>CM062807.1:939405101-944205101 GCA_031772625.1 Pinus tabuliformis
TAATAAAATATGAACAGAATTGTAATTCAATAAAAACTCTACTTTCCCAGTTTTGCAGAATATTTCGGCTCATTCTCTCGAGTGCACCAGAACACCGTATTCTTCTCATGTTCACTGATATTTGAATATCATACAGGACATCAGTCTTGGGCTGGGGCATGGCTGAGTTTAATGAGTGTCAAAATGCTTTATCTGCTATCTTAAATTTCCCAGAGACCTTAAAGATCTTGAGAATACTAAATGAGGCATTTACCGTTGAGTTTTTGAGTAAGGTTTTCATGTTCAATATCATTAATATCACCTGCAGTAAATAGAAACAGTTAAAGTAAAAAAAAAAAAAGATGCATTTAAAGCAGAGGAAATTAAAGAACGAAATGGATGCATTTCTCATTGAGTTTTTGATTAAGGTTTTGGTAAGTTCACCTTGAAGCCACGGTGCTAAATTTATGCTTTAAATTAACAGGTTCTCCATGATCCTCTGCAGGTAGATCCCTTGCAGCTAGTGGAATAACATAAAATAACAAGTAAGGTTGTTCTCTGGAGTTAGCTGCATCTAAAGTTTGCGCAAATACATAAAGCTAGTCTAATACATACCAGGTCTATCAGGTCACAAACTGCAATGCCACTGCCTTTCTCTGGTACAATTAGCTATGAACTATGTCGAAAGGCTAGAATTGAAATCTCGCAGACTCAAGCGACTCAAGCGTGTAGATAACAGAGCACGTCCAAAGACTGCAATTGAAATCTTGCAGACTCTTCTGGGCAGGTAGCAACTATCTTTTACCATACCAGAGTTGCATGCTAATAGCCATATGGAAGGGGCCTTGCATGCTAATAGCCATGTGGAAGGAGCTTTGATATACATGTGGAAAACACCTTGAAAGGGCTTCGAAGTATATTGGTTGTTTGAACTTTGGAGAAAATTGTATTGTCACAATTTTCTTGCATCGGGCCACTTGAAGCCTCTAATAAGAGGTATAATGCTTTCGGTGTTAAAACTTTGGATAAAATTTACGTGAATAAAATTGTTATGATCAAACTTTGGTTAAAATACAAGAAAACCAAAAAAAATGGGTCAACTGATCAACTAATAGGCGATCAATGATCGATCGATCGCTATAGTCCCTGTTATGCCGGAGGCAGGGACTAATAATCCCTGTGTGAAAGCTTATTATATACGAATCTAATCATCTCATCTCGTGTTACGAGTCTATTTGAATATTGTAGCTTACACTTTTTAAAAATGTAGATGTATTTTTACTTCTACTGCAAGTAATGTTTTATAGAGACTCATAGAAAGTATATATATTTATATACGTCTGCAACAAATAATGTTTACAGAAATATTCATAGATAATATATATATATTTATATATATATATATATATATATATATATATATATGTATGTATGTATGTATGTATGTTTATACTTTTAATCACATGATGTTTTATAGAAATATTCATAGAAAGTACCGACTTTTTAAGGGGAGATAACTAGTAATGTAAATCATTTTCTATTATTTAGGCAGAAAATTCTACATTACTCTATTTAAGAAAAATATTTTTGCCAGTCTTTGCATAAAACCATAAATAAATTTCTAATTCACTAATCCTGGGGTGAATTTTTGAAAATCCTCCTCCCAATCATGAGTCAGGGAATAATTTCTTGACTCTCCATGGCCTCCTTGTTCCAAACAGTTTCTGCTAAGTTATAGATACAACCTTCTGAACATGAGGACTATACATTAATTTTCTCAACCTAATCGACCAAGGGGTTCCACTGGTCTTGCAACTAGCTTAAGAGCACCCTTAAGCCAAAAGTACTTTTGCTTCGAGAGATCATTGTTGCTTTTCCATAAGTAAAATCCTTTAGAAATAAAACAATCCTCTTTGTTCTTCCCCAAGAGAGAGAAAAAAAAGAACAACCCCCTTCCCTCCCTTTTCCCCAAAAAAAGGAGAAAGGGTCATAAATGTTTCCTCCAACTATCTGTAACTTCCCTCCCAGAAAGGGTCATAAATGTTTCCTCCAACTATTTGTAACTGTTTGGAGATTCTTGAAATTCCTTTTTACATTTTTTCACATGATTAGTCTATTCACCCAATTTTTTTTATTTGTTTTTCAACTCCTTGTAATTAATTATGCATTTTTATTGCAAATAAAAAAAATAGGTTATAGTTCAATATTTACAAATAAGCAACCCAAAAAATGTTGTGGTAAGTGATACATTCAGGGGTGTTTCCAGATAAGCCTTAAGCATAAAGTCTTTATCTTCCTAGGTAGCTTCCTCCAAGTTGAAGGGCTTCTATAACACTTTAACCTCTGATAGCTCTCCTTTGCAATGTTAATTCTCTTTGCTCGAGAATACGTAGAGGCTCTATTAGGAATAGGAACTCCTCGTCCACCACAACCTGTACCACAATATAATTTATTAAAATATATCCATTACATGAATTAACTACTGAAAGATTATATATATATATATATATATATATATATATTCTCAATTACTTGTACTTCTTTCCAGTGAATCACATGTCTAGGATCATACACACATTGTTTTAGTAAAAACACGTGGATCATGTTATGAACCCGAATATGACTAGGTAATGCTACTTGATAAGACACCAACCTAATTCTTTCCAACACTTGGAAAGGTCCACAATATCTAGGTGCTAATTTAGCATAACTACCCCATCACAAGGTGCTTCTTTTTTGTTTGACTCTGATGTATATATGATCCCCTACTTGATATTCCTTAAAAGTTCCTTTTTGTCCACGTAAGCCTTCTGCCTGTCTTGGAAAATTTTCAAATTATGATAAACTTTTCTAACAGTTGTTCCATTTCTGCTAACATATTAGGCCCCAATACCAACTTATCTTCAGGGCTATTCCAGTTAATAGGTACTCTACATTTTCTTCCATATAATACCTCAAAATGACTCATTTTTAAAGATTCATGGTAGTTGTTATTGTAAGCAAACTCAACTAGGTGGAGATATGTTTCCCACTTTGTTGGTTTTTGCATCACATACATTCACAACATATCTTCCATTACCTGATTAAAACACTCATTATGTCCATCGGTTTGAGGGTGATAAGCGATGTTGAAATGAATTTTTGTACCCAAACCTGTGAAAAGGGACTTCAAAAATGCTGATGTAAACTTTACATCTCTGAAAGAGATCACCACTCGAGGTATTCCATGAAATTAGAATACTTCTTTCATGAAAATATTTGCAACCTCAACAGCCTTGAGAGTGGATTTAACTGGTATAAAATGGGTTTTTTTGCTTAGCTTATCTACTATTACCAGGATAAAATCATTTTGTCTTTTATTCTTTGGTAAGTCGGTGACAAAGTCTAAAGTAACTATGTCCCATTTCCATTCCTGTATGGGTAGAGGGTGGAGTAGTCTAGTAGGGTGTTGATGTTTTGCTTTTACTTATTGGCATTTTAGACACATTTCTAGATATTCTATAAATCTTTTATCATGCGCGGCCAATAGTATTCTTGCTTGATTGAAAAGAACATTTTCTGATATCCTGGGTGTGTTGCGTACAGGTTCTTATGAAACTCATCCAACATAAATTGTTTAATGGTGATTTGACTAGGAATATATATCCTACCCATGAAAAGTAACATGTCATTACTATTTACACTATAATAAGTTCGCTGATTAGATTTTTGTCCCTGCCTTTCCTGCTGCCATAGAAATTTATACTCAGGGTCCCATTGAGCAACTCCTTTAATCGTTGCGGTAAAATCAATTTTCGTTTGAGTGTATGAAATCTCATATACACAATGTGCCTTTCTGCTTCACACATCAGCCACTCGATTTTATTTACCTTTAATATGTCTAATCTCAAATTCGAATTTGCTCATAAACACAGTCCACCTAGCTTGTCGAGCATTCAAACTAAGTTGGTTAAAAAAAATTGTTAAACTACTATGATCTATCATTAAAAGAAACTTGTTCCTAACAAATAATGTCGCCAAACATTTAATGCATCAACTACTACAGTTAATTCTAGACCATAAGAAGAGCATTGTTGTTCATGTTATTTTAACTTATGAGACTCATACGCTATTACCTTCCCTTCTTGCATCAACACCCCTCCAACTCCTTCCAGACTTGCATCAGTGCATACAACATATTCTTTTTCCAGATAAACTATTCTTGGCATGAGGGTGGTGGTTAATGCATTTTTCAACTGTTCAAAACTTTGTTGGAATTTAGTTGTCCAATTAAAAGCTTTTCCTTTCTTTTGGACTGAAGTTATAGGATATGCAATCCTAGAAAATCCCTTTATGAAACGATGGTAATAACTGGCCAACCACATAAAGGACTGAATGTCAGCGAAATTTTTAGGTATAGACCATTCCATGAAGGTTCAAATTTTTTCAGGGTCTATTACTATGCCCTCTAAGGAGATAATATGTCCTAAATATTGAATCTGGTCTTTAAAGCAAACACATTTTCTATATTTAGCATAAAGCTAATTATCATGAAAATTTTGTAACACTATCCTCAAGTGCTTCTTATGGTCCTATATGTTCCTTGAGTAGATCAGAATGTCATCAATAAAAATCAAGACAAACTTGTATAGATAGGAATGAAATATACCATTCATGATACTCATGAATGTGGAAGGCGTGTTGGTAAGCTCAAAGGAAAATACCACGAACTCATAATGGCCATAATGAGTTCGAAACGTTGTTTTACAAATTTCTTCATCCTTAATACGAATCTGATGAGATCCAGAATGTAAGTCTATCTTTGAGAACACACTAGCTCCCTTAACTTGATCAAATAGATCATCAATACAAGGTAAGGCATATTTGTTCTCAATGGTGAGCTTGTTTAACTATTTGTAATCAATACATAATTGTAATGTACCGTCCTTCTTCTGTACAAAAATTACAGCTACTCCATAGGGTACAACACTTGGTCGTATGTAACCTTTATCTAGGAGCTCTTGCACCTACATCTTGAGTTATGTTAACTCAAGTACACTCATGCGATAAGGAGTTCTGGAAACAGGGGCCACTCCAGGAACTAATTCAATGGTAAAATGAATATCCCATTTAAGAGGTAGACCAGGTATCTGCTCCAGAAATACATCAATTAATTCTTGTATTATGGGAAAGTTTCCCATAGAGGAAGTCTTATCCTTAGAGTTGGTTTATAACCCACTTATACAACATAAATTTGAAAACCCTTCCAAACACATTTCCCCAATTGGTTGGTTGTAATGAGTCATAGCTTGACAACTCTTTTAATTACCTAAATTTCTCGTCGGATTCCCTCTCCATATAAAAAGATAATAGATTTATCTTTACAATCTACCACAAAACAATGATTTTCTATCCAATCCATTCTAACTAGCACATCATATGATCCTAAGCGTAATATGTTTAGGTCCATTTGATTCTGTTTCCCTCCTATATTAATAGGGAAGTTTTCAATTTTAACATGTACTCTCTGTTTAGCTCCTGTAGCTAATTGCACTAGCCACATATTTTTAAATTTCATCACTTGTAAATGAAAAATTTCTAATACTTTTGGACTAATGTAGCTCAAACTTGCACCTGGATCTACCAAAATAGAAACAAAGTGGCTAGATATTTTACCTTCCACATCTACCATAGTGGGATGATATTCTGCTTGACTATCATCGAAGACTACTTTTATTCTAGGCATGCTTCTAGCAATTACACCCACTATAGAAGCTTCCTGCATGTTAGCAAAATATTCATCATGTCTACGATGAAGACAATTTTTATAGTAGTGGGGTTCCCCACACCCCCAACATTGTAGAGGGGGATTTGTTACTGCCTATTTTCTGGCTTATTCACCACTTCCATTTACCTGTTTTCAGTTTGAGTTCCAGTTTTCTGGAATCCTTTCCCATTATATTTGGTTTGGGGTTTCTGATGAATATTCCTTCCACCTCCAATTTTCATATTCCTGATGTTTGGAAGGCCTTTTTGCCCTCTTTTAAAGGATCCATTACACATGTCTTTTTCTTTCTATTTCATCTACTCATAACAGATTCTAGCTTTTCGAATTGCCTCATCCATCATCTTTGGGTTATCAAACTCCAGTTTTTCTCTCATAAAGGCAGATAAACTACAAGTGAAACATTGCACCTTTGCCTTTTCTTCCAGGATATATGGGACATATCTTGGTAGAGAGGTGAACCAAGTTACGAACTCATCCATTATCAACTGACCCGACTTTAAATCATGAACCTCCCTTGCCTTCTCATCATATAATCGTTCAGTCAGATACTTATCCTTAAAATGTTTTCAAAATTCTGTCCAGGTCACTTCTTCTTCCTCTATTTTCCATACAGTTTTAATTTCCTCCCACCAGATGATAGCTTTACCTTGTAATTTGTATACCGCCAATTGAGCTTTAAGATTCTATTGATACTCATAGATTTGGAAGTATTTGTCCATATTAATCAACTAGGCTTCCACTGCTTCCTTGGCCTCTACATCAAAATTTGGTGGTTTAATCTTCTTGAATTCCCCTTGTAGCTCAATTTTTTGCCTCTTATTTTCTTTTCCCTCAGAGACATTTTTAGACCTTCCCTTAGACTCAGCATGACCCTCCCTCTGTTTAAAAGGTTTCGGTCTTGTTTCCCTCACCTGAGCTGGGGTTGGGTTCCCGCTGGTTTTGTTTATGAATTAATATTTTCAAAATTCGTTCCTACTCCTATCTTAATTTCTCATTATCTTCCCTCAGCTTGTTCAGTTCAACTCACAATTATTGAATAGTTTCCAATAGTGTAACATTTTCTTGGTGGTATCCTTCTCTCAGTTGTACCCATAATTCTGGATTGGTCTCACCAAATGATGCCTCAGGGTGATTTGGGGGTCTCGCCCCTCTTTGCATCCTGCTTCTGCCTTGATCTCTCTCTTTCTTTGTGCATTAATACAAAGTTGTTTTTTCTTAGTTTCCCATTGTTGGCCACTAAATAAATTTCTATGTTAATTCTTGAAAAGAAAATATTAATTGCATGCATCATTGTATTAGATTTTGAAGTGAAATGTCTTTGCATACATTATCAAATTCTTTAAAAAGGGAAAAGTTAGTTAGATTAACTTTCTTGGAAGGGTTTTCATGAATCTGTATTCATATATTACCCATATTGGTTATTTAAATACTACAAGGATTTGAACGCAAAAATACTTGCATAGTATTTTTGTGCATGAATTGATGAAAAGTAAAGATTTTTTCTTAAAATATGGATATGAACAAGAGAAAGAAAGTATGCTTCTTTTTAAAAAGGATTCTGTGCATTTAAGTAAGGGTCATTGTGTTAGAAAAAAAAAAAAAACATGTTGCATTCACAAAAGGGTATAGTCATTATGATATAGAAAATATGTTTTTTTGTGTAGATAAAGAAAGTTATTATGTTAATCTTCTTGAAAATAATAATCTCTTGAAAATATTGTTGAGTAGATGAATTGTGTAAATTTCTTGATTTAGGTGCATAAAAGGTTAAGTTAGCCTTGTTATTGTTTCCTGGGTTTTATGCATAAAAGACGATTATCTGTGGTAATTTCTTGAAAAGGAAGAATGATGGTAGAATTTTAGAGAAGGGAATATGTATTACATATTGACTAGATGAATTTTGTTAATTTCTTGATTTAGGTTCACAAAAGGTTAAGTTAAAATTGTTATTGTTGCATGGGTTCTATCCATAAAAGATGGTTATCTATGGTAACTGCTTGAAAATGGAAGAATGATGGTAGAATTCTAGAGAAGGGAATATGTGTTGCGTAGATTTAAGAAGGGATATTATGATAAACTCTTGCATGCACAAATAATAGTCATTGATTTATAGAGATATGTTCTTCAGATGGATAGAAGAACTATTGAGCTATATTTCTTTAGGAAAAAGTTATATGTGATTACATTTATGCTACCATAACTATTATGTTAGTTTCTTTTGGAATAAGATGATGTATAAGCATGCAATATTTGTATTGGCTTTCGCTGGAAAGAATATAAATTTGTGTGTGGGAAATGATAGCATGGTGTGTTAGCCTACATTGGAAAAGATTCTTTGGGAAAGAAAATGAATTACATGCATAAAAACCAAAGTAGTGTGTTGGTTTCTTTGGAATATATATATATATATATATATATATATATATATATATATATATACAATGTTGGTATACTCTTTGGAAAATAATACATGTATTTGTATGATTTATTGCATTAGTTTTATGGAAAATGAAACATGATTTTTCATGCCCTATTATGTTATATTTCTTCCAAAAGGAAACATGTGTTTGCATGCTCTATTGTGTTAAGAATTCTTTTGGAAAGTATATGCATTTGCATGCATAGGAACAATATTTGTTGTGTTGTATTTCTTTACGTATTTTCTTTCACCAAACATAATAGTTGAAGGGCTAGCTATTTTGATAAAGTTTATGTAGTTTGCATGCACGAAGATCATAACTGATGTGTTAGTTTTTTTTAAAATAATCTCTGGACAGTTGTAGTGATTTGTCTTGCAAGAATGTGTGCTTATGCGAGGGGAATATTAGTTAATGTGGTCTTTGTTTATGGAAATACATTGATAGTTATACGCTTATAACTAATGCATACATAGTGTTGTTAAATGAAACATATCATGATATTTTGTTTTTATTTCACGAATGTACATGAATAGACAATGAAACACCACTAGTATAGATGTATGAATTGATATGATTAATATTTGATTTAATCATGATATCAAAGGTTGCTGACAATAGTAGTTGCAAGAAAAGGTTGTGACATATAAAGATGTATTACATTACCATTATGGTAGGAAATAAGTTAGTGTTCTATGCATATTGAAGGAATGTCGACTGCAGGATAATCCACTAATGGCAAAAACCATGCTCTAAAGACACAATGCTTAAGGGTTTTTAGGTAAATAGCATCATCATGATTGTAATAGCTTATAACAAGTTATGTTCATTTTGAGATGATATTCTTTGTAATAATATATTTTATGACAATGGTCAAGGGATGAACTCCCTTATAGAAATTGAGTGAGGGGTGAACACCCTAACAAGCGTTTAATAATAAAATTAAATGTTTTCTAGTTTTCTCCCTATGAGGTTTCCATGGTATATCGGTGTCTAATGATGTGGTTGTCTATCGTGCCATTTTTATGATGTTGATTCCTTACATGATGTGACCTTTATATTATTAAGAATAAAATTAACTAACAGAGTTAAAAGAACCATGGAATTGATGCAAGGTTACATGAGAAAATTTATGTTAATATGTGACAACAATGATTGTTAAGGGTTATGTAATTTACTATTCCCTTACTAAAGTTACTGTATGTGATGCAACAAAGCTACAACTTTTCACACTGTTCTTGAACCTATAAATCTAGCCATAGGTTACACAAAAAGAATAAAAGATAATACCAAAAAATCTACACATAAACTCTGAAAATAATTCATTAATAAAATATTTACATAGAAATTATTCTGCTCTCCTCCTTCACTCACACACCGCTCTGCATATTTTATTGATCTCAGGATTATAGGAATAATTAGAAGATTATGGATCATTCTAGATCCATGATCTTATCCATAGATTTCTCAACTAAATCCTAAAAATCCTCTAACTCCACAATTTACTCAACTAACCCTCTATTCTAGGATCCCCTAATCCCTAATATCTCTATGAGATATTTATAACTCTATCATCACTCATATTCTCTCATAATTGAGAATATTTACAATTAAAACCTCACACACAATTTTTTCACTCAATTTATTAAAAAATATAAAAATAAATTAAAACATCACACCCCCTAATCAACCCAATATACAATGATTTTTTGAAGTAGGATGCTCCTGCATCATACTCCCGATATAGAAAAGAAAATTTCATAGACTCCTGTCTATGAGGCCTGTCACTTTTCTGTAGTAATGTGACAGCTACAAGTCTCAATGACTTGCTACCTCTAGGATTCCAAACTCTGTTTTGCCGCTGATCCTCATTCTTTTTCCTTCATGATGTTTTATTGTCATCTTTTCTTCCTATGTCTTCACATCAGCAGTAGACGGGTTTCCTGAACCTATAACAAAATCTTTATAGAAATTATCAAAATATAAAATATAAATATTTCTCGTCTCATTTGATGTTTCAGGCATCAAATCTCTTCCAACATCTTCTTCAAAGATTCTTCCATGTTCTGGTTCAAATATGTAATCAATTTTTACTTCTTCTTATCTGAAAACTCAATTTCATGGAATGAAGAATACACATTTTCTTCAGGCTCACGAAGAACTTCTTCATTCTCTTCCTCTGTTATGGATTCTTTGCAGCCTTCATTAGGATTTGTTTCCCCTACTAGTGCTTTCAACCATTCCTCTAGTAGCTGCAATTATTTTTCCCATTCATTAATCCTTTGATCTGATTTTGGTTTAGCAACAAACTCCTCATTTGATACCATGCCTGCATAGATAAACAAGTTATCAGTTTGAACAATACAATACTTTTCAATCACATTTGATAATTCAAGCACTAATCCTTCACAATGGACTTTCTTGGTTTCAACAAATCCTCTTTGTTGTGACTCGATTCCTTTGAGTCTCTCTTTATCCAACAAAGCTATATGCCTTTGTTCAATTTATTTGAACTCATTTATTAGCTTAGCATTCCATGTCTTTTGCAACAGGTTCCATTTGATGTATTTTCTTATTCTCCATCCACATCTTTGGTTTTCATTCATTCTCTCTTGTAGCCATTTTGTTATTACATCCAACTGTACTTTTATCACTGCAACCTCATGCTCACACTCATTACTCATCTTACCTTTAGAACCTTTTCTACGATCCTCCATGATTTTATCTAGGCTTCCACTGCGCCTCTAATTTTAAAATCTGACCCTTACTTTCTGCACTTCTTTGCAAAACCAATCAACAATTCTTACAAGGAAAAATGAGCTCTACCTCTCATTTGAAGTGATGAGCTCCACCACTCAGAATCCTTCAATTTGAATTCGACGAAAAATACACTAAGCAAACAAGATATATTGATAGCAGATCTTAACACATTCATAGTAATGGGCACACCATTAAAATCCCAGTTTGAAAATATGGAAAATTAGCAGGGTTTTTTTTTTTTTTTTATATAAAAGCATTCCTTCTAGTTTCCTTGAGCCATTCTCCATACAGACAATGCATGAGACTCTCAAATTTAACAACATTAATGGTTTTTCTTTTTACATATTTATTTGATAGTGTTACTCGGTTACCCAATTCACAGCAAGTGTGAGCTGAATGGAGCTTCGCTAATTAAGGTACCAATAATAGATTGGCATTCTTGGCCTTGTTAGTGCTCTACTCGGTGCTTGCCAATATTAAAACCAATTCGGATCGATTTCAATGGGGTTGAACCGATTTATTGATGGAACAATATCAAAAAAGGATCTATGCCTGCATTAAAAATACTCTAGAACCCCCAAGAATCTATAATTGGATTCGCCATATTAAGGAACCCTCTTGATCTTCAAAGGTGCACACCATTGGATTTTTGGTTTATATACAAGAGATCCGTTAGTTTACCCATGCACAAATTATTTTCCATGTAGCGTTGAACATATATGCTCAATACTTCGATTTTAACACAAACAACACTTAGAATCGGTACCCTTTCTTTCCACCAGCATACTTTCTTTGCAAACAATGCCAATTTTGCGCTCACTTCAGAAAAAATAAATAAAAAAATTCCTCATACTATGCTCTATTTCTTCACACAACTTCTCGATGCATAATTCATGCAATAGCCATGACTCTAACGCACCAAGCGCAACTCCTTCGCAACAAGGTTCTTCCAAACTACCAATTGTTCTCCACACTTTTAAAAAAATAGCTATTATCTGGCTCTGATACCACTTTGATGCAGCAAAACTGCAACTTTTCACACTATTCTTGGACCTATAAATCTAGCCATAGGTTACAAAAAAAGAATAAAAAATAATACAAAAACATCTACACATAAACTTTGAAAATAATTCATTAATAAAATATTTACATAGAAATTATTCTCCTCTCCTCCTTCACTCACACACCCCTCTACATCTTTTATTGATCTCAGGCTTATAGGAATAATTAGAAGATTATGGATCATTCTAGATCCATGATCTTCTCCATAGATTTCTCAACTAAATCCTAAAAATCCTCTAACTCCACAATTTACTCAACTAATCCTCTATTCTAGGATCCCCTAATCCCTAAGATCTCTATGAGATCTTTACAAGTCTATCATCACTCATATTCTCTCATAATTGAGAATATTTACAATTAAAACCTCACACACAAATTTTCCACTCAATTTATTAAAAAATATACAAATAAATTAAAACATCACACCCCCTAATCAACCCAATATACAATGATTTTCTGAAGCAGGATGCTCCTCCATCATTATGTAATGATGAAGATTCTATATAATGGTTAATGAGGGATCTAGAATAGTAATTCAGATAGTTACATGCTGATGCAGGGGCACGAGACTTGGAGGAAAAGGCTTCAAACTTATTCCAAAAATACAAAAAAATTACAAGCAAAGGGGTGGGATTCCTTAGCCATCAATTTCCATGTTTTTTTAGTTCAACATAGAGCTAGAATATAGGATTTGATCATGATGTAATAAGTTCTAGTTAGTTAGCTATAGTGGATATTCTCGAGGAGAATGCCTCATAGAATAGATAGGATTAATAAATTTTAGCCTTTGAATTAGGATCTGGTTGTTAGGATGAACCAGTACTTCTGTAACTTTCACGCTATTGTAAAGGGATTTTCATTGTTAAAGAAATTTGGCTTCCTTGGAGCAAATTCAGTAGATTTGGAAGATTTAGTTCTGTGTATGTGAATGATAAATTCTCTGTCAAATACCGAAGGATAATCTCCTTCAAAATCTCTATTTTATTGTGAATTTACAAGTTTAAATGGTGTTTCGTGAAATTGGTTAAAACTATGTCAATTGTGTTAAATTGCGTCTTTTTCCTCTTAAACTAAGTTTATCATAAATTCTGAGTATATCAAGCGGAAGGTTGAAATTTTTAGAGGGAAAACCACAGATAGAGACTGAGACAGATCAACGGTGTTCGGCGCAGAAATCAACCAACAGTTAACGAAGTGGTTTGAAGAAACCCCAAGTGGTTATTGGGCCCAAGAAAGGTCGTAAGCGTTATTCACCATTTGGGCTCTGATTCCATATAGAACGTATGACGTAGCGAAGAGGAGAGCGAGAGAAGCCACTTATCAAGCGGGTTTAAGGTGCGCAGGTTAGCCGGCCGATATTTTTGTGAGCCATCAAATCTGTTGGTGTGAGATCTACAGTTGACAGAGGTGGAGCAGGTTCGAGATCGGGGAGTATTGTAACCGTTGGATCTTGGATAGATCAACGGTGAAGAAGAGGAGACGAAGACAATTATAAATGCAGGTATATAATTTTTAAAGTCCGTATTTTGTGTTGGTGTATTGTTTTCCATGTAATTCTATGTATTTCCACTAAAGCGTTTTTGCCCCAATTTATAAAGAAAATCAGCTAAGTTGTATGGTTCTGGGTTTCTAAAGGCGGATTTCAAGTTTTATAAAGCTATGGTTTATATCACCATCAGGTCCAAAATAGTGGAGGTTTAGTGAAAATCTACAGTTCTTGGAGGAGTTCGCTAACCTAGTGATGCCCTAAAGGTTATTAGTGGATGACAGAGAGTCCATTGAATGAGCAATTACACTCGGAAACGGAAGTAGAAGATATAATCTCACAGTTTGGGAGATTATCACTGCTTCCTATACCCAGACTGCTATCATTAGTGGTATCAAAGCAACTTGTTGATACTGAATTGAATCTCAGAAGAAAGAGAAGGAAATCTAATATGGCTTTTAGAGTTGGAAGAGGACGAGGACGTGGTAGAAGATGACGGTCAGTTGCAAATGCTGTAGTGATGGAAGCTATGCAACCGATGTAGGGTAAATTATAAGCACTAACAGCAGGGAGAAATATAGATGATGGAGATGTTAGTGAGCCTAAGGTTGAAACTAAAGAAGTGGAGGAAACTGTAGCAGTTACTCTTGAGATGAGATTCTTCCAATAAGTGTTGAGATCCACAGCTAGGCCAAAAATTGAGGTTTCAATATATGAAGGAGAAAACCTTGTTTAGACATATGCAGAATCTTAGACAGAGGTTTATGATAGTGAGGGAATATACAGAGGAATTCTATAAGGTAAGTATAAGATTTGGACAAAATCATGATACAGATGAGAAGGTGGCCTGATATTTTAATGGTCTTAGGATGGACCTTCAAGATGAGATAAGTATATTGTCTCCTAAAATAGTAGAAGAAGCTTATCAGATGGTACTGAAAGTTGAAGAAAAACTCATGAGGAAGCAGTCTACTAGAGGAAGAGGTACTTTCCGAGGAAAAGGAAGTCAAGGTGATAGAGGAAGATATACAACACCTAAAGATGGAGCTAGTAGTAGCCCAAACCAGCATGCAACCACAGGAGGTGATGTAGGTGGCCGAGGGAGTTTTTCTAGACGAAGAGGAGGCAAAGGAAGAGGAAGAGAAGTAAGATGTTATAGGTGTAACAAACTGGGATAGAGAGATTTTGAGTGCCTAGAGAATGTAGGAACAAGTCAAAGGAATGCAATTGTTGCTCAAGTTGAGGGAGAAGTAGTAGCAGTGAAAGAAGAAGAAAATGTACTAGAGAGAGGAGAATCTTTGGTAGTCAATAAAGTTTTGCTCAAGCCAGCAAAGGAGATAGTTGAAGCATCACAAAGAAAGACTTTGTTCAGAACAGTGTGTAAGGTTCAAGGAAAATGCTGTTAGATTATCATTGATAGTGGCAACACTAATAATTTGGTCTCCACAGAAGTGGTGGAGAAATTTGAAGTTGAAGACAATGAGACATCCAACACCTTAAAAGGTGTCATGGTTACAAAAGGGATATCAAATGTTAGTGAATGAACAGTGTGAAGTGGAGTTGCAGTTGGGCAAATATAAGGATAAAATTGTATTTTATGTGATTCCCATGGATGTGTGTCACATATTTCTTGGAAGACCTTGGCAATATGACAGAGGAGCTATGCATGATGGGAAAAGAAACACCTACAAGTTTGGTAAAGATGGTATCAATCATACATTGCTGCCTATGGGAGAAGAGGATGCATCAGGAAAGAAGACTGATCCAAAAACTCTATTGCTAGGAGGAAAGGAATACTTACAGTAGATTGAAGAGAATGAGGTAAATTTTGTTGTAATTTGCAAGCCCAAGGTAATAATGACTTCTACTAAAGTTTTTGATTTACCCATTGAAATTCAAGAAATGTTGGACAACTATTGTGATATAACTATTGATGATTTCCCTAATGAGTTACCACCCATTAGAAGAATTAGCCATCATATAGATTTGATTCCTGGAGAAAATATACCAAAAAAAGCAACCTACAGAATGACTCCCACAGAAGATGAAGAGGTTAGGAAGTAGGTTCAAGAACTGCTTGACAAAGGACTAATCAGAGAAAGTTTGAGTCCTTGTGCAATACCAACAGTGTTGAGTCCAAAGAAGGATGGAGGCTAGATAATGTGTATTGATTCAAGAGCCATCAATAAAATCACAATCAGGTATAGATTTAATTTACCTAGAATTGAAGATTTGATGGATTGTTTGAGTGGAGAAAAGTATTTTACAAAACTAGATCTTAAGAGTGGGTATCATAAAATAAGGATAAGAGAAGGGGATGAGTGGAAAACTACTTTGAAGGATTGTATGAATGGCGAGTAATGATTTTTGGGTTGTCAGATTCACTAAGTACGTTTATGAGACTCATGAATGAAGTTCATAAAGATTTTATTGGTAAATTTGTAATAGTATATCTGGACGATATATTAATTTATAGCAGTTCTAAGGAGGAGCACATGAGACATCTGAATTATGTCTTACAAAGGTTACAGCAAGAGAAATTATTGCTGATTTTGAAGAAATGGTCATTCATGAAAGAGGAATAAGTGTATTTGGGTTTTGTTGTTTCTGCTGAAGGGTTGAACATGGATGCAGAAAATATCAAGGCAACCATGGAGTGGCCTTCACCTAAAAGTACTTTTGAGGTAAGAATTTTTCATGTTCTTGCTAGTTTTTATAGGAAATTCATAAAGAATTTTAGTAAGATCAATTCTCCTATTGTTGAGACTATAAATAGGATAAACAACCATTTAGATGGATTGCTGAAGTAGAAAAAAAAAAATTAGTTGTTGAAGAAGAAGATCACTGAAAAACCTATTTTGGTTCTACCTGATTTTAGTAAACCTTTCCAAGTGAAATGTGATGCCAGTGGAGAAGCTATTGGAGTTGTTTTGATTCAGGAAGACAGACCTATAGCTTATTTTAGTGAAAAGATGAATGATTCAAAGAAGAAGTATTCTTCTTATGATAAAGAGTTTTATGCAGTTGTGCAATCATTGACGAAATGGAGACATTATATAATGTCAAAAGAGTTCATACTTTATTCAGATAACCATGCATTGTAGTATATTATGCAGCAACCAAAGCTTAAAAAGTAACATCCCAAATGGGTAGAGTATCTTCAAGGTTTTCATTTTGTCTTGAAGCATATAAATGGCCAATCAAACAAAGTTGCAGATGATTTAAGTAGGAGAAATACATTACTTCTAGGGAGTCAAATTCAAGTGTTGGATTTTGATTTTCTTAGAGAATTGTATGAGATAGATTTAGATTTTAAAGAGGCATTTGAAGCTTGTAAGAATCATGTTTTGATGGATAGGAATAAATGGTTGGATTATTTCTTACAAGATGGATTGTTGTTTAAGAGAAATCAGTTGTGCATACCAAATTGTTCTATGAGAGAGAACTTAATCAAAGAGAAACATAGTGGTAGATTTGCACGACATTTTGGTATAGATAAGACTTATGAGGAGTTGAACAGATTTTATTTTTGGCCGAAAATGAGATCTGAAGTGGAAAAATATGTGAAAACTTGCAAAGTTTGTCAATATGCAAAGGGAAGGAGCCAAAACACATGTTTGTATGTTCCATTATCAATTCCAGATAGGCCTTGGGATATGGTAAGTATGGATTTTGTTTTGGGCTTACCAAAGACTCAAAGAGAAAATGATTCAATTTTTGCTGTAGTGGATAGATTTTTAAAAATTGCACATTTTATTCCATGTTATAAAACGAGTGATGCTACTCACATTGATAATTTGTTTTTCAAGGAGATTGTAAGGTTGCATGGGTTGCCTAAGAGTATTGTCTCAGACAGGGATTCCAAATTTGTTGGACATTTCTAGAGGACACTATGGAAAAATTTGAGAACTAAATTGAGTTTTAGTTCTGCCTATCATCCACAGACTAATGGATAGACTGAAGTTGTGAACAGGAGTTTGGGTAATCTTCTAAGGAGTCTTACTGCAGAAAATCCAAAGCAGTGGGATCAAGTATTAGCACAAGCTAAATATGCATATAATCACTCACCTAACAAGAGTACAAGACAGATTCCATTCCATATAGTTTATGGAATGCATCCAAGACAAGTGTCTGAGTTAAGAAAATTGGGAAAAAATGAAATGAGAAGTGCAGAAGGAGAAGATTTGGCTTCAAAAATACAAGCAATACATGAATAGGTGAAACAACAGCTACATGATAGCAACATCAAGTACAAAAATAGAGCATACATGAGACGAAGAGAAGTGAACTTTGAAGTTGGATATTTGGTTTTAGCACACCTAAGGAAGGAAATATTTCCAAAGAGGGAGTATAACAAATTGAAGTTCAAGAAAATTGGACCATGCAGAGTATTAAGGAAATTTTTTGCAAATGAATATGAAATTGAATTACCCCCTAATGTTGGAATATCTCCAATTTTCAATGTTGCTAATTTATACAAGTATGAAGGTGAAATTTCAAATGATACATAAGAATACCAAGAGACACAGGAAATTGACTGGGTAAAACAGTTAACTACAACAAAGGAATTACAGCCAAAAAGGATTTTAGGCAAGAAAGTGTTCAAGAAAACCAGAAGACAGGAGTACTTTTAGTATTTGGTCAAATGGAAAGATCAGCCAATTGTTGAAGCTACTTGGGTAACAAAAAACATGCTATAGAAATTACGCAGTTCTGTAGAAGAAGTCATGGACAAAAACCCATGAAGAATTTTGTCCTCAGGAGTCTGATGCAGGAGCATGAGACTTGGAGGAAAAGGCTTCAAACTTATTCCAAAAAAAGAATACAAGCAAAGGAGTGGGATCCTTTAGCCATCAATTTCCATGTTTTTATACTTAAACATAGAGCTAGAATATAGGATTTGATCATGATGAAATAAGTTTTATTTAGTTAGCTGTAGTGGAGATTCTCGAGGAGAATTCCTTGCATAATACATAGGATTAATAAATTTTTAGCCTTTGAATTAGGATCTGGTTGTTAGGATGAACTAGTACTTATGTTACTTTCACGCTATTGTAAAGGGATTTTGACTGTTGAAGAAATTTGGCTTCCTTGGAGGGAATTTAGCAGATTTGGAAGATTTAGTTCTGTGTATGTGAATGATAAATTCTCTATCAAATCCCGAAAGATAATCTACTTCGAAATATCTGTTTTATTCTGAATTTCCAAGTTTAAATGGTGTTTTTTGAAATTGGTTAAAACTGTGTCAATTGTGTTAAATTATGTGTTTTTCCTTTTAAGCTGTGTTTATCATAAATTCTGGGTATATGAAGTAGAAGGTTGAGATTTGTAGAGGGAAAATCACAGACAGAGACTGAGACAGATCAACGGTGTTCGGCGCGGAAATCAACCAAAAATTAACGAAGTGGTTTGAAGTAACCCAAAGTGGTTATCTGGCACAAGAAAGGCCGTAAGCGATATTCACCGTTTGGGCTCTGATTCCATACAGAACGTGCCACGTAGCGAAGATGAGAGTGAGGCAAACCACTTATCGAGTAGGTTTAAGGTCCATAGGTTAGCCGACCGATATGTTTGTGAACCGTCAGATCTGTTGGTGTGAGATCGACGGTTGACAGAGGTGGAGCAGGTTAGAGATCGGGGAGTATTGTAACTATTGGATCTTGGATAGATCAACGGTGAAGAAGAGGAGTCAGCAACAATTACAAACGCGGGTATATAATTTTTAAAGTCCAGATTTTGTGTTGGCACGTTGTTTTCCATGTAATTCTATGTATTTCCGCTAAAGTGTTGTGGCCCTGATTTATAAAGAAAATCGGCTAAGTTGTATGGTTCCCGGTTTCTAAAGGCGGATTTCAAGTTTTATTAAGCTATGGTTTATATCATCGTCGAGTCTGAGCTAGTGGAGGTTTAGTGGAACTCTATGGTTCTTGGAGGAGTCAGCTAACCTAGTGATGCCCTAAAGTTTATCGGTCGATGACAGAGAGTCCATTGAATGAGAAATTACACCCAGAAACTGAAGTAGAAGATATAATCTCATAGTTTGAGAGATTATCACTCCTTCTTGTACCCAGACCTCCATCACATGTGGGTAAATTTTGTACAAATTCTCTAACTCCATAAATTTTCATGGGATTTTACCAGGGGATATTACAAGTGGTATCAGAGTTGAAAGTTGCAGCACTTGCACGTTTTTGGAATTGGTAAGTGGAAAAGAAGTTGAGGTATGATACTAGTGGGTAAACTGAGGTATGATTCTAAAAATTTACACATCGATATACGTAGTAGACTACTTTTGACCTTAGATGCATGATGCATGTTTATAACCACATTGAAGAGTAGTAAGTAAGAAATATGCTGCAAAAGATATGCTCATGAGATTTGAGTATGGATGAGGATAAAATAAAATAAAACCTTTATTGCATCTATGAATAATCCTGAACACTCACTAGTGAAAGTGAAAATTGACTACCAACCTTTGCAAATATCAAAATATTAATGATACTTTTAATGAACATGACTAAAGTTACAATGCACTACTTTTAATGAGTGAATGCATGAATGTAAAATATGGGGAATGTCAATGAAGAGGATGATAGAGTGTTTGGAAAGGACATTGAAAGAACCCCTTTTGATGTTAAAAATAAACAATGAGTTTAGTAGTGAGACTTGATTGTAATAGCTAGTTGCTGATTGAGTCTTGTCATGGTTGAATAGTTAGTGTTGTAGGACTAACTATTAAACTTATTTGCATGAGTTGGAATTTATTTAAGGCTTATTGAAAGTTGTAAAAATGTGATTATGGTAGTTACTTCATGTGTTGGTCTATTGGTAACAGTGCACCATGGGAATTGGAAATGTTTGGATTGTTACCTAATTGTTATTGACATTTACACATTAATGAATATTTGTATATACATACATTTATGCATGAAATTGTTATATGTAATAAACTAGAATGGTTGTGAAATTGAATACATGTTTTAACAATGAATATTTATGACTAATGTTGTTGATGGCATTAAGCAGGAGTAACTTAATGGAAACATGAAAACCTGTGTACTAAGGTAAAACATTGCAATGCGAATTGAAACTGTAAATGAGAAAGTATAATGTTATGATATGCATGATTGTGTTATTTGGAAAATCAAAATGTATAACACATGTATGCCAGTTATGTTTCCTATCAATCTAGATATTGTGTACCCATGTTGTATGAATGCATGATGTACATAAATGTTTATTTTGTTTTAATGATAATGTGCATATGATTTATTATGCAAATTATCGTGGAAAGAGTGCTAAAATATAATTTTACATGCTAGACAGTTGTGGACAGTTATGAAATCTCGGAAGGCCTTGGGTTAATGGAAGTTGTCTGCTTCAAGGGGTTGATGGCACTTTCCTACCCAGATTTCCTCTCCCTAGAGATATATGATGTGATTAAGGGAAACGGGTTGGAAAATATGTTGGAGATGGGAAAAAACACAAGGAAAGTCTGTTGATTTTGGAGCCTATTGGAGGAGGCCCAAAAAACCTCATAGATGTAGGTTTTAACCCCATACAGAAATTAACTACATACAAATTCTAAAACACATAAAATAACCAAAGCGAGAGCATAACAAATTAAACACATATACACAGAGATTTTCCCCTGGATCCCAAATCCAGGACTACCAGCTTGATTTTTCATTATTTCCTTTCAATGTTATAATACATATTTATACATGCCGAAGCATCCAATACCATGGACCGAAAACCATCGCATCCAAAAAACATGTGCGAAAATCATGCATAAAAGCATAGATGGGTCCACCCAACCTAACATAGGGTCTAAAACCAAAATTTTCTGGGGTGCTACCCCGAACCCCATAAAGTGGGGTTACGGGTACACCTCAAACCCCCTATGACCCCCCCCCCACTACACAATCGGCGCAACGAAGGGGGTGCTCCAACCCCCTTTAACCCCCCGGTTAACTATGTGGGCTAGTCATGGAAAGAATATAACACAACCCAACATTCTCCCACTTGTTGTTTTCTTTCCACAGGGGGCCACAAGAGAGCTTAGTCATTTTTTCAGCACTAAAACGCCCATTGTTTCTCTACACCAAGAGAACTTCTCAGAGCTCACAAATTTTGTTAATGCATCTGTAGTATTCTTCAAAGTGTCCACCTTTACTAGCAATGCCTTTTTGTCTTCTGTCATATCCCCCACAAAGTGATACTGAATGTCAATGTGCTTTGTCTTTGAATGATATGCTAGGTTCTTTGCCAAGAAAATTTCACTTTGGCTGTCACAATCTATCCTTATAGTTTCCTATACTAACCCCATACTTGAACACAATCTCTGCAACCAAACTGCTTCCTTGCTTGCATGAGTGGCTGCCATGTATTCTGCCTCTGTAGTTGATAGTGCCACTACAAATTGTTTCTTAGTCATCCAACTGACTGCACCTCCAAATAGGTTAACACATACCCACTTGTAGATCTTCTCTAATCCAGATCTCCAGCCCAGTCTGCATCAACAAAGCCACGAATATCCAACACTCTGTCCAATTCTGGTCTTCCTTGGTAGCACAAACCATAATCACTAGTGCCATGCAAATACCTGAAAACCCGCTTCACTGTTGTCCAGTGCTCCTTCCCTAGTTTTGACATAAACCTACTCAATACTCCCACTGCATGTGCAATTTCTAGTCTACTACAGACCATTGCATACATCATGCTTCCGACTACACTTGCATATGGAACACAAGTAATGTCCTCTTCCTCTTCTTGTGTCTTGGGACATTGTTCAATAGACAACCTCACACCTACAGGAATAGGAACCTTCACGGGTTTACTATCGTGCGTATTAAACCTCTGCAGTATTGTTTCGACATACTTCCTTTGGTTTAACCAGAGCTTCCTCTTTTCCCGGTCTCTTTTAATTTCCATTCCCAAAATGTAGTTTGCCACACTAAGGTCTTTCATGTCGAATTTGGAGGACAATTGGGTCTTCAAATCCTGGATAATTTCTTTGTCATTTCCAACCAGCAACATATCATCCACATACAAGACCAGATAAATAACATGGTCACCAATTAATTTAAAATACACACAGCGATTTGCTTTGCTTCTGGTCAGAAGCCAAGTCCCCGTATAAATGTATCAAATTTTTGATACCACATCCTTGGTTACTGTTTTAACCCATACAAAGAATTCTTTAACTTACATACCAGTTCTTTCTTACCCTTCACCACAAAGCCTTCAAGTTGCTTCATATAGATTTCCTCTTCCAGATCCACATGAAGAAATGCTATCTTCACATCCATTTGTTCTACCTCAAAATCAAAAGAAGTAGCAACAGATAAAAGTAATCTAATAGAAGTTACCTTGGCAACAGGAGAAAAAATGTCACCAAAATCAATTCCCAGCCCCTGGGAATAACCTTTTGCTACCAACCGAGCTTTGTATTTCTCAACCTTTCCTTCTGCATTTGTCTTCTTCTTGAACACCCATTTGATGTCAATGGGTTTCCTTCCAGGCGGCAACTCCACGAGATCCCAAACCTCATTTTTGTGCAAAGATGCCATTTCATCAACCATGGCCTCTTTCCAGAGTTTTCCATCCTCTAAATCTACTGCCTCCTTCACAGTTCTGGGATCATCATCAGTAACAGACAAAGAAAAATTTGAATAGAAAGTAGGTGGACTATACCTTTCTGGCTACCTTCTTTCTCGAACTAATCTTCTCACACCAGGAGTTTGTGGCTCCTCATCTTCTAATTCCTCCTCTGCTATAGAGTCTGATTCTTCCTCCTTTAGCTCAAACTCTATCTTCTCAGGTTCCTTTGGTTGGACTTCATGTTTAATAACATCTTTTACCTCTCTGAACACCACATGTCTATTGTACACAACCTTCCTTGATACTGGGTTCCAATGCTTATAACCTTTTAAACCATCCTTATACCCAATAAAGATGCACTTTTCAGATTTACTATCCAACTTGGTTCGTTTCTCCTTTAGAACATGTACATATGCATCACATCCAAATACCCTTAGATGTGAAGAGAGGGTTTCTTACCAGTTCATACCTCTTGCGGAGTCTTATCCTCCAATGCTTATGCAGGTGACCTATTGACCACGTAACATGCAGTATCCACCGCCTCTGCCCAAAATTCATGTCCTAACCTGGCACCACTGAGCATGCTTCTTGCCCTTTCCATCAACGTCTTGTTCATTCTTTCTGCAACTCCATTTTTTTGAGGTTTATATGGAGCAGTCTTCTGCTGTGATATACCTTCTTATAGAATTCTTCAAATTCCTTGCTGCAAAATTCTCCACCATTATCTGTCCTTAGCACCGTTATCTTCTTCTCTGTCTATTTTCCACGAGAACCTTAAATTCTTTAAACCTGTCAAAGGCTTTAGATTTTTTCTTAAGGAAATATATCCATGTATTCCTTGAGAAGTCATCTATAAATGACACATAGTACACAGAATTACCTAGTGATGGAACCATCACAGGTCCAAACACATCACTATGCACAAGTTCTAGTATCTGTTTTGCCCTCTTACTAGGAGAGGGAAAACTCACCCAATTCTGCTTCCCATATACACAATTTTCACAAAAATCAAAATCCAGAGAGCTATTACTCATACCTTCTACCATACCTTTACCATGAAGTATTCTAAGGCAATTCTCTCAAATATGTCCAAGCCTTTGATGCCACAACATGGTCTTCTCTCCAGAGACCACTAGATTTTCTGATCCACTTTCAGGAACCACAGAACTGTTGCACCCATCAACAACTGTGCTACCTTGCAGCTTGTACAGAGTTCCAATCCGAACTCCCCGCATCAATACAAATGCTCCCCGAACCATCTTGCAGGTATCCTTCTCGAACACTGTTTTTACACCAACATCATCCAACTGTCTTACAGAAATCAGATTTCTGGCCAACGCAGGAATATGCAGAACACCCGAAAGTGTTCTAACCCTTCCACCTTGCAGCTTCAACTTTATTTTTCCGCAACCAATGATTCTAGCCTTCCTATCATCCCATAAGAAGACATCACCACCATCGTATTTCTCATACTCACAGAACCACTCTCTATGGGGAGTGAAGTGAAAGGATGCACCTAAGTCAATTAACCATGCCTCATGATCTACATGTGTACTTGAAGAAGCCAAGTACACATTCCCACCTTCATCTGAGGTGCTTTTTTCCTCTGCAGAAGGAGCATCATCAGATCCCTTTCCTTTATCAGGAGCTTTAGATTTACAGTCCTTTTGTAGTGCCCTTCCTTTCCGCATTTCCAGCACACCACCTTTACAAGTTTTCCTGGAGATTTAGATCTCCCTCTAGATTTAGATCTCCCACTTGATGACTTATTTTTGTTTCTGTTTTGGGACCTTCCTCGTACAGACAAGGGATCAACATTCTGGTTATCCATATTTTTCCATCTCATCTCCTCCGTCAGCAAGGCTGAGACTATTTCATCAAACTGCAAGGTAGTTGCATTGCTACCTATTGCAATAACCAGACTATCCCACGAATCTGGTAGAGAACACAACAAACTAATGCACTTATCTTCATCTGAAATTTTAATATCAACAAATGCTAACTAACTTACCACAGTATTAAATGCATTCAGATGCTCTGTCATCGAGTCTCCATCTTTCATCCTCAGGTTATACAGCTTTTTCTGTAGGAACAATCTATTCACCAGAGACTTAGATTGGTACAAAGTCCCTAACTTGTCCCACAAAGCCTTCGTCATAGCTTACCTTGATACATTCAGCAATACTAAATCTGAGACACACAATCGTATTGTGCTCTTTGCCTTCTGATCCAACTTCTTCCATTCTTCATCGGACACTCCCATTGGTTTAGTACCTGGATCTACTGCGATCCATTGGTTTTTATCCACCAAAAGATCCTCCATATTAAGTTTCCACAACTCAAAACTCTAACCATTAAATTTCTCGATCTCTATCTTTCCACTGCTCGCCATCTTCTTTCACCACTAGTATTGATCTCGCAGATCTCCCACTGAACAAGGTCTACCATAGGCCTGAGAAAAACCCCTCAGCAACAAAGGCGTCCCATTGAAGGCAAAAATGCTCTGATACCAAATGTAGGTTTTAACCCCATACAGAAATTACCTGCATACGAATTCTAAAACACATAAAATAAACAATGTGAGAGCATAACACATAAAACACATCTACACAGAGATTTTCCCCTGGATCCCAAAATCGGGACTTCCAGCTTGATTTTTCATTATTTCCTTTCAATGTTATAATACATATTTATACATGCCGAAGCATCCAATACCATGGACCAAAAACCATTGCGTCCAATACCATGGATCGAAAACCATCGCGTCCAACAAACATGTGTGAAAATCATGCACAAAACCATAGGTGGGTCCGCCCAACCTAACATAGGGTCTAAAACCAAAATTTTTTGGGGCGCTGCCTTAGACCCTATAAAGTGGGGTTACGGGTACACCTCAAACCCCCTGTGACCCCCCCGCTACACAATTGGCACAATGAAGGGGGTGCTCCACCCCCCTCTAACCCCCCGGTTAACTATGTGGGCTAGTCGTGGAAAGAATATAACACAACCCAACAATAGACAAGACACTATCGAAGGGATAGTTAGGACACTACCAAGAGGAATCTTGTATTGGACCCTATGTGATCATTGGAATTCTTGAGTTGGTCAGCCAGTGAAATTTGAGACTAGTCCTAGTATGGTATTTGTTAAAGAACTGTCTGGATGTGACACTCGCTAGATATGGTTGTGGAAACTAGCTCCCATTAGTTGGGATGAGGATTATTTTTCCAATGTAGTTCTCATAGAATAACAATTAACTAATCATTTATGTGTTATGAATTTTCTATATAATTTTTATGTACATCTTGATACAAAAGGAGCCTAGTCCTTGGTAAGGAAAAAACATTTTCTTAATATATGGATTATCAAACCAAAAATTCCATATGGATCATGATTATTAGTGTATTACCATTTATTGTGGTTCAAATCCCTAATTTATTTGGATACCTTGTGACTATTCCATTCAAAGTAAGACACTATATATTGGCCATAATTGGTCTACTAGGCTATTGTAGCTACTAGGTGCATATTCCCCTAGAGTGCATTTTATGTCCACCTTTCAATGATTTGAATCATGAATAAGAGTAGCTTCAAATTTGTTCATTTCCATGCAATCACAACAATATTTGCATGTAATCTCTCCCTAGCTCAAGAAGAGAAGGATAACCATGGAAAAAGAACGGTATCAAGAATTTATCTCTATCAAAATATTATCTCAATTTTCTCATGAAAAATGAGGTGGCCTCCTTAATGCAGACAGATCTCTAGATGAGAACATCCTTACAAGGTGGGTGATGATTTCTTGTTTATTTTTTATGTCTTTTGTCCTTTTTATTTTTCTACGTGCTTCAATTGAGAGTGTTAGTTTTGTTCTTTGCTTTTCATGAATGCCTAATTAATAATTTGATGATAAAGGTAAATGTTTCAGTTGAAATAAAGAAATAACTTTACTGTTAATTGATACTAAGTAACATCCTTCCCTAGATTCCCTACCATAAATCTTGCAAAGAACGCCTTATTATAGATCAAGTTGTTGCAATAATGATACAAGCTAAAATTATCATTCTATCACCTATAATATATCCACAATGGTTGAAATAATGCCAAAACTGCATGGAATAGTGTAAATTTGAAGATTTTTTTAACCAAAAACAACCTTATAATTTTATGTTCATTATTATTTAGATAATCTTGACTAAGGACTTTCACATCCTATCAACAAAGTCCAATCCAATGATAAATCTCTCCCAATATATGTAAAGTGCGAACTTAGGGAATCCACTTTATATGTTTAAGCTGTCAAACGATTTTGCATCCAAGTAGAGTCAACAAACTAACACTCTCTCAATGGGTTAAATATAGTGATGTGCACCTATGTCAGGGCAGGTTATTCAATTTTGTTGACAAAGATAAGGACCAGAAGTTGTTTGAAGTGAAAATACGAGGATCTTTACTCTACATCTAAACTAAATGATTTCATCCACTTTTTGAAATTCGTAATGTAAGATCAAGAGTAATCTATACCTATAACAATTTAAAAGCATAGAACCAAATATAAAGGGTAGGTATTGTTTTGAACAATTATATTATTGTGAAATGTATAATAGTTGGATGTTTTTTATTCTTCATGTTGAATTTTAGCTATATTCATCTATATAAACTATCAAGGCGATTGAATAATTTTTCATTGACATAAAGCCTCTAATCGACCATTGTTCATACTATTGTTTCTCATAAGACATGATAGAATCTCATTGACAAGAACTTGCTACTTGAAAACTCCCCTTATTTAAAATATAGTTTTATTATGCAATTTCCTCATACATACAAATGTATAATTTATTATATTTAATAAAACAAAATAGACCATCATTAGGTTGCATTCACCCATAATTGTCGATGCAATAACTAATTTCAGATCAATATTTAAAAATGTAAAATAAGATATATAAAAATTTCATATAATACGTTATGTTTTCCACTAACACATTGCATCACATATATTGCATTTATAAAGTTATATAACATTATAAAATATTTATTTTTATATGTAAGTAAAAGGAATGATGTAATTAGGGTTAATTTTAAAAAATTATAGTTATTTTAAGATGTAAAAATATTGAAAATATTAATAGTAAAATATTTTATAATATATATTTTTTAAATATTTATGTAATTTAAAAAATAAAAATATTTAGAATAATCTTTTTTAACCTATATAATTTGAAGGAACAATTTTCTTAAATTATAATTATAATTAATTATTTATATATATAGATATAGATATAAAAGTTTCCATAAATATAATAATGAAAATAAAAATAGCCTGGGGGTAATTTAATTTATGATCACCATATTAAATTAATTTAGAAACCGTGAGATCAAAAATTCAAATGCTTGTGGGTCAAACCAGAAGAAAATTTAATATATATATATATATATATATATATAAAATTTAATGATACAATTAGTAATTAAGGAAAATGAGTAAAACATAGGGGCATGTTACACACGTCAATCTATCTCTTATTATTTATCTCTATCAAAAGTTGTATCGAGACTATAGCAATTAATTTACCTTTTAACCAATATTAGTTGCTTGATTAGATATATTTTTCTCAATGCCTAGTATGTAAAACATAAAAAATATAGGTTTTTTGAAATTTCATTGGAGAAGAGATTTGGAGACTCATTGTAGACTTAACTCTCCCAATGGATTTCATTGACTTATAAATTTTAGGTTAACTTTAAGTATCTAAATTTGATAAAAAATAATGTAAAAATTAATATAACATAAGTGCAATTTTTTTAATACTAATCAAAGTTCAATGCAAGTGTTTTGATGCTTCGAGTGTTAATGAAAGTTTGAACAGTTTTTTCATTGTTTGCCATCATACTATTCCATTGCTAAAAGAGAGAGCATTAATGTCATCTAAAATAATTTGACACTCGCAGTGGTAGTATAAGTTAATGAATCTTACTCATGTAAACTAATAAATTATGTCATAACTTATACTCCTCATTACATTAAAACCTCATGTACTTCACTACCTCATCAACTTCAACATACATTACAGATAAAGGACCCGTTAGGTTACAAATATATGCCAACACCCCTTCCAATATCATTTTCATTTCTATATTAATTATTTCATAATGTATGATAAATACAGTTATAAAAAATACAGGGAAACTTGTTAACACACATCAAACAAATTGAGGACTTTTCTAGGAATGTTATTTGGAAAGGAGACGACAACAAAGTTTTACCTTTGACAAGGAAAGCAAGGAGCATCATCTAGGAAAGAAGGAAACCAATATATATGGAGCTATACATCCATTAATGTGCAAGGGCAGTATATACCACTCGTTAGATTTAACCAAGTACAATATCGGACTAGTGGCATATACTACCCCCACCCATTGATGGACAGATAGATCCATATATATTGTTCGCCAGTAAAGAAGGGATGAAATGACTCAAAATACTCACATCACTATGTTCACTAAAATAGGATACTTGGAAAAGTCACTCTTAATATTGTCAAGAAATTGAAATCTTGAAATCAACAACTTCTATGTATGGCTCTTGCTTCCATAGATGTAAACTATGGCTTTTCATGCATTATGTAGTCACTAAGAAATAGATTATTGTAGTATTTTTTACGAATTATAACTTGCAGTTTGAAAGTTAAATTATGTTTAAACAAAATAAGAGTGAATTTAGGTTATATATTAGTTGTGTAAAATACAAAAATATTCTTTGTGTAAAGTAAAAATATCAAAAAATTTCATAACCTATCATTAAGTAAAGAAAATCCACCACAACAAAAGGTAAAACCTTCCTATCACATCAAGGTTGGGGATAAAGTTCTACATAGTAGATAGTGTTTACCGCAAATAGGCTTGATAGTGTTCATTCAAAATGTATTACTCTTTGAATATTAACAATTGTGTAATCAAGATGGTTCATCGAGATTGATTCCCTATACCAACCTATTGTGGTCAATAACATTAAAACCACTCTTAGAAAATATATGTTTCCTCACTCATTGGATTTCAAAATTGTCTCATTAATAGAGTCGAGAATTATTCCTTTCACCAAGATAGCTAATTTATAGAAGCACATGTCAACGTGAAGTGAAGCACAAAGGAATAGGACTATAGCCATGTTTTGGATAAAATAAATGTTTAAATGAAATGTCTTGATGTAGTTAGATAATACTCACCATTGAAGTCTCTACTAAAACCAAGTGTGAACATGAATCTAGTCAACTAATTTCTACATTGCAGTAGAGTTTAAATAAAATCACATGGAAATTGCTAATGAAATTGACACAATTTGATGTTCAATTATAAGGTCAATTTCATACAAGTAAGTTGAAATATGAAACTTTATATTGCTCATAGTTTGTTATTCAAACCAAATATTGCAGGTCCAAAAATGGTGATATTGGAGCTAATTTGAAGTAAATTTATTGATGCATTTGCACATAAGGTAGGAATTGGTCTTGAACTTACATCAAATATTGATAGGGCAAGGGTATGTTAACTAATGCCTCAAAGATATGTTTAATTGCTCTCTTCTCATGTAGTTGTTGTTGTGTCATGGAAGTCACCAGTGAAAAGTCAATGTTGAAAAATGCTAAAAGGTCACTTCTCTATTTCTAGCTTCATATCTCCATGCCTTTCATTTCATTATATATTTTTCTTTGGAGACTTTCGTCTAGTATATTTTGGATATTCTATGGGGCCTCTCTCATCCTAATCATGCTTAGGAATATAAATAAAGTATAATAGATATAGTTAAAAATGAGAATGTGTACAAACCAATGAAAATGAATACCAATGGTACAACAAATGCATCTCATTGACATGAAATACCTCTACCTGTAAGTAGATTTCATGTGTGATAAAAATATAAAAACCTCCATAGACTATCTTTGTTTAGCCAAATTCCCTCTCCAATGGTCATATTCCTTTTTCCACCTTTCCATGTTCTTCAAATTCTAGAGACACACACTTATAGTTATTGGAAAATTCACAATAGACTAGCCCTTCAGTATTTTTCTCAACATCTTGCGACATTTTCTAAAACAAAGTGGGTTCACACTTTCATTAGTTTAATCTTGGTTTTATTCATCATTTTACATAGAGCCATTAGCATCCATGAAAATAAGAATGTAATAATAACATTATCATTAGTATTTTGCTAGTAATTGAGTAATGTTGGAAACTCTTGCTCTGCAAAGTTACCAAAATTGATGTTAACAGGTTTGCACCCTTCATCCTAGAAAATATTCCACTGTATAATGTACTCCTAAGCATGTCCTATCCAAATCCTTCTGTGATTCAACATCATTTGAAATTCCTTGCAATTCCTCCATCGATCTCTTGTTAAACTAGCATATTATGAGTGACTTTTAGAATTAGTTCATTAATGGAGTCAAAATTATTTATGACACTAGAATATCCAATGTATTGAAGCATGGGAAAATTTAGATAGAACAAAAAGACAATTTCTATAACCCTGATGTAGATGACATCATTGTCTAGGTAAAAAACCTTGATAGAGACAAAACACTTCCCACCACTAAAATCTTTGTTAACATCCAAGATAGTACAAGGAATAAGAAATAATGGTTTTGATAATAGTACGAGCAACTGGGGGAATTGTAATTTCACATTATTAAAAATACTAGTAGATCATTATTAAGGTTCATACATGTCAGGGTTTAAATACTGATAGGGATGTGGCATGAAAATTAGTGTTGAAAAAGAATAAATAAACATGAAATGGTTGATTAATTGGGTTTCTTAGTTGTTTTTTCAACATGGACATGCAAAATACTAAATATGTGGCCCCACCTACATGTATGACATGTGTTTCTTAAGGAAGGATTTGGAAATTACCTTCTTGATATTACATTGCGAGGTGGTAACAAGTCTTTATGAAGGGTGAATACATGTGAAAATTGAGCCTGGTAACTTGTAGAGCAAGACTTGCTAGCATTGTTCAAATATTCTAGCATGAAGCACATGCTTTGTCTTTCATCTCCTCTTTGTCTACCTATGCTTTTATCTTGTCCAATAAATTTATTTTATTATTTGTATATAATATGTCTTAAGTACACGTGTAGACAAATTGAAGGGAATTTGATTGAGTTTTCACAAATATGTGAAATTCCATTACTATAGGAAACTAGTTCCAATAACCAACCAATAACTAGTAAGAACAAACCTCACATGATTCATGGTCTTGTTTAGTCAGGTCACTTCTTACATTACATACATGGAGTCTATTTTTTATCATAATACTCAAAATGAAGCACAAATGGAGTTGTAAAACTTGTATGAAGTAGCTCCAAAGGATACCTCCAACATTCCTTAAATTTAGCCTCTCAAAATCTCCCATTGGGAAAGAATTTCAACCATAGGTACAACCTTTCATTCTAACTAATGAGCATAAATACATATTTACATATATAATTTTTTTTTCTAGACACTTTGATACAATTTTGACCTTAGTAGATTTTTTTTTAAGCAACTAGACTGAGTGAAAGCTAGGGCAGTGCCCATGTTGGACAAAAGAATGATTTTCCCACCAATGAGATGTTATCATTAATATTTTGTGATGCTTAGTCAAGCTAGAACACCCCTTGGGATAGTTTAATTCCTCTAAAGGTGGCTTCCATCCTTAACCCCTTCCCATGAGTTTTGAACCTAAGACCTATCGAGGACTAAACTCCAAACAAACCAATTAGTCTACACCTCATGGTTGGTTAGATTTTGGTTATTCTATCAAGATTTAATTATATATTTAATCCCCAATAGGTAGTTCATGCACTATAAGGAACCTTGTTAACCACCAAGAATTTTTTTCAGGAGAGGGGAGATTCATTGCTTTCCCCTCTTCATTGGGTCCAAACCGACTCAATCCCATTGAATAACCCCAAGTATACTTAGTATGAAATGGGTCTAGATCATTCTCATAATGTTTCAATTACGTATCTAATAGTTCCACCGCAATTGTAGTCTAGGTAGGTTAAATTACATTAGCTAGGACTGACTATATTTTTGAAATAAGGTAATCTTTGTTAGTTACTATAAAGTTTCTACATTGAAGATGTTTCAATAACACATTTAGGTTTTATTAGTTTTCTATTAAACATATTTGACCTACTTGAAAACACTTCTATTGATAATGATTGTCATGTGATAACCTAAAAGAGCCACTGTAAAGCTAAAAAAAAGAAGTAATTATGATAATTGATAGAGCATTTAGATTATTATTAAAAAACATATAATATGCATGAAAATCTATATCCTTGCACTTATGCATATCCAGAAAATAAATAAATAAATATTATTATTTGATTTCCTTATATAAATATTTGAACTTGAAAAGGGAATGAGAAAGGATCATGCATCTTTTGTAGTTCCAAACAGCCCTAACCGCTCAATATCATATTGAATATCACCGCTCAATATCATATTGAATATTATATAAGGTGGGGAAAAACTCTATTGAATATTACATAAGGTAGGGGAAAACTCTAGGCAGCTAGCTGCTCGAAGATGGAATAACATGCCCCTCTCATCACAAGCACCAACCCCCGAAGCTATATATCTTTTTCACTATGACCGATCCTCGTAGCTAGCATTCTCTCTATCTTATGCATAAACATGAGTGGAATGATAGCGAAGGCAAGTAAAGAAGAAAAGAATGCCAATGATAGTGTATGGTAAGTTATTGTGCAATTTGTTTGGAACAAAATTGTATTGTTATTATCGAAGGTATTTTTTTATTTTGATATTTCATATTTATGTGTAATATTTATGTCCACACATAAGCCAACATTGATAAGACAACTGTAACAGAAAATTATTTCTCAGTGACAAAACATCGCCACTGCAATGGCACTTGTTGTTGAGACATAATTATAAAAATTCATAAACCACCAACTAAATATTTATTGGGTTAATCAATATTAGATACATACTTTTTACAAAGCTAACTAACGAATGAGGGAACACTACCAAGATATAAAGCTAACTTGAGACCTTAGAAGATCTCATTAGATTAAATCTCATGTATACAAGACTAATGTTAGCTAAGGGAGATTAAGGAGAATATGAAACATCTTATGGACGAAGTCTTAAAAATTTTGCAAGGTTTTTATGTACATTAAGTTGGACTCTTGCTTTTAGAATTTTTTTTAAAGCAAATAGAGATTAGAATGGAAAATAAAACTAGAGTTATAGTGATTTTTATAGTGGTAAACAAGCTAAGATAGAGTTTACTTGTATCATTAGAGGGTGTGGTGAAAGACAAGATCTAATTGTATCATTAGAGAGTGTGGTGAAAGATAAGATTTACTTGTAACACTAAAGAGATATGAAAATAGTTTAATTTAGAGGACAAAGTTTTAAATCTTGTGAAATGTTTTTATGTATATTAAGTTGGATTGTTGCTTTTAGAGACTTTTTAATATAAATAGAGATTTTGAGCTTGGAGAATCAAACTAGAGTTATAGGGATTTTTACAATAGTAAGAAAGCTAAAATAGAGTTTATTTGTATCACTCTAGGATAGGAAACAAGTATACTTTTCTTTAATTGATTGTAGAAAAAATAACAGTGGAATCACCTATATAGAAGTGAGTGAGTTTTCTCAAAGGGTATTGTTAATATCTATTTAAATGTGAGATAGTAAAGAGTTTTTCACTTATTTATTGTTGATTTTATTTCAAAATATAATTCCTACTCCTATTAGTTGTGAGTATGCTCCTAGTGTTTACGAGTTTGTCGAGGTCTAGTTGGTTGAGAGATTCTCTCCTGAATAGTTAGCTTCCTAGATTGGAATCTCGTTGAGATATTCATTCAACCAATAAATTGTATGTCCAAAATAAATTAGCTATCTCGAAACATAATTTCTTATATTTATATTATATTTTATTCAATGTGAATATAAAACTTTAAGGGCCTTGTAAAAATATTAACTTAATATCAGAGCACGTATCCCCTCCAAGCTAAGGAAAATGAAAAGTATACGTATTGTTTTCAAAGTGTATTGTGGTTATGCTTTGTATAGTGTGTTTGACTTTGTTGTCCATAAAATAAACCTGTTGTACTTATACGCTCTCTTATGTCTAACGGGAGCCGAGCTGGAGTTGAATTTTCTACGTGATCCATTATTTTTGTTGTTGCATGAGAGATCGTTGAGCGATTGAGCAAAACCAATGATGTATTCTCTATTGTGTATGTAATTTTGTGTAGAGCGATCCCCTATAGAGGCTCAATATCGTGAGGCATCCCATTTGAGCTTATATAAGCTAGCAACTGTTATAAAAAATAGAGAGAGCGAGAGAAATATTGTTCACACAACACACAACACATTATCTTTGTTTATCACATAAAACAGTTACATATATAAGAATTAGATCAGCGACTTCTAGATGATAAAATCCGAATAAAGTGGATCTATGACTCATAGACAACTCACACACATAGGGAAATAATTATTTCTAGAATCACACCTAGAGACTCACAAAGAAAACTCACTACAACTTGGAAGTCATGGAAGCATTACTTCTAATGCCCTCCCTTAATTCTTACATGACAAAACTAGAAAATAGACATTACAAAAATTAATAAATCTCTCTTAAATTTGTCTAGTATGGTCATCAATAGCACTCATATCCACTTTGAAATCTCCCGGTTTTCGCTCTTTTCTCCACCACACTTTTGAGCTTCCCACTTGATCCATTTAATACATAACCGCTTCAGACCATCGTTGAAGTGCTTTGAAGAATTGACGCTTCTCAACCTCCTCAATCACAACGGATCAGTCTCAATACTGAACCATCCTATGGAACTACCACCGTATTTTGAATCCACGACCCTCCACAACCTTCATAAGTTATCTAGGATAGCATTCTGGGTACAGAATGTCTTCAGCGGACAATTCTACAACTTGACCTTATAAAAAATCTGTACTGACACTCCTGGAGCACGATGGGTCACACCAGCATGACTTTATTAAGAACCACCTATGACCAATTCTCCTAAAGCATGACAGGTCACATTAGTCTATTGAATAATTTTGTTTTTCTTTGTGGTTCTAAATCACATGACTCTTGCAAATAAAATGTAACTATCCCTCAAAACAACACTAAATTTTTTAAAATAATATCACTAGGCCACCATCATGAAAACATATCTTAAAATCTAAATGAGATTTCTCCACAGAAATAGCCCAAATAACCCAAAGAATGAAGCTTTAGAAATACTTGCTCGGCTAATACACAAAGAACAATTCAGCCCCACACTCCATTCCACTATGATCCACGCAAAACATAATCTTCTCAGAATAAGGAAATGATTTGAATGTTGAATCTACATTGCCACAATTTCTTTGACATATGAATAAAAGAAACACCATAAAAAGTTGCCAAGAGAGGATTCTAATCATGTTTTCACTACTCTAAATATCATGTTCTTTACAACTTGCCGCAAATGCACACCATACAACAATAGCTACAACTGTGGTGAAACGCTGCTCCAAACAAGCTCACACAATGTGCTATCAATTTGGCAAACCAACTCCTCAATGTTTAACATATTTTTTGTGGTTTTGAAAGCATGTAGTTTATGAGATAAAATTCTCTTCAATTCTGTGTAATTGCTTGCCCAATCACTGCTATGTCCTACATGGATTTCAAATATCATGAGCAATCCTTTGCAACTTGCCATGGATGACATTCACAAGTAAAGGGAGATTCACGGATGAAGGGATTTTCATTGCTATGGCAATAAGGAAACCCTGTCAAATGCTTCCAATGTATCAAATTAATTGTTGTCAATGCTCCAACATATTAAACAGTCCCGTTGTGAGGCTTAGTGGAATTGTGTACATCGAATCCCAAAGTTCCTTTGCCTCTTCACACGGATCCATGATCCACAATCGTGACAATGTCGCGACCCCCTTCCTTTCAAAATAGGATGCACATCATATTTTATGCCACTCCCTGTTCCACATGTAATGATAGGCAACACTTTGTAGATACCTGGAGTTGTATATCTCCTAAAGAAAATGGAGTAGAACTCTTGCTTAAGATAAAATCTAGATCTAGAAAACCACACTCACACATAGAGATAAACAAGGAAAAATAAAGCTCACAATAGAAATCAACTGTCACACACTTATATTAATCTATCTATGTACAAAACAATAACAATCAAGTCTCTCTCATATCTTCTTGGCTTTACTGTGAGGGAATCAAGCTAGATCTAGCTTTGATACCATGTTAGAAAAAATAGAGAGAAGGAGAGAACGATTGTTCACACAACACACAAAACACTATATTTGTTGATCACATAAAATAGTTACATATATACGAATTAGATCACTGACTTCTAGATGATAAAATCTGAAGAAGGTGGATCTATGACTCATAGACAACTCACACACATAGGGAAATAATTATTTCTAGAACCACACCTAGAGACTCACAAAGACAACTCACTACAACTTGGAAGTCATGGAAGCATTACTTCCAATAACAGTAAACCATTAAGTGGAGTGACATGCAGCAGGCCACTGAGATTGTTGCTCATGTCACATTATTTGGTGGAGTCCACCTGTTTGGCGTTAGTAACCGTTTTGACTACGACGCTAATCAGAAGAATCGATCGCCTAGATACTAAAGCATTTGATATCTCACGCTAGAGAACACATTGTTAATCTGAAATCTTTCCCTTCTTAGATGGATTTGTTGGCCGGATCACTTAGTTGCATACATTTTAGAGCACTATCAAACAATCCATAGCCGTTGTGGCTGACCCGACACTGGTGCGATGAGTGTGCAATTTTGATTGTGAGTTACAACCTTCAGAAATACATGTGAGTTCAAGTTGTGAGAATAGTTAAGACTAAGTGGATTCGTTGTTGCATGGGCATTAAGGGTTTCCTTATGTGCAATAGTATTGAAGAAGAGTAATGGAAAGTAAACGTGTTTTTGAGCTTTAGCTTCTGCAAATCTAATGTTGCATTATGATGACAGTATGATCGAGGAGATTAAGACTTATTTGATTGAAGACTGTCTGCCCATGGTAATAAAAGTTATGGTGGTTGTAGACGGCACACGGGAGGCCAAGAGAACTCTAATTTGGATTCTTATGAATGCTATGTGTTGTCACTCACTGCATTGTGGGTTTCAATTGGTCAAGGTTGCTCAAGAGAAGTGAAGTTTGGAGCCACTTTCTTAGGCCACAAAGGATCTTAGAGCTCAATCAGACCCTCTCCATTACCTAGTGCTCAGAAAATTCTTTCCAATGGTATATAGGAGTCCAAAAAAGGACTCCTGGATCAGAAGTTAGGGCTTGTTGAAGATCTCCTTTGGAAATCTCAGAAAACCAAAAAAATGGCTAAGTATGAGGGCAACATGCAATCCTGCATCCCACAAATCGGTTGTCACAGCCATTGAGTAGTAAAAAGGGTCTTTTTAACCTTTATTTACCTTACATTAATTATCAATCTAGGTACGGTTTGTTATCTCAAGAGTGTACTCAGTCTAAGGCAGTCACTTGTCAAGAGTAATGCTAGTAGTATAGTGATTTTACAAAAGTAAATAAATGCTGGAAACAAACTCTAAGTGTAATGGCAAGAAATTGAAATGCTTTATAACTAAATCATTCACTTAAGAAGCTACAGCAATCATCAATCAAAGATGCAGTAATGATAAGTCTTTCCTTTGTAAACTAATGAAAATGAAAAGAAATCAAAGAGAAGATCTTCAATATGGGAATTGGACAACAATAGTCAATGTTCGCTACGGTTGCAGATCATTCTGTTCACACCAAAGAAATTACTTGAAATGATAATTCAATTAAAAGAAAAGGGAAAAACAACTAATCTATTGAAAAGATCGAACAACAAAGCTTTAAATTATAGGAATAAATTAAGGAACAACCGTAATCTAAAGGAATTGAGCAGCAATCTTTAACTAGTAATTAAATTGAACAACAAAGCAAGAATAGAACAGCAAACTTAAGTAAGTCTACGAAAGATTGAACAGTGAACTAAATCAAATGCAAACACACAATGAGTAATGGAGACAGTAATCTTCATTCAATGTAATAAGTATTAACCACTGTTATGAGGGAACAACAATTGCGGTTGTAATGGAAAAGTAATCTAAATGAATGGCAATCACAGTTATAGGTAAACCATGGTTAAATGAACAACAATACCAATCTGTAAATGAACAGTAATGCTACTCTTTAATCTAACAGTAATGTTAATCTGTAAAGGAACATAAATGTTATACAGTAATGTCAATCTGTAGAGGGACAACAATGCAATATGATTTCAGAATGCACAACATAACATTTCAGTTGCAAATGATAACCTTACTATTCAAGTATGAGTTAAATATAAAAGATCCAGTAAATGAAATGTCAAGGAATGGCAGATTATTGAATGAAGCAAGTAAAAGAAATCAAACCACAAATGACTTGTAATCGGAAAATAATGGTACAGAAGCAAGTGATCCACTAGGGTCGGGACCTTAGCCTCCAGGGACGCACTGCTGCGGTTACTCCAGAATCAAAGAACGGAACAGCAACAAATTTCATGTATTAATCATGAAAACAGAGTTACAGTAATCGTTCTTTAAAGAGATTCGATGATCAAAGTTTAGTTTGCAACAAAAAATTCTATAAAACAACAATAATCCGCCCCCCTAGGCTAGCAACGTTGTCCCTTTTTATAGTGGCGAGGCGGAAATACTAAAGATACATATATTCTTAAGGTAGTGATCCCTTAGGATCAAAGGATCTTGAGGGATTCGCCATATCGTTATCCTTCAGTTATATCTTCGTCCTCTTGCACTGATATGGCGTGTCTTCTTCCTTTTCCTAGCTCATGCGCTCCGATCTGGATTGCCTCGTCTGGATGCGGTTCCCTGTCAAAGGGACAACAGTTGATTTTGCCTTGTCTTTTCCTCTAAAATGATGATCTTCCATTTTCTTCATTTTCTGCATAGAAAAAAGTAATATTTAGTCATTTTACGTTACTCACAAATCTCTTTAACTTTATCATAATCCTTCATCATATGCTCATATCATAATGTAAAGAAATTATGAATTAAAGGAAAAGTTAACGAAATAAGTGGCAATTACATACCTTTTCTAATGCTCAACACACCCCCCTGCTTATCCTTTTTCATGCCCTCATGAAAACATTGTAATTGAAATGCAAGGTAGTTAGGGAATACGCTAGAGAAGGATTATTAGTTGGTGGTCTACAACCATGATTCCTAGCTAAGATTTCAAAAATATGCCCTGTCCGACCTTCAGGCAATTCATATAAGGCTCTATACCCTAGTACAGGATACCAAATGATTGGACTTCGGAACCTACAGCCTAACGAAGACGGGCCTTCTCTCAAGATGAGGTCACCATAGATAACCAAGCGGTCAATAGCTACCTTAAAATTCTCACAATTGAATGGTTCTCTGATTTGGATATTCCGATTAGAAGTCTAGTATCGGAATTTTGCTGATGCTATGGAAAAGTATTTGATAGCTAAGAAGTATTCTACCCCTTACCAGATAACCATTGTATGAATAGGTCCCAATGTCTAGATCACACCCTAAGTTCTCATTAAGCTCCTATGTTTATTCCATAATTGCAATGGGTTTCTAGGTTCACCCTTACCCATAGATCTAACCCATTCTCCTATATCTGGAAGACATTGTAGGCTTTAAGCCACTTTATCTAATTAACACCAAAATAAATAAATTCCTGAAGTTGGACATCACCCACAAAAGGGCTAGGGTTCTATTATGTTTCTCCATCTAACACAAGATTGTGCAAATAAAATTCACATAACAATCACTGAACTTTCACCCCATAATGCTTACAACAGTTTATGAAATCATCAATGGTTGTTATCTCTGTAGGCACTCCTGCCTTGACAGCCTTAGTTTTCGATTGTAAATATCTTTGCATTGAAAACAAAACATAGTTTCTGGTGGGTGCCCTACACGCTAGAACATCAGTATACAGAGAACATAAGGTATCCATTTGATTTATAACTGTATCTAGTCTATGGGTTACCTTTTTGACTTTTTCCTCTGCCCTTTGCCATCCATGGAAGGCCTAGCTTTCTGATGCATTGATGTTCTTTAGCTGCTGTTGTAACCTCTGATATTTTTCTTGAGGAACAGTTTCCTCTGTGAGTTTTTCTATTGTTTGTTGGGCTTGTTCCAAATCTTTTTACAAAGTTATTATCCTCAGGTCATTATCCATCATGACAATTTTGGGCTGGAGATCCACTTGGATCTCCTTATTGTGACATCTGGTTTTTATGGTCTGTGTTTCCTTCTCACGAATTTTCAATGCCTCTGTCTGGACTTCCTTATCACAGACTGGTGTGTTGTCCGTTTGTGCTTCTATATTTGTAACAACCACATGTTGTTCCTTACGATCCTGAATAGCAATGGGTTCGGTTTGAGTTCTTTTGTTCCTCATTCTACAGGGTTTTGCCTTGGTGGCTGCATGCTTTGCTCCAGAGGTTCTTTTTGAGCTTTTCCCCAGTTTTAGAACCCTTATTTGTTGTCGAAGTTGCTTAATTATATTTAACAGTCTCTTTTGTTCCTTTTGCAACTTTTTAATTTCCCTTGTTTCCTTAGAAGGAACAGTCATTTCTTTTCTTGGTCCTAGGCTTTGTACTTCAGGTATTATACCCTCACCTTGGCCAATTTCCATGTTTCCTTCTTGGGACACTTCTTCAGTGTTCTGATGATCAGGTTTTCCAGAGGTAGAAACCCTAATTTGTTCTGTTGTTTCCTGGGCAGCTTCTTCTTCAGCCTCTTTTTCATCATGCAATTCTTCGAGTGTATTCTGACTAGGAATAGAGTGTCCCTGAGATTGTTCTTCTTCCTCATCCCCATCACACATCTCCTCAGATGCACTCTTATCATGGGCAAAGTGTTCCTGCAGCCTTTCTTCAGTATCGGGGTTGAGTGGGTTGTGAGGTTGGACATATTCGCCCATATTTGCCAAAATTTGGGCCAATTCATCTTCTTGCAGAGGGTTTTGTAGTGGAATTTCGTTGCGTTGCTCTGTTTCCTCCCCTTATTCCTGACTAGATTGCTCAATTTACTCTTCTGTTTCTCCTTCTTCATTTTCCTCTAATTCTTCTTCAACTTCTCCCCGTTCAGGTTGTGGGGGTTGTTCATCTTCTAAATCATGTATTTCCATCGACTGGCTAATTTTTCCCTGGGAATTTCCTAGCATTCCTTTGCTCCTTGCCAATCTGGCATATTGTCTTCGTTTCGGAGGTCTACTTGATGTGCTAGCAATATGTTTTCATTTTGGGGCTGGCAAGGCCAGTCCCCCATCTATTGAGAAAATCAATTCTTTCCAACTACTCCGTTGTTGGGTAAGACTGTAACAAACTATCAACTAGATTAAACCATGATGGCTTACTACTAATTCTACATGGCGAGATTTTCTCATGCTTCGGGCAACATCATGTAATAAAAAATTTAAGAACGCAGGCAAATTCACAACACATTTTTGCTTTAACACGGCTAATAGTTTGAGATGGTGTGGTCTTACCACGTCTTTTTTTCCATCGCAAGTGATGTAGCTTTGGATAATTCTCGCCAATTCTACCCAAGGCTCTCCTAGGGTTGTTGGCAGAACTCCTTTCCCTTTGATGGTAAGGTTCTGCCCTTCATCCTGGAAGATGGTTATGGCATCTCGCAATCTCACCTTTTTTAGAGTCCACACAGGTCCAACGGTTGGCAGTCCCGAAACTTCAACAATTATGTCATCTATGACTTCTATCTGTCTCCCTCTCACCATGGAATGATTTCCCTGCAAATTCTGTAGAAACTTGATTGCCACCATCTCGTTAGATTGCTGTAGGCGGTTAAGGTAGGCTATCCATCCTACCCTTGCTAAGATTTCTCATGCAGCATCAGAGACCATTAACACTGGTGGCTCACTGCGAATTGATCTTCCTCCCATCTTATTCACACTTAGCACACTGTAAAAACACAGAGACGATGATGGAACAACAAGCTGTTCAAATTTTTAGCTTATTGTTAAGAAAACATAGAGAAGATAATGGAACAACAAGCTGTTCAAATTTTTAACTTGCTACTAATTTTTGCAGAGCAAAACACGGAAATGGCATTGGAACAGCAAGCCATGCATATTGGGAAACAAAATACCATTAGGCTTGCTATTCCAAAGTTTTGGTGAAGTCATAATATCTCCGAATAATGAGCTGACATGTATGCCAGTGAATTATGGAGATCACCCGCATCCCCCTAAAATGTGATAGGCCATCCTCGGCCGTCAAATAAAGGAGCAGCATGTTGAACTGCAATTGTACAGTGGAATAAAGGAACAACGTATAGATATATGACATGTTTACAGAAATGAGTGGATTACCGAAATCGAGGCTTATAATGAAATCGCTAATAAATATGGAAATGTCGTGATACGATGTGAAAAATAAAGGATAGGACAACTGACGTGAGTAAAAGTTCTTATATGGTCATTTTCCACTTTTACCATTATGATGGATTTTGATTTGATTTTCATGTATCAAAGGTTCGAAAGGGTTATAAATAATCTCATTTGAAATCACTATAAAGATATAAGAAGAATGGTTTATAATGTTTATTGCGGTATGAAAAATATGACTTCAATACCATCAGCAGAGCTCTGCTGCCCACAGGTGTCCATAACCTTGATAGAGTTGCTTATTTCACCCTTGGAACCATAATCCTTTGTGGATGCCTAGGAAAGTGTTGTGTGATGTCAGAATGGAGGCCATTGTGTTGGCCTGGTAACCAGATGAATCACAATGCCATTCACCAGGAAGGAGTGAAAGGTGGACAGGCCGGCTCGTGATGAGACCTCCTGTTCTAAGGACCTTTTATTTTTCTGATGTTCCTCTTGGATCATATCCCTGGTGTGGTGGCCATAGTGGGAATGCCACTTCACTTTCTTCCTTATGATCATGGTAGGTTGGCTCTTGATGAGACCCCATTTCCTTCATCTGACAAATCATATTAGTAATCATATAGATATGTATGTTTCCTTTTCCTTATTTTATTTTATATAACAATTTTCATATTTATATACAGAGGGTGGTTCAACACTCCTTAAGAGTAGGGATGGTGGAAGAAGTCTGAACATCTCAATAGAGAAAAATATGCCCTTATTTTTATTCAATAATAATGATCAAAGAGAATTATGGGGGTTTAGAAAGAACCATCATGATAAAAATAATCAATCACATTGGTATTAGTGAAAATAAAGACAACAAAGTAATATAAATAGTTGTGTCCTTTCCTCCTTTCTCTTATCAATTCAAAGTGATTTCTTCTAAATATAATGATTTTTCTTTGATTTGTTGATTTCAGTATCCTCTAGTTTTTGTATTTGTGCATAATTTTATAGTTGTGCCTTAAATGACCATTGCTCACAAAAATCCTCTAAATGGTGAAGCACACATACACACAGAAAGAAGAAAAATGCACTCAAAAAGTGCTATTCTTTAGATGGAATAGAAAATAAAGCAAGCACGAAACAAAAATGCGGAATTGTTGTTCCTTCGGAAAGGAACAACAAAAACAAAAGTGTTGTTCCTTCGGAAAGGAATAGCAAAAATGCAGGTGAGTTGTTCCTTCAGAAAGGAACAACAAAAACGAAAGTGTTGTTCCTTTGGAAAGGAATAGCAAAAGTGCGGGAGTGCTGTTCCTTCGGAAAGGAACAACAAAAAGGTGGAAATGTTGTTCCTTCAGAAAGGAACAAAAAAATGCAAAAGTGTTATTCCTTCGAAAAGGAACAGCAAAACGGAAAAAATGATGTTCCTTCGGAAAGGAACAATAAAATGAAAAAGTGTTGTTCCTTCGAAAAGGAACAACAAAACGGTGAAAATGTTGTTCCTTCAGAAAGGAACAACAAAATGAAAAAGTGTTGTTCCTTCGAAAAGGAACAACAAAATGGTGAAAATGTTGTTCCTTCGAAAAGGAACAGAAAAATGCAAAAGTGTTGTTATTTCGAAAAGGAACAGCAAAATGGCGAAAATGTTGTTCCTTCGGAAAGTAACAGCAAAATGAAAAAATGTTGTTCCTTCGAAAAGGAATAGAAAAACGGCGAAAATGCTATTACTTCAGAAAAAAACAACAAAATGAAAAAGTATTTTTCCTTCGAAAAGGAAAAACAAAACGACAAAAATGTTGTTCCTTCAAAAAGGAACAACAAAATGTAAAAAAAATTACAGAAATGCAGAAATCTGTACAGAAATAAATTTACACAAACAAAACAGAAAAAGTTATGTACAAGATTTAAAAGCAATCAAATTACTTAGTGAACCAAAGGCGAGGAAGAGTTCTCTTCCTCAGCCAAAATCTGCATGTCAGAATCTTCCCGGAGTTGTTGGTAGAAGGATTCCCGAGTAAGCAGTTTGTGGTACAGTCGGACTCGGTGGCCATTTTCTTTAAAGGTATGTCCAGATCCATCAATAGTAGTCAAAGTAATGGTGCCATTGTCATGCACTTTTTGGATTTCATAGGGTCCCAGCCAGCGAGTCTGAATTTTTCCCAAAAAATCCTGAAACCTGAAATCGTATAGGAGTGCCCAGTCTCCTTCATGGAAGATTTTCTTTTTGATCATGGCGTCGTGCTATTTTGCTCTCTGTTGTTGGATTAATGTAGTATGTTGAAGAGCCAAGAGCTTGATTTCATCTATCTCATTGATTTGTTGTAGTCTATTGGTCTGGGCCTCATTTAAATCTATACTGACCTCCTATGCTGTTCTCAAAATTTGTATTTCGAATTCTATTGGAAAGATGAGTTTCTTTCCAAATACTAGCTGATATGGTGAATAACCGGTGGTGTTACTCCACGTTGTTCGATATGCCCACAAGGCTTCCAGCAATCTTGTAGCCCAATCGCGTCTGTGTGACGCAATGGTTTTTGTTAATATTGCCTCTATGACTTTATTCGTGCTCTCTACTTGGCCATTTGCCTGTGGGTGATACGGAGTGGTAATCTTGTGCTGAATATGATAGTTTTTTAATGTTGCAATGATTTTATTACCTAAAAATTGTGGTCCTCTATCCGTGATTATGTCTCTTGGGAGGCCATATCGCACAAATATTTGGAACAGGAAATGAATGACAGAGTCCTCTGTAGCTCTTGAAAGTGCCTCTACTTTAACCCATTTGGACACATACTTTGTTGCTACTAGAATATATGTTTTCTGGTATGATGATGGGTTGATCGGACCAACAAAATGGAGCGCCCAATGCTCAAATTGTTCGATTACTAACTATCGTTTTAAAGGCATTTCGTCAGACTGTCCAGGGCATCCTGCTCTTTGGAAACCGTCACAGGTTTGAACAAATTTTTTCGTGTCTTTGAAGATTGTGGGCCAATAATACCCTATTCACAGAACTTTGTGACCAATTCTTCGATCTGCGAAATGTCCGCCACATGGTCCGTCATGACAGGCTTTCAAGATGTCAAATATTTCGTCTTCACGGATGCATCTTTTGATGTGCATATCTGCCCCTGTATGAAATAGGTAGCCCCCAATCCAAGAAAATTGGGTACTACATTGCACAATCTGTTTTCATTCATTTTTTTTTTTTTTTTTTTTTTTTGAAATGGTCGGTTGCTATATATTATATTCTGAAAAAAAACAAGGATTTAGAATCCTCTGGTACATAGATTGCGCAGACTGAGAGGGAGCAAGGGGTTTACAAAATGTGGCTGCCCCCTTGGTCCTTAGATTGCTTTTTTTCCTACTGTTAAAGATAGCGCTAGTATAGATTCTAATAAAGGAAAATAACAGAAAAATACATTTGAAATTCATTCAGTCAATCATGATGTGTTGGATGTGTCTTGCTGTTGATTCCTCTGGCTTATCATCTTTGGCTCCATGATTGACACTGGAGGAGCTGGTGGCGATGGCGTTCTTTTCCAGCCAGAATTTCAGAGTGGAAAGCGATTCCTCGACATGGCCGCAGCGGTTTGTGAGCTGCTCGAATTGCTCTTGGAGGGAGGACACCCTATGCATGAAAAGCTGGATTTCTGCTTTATACTTTTCAGTGTTAATGCGGTCCTGTTCAAAAAGTCTCCTGCTGTGCTCATCAAGACGCCTATCGTGCTCTTCTAATCTTGCATCTAGAAGACCCTGCTTTTCCTCTAACAATGACTGCTGAGTCCTTATTTCTTCTAGCTCAGCTTGAAGATCAGCACAGTGTAAACAATCCTCACTGCGCGCCATTGAAGGGAGGAAGATACAATAAGGAAAAAAGGTCCAGAAGGCGGGAGAGGTTAGAACGTTATTGGAAGTTCTGACTTGGAGACAGAGATTGGAGACGCTGTCAGGGGAGGTAGTGCTTCCCGCTTCCTGAGCAACAAGGATAGAAGGGAGGTTGGGCGGGGAATAGGTGCGCGAGCCAAAAAGAACCAGAAGTCTGCGGGTAGAGGGGCAGATGGGGCAGAGGGGAATATAAGAGAAGAGAGCGGTGGAAAAGAGGGAGGAGGGAGCTGGGGAGAGCTCGCTGAAGAGGCGAGAGGAGGATGCTGTAAGCGGCAGGCAGAGGCGATGAGGGGAGAGCGAAGAGTGAAAGGATGGAGGAGCAGCTAAACGAGCCGCCCTGCAGAGACGGACTTGAGCTTTCCAGAGAACCCTGCAGAGACTAACTTGGGCCTTCCTGAAAAACACCGCAACAGAAGTTAAAATGAATTTAAACAAAGCAAAATGAAACGATACCAGAGTCTGGTTTCTCCTGCTTTCCCACTGCGTTATTCGCATGCTTGTCTGCTTCCATGTTTAGCGTGCGAAGAATGTGATAGAGTTTGATGTTTTCAAAATGTTTAAGGAGGAGTTTGATTCGCTCAATGTGTTGCTGGAGGTTGCTGTTAGGAGATCGCTGATTGTAATTCATGAGGCGAATAATTATTGAAGAGTCTCCAAAAACTAGTGCCTTTCTGATACCCATATTTTTTAATTGTAACAGACCTTGATAAAGGGCTAAAGCCTCTGCATTGTTGTTTGTTTTTTTTCCCAAGCTCCATTCATAACTGCAGATTTCATCCCCTGACTCATTTAATATTACTCCTCCCGCTCCTGCTGGTCCTGGGTTGGACTTTGATGCACCATCGAAGTATAGAGTTGGACAATTACTGCTCTGAATCCACATCTTATAATCCTGGATTGGGAGTCTAATTTCCCACTCCCTAATTTGTTCATGCTGCTGTCTGTCAGTTCTCTGAGTATCCTGCTGATGACCTGGTCGGTCTAGAATGTGCCTGATAACTGATCTCTCTTCCACTGAGTAATCTGCTGCTTTGATTTTTCCTGTGTATTTTGCTGCAATTGTCTCTTGCGCCAAGATGTGAGCTTTGTTGCATGTCATTCGGACATTACTCTCTTTGTTTCGGAAGATCTTTTTATTTCTTGTGAGCCAAATTTTCCATAGAAGATTGTGAGGTATGATAGCCCAAATTCTTTTGACAATCTTGCTCCTCTTGTCTTTCCATGGGCAGTTCCTTCTCCATTCTTGAATTGCCTCTGAAATGTTCTGTTGGGGTTGCCATTTTATATTGCCCAAGTTGGACAAGTTGATCCAGCATCTCTTCGCGAAGGGACAGTCAAGGAACAGATGATGGATGGTTTCCTCTGCTGAGCAGCAGTTGGGGCAAATTGAAGGACCATTGATCCCTCTCTTTCTTAAGTTTTCAGATGTGAGGACTTTGCCTTTTAACAGCAGCCATGTGAAAAATTTAACTTTGGGAATGGCCTCGGATTTCCAGATTGTTCTCCATTGGTTCCAAATGGGAATCTGATAGGTGCTGTTGCAGATATATTGATAGCCAGACTTGATGGTGTAGCTTGAACCCGTGGGATCCCATCGAAATCCATCTGCTGCTCCTTTTTTAATGGGTGCTCTATTCTGGAGATTTTTTTGGAGGACTTTGAAGCTTGGTTCTAGATTTGGAGGGATGACTGGAAATTCCCAACTAATCCAGGCTCCTGTATCTGCATCCCATTTTGATATTTGATCAAGCCTCTGAATGCCTTTACTATTGAGATGGAGAATGAAAGGGATGGCTTCTTCTATTGTATTTAGAGGTTGAAGACCCATTATCTTGTCAGTAGCATAGTTGATACTGTCCCCTCCCCCAGGGATCTTTGAGGTGTTTTGATTGAGGATGGGGATTGCTTTCTTGCAGAGATGCCAAATTTTGGTGGAATCTCTGTTGGGAATGTCTATTTCAAGAAGTCTTTGCCTTTTGCCGGTAAGGTATTTGCTTTCTATGACCTGTTTCCACCATGCTTTTGGCTCATTAATTAACCTCCAAGCCATTTTGATCCCAAATGCCAAATTTAGGATTTTAGGGGCTCTAATTCCCAGACCACCTCTGTCCTGAGATTGAATTACACTTTTCCAACTGACCAAATTGAATCTATTTTTTTCTTTTTTCCCTCCTTGCCATAAGAAATTTCGGAGGGCGGTTTCCAGCTTATGATGAAATGTAGCAGGAGCTTGGTAAAGAGTAAATCGATATAGAGGTAAGGAGGATATACCTGATTTGAGCAGAATTATTCTGCCTGCTGGATTAAGCCATTGAGTTCCCCATTGCTGGATCTTCCTTTTGACTTTGTCTATTATTTCATTCCAGGTAGCGGCTTTTAAAGAACCCAGGGTGACCGGCATCCCAAGGTAGGTGAAGTGATCCCAGTTTGCTTTGTAGGCAACTCCAAAAATGTTAGCTATGCTGTGAGCAGTTTGATTGGAGATATTCCATCCATAGATGCAACTTTTTTGAAAGTTGACCTCTCCCCCTGAGTACTCCATAAATTGATCGAGAAGAGTCTTGAAGCGCCTTGCGATAGTAGTGGAAGCTCCTCCAATGAGCAGAGTGTCATCAGCAAATTGGGAGTGGTTGATGTTCTTGACTCCGTTTCCGAATTTGATACCAGAGATGAGGCCAACTCTTCTGTTGTGATCTAGAGTACTGCTGAATGATTCAGCCATAAGAATAAAAAGATAAGGGGAAAGAGGGCAGCCTTGCCTTAACCCTCTTGAGGATTGAAAGGCATCACAAGGGCGCCCATTTATGAGAGGCGAAATCCAGGGACCTGAAATACAAGCGGCAATGGTGCTAATGAAGGCAGAATTGAATCCCATTTTCCTCAAGACAGCAAACAAGAAGGAGTGTCTTACTCGGTCAAATGCATTGGCTAAATCGAGCTTGAGAACAAAACCTTTCTCTTGCCTTGAAGTGCTGGAATGAATGGCTTCTTGGACCAAGGTGATTGTGTCATGAATTTGCCTATTAGACATGAAGCCCCCTTGATTTTCAGATATAAGGGAAGGAAGAAGGGGTTGGAGTCTAGAAGCTATAATTTTTGTGAAAATCTTATAAGAGGAGTTACACAATGAAATTGGTCGAAACCTGGAGAAGGAAGTGGGACGATTTTCCTTGGGAATGAGGGCGAGGAATGTTGAATTTGTGAAGCCCCCCATTTTCCCTTTTCTTTGAATTCCCCTCAACATCTTTGCAAGGTCTTTTTTAATCAAGTGCCAATGATCCCTGTAAAAATTGATTGGGAACCCATCTGGACCTGGAGACTTGTCCGGTTGCAGGGTCCAGATAGCTTTTCTGATTTCCTCCTCTGTTATTTCTCGATTTAGGCTGTCATTCTCCTCTGAAGAGATTCTTTCCGGTAGATGCTGTAAAAGCGCAGAATAGTCAGCTTCTTCTTGATTTTCCGTGAGGAGGCTTTTGTAGTGAAGGGAGGCAGCTATTTTGATGGATTCTTGGTCGTTATGTTGGCTGCCTTGACTATCCATTATAGTGTTTACATTGTTTCTTATTTTTCTGGCAGTGGCTTGCTTGTGGAAGTAAGCCGTGTTTTTGTCGCCTTCTTTCAGCCATAGCTGTCTTGATTTAATTCTCCACTTGATTTCTTCCGCTCTCTTGATGTGCATTAGCTGCCCTTGAGCTTCCCATTCTTTGCTTTTCAGCTGGTGGGTGAATCCTTGATCTTCTATTTGTTTTTGGATTTCCTCCAAGTCCTGCTGTATTTTTTTCCTAATTTTTTCTGGCTCTTGATAGCTGACTTTTGCCCAGTCTTTGAGGGCTTTTCTTGTATTTCTGATTTTTGTTTCCCATATATGGCTTGGAGAGCCTTCTACATGATGTTTCCAGGTTGCTTCTATGATAGCTTCAGCCTCAGCATTGTCTCTCCACAAAGGATTATACCTGAACGGAATTGGTCCCAATTGAGAATGGGAGTCCAACGTTAAGAGGATGGGAAAGTGGTCTGAAGCTGTGGCACTGAGAATTTTTGTGTGACCAGCAGCAAAGGAGGAAAGGAGGGAGACGTTAACCAGAATTCTGTCCAATCGTTCCATGATATTGCCTGGTCCCAACCTTCTATTATTCCAGGTGTATTTTCTATTTTTTGGGATAATATCCATCAATTCATGTTCGGACATTATCACTTCCATCTGACTTCTGAAGGGGTCGGAGGTGAAATTGCCCCCTCTTTTCTCATTCGCATGGAGGACTAAGTTGAAGTCTCCAGCTAGTATGACATTTGTGTTCTGCTCGTTATCTATATCTTCTTTCAGATCCTTCCAGCACTGTTCCTTTTCTCGATAATGATTGGGGATATAGACATTGTAAATGATGAGGTCACGGCTCTCTTCTTTGTTACTAAGATTAGTCCTTAACCAGTTTTGATTGAGGACGGAAGACTTACAGTCCCAGTGTTGATTATTCCACATGGTTGTGATTCCTCCAGAAGCTCCTCTGGAGTTGCTACTGGCCCCTGAAAAGTTTTTTTGGGCATCTACAATTTTCTGCATTTCGCTTTGACTTTGTTTGGTTTCTTGTATCAGAACAATTTCAGGTCTTTCTATTTGGAGAAGATCTCGTAGGGCAGCTGATTTGGAGGGGTGCCCCATACCCCTACTGTTCCAAGATAAGAGCTTCATCATGAGGCATTCGAGCGAGGAGGTGCTCGCCTCTCATGGTCTTTTCCTGCTGTTTCTTTTTCTTGGGATCCTGTAATGAAGGAGTCCATAGGGGTTTGGATCCCAAGGGCAATATCCTTTTGCGTGCTTTCTTCCCGATGCTGTTTGGCTGACTTTCTTCCTGGTCCAAGCTTCTTGTGGAGGTCACTGGAGGCGCCAATGTCTTTTGAAGAACTTCTGGTAGTTCTGGGAGGGGGAGGGTCAGAGAAAGGCTGAGAGAGGATCGAGGTAATCAAGGGAGGATCGGACAGTTCCAGAGAGGGCTGGTCAGGTTGAGGATCATCAGAGGATAAAATAAGGAAAGGGTTGGAGGATGAGGGGAAGGAGGGTTCTTGGGAAGGTCCTGGAGGATTGAGAGGGGGAGAGGTGGGGCGGAGGGAGGAAGAGCCCGGATGTTCAGAGGATGGTTCTTGTTTAGACAGGGGTGCTGCTTTCTTTTTTTTCACAGTTTCCCATTGTCCTCCTTGGTCTTCAGATTCCAGATTGGTTACTTTAGTGCATCTATTAGCAAAATGACCGTATTCGTGACATACCTTGCATTTAAAGGGTATTTGCTCGTAGTCCAGCTGCTGTATGTAGCTCCAATCATCCACCTTCAGCTTGATGGCTTCTGGCAGTCCTTTTCCGAGGTCCACTTCTACGCAGATCCTTGCACAGGCTTGCATGTTATCTTTGGGCTCGCTTCTGTCAATGTATTTACCTACTGCATTCCCAATTGCTTTGACCGATTCGTCTCCCCAACAATGCAGGGGCAGATGGGGAAGACGGACCCAAACCGGAACCGCATTAGGGATATCTAGCTCAGGGTCGAAATCAGGGGTCCACTTGTTCAGATATAGCCCTCGAGAGTCCATAAAATAGGGCCCGTTCCTGAATATCAGATCCTTGTCTGCCTTGGTTTCAAAATGAAAGGTATAGTAGCCTTTGCCACAGAAGCGAATCGAGATCTTTCCTTGTATTTTATCGGACCAATTCCTTTCCACCCATCGCTGGACTGTCTTTGGTGAAGGCCATAAGCCTGTAAACTGCCCTATGAGCCCTTTTTCTGCTAATGATAGAGCTGCCATTCGAGGAAGAGATGGAGGCAGCTGAACTTCTTGGAGAATATCCAACTTCTTAACAAATTTTGAAGTTGCTGGTTTCGGTCGGGCATCCCCAAGGGAAGGATCTGGTTGGGCCATGGCTGAAGCCAGGGCCCGGAAGGCAGGCCTCGCGGCCCAGGCCGAGGCGGCGGCGCTGCAGCTGCACGCAGAAGGTCTTCAATCCGCTCCCAGGGTGTTTTGGCAGTAACAGCGAATAAATGTTCATCTGGAAATTGAACTTTGACTGTTGCTGCGTCCACTAGTTTTGGCATTCGTGAGAGAAAATCAGCTACAGGATTCTCTTTCCCAAGTCAATCTTTTATTGTGATGTCGAATTCTTGCAATAAAATCAACCGTCTTGTTACTCTGCCATTTGTAATAGGTCTATTTGATAAATATTTTATGGCAGAGTGATCTGTATATAAAACAACAAGATATCCAGTGATATAATGCATAAATTTATTTACAGCATGTATTACAGCTAAGAATTATTTTTCAGTAACAGTATAATTTAACTCAGCAGGAGACAAATTCTTGTTGATATAATAGATTGCATATGGTTTTTTGTCTTCTTCTTGCCCAAGGACTGCTCCAATAGCTGTGTCCGAAGCGTTTGATGAAATTTGAAATGGCAAGTCCCAATTTGGGCCTCTGAGCACTGGGGTTGTTGACACAAGCTTTTTCAGATCCTCAAAAGCACGGTCACATTTATCTATCCAAACAAAATCAACATTCCCTGTCAGTGCATATAGAGGTGCAGCTATTTGAGAAAAATTTTCTATAAATCTCCTATAATAACCAGAAAATCCAAGAAAACTGCATACCTCTGTCTGTGTGGTAGGAGTAGGTATTAACAAAATTATTTGAATTTTGGCTGGATGTACCTGTATTCCAGCTGCTGAGATATAATGACCTCGGATGAGCCCTTCGGTCATCATCATATAGAAATTTTCATGGCTCAAGTAGAGCCTAGTGGCAATACATCATTGCAACACCTTTTCCAATGTGTCTAGTACTGGGTCAAAATCATCTCCATATGGTGTGAAATCATCCATGTATACTTCGAGCCCTTCATTTATTAAATCTGAAAAGATGTTGATGATGGCCCTTTGAAATGTGGCAGGGGCATTGCATAGGCCAAAGGGTAGGACTCTGTAGGCAAATGTTCCCCAAGGACAGGTAAAATTGGTTTTTTCCTGGTCTTCAGGGGAAATCTAAATTTGATTGTATCCACTGAAGCCATCCAAGAAAGAAAAGAATTTCTTTCCTGCTAATGTGTCTAATACCTGATCAATGAATGGAAGGGGAAAGTGGTCTTTCAGGTGACATTGTTTAATTCTATATAATCTACACAAATCCTCCACTTTCCATTCTTCTTTGGGACCACAACTAGCGGAGAGACCCAATTGCTATCAGAGATCGGATAAATAAAGTTTACATCCAATTTTTTTTGTAATTCAACTTTCACAATGTCTTTTAGGTGAGGGTTGAGTCTTTGTTGGGGTTAGCGAACAGGTCTCGCATCCTTTTCTGTATAAATGTGGTGCGTACATAGCTGGGGATCTATTCCTTTCATGTCCGGATAATCCCATGCAAAAGCTTCCTTATATTTTCTCAGTAGTTCGACCAGCTTCTCTTCTTGTTTAGGAGTCAGGTTATTATTGATGTTCAAGGTTTTTCTTGGCTCAATTTCTATAGTTTTGCTGTTTGAAACAGAGGTAGTGGGTATTGTTTGATCATGGGTGTCTTTGAGAGGATCTTCTTCTAGTTCATTGTCAAATGCTGCCTCTATCATGTGACATTGTATGTGGGATCTAGATTCAGCTTGGTTAATGAAATTGTTAATGACATCATCCTCTGTTTGATCTTTAAAATCGAGGGCATCTTCTATGGTCAATGGGGATCTAATGTTTTCGGTGAGGTATGATACAGGATGTTTTTTAGTTTTTGTTATTGTTACACTTGGCTGGGTTGGAGGGATAGGGCTAGGTTCTTGATGTTACTACCTCTAGTTATGGTCATACTGCCTTTTCGAAAACCAATGTAAACATCAGTGGTCGCAAGCCAAGGTCTGCCTAAAATCAACGAGTGTCCATCAAGTCAGTTTTTGGGGTTTATTATCAGAAAGTTGGCAAGATATTCCCAGGAATCAACATATACCATGACATCATGTAGTGTACCTTCTAGCCTAACCACTTATCAGTCAGCCAGTTCTAATAAGGTGGAGGTTGGTTCTACTGATGTAATGCCCAATTTTTGATAAGTGGTGGTTGTTAAAATATTAATTGTAGCCCCTAAATCAACTAAGGCATTTGAAAATGTTTGCCCATTGATTTGCACTGTCACTATTGGATTTCCTAGGTCTTCATATTTGATACACTACAACAAAACTAGCGATTAGCGTCCCTTTTTACTTCTTTTTTTGCATCTAGAGCCCATTTTTGGTGCTATTTGCATCCATTTATCAAATATGGTGCAAAACTTGACACAAAATTTGCATCAAGTTTTGCACCAAATCTTACACCAAGTTTAGCACTAGGTATTGCAATAGGTTTTGCACCACGTTTTGCACCAAATTTTATGCCAAGTTTTGTGTCATCCTTTGCACCAGGTTTTGTTCCAGGTTTTGCATCAATTTTGGCATCTATTTTGTTTGACATACTTTTGCATCCTCATTTGCATCCACTTTTTGCACCTACACTTGCATAAACTTTTGCATCCTTTTTTGCATCCTTTTTTAAATCATTTTTTGCATCCATTTTTTCATCCATTTGTGCATCACTTTTGCACCACGTTTTACATCGAGTTTTGTGTCTAGTTTTGCATATAATTTTGCATCTACTTTTGTTGCATCCACTTTTCCATATTGTTTGGCATCCATATTTACATCCTCTTTTGCATCTATTATTGTACCCACTATTGCATCTAATATTTTTGTGCCACAATTGGCACCTAGTTTGGCACCTCCTTTTGCACCCACTTTTGATTATAATTTTGCATCCACGTTTGCATCCTCATTTGCATATAGGTTTTCATCAACTACTACATCTATTTTTTCATCCCTTTTTGTATCCAATTTTGGACCAGGATTTGCATCGGGTTTTGTGTCTCGTTTTGCATCTACTTTTGCATCGACTTCTATTGCATCCACTTTTGCATACAATTTTGCATCCACTGTTACACCCATTTTAAATTTCACTTTTTGCATCCCTTTTTACATCTTCATTTGCATCATACTTTGATTCTTTTTTTTCATCTATCATTACATCCACTTTTGTTATGCCATAATTTGCACCATGTTTTGCACTCACTATTGTATCCACGTTTGCTTCCAATTTTTCATCCATGTTCACATCCTCTTTTGCATCAAATATTGCATCTATTTTTGCATCCACTTTTGTGTCAGGTTTATGTATTGGGTTTTGCATCTCGTTTTGTATCTACTTTTGCATCTACTTCCATTGTAACCATTTTTTTCATCCAATTTTGTTTTTCCTGTTGCATCAATGTTTGCTTCCACTTTTACATCCATTTTTGCATCTTATTTTGCATATTTTTTGTCTATTGTTACATCCACTTTTGTTGCACCATATCTTGCGCCTACCATTGCAACCAAATTTGCTTCCACGTTTGCATCCACATTTGCATCCTCTTTTGTGTTCAAGTTTGCATTAGATATTGTGTATGTTTTTGCATCCCCTATTGTATCCACTTTTGTTTCATCCATTTTTGCATCTACTTTTGTGTCCGTTGTTGCATCCACATTTGTTTCACCACAGTTTGTGCCAAATTTTACACCTACCATTGGACCCATGTTTGATTCCACTTTTGCCTTCATGTTTGCATCCAAGTTTGCATTGACAACTGTATCTACTTATTCATCCACTTTTGTGTTAGGTTTTTCATGTTGTTGTGCATCTACTTATGTTGTATCCACTTTTCATCCAATTTTACTTCTATTGTTGCCCCCATTTCTATGTTCGCTTTTGCATCCCTTTTCCAACACTCATCATATTTTCTACATTGATGATATTCCTTATGGCATTGACAATTATGAACAATTGATGACAATGTCAATAATATTAACAATGATGAAAATGAAGATGATGGCGATGACATGAATTGTGATTATGATGAGAAAGACGATAATGGTTACAATGACATTAATGATGATGATGGCAATGATTATGATGATGACGACGCAAATGACCTTGGCGAATCTTCCCAATTTTAGATCTTGTCATTGTCATAATCATAAGCATTATCTTTGGTGTCATCATCATCATTTTCATCTAGGTCATCATCAAATACAATAATGGCATGAATGATGATGATGATTACAACAATGTTGATAGAAATTACATTAATGATGATGATGGGGATGATAAAAATGACAATGATGATGATAATGGTGGTGATGATGATGATCATCGATCATCTCTCAAAAATAGAGTTGTTATTTCTCTTATGTATATCAATGTGTCCTAAACAACCCTTTTCTAGCACTGATCACATTTTTTGGGTTGATGATATTTCTTACAACGTCTATAATTATAAACAATTGCAAACAATGTCCATATGATGATGATGATGGAGCTGATGATGATGGCATGAATGGTGATTATGATGATAATGTAATGATGGCAATAACGATGACAAGGATGATGGTGATGATGATGACAATGATTATGATAATGAGAATGAACAATTACTAGTTTCACTACCATCTTTTGGATACATAATACTATCGTAGTTTTTAAATTTTGTCTCTCTTGAGGTATCTTACTATAATGGTGTTGTCAACACTAGAAAGATATCTTGTTGTAATGGTGGTTCTAATGTTAGCACTAGCAAAGTTTTTGTTAAATTTTGGTAAAAAAATCGATTTATGCAATTATTTTGACAATCTATGTAAAAAGTAAATAACATCCAATTATTTTGACTGTAGTCCCATTGATTATCATGAATTCACCAGTCTGAAGACCATCTTCTACATACATATTATTATTAAACTTTTTGCATTATATCCCTCTTATATCTTGTTGTAATGGCAGTATTAGCACTAAAAAAATATCTTGTGGTAATGGTGATGTTAGTATTAGCACTAAAAAAATCACTAAATTTTGGTAAAAAAAAGTTTATCATTTATTTATTTTTAATTTGGGAAATTTTTGTTTTTTTTTTTTTTTAATTCTATTTTTATGCAGTAATATTTTTTTTGGTTGAATTTTGGTAGTAACTAGTTTTTGGTCGAATCATATGTATTAACCATGTTCTTTATGCTACAAGTCTAATTGTTGGGACAAAATTGCTCTTTCAAATAAGTTGCAAAAGCTATTTTACATCCATTGTTGCGCCCATGTTTACACCCAATTTTACATCCCTTTTTGCATCCTATTTTTCATCTTCATTTGCTTCTTTTTTTTCATCTATCATTACATCTACTTTTGTTGTGACAAAATGTGTTCCATGTTTTGCACATACTGTTGTACCCACGTTTGCTTCCAATTTTGCATCCATCTTCACATCCTCTTTTGCATAAAATATTTCATCTATTTTTGCATCCACTTTTGTGTTGGGTTTTGCATCTCATTTTGTATCTTCTTTTGCATGTACTTCCATTTCATCCATATTTTGCATCCAATTTTGTTTCTCATGTTGCACCCGTGTTTGCATCCACTTTTACATCCCTTATAGCATCTTGTCTTGCATCTAAGTTTGCATATTTTTTTGTGTCTATTATTACATCCACCTTTTTTGTGCTATTATTTGTGCCATATCTTATTCCTATCATTGCAACCCACATTTTCTTCCACTATTGCATCCATATTTGCATCCTCTTTTGTGTCCAAGTTTGCATCAAATATTGTTTATGTTTTTTGCATCCCATTTCGAATTTACTTTTACATCCACTTTTGATCTGTCTAGTTTTGCAACTAATTTTGTGTTCACTATTGCACCCATGTTTGGCCCATGTTTACATCCCTTTTTTCATCCAAGTTTTCCTCCTTTTTGCATTCAAGTTTGTGTCCCTTTTTTTTTACATTTATTGGAGTATCCACATTTGTTTCACCATAATTCATGCTAAGTTTTATGCCTGCTATTGTGCCCATGTTTTCTTCCACTTTTTCATCCATGTTTGAGTCCTATTTTGTGTTCAAGTTTGTATGAACTATTGCATCTACTTTTTCATCCACTTTTGTTCAATTTTTCTGTCTTGTTCTGCATCTACTTATGTTGTGTCCACTCTTCATCCAAATTTACGTCTATTTTTACCCCCATTTTTTTGTTTACTTTTGCATCCATTTTCCAACACACATCATATCTTTTGCATTGAGTATATTTCTTATGACATTGAAAATTATGAACAACTGATGACAATGTCAATAATTATAACGATGATGATAATGAAGATGATGACGATGACATGAATTGCGATTGTTATGATAATGACAATGATGATAAAGATGATGGGAGTTACAATGACAATGATGATGATGCTAATGACCTTGGCCATTCCTCCCAATTTTTAAATGTTATCATGGTAAAAATCATAATAATTATCTTTGGCGTCATCTTCCAAGTCATCATCATTATCATTATTTTCATCTTGGTCATAATCAAGAACAATAATGGCATGAATGATGATTATGATGTTCATGATGAAGATGACAAAAATTATGATAAAACTTATATTAGTTATGATGATGGGGATGATGACAATTATAGTGACGATGATAATGGTAGTGATGTTGATGATCATCAATCATTTCTAAAAAATAAAGTGGTCATTTTTCTTTCATATATCATGTGTCCTAAGGTTGGTGATATTTCTTATGATACCTATAATTATGAACAATTGACGACAATATACAAAATCATGATGATGATGATGATCATGAAGAAGACATGAATGGTGATTATGATGATAATGAAATGATGACAATAATGATCACATTGATGGTGGTGATGATGGCAACAATGAAGATGATTACCCTCCCTCTAAACTAGCGAGGTACTCATAATGAGACAAAAAAGTACTCTCAAGTTGAAATATTCATATAAGAAGGGACCTAGATTGATAAGCATCAATGATGATTTACATCATCATAGCCAAAATTTTCAAAATAGTAAGGCCTTGACTAACAAGCTTATCTCTCCATTAGATCAAAGCACAATGTTGGGAGGCATAAATTTGGACACCACTGCCATTCAAGGCACTTACCCCACCAAGATGTTTACCAGGTACGTCCTCACATGATCATTTCCTAATCCACTATCATAATATTTGACACCAGAAAATGTCAATCCTCATGACTATTCTTATCTTGGATTAATGTACTTGACTTATGGTGATTAGTCCTAGTCAATGTCCAAATTCTCAAAGAATATTGGTCCCAGATGTTTATCCAATCCACCATTATCCCTACTAGTGCCTTTACTAGGCTTACGATTGTTAATCCTAGCCATAGTACATGACACATGGATAACATGGTGTCTACCCTCACTCCCTCTCAAGAAGGGAGGAAACATCCACAAGCGTAAGATTTTCTCAAGAATACCCATCATTTTCGTAGAGAATAACATCATTAATTTGTTTTCATCACATGACGACTTTATGATTAAGCATTCATAGATTTGTGGCAAAATATTTCCCCTTTTGTATTTGTGATGAAATACAATAAAAAAGTGAAAGCCAAAATCATTAAGCATACACTATATTGATTTATCTAAGTCTAAACTCTAAGGTTGAAGTGAAAATTCATGTAAATCTTATATCTATGAGTTGTGCCAAACTTATGAAAACCTTATTCCCTAAGTCCTATATATAAGAAAATGAAAAAGAAAGAAAAATAAGGGCCAATAAATGGTAACTCATGTATTCACTCCCTCTTTGGAAAATATATGAATATATACACTCCTAGTCACACTTGATCACATGTATGTGATGGTTAAATCATGAATTCTTCTTTTCTCCTTGCATTTTCACTTCATCATTTAAGCACCTAATTGAGGATCTAAGGAATGCTTGTTTCCTAAGGCTTTCATGTCTACTCTTGGTTTACTTATGTCACACTATTGTCAATTTATGTGACAGAGTGAAATACATAAGTTTGTGGAGTTATTATAGAGGTGTATTGAGTTCATACCCACACACACATGTATTACATCTCATTGATCCACATGTGTGGGTTGGAGACTCATTTCTTGACAACTTTAATGGAGACTACTTTGTGGCTTTAATGGTATAGATTACAAAATATCTTGTTAAACATTTCGATTCATTCTTTCTTTTCCTCGAGACACTTATAATATTGAAGTCACTCCCAACAATCCATGGAGATGGGGAGTATAAATTACTTGTACTAGAAATAGAATTGAGAAATAGAGGTTTTCCATTTGCGATATTGGAGTCATAGACATTGGATACATGGTAGTAGTCCTCAATGTCAATTAACTAAAATTGTATTGTCATAATGCGAAAAGAGGTAAACATATTGGTAACCTTGATGTCTTAATCATTTCAAATAATAACCATTCCACCCAAGTATCTCTAAGCATCAATCACTACTACTTGGAAATTCCTCCCCCATTTTCTAATTATATGAGGTTGAACCTCACTTAATATTTTTGCTTCTTATATCAACATTATTTATGGGTGCTTTGCATACCATTTTTCTTTTAGGAGTTTGTTTTCGCTTACTATTGACGCCCCTCATGTTCCAAGACTATTTTCATCAAAAAATTACATAGAAAGAAAGTATAAAGTGACTAAAAAGAAACAGGTCTCAAGATTTAAGTGCTTGGACAATTCCACTTCATGACTCCTATATTTCCTTAACCTGGGACCAAATGGTGAACTTGATGGCCTTAAGGGAAATTGATCAATGAAAATCTAGAAAAGAGGTGATTTTTGACTTTATCAAATACAATTTAGTATACTAAAAAAAATATCCATAACAATTTCATCAATCAATGAATCATTAAAAAAAATATCCAAAACAATTTCATCAAGCAAAGAATCATTGCATTATAAAATACAATCTATAAACATTTTGGGAAAGTTTTGCTAAAACATGCTTAAAAATCAGCATATTTAATATTAATATTTAACAATAATATGGACAATAACACATTTTGATAAATTAAATAACATATTATCAAGCCTAAAAAATTTCACTAACTGAAAACTACAAAGCATGCAACTAATGGAAGTGACCACTCAAGGCCACCACAAGACAATTAATCTATTAAGACCAAGATTAATGGGGACAAAGATCTATAAATGACAAAGAAAAACCTATTTTAACTTTATTGTTTTATTAGCCTGATTCAAGATGAACATTTCAAGATATCATGAAGAACATAATTAGTTTTATTGCATTAAGGAAACCCAAGCACATTCTATAACTTAGCAAGAAAGAGATGTATAACACCCATCTCAGCAACACGACACATGACATTAAGTTACTTTACTATATATAATTTAAACTCCTATCATAAAATCACAAATTTAGCATGAAGGGAATGTTTAAAATCCATTTTTATAAAAACAAAATATAATTTTTCTTATAGAAAAATATACCAAAAACTAAATATATTTTTCTAGAAAAAAAAATACTAAAACTAAATATATATTTAAAAAAAAACTAAAACATAAGCAAACTATAATTTGAATTTGACATTCTTGGTCACTTTAGGAAACATATGGTGGAATGTAATCTCTTTATCCTCATCTTTAGCTTTTTCCTAAAAAATAAAAGCATACAAAAGTGGGAAAGAGCCATAAAGCATGGGGAAGCTTTTTCCTAAGCACAAAAGCATCTAAAAAGTGGAAAATTCCTTTTTTATATGAGGAAACATTATTCACCCAAAAGATTTTTCCCAAATTGAACTAATGAGGAATTTTGGAAATCTTCATAGCCTCCACTTTCCTATATATTAGAGGCTTGGCCATTGAAAAAATGATGGGAATTTTGTATTGTCGCGCTCTTGAGATCTGTCTTGAGAGGGAGAGTTTTGGAGCTATGAGTTGGGGGAGGTGATGTTGCAACTATATCTGATTGTTGTAACTTTCCTCCAACTCCTTTATTCATATAGATCAGTTGTTCTTCCTTCCATATGTTTCTATTCATTCTTTACTTCTTCTATTTAACTAATGTATGCATGGGTTTTTGGTTTATATTTATTTATTCAATAATATTTATATGTTTTTTATAGTTTTGATTATTAATATATTATGTTGTGAAGGTTGCTTTATTCTCTCTCTTATGTGTAGGACCAAGCTTTGGAGCTAGCTAGGAGCGCTTCTTGGCTATACGAAAAACTCCAAGAAGACCTGCATGCGAGGACTCACAAGAATTCATTCTCTTTTTCTTAATCTATACTCTACATCTTGATCTACTAAGAATCCTAAGCCTTAGAACAACCTTTCTCTTAATTGGTTTGTCCTAGGTTTCTAAGATAAATTGAGAGGGTTTTGTTTTCATCTAACCATGCATTAAATCCTACAGCAAAATGAGATTTAGAAAATTTAATATATTTCACTATGTAAATGAACTTAGTAAAATGAACCCATAGAGGTGGTCATAAATGGAAATAAAAGTAAAACTCTAAACAAGAAGCCAAAAGTGGATTTAACCATGGATGAAAAATTGGGAGTAGAATTGGATGTTAAACTAGCGATCAAAACAATATGCAAACAATGACACAAAAAGGTTTTTAAAGTAAAATTAAAAAAGGGTGCAACACTAGACACAAAGAAGGGAACAAAATAGGGCATATGAAAGGATACCAAATTGGGTGCAAACAAGAATGCAAAAATGGACACCAAAATGAGGATGCAAAGAATGGTGTAAAATTAGGATGCAAAAAGGATGTAAGAAAAGACACAAAACAAGATGCAAAATGGGACTAAAAAATGGTGAAACCAAGGATGTCAAAGATGATGCATAACTAGATGAAAATTCCAACTAAAATCTAGGTGCAAAATGAGATACAAATGTGGACACAAAATGGGGCAGAAAAAAGGATGCAAATTTGGAAGCCAAAAAGGATGAAAAACTAGATACCAAAAAGGATGCAAATTTGGACATAAAAATGGTGCAAAATTGGACACAAAAGAAGAAAAAATGGTGCAAAAATGGGCATAAAAATGGCTCAATTTTGGATGCAAATTGAGATGCAACATTGGATGTAAAATGATGCAACAAATCATTCAAAACTTGGTGCAAAAACAAATGCAAAATTAGATGAAAAAATTGTTCAAAAGTGAATGTAACAATAGACACAAAATGGGATGCAAAGGTGGATACAATATATGGTTCAACATAGGATGCAAATTTAGATGTTCAAAAGGATGAAAAATTGGATGCAAGAAATGGTGTTAAAAATGATGCTAAATTGGATGCAACAAATGATGCAAAATTAAATGCAAAATATGGTGCAAAATAGGATGCCAAAAAGGGAGATAAATAAAATGCAAAAGTGGATGCAAAAAATGGTGCAAAAATGCATGCGAAATTTGGCACTAAATCAGATTCAACATATGGTGCAAAATTGGATGGAAAAGATGGTGTAAAAAAAGGCAAAAAAATTGGCACAAAAATAGATGTAAAAATAAGTACAAAATTAGAAGCAAAATATGGCATAAGACCAGATGCAAAAATTGGCACAAATTGGATGTAAAAAAAGGCGCTAAATAAGATGTCAAAGATGGTGTAAAAATCGATGCAAATTATGACACAAAAATAGAAACAAAGAATTCGACAAAAGAGGAAGCAAAAAATGATGCAAAAATAGATGCAAAAAAAGGCACAAAACTAGAAGCAAAACCTGTTGTAAAACCAAATTAAAATCTTGGTGCAAAATATGATGCAGAAAATGATGGAAAAATTGGCGTAAAAAAGATGCAAAATTTGGTGCAAAAAAGGACGCTTTAAAAATTGTACAATAGAGCCAGATTTAGCGCCAGGTTGCTCATCCCAATTGAGAAAAAAATGCACTAGAATCTGGTGCTAAATCTGGCGCAAATTGCCTATTTTGTTGTAGTGGTAGGTGCTTCTCACCCTGATAATAGATCAGATAGGGTGTCAACTACTTGGACTGTTGGGTTATTTGTTATTCTCCTCGGTTTTTTTATATAAATTTCTTTAATGGTTTTTGCATATATTAGGATATCTTGGATAGCTTGGAGGAGTGGGATTTTTATGTACAAATTCTTTAGTTCTCCTAGAAATTTATGAAAGTCAGGATGTTCTATAGGGCGTGGTATGATTAATCGCTCTGGGAATGGGGGAGAAGAAGTGGTTGCTTGGTCATGAGTCTGTTGTCTAACCACATCTTCTTCTTGTAATGGTTGTTCTACAGGTAATTGATTTTCAACTTGGGCCTTTTTGTCTCCCTCGGTTTCTACAATACACCCAGACCTTAATTGAAGGTCATTGCACTCCCTTAGATCGATTTCTAGTTCTAGTGTTTCGATTATTTGAATGGATTGAATCGGTCTATTATTTGGGTTTGGGTTGGGTTGGGCTGGGAGTTGTGGTTTTAATTTGGAGTGGGGGTTTTGTTGTAGTGCTGGCAGTGTAGGTTGAGGGAGTGGAATGGTTCCCACTGGTTGATTCATTGGTCTTTGCCAGTTTGTCTGCCAGGCTTGACTTTGTGAAGTGGGAGGGGACCGTTGTGTTGGATATGCATTGTTTTTCCAATATGGTGGAGTGTAGGGAAAATTAGGCCAATTATATTGGCTCGTTTGGTCGGCCATGAAGATGATGAAGGAAATGGTTGTTGTGACCAATTTGAGAAGGGAGGTTGATTTTGCCACATTGTATTATATTGTTGAGCATGATATTATGGAGGCTGGAAAGAAGAAGATGGATCAAAGAACATACCTGATTGTCGCAGCTGCCATTGACGGCGCTGATTAAGTAGGTACACTAGTTCTGGTTCTTCTTCCGCTTCTTTGTATACTACTTTCAAACCAGGGAGTGAGGGGTAGCTCTCCATAGAGTGGTCTTTTGTACAAATAGCACAGACTTGAACTGCGTCTAGTGGGCACTCTTTGTGGTTGTGTTTCTTTCTGCATCTGGGATAAAATATTGCCAGATTTTGCTCTGCCTCTGCTTGTTTCTATTTCACTTGCATAATATCGAGCTGCGTTGTCAGAGTCCCCAATATATCAGTTTTGAAATTCTCCATTAAATTTCCAATTTCTGAGCGAGTTACTCCTTCTCCGAAGATCTTCTTGTCCCTTGTAAACATGTCATGTTCCGCTGGTTTTAGCCTTTTGCTGCCTCGCGAACTCCTGATACATAAGTTAATAATGTCAGTAAAATTTTCTTGATAAATATCTCCTTTTCCCATAATATTTTGTGTTTCAACCCATTGTTTCTTCATGACTTTAATTAATGTTGTTTTTAATACATTGTCAGGTAAGGGTAATGATGCATAAGGAGATCTTTGAAGATTATACTGAAGACGTTCAACATATTCTTCTAATGTCTCATTAGGTCTAGCTACCATCTAAAATATTTCACCTTTTAACTCTCTAGACCTACAATAATCCTGATATTTCTTGAAGAAAGCACCTTTCATCTGATCCCACTCATTTATGACACCTCCACCTAATCCCATAAACCATTGTAAAGAAGCCCCTTTCAATGTAGAGGGAAATAATTTCATCTTTTGGGGATTGGTGGTATAGTCGTATCGTCTTCAAGCACATCAAATTTAAACAAAAATGCATTTGGATCTTCCGATGTTAGACCATGGAATGTAGGGATGTGCTAGAGAGGAATGGCCTTCATAGGTGCATTAACTGCAGTATCTACAATGGGATATTGCAGTGTAGAGGTTTTGGGGGCTTGTTGGTTGTGGGCCATTTGGTCAAATATGTGCCAATAACCTTCTGGAATTTCTAGGAGGGTATTCCTAGGCTGGCCAAAAGGAGCAGGAATGGCCTTAACAACACTTCCTTTGTCTGGGATGATGAGAGTTCCTTGCTGAATTAATGTTTGGGGAGGTTTTAGCTCTTTAGGTTTTTCGGCTTCGTTCTAGATGATTTTTACAGAACTTCCCTTGTCTGGTCTGCTTAATGGCTAAACTATTCCAAGAGGAGATTTTGGCTCTTCAGTTTCCCCTGTTTCTCCTCTTCCTTCGCAGAGATTACTAAGGTTCCCTTCTTGCAATGATTTTGGGCTAGAAATCTCAATTTCTTGAAAATCTTGCTCCTCTGTTTGGTTGTGCACCTTAGCGAAGGCTACAGATGGTGATCCTATGGCCTGAAGGGAACTAGTAGGTTGTCTAGAAGCAACTTTTCTAGGTCCTACTAAAGGTTGAGATTCTGCTTTTTTAAGGATTTCTTCTATAAAGGTCGATCGGCCAAGGGTCACTGGCCCCTTAGCTTTATCAGGATTGGGTAAAGGTTTAAGATTCTTTTCAGGTTTTTTCTACTTAGTCATGCACACAAATCAAATGCTGATTTCTACCCAAAATAACAACAAATCTATAGGAAAGTGGGCGGGGTGTTGGAAACAATACTGAGAGGGGTGGGGGTGAATCAGTATTATCAAATCAATATAACTTTTTCATTTCCAGATTCTGAGTCATATATGCTGCTTCCGTTAAGAATACCCACATATATTTATTAAACTTATGATTCAGTTAATTGATCTTAAATGAGTGCATTAGAACATTATCAACCATATTAACAGTAAATAGGGGCAGTAAAATAGAACAGATCATCACACATAAGCCACACACATGAACACCATGATATAAGGTGGAAACCCAATGTGGGAGAAAACCACCTGCTACAAGTCATCTCAATCTTCTTCTTAATAAGAAAATCCTTTTACAATATTTCTGTACTGGTGTAGTCTTGTACTAGTACGCAGAATTCTACCTACAGAGAGCTACAACCCTCTCTCGTTTTCCAGTCTCTCATGGAAGGGAGCTACAACCCCCATAGTTCTTGTACGTAGGCTGCTGCCTGCTCCAAATTTTTCAAATGCTACTGAAGGGGAGCTGCCACCTCTTTAGCTCTTGTACTAGCTAAGATACTGGTACGTAGGTGTCGGCCTACAATCTTCTCTCCTCCGGGTACCACGTTTCATACATTTTCAGACTCGATACACCTGAAGCACAACAAATAATCTGAAAGGCCACGTTTCATCCAATTTTCATATTGGACCCATAAATATCATGGAATCACATAATCAATCAATCTTCTAAATCACCCAATCACCAGATCAATACATATACAAGGATAATATGTGTGTTAGCAATCAGATCTAGTCCATCAAATCATATAAGGATAAGTCATTATAAACATAATCAATCAATCAATCACTTCTCAGAATGCTGTTATTAGAACACAGTATCAGTAACCAGACATCACTTCAAATCCCAGAACACTGCAATAATAAATAGGAGTAGCTAAATAGATTTCATGAAAAGTCCGCAACTTCACCAATAGAAAACCTGCATACATCCGCACCTTCTCCTGCTTCTTGCCTACATACCTCCGCACCTAAGTCTATGGCTTGCCTGCGCACCTCCGCACTTGCGGCTACAACTTGCCTGCGCACCTCCGCACCTGCTGCACTTCTGGGCCTGCGAACCTCCGCACCTGCTGCTGCAAACCGCCTGCGGACCTCCACACCTGATCTCGACTGCAGTCCTCCGCACCTGCAGCCGTGTCACACCTGCAGTCCTACAGGTATAGATCAATTTTTCAGAGTTTACTAATACCCCAGACTATCAAATCTACAGATCTGATCATGCGCCAAGGAGATCTCGACCCATCAGTAGATCCTCCTTATAAAGCTCAGGTTCCTTCCTTTTTCAGATCTAGATCTGCACCATAACCCAATAACCATATTCCAGATCTAGCACTTTATCAGATATTCAATTAATTAGAAGATGCCTTGCCAAATGATCTCCTTCCTCTTTTATAGCCTTAGGCCTTTCACAATACCACGAACCAAAAACCATAACAATTCAATACCATGGACCCAATACTTGGGATCAACACTTTTGGATGCAATACCATGGACCAAAACCATAGGATCAAAAACTGTCAAACTAATACCATGAACCAACCATGAAAGTGCGTGAACTTTCTCTTCATGAAAGGAACTTTTCTCTGCATGAAAGTGTGTGAACTTTTCTCTACATGAAGGAAACTTTTCTCTACATGAAAGGGCATGAACATTTCTCTCCATGAAAGAAACTTTTCTCTACATGAAAGTTCGTGAACGTTTCTCTACATGAAAGAAACTTTTATATGCATGAAAGTGCGTGAACTTGAAAATAACTTTGTTGCACTCTAATTTATCATCTGTGTGATTTTCCATCAAGGACAACACTTGTCTCATAATGCCAACAATCTCCCCCTTTGGACTTGATGGCAAAGCTAACTTGTCATACTGAGATTTGTCATCTGATTCCTTTGAGTCGTCCTGCATCCTATGTATTCTGTCACATCTGATATCTCTTCTGTAGATTCATCTAGATATATATAATTGAGTTGATGTTCTATGAGTTGGTTGCCATCAAGTACAACACATGCATCATAATGCCAACAATCGCCCCCTTTGGACTTGATGGCAACAATACCAAATCACTCTCCCCCTTTGACATCAAGGGCAAAGGGCGAACCAAGATATTCTTCCTTTGCTGTCCATACTCCCCCTGAGTGCCTACTGAAATCTCTGAATGAGCTCCCCCTTTGTATATACCAAGGTGTACCAATATGTCCATGCTCCCCTTGAGTACATGCTGAGTCTCTGAACTGCTGAAGTGTGTTGTTCATGCTCCCCCTGACTGTAGGCAAGATCTGCAAAAAGATGTTCTATAAGAAGAACATGACTCTATCTTAAATGACCTTCCTATCACCAAAGACTCATACATACATACATCTCTCAACCAAGTGAGAATATACAAATATTGACTCATCCACCCATCCAAGTGGGCTTACACCAGAAGTTTACTCATGATAAACAAGTACATTAAATCATTCATCCTAGGCATAGTGGAGAAACCAAAATAGGCCGTTACATGACCTTGATAATAGAAGACATATATGACATAGAGATGAAATATCTAGAGCAAGACTATGAAAGTTATCAATAACTAATATCAGCAACATCTGTTAATCACTATTTAGATCAGCAACCTGTAAATGTCTTGTAGCAAGGTATGTCTGCCTATAGATATTAACTCATCCTCTTGAAAGACATCATAGCCATCTCATCAACATCAAGATCTGCATGATCTTATATATCATCCATGTATCATCAATCGGGAACATCTGTATCAATAAACATATGTAAGTATCAATCTGTCATCATGTCTCCAACAATGCAATTTTGAGTAATCATTCATGTATCCAGCATATTGTATATAGTACTATGTATCTTTAGCTCAAGATCATCAACTGCAGCAATCCTCATCCACATGAGAGCCAAGAACTATAGGAGACTTGCATCAACTATATTATATGACGACAGCAACATATGATAGACTCATCATCAAGTAATGAAGAAGTGTATACAAGCTTTGTACTTTTCCTTATCCTTATAAAGATCACCATGTAAGCACTATATCAGAGAATCAACCACAAATCTGATCTGATCATCAACTATGTAACCCCAAACATCATATGAGATTTTTTCATGGACAACTCATAATCATATCGTAGCAAGATGTATCTTAAGAATCATCACCAAGGATCACTAACCATAATGCCAACAATCCATTATTAAAAGTATCTGCTCCCCCTAAACCTATACCATCTGTTTAGTGTCAAATCCGATCACGCATATATCAACAAGAAGTATCAAGACATCATCATCATCAAGTGAGGATCAAGACATTTCCAGACATCATTAACAGATTGTAACCATTATCAAACATGTTAAGTAATGGACCGAATCATATCAGACCCTCTTTCATGAGCCTGTCCCTACTGCTTTTTCTCAAACAATCGTATACGCGACTTTGCAATGACCAACTCGCGTATATACACGACTTTCCTTTATGAAACTTGCGTATGAAATTCAGGATACTGAAGTTTCACACTTTCAGCTCCTTCTGAGTCTGTTGTGCTTGTACATTGTGTTGTGCCACTTTTTTCTGACTGTACTTCTTTTTTCTTCCATATCTTCAAGTGTGATGATTTTTTCTCCTTTTGGTGAGGTGCCTGTACCTTGTTCTTGCATTCCTTGGCTATATGTCCAAGCTTGTTGCATGCATAACATCTTACATGTTTCATATTCCTTCTGTAGCAATCAACAACTTTGTGACCGAACATATTGCAAGAAAAACAATATCCATTAAAATACCTGAAATGTGATGATCTTTCTGTGTGATGATCTTGAACCATTCTTCTTTTGCATCTCGCTGCAACATGTCCAAGATTATGACATTCATAACATTCAATATTATTCATCTAAGTAAATGGCCGACTATTACTTCCATAGTTAGGAGTAAAAGATTTTCTTTGAAGAATCTCTTTCCTTGATTGTTGATGGGGTTGACCTCTTCTCTCCTTGTTGATCATTTTAGATTTCTCTTTAGAGTTCCTTGCCTCACCTTGTGAAATAGATTCACCTTCAACAGATTCATGGAAACCAAGACTAGTTTTGATAGCAGGAGACCTTTGACTACTAAGAATATCATCCAAGACTTTAGTACTATCTTGAAATCGTAACAGTTTATCCTTTTCTTCTTTTAAGATATTTACCTCAATCTAAAGTTGTTCTTCCTTTTCCAGACATTGCTTCTTCAAAATTTCTTCAGACTTTCTTCCTTCTTCCATTTGTTGCCTTAGTTTGAGAATCTCCTTTTCTTGTTCTTCATTCAGATCTTGTTGCATTTGACGAATTCTGAAGGCACATTCCAGTTGAGATTTTAAGCTGATAACTTCGTTTTCCTGTTTTTCAATAGCTTGGAGTAGATCTTTATTCTGCTTCTTTGATTCTTAAAGATCTTCTTTTAGTGAGAGGATCGTAGCTTCAAGCCTTTCATAATAACTGGATCTATCTCTGAGTTTCTTGATTGTTGTGCTCTTTTCATTGACTTCATTTCTTAGAGATGTTACTTCATCCTGCAATTTTTTATATTTATCCTTGAATAACTTCCTTACCTTGATTCCTTCCTCACGTTGAACCTTTATTCTGGTAGCTACTTCTTTGAAGGCACCATCCTTTATGTTCAATAGATCTTCTTGATCTCTAATTTTGTCCGCTAGCCTCTTAAATTCTGCCTCTATTTGATATCCTTCTTGCTCACCCATAATAGCACATTCAGTTGTTTCGTTATCACTTACATCACCTTAAAATGGATAGATAGCTGGAACATCAGAGGATAAAAAATTCATACCTGATAGTTCATCTTCATTCTGAAATTATTTTGAATCTAATTCTGAATCTGAAGTGCTTCTTCCACATAATCCCCAATCGATTCTCCCACTGTCATAGTTCTTTTGAGATGTCTTCTTCTGCTTAGGTGCTTTCTTCTTAAGCTTCTTTCCCATTGTTCCACGGATCTCCTTCAAGCGATCAAGCTTCTACCAAAGGACCCGCTCCGATACCAATTGTTGGAAATAATACTGAGAGGGGGGGTGAATCAGTATTATCAAATCAATATAACTTTTTCATTTCCAGAGTCTAAGTCATATATGCTGCTTCAGTTAAGAATACCCACGTATATTCAGTAAACTTATGATTCAGTTAATTGATCTTCAATGAGGGCATTAGAACATTATCAACCATATTAACGGTAAACAGATGCAGTAAAATAGAACAGATCATCACACATAAGCCACACACATGAACACCATGATATAAGGTGGAAACCCAATGTGGGAGAAAACCACCTGCTGCAAGTCATCTCAATCTTATTCTTAATAAGAAAATCCTTTTACAATATTTCTGTACTAGTGCAGTCTTGTACTAGTACGCAGGCTTCTACCTACAGAGAGCTACAACCCTCTCTCGTTTTCCAATCTCTCTTGGAAGGGAGCTACAACCCCCATAGTTCTTGTACTAGCCGATCCATTTACTAGTACGCAGGCTGCTACCTGCTCCAAAATTTTCAACTGCTACTGAAGGGGAGCTGCCACCCCCTTAGCTCTTATACTAGCTAAGATACTAGTACGAAGGCGCCAGCCTACAATCTTCTCTCCTCCTGGTACCACATTTCATACATTTTCAGACTGGATACACCTGAAGCACAACACATAATCTGAAAGGCCACGTTTCATCCAATTTTCATACTGGACCCATAAATATCATTGAAGCACATAATCAATCAATCTTCTAAATCACCCAATCACTAGATCAATACATATACAAGGATAATATGTGTGTTAGCAATCAGATCTAGTCCATCAGATCATATAAGGATGAGTCATTATGAACATAATCAATTAATCAATCACTTCTCAAAACGCTGTTATTAGAACACAGTATCAGTAACCAGACATCACTTCAGATCCCAGAACACTACAATAATAAACAAGAGCATCTAAATAGATTTCATGAAAAGTCTGCAACTTCACCAATAGAAAACCTGCATACATCCGCACCTTCTCCTACTACTTGCCTGCGTACCTCCGCACCTGAGTCTACGGCTTTCCTGTGCACCTCCGCACCTGCGGCTATGGATTGCCTGCACACCTTCGCACCTGCGGCGCTTCTGGGCCTACAAACCTCTGCACCTGCTGGTGCAAACCACCTGCGGACCTCCGCACCTGATCTCGACTGCAGTCCTCCGCACCTGCAGTTGTGTCGCACCTGTGGTCCTGCAGGTATAGATCAATTTTTCAGACTTTACTCATACCCCAGACTATCAGATCTACAGATCTGATCATGCACCAAGGATATCGCGACCCATCAGTAGATCTGCCTTATAAAGCTCAAGTTCCTTCTTTTTTCAGATCTAGATTTGCACCATAACCCAATCACTATATTCCAGATCTAGCACTTTATCAGATATTCAATTAATCATAAGATGCCTTGCCAAATGATCTCCTTCCTCTTTTATAGACTTAGACCTTTCACAATACCACAGACCAAAAGCCATAACAATTCAATACCATGGACCCAATACTTGGGATCAACACTTTTGGATGCAATACCACGAACCAAAACCATAGGATCAAAAACTGTCGGACTAATACCATGAACCAACCATGAAAGTGCATGAACTTTTCTCTGCATGAAAGGAACTTTCTCTTCATGAAAGGAACTTTTCTCTGCATGAAAGTGCGTGAACTTTTCTCTACATGAAGGAAACTTTTCTCTGCATCAAAGTGCGTGAACATTTCTCTACATGAAAGAAACTTTTCTCTGCATGAAAGTGCATGAACTTTTCTCTACATTAAAGAAACGTTTCTCTGCATGAAAGTGCGTGAACTTGAAAATAACTTTGCTGCACTATAATTTATCATCTGTGTGATTTGCCATCAAGGACAACACTTGTCTCATAATGCCAACACGGGGGATTGGGGTTGTTACATGCTCCATACATAGGTTCTTACTTTCCGTTTTTAAAACCCAACTCTATCCTAGCAGGTACTTACACTACTCTCAAAAGAAACAAACAGCTACACTCTTCCTCGGCAACAGTGCCAAAATGTTGAGCAGTAAAAAGGGTCTTTTTAACCTCTATTTACCTTACATTAATTATCAATCCAGGTACGATTTGTTATCTCAAGAGTGTACTCAATCTGAGGTGGTCACTTGTCAAGACTAATGCTAGTAGTATAGTGCTTTTACAAAAGTAAATAAATGTTGGAAACAAACTCTAAGTGTAATGCCAAGAAATTTAAATGCTTTATAACTAAATCATTCACTTAAGAAGCTACAACAATCATCAATCAAGGATGCAGTAGTGATAGCTCTTTCCTTTGTAAACTAATGTAAATGAAAATCAATCAAAGAGAAGATCTTCAATCTGGGAACTGGACAGCAATAGTCAATGTTCGCTACAGTTGCAGATCGTACTGTTCACACCAAAGCAATTACTTGAAATGATAATTCAATTAAAAAAAAAGGGAACAACAACTAATCTATTGAAAAGATCGAACATCAAAGCTTTAACTTACATGAATAAATTAAGCAGCAATCGTAATCTAAAGGAAGTGAGAAAGAATCTTTAACTATTAATTGACTTGAACAGCAAACCAAGAATAGAACAAAAAACTTAAGTAAGTCTACAAAAGATTGAACAACGAACTAAATTAAATGCAAACACACAGTGAATAATGGAGCCAACAATCTTCGTTCAATGTAATAATTATTAACCACTGTTATGAGGGAACAACAATTGCAGTTGTAATGGAACAGTAATCTGAATGAACGACAATCACAGTTATAAGTAAACCATGGTTAAATGAACAACAATACCAATCTGTAAATGAAAAGCAATGTTACTCTGTAATCGAACAGTAATGTTAATCTGTAAATGAACAACAATGTTATACAGTAATGTCAATCTGTAGAGGGACAACAATGCGATATGATTTTAGAATGAACAGCATAACATTTCAGTTGTGAATGATAACCTTACTATTCAAGTACGAGTTAAATATAACAGAGCTAGTAAATGAAATGTCAAGGAACGACAGATTACTGAATGAAGCAAGTAAAAGAAATCAAACCAGAAATGACTTGTAATCAGAAAATAATGGTACTTTAAGCAAGTGATCCACTAGGGCTGGGCCCTTAGCCTCCACGGATGCACTGCTGCGGTTACTCCAGAATCAAAGAATGGAACAACAACAAAGTTTATGTATTAATCATGAAAACAGAGTTATAGTAATCGCTCTTTAAAGAGAGTCGATGATCAAAGTTCAGTTTGCAACAACAGATTCTATAAAACAACAATAATCCCCCCCTTGGGCTAGCAGCGCTGTCCCTTTTTATAATGGCTAGGCAGAAATACCAAAGATACAAATATTCTTAGGGTAGCGATCCCTCAGGATCAAAGGATCATGATGGATTCGCCATATCATTATCCTTCAGTTATATCTTCATCCTCTTGCGCTGATATGATGTTTCTTCTACCTTTTCCTAGCTCATTCACTCCGATCTGGATTGCCTCATCTGGATGTGGTTCCCTGTCAAAGGGACAACACTTGACTTTGCCTTGTCTTTTCCTCTGAAATGACGATCTCCCATTTTCTTCATTTTTTGCATAGAAAAAGGTAATATTTAGTCATTTTATGTTACTCACAAATCTCTTTAACTTTATCATAATCCTTCATCATGTGCCTATCTCATAATGTAAAGAAATTATGAATTAAAGGAAAATTTAACAAATTAAGTGGCAATTACATACCTTTTCTAATGCTCAACAACAATAGTCCCACAGTCACAGCAAACTCCAAAACTTGTGAGGGTCGATCTTGTGATATAGTGTGAAATCGTCGAGGGAGTGCGGAAAAATTTTAACAAAGGAAATGCAGGACAAAACCAAGGCTGGGCTACCCCTTTCTCTCTCCTCCATGTGGTACTATCTTGCATCCTGGCGATCACGCAGTCCCGCATCCTAGCAACCCCGTAGGTTCCCACAGTCTCGCAAGTTCCCATAGTACCGCAGGTCCCACACGGCCCCGCATTCTGCATCTCGACGATCCCACAATCCTATAGATCAGCGGGTTCTAAACTTAAAAGATCGTGCGGGGGCTAACCTTGTGATATGGTCTGACATCGTCGAGGATGACCAAAAACTAAATACAAAGGAAATGCATGGAAAACAGGGGCGGGCGGTCCCCCTTCTCTCTCCTCCACTTGGTGGAATATAGTGAATCCTCTAATCCACATCCCACAAGATGGGCATATCAGTGGGTTCCAAACTTAAAAGACTGTGCAAGGGATGATTCTGCGATATAGTGTAAAAGTTTAGGGGGAGGGTCGAAAACCATTAACAAAGGAAGTGCTTGACAAAACAAAGGTTGGGCCGCCCCTTTCCCTCTCCTCCATGTGGCGGTATCCCGCATCTCGCATTATCAGCAATCGCAAGAACAAAGGGTATACCTCCCCAATATCCTTGCAGGATTGTGATATTGTGATTTAGTGCAAAATCGTTGGGGAGGACCAAAATTCATTAACAAAGGAAATGCCTGCAAAAACAAGGACGAGAAGGCCTTTTTCTCTCTCCTCTAGGAGGCCATGTGGCAGCCTCTGACTGGTCCTCAGAGCAGACATGGAAGCTAATGTCATCAATCATGTGGCAGTACGGATCATGACGTGGTAGATAACATGTGTCACCCAGTTTCAATGTTTTCAGGGTTGAAATGGGGCCATTTTCGGGTGCCACATGTCACCACTCACAAGGTGACACATGGCAGTGATGACATCACCCCACAGATTGGTGATCATAGTTGTTAAGGGGAAAAGCTAAAGGTAAAAGGCTATCAAGCGTCAAGATGCGAGATTCCAAGTAACAAAGGAAAAAGGCCCCCCTGGATGTGATAAGTTATTATGGCATGATCTATAAGGATCTCGCATCTGGACTATTGTCCTGCACTATGGAAAAAGGTAAAGGGTCCCCCTCTCTTACAATGCGATTGCGATGTCTTAGGTGGGCCTGATCTCGTAGATCGATGATCACAAGTGTCTGGGGAAGAAGCTTAAGGTAAAGCACGGTAAAGCACAGATATGTGGGATTTTACAATACAAAGGAAAAGGCTCCCAGACATGGGTTTGATGGCCTTAGCACCTGAGGGCTCTGGTTCAAGTTCCTGGTCATATGATGAAAGCCACACGAGGGGCTATAATAAAGGGGGGCTAAGGGGGAAATCAAAAGTGCCCCTTTCGCCTTTTTTAGAGAAAAAAAAGGCACGCACTTGAGAGACTGTGATGTTACACTGTAATGCATATCACCCACCACATCAAGGCATCGATAGTGCAAGACAGAGGTTTAAAGGGTGTGATGGGTTGAAAACTATGGTTTTAAGAGGAACAGAATGTGCATTCAAAGCACGGGATGGGCTGATCTCAAAGAAGTCCATTGGGACACGGGTCCGGGAGTCAGCGCCGAATGAATTAAAGGCAGAAAATACAGAGGTGGGTGAGCAGTGCAGAAAGGCATACCTTAAGTAGAACGACTCTTGCAACAGAGACGATCATAGGATGGGAAAGGAGATCTTTGTATATTTTACATCTTATGTTTATTTAGTTGATGTACTGTAACATGCCTCCCTTCAATGACGCTTTTAATTCTATAATATTTTTGGCCATAGAGTCATCTTTGACTGAGACAGCTAGTCGACCTGATAGCTGAGACTAGGCCAGATATATTTTGTTGTATTGAATGTTCTTGCTCCCCTCTCCAGATAAATAGGGGAAAGCAAGACTTAGAAAAGGTTCAAAAATTCTATAGAAAAGACTACTTGCCATTTTCAGACAATTTTTCTTTGTAACTCAGATCTTTTTCAGAATATCAAGGATACAGTGGTGATCCCCCCCTTCAAGTATTACAGTATGTGTTCCTTCTATTAAATCTCATTTTATGTTCATCTTTCCCCTCTATATTCATGCAAATTATAATTGCTAGAAATGTTTCGAGCTTCCCCATAGATTTATTTGTATTGATATGTGAATGCAAGTGCCTGTAATTATATCACAGATTCACTTGTCTCAACACTATTGATGCATATACCTGTGTGGATTATTGAAATCATATATTTAAATCTGCCACACATGAATCATAGCATTCAACCCCTCTTTCATCCATTATTCTGCTTGTAACTCAAATAAGTATCGAAATCCTTAATACCTCAAGTTCTATGTGTTAAGTGTAGAACTCTTGAAGCCTTATGCTCTATGTGATGAGTTGCTCCTTCTCTTTTTCCTCTCTCATCTGCTATGCAAAATCTTATTATGTTGTAAGCCCTTGAATTACTCGGCCTCCGCTATTTTCATGCATATTTCTTAGATCTGAACTTGTGAGGAAGTATCAGAAATTCATTTTTTATTTCTTAGGATAAATGAACCAATATATATATATATATATATATATATATATATATATATATATATATATATTCCACTGGAAAAATCCGTAAATTTCATTAATATGAAAATTTACATATGTAGATGCATGAAGCATATGCCATAGTCAATCTGTTGTATCTGTTCTTTTCCAAAATTTATCAGTTTTGGATTGTTGTAAGTATATACCTCGCAGGGTATTCAGTATGTTGCTATTTACAATGTGCCTTTTCGACATCTATCTAGCTGGAAAAAACACAAAAATTACAAAAATCGATGTTATATACTGCTGTCATGTGCATGCACGTTCCTTTTATGCTGTATGGTGACCCGTGGTTGGATATTCCAGGTCTATGTAAGGACGATGGTAAAATTTTTGCTCCTGTTGGTCTTTGATCTTGGAGATCTCCCACATGCCTCTGTCCATCATCGCTGCCTCCTTGGATAATTTATCAGCGTCTTTGTTATGTTCCCTGTAGATGTGTGAAACAGTGATATTGTTAAATGATACTTTGAGTTCGAGAACTTCATTCAATATAATGATGAGTGTGTGTATGTGACATGTGGATGTGCCATTGATCCAATTAATGATGATCTGAGAATCCCCGAATATTTTGATACTCTTGCATTGGTGGCTCAAAGCAAAATGGAGTAAATGACGCAGTTTGATGAGTTATGCGAAGTTGTTGGTTCCGGCTCCCAGTCCAGCCTTGATTTTATAAAGGTGATGCTCGGATAGATGGATAATAATGCCGCCCCCACAGCTCTGCGAATTTGCAGCTCCGTCGAAAAAAGCCCAAGGGATACATTGGTCGATGTGAGGAGGAGGGGTGGGATGTCGTGATTTTGGAGGGGGCGGGTCTGGTAGCTCACTCAGGGCGGTGATGACACCAACCTCCATCAAGGGCCAATGTATCAACTTTTCTTCAAATATTAACCGGTTTCTGGCTCTCCATATAGACCAGTTAACGATGATGGGAAGATTAATATTTTTTGAACCTTTGTTTCTCTTATCCCATTCAGTCCATGCGTTTATGAGGTCTGTTCCATTCCATTCACCCGAGTATTGTGTGAAGTTCTTGAGGTTTTTCCATAGGTTCAGCGTCGCCCGACATCTCAGAAAAATGTGTTCTGTAGACTCAGAGTCTTCTCTGCAAAGAGCGCACCAGGTAGGACCATACTGTTCTCTTTTCATGAGATGTTCTCCGGAGGGTATTTTATCCCGTAGGATGCACCAGGTGAAGAGCTTTGATCGAGGTGATGCATCTAATTTCCAGATATTTTGCCACCAGCTAGCAGTGGTGTCGGGCTTCTTGTGAGAGATCAGCTGAAGGTAGCCTGCCTTAGGGGTGTAAAGGCCGGATTCGGCCAAGTTCCAATTGTGTTCGTCCTGCCCCTCTGTAATTCGAATGTGAGATTCATGCAGAGCCTCTCTATATGCTCTCCAAGCTGGGTGCCATCTTCTGGGGAGGTTTAGCTGCTGAGCGGATTTCCATGCCTGGTGAAATATATCAGAATGTTCACGATCTGCGATCTGTGACATTACATTGATTCCTTGAGCTGAGAGGTATTCCACTAGCTCTCGGGGCAGTATATGTGTTAGGGTCCCACCCTAACCCCCTTATTTATGTCATGGGATCACGTCATAGTCAAGAGTCAATAAAGCCCATATTAATATTTGTAAGTTGTTAACCCGCAATTAATGACGGGACCACAGTTAGTTGCAAATGGGCGGTAGTATTAGACCGATGGTATTAATAAAACCTACGGTATTGGCCCGTGGTATTGCATGTATGAGTCATATATAAAGGATAGAGACTCCCTGCGAGGAGTATCGTGTCTTGTTTTTGTGATCGAGCTCTACTCTATTGGAGGTTTCCCCCTCGAAGAGGCCTGTGAACATTTCTCTCTGAATAATAAAATCATTGTTATTATGTGTTCTGGGTATATTTTCTTCGCATATTCTGTGTTCTCGGTATCTTTTCGTCGCAAATTCTATGTTTGGGTATTGCTTTGCAGGTTAAGAGCATAACAAGTGGTATCAGAGCACTTTCCAGGGCTCGGTGGGATCTCCAAATTTTAGCAAAATTTTTTTGGCTAGAGACGTGTTCCGGCGTCTTTAAACCACGGGATCTGTCGTTAAGCGCATAAACCTGCGGATTTGGGGAGGCATGCACGCAGGAAATACAAGAGGTGGTCATGTCTATTGGACTCCCTTGTAACCCCTGTGGGTACCCCTTCGAGTAGTAGCGCATTAGACAGAACCGCGCACGGACTGTCTTCCACGTACCCTCTGGGTATATAGGAAGCCCCCTAGCTACCTTGAAGCCTCACCATAGATAAACCTTCGGTCGTCTTGTGGCTACAGTACACCGAGAACAGCACTCGGAGAGATTACTCGCCTGTACGATAGGGTAGTCGGGTTGTACGACTAAGGGTACGGTCGATCCTCCTTAGTTAGAGCCCTGAAACATTGGGCCGAGTACTACTGTCAGACCCTTATGTATATTGCGATCTGTAGCACCTGACACTCCCCAAGACCATAGTTCCCTTTCTATCGGGGGATCACACATCATCTATTCCAAAGCAATAGCAGCAGTTGTTCCACCCTTCAGATCTCATAGATCCACCAGATCGGATATTCCAGATCAGCAGCAACAGCTGTTCCACCATTCAGATCTCTCAGATCCACCAGATCGGATATTCCAAATCAGCAGCAGCAGTTGTTCCACCATTCAGATCTCTCAGATCCACCAGATCGGAGTAGCTGTGAAGGGTTCCTATACCTGGATATAATTTTCGCAGGACTTTTGGCGGCATTGACATTTTGAGGATTTGGCGACTGCAGTATTGATCAGGAAGGAGTAAAACTCCGTTAGGAGTTTTCCAAAAAAAAATCTGAGATCTTCCGAAGTGCTTATTTGTGATCTAGCCCATCAGCATCAGGACAACGCGCTGAGCAAGGTGGTACCATTCAATTCCTTAGAAAAAAAAAATTGGTGTATGGTAGAAACTAGAGCTCAAGTAATGGCCAATGAAAGACTAGACAAACTTGAAACAGATATGAACGAGCTCAAAAATATGCTTGATGGACTATCGAGCATGGTACGGCAAGCACTCGATAAGGGAAAGGAGCCAGCTCTTGAGGCACCCTATAATGACCATATACACCATGAGGGTGAGTCTAGCCACTCTCCTCATGGCTGGCACACCCATCCACCACCTCCCAAGTTGGATAGTCAGCGACCTCCCAAGTTGGATATGCAGAAATTTGATGGTTCTAACCCGTCCGCATGGCTAGCACAAATGAACCAGTATTTCACATTGAATCGTCTCCAAGATGATTGGACTAATATTGGAGTGGTGACCATGTACTTGGACAATGAACGATGGCAGTGGGCGGAATGGCATCAACGTCGCAATGCACCTTTTTCGAGTTGGGCTCAATTTGCCAAAGCTCTTCAAGATCGCTTTGAACAGGGAGACTCCTTTTTGGGCCATCTCACTAAGCTCTGATAGACAGGTACAGTGGATGAATATATCACCGCTTTTGAAGCCTTAGCCTTCCACACTCAACATCTCTCAGATGAGTTCTACACGGAATGTTTTATCAGTGGTCTTAAAGAAGCCATCAAAGCTCAAGTTCTACTCCACCACCCTCCCACATGGACGGAGGCTTGCCAGGTAGCCCGTAAGGTGGAACGTGCCATAACAGCCCAATACAGCCGCCCCAATTTCCCCACTAAAGGTCGTCCCCCACAAGCTCACACCACGACTCAGACACTTAAGGTCCAAAAGGTGTCACCTCAGGAAATGGCCGAAAGAAGGAAGCAAGGACTATGTTACTACTGTGATGAAAAATATTCCCCTGGTCATAAATGCAAGGAGCCCAAGTTTTTTCAAATAGATTCCACTGACTACAGCTCCACCGAGGAAGATCCACCTCTTGAGGAACCGGAGGCGATCGAAGAAGACAGCCAAAAGGAGATTGTATCTGACGTCCCAGTTATTTCGCTCAATGCGTTGGCAGGAATCTCTTCCCCGAAAACTCTCAAAATTAGGGGTTTTCTTAAACATCGCCCAGTAATAGTCTTTATTGATAGTGGAAGTACCCATAATTTCATCCATCAAAAAATCGCCGAAGCAGCGCACTGTTTTGTAAGGACAGTTTCTAACTTCCAAGTCCAAATTGCAGATGAGGGCACAATGAAATGTGAAGGCCGCTGTGAAAATGTCAAACTTCAAATGGGGGATTATCAGTTGAAAACCCACATGTTTGCCATACACATGGGGGGATGTGACATTGTCCTCGGTGCTGAATGGCTCCGCACCCTTGGGCCAATCACAATGGATTTCCAGGAGTTATATATGAGTTTTAAGCAGAACAACTCCACACATACCCTCCGTGGCCTCCAGGCGGGAGCCCCCTCGGTCATCAGCTCGCATCGGATGGAAAAATTGCTAAAAAAGGGCCATCATGGAGTGGTAGCACAATTTAATGCCATCCAGGTAGTCGACACCAGACCTCTGCCAATTCATCCTGAGATGCAGCAAATTTTAAATACCCATCGGACGATCTTTGACAAGCCTCATGAGCTTCCACCCTCGCGAGGGGAACATGATCATAGCATCACCTTGGTTCCAGGGGCTCAACCCGCAAATGTGCGGCCATACCGATATCCGTTCACTCAAAAGAATGAAATAGAAAAAATCATCAAGGAATTGTTGGAAGCAGGTGTCATTCGTCCCAGCATTAGTCCTTATTCATCCCCAGTAGTCATGGTCCTCAAGAAAGATGGGGAGTGGAGGATGTGTCCCGACTTCAGGGCCCTCAACAAGTTGACAGTCAAAGATAAATTTCCCATTCCGGTGGTTGACGATTTGCTGGACGAACTCAATGGGGCTCAATTCTTCACCAAGTTGGATCTTCGCTCCGGCTACCACCAAATTCACATGAAGGAAGTCAACATTCCCAAGACGGCTTTCAGAACTCATGAAGGCCATTATGAGTTCTTGGTCATGACATTTGGTCTCTGTAATGCCCCTTCTACTTTTTAGAGTCTTATGAATCACATCCTCAAACCATATCTCAGAAAATTTGTTCTTGTCTTCTTCGATGACATTCTCATCTATAGTAGCACCTGGGCGGCACATCTTCAGCATGTAGATCTACTCTTGCAACTGCTCTGCAAGCATAAATTATTTGTCAAAATGTCTAAGTGTGTGTTTGGCATGGAAGAAGCTGAGTATTTGGGCCACATTGTGGGGCGTGAAGGTGTCAAGGTGGACCCCAAAAAGATCCAGGCAATGCAAGAATGGCCGCAACCTAAGACTTTGAAGAGCCTGAGAGGATTTTTGGGTCTCACAGGCTATTATCGTAAATTTTTCTGCAACTATGGCCGCATAGCGAAGCCCCTCATTCAACTCCTAAAGAAAAATTCCTTCTTCTGGACCGAGGAAGCACAATAGGCATTTACCGCGCTCAAAAACGCCATGTGTACCACTCCAGTCTTAGCACTACCTGACTTCACCAAATCCTTTGTCATTGAAAGTGATGCTTCGGGTACGGGTATTGGGGCGGTCTTAATGCAAGAAGGGCGACCATTGGCCTTCACAAGCCAACAACTCAGTGGGAGGAATCTGGGCCAATCTACCTACGAGAAGGAAATGATGGCCATCTTACATGCAGTCGAGACCTGGCAACCTTACTTATTGGGGCAACGTTTCCAAATCCGCACAGATCATCACAGTCTTAAATATTTTTTGGAGCAACACCTATCCTCCCCACAACAAAACAAATGGTTAGCCAAAATGTTGGGATATGATTATGAGATCATTTACAAGAACGGGAAAGACAACAGGGTAGCAGATGCATTATCGCGCCAATTTGAGGAGGAAAGTACTCTGCTCGCAATTTCCCTTCCCATTCTAGACTGGATTGAAGAGGCTCACAGGGAATGGTTTACACACCCAGGGCTCTCCCAACTCATTTCTCAATTGCAGGTAGATCCTAATTCCAGCACGGGCTACTCATGGCAGAATGATATTCTTCGCTACAAGGACAGAGTCGTCATATCACCAACATCTACCCTCAAAAGTCGCCTTTTGGTAGAATTGCACTCATCTCCCATTGCAGGACATTCGGGCTTTCAGAAGACGTATGCTCGCACCAGAAGATCATTCTTTTGGACAGGCATGAAAAGGGACGTCCTTACTTTCGTAGCCGAATGTGATGTCCGTCAATGCCACAAAGGGGAAACCGTCAACACACCAGGCACCTTACAACCATTGCCCATTCCGGCCTCAATTTGGACGGAGGTTTCTATGGATTTCATTACAGGTCTTCCAAAGTGAGGGAACAAGTCAGTCATCATGGTGGTTGTGGACCGACTCTCGAAGTATGCTCATTTCTGCGCCCTACCCCACCCGTTTACACCCACCTTGGTTGCTCAAACTTTCATGGATCAGATCTTCAAATTACATGGCATGCCCACTTCAATAGTGTCCGACCGCGACCCTATCTTCACCAGCAATTTTTGGCAGGAACTCTTCAGATTACAAGGCACTCAACTCAAACTCAGTACTTCGTATCATCCGCAAACAGATGGTCAAACCGAAGCTGTCAACAAATGTCTAGAAACCTACCTTTGATGTTTCACTTCGGAGAAGCAACACCTTTGGGCACAGTGGTTACCTCTGGCTGAATGGTGGTATAACACCAACTATCATGCTACCACCAAAATGACTCCCTATGAAGCAGTATATGGTCAACTTCCGCCTTCCCCTACTTCTTATCTCAAGGGATGCTCCAAAGTACAAGCAGTGGATCAACTCCTACAACACCGCGCAACCATGCTCGCCCATCTTTGCGAGAATCTTCATCAAGCTCAGAACCGCATCAAGCAATAGGTCGACCAACATCGCTCAGAGCGCCAATTTCAAGAAGGGGATCAGGTCTTTTTGAGGCTGCAACCATATAAGCAAACATCACTCCAAGATAAGGGTTGTCAAAAGCTCGCTCCAAAATTCTACGGACCATACCAAGTACTTCAGCGCATTGGAGAAGTAGCTTACAAGTTGGCTTTGCCACCTACGGCAAAAATCCATCCATTTTTCCATGTATCGTGCCTCAAGAAAGTGATTGGGAACAATTGCCGAGTTCAAACCAGTCTACCTGAGTTAGACGAAGAAGGGTCAATCTCGCTTCAACCTGAACATGTTCTAGACACCCGAGACAAGCACCTGCGCGGCCGCATGATTAAGGAGGTCCTCGTCAAATGGAAAGACACCTCTCCAGATGATGCAACTTGGGAACCAGCCACTATTCTTCAGCAGTTTCCGCAGCTTCGGCCTTGAGGACAAGGCTAGTCTTAAGGGGGAGGGCATGTTAGGGTCCCACCCTAACCCCCTTATTTATGTCATGGGATCACGTCATAGTCAAGAGTCAATAAAGCCCATATTAATATTTGTAAGTGGTTAACCCACAATTAATGACGGGACCACAATTAGTTGCAAATGGGCGGTAGTATTAGATAGATGGTAAATGGGCGGTAGTATTAGACCGATGGTATTAATAAAACCTACGGTGTTGGCCCGTGGTATTGCATGTATGAGTCATATATAAAGGATAGAGACTCCCTGCGAGGAGTATCGTGTCTTGTTTTTGTGATCGAGCTCTGCTCTATTGGAGGTTGCCCCCTCGAAGAGGCCTGTGAACATTTCTCTCTGTATAATAAAATCATTGCTATTCTGTGTTTTGGGTATATTTTATTCGCATATTCTGTGTTCTCGGTATCTTTTCGTCGCAAATTCTATGTTTGGGTATTGCTTTGTCAGTTAAGAGCATAACAATATGTCTCCCACCATTGCCTGCCCAAGGATCGAGCCCAATCCTTGCCCTATTCCCATCTCTGATACGCCATACTAAGTTATCTCTAATTAATGGCAGTGAGTGTAAGAGGGCCTTCCATATAGATGAAATCCCTGTTTTGTTCCATACTGGGAGTCTAGCCCAATCCATGATGCTAAGTGGCCAGATATATTTGTGGTAGGTGAGTCTGGTCCATAAGCTTTGGGACGTCAGAAGGGCCCAGCCCATTTTCCCTGCCAGGGCTTTGGCAAATATAGGGAGCTCCTTTAACCCCCAGCCTCCCCATTTCTTTGGTAAAGCAATCTTATTCCAGCCTATCTAGGAAAAGATACGCTTATCCTGGTTGCTTGCCCATAAGTATCGGTTGCATAATTGTTGTAGTTTTGCCAGGATGTTTCGAGGTATCCAAGCCAGTGCCATCCAAAATACCGGCGTTGCTTCAAGAACTGATTTGATCAGGGTTAATCTCCCAGCCCTGGATAGGTATCTATGGCTCCAGCATGTTAATCTTTTTTCCACTTTTGCTATCAGCCAAGCCTAGTCTGCGATCTTTTGGCATGTCGGCTTTAACCAATATCCGAGATATTTTAGCCCCCTGTCCAATGGCTGAAGAGTGTATGGGAATGCCTGCCTTGCCATATGGGTTTCGTTTGATGAAGTACCCACCAGAGTGATAGTGGATTTCAACCGATTTACTTCCATACCTGTTGCTTGTGAGAAGAGACCTAGGATGCGTATGAAAGTAGATGTGTCCTGAATGCTGCCATCCAATAAGATTAGGACATCATCTACAAACAATAGGTGAGTGAGGTAGCATTCATCAGTGATTTTGAGGCCCCTGATTGTCCCATCCCTTTTAGCTGCGATGATTAGCCGGCTTAGAGCTTCCATGACCAATAGGAAGAGGAGAGGTGAGAGAGGACAGCCCTGTCGCAGCCCTCTTTCGGAGTGGAAGAAGTGTGAAGCAGATCCATTGATCAAGATACTGAAGGTGGGAGATGTGATGCAGGCCATGATCCAATTGATGAGGGCGAGGGGGAAGCCGATATGGATAAGAATCATTTTGATGAAGAGCCAACTGACTCGGTCAAAGGCCTTGGAGAGGTCAATCTTCAGAAGGATACACTTGAGGTGTTTGGTCCAGATGGAATGAATCGCTTCTTGGGAGGAACCAATAGCTTCATCGATATGTCTATCTTCCAGGAAGGAAAATTGTTGGGGGGTGATGTGTCGAGATAGGATAGGCTTGATCCTATTGGCTATGATCTTCGAAATAATCTTATAGAGCACATTACACAAAGAAATGGGACGAAAATCATCAAAGGAGGCAGGGGAATCAGATTTGGGGATGAGAGCGATGAAAGTATAGTTGATGGCATTATAAAGACTGCCCGAAGTTCTGCTCTCCTCAACCACCTTAAGGATATCTCCTCCCAGAAGTTCAAAAAAGGCGGTGTAGAACTCTATTGTCCAGCCATCCGGCCCAGGGCTTTTCTCCTTCTGAAACCATTTGAGTGTACTTTCCAGTTCTTCCATAGTGACGGGTGCAGTTAGACCATCAAAATCCTTTTCCTCTACAAATCTGGGGAAGTGAGAAGCCACATTGATGATTTCGGCCAGATTTGTGCCAGCAGGGCTTTTGTATAATCTCCTGAAGTGTGTAGTCCCGAGATGAGAAAGTTTGTTAAAAGAATCCGCCAGTCCACCTTCAGGTAGAGGGAGGTTCCAAATGGTGTTCGTCACTTTCCTTCCTTTTGCAAAATTGTGGAAAAATCTTGTATTTTCATCTCCGGCTTTAAGCCAAGTAGCTCTACTGTGTAGTTTGAGCGACTCCTCCCTACTTTTAAGTATGTTATTCTTCTGATTTTCCAATTCCACCAGCGGAGCCTTATCTTCTTGTGCTATGAATCCCAGATTTCTCTCGTCCAGAAGAGTTTGCAGTTCTTCTTCCACTGTCGTGAGCTGCACATCTTCCCTAATCTTCTTATCTTTGGCCCAGTTAATCACAATGTGTTTAAGTTCCGTTAGGTTTTTAACAAAACCTCTAGCCATCGATGGTTCTCTGTCAATGGGATGTGTTCTCCAGTAGTCCGAGACCAATTTTGTGAAGCTCTGGTCCTGAAGCCATGTATGATTAAACTTAAATGGCGCTTTTGGCTTCTGATGAGTGCCCAGGATTTCCAATATAATTGGGGAGTGGTCGGATATGCCCCCATTTCCCACCCGTTGTTTATAGTAGTGAAGTCGTTGAATCAGTGGGCCTTTCATCAGCAAACGATCCAGTCTACGGGCCAGAGCAGCTGTCCCTACCCTTCTATTTCTCCATGTGGGAAGGGGTTTCTGCATAGGGATGTCGGTGAAGTCATGCTACTCCAATAAGCTCTTAATGAAGTTTCTGATAGGATCTACTTGGGCCATTGCACCCCATGATTCCCTGAACCCCAGAGAAAAGTTCATGTCTCCACCCAGAATAATATAGTCAAGATTCATTAGGTCGCAGCCGAGTAGATGACTCCAAAAATTTTCCCGCTGATGGCAGGGCCCATATACATTGATGATACGAAGGGTGAGACCGAGGTCTATAGATAATATATCTGCACCCATAAAGCCTTGTCCTCCCCAAGAGGAGTCCAATCTGATTGATTTGGGGTTATACCCTATCGCCAACCCTCCCGATCTTCCAAATGCATCAGTTGCAAGGAAATTCCATCTTGCTGATAGGGAGGAGAGGGCAAGAGTGATGGACTCTGCAGAGCCGAGGGTTTCTTGTAGGAGGATGATATCAGGAGATTCGACCTCAAAATGTCGTTTTAGGGCTAGTTTTTTAGGGGAACTAGCCAAGCCCCAGCAATTAAATGAGAGGCACTTCATGGGGGGGCAATCTTAAGGGGTTTTGATGCTCTAAGGACCCCATCGATGGTGGCTTGGCGCCCAGCAGCCACTTCCGCGCCAGCATGCCTGATGTCTTTGTTGAGATTTGATTTGCGACCCCGGGTAGTAAGGAAACCAGGGCCGAGTGGAACCAAGCCCAACCCAAATTGAGTTTCAGAGGCCTCCAATTGGGAGGATCTAGGGCGCAGGGAGTATGGATGGGATGGAGCCGATCTGGAGGATGAAATCGAGGAGGGTGAAGATGTGGGAGGCAATGAGGGTGGAGCAGTGGATGGAATCAGAGGGGGCGGGGGGATAGAGCACTGTGCCATGGTGCATGCAATTGAATTCACATATACAGATGAGAGATCGAGAGAGTAAGAGGAAGGAATAAGTGATGTACCCGGAGCTTGTGCTGTCGCTGCTGCTGCCTGAGCCATAGTCAGTGGAGGCGAGGGCGGGGCTGTCTTGAGCACTTCTGCTTTCTCTGGAGTGCCTTGAGGTACTGCACTGCTCTGTGGAGGGCGGGGAATGGTCGGGGAGACACCTCTGGATGCTGCGGGTGAGATGATTGGAGATCCTTCCTGACTTTTATTCAATGGACAATACTTGAATAGATGACCCACTTGGTGGCATCGGTTGCAGCGGAATGGTACGCCTTCATAGTCCAGGATCTGAAGTCTGCTAAATCTCCCCCATTTTAGAGTGATTTTTTCTTCCAATCCCTCCCGTGTATCCAAGTGCACCAGAATTCTTGCTAGTGTTCTTTTCTTTGTATCCTTATACGATCGATCATGGTCCAAGTATGTGCCCAGCGCGTTCCCAATTCTGATAAAAGCTTCCTCCGTCTAATATTGTAATGGAAGCCCTGGCAGTCACACCCACAGTGGGCCTGCTCCAATCTGTTCACGCTCAGGATCGAATAGGGGGCTCTATCGTTTCAATAGCACAGGTGCCATTTCAATGTGCCAATACTGAGCTAGTACTGTGTCCGTGCATGCCTCGGTTGCAAAATAGAGTGAGAACCATCCCCTCGGAAGATCTTGAACTTCTGGCAGTTGCGTGAGAAGAGCACCCCATATTTCTTTAACCCATAGCGTCAATCTTTCCGCCGTAAACGTACACCCCCACACATGTCCAACCAGGACCGTTCGAGCCAGTGCCATAGAGTCTTCGAAGTCGGTGGGATCTTCGAAGGCTACTGTGATGTCTTTTGTCATCGCTCTGATGCACTTCGTCTTCCGCTTCTTCGTGCAAGGTGCCTTCGGATGATCTATGAGGGGATTTGAAACCCTAACCGGGGGGAGGGTTTTGGAGGCTGAACATTGAGTGCTGGAGTGTTGAAGCTACCCGATGGCTGAATCCCTGCTTCTTGTTGGGGTATTTCTACGGTCGCTCGTATCTTTGCTTGTGCCTGTGATGGATCGAATCGCGGTGATGGTAGCGGGTCGAGCGCCAAGGAGTCTGGTGAAAGCGAGGAGAGTAGAAGGGCAGTGGTTCCTGGCGAGAGCGGTGGAGCATCCAGATCATGTGCTGAGGGGAGTGGATCTGGCAGGGAGACCTCAGGAATGATGTTCTGTGTGGTTTCCCCCTCAACAGCTGTTGTATCGAAACCCAGGAAGTTAGGGTTTCCGAATATATTATGCCCTTCTAATGGATCCTCGGAGTAGTCCATGAGGTCCGTGAACCCGGTGTCCTCCATCCCGGTCAAACCGTCGATAACCGTTTCAGGAGCCTGAGCCAAACCTATTACCGTAGACTGCTACTGTGCTGGCCGATCAAGGGAGGCGGCCTATGATCCTGCGGTTCCTGCGGCTAGGCTAGCCTTGACCTACGCGGATGCGTCGCGCAAAACCCATCCATATATATATATATATATATATATATATATATATATATATATATATATATATATATATATATATATATATATATATATATATATATATATATATATATATATATATATATATATATATATATATATATATATATATATATATATATATATATATATATATATATATATATATATATATATATATATATATATATATATATATATATATATATATATATATATATATATATCTCTATATATATATATATATATATATATATATATATATATATATATATATAACATAAGTGATGTATCCAGTTTCCTATAAATCATTTGAGACACACCAATTTAGATGTGTCCAGGCATTGGTATTGTAAGCAATCTGAGGTTGTCTCTGGGAGCTACAACACTATGATTATGCTTGATAGGGTGATTTTGTTACATGCTGTGTCATTGCCTCCATCTTCTTCCAAATATAAGGAACATTTTTTTAGATACAGTAGGTTGTTTCTTGCTATTCCACGAAAAATTCTCTGATACAATGTTACAAACATAACTTGTAGTAGATATCTTATTAGCCATATTATTAACTGAGTACATTTTTTGCTGCTCTCCAATGACTTTCTAGAGGTCTTGCCATAAACTGACTTAACACACTTAGATAATATGTTATATCAGGTGTGGTTGTAGTAAGATAATTCAAGTTTGTCACCAGTTGTTTATATATTGTATCATCTATCTCCTTTGAGCCATCATCAAAGTTAAGTTTCACATCTATCTTCTTGTTTCCAGGAAAACTAGTGTCTTTTCGATCTGCTAGTCCCACTAGGATTGGTAGCTATCCTAGAAACAAACAATCAAAGAAATTTGTGATTTCCTCTGTGTATGATATATAAGAGAGAAGCAAAGGGACCAACCTGGATCTTTCACTTGACTCCTTGCTTGATTTCTCTCTCCCTTGATAGAGCTTGCGCCTTTTCTCTTACTTATCTCACTCACTGAATACCTATAGAGACAAAGTAACAAAACACCATCAAAGCATCTTGATCTATTATATCATAAGCAATGCATAATTAGAAATACATTGAACATACAATGGCATTCACAAATACACGATTGTATGGAGGAAAACTCAAAGAACTTTATTAATAATATAAGGGAGAATTACAACCCAGCTATCTGATCCAGCATCATCCTCCCAGCATCAAAGCCCTCTTCCCCTCATGAAAATCAAGATCACCCAACAATACAATTCCCTTTCTCAAAGACAAACTATCAACACTTCCTTACAAATTACCAAATTCCATCCCCCAGATCTCTCAGATGAGGGATCCATTTATAGATATCTGCAAGGGTGTGAGTCATCTCTGGGTTTTTGATTAGTGTCATTCCACTTCTTGTTCTTGGTTCCACTTGGATATTTCTTGGATCTCTTACTCATCCCTGGGCGAATTCAGAGAGGCAAGTGTCATAGGAGAAGTTTCTAGAAGATTCCATGAGCATACACTTAACAAACTATCTTAGACATTTGTCCGTTCTCACTCATCGCAACCCACAGAAGGCTTCTTCAGTATGCATCGCACCTGGCTAGTGTAGAAGTTGGTATGCATCGCACCCTGACAGTGGAGCAGTTAGTATGGTCCAGTTTTGGCCAGTTCTGAGTGGTTTTTCAAGTGGAACTTTTGGGAAATGATGTAATCAGTTGACCATGATCCTTTAGGGTATGAAACAACACTTTTAGGGGTTAAAGAGCCCTTGGTTTATCGACATATAATACTGGGGTTGCAGTGCCCAAATATGTCTATAACAGTTGCCGCCTAAAGCATGAAGTTGTAAATCTTTTGATGTCAGGTGAAATGCTTTAACATGAGGATCTGAGGTTTTCGAAACTGGAAGTATAAGATACAATAAAATACATCATCATCATATAATTTTCATGATCGAGCTGAGGTAGGCATTCCCATGCTCAGCTTTATAAATTCATTTCATGTACATAGAACAGATAATCATTTGCAGTTGCAAACTGGTGATTCTTCATATGTAGGCATCATCCCTGGCTTGGATGACCATCCGTGTAGCTTCTGTGTACATTTGATGTCTTTATATTCCTGAATATATCGCAGCCTGGATGGATGAAATTAGATCCAAGGTCTTCAAACTCGTTCAATCTTCGCCTGATGTACAAGTCGATCCATGTGAAAAGATGTCCTGAAGTCGAACATGGAAAGACATCACCTGATTACCAACCAATAATGTAAGCTATTAATAGGCGTGAGAGGAATCACCGATGATGATAATGGCCATCAATGTACTACAGTACAATTCACGTGGTGTGAATATATGATTCGAAGTCAAACACCACACAAAATCTTTCGGTCGAAGGCCATTGATGTAAACCTGTCACCGGAAGTGAGAAACTTTCCATTGAGGAATGCAAGCTTCAAAGTACTGAAAGGGTTGTTTCTAAGTCAACTTCTTGGATAATGAGCTGATGTCGACAAGAAGTGACCCGTCATAGGAGGGCCTTAATGTATCCCACATCTACGACATGAAACGAAGCAAATGATTTTCTAGAGGTGAAAACAATCTGATGATACAAGGTTCAGGAATGGCGGTCATGAAAAATGGAGGGTGAAGGCATTGTAGTGGACGAGGCATTAACTGGATGGTGAATTCTCTGAATAACTTCTCTTGAACATATCAGCGACACTGAGATGGATTGGTAGCGTTAACCCCAAAAGATGGATGGTATGGAGGACCAATGGTGATGTCACTGGTGAACGGAATAACCCAACCCGACTCAATCATGGTGATGGAGTGAAAATGTCATGTTCAAGAGTGACCTGCTACCATAAAATTCTTTAAGTTTTCTTCACTTTTTCCCCAATCATTGCTGACTAGTACCTCTTTATTTTTTTCAAGCTTGAGGAGGATAACATATGCTTGTTCTATAATTTTCCCTTCGGGCAAACCTGTCGCTATGTTTTAGCGAGTCTAGCGACAGTGAAACTCGTTCTTGTCTGGGTGGACAAGTTTGTCGCTATTGTTTTAACGAGTTTCACGATAAATATAAATCAATCCTTTTCATGTTTAGAGAGTTTGAAAAGGGACGAAAAGGGAACTCCGGCGGTTCTTTTTTGTAGCATAATCCCTTAAGTCCGAAAAAAATTAAAATAATACAAAAGGGATGACTTTTCCAATCACTTTAGTGAGCCGAAAAAGACAAGCGCTCGAACTTTTTCATGAGATAATCCCTCAGGTCTGAAAATTTTAAAATATACAGGAGGGATGGCACTTCCAATAACTTTAACGAGCTAGAGAGGCCAATTGCTTGACAATATTTTCATATTTAACGAGTCTGAAAATAGTTGAGACTCGTTTTTTAGGAACGAGTGGCCTTTCAGGGTAGCGATTGGTTCCGGGTAAGCTTGGAACTTCTCAAAACATGGTGATGTGAAGAGGGTAGCTAATAAGACCACTCGTCATAGCTGTTCCTCAAAAGGGTAAACAATTAAGTGGAAGCATATGATCGGCCAAAAGAATGGAGGTGATGGCAGGAACATAACCAAGGCTCAAAAGTCTGATGTAATGGCAATCACGAAGGTTATTTACCGAAAGTGGGTTCATCTTTTAATGAGCTTGAACTCTAGGGTAACATATGTTCAGTTGGCAGGTTTATTTTTTAACGAGCTTGAACCTTGCGGAAACATTGCTCATTTGGTAGGTTTATTTTTTTTTTAACGAGCTTGAACCTTGCGGAAACATTGCTCATATTGGGAGTGGGTTAATTTTTTAATGAGCTTGAACCTTGCGGAAACTATGCTCATTTGGCAGGTTTATTTTTTAACGAGCTTGAACCTTGCGGAAACATTGCTCATTTCCTTTTTATGTAGGCTAGAAACGACCAAACTACAAAGCTAAAAAACACTAAAAGCTAAGGAACTACTGAGGTTAGGTAGGATGGTTTCATCAGTAGTTTAGAAAAAACCCTTCCTTTGCTTCGTCTGCGGCGCAGACATTGTCGGACCAATCACCTAACCTAAGAAGTTGAAAAAATAAAAAGCTAAAAAATGAAATTGGTCATTTTTAGCTTGCATAAAAAGGTTTGCATGCCCCCAGGCATCGAGAAAAGGAGAGTCTCCAAGTAACCATATGGAAATCACTACGGTTAAGCAGTATTGTTTTTGTTAGCAGAGCCGACGAAACATTTCCTTGGCTTTGTCTATCAAATAGAAAAAGGCGAATGGTGTGGGACGACACTTCCAATCACATAACCTACAGGGAAACCTATCTTTTCAGTTGGGTTCGTCTCAAAATATAATGGCAGAAGTGTCCTCAGACACGTAATTTTATTAATCAGAAAAAAAACAATTACATAATTGATTTTGCAAGAGTTTACACCCGAACAACCAAACACTCTTGCAATGAGCTATTTATAAGCTCCATGTCCTAACTACCTCTAATTATGGATCACTTATTAAATAACAAGTGTCCATTTACAATAAATGCTATTCAAACCAACTAGCTAACTAATCTCCTAAAATAGAGCCTAAGATACGACACATTTGGAGAGTCATATCTAGTTACAACAATATGCTAATTCTAAAAGTCTCCATTAAATAATTAAACATTCTACAATAATAATTATTAATTTAATATCTTAAATTAATAATTATTTTATTCTAATTTTATAACCTATGATAAAATTGTATTTTTGGATCATCTAACAAAATAGACAAGGGTGCATGCCCCATAAGCTTCGTTACATTCACCAGACTACTCGTGGTAAATAGGTGGACGGAATGAAGGTTGAAGAGACATTCTTGATGCAAAAAAAACATTTAGGGATGATGGTTGACTTGGAGCTGTGTTTGAACCAGGAAATGAAAGCTAGTCAATAAGCTGGACAATTTTGCCTTCATGTGGGAAACACATCACTCAAAAGAGTGTTGAAACAATAGCTTCCATGTTGTAAACATAGTCATGTCCAAGGAGTAGATTATAATCTAACGGTCCTTGGACTACCATCACGTTCAAGTGAATGGTTTTCCTTCTCAAAGTTATCGGCAACTTAGGAAGGATCCCTAACAATCGAGTGGTTCCTTTGTTAAAGCCTGACAAATTCTGTGTAACAAGCATAAGCGATGGCGAACCAAGCGCTTTCCAAGCAGTTGAGGAAAGGATACTCACTGATGCCCCTTCATCTATGATAGTGCCAGACACGATCATTTTGTAAACTTGTACTATGATCCGAAATGGTACATTAGAAGGAAGGCGGGATCTTGCTAGTCGATTCCAATCAAAGGAAGTAACTAGACTGCTTGGAGGGGGTACCGAATAAATGCTTGAATTGACCCCTTGAATTGCAGGAACTGGGAGATTCTCTTCTTGTTGTGAAGGAACGGGCGGATTGCCCACAAGTTCATTGGACTCTGAAGTAACAAAAAGAATTTGAACAGTATTGTTCTTACTCTCTTTGGGAGTGGTATCATCTGAAGGTGGACTTTCTGAAGGCAAAACTAGGTCGACTTCCATTTTGACCTATTGACTTTGGTCCGATATAGACTCAAAAGATTCACTTTCAACAATAGGTGTTTCAACCAACGGTTCAGTTAAGTCAGTCAGATTTTCAACTAGTAAAGGACTAGGGGAGAGTTTCTTGTATCCAGGTGGAAGTCATTGTGGTGAAGCAGGATGGTTATCCAAGACTCTTTTGGCTTCATCCAAAAAAGGACAATGGTGAAGAGAATGATTACCTTCACATAACCTACATGGAACTCTAACCTTTCCTTTCTGTCCATTGACTTCATTTTTACTAGTTGATGGTGTGCTATCAACATGATCACCAGAGGTTGATGACACCTGACAATGTGAACGGGGAGACCATTCTCTCAAGATCCGAGGGATGCATGGACATTCTCGATGAAAATGGTATCCTTTGCAAATTATGCATGGGTGTTTGGGTTTGGAAAGCTTAGTGTGCAGATTTTCACTAGATGTTGCATGGTTTCCCCCTTGCTTAACTGACTTCTTCTTCTTCTCCTTCCCTTTCTTCTTCTTCTCAGTCACTCGGTTACTAACATCACTATTTTCACCAAGCGAAGAGGAAGAAGGGGAGGGAGACACAAACGAAGTAGAAGGTGAAGGGTCAACTTCAGTATCAACTGGTTGCTGATTTGATTGCTGAGGAATCACATTATTTTGAACCACAGAGGTTGAGAATAGCCATACTGGCAGGCCAATAGTAAGTCCCGGAAGGGACAAAGTGGCCATATGAGGTGCACCAATATTTCCCCAAGATGTAAAAGGACTAGGAATCCCCTCCAAATGGATTCCTTGATTGGTGGACTCCATTCTCTCAACCTAATACCAATGAAGGAACAGGGATGTTATTCCAAAATTAATAAATTTTAAAGACGATTTTACACAACTTTGCTTTTTCAATTTTTAATAGTCGAGAAAAAACTAAAGATGACTCTAGTCCCCTTCAATTTTTAATGAGCCTAAAGTGACAAGTGCTCAGATGGACCTTTTCTTTTAAAGAGTCAAAAAGGAATGAAAGTGACTATTCTGGTGATCTAGACAGAGGGATTACCAAACCAATCGCAAAACTACAAAATACACCTTGGTGATAAATTAAAGAGAAATTACCAAGGACTTGTGTACAACATTCAATCTTCCCGAATGTTGTGTTCAGTGCATTGTGATCGATAGGGCGACACACACGGATTCCTATGGATAGAGGATATAAGCCTATTGTGGTCTCCCGATATATACTCGACGGTATGGGGAGCACAAGTCTGTGCTAGCACTTGTCGTATCAAAGAGAAGGAATCACCCAACCTTCGATGAAAATGATAGTTACTAGATTTTACGACGCCGGAACACGTCTCTAGCCTAGACCTCTAAATGTGTTGCGTTAGGTTCCAAAGCGTTGTTAAGTTCATTGAAATTTATTTTAGAGTTGATCTTGTTTAGAAGTTAGCCTTCCAATGGTTCACTGCATGATGTAGATGTAAAATTCCTAAATATGCAATCTAAAATAATAAACAATCGTTGTTTATTTTTAGCAATGAAAATCCTAGCTACTAAGGAAAGAAGATTATGATTCTTTCAAACAAAGAGCAAAGAGCACACACTAAATGCACTTTTCCTAAATCATTTTTCGCACACAGTCTAAATGCAAATGCATGTATTTGTTTTTCGTTCCCCTTAATGTGAAGAATGCCAAAAGGAAAACTAAGTATAGATCTGAAATATTTTCTTCAAAGCGACATTTTGACAATTTCTTTTTCAAAATAGAAAGGAAGACTTAAACGACACTTTTCAATTTTGAATAGAAGATGCTTTTGACACTTCAAATATCAACAAATCAAATAAAATACATGGAAAAAAGTTTAATCGACTATCTAGAGAAGGAAGACTTTACGACACTTCTCCTTTTGACACAAAACGACAGTTACGACACTTTTCATCAAAACGACAGTTTGATTTAAGCAACTTTTCGACAAAGGATTGCAAATTATGGACAAATACATAAAAAATTTACTAATCCTAATCAATGGAGGCTGAACTATGTAAAGCAAGGAGGCTTCAATAATCAGATACTATCAGCAAAACAATTGAATAGAGCTGAAAACAAGGACAAGAACCCCAAATTTCAAGAAGAGAAATAGGATTACTCAGTCATCGCACCTGTGCTTCATAGAAACAAGGATTCATCTCACCTGCCACACTCAAGAAGTGCGATGCATACTGGTTTCCAGTGACAGACACTGCGATGGGCCAGGGAGCGCAACTGAGGTGTGTTTTGGCTCAAATTTGTCGTTTTATTTCAGTGAGTTATGTTGAACTATTATGGACAGTAAAGAGAAAAGTACAGGGGTATGATCTTGGAAGGTTATTGAGCTACCAACAAGGCATCTAGAATTCTTGTAATTCAGATGTTCAAATCATAAACTAAACCAAAGATTGACTGAAGTAGCATTCATCTACTTTAAAATTGCAAAGAAAGAGCAGTTCGAAGGCTATCTGGCTAACTTCAGGCTCTGTCTATAGTTTATAAAACAAACAATCAACAACAAACAAACAAACAATTTGATCCTCAGTGGAGTTGCCATTTTTTTTCCGGGAAAACTAGTGTCTTTTTTATCTACTAGTCCCACTAGGATTGGTAGCTATCCTAGAAAAAAACAATCAAAGTAATTTTTGATTTCCTTTGTGTATGATAGATAAGAGAGAAGGAAAGGGACCAACTTGGATCTTCCGCTTGACTCCTTGCTTGATTTCTCTCTCCCTTGATAGAGCTTGCGCCTCTTCTCCTACTTATCCCGCTCAGTGAATACCTGTAGAGACAAAGTAACAAAACACCATCAAAGCATCTTGATCTATTATATCATAAGCAATGCAGAATTAGAAATACATTGAACATACAATGGCATTCACAAATACACGATTGTATGGAGGAAAACTCAAAGAACTTTATTAATAATAGAAGGGAGAATTACAACCCAGCTGTTTGATCCAGCATCATCCTCCCAGCATCAAAGCCCTCTTCCCCTCATGAAAAGCAAGATCACCCAACAATACAATGCCCTTTCTCAAAGATAAACTATCAGCACTTCCTTACAAATTACCAAATTCCAGCCCCCAGATCTCTCAGATGAAGGATCCATTTATAGATGTCTGCAAGGGTGTGAGTGATCTCTGGGTTTTTGATTAATGTCATTCCACTTGTTGTTCTTGGTTCCACTTGGAGATTTCTTGGATCTCTTACTCATCCCTGGGTGAATTCAAAGAGGCAAGTGTCAGAGGAGAAGTTTCTAGCATATTCCATGAGCATCCACTTAGCAAACTGTCTTGGACATTTGTCCATTCTTGCTCATCACACCCCACAGAAGGCCTCTTTAGTATGCATCGCACCTAGCTAGTGTAGGAGTCAGTATGCATCACACCCTGACAATGGAGCAGTCAGTATGATCCAGTTTTGGCCAGTTCTAAGTGATTTTTCAGGTGGAACTTTTGGGGAATGATGTAATAAGTTGACCATGATCCTTTAGGGTATGAAACAAAACTTTTAGGGGTTAAAAAGCCCTTGGTTTATCGACATATAAGACTGGTGTTGCAGTGCCGAAATATGTCTATAACACTTCTTTGAGCCATATCAATATGAAATTTCACATCTTGTTGCATTATAACAAAAACTCGTTTGAAAATTAAGTAATATCAATTTTAAGGATGAATGTTTTTGTGACATGCTTATGGTATTACAAATACTATTTTATTTTCTTTTTTGTTTTTCTTTTCTAATGATAACTTTAAGGGGAAAAGGTAGAATATTTTCTCATTTTTTTTAATAGTATCTTTAGCAAACTCTTTATTGTAAATTAGTGCATTTCAAACTAGTACATTTCGTCTAGGTGGATTTGAATTGGCAACTTAGTAGCTCAGGAAGTTAGCCAAATTTCCAATAACATATGTGATTATTGGTTGGGCCGACTTTTTTAGCTATGAATATAGCTCTGAAGGTTTGAGGTAAGATAATGGCTCAATTATAAGTGAATAGAGTCACAAACACGTATTAAATCACATTTCAAAGGTTTTCCACATTTTGTGGTAGAATGTTTATGTTAAAAGTGGTAAAGGTGCTCTTTTATTAAGCAAAAATTAAAAAACAAATTTATGTTTCCTTGCAAAATTAGTTGTTGAGTGGATATTAATTTGAATTCATATTAATTAATGAAAGAGAAATAAGAAATGTTACTATATGTAATTTTTGATGGGTATAGATTTTGTCCTCAAAATAACTTGAGTTGTTAGAAAATAAAATCAGTTCAACTTTGATTGAATTTTGGAAAGTCACTAGAAAGTTTATGGTTTTCTTTTGAAAATAATTGTTTTCATTATGGAGTTATTAATATCGTAGCAAACTCCACTTCATTTGTCAAAATTTAGTGATATAAAGAATTAAAATGCCCATTAATTTGGAACTCTCATTGAATTTTAATGATTTTAAATAAAATTGCTATAATCATTTTTCACTATATACACTTTACATCATGATAAAACTCTACCTTTACTTAAAATTTCTACTTAATACTTATCAAATTTATCACTAAAAAAATATCCATATAATACAAAATTCATTAAGTCATATCATTATATATAAAATGATTTTAAAATATCATATATATAAATAATTAAATAATTTTTTATTTAATTAATTTTTAAAATTTTTTATCTAACATATTTATTTATACATATTAAAAATTTAATTATACACAATATAACTTAAATAAATCTTAACTTTTCTATATATATTTCTAATCGATTATACAAAATATAACTTAAATGAACCTTAACTTTTCTATATATGTTTAATCGATTTTCCTATACACGATTAAGTTATATTAGTTATTCATCAAATTAAATGTAAATGATTTCTACTTTTAGATTTTGTTATTTAATTTTTTTATATTAAAACATTATTTTATAAAATGGCAATGTTAATTATGTTTCCATTCACTAAATATAAAAATTAATAAGTTCCCTTCTCGCTTTACCATAAGGTCGTAGGTAGTGGTAGGTTAGAGAGGGCATTAGTTGGGTTACGTGAGAAGAGAGGACATTAGGTAAGTTAGGGGTAAGTAGGGATGGAATTTGACGAGTAGATTGTAAATTGCTTATTATAAAGTGATTTTTTCCTGAATTTTTTTTTTATAACTATTGATATTTTAATTGAAATGAATTGAACGAAGGTTAAAATTGTCTAATAAGACTTCACAATAAATTTTATTTTTGAATGAGAAAGCATATCACCGTTTCTCGAGATCGGTAACTATTATATTTGCGCTAATTTGTAAAAAGCTGAATTTCTGAAAATTGGTTATCAATGGGTTAAATTGGTTATCAATGGGTTATTATTTCATGCTGGTTTAATTTTTTAATTTTAAAGAGAATTAAATTTATAACTTCTCGCTAACAAAGATTTTTTAAAGACCTAAACTCAATTAAATGAGCAAATCTTAAAAAAAAAAAAAAAAAAAAACATATTATAACGTAGAAAAAACTAATAATTTTTTTGATAATTGTAGTCATGGCATATTATTATTAATTGCTTAAGAGTCAAGCTGGTTTATAATTATTTTTGGAGTAAGCTTTAAGTTTATTTTAGATTTGTTTAACCAATTGTTTTATAAATTTTTAAAAGTAGTCCTAAATCTTCAAGACAGGAATATCCTTGAGGCGGTTGCAAACACTCAAGAAGGTTTGCATTCCTTACATACAAAAAAGCTTGATGCTGCAATTCTGCAATTAGATCTCAAGAAGGCCTATGACTGTCTTGACTGGGGTTTTCTAAGATGTCTTCTTTCTAAAATCGGCCTTAAACATCATTGTACAAATTGGATCATGGCCTGTGTTGAAAATGTTAACTTTGCTATCCTCATCAATGGATACCCATCTGCCTTCTTCTCTGCTGCTAGAGGTCTGCGACAGGGGTGCTCCCTCTCCCCGCTCCTTTTCATCCTAGCAATGGATTCACTAAGTTTACATATAAAAAGAGCTGTCATGGAGGAGCATTGTCGTCCCATGATGATCAGCAGAAGAAATTACATTTCACACAGCCTTTTCGTGGATGACATTCTGATTTTTGGAATGCTCTGTCGTCTCTCCTGGAGCTGCATTTATAATATACTGAAGAATTTCCAAAAAGCTACTGGCCTTCAAATAAACGAAAGCAAGTCCACTTTCTATCATGGGGATTGTGATAAGGAAATTATAGAGTACTTGACAGAATTGTACAATATAGAAGCGAGGCCCATAAAGGAAGGCATGAAATACCTTGGTTTTCACCTTAAACCTTCCTGCTATACAAAAGTGGACTGGCAGTGGATCTCCAATCGTTATTTCAAAAGGATAGCAAGCTGGGAAAATAAGTGCCTCTCTATGGCAGGCAGGGCGGTTTTAGCACAATTTGTGCTGGCACAACTCACTGTGTATTGGGCCCATCTGTTTTACATTCCACCAAGTATTATTCTTTTGCTGAACAGAATGACAGAAAATTTCATCTGCGGCGGAAGTAAAGAAAAAAGAAAATATATTCTGACAAAGCTCTCAAACATCACTCTTTTAAAGGATCTAGGAGGCTGGGGGATCATGGATCTTCAGAAATTTGGAATGGCTTTGTTATGTAAATATCTTTGGAGGAGTATTTTTGGGGATAGCTTATGAAGCAGATCCATAAGGATGAAGTACATGGGCAATAAAGATTTCTCATTTTGGTACAGGAAAGGTACCATAGGGTCCCCACATGGTTCTGCCATCTGGCTGAGTTTTCGCAAAATCGAGTCTTTTTTCCTCCAAAACCTCTCTTGGAGCTTACAAAATGGAAATAGAGTGTATATAGGTTTTGATCCTATATTGGGAGCAGAGAAAGAAATCAATATACCACCTCAAATCAAAAAAGTTTTCCATCGTTCGGGGATCTTTATCTGGAGTCAAGTCATTGCAGGCTGGCAGGGACCTTCTCCCATCTGGAAAGAAGCCCAAGAGCTGGGCCTAAATGGAATCTTGGCTTATCAATGGGACAAGGTCCTGATGATCATGAGGAATATCGGTTTCTGCCGTACCGAAGCATATGATTTTCTCACCTGGAAGGGGAAAAGGGGAAAGGATAATATATGTGTGAAGGATATCTACTCATCATTGACTAGAAGCCAACTTTCTCTATCAGATCATCTTTTCCCTTTGTCGTTATGGAAAATAGGGGCCCCCAACAAAATTATCATTTTCTCCTAGCTAGTCTACCATAACAAAAATCTCACATGGGATAATTTGCAGAAGAGAAAATGGACAGGATCGGGTATATGCCTAATATGTAAAGCGGAGGGGGGAAATAACTATCACATGTTCCTTAAATGCAACTTCACCCTTCAGCTATGGAGGAACTTAACATTTTATTTTGGCTTTAGTTTTATGTTACATTCTTCTTTCAAAGAGTCACTTGAATGGTGGAGTACACAGAAAGCATCATGGAGACCCATTCCTCAACTTGTTTTTTGGACAATCTGGAAGTGGAGAAACAAGTTTGTGTTCCAAAACATACAGGAAGATTTTCAGTTAGTATTTGAGAAGATAATCTCTCTTTATAATTCTCTTCACCCAAGATCATACAACATAAAAATAAAAAAAAATCAGAAAACATAAAATTTTCCAGATGAGCTTCCCTAGAGCTTTTTTTGATGGGGCAGCACAAAACGGTATATGTGCTTGTGGTATCTTCATTTCCATGAATGAAGATCAGAATTTTTCCATTCACTAGAATGGCGGGAAAGGCACAAACAACAAAGTTGAAGCAATGGCACTATCAGGGCTCCTACATTTCAGCACCTTCCTAAACATTCCATCTCTTCAAATCTATGGCGATTCTAAAATTATAATTAATCATGTTACTCACAAACTTTTTAGAAAAAATAATTTGCTAACAGGATGGATGAATAGGATTGATTTTTTCTGGAAAAAGGAAAAGGATTATTCTATACAACATGTGGACAGATCACAAAATACTCATGCAGACAGTTTGTCAAAGAAAGGGCTTCTAATTCAGCCGGGCAAATGGAAAATGGATATTCTCTTGGGTGATTCCACATACCAGATTGAGGATTTTTCCCTTCCTGGAACATAATCTGTTTGTTGTTTCTCTCTTCCCTCTGTTCTTTGAGTCTTGGCAAATGGTTCCTTCATAATGCATGCTTTACATCTCTACAGGTGATGTTCATACAATAGGGTTTTATCTTTCTCTTGCCAAACTTTTGGTCATCTTCTCTGATTTCATACATTATACATTGTGCAATATTTAGTCACATATCTCTACTTCTCTTCCATCCGTGCATGCTTTCAGGAGATAAAGTTTATGATGAGGATTGCTTATAGACTTCTGAGTGTATGTTTTAAGTTCATTTTTTCGAACAGACTATATGTAGTATGTAACTCATCCGATATTAATACAAAATATTGCTTTTCTCGTACTGAAAAAAAGTTGTATATTAACCTTTGATGGTTGAGAAAATAGAAAAATTTTTAGAATTTTGAAACATGCTATTATTTTGTTTATAATTGGAGTAAATATTAAATATAAATAATTGATTATTATTATTATTTAATATGGTGAATTTGAAATATTTTAAAATAAGGATATTTTATTTTTAAACTTCATTATAATGATTCAAACATGTTTTTTGGAATTGAACCGGAGTGGATGAGAGAATAAATTGTGTTCCAAATCACTTGAGATATTTATTAAGGACTAACGTTTGGTATATCTAACCACCCAAAATTAAATTGTGTTCTAAATCATTTGAGATATTTACTAAGGACTAATGTTGAGTATATCTAACCACCCAAAATCTAGATGAAGTAGGGGCACCTATTGTTCGCGCTTCATCCCAATGGGCCAACATATCCTTTTATGAAAGCTGATATTTGGTGGATGGGAAAACAAACCATTTTCTAAACCACTAAAGCTATACCCATGGAATAGCCGAATTATCGATACACTATTGGCTAAAACCAAAGGAGGTCATAGTAGCAATACTAATAATATTATTAAAGGTAGCAATAAGCTTAATGATGGGCTTGCTAGCCATAATACCTTTAATTGTAGGACACTTTATTAGGGTAGGTGGAGAAGTATACAAAGTAGGAGGCAATAGTAGAGGCTCTAAACGAATAAATTTGGAGACACACTGAGAAATAGGAATAGGAGTAGGCGAGGGGGTTTGAGATGGTGAAGAAACTAGAATGAGGGCATTTATGGGAACCAATGCCACTCCACAAACCTTTGTGGGAAGCAAAGCCATATTGAGAATAAATACAAGAAATTGACATGTTGATCATCTAAGAGAGTACTCATAGAGTACTCTTTGCAAACCCATTATTGAGTATGAAAATATTACGAGATAATGCATACTTGGAAGCTATGTTTCTGACCAATGTATTGATTGTTGGAGAAGGAGTTGTATGCAAGCAGTGGGTGTTATTTGAGGATGGAAATATCTTGATTGACATGATCAAAGCACTAATCTCCAAAATTGACATATTGTAGGGGTTCTCCTTTATGGATTTCATAAATATGAAATATAGCGTTGCTTTAAGACTCATAGCTCCAAAGCCCACTTTGTTACACTTCATACCTTTATGTTTTGGAAGTTTCTTTTGTTGAGAGCATTTCCACTAATCCAATATAATGTGGTTGCTTTAAATTAGATCAACATATAATTCTTCATTTAACTTGGTACTTTTTAACTAAAAAAATTAGATGAATTGGCACGTAGGGACCATTTTAGTGGTATGTCGTAGTTTGGAAAATTGGGGTCCATAATTATATGGAGCCATTTTGAGGCATAAAATGATCTTTTTTAGGGTTGCAGTGTATAGAAATTGTGCGCACAACCTTAATATTAATTTGTACACCAAAATCTTTCCAATTGTACAAAAGTCACATCAATTAGATCTTGTATGCCGAAGTTACACCTCCCTCAAGTTGATCCCCATGGTATCAATGGATGCCACATTAGCCCCCGATTACTCACGCATGTAGCACTAGCCAGATGTAGGCTTTCAAGAAGATTCTAGAAGGTCCAAAATTTTATCACAATTGAGGGTTGAGGAAGTCAAAAACATATTCCTGTATGGCTATCAAGCTATGTTAAATATTGAGCCACTAGGAGGAGAAGCGATGCCATTGTATATTGTTTCATAACTGAGAAAACCATTTGATGGGGGTATAGTGTGAGCATAAAAGAAGAGGAGGAAGATCCTATAATAGTCAGTCAGATCAAAGTGTTAAAAGCTAACTCCATAACAAGTTCCCATCCCTTTGTATGTGTATTTTCATAATTGAAGCAAAGAGAGAAGAGCATAGGCCTCACCTTCTAGTAGGTTTTATCTAATATTCTATTTGTCAAGATAAATCTTGTGTTCATTTGTTTCGTTAACGTGTTGTGCATATATTCTTTTATTTTCATATTTTAGTGATTCCTTAAATTTAATTTGTAAGTTATAGAGAACAAATCTAAGATCTAAGGAAATAAAGCATGCATAATCTAATATTCCATATAATATTATTAAATTTGTTGTGACAAATTGTTGTATCAATAATAATTTACAACTTAGAGAGAATTCCATTCAAAATCTAGTGAAACTTTTACTCGTAAAAAAAATCCAATAATATAGATAAACTCCAAACCTTTTTAATTATGAACAAACCAATTTTTTTTTTGGCTTGGTTCACGACACCTTGGTCAACGGGTGGCGCTAAGTCCACGGAAAAATCTAGGCTGATCGACCTCGAAGAGAATCTAGCCATGCGGCCCACTAGCTAGGCCTAACCCCAAGGGCTTCGAGGAGAATGGCGAGGCACTAAATTTGACCAACTGAGCTAACCCTTGAAACTTACAAACCAAACCCCTTGTTAATTATAACTAATACAATTCCATTATATATAAATATAGGAAGACTATGATAACATTCTTGCTATTTATCTCAAACACCTACTTCATTTAATTGCTATAATTATTAAAGATATTATAACTTGAAAGTCCATTCAAGATATTTATTTTATAAAAATACTTTCACTTCACTAGTAAAAGATACCTAAAATTTGTTTTGATGCCAATATGATAATAGAAAGAAGAAGAAAAAATCACACTGATGCCAATATGATAATAGAAAGAAGAAGAAAAAATCACACAAAATGAGATACTTATAGGTAGATAAAAATAGGTAGAAAATAATTCACATATTCCAATTGATAAATTATATTTTGAAATTTCTAAATCTCTCACATAATTTTTATTTAACTCTATTTTATCATATTTAAACAACATAATTTTGTATTAAATTATATCATATAGTAACACAATCATGTTTTTCAATGAGTAAGGCCTTTATCAATTTTGATGTTTGCGTCTCTGCCTGGTGGAGATAAAATATGGCGATCCATAAAACCCCGGGCCTCAATATAAAGTCAACGGACTTTTTTTTTATTTCCATGGCGACCGATAAAACCCGGGCCTCAATATAAAACACTTTTTTTCAAGCGAGGGAATTTTTTTTTTCTTTCCATGGCGATCCATAAAACCCGGGCCTCAATATAAAAACACTTTTTTTTAAGCGAGGAAAAACTCCATAGTAATTATATTTTTCTGATAATCCCCAAAATAAGTAAAACAAGTGTATGCAGCATTTACTGAAAAAGAACAGCGTCAATCTACTAACATGGTAATCAAACAAAAATCTAACAACATAAAGTAAACGAACATGAATTATCTTGCGCGATACCCATCTAAATCAGCTTAATATGGTGTAAATGAAGCATGATTTCTTGCAGCACGGTGGGACGTTGCTTCACACGCAGGCATGCGATCAGACTCGGAACATTGTTTTATTATAACGGCGGATTGTGTTGGCGTTCGCAGAGAATTATTTTGAAACACCACCTATTTCTAAAATTTTATCTCTCGTAGAGATGTTTAACTGTCATTTTTGCTTACAAACGCGGGCCTTCTTCCAAACCCTTCCTGGTTTACAGAAGAATCCTTTCTTGGGAGCGCAGTGACGATCTTCTTTGCAGACGCACAGCCCATCCACAGCACATCCATCTCTCCATATCTCTACTCCATGCTTTCCGATACCCAGAACTCCATCCGACCACTCACTGGAGAAAAACCCGTGTGGATCCAACCGCTTCTTTACCTCCAGGAATTTATCCAAATTCACCGTCCGTTGCGCAGCTCCCTGGAAGGTGTAGACTCGGTTCTTGCCCCAGTGCGGCACCCCTTCGTATTTGTGGAGAAGCATCTGTTCCATTTCTTCCATTACGTGCTCATTCCACCGTGGCCTGCCGGACTCGCGATAGCGGAAGTACAGAAATTCAAAGTCCACGCTGTCTTCTGTGTGTGACAAATAATCCTCAGATTTCTTGAAGTACCGCATATGGACTCCCAGATAATAGTCGATCCCGCACATTAAGCTCCGGTCAATGTCTCGCAGGCGCTTGATGTCCCCAATGGCTTCTGCTGTCCTCGACAAAGGAATGGCGATGGACGTCTGGAAGAAAAGGCTGCCGTGCACTTGCGTGTCCCAATTACAGATGGTGTCGTTATTTTCCAACTGTTTTCCCTCCCATGGGCATGAAGCACTGCTGGGATTCCCTTGGCATCCGGAGGAAGCCTGCATGAGATGGTTGTAGCCAATCACCGGGTATCCCTTGAACGTTAGCCCGTCATTCAGATATCCATTTCCGGTCTTCACGCCTCGGGTTACTTGGATTTTAGATATGTTGCAGAGATTACCTGTGTCTCTCGTCGCATAAATCTCTTCCTCTGCAGGTCACACACATTGCTTTTTATCTCCATTAGAAAAGGACGGACAAAAAATATTACAACTATAATAAATGAATTTCAACGCTACTGCTCCCATAAAGAATCAGCGTTGAGATTTATCAGGTTGGATCGACAGAATTCTTTTTCTTTTCATAGTTTTTTATTAAATAAAAAAAGAAAAGGAAAGATTGCATTCTGAATGTATGTAATCTCTCACCGATTGTCCTACTCTGCACCACAGATTGTACTGTCATCGGTTGAAAGGCTGGGTTGGAATTTTTCCCGTTTCCTGAGACCTCAACAGGTACTCTATCCCGGATAGTGTACACGACTTGATGGAGAGAAGGATACCAATTTATTTCCCCAAATTCATGGGCTTCAGCGAACTTCACGAACGCGTCTTCTAGATCCGAGTCGTCTTTCATATCCAGAGTGACCGACCGCTTGAACATTTTCTCCACTTTAAATGTCAACTGTGAGATGGCCCCCAGTACTCCCAGAGACACTCTCGCGGCCTTCAGATCCTCGTCGTTGTTTGTCAAATGGAGGAGCTTTGCATATCCTTCATTCGCAGGCGCAGGAACAACGAGGCTGATGCCCACCACATACTCGTGGACTCCACCGCCTTTACCCCACAATCCACTCCCGTGGGCTGCCGTGCTAACGATGCCGGCCATGGAAATAAAATCCCAGTCGGTTGTTTGAGGCAACGCCAGACCCTTTGACGCAAGCGTATCAATGAACGTCCTCAACCCTACCCCGGCATCAACAGTAACAGTCAAAGATTTCTCATCCACCATGATACGGGAATTGTAATCCCGAGTACTGATAACAACCCCTCCGTCTCCGCTGGGGCAGGCGAAACGATTGAACGAATGAGATCCAGCACTTACAACTTTCATCTTCCTCCCCTTTTTGACTGCATCCGCAACTGCTCCGAGGAGCTCATCCTCAGTTTTGGGGAAAATGGCATTTGCGAACCTGCAGGAACTTTCATCCTCCCAGAAACCACGAAAGTTTGTGAGATGGCAGTCCTTAGAAGCGCATTGAACAGGTGGTGGCGGGCATGCCGCATAGGCATAGACAGACAATGAAGCTATAAGAAGGAATGCCCATCCATTATTCACTTTCCAGGGCTCCGCCATTGATAAATTCAAATCCGTGGGACTGCATGAACTCCGAGCCTGCCTCAGTTATATAGCTCTAGCCGACCATGCAAATTCGTTATCGCCCAATGTTCGGCAGCGTGTTGCTCTAGTTGTCCGGCGAAATTCATGGGCACCCCATGTGCTTTTCCTTGATCCACATCGACTGCCGTAGCATCTGTTTGTACACTACCCACCTGGAACCAAATTTGAAAAGAAGGGTTACATTTTTGATGGGAAAGCTTAATTTAATTTGAGTTTTTTAATATGATGAATTAAAATAAATTATTTTTTCATGTAAAAATATAAAATAATTTAAAATTTTATGTACACATCTATATCATATTTATTATTATTTTAAATTATTGAAACAATTTTACTATTATTTTAAATTATGAAAATTTGGAAAAGAATTTTATGAAAAGTCTAAACAGAACTTTATTTTTAAATTATAATTCCATGTATATTACACATACAATTTATCAAGTTTTTTTAATATGATGAATTAAATAAAAAAAAAAATCATGTAAAATATAAAATAATTTAAAAGTTTATGTACACATCAACATTATACTTATTATTATGTGTTAAATTATGGAAACTTGAAAAAAAATCTTATGGAAAGTCTAAACAGAACTTTATTTTTAGATTAGAATTCCATGCACACTTACATATACAATTTATCAATATTATATTTGATATAGATGTGCCATTTATCAATATTATATTTGATTCTGTTTATTTTTAGATTAGAATTCCATGCACACTTACCTATACAATTTATCAATATTATATTTGATTTTGAAATTATATAGAAAGAATTTAATTATATAAGAATTATATGGAAGAATTTCAATAAGATTATTTTAGAAAAAATTAAATTAAATTATTTATTTATTGTTTATATAAAAATTATATAAAAAAATTTCAATAAGATTATTATTTTATTTTATTTTATTTATGTTTACATAACGAAAATATAGTTTTATTTTAAGAATGTCATTATGAAAACAAATTATTTAAAACTTCCAATAATGCAATTTTTCATAAAGAAATTTAACTTACTAGAATTTTTGCCATAAAATTTTTAGGTCTAATGATTGGTACAGGTGTGCATTATGGTGTAAAACACCATAAAAAAAAAAAGGAAAAAAAAAATAATTTTTTGTCAACACAAATGAATGTTTAAATTCAATACTACTTATTCAACATCAATTTATCATGATAAGGAATCAAACTTACATTAAATCAATTTGGATACATGGTGCTCATTGTAGTGTTTTTATATTAAGTATACATAAAGAATATATGAAGGTAATATTCATAAATCCAAGCAAGTGGAGCAAGCAAAGTCGTGAAATACAAGCAAGTGGAGTAGGTAGAGAGGAGATGGAGCCACAAAAATAGGTAAATACCATTAGTAAATTTAGGAAACAAGAAGATAGGGAGTTGATTTAAATTGGAATTGTTTTTCCTACTTGATAATCAAGAGGATTCATCACAACCAAAGATTTTGACTTCACTGCTTATTACTAAGATATAATTTTAATAAATAGGTAATACATGTATGCGTGAGGTCCATAACAATAGAATTCTATTGTATAAAAATGATAACATCTATTGTATAAAAATGATAACATTTATTTTTTTGAACTATTATGATATGGAGAAAAAATGTTAACTATTATTTAAGTTTGACAATTTATTATTTTTATTTATTTTTAGGTTTTTAGAATTAATTATTTTGATTATTTAAGTTTTTAGAATGAATTATTTTGATTATTTAGGTTTGACCTAAATATTATTTTTATTTTTATTTTTAGATATTCATTTCATTAAAAATTTCCTTAATTCAATATTAACATCTATATTATAACAATTATATCTTTATATTAAAATATTAAAAAAATTCTCTTATCTTGTCTCGACATTAACCACACTAGATGGTTCGAAATGTGTCGACAAAACTCTCATGATGTGATTTTTATGGAAAGTTTTCTTACTTTTCATGATATAGATCACAAAAATCTAAATTCATATATATATAAACCATTAAAATAATGAAAAGTAAAATATATTATGAAAATTTTTCCTATCTTTCGATTAAAAAATCATGAAAAACAATGACAACTTCTATTTTTCTAACTTAAAAACACAAAAAGTACTCTAGTAGTATTTTCTATTTTTCTAATTTAAAAACACAAAAGGTACTCCGGTAAACTCCATGAACTTTTATTTACCATATGATTACAAATATCTATAACATCAAAAAATCTCTTTAAGAAGAAAAAGCTCGCCATGGTATTGACATAGTGTATATAAAAATATACATAATGAACAAGCCTTTAGCAAATGATGGTATAACAAAGGCTAAATAGTGACTAGTACTAGTACTGCTACTTATTTTAAATATAGCTTAATTAAACTAAAAAATAATAAAGATAAATATTTCATCACAAAAATACAATAACTAATAAATATTGTATTGTTGAATGCTATGACCAAAAATTAAGAAAAATATGATTAACTAATATTGTTTATATTAACATATATACACTTTAATATATATGTATGTTAAAACATATATTTATGTGTTTTACTTTTTATTTATATATAATAAAACCAAAAATAAGTAACTCATACAAGTAAAAGTTACTAAAGAGTCCATAATAAGGCTTTAATCAATCAATTTAAAAAAAATAAATTTAAATAATAATAAAAATTAACAAAAATTGAATTCATGATGTTAAACTATAAATAAAGGACATAAATTTTCAGTCAATGACAAACTAATAAGCAATCAAAACAAAACTAAATGAATAATATCATGTTTGCCATAATAATAATAATAAAAAAGAAATATCTTTGCAAATTCTGTTATAATAATAATAAAACAACAATATGAAAATACTTTAATATTTAAATATGATGATGATTTATTATATTATATTATATTTTAATGTATGTAATTAAAATTAAATGTTATTTTAACATATAGGATTAAATTGTTATAAATATATTTTCTTTCTTACATGTATATTTAACTTAATGATTTTTTGGTATTGAATTAGGATTTAACATTATTTTTATTAATTAAAATTTTGTTTTTAATGCAATAAAATATGTTGATGGCTTAATATGTTGAAAGTTAAAAACTTATAAGAAAATAATAAATGTGAAAATTTATTTTCTTATAAATTATTATAAGAAATTTTATTTTTCTAATTTATTTTTTTACAAAATTAATATTATTACATTTTTTTTTGTGATTTGAATCTTCAGTGTTATGGTTTAAATCATAATTTATGACACTGTTACTATCCACCTCTTAGAATTTTGATTATTTTTTCCTTATTTAAAAATAAACTTAAAAAAGTTATAATAATAAAAATATAAAATTTATTATATATGTTATTAGTAAAAGCACCTTTATTATATTGATTAATAATGATAATGATGTAGTGACTTTTTTTTAATATCCCACCTAGCTAGAAAACAAGGATATACAAATGTAGAGAGAGCCCAAACTTTTGTTGTATATAGGAATTTTTAAATGATTATAAATCAAATTCATTTATCAATTTGGTTTACATTGGGTAGAGAAGTTGGACTCATTACTAGGTTAAGTATCAATTTAAATTTATTTTCATTATGGATTTATTAAGTATCGAGATGGATTAAGTCTTTTAAGGTGTAAATTTTTTTTTTAGAAAAAATTGAAGAAATGTTTGCAATTAGGAAAATTTGATCCCTCTTGCTACTTGATAGATCCAAAGCTAAAATGAATTTAGTTTGGTTTAATATTTCTATATTAGAAAATAATTTATTTAATTATAAATTCATATTTATATGATTTTTTCTATTAAAATGTAATCATATAAATATGTTCGATATAGTTAGAATGAGTTTAATGATTGAAAATATATGTAATTATTAATAAGAAGTTATTTTTTCAGATTTAATTCAAGAACAATTATTGGTATAGTTATTATCATACAATGTAAATCCACTCCAATGAAATTCTTCTTTTGGAAAAACAAAAATTCATTGGAATTTTATACATTTAGATAGGCTGCATTAGAAAAGAACACTATGGGGGAAATCATGGGTTGTCAAAACCAGAGTTCAAAAACCACTAGTAATTTGATAAAGTCAAAATGCTTACATAACATTACAACATCTCTTTGAGTGCCTCTCAGCACAATTATATATGAATAAGGAGTCCAATAAAAATACAAATTTGATTTAGAAAACTTAAATTTTCTTTCATTGATTTTAATAAGTTTATATTTTTACAATTCAAAAGGAAGAAATGTATTACATATAATATTAATAATATTAATAATATTAAAAGAAGCAACGCTATTTTAAAATTGAAGGGGAAAAAGTATATGAGATGTCATTTATGTATTAATAATAAACTAAGATGCAAAAAACATATAGCCTATGTCTAGCTTAGCCTAAACATATACATCTATCTTAGCTTCAAATTATTTTAATCGTAAGATTTTTGCACCTATGAAACTTGAACATCTAGAACTAAGATGAAGATATGGTGTAAAATATTTTAGAAATACATCACAAAAATAAAAAATTATATGTAATATAAATATTTAACTAACTCCAAACCCAAACCATTTAATATAATGAGCAACAATCTCACATCAACCCTATGCTACTACCTTAAATTTTCCAATGTTTGAATTACTACACACTAACATTTTTACACTTGTATCTCAATTGTGGTGATAGCGTAATTACTAGGCACACAGGTAGAAACTTTCTCAATATTATAAAATTCGTGTCATCTCCCTAATTTTCTACATGTTATAGAGTTTTGTTAATTTTTAATAATTAAGAAAAGGGGAAAATATTATTTTGTGAGAAAAGGCAAAAGTTATTATTTTAGTGGAATTATAGTAAAATAATATTTTATTAAAGGAAAGGAGGCAAAGTATTATTTTAATTGAGATTAGTGGAAAATTATTATTTTATTAAAGCATAGGAAGAAATCACTTAGTAGAAAACAACTCCACCAATAAAATAATAATTAAAAGGGGAGTCTAGAAGCATGGAGAGAAATTATAAAAGAAGGATGAACTCATTTGTTGAACATCTTATTACATTTCACCTTTTATCTTCTCTTGGGGGTTTTTAGCACAAGAAGAAAAGTGTTGTTTAGCGTAGGAATTCCAAGCAGAAATTCCACCTTCATTTCAGAGAACTTCATTCTCCCTAGCAAGGCTTTGGGGAGTCTACTTCAGGAATTCCACTAGAGATAATTGTAGAGATTACCCTCAACCACTCACACTACGTAGGCACAAAAGGAGAACTACAATGATAATTTGGATTAGCTCTCTTTGTTTGTAGGTTCTAGGTATTGCAAGATTTTTTCTCTTGGCAGGAAGAGGAGATTGGTACCAATTTACAGGGTTGAGACATTGATACATTGCTAGGTTGAATTCTTCTTTTCTGAGTCTACGTTGGGGTTATTAGGAATAATATACACAAAGTGTTGCTTTTGGAAATTTAGTTGGAGTTGGATGGGAATTGGATCTATTTATGGAGGATATTTTTGTAGGTGATTTTCAGCTATTTCCGGAGGTGGATTTAGATCATTTGCTAAGGTAATTTCCTATTGGACATAGAGTTGTGCAGTCTGGGATTTTCATACTAAATTGGAGCTTTCCAAATCAACTGGAGTTAGTTGAATAATTTTCTAGGTTTTTTTGGGTTTTGTGAGGTGAGTCTCTAGTTAAAATTTCATAATTTTTGGGAAGTATTCGAGCTGTAAATGAACATTCCTTCAGTAGTGTGTTTTATTGCAAAACTAAATAATTGATACCACTTGGTGGGCTTGATCTTGGCTTGGAGTTAAGGCAAACCATTTCTTTGTTTTTATGGGTTTGGTGTAAGGAGCTCTGAGTTAAATTTTCATATTTTTCCAAGCAATTGCGATGGTAGAAATTCCAGTTCTTCACCAACAACAGTAGTAATAGTATTCTTTGTGTAATTCACACGTTTTAGGGCTTTCCAGGTCAATTAGAATCAACTCAATTTTTTTTTTATTATTATTATTATATATATATATATATATATATATATATATATATATATATATATATATATATATATATATATATATATATATATATATATATCTATCTATCTATATATATATATATATCTATCTATCTATATATATATATATATATATATATATATATATATATATATATATTTATTTATTTTTTTATTTTTTTATTTATTTTTATTTTTTTTAGTTTGGTAGATTTGGGTGAGAGAAGCCTCTAATTAATTTGGTAGAATTTTTGGAGCAGATTTGAGGGTATAAATCATAGTTCACCTCCTGCATCAACTAAATTTCTAGGTAGTGCTAGTTACCAGTTTGAGTTATTTCCAGGTTTGCATGCTTGTAGAAGCAAGCCCAGATTCTATGAGTCCACTCTATTTGTATTAAGTTCCAACATTGATATTAATAAAATAACTCAGATTTACTACTCATGCATGCATTATGTGGTTTATTGATTATGCATGCATGCACGAAATTCTTATTGTTGTAGTTTTGTGTATGTCTCTATTATTTACTATTATTTTTCCATTAGTAACATTACATTGGTATCAAATCATGATCTTGGCCAACTATGGTGAAGTTAGAAATACCATGGAAGTGTATGAATGCATGTGTAGCGATGGGTGAAATTATGGAAATTTTGATGATTTAAGGAAGATGGAGTACATAGAGGATCATGGAGGATACCAACAAAAACTATGAGATACTAAAATAAAATGATGAGAAACTAAAAGAATTGTGGGCCCAAATGAGTAGCATTAAGGGCATAAACTGGATCCATCCTCATCCTTATGACAATGACCCTAGAGTTAAGCATGCCACAGGGATAAATCTATTCACATCGCTCATGAGAGATCAACCAAGGTAGGGCATACAAAAGACAGTGGGAAAAATAACCTCACATGCTTTAATGGATCAACTAGGAGTTCTGTCAAGAAATAGGTGTAGGAAGTTGACACATACATCCAGTTATACCCCATATAGAGGTGGATGACATTAGGCATGCCACTAGTCATTTGGATGGAGATGCCATGGAGTGGTGGTACGGTGGACTAATCCCTTTGGGTCAGGCAGGAATCACGTCGTACAGAGAGTTCACATGGAGGCTCATAGAGAGATTTGACCAAGAGGACACCAAACCCTCTTAGAGAGAGTGGAAAGGACAAGAGAAGTTGGATGATGAAACCAAGAGGAGATCTTACCTCAGATTGTGGGGCCTAAGGCATAGGTACACTGATAACAATCTTAAGGAGGAGGTTGAGCAGGAGGCTGAGAGCATGCAAGATTGTGAGGAGGACATAGATCAGCCTAGCATAACTCCAGAGTCACCAACATTAGTTAGCTTTGTGATGGGGTAGATTGAGGCATTGGAAGAGAGAGTAGAGAGTGCACATGTCAGGCCATCCATTGATGAGGTTTCGATGGTCGTGTTTGAGCTTTTAGATAAAATCTGCCCACAACAAATTGATGAGGTGCTAGGAGACATAGAGGTATCCAAGGATGTGTATGAGTTTATAAATGATAGCCTCCCACAACAGTTTCATCATCTCAAGGAAGACCTCCTATCATTAAAAAATAAGGTCATGAGAGTCCGTGAGACCATTCTGTAGTATAAAAATGAGCTCCTGGGCATGAGAGCAGTTTGTGCCCAGTCAACGGCCAAGTTGACTTGCATTGGGGAACGAGTGGATTCCCTAATGGTACATATAGATGAGTACACATTGGAGCACCTAAACACATTGGAGAGAGAGAAGTAGAGTTGCCTAGTCAGATCTCATGTGTTAACAAATAGAGTGAGATGAGATGACATGAGTTGCGTAGGGTGCAACGTTCCCATGTTGAGGTTGTTATGTATGTGGGTACACACATTCGATCCTACCCCTAGGGTTGGATGTTGGGAGATGCTCAGTTGGTATGTGGTGGAGTGGGCTAGACTTATGGAGATGGTCATAGTTGGGAATGAAGCTCATTAGGAGCCATTAGACATTGGGCATACTCGAGGCCCAAGTTAGCATTAGGATCCAGGTGGGGATTGTACCATATACTCGAGATTCGTGATGATGGTTATTGGAATCTAGGTGGGATTCCCCACCACATCATAGATTTGGCTAGTGAGGGTATTTGCGGTGTGAAAAATATGGTGACTGAGCATCCACACACTTTCAGATCTCCATTAGCATTAGTGACGGGTTGGATTGATATGGGAGCAAGTAGACTCCGTTAGTTGTTTAAGTGTGTTGGTTGTGCAACAAGTCGTAAGATGATTAGTATACTTTGGCAGGTGTTTGTCAGAGGAGGAGGCATCGACATGCCATTAGATAGGGAATTGTATGGGGAAATGCTCTCACATTGGCATACTGGACATAGGAGCTACTCAAGATAGGCACAACAGTGTCGTTCCCATTAGCATGTGAGGAGTTAGGCCACTCTGGTCTGCAAGGGAAGATGAGGCAAAATAACTCACATTATGGAGGGTTTACTTGCAGAGTGGTGGATGCATTGGCACATGTGGGATGTTAGATGGTACAGGGTGGTATGATAGTGAGCGCTTCTATCTAGTGGTGCACAAAGTTGTGCCACGAAGTCTAGTGCTATGCAAAGGAGTGCAGGGATACATGTTTGTGTACAATAGAGCATGATGATGCATAACAGATTTTTGGAGTGTTTCCTCTAGAGGGATTTCTTGAGAGGGGAAACCAACATACCCTTCGGTTTTGCACTCTTAGGTTTGGAGAGAGGGTTGGTCATAGGGATGACCATGACCCCCCATATGAGTTCTTGGATATACCCATTAGAGCCCACACATTTATCACTCTCCAACATTGCACACTGATACATGGAACTTGGGTATTGTCACTTGATGCTCTCATCAAGAGAAATAAGACCCGAGAGGTTCATCTGAGATAATTAGATGAGACATAGTACATCAGAAGAGAGGCTTTTTAGCTATGGAATATGGTCAGGGCACGAGTTAGAGAGTGTAGGCTTGGGGATGATCTAATATTTTTCACATGTAGTATCTACTCCACCCTTGAGCCCACACTTAGGAAGATGCATGACACGTTTTGGACGAGGCGTTCTGAGATATATCAAGGGAATATACAATACTTGGTGGATGCTTCTTGTAGGTAGATGTTTAGACTCCATGTAGTATTGGGAAGCACCTATAAGAGGCAAGATAACAGATCTCATAGTGTGGTATGAAAGGTGCAGGTAGTCTTGCATGCACCAAATTGATTTTTGATGTATGGAGTCTATATACTAATTTCATGTAGGGACCCAAGACATGGTATGGGTTGGTGCCAGTAGTTGTTAAGACTATGTTGTAGCTGATATGGCTATGGGATTGGGGGATTCGATTGGTTGGTTGGTCACTTTATTTCATGACCAATAGGATCAGGGCAGAGAGTGACCTAGTTCACTCTTGGTTTGGCAAATGGGGGAGCGTTGAGGCCTTCGTCGCATGACAGGGTTGTAACGACCCTCATTAAAAATCCATGTAAATAAAGTTAATAAAGGAAAAATAATAACCAAGGTCATGGGACATGTATTCCATCCTAGTGCAGGTGTTCATTTAGTTTATTATGGCTAAGGAAATTGGTAAAGACAATGGCAAAAACTTTGGAAAGGCATGAGGAATTAATTGGCATTTTATTTACGAAAACAATGGAAATTAGGAGAAAAGGAAGGTGAAAGGTAACAAGTTGCATGTGAGGATGAAAATGAAGAAAAAATAATGGAAATTGAAGAAAATATGGGCCTCATTAATAAAACGGCTTCCAAGGATCAGTTGGTACCTTTTTCGTCGATTTAGTTTTGAAGCTCTCTCTTTCTACTCTCTCTCTCTCTCACTCTTGGACACTAAGAGAATTATTAGAGTACTCTAGTGTTGGATCAAGGAAAGAAAAGGAAGGAAAAATAAGGAAAAGGGAAGTAAAGATCAAGCAATGAAGAGCAGGATAAAGCAATTATAGCGGGATTACTTCTCAATATCGATTTGCATGTATGATTTCTTTGGTAGATTTGGCATGCATGGTACAAACATGCATGTTTTTGGTTCTCTTGTTGTCATTGGCATGATTTATTCTAGGTGTGGAAGTGTTCTTCAACCTTGCCTTACCATTTCTAGATAGCCATGGTGTGGTGGGTTCTCTTGTATTTGGTTGAGTTGGATTTCCAGATGGACTCAAAGCTGAGTGGGGTGGTCTTAAGATTATTCACAAGGCCTAGGAATCTCAGGATGGGATACACAGTAAAGCCTAGATGTGAACACTTTGATTGAGCCTAAGAATCTCTTAACTAGTGAATGACAGGATACACAGTAAAGCTCAGTAGTGAATACCCTTGATTGAGCCTAGGAATCCCTTAACTGGTAATGGTGAGATACACTGTAAATCTCAAAGGGTGGAGACATCGTAGGCTTAAGAATCCCTTCATAACTAATGGCGAGATATATGTTAAAGCTGAGAGGTTGAGATGGACAAATTCCTCACAGTTTAGGTGGAGAGATCCAGATGCATCCATGCTTGTTTAGGGCCTAGTGATCCAATGGGGATTGCGGTAAATTCTGGTTCTATTGATGAGGGTTGAGGTGGTTTGGCCTCAGGAAGCCCTTGTTGGTTTTGTTGTGAGTCACACATTCATGCTTGGAATATGGGATGGGGGTGATTGGATGAGAGAAATATTTGGTTCATCCTATCTATGGTCGAGTGGTTCATAGAAGTCCCATAGCTAGTTGGCTTTTGCATTAATTAATAATAGATTCTTCTCCTTGGTTTTTCATGTGTAAATAGACTGGTTCATATGTGATTCTTATGGCTATTATATCGTTGTTATTTTTGTTGGTTAAATGTTGGTTATGAGTATGTTTTATGACATACTTGATATATGGCTCTCATCATGTTTTGATTTGCAAATTAATGTACAATGAATATGAAGGTAAGCAAAACATTCTTCCACCACTCATTTTACAATGCACAAATATGTTTGACCTTAGCTCAAGAGTATTTCCCAACAGTTATTTAAAATACATCAAGTTCTTTGAGCTCAGTCTACATTTCACTATTTTTTTGTAGACATGCACAATGATATTCTCATTGAAATATTTGGAAATGGAATATTCTAAGTTGTGACCATGGAAATTATTTCTATTTATTTGATTCCTTTCATGTTTAAATAAGGAAATTAGGAAAAAATAACCATGAAATCAACCAAATATAGTTCACTACATACTGATAATAATTAAAATATATGATGCCTTTGTGTACATGCTTATAAGATACAGATAGAGACCAGTCATCCCGATAATGTGGATATTCATTATCATGATTGTAGAGTATTCCAAGTTGAGATGAGTCCTGCACAAATCACTGAACTATAGAACTGATGAAGAAGCCACCATCAAGGGTTGATATTATCTAGTACAACTTTTCTATGAGATTCTTTGATGTCAGATAAAATTCATGAACTTGGCAATCAAATGTATCAAAAGGTGGATTCAAGCCACTACTTATGTACCAGTTTCTACTATAATCTGCTTCCAATGAACCATGCTTTAATTTCCAGTGAAAATATCAACCTTCAAAATCTTAAGTGGTTATTTTGAGCATCATATCAAACATATGTAAGTGGTTAATACTAGACTGTTGTCAAGAAATGACCTAAGCAATTAGTGTTGTTAGCTCTGTTAATGAAAATAAACAATGCACTTGGTGTTTGAATGTGCAATAAGAAATTCCAAATTGCACATATATAAGTTATAATACACTGTGGATTGAAAGTGCATATGCATTAATCTACTTTGTTATGGCAGCACATGGAAACATTTGTAATTTTTCTCATCCATACATCTTTTTCATAATCCTAGTGGACAAGATGCATCATGCTTTTTCTATCCTCATTAGCAAAAAAAAAATATCCACTTTAGCCTCCAAAGGTGAACAATGGCATAACTCCGAGGTAGTTCCAAATCCCTGAGAGGGCCAAGAGCACAAGATACCAGGAATTTCCAAAGTTTGTAGTATCCAATGCACCCTTTCTTGGAAGAAATTGAGTGTTGATCCTCAATGTCCTGCTAGTTGCCTCTTGTAGACAGGCAATCCAAAAATATGTGTTTCACTTGTCTCTAATTTAATCACAAATTTAGAAAAGCCCATTTGTCAACATGCTCTTAGCCACATAGGTCTTGGATGGCCTTGGATGGTTGATGACCAACCATGCAAGGACCTAGAGCCAAAAATTATGAAGTATGTGAATCCACTTATCCTCGAGATTGGAGGGTTGAGAACAATTCAGAATCCACTCAAACCCAAAACAACTCACAAAAGAACAAAATAAAAGTGAAAATGACCCCATAAATGATAAGAAATAAGGAACCACTAAATAATCCCCCTAATGGTTGCCACAAATGCACATTTATACTATAGAAGTATGATAGAATTGACCAATGAGAAATATAAGATTCTTATAGTAGTACTTTGCAACACATTGGGTAGTCAACTTTGATGCCCTGTTTGACACTAATCCAAGGTAACTTAATGTATGTGAAATTCATTAACCCACCTGTTGGCATGCTTTATAATCATCTGAGACCTTGGTGCTGAGTGAGACATTCTTATACCCAGTTGCAACCAATCGTTTCAGTGCCAATTTTTTTTCTTAACTGTGGTCCCACACCTCATCTTGACTAAATTATGGCTTCTTTTGTCTCTATACTTGATCATAATATTTAAATATAATTATATTTCCACCATAGCTAAATAAAAGAAGTTACCATAGATTCCAAATAAACATTTTATTTCAGTTTTCTAAGTGTGTGGATAATTGATTATTTTGCATGGTAGGTTGTCAGAGCTTTGCATTTTATTTTGCATGGTAGGTTGTAGAGATCACACCGATCAAAATAATTCCTTGAGAACACATGTAACTTTACTAAATGTATTATTTTCGTGAAGAGGAAGGATCCAAGTATGAAATATTTTAACAACATCTATAAAATTACTTTCGTAAATTATTCCCGAATTCAGATAGAAATGACTACCGATATTCCAAATCTGTAGTGATTAAAAATTATCTTATTATGCTGCATGGCTTATGTAATGGAACTAGGAAAAACTAGGGATATATGATGTAAAGATTTATCAACCTATGGTCAACTTGGCAATGGATTTATAAGAGAGGTAATTATATTTTTGGTTTGACATAGTCATAGACATTTTGATCTAGAGATTTAAATAGTATTTTACTAAAAATGTATTATAATTTATAGGTTGGGAACTACTGAACAAAGTGGTGATATTATTTAGAGGCCTACCTCTTCTCCAATTTTTCCAAGGTCAATGATTTCAAATGTATATATTCTAATGAATTTGAAAGAAATGTGATTGAAATTTAGAATGAGATCTCTGCTTTTCTTCTTTAGTTAAATATTGTGTTGTTTCACAACACTGGAATTTATGGCATTTGTATCTTGAAGATATCATCTCTCTTTTGAGTTTCATAAATTATAGTTGCATATTTTTATCGATTTCTATCTTTTCTCTCAATTAAATAGTGAAGGAGATGGTATTCCTTGTCCTTTGTTATTCTTTATAGAATTAACATAAGTCATGGATGTTTTGAGGCCTTTTGCAGATCAACATGAGAGCGCATATGTGATTGTTTGGAATGGAATAGCATTGATGTTTTTGAAAATATGACGACATTGGTCATACAAGTAAGTGTCTATAAGGCTATGACATTGCATGATAAAGGCTAGGGTTGACAAACAATGGGCACACATAAATTGTGGTCAGAGCAAGCATACAAAAGCTTGTGGCATGGCATGATTGAGGTAAATCAGATGGAAACACAAAATTGTGGCCAAAAGTAGGCACATTGATGGATACAAAAAATTGTGGACAAAAGAAAGAACACAAAAATCACACGGAACATCAAGGTATAACAAGTATTACTACAAAGTTGGTGTCATTGAGAATATGTACCGGGTGGGAAAAGAGAGGTATGCATTCAAGTTTTGGTGCACATGAATTTTGGAAAATCTTAAGCATGTGTTGGTTTTGTTTACACGGTTTATTGATTATTTATTATGAAATTGAGCTTGACAACGGCTCCAAGTTTTGGTGGTGAGGATGGTGGTCTTAGCAATAGTAAATGAATACACCCTCTTGCTTGGTCAGCCTTTTTTGGCTTATATGTCGGATTGTAGACTGAGTTTTGACACTGGCTACAAGTTTTGGTGGTGAAAATTATGGTGGTCTTAGCACTAGGTAATGAATACACCCTCTTGTTTGGTCAACCTTTTATGGCTTATATGTCAGATTGTACACTGAGTTGTAGGAATCTGTGTGGAAATTAAATTAGAACCCATGGTTAGTGGTTAGGGGTAATCTAGTCCAAAACCCATCATAATTGATTTGGGGAAATGCAATTCAAAAACCTATGTTGGAAATTTAATGTGATTAATGGTTTAAATTCTTTATTAGATCTCGTGTGATGAGAGATATTAGAGGTGCATACATGAAGCTTCAATTTACTGACAATAGTAATGCATTATTTATTAACGTGTGCATGTAACATATAAGTAATATAACATAATATTAAATTTGATAATAATTACTATTAAGGCTAGTTAAGTTGTTAAAGTGTTAAATTTCAGACGATGTTAAGGAAATTCTTGACTTAGACATAATATAACCTAGGCCTAGGTGGCTGAAAACAAAATTTTGATCATGACAACAAATTTGAGAATTTTCAAACTTCAAACTCATATTGTTAGATTTTATGAACTACGAAAGCACATGAATCAAAACCGTTTGAAATTGCATTTGTATTCTATTTGCGAACTATAAAGAAGAAAAGTATAATGCATAAGGCCTAAATACAATCTTAACAACCAATACAATGGTGTACCCTAGGTTTCCTTCATAGAAAGAGGAAGACAAGGAAGTATAATGCATCCAGACATCCATTTATGTGCCTTGGAAATAACATCAAAACACTAACCTTAAACTCATATGGTAGTGCCCCTTCATGGAAACTAATATCAAGGATAATGTGCACAATTGAAGGTGAGAAAGCCAGTGTGTGCATGCATTAAACCCTCAAACTAAAGATCAATTGTGGCATCGTTTTCTTGGAACCTGTTTTCTAGACCCCATAACCGGTAGGATTCAAGCATGTAGCTCATTATTCATAATTGCATCATATATACAACTTGAGTGGGTCTAATGGTTAAGAGCTTGGGTTTCCTCCTAAGAGGTCACAGGTTCAAAACTAGAGGGGGGTAGAGTATGTATGCCTTCATAAACTTAATAGTCAAATCTTTGCATAGAGGTGGGTCCCTTGTCCCATAAACAAGGGGGTGTCATACACTAATTTGGTTTCTGGCTTGGCGTGACCTTTAAATTGGATAATAATAATAACAATAATAATAATAATAATATATTCATTATTTTTCACTTGGCATGCAAATAAGTTTTTTAGAGATAGATTTGTATGATGTCACAACATATTTGCATGATTCCCAAGGTGAGAAATCAATCTTTGGTGCAATTGCATATTTTAGGTTTGATAATTATAGGTCATTTATATTCTATAAATGTCTTCAAAGTTTCAATTCTAATTTAGTATTCAACTGAACATATTGAGTATTTTATATATAACTATTTTTCCTTCCACCCACTTTTCATAACTTTCATAACCATAAGGTAGATATTTGCAACTTCGATGTTATTTCACTTGTTTAGTAAATGATTACCAAAGATTTAAAAAGTTTTATAATTTATTGAAAGTTGTAGAATTTATAATTTATAAAACTTCAAGGTCTAATTTTCTAAAGTCTAATTCTTTAAAGGGTGCTAGCTCAATGGAAGAGCATCTTCTTTACAAGAAAGGGGTTGGTGGTTCAATTCCATTGTGCCTTGATATTGATATGGAATGACAACAATTAGTTTTTGGTGACATAGGATCTTTTGACCATCACCAATGAGCTTATGGTGACATTTTTTTATCCTCACCAAAATATGAAATGGTGACAGTCAACGAACGCCACGATATATATGCATCAATAGTGACAATTACGAAAGTTCCATCACTATAAATCATTGTTGTTCATATGAAATGGTGAGGGTAAGTGTTTATCATTATAATCATTATTCGTGATGGACTTTTAATGTCACCACAAAAAATATACTTTTGATGATGCCACCTTTGGTGACGTTCAATTTTTTGGTGACGAAGGTTAAGGTCCATCACCATTGCTCATATGAAATAGTCACAATCACTATCCGTCATTATAAATCATTATTGGTGACGGACCTTGAATGTCACCACAACACCTAGGCTTTTAGCGACGCCACCTTTGGTGACGTTTAGTTTTTGGTGACAGATGCCTTTTTGACCATCACCAATGAGCTTACGGTGACATTTTCTGACCCTCACCAATGTCCTTTTTTGTTGTAGTGCGTATTCCTTGATTCCTAGTTGATGGTATCACAGTTGAACATGATTTTTCAAGTTCATGATTGACACCCTTTTCGGAAGTCTCTGCATGCACAAAGGTTAGCTTGAAATTTTGATCATTTCACATTTACACATATACCAACAGATCAAAATCATACGTTGATCACATAGCTAATCAAGTCCTAGACTGGCATGTATCACATATATATAACCATTAAGATACATAAACCATAAGCATAATATCCATCTCAAGGAAATGCATAAATACATCAAATGTATAGAAGCATAAGATACATCTTAAGAGATGCCAAAAATATATCATCTTGTATATACATATCAAAAAAATGTGAGTACAAAAAATAGTTGTACATCTACTATCTCATGGCCAGGAAAAATAAGTCCTAAAAAACAAGGGAGCATCCTCATAATGGGTTCTTGCCCTGGTACATACATCTGATAATATACATCTAGGGTTGGGGCCCTCTCCCTCTCTCACGAGGTCCAATATTTGTAGCGAGTTCCAAAATCGGACTGGTTGTGGCCACCACCATCGTGATGCACTAAAGAATTGGTTGGTGTGCCAGATCACATTCCATCGTCGTCTCCACCACCACCTCCCTCAATCCTACCTAGCCATCCTGGGGCATCCCCTAGGTCAAGGCCTTGACTTGTCCCCAAGCATTCTCGTAGCCTCGGAGTCGTGCTGCTGAAAATTTTCACTGAGCCTCTGCTGCCTCAGCATGCTCTCATAGTGTCACTATCTCCTTGGCATCAGATGAGTTGGTCCCCTCCCCAGAGGGACCACCAATCTCGAGTCACTGACATTGCATCAGCCTCTCAAGACCCTCCTCCTCCTGAACATTTCATCATCATTGTGGTACAACATGATCACCAACCACCCTCATCCATCGTGGATACTTTCCTAGTAAGTAGACAAGTGGTCGTCTATGTAGCCCCACTTCTGCAAGAACAAAGACGTGGTATCATCATAATATAAAAAACACATCATAAATCATACATGTAAAAAAACTGAAAAGAAGAAATAAAACATCTCACATACCTACTGACCCCAAGCGTCACTAAGGGGAGCCCCATATCTAGATCACCTATAAAATTCACTCCACGATACATGAAATAAAGAATCATATGAGGGTTGGACAGAAATAAAACCTCCACCTTAGTGTTCCAATAACACCCCTCTGCACTTCCATCAGGCCATGGCATCACGAGCGCTCGTCGTCTCATCCTAAGACCCCTAACAGGACTTAGGGGCATTGCTATAAAAGGTTGTAGCATCACAACCGTCTCATATAGGATGCTACAAAAGATGCTAGTGTAGCAAAAGCTCCAAGACAGTCCCTACAACACCTCTGTCAACTAGGAGACCATCCCCCTATACACAAGACCAAATGAGTCAAAAAAATGCCCTGCCTACAGCCTTTGCATCACTGCGACCACGGGGCCCGACAACTAGTGTGGGGCTGCTGAAGCTAACAAGTGCATGATCATCAAGAACATTTCTTGCTTGATGAGATACAAGATATATGGTGTCTTGATACACCCATCCTCATAGGGTTGGGCCTGCAACGAACCTCTACCCATCTCTGAATATCCACCTAGCTAGGTTGCATGGGATATGGCAAAACTTCTCCTTGAGGTACCAAATCTATCACAAAGTATACATCGGCTGTCGCATTGATCGGCGGATCGGACCCTCGAACGGTGAAGATTTTTCGATCTACGTCCCACAAATGAACCAAAATTGCAATAATTCATGTTGCGATCTCAAGAGGACATTCAGAAGGAACTTTAGTAACTCCCAACCAACTAATGTCGTGCTAACCATAGGATCCTCTGCGATTGCTACCCGCAATAGCTACTAATCACGCCTTTTCCATATCATTCCCATATTTCCATCAAGGATATAAAAAATAATCTGCTTCTTAGGCTATAAAAAACCCCTTTCTTCAATCATCTCATGGTTATGGACATCACAGGCACGCAATACACGTGTCTATTTGTCAAATAGATGCACGATGCACATGTCTGCCACACCATAACCCGTAATGACACCATAGTTGGTCCCGAGTGTCTGCTTGTTGAGAAGACATGTCTTTCGTGCATCTGTTATTGATACAGAAGCATAGACTTTGCGACCCAAGATGGACAGATCATGACATCACCAAAACAATGATGTCGCGGCTTCAGGTCGAATAGACACATTGATAGTGTGGTTTTCATCATGTTACCACAATGTCCTTGCATGGGTTCCTTGGAAACACATGGAGACATCACAACTTTCATTTAGTCACCCGTGCGATCCAAGTTTTGACCCTAAAAAAGGTTGTACAGGGCACCCTTGTATGACCTACCTAACCTAGTCTACAAAATTGACAAAGAAAGGGTTCAATGTTCTAACTTGTCTGTCCCCACACATTACCTTGGTACACTGACTGACCACAACAACAAGAAACAACTCCTGGATGAGATTTGGGCTCCCAAAATAGGAATTGAAAATGAAGTGGCATTGGGCCCACTTTTCCCTATATATCGCCATTTTCAACATCTTCTCAAATCCATAATAGGAGCTCTTGATATCCGTTTTCAAAACCGTCAGAGACATAAGTATTAGAACCACATCATCTTTGTCATGGCACCCTCCATGCCATTTTAACCCAAAACTATTTTTTAGAGCCACCACATGTTGAGAGTACCACTTTAGGTGCACCTTCTCTTGTTTTTTAATTCAACTGGATCAATCGCTTTCAAATTATTTATATGATAAAAAAATGTTTTCATTTGGGGTATTGGATTTTAAATTATAGGCACATCAACAAACTTCCTACCAGGTCCAACACCCCAGTGGCTAGTAACATAGCAAGTATCATTCATCACTCATCATGATAGGATTCCCACAAAGCTTTGCATATCCTAATATCATTTCTCTTAAATGCACCATAAGGTCCATCATCTCGACCACGTTTACCATCGCCTCCCCTTGCATATGGTAAACGTCCACGCAGGTCAATAGAGCCTCCCCACTCATGGATCACCTCATGATATAGAGCCCCACATACTATTGGGATCCATGACCATATACCGAGGCCCTGGAGCCACTTTAGATTGCATGCCTTGAAGGTCAACCACATTATGCTTCACTCATTACTTAACAACCCCATTTCCAGGCCACCCATTGAATGTTGTGACGGATCAAGACAGATGCACCACTACATTCTACATTTGGCCTACCATTCACCCATAGTACAGTAGACCAACTACGTCACTTTATGTACCTCACCAACATAACATGGAGACCAACCAATAGGGCCATCGCCCTCAACAAAAACACCATACCTCCATACAGGTCGCCATTCTCATTAGGGGACTTTTGAGGTCTAAAATGGGCCTCTTAAGAAAAATGTACAACCAAAATAAACTTTATAAGAACTAATAAGATTCAAGATGATCATTTCAACCGTAGGGGATGATTCACCATTTTTGGAGTAAAAAAGTAAATACACTAAAATAATAACATAATAATACTACCTTTTCAACTCATATTTTCAACTTATCTCCCTAAGTTCTTACTCATATTTTGAGCGGGAGTACTCGTTGGATGAAAAATGTGATTCCTCATCTAAGGAGTACCCATGTTGCATACTTTTGATGGACCCTGCTACACGAAAAATGAGAAATACATGAAAAAATGTGTTTGGAAGCACGTTTTTCATGTATTTCTCAATTTTTATGTGGTAGGGTCCATCGAAAATATGCAACATGGGTACTCCTTGGATGAGGAATCAAATTTTGCATCCATCAAGTGTTTCCACTCGAAATTTGAGTAAACCCATAGGGAGATAAGTTGAAAATACAAGTTGAAAAAATAGTTTTTTCTTTTTCCCTCTAAAATTTGATGATGTAATCTAATCTTATTTTATTATTTCCACTATTATCTTATAATTTCCTTAGGAGGCCCATTTTAGACCTCAAAAATCTCCTAATTCATGGGGCACCCATATTTGTGTTTACACATCGAAACCACCTTCATATTATTTTGGCAAGTGTACAAATATTTTTCTTAGGAAAAAACTTCCCACCCATATTTTCATGTTTTTTACCCCGAGGCAGTTTCTAGTCACCATTCGTTGGAGCTTGCACATCACCAACATTCATTTACCCTTTTCACGCTAGTGAGAACATACTTACACCTATCCTGGAAATCCTACCGACTCTAGGGCCATCCATATCAGTAAAAGTGTTTACACTACCACCATTTGCATAATAGCTATGGCCTCTGGCCTGTTGACCATATCCATTCATATCATTAGCCTTCATTATCATGCCTTTTCTGACCCACACTATTACAATCTATTTTCACCTTATATTGATTACCCAAACCAACATTTCGGGCGGTTAACGCCTTTTTCCTGTTGACTTTAACACTCATATTCTAGGATTGAGGGAGTACCTTGGATACTCTCCTTTAAGGGATATCCTCAAGTGGAAAAATGGGAATCAATATTGCCCACTAATGTCATTGACCCCCCTGACATTTGACATCAACACAACTTTTCATGTCAAGGAGGTACCATACTTAATGATTGTTGCAGTTCTTTCATTTAGTCGAAGACGCCGGTATTACTAAGCAGCTCATTCAACGGTGCTTACATCATGATAAGGGGGATGTACCCAAAGTCGAAGACCCATGTATACCTCAACACCTCATTCAACAGTGCTTCACCTTTCTTATGCATAAGGGAACCGGATTCAATATTTGTCAAACAAAACACCCTTGAGGGTGTCAATAGTTATCATCATCAACTATCAACATATAAACCACCACAATGTTGACTGGACAGGCCAATTTGCTGTCCAATTGTAATAACTCATCAATAGTCATCATAATGAGAATGGGACATGCCCATGTTATATAGACACATTTTACCTTTTAAGTATTCTTCAAAACATGGTCATCCTTCATACTTAGTTAAGGGGTTTCCATACTCATCTCCGCAACAAGTTATCCTCTCTCTCGAGAAGTTAATCAGATTCTCCGTCAGAGCATAAAAACATGATATATTTCTCTTATACTTTTTCTCCTAACCTCATACATCAGGGGGGGACTTTTAACACTAGAAAATAGTACACAAGTTTTCACAATCCAGAAGACACTAAAAGTCATCCAATAGAATGCACAAATGAATATTTTCTAGTTGAAGACATTATGAAGTTCAAAAAAGTTATTTTCTCTGAAGGTCCAAAGTTTATGGAGGGTAAAAAATTGAAGTCTCTGCTACTGTTTCTTCAATAACCACACACCGCTCGATATTTCCCTCGAAAGTTGCACGGTTGAGAAAATGGCCAACTTAGCAAAATTGGGACCACTTCCCACACTTGGAGGTGATTCCTTAACATGATCTTAGTGAAGGACAACCGAATTTGAGATGCCCTAAATATATGCAACCCTCAATGGAATCATCGTGTCCTACTTATAAGTCATTATCATTCATGAACAAAGAGAGGGAAAAGAGATTAAAAAAATTATATTTAAATAGGCCATGCAAGAACCAAAATATGAGACAATGTTATCATGGTCAAATTGCTTTGAGATCAACCCAACATTTCATTGTTGAAGCAAAGAAAGTAAGACTACGGGCATGTTGGCCATATTGCTTCTAAACAATCAATCATTTAGTGAGAGGAGAAGTGTCCACCATTAAAAGAGTCTTCATACTTCTTTGAGAGATAGGAGAAGCTTGTGAAGAGATTGAAGAAATGAATCTCCTTGTTGAGTATTTTTTAGCACTATAGATCAAATAATTCTCTTGAAGTGTTTAGTATTCATCTATTGTATTCAACTTCTGCTACTAGCTACCAATAAAGGGAGGCTTTTCCATTATTTTGTTGACTTTTTTTCTCCATTGAGCATTATTTGTGTATTTATCTCTTTGTTTTAGTTCATGTTTGTATATGCATTTTTTCACTATTTGCAATGCCTTGTTTATCTAAGTTTGTTCACTAACAACACCAACTCTATCTGTAACTATGTTTGTATTCCTTTGTAGGGAACAACCAACTACTAAAGAGTTGTCTTTTGGTGCACCATTGCTATAAAAACACAATGGTCAATAGATTGACACTTATTTTATCTAAGTGGAAGACCCAAATAGTCTAAGGTTGCCAAAATGAGAGAGAACCCCACTTAGTGTCCACCTCTGAAATCAACCCTTTGCTAACATCTAACTCGACAAGCAGTGTGGCACATTGTTTGTCCATCCAATATTTGAAGCCCTTTTCCACGAATAGAGTTTGGCCCACCAGATTCCCTACAACTTCAAAGGATATTTGAGTCCAGAACTGAATGGGAAAGCCTACTAGTAAAACCCATATATGGCTGATAAAGAATGACAGTGTTCTAGGATTGAAATCAAAGGTCCGTCTTCTAAGGACGAAACTATTCAAGCCTTTCCACCAAATCCCCTTTAGAAAAAACTCCACAACCTTTTTTGATTTCAGGATTATAACCACCCATCCTTTAATTAAAAATGAAAGATCTATCCTATGAAGCCAAACCTCTTTTATCCATGAAAGTATTTCCTCCTTTGTCAATTTAAGGTCACTATTTGATCAATATCAATATCATAGCCAAAACCATTTTAAACTTCCCCTCTCTTGTCTTGAAACATTTTAGCTTTTCTTCTCTGCATGTGGAAATTTGGAATTATTTCACTTTTCTCCTTACTCAAAGAAGTATATCATCATTGATATGTTGTAATAAACTAGACAAGTCAATTCTTTTGCTCAGAAAAAGTAGATCCTCGAAAGCCTTTAATATTCGTTGTGACCGCTGAACCTCTTTTCCTCGAAGGAGACTCACCAAGAACATGCCCAGATTCTTTCAACAAGGCTATTCCATTGACTAGATCAGAATCACTTGAAACTCCACGTGGAGTCACACTTCCAATACGCGCCACGTTGTAAGTCTTTTTTTCAAGTCGATGTTGATGTAATATTTGAAGATATTCTTCGTCGCTACGAAATAATGATTGGCCCGACCAATCAATATCTTCAGCAAGTTAGAACGGTGACAAATCAGCCATATTCTTTTACATGCGCTTAGAATAAACAAAGATCAATTTAAATCTCTACCATGCACTTTGGTGAAAACAAGATCAACACTAATCTCTAACATGCACTATGGATCTGTAATAATCTCTAAGAAGCATTATGAACAATCAAAGATTTTCTATAAACTCTAACTTGCATTTAGGCAAAACGAGGCTCTGTTAAATCTTTAACATGCACTTTGAAAAAAACATAGATCTACACAAATATATATCAAGCACTTTGAGAAAACAATAATTTTGACATTCTGTTTAATCGGTCTTACAAAGACCAGCTACCTTCTACCATCCTGTTTTCCAAATGTCAATAACAGCCAAAGGGCAAAGACCATTCTCCAACCTCTCTGTTTCTACAAAAGTGAAATTGCACCTGGATGATACCCTCTGAACCATTTTATGCACCAACATACTGCTGTCACTTTACCTCAAACCCTGGGAAATCACTGCGCTTAATGCTCACACAGCAACACAACCCTCGCAGTTTCATTTGGTGGAAGGTGTTTACTATGGAGGAATTCAAAATAGAAATCTACAATCATATTCATTTGGATTCCATATGAATTTATGGATGCTAGAAAAACATCAAATTAAGCATAACATTCATGTTAAAAGTGTTGACGTACTCTCTAGTTCAGAAAATATAAAAGATGAATTCACTTTCTTATGAAATACCACTGGATGAATGGATACTAATTTGAGCTTAGATTAGTTAATGGAAATGTAATTATTATGAAAATTTTATGAATTGGTATAATGTCTCGTGTTCAAAACAATTTGGGTTGTTAAAGAACAAAACAATTCAACTTTCACAAAATTGTGGAAAGTTGTTAGAAGGTTTATTGTTTTACTTCATTAAAATAATTTTTTTAAATATGAAGTTAGTATGGGAAAGCGGGAAATCAATAAGAAGCAAGGTCAGTGTGGGAAAGCATGGACAAAGATTAAAGTGTGAGTCTTGCATGTGAAAATAAATAAAAATCAAGTCATACCCAAGTTTCCTTAAGATTAGTGATGCAAGAGCATTCGGCGCAGAAATATCATTGTATTTTAGTAGACATAGGGGGTCCTGTGTTTTCAAGGAAGTTGGTTTCTTATTTATCAAATTAATGTAATTGTTAAGGTTTTGAGTGATTTTAATAAGAGATATTAAGAATAGGGATTAATTAAGTATTGTGAGGCATATTTGTAAATGTTCTCGAATGTTGGAGAACATGAGTGATGATGAGTGATTAGTGAGGATTGAGAGATTTTGAAATATTGTAAATCTTAGATTAGAAATTGGTTTCATGATTTTGGGGATTAAATAGAATCCTTAATATTTAGTTAAGTTATTGAGATCCTCAAGGGATTATTGAGAGGTTTTAGGACTTGATGAGCAGATTAAGGATCTGAACCAGGAAATGGGTTACAGAACCTTTTGTATAAATGTAAGCCTAAAAGGCATAGAAGAAGGTTAGCTAGCTAGGAATTAGTTCGAGAGTTAGATAGGTTTGATTGTAAGCCTACAGGCATTAGAAAATCAGGCCAGAGATAGAGAGAGACTCATTATGTAATTATTTGTTTATATGTACACAGAGACTTCGATTCCTGAGTGTGTGATTTGTGGTGATTGATGGAATTATAGATTGTGTGTGAATTAGAGTAATTTTGCATAGTATATGTATGCAGGTGGAATTGAGTAGAACACAGAGAAGAAGTGGATGATGAAGGATAGTGTTGGATCGTTGAATAGGATTGAAGGATCAAAGTTGGAGCTCAGGAGTGACAGTGTTTAAAAGTATGCAGAAGTAAGTTTAGGAGGGAGTTATGTTGCAGAACAACCAAAAACAAAAAACCCTGGAGGACACCTAATACACAGAAAAATAGAGAGAGGACAGTGCACAGAGGAGGAGTACAACAATCAGAAATGATTGAATAGTTTAGAAGGAATAAAAGCACAAAGGATACTATAGGCGAGTCGGGTAAATAAACTAGAACATTGAGAAATCACATAAAGACGAAGTAAAGGAAGGAAGAAGTAATGAAGCCTTCGATGCAATATATGGATTGATCGAACATAGCAAAGTAATTAAATAGTCAAGTCACACACAGAAGATCAACGATGTAGAAAGAATTAATCAACAAGGAACATGAGTCATTGGATCAGTCAGATCAACGAACAGAACGAATGGAAGGTGAGCAACGGAGATATTATCGCGCAAACTAAAGTGAAGAAGCGAAGGGATTAGATTAAGCCACGTGTTAGCAGAAGGATGGAGTGGTCTTCATAGGCAGTAAGTAGTTTCTCGTGCGCCCTCAAAGCGGAAAACAATATTTCTACAAGTTCACACGATTAACCTTATGTGTTGACACGTAGCACCCGTTGGAAAGAGAAAACCACTTTTCTCGCATGGTCTCAGTCTGATATTGCTCGAGCATGTAATCTGCACGAGATTACGTGATCACCGTTGGATTGAGATAGGAGAGATAAACAATAGAGATCGTCCGGGTAAGTTGATGATCGGGTGACGTGATGACCGTCAGATTAAGGGATGAAATCGACGGCGAAGGTTGAACACGCTAAAGGTTGAGCATCAGGAAATGTGTAAAGTCATGTGAATCAACAGAAAGGTAAGGTTTAAGTGTTATATGAAATATTTCTATTATACAAGAGTTATAATAGAAATAAGCGGATTAATGTATTATGGTCTAAGTTGAGTTAACCAAAGTCTAGAGAACATGGTATGAGGAATATGTGCAGGTGATTACCAAAGGGTTAAGTTATAAGGGTTAAGAATTAATCAAAGGTTTATTAAAGTTTAGACTTGGTTTAGTCACATGAAACATTTCCGCATAACAGTTTAATTAAGAACATTAAACCTTGGTTATAAAGGGTTTTCATCATGGATCAGGTGATTAATCTTGGCACATGTTTATGATATGCAATCTTAATTTTAATACTGTCGGTATATGCGGCTTAGGCTGCATCATTATGGTGTTTGTAGCTTAGGTTGGCATCATTTGGTATCGGACTTGAACAAGGAGATTCATTGTGTAAAAGTTCTTTGAGAAACTTAGAACAGAGTTATGTTTTGAAGGTGTGTATGCAGGCAAGAGGATATAAGATTTTAAATTTGACAAACAGTATGCACACAGAGATAAAGTGTAGCAGAATTTGCAGATGCAAAGGAAACAGAGAACAATCCATTCAAAGTGTAGGTGAATGGTAGAACAAGATCATGAAAAGATCTTGAAGGTGAGATGATATGTTTTGTTTTAATTTGGTTTGAAGATTGTGGTTGCAAAATTTAGGTTGTAGATGAAAGAAGGTATCTCAACAAAGAAGCAGTGATGAAGAAAGCTGATAAGAGTTTCTGAGTGAAAGAAGAGGTAGTTAGAACCTAGTATTTCATTTGTGATTGAAATACAAGAGGATAATTGTGTTCTTAAAAGGTGCAGATGAGTTGAAGCCTAGAAGGAGTAGAGAGAAGTGCTCAAAGAGGTTCCAGAGATAGAGAACCAAGTGCTTGCCAAAACACTAAGTACAAAGGAGAGCTTGGTGAGGTAAGTGGCAGCAGAGAGGACTTGTTGTTGCAGAGGCCTTAATGCAACTCATAGTAAGTGAGTGAGGAACTCATGAAGATAGAGGAGAAAATGACTACTGATAGTCATATTAAAGGTTCTGAGGAAGACCACAATAGAAGAAAGGTGAAGGAAGAGGATGCCAAGGCAAATGGCATACAGAGACCATTAAGTGAAGAAGAATGTGAGAGGGAGAAGGCTAAGATTGCAATCCATCTTGAGTTATTGGTGGAGATGTTGTAGATGAAATAGGATGACCAGAAGCATGGTTATGTCATGAGGAAGAAAGTAAAGTGGCAGAGGCTACAAGAGAAGAGAAATCAGCAGGTGAATGTTAGAAAATTATATATTACAGAGTAATGGAACACATAAAATATTGCAGAAATATAAACACAGAAAACGCATAAAACAAGAGAGACATAGATATACGTGGCTCACCCATTTTGGGCTACGTCTACGAAGAAACAACCAGTCCTTCTTTTATTATATTATTCAGCAAACTGAAGAGATACAACCTACAATAGATCTGTTGTAACTCCCTCTTCGCTCTCAATCTCCTCTCTTTTCCTCACTCTGAATACAGATATACATAGACGCAATACAATTCCCTCATATATAGCGAGGGGTTGCCTTCTAGGGAAAAAACCCTAAATTAAACATAACTTCTACCATCAGATCATCCGCCTAATGAACAGCCTAGATTGACTAGAAATTACTATACTTTTACAAGGCAATTTTACATCTATTTTTAGCTTTGGGGGCGCTACCCCCGAACCCCCGCCAAGAGACCGCTGGCCCCCAGACCCCCAAACCGGGGGGGATTAGCCCCCCAGACCCTCGAGGGGGGGACAAGTCCCCCCCGCACCCCCCCGCGTGGACGGGTGTACAATCTTCCCGGGGTATACATCCGGCTAAAACCTTTGAATACAGAAGATAATCAAGCTCCACACCTAACAATCTCCCACTTGGAGACTGATTATAGCAACTCCACCGCTGCTTCATTTGCTAGACAATGAATCCACTTTGGACCTGGCTGTTTCTCATCTTCTTCATCATACTTGAAGACCAATTGAATCTGAGCAAATTCTCAGTTTCTCCCTGGTTACAACTTTTGTTAACATATCTACAAGATTCTGGCTAGTGTGTATCTTTTTTAGCTTCAACTGTCCATCTTCCAATGCTAACCGTATGAAATGGTTCTTGAGCTGTATATGTTTAGTCTTGGAATGAAATGCAGAGTTCTTTGCAAGATGTATGGTACTCTGGCTATCACTGTATAGCTTGCCCAACTCCAGCTTTTTACTCAATTCATCCAGAAACCTTTGTAACCAAATCATTTCTTTACTAGCCTCTGTAGCGGCAACATACTCTGCTTCTATTGTTGAAAGTGCAACAACATTTTGGATTTTTGAAACCCAACTGACAATTATTCCACCTACAGTAAATACATATCTTGTAGTGCTCCTCCTATTATTTCTGTCACTTGCCATATCTGCATCAACATATCCCTGTAGAGCAATGTTTGAACCACCAAAACATAATGCTTGATTTCTGGTACCTCTCAAATACCTGACAATCCACTTCATCGCCATCCAATGTTCTTTTCCTAGATTGTTCATGTACCTGCTTACAACTCCCACTGCATGTGCAATATCAGGCCTTGTGCAGACCATTGCATACATTAAGCTTCCAGCTGTTGATGCATATGGAACTTTAGACATATCAGCCATTTCTTCCTGAGTCTTGGGACACGCCTCCTTACTTAATTTGAAATGGCTAGCCAAAGGTATACTAACTGGTTTTGCATTCTGCATATTAAACCTTTTCATCACCTTTTATATGTACTCACTTTGAGACAATGTTAATTTGTGATTCTTCCAGTCTCTAGTTATTCTCATACCAAGGATTTGTTTTGCAGCACCCAAATCCTTCATTGCAAATGAGTTTGCCAATTTCCTTTTGAGCACATTTATTTCTTGCATGTTAGAACCTGCAACAAGCATGTCATCTACATACAATAACAATATAATATAGCTACCATCATTTTGCCTTTTGAGATAAACACAATGGTCAGAGTGACATCTAGTATAACCTTGTTCAGACATAAACCTGTCAAATTTTAGATACCACTACCTTGGAGCCTGTTTTAAGACATACAAGCTCTTCTTCAACCTACACACTAGTTTCTCCTTCCCTTTTACCTCATATCCATGTGGCTGTTATATATATATCTCTTCCTCCAAATCCCCATGGAGAAAGGCTGTCTTTACATCTAACTGCTCAAGATGTAAATCTTTAGCAGCTACTAGACTTAGAATAGTTCTGATTGAAGTCATTTTCACAACAGGAGAAAATATCTCATCAAAGTCTATACCTTTTTCTATGCAAACCCTTTTACCACAAGTCTAGCTTTATACCTTTTTCTACCTCCATCTTCTTCCTTCAACTTGTAAACCCATTTATTCTGCAATGTTGTTTTACATACAGGCAACTTGACTAAGTCCCAAGTTTGGTTATGTGCTAAGGAGTCCATCTCTTCTTTCATGGCTTGCTTCCACTTCTTCCTGGTTTCTACCTACACTGCTGCTTCATAACATTCTAGTTCACCAGAATTAGTCAACAATACATAATATAATGAAGGAGAGTATCGTTCAGTGGGTCTACTTATCCTGATAGATCTTCTAACACCACTTTTAGGTGTTTGAGGTGCTTGTTGTTGTTGTGGTTGTTTTTCTAGCTATTGATCATTATGATTTTCAGGCACCATCACTTTTCCTGTGATATCGTCAAGCACTGTGTATTCTCTGTTTTCTTTTTCCTGTTTCTTTTCCTACAACTGATTCTTATACAAGACCTTTTCATTGAATATTACATCTCTGTTCCTAATGATTTTGTGATTTTCATAATCATATAAGCGATAACCAAAATCATTAACACCATATCCAATAAAGGTACATTTCTTTGATTTTCCCTCAATCTTTCTTCTATTTTCTTTATTAATGTGGACAATGGCTTCACAACCAAAAGTCTTTAAAAATGAGTAGTTTACCTTTTTTCCTATCCATGCCTCCTCTGACATACCACCATCCAAGGAACTTGAAGGCCCTCTGTATATTAGATAAACAGAAGTGTCTACAGCATCTGCCCAAAATTGTAAAAGCAATCCTGCATGCAATCTCATGCACCTTGCACGCTCCATGATTGTCCTGTTCATCCTTTTTGACACACCATTTTCTTGTGGTGTTCCTGGAACTATCTTCTCTCTGCAAATTCCATTCTCTAAACAGTACCTATCAAAATCTTTGCTGCAATATTCACCTCCATTATCTGATCTGAGACACTTCAACCTTTTCGCTGTCTCATTTTCAACCAAAGCTTTCCATTTCTTGAAATTATCAAATACATCAGATTTATTTCGAATACAATAAATCCAGGTTTTTCTGGTTGCATCATCAATAAAAGTAACATAATAACGAGATCCACCAAGAGATGATACCTAAGTAGGTTCCCATACATCTGTATGCACAAGCTCTAATTTTTCGCTCTTCTTTTCTTTCCCAACTCTAAGGAATCTGACTCTCTTCTATTTTCCATAAACACAATTTTCACAGAATTTTAAATCAACATGATTCAAACTTGGAAACAAATTTCTTGAGTGAAGAATCTGCATCCCCTTCTCACTCATGTGCCCAAGCCTATGATGCCACAATGTCGTATCTTCTCCTGTAGAGGTTAAAGCATTAACAGAATTAGAAATACCATTGCATAAATACAATGTACAAACCTTTCCTCCTTTCGCTATTACCAAGGATCCTTTATTGACCTTCCAGATTTTATCTGTGAAAGTACTTATGCAACCTTCACCTTCCAACTGCCCTGTTGAAATCAGATTTTTCTTCAGACCTGGAACATGCCTTATCTCCTTCAATAGCCATTGATTTCCATTCTGTTGTTTTATGAAAACTGTACCCATTCCAACAATTTTACAGGGTTTATCATCACCCAATCGAACCTGTCCAAAATCTCCTTGAACATAATCATGAAAATGTTTCTTATCAGGTGTGACATGGAATGAGGCTCTTGAATCTACCACCTAGGCGTCAATAATATTTTCTAATGAAAGAATCAAAGCATCTTGCAACACATCACCTGTTACATTTGCTTCATGATTAGTTTCTTGCTGCGCGTCTCCTTCTTTTCCCTTCCGAGACTTGCAATCTTTCTTCAGGTGTCCTTTCTTCCCACATTTCCAGCACACTATCCCTGATCTGGACTTGGATCTGCCTTTTCTTGACTTACTACGATATCCTGGGCTCTTTCCTCTTTTCATTTTTCTTCCCCTAGTCTCTGCAGTCAAAGCATTGTCTGATGTCTCACCGGAGCTTTTTTGTCGCATTTCCTCACTAAGGATTGCACCGACAACATCATCAAACTTTAAAGTACTAGATCTAGAGACAGAGTTACTAATGGCCATAACTAAGCCATTCCAACTTTCTGGCAATGAGCACAGAAATAACAGAGCCCTAACTTCATCATCAAAATTTACCCCTACAGAACTTAACTGACTTGTAACTGTATTAAAATCATTTAAATGGTCTGCAACAGATCCACCTTTTGACATCTTCATATTAAATAAACGCTTCATAAGAAATACCTTATTTGAGGCTGAGGGTTTTTCATATAGTTTGGCCAATGCCAACATTAAACCTTCTATTGTCATTTCCTTTGAAATATTAAACGCTACCGATGCCGCTAGGCATAGCCGTATTGTTCCAAGTGCCTTTCTGTCAAGAATATCCCATTCTGTGTCTGCCATACTCGTCGGCTTCTTTGTATTTCCACTCAATGGTAGGTATAGATCTCTCTGATACAGATAATCTTCCATCTACATCTTCCACAGCTGGTAGTTTTGGCCGTTGATTTTTTCGATCCTAAACCTACCATCTTCCACCATTATTCCCACTCGAACCAGGAACCCTTCTCTCCTACGAGTTTATCACCCAAAGAGACCTTTGACTTTGATATCAGCTGTTAGAAAATTATATATTACAGAGCAATGGAACACATAAAATATTGCACAAATATAAACACAGAAAACACATAAAACAAGAGAGACACAGATATACGTGGTTCACCCAGTTTGGGCTACATCCATGGAGAAACAACTAGTCCTTCTTTTATTATATTATCCAGCAAATTGAAGAGATACAACCTATAGCAGATCCGTTGTAACTCCCTCTTTGCTCTCAATCTCCTCTCTTTTCCTCACTCTGAATACAGATATACATAGACGCAATACAATTCCCTCATATATAGCGAGGGGTTGCCTTCTAGGGCAAAAAACCCTAAATTAAACGTAACTTCTACCGTCAGATCATCCACCTAATGAACGGCTCAGATTGACTAGAAATTACTAGACTTTTACAAGGAAATTTTACATCTATTTTTAGCTTCGGGGGCGCTGCCCCCGAACCCCTACCGGGAGACCGCTGGCCCCTGAACTCCCTAACTAGGGGGGACTAGTCCCCCTGCACCCACCGCGTGGAGGGGTGTACAATCTTCCTGGGGAATACATCCGGCTGAAACCTTTGAATACAGAAGATAATCAGGCTCCACACCCAACAGTGAATATGCAGTTAGCAGAAGAGCTGAAGAAGCTTGAACAGATAATGAGTGTTCATTTGAGATCTGAAGAACTCAGAGAAGATGAGTTGAAAATGGAAGTTTCCATTTGTGAAGTAGATCAAGGTGAAGTTCTGGGTGAAGATGAAGATTGGAGATCTGTGAAATGTCTTGAGGATTCAAGACAGTGAGAAGTTTACTTTACTGAGGAAGGAATTATTGATGATTTTCTAAACTTTTGGACAAATTCAGATTAGCAGGAGGATGTAAAACCTCGTATCTTTGAATCTAATAATTTTGATGTGATTACAGGTTTTGCAGAAGATGAGAAATATTTTGAAGCTGTCAAAAATATGGAAGAGTATCTTTCAGAAGATAAATACTTTGAAGTAAAGAAGGATGGAAAATGTCTCTTAAATGAGAAAAATAGTGAATTATTGCAACAGAAAGAATTTGGAAAAGCATTGATGTTTGAAACTGTTATAACACAGAAATAATTTCTTGTGAAAGAAGGAGATGAAAATCAATCTAAAGAGCTAATATGTGAAGCAACAGTTGATACTATTGAACCTTGTAATTTTCAAACTGATAAATTATGTATAAATGCAGGAATTATAATTGATGATGGAGTACTTAAGAAATGTCACAAAGAAATTGAATTGCTAGAATATTGGCTAGAAAATTCAGAGTATGACATTGTGATTGCAGAAGAAGGAGTTCATTACAGTGGACAAAAGCAAAAATACATCATTGAAACAGATGGTGTGGAAGAAAGACTTGCTGATAGTCTTGAGAGTACTTTAGAGAATTCTTTAAAAAGGTTGAATCAGCACACTGATGTGCTGATAAAAGAGGAAAAATCAGAGCAGCATATTGAAATGTCGCCAAAGGAAGAAGAGGCACGGAGGCCTTATGTTTTTAATTTTGATAATTTTTTTGTGATTGTAGGTTTTGTTGTAGATGCCAGAAAAAATTTGGCACAGATGAGCAACCAAGTAACGCTGGAAGAGCAAGATTCTATTAGAAAATTATATATTACGGAGCAATGGAACACATAAAATATTGCGGAAATATAAACAAAAAAAATGCATAAAATAAGAGAGACACAGATATACGTGATTCACCCAGTTTGGGCTACATCCACGAAGAAAAAACCAGTCCTTCCTTTATTATATTATCCAACAAACTGAAGAGATACAACCTACAACAGATCTGCTGTAACACCCTCTTCACTCTCAATCTCCTTTCTCTTCCTCACTCAGAATACAGATATGCATAGATGCAATACAATTCCCTCATATATAGTGAGGGGTTGCCTTCTAGGGCAAAAAACCCTAAATTAAACATAACTTCTATCGTCAGATCATCCGCCTAATGAACGGCCCAGATTGACTAGAAATTACTAGACTTTTACAAGGCAATTTTACATCTATTTTTAGCTTCAGGGGCGCTGCCCCCAAACCCTCGCCGGGGGACCGGTGGCCCCCAGACCCCCTAGTCGGGGGGGATAGGGCCCCTTGAACCCCTGCGGGGGGGACAAGTCCCCCTCACATGGAGGGGTGTACAGTCTTCCTAGGGTATACATCCGGCTGAGACCTTTGAATATAGAAGATAATCAGGCTCCACACCCAACAATCTCCCACTTGGAGATTGATTATAGCAACTTCACCATTGCTTCATTTGCTAGACAATGACTCCACTTTGGACCTGACTATTTCTCATCTTCTTCATCATACTTGAAGACCAATTGAAACTAAGCAAATTCTCAGTTTCTCCCTGGTTACAACTTTTGTTAACATATCTAGAGGATTCTGGGTAGTGTGTATCTTTTCCAGCTTCAACTGTCCATCTTCCAATGTTGACCGTATGAAATGGTACTTGAGCTGTATATGTTTAGTCTTCGAATGAAACACAGATTTCTTTGCAAGATATATGGCACTCTAGCTGTCACTGTATAACCTGCCCAACTCCTGCTTCTTACCCAATTCATCCAGAAACCTTTGTAACCAAATCATTTCTTTACTAGCCTCTGTAGCAACAATATACTCTACTTCTGTTGTTGAAAGTGCAAAAACACCTTGTATTTTTGAAACCCAACTGATAGTTGTTCCACCTATGGTAAATACATATCCTGTAGTGCTCCTCCTGTTATCTCTGTCACCTGCCATATCTGCATCAACATATCCCTGTAGAGCAATGTTTGAACCACCAAAGCATAATGCTTGATTTGTGGTACCTCTCAAATACCTGAGAATCCACTTCACCGCCATCCAATGTTCTTTTCCTAGATTGTTCATGTACCTGCTTATAACTCCCACTGCATGTGCAATATTAGGCCTTGTGCAGACCATTGCATACATTAAGCTTCCAACTGCTAATGCATATGGAACTTTAGACATATGAGCCATTTCTTCCTAAGTTTTGGGACACGCCTCCTTACTTAATTTGAAATGGCTAGCCAAAGGTATACTAACTGGTTTTGCATTTTGCATATTAAACCTTTTCATCACCTTTTCTATGTACTCACTTTGAGACAATGTTAATTTGCGATTCTTCCTATCTCTAGTTATTATCATACCAAGGATTTGTTTTGTAGCACCCAAATCCTTCATTGCAAATGAGTTTTCCAATTTCCTTTTGAGCACATTTATTTCCTACATGTTAGAACCTGCAACAAGCATGTCATCTACATACAATAACAATATAATATAGCTACCATCATTTTGCCTTTTGAGATAAACACAATGATCATAGTGACACCTAGTATAACCTTGTTCAGACATAAACCTATCAAACTTTAGATACCACTTCCTTGGAGCCTGTTTTAAGCCATACAAGCTCTTTTTCAACCTACACACTAGTTTCTCCTTCCCTTTTACCTCATATCCTTGTGGCTGCTACATATATATCTCTTCCTCCAAATCCCCATGGAGAAAGGTTGTCTTTATATCTAACCGCTCAAGATGCAAATATTCAGCTGCTACTAGACTTAGAATAGTTTTGATTAAAGTCATTTTCACAACAGGAGAAAATATCTCATCAAAGTCTATACCCTTTTTCTATGCAAACCATTTCACCACAAGTCCAGCTTTATACCTTTTTCTACCTCCATCTTCTTCCTTCAACTTGTAAACCCATTTATTCTGCAATGATGTTTTACCTACAAGCAACCTGACTAAGTCCCAAGTCTGGTTATGTGCTCAGGAGTCCATCTCTTCTTTCATGGCTTGCTCCCACTTCTTCCTGGTTTCTACATGCACTGCTTCTTCATAACATTCTGGTTCACCAGAATCAGTCAACAATACATAATATAATGAAGGAGAGTATCGTTCAGGGGGTCTACTTATCCTAGTAGATCTTCTAACACCACTTTCAGGTGTTTGAAGTGCTTGTTTCTATTGTGGTTGTTGTTCTAGCTACTGATCATTATGATTTTCATGCACCATCACTTTTCCTATGATATCGTCAAGCACTGTGTATTCACTGTTTTCTTTTTCCTGTTTCTTTTCCTGCAGCTGATCCTTCTACAAAACCTTTTCATTGAATATGGCATCTTTGCTCCTAATGATTTTGTGTTTTTCATAATCATAAAAGCGATAACCAAAATCATTAACACCATACCCAATAAAGGTACATTTCTTTGATTTTTCCTCAAGCTTTATTCTATTTTCTTTGTTAATGTGGACAAAGGCTTCACAACCAAAAGTCTTTAAAAAAGAGTAGTTTGCCTTTTTACCTGTCCATGCCTCCTCTGGAATACCACCATCCAAAGAACTTGAAGGCCCCCTGTTTATTAGATAAACATCGGTAGCATCTGCCCAAAATTGTAAAGGCAATCCTACATGCAATATCATGCACCTTGCACGCTCCATGATTGTCCTGTTCATCCTTTTTGACACGCCATTTTCTTGTGGTGTTCCTGGAACTGTCTTCTCTCTATGAATTCCATTCTCTGAACAGTACCTATCAAACTCTTTGCTGCAATATTCACCTCCATTATTTGATCTGATACACTTTAACCTTTTTCCTGTCTCATTTTCAACCAAAGCTTTCCATTTCTTGAAAGTATTAAATACATCAGATTTATTTTGAATACAATAAATCTAGGTTTTTCTGGTTGCATCATCAATAAAAGTAACATAATAACGAGAGCCACCAAGAGATGATACCTGAGCAGGTCCCCATACATCTGTATGCACAAGCTCTAATTTTTTGCTCTTCTTTTCTTTCCTAACTCTAATGAATCTGACTCTCTTCTAGTTTCCATAAACACAATTCTCACAGAATTTTAAATCAACATGCTTCAAACCTGACAATAAATTTCTTGAGTGAAGAATCTGCATCCCCTTCTCAATCATCTGTCGGAGCCTATGATGCCACAATTTTGTATCTTCTCTTGTAGAGGTTAAAGCATTAACAGAATTAGAAATACCATTGCATAAATACAATGTACCAACCTTTCCTCCTTGTGCTATTACCAGGGATCCTTTAGTGACCTTCCAGGTTGTATCTGTGAAAGTACTTACACAACCTTCACCTCCCAACTACCCTGTTGAAATCAGAATTTTTTTTTTCAGATCTGGAACATGCCTTACCTCCTTCAATGGCCACTAATTTCCATTTTGTTGTTTTATGAAAACTGCACCCATTCCAACGATTTTACAGGGTTTATCATCACCCAATTGAACCTGTCCAAAATCTCCTTGAACATAATCATGAAATTGTTTCCTATCAGGTGTGGCATGGAATGAGGCCTTTAAATCTACCACCCAGGCATCAATAATATTTTCTAATGAAAGAATCAAAGCATATTGCAACATATCACCTGTTACATTCGCTTCATGATTGTTTTCTTGCCGCGCATCTCCTTTTTTACCCTTCCGAGACTTGCAGTCTTTCTTCAGGTGTCCTTTCTTCCCACATTTCCAGCACACTATCCCCAACCTAGACTTGGATCTGCCTTTTCTTGACTTATTGCGATATCCTGAGCTCTTTCCTCTTTCCATTTTTCTTCCCCTAGTCTCTGCAATCAAAGCATTACCTGATGTCTCACCAGAGTTTTTCCGTCGCATTTCCTTGCTAAGAATTGCACTGACAACATCATCAAAATTTAAATTGCTAGATCCAGAGACAAAGTTACTAATGGCCATAACTAAACCATTCCAACTTTCTGGCAATGAGCACAGAAATAAAAGAGCCCTAACTTCATCATCAAAATTTACCCCTACAGAACTTAACTGACTTGTAACTGTATTAAAATAATTTAAATGGTCTGCAACAGATCCACCTTCTAACATCTTCATATTAAATAAACGCTTCATAAGAAATACCTTATTTGAGGCCGAGGGATTTTCATATAGTTTGGCCAATGCCGACATTAAACCCTCTGTTGTCGTTTCCTTTGAAATATTAAATGCTACCGACGCTGCTAGGCACAGCCGTATTGTTCCAAGTTCCTTTCTGTCGAGAATATCCCATTCTGTGTCTGTCATACTCGCTGACTTATTTGTCTTTCCGCTTAATGGTAGGTACAGATCTCTCTGATAAAGATAATCTTCCATCTGCATCTTCCACAGCTGGTAGTTTTGGCCGTTAAATTTTTTGACCCTAAACCTACCGTCTTCTGCCATTGCTCCCACTCGAACTAGGAACCCTTCTCTCTCCTGCGAGTTTATCAGCCAAATAGACCTTTGGCTTTGATACCAGTTGTTAGAAAATTATATATTACAGAGCAATGGAATACATAAAATATTGCAGAAATATAAACACAGAAAACGCATAAAACAAGAGAGACACAGATATACGTGGTTCACCCAGTTTGGGCTACATGCACGGAGAAATAGCCAGTCCTTCTTTTATTATATTATCCAGCAAACTGAAGAGATACAACCTACAACAAATCCGCTGTAACACCCTCTTTTCTCTTAGTCTCCTCTCTCTTCCTCACTCAGAATACAGATATACATAGACGCAATACAAGTCTCTCATATATAGTGAGGGGTTTCCTTATAGGGAAAAAAAACCCTAAATTAAACATAACTTCTACCGTCAGATCATCTGCCTAATGAACAGCCCAGATCGACTAGAAATTACTAAACTTTTGCAAGGGAATTTTACATCTATTTTTAGCTTCGGGGGTGCTGCCCCCAAACCCCCGCTGGGGGACTGCTGGCCCCTGGACCCCCCAGGCGGGGGGGATCGGCCCCCCTGAACCCTCGCGAGGGGGACAAGTCCCCCCCGCGTGGAGGGGTGTACAGTCTTCCTGGGGTATACATCTGGCTGAGACCTATGAATACAGAAGATAATCAGGCTCCACAAGCAACAGATTCTGTGGAAGTATTTAATCCATGGAATAGAGATATTATGTTGCTACAAAGAATACTAGAGAATCAAAATTTGATGCAGAAAGAGATAATCATGAAAGAAGAAGAACTTTAAGAAATATAAAATGTGAAGATGCAAGAGCCAGTGGACAACAACAACAAACTGAAGCAAAGAGAAAGAGGTAGCAGTAAATGGTAGAGTATGTACCAGCTCAAGGATATGTTGGATATAGAGATTGAAGAATTATGGCAATTAATGATGAAGCAGTCCAGATGGAGGAAATTAGCAACAACAGGAAGAGTGATTAGTCAGAATTTGAAATTGATTGACAAGGAGGGGAAGATGAAACAGAAGACAACAAACATACAACAGAAACAAAGGAACAGAGCAAACAGACAACTACAAACTAAAGTTTGGGACCCTGGAGGTTTTCTATCAACATATGGGAACACATGATCAGGAGACCATGAATGTTTTCAACCTTAAAATTCTAATGCAGGAGCATTCGGCTAAGAAATATCATTGTATTTTAGTAGACATATGGGGGTCTTTTGTTTTCAAGGAAGTTGGTTTCCTATGTATCAAATTAATGTAATTGTTAAGGTTTTGAGTGTTTTTAACGAGAGATATTAAGAATAGGGATTAATTAAGTATTGTGAGGCATATTTGTAAATTTTCTCGAATGTTGGAGAACATGAGTGATGATGAATGATTAGTGAGGATTGAGAGATTTTGAAATATTGTAAATACTATATTAGAAATTGGTTTTATGATTTTGGGGATTAAAAAGAATCCTTAGGATTTAGTTAAGTTATTGAGGTCCTCAAGGGATCATTGAGAGATTTTAGGAATTGATGAGCAGATTAAGGATCTGAACCAGGAAATGGGTTACAGAACCTTTTGTATAAATATAAGCCTAAAAGGCATAGAAGATGGTGAGCTAGCTAGGAATTAGTTAGAGAGTTAGATAGGTTTGTTTGTAAGCCTACGGGCAGGAAAGGGAAAAGGCCACTGATTAGAAAATTAGGCCAGAAAGAGAGAGAGACTCATTATGTAATTATTTATTTATATATACACAGAGATTTCGATTCCTGAGTGTGTGATGTGTGTTGATTGATGGAATTATAGATTGTGTGTGAATTAGAGTAATTCTGCATAGTATATGTATGCAGGTGGAATTAAGCAGAATGCAGAGAAAAGTGGATGATGAAGGATAGTGTTGGATCATTGAATACAATTGAATGAGCAAAGTTGAAGCTCAGCAGTGACAGTGTTTAATAGTACGCATAAGTAAGTTCAGGAGGGAGTTGTGTTGCAAAACAACCAAAAACCAGAAACCGTGGAGAACACCTAATGCACAGAAGAACGGAGAGAGGACAATGCACAGAGGAGGAGTACATCAATAGGAAATGATTGAATAGTTTAGAAGGAATAAATGCACAAAGGATAATATAGGCAAGTCGGGTAAATAGACCAGGACACTAAGAAATCACATAAAGATGAGGTAAAGGAAGGAAGAAGTAATGAAGCCTTCGATGCAATGTATGGATTGATCGAACAGAAAAAGTCATTGAATAGTCAAGTCACACATGGAAGATCAATGACGTAGAAAGAATTAATTAGCAAGGAACAAGAGCCATTGGATCAGTCAGATCAACGGAAAGAATGAATGGAAGGTGAGCGGCGGAGATCTTATCGCGCAAACGAAAGTGAAGAAGCGAAGGGATCAGATTAAGCCACTTGTTAGAAGAAGGATGAAGCAGTCTTCATAGGTGGTAAGTAGTTTCTCATGCACCCTCAAAGTGGAAAATGGTATTTCTACGAGTTCACGCAATTAACCTTATGGGTTGACACGTAGCACCTGGAGGAAAGAGAAAACCACTTTTCTCGCATGGTCTCAGTCTAATATCGGTCGAGCATGCAATCTGCACGAGATTACGCGATCACCGTTGGATTGAGATATGAGAGATAGGTGGTGGAGATCGTCCGGGTAAGTTAATGATCGAGTGATGCGATGACCATCAGATTAAGGAATGAGATCGATGACGGAGGTTGTATGTGCTAAAGGTTGAGCATTGGAAAATGTGTAAAGTCATGTGAATCAACGGAAAGGTAAGGTTTAAGTGTTATATGAAGTATGACTATTATACAAGATTTATAATAGAAATAAGCAGATTAATGTATTATGGTCTAAGTTGAGTTAACCAAAGTCTAGAGACCATGGTATGAGGAATATGTGCGAGTGATTACCAAACGATTAAGTTATAAGGGTTAAGAATTAATCAAATGTTTATTAAATTTTGGAGTTAGGTTAGTCACATGAAATGTTTCTGTATAAGAGTTTAATTAAGAACATTAAACCTTGGTTATAAAGGGTTTTCACCTTGGATCAGGTGATTAATCTTGTCACATGTATATGATATGCAATCTTAATTTGCATATTGTGGGTATATGCGGCTTAGGCTACATCATTATGGTGTTTGCAGCTTAGGATGACATCAATTAGTTTGTTGGAACTGCAGAGGTTACCCATGGAGACGAGGACTTGGGTTAGGCCCTATTGCGGAAGATAGAGACATAATTTTCCTTATAGAAACACATGAGCATGAAGGGTGTAAGACACCTCTATTTGAGGGATACTTGAAGATGGCAATGTGGAACAAGGTAATAGGGAATAGCAAAGGGCACGGGGCTATCATGGTTTTACTGAGGGAGAAAGAAGGTCGTCTCATTCAATTAGAAAAATAAGACTCAAATAAACAATTCATTTGGTTTAAAATATCATAAAATGGAAACCATATCAGAATTGCAACATGTTCTTTTGCACCACAAGTTTAAAAAATGTACAAAAGTAGAGGGCTTGACCATAAAGATCACTTTGCAGCCTTAAAAGAAGATATTGCAACATATTATCAACTAGGTGATGTCCTTATAGTGGGTGATTTCAATGCTAGGACTACAAGTGAGCAAGCTAGCATTCTTTGCTGTAAAGAAGACTGCAACCCCATTTGGCTTATAGAAGAGAGCAATTATCAGTGGGAAATAATTTCATAGGACAATAGCTGCAATCTCTTTGGTGAAAAATTATTTACGCTATGTGGGGCCTTTGATTTAGTCATTTGTAATGGCTTGACTAAATGGGCAAAGTTTGGTAATTTCACTTGCAATACTTATAATGGAGCAAGTGTAGTAGAATATGTAATTTGCTCGTATGGTTTATGTGAGAAAATTGAAGAATTGTCTATTGGAGATCATCTTTGGGACTTAAAATCATATCATAAGCCAATTTATTTAAGTTTCTCTTGGACTGGAAATAAACAATTAGAGTAAAAAATTCAGCATGTCCAACAAAATCTCCCAAAGGGCAGAACTATTTTGACTCCAGAAAATTGTAATGCCTTCAAAATGACGTTAGAAAGGCTCTTCAAGAAGGATAAAATCTCAATTCACAGCTTTCATAGTCATAAATTAACACATTTAATTCAATGCGCATTTGTAGAGTGCAAAAGAGAAAAAATTAAGAAGTCTGAAACAAATTGATTTCCAATTAATGCTTGGTTTGATGAGGAATGAAAAAAGGCAAGGACAATTTGGAAATAGTCAAACAAGGATAACATAAATTTCAAAGCTTACAATTAGTTATTAAGCAAGAAAAAGGTTGATTTCATGGTTTCAAGGAGGGAAGAACTAATCTTCCATGGGGAAAATAATCTCAAATTATTTTGGAAGGAGCTCCAACCAAGAAAGATACAAACTGAAAAATAGTATTACAACTTCTAAATGGTTTGACTATGCAAGACAACTCTATGAATATGATCCCAAGGTTGACCCTCCCCTTTGGTGAACACTAACACTGATCTCTTCATAGTGCAAGAGGTAGAGATGGGTATCAAGAAGTTGGGTGTTGGAAAAGCAAAAGACTTAGCTAAACTACAAGAAGAATATCTAAAGTGGGGCTCAAAGATTCTTTCACCTCACATTACAAAAAATTTCAACAACATCATACAACAAGGGCTCCCTATAGATTGGACAACTAGTCTGGCAATACCTCTTTTCAAGAGCGGTGATGTCAATAACCCTCCAATTATAAGACCATAATGATAAACCCTTTGTTTGCAAAGCTATTTGGAAGCATGCTAGAAAATAAAATTAGCAAGTGGGCAGAAGAAAGAGATAAGCTTGCTAAAGGGAAAGCATGTTTTAGACCTAAACATTCCATAGTTGATCATTGTATAGATTTAAGGTACATCATTGAGAAATTTTGGGAGAAAAAGGAAGAAGTCTTTTGTTGCTTTGTTGATTTCAGAAAATCGTTTGACATGGTTCCTAGGGATAAGCTTTGGCACAGAATGGAGGAACTTGGGGTTCCTAAACATTTGAGAGCATTGGTGCATAGGCTATATGAACAGGTGAAAGTCAAAATTAGAACTTCAGCAGGTATTTCTGAAAGTTTTATAAGCGATATTGGGGTCAAGCAAGGTTTCCCATTGTCTCCTACCCTTTTTTGTTTATATATCGACAAGCTTGAGGAGTGGTTAAATTCGCAAGGGGGCAATGGTATCTATTTGGGAAAGTTTGTTACAAGGCTTATTTGGTATGCAGATGACCTTATTCTGATTGCTCAATTGACTGTTGGTTTGTAAGAGCACTTAAAATCCCTTGAGCATTTTTGTAGAATTGTGGGGATGCAAGTCAATATTAGAAAAATGAAAGTAGTGGTTTTCTCTAAAAAAGGAAAACATAACAAAAATAAGTTAGAATTTGAAGGAAACATTCTAGAGGAAGTTGCGGATTATAAATAACTTAGAATTAACTTCAACAAAAATCGAAGCTAAGATGGTTGTAGAAAGAAAAGAACTCTGGGGGGTAGGAAATCATTTTATGCTTTTCAAAACAGGTGTAGAGAGATAGAGTTATGGGACTGGAAAACCACTCAAACTTTTTTTGGGCTTCTAGTGATTCTGGTGATTCTCTATGGTTGTGAAATATGGGCTAGTAGTATATCTGATATGTAGTGGAAATGAATTGAGAAAATTTAGAAGCGTTTGATTACAAACAAATTCAAGATTAAAAGTGCAATTCCTTATGCTATCTTATTAAGTGAAACAAGGGTTTCTCCTATTGAAGCAATTGCTATGGTGCGAGTCATAAGGTATTTAAAAAAAATTGAGCAAATGGAAGAGGGTAGATGTCCTAAGGTTGTCTTTAATGATATATTGTGCAACAGAAAAAAGACTTGGATGCAACAAAATAACAAATGGTAGTAAATGGGGTATTTTCTTGAACACGTGTCCCATAAACAACAAAGAGATAAAAGCTTTTGTTATGGATAAGTTTCACAAGTGTACTTGGGATAAGGAGCTAGGAAGAAAGAAAAAGTACGATTGAAGTGCTTAATCCCACTATATAATTTAGTTATATTAATAATTTATCAAATTAATTGTAAATGATTTTGATATTTTAGTTTGATTATTTAATTTTTAAAATTAATAAACTATAATATAGAATCTCAATTTGGTTATATTTACATTCACTAAATATTAGCATAGATGTGTCTTAATTATGGATCTACCAATCATTCAATGATATCAAATCCCTCACCATGAAAATATTTTTTTGAAGGCAAAAGTTAAGGAAAGATTTGCACATTGAAATATTTGGTACCATTTGGGTTTGATTCTAAGTTAAGATGAATCTATGTTGATTTTGAGAAACACACTAATAAAATGTGTAATATATATATATATATATATATATATATATATATATATATATATATATATATATATATATATATATATATATATATATATATATATATATATATATATATATATATATATATATATATATATATAATTTATGATTCGCATTCTACACATTTAGAGGTTAATACATGCTATAGTCATATTTGGAAGTAGAAGACATATATCCACATGACTCTGTCCCTATATATATTTATATTTATTTGTATTATATATAATTTGTTTTTGTTTTTGTTTTTTTTTTTCAACAAGAAAAAAAGATGATACTGTCTGAAGAAATCAATCATTGTCTTTGATCTTGTGATTTAATGGAAAGTATGTATATCAAATAGTGACGATGAACCAATATTTCATGTGTGATGATTATTTTACAACTCATTTTATTTGATATCCTATATTTTGATTAAGGGTTGGCAGCAATGTAGCATTGAAATGCAATGATCCGAGTGACTGATATAATTGGTTTGATATATAACCATTGTGTTCTTTCCAATAAAACTAAGTTCTATTAATTAAATTTCCTAGTACAACCGAGTTCTTGTGATTAAATGTTGTCTAGGATAAGCTCTTTGTGACAGGGTTGTTGTGAAAGGTCTACTGTAGTGACTGGAGAATGCTAGTAATACTCTTGTTTATATATTATGTATGGAGCTTTAGTGACTGAAGAATGCCAAAGGTACTCTCTCCAATATAGTTTGTTTTTATTGACAAAGATGTGATAGGGGTAGCTATAGTTTTTTCTTGAATAAGTATTTGATAGTGAGATTGGGGCTGACTGACAATATTATGGTTCTAAACTTGTTTGGAGTTATGAATCAAATCAAAGAATGGGATTTTTGTTCAAGTCTAGAGCCACTCGTTATCATTCAGGGACTAAATTGTTTACTGATTTTGTTGTCTTAGTGCTTGGTAACGATTGATGTACCGAAGTTGTTTTTCTAAGTATGTTAGTATTGCAATGAGTTTGAATTTTGCTATCAAGTCAAAGATGTGCTATGATGATGAGTGTTCTTCTTGTTGATGAGAGTTAGTGTTTTGTATTACTGTTGTAAGAATGTTGTTGGTTGATAATTAGTTTTAGAATCATTGAGCTCTTTATGTTGCTGATAAGTGCTTATGACCAAAGTTAATAGAGACAATATGTTGTTGACCAAAGAAGAATTTGTTAAAGTGTTTGAATTATTCACTTTGATGTCGAGAATCATGGTTTGAGATTAATGATGTAATGAAGATGTTGCTTAATACTAGGCATTAGAAGAAATTTCAGCCTAAAAGTGCACATGAAATTTTCACGTACATAATATGTAAACCAAACAGAATATTTTAAATTTAAAAGGAGGTACTTGTAAATATTTTGGAGAGAAAATTAGAAAAACTACATTTTTGTATTGTATTTTTAGCTTATCTCCTTATAGGTTTACTCAAATTTCAAGTGTAGACACTCGTTAGAGGTGGAATTAAATTCTGCATCCAACTAGTACCCATTATGCATAATTTTGAGAATACCAACATCAATAACAATTGAAGATACATTAAAAAAAGTGTTAAACACGTTTTTTTTAATGTATCTTAATTTTTTATCAATGTGGATCTTCTCAAAAGTATGTATAATTGGCACTCTTCTGCATCCAACGAGTGTCTACACTTGAAATTTGAGTAAAACAATAAGGAGATAAGCCAAAAATATATTGAAAAAAAAATAGTTTTCTTCTTTTCCCTCAAAAATTCATGGCTCTTATTTTATTATTTTTCCTTAAGAGGCCACTTTTAGGCTAAAATTTCCTCTAATGGTTTGATTATCTGTCATTGCTAAGTCAGTGTATTGCTGAGGGTTTATCATGAAGACTATGTGACAGGGTCTAATGTGAGCTTTTAATGCATGCAGTCTATGGTGTGTTGAGGGATTTTTGTATGAGTTGTTGCCAAAGAAGTTAATGATTATTATGTTTTAATATTTGTCTTGGTGATAATGTGTTGTTTCTATTGGTGACAAAGTGTATAGTTATGTAGCTATTCATGAAGACCATGTAGGGATTCTATTTGGAGTTAGAATTGGATTATTGCTTTTGTCAGGGATTGGATGTTATTGACAAGGTTTAATTTAAGTATTGATGAGACAAGATACATTTAGGTCTCTATTATTCTTATCTTACAGGTTTGTGTTGCAGAAATATGTCATGAAGACCTTAGATTTGTTTGTTAGCAAAGGTATAAATAATGGGAATGATAATTACTAATAGTTGTATAGACTAATATAGATGACATGTTTCCATAAGTTGGAGCATTTTTATCATGGTTTTGTTTGTTAAGACTTCCTATTTTCTAGATATGTTACTGAGTTGGATGTTGGTGATATGTTGCTAAATGACAAACATGATTAGAAGTTATAGGTTTTGCCTAAGGTGTGTATTAAAAATATGTGAAGCTTTTGCTTGAGCTAAAGATTGTTGACTATATGATGTAATGAGATGTTGAGTATGATGATTTGTTGATGATAATTAATTGTCATTTTACTCAAAATCCTTAATTTATGATGGTGTATTAGAATTTATTGATCACTGTTAGGTCCCTATAATACTAGTGATTACCCCATTACTATTGTATTTGTATCCCTTATTAATATTGTTATGCCCCTATTGTCTCCATATTGTTATTACTGTGCCCCATAGAATCCCTCTATTGTTATTTTTGTGCCTTTATATTATTATTGTTAGGTTGGCTTGGTTATATTGTGACCCCTTAGACTCCTATATATAGAAAGGAGGTTTTGTCATTTGAATCATCAAAGAATTGTTCATTTATGTAATGTAAAGGAGGTTGCCCCCTCAAAGAGACTGAATTCTAAGGCATTCATCTATCTTTTCTATATTTTTGTGAGCTGGTTTCATAACATTTGGTATTAGAGCTGTGGATTCTGGGGTTTTGCTGCTCCAAATAGGTCATCGTGGCATTTTTGCTATAACTTTTTTTCTGCGATGTTTTAGATGCTAAAAAAAACCCATTTGGGTTGAAATCGTTCTAAAGCTTGAGTCTGAATTTCAAGGCTTTTCACGCTATATTTCTAAGATATGATATGAGGAAGTTGGCCTTCTTGCAGACTCCTAAATTACATTCCAAACAGGTGACCTGGGGAAAATAGTCATAACTTTTGTTTTGAGCATCAGATTGAAATTTCATAAGAAGTTATAGAAAGTGGATGGACTGTAGTTTCCTGTGTATATTTTTTAGATCCTAAGGTCAAAACAGTGACATGTGGCACTTCATACAAGTTCACTCTTCTGAAAAGGCATAAAATCAGGTCATGTTGGGAGATTGTGCATAACTCTTTGTTGGAGAATCTAAATTCAATCAGACTAGTGGAATTGGAAAGAGGACGTAGAGGGATACTGCATGTTGCAATTTCAGAACTGGAAGATCAGAAATTACAGAGATACATCAGATGCAATATCGAGCTCCTACAAAGTGGAAAAATGTGTGTATATTTTTTAACTTTTTGCATAAGCTTGGTTTAAAAAATTAGTTTGAAGAAATTCAAAGGTCATAGTGAAGCATTATTATTGGTAAATGATGCCTCGAGGAAAGAAAATGCAAACACCTAGTAAGCAACCTAAAAGCTCTCACATGACTCATGAAGAAGAGGAAGAAATGCAACATGATATATCAAAATTACGAGACCAAGTGCAACAAATGTCACTCACACAAAAAGTAACAGAATCTAAGATGGATGGTTTAAAGAAAGATGTAGAAGCTAAGAAGAATGACATGGAAGCTAAGATGGATGATTTGAAGATAGATGTGAAGACAGATTTGAAGACAGGCATGGAAGATTTGAAGACAGAATTGAAGACAGATTTGACAAAGTTTCTACAAGGAATGCTTACTAATGGTGAAAGGGTAGTAAAGGAAACTCATGATGAAAACCAAATAAATGTTAATCATGATTTCATAAACTCCAACGTTGGATTGAAGAACCACCATATTCCAAAAATCGATATGAGGAAGTTTGATGGCAAGGATCCCGCAGCATCGATACTATAGATGGAGCAATTTTTTGATCTCCATAATGTGTAAAACACATAAAAGGTACGTATTGCAACTTTATATTTGGAACCAAATTAGTTTGTATGGTATCAATGGCTTTGCTCTCGTAAACAAATTGTCACTTGGGCAATTTTTACGAAAGAAATGACAGCACATTATGAGGATACAAAAAGCAACACTTTTTTTAGCCAATTGATAAGTCTCAAACAAAAGGGTTCAATGATGGATCACATTGAGGACTTCCAAAAATTGAACGTAACAATAAAAGATATTCCAAAGGAGCATAGGGTTGATGTGTTCATAGGGACTTTAAAGGATAATATCCAACATGAGGTTCACCTTTGGGAACCTAATTCATTAGAGAAGGCATTTAGGTTAGCAAGAAAAATGGAAAGCAAAATTATGGCAACCAGGAAACCTACCACTCACAACTATAAAGATGGAAGTGTTGTTGCCCCTAGCCTTCCACAACCTATAAGGTTGACACCACAACAATTGGAAGAAAAAAAAGCAAAAGGGCTTTGTTACAGTTGTGATAGAAAATACACTAAAGGTCATAGTGTGTTGAGAAGAAATTATTCTACATAGATTGTGAAGAGGAAGAAGAAAAGTAACAAGAAATGTCAAAAGAAGAGGATATACTCCAGGAACAAACCCTAGATAAAGAAGTAATGAATCCGACCATATCTTGTAATGCATTGGGTGGAATTACCACTCCTCAAACTATCAAGATAGAAGGACATATCAAGAAGAAAAAGGTAATAGTGTTGATTGATTCAGGAAGTACCCACAATTTTATTCATTGTAAGATATCAAAAGAATTGAATTGCTTCCTATATCCAGCACGAGAGTGTCAAGTGATGGTTGCAAGTGGAGGAACCATAAATTTCTCTGGAAAGTGCCATAATATCAAGCTATCTATGGGAGAATATGTATTGAATAGCCCAATGCTTTCCATTCCAATGGGAGGTGCTGATGTTGTACTAGGAGTCCAATGGCTACAATCCTTAGGTACAATAGCTTTTAATTTTCAAGAACTTTTCATGAAATTTTCTGCGAAAGGAAAGGAAGTTGAATTAAGGGGTATTGCAGGGAAACCTGGAAAGATAATTAGCTCTAACGGTATGACAAAGCTTCTAAAAAAAGGAACAAAGAGGTGTAATTGCACAATAATGTTCACTAGATGTTTCCACATCGAAATCATCTATTTCTCCAGATCTCCAAAAAGTCTTGGACAATCATTCCAAGGTATTTGAGACTCCCAAAGGTCTCCCACCTATTCATGATAATGATCATACTATTCATTTGATTCTAGGAAGTGTTCCTCCAAACATAAGGCCGTACAACTATCCCTATGCCCAAAAGAGTGAAATTGAACGTGTGGTTGCAGAAATGCTAGAGGCTGGTATAATTCAACCTAGTCAAAGTTCTTTCTTTGCTCCAGTAGTATTGTTGCATAAGAAGGATGGATCATGGTGCATGTGTCTGGATTATAGGGAGCTCAAAAATCTCACTATTAAAGATAAGTTTCCCATTCCTGTCATTGATGAATTATTGGATGAATTGCATGGATCAGTTTACTTCACCAAGTTGGATCTTCATCTAGGATATCATCAAATCAGAATGAAGACTGAAGACATTATGAAAATAGCATTTAGAACTCATGAGGGTCATTATGAATTTTTGGTCATGCCTTTTGGCCTTACCAATGCACCTTCTACATTTCAAGGTTTGATGAATTCCATTTTCAAACCCTTCCTTAGAAAATTTGTGTTAGTATTTTTTAATGATATACTAATCTACAACAAGTCTTGGAAGGAGCATGTTGAACATGTTGACAGGGTGCTACAACTATTGGAGGAGAAACAATTATATGCAAAAAGATCCAAATGTTTCTTTGGAGTACAAGAGGTGGAATATCTGGGTCATATTGTATCTCATGAAGAAGTTAAGGTAGACCCTAGCAAATTAAAGCCATTAAGGAATGGAAAATCCCCACATCCATAAAGCATCTGCGAGGATTTCTTGGGTTGACAGGGTATTATCGCAAGTTTGTTAAGAATTATGGGAGAATAGCAACACCTCTAACAACATTATTAAAGAAATATGCATTTTCATGGACTCCAAAAGCAACAAAGGCCTTCGAACATCATAAATAGGTAATGTGCCAAGCACCGGTCTTAGCTACACCAAACTTCACAAAAAACTTTATTATGGAATGTGATGCTTCGGGAAATGGAATTGGTGTTGTTTTAATGCAAGATGAAAGACCCATTGCTTTCAAAAGTCATCCAATCAATGGAAAGTTTTTACACAAAGCTATTTATGAGAAGGAAATGTTGGCAATACTACATGCACTTAAGAAATGGTGACCCTACCTAATGGGAAGACATTTCAAGGTAAAAACGGATCATGATAGCCTTAAATACTTTTTAGAACAAAGACTATCCTCTGAAGAGCAACAAAAATGGGTCAAAAAGATGTTGGGTTATGACTTTGAAATAATCTACAAAAAAGGGAAGCAAAATGTTGTGATAGATGCACTCTCAAGAAAGGATGAGGATGTGGAAGCATTGTTGTGCGCCATTTCTATTATCCAACCAGATTGGCTAAATGAAGCAAGGGAGGAATGGAGGAATGATGAAGACGTGTGGGAACTTATTCGAAAGTTACAACAAGATTCTAGTACATTTGATACATTTAGCTAGAAAAATGATTTGTTATGGTACAAAGATCGCTTATACCTTTGTATGAATTCCCAACTCAAACAAAATATTCTTATGGAATTGCACACTTCTTCCTCAAGAGGGCACTCAGGAACTTTAAAAACTTACCACAGGGTTAAGAAGGAATTTTTTTGCGATGGCCTTAAATCAGATATACAAAAGTTTGTGGCGGAATGTTTGGTTTGCCAACAAAATAAAGTTGAAACAATTAAGACCCCAGGTCTATTACAACCTTTATCCATTCCAAGCCAACGTTGGGAGGAGGTTAAAATGGATTTTATCATAGATTTACCCAAGTCTGAGGGAAAGAGTTTCATCATGGTGGTAGTTGAAAGACTTACCAAGTATGCACACTTTTGTGCATTATCACATTCATTTAAAGCTAGTACAATTTCTAATACATTTATGGAAACAATTCAAAAGCTACATGGAAACCCAAAAATTATTGTAAGTGACAAAGATCCCATTTTCACTGGAAATTTTTGGACAGAATTATTTTCTTGTCTTGGTACTCAATTAGCTCATAGCTCATCTTATCACCCTCAATCTGATGGGAAAATTGAGATAGTAAAAAAATGTTTGGAAGGATATCTTCGTTGCTTTGTATCTGATAAATAGACACAATGGGTCAAATGGTTGCCTCTAGTTGAATGGTGGTATAGCACTTCCTACCATACTGCAACAAAAATAACCCCATTTATGGCACCCTATCGATATCAGCCACCATCCATCACATCAGATTTAAGAGAAAATTCTAAGGTTTAAGCAGTGGAACATCACATCGAGCATCAATAACAAGTTCTCCAACTCTTAAAGGATAACCTTGTGTTGGCGCAAAATAGAATGAAACAACAAGCAAATCAACATTGCAGCGAAAGAAGTTTTGATGTAGGTGACTGGGTATTCCTATGGCTACAACCATATAAACAAATGTCCCTCAAGCAAGCTAAGAAGGATAATAAATTATCACCAAAGTATTATGGTCTGTACAAAGTGTTGCAAAAGATTGGTTCTATGGCATACAAATTGGAGCTTCTTGCAGCTTCTCGAGTGCACCCAATTTTCCATGTTTCATGTTTAAAGAAGTTAGAGGCGACAAGCTCCCAGTTCAAACAATATTGCCAGAACTTGATGAGGAAGGAAAAATTATATTGGAATCGGAAGCAGTCACAGAAACAAAAAATTGACAGCTACAAAATCAATCAATTTTGGAGTATCTCATCAAGTGGAAGAACTTATCCGCAGAAGATTCCACATGGGAGGATGAGAATTTTATACAGAGGCATCCATAACCACTCAAGCGTTGAGGACAACACTTTTTTTGAAGGAGAGGGGCATGTTAGGTCCCTATAATACTAGTGATTACTCCATTACTGTTGTAGTTGTATCCCTTATTAATATTGTTATGCCCCTATTGTTCCCATATTGTTATTACTGTGCCCCATAGAATCCCTCTATTGTTTTTGTGCCTTTATATTATTATTGTTAGGTCGGCTTGGTTATATTGTGACCCCTTAGACTCCTATATATAGAAAGGAGGTTTTGTCATTTGAATCATCAAATAATTGTTCATTTATGTAATGTAAAGGAGGTTTCCCCCTCGAAGAGGATGAATTCTAAGGCGTTCATCTATCTTTTCTATCTTTTTGTGAGCTGGTTTCATAACAATGACATGATATGTTGTTACCGAAAGATATTGATGATGTAGATGAGGCCTTTTGATGATTCTTGTTGAGATTGATGTTATATTGTTGAAAGTATTATTGTGTTTGTTGATGACAATATAACTGTTGCCTATTACTAAAGAGTGAGAGTGTGTTTGCAGAAGGGTTTGTATTATTTGTGTTAAAGGAAGTTAATCCAATTTGAAAATGAATGAAAGGAGGTCCACAATTATTTTGAGCATCAATGCCTCTAGTTGGTTGGTGCCAACAAATTGATCTAAGGGAGTAGGTGCTTCCTGCTAATGGGTGCTAGTGAAATGATGAAGGGAGCAGTTGCTTGTTGTTGGTGGGTGCCAGTGAAACAATTAATGGAGTGGGTTCTTCATGCTAGTGGGTGTTAGAGAAATAGTGAAAGGAAGTGGGTGCTTCCTACTGGTGTGTGCCAACAAAATAATGGAAGGGAGTGGGCTCCAGCAAACCATTACAAGGGAGTCGATGCTTCCTAATGGTTGATGCTAGTGAACATATGTAAGTGAATATTTAAGAAGATAAGAAGAAGGATGGTGGCTTTCTCCCTTTATATAGTTCCGCTTAAATCCTTTGTGTTCTTGTGTATGATGTTTATGACTTGTTTGTGTGTTTCTTGGTGATGTATATATATTTAAATGGTGAATGTAATTGAAAATATAAATTTGTAATAATTCTTGAAATACTTATTCACCACGTCTCAGTATTTCCAACAATGTGTTTGTGTGTGTGTGTTAATATTTAAAATGCTACATGTTAGCTACATATTAAAAAATGAATGAATTACTACTCTCACTAAATAAAACCATAATAGAATAAGAATTCTCTCTGTATATATAACAAATACATATTACACACACATACGCACATGATATTGAAATATTTTATTTATGATTCACACTTTACATATTAAAATGATATTTGAAAGTAGAAAACATATATCCATGGGAGTCTCTCTTTAAAAAAAAAAATTAATATAAGTATCTTTTAAAATGTTATATGTAAATGAATGAATAAAAAATATCCCTAATTAATCTATTAATGAAATACAAATCATTTCTCTCTTTATATGTATAAATCCATATTAACTTTTTTTAAGTACTAAAATTTGTTAATATATATATTTTTTGTATTTTTTTATATAGCATATATATATAGTTGATATTGAAGTATTTTATTTATGATTCACATTCTATATATTAAAATGTTAATACATATTCCAATCATATTTAGAAGTATAAAGCTTCTTTTCATAAGCCTCTCTATATATAAAAAGTTATTTTTGTAATACATATTTTTAAAATGTTACATCTCAAATATATATTATAAAATTAATGAATTGCAAATCTCCCCACATAAACCTATTAATAGAGTAAAAATTCTCTCTTTTTATAGGTATATAATCCATATTAAACTTTTTTTAATATTTATATATATATATATATATATATATATATATATATATATATATAATTTATTGTTCACATTCTACCTATTAAAATATTAATAGTTGTCCCATTATATTTGAGAGTAGAAAACATATATTAATAGGACTCTTTCTATATATATTATATTTTTGATATAAATAATTTTTTAAAAAGCTCTCTGCCACACATATATAATATTTATTATTAATATTTATAATATTTATTATTAATATTTAAAATGTTAGCTGTTAGCTTTATATTAAAAAATAATGAATTATAAATTTCCCTAAAAAACTTATTCATGAAATACAAATTCTTTCTTTATATATATAAAATCAATGCTAAAACAAGTGAGAAAATATTAAAAAAAAAATTAAATTACTTTACTTTTCTTTATATAAATTTCATATAAAATTATGTTATTTAATATGGACATTGAAATATATATTTTTTGTTAATAGTATATTTTCATTTTATGTATTATATGGAAACCAAGTATAGAATGAATTACATATAAAGTAATATCAATTATATTATTTTTGTATGACATCTTTAAACTCTATATTAAATAGTGAAGGAATTCCATATCTCTTTAATATTAAAAACTAAGTTAATTTTTTTTCTTCTACTTTTAATTACTTTATCACTAGATGTATAATTCAATTAAAAATTAAAATATTTTATTTACGGCCAATAAAAATAGATAACAAACTATTAAACTATTCATTTTAAACAAAATTTATTCTCATTCTTATTATTCTTATTATTATTTTCAAATTCATATACATACCAACCATGTAATAAATATAACTATACAATCCAATTCCCACAACAATAACACTTATTAAAATATCACTATATGAACTCATAAACCGCTAAAAAAATATTTAATAATCCCTACCCTAAACAATATTAATTACATACCTATTACCTCATTTATATATAATATAAAAATATTTGATACCTCATTTATATATAATAAAAAAATATTTGATACCTTAAAGGAGCTTTTGTGCCCAACCTTAAGCTCTTTTAAATGAATCTCATGTATTCACGGAAAAAACTAACGTATGGAGGGATCACAACCAACATATAATATACCTCAAATTTAGACCTTAGAAGGTCTCTTCTTGCTAATCTTCTCAGCGACTTAGATTAAATCTCATGTATAGAAGACTAATGCTAGCTAATGGAGATTGAAGAGAATATAAAGCATCTTATACACGAAGCCTTAAATATTGTGCTAGGTTTCTGTGTACGTTAGGTTGGATTCTTACTTCTAGATACTTTTCTGATATAAATAGATATTTTGAGCATGAAAAATTAAACTAAAGTTATAGGGATTTTTATGGAGGTAAGCAAACTAAGATAGGGTTTACATGTATCACTGGAGAAATGGATAAAGACTTAAATCTCGTGTTATGTTTCTATGTATATTAAGTTGGACGATTGCTTTTAAAAACTTTCTAATATTAATAGAGATTCTATGTATGAAAAATAAAAAATATAAGAAAAGCTGGATAGGGTGTAATTGTACCATTATAAAAGATATAGGATAGGAAAAGAGTTCATACTAAAGTCAGCGAGTTTTGATGGGTATTTTTTTTTTGACACGTGGTGAATTGGTAACTGCTAGTCTTATTCTATGGGAGACTTGGGATCAATCCTCGTAGTTGCCTCTATAACACCAAGAGTACATCCAACTGCCTGCAAGTCGGATATAGTAAAATTTTATGGTTTTAGCAAAGCAAGACTCTCGTGCCACCAAGGCGAGAGTGGGGAATCTACTTCTCTAGCATCCACCACACCAAGCCAGTGTGAGTAGTGCACTAATTTATTATTGGTTTACTTTTTAGTTAGGATTTTTATGGCATTATTCTTTATTAGCTAGGATTTTTATTGTATTATTCTTTATTTATGACATAAGTTAGTTAAGACATTTTTTCCCTCATAGCATGCTGTAAGAGTACTATTCAAATTAAATGTCTATAATTAAATGAAGAATTTTTTATGATAATGTTTTTTTATGGTTAAAATATGTTTTAATATTATATATAGAATTTTAAAAAGCAAAAGTTAAGTGATATTAATTTAAAAATAAATTATTAATATTATTTTTTTATTTCTTATTTATAAATTTAATTAAAAAATTAAAATAAACTTCTTCCCAATTTAAAATAAGATTTTTATTAATTATTAAAATTTATATTGTAAATTAGTACACCTCACATAAATAAACAACTTAGTAACCCATGGAATTAACTAAATTCCCAATAAAGTTGGTGATTATTACTTAAACAAACCTTTTAAGTTTTGAATATACCTATGTCATTCTATGTCAAATTACTTAATGTGAATAAATATCTTTTCAATATATTAAATTAGTTAAGTTTTTTTTTTGAAGTAATTAAGAAATTTGACATAAAATAATGTTCGACTTTAAATAAATATCAAATTACTTAATATAAATAAATATCTTTTCAATATATTAAATTAGTTAAGCTTCTTAAAGTAATTAAGAAAATTGAGATAAAATAATGTTCGAGTTTAAATGAATAGAAGTACGACTATGCCAAACTCGTGTTAAATCATAATTGACAACATTTCAACCTTCTGACACAAGTGATACAAAATGATTATGTTAAAAGTGGTAACGGTCTTCTCTTTTTAAGAAAACAATAAAAGATGAATTCATTCTCCTATGGAAGATTAGTTATTAGTTATTTACGGATTCTAATTTGAGCTTAGATTATCTGAGTTTAGATTATGTATTGAATGTTGGCTTTTTGTTAATGGCGGTGTTAATCCAACTCTCCCCGTGTGTTTCGTGGCATGTGCTTAACACTAGCGATGTGTCTGTTTACTAACACCTGGTGTAACGGCAATCGTGACTCCAACAAGTGGTATTAGAGCCAAAGGTCGAGTTCGAAACACACATTGCTTGCGTTGAGGGGGAGATTGTTGGCTCTCCCATTAATGGCGGTGTTAACCCAACGCTCCCCATGTGTTTCATGGCATGTGCTTAACACTAGCGATGTGCCTGTTTGTAAACACCTACGGATTTTGGTGTAACTCCAACATTAAAAGAGTAATTATCATAAAAAATATTATAAAAAATGAGTTAATGGTATACATTTTCTAAGAAAATAATTTGGGTTGTTAAATTTCGGCTTTGAATAAATTGAAAAAGTAATTAAAAAGTTTATTGTTTTATTATTAAAATAATTTTTTAATTATAAAATTATCAAATCTGGTATTAAATTCTACTTTTGTTATCAAAATTTAGTAATATAAAAAAAATTCAAAATTTCCATTAATTTGGAAGTCTGATCGAAGTTTGATGATGTCGACCAAAATCTTTATAAACATTTTCTCACTAGACCTGTCTTAAATCATGGTAAAACATTACTCTTACTTAAAATTTTTAGGTATATTTATTAAAAATATGCTTCAGCAAAAAATATTCATTTATTAGAAATTTAATTTACTTTCATATTATATGGAATATGATTTAAAAGCATCATAAATAAATATGGAAAGAAAGTTTTGTCTCATTATTATTTTTTCAAATTTTTTTATATAATATATTTGTTTATTAATATTGAAAAATAATTATATGAAAATATAATTTAAATATGATGATGATGGTGGTGGTGGTGGTTAATGTCCCCTGAGACCAAACATTGGTCTATTGGACCAAAAAACAAATTATATAATTTGATTTAAGATTTTATTCCTATGCTCAAAAAGCTTGGAGAGAAGTCTTTCGAGCTCACTATAATTTTGACATTGTAAAAGGCCAGGAAGGTCAGTATTGTAACAAAGATTTTGAAACTGAGATCTAATGTGGTTGTACGTGGGGCACTCTAATAGGAAGTGGTTTTCATCCTCGATGTTCCTATTCTCACATATATGGCAGATCCTTTCCATCCATGGCGTTTTAGGAACTGCCCAACGACCTGTTTCACTATGGAGCTCATGAGAATTCATTCTAATCTTTGCTATATTAATTTTCTTCTTTGAGCTAGTTAAAATAGAGAGATACTTTTGATCTTCTAGGGTGGGGTTGATGACCTTCTTATAATAACTTAATTTTCTTTTAGTCGCTAAATCTTTCTCACACCACATTTTTTCTTTGAACTTAGAAATAACAATATCTTTAATGTTATTTATGTCTTGCAATGCATCATTCTCGTTGATCTCCCAATAGTTTAACTAGGCCCTTGTGTCTTTATGCCACCCCGATTGAGCCTTAGGTGGTTTTGGCTGGAATTTAAAGCTAGCTTAGGAAGTCTATGATCGTCTATGTTATTGAGTTTGTGCTTGTACAGCAAAAACTTAATCATAGCTAGGCTCTCAATAGGGGAAAGACCTGCTTGTATAAGGAGAATAGGATAGGGTGTATTACTTTTAATTTTCAGGTTATAAGTTATAAAATGCTTCTGGATTTGCTCAATCTTTCTCCATGATTCTCTGGAGATGCTGCAACCCCAAACCTCACAGCGATATAAGATAATAGGAGTGACTAAAGTTTCAAAGAGGAACTTCTTTTTATCCCACATTACGAGGTTTGCTGTTTTACAATTATTTTCAAGACCAAAATAAGCTTTCCACCCCCTATTAATCCTTTTCTCAATGTTATGGTTCTAGTTGAGCTTGTGATGAATATCAATTCCTAGGTACTTATAAGAATACACTTCCTCCAAGTTATTATTGTCATACATAAAATTAGCGTAAGTGTCCTTCTTGGATTTGATAATCATAACTTTTGTTTTGTCAGTGTTAACAGTCATACCCATGGTAGAGCAGAAATCCTTAGGAAGCCTGAGTTGCTTATCAAGATCAAATGGGCACCTTGCCAAAAGAACAATATCGTCAGCATAGAGAAGAAGGATGACGACTATCCCAGCTAAGATCGTGCCATCACATCCTGCTTCCTCTAAGTAGCCTTCAAGCTTATCGATGTAAATGCCAAATAGGGTAGGGGAGAGGGGGCAACCTTGTTTAACTCCGATGTTACACTTAATATCTTTCGACCACCCCTCATTGCTCTTTAGCTTGGCAATTACATTCTCGTATAACCTTATAGCGGCAGCTCTTAACTCGAGAGGAACCTTTAGCTCTTCTAATCTATTCCAAAGGTTGTATCTAGGAACCATATCGAAAGCCTTTCTAAAGTCCACAAAGCAACAAAATAAATTGGATTTATCATTACGACATTCCTCCGCAATGATCCTAAGCGTAACGAGGTGGTCTGTTGTTGAGTGATGCCTTCTGAAACCTGCTTGGCCTTTAGCCCGCTTACCTTCACTTTCAAGCCATATGCTTAACTTCTTTTCCAAAATACTACCATATAACTTGGCTAAGAGAGGGTTGATCATAATTGTCCGATAATTAGAGGGGTTATTTGTATCCGCACTTTTAAAAATAGGGATAATGAGGCTCTCAGTCCAAGGTTTAGGGAACCCTTGCTTGACTACTTGATTGAAAAGCTTGTGAATGTGGGGGATGAGGACAGGACCTCCAATTTTTAAGATTTCTGCCTGGTAACCTTCAATGTCCTTAGCTTTCCCATTAGCGAGGTGATTAACCCCAAACTTAATGTCTTCTAAAGAGAAAACTTCTTTCGTTGTAAGCAGGGTTTCCAAATTATCCATGACATTTGGAGATTCATAAAGCTTTTTAAGATAGGAATTCCAATCGTGAAGAGCAATTTTATTATATATATATATATATATATATATATATATATATATATATATATATATATATATTATTTATCAAATTAAATGTAAATAATTTTAATATTTTATTTTTATTGTGTTTGTTAAATTTAGTTTGGGTAGTTGGGTGGAAGAGTCTTCACCTAGGTTTAAGTCTTATATTCCCCACCAAAATTCTAGTCTCTTAAGATGGCATTCCTCACCAAAATTTAAGTCTCTTAAATTACGATATATCTATGTTGAATTTTAGCAACACACTAATAAAATGTCAGGTATATATCTATATATATATATATATATATATATATATATATCTATATATATATATATATATATATATATATATATATATATATATATATATATATATAATGTATGATTCACATTCTACATATTCAAATCTTAATACAGGTCTCAATTATATTTAGAAGTAGAAAACATATAGGACTCTCTCTCTATAATTATTTTTATTATAAATATTTTTTTAATATTTAAAATGTTACATGTCAACTCAACATTAAAAAATTAATGAATTACAAATCTCCATAAAGATTTATTAATGAAAGAAAGATTCCTTTTATAAAACATTTTTGACTATATATATATATATATATAACATCCAAATATTTTATTTATGATTCACATTCTACACATTAAAATGCTAATACATACCCCAATCATATATGAGTTAGAAAACATGTATATGTAGGTCTCTCTCTCTCTCTCTCTCTCTATATATATATATATATATATATCATTTTTTAATACATATAATCTATATTAAATATATGTTTATATCTTTTTGTCCATAAGTATAGCAGTTGTCTATAACGCGACTTTTTGGAAGCCTTTCCGGGGGGTTTTTCCGGTCGAAATCCGACAGGAATTTATTAGAATCGCAAGTTTGATAGCTAGTTTCTGCACAATGAAAGCGTCCCAGGGGTTTTTCAGGGCGCTGAATCCAAATATGCAGTTAAAAAACCATTTTAACTGCAACAAATCAAGATTTAACCTCAATTTCTTTCGTCGGATTCCGTCACCGGAATCTCCAAAAAGTCGCATTATAGACAACTCCATAAGTATATATCTCTATATAATCCATATTAAATCTTGCTTTTGGTTACTAAAACTTGTAAATGTTATATATTAATTTTATATTAAGAATACAATAAATTACACATATTTTACATTGAAAATTGAAGAATATAATTTTTTTAATTTTTTTTTTTTTTAATTTTTCTTTATATAAATTTAATATAAAACTATACTATTTAACATAGATATTGAAATATTTTATTTATAGTTAACCGTAAATTTTTTTTCACTATTACTAAATATTTTTGTTTTAAATATTATAGGTCAATTAAACATATAATAAACTAAATATTGTGTAACATCAATTATATTATTTTTATATGACATTTAAACTATATATTTCTTTAATATTAACAAATAAATTATTATTTTTTATTTAATTTTAATTACTTTATTTTTATATAAAATAAATATAAAATTAAGATTATTTTTTGTTATTACTAATTTATTTAATTTACTATTATATTATTTTTAAATATCACATTATGGGACAACTTTTATATACATCACCAAGAGCCTATTCAAAATTTGTAGGTTCTCTCCCTCGACTTACTTTACGTAATGGTAAGTTGAAAGGGCATTTGGTAAATCAGGTGAAAGAGAGATCATTAAGTGATTTAGGTGAGAGAGATGGGGAGGAAACGTAGTCGAATTAAAGCATGTGAGCGACGGAAGGGGATTGGATGGATAAGTGTAATAAGTATCCAAAATAAATTTGGTTATTGAACGAGAAAGCATCTAATAACAGCATATGATAACAGGGGGAGAAATTAATAAATTTATATATTTTAATGATTTTTTCTCATGATTGTAGTTTTTGTATATTATAATAAATTATATAGTTCGAAACGGGGTCGACAAATGAAATATTATGTGATTTATGCCAAAAAAATCTCTCATAAAGTTATATAGTAGCTCAGACTATACTTGTTATTTAGTTTAAATAGTAAAAAATAATGTATACATATATAAAATTTCAAAAAATCTAAATTTAAAATAATTAAATAAATTATATTTTTTTTAAAAACTAAAAATTTATTAAAGTTAATTTTGATATATAATGAAGTTTGAAAATTAAATTAACAACTAAATTTATAATTTATAATATATTTTAATATTTTAATAATGAAATTTATTTAATTTTAAAAAAGTTAATTAAAAATAAGCTTATTGTGTTATGCAAATGTTACAATAATAATTATTATATAATAAAACCTAAACCAATCATATTTAGGATAAATAATTTTAAATATTAATAAAAAATAATAAAATTAAATTGATAATGTTAAATTATAGAAAATTGATAAAAAACAAAATAATATCAAATAAAAACTAAAAATTGAATACTTAATACCATATCTATAACAAGTATAATAAAAACTTTAGCTTTACATTTATTTACTTTTAAATAATTTTATATAATATTAATAATTTTATTTTTGTTAGATGTTATATTTTATATAATAAAATAATAAATATTAAATATTAAAAAAACCATAATTCGTGAAAAAATATTTTAATTTTAATTTTAATTTAAAATATTTAAAATTATGTCACTAATTAATATGTAAACGTTTGAATGCAGATGGATTGATCTTAGGGGATCTTGAATGCAGACGGATTGATCTTAGGGGACCCAGAGCCGGTTACGTGCCTTTGAAGATAAAAAAAAAATAGCTAAAAATATCTCTGCAACCAAAGAAAAGACATTAGCAAACGCATTATGAATTGAATTAACCTTTATATTTAATATTTAAAATTTTTTTATGAAGTTTTTAATATTTTAAATGATAATTAAACGATTATTAAACAGCCAAAAATATCTCTGCAACCAAAAAAAACATTAGCAAAAGCATTATGAAATGGATTAATCCTTATATTTAATATTTTAAAAAGTTTTATGAAATTTTAATATTTTAAATGATAATTAAACGATTATTAAATTAAATATATTAATTTAATTTTAAAAAATAACATTGGCCTAATTTCTGACCAGTGATACATACACATTATTTATTTAACATTTACCTAAGTTTTGACATGTCACAGATACGAAAAGGACGTACCTAGGTTTTGACATGTCACACATACGAAAAGGACGTGAGTCCCACTTCGCTACAAAAGCATGCATCTTGGTGACATAGGGGAGGCCGGGAGAGCCGTCTTGGCGATGGCTTTGTGCAGGTACACGAAAATCAGTAAGAAATTTTTTCCCTGACGTGATTGGAGTACAATCTATGCAGTAGATAGATACATCATTGCAAAATAAGAAATTAACGAATCACATTTTAGAAAATTTAATTTAAATATAATTAAATAATATTTAAATTTAAATTATAAAATAAAACTATTACAGAACTTCAAATTTTTTTTGGTTAAAAGAAAACTAATACTTGGTCAATTTAAAACCTAATATCGTGCTTGTGGCCGGTATAATAACTAGTGAAAATGTATGAACCATGTGTTTTTGGTTAAGCATAAAGTTCATTTATAATGTTTCTTTGTGTAAGCGTTAAGTTCAATTTTATATTTGTTAACGAATTGTTTATAAAGATTCTAAAATCAAACCTAAAACTTCATTTTAAAATGAGGTTTTAATAAAATTGTATTTTAAAATTAACATTTGAGAAATAATCTATTGTTTTTATAGTTTTTAAAATATATTTTTATATTTTTTATTTGATTATTATTTAGTTTTTTGGTTGGGTGTGAAGGTTGATTATCTCCATAATTGTTTAGAGGTTTTTTGTTTCAACTACGTTGGATCCATGTTCCTAACATGTTGGCAACGCTACTCCCCCACCAAGGGTTCAGGCGCAATGCCATCGAAGTTAAAAATAGATGAAAAATTACGTTGTCAAACATTGTAATTTTGTAGTCAATCTAGGTTGTTCATTAGGTAGATGATCTGATGGTTGAAATTATGTTAATTTAGGGTTTTTTTTCCTAGAAGACAACCTTTGGTTTATATGAGAGAATTGTATTGTGACTGTGTATTATTATTCTAAGTGAGAGAGAAAAGAGGTTCTGTTAAAGCGAAGAGGAAATTATAGCAGATTTGTTGTAGGTTGTATCTTTTGCTTTTGTTGGATAATATAAAAGGAAATACTGGTTGTTTTGCCGTGGACGTAGCCCAAATTGGGTGAACCACATATATACGTGTCTCTCTTGTTTCATGTGTTTCTATAATATTTTATGTAGTTCATTGCTCTGTTAATTAATTTCTAACAACTCGAATTAGAGCCTAAGGTTTATTTGGGCGATAAACTCGTAGGAGAGAAGGGTTCCTGGTTCGAGTGGGAGAAATAGCAGAAGATGGTAGGTTTAGGATTGAGAAATTTAATGGCAAAAACTACTAGTTGTAGAAGATGGAGATGGAAGATTATTTGTATCAGAAAGATATGTATCTACTATTGAGCGGAAAACCAAACAAGCCGACAAGGATGATAGACGCAAAATGGGAGATTCTCGATAGAAATGCACTAGGAAAAATACGACTGTCTGTTAGTGTCGGTGGAATTCAACATTTCAAAGGAAATGATAAAAAAAGGTTGAATGACGACATAGGGAAAACTATATGAAAAACCCTCGGCCTCAAAGAAGGTATTTTTTATGAAGCATCTATTTAATATGAAGATGTTAGAAGGTGGTTTTGTTGTTGATCATTTAAATGAATTTAACACAGTTACCAGTTAGTGAAGTTTTGTAGGGGTAAATTTTGATGATAAAGTTATAGCTTTGTGATTTATGTGCGTATTGCTAGAAAGTTGGAATGGCTTAGTTATGACTATTAGTAGCTCTATCTGTGGATCTAGTACTTTAAAGTTTGATGATGTTGTTGGTGCCATCCTTAGCAAGGAAATGAGATGAAAAATATCCAGTGAGACATCAGGTAATGCTTTGACCGCAAAGACTAGCGGAAGAAAAATGGAAAGAAGAAGGATCATAGGAAATCATAGTAAGTCAAGAAAAGACAGATCCAAATCCAGATTAGGGATAGTGTGCTGGAAATGTGGGAAGAAAAGACACCTGAAGAAAGACCGCAAATATCAGAAGGGAAAAGAAGCAGATGGGCAACAAGAGAACAACCATGAAGCAAATGTGATAGGTGATGTGTTTTAAGATGTTTTGATTATTTCATTAGATAATATTATTGATTCCTGGGTGGTAGATTAAGGGGCCTCATTCCATGTCACACCTGATAGGAAACATTTTCATGACTATGTTCAAGGATATTTTGGATAGGTTTGTTTGGGTGATAATAAACCTTATAAAATCGTTGGAATGGGTAAGGTTTTTATAAAGCAACTGAATGGAAACCAATGACTATTGAAGGAGGTAAGACATGTTCTAGATATAAAGAAAACCCGAATTTCAACAAGGCAGTTGGGAGGTGAAGGTTGTGTAACTACTTTTATAGACAAAACCTATATGGTCACTAAAGGAGCCCTGGTAATATCACAAGGAAAAAAGGTTGGTACATTGTATTTATGTAATAATATTTCTAATTATGTTAATTATATAACCTCCACAGGAGAAAATATGACATTGTGGCATTATAGGATGGGGCACATGAGTGAGAAGGGGATGTAGATTCTTCACTCAAGAAATTTGTTTCCAGGTTTGAATCATGTTGATTTGGATTTCTGTGAGAACAATGTTTATGGAAAGTTGGGAATGAAAAGAAGAGAGAAAAATTAGAGCTTTTGCATACATATGTATGCGGGTCTGCTCAGGTATCATCTCTCAGTGGCTCTCACTATTATGTTAATTTTATTGATGATGCAACTAGTAAAACTTGGATTTATTGTATTCGAAATAAATTTGATGTATTTGATACTTTCAAGAAATGAAAATCTTTGGTTGAGAATGAGAAAGGAAATAAGTTTAAGTGTCTCAGATCAGACAATGGAGGTGAATATTGAAAGAAAGAGTTTGATAACTATTATCTAGAGCATGGAATTCGGAGACAGAAGACAGTTCCAAGAACACCATAGGAAAATAATTTGTTAGAAAGGATGAGCAAGACACTCGTGGAGCATATAAGGTGCATGAGATTGCATGCATGATTTCCCTTGCAATTTTGGGCAGGTGTTGTAGATACTATTGTTTATGTAATAAACAGAGACCCTTCAAGTTCCTTGGATGGTGGTATTCCAGACAAGACATGGAAATGTAAAAATGTAAGCTACTCATTTTCAAAGACCTTTGATTGTGAAGCCTTTGTCCACATCAATAAAGAAAATAGAATAAATCTCGAGGAAAAATCAAAGAAATGTACCTTTATTGGATATGGTCTTAATAATTTTGGTTATCACTTATATGATTATGAAAATCACAAAATCATTAGGTGTAGAGATGTCATATTCAATGAAAAGGTGTTGAATAAGGATCAGATGCAGCAAAAGAAACATGAAAAGGAAAAAAAAGAATACACAGTGTTTGATGAGATCAAAGAAAAAGTAAAGATGTCTGAAAATTATAATGATCAGTAGTCACAACAATAACAACAACAACATGCACCTAAAACACCTAAAAGTGGTGTTAGAAGATCTACCAAGATAAGTAGACCCCCTGAATGATTCTCTCCTTCATTATATTATGTATTGTTGACTGATTCTGGTGAACCAGAAGGATATGAACAAGTAATGTAGGTAGAAACTAGGAAGGAGAGGGAGAAAGCCATGGAAGAAGAGATGGATTCCTTGATGCATAACTAAACTTGGTATTTAGTCAAGTTGCATGCAGGTAAAACAACATTACAAAGTAAATGGGTTTATAGGTTGAAGGAAGAAGATGGAGAAAAATAAAGGTATAAGGCTAGACTTGTGGTGAAAGGGTTTGCATAAAAGAAAGGCATAGACTTTGATGAAATTTGTTCTCCTGTTGCTAAAATGACTTCAATCAAAAGTATTTTAAGTCTAGTGGCAGCAAAATATTTGCATCCTGAGTAGTTAGATGTAAAGACAACCTTTCTCCATGGGGATTTGGAGGAAGAACTATATATGTAGCAGCCACAAGGGTATGAGGTCAAAGAAAAGGAGAAATTAGTGTGAAAATTGAAGAATAATTTGTATGGATTCAAACTGGCTCTAAGGCAGTGGTATCTACAATTTGACAGGTTTATGTCTAAACAATATTATACTAGATGTCACTTTGACCATTGTGTTTATCTTAAAACGAAAAATGATGGAAGCTATATTATATTGTTATTGTATGTAGATGACATGCTTATTGTAGGGTATAACATGCAAGAAATAAATGTTCTCAAAGGAAAATTGGAAAATTCATTTGCAATGAAGGATTTGGGTGCTGCAAAACAAATCCTTGCTATGAGAATAACTAGAGACATGAAAATTCACAAATTAACATTGTCTCAATGTGAGTACGTAGAAAATATGTTGGAAATATTTAATATGCAAAATGCAAAGCCAATTAGTACACCTTTGGCTAGCCATTTCAAACTAAGTAAGGAGATGTATCCCAAGACATAGGAAGTGATGGATTATATGTGTGAAGTTCCATATGCATTAGCAATTGGAAGCTTAATGTATGCAATGGTCTGCACAAGACCCGATATTGCACATGTTGTGGGAGTTGTAAGAAGGTATATGAAAAATCTAGGAAAAGAGCATTGGATGGTCGTGAAGTGGATTCTCAAGTATTTGAGAGGTACCGCAAATCAAGAATTATGCTTCGATGGTTCAAATATGGCTCTACAAGGATATGTTGATGCATATATGGAATGTTCTACAGATAGTAGAAGGAGCGCCACAAGGTATGTGTTTACTGTAGGTGGAATAACTGTAAGTTGGGTTTCACAATTGTAAAACATTGTTTCACTTTCAACAATGGAAGAAGAGAATGTTGCTGCTACAGAGGCTGGTAAAGAAATATTTGGCTACAAGGGTTTATGGATTAATTGGGCAAGAAGCAGGAGATGGGTAGGTTATACAATGAACCAGAGTATCATTCTTGCAAAGAACTCAACATTTCATTCCAAGACTAAAAATATACACCTTAAGTACCATTTCATATCCTTAGTGTTAGAAGATGGATAGTTGAAGCTCGAAAATATACACACTAGTTAGAATCCTGCAGATATTTTAACAGAAGTTGTAACCAGGGAGAAACTGAGATTCTTCTCAGTTTTAACTAGTCTTCAGTATGATGGTGAAGATGAGAAACAACCAATTCTAAGTGGGGTCACTATCCAACAAGTGAAGCAATGATGGAGTTTATATAATTAGTCTCCAAGTGGGAGATTGTTGGGTGTGGAGGTTGATTTTAGCCATGTTGGATCCCTATTCGTAACAGGATGGAAACACCACTCATTTAATACCTTTCAGTGGGGTCCAGGGGGGGCGATGATTACTTTTATGAACCCCCTGGGCAGGGGTTCAAGGGAAGCGCCCACGAAGCTAAAAATAGATAAAAAATTACCTTGTAAAATATTGTAATTTTGTAGTCAATCTAGGTCATTCATTAAGAAGATGATATGACGGTAGAAGTTATGTTACTTTAGGGTATTTTCCCTATAAGGCAACCCTCATTTATATGAGGGAATTGTATTGCAACTATGTATTATTATTCTGTGAGAGATAGAGAGAGAGGAGGTTGTGTGAGAGCGAAGAGGAAATTAAAAAGGATAAGTTGTAGGTTTTATATTTTCATTTTGGTAGATAATATAAAAGGAAGGATTGGTTGCTTCTCTGTGGATGTATCTCAAACTGGGTGAACCACGTATATCTGTGTCTCTCTTATTTTATGTGTTTCTATATTTGTGTATTTGTCATTTTGTTGAAGCACTTGTACCATTTAATATTGACAAAGTATCCAAGAAATATACCCTCATCAGCTCAAGAGTCAAATTTTTTGAGATTTTTATCATTCCTTTTGATATAACATTTTCTCCCAAATATTTTGAAATGTTTCACTAATGTTGGTCTCCCTTTCCATAACTCATAGTGGATATTATAATTATTAGCCCTCAGTCCTTTTTTGTTTTCCTAAATAGACAATTGCTTCTACTACTTCTCCTCAGAATGTGTGTGGAACCTCTGCTTCATCCATCATAGCTCTATCCATTTCCTGAATTTTCCTATTCTTTCTCTCTAATCCATTTTATTGTGGAGGTCTATCCACTTGGTATTTCCTCCTTATGCCATGTTCTTCACAATAATCTTCAAACTCTCTTGAATTGAATTCCGCGCCTCTGTCTGATCTTAAAGATTTAATCATTTAAATCTTCCTCATTTTCAACTTGATCTTTAAATATCTTGAAATTTTTTAGAGCTTCTGATTTTTCTTTCAATAATATGATCCAAATACGTCTTGTAAAATCATTAAAAAATAAAATATAGTACCTTTCTCCTCTTGGGATTTTTATCTTTGTCGTCCCATATATATCAGTGTGAATCAAATCCAAAGGTTTAGAGGTTGAGAAATCCTTTGTCTTGAACTAAGTCCCCTTTTGCTTCCCAAATTTATAGGACTTACATATTGAGCTATCGGGCTTTGAAAATTTTGGTAATCCTCCTACTTCTTCTATTTTGTTGTTTTTTATTAGGCCTTTAAAGCTTATATGACCAAGTCTTTTATTCCACAATTAAGTTTGATTTTCCTTACTTGGGTAGCAGCTTACTTTGGAACCATGAAACATATATAAATTGTTGTGAATCCTGACTGCCTTTCCCACTAGCTTTCCATTTTCTTCTTTTCGGATCTCATAGGCTTTAGATCAAAAAGTCACATTGTAGCCATTATCACACATTTGACTCACACTGAGAAAATTATGCTTGACATATTCTACACACAACACATTTTGAGCCTTGGTCTTCTCATCAAGACTGACTATGCTCTTTCCCTTTATTCTTGCTAGAGCATTATTTCCAAAGGTGACATTGTTCACTTTGCTCTTTTCTTGTAGAGAAAATAATTTACTCTTATATCCATTCATTTTCTTGGAAGAACCACTATCCATGTACCATCTATTTTCTTGATCATGCACAGCCAAAGCAAGTCCACACTCCATGTTTTTCTATATATTTTGTTTCCAACTATTCTTGTCCTTAAGGAAAGTTGGCAACCAAGTGTATCGCAGTTTAAGGGGGTACTTAAAGTTGCTTCTGCACTCACTTTCCTTATGCCCAAAATGATTACACTTGAAACTTTCAACTTCATTCACCAAAGGATAGAAAGGATTTTTATTCCTAGGGAATGATTTTTGAGTTCGATAATCCTTATACTTTCTATATTTGAAATTTTCATCTCTTTAAAGTTTGACACTCTTGAAATTAATAGTTTTATGTCAAAATATATGACATTTATAGCTATGACCATAAAAAAATTGGATACCTGATATTTGCGAATTGATGAGCTTGGGATGGTTGTTTGTATCTTTGTTGTCTTGTTGGCTGAGTTATATCTCCTTGTGGAGGAATATTTGAGAAGTTAGTCTTCATGATCCAATGTTGAGTGCTCTTATGACATGGCTTTGTTTTATCTTTACTAACGCTCCCTTTTAGTACATTTACAAAGATATGGGGGACTTCAAATCCTATGGCCCTGACACTAATCTTTCCTTTAGAGACCTTTTGTAATTAAGAGTACCCTAGCATGCTTTATTTACTAGGGACCTTTGACTGCTTAAAATATGATCTAATTTTTTTGTTCCTTCAATAATGTTTTTGTCCAAAGACTTCTCAGTTCTGGACATCTCAAGGTTTGTTCTCAAGGATACTATTCCCGCTTCTAAACAATGACAATTCTCCTCCCATTCAAAGATCAAATCATTTAGAAACACTTCCATTCTTTTTCTTCCTCCAACTTGACTTATAGAGACAAAAATTATCCTTTGTATGTTTTTGAAATAATCTCCTCCTGCTTCATGATCGGTTCTTGCTTCAAGAGTGTATTATCTTCCTCTATCTTTTCACGTTCTTTTTGTTTTTCTTCTTATTAAAGTGCTAATTTCTATTTTATTTTAATGGTTTCTTCAAGTTTTTCTCTTTCATATACAAACTCCTCATTATCAAAGTTATGAATACCTTCTACAACTCACAACAACTTCTTTTTTAGTTTCTTCTTATTATTCCTAACCTTCTTCAATTCATCAAGAGCATTGTTGAGTTCCCCTACAAGATCCAATTTCCCTTCTTCTTCTTCTTCGTAAGAGTCTAAGACATTCTTGGCTTTGGAGTGATATTCAAGTGCCATAAGTATACATTCATTAGAATCATATTTTAAAGAATACTCGATATCAAATTCTAATGTAGAGTTGTCCTCTTTGGAGTTGAGCCCCTTCTTCTTCTGATATTTTTAAACTTTATCTATGGAATTTTGAATCTTATCCTTATTTGGCTTTTATTCAGATGATCACTTGTAAGAAAAATTCCTAACTCTTCCATAATCAAAGTATTTGAAGTGTAATTTTACCTTATACTTACCTGAACCTTTCTTCAATTTTCTAGTAAAATGAGTCAGCTCTTGATTAGATTCATAATTGGAACATTCTTGGTGATCTTTATGCTCCTTAGTCTTCTTAGACACATTCAATGCGACCTCCTTTGGTTCATTATTCCCTTTCCAAGTCTAATATTATAGGTCGTGAGGGTACTAAGTAGTTGGTCCATTGTGAGGTTTTTTAGATTTGTCATCTCCTTGATGGTTGAGATTTTGGCATTGAATCTCATAGGAAAAGACCTTAAAACATTATGAACAACTACTTCCTCTTTGATATCTTCACCAAGTCCTCTAATCATGTTCGTTACCTCATCAACTCTAAGGAAATATTATGATATGCTTTCTTCTTCATTCATCCTTAAGCTCTCAAATCTCATTTTGAAGGTTTGGAGCTTTGCTTGCTTGAATTTATCATCTCCTTCATGAATCTTCTTAAATTTATCCCAAACTTCCTTAGTTGAACTACAATGCACAACCTTTATAAGTTCATATTTACTAAGACCATAGATAATGGAATTATTCTCATTTACATTGTTAGCATACACCTTTTTACAATTTGGATCTATAAGAGGGGTTGTTGGGACAACATAATATACTAACATCTATCCCTAGGGACATGAGATAGCCCCCCATCCTAATTTTCGAAAATACGTAGTTCATTCCATTAAAGATTATTATCTTTCTTGAGTAAGCATCTCGATTCTCTTATCTAAACGTCATTCTTTATAGATCTACCTTCCAGTGGTTAAACTATTCTTGAAGGAACTTGGCTCTAATACCAACTGTTTGACTTAAGGAGTTATTAAGGGGTGAATCAATAATTGGTGCTAATTTTGACATTTGCATGTAATTCTTATTTTCTCTTTTCATTATGCATTCATTTGTGTGAGAATTCACAACTAAATACATAAGTAACAGAGTAAATCATTCACATACATACACACACCATCATTAATAATGAGAATCATACACATGTGAACACAAAGATTTCACATGGAAAAAAAAAGGGAAAACCATTAATCTGTTTGTTATTATTTTTTTGTGAGCACCCACTCACAGGAGGCCTCAACCCCCTTCAAAATACCAAGCCACAACATGCCAAGAGGCACCAACATCATATAAATTCAATCCATAACCTCCTTCAACCAACTATCCTACTTTTCATACAATTTTCAAACTGAGTAATAAAAGCCTACTTATATTACATAGAGACATAAAGAACCTAGTTTGTTGTCACACACAACTCCTTCCTCTCTGATTTGTGGCCTCACTCTCCACTACACACCTTACTACTCTATTTTCTCTGCTCTAGGACCTTAATTAGTTTGAAAAATCAACAACTCTTACCCATCAATTCTTCTCATGCTCACACACAACTGCTTACACGAAGCACACACCTTCACACTGAGAAAAAACTACCAATTTTTCTCCCCTCTCATCCTTTTTGCATCCATTCCATAGTTTTGTTCCTCTACAACTTAGGGAACAATTTTGTTTCCTATGACAATTACTCTGCTTGAGTGTACTATTGCAAGACACTCCATTTTCTTGTTACATGACATTATTTAGCCACTACTATTATATTAATTTTTTGGAATGGCCCTGCTATGGATTTTTCTAGCACCGTCAGCAGCAGAGTGCTTCAAGGGACATAGAAATCCTCCTAGAGACATCTGCTGGGTTGATTGTAGACCAACGCCTAGGACATATTAAATAGAGGAGTGCGTGGAAGATTATGAGTGGGGTTTCTGTTGCACTCCAATTGTCACGTAAGTAAAAAGAGAATAAAGAGGGTTTGGTTAAAAAGTCTTTCATGTAGGAAAACTCAAGCCGACACGTGGATCGAAATGCTCAGGGGGTAAATCAGGCCAACCTCAAAGAGAAATGTCTAGTTCTGGTGGCCAATACACAACAACGGGAAGCTTTATATTGAAGTTTTAGTAAAGTGAAGAGGAGGAAAGGAAGGATGGATTTCGATGCAGAGGGTTGTAAACATGACATAATCCTAAGCAGCACTATTCAAGCAGAAATATGGAAGAGAGAGAAGTTGGAAATATAAAAACAACGGAGTGCTCATTTAGGTTCCATACCAGATATAACATGGGTACCATTAGCGCTAAACAAAAAAATTAAATCTGGGCTCAAACAGGTACTGCAGGTTAATCAAATAACACAAGTAAATCTATCTTGTACAAAGGTACTGTAGGTTATAGTCCAACACAAGTAAATCTATCTTATGCACATGTACTGTTCGCTTATTTAGTAGCCTAGGTAAATCCATGAATCAAAGGGAAATCGATAGATTCATCACACTATATTTAGAGAAGGAAAACATATATGAAATGAGATTATAGAAGGGAAAACATACTGCGCGTTGATCTTCTTGGAATCATGAGGGAGTTTCATTAATCCAATATGATTCCAACATACTAGTCTATTTACATTCAACCAAGATATAACTCAAGTCCCTCATGGACATGCAAGTAGAACCAAAGTGGAATTGTAGAAATCATGGCCTATAGGTGCAAAATTCCCTAACCTATGTTAAGTCTTTCTCCCCCCTATTTATAAGAAGAGGGGGAGCTTGGGTTTCAGTTACAAAAAATATCTTTGCGAGAGCTCCAGCTGTTTGCTAGACTAGCTGTCTCAGCATGCAAGGCTCTCTTTCCAAAAATGATTACAATCTCGATTTGGTCCCTTCTTGGAAATAAACATAAATTACATAAGAAACAGAAATCAAGAAAACTAAAAGATGATGGAGGAGGTATCCCTTTAGTGCTCTTGTGAAGGCCCCCCTAACCAAAGCCACATCTCTGCCATGATGTGCTGGCCAGTTCACCTGTTGCTTTCGGCTTAACTACTTGAGTAGCTCATTCTCCGGAGTTGGGAGTGGGTCAAATGTGAATTTCTGTAGTGGAGTGGAAATGGAGCACCTCTCGACAGTCCTTTGTTGTGTATAGGAATAGAACACCATGTCATTCCATTAAGTCTTATTGAGCCCCCTTTACTGGTTTACCGTTGTGTCATACTTCATTCAATGCTTCAGCTGTCGACCCATCCACCTTCAATGCCCTTTACCATGCGCTCGGGGCCTTATGATAGAGGGACTTTTCCTCTTAAATAAATGTTTACAGGGAGAGACCTTCCTATCCGCTTTAGCCCCTTTATTACAGGCCCTTCCTGTAATTTTCTTCATATAAATGGGGGCTTGAACCAGGTTCTTAGCCCGAAGGCATTAGAGCCTTTAAAAGCCCGTCTGGGGGCCTTTTTCCTTTAATACATGAAATCTCGAACTTCAATGATTTCCGATATTTCACACTAATATTTCCTCTTGACCCCTACGATCGCTGATTTGCGGGGTCAGGCTCATCAAAGGCATCACAGTCACAACACGGGAGATGGAGACCCTTTACCTCCCTTTATAGCACTGGACGACTTGTCTAGATGTGGAATCCTTATAAGATAGAACATATGAAATATTGCATCTGGGAGGATCCCCGCATATCGCAATCACAATCCTTGAGGGACTATGGGAGAGGATGGACTTGACTTGTGCGATCGCCGATCACCGGTTTGCACCTTTAGTGCATGGCCCTTGGTTCTTCGAACCTCCATGTGATCGTAGGCTAACACCCTTATCGGAGCCCTTTTTAATGCAAATCACAATCTTAGGTTTGTAACTGGAGTTGCGACCTTTTACCTTTGTTGATCGCCAATTTCTGGTACTGGGCCCACCCAAGGTATTGCAATCACAACACATTAGAGGGAGAAACCCATCCACTTCTTTTCATAGAGTGGGCCGACTTTTCTGGACACGAAACTTTCATAAACCGTGACACATAAAATATCACATCCAGGAGGATCTTTCACATATGTCAATCGCAACTTGGAAGGAACTTTGGTGGAATAAAGACTTTGCTTTGTGTGATCATCGATTGCCAATGTGCAATGGGTGACGTCATCCCTGCCATGTGTCACTCAGAAATGCCCTGATAGAACCCCTGAAAATGTTGAATTTGCTTGCCATGTGTCCTTGGTACTGCCACGTTAGCTCCATACTACCACGTCATGATGATGTCAGCTATCATGTCATTTTTGAGGACTAATGGTAGTCTTCCATGTGCCCCCTGGAGGAGAGAGAAAAAGGCTCGTCTGTCCCTATTTTGCATCGATTTCCTTTGTTAAATGATTTCATCCTCTCCCAGTGCTTTAACAATGAGGGCTCAAATTATCGGTGATTTTAGTATTTATAGGCGTTCGGCAATATTCAGGACCCTTTGCCTGTGTGCACGTCTTTGTGCCTATGATCGTTGATATGTGATGTCGACATTCATAATCATGAACCATTGATAGGCTATGTGTCGTGGACCATTCGACCGCTGATTGTGCTTTGCGCTCTGCCTTGGTCCCGCCAATAGCCGATTTGTGATATCAGCGATCGGCTGATCATTGATCTTACTACCTTCCTTTGTTGCCGAAGGAAGCTCTGATTGCGATTTGTGATGAGCCTTTTCCTTTGGGCTATTTCCCTTTTTTTTCTAAATTTCCAAGGGCAACTTTAAAATTTCTCCAACTTCTGATCCAAAAGTCCATTTTTGGACTTGCATATACTGTTGGAAAGCTTATCACAAGCACTATGCAATGGAGAGGGATTGATTAAGCTATGGGAGCTTCTATGGCTTGGGAAATGGATTCAAATTTCACTGCTTTTCTACACTATGGGCAACTGATAACTTGTAAAGAAGTGAGTGACAACAGGACCTAAGATCTTTTCCAATGCTGAGAATTAATTCTTAGTCCATCTGCATACTCAAGTAGTTCCTCCATTAAATTTTGTCTCTACAAATAGCATGGCTCTCCAACACATAATATGTACTTCAAAATGGTATTTAGATCTCTTGGTCTAAACTACATTAATACTCTTTTGTAGGTCATGGTCCTCTTTGCTTTCTTCATTCCTTTCTTCATAATTCCATGTTTTCACAATTAATTCAAGCAGTAGGTTTTACTTGTTCTTGTTTAATGAGCTAGGCTCCATTAATTATTTCAATAAAATCGTGGTCCTTTCTACCTTGATATCAATGACACCAAATTTCAAATTTAGCTGCAAACCAGTTCGATCATGTTAAATATTTATATGGCAGACATCCAATTTGGTAGAACTACCAAATTCAAAGAAGATGAGCTAAAGTTTTCGACCTATTTAAGCTCCATTGAAACATAGGCCCATAATGTTTAGTCCTTGGTTCTTTTTCAATACAAACTCATGAAATTTCTTAATGAAATAGACCCATAATCTTTTGGTTATATTAACATGTGAAACCCTACTAAAATTCCTACTACACCCCTTTGCACCATAACCCTAAGTGCTTAACCTTTGTTCACAAAGATTGTGCACGTGTGGTCTTTACATCCTCATAGAACCGTTTTCTGGTGCTTATTTCTTAGACTTTATTTCTCAACAAAAACTCAATGGAGCACCTTTTATTACCACCGAGAACTTTTCTTCCGAAATTATGTTACTTCTAAGGTAATGTGTCTCATTGGGACCACTGCCTAACACACAAACCAACCATAATTTCACCAAGACTACCTATAAGCCATGTCCTCTTAGAACAGAACTATTGTCATCACCTATCAACTCACCTTTCTGTCTCTCATCTCCATCCTATGCCACTAAACTTGGTACTTTTCTACCTGTGCATCCCTTTGTAACTTCCGAGACGAGTTTCCCCAGATAATTGTTTCTTCCAAGGTTGGCTTATTTCAAGGTTACATGTCCCATGGGACCACACCACTAACACCTGGATCAATCGTATTTTTGCTAGGATGGCCTGTCAGCCATGTCCTCTTAGAGCTAATACCTTGGGCAAGGATGCCACATGTAACTGGCCAAGTGGTGCCATGTGTCACCCACTTTTGGCCCTCTTGGCCACCCAACAATGTTGAATCTACATGAGATGTGTTACATGCCTAGAGTTCCATGTCACCCTCTATTGTTGTTATTAGTCCCTTTGTCACCTGTCGTCCTCTGAGATGAATCTAGGACAGTTAGTCATGCGAGAGAATCTAAAATGTTTTGTTTTTTTAAGGTTTTTGGATGACCAATGTTATGAATGATTTGAAAACAGGTGCTTAAGCCTTACCAGTTACTAAGTTAAATGAAAGGGATTCTTTTTGTCTAGCTATAGTTAACTGATTTAAAATAAGTGAATACTAGAATATTGATGAAATATAACTTGCTAAATATTCAGATCGAATATTTGACTGGTTATAACAAAATAATACAGGCAAACAACATTTCCTGTAGAACAAAATATATTTAAACGAATGCAGATTTGTATGACAATTAATTGATATAGAGTAGTTTATAATAACAAATAGTCTTATAAACTAGTCCCTAGTTATTGTTTATAACTTCATAGGGGATTTAAGACTGAATGATACTCAGTATGATCTTACCCAGATCTCTGCATAAAGACTTAAATATATCAAGAAAGACATAATGAAATAAGCACATAAGAAAAAATTATTAGGAGACAAATTATAGAAGGAAAATTTAGAACCCTTTCATTAACTTGAAGTAAATATCCAGCTTGGTTACAATTATGTTCTCAAATCTCATCCAAGGGTTCAACCCTTAATAAATTGAAGGAGGAGTTATTTATACAAAAAGTTCTTCTAGATATTTTCAAAATAAAAATACAAAAATAGTACAAAACTATAGGAATTTCAAAACTACTAAGTGTTGGAACTATTCTTTAGGAACCTGTTGATGATGCGGTCCCCAAAAAGTGATTCCCAATTGTCTTTCAGTTGTTGATGAAAGTTAATCGATAACCTCACACAAGTGATCCCATTGTTCTTCACTTGGTATAACAAGATTTACCAATTTCCTGTAAACTTCATCAACCTTGGCGTATTTCTCAAAAGTGCGCTTATTTACAAAAATGTGTTTAATCTCATGCTTAATAGTCAACTCAAAATCTAAAGCTTCTAACATTTTCTTCCCCGTAATATGACCCTTTATGCCTGCAAAATTTTCTTTATCGATTGCTATAGTATAAAGCTTTTGGCAGTATTCTTCCAAACTGATCAACCTGTCATTTGGGGCAACTAATCCTGGTAGTCCTCTCTGATTTAGTAAATTAAACTTAAAATGAAACCTTTGAACAAAAATCTTCAAGGTTTGGAACTTTGTCTCTAACTGAGTCATAAGGTTCTTTTTCTGCAAAACCTTCTTGATCTCCAAAATGGTTTCTATTTTGTCCAAAATCTCAATCTGGTCCAACTCGACCCTCGTTTTTGAATTAAACTTTGATCATGTTTGTAGCTTCACTTGGTTTATCTTTAAGAAGTTTCTTCACTTCATAAATAACTATTTGACATCTATTTATAAGTTCCTCCTACTAAATAATGATCTGAATGGAGGGCCATACTTCAGTTATGGCCTGACTAATATTTTCCCAAATGCTTTCCTTAGCTTTGGCCAAGGTTTGAGCCATTAATAACTCACTCTGAAACTCTTATATTATTTTGTTTAACATGTGGGTCTTCTGCATTTCTTTAACATACAAAGTGTCATTCTTTATCTTCTGGGCTTCTAGATTTTTAAATTTCTTGTGAAGCTTTACATTTTCTTGTTTCTGGTGAGTTAGCTTTTGTAAGAGTTTATTCAAATCCCCTGTTGTTGATGTATATTCTACTGTATAGGAATAGTTGTGTTGGGATCTATAACTAACCAATTAAATTGTTCTTTTTCCTTAAGTACTTTCTCAATTTTCTCCTCCATGGTCTTTATCTGTACATTCTGCTCAATGATCAGCTTGAGAATTTCTTCATTGTGTTGTTCACTTTCTGCTATCTCCTTGGTCCAAGGGTACTCTATAGAAGGAAGTTTGAGCGGCTTCCTTAATGCTGCAATATCTGTATTTTTATTTTTGATAATATATTCTGCAGCCTTAACATCAACAACGTCATATCAAATTTTAATCACTAAGTCTCTTAATAACTTTACCTTGTTATCCTTTTCTAAAGATGATGCCTTTTCAATCTTCAAATATGACTTCACATATTACATAGAAATTCTGGGTTTTGACAATGTCATAGCAATATTGGTCATGGTATAGAAAATCATCTCACCGGACTGTCTATGCATGTCCATTTGATCAATTGGGTGTATCTGATTAGCATCAAAAGAAAATACAGTCTTCTTATAATTAGAAGAGGCTTTGGGAAAAGGGACTTGAGCCTATAGAAAAGCCATTTTCATTCTTCCCTTTTCGTTGTCAAAAGTTGTCAACAATCTATGCTGTGAAGTATAAGTCTTCGTCCAAACATGTGCATAAACATTTTCCTTTAAAGCTTCATTCTTCTTCTTAATTTGAAGGAAATTAGTGAATATGTTTGGCTCCTTTGTTTGACTTGCTCCTGCAGATTAGGTTTTTTTGTCCCTATAAATACTTGTGAATCATCCAAATTGATGAGGATAGGATCCTTCTGACCCTGAGTAGTAGTAGTACCTTTGGAGTCAATCCTTGATTTCTTTTGATAATGTATGAATTACTTTTCTCCAACTGTTGATGATGAAGATCCTTCTTTGGGCCTCTTGTCATGCTTGGTTTGAGAAGTAGGAGTCTAAAGAGTAGAAGGAGGTAAAAAATGTTCTTCTGCTTCTTGAAGTGCATTCTCCTCCCATTTTTCTTGATTTATGAACTTCTCAATCTATGTTCTTGGTGTATGATTGTAAGGCATCGTTTTGAGTTCCACCCTTAATTTTGAGATAATACTGAATTGGTCATAAGACCAGGTGAAGCTCGGTTGAAAACCCATCTGTTTTAGTATTACATCTGCTTCTAAACCCGTTGATCTAGCATTACAAATGAATGATCCTACTTGTGCTTATCTTGAACTAAGATCTCCTCTTCCCTAAAATAAAATGAAGTTCATCCATATTTATCATTTTCCTAATGTATTCCAGAGAGAAAATTCTCATTGGAACATATTTGGGCAATTTATATGGAGCCAATTTGCAGGCATATACTTTGATCTCTGTGTAGTTCTGGTAAGCATACCAGTCTCCTATTCTAACTTGATCACTGAGATGAAGGATCCTTTTGATTTTTGTACTGATCCTGGGTTCAATATGACTGCTAAGAAGCTGTGCAATTGGGTGAATGAAACAATCAATGAAGTCTAAAAATCTGAAGTTAGTTGAGTTCTTCCTAATCAATGAGGTCCGGTGTGTGATTGGTTGATTCTCTTGCTAATAATATTACTTGTGTAGAACAATAGGTATCATGTCTCCCTGCTAAAAAATAAACATATGTGCTAGCACAGAGGAGTATTTAAACACTCCTTATGTAGTTATATTCATCAATTGCTCATGAAGAGCTTTAGCCAAAAATTGACTGTAATTATACATGAAGGCAAGTTTTTTTTCTTTAGACAAAATGGACAGATAACCTAAGACAGATTCATCTACCCATTGATTTGTTTGGTAGCCTGAAAATAAATAAATTAGGGAAATTATGTGTTTATCTCTCTCAGGGAACATAGATGTTGGATAAGGAGAATTATTTTTAGGGAGCTTAGCATCTTCAGGGAGAAATATCTAAAAAAATTGAGCTCTTTGAGGGAAGGTGAGCTTATGATATAGGTCGATTAATGCTAGTGGAGAAAAAGCTAAGGGAATCATTTTTCGGGATAATAAGCATTTTGTTGATGATTTCTAGGGTGATAGATATCATAATGTCTCCATTCTGAGCTACCACAGTTATCTGGAGTGGATTATACTTGGATTGGCACCACATGATTAGATCAGGAAAATAATAGGTCTGAGGTAACATGTATAGAGGTAGAAGGGATTCCCATAGGTTTATGTCATCTTTAGAATCAATATAGGTCTGTTTTAGCCAATTATGCAATTCGAACATGTTGAATTCACATTCATTATCTATGATTTTAAAATATTGGTCAGCTAACGGGATGTGGTCTAGGTCTAAGGCATCAGAGGCTTTTGGGGTTTCCTGTAATGCAGAGGAATTGGTAGATGGCTTGTCTTTCTTCTGGGAGCCATAATAACATAACTGTAATGTAGGATAACAGAAGAGTTGCATAGATACCTTAAAATGTCTCTTACTATTTGTAGGCTTGGCTCGGCATAGACTGTAAAAACAGGAACAATGGATTCAAACAGTGAAAGAGCTATTTAGGAAAAGGGCGTAATGGGGCAAAGGGATTATTTATCATCATATTATGCTTGCCATTATAGGAGAGTCATTACTTAAAGGAAAATTAGTCATTTAATGCAGGGAGATCAGTGACAGGAAGAAATAAATTGATGGCAATGGATAGGCCGAAATGAATAGGCGACAACGTGAACGTGGCATGGAGCGGTTGGAGGAAGAAGGTGCGGGAGATGTTACCATTGGTGCGTTATCGAGAGGAGCAGGAAGATAGATTGGCGGATTTCGGAGGGGGGGAGTGGCAGTAAGTGGTAAGGAGTGATGGGGGTGCAAAGCTCGGAGGTGATGACACGTTAGTGGGGGGTCCGCGTGGGCAAAACAACTTTTCACACTCCCCCTGCCGTTATCCAATAACATGGCGAGGGGGTGCGAAGTGGCTTCCCCATCATTGATCGGGGTGGGGAGGCCGATCGCTGTCTCTTTTTCGTCAACCTTTATCACTTAATGACCAATGCCTTTTGTCATATATGACTTTGAAAAAGAACATAAAATGTTTATTTAAAAAAGATTAATCATCCTTTTAAAAGTAATTAAGTGCTAAATTAAATTTAACTAACTTTGGCGCATTTATGATTACAACCATTATTTACTTAATTCACTAATAATCCTATTCTAATAGAACTTTGGCCAAATTTTGAGCATAGTAGGCCATTTATTTATCCTATTCTATCCTATCTTCTAATGTTCGATCAACTTTAAATAGTTTGGTGAACTTATTCACTAATCTAAAACATAAGTTTAAATGATTTGATCAAGATTAAACAGTTTGATCCAAATCAGAAGCAAAGGTTGTGGCATGAAAACAAGTTGCACACAAAACCTTTATTTATTACAAATGCAATTGGCTTCTATGAAGTGGCATTTAAACAAGCACATTTATACATTTTTTTTATTTTCCTTTGATGGGGTTTTATTTCATCTCTTTTTTTATTTTCTGTCTTTTTCATATTTCCATTTTTTATTTATTTTTTCATACCCTCTTTTATAAAATAAAAACTAACTTATCAAAAATAAAGCTTGTTACAACATCAGCTCCAACTGGGGACTGCTTCCTCCTGTAGGTCCTAGAGAACTTGGAAATCCATGTGCCTTCTCCTCAGGCTAATGGGGTCTCTGTTGAAACAAATACACACTGCATGTAAAATAAAACCCTCTGGTATTATACAATGATGAATGAATGGAAACCTCTCAATACTGAATGTAGTGCTTCAAGTATTTCCCATTGATAGGAAATGAGGAATACTCTCCCTCCAAATTCTGCAGAATGAAAGTGTTATTACCCTTAACCTCAACAATGCTAAAAGGACCCAACCAAAGGTTTTCAAACTTGCCATGTTTCCCTTTGTCTTCTCTTCTAGCATCCCATCTTAGTACCAAATCACCTTCCCTAAAATCTCTTTCCCTAGCTTTCCTATCAAACAAGCTTTTCATTTTACTCTGATATTTCTTAAGCTTGTAATGTACTTCATCTCTATCCTCATTTAATTCTATGATCTGATTTATTCTTCGAGAGAAGTCATCAGGCTCTTCATTTGACTCTTGCAAAAACTTCATAATAGGAAAAGTTAAATGTGTGGGAAATATAACTTCTTTTCCATAAACAAGTTGAAAAGGGGATTTACCTGTTGGTTTTTTGGGTGAAATCTTGTTGGCACAAAGTGCATAAATGAGATGACTGTCCCAACTCATGTTATGGTCCTCCAATGTTTCCTTTATAACTTTAACCAAACGTTTATTTGAGGACTTTGCCAATCCATTTCTCTATGGATAGTATGGAGTAGAATGATGCAACAAAATATGATATTTCTGATAGATTTCAATCATCTTAGTACTGCTGAATTCTTGTGCATTGTCTGTCACTATTTTCCTGGGGCATCCAAATCTAGACAATATGTATTCTTCATTAAATTTGATAACAACAGTATCAGTTGCATTTCTAACTGGAATGGCTTCTACCTATTTGCTAAAGTAATTTGTAGCAGTTTATATCCATCTGTGTTTACTACTTGGTGGAGGATGAATTTCATCAATAAAATCCAATCCCCATTGAAGGAATGGTGCTTGGACTAGTACTGGAACCAATGGAATGGCTTCTAATCTCTTCTTTCCTACAAACATTTGACACTCTGTACAACTCCTAACCTTTGATCCCACCTGTGCAAATAGATTAGGCCAATAAAACCCTGTCGTTAAGATCTTATAAGTAAAAGCCCTCCAAGCATAGTGTCCTCCACAAATTCCTGCATGAAATTGAACAATGGTCCCTTTTGTCTCATTTCCTGTTAAGCAAAGTAAAAGGATGTTAATAGGATCCTTCTAATACAGATTTTCATTTACAATATAGTACTTTACAGCCTTCAACTTCAGTGTTTTACATTGATTTTTGCCGAATTTAGGTGGGCATTCAAATTCTCTAAGAAAATTCACAATATCAAAGTACCGATCTGAAACTAAAAAAATTCATTAATGTGAATCAGAATTGTCTAATCTGATGCAAAAGGTTCTTATGGATTCTCCTGTGTTGGGAATTCAGAAGATTCTTGTGGATTCTTCTTAGTTGGGCTCTCAAAAGGTTCTTGTGGATTCTCCTGTGTGGGGGTTGTAGAAGGTTCTTGTGGATTCTTCTCAACTCGGATTTCAAAAATAGAATTTATTCCTAACATATTGCAATTGGATTCAGCAAGGAGCTTAGCTAGGCCTTGACCTTTTACTAGGTTGGTAGTCTTGATGATGAGATCATACTCTAAAATCTTAGTTATCCATCTCCCTCTCCTTCCATCAGTGTCAGGCTGAGTTAAAATAGTTTTGGCAGCACTATTGGGTACATAAGCAATGATAGAAAAGTGGAGGAGATAGACTTTGAAGGCTTTCATAACTTGAACTAAATAATAGGCCTGTTTTTCAATAATGTCATAATTTAGCTCAACATCACTCATAACCTTTCTAAAAGAGGAAATAGGTTGGTCATCTCTAGCTTTGCTCTGTTGCAAAAAAACAACAGCTAAGGCAGTTTCAGAAGCAAAAGAAAAGACACTGAAAGGTTTAGAGTAATATGGTATGACTAAGATGAGGGCTTCTGCAATGGCCTTTTTAATCTGATCAAATTCATACCTAGTAGAAATAGTCAATTTAACTTCATGGTTATTTTTCAGCATATCACTTATATCCTTAACTATTTCAGCATAATTAGGGATACACCTTCTTAAAAATTTAATTTTTCCAAGGAAAGCTTGAACTTCCTTCTTGTTCCTTGGTAATATGAGTGCCTGAATTTCTGAGACTCTTTTAGGATCAATGACTACTCCTTTAGAAATGATGTGGCTGAGTAGTTTTCCTTCTTGGAGTGCAAACAAAGACTTCTTGGGATTAAGATAAATCCCAAATTTTCTGCACCTATCAAAAACCTTTCTCAAATGCTTTAAATGCTTTTCATCAGAATTGGAAAAAACAGTTAAATCATCTAAATAAATAATAACAAATTTGTTGGTCTTACCTGCAAATGATAGGTCCATAACATGTTGAAATGTAGCTCTAACGTTAGTTAACCCAAAAGTCATCCGGGCATACATGAATGTGCCCTAAGGAGTTGTGAATGCAGTTTTTTCTCTATCCTCTAGACTAAGCATAATCTGATTATATCTAGAAAAACCATCTAACATGGAAATTCTACGGGCTCTTGACACTTTATGAAGTAATTGATCCGTTTTAGGTAATGGATAATAATATTTCAGGGAAAATTTATTCAAATTCCTAAATCCCACACATAATCTAATTTCACCATTTTTTTTTCTCACTGGAACTAGATTGGCTACCCAATCAGAATATCTCAATGGAAGTATTATTTTAGAATCCAATAGCTTCTTAAGTTCTTTTTAAATAACAAGAAGGACATGATTAATTCTCCTCAATTTTTGTCTGAAAGGTTTTTCCTCTAGTTTTAATGGAATTTTATGTTCAATAAGAGATGTATCATATGATTTTTATAAGATCATGAAAAAACATCTTTGTAGGCTTTATGTAGGAATAAATATTTGTCTAGGGCTTCCATTGATAGGGATGCATAAATTTTAACATTTCTGATCTCTTCAGAACTTCCAATGTTATAAATTTCAATATTTTCCTCATGTGAATCAGGTAGTGGATTTTTGGGGACATCATTATGATCAAAGAGATTCTCAAGAGGGATTAACCCTTTTGTAATAAAATTTTTACATAGTTGGATAATGCTATGATAAAAAAATTTAGAGTCAAATTGTGATGTTTGATTTTCGTTATCAACTTGAAGATTATCAAGTTGTTCTTCCTCAACTTGCAAGTTTGAGAATTCATTAATGACTTGCAAAAGTGATTTTAGTTACTCTTCATCATCAAAGATTTCCAGTGCTTAAGATTGTCAGGAATAGATGGTCTATACTTGACTTGAATTTGATACTGGACAAGCATTTTATCAGGAACTTTAAAGGAAATTGTAGAAACAACCAAAAAAATCTGCATGCATGTTTTGATCTCTAGGAATAACAATGATATTGAATGCTAAAAAGAAATTTCCAATTGAATCCCAAAATTTATTCCTATAATATCTTAGTCTGGGGTGCTTAGTTTGACACTGATTCCTAACTTGTTTGAAAATAAGTTCAGAATCACTGTATACACTTAAATTATGCACCTTAAGACTTCTTGCTAACTCCAATCCTAGCAGAAAAGCTTCATACTTTGCTACATTATTAGTTCCATCGAATTAAAGTGTGTATGATTGGGTAATGTTTTCTCTATCCAGTGAAATAAATATAATTCCAGCTCCTTCTCCTTCCTTTGAGCAAGAACCATCAAAGTACAATTTTAAAATATCACTTTCAATGCTATTAGGTTGATCAACAATGTTTTCAATAGTAAGTTGAGTATTTTGTGAATTATTAACTGATAATTCTAAACACCCAAAGTCTTGTTCAATAACATAAATAGGATGATTCCTAGCTTGATGAGATTTACAAACAATATTCATAAATCTAACTTCTTTGTATAGCCTAATATGGTCACCCCCATATACTGGAATAGTGGCATAAGACATATCCATTTGTAAGATTCCTCCTAATTTAGCACAGGAAGATCTTGATAATAGCATGCCAAATTTGGGAGCGATGTCAGTGGCTACTATGTCTAAAGCCACAATTTTGACAAGGATCTGAGCTAAGGTAACCACCAAATCTTTAATAAGTCCAAGACAAGGTACTTTCTTGGAGTCAAAAGTGTAGAAATCATGGTAAGTTCTAGTGAATTCTAATTGCAGATGGTCCATGATTACTTTAGGCATCAGATTATGGGAAGCCCCAAAATCTAGCATATAGTTATATAACAGGAAATCATGAATTTTCAGAGTCACATAAAAGGGTGGTACATTCTCATCTATCATGTCAGAGCTAGGACCAAAAACTACTGAGGGTTTCGTCCGAAAGGCTTATCACATCCCCTTTAGCATCCACATTGGATGACTGAATCCATTTAGAAACTTGGTTCTTATACCCTGGGTTCTTTGACAGTTCAACTAGGGGAATTGATATTTTAACTCTTTCCAGTTCTCTTTCAACATTAAAAGTTGTCAAAACAGTTTTATCAATTTGGCTTGTTTCAACTATTTGATTCAATGGTTGAATGATTGTTGTCTGGGTTTCAGCAGATTTTATTTGAGGTTCATTTAGAGTGGGACTTTTTGGAGGTCTACCAGGCCCTGACCTAGGTCTTAGATCGTATCTTCTATTCAATTCTCCAATTAAAAATTCAGAAAAGGCCTGATATTTAGAAATTTGATTGTCTTCTTGATTTTGAGAAGACTGATTTAAAGGGTGAGAAACAATAACATTATGTACAGATGAAGAATCAAAATTATTTATATCTTCAAAAATTAAAGGTCCAATGTCATCTAGTTGTTGGTCATCAATCATCATAGGGGGTTGGATTTGTTGATCAGTGTTAGGTCTCTGCAAAATTTGAGTTTGAGGGACTCTTCTAAACTACGTTTGTGGTCTAGAAACAGTTTGTTGTATCATTCTAGGTTGAGTTTCAATATTAGAAATCCTATTAGAAATGTTTCTAAGTAATTATGTTATCTCATCTATCTTTTGATCATCGTTTTTGGTTTTTGAGGAAGATCCTTCTTCCTTAGCTTTCATTTTTCTTTCAGCCTTGGCTTTGAGTTTAGATGAAGATGATTTATTAGCTTCAACTTATGTAGCATTAGTTTGCATGTCTTCAAGGGTAGGGGATGTCCTTTCCCTAAGCATGATTGTAAAGTCATCAATGAAGGCTTTGGAAAACCTAACTTTTGCTGTTGTAACTGGAGGTTTACAATCAGGAGGCATTTTGTGGTAAAGTTTATTGAATCATTTAATGAAATCTGCTACTGGTTCTCCATGGTTTCTTTTAAGCTCTTCAAACTCTGTAAGATAGTAAATTGGATCCTTTTTAACACCCCACTGATTCTTGAATATGATATTTAATTCATTCCAATATTGAATTGAATCAGCTCTCAGTTGTGTAAACCAAATCCTAAAGTTTCCCTCTAAAGACTGAACAAATAATCACATATATACATCCTCATGCTCTATGTTCATATTATATGAAAAATCTAAAAAGGTAGCTAGATGATCTTCTACAGACAAACCAGTTTCCCCATTAAACCTGGGCAGGTGTTTCAAATACCCATCAGGAAAATTGTTGAGCTGGTTGGGAAGATGTAGGGCAGCATATCTAGCTTGAATAATGGGTTTAAAGGCCATATTTGAAGATGAAGAAGAAGATGATTCAGTAGAAGAGGTAGGAGATGATGTAGTGGAAGATGAAGAGGAAGGTGGTGAAGTAGTGGGTGAAGATGGAGGTGTAAAAGTAGGAGTAGGAGAATGGGAAAGTGGAGGATCCCTAAAAGTTTTCAAAGGTGTTTTAATAACTAACTTCTGAACCTCTATTTCAACATGTTCTTTACTTTTAAACAAAGGTTTTGAATATATAGAGAAGGTTTCTTCAAGTTGGGCAGAAGTAGATGGAAATGTATAATGAGTGGGGGAGATAAAATCAGTTGGTTTTAGCTCCGGTAAATGTACATCTAGTTCTTCCTCTGACTTGGGTGAATCTGAAAATATTTCAGGAATTTTGTATGATTCCAAATATTGGACTAAGAGAGATGACTGCAGATAAACTCCTTTATATAAAAGTTCTAAAACACTAGGTGTTAGATCAACCAAATTGAATTCGGCTAGAACAGAGCTAAAGGGATTAGAAGCTGAAATATCTTCAGGCTATAACGACACAAAAGAAGAAGTAGAAGCTTCAAGTCTCCTTCTAAACAAGGCCGCTCTCACTAATCTCTCTGGATCAGATAAAGGAGATATAATTTGAGAGTCAGAGTGAGATCTGGTATGTTTTGAAGGAGCCAAATTGGTCTAGTGGAGTCGCCAGGTGAATGATTTTAACCTACAATTTCTTTATTCACCTTAAAGAAAAAGTCTTAATCGTTGTCCTAGGGAAAATAGTTCAATTTTCGATCCCCGACAACAGCGCTAGTCTGATGTTGTCCTTCGAGATGAATATAGGTCAGTTAGTCATGCTAGAGCATCTAAAATGTTTTGTTTGTTTTTAAGGTTTTTGGATGACCAATGTTATGAATTATTTGAAAACACATGCTTAAGCTGTAACAATTACTAAGTTAAATGAAAGGGATGCTATTTGTCTAGCTATAGTTAATTGATTTAAAATAAGTGAATTGAAGAATATTGATGAAATATAACTTGCTAAATATTCAGACAGAATATTTGATTGTTTATAACAAAATAATATAGGCAAACAATGTTTCTTTTAGAAAAAAATATATTTAAACGAACGCAGATTTGTGTGACAATTAATTGATATAGAGGAGTTTATAATAACAAATAGTTTTATAAACTAGTCCCTAGTTATTGTTTATAACTTCACAGGGGATTTAGGACCGACTGATACTCAGTATGATCTTACCCAGATATCTCCATAAAGACTTAAATATATGAAGAAAGACATAATGAAATAGGCACATAAGAAAAACTTACTAGGAGAGAAACTATGGAAGGAAAATTCAGAATCCTTTCATTAACTTGAAGTAAATCTCCAACTTGGTTACAATTCTGTTCTCAAAGCTCATCCAAGGGTTCAACCCTTAATAACTAAAAGGAGGATTTATTTATACAAAAAAATATTCTAGATACTTTTCGAAACAAAAATAGTACAAAACGATAGGAATTTCAAAACTGCTAAGTGTTGGCACTATTCTATAGGAATCTATTGATAATGTGGTCCCAAAAACATGTTTCCCAGATGTATTTCAGTTGTTGATGAAAGCTAATCAATAAATTCACACAAGTGATCCCATCGGCCTTCACTTAGTATAACAAGATTTACTAATTTCTTGCAAACTTCATCAACCTCGGTGTATTTCTCAAAAGTGGGATTTTTTACAAAAAGTTGTTTAATCTCGTGCTTAATAGTCAACTCAAAATATAAATATTCTAACATTTGTTTTCTTGTCATATGACCCTTTATGCCTGCAAAATTTTCTTTATTAGTTGCTATAGTATAAATCTTTTGGAAATATTCTTCCAAAATGATCAGCTTGTCATTTGGGGCCACCAATCATGCCAGTCGTCTTTGATTTAGTAAATTAAACTTAAAATGAGACCTTTGAACATAAATCTTCAAGGTTTGGCACTTGGTCTCTAACTGAGTCATAAGGTTCCTTTTCTGCAAAACCTTCTTGATCTCCAAAATGGTTTCTATTCTGTCCAGCATCTCAATCTAATCCAACTTGGCCCTGGTTTTTGAATTAAAAGCTTTGATCATGTCTATAGCTTCACTTGGTTTATCTTTAAGAAGTTGTTTCACTTCATCAATAGATATATGAAATCTATTTATAAGTTCCTCCTGCTAAAAAAATGATCTGAATGGAGGGCCATACTTCAGTTATGGCCTGACTAATATCTGCCAAAATTCTTTCCTTGGCTTGGGCTAAGGTTTGAGCCATTAATGACTCACTCTGCAACTATTCTATTCTTTTGTTTAACCTGTGAGTCTTCTACATTTCTTCAACATACAGAATGCCATTCTTTATCTTCTGAACTTCCAGATTTTAAAATTTCTTGTGAAGCCTTTCATTCTCTTGTTTCTGGTGAGTCAGCTCCTGTAAGAGTTTACTCAAATCCACTACTGTTGATGTAGACTCTGCTATGATAGGAATAGTTGTGATTGGGGCTATAACTAACTGAGTAAATTGCTCTTTTTCCTTAAGAAATTTCTCAATTTTCTCCTCCATGGTCTTTATCTGTACATTCTTCTCAATGATCAACTTGAACATTTCTTCCTTGTGCTGTTCACTTTCTACTATCTCCTTGGTCTGAGGGTCCTCTGTAGAAGGTAGCTTGAGCTACTTCCTCAAAGCTGCAATATCTGTATTTTTATTTTTGATAATATATTCTGCAACCTTAACATCAAGAAGATCATATGCAATTTTAATCACTAAGTCTTCTAATGAATTGAACCTTTTATCCTTTGCTAAATATGGTATCTTTTCAATCTTCAATTGTGACTACACATTTGACAGAGAAGTTTTGAGTTTTGACAATGCCTTAGTAGTATTGGTCATGGTAGAGAAAAACATCTCACCAAACTATCTATGCATGTCTTTTTGATCAATTGGGTGTATCTAATTAGCATCAAAAGAAATATTGTCTTCTTGTAATCAAAAGAGGCTTTGGGAAAAGGGAGTTGAGCCTGTAGAAAATCCATTTGCATTCTTCCCTTTTCGTTGTCAAAAGCTGTCAACAACCTGTGCTATGAAGTAGAAGTATGCTTCCAAAAATGTGCATAAACATTTTCCTTTAAAGCTTTCATTCTTCTACTTAATTTCAAGGAAATTAGTGAAGATGTTTGGCTCCTCTGTTTGACTTGATCCTGCAGATTGGGTGATCTCTAACAAATTTTGTGAAGCTGAAGAAGTAAATGGAGTAGTGACTACAAGTTCTTTTGTCCCTATAGATACCTATGACTCATCCAAATTGATGATGATGTGCTCCTTTTGACCCTGAGTAGTAGTAGTTCCTTTGGAGTCAATCCTTTATTTCTTCTGATAATGTATGAATTTGTTAGGACCCTATACTACTAGTGTAACCCCTTATTGTTATTAGTACAACCCCATTATTATATTGTTGTGCCCATGTAGTCCCCATATTGTTATTATTGTGCCCCACAGAAACCCACTATAGTTACTATTGTTCCCTTACATTATTATTGTTAGGTCGGCTTTGATTATATTATGACCCCTTAGACTCCTATGTATAGAAAGGAGGTCTTGTCATTTGTATCATCCAAGAATTGTTCATTTGTGTAATGTAAAGGAGGTTGCCCCCTCAAAGAGGCTTAATTATAAGGTGTTTACCTCTTTCTGCTATCTTTTTGTGAGTTGCTTCTATAACATTTGGTATCAAAGCTTCGAATTCTAGGGTTTCGTTGCTCCAAATAGGCCTTCGTGGAATGTTCACTATAATTTTTTTTTTTTTTCTGCAGTGTTTCAAAAGATAAGAAAAAACCCATTTGAGACAAGCTTGCACTAAACCTCAGGTCCAAATTTCTGATTTTGGCTCACTATATTTTTGGAGATATTATCTGAGGAAGTTAGGATTTTTGCAAGCTCCAGAATTTCATCTAAAACAGGTCATCATGGCATTTTAGCTATACCTTTTGTTATGCACCATTTCAGAAGCTAAAAACAAAACCCATTTGAGAAGAAATTGCATTGAACTTGCGTTCCGAGCTTCAGATTTTGTCTCGCTATATTCTCAGAGATATGATATGAGGAAGTTAAGGTTTTTGCAGACCCCCGAATTACATTACAAACAGGTCACCTTGGGAAAATCATCATAAATTTCGTTCTGAGCATCATATTGAATTTTCGTAAGAAGTTACAGAAATAGGACGGACTATGGTTGCTTGTGTATATTTTTCAGATCTGAAGGTAAAAAAAGTGACACGTGGCACTTCATACAAGTTCGCTCTTCAGAAAAGGTATATAATCAGGTCATATTGGGAGATTGTGCATAACTATTTCTTGGAGAATCCAATTTTGATAAGACTGGTGGCATTGAAAAGAGGACGCAGAGGGATACTACAGGTCGCAATTTTAGAACTGGAAGATCCAAAATTACAGAGTTACAGTTGTTTCAATATCGAGCTCATAAAATCAAGAAAAGGCGATATGATGAAGTTTGGTGGCAAGGATCTGGTAAATTGGTTACTATAGATGGAGCAATATTTTGATGTACATGAGGTGCAACTATTACAAAAGGTATGTATTGCATCTTCATATTTAGAACCAGATCAATTTTTATGGTATAAAGGGCTTTGCTCTCTTAAACCACTTGTTACGTGGTCAATTTTCACGGAGGAAATGATAGCACATTATGAGGATACAAAGAGAAACACCTTGTTTAGCCAATTGATAAATCTCAAACAAAAGTGTTCAATGGCAGAGCACATTGAGGACTTTCAAAAATTGAATATAAGGGTAAATGATATTCCAAAATAGCAAAGGATTGATGTCTTCATAGGTAATTTAAAGGATAACATTCAACATGAGGTTCATCTTTGGGAACCTGATTAATTGGACAAGGCATTTAGGTGGGCAAGAAAAATTTAAAGCGAAATTATGGAAACAAAGAATCCAACAACTCATGACTATAATTATGGAAGTGTTTCTTCTCCTAGCCTTCCACAAACTACATGGTTTACACCAAAACAATTGGAAGAAAAAAGAGAAAAAGGGCTTTGTTACAATTGTGACAGCAAATGCACTAAAGGTCATAATTTTGTTGAGAAGAAATTATTTTACATAGAGTATGAAGAGGAGGAAGAAAAGGATCAAGAAACATCAAAAGAAGAGGATATACGTCAGGACCCAACCCCAGAAAAAGAAGAAATGAATCTGACCATATCCTGTAAAGCATTGGCAAGAATTACCACTCCTTAAACTCTCAAGATAGAAGGACATATCAAGAAGAAAAAGGTTCAAGAAGTGAAAGAACTTACCCGTTGAAGATTCCACATGGAAGGATGAGAATTTTATACAGAAGCATCAAGAACTACTCAAGCGTTGAGGAAAACACTTTTTGAAGGAGAGGGGCATGTTAGGTCCCTATACTACTAGTGTAACCCCTTATTGTTATTAGTACAACACCCTTATTATATTGTTGTGCCCATGTAGTCCCCATATTGTTATTACTGTGCCCCATAGAAGCCCACGATTGTTATTATTGTTCCCTTACATTATTATTGTTAGGTCGGCTCTGATTATATTATGACCCCTTAGACTCCTATATATAGAAAGGAGGTCTTGTCATTTGTATCATCCAAGAATTGTTCATTTGTGTAATGTAAAGGAGGTTGCCCCCTCGAAGAGGCTGAATTCTAAGGCATTTGTCTTTCTTTTCTATCTTTTTCTGAGTTGTCAATCCTTATCTCCAACTTATGATGATGAAGATCCTTCTCTGGGCCTCTTGTCATGATTGGTTTGAGAAGTAGGAGTCTGAAGAGTAGAAGGATGTAAAACCTATTCTTCTGCTTCTTGAAGTGTATTCTCCTCCAATTGTTCTTGATTTCTAAACTTCTCAATCTTTGGTCTTGGTGTATGATTGTAAGGTTTTGTTTTGAGTTCCACCCTTAATTTTGAGATAATACTAAATGGGTCATAAGACCAAGTGACGTTCGATTGATTACCCATATGTTTTAGTATTGCATCTGCTTATAAACTTGTTGATCTAGTATTACAAATGAATGATCCTACTTGTGCCTTTATCTTGAACTGAGATCTCATTGGAATATATTTGGGCAATTTATATGGAGCCAATTTGCAGCCATATACTCTGATATCTGTGTAGTTTTGGTAAAGATACTAGTTTCCTATTCTAACTTGATCACTGAGATGATGGAACCTTTTGATTTATGTATTGATCCTGTGTTCACTCTGACTGCTGAGAAGCTGCACAACTGGGTGAATGAAACAATCAATGAAGTCTAAAAATATAAACTCAGTTGAGTTCTTCCTAATCAATGAGGTCCAGTGCGTGACTGCTTGATTCTCTTGATGATCATCCTACTTGTGTAGAACAATAGGTAACCTATCTCCCTGCCAAAAAATAAACATATGTGCTAGCACGGAGGAGTATTTAAACACTCCTTCGGTAGTTATATTCATCAAATTTTGATGCATAGCTTCAACCAAAAATTTACAATAATTATACATGAAGGCGGGTTTGTTTTCTTTAGAGGAAGTGGGTAGATAACCTAGGATAGCTTCATCTACCCATTGATCTGTTTGGTAGCCTAACAAGCAAGAAATTATGTGTTTAGCTCTCTCAGGGAACATGGATGCTAGATAAGGAGGATTCATTTTAGGGAGATCAACATCTTCAGAGAGAAAGATCTCAAAAATTTGAGCTCTTTGCGGGAAGGTGAGCTTATGGTATAGGTCGATTAATGTTGTAGTGGAGAAAAAGTAAAGGGAATCGTTTTTAGGGATCATAGGCATTTTGATGATGATTTCGGGGGTGATAGATATCAAAATGTCTCCATTTTGAGCTACCACGGTTCTCTGGAGTGGATTATACTTGGCTTGGCACCACATGACTAGATCAGGAAAAGAATAGGTATGAGGAAACATGTATAAAGGCATAAGGGATTCCAATAGGTTTATGTCATCTTTAGAATCAATATAGGTATGTGTTAGCCAATTATGCAATTCGAACATGTCGAATTCACATTCTGTGTATGTGATTTTAAAATATTGGTCAGCTAATGGGATGTGGTCCAGGTCTAAGGCATCAAAGGCCTTTGGGGTTTCTTGTAATGCAGAAGAAATGAGAGATGGCTTATCTTTATTCTTAGGAGTCAAAATAACAAAACTGTAATGTAGGATAACATAAAAGTTGTAGAGATACCTTAAAATGTTGTTTACTGTTTTCAGGCTCGGCTCGGTGGAGACTGTAAAAATAGGAATAGTGGATTCAAATAGTGAAAGAGTTATTTAGGAAAAGGGTGTAATGTGGCAAAGGGATTATTTATCATTGAATTATGTTTACCATTATAGGAAAGTCGTTACTGATCGGAAAATTCGTCATTTAATGCAGGGAGGTCAACAACAGGAAGCAATAAATTGGTGGCAACGGATAGGCGGAAACGAATAAGCGGAAACAGGGATGGTCATGGAGCAGTTGGAGGAAGACGGCGCGAGATATGTTACCGTTGGCGTAGTATTGGGAAGAGCAGGAAGGTAGATAGGAGGATTTTGGAGGGGGTCTAGCAGTAAGCGGTGAGTGAGGGGGGAATGAAGCCCGAAGGTGATGACATGTTCGCTGGGGTCCCGCGCGAGAAAAACAACTTTTTAGACCCCCTCCCTGCCCTTATCCAATATCATGTTGAGGGGTGCAAAGTGGCTTCCCCGCTGTTGATCTGGGCGGGGAGGCGGATCGTCGTCGCTTTTTGGTCAACCTTTATCGCTTAATGAAAAATGAATTTTGTCGTATATGAATTTGATAAAAAAACATAAAATGTTTATTTACAAAATATTATTCACTAATAATCTTATTATAATAGAACTTTGGCCAAATTTTGAGCATATTAGGCCATTTATTTATCCTATTCTATCCTATCTTCTAATGTTCGACCAACTTTAAACAGTTTGGTGAACTTATTCACTAATCTAAAACATAAATTTAAATGATTTGATCAAGATTAAAAAATTTGATCCGAATCAGAAGTAACGGTTGTGGCATGAAAACAAACTGCACAAAAATCCTTTATTTATTACAAATGCAATTTATTTCTATGAAGTGGCATTTAAACAAGCACACTTATGCAATTTTTTTATTTTCTTTTGATTGGGTTTTATTTCATCTCTTTTTTTATTTTCTATATTTTTCATATTTTCATTTTCTCTTTATTTTTTCATACCCTCTTTTATAAAATAAAAACTAACTTGTCAAAAATAAAGCATGTTACAATATCACCTTCGACCAGTAAAATCATGTCAAATGTCTTATTCTGATTTGTCCACATTGTGCAAGGTATGGAGGAACAAAGGTCTTAACCTTGTTTTTCATTGAATTCCTTTATTAGAATTTAGAACCAAAACCTCTGGTTCCAAGCGCTTTACCCAACAACCTATTCCCCATGACCTGAGGTCTAAGAGCTCAGGATCTCATGATTTATGAATATGGATTTGTGGGAGATATTCCAAGGAGGTTACTTCTGAGGAGATATTTCCAAGGATTTTCCTCTAAGATTATGTCATCCTTCCTATCTTCACATTTGAGATTTTAATGGTCCAGACACAAACCAATCAATGCTTGTTTCACTACCACATTTTTGCAGCATCATACCTCCACATTAAACCCTAATATTTAAGAAACCAATACCATTATTCCACCTATACTCAAGCGCCACTATCTATTGATTAGTCTATTGGGACCCATGGCTAGGTTACTAGATTAATTTTTGGCATGCTAACTTTGACTGGCCATAAATTTTTCTCCCAATGGCCAAATTCAACTTTAGAATACTGTTGGAAAGCTAATTCTAATCACTAACCAACTATGCCACTTCTAGAGGAATTTGATTGAATATTATTAGGAAGAAATTCCTTCAAAGCCTAAGACTCAAAACCACCATAGTTATAAGATTTTATACTTTATTTACTTATCCTGTTACTATGATTATCAAATACTTTAGCAACCATAGGACTTCCCATGATCTTGACACATCATGCATTTTCCATCCTTTCCCATTTGAGATCAATTCCAACATTATGATCAATAATTATCTTAGAATTCTACACAAAACTGGTAAACATACTCAAAACTAGAACAAAGTAATCAATCTTTGTTCTTGATAAGCCTTGAACAATAACCAACATAGTTATAGTAACAAAAGATATATTCAAATTCAAACTCCAATCACCATAGCTATGATTAAAATAAACATTACAAATGGAACAAATATATCATAATCAAAACTCTTGTTAAACATTCATTTTCATTGCCATCAATTGAAAACCATACATATAGTATAAAAGGTCAAAAGAATACACTCATAAACTTATGTTCAATCAATGTTCTTAAATAACGCTATAGAATCCAAATCTAGACAAGTTCATATGCAAAACATTATCTAAGAATTCTTGACAAAGTTGGTACACAGTTTCAGTATTAGCATAGAGTAATCATAAATTCTTTTTGTTTATCATCAATTACAGAACATTAGCTAGTATATAAAATATCAAAGAAAATACTAGAGATCATATCTTCAATTAGTGTTTTTGCACACCATCACATAATTCAGACCTATACAACATCTCATGAAAACTATTATCTCATAATTCTTTACATAATTGATAAACACACTGAAAATTAGAACACACAGTAATCAGACTTGAAACAAGGGTTGACAATAGAGACATGGTCTAGAAAATAAATTTTATTACGTAAAGAACTTATCAAAATATTGATACTTAGATCACAAAAGTAAATGCATTCTTCCCAACATGGATTGGGATTGGGATCTTGTTGACCATAATGTAGAAAAGGCACTTGCAATGAAAAAAAAGAAACTGAAACTAGGAATTAGAATAGTTCACAATAACATACCCAAGAAAATTGAATATTTAAACACTATAAACATAGAAATGAATTTTCCAAGATTTTAGAACACTTACAATATGAAACAACATAGTCTGAAATTGTTTGACTCCTAGTTGTATATCGAAATCAAGATTCCTCCGAGAAATTCCTTCACTTTAGCTTTATTGAAATCTTTCATCGAAGCGATAGTAATATCCTATTTCACATATTTATTGAATATATCATCCTCCATCTCCCTAGCTTCTTGCAATTACAAAGCTAAGGAAGAGTACTCTTTGTTAACACTAACAAAAGTAATTAGCCATTTTCCAAATTCCTTTATAGTAAAATCAATTGTATCATCGAACTACACTTCTTTTGATTGTTTTAGAATCTCCAATTCAACCATCAGTATACCCTTTAAAATTAATATAAACTCATATGTAATGCATATACCATTTAAATCCAGAACAATCGCTACTGCCTTGACATATGCATCATCTCTTCTAGTTTTTATGCTTCCACATTCAGAAATAATGTCCTCTATGTTTTGATTGTCTTAGACCATGTAACTTTGATCTTCTTCATTCGATCAACATCCATGAATCTTTATTTCTCTTTCTCTAAATTAGACAATAAATCAATTTTGTGACTAAAAGTTAGTATGCCATTGTCTGTGAATTCCCTATGTCCCTTGAGATCACCTTTGACACACTCGACAAATCAAGTAATTCTCTACAATAAATGTCACAAATCAAAATCTACTTGCCATGAATATTCAATAATTCCAAATCCTTCAGATGTATTACTAATAATATATGTTTTAGTGCATTAAGGAGGTTGACCAATTTATCAAATTTATGAGATGTTACGGGGCTAGAAATTGCAAATGGTAGTGCACATATTTCTAGTGGATTCATCAACAAAGGGCTTAGGTTTTGAGAATATTCTATCTCTTTTATTCTTTCTTTTAGTTTCATATTTTCTTCTTCACGTTGGTGTTATACATGAAAATACCTCCTCATCAACTCAGAGGAGAATATTATGTTGTTGGTTGAAATACCCCTTTTTTCTAGCCTATATAAGACTATAATACAAGTTATGTACCATGAGGACCACATTATCCTAGTCTATAACAAGTTGTCCCCTTCATCTAACTTGTGTTACTAAAATTCTCACTCATTCATGAGGAAAAAAGATAGATTTAACTAAATTATGACAGTCTTGTTCACATTCGGAAACTCATATGGTGGAATGTGATCTCTTTATCCTCATCTTTAGATTTTTCCTAAACAAGAAAAGCACACAAAAGAGGGAAAGAGCCATAAAGCATGGGGAAGATTTTTCCTAAGCATAAAAGCATATAAAAAGTGGATAAAAGAATTTTTATATGAGGTAACATTATTCACCCAAAAGATTTTGCCCAAATTGAACTAAGGAGGAATTTGGGAAATCTTCATAGCCTTTGGTTGCCTATATATTGGAGGCTTGGCCATTGAGAAAGGGATGGGATTTATTGTATTGGTATGGTACTGAGATCTATCTTGAGAGGGAGAGTTTTGGAGCTGGGAGCTAGGGGATATGTTGCTTCAACTACATCTGATGGTTGTAACTTTCCTCCAGCTCCTTAATAAACTTTCCTCATTGTAGCTTCCCAGCTACAATGAAAAATCCAACATGCCTTCATCAAAGGACTCACAGACTTATCTTTCAATTCTCTTAGCAATATATTCCTTACTCATTGCATCACTGAAAGAGTCAAACCTTAGAATAACCTTTCTATTATTCGCTATGCCCTAGGTTTCTGGGAGAACATGAGAGGGATTTTTGTTTGTAAAACCAAGCATTAAATCCTATAGCAAAAGTGGAGAATCTGCTGGGGAGTATTATTCTTCTTTATTTATTTTTTCCTCTTCTAAACTCCCTTTATTTGATTTTTATGTCACTTGAATTCCTATCCATTGTTTGCATGGTTAAAAATCCAATCGATCTGAACAATTTTCTTGGAACCACGTTTTGACTTAAATCTATGTAATGCTTTATGCAGTGGATAGCATAACATTACAACATTTTCTAGCCCTTATCATAGTGTGTTACCTTTTCTTATAACACACTATATTGATATGTTAGCCTGCATTAGTGCTTATAACCTCTTATCTCTCACTTTTCTAGTGATTTCTATTGCCCATGTTTTGCTAGTTTGTGTCTTAAGGTTTTTGATGTCTTAGACTATGATTATCATGGCTGTATTCATGTTTTATTTTGGAATTTAGTTTGGCTTTCATTTTCTTGCAACTTAAAAGAAGAAATAAAAAAAATTTCATTATCTGCTTAGTCTGCTTGATATTTTGAACATTAGTGTTCATGCACTTTGGAATATCATTGTTTGCATTTGTTTAGGTGCATTGGAACTTGTATTTTGTTTGTTCATTTTGGAAAAGGTGTATAGTTACTCTCTCCTTGTATAAGATCTTATTCATGAAAATGAAATTGAAAAGAATATCTTTTTCATGGTTTGAGTGAGAGTCTCATAAAATTCCATACATAACCACCTCTTCCGCAGATATTAATTAAGTACCCTTAAAATCAATCTCATAATAAAAGTAATCAACAACACTTTTTGAGAATACATGCATATTAGTTTAGGCTAGAGTCTTGGGATAAGTTGTGTGAGTAAACTGCCCAAGATTGCAAAATTTAAACTAGTGTCATTAATGAGAGTAAGAACCTGTTGCACTCACAACATCTGGGACTGCTCCTCTTATAAGGGAGTTAAGCGCAAGGAAACATCAGAGTGTAAGAGAAGGTATCCCACCTTCGATTGCATTATGGTGGTTATTATGTGTATTGGGGATCCCATCAAGGATATTGGAGCTGAGTTGGGGAATTTGTTGTCTGTGACCCCCCAGGGGGTGTCTTTGATTTGAGGTAACTTATTGGCCATACTTTTAGGGATGAACACAAGGTGAATGGGGTGGGCTACCCTGATACTTGAATAGATGAACCTGTTCCATCTTTGGTTCTTTCCCCTTCTTACCGAGTTTCAAGAAAAGCTAAGGAGTAATCATAATTGTACATTTGGCTGACTCTCTATTTTAACCCCTTCGATACTGGGTTTCATCTCCAACTAGTTGTGGCTATTAGCCAGAGTTATGTTCCCTAGCTTCTTGTTGATTTCCTTTATATTTTTTTAATTTTTAGGTGTGTGTTGTTTTGTTACTAAGACTTATATGTACATCACTTAATAAAATTTTGTAAAATATATTCACCGTGGCTACTCCAGGTTATTGTTTTTTGCCTTGATACCTACAAGGCCTTCCTCCACTTTGTGTGGATGAATATCTGAGTGAATCAGATTCCCTCATTGCACAAGGGAGACAGTCTCCTATTTAAAACCTTGAATCACACCATATTGACCCAGAGTCTATTATGTTTGATGTCCCTTCTACTGAAGGTCTAGTACCTCCTTGCAATCCTCTACTTATAGATCCTCTTGGGTGTATCTTGATTTAGGCATCACCCTTACCTTTAGTGTCTTTGTTGATTCCCCATTTGAACATCCCAATAACTACAGGTAAGTCATGGTCTTATGTGGACACGTTTTCTCCATCACCATTCAACTCGCCTATCGCAAGTTCCATAGCTATTGTGGGTCATCCTACTATAAAACCTATGGTTCATTGAAGAACCTCAGCTGCACCCACTTGGGGTGGTTCTAAACATTTCGTTTCCTCTACATCCCTTACTTATTTCGTGTTGACTCCTAGTGTTCTATTTTTGATGAACTTCAACAATTTATTTGGTTGGAATCCATTTCTTAGCTCAGTTCCCCAACCACTGCAGAGTGTGGACAATGTTTCTGGTGCTTATCCACCCATTGGGGGGAATTCCTGCACCCATGCAATATGTGGATCAACAAGGTCTATCTCTAATTGATTATTTTCCTATCAGTGGTTACCTCATTGGTGGCGGTCCTGTACCTAACCCATCTTATGTGGCCAGTGGTGTTCCATTCCCTGAACCCACTAAATCTCCTTGGGGCCTCCAAACTCAATCATCTGCATCTAATGGGGGTAACCTCTATCCTGGGGGAAACCTGTTAGGTAGTAGCATTCCTTAGGAAGGGGGAATGCCTTATTGCATGTCGCTCTACACGACCCCACCACCACCTCACGGAAACTACTATCCATCGCAACATATGTACCCTACAGGAAACCTGTTGATGGGAGGACCTCCTCGTCCCTCTAGTCATTCTAATCTTGCTTAGTTTGATTCAGCGGTACCTAATCCATTTCCTTTCTTGGCTACATTAGATATCCTGGATCTATACAAGTTGACAAATGATCCCATCAACCATAACTTGTTATGGCCTCCAACCTCTCACAAATTTTTGTAGACATTCTTAAGCTTGAAGGAAAGCATGAAGCTTGAGCATTCTTTTTATGGTATTTTTCTTGTTCACTAATTCGAAAAATATCGAGTTTGCTTCTTCAGGCTCATTAAGCTACTACGAAGAAGTCCAAGTATTCTTTTTATGGTATTTTTATTTCTCTTTAATCTAGAAAACCTCTAGTTTACTTCTTCAGGCTCATTAAACTTACATGAAAAATACCGAGCATTCTTTTTATGATATTTTTGTTGCTCATTACTCTGAAAAACCTCGAGTTTACTTATTTAGGCTAGTTAAAATTACACGAAGAAAAACTAAAACCCTCGAGTTTACTTCTTTAGGCCTTCCTTTTAGGGACTTTTTCTCACTCATAAAACCGAAAAAAAATATGAGTTACCTTCTTTGGGCTTGTAAAACTCATAGGAAGAAGATTTGAGCAACTTTTTTTCTTACTTGCTAAACTGAAAAAGATAGTACGAGTCTTCTTTGTTTGAATTGGTTAACAAAATTTACGAAGAATATCAAGTTTAGTTTGTCTCCTCGTACTTGTAACAAAATGAAGTAGACATATATTGAGCATAGGTTTCTCACTTTATCTAGACTCAATGGACTAACTTATGAAAAAGGAATTGTGTTGGGTATACTATTAACCCTTTGTCACACCTGATCATCAACCATGAAAAAGGTACCACCTTGGAGTCCTCTTTGCATTCTTTTCAGACTCTCTAAATGTGAAAAGATAGTAGAGTTTACCCTCTCTAGACTTGTTAAACATAATTAGATTGAGAAAAAATTGGAAGACATAATAGTCATTTCTATCTATATTGATCAAATGTTTTATGGTAGTAGTCTACTATCCATCCCTTGAACATGGAACTTAGCCAGCATATTCCTCTTTTGTCAGCTTCTCTTTGAAGCCTACCATCTTATTATTTTTTGCCTTGATACCCTGATGTCCCTGCATCCTTGTATCCAAACACTCTTTGGTGTTCTTGAGTCTAAGATGCCTAGTCTCTTTGGTGTTGTTCCTTCTGTTAGATACCTATACCAATAGGTTTCATATTTCATGATTGGTAAAGAAAGTTCCAAATATGCTCTGCTTTGGTGATGCAAAGATCCCATATTTCCAAGAGAAGGCAATCAGTGTACATAGCTTGATGTTGACTCAATTTTTGGATGGGTGGTCCAACAGCCTAATCTGGATCATGCCATGTTTCAATTTCTTGTCATAGAATAGAGAAAGAAGCCTGTCCAAACTGCTTAATCTTGGCAGGCCAGTAGTTAGGTAGAGAATTAAGGTTCCCAACTGCTTAATCTGGGGCCTTGGAGGTAATAAGCTTAGTTGTAGATAGAAAAGCAAAGAAAAATGCAAAAAGAAAAGAAAAGAACAAATGAGGGTTTGCTAGTCCAAGTGCACCCTCTATGAAGAAACAAAAAATGCTAGGCAAGTAGATGGGTAGGTAGATGGGGTTGCAGAAGGGTAATTTCTCTCATTTTGTTGGTCTAAAGCAAGAAAACTTCATTGGATAGAGAAGCTCCTCTTCTCTACCATTTTGCAGCATCACCATGGAGCATGTATAACTCCCCAAGTTTCCCTATCTGAAAATCTTGCTAACATCCTATGTTTACTTGTATTATATGCCATTTCCACATTTCTTGTGCAAAAATCTTTTCATTTTGATCTACTCTCTAAACTAAGTTATTTTCATATGAAACTTAGTGTATATCCCCCCTCATCCACCTTTTCACTCATATTAACCACTAATCTGCTGCTATTTAACTCCCTATACCCCCCATTTCCCCTATTACTATGTAAATTCTACAAAAAACCCAAAATACCTATATATCCCCTTTCCCGAGCATTATAGCTCTACATATATGGTTTCAGAATGTTTGTGCGCTAAACATTAGAGCGCGACCCATAAAGCTTTCAAAAAATTAATCGTGGAAATAAACCAAGATTTGCTTGATTTATTAGCCTAACCATGCTTTGTGCGTAAACCCGCTTTTTGTTGAATAAACCTTTGAAAACCCAAAGCACCCCTTTTTAACCCGTAACACTGAAAAATCCGAAAAAACCAACTTTGCCTAATGTTCCGCCGGGCGCGAATTACAACAGATAATAATATTTTATTCGTTTCTGCCCGTCTGTAATGCTCTGACAACTTGCCCTCCCGCCAGTCGTCGGATCTGGGCTTTCCCATCCGACGGACCTTATCAATTTCGGAGCGGCCCCGATGTACTGCCATTAGCCTCCGAAAAATGACGTCCGCTAACGTACACACAGGGGCACGCATCGCAATCTCACTGGATCGGGCCAGCCTTTGACATTACCGCTTCCGTATGAAGAGCGGTGCGATATAAAACAGCTTACCGCTTCCGGTTTTCCGCTGTCCTGTCATGCCAACGTCATGCCACCTCACCGCCGCATCAGCGCCCCCGCCCGCCATCGCTCCGAGCTGTCACGCCACCTATGCAGTCCCCGTGGACCACTCACAGACTGCCACGTCACCCGATGACATCATGTTGACATCATCCGACCCTGACCCCACCTGATGACGTCATGCTGACATCATCCAAATTTTCGCGCCAACGCCAAAAAGTCCATATTTGGCCGAATTTTGCCATTTTTTCGCGTTTTTTTGACTTTCTGCGCTCTGCCTCCTGCATGAACTTTCACGTCCTTTGCTGCCGCCAACCTGCCAAGACCACTCCAGAGCTGCTGCCACCTAGCATTTGACTGCAACCAAGCTCAAATATCGCCGTAAAACCAGGTATTTGCCAATTTCCCAACTGCGCACTCTGTTTCGTCCTACATTGGTAAAAAAAAAAACCAGTCAATTGACCATCTTCACCGGAGAAATAGGCCTGCTACACCTTCAAACCAATTCAATCAGTTTTTAACCGGCCAATTGTGCCCAATTACACCTCTGTTGCTCTTAAAGAGACTGTAAACCTGCAATTTACTTAACCTACCGCGCAGGACGGTATTTCTCCTGAAAACAGTCGAAATTCAACCTAAATTCGCTTGTAAACCATGGATACACCAGTAGCACCCGTTGCCCTGAACATTGCTCCATTGAATGGCCCTCAGAGAGAGCTGGAGTGGAAACCACTAGCAGACAAAGATTACCAAATATCAGAGGAAATGCTAATGAATAGCAAATATCACATTCACTTGCTAAATGAATTGAAAATTAAGCATGATAGTGGAATTGACATATTGGGCATTTGGGACTCTTTTCTCCCCATATTCGAGCTCCCTCAGGTCAATGTATTTCTTGATTTAATCCATCAGTGTGCTGCCTGCTATGACCCAACTCAGAGGGCTGTACTTGACCCTTCAGGCTCAGTTGTTTTTCATGTCACCCCTGAAGCCATTAGAGAGATGCTGAACTTCAAAACTGCTAAGAAATTAACTCCTTTATCAATGATGGATCTGATAAAACAAGGAGTCAAGCTGACAGATGCTCAAATCACCAAAATTAATCAATTGTTTATTGATCCAACCTCAGAGACCATGAAGTATCCTCCCATCCATCATGTATACCTAAATCAATTGGGCACAGACCTCGCAGACATGATTAGTCCCATATTGGGCTATAACTCAATTGAGATTGTTGATGAGACTGTGCTAGTTATAATGGCCATGTTTTCTCCTGGTAAGCCCCCAATCTGCTATGACTATGCCACCTACATCTCCAACAAAATACATGAGCAGTTGATGGACTTAGAAAGAGAAAGGGTGTTCAGATACACCTCCTACATCAATCATTTAATACTATACTATCAGCATGAGAAATTTCCTTTTCTTGTGAAGAGAATGGATGCACAAGGCAAGCCAAGGTCAGTGGTCTATTGGTCTTCTATCTTCCACCGTGGGTCTTGTTCCCCATACACTTATAGTGAGTTTATAGACCTTTTCATCCACCCATCCATGTCTCTACTTGTGAGCTCACCTCCTCCAAGACTAACTGATGAGATGCAGAGAATTCTTCAGTTGTCCAAGATATACAACATTGGGGATTGGTATTTCTACCAAAACCACACAGTGATCAGAATATATGGGTGTGAATTGGCCCCATACAGATTGCCCAGATATGTGCCTATGAGACTGTTTGCCCTTGAGTATTTTAGGCAATTTGGGAATGCTGATATATTCCATTTTCATAGCAAGGGCAAGAAAGCACAACTAAAAGTCAGAAACCAATTAGGCCCCTTCATCTACAATAAAAGGGAGGAAGCTTGGCAAGAGGCAGATAGAATGCTAAATGGCCTTGGCTTACAGACCAGCTTCCTTTGGGCACCATATGACCCCAATCACTTCATCAGCTTAAGAAGGGTCAGATATAGGCTGGCCAGCTATGATCACTTAAGGTTGCCTCACATAGAAAAATATGCAAATCAGCTAGAATGGAGGGAAGGCACCTTAGAAGAGGCTGTTACACAAGAAGAATTAGCTCAAAGAGGCATAAGAAATCTCCAAAAGTTACCTGACTTAGAGCATTGTTCACAGGTATTTTCTCTCCCAGGCACTCTAGTGGGAGCAGTTGCCTCATCATCTGCAGCTCCACAAAAGGCTGTCCAAGCCTCAATTCCAGTAGAGAGTTCAGCCAAGGATAAAGGCAAAGACCAAGAAGAGCAGCAGTCAGCCCAAGAAGAGCAGGAGTCAGCCCAAGAAGAACAGCCAGAAGACCAAGAAGAACAACCTGAAAATCATCCTGAACAGCAGGAAGAAATGGCAGAGGCTCCTGGTCCTAATGATGAACAAATGCAAGAAAAGGATGCCCCAGTGCAGAATGTGACAATGGAGACTTCAGTACTCCAGACCCCTATCAATGAAGAGAGGGGTAAGAAGAGAGATAGAGAGGAACAAACTCCCCTTAGTACAGCAACATCACAGCAAGGGGAAAAGAGACAAAGGCTCAATCCTTTTTGAGAGGAGGAGATGCCTTTTGGTCAAACACAGATGGGTCCCCCCAGCGCGGAAGTATCAGCAAGCTCACTCCAGCAAGAGCAGCAAAGAGTACTTGGAGGAGAGGTCAGCTCCTCAGGGCAGCAAAGAAAGGGTGAGTCTAGCATTAAGAAACAATTTATAGACATCAAGGCCAGAAATGAGCCAGTGAGGTTACAGCTGTATAATCATTTGTTAAAAATGGCTCCTACAAACCAGCAGAGGTTGATGTCTGCATATGATGTTCAAGAGGGAAAAATGATAATGAGCCATTTCATGCCCACAGCGTTGCAGCCAAAGTCTGCAGCTGATTATATAAGAACAAATTTGGAAATCTTGTCTAAGGACATCCACCCGATGGACCAAATTGAATTGCACAAGCAAACGGGTGAGATGGTATATGCCACTCTTGCAGATAAAACATTGGTCAATTATAGATTGCAGAATTCTTTAAATAATACCACAGCACAGCTGGAGTTGGAGAAAGCCTCCTCCCAAGCCAAAGATAACAGAATAAAAGCTTTGGAAGACATTATTATTGACATGGGGCATGACCCAAGTAATCCCAAAGCTGTGCAAGCTTTGATGAAAAAGAAGGATGAGGACATGGTAGCCCTAAGGAAAATGGTAAAGCTTCCAGCAACCCTTCACCCTCAAACAGAAGGGGTTGCTCAACAAAAGAAGGATGAGGATGTAGCGGCCATGCTGTTGACCCTACATAAAAGATTGGTTGAAACAGAGGGTGCCTTGGAGGCAGCTCTTAAGCAAAAGGAGGGAGAAGGCATTCCTCAACCTCCTCCACAAGTAATAAATCTTGAGGATCCTCCTCAAGTCACAAAGCCAGCCATTGTGCAAACTGAAGAAGCAGGTACATCAAGTGCTGACCCCAAGGTCACAGAGAGGGAGGCTGCAGAAGAACAAGCCACAGGGCTTAGTATGCAAGGAATGATGAAAGAGCTTCAAGCTCTTGAGACCCAAATGACAGAATTAAAAGATGCCAAGGCAAAGCTAGCCCAGATGGAGGAAAAATATGATAAATCAAAGCAGCAGGTGGCTGAGGAAACAAGGAGAGCAAAAGCCCTTGATAAAAGAATCAAAGAGCTGGAGAAGGAAATGACAATGGGCAAATCCATCACAGAGCTAAAAACGATCATTTGGATAAAGATTGGGCAGTCTATTACAGATCAATGGCAATCCATAGAAACTATCCATGACCATGTGGATTTGCTGGGCAGGGCTTATGCAGAAAACCAGAGAGCCAGAGCTTCTCTAGGAAACATGCCAGAAATTGCCAACAGGATGATTAATGTGCTAAATAACAGAACAGGTATACAGCTGGCAGCTATGGGTATCAAAGATAGAACTGATACCATTTTGCTTATCAAAAGGGTGCTGACCCTTAGGAATTATGTACAGGCATTAGAGAGAAAATGTCATGACATCCAAGCAGAGATAAATATTTTTGGAGCTAAAATTACAGCATTATATGACAGAGGGCTCCCCAGTTTAATGAATAACGCAGGAGGCTGCTGCCACATGACCAATATGCCAAGAAGGTAAATAATTACATAACAGATCAGTTAAATGCTTCAACAAGTACAGCAGAAGGAACAGGGCCACCTACAGGACAACAGTTGTATGACAAATTAGAAAATCTATTCTTTATAGAACATGAGATAAATCATTTGTTTGCAGAGCCTCCAAATTATTATAAATTTACAGATGCAGATGAAACACTACATAAAATGAAAAGACATCAGATGCCCACTGATCAATGGTGGATGGATATGATAAGGATAGTGCTGTGATTTGATAAAATAATTTAATCAAATGCATTTTACAGCAAGCAGCAAATAAATGAAGAGATCACAGATCATCAACCACAGGTCAAAGGTTACAGGTCAGCGTCCTAGAGGTACCAGTGCTACAACGTGTCATCTACAGCAGCCGTCATCAGCAGGAGCCGTCCAAGAATTAACGCAGCCGGCCCTTGGGCCCAAAAGTCATAATTAACTGACAAACAACAAACAGCTGTTATGTACCTGTGCTGCAGGCTTTAAATTTTGTAATAACTACACTGTACACAGTTGGTAGAGATAGTTATTGCTCAATAACTATCATTTTAGATATTTTGCTTGATATTTTTGTATAAATCTCCCCCACACAGTTCATTTGGGGGTCGTTGTTTCTTGTTAAAAAATAGAACTCGGCTGTAATCCTTGGAGGAATAATACAAAGAAAGCTTGGAGTTTCCAGGATTTGGTCTTACTGATGCATGCTGTCTTGGAACCATTGAATGCTGCAGGATTCTAGTGCTATGGCTTGATATAATAAGTTTTCTCTATCTCTGTTCATGTTTTATTATCAGTTTAACTCATATCCTTCATATGTTATTCTAGACTTAGGAAGAAAGAAAAAGAATAGTTCAGGATTTGTCCATGGAGACACCCCGATTTCAATCTTTCTTTGCTATAAATGTTTTCTACAGGCTCAGCTGTTTACTTGGAATTCTTAAATGCTCCAATTAACCCTGAATCTTTGACAGTTTCTATTTAGTAATTCATGTATGCTACTAAGTAGAAATTGCTGTTCAACTTGTTATCACACTGTGTGTAATTTCATCTCCCACTGTCTCATTCATAAATCAGAATTTATATCAAGGAATAGCCATCTAGCCTTGCAGTAAAACTTTCTCCATCACAGGCACCAGGACTGTCTCAGATTTCTGACTCCATATGCCCAATGGACTAACATCTCCCAAACATTTCATGCCCTTCTCACAACAACAGTTCACAACCAAAACTTCAAACAAAAAACTGAAACTTATAACTAGCCTAAAATCTTCACAAAACAGAGCTAAAACTTAAAGAGAGAGCCCTCTCTGATTATAGGTAGGCTAGGACCTATAATCCAAAGCTTGGTTAGTGGTTACCCCGGCCGTATTCCCTTGGGAGTCATAGGGAACAACCTGGGTGTTAACATAAATGGCGACTCCACTGGGGATTAGGATGAATTTCATAAACCTCTGTTTGGTATTTAATGCTGTAGATAAAGTCTGAGAGAAAGCCAGAAAGCCTTGGAAACTGCCTTTGTTTTGCATTTGCAGGAGTATATAAAAGCTTCCTCAGTCAATCTTTATTCAGTCTTAAGTCTCATACAGTTGGTCTATACCCGATCAGTCCCTCTGAAACATTCACACACCTAAGAAGACTTTCCCTAAGAAGATCTTAGAAGGCTGGCTCCTAAAAAGAAAACCCGTCATACAAGATCTAATCCGGATCCAAATCCATCACCTGAGTTCCACAACCCAAATCTGATTTCAAGAATTCATAAAAAACCAAAAATAGAAGAAACACTTTCAGATTCTGGTTCTGAAACAGGTGTTCACACTGAGATTCCAACTCTTGCTAAGGTCTCTCTCCATCCTCATACCACAGTTCAACAATCTCCTAGTTCTTCATCCACTTCACAAACTGCCTTTTCAACACCTCCAGTCACTACACACATCCATCCCATCCCATTTCCTCCACTTGTTCCATTTGTTCCTATTATCCCTATTGTTCCACCAAACATGGCTAATAGGTATGCCCCTTTACAGTTACCAGCCAATCCAGGGGCTATGCCTCAGGATTACCAAGCCAAGATATCATACTTTGATGGTACTGGACCTGATTCAGCTCGCTAGCATACTAAGAAAATGCAGGACTACTTTGAAAATTATGAAATTGATGATGATAGTGTTAGGATGAAGATTTTTGTCCAAAGTCTGACTGGGGATGTTAGGACATGGTTCAGATCTCTCCAAGCAAATTCCATAGGTGATCCTGAAGCATTGTATCAAACCTTTATCAATAGATGGGAGAAGAAAAAGGACCCACTTCATATCTTGTCTGAATATAACACTATCAAAAGAGGTCCCCAAGAAACTGTCTTGGATTATTGTGCCCGGTTTAACAGTATCTACAATGCAATTCCCCAAAACCTGAGACCTCCACCTGATCTAGCCTTGTATACTTTTCCTGATGGATTTGATTCAGATATGGCCTACCAACTGAGGGAGAGAGCTCCCCAGACTTTGGCTGAAATGCAAAATGTAGCAGTTAGTGTGGAAGCTAATCTAATAGCCAAAAGGAATAGGGCTAGAGCTGAAAGAAAAACCACCTTCAAAGAAGAGCCTTCAGGCTGGGATCAAAAGTTAGATGCAATAATTAATGGCATGCACAGATTAGGTGAGAGAGTGGAGTCAGTTGAGAGAAAATCATCATGGGAAGGCCCACAAAACAACCCTGTCAGAAATCCAAATTTTAGGAGAAACCAAAATCAAAATGCTGGAAAGGCAAGCCCTGAAAATGAGGTCAGACCTCCTTTCCAAGAAAATTATGCTGAGACATCTACTTCTAATGAGCAAATAGATGACACCCACATTAATTTGATGGGTTTGAACAATGAGCAGCAAGTTTTCCTGACTCAAGAAGATCAGGAAGAAGATGAAGTAAAACAATTTCAAACAAAATCAGGTGAGTCTTTTGACTTTAAACAAGGATATGATACAGCTGTGTTTGAAGTTCATAAATAGTATAAACTAAGAAGCAGAACCATAAATGTGTCACAGCCTGAAAAAGTAAAGGATGAACAGCAATCTAACAAAGCTACCATTTCAGAATCCAAAGACAAATCTGATCCTATCACTAATGAAGTCACAGTTGAGGATATCACTGAAACATATGCCTCAAACCAATAGCCATCAGTTACACTTCCTTTACATACCAATTCAAACAATCCTCCTCAAAATATGGGTAAAAAGGATAAACCCCAAAATTAGACAGAGAACCAAGAGGAACCCTCTAAAAGGTCAAATGACAAAGAAAAAGTGGTCAACCAGAATGCTAAAATTCAAACTGAAAAACCTTTTGACTTTGAGTCTGAAATTGGTAAATTGAAAATAGCCATACCTCTTGCTGAATTAGCCAAACATGACATTTACAAACAACAAATTAAAAAGTCCCTTCAATTGACAAACAATAAAGATGATGTTAATGTGTTGGATGATACCCCAGAATTACTTTTTGGCCCAGAGGTTGATGGAAAAACAGCAAGTAATGGAATTCTACCTTTTTATGTCAGCTTGCATATCCATGACAAGATACTACACAATGCTATGTTTGATTCTGGGGCATCCCATAACCTTATGCCCAAATCTGTGATGGAAAGACTGAATTTAGACATAACAAGGCCATACAAGGACCTATTCTCATTTGACTCCAGCCAAGTTAAGTGTTTAGGTTTGATAAAGGATTTATGTGTTTCCTTGGTTCAATACCCAAATAAAACAATTTTAATGGATGTGGTGGTTGCTGATATTCCACCAAAATATGGAATGTTATTATCAAGATCATGGGGTGCTAAACTTCAAGGCTCCCTTCAATTAGACATGTCTTATGCCACCATCTCTGTCTTTGGGCAACCAAAGAGACTATACAGAGAAACACTCATGAAATACATGGTCAGCAGTGAAGAGAAACCTCAAAACTTTCCCATATATGCTGTCCATTCAGACATAGACTCCTACATTCTCTTCAATGATAATATAGGTCTTGCAAATGATGATGAAACCAAGACACTCAAACAAGATCAGCATATAAATGAACAAACTGGTGCCCTAGAAATAGTGGTTGAGCAATCAATAAAGAAAACTGTCCAAGAAGAAAAACCAAGTGTAAGCCAAGATCTCAAGTTGTTGATGCCGAGTCCCATAATAGTTGACAATTCTTCCCTTAACCAAGAAGTCCTCTAGTTTCTTGAATTTGATGGGTCAGTTAACAAATTAGGGGCAGGAGCAGGGGTTTGGATACATAACAAACAAAACAGTCATGCAGAGGGCCGAGCCTATAGGTTAAACTTCAGGTGCACCAATAATATGGCAGAGTATGAAGCTCTTTTACTAGGCCTCAAACTAGTAAAATCCTTACAAGCCACAAGAGTTTCAATCCTAGGAGATTCAGACCTTATTATCCAACAAGTAAAGGGAAATTTTGTCACCAATGACAAAAGACTCAGATCTTATAGGTCTGCTGCTGCTGAAATACTAAATTCCTTCACTGAGTTTCAAATTACCAAAATATCTAGAACCCAAAATCTTCATGCACATAGTTTGGCTACATTTGCAAGCACTTGTAAACTACCTTTTGAACCCAAAAATTGCTTTACAGCTGAGATAAAACACAAACCTTCTCTCCCAAACAATGTCAAGGATTGGCAAGTGTTTGAGAATGATACACAAATAAATAATTTCTTGACTTTGCAGCAAGAATTTTCTGGTCTAAACATTGATGTAGAGGCTGCTAATGATTCACAAACACTAGGTGAACAACACCAAACAAATATTTCACCCAAGACAGCAAGCCAAATGCTACATCCAACAATTTTTAACAAAGAAAGCATTCAAGAAATTAAACAAATCAGTTGTGAAGAAATAGCTGATGCTGAAGCTGAAGTTATACAATTGAAAGACAATTTTCTTCCAACAGGCCTGACTCCTTTGGAAGACATTTTTGACTCAAATGATATTCTTAGGAAGCCAAAAATGCAGCCCCTCAATGCTGCCATAGAAGAATGTAACATTGGAACTGCTGAACAACCCAAAATAATAAAATTGTCTGCTTCCTTACCTCCTGACCAAAAGCCCAAATATGTTGACCTTTTCAAAGAATTCCAAGATGTCTTTGCATGGAGCTATGAGGATTTGAAATCATATGACACCTCTGTCATTCAACATACTATCCCCCTCAAGCCGAACCAAAAACCATTTAAACAAAAATTGAGGAGAATTAATCCTATGCTTCTCCCATCCATGGATAAAGAGGTACAAAAAATGTTTAAAGCAGGCATCATAGCACCAATCAGGTTTTCTGATTGGATTTCAAATTTGGTCCCTACAAGAAAGAAAACTGGTGAGATAAGGCTTTGTGTTGATCTAAGGAATTTGAATCAAGTGTCCCTAAAAGATAATTACCCCTTACCCAAAATGGATCACATTTTGCAAAGAGTAGTGGGGGCCTCAAGAATTTCTTTACTTGATGGATTCTCAGGTTTCAACCAGATCCTAGTTCACCCTGATGATCAGGACAAAACAACATTCACAACCCCATGGGGAACCTTCAAATATGTCAAAATGCCTTTTGGGTTGAAAAATGCAGGAGCTACATTTCAAAGAGCAATGGACATTGCTTTTGCCAAAGAGATTCATGATTTCCTTGTGGTTTACTTAGATGACCTTACACCATTTTCAAAATCTGACCTTGAACATTTGAAACATCTAAGACAAATATTCATAACATGCAGGAAGTATGGAATTTCCTTAAATCCCAAGAAATCCCTGTTTGGTTTGGAATAAGGCAAGTTATTGGGTCATATTATTTCAAAGCATGGTATTAGAATTGATCCAGACAGAATACAGGCCATCCTACAAATGCCTCATCCAAGAAACATAAAAGAATTGCAAGCCTTCTTGGGTAAGATCAACTTCCTAAGAAGATTTATCCCAAACTTGGCAGAATTGATCAGGTTACTTAACAACATGATTAAAAAGGATTCTAAAGTAAAGTGGACTGTGGAAGCAAATCAGGCTTTTGAAGGAATCAAACTAGCCCTCACCCAAACCCCAGTCTTGACAAATCCTCAATTAGATAGAGACTTCATCATATTTTCCTTTGCCTCCCAACACACAATTGCTGCTGTCTTATTACAAAAAGATGATCAAGGGAATGAAAAACCTATTGCTTTCTTTAGTAGAGCACTAAGAGATGCACCTCTCAAATACCAGATCATGGAAAAACAAGCTTATGCTTTAGTAAAAGCCATCAAAGATTTCAGGATTTACATCCTATACTCTCATGTCATTGCCTATGTACCAAATGCTATTGTCAAGGATATTTTGACTCAAGAAAATTTAGAGGGCAGAAGAGGAAAATGGATTGCAAACATTTTAGAATTTGACATTGAAATAAGACCTACAAAACTGATAAAAGGCCAAGGTTTGGCAAAACTAATGTTTGAAACAAATTTCCAAGCCTTAGACATAAATCAACTGGACAATGAACTGGCGCTGGCGACTCCAAAGATCAATGTAGCCTTTGAACAATCCTCTTGGTATTCTAATATATGTTATGTGTTACAAAACCTGTGTGCTCCCCCAGGATTGTCCAGAACTAAATGTAGGTTTCTAAAAATGAAAGCTTCAAGATTTTGTGTCATGGATGGCAATTTACTTTGGAAAAACCATGAGGGTATATTGTTAAACTGCTTGATTGAGAATGAGACTGATAATATCATGAAAGAATTTCATGCAGGTGATTGTGGTGGACACTTGTATTGGAAGTCCACTGTGGACAAGATACTAAGGGCTGGTTACTATTGGCCCACTTTGTTCTCTGATGTTAAAAATTTCACTACCTCATGCCATAAGTGTCAAATATTTGAGGGAAAGAGAAAGTTGCTACCACTTCCTTTGAGGCCTATTGCAACAGAGAGACCTTTTCAGCAATGGGGCTTGGATTTTATTGGGGAAATTCATCCCTCATCTTCAGGCCAACATAGATGGATCCTCACAGCCATAGACTACTTCACCAAATGGATTGAGGCTATCCCATGTAGACAAGCAAATGATTCAACTATCATTCAGTTTTTGGAGAACAACATATTGTCTAGATTTGGTTGCCCCAACAAGATAATAACAGACAATGCTGCTGCTTTTAGATCCAAGAAAATGGTGAACTTCTGCCACAAATTTCATATCACTTTGGGTCATTCCACAGCATACTATCCTCAAGGAAATGGCCTAGATGAATCATCAAATAAAATCCTTGTAAACATCATAAAGAAGGTATTGGAAGAGAATAAGAAAAATTGGCATAAGAAGCTTGTGAATGCCTTATGGGCAGACAGACTAACAACCAAGAGATCCATTGGGGTCAGCCCATATGAGTTAGTCTATGGATTAGAAGCCAAATTTCCTTCATCACTAGTGGTCCCTGTTATGAAACTACTTCAAGAAAGTCAAGCTGAGCCCAATGACATGCAAAGAAGAATTAATTAGATAATATGTTTGCAGCAAACTAGAGACCAAGTTTATAGCAGAGTTCAAGTTTTACAAGAAAAATTAAAGAAATCTTTTGATAGAAGGACTAAGGCTGAAGATTTTAACATTGGTGACAAAGTCCTCAAGTGGGATTCAAGAAGGGAAGATAAAGGAAAACATGGAAAATTTGATTCTCTTTGGAGAGGACCATTTGTTATACAAGCAGTGCAAGGAAACAATACTTACTTCCTAAAAAATCTGGATGAAACTGACTTGGATGAAGGTCCTGTGAATGGCAGGATGTTGAAGCACTATTTTGACTACTTTCCATGTATGTAGTTTGACTCTCCCTTGTACAAAATAGGGTGTATATATTACTTTCTGTTAACATGTAGAAACTGCGGCTTCCCAAATTTTGTAAGTGATCAGCAAAAGCAAATCAGTTTAGAGATCTATCAAGATGGGAAGAGCACATTTTTGAAATTTCAAGGAGGAAAACTCCAAGTTTTGGGAAAAGAAGTCAAGGGCCAAGGAATTCTGACCTGCTGTTCTTGGTCTTTCAAATGGAAAAACCATCCCCAAGTGGAGCCACTGTTAGATACCTATACCAATAGGTTTCATATTTCATGATTGGTAAAGAAAGTTCCAAATATGCTCTGCTTTGGTGATGCAAAGATCCCATATTTCCAAGAGAAGGCAATCAGTGTACATAGCTTGATGTTGACTCAATTTTTGGATGGGTGGTCCAATAGCCTAATCTGGATCATGCCATGTTTCAATTTCTTGTCATAGAATAGAGAAAGAAGCCTGTCCAAACTGCTTAATCTTGGCAGGCCAGTAGTTAGGTAGAGAATTAAGGTTCCCAACTGCTTAATCTGGGGCCTTGGAGGTAATAAGCTTAGTTGTAGATAGAAAAGCAAAGAAAAATGCAAAAAGAAAAGAAAAGAACAAATGAGGGTTTGCTAGTCCAAGTGCACCCTCTATGAAGAAACAAAAAATGCTAGGCAAGTAGATGGGTAGGTAGATGGGGTTGCAGAAGGGTAATTTCTCTCATTTTGTTGGTCTAAAGCAAGAAAACTTCATTGGATAGAGAAGCTCCTCTTCTCTACCATTTTGCAGCATCACCATGGAGCATGTCTAACTCCCCAAGTTTCCCTATCTGAAAATCTTGCTAACATCCTATGTTTACTTGTATTATATGCCATTTCCACATTTCTTGTGCAAAAATCTTTTCATTTTGATCTACTCTCTAAACTAAGTTATTTTCATATGAAACTTAGTGTATATCCCCCCTCATCCACCTTTTCACTCATATTAACCACTAATCTGCTGCTATTTAACTCCCTATACCCCCCATTTCCCCTATTACTATGTAAATTCTACAAAAAACCCAAAATACCTATATATCCCCTTTCCCGAGCATTATAGCTCTACATATATGGTTTCAGAATGTTTGTGCGCTAAACATTAGAGCGCGACCCATAAAGCTTTCAAAAAATTAATCGTGGAAATAAACCAAGATTTGCTTGATTTATTAGCCTAACCATGCTTTGTGCGTAAACCCGCTTTTTGTTGAATAAACCTTTGAAAACCCAAAGCACCCCTTTTTAACCCGTAACACTGAAAAATCCGAAAAAACCAACTTTGCCTAATGTTCTGCTGGGCGCGAATTACAATAGATAATAATATTTTATTCGTTTCCGCCCGTCCGTAATGCTCTGACAACTTGCCCTCCCGCCAGCCATCGGATCTGGGCTTTCCCATCCGACGGCCCTTACCAATTTCGGAGCGGCCCCGATGTACTGCCATTAGCCTCCGAAAAATGACGTCCGCTGACGTACACACAGGGGCACGTGTCGCAATATCACTGGATTGGGCCAGCCTCTGACATTACCGCTTCTGTATGAAGAGCGGTGTGATATAAAACAGCTTACCGCTTCCGGTTTTCCGCTATCCTGTCATGCCAATGTCACGCCACCTCACCGCCGCATCAGCGCCCCCGCCCGCCATCGCTCCGAGCTGTCACGCCACCTATGCAGTCCCCGTGGACCACTCACAGACCGCCACGTCACCCGATGATGTCATGCGGACGTCATCTGACCCTGACCCCACCTGATGACGTCATGCTGACGTCATCCAAATTTTCGTGCCAATGCCAAAAAGTCCATATTTGGCCGAATTTTTCCATTTTTTCGCGTTTTTTTCGACTTTCTGCGCTCTGCCTCCTGCATGAACTTTCACGTCCTTTGCTGCCGCCAACCTGCCAAGACCACTCCAGAGCTTCTGCCGCCCAGCATTTGACTGCAACCAAGCTCAAATATCGCTGTAAAACCAGGTATTTGCCAATTTCCCAACTGTGCACTCTGTTTCGTCCTACATTGGTAAAAAAAAAAACCAATAAATTGACCATCTTCACCGGAGAAATAGGCCTGCTACACCTTCAAACCAATTCAATCAGTTTTTAACCGGCCAATTGTGCCCAATTACACCTCTATTGCTCTTAAAGAGACTGTAAACCTGCAATTTACTTAACCTACAGCGCAGGACAGTATTTCTCCTGAAAACAGTCGAAATTCAACCTAAATTCGCTTGTAAACCATGGATACACCAGTAGCACCCGTTGCCCTGAACATTGCTCCATTGAATGCCCCTCAGAGAGAGCTGGAGTGGAAACCACTAGCAGACAAAGATTACCAAATATCAGAGGAAATGCTAATGAATAGCAAATATCACATTCACTTGCTAAATGAATTGAAAATTAAGCATGATAGTGGAATTGACATATTGGGCATTTGGGACTCTTTTCTCCCCATATTCAAGCTCCCTCAGGTCAATGTATTTCCTGATTTAATCCATCAGTGTGCTGCATGCTATGACCCAACTCAGAGGGCTGTACTTGACCCTTTAGGCTCAGTTGTTTTTCATGTCACCCCTGAAGCCATTAGAGAGATGCTGAACTTCAAAACTGCTAAGAAATTAACTCCTTTATCAATGATGGATCTGATAAAACAAGGAGTCAAGCTGACAGATGCTCAAATCACCAAAATTAATCAATTGTTTATTGATCCAACCTCAGAGACCATGAAGTATCCTCCCATTCATCATGTATACCTAAATCAATTGGGCACAGACCTTGCAGACATGATTAGTCCCATATTGGGCTATAACTCAATTGAGATTGTTGATGAGACTGTGCTAGTTATAATGGCCATGTTTTCTCCTGGTAAGCCCCCAATCTGCTATGACTATGCCACCTACATCTCCAAAAAAATACATGAGCAGTTGATGGACTAAGAAAGAGAAAGGGTGTTCAGATACACCTCCTACATCTATCATTTAATACTATACTATCAGCATGAGAAATTTTCTTTTCTTGTGAAGAGAATGGATGCACAAGGCAAACCAAGGTCAGTGGTCTATTGGTCTTCTATCTTCCACCGTGGGTCTTGTTCCCCATACACTTATAGTGAGTTTATAGACCTCTTCATCCACCCAGCCATGTCTCTACTTGTGAGCTCACCTCCTCCAAGACTAACTGATGAGATGCAGAGAATTCTTCAGTTGTCCAAGATATACAGCATTGGGGATTGGTATTTCTACCAAAACCACACAGTGATCAGAATATATGGGTGTGAATTGGCCCCATACAGATTGCCCAGATATGTGCCTATGAGACTGTTTTCCCTTGAGTATTTCAGGCAATTTGGGAATGCTGATATATTTCATTTTCATAGCAAGGGCAAGAAAGCACAACTAAAAGTCAGAAACCAATTAGGCCCCTTCATCTACAATAAAAGGGAGGAAGCTTGGCAAGAGGCAGATAGAATGCTAAATGGCCTTGGCTTACAGACCAGCTTCCTTTGGGCACCATATGACCCCAATCACTTCATCAGCTTAAGAAGGGTCAGATATAGGCTGGCCAGCTATGATCACTTAAGGTTGCCTCACATAGAAAAATATGCAAATCAGCTAGAATGGAGGGAAGGCACCTTAGAAGAGGCTATTACACAAGAAGAATTAGCTCAAAGAGGCATAAGAAATCTCCAAAAGTTAGCTGACTTAGAGCATTGTTCACAGGTATTTTCTCTCCCAGGCACTCTAGTGGGAGCAGTTGCCTCATCATCTGCAGCTCCACAAAAGGTTGTCCAAGCCTCAATTCCAGCATAGAGTTCAGCCAAGGATAAAGGCAAAGACCAAGAAGAGCAGCAGTCAGCCCAAGAAGAGCAGGAGTCAGCCCAAGAAGAACAGCCAGAAGACCAAGAAGAACAACCTGAAAATCATCCTGAACAGCAGGAAGAAATGGCAGAGGCTCCTGGTCCTAATGATGAACAAATGCAAGAAAAGGATGCCCCAGTGCAGAATGTGACAGTGGAGACTTCAGTACTCCAGACCCTTATCAATGAAGAGAGGGTTAAGAAGAGAGATAGAGAGGAACAAACTCCCCTTAGTACAATAGCATCACCACAAGGGGAAAAGAGACAAAGGCTCAATCCTTTTTCAGAGGAGGAGATGCCTTTTGGTCAAACACAGATGGGTCCCCCCAGCACAGAAGTATCAACAAGCTCAATCCAGCAAGAGCAGCAAAGAGTACTTGGAGGAGAGGTCAGCTCCTCAGGGCAGCAAAGAAAGGGTGAGTCTAGCATTAAGAAACAATTTATAGACATGAAGGCCAGAAATGAGCCAGTGAGGTTACAGCTGTATAATCATTTGTTAAAAATGGCTCCTACAAACCAGCAGAGGTTGATGTCTACATATGATGTTCAAGAGGGCAAAATGATAATGAGCCATTTCATGCCCACAGCGCTGCAGCCACAGTCTGCAGCTGATTATATAAGAACAAATTTGGAAATCTTGTCCAAGGACATCCACCCGATGGACCAAATTGAATTGCACAAGCAAACGGGTGAGATGGTATATGCCACTCTTACAGATAAAACATTGGCCAATTATAGATTGCAGAATTCTTTAAATAATACCACAGCACAGCTGGAGTTGGAGAAAGCCTCCTCCCAAGCCAAAGATAACAGAATAAAAGCTTTGGAAGACATTATTATTGACATGGGGCATGACCCAAGTAATCCCAAAGCTGTGCAAGCTTTGATGAAAAAGAAGGATGAGGACATGGCAGCCCTCAGGAAAATGGTAAAGCTTCCAGCAACCCTTCACCCTCAAACAGAAGGGGTTGCTCAACAAAAGAAGGATGAGGATGTAGCGGCCATGCTGTTGACCCTACATAAAAGATTGGTTGAAACAGAGGGTGCCTTGGAGGCAGCTCTTAAGCAAAAGGAGGGAGAAGGCATTCCTCAACCTCCTCCACAAGTAATAAATCTTGAGGATCCTCCTCAAGTCACAAAGCCAGCCATTGTGCAAACTGAAGAAGCAGGTACATCAAGTGCTGACCCCAAGGTCACAGAGAGGGAGGCTGCAGAAGAACAAGCCACAGGGCTTAGTATGCAAGGAATGATGAAAGAGCTTCAAGCTCTTCAGACCCAAATGACAGAATTAAAAGATGCCAAGGCAAAGCTAGCCCAGATGGAGGAAAAATATGATAAATCAAAGCAGCAGGTGGCTGAGGAAACAAGGAGAGCAAAAGCCCTTGATAAAAGAATCAAAGAGCTGGAGAAGGAAATGACAATGGGAAAAGCCATCACAGAGCTAAAAAAGATCATTTGGATAAATATTGGGCAGTCTATTACAGATCAATGGCAATCCATAGAAACTATCCATGACCATATGGATTTGCTGGGCAGGGCTTATGCAGAAAACCAGAGAGCCAGAGCTTCTCTAGGAAACATGCCAGAAATTGCCAACAGGATGATTAATGTGCTAAATAACAGAACAGGTATACAGCTGGCAGCTATGGATATCAGAGATAGAACTGATACCATTTTGCTTATCAAAAGGGTGATGACCCTTAGGAATTATGTACAGGCATTAGAGAGAAAATGTCATGACATCCAAGCAGAGATAAATATTTTTGGAGCTAAAATTACAGCATTATATGACAGAGGGCTCCTCAGTTTAATGAATAATGCAGGAAGGCTGCTGCCACATGACCAATATGCCAAGAAGGTAAATAATTACATAACAGATCAGTTAAATGCTTCAACAAGTACAGCAGAAGGAACAGGGCCACCTACAGGACAACAGTTGTATGACAAATTAGAAAATCTATTCTTTATAGAACATGAGATAAATCATTTGTTTGCAGAGCCTCCAAATTATTATAAATTTACAGATGCAGATGAAACACTACATAGAATGCAAAGACATCAGATGCCCATTGATCAATGGTGGACGGATATGATAAGGATAGTGCTGTGATTTGATAAAATAATTTAATCAAATGCATTTTAAAGCAAGCAGCAAATAAATGAAGAGATCATAGATCATCAACCACAGGTCAAAGGTTACAGGTCAGCGTCCCAGAGGTACCAGTGCTACAACGTGTCATCTACAGCAGCCGTCATTAGCAGGAGCCATCCAAGAATTAACGCAGCCGGCCCTTGGGCAAAGTCATAATTAACTGACAAACAGCAAACAGCTATTATGTACCTGTGCTGCAGGCTTTAAATTTTGTAATAACTACACTGTACACAGTTGGTAGAGATAGTTATTGCTCAATAACTATCATTTTAGATATTTTACTTGATATTTTTGTATAAATCTCCCCCACGCAGTTCATTTGGGGGTTGTTGTTTCTTGTTAAAAAAGAGAACTCGGCTGTAATCCTTGGAGGAATAATACAAAGAAAGCTTGGAGTTTCCAGGATTTGGTCTTACTGATGCATGCTGTCTTGGAACCATTGAATGCTGCAGGATTCTAGTGCTATGGCTTGATATAATAAGTTTTCTCTATCTCTGTTCATGTTTTATTATCAGTTTAACTCATATCCTTCATATGTTATTCTAGACTTAGGAAGAAAGAAAAAGAATAGCTCAGGATTTGTCCATGGAGACACCCTGATTTCAATCTTTCTTTGATATAAATGTTTTCTACAGGCTCAGCTGTTTACTTGGAATTCTTAAATGCTCCAATTAACCCTAAATCTTTGACAGTTTCTATTTAGTAATTCATGTATGCTACTAAGTGGAAATTGCTGTTCAACTTGTTATCACACTGTGTGTAATTTCATCTCCCATTGTTTCACTCATCAATCAGAATTTATATCAAGAATAGCCATCTAGCCTTGCAGTAAAACTTTCTCCATTACAGGCACCAGGACTGTCTCAAATCTCTGACTCCATATGCCCAATGGACTAACATCTCCCAAACATTTCATGCCCTTCTCACAACAACAGTTCACAACCAAAACTTCAAACAAAAAACTAGACTTATAACTAGCCTAAAATCTTCACAAAACAGAGCTAAAACTTAAAGAGAGAGCCCTCTCTGATTATAGGTAGGCTAGGACCTATAATCCAAAGCTTGGTTAGTGGTTACCCCGGCCGTATTCCCTTGGGAGTCATAGGGAACAACCTGGGTGTTAACACCTTCTGAAGGATTGTCTACTATCTATTGACCATATCAACCACTATATCATGTGTCCATTTGACCTGAGTCTGTTCACCTTGTTGTTCCATATCACTGCCAAATCAATCACTTTTTTACCACTTCGTGTCGATTGATGTGGGACTCATTTCCCATCTTTGATAGATCCATTCATATCGACTTCAAAAAATTATCTATGAAGTGGGTCAAGAAACACCATAGTAGCCTGGAGCTTGCAGTCCTCAGTGGCTAGTTTCCATGTGTTTGGTTGGGGGTTTTCTCTATTGGCTCCTGATTGAATGATTCTATGAGTGTTCAACTTCAACTCATTTATTAACACTCGCTAGATTGTACTGAGCATCTTGGAGACTATCATCCTTATCGATGGCCATCCTCACATTTTTTAACAATTTTCATTTTTAACTAGTAATCAAATTGATTCTCACATGTTTGACATCAACTCACTTATTCACATGTGCATTATTATGCTATTCTATGATGGGAACGAAGACCTTGTGTAGATGCTTACATCACTCAACCTTTTTTCCTCTCCCAAGCTGCGTATTTTTTTTCTAGAGACAACTTCTCTTAGTTTAATTACATTGTAATCAAGCTCCACATTATTCTTACTGGTGGACTTGACCTCTCATCTTCTACATGGATCCACGATGTATTGTTATAGCGACTGAGCATGGGAATGACCACCTCAGAACATGATTTATACATGACATATGTTTTATGTTGTTTGTAGGCCTCCTTCTGTTATGACGCTTTGAGATTCTCTCTACCAAGCTATTTTATGAACTATTTCTTCCATCACATTCTTCTTTGACCTCACACTTTAGGGAGAATCTGTTATACATGAAAATACCTCCACATCAGCTCGGAGGATAATGTTATGTTGTTGGTTGAAATAGCCCTTTTTCCTAGCCTATATAAGACTATAATATAAGTTATGTACCATGAGGACCACGTTATCCTAGTCTATAACAAGTTTTCCCCTTCATCTAATGTGTGTTACCAAGATTATCACTCAGTCACGAGGAAAAAAGATCGAGTTAACTAAATTGTGACACTCTTATTGACTTTCAGAAACTCATATGGTGGAATGTGATCTCTTTATCCTCATATTTATTTTTTTCCTGAATAAGAAAAGCACACAAAAGCGGGAAAGAGCCATAAATCATGCGGAAGATTTTTCCTAAGAATAAAAGCATCTAATAAGTGGATAAAAGAATTTTTATATGATGAAATGTTATTCACCCAAAATCTTTTTCCAAAATTGAACTAAGGAGAAATTTGGGAAATCTCCGTAGCCTTCACTTGCCAATATATTGGAGGCTTGGACATTGAGAAAGATATGGGAATTATTTCATTGTTACGTTGCTGAGATATATCTTAAGAGGGATATTTTTGGAGCTGAGAGCTAGGGGAGTTGCTTCTTCAACTGCATCTAATGGTTGTAACCTTCCTTCGACTTGTTAATTAATATAGATTGGTTGTTCCTTTTTCCATATACTATTGTTCATTGTTTACTTATTGTATCCAACAAATGAATGTTCGCAAGTTTTGTTTGTTATAATGCATTCAATTATGTTTAGCTTTTTCTAATGGTTTTGATTGATAATATTATTATGTTGTGAAAAGTTAGTTTGTTGTTTCTAATATGCAGGACCAAGCTTTCGAGCTAGCTAGGAGTGCTTCCTAGCTACATTGAAAACTCTAACAAGCGTGCATGCGAGGACTCATAGGCTTATCTTTGACTTCTCTTATAAATATCTTCCTTACTTCTTGCATCAATGAAAGAAGCAAACCATAGAAAAACCTTTCTCTTGTTCTGTCTACCCTAGGTTTCCAGGAGAACCTGAGAGGGTTTTCTATTTTTCCAACCAAGCATTAAATCCTATAGCAATTTTTCAATATACGTTTAAGAGAGAAACTTCACCTATAGTAGTAGACTATTTTGAACTCAGCAACATTTTCCCAAAGAAACAAATATTTTCCCAGAATGTGTGTGCGTGAATGATAAAGAAAGTGAGAGAAACAATCACCAAACATGCACAAGTAACTATCAAGAAGTAGAAGAGAATTACCTATAAATTCCTATAATCCTTAACTCTGTTGGTGATGTCAGATTCATGAAGATATCCTCCTAAGATATTTTCTCCAGATCCTTTCTTGAAACCTGCATACAATAAACAACAATTATATCATCTTTATTGCAACCACAAATATTAGCACATGCAAACCAATATATTCATGCAAATATAAGAAAACATGAATGTAATGGGGGGAAGATTATTTTACTTTGCATTAATCATGTGAAGAAGTACATAGTTGAGACTCCTTTGGTCCTTTCCCAGATCACCTTCCTAACCTCAACACTCACTGGTATGTGCACCTACTAGTGTTAGTTTATCACAAAAGAATTTCTCCAACATTCTGCATAGTATATTTTCTCCTCGTTATGACTAGTGAAGAGCTCTATTTATATAGATCTTGATCATGATTGGCCTTCATTAGACCTAGAAATTTTATTGACTATATCAAGGTGATGATTAAGATAGACCAAATAAAATGTATTTTTAATCAATAATGCTTATTTTAATCAAATTTATCAAATTTGACCAAATCTAGGCTTATCCAGTCAAATTACCACACTATTTCAGAGATGTAGTGTAGAGAGGTCAATGATGGGATTCAATTTTAGTCCAAAACACTAGGAGGGAACATTTCTAGGCCCTCTAGTATAGTCCCTATGATTGAGAAGGAGCGTTGAACCCTCAAAACACTTAAATTTTGATCTTTCACCAGTCACAATTTGAACCTCTGAGTTGGCAGAGCATGTGGCTTTCTTCTTGAACCTAGGGGTGTATATTTTTATCTAAAATAGTGTCCCCTAATGCATGAGGTCAAAATATACTTTTATGGTTGAAATAAATTACAAAAGTAGATGGTTGAGGTAGATAGGAAGATTTCGCAGAAAAGAGACTTGCAGAGACTCACAAGTGCAGTCATATACATAAAGAAGTACATTCTTGAGGTAGGAATACCCATACTTAGTACTGAGAGAATAGAGAATAGATGCCCACACAACATACTGTGAATTGATGTCATCAAGGATGAGTCATGATACAATGTAGATCTTATGCAGAGTAGTTATTAGTATGGTTGGACACTGATGTAAGTGCCTTGAATAATGGCCCTCAAAATTCAGAGTATATTTTCCAATTAAAGCTTGCGGGAGGAAATTATCATGAGTGGAGTGGCCTCAATGCCACAAGGGCTTTGACTCACACCCAATGGTATGAATATATTACATGTGAATGAATGAGTTGATGTCGAGCATGCAGCGAAACCATCGAATTATCAGGCATTGATGTTTCTTATTAACAGATGTGATGGAGACCACTAGTATTGAGAATGGTTCCAATGGTACCTAGCACAACCCATAGAGTGTGACTGAATGATTTGAATTCAAGCACTCCATAAAATGAGCCAACATGGGTCAATGATGAAAACCCAATGCAAACCGCAATGAAACCTGCCATTGATGACTACAAGCTCCAAGGAACTAGAATATTTCTAAATCTACACCCTGAATAAGGTGTTGAAGTCGATGGGAAGAGATCCATCGAAGGATGACTTTGATGTATACCCCATCATCAACATGAGACTAGCACCAAGATAAGGTCTCTAATGATAGCAAATGAAGAAGTGATGTAAAATGACATAGGGATCACCAACGCAAAAGGTATAATGAGACATGCAGATGGCCAACTCTTGACTAACACTTCCATTAAACATATAACAGTATGATTCAATAGTGAAATTGGAAGCATAGAATGAATAACACCAACAAACATGATGGTGACATAGGAGGCATCACCAAAGCCCATATATTGGAAGGGTAACCAATCTGGTGGGATATTGACTCATGGAATAGAGTGAGTCAATTTAAGTTAAAGGTGTGGTTCAAAAGTCCAACAACAGAAAAATTGTAAGAGTATGAGTCAAACAAGCATGATGTTCAAGGGAAACATACAACTCCCATGATAGAGATGGAATAGCAAAGAGGTGCCCCCCCTCATTTTGTATATTGTATCCCCTACATAGTTTAATGAGCAAGAAAGAGAAGTAAGCTCAATAGGATCCTTTTTTGTGAGTTTATAACAATGTCAAAAAAGAGATAAAAGTACACTCATGACCTTCTCGTGAATTAACAAGCTTGAGAATGGACAAGATATCACTTGCTGACTTTCAATTTAATTGACAAGCAAGAAAATATGGAAATAACTAAACCTTTTCACATAGGTTTTATGAGCATGAAAACATGGTATCAAAATAAGATCTATATTTTCATGGGTTTAACGAGTCATGAAAAGAAGAACAAAACATACTTGGCATTTTCGTATAGATTTAATGAGCATGAAAATAGAGCAAAAGGAGCTTTGGATTTTCATTGTTTAACGAGCATGAAAAAGAGAGAAAAACAAAGCTCATTCTAGAGAAACGAGTGGCATAATTGTATGCATATTTTTCTAATAGGTAATGATAGAACCGACCTAAGAAAAGAAGAATGCAAAGGTCAAGTGTTTGGCAATCAAAATCCACTCTTTGCAATGATCTCTCTTAAAGGTGATCAAAGGTTACAAGATGGAGGCATGGATAATGTAGAGGCAAGAGGTCAGGCATGGATGCAAATATGGAAAGCAAAAAGACAACAAGAAACATGATAAAAACTGTGGGGGGCCCCTATGGGATGATATCTATAAATTATATACAAAGAGAGGGTTGATGCTTAAATCAGATGTGATGGAAAGTACTAAAGAAAATCATCGAACCTACAAATAACTACAGAAAGGACACCAAAATAGTTATCGGGTGCTATTATAGGGTTCACATGGAGGGTGGGTTCTACTGCAAAAATTATGACATGGACAGGTTAATGTCGTAATTTGGAGGTAAGGTGCTAATGAAATCGAACTAGAGACAAAAAAGGCCAATAATGCAATGACAATGTTGGTGAATCCTAGTCCTATATGCTAATTTCAGTTAAATACCTTAGAGAAGTAGTGAAAAACATAAATGTTTTTATTTTTTTGAGATAGGTTATATACATATGTACAAATCATGACACAATTTCATAGGTATGAAATCTAGTTCCGACTACCAAGCACATGCCAAGGATATCAATGTATGAACTCATGCGTAGTTTTTGGAAACATATGGTACACCATCATGGGGCCATGCCACATTCAATTAAACTTCCATGTTCCTAAAGGTTGATGATTCGAAGGAGGGCCTAGAACCATAGCATTATCAGGAAAAACCCAAGGATATAAAGGGTGAATAATATCATGAGCTAATACGTCTCCTTGATAGTGATGATTAAGATACGAAAAGGGTGTGAGACACTCGTTGACATGGGAAGTTAGAGAGGGTAGTCCAGTGGCAAGTTAAATGCTAGAAATCCTTTACTTGACTTGGTCCAAGATTGGTATTCCATTAGATGAATCTGGGAATGCCCCCTAGATCGATTCAAGATTTTTAGTTCCAATATCCATCAATTCCATATGTGGGAGAGTAGAGGCATCATGGGACATAATATCCCTTAGCTTATCTTGTGAAGCCATGACCTCCAATATGGCCTTATTTGAAGGCAATTCAATATTAAGGGAGACATGTGAAATTCATGGAGGGATGACTCATGTGGGTAGAGGATCTTGATCATATGCCATATTAGGTTAGAGTTTATAACTAGTGTCATCAAGTGGTGGTGATACCCCTGAAGAGGTGATTACTTCCACAAAAGGTGGCATTGTGCTCCCATAAGATTCATCTTCCATAAGCATCGCCAAAGCATTAAGATATCCAAGGGAATCATAAGTGATAGAAAATATCATGTTAATCATGGAAGTAAATGGACATGGGTCTAGTGGAGAAAGTGGAAATGTGACCATCAAGGAGGAGTCTTTAAACATTCCCACCCCAATACTCACAATAAGAGTGTTAGAATCACCTAAAAATGGGACCAATTGACTATTGTGAAATCGAAGATTATGCTTGAAAAAGTCAAGCTAGTCGATAGTGACTACTTTACCCTCATGGGGGAACATCACAACACAAAATACTGATGACCTCCAAGATTTCCTTATCTGAAGGTAAATCAATATCAAGGGAGTCATGTGAAAGTGATGGAGGGATAACCGTGTGGGTAGAGGATCTTGATCATATGTCATATTAGGATATAGTTTCTGACTAGTGTCATTAGGTGTGTGGTGATACCACAAAAGAGGTGATTACTTCCACAAAATGTTGCATTGTGCTCCCATGAGATTCATATTCCATAGGCATCGCCCAAGTATTAGGAGATCCAAGGGAATCACAAGTGATAGAAGATATCATGTTAATCATGGAAGAAGATGGACATGGGTCTAGTGGAGAAATTGGAAATGTGAACATCACAAAGGAACCTTTGAACATTCCCTCCCCAAGACTCTTAACAAGAGTGTTGGAATCACCTACAATGGGGACCAACTAGCTATCATGAAGTTGAAGATTAGGCTTGCAAAAGTCGAGTTGGTTGATAGTGACTATTTTACCCTTATGGGGGAACATCATAACACAAAATACTAATGACACGACATTGGTAATAGGTTAGAACTAACTACACCCAAGAAGGAGGTTATAATATAGCAGTGCATCGATGAACTTGACCTCAACAAAGATAGTTTTTCCTCTGAGTTCGATAGTTAAAGATAAAAACACCCCTCAAGGCTACAATGTGGGCCCATCAAATTCCTTCATTGTTGATTTAGGTGCATACAAAGTGGGTGAACCGAGAGCTTTCTAACACTTTGACAACATTGTACAAGTTGACGCCTCCTTATCAAATACTTTCCTATGAATGCGTTGTCCGAAAATGTGGACCATTACCTTGAAGGCCAATTCATGGGGAAGCCGAGGTTTCTAAAGAGATGGATTGAAGGTCATAATACTTGAGCCTAAGGGATCCAACCCATTGATAATAGATAATAATGTCTTATGTTGCGTTGGGAAATTTTGCAAAACTTCTAATGCATACATGCTAGAGCTTGGCCAGATCCTCAATAATACTATAATTGTGAGTGGCCTTTGCATTAGGATTATGCATAGTATTTCGAAGGGAACCCTTAGGTAGGTGCAACATGATGTTCAGTGATGGTTTATCAAAATCAAGTTGATCATATCACGGAGGTTGGTTCACGACCTCAGAGGTAGAAGTACCACTCTCATAATTCTAGTAGTTATGAGCTCTCATTTGTAAATGGATGCCTGAATTAACCATAAAGATATCTTGTGTTGAAGGTGAGGCATTAGAAGATTTTCCCCCACTCCCCCCTTCCCGAGGTGGTGGAGGATTCATAACCATGTTGTGTTTATGGGCCGAAAATGGATTCATTAAGAGGGTTGGTTGACGAGCATGTTCTTGCGAGAAATATTGATGAATATTATCCATCTGAGAGCACTCATGAGTTAGATGATCATCCCCACAAATATTGAAGGGAAAGAGATTCTTCTCCTTATTCTCTTTCATGCCACTTTCAATGTTATCTTGGGTTTGTGAAGCCCCCTATTCCTCAGATGAAATCTTGGAATTATTCTTTCTCTTTTTCCCTCCTGGTTGTTAAGGATTCTTATTCAAGGTGGATTGAAGAGGATTTACCTCGAAGGGACGAACAAAGGCATAAGGAGTTTGGCTAGCATGATGACTGTATGGGGCACTAGAAGAGATGTTCAGTTGGCTGATATGAAAGGATAGTTATCCTATGTTTCTAGATGAGACAGAGCCCATGAATCCATTAGCATGGGCTCCACATTTCTAAGTTGGCAGAGCAGTTAGTGGCTTCAAATTGTTTTTAATGTGATGATACAATGTGCACAAATGGGAATAAATCAAGTCAAGTTGGAGGGCACACAAGAAAACTTTCTCTTCACTTTGGGCTCCATCCTTTGCCACATCTTCAATAATTTCAAACAGTAAAGATTTAATAAACCACTCACAAAGAACTTCATTAGGAGGTTTGGTTCGATGCAAACTTTTTTGTCTCCTCCACTCATGAATATGATCATAAATGTGCATCGAGTCATTTAGACGGAAGGTAGTGAGGATATTTGTACTAGTCTCATATCAAACAAGAAATTGATAATGATTAAGAAATGTTTGTGCCAAATACAGGAAAGTATCATAAGCAGTAGATTCAAGAAAAATATATCACTTGATAGCACCACCAATGAGAATCCACTAAAAAAGTTACAACATAATGCTGTCATCCATGAAAGAATTAGATGAACACCACAAATGATAAGTGGTGATATGAGATGGAGTGTCTTCTCCAGGTTTACCATCGAATTTCAAAATGTCTGCTAGCAACATATGTGGAACATGTAGTCATTGAGGATTATGGCATATGGGGTCATTCATAATCTTACAAAGATTAAGAAAATCTAGGTTTTCCAAGAAAGGAGATGTGATTGAATCTTGGGAGGGTTTAGAGGTCCCTTTTCACCCAAGTGGAGGAGGTGATCCCCCCATAACGTTGTTTCCAGTATGAAGGCTATGTATGGGAGTGGGTTGACTAGATTTTTTAGATCCAGTGCCCATGTAAACTTGAGATTGGTTAATTCCCCTAGAGTAAATGGCCCCAATGATAAAGGATTTCCAATAGGTTGTTGAGTTCTTGGGCCATAAGGGGATCAAAAGGGGTTATTGATAGGATTAGAACCCCATTGATTATAGATGTAAAAAAAAATCCCCTATAAAGGAATTCCAAGGATTAGTATGAATCTGGAATGTAGATCCTCCAAATGATTGACTCCCAAAAGGATTGGTAGGACCACTAGAAACAAACACACCTCTAGTGCTACGAGAGGGTGACATTGTTAGACTAAAAGGATTCCAAACAAATCGTGTTAGAAAATTATATATTACAGAGCAATGGAACACATAAAATATTATAGAAATATAAACATAGAAAACGCATAAAAAAAGAGAGACACAAATATATGTGGTTCACCCAGTTTGGGCTATGTCCACGGAGAAACAGCCAGTCCTTCCTTTTATATTATCCAGCAAACTGAAGAGATACAACCTACAGCAGATCCATTGTAATTCCCTCTTCGCTCTTAATCTCCTCTCTCTTCCTCACTCATAATACAAATCTACATAGACATAATACAATTCCCTCATATATAGCGAGGGGTTGCCTTCTAGGGCCAAAAAAACCTAAATTAAACATAAATTCTACCGTCAGATCTCCGCCTAATGAACGGCCTAGATTGACTATGAAATTACAACATTTTACAAGGAAATTTTACATCTATTCTTCGCTTCAGGGGCGCTGCCCCCAATCCCCTCACCAGGGAGGGGCTCCCAAAAGTTCACAACTGCTCCCCTCTGGACCCCCCCAGCAGCGAATATTTTACGGGTGGCAACTGGGGTCCAATGCGGCAATACCTTTGAATATAGAAGATAATCAGGCTCCACACCCAACAATCTCCCACTTGGAGACTGATTATAGCAACTCCGCTGCTGCTTCATTTACTGGACAATGACTCCACTTTGGACTTGGCTCTTTCTCATCTTCTTCATCATACTTGAAGACCAATTGAAGCTGAGAAGATTCTCAGTTTCTCCCTGGTTAAAAATTTTGTTAACATATCTGCAAGATTCTGGCTAGTGTGTATCTTTTCTAGCTTCAACTATCCATCTTCCAACACTGACTGTATGAAATGGTACTTGAGCTGTATATGCTTAGTCTTGGAATGAAATGTAGAGTTCTTTGCAAGATGTATGGCGCTCTGGCTGTCACTATATAACCTGCCTAACTCCTGCTTCTTACCCAATTCATCCAGAAACCTTTTTAATCAAATCATTTCTTTACTAGCCTCTGTAGTAGCAACATACGCTGCTTCTGTTGTTGAGAGTGCAACAACACTTTAAATTTTTGAGACCAACTGACAGTTGTTCCACCAACAGTAAACACATACCTTGTTGTGCTCCTCCTGTTATCTCTATCACCCGCCATATCTGCATCAACATATCCTTGTAGAGAAATGTTTGAACCACCAAAGCATAATGCTTGATTTGTGGTACCTCTCAAATACCTGAGAATCCACTTCACCGCCATCTAATGTTCTTTTCCTAGATTGTTCATGTACTTGCTTACAACTCCCACTGCATGTGCAATATTAGGCCTTGTGCAGACCATTGCATACATTAAGCTTCCAACTGCTGATGCATATGGAACTTTAGACATATGAGCCATTTCTTCCTGAGTCTTGGGACACTCCTCCTTACTTAATTTGAAATGGCTATCCAAAGGTATACTAATTGGTTTTGCATTCTTCATATTAAACCTTTTCAACACCTTTTCTATGTACTCACTTTGAGACAATGCTAATTTGTGATTCTTCCTATCTCTAGTTATTCTCATACCAAGGATTTGTTTTGCAGCACCCAAATCCTTCATTGCAAACGAGTTTGCCAATTTTCTTTTGAGCACATTTATTTTCTACATGTTAGAACCTACCACAAGCATGTCATCTACATACAATAACAATATAATATAGCTGCAATCATTTTGCCTTTTGAGATAAACACAATGATCAGAGTGACATCTAGTATAACCTTGTTCAGACATAAACCCGTCATATTTTAGATACCACTGCCTTGGACCCACCTGCAGCGAATATTTTATTGGTGGTGTTGCCGCCCGATTACGAACTGGGGTCCAATGCGATGATACCTTTGAATATAGAATATAATCAGGCTTCACACCCAACAAGTCAAAACCCATTGTTGGGTATTGTTGTACTTTGTTATGGATAAAAAATTCATAACAAAATAATTAAATAAAAATAATATATATAAATAATAATAAATAAATAAATAATTCAATTAGTTAATTATTTGTTTAATTTATTATGAAGGGTTATGGTCAACAATGGTGTCCATTCACCTTCGTGGTCAGTTAATTCTTATAGGCACACCAACATGAAGGATTGTAATCATCTTCAAGTATTCTATAAATAAAACTATTTATTACAATTCATTGTGAATTTTGCAATGAATTAAAACAATCGAGTTTGGGTTTCTAGCACTGGTATGAGAGCCACAGTGATTCTTGGAATGCTCCTATGCTGAGCCGTTACATTGCACCCTTGTCACTCTGTGATTCTTCCATCCATTGTCATTTTATTTTTCCATCAAAACCTAACTCCCCGCGTTGTGTCTCCACTATCATGCATTGCCTCCTATTGTATCATTATGATGTCATCGTCGGTTCCTTCTGTCGCAACCGTTGTTCCTTCTCGTCGAATTCCACTATTACTCACTTCCATCATCAAGACTTCTGACATTGTCTATAGATTGTCCTTGTTAGTTACGACAACCTCCAATCTTTGTTGACCCCGACCATTGCGATGGACATATTTGTGCCTTTTCGATAATTATAATTATAAAGTTATATTTATAACATATAATAATATTATATAGTTATAATTATAAAGTTTTATGATTATTTAATATATATATATATATATATATATATATATATATATATATATATATATATATATAGATATATATATATATATATAGATATATATATATATATATATATATATATATATATATAGATATATATATATATATATAGATATATATATATAATCAATTTAGTTATTTTTTTTATAAATAAAAAATGGGTGGAGTCTTCCAAGATAAAAGGAAAAATGGTGAATAATGAAGAACTACAAGCCAATATTAGCCGTTGCAGAGACAACATCAATGGTGTGTGAAACTGTCTTGGAAATTTAGAAAAAGTGTAGACAAAATTTAAGGAGGGCCAAAATAGGTTAAAAGTGGTGATGGAAATGATACTACAAAGAGACGACGATTTTGCGAAAAACACCAAAATACTTGACGATCATAATGAACAACTTAATCAATTAATGCAAAAGGTGGACACGATAAAAATAAGACTATTCAAGGACCAAAATATAGCTTGCAAGGTGGGGTTGTTCATGAACATGTTAATTCACTCGTGATATGTTTTTATGGTAGCCACTATTACACTAAATTTCCAGAAAGAATATCAATGGATTAAAAAGGATTTACCAAAATATGATGGTAAATACCATCGGGGTGCTATTGTGTGGGTTAATAAAATGGAATCCATTTTTGAATCGAACTAGCCAATAGGTGAACGAAAGAAAAAGATGATCGTATCCAACAATTTGGAAGTTGAGGCATATGATTGGTTCCTATGGTGGTTCGGAAAATGTGAATCTTGTTCTTTTCTCTGGAAGAACATTGTGGATGCCTTTCTAAAAGGGTTTTATGACAAAGAAGAAGATGATGTCTACGATAAATTTATTCATCTCAAGCAAAAAGCGTCTCTAAGTGAAAAACCCATGAATGGGAAGTACTAGCTACAAGGAAATGAGGATTTAGTAATGAAAAACTACTTAAAATTTATAGATGTGGTATTAAATATTATATTTATGAAAAATTGAAATTGTACGAGTCCAAAAATATTGAAGAAGCCATACATGTTGCGAATTTTATTGAGAAAAAGGATAAATTCTATAGGTCATATACCATTTCCTAAAAATCAAGCAATTACTCAAAGGGAAAATCAAGCAAGAATTCTTTGGACAAGCCTAACAAGTATATCCTGTCTCAATTATGAGATGAAAAGAACCAATTTTCAAGCACTGAAAAGAATAAATATGGTAAATGTTTGAAGTGTAGGGAAAAATATTCACCATGTCACAAATGTAGCATGAAAAAAATCTACAACTGTGAAGAAAACAGGAAGAGGACACCTCAAGTAGTGACTTAGATGAATATATTAACAAAGAAAATGATGCTCTAAACCTAGAGCCAGAAGAAGACGTTATGCCAATAATTTCCTTAGTTGCAATCACAGGGATAGCTCAACCACAAACCCTAAAGTTTAAGGGATATATTAAGAAGGAAAATGTCATTTTCCTAATAGACATAGGAAGCACCCACAATTTTAGAGATGTTAAATTAGTGAGAACACTAAATTTGTTTGTATATCTTGTAGTATATATTAAAGTTATGGAGGATTATTGTGAAAAATAGATGGGGTAGGAAAATGTCACAATGCCAAATTGCAATTAAGCGATTACGAAATGGAATCTAGCTTTTACACAATACCATTGGGAGGTGTAGATGTTGTGTTAGGAATACAATGGTCACAAACACTAGGAACATATTCTGAAAATCATAAGAAGTAGTTTATAAAGTTTAAATGGACTGGAAGGAAATAAAAATTATTTTGTTTTGAATCTCCTCCTACTCAAATTGTCTTCACACAAAAAAAAAGAAGAAACTTATTTAGAAGGGAGCAACGATGTTCGTCGCACAATGTCAACAATTAGAATTGTTATTTACCGAATGAACTCAGCAACAACTTGAGGTTACAACCTTAATCCATAAGTATAACATGGTATTTCAAGAGATTCCTATGAAATTGTGTCCATATTGGAAGATAACACATATCACTGAAGTCAAAATAGATGCAACGCCCGTGAATGTCAAACCACATTGGTATCCTCATCATCACAAAACATAGATAGAAACGCTAATCCAAGATTTGCTAAGGTGTGGAATCATTACAAAAAGTAGAAGTCCCTATGCAGCCCCGATAATGTTAGTCTAAAAGAAGGAAAAACCCTTCGGATTGTGTATAGGCTATCAAGGATTAAACAAGATAACTATTAAAAACAGGTTCTCCATTCTGTTTATATATGAATTTCTAGATGAACTTCATGGTGCATGTGGTGGTGTTTTTATAGTAATGGGGTACCAAAAGACATCTTCTTAGCAGTTGGTTGTTCCCTACAAAGAAACAAAATTAATTTGTTTGTATTTAGTGGACAAAAATTAAGAAACAAAGCATTTCAAATGGTGATCACAATGCATATACAAACATAAACTAAAACAAAGAGGTAAACACACATATAATGCTTAATGAAGCAAACAAGTCAACACAATTATGGAAAATGGATCCCTTTATTGATTGTTGGTGGTAGAACATGAATAAAATAGATGAATATTAAACACTTGAAGAGAATTATTTGAGCTATGGTGCTCAAAAACCCTCAGCAAGGAGGTTCCTTTCCTCAATATCTTTGCAATATTATGCTTTATATCAAAGAAGTATCAAGGCTCTATCAATGGTGAAATCCTCTCCACATAGAATGATGGATTGCTAAGAAGAAAATTTTCCAACACAATAGTGCCTCTACTTCTTCTGATTCAACAATGAAATGAAGGATTGCTCTGATAGAAATTTTTCCATCATAACATTGTTTTCTCCCTTGTTCTCCCATGGCTTGTTTATATAGAATATTTTGAATCCCTCTTCCCTCTCTTGGTTCGTGAATGAAAGTGACTTATGAGTAGGACAAGAGGAATCATTTGAGGGTTGCATATCTTCAGTCTAACTTGCATTTGAATGTCCTTGACTGAAACATGTCAGGGAATCATCTTCTAAGTGTGGAAAGTGGTCCCCAATTTGCTGAGTTGACCTTTTCTTCAACCGCGTGACTTTCAAAGGAAATGTCGCATAGTTGTAAATTATTTCTGAGGATAGGACGCGTAGTCCAATTTTATATATAAGACCTTAGGACAAATTATATTTTTTGAACTTCATAATGTCTTCAGCTAGAAAATATTTGCTTGTACATTTTGCTGGATGACTTTGGGAATCTTTTGGAGTGTACAAATACATGTACTATTTTATGGTGTTAATAGTTGCACCCTTATGTATGAGGTTAAGATAAAATGTATACCCTAAATACATCACGTTTTATTTTCTGACTGAGGATCTGATCCACTTATTGATAGAGAGAATAACCTGTTGCGAATATTATTAGGGAAAAACCTTAACTGAGGATAAAAGATAACCATGATCTGAAAAAAAGTTCTTATACGAGGTGGTCATGTCCCATGCTAGTTATGATGACTAGTGACTATTTATTACAATTAGACATGAAGTATTCCTGTCAAGTCAGTGTTAAAGTGGCTAATATGCTGATGGATGATGATGATAATTGCTTATGCCCTGAAGGGTGCTTCTGACACATAGAAAGATTCAGGTGCCCCCATGCATCATGAAAAGGTTAAGAACTACTAGGATGAGGTGCTTGTGGATGTATGGAGGCTTTGACTGCGGGTACCTCCCACACATCAAAATGTAAGCACTACTGAGTGAGGTGCTAAGTGATGCATGGGTCTTCAACTAAATGAGAGAACTACAATGGTCATGAAGTACGATACCACCCTAACATGAGAGTGTTTGTTGGTGTCGAATATCAGGGGGACTGATGACATCAATGGGCAATATTAATACGCACTGTGCCACTCAAGGATGTCCCTTAAGGGGGACAAGCACCCAAGGTACTACCTCGATCCTCGAAGATGGGTGTTGAAGTCGACAGGAAAGAGGCATCAATTGCCCAAGATGTTGATTCAGGAGATCAAGATGATGAGTTAAACATATTGTAATAAGGTGCGTAAATAAGGCATGATAATCAAAGTTGATGATATGAATGGATATGAAAACTTTCCCGAGATCGTAACTATAATGTGAATGGCGGCAATCAAAACAGTTCTTCTGAGAGTAGTGGCCCTAGAGTCGGTAGGACATCCAAGGTAGGTGTGAGTATGTTATGACCGACGTGAAGAGGGTATATGAACGTGGATTATGTGCGAGCTCTGACCAAGGGTGACTAGGGACTGTCGTTGGGTACAAGGCATGAAAATATGGGTGGGAACCATTTTCCTAAAAGAAAATTGTACACTTTCCAAAAGAATGTAAAGGTGGTTTGGGATGTACATACATGGAGATGGGTGCCCCTTGAAAATGGTGACCTGCGTGATGATGGAGGTAAAGTGTGTTTTGCGGAGGGTAGGAGCCCCATTGGTTGGTCTCGGTGTTGGGTTGATGAGGAGGATGAAGTGACTAAAAGGAGCTTATGTTGTATGGAGGGATGATAAGGCCAATGTAGAATGTGAGGGCGCATCTGTCTAAATCCGTCACAAATGAATAAGATGGCTCAGGTGTAGGGTTGGTTAGTAGTAAGTGAAGAAGGGAAGAATGAGGCTAATCTTCAAGACATGTAAGTGAGATGGCTCCCAGGAAAGAGTAGATGGTCATGGATTCAAAATAAAATGTGGGGGTCGATAACATGAGGTGATCCATGAGTAGGGAGGTTCTATCAACCAACATGGACGTTCACCACGTGCAAGGGGAAGTGTGGGTAAATGTAGTTAAGATAATGGACCCTATGGTGCATTTCAGAGAAATGACGACAGGATATGTAAATATTTGTAGCAAGCCTATCATGTTGAGTGATGAATGATACTTTCCTTGTCAATGACCACTAGGGTGATGATTCTAGAATGAGGTTGTTGATATACATGCAACCTCAATAACAAATAGGCCAAGTGAAAACATCTTGATGAAAACATATATAAGTTGAAATTGGTTGAACAAGATGAATCGAAAAACAAGAGAAGGCACACCTATAGTGGTACTTTAAGTGTGCAACGGGCCCAAAAATGAAAATGGAATGGAGGGTACCATTGATGAAGATGATGTGGTCCTGATCCTTGTGTCTCTGACATTTTTTAAAACAAAGGCCATGAGCTCTTGTACTAGGCTCCATAAGATTACAAAGACGGTGATATTTGCAGCTTTTCTTCATGGAGATCAGAGTTATTCCGTGATATATTTTATGTTGTTGTGGTTAGCCTGTGCACCCAAGAAGCCACAAGGAGAGATAGGTTAGAGTACGTAACCCCCACTTCGTAATTTGGGTAGCTTAGGTCAAGTAGGTCATATAGGGGTGACCTGTACAACCCACTTTTAAGGTCAAAAAAATTGACTACATGGGCGACTAAGATAGAGTCATGCGGTCTTCATGGGTACCTTAGGGATACCCATGGAGCCTCTACGGGTGTAAGCTAGTCAGCCACACTAACAATGTGGCTTAGGGGGAAAAAGTCATGGGGTTGTTGTTTTGATGACTCCACGTGTAAGTCATCAAGCCATGCACAGTCCGCGCACATGTAATGAGAACAAGTGCGTGGACTGCACATCTACTAGGTGAGCAGATGCGTGACTTGGTCCCCAGATTATTGTGCATCCTGTGCACATGTTCAAGAAACAGATGTGAAATCTAAGCGCTTATTATGAGCTCAAGTGTGCGGATGTGTGAAAAGGGGATTTTTTAATTTATTTTTTATCCTAAGAGGATGATATTTTGACATTCGACATCCTTGTTGGCAGGATGGGGATGCTATGGAGAGAGCATGACTAGGAGCCTCTTCGCACAATGATCACTAGAGATCCAGGGGCTAGTGCTACATTAGCAGGTTGGGGGTTGCTGAAGTTTCTTCAAAACCCCATTCTGAGATCACATGATCCATTCCTAAGGTTATTAATCCAATGTTGGGATACATAGCGTGAGATATTGTGTATCAGGCATGTTGAGATTCCTATTTTTGATGTTGTAGAAGTGTACTTCGTTACTGGATTCATGTCGTGTGGAGAGGTCTTGTAGATACCCCTTTAGGTGGTGAAGGTATATATTCACTTGTGGGCGTGGGGTCACTGTGGACCCAATGTTATTGATGAGGGTAGCATCAAGGTTGGGACTATTTTGGATCTCATTGAGAGAGCTGCATTGGCGATTATTGTTTGGTTGGCTATGTTAGCGGCCCCTCACCAAGTATCGGGGCCACAGATTGTTGTTTTGGAGAGGTTGCAGGCTAGTCTCTTATTTGACTGGGTTGGCCTTTTGAATAGGGGGATGGTGCTTCAATTGAAACAGGTGCATCAAGGCCAGTTTAGGATTTTCTTCTATGCAAATGTCCTGTGCAACATTTTTTACGAGAGGGTGGTGATGCTACATCCCTTTGTGGCAGTGCCATTAGGTCTTACTAGGGACTTGTGGATCAAGCGGTGGGCTCTCGTGATGCCATGGGCTAGTGGTTATGAGGTGAGGTGTTATTAGAATGCCACGGTGGAGGGTTGGTTCAGATCCAACCCTCAGATGTTCTAGAGTACCCCTACCATGGTGTGGATATCAAGGGTGATCTAGACATGGGGCTTCCTCCTAGTGATGCTTGGGGGCCAACGAGTATTTGATTTGTGTTTTATTGAATTTTTGCATTCTTACATATCTCTATGTTGTATATTTATGATGATGCTGATATCATGCATGTTTTCTTACAGATGTTGGTCTCCGTGCACGACCGTTGGTCTACCTGGTAGGCAACGATCCTTGATGGATGGGTGTAGTAGGTGAGATAGTTGTACTGCAGCAAAGAAGAGATGATAGAGTTTTGGAAGATCCAGAGAGGCCAACACAGCACCGACGCTTGGAGATAAGTGGTCCCTTAGGAGAGGGAGGTAAATCCTCCACATGAACAGAGATGACTAGGTTTTAGAAGCATGCCGAGGCTGCATACGCCCAGGTAGAGGTTACAGAGGCATAGTTGAGGGATTCAAAGGATTCATGGGGTCGAGTAGTCCTCCTAGTGCAGGGGATTCCTGAGGAGGGGTGGGCTAGCTTGGGGGAGGAGATAGTGGAGCCAGTGCTGGCACATCACAGAGCATGGTGTCTGACCCTTTGTCTCTTTGCGATGGTAATAGTGACTGTGTGTCACATTCTAGTACTAGATGCGGCAAATGGACTTCCTGTGGGGGGTGCAGGGGGTGGAGGGTTGTAGCCCTAGATATTGATTTTGTATGTAGCAAGGAAAGCGCCAATTATGAGGATGCTCCCCTGTTTTATGACTTATTTTTTCTGGCCTTGAGCCAACATATGTATATTTTTGTACTCATATATTTTTTAATATATATACGAGAGATGGTTTTTTACGGCTCTTATGATGTGTCCTTATGTGTATTATTCTATACATATGATGTACTTGTGTATTTATGTGATGGATATTATGTTGATGATTTATGTGTCTCGATGACAATATATATGTGATACATGTCACTCTAGGATTTGATTATCTATGCAGTCAGCTAGATGATTTTGATTTCTTGGTATATGTGTAAATTTGATATTTTCAAAACCACGAGATAACCTTTCTGCATGCAGATATTTTTGAAAAAGGCATGGACCATGAACTTTGAAGGTTCTATTCAACTGCGATACAACAAGTTGGGTATCAAGGAATAAATGCAGGCGACTGGTACCTAGATGGGAGGCATCAGAAAAGAGGCCTATGACGACATCATATTCAGCTTGATTGTTGGTGGTTAACCCGATAAATAGTCCATTGGTGAGACATGGTGTGAGGTCAGGAGAGTATATGGACCAGGCTGCTGCAACAAGGTTTTGCAACCATTGAGAAGCACCATCAACAAACCCATGATGATAGGTTGGCAAATGATCCATCTATTACACATGATGAGAGAAAGGTTTTAGAGTCTATCCATGATGTAGTGGTCATCATAAAAATAAGTCAGGGTGCATAAATTTACATTTTGGAGCTACTTGTAATGCTATGAATGGATTTTTTTAAGATAGAGCCCATTGATGGTATCTTTGAGGCAAGTCCCATCGGACTCTGTTAAGATATATGCCCCCTTGAGGATGAAATGTTTGAAAATGTATGCATTAAGGGAATTTCAAGGTCTACAATGGGCCTCCTAAGAAAAATGTACAACCAAAATAAACTTTATAAGAACCAATAGGATTCAAGATGATGATGTCAACCATGGGGGATGATTCACCATTTTTGGAGTAAAAAAGTAAAATGTCTAAAAAATAATAAAATAATAAAACTGCTTTTTCAACTCATATTTTCAACTTATCTCACTACAGTTTTACTCAAATTTCAAGCGGGAGCACTTGTCGGATACAAAATTTGATTCCTCATCCAAGGAGTACCCATGTTGCATACTTTCTATGGACCCTGCTACATGAAAGATGAGAAATACATATAGAAATGTGATTACAATCACGTTTTTCATGTATTTCTCATTTTTCATGTAGCATGGTTCATCGAAAGTATGCAACATGGGTACTCCTTGGATGAGGAATGAAATTGCATCCAATAATTGTTGTTGCTCAAAATTTGAGAAAACCCATAGGGAGATGAGTTGAAAATACTAGTCGAAAAAATATTTTTTTCTTTCTTCCCTCTCAAATTTGATGATGTGATCTAATATTATTTTATTATTTCGAATATTATTTTATAATTTCTTTAGGAGGCCCATTTTAGACCTCAAAATTCCCCTAATGGGCCCTTCCATAATGTTTCAAACTTCCCTGTTCCTAACAATTCCTTGGCCACATCATAATGAAGGACTAACTCCCCCTTGTTAAAGGACCTAGGGGTGACATTGTAGTCAAAAGAAGATTTAGTCCACCTTTTGTGTGCTTCATTACGCTGGAGAGACTCTCGCCAACTTTCATCAATGTGTTCCAGCTGCACCAACCTTTGCTCTAAAGGTGTGGTGTCAACGAGAAGTTTGATGGACGTGTGCAAGGTAGGGATCTCGCACTCAATGGGGATGAATGCTTTAACCCCATAAACTATCTAGAAAGGTGTGAACCTTGTAGATGATTTGACCACCGTGTAGTACACCACAGGATTGAAAACACCATTGTGCCAGTTGGTTTTGTGGTTGTTCACCATACGCTGCAACATTATTTTGAGGAATTTGTTGACAACTTCTACTTGTCCATTGGACTAAGGGTAGTATAGGGAAGTGAAATTGTAAGAGAAACCAAGGTGTTGGGATAACTCCTGAAATATTTCGTTCTTGAAATGCTTGTCATCATCGGATACCAACTCCTTGGGAACATTGAACGATGTTATTACATGGTTCAAGAAAAAACGTGCAATGGTTTCTGTGATGTTATTATATGTGTGCATGGCCTCTTCCCATTTGGTGAAGTAGCTGATGAAAACTACAATTTACTTATGGTTTCCTGATGATGGGGGGTTGCAGGTCATGAAGTCTATGCCATATTTGCAGAATGGGTCAAAGAAAAAGATCGGTTGTAGGGAATCTGGTGGGGTTCGTGCCTTATGAGAATATATTTGGGACCACTCACATCTCTTGACTACCTAAATAATTTCATGGAAAAGGCTGGTCCACAAATAACCAACATGGAGGACATTTTGAGCGGTGGCCATCCCTGAGAGGTGACCACCACAAGACCCATTGTGACAATCATTTAAGACCTGGTTATCTTGTTCATGAGTGAGGCATCGACTAAGGATGGTGCTTATGCCTTGTCGATAGAGGACATCCCCCAGAAGGAGGTAACTGGGGGATTGGTGGCGAATGCTCCTCTGGTCATCAAGAATAAGCTAAGGTTTGAACTTATGAGTTTGTGAAAAGAGGAGGATATCATCATACCAGGGGTCATCCTTTGATACTAAGAACATATGTTCGTCGAGGAATGCATAATTAATGAGGGATATTTGGGTGTCTAATGGGAGATCATTGATCAACTTGGCGAGGATAAGGGCCTTCGTGCTCTTGGGGGAGGGAAACTAAAGATCGAATTGTGCTAGAATAATGACCCATTGAACGTATTCAAGGCCCGGAGAGGTTCTTGTTCATGTATTAATTTTTTCTCTCTATTATCAAGTCCTTCTTGGACCAATAACCCAGTGATGGATACTTCAGATGCTGAGAGGTATAGGGTATATTAATTTTTTTGGTTGGGAGGGCTAATTAAAGGTGGCTGAGATGATGCGTATTTCAGGGATTCAAATGATTCCTATGCCTCCTTATCCCAATGGAAAGGGATATGATGACTAAGTAGGCACAAGAAGCCATGCGCACAGGTGGTGTAGTCGGGAACAAAGTGGCATAAGAATTTGGCCTTACCCTGAAAGATTTTAAAGTTTTTGGAGGTGATATTTCCTTGATGGCCTGGACATTGAGAGGGTGAACTCTAATACCTTGTTGGGAAACAAAGAATCCTAGTAGTAGTCCTACGGTAATGCAAAAGAAACACTTGAGAGGGTTCAATCATAGGTTATATTGTTGGCATATTTGAAACACCAGGTGGAGGTCATCCAAATGATCATCATTATTTTTGGATTGTACAGTAAGGTCGTCCAAATAGGCGAGAATGAGATGAGCTAGATCATGGGAGATATAATTCACTCGATAAGAAAATGTGCCCCATGGGTTTGTGAAGGTTGTTTTATACTGATAAGTGTGGCGAATTTGAATCTAATTATACCCAGAGAACATGTCCATGAATTATAGAGCCTCATGACCTACACAAGTGTCAATGAATGGCATAGGGTAATTGTACTTGGGACATGCTCGATTCGGATCTCAAAAATCCATACAAACTTGAATGGTGCCTTGTTTTGTCATGATGTGTATAGGGTTAGAAACCTAAGAAGTGTAATTGATAGGACAGATGAAGCCAACGTTGTTGAGTTTTTGAATTTCTTGCTTGATCATTTCTGCTTTAGAGGGATGTAGTTGACATTATTTTTGCCTAATAGGGTGGGTGTTAGGCTAGGTGTCAATATGGAATTCCACAATGGTGGGGTTGATACCTATCATTTCAGAGTAAGCCCATGCAAATATATCCCTATATTCTTGGAACAAGGTAGTGTATGAGGCCGCCTCTTCTCAAGAGAAAGATGCCTCCAGTGAGATCTCTTCAACTATGCCAGGTATGTTTGAAATATTTAACATGTTCCCTTCCTCGAATGCATCTGGTGTCAAGATGGGATTCTTTAACCAATCTACCTATCTTGGAGGTAGGAAATATTTTGATTCTATGGTGCAAATATCAAGGCTAGGTGCGTCACTAGGTACAAATTATTTTTTAGGTAGAAAGAACGAATGATGATGCATAACGTCCCATGGAAATTTGGGTTTTGTCATGGTCTCTAGAATATCTTCGTTTGAATGAAAAATATTATCTAATGTTGAATTAGGTTGCGCAAGGATGTCAGGGTAGAGTTCAGGACTAGCTATGATGGCCGATAAGCAAGAATATGATTTGGTGGTTGATGTCATGGAACCTAGCGAAGTTGACAATGTGCAGATGAGATGGGTCTACACCAACAATGATGATACCACTGATGAGGTGGGTTTAGTTGTCTCGAAACCAAAAAATCATGAGTAGGCGAAACGAATCATGGTTCCTACAGATGAGGAAATGATTCATATGTGATGTTGTGTTTCATTAGCATTAGGTAGTGGCATACTTTCCATAATGGTGGGTTCATGATGAGTGGGATAAACTTCTTGCAACGTGTGTGTTTTCCAAGGGGAGAAAGTGTCTTCCTCATGATGAGGTTGATGTTGAATCATAAGCTATCTAAATTATTTGAAACTACGCCATGTCTTAGAGCTATGAGATTTATTAGTGAAAATACCACACACAGAACTAGTGCTAACACTCTAAATGGTGTGGGTATCAATATCATCCATAGCGTGAGACGATGACACATGGTTGGTGTCATGATATGGGGAAAGCCTGGGTTCTAACAACCCCTAGATCTTAGTAACAGCATGAGGTGTGTTCCCAATGTGAGGTTATCTTAATATTGCTCTCGCTGCTTGAAAATGTGGAAGATACTGACAATTCTGCGTATGGTGTGCTTGAGAGTATATGTGACACTGATAGTGCGAATGTCTAGCACAGTTAGGTCACGGAATATGGAATAACAAGCAAAAGTTGGCTCGAATATTGCTCAACTCTCAGCATTGATTTACTAGGTGTCTTGGTCTATCACATAGGGTGCACGTGTGTGGTGACTTTGAAAAAATTTCCTGAGGCCATTTTATCTTTCTTCTAGATCCAAATTGAAGGTGGTTGGGGTTGACACGTTGATGGGTGCTTGAATTTGTCTCAGGCGAGGTTTCTTCCTCGAATACACAGAAGATGGACCTAGATCCATCATCCCCTATTGGTGTGGTTTTATCCATGGATTTGTTATCTGGTTCGACTAAATCAAAGTTATTAGCGATGAATTGACACATGAAATCAGACAGTTCACGAAATCAAGAAAGGTGTGGTAAAAATGGAGTATGATGGTTTCATGCACAAATGTGGAAAATATGACGCATATGTCTAGGTTTGTCATTCAGGTTGGTGTGTAGGTTAGGGTAATACCTCCTAAATGCCCATAAATTAGGACACTGGTTTATGAAATGGTCTAGTTCATTGCATAAAGCACACATGGAGGTATTTTTGGGTGTTACTGGTTCTGGTTGCCTCTGTTCATGATGTGAGGTTGAGGGACCAGAAGAGGGATATGAGAATGAAGTTTCTTCCTTCATGACATAAAAAATGTTTTTAGACTCATCATCTACCATTGGGGTGGCTGGTAGTGAATGGGTCACATTATTGGCTTGGGCAGTGCACCCAAAGCATCTCGATATCAAGGGATTTCATGGCAGTGATGAGTGTAATGATTGTATTATGTGAATATTACACATGCGTGATTGGTGCGCAGTGCCTTATTATGCACAAGTGTGATATTTTATCCAGTAGGGGGAGGATGATTCAATGGAACATTTTGTGGCACGCGGAAGATATTTTAGCTCGTCTAACTCAAGGCACATATTTGTGGGGTGCCCAACTACTTCAAACAAATCATAGGGTGGAGGTACCCGAGAGGAAGAAGCATTTGGAGCTTCCACATTATTACCTTTTTGCTTATCCCTTTTTTTGGCACCGACTGGTGTCGATGCAGGCATTTCTTGTTGTGAGGTGTTACCTTGAGGAGGGGCTACAGGAATTATGTCTGTTGAGGTGATACCTGAGTTTGGCGACATGTCTTGGGGGGCCAGATGCCAAACCGGTATCGCCCGAGCCATATTGGGCAAAGAGAGTGTTGTAATGAATTGGTGTGAGACAAAACTAGGTGGAGGGAATAAGAAAGGTGTTTGGGTGATAATGTATGGTAAGAATGAACGCTCAACAGCTAAATTATTGTTGGTACTGTTGGGCTGCTAATATTTCATTATTATTATCACTCTTTAACACCTATTTCACCCATTTCTACCATTCTTTATCACGTCATTTATCATGGTTTATCATATAATTCAATCTTATAATTATTTATGCTCTTATGGATAAATATTATTTCTTCTCCTTTATTTTTAATAAATTGATGATTATTATGCATGATTTTACCAATGATGGTTTAATAATAATTTTTTTGTAACATCACTCACCATTTTAGCCTCCAAGATATTTTCCATATTGCAGATTTGATCTCCAGCTCATCATTAAATGTGCCAACTCATAAATTCATTGGAATAATAAGTGACAATTTTGCATTGGACGTTTTGGGCAAATGGAGAAGAATCTAGAAAATCCAAAACATGGGTTTTATCCAAAATGGACCAAACTAGTTTTATAATGAGCCTTTTTCCCAAATTCAGTCCGTATTAAGAGAAACGAAAGGTTCTCTAAAGACATTTTTCTTTGATTTGCTGTTGTGGCTGTTTTCCAAATTATCTTAGTTGCAATACCAAATTCGACCTGTTCCTGTTGAATGCTGATGGAAAGATATCTTAGATATGATCTTGTTGATCAATTTGTTGCGAACAATCCAATTTTGTAATGAGAATCATTTTATAGTCATCTTTGTTATAACTTCTTTCTGCTCTCTGTGTATTTAAATCAAAACAGAGATCAAAGAGGGAGGAATGGGAATTATGGAGAATTAGATGGATTATTAGATTAGAGATAGATACGATAGGATAGGAGGAATGGGTGAATTACTATTGAAATTGTAACTTTGATCATTGACTCTTGCTGTTGAAGCAGAGCACGAACTTTCTGTAACGATTATGCAATGATTAATATATAAAAGCAGTTGTTGTTCCTTCGCATCTACTGAAGTAATCCGGCGGTATTCACCGGTGGCTAAGGGCTCGGCTCCTGGTGGATCTACTTGCTGCTCCTGTACCATACAGTGTGGTTTGCCTAATTTCTCATTTCTGCAAGTGTGGTTTGTTTAAATGATTACCTTCTGCAATTGAATTGCGTTGCTGTTCATTTCCATCATAACAAGATCATTGCTTTCTGCAAGTATATGGTTGTGTTGTTCATTCTAATTACAAAGCTTCGCTGTTCATTTCAGTAACTTAGTTTTGCTATTCATTGCAGTCACATAAGCTTTGCTGTTCATTTCTATTATATAGCTTTGCTGCTCATTTACTTTCTGCAATCATGTAATTTTGCCTTTTAGCATTCTTACAGTTAATAGAATTGTCTTATTTACATAATCTACAATGGTATTGTTGAGTTACTTCATTGTCATTTCCAATTTGGTTATTTAGTGTGTTGTGTGTGAGGTCAACAACTGTAAAGAACATTGGCTATTACTGTCAAAGCTCTCAGATTGAGGATCTTATTTATGCTTGATTTAGTTTACATCAATTAAACAAGGAATGAGTTATTGCTACTATATCCTTGACTGATAATTGCTGTTACTTTGTTGAATAAATGATTTAGTTTCAGAGCATTGAGTTTCCTTTAATTGCAAGTGAGTTTTATTTAAAGCATCCGTTTACTCTTGTATTTGAAAGCACTGTACTGCAATTTAGAAACATTAATCTTGAGTAAATAGCTGCCACACACTGTGTACACTCTTGAAATAAGAGGACTTGCCTGGGTTGACAATTAATGTGGGATAAATGGGATTTTTAAAAGGCACCTTTTATACCTCAACATTTTGGCACCGTTGCCGGGGAGAGTCTAGCCATTTCTAAAGAGTAGTGTGCATCTGATGGGTGCTTGTTAGGAAAGAGTTGGGTATTACAAACGGAAGGTAAGAACCTACGTACGGAGCATGTAAAAGCCCTACTCTCCCACCCGCTTTTCAGCAGGATTATTAAATAACTTAGGGTAGAAATAAATGTTTGAATTTCTATGTGAATGACTAAAAAAAAAATAGAAATTTTGAAAAACAAATCTCATGATTTCACTTAAGTGGTGATGTAAGCACCACCCATTTCACTAACCAATTGACAGGAAAATTTGAAGGAGGAGCCTCAAAGAAACACATGAAGAACATCTTCTATTATGGTAAGAAATGGCTCACATTGCAACTTTTGAATTTCCTATCAAAGATCTAGGAGGAGTGACACAAATGCACATAATTCCCCCATCTTCTCTACCAAATTTTCATGGTTTGACAAATGAAGATCCAGATACATTCTTATTTGAGTTCGAAATACTTTGTAGAGGATATGATTATTGTACTAACAATCAAAGGTTGAAAGTGTTTCCTCTTACTCTAAAAGGAACAACTCTTCAATGGTTCATGAGCCTAGGTGGGAGCTACATTCAAACATGGGAGGACATGAAGAACATATTCTTGAAGAAGTACCAAGACTAATTCAAATCCAATGAAGATATTTTCGATATGATACAAGGGGAAGATGAAAGCTTGGAGGACTATGTAGAGAAATTTCATTACAACCTTCAAAAATCAAAGCATAAGCATTTGAAAAAAGAGATCTTAAAAACACTCATATTCAAGGGAACCAAAGATGAATTTTTAGAACTCTTAAATATGATAGGAAAAGGTGATGTTTTTCAGTTTTCATATGATGATGTTTATGAATTGCGCATAAGGTATTCAAGAGGAATCTCCAAGGCCGGTAAGAATTCTAGAGAATTTTGTTCTTTCTTTTCCAAGTTTGCTACAAGAACAAGAGACATAAGAGTTGAAATCAATGATTTATTTGAACATTTTAAAATTGATTTTATTAGCTCTTTAAATTCAAAATTGGATGTTTTTCAGGTTCAAAAAAATCAAGAAATTGAAGAAGTGTTTTTCCATCTTTACCAAAAGGAGCATCCAATAGATAGTTGTTCTTCCTTATCTAGGATGGAAGTAGCATATCAAAGAGATGAGGAAGCTGCAACAAGGTCAAAACCATGGAAATCATGGCCTACAAGTATGGTTCAAAACATTTCCTCTCCATTCTCTTACTTGCATAATCCATTATGGAATACTCATGTGTTAGGGCAGCCATGTCAATCTCAATATAACCACCACCAATCTTGTCTACAAGTTTGGCATGGTTCATCTTATGATTGCATGACTACTCTCCCTCATCTTGTAGCACAAACACATCCTCCATATTCTTCACCAGCTCTTCCACAACATCTTGCTTGCCTATCAAAATCATCCACTCAACCCAATCAACTACATCATCAAAATGCTCCATTCCGTACACAATTTCCTGCTCAACTCATTCCACACCCTCACCATAATAAACCAGTACAACATGCTTACAGTGTTGAACTGCAAAATTTTTCCATCCTTCCCACCCATTCTATCTCACATGCGCCATTGGAGAAAACTTATATTGAGATTCAGAATGTTTCAAATCCAAAAATTGTAGAAGTTATGAAAAAAATGAGGTTTCTTCTAGTTTGCATCAACAAGCTGTTTTAAAAGTTCAAGAACTTCATGATATGATGGCTACGGGAAATCAAAAAAGTAAAGGATATATTGAAGATTGGTTTCACTCCATCATTCATTTGCAGCATCACTCCATCAACAATTTTTGGCACCATCTTTTCAAAGGAAGTTGGCTTCTCATACCCTACTATTTATTAACATGCATTTTTTAAATTTGGGTATGTACATATTTGAAGCCTTATTTCAAAAATGGTTCCACCGGAAGTACTCTTATACATAATCATATTAATTTTTCAAATCAGAGTACGTTAGTGTAAAAAATAAAATAAATAAGGACATAAATAAATACACTTTGTTTTATGTAAAAATAGTTGTTTTTGTTGCAACACGCTGTGGAAATAAATATCGGTGATAAATGTTTTAATTCATTTGTGTATGTAGATGAATTATAATGGAAATCATAGTTATAAAAAAAATCAGATTCATTTTTATCACCGATTTGGAAAAAATGCTTGAATATCATATTTTTTGGCTTGTGGGCTTGATGAAATTTCTGAAAACACAGTCGAGACAGTGATGTTTTGAGCAGCCAAAATAGAATATTTTTAAAACCTATTTCTATCCTAAGTAGACCTTGATGTATAATTTCCAACCCAATTTGAATCACTCAATTTGAATTTGAAACGAAAAAGTTAGAACCAAACATTGACAAGGTGTCTAGCAGGTAGCTCAGGAACATAGTTGGGACAGTCCGTTTTTGAAGGCCTAAATGACTATATTTCGAAAAATTGTTTTTATGGTATATTTCCCTATGAATCTAGTTTAAAAGAAAATTTGAATCACTCATTTTCAATATCATATGAGGAAGTTATGACAAAAATACTGACTGTTTATCGTAAACCAACACTCTTAAAACTCTATTTTTCCGACTGTTCCTTAGAGTATTTGACCTATCAATTATTCTTTTCTTCAAAAAATTTTCTATTTGAGATAAATAAATGAATATAATTTCGTTTCCAATTTGAATCATTCGAATCTGACATCAAACAAAAAATCTATGCTTAAAATATCCACTGTTGTTCTAAGTGGGGTAATCGAAAATGACTCTGTTATGCAGGTTGTTCTAAGTAAAATTGACATATCATATCATTTAATTTTTAAAACATGTTTCTATTGAAGATATAACTTTGAATTAGTTCTCATCTGGATTTGGAATCACTCAATTTGGACGAAAAACAAAGGAGTTGTGATTAAAACATTGCAGGTTAGCATGATTGGCCACTACTCTCCCGCACATGACAAATAAATTTTACTTTGTTATTTTCTCCGTGGATTTGTTATATAGAGGAACTACTTGTTGTTTTTTTTGCATAATTCTTGGATTAGGGGAGCCCGATCACCTCTCTTTCTCCATGATTTAATGTTTTATTGTAGGTACATACTTTTTTTTTTGCAGGTCCTAGGAGAATAAAGAAGGTCAATTTATGGATGAGCGATTCTTGAAAGAAATTTTAATGAAACAAGGGAATTTCATCCAATTCATTACCCAACGGATTCATAATAGAAGAAATGAAGAATTGATTTCCATTTGAAGATTCATGTCATGTCACTGCTGCCAAAACATTTTTCAAAGAGATCATTTTTTTCCTTGCCTTAGGAAATAACATCATAGCTGTTGTAACTTAATAAAGTGTTGTTTCTTTTCTGATTTCTTTTATGTTTTTGTGTTTCAGGTGTTGCTCCCTTCAAATTGTAGTTTCCGCTCCATTGGCGGTTGAACAATGAGGACCCCACAATACAAATTCTTGCTGCAGAAGGAAACTCTTCGACAACACCAGTCCACTAAACAATTTATTCTCTTGAAACCTGTACATAAGTTTACCTTTTTTGTTGTTTTCTTTTTATTTGATTGGATTTGCTTGGATAATAGATTGTACATTAGTTTTTTTTTTTCTATTTTTCCCTTGTTGTTCCCTATAGGGAACACCAATTTTCGTATGAATTTTGTTTGCTATTCCTCTTAAGGAACAGTTGTTGTTCCTCTTAAGGAACAGCTGTTGTTCCTCTTAAGGAACAACAACCGTTCCATTTAAGGAACAACAGTTTCATATGTTTGTCTTTTTGTTGTTCCTCTTAAGGAACAACTGCTGTTCCTCTTAAGGAACAGTAGCTGTTCCATTTAAGGAACAACAATGTCGTATGTTTGTCTTTTTGTTGTTCCATTTGAGGAACAACTGCTGTTCCTCTTAAGGAATAGCAACCATTCCATTTAAGGAACAAAAGTTTCACGTGTTTGTGTTTTTGCTGTTCCATTTAAGGAACAACTATTATTCCTCTTAAGGAACATTAGCTGTTCCATTTAAGGAACAATAGCTATTCCATTTAAGGAACAATAGCTATTCCATTTAAGGAACAACAGTTTTGCGTGTTTGTGTTTTTTTTGTTCCATTTAAGGAACATTAGTTTCACGTGTTTGTGTTTTTGCTGTTCCATTTAAGGAACAGTTGCTATTCTGCTTAAGGAATAGCAGTCGTTCCTTTTAAGGAACAACAATTTTTGGGAAAACTGGTCAAAAGAATAGTTCCGCTTTCCACCTACTTTTGGAGGCCTTCCCCTTAGCCAAATTGAGTGTGCAATAGCTCGTTGGAAATATTGTCAAGTCTACTTTCCAGAACATCTTGAATTTTTCAATTTGGAGTTCATTTGCCCTATCAAAAGTCCAATCTCCCAAGACTGGTCAAAATGTGCAGAATGAGGCTGCCGAAATGCATAGTGATGTTGCAGTCAACTTTTGAAGGCCTTCCTCAACTCCAAATTGAGCTCATGATAGCTCATTGGAAATCTATTTGTGTCTAATTATCAGTTGACTCATCAAGCAAGTCATTTGGTCATTTCATATAGGAGAAAATTGATTTTACCAAGGTCACTCTAGAGGTGCATTAACCCTCCTGAGGCAAATGATGTTTTCAACATTTCTCCCAAACCATGAAACCTGTGTAAAAAATAAAAGAGGTTTTTCTTCTTAAGTCAATGATGGAAAAAAACCTCTCTCACGTTTCTCAAATTCATCTTTTCTTGCCCAAAAACATAGTTTGAAGAAAAATCGTCCATTTTGTGTGTTGAATGGTTTGTTCCTTGGAATGACTTCTCGACAAATGATGGAGACCTGATGTTTGATGATATGAAATGGCCTCATACCTTCTGATATCCATCATACCTCCTCTACTCAGATATCTTTGAACAACACTTTTGCGTGTATTTTCCTTTGATGTTCCCTACAAGGAACGACGCCTTTTTGAGTGTTTTTGTTGTTCCTTCAAAGGAACAACACTTTGGGAGTATTTTCGAGAACAGCCATTCTTTCTTCTTGTGGAATTATTCCTAGTTCATCTCAACCACATTTTACTAATTCTCTTTCATGGGATGAAATACACTACTTTTATGAGGACAAGAATTATGGAGTCTATTGAGGCAGGTGAATACCCTTAACATTATGATCTTTAACAGGACAACTCCTTGATGATAGATTATTTTCAAAAGGGACACAATTATTTATATACTATTTTACTACATTGTTTTCTGTTGTACATGATACTGATTGATCATCTTAATGCCATGATGGTTCCACCCTTCTTAGTTATAATCTTCTCTGTCTATAATAAATGAGATTATAGGTTTTTTTTTTCTATTGATATCTTCAACTTCTTCCACCATCCCTGCTCTTAAGGAGTACTGAGCCTCCCTCTTTTTATCATAAAAATGTGTAATAATAGCAAAATTTTGTTCGTAGATGGAAGAGAAGGGGTCTCATTACGAGCCAGCCTACTATGTTCATAAGGCTGTAACAAAGTGACATTCCCATTATGGCCACCACACCAGGGTTATGATCCATTGGATAGCCAAATTATCCTTGGAATAGGAGGTCTCATCACGAGCCGACCTGATCACTTTTACTACATCCCAGTGAATGGCAGTGCGATTATCTGGTTACCATGCCAGCACACTGATCTCTTCTGTAGAATAACACTGGAACTCTCCATTTATAAATTGAGGATCCTAGCTCATATGGGTTAAAAAGCAACCCTATCGAGGCTATGGATGCCTACTGGCAGCAGAGGCTCTGCTTATGGTATTGAAGTTACATCTTATCGTCAATTATTACTATAATACCCTTTTCTTATTCTTTCTTTTTATCAGAGAAGTTATTTCCTTAAATTTTTCCCTATTTTGAACCTTTACGCATGAGAAATTGTTTTCCGATCAATCGCATCATTTTCAGCTAGAACACCATCAGCAAAGCATCTTTTTGGCATCTTGCCGTCCTTTTTATTTTTTTAACTTATCATCAATGCAAATCATCCTATCTCTTATTCATAACTATGTTTACACACTCTGCTCTCATTATAACCATACCTCTTGCTATCCTATTATTGATATGTGTACTCTGCTTCATTTACTGTTGTATTGTTCATTCCCTTGCCTTGCCATTAGCACAACACCTTTCATATGCTTTATGGTCATGGAATTCCTTTTCTAATTAGAGGGGGGAATGTATGCATTATGGGATAGCATGCGATATGATTACTACACTCTGCCATAACTTGTTGATTTGACAAAATATTAGTATTGCATGTATACAAAAGTTTTTCTCATTGAAATTTTTGCATGCATCTTATCTGTTGCTATTCAAAACTAACACTGTAGATTCAAGAACATTGTATGCAAAATAGTGATTTGTTTACAGGAGAACAACAAGTATGGGGGGGGAACTCTATTCGCAGCATGACCACACTATTGCAACTAATAGAAGAGGCTCGAGCAACTCACAAACGCGAACAATTGTTCAGATATGATGTGCTTGCCCGGATTCCACCTTTTGCATCACTTTTAGCATCAACTCTGCCTACATCAGCGTTAACAAATGCCAGTCCATACATGTCATTCTACATTTTTTTTGAAGGTAAAACTTGAGGTAAAATAACATAATTTTCTAATTTATTGCGAATTTAGGAGAATTTCATTAAAATCCATTGAGCATCATCATTCATTCCACATCTTTACGACTTCCCATTTTTCAGAGACATATCATCTTTCAATTTTGGGGAATGTTGCTTTCATTCATTTCTTTCTTATGACCATGTCATTAATATTCTTTATCATCCATTGATATTCTTATTTATTCTCAACACCTCCCTTATTCCATGTTGTTTTACACCAAGCATAGATTTCAACAGATGGTAGTGACCACCTCAATTTATTTTCTAGCATTGCATGAGGGAATGCCAATTCTTGAGTTTGGGGGAGGAATTGCTATGCACGATGGATGTTTTCTACTTTCTTTCTCATTTAAAGGCATACAATTTCATTTTTATACAGTACAGAAATTGATTTGCATATATCTTTAAAATTATGAACTAAATTCTTGTAATTTTTGGATAGCAAAGAGGTATCATTAAAATACACAAACCCAAATAATTTCAAGTTAAATTAGTTCATAAAATTTCGAAAATCATGCACTATCACCTACAGCCATTTTGTTCATATATCATGATCCGTGCATCAAAACAATCTGATTTTTGGATCGTAGAAGCATTAATATAGTAGAAATATACTTGTAAAATTTCAACAAAATTTGGTTTGTAGCTTTTGAGAAAATGGTTAATGAAGTTTTCTGTTACCCATATCATATTTTGCTGCAACTTCATATACATATAGTTGAACGTCAATGTAAAAATTGTTACGCCTTCATCAAGATTGCTAAAATTGAATATTCATTATTTGAGGAAGAATTCATTTGTTCTATCCATTTCATGAGTTGGGATGAACAATTTTTGTATTATTGCTTGGTTAACACAGAGTCTTTGGGTTGCATGAGGACATGCAATATATTCAGTTTTGGGTTGCATGAGGACATGCAATATATTCAGTTTGGGGGTATGTTGGGCCGCTAATATGTCATTATTATTATCACTCTTTAACACCTATTTCACCCATTTCTACCATTCTTTATCACGTCATTTATCATGGTTTATCATATAATTCCATCTTATAATTATTTATGCTCTTATGGATAAATATTATTTCTTCTCCTTTATTTTTAATAAATTGATGATTATTATGCATGATTTTACCAATGATGGTTTATTAATAAATTTGTTGTAACATCACTCACTATTTTAGCCTCCAAGATATTTTCCATATTGCATATTTGATCTCCAGCTCATCATTAAATGTGCCAACTCAAAAATTTGTTGGAATAAGAAGTGACAATTTTGCATTGGATGTTTTGGGCAAATGGAGAAGAATCTGGAAAATCCAAAACATGGGTTTTGTCCAGAACAAACCAAATTAGTTTTGTAATGAGCTGTTTTCCCAAATTCGGTCCGTATTAAGAGAAATGGAAGGTTCTCTAAAGACATTTTTCTCAGATTCGCTGTTGTGGCCGTTTTCCAAATTATCTCAATTGCAATACCAAATTCGACCTGTTCTTGTTGAATGTTGATGGAAAGATATTTCAGATATGATCTTGTTGATCAATTTGTTGTGAACAATCCAATTTTGTAATGAGAATCATTTTGTAATCATATTTGTTGTAACTTCTCTCTGCTCTCTGTGTATTTAAATGAAAACAGAGATCAAAGAGGGAGGAATGGGAATTATGGAGAATTAGATGGATTATTAGATTAGAGATAGATAGGATAGGATAGGAGGAATGGGAGAATTACTATTGAAATTGTAACTTTGATCATTGACTCTCGCTGTTGAAGCAGAGCACAAACTTGATGTAACGATTATGAAATGATTAATATATAAAAGCAGTTGTTGTCCCTTCCCATCTACTGAAGTAATCTGGCGGTATTCACTGGCGGCTAAGGGCCTGGCTCATGGTGGATCTACTTGCTGCTCCTGTACCATACAGTGTGGTTTGCCTAATTTCTCATTTCTGCAAGTGTGGTTTGTTTAAATGATTACCTTTTGCAATTGAATTGTGTTGCTGTTCATTTCCCTCATAACAAGATCATTGCTTTCTGCAAGTATATGGTTGTGTTGTTCATTCTAATTACAAATATTTGTTGTTCATTTCAGTAACTTAGTTTTGCTGTTCATTGCAGTCACATAAGCTTTGCTGTTCATTTCTATTATATAGCTTTGCTGCTCATTTACTTTCTACAATCATCTAGTTTTTCCTTTTAGCATTCTTATAGTTAACAGAATTATCTTATTTACATAATCTGCAGTGGTATTGTTTACTTACTTCATTGTCATTTCCAATTTGGTTATTTAGTGTGTTGTGTGTGAGGTCAACAACTGTAAAGAACATTGGCTATTACTGTCAAAGCTCTCAGATTGAGGATCTTATTTATGCTTGATTTAGTTTACATCAGTTAAACAAGGAATGAGTTATTGCCACTGTATCCTTGACTGATAATTGCTGTTATTTTGTTGAATAAATTATTTAGTTTCAGAGCATTGAGTTTCCTTTAATTGCAAGTGAGTTTTATTTAAAGCATTCGTTTACTCTTGTATTTGAAAGCACTATACTACAATTTAGAAACATTACTCTTGATTAAATAGCCGCCACAAATTATGTACACTCTTGAAATAAGAGGACTTGCCCGGGTTGACAATTAATGTGGGATAAATAGGAGTTTTAAAAGGCACCTTTTATACCTCAACAGGTACCTGGAACTGGTTTCTGATCTTGATGGGTGTTTGATGAAATCATCATGCACACTGGGGCTCCTATGGTCGAAGAGGTATCCTATACCATAGGTGGGTCTCCTGGGAATGTTACGATGAGCGTTGATGGTTTAAATTGTCCAGGGTTAAATTCAGTGTAAGTTGTGATCAACTTAGGAGAAGATCCAACAAAATGTACCACACCATCAAGCGAAGTTGATGTATTCTTCTCATACTATGTGTCTTTGTCTATTGTAATAACTTTCCCATCATGGGGGAATATCATTACCTTGAAAATGGAAGGTGCTACTACTGACATTTCATACATATAAATTCATCCAAGAAGGATATTATAATCCAATTGTGCGTCCAACACTTCGATGTCTATGAGCACAATTTTACTCGCAAGTTGTACTAGAATGCGTTGGTATAGGCCTACAGGAACAAAAGGGTGGTCATTGTATGCTATGCGAGTGGTGTTAGAGTGTTTGAGTTTGGGAGGTCTAAGGTTTTTCCAAATCATTTTGTACATAATAAATGTGGATGGCCCCTTGTCGACTATGCAACAATGGATGGTCACATCTTGGACTGAGACCAGAATTTGAAAATTGACAATTGATGGAGGATGTGGGATGGATTTGTCTAAGTCAAAGACCATTAAATCAGAATTGATAGGATCGATTTATCTTAATGAGGAAAGTAATGCTTTCTATTGGGTTGGGCATGCTTGCAAAACTTCCAATGCTAACATAGCTTAAGGACTTTGATCTAAGTCATCGACTATGCTATAATTGTGAGTGGCCTTTGAGTTCTATCCAACTCACTGTAAAGGACCTTTAACCATATTTTGGATGGGTTCCATGGCATATCTATGGTTTTTCAAAGGTGTTGTAGGTGCTACATTAGTCGAGGTGGAAGGGTTGGTTTCTGGTCAATTTTTGTACTCTTGGTTGCACGTCTGCAGTAGAACTTCATCCCATGCCATGTAAATGTCATGGTTTGAGGTACTTTGGGAACTTCCTCCATGAGGGTTTTGGTTTTCTTGGGAGTGTTCCTGATGGGTATTTACCACTCCTTTATGGGGGAATGGATGCTACATTACAATAGGTTTTTGAATTCCCCCACTTGCCCCCCACTGTCTTTCATCCTTTTCAACTCAGGGAGTTGGGGATAGTAATGGATGTAATGACCATATTCCCTACAAATGGCACAAGAATGATTATACTGTAGACTCAAGTTATTGTTTTACCTCTATGGATTTTTATTTGTATGTCCATGGTTTTGATTCTAGTTGTGGTTGCACCCAACCGGTGCCCACAGAGGTTGCTGCTAATAACTGCCCCCTGGCCAAGCTCTCCCTTTGGATTTCTTTTTGATTTTTTCTTAGCAGCATTAGGTGGGTTAGTTGTGTTCATTTTTTCAACTGATTTTTGTTGTTTAGTGAGAGAAGGTTGCACTATATTAATCCCTGCATTAGCCTATGCTGGTGGGTTATTCTGCTGAGGTGCGAGGAAAGATAAATATTGATTCCCTTGTCACTCAGTGGAATATGAGTTTTGGGAAAGGGGAATTTCTTCCATGTTCCTAAGGAGGTATTGATTTCCCTACGGGGGAGTATATGGGCCACCCTGCATGGGAGGGTATTGGTCACCCTGCATGGGTTGATATTGGTTGACCTGTATAGTAGGATTCTTCATAGGCATAGGTTGGCCAGGTTAATATCTTGTGTGGTGTGGTGGTGGTGTTGTAGCACCAAATGTTTGGCCACTGTAAGTATACCTATGGTTCATGGGATGTCTAATTTCATTTGAAGCACTATTGGGGTTAAACAGGGTTGTTCATTGTCCCCTACCCTATTTGGGAGATATATTGATGAGTTGGAGGTGTTTCTACATGAGCATATCCAGGACACTGATGGTTTCCTTCTTCATGAGGTCATGATATCTATTCTACTCTTTGCTGATGAGGTAGTCCTCCTCTCCTCATGTCTAGAAGGATTATAGAGGCAGTTGGATGCCTTAGCTTTGTTTTGCGATCTCCGATAGCTAAAGGTCAACCTAAGTAAAACCAAGGTTATGATATTCAACGGGGTGAAGAAAACTTCAGACCTTCACTTCCTATTCAGAGGGTAGGAGGTTGAAATCACCAACACATATACGTACTTGGGGGTGCAATTCTTAGGTCCTCACTTCATTTTGTGACCAACTCTTCAACTTGAGATCAACAAAGGATATGGATCCTTAGCATTTCTCGAGAGACAGTGCTTTCGACATCACTTCCAGTGTTGGAAGTAATGCTTCCATGTCTTCCAAGTTGTCCTGAGTTGTATCGTGTGATTTCCTAGGTTAATAGGTGTATTAGCTATTTTTAGTAATCTGGATCCACCATTCTCGGATCTAGAAAGATCATGTATCCCTATATATGCAATGTCTGTGAGATCAATAAGACATAATGTGTTTGGTGTTGTGTTTAATGGATCTCTTTTCTTTATTTATATTTTCTAATATGGTATCAAAGCTAGATCTGGCTTGATTCCCTCAGGGGAAAGCCAGGAAGATGAGAGATCCTTGAATATTATTTCTTTGTGAATAAAATAGAATAGGAGATTGTGTTGTGTGAGTAAATTATATTATTTTTTATTTATATATCTGTTTAGCGTATGTTTGAGTGAGATTGGTAGTGTGGTAGTGCTAGGTTTTAGATTTGTATGTTGAATGCTTATTGAAGTATTGAGCTGATCCATTGTGAGTTTTCAAAGAAAAATATTCTGTTAAAGATTCCATATGCCGCTGCAAACAATTCGATATCTAAAGGGATTTGTTGTTGTGTTGCTTCTGCTGCAATGTGATTGCGTTTGCAACAAATGGGTGGATCTTCTCATTCGATGCAAAATCATGATCTTAGGTCAGATGTAGGAAATGTTGAAGATACAACCTGATGACATAACATTGATTTGTGCGGAACCTAGATTTGTGATGGAACTGTGGGAAAGTGCGTTGATAAGGGTGAAGTTGAGGAGTTCATGATGAATTTCGCTGAAGTATCACTTCTCCTGCGCTGTGAATTCTTCAACGTGTAAATCTGGACAACATGATAGAAAATATTGAAATCATTCTTCAATGAGTAGTGAATGACATGTGGAGAAGATCTGGCGTATCAATAATGGACAATTCATTTAGATGGAGGTTTGATCTCGTTGGAGAGCATAAATTGCAGAGTGAATGGAATAATTAAATATTGTATTCACTTTATGGTGCATTCGTTTACTTTAAAGGTTTGATTTTATTAAAGGAATCCAATCTGTAAGCGAAGACTAATGTGTGCATGGTTTAAGGAGACATAAGGGATTAAAGATTAAAGTTTTTTTATGGTAAATTTTTTTGTGGTGAATTTTTTTTTTATGGTGCGTGAAATAAAGTTGTGATGATTAGTTGGTATGTATTAAAAAAAAAGGTTGTTGGTAAAAATCAAATGATGCAGAACCACAAAGAACATGCCAATTATTCAACAAATTAATGTGACCCATTATGCTCTGGGAGCATTAGTCACAGGTAGTTCTTAATAAGGTCAAGCTGGTGTGACCCATCGTGCTCTGAGAGCATCAGTACAAGTTATTTTATAAGGTCAAGTTGTAGAATTATCTGCTGAAGACATTTTGTATCCAAAATGCTATCCTATATAACTGATGAAGGCTACGAAGGGCCGTGGATTCATAGATGGTGGTAGTTCCATAGGATGGTTCAGTATCGAGACTGACCCGTTGTGCTCCGGGAGGTTGAGAAGCGTCAATTCTACAAATTTCATCAACGATGGTTAGAGGCGGTTACATTTTAAATGGAGGTCAAGTGACAGCTCGAAGATGTGGTGGTGAAAGAGCGATGTTTGCAAGATTCTAGAGTGGATGTGGGTGCTGATGATGACCATATCAGACAAATCTAAAAAAGATTTATTTATTGTTATAATATGGGTTTTTAATATTTTCTACATGTAAGAATTAAGGGAGGGTGTTGGAAGTAATGCTTCCATGTCTTCCAAGTTGTCTTGAGTTGTATTGTGTGAGTTCCTAGGTTAATATGTGTACTAGCTATTTTTAGTAATCTAGATCCACCATTCTCGGATCTAGAAAGATCATGTATTCCTATATATGTAATGTTCGTGAGATCAATAAGACATACTGTGTTTGGTGTTGTGTTTAATGGATCTCTTTGCTTTCTTTCTATTTTCTAATATCTAGGACATCTCGTCCAAGATGAGCCTCATGGACACCTTGATTCGTGCCACTGTTCTATATGGATCATATATTTGGGGACCGTCTTTACTAAAGTCGGATTGGGCTTCAGTTGAGAGAGTCTAGACTCTTCTTCTCTGCCGCATCATTAGATGCAAACAGACAATACCTCAGCACATCATCCTTGCAGATTTTGGAGCTCAACCCTTTCGGCTTGAGATAGTCTTCAATTTGGTCTCATTCTTGCATCGTGTCTGGGGATTTGCAGACTTGATAAAGAGTAGGGACTGCTAACATTACTTGGCATATTGCTCTTCTGAGAATATTGCTCGTTCTACTCCCTCGGGTCGGGCTAAATGTTGGTTTATAGGAGTTTCAAATCTCTTAGAGTTAGTGGGAATTTAGTTGGATCGTCTCCCTCCTTTCTGATATTCCTTGGATGCTCCTAGTCACCTTCTACCTACTAGACAAGCATTGAACAAGATCATCAGGGAGGACATCTATAGGAAATTTGTCTAGGTCACTTGGGTCAATCCTCCAGGAGGGTTGCGCCCAAATATGGCCTTCTACGCCAAGCACTTCTTGGAGTTGAGAGACATGCTCATTATTCCACGCCATTATACGTTTCACCACTAGATGCATGCTCTTTGCATTCCTCTATGCTTGTTCAGAGTAGGTTATCATAGACTTCGGGTAGAGACGGACCACTAGATTGATAGGCTAGATAGAATCTGTCAAGTATGTCATTTACAGGAAGTAGAGACTGGGGTACGCTTAATTTTTGGATGCCCTATCTACTACAAGATCAAAGGAAGGTTCCATTGCTTGTTAAGAGACTCTCAGACCCTCATAGAATTTTTTAGGTATCCCGATCAGAGATGTTTGGCCTTATATATGCAGGAGGCTCTTAGGTTCCGAGCACATATTCTTCAATCTCCCATCAGACCAGACCCCGCACAGGGGATCATGACATTTTTCAGGGTACTACCTTTAGACAGGGGAACAAAGAGAACAATTGATACCCTTTCATATCTAGACTCTAGACGAGTGAGGATCCGTGGGACCTCACCCCACCACACGAGACCCCAACAACTAAACTGTCTTAGATCTGTCCCTGGGAGATGGAATAGGTCCTCCAAACCTCAACAGTGCACAAACTCCCCCCAGACAACAAGTTAGTAGACAATCTGTACCTCCCACTGACCCAATATCAGGGCAGAAAACTTTGTGGAGTTTTTTCAGTGCTCTTCAGTTAGTCTCGGATGTTAGGAGAGATGGGTATGATCCTCTTTGTCAGGGCATTCCATACATTGTATCTCTTATGTTCCTGCATTGTACCTTTTATATTCATGCATTGTACTTTTTAAAGGAGACCATTTGGTTATCTCACATTTTCTGGACATCATTGTACTTAATAGTCCCTTTGACCTACTTTGTGGCCATTAGTTGGACATAAATACAATTATTTTATCTTATCTCAAACTGAGGGCCCCATTCTCCCCACCTTGCTTCAAATATGACTTACCTGTTTCTTCCATAGAGTTAGAGCTTTCTCTTCCACTATTTTCATTCTCTCCTCAATTCGTATGTGAATTAGTGGACCCAGCTACTCTCCCCACATTCATGTCGGTGACTGCCTACTGCCCCCCACCCCCCTCTCCTTCTGGTTTTCTATGCAACCTCCTCACGTGGGAAATGAAAAGTGGGCCTTTTTCACATTCCAATCGATTGATGTCTCTCTAGATATAGTGAGGAAGGAGGCTTCGAAACCTAGCAAGAAATGTGTTAAGCGTTAAATGGAGGAACCTAACCTAGTCCTGGCCTTTGGAGCTAAGCTAAATGACATTCCAAAATGGAGGAGACTGTTGTGGTTGGACATTTTGTTAGTAAAAGGATGGTCATGGAAATTATGCAAAACTAAACGACTAAGAACATGTCTCATATTTTGTGATATTGTCCTCATGGCCTTATCTTACTCACAAAATTGAAGGAAGACATGAAAAAAATCATTTGGTGCTAATAGCAATGGGGATTGCAGGATTTATTTATGAAAAGATAGTCAATTTTTTTTTATGCCAGAACTGAAAGGCTCTTGGTGGTTCTCATTTGGATTTTCCTCCCGGCCCTTCCATTATAGTTATGGTTGGAAGAATTTTTTCAGGAGATTGGAAACATCCTAGGTTTCTTTTATGAAGCAGACACATCTTACAAAACAACGAGATACATGGCTATGACAAGGATTCTTATGGCAGTAAATATAGCTTCTAGGCTTCCAGACTCCATCTTAATTCAAGTTGGGTCCAAGAACCATAAACAAGCTCCTGATTATGAGAGGATTTCATATAAATGTGTGAGATATCACTCATATGGACATATTTGGGAAGATTGTCCCCACGGGAGGTCAAAAAAACATGGGTCAAGAAATCACTAAGGGGATCAGACTCTAGAAGTTCCCCATCGTAGAAGTTAGCTAGAGGTGCATAGTGCTCAAGAAAAAAGGACATCGCTCCCTCTTTTGAATCGATTGAATGTAACTGGAATAGGTGGATGCACCACAGAGCATTCCAACAGATCCTCCAAAGTCAGCCCTCAAGTTCGAGGATTCACACAAATCAACTACAATGGCTTCCTCAACAAGCATGAATTTCACCCCCACCACTTCATTTTCTTTTGATGTTTTAAATTCTATCTGCTCCTTTGGTTCCCTCCCTATCATGAATTCATAATTCAATTTCCCATTATCAAAACCTAAAAATCTTTCCTCCCCCCCCTCCCCCTTCCATTACCTCTTGATCCTCCTCTATTCATTTGAAATCCTTATCTCCTTTATCAAACCTATCACTTCACCAAATCAAAAACCTCCCTCCTCCCGCCTTTGTTTCCCCATACCTATAATTTGATATTGCAATCTTCTCTCCCTCTCGATTATAGTCTTCCCCAGGGGGTTTTCACTATGTAGCTAGGAGGAGGTATAAACATGTGGGACAATCAAATTACTCAAGGCTCTGGCTGAGGAAGGATGTCCCTTATTTCCATAGACATGAAGTAAGTCTCCTCGAAGGTAAAGTAGGGGAAACAAAAATCCATTATCGAGGTGCTTATAGCATCAGTGCCTGCAAAGGAGCTAGGATGAGGGTTATTTCTCTCAACATAATGGGTTTGTCCAACCCTTCCCAAAACCTGGCCCTTCGAAGACTGATTACTACCCTTTCTCTAGAAATTATTCTTCTTCAAGAGATTATTATCGAAGGAATAAAGGTTGAATCTATCCTTTGATCCCTTCTTCTATCTCTATCCTTTCATCACATAGACACTTTGGGAAGATCAGGAGGTTTCATAATGGGATTGTAGGCCTCCCACTTACACTGCACTTAGACTTTGGCCTCCTGGCCCTGCTTGGTAGCATATTTTACCCTAAGGGATAATTGGTTCTCCTTCACTATATTGAATGTATATGGTCCATATCTAGAGGGAAAGACATTTTGGAAAAATATCTTAAATTTACCATGTTTTGTATTGGATCACATTTGTCTTGGAGGGGACCTCAAATTTACAGTGGTCCAATCTGAAATATGGTGGCCCTCTGCTCACTCAAACCCATGAGTAGATTACTTTGTGGACAATCTTGAGACTATTCGGATAGTGGACATTATTCCTGCAAAGATCCTTCCTACCTAGAAAAACAATAGGACCGGGATCACATATAGAGCCAAGAGGCTAGATCAATTTCTTATTTTTGAATGCTTATTGGATCAGAATCTGCAAATTCAACAATGGGTTTCTTGAGGAGGATTTCTAATCACAAGGCAATTATTCTGGATATGGAACCAGGGCCTCCTAAACCCATGGGTCCTTTCAAACTAAATTCATGTTGGCTAGATCATCCTTCCCTCATTGAAAAAATTGAGGTGGTTTGGGTCACCTATAATCCTTCTCTTAGATCCTCTCCTCCAATCCAGTTCTAGGAAAACCTAAAAAGGGTAAAAAAAATTCATTTCTTTTTTGGCCAAAGAGAAAAAACTACAAGATGAAAGGCACCTTATTGTGATTGAGGGAAAGCTTCAGGATCTTCTCTCTACCTCGGATCACTCCTCCTTCTTGGATAAGAAAAAATGGTTAAAATTCACAACTAGGGTCAAACTCCACATGGATCATCTTATTTATGACAACTGATATTTTTCTTGGATTCCTCTCTCCGAGAGGTGTAGAATTGATCTAAAGATCATCCGATTTTGACATGTACAAATGAAGTTATGAATTTATTTTGATTATGGTCAAATTGTCAAGGTCAACCAACAAACTTATGCAGGCTCAAAAGCCCAATAGTCATGTCTATTCATCCTCAACGTTTGCTATAAACACATGATGACAGCCTCACTTTTCACACTCATTTTCACACTTCTCTCTCTATCCTCATTGATTGGGTATAGATTTTTGGGCCTCTCTCCACACGTTCGAAATTTCAGGAGAGCGAAATTTTAGGAGATCGAAATTTTAGGAGGTCAAAATTTCAGGAGGTGAAAATTTCAGGGGAGCGAAATTTCAGGAGGCCAAAATTTTAGGAGAGCGAAATTTCAGGAGGCTGAAATTTCAAGAGGCCGAAATTTCAGGAGGCTGAAATTTCAGGAGAGCAAAATTTCAGGAGGCCAAAATTTCAGGAGATCGAATGTATGGAAAATTTGACTAAGCTTTGACTAGTTTTGACTGTGTTTTTGTGAGGGCTATCTCTGTTTGGAGGCCGGAGTTGATTGATTTGCTAAGGGTCAAATTTTCCCTGTTGACCAACGTTGACTTTTCTGCTTAGGGCTCTTTTGCTACTGTTATAAATGATCAGATTTGTAAATTTTAATATCTCTCTCTGCTAAACCATTGAAGACTAAAAAAATATTTGATCAAGGGTGGTTAAGTGTCGCGAAAGTTTCTCGTGCGATATCACTACTGACTGTTGGATCAAGTGTGCCTTGATCAAACGTTGGAGGATCAACAATTAGTTTCGTTGATCAGGTGAACCATCAACCATCAGATTAATGATGAAATCGACGGTGGAGGATTGAACCGATAGAGGTGAACATCGAAAAATGTGCAAAGGTCGGAGATTGGTGAAAAGGTAAGGTTTTAAGCGTGATTATGAATATTTCTATTATATGAATATTATAATAGAAATAAAGCGGATAAATGTATTTTGTGTTAAGTCAGGTTTAACCAGAATCTTAAGACCATGGTATGAGTATGGTTAATATGTGGGTGATTACCGAAGGGTTAATCTATAGCATTATGCATTAACCAAATATTTGAAGGTTGGGTAAAGTTCCGATCAAAGGTTAATTAAGGGTCAGACTATGGTTAGTCAAATATAATGTTTCCGCTAAGATTTAAATTAAGAAGCCTTAAGCCCTCATTTGTGAAGGTTTTCACCATGGATAAGGTGATTAAGGCCTGGGACCAATGACATGCAATTCTATTTTCATAATGTGGGTATTGTCAGCTTAGGTGGGCATCATTAGTGGTATCAGAGCAAGAATTGTGATTGAAACAATTGATATCAGAACAAAATAATGGAATTCTGTAGAAAACTTAGAACAAAGTTATGTTTTAAGGTGTGTATGCAGGCAAGAGGAGATCAGATTTTAATCTGATAAATAGTAGGCACACAGAGATAAAGTGCAGCAGAATTTGCAGATGCAAAGAAACAGAGAACCATCCATTCAAAGTGTAGGAGAATGGTAGAACAAGATCATGTAGAGGTCTTGAAGGTGAGATGATATGTTTTTGTTTTAATTTGATTTGAAGATTGGAGAGTTTGTGGTATTTATATTGTTGCACAGGTAGCAGCATAAGAAGGTGAGAAGATTGCAACAACCTAGAGTATGGAGTGCTCAATTGGTTCCAAAGGAAAGAACCAAAGAAATGCTAACAGACTGAGCTCAAAGGAGAGAAGCTTGGTGAAGCATGTGTAGCAAGAAGGAGGCTTGTTACTGCAGAGGTATTGTTGTAGCTCATAGGAAGATCATAAAGGAAATTCCACAAAGGATGTGGGTATAATTGCTAAGGAATGAAGGAAGCTGGTAAGAGTTTCTGAATGAAAGAAGAGGTGGTTAGAACCTAGTATTTCATTATGATTGAAATACAAGAGGATAGTTGTGTTCTGAAAAGGTGCAGATGAGTTGAAGCCTAGAAGGAGCAGATAGAAGTTCTCAAAAGAGGTTCCATAGGTAGAGAACCAAGTGCTTGCTAAAAGATCGAGTACAGGGGAGAGCTTGGTGGGGTAAGTGGCAGTAGGGAGGACTTGCTGTTGTAGAGGCTTTAGTGTAGCTCATAGTATGTGAGTGAGGAGATCATGAAGATAGAGAAGGAAATGACTACGTCATAATAGAAGGAAAGTGAAGAAAGAGAATGCCAAGGAAAATGGCAAGAAGATGAGTCAAGAGGAAATTGACAAGGAGATCACTAAGATGAAAGAACAACTCAATGTATTAAGGAAGTGAGGGAAAAAGACTAGGTTGGGTCTTGAGGGAAAATCTAGTGAAGTGGTCTAAATTACAGAGAAGGCTATAAGAGAAGAGAAATCAGCAGGTGAATATGCAGTTAGCAAAAGAGATTATGAAGCTTGAACAGATATTGGGTGTTCAATTGAGATTTGAAGAACTCAGAGAGGCTGAGTTAGAAATGGAAGTTTCCATTTGTGAACCAGAACAGGGTGAAGTTCTAGGTGAAGAAGAAGGAATTATTGATGATTTTTTGAACTGTTGGACAAATTCAGATCAACAGGAGGATGTAAAACCTTGTATATTTGAATCTAATAATTTTGATGTGATTACAAGTTTTGCAGAGGATGAGCAATCTTTTGAAGCTGTCAAAAGTATGGAAGAGTATCTTTCAAAAGATGAATACTCTGAAGCAAAGAAGGATGGAGAATGTCTCTTAAATGAGAGAAGCAATGATTTATTGCATTAAAAAGAATTTAATAATGCGCTGATGTTTGAAACTGTTACAAGACAAGAACAATTTCTTGTGAAAGAAGGAGATGAGATTCAGTCTGAAGAGCTGATATGTAAAGCAACAGTTGAGACTACTGAACCTTGTAATTTTCAAACTGAGAATTTGTGTATAAATGCAGGGATTATAAGTAATGATGAAGTACTTATGACTTGTCACTGAGAAATTGAATTGCTAGAGTATTTGCTGGAAAATTCAGAGTATGATAGTATGATTGCAGAGGAAGGAGTTCATTACAATGGACAAGAGAAGAAAGACATCATTGAAGCAAATGGTGTGGAAGAAAGACTAATTGATAGTCTTGAGAATACTTTAGAGAATTCTTTGGAGAATTCTTTAGAGAGGTTGAATCAGCATACTGATGTGCTGATAGAGGAGGAAAAATCAGAGAAGCATACTGATGTGTTGCCAAAGGAAGAAGAGGCACTGAGGCCTTATGTTTTCGATTTTAATAATTGTTTTGTGAGTGCAAGTTTAGTTGCAGATGCTGGAGGAAATTTGGCACAGATGAGCAGACAAGTAAAAATGGAAGAAGACGATTCTGTGGAAAATTTTAATCCATGGAACAGAGATGTTCAATTGCTAGAAAGAATGCTGGGAAGTCAGGATTCAATGCAGAAAGAGATAATCATGAAAGATGGTAAGGATGAAAGGGAGGAAGTCAAAGTAAGCATAGGAGTCAAAGCAAGAGCAAGAGTAGAAGAAAAAGAAAGAGTAAGAGTAAGAATATGATAACTTCATAGAGAATATAATGAACAATAGTTTGAAGAGTTAGTGGACAACAACAACAACCTGAAGCAGAGAGAAAGAAATAACAGTAAATGGTAGAGTATTGACCAGTCCAAGAATATGTTGGAGATGGAGATTGAATAAATGTGGTAGTTAATTATGAAGCAGTCCATATGGAGGAGATTGACAGCAACAGGAAGAGTGATCAATCAGAAATTGAACCTGATTGACAAGGAGAGGAAGATGAAACATAAGACAGCTAACACACAACAGCAGCAAAGGTGTAGATCTTTCAGGCAGTTACAAACTAAAGTTTGGGATCCTGGAGGTTTTCTATCAACACATGAAGACAATGATCAAGAGATCATGAATTTTTTCTACCTTGGGATTTTGATGTAGGAGCATTCAGCTCAACAATATCATTGTACCTTAGTAGACATAGGGGGTCTTGTATTTTAAGGAAGTTGGGTTCCTATGTATAACATTAATGTAATTATTTAGGCTTTTGAGTGATTTTAATGAGAATAGGATTTAATTAAGTATTGTGAGGCATATTTGTAAATGTTCTCAAATGTTGGAGAACATGAGAGATTTAGGATAGTTGAAATATTTGGGAATCAGTTGTAAATCCTAGATTAGGAATTGGTTTCATGGTTTTGTGGATTAGAGAGGATCCTTAGGGATAAAGAAGATATTTTAGGATTTTGTTGAGAAGGTTATAAATCTAAACTAGAAATTGGTTATAGAATCCTTTTGTATAAATGTAAGCCTAAAAGGCATAGAAAAGGTTAATTAGCTGAATTAGTCAGGTTAGCTAGTTAGAGGTTAGAGTAGGCAATCAGTCAGATTGTAAGCCTACGGGTAGAAATAGAGGCCACTGATACAGAAGATCAGGCCAAGGAGAGAGTTCCTATGTAAATACTTGTTTATTAATAAAAAAACTCGATTTTGAGTTTCTGTGTGTGTATGGAGTTATTCTACGTAGCTTAGATTGCAGGTGCAGAATCAAAGGTAGAACACAGAGAAGAGGTGATATAAAGGATCGTATTGGATTGGTTGCATACGATTGAAGGATCAAGTGAAGCTCAGGAGTAACAGTGGTTAAGAGTAAGTAGAGATAAATTCAGGAGGAGTTGTGTTGCAGAACAACCAAAGACCACATATCACATTCAACCTAAACCTTTCATCGCAGATCGCAATTTAGCCCTGAGTCTTTATCGCAAATTGGCACAGGGAGTTGAGATTGTGATCAGCCGAAATTGCGACGAGCATCTTGCAATGTGACATGCATCTGCGATGTGATAAGAAATCACGTCAATAGTGTTTGATTATCATTGTGATGAAGGATTGTGAAAAGCAAATGCGAAGGAGCATCAGACATTATAAAGCAGTCATATGAAGAGGTGAAGGGCAGAGGAGCCATTGGATCTATGAACAAGGTTGAAGGCGATGGGCGATGAATATTAAGTCACACAGTAGAAAGTCAGAGAAACAAATGGTGAAGATCGGAACCGTTGGATCAATTTAGATCGACGGATAAGACTGGCGGAAGAAACCCGGAAGTAGGAATGGATTTGGATCGACAGTGATCAACAAATGTAGAGGTAGGAGTGTACGGATTTTGATGATGATGGTTGAAGTCCCACACTCGCCCCTAGCCGTCGATCTCATTTTCAACCGCTTATGTCACAGTCAACTACGGCAGTTAAGTTGTTTGGTAACACATGTGTTAGTTGAAGGGCCATAGACCATCGGATTTGATGGCCTCTGTTACCCAATGGATATCGGCCATAAAGAGATCAGACTTTAACTTCAAAGGCAGACCTGGACTTTTATAGATTGAGGATTTATAATCCTTATTGGTTCTGTAAGGGTGGTTAAGTGTCGTGCAAGTTTCTCTTGTGATATCGCTACTGAATGTTGGATCAAGTGTGCCTTGATCAAACGTTGGAGGATCAGCAATTAGTTTCGTTGATCGGGTGAACCATAAACCATTAGATTAATGATGAAATAGATGGTGGAGGATTGAACTGACAGAGGTGAACATAGGAAAATGTGAAAAGGTCGGAGATTGGTGAAAAGGTAAGGTTTTAAGTGCGATTATGAATATTTCTATTATATGAATATTATAATAGAAAGAAAGTGAATAAATGTATTTTGGGTTAAGTTGGGTTTAACCAGAGTCTTAAGACCATGGTATGAGTATGGTTAATATGCAGGTGATTACTGAAGGGTTAAGCTATAACATTAAGTATTAAACAAATATTTGAAGGTTGGGTAAAGTTTCGCTCAAAGGTTAATTAAGGGTCAGACAATATAATTTTTCACTGAGATTTAAATTTAAGAAGCCTTAAGCCTTCATTTGTGAAGGTTTTCACCATGGATCAGGTGATTAAGGCCCAGGACCAGTGACATGCAATTTTATTTTCATAATGTGGGTATTGTTGGCTTAGGTGGGCATCACTGAATAATGTAGTCGTGTAAACCGGTGAATCAGATGGTCTGTGATGGGAATGGGATCCTCCAGTCACAAACACCCATCATGCACCAAGCAGAGCAACTGCTTGATGACGAAGACGTTGACTGGGGCGCGGTGGTAATGTGGCACCCATAGCAAGTTTAACAACCCGGATTTCTCTACACCTCTGAGCCATGTCCACGACTCCAATTGAATTGTTCCAGCAGTCTCATGAATCCTTTGGCACATTAGCTTCACAGTCGCTAAATTCAGGAACTTATCGTGGTCTGCGAGGTCCCAATATTCAAACTTCAACACAGGAACCCGCCCCAAGTGCGGTCCCTCAAAAACAATATCGTCTAGGAGCAGCGGAGTTTGCAGAGAGCTCTTGCTCTCATTTATGTCCTTTGGCACCTTGGCTTTACCCTGGTGAGGAGGAACATATTCAGGTAACTAGGTAATAGTGTCCGCACCCTAGGTTTCAACTTCCATTTCCTTGCCCTCTTCCTTCACAAGTATTTCTTCAAATTCCTCCTCGTCAACTTCCAAATTGATGGCCTTCCCCTTTTCCTGTAGGGTGAGCTTGGTACTCTATGGATTTCTAGGCGAGATGCATACCGGGATCGTGGCCTGCTTATCTTTCTTAGGTCTCAGTGTGCTGGGTGATTTAGGGACCTCAACGATTATTCCGACGCTCTCCGGGGCTTCCACCTTTGCAATTTCCTGCACGACTTCCTCGGGTGTCGACATCATTCTAGTCAGGAGGTCTTGCATCTCCTTCGGCAATGTTTCAAACACTAAACTTTCTCTCAAAGCCTCAAAGTTCGAAAGGTCCATACACACTTGATAGCACAACAACTCAATTCTCAAAATGCCAAGTGTTTTTTGCTGGACAACCATTTGTAATTTATAGGGCCTTTTAAATTTCAATTCGACTATTCCCCCCACATTTAGCCCATTAATTCTAGATTGGTAGTAGAATCTAGCCCATAAAGTTCGCCTTAACTTCCTACTGCCCACTCCATTTAGCCTCAAACCAACCATCAGATCGTGAATAGTGATTTTAACAATCACTTACTGGCAGAACTGCGCACAAGCGCAGCTGTCTTCTCTCTGTCGTGAACCCTGTGACACTTCACCACTTCACGCTGTCTTGAAATAGCGTAACTCCTGGGCAGTGTAGTTTATAGTCCCGTGCCTCCTTTCAGCTGCCTAGAGTGCTAAGACTATGCTTTTGTTGGCTAGTTAGATGGCCGAGCCACTTGTGTATGGCTTCAAATGACTGCCATTCCCTTTTCCTGGGAAGGGATCTCCATTCAGCTTAACCAACTGGACCATGCCACCATCGGTAATATCCTTAATAACATACGGTCTGAGCCAATGCATTCTGAGTTTCCCTAGAAATTTATCAAACTGATTGTCATATAATAACACCAAGTCATTCACCTTAAAAGTGCACATCTTAATATGTCGATCGTGCCAAACCTTTTCGCGCTGCTTTTGGACCTGCCAGTGAAATCCAACCAAAAATCTCTTTTCTTCGATCTCATCCAACTGCGCAAGCCTTTCTTCCAGGGCTCTGTGATCCGTCATACCTGTGAGCATTTCTATGCATAGACTAGGCACGATGTATTCCATAGCCATCACAACTTCAACCCCGTATACCAGCCTAAAGGGTGTCTGTCCCGTTAACTTCTTACACGTTGTCTGATAAGTCCACAATACTGCAGGTATGCATAGGTCCCAATAATTTCAATGATCATTGCATACCTTGGTCAGCGTGGTCTCCAATAGTTTGTTGAATGCCTCCACTATCCCATTAGCCTGTGGGTGATATGGTGTGCTCTTTCGATGATACACCTGAAATTCCTCCGTTAGTATGGTAATCATCTCATTCAGAAAGTGTGTACCCCGATCACTCATCAAGATACTTGGGCATCAAAATTGTGTCAGTACATGCTCAAATAGAAACTTCACGGTAGTCGCACTCGTGAAATCCTTCACCGACTGCGCTTTTGCCCAACGAGTCAAGTACTCTGTCACAGTGATAACGTAACTCGTGCCTGTCTTTCCTTGGGGCTGAATAGGTCCTACAAAATATATTGCCCATTTTTCAAAAGGTTGCAATGTCATTTGTGGATTCAAAGGCATTTCATCCCTCTGCGATGGCCTACCTGTTCTTTGACATACATCGCATGCCTTGCAATATGCTTTTGAATACTGATGAAGGGTTAGCCACCACAACCCTACACGTAGAATCTTCTGTGCGGTTGCTCTCCTTGCATAATTTCCTCCCGTGGCGCCCCCATGAGTGTCTACGAGGACGCTACTTCATTCAAATTTAGGTACATACCTTCACAATATTTCATAATTCCCCATCTTGTATAGATGCCCAACAATGACAGAGAAATTTTCCACGTGGACCACTAATTCCTTCTTTTGCTGGACTGAGTATCCTTCCGGCGCAGTTCCAGTTGTTAGGAAGTGTGTTATATCCTCGAAATTTCCATTTGTGATGCGCACAACAAAAAGCTGCGTGTCAGGTAATCCTTCCTCCAAATTAGTGGGTTACTCCCCTGTCTCGATGCGCAACAGGTGGTCTGGTCCCGCGTTCAACTATCCAAGCTTCACAACAACTTCAAAATCATATTCCTGGAACAATAATAGCCATCTGCAAATGTGCCCCCCCAGTACAGGCTTATTGACCAGGTACTTTAGTGCAGAGTGATCCGTATACATCTTAAAGTGACCCCCTAGCAAGTAGTGTCGATACTTTTGGAGCGCATACACCATAGCTAGCCCCTCGCATTCAGTGGTGGAATAGTTCTTTTCTACATTGGATAATCTACAGCTTGCGAACGTGATAGGGTGGTCCAAGCCTTCTCTGCCATCTTGTGTTAGTACTACTCCCAATGCTATACATGACGCATCAACATGTACATGAAATTCTTTCTTCCAGTCTGGGAAGATTAGAATCGGTGTGGTAACCATCTTTTCTTTCAATATATCCAGGCTTTTCTTACAGTCATCGTTCCAGCAGATAAAGACATCCTTCTTCAATAAATTTTCCATCGGTTCGGTGATATTGGCATAGCCTTTGATAAACTTTCTATAATATCTCGTATGCCCCAGAGTAGCGTGCAACTGTTTCACACTTCTCGGCACTTCCAAGTTCAGAATCACTGCGATCTTCACGGGGTCTACCATCAGCCCTTGTCTGCAAACCACATGCCCCAATAGGTTCCCAAAAGGAATGCAAAACAGAAACTTCTTGAGTCTGAGTGCAATCTGGTACCTTTGGAAGGTATCCAACATCAGGTGCAAGCTCACTACATGGCATTTAACCAGTCCAAATATAGTCCAATCATCAAAATATACCTCCAGGAACTTATGAATAAATTCCCTGAATGCCGTAATGACCACGTGTGAAAAGATAAAAGACACATTCTTCAACCCAAATGACATTACAGTATATTGAAAGCAACCCCACTTAGTCACGAAGGTTTTCTTGCTCCTATCCTCCAGTGCGATTTTGATTTGGTGGTACCCAGAGAACCCATTAGTGAAGGAGTATGCTTCCTGGCCACCTACATTGTCCAACACTTCATCTGTGAATAGAGTTGGGAAAGGATCATGCACACAAGCATCATTCAGCTTTCTGAGATCCATGCATATCCTTATCTCATCCTTCTTCTTCTTCTCTTGCACCACCATTGGGCTTACCCAATCGAACTCTTCCATAGGCTCAATGATGCCTGCTGCTAGCATTTTGTTTAGCTCTAAGTGTACCTTCTCCTTGTATTTCAGATTTAGGCGGTGAGGCCTTTGCTTAATTGGCTTCATGTCAGGCTTCAGTGTGATCTTCATCACTACGAGGTCTCTGATTATTCCTTTCAAATCCGTAAACTTGGTAGGGAATAAGTCTTGATATTCGTGGAGTAATTCAGCGACCTTTTCCACCGTCACGTTGTCCTAGTAGTCTCTGATCTTCGCGAACTTGGGTTCTACCTCTGTACCAATGCTCACTTGTTTAGTTTTCAATGGCGTGGTTATATTAGGGTTCTCAATCTGTGGTCCCTGAACCTTACACTGGCCTTCTATCTCTGGAATGTTAATCTTCCATGGATCCTCATCCTCTTCTTTAGCAGTTACATTATAAAATTCCAGTGCGTGACTCAGTTGAGTAGCCCATTCATGCTGCGTCAGGTCTAAAGGATCCTGCAATATCCTAAATATGGCTACTTTCACCTCCTGTACCGCTTCCTCAATAGCATCAAACCCATCCTCAAAACTAAATGTCATCATGAATCCTTCGTGCAGGATATCACATTCACCTGTCCCATGGTGAAACTCTATTTCTACATACCAATTTAATGGGATAACATCCAGGATATGAAAGAATAGGTGAACCCACTTAGGTTGTGGCTTTTCCCCATAAGCCTGTGTCCACTTGGCCAGATGCACATGCGGATCATTCTGCCCATTGTACTTGTCTGTCAATTGCATCTTAGGGTTCCCAAATCATGGTCGCATCATTTTCCTACATTCGTACCAATCATCAAAACTCCCCTTGTGCATACCCCACCATCTTGCGGGCGTAGTGTGTAGTGCCCAGTCCAAGGCCTGGAATCATTGTTTTTTTGGCACCTCCCTTTCAAATGCACCCAAAAAGATATCTACCTCATTTAGGCCATCATAAATAGGCAGATTTCTTACCTTCGATGATATGCAGTGCAACGACTTGGTCATCATATTGCAATTCAGCGTAGATACTTCATGTAATTGATTCTGCCAGTGTTCTATTTCTTCATCAGAATCCGAAGTGCAGGAGCTCTCGTGATCCCATGTAACTCGTCCATCCGCGGTGGGATTTACCTAGTCTTGGTCTTGCATTGTTATCTTACAAATGCAGTCCAGATCATCATCACTCTCATAGTCGTGGACCAGCTTCGTATAGCGCAATCCTTTAGCAGGATCCAAGGGTATTATTACGCATAATGACTTCTTCTCAAAGTTCATATTTCACTTCTTCAGATTGATTACCCCATTCATATAAGTAGCTTAGTCAATTCCCAAGAGCGCGAGGTAGGGATTTCTATCATCAACAATCTCTATTACTTCAAAATCTGCCAACACACTCACTCCCTCAATATCCACGGTCACTCCCTGCAGCTGCCCCATGGGTATTGTTTTCTGCTGATTCACCATTCTTAGCTAAATTGGAGACCATTATAGTGTAGGTATCCCCATTTTCTCCCATGTTTGTTTCGGTAGAACATTCGCATCTGATCCCAAATTCAAAATGACTTGATCCATTTCATATTCTTCGATCTTCGTGGTGAGTCTCATTTCACGTCCCATCCTTGTCTTATTCTTTCCAATCTTGTGAACTGCACACAGTTCACCTGACGTGGTCCCAGTACATATATTGATAAGTTCCCATAACCCTTTCATAGCCTTATTGTCACGTAGTAACTTCATACAGGTTTCGAGGAAGGTTGTCAGCGTAGAGGGGTCTATCTCCGGCTCTGGTTTATCTTTTCTTCGTGAAGTTGAGACCTCAGTGAAGCTCTTCTTAGCTTCCATGAAGGTTTCCCGAGCGCGCTCCAAATCAAACTCAACCTCTTTCACCAGGGCTTTGCGAACCCATGTACTGTCTTCCGGCTATTTCCCCTTGTCAAATCTCATCATCTGTAGGTTCTGAGTCGGGGGAGGTGGTAGCGCTCCTTTGTCACGTATCCTAGCTATCAGTGTAGGACAATCTTCTGTTTCATGATCAAACAACGCGCAATACCTGCACGACAGGCACATTGGATAGTACAATCGTGGGCATAGTTCCCTGGCCCTTCGCAATTGTAGAAAATCAACTGTCCACGACCTCTACCAGGTCCTCCTCTACCTCCGCCTCGTCCACACCCCTAAATCCTGTCCGCGCCATCCTTGCATTTTGGTCAAGGGGCCGTGTTTCGACCTGAACCCTGTAGATGGGAGTTTTATCCATCATTAATTCATAGCTCCTGCAGGTATGCTCATCATGTCCCACCAATCTATAAAAGTTGCAGAACAACTATTGCGGAGTTTGCGTATACTTCTGTATCAGGTGGCAGTTATCCATGGCATGTTTTCTGGCTATTTGACAAATAGCACACCACAAATTAGGCACTGCACTAGGTCCTGCTTGAGCTTCTAGCCTTAAAGGCATCGGTCCTCCTCCTGCAAGGTAATTTGTAAATACTGGGAAATGGTCTTTGTCATGACCCTGGCTCTTGCATTTCACACACCATACTTCTTTGCGTACCTCTGGTCAAACCGTCCTATCCTACTTTAAGATTTGCATCTCAAGGCATAGATTTTTCAGCTGTGCAAGGATCTGCTGAACTCCTAGATTAGGATCTTGCATCAGAGTCTCATGTAGTCTCATAGCAATCTCCAGGGCCTCTGCCTGAGTTGTTATCTTCTGCTGCAATAGCGCACTCCTTAAATGTGGTAGTAGCGAAGCCACAAACCACTCGTGATGTTGTCCATCTGTCAAATTCATGTTGGCTTCATGAATCGTACATTTCAGCCTCTAATCTAGTTCCCAAGGCATCTCGCCTGGTAGCATCGTGATCTCTTTGAATCCCACAATCGACTACGCTTCAGATTTAGGCATGCTAAATTACCTATTCAGTGTTGTTTGGATGTCCGCTACTCAAGCATTCGGGTTATCGGTGGAATACTTAATATACCAGGTTAGCACGCGATATGGCAGAGAAATAACCATTGTTGCCTTCTTTATGTTATCATCTCTGACACCTTGAGCTTCCCATACAACCCTCACAACAAACCATAATTGGTTCGGGTCCTCATTTCCCAAGCCTTTGAACAAAGGCAACTTCACTGTGTTTTCCATACTGAATCGCGGTGGTTGTGGAGGTGCTATGGGTGAAATTGGAGGTGATGGCAACAAAGATGGAGGTGGTGTGGGCGAAGGTGGTATTCGCATAAATCCTTGTCTTATCAATTAAATAGCACTTCATGGAGAGACCTTCACTATCCCCTTTTCATCCCTTCACAATGGTGAAATCAAGGGGCTATACTTCAAACCCTTATTTCCCTTGTTTTTGTAACTTTTTCCACTTCACGTAGTCCCAAACATTAAGGTAACTGCATAACCCGGTTTTCGCACAACAACATTTTAATCCAAGTATTCTGAGATTTTACGGACTTACCTCACGGTCCTTTGAAAAAGCATTGCTCTGCCTCCCTATAGATGACTGAGGTGTTGACCACAAAGTCAGTAAAAAATCCTCCTATAATGTGATCGAGTCAATGATCGATTGCACGTGCAATATTATCCTTCGATGTTTCCAATCTTTGCACTAGATCTAGGGTCCACACAATAGGACCGTCAAGTTTCCACCTGCCTTGGCTATCTGCTAGCTTCGCGATCCACTCATACAACTTAGTAGGTAAAGATAAAAAAAATATTTCGTGGATCTCCGTATACGTATACAGGTATTGGTCCAACCACTGTTCTTTTGACAGTTGTGGGTTTCTGTTCTCCTGCGTTGCGAACTCGTGAATCCTTATGTCCAACCAGCCTTCGATTTCTCTCATAGTTGAATTCCAATGATACGACATCACACATCTCTCATGCAGATTTTGGTATCAGCAACAAAACCATTTGTTGGCTTGTGGAGGCCTGACCCAGGTTCAGAGTTAGTTAGCCAAACAAATCCCTACACTACTAGCCCTTTCGGCATCAGCCCGCAGAGCGCGGACTGAAGTCTCACCCAAAGCAGTATGGGGGATGCTGGAACCAAGTTTCTGCACCCTTGATATGGATGTGATGTTGTTTTATTCCAACTATTCCTGCCTTTGCGCAGGTTGCTTATCCCTCTGTTCTACCCTTCAATACTTCCACGAACTGTTACAATCGGCTTCCGCGCAGCCCTAACCAGGGGCTGATATGCTTTCGCGCTACTAGGGCAACAAACTGTGATATTTCCCAAACTTCACCAAGTATCTTACTTATCTTATTAATAGATCTGCGTATACATATGTTCTTACTTGTGTTCACTTAACCAATACAGTTATTCACATTCACGTATCATATAAGTATTAGAAGTGAAATTCATACCCAATATAAAAGATGCATAAATAGGAAATAAATTTTCATAAATTATAGAATACTTCTCTTTATTGATAATTCCAGATGCTTACAGACTCGACCTTCCCTGTGCACTCAGTTGCAGGGGTCCGCACACTCAGCTGCAGATTTCTAGGCCTCTTCACACTCAGCTGCATAGCCTATACCTACGCTACGACCCAAACTTAGACTTCTACTCAAAGCTATCTCTCATACATCATTACATCATTTTCTTCATTCATTTTCTGATGCCTTAACTACTTAGAGGTTAGCTCTATTTATACAATCCCATGGTTCGTGGACCATGGGTAGATCTTTTACAACTAACATTACATTATCAAAATAAGGGTGGACAACCTTATGACCCTTTAACATCTACGTGCTCCACGACCACAAAATGCGGAGTCTTTACATTTTGATTGCAAAAATTGGACCAAAATATGGGCTTTAAGCCCCAAAAATTCCCTTGGGGAATCCCACACCCAACAGCATCCTAAAACCAAACCTAGGCTTTGAAAGCTAAAACCCCAAGCATGTGTGCATTTTGGTGATCTCAATCTCCTCACTCCAAAAATAGAAGTGGAAGTTTGAGAGGACAAACTTTGGCCCATTGAAAATTAGAATCTTAGTTTACTAAGGTAGACTGTCAATTGTTAAAGATCACAAAAGCTAGATAAGCCATCCAATGATCCTTGGGAACCCTTTGAGATGGAAGCCAAAAGGATAAAGTCATTTGCAAAAAGGTGGATTGAGATCATGATATGATGGATGAGATAACCATCCCCAAGTTGAATATACTTTTGTATAAAAGATTGAACTCTTTAATAAAGATCCCAAATAGGGTGGGTAAAAGAGGGCTCCCTTGTTTCACTCTAGTGGTGCTCTTGATAAAATTTGACAACCCATGTCTTGTGTAGAGGTTGCTAATATTAGACTCATAGAGGTGCATGACAATTATGATAAGGGTCTCTAGGATGCCATTATCTCTAAGCCTTTGGAACATGGCTTCCCTAAGGACCAAGTCAAACACATTCCAAAAGTTGAGAAATCAACATAAGACTTTGAAGAGTGATGCCTTGCCTCCTTAGTCACTACTACATTTGGGTTTGAAATTTGATGAATCGGCATTTGATTAAAAAAATCAATTTTAATAATGAAAATTAGTCAAAAAAATGTGAAATTAGTGCCATTTTTTTTAATGTGGGCCTTGAAAAATGTTAGTTTAGCAACACGACTCCTTTAATGTCACTTAAACAATGTCACTGATGTCTCTTCAGTGACATTACTAACATCTCTTGAGTGACATCAATTTTATTCAAGGTCATTTCTGTAAATCAGAAAAATGTTGTTAAACAAACATTGCATAAGTGATGTTTTGTGAATTTTAATTCTTATTGACTATTATTCTATACTTTTGATATGCCTATTTATAAGTTTTTCCCCACATCATTGAAAATATGGATGACACAAGTAACCCATTTTTTGTGAAGCGTTGGGAGAAGGTGAAAATTTTCTACAAGTAAATTTTCCTATTGATAATCACAATTTTATTCAATATTTTTGTTTTATTAATTCCATTAATTTGAAATTCTTTATTTGTGAAATTATTTGAATGTATTTTTATTGTACCAATGAATGGGTTGAATATTTTTTTTTGAAATAGGAAACAATGTCAAATAATGCTAAATCAGATTGTGGTGCATCGAATTGGTTGGCCTATATCACTAAAAACTATTTTCTTTCATCATAGATGTTGATCTTGATGACTGTAGTTTCTTTTGGGTAGACTAACAATCGTAAGAAACCATCTTAGAGTCATCCCAAGTTGTTTCATATTAATGATGGGGGATGTTATTACTTTTGCATGCAATGCAAAGGCATAAAGAGAAAAATAATTAATAGGTCAAGGGCTATGAAACATTGCTTAGAGCATGGGCACTTGGAATGGGGACTACAATATTACTCGTCAGTAAGATAGATAAACATATAATCATAATTTTTATTAAAAATAAAAAGTTACATTAATACATGCACATAGTGCATTTAGATAACTGTCCCGCAAAAACTAGTGTGAAACACAAAATAAATTGGTTGGATAAAAAACCAACCTTGGATCCTGTAACAAAACTATTTTATCCTAACATCCTGAAATCATAATAGGTTTGAATGTTGTATTGGTCACAAAAAATAAATTTTGACATTGTTAAATATATGCTATTGAGAACTATAGCAATATACAAAAATATAAGTCTCATGCATATATGCAACATGTTAAAAAATAAGCCACATAATCTGGCACTTATCTCTCTCTTTCTCTCTATCTATACACACACACACACACACACACACACACACACACACACACACACACACACTCTTCATTTTCAACATTTTTGAATATTTTAATATTTTGGTACAATTATATTTATTTATTTGTAATTACAAAGAGAAAGATTGTCATTTGGATTTATCTTGAGTGGTTGGAAGGAATGATTAGGATCCTCCACACCCAAAGATTCAATTCCCATAAGTGGCATGATCAGATTTGATGTAATGGCTTTGAGGATTGGAACATGTATATTCTTGATATGGAATATAAGATATTTTCCATGTGAAAACATTACAAAGAGAAAGAGTGTTAAGGATTGGAATTCCAAATGCTACAATTTGTATTAGAGATGGCGGGGGTTATAGAATTGAAGTTGATACTTGTTGTAGCAGCTACAACCACCCTCCAAAATTTTCCCTTAGCTTCGTTTTGGAGCCTCCCTACCAACCATCCTTAGCAGCATGTCTTGCATTGTCAAGTACATAGGCTTTATTTGATTTTCAGTGGCTTTCCAGCCTGTGCATGTCAGTTTGCTTCATTCCCCTCACAGACTACCATTCTATACTTAAGCTAGTTGCTGGCTGAGCAACTCCCTTAGAAAATTGTGAAATTCTGGAGGGGAACCAGCCTTCCCTCCAGAAATTGTGCAAATCTGCTGGGCAGCTGGCTAGGCCCAGAAATTGTGCAAATTTGCTGGGTAGTTGGCTGGGCTCAGAAATTGCGCAAATCTGTTGGGCAGCCGGTTGGGCTCAGAAATTGCGTAGAGCAGTCAGTTAGGCTTCCTTGGGAAAACTGCACAATCTGGTCCAGTACTACAGCTAAGCCCAGAAATTGTGCAATTTTGGGACGCAGTCACCTGCTGACCCTAGAAATTGCACAATCCCTCAAGGAAAACCAACCCAGCTCAGCTCAGAAACTGCGCAAATCCCTCTCCTAGTCTTGCAGGCTATTGCATGTGCCTTCAGGTTGACCGGTTCCCTCAGGGACTAAGCAAAAATGATTTGCATGCATGTGATGATTTTCTCGAAGTAGAAAAAGGCAACATGCAAAGGAATCCCTAGATCTGAGGGATATATTTTTAGCAGCTGGAGGTTACATGCATAGATCATTTTAGAAACCTCTCGCCAAGTGTCGCTTTTTCCTAGATTTGTGGCATGCGCGTCATAACCTCAATCTTATCAAAACTTATGAACCAGATGCTACAAAACTCATTCCTCACATTGATCATACATCTCTGACATCCCACATTGCATCCAAAAGTCTTCAACACTTTTGTCTTAGTTGTTTCAGGGTAAGTTTGCTTCTCATGTCTTGCGTCACATTTCTTTCGCTTTTTGTGTTTCGCTTTGTGTAATTGTTGTTTGCTTGATTTCAATGAGTGCTTGCTGTCATTTTAATGTATGTTAGCTTGTAGAAGCACCATTTTAGTTTTTGTTCGCATCTCACTGCTGTCGCATGCATGACACTGTTTCGCATCGATGGTCATCGTTGCGGCAACCCGCTTCACACACATGCATGTTTTCCCGTTCTATGAATCCTTCACTTACTGTTTGCATGCATGATCATTCACTCTTGTTTACACTCAGTATCACCATGCATTTAGATTTATCATGTTTTCAGTTGCCCATCGGTGGGCCTGGGCTGCCTTAGCCCAGACCTTGCCTTGTCTAGTTAGCATTACGAATTTTTGGAAGTGAAGGCTTTATCTTCCCTCCAGAAATTGCGCAAGTCTGGCCCAACATTGACCTCCAGGATTTCATTGCACAATTCTGGGAGGCAGTGCCTTGCTGGCCCCAGAAACTGCGCAATGTAGTTTGCTGGTTTGCATGCCACTACTGACTGAAATTGTGCAGTTTCATTCCTCAGCAGGCCAAGATGGACTGTGCATTGCGCAGTTCCAACAGTCAGTCAGTCTCTTGATAGCCCAGACTGTGCCTTGCACAATTTTGGCAGTCAATCTCCCAGCCTCCTGGTGAAAATTGTGCAATCTTCAAAAACAGTCACACATGTATGTTGCATGTCAGTTCTCCAGTTAGTTTTAGTTTTCAACTAATATATTGCTTGCCATGAGTGTTGCTATGTCTCTAGGTATCACAGGTGTTCATCTGCCTCTCAGCAACACAAGTATAATGGCTTCCAGTAGAGCAAAGTCAAAGACACTGTTGAGAGTGCAACTGGGGATGCAGTCGATCAAGTGTCTATGAAGTTTCCTATCTATGAAGACATCAAGTCGTTCATAGACAAGGATATCAAGATGAAATGGCAGTGACATCACAACGAGAAGCACCATCAGCATCAATATAAAGTAGTATATTTGCATGTGACAAATGCAAGAGGAAGGTTGTTGACAACGCAGAGGTGGAGCAAAGTTGCAAGTTCAAGCAGATCCACTTGTGATGAAATCATCTTTGGAGATGGAGGCTATGAGGTGATAGCGCGATAAGAAGATCACACGAAGGCAGAGAGAGAAACAAAGAAGGAGTTGCAGGTGTTGAAGCAACAACTCAAGGAAGAACAGGATATGCACAAATGAGAGAAGGAGTTGCAGTAGGTATAGGTATATCAGGAGGCGCAACATGCAAAAACTGATGAAACTACTCCCATACAGGTTATAGACCTAGCCCAACAGTTGGCACAGAGTAGACAAGGTGAGCAGTGCCGTTGATCACATGCAAGGTTATTCAGGAGCATGGATGTCATTATGCACACGCATGCGATCCCACCCATTGGCACAGTCACCAAGGTGAAGACAAGAACAAAGTCCGACTAAAGATGAACATGTATTTCGACAAGTTGATGTGCATAGTCACTAGCACACACTTGAAGATCAATGCAGACAATATGCATCAGTATGTCACTAGTCCGGCTGCACTCAAGACAATGATGCGCATGTTATCAGATGAGTTGGATAGAGGAGCCAAATCGATGTACCCGGATGCAACAAAGGAAAGAGTTCATTTCCAGAAAGATGTCACCACAGAGTACAGAGAAAGCATCATAGACTACCAAGATTGGCATCATTTCATCACCATCGACCATCATGAGGATGTCAAGGAGTTGGTATTCCCACAGTTGTCCGAGTCTTAGTGATATCTTGCATGGCTTGCTCAAGCCATTTTTTCTCACATGGGTACATGTGCAAATTGTATGTAACATCTTGTAAAGTGGAAGTCCAAGTGTCAATAGTTGAATTTAACAGTCATAGAGTAGTTGAGGAGTCATGAGGGTAGGTGAACAGTCACAAAGGCGAATGTGAAGGGTCACCCTACCCTTTTCTATTTATAGAACCTCATAACTCATTGTAGAGGATATTTGGTGAGTTAAGCTTCCGATAGGAGTATCTTAGAAAAATCTTGGAGAGTATTGTAATGAGCCTAGGCTTCTCCACAATGCAGAGTTAGTACATCTCTTTGGAGGAGTAGGCGACAGTGACTGTATCGTTATGTTATTGGGACTAGTGGTTGGTCATGGTTGTACTATATGATTGGAAATTTCACTTAATATAACAAAGCCAACACGTTTCATGCATATGTTGTTATTGTATTTTAGTTAGCTTGTTTAATCTAATGATATATGTATCTATTTGCTTACTCATGTATGTATAGACTCTTTCTGTATATGTATGTATGAATCTCACTGAAATGTGTTGTTGGTTTAACCATCACTTTCGATTGTTTTTTCACCTTCCTTCCAGTTTGTGATGCATCTTTTCTTGCATGTTCCCTTCCAAGATGCGTGTTTACATAGGTTTCCAAGGGGTGCACTCACTCCACCTTCCGTGTGTTAGAACCATTCATGCACCTTCCTTGTCTTGCTACGCATGTCACACCCTTGCTAACAACAAGGAAATATTACTTGCCTCTGTGCGCAATCGCAGTCAAGGTGATACCGTACGACCCACTGCTGGGACTCCTACACCAAATGGTTTGAGGTCTAGTTGGGACTTCTTACTGGGAAGATCCCATGAAATGTTGGCGGGTCTAGTACCATTAACATTTTTCCGCTAGAAGGAGGGCTAGATGACAAGACGAGTCCTCACAATCTGTTTTGAATCTTCGTACATCTATCATGGATACTATCAAACTTATCCCTCCGCGATGTTTTTCGCGTGCCGAACCTCTCGACATCATGAGGGAGTTTTCTGATCTCTTGTTCGAATTCATGTATGATGGTGAAGGTGAAGTAGCCTGGTCTGAGTACTTAGAAGACTTCTATGCATTCCTTGCAGACAAGTTCTATGCAAAGGAGGCCAACTTGTTGCTTGCATACACAAATCCCCACTATGGTGGTGTTGGAGTCTTCCACCCGATAGCGTGCACTCACTTGAGCAGTTATTTGATCTCATCGAATATACTTTCCATCATTTTGATCCAGAACCTCTTGATTAAAAACTATTAAAACAATGGAAGACCCTCCAAGAATTGCCTATGGATTTTTGGGACTGCTTCCGTGTGTTGCAGTTTTAAGCTTCGAAAAGTAAGATGAAATTCCAATATATCATGGACATATTTTAATATTGTATTACCAAATATGTCAATCCCAAGAAGAAGTTCAAGCTGAAGCCCTGCTCAACATACTTCGGTGATGGAGCTGCGCAGTCACAGACAAACACTGTTGCTATCACAAGTGACTGTCCACCGTCCCCTCATCAAACAACTCCACCACTGCAAAGTGATGTGGGAGAACATGCACACACGTCCGTTAAACTGTCACATCCTCCCAACATCACTTCTCTAGATTTTTGTGTAGATTTGGTTGCGAATCCCATGAGTTGTCACATGCATGTTTTACCTCAACCTCCATCTTCGTGTTCTGATGATCCTCCAGATTGTACTGTCTTGTGTTCTTCCATTCCAGACTCTACACCTATTGTGAGCAAGGATCAAGCTATCGACGGAGTTGGTGCTACACAACCAACCTGAACTGTCATTCATAAAGAGTATGAATGGGAACCTGAGAATCAAGCCGCGACGAAGGATGATTCCCTTTCGTCCGTGCCTCCTCCATTTTTCCCTGACATCTTTGGTGATTCTGTCATCCCTGATTTCGCATGTGTATCTCCATCTATGAATGCACCCATTATTGATCATTTGCAGAACACACAGTTTGTTAGTCCATCATCTGACAATGGAGAGGACAAATCATTTAGTGAAGATCCACTTGATTTTTTGTCTGATTTTTCCGGAAACGCAAAGGGTGAACATTCTTGCTTCTCATCTACTCCTTTGTGTGATTCATCAAATCATGACAATGTCAACAAACATCCTAAATTTTATGATCTTGGTTGTCGTGATCTCTCTACTTCTTCATCCGATCATGATGTTGATTTAATAATTGTTAATCTGTCTAAGACACTAGTCTACAATGATCTATTTGTCGACGAAGTCAAAACCCCACAGACTGTCAAGGAACTTCAAGCTAAGCTGATGGTTATGTCAGGCCCTTGCTATCCTGAGGTTGGTTTCACTTGTGATCAGGAAATTGTTCAAATATCCAAGGCGCCTCATGACTCATATGTATGCACTGAAGATCAATATAACACTAAGATTTCACTTCCTCCACTCGAACTACACAATCCCATCACTCATGCCTTGGAGGAATCTTACACAACAAGCACACTTGTGCAACGTAAGTGGTCTACATTTCTCACCTTTTCTTTCATGTCATAGTCAAGAGAATGCGTACACTTAAAATCTACACACAGTATAACATAACACCATTGCAAGTCCATAGAGTGGATTTCATGCACTTTCACTTACTTCTTTTCTATGGACGCACTTAAACCCGGAGTGTGTTTGGCTTCACTATTATATCTTTCATGTTTGTTGGTTCGCATAGTTGTGCTATTTACGAACCATGGCTTCACCAACATGGGTCGACCAATGCACTGGTGGATGCATTGGAAGTATCACTTTAAGGGTGCAGACCCATGCACCATTAGCTTAGGAGTAGGAGTAGTGTTTACTTTTGGTTTGTTTGCTTGCATGCATGTTTTCTTCTTACTTTGCATGTTTGTTTGTTTTCCTTTTTTTTTTGCTTACTCGATTTGCTTATGCATTTACTTATTCTTTTGCTTTGTTTTTTCGTTTGTTTTCTTGTTTATGTTTGTAGGTTTGTTTCACATGAAACTGTGTGCGACTCTTGAAACAATCTGGGTAATGTATAAGAGGACTTATGCATTTATCAATGCTTAGTCATCTGTTATCCTGCATTTGTATGAATAACTTGTTGTCTTCAGTCCATGATACATCAATACAAAATACGTGTTGTTCGAAGTGAACCTTGGTGAAAACACAACGCTTGCGCACTGACTAGTGTCACCTACTATAGTCGGTTCTTTTTGGGTTAATCCTTGTCAGCTAAGTCAAGTAGAGTAAGGTGAGGGGGAAAACCTTAACAAGCACGTCAGAGGTATATAAAAACTACTTCTTTGAAGGAACAACATCTTCTTCTCTCAATAAGTCGGGATCCCTCTTCTGCCTCTGAAATGAATAAGTTCTATGCACAATTATGAAAATGAAAATGTGAAAAAAAATTCGAAAAAATGAAAATGAATAAGGTGAAAGAAGAGAAATGACTTCTATCCATAGAGGTGACACAAGTAACTCCGCCGGGCTATTGACCAGGATCGCTGGTAACAGAGCGATGCTTGTGTTCCTGTGTGACTCCGTCGGGGTATTGTCCAGGCCTGCTGGCAGCAGAGCAACACCAGAGATGAAAATTTAAAATTTGACTATCATATGGCTTGTGCACCAATATACCCCTCATCCCCATTTGAAACAACTGTGTTGACTTGGCTTAGAATGTGTGCCGACCGTCCAAGAGCTTCGCAGATGCTACATCTTACAATAAAGCAAGTGCGGAAACCAATATGAACAAAGAACTGAACAATAATTCTGGAGGTGTTAGACTTTATTTTCACGAACAAGGTCCATTCAGAGAGCTGGAGTTCTACCAATGTGTCACCAAGTGTTGTAGCGACTACAAAAACCCTCCAAAATTTTGCCTTAGCTTTGTTTTGGAGCCTCCCTACCAACCATCCTTAGCAGCATGTCTTGCACTGTCAAGTTGTTGGGTCCCTATAATACTAGTGATTCCCCCATTACTATTGTAGTTGTATCCCTTATTAATATTTTTGTGCACCTATTGTCCCCATATTGTTATTACTGTGCCCCATAGAATCCCTCTATTGTTATTTTTGTGCCTTGATATTATTATTGTTAGGTTGGCTTGGTTATATTGTGACCCCTTAGACTCCTATATATAGAAAGGAGGTTTTATCATTTGAATCATCCAAGAATTGTTCAGTTGTGTACTGTAAAGGAGGTTTCCCCCTCGAAGAGGCTGAATTCTAAGGCGTTGATCTATCTTTTCTATCTTTTTGTGAGCTGGTTTCATAACATTTGGTATTATAGCTTTGATTCTAGGGTTTCGTTGCTCCAAACAGGTCATCGTGGAATTTGTGCTATAACTTGTTTTCTGTGATGTTTCAGATGCTAAAAAAAAACCCATTTGGGTGGAAATCGTTCTGAATCTCGGGACCAAATTTTAGAGCTTTTCATGCTATATTTGCGGAGATATGATCTGAGGAAGTTGGCCTTTTTGCAGCCTCCCGAAATACATTCCAAACATGTGACCTGGGGAAAATCGTCATAAATTTTGTTTTGAGCATCAGATTGAAATTTCATCAGAAGTTATAGCAAGAGGATGGACTTTAGTTTCTTTTATATATTGTTTAGACCTGAAGGTCAAAGCAGTGACACGTGGCACTTCATACAAGTTCACTCTTCTGAGAAGGTATATAATCAGGTCATCTTGGGATATTGTGCATAACTCTTTCTTGGAGAATCTAAATTTGATCAGACTAGTGGCATTGGAAAGAGGATGCAAAGGACTATTGCAGATCACAATTTCAGAACTGGAAGATCTAAAATTATAGAGATACATCAGATTCAATATTGAGCTCCTACAAAGTGAAAAATGGCGTGTAATTTTTTTCATTTTGCATAAGATTGGTTTGAAAAATTAGTTGGAAGGAATTCAAAGGGAATAGTGAAGAATTATTAGCATTAATTAATGCCCTGAAGAAAGAAAATGGAAACACCTAGTAAGCACCCTGAAATCTCTAGCATGACTCGTGAAGAAGAGGAAGAAATGCAACATGGTATATCAAAATTACAAGACCAAGTACAACAAATTTCACTCTCACTAAAGGTAAATGAAGGTAAGATGAATGGCATGGAAGCTAAGATGAATGGCATGGACACTAAGATGGAAGCTAAGATGAATGGAATGGACAATAATATGGAAGATTTGAAGATGAATTTGAATAAGTTGCTACAAGAAATGGTCACTAATGGTGAAAGGGTAGTAAAGGAAACTCATGATGAGAACAAAAGAAATGTTAATCATGATTTCATAGACTCTAATGTTGGATTGAAGACCTACCATATTCCAAAAATCGATATGAGTAAGTTTGATGGCAAGGATCCCGCAACATGGATACTACAGATGGAGTAATTTTTCGATCTCCATAATGTGCAAAACACACAAAAGGTACGTATTGCAACATTATATTTGGAACCAAATCAGTTTGTATGGTATCGTTGGCTTTGCTCTCATAAACAAATTGTCACTTGGGCAATTTTTATGGAAGAAATGATAACACATTATGAGGATACAAAAAGCAACACCTTTTTTCGTCAATTGATAATTCTCAAACAAAAGGGTTCAATGATGGAGCACATTGAGGACTTCCAACAATTGAATATAAGGGTAAAAGATATTCCAGAGGAGCATAGGATTGATGTGTTCATAGGGACTTTAAAGGATAATATCCAACATGAGGTTTGCCTTTGGGAACCTGATTCATTAGAGAAGGCATTCAGGTTAGCAAAAAAAATGGAAAGCAAAATTATGGCAACCAGGAAGCCTACCACTCACAAGTATAAAGATGGAAGTGTTGTTGCCCCTATCCTTCCACAACCTATAAGGTTGACACCACAACAATTGGAAGAAAAAAGAGCAAAAGGGCTTTGTTACAGTTGTGATAGAAAATACACCAAAGGTCATAAGTGTGTTGAGAAGAAATTATTCTACATAGATTGTGAAGAGGAGGAAGAAAAGGAACAAGAAATGTCAAAAGAAGAGGATATACTCCAGAAACAAACCCTAGATGAAGAAGAAATGAATCCGACCATATCTTGTAATGCATTGGCTGGAATTACCACTCCTCAAATTATCAAGATAGAAGGACATATCAAGAAGAAAAAGGTAATAATGTTGATTGATTCAGGAAGTACCCACAATTTTATTCATTGTAAGATAACAAAAGAATTGAATTGCTTCTTATATCCAGCACCATAGTGTCAAGTTATGGTTTCAAGTGGAGGAACCATAAATTGCTTTGGAAAGTGCCATAATATCAAGCTATCCATGGGAGAATATGTATTGAATAGCCCAATGCTTTCCATTCCAATGGGAGGTGCTAATGTTGTACTAGGATTCCAATGGCTACAATCCTTGGGTACAATAGCTTTTAATTTTCAAGAACTTTTCATGAAATTTTCTATGGAAGGAAAGGAAGTTGAACTAAGGGGTATTGTAGGGAAACCAAGAAATATAATCAGCTCTAACGGTATGACAAAGCTTCTAAAAAAGGAACAACGAGGTGTAGTTACACAATTATGTTCGCTAGATGTTTCTACATCAAAATCACCTATTTCTCCAGATGTCCAAAAAGCCTTGGACAATCATTCCAAGTTATTTGAGACTCCCAAATGTCTCTCACCTATTCGTGATCATGATCATGCTATTCATTTGATTCCAGGAAGTGTTCCTCCAAACATCAGGCCGTACAGATATCCCTATGCTCAAAAGAGTGAAATTGAACGTATGGTTGCAGAAATGCTAGAGGCTGGTATAATTCAACCTAGTCAAAGTTATTTCTCTGCTCCAGTAGTATTGGTGCACAAGAAGGATGGATCATGGCTCATGTGTCTGGATTATAGGGAGCTCAACAAGCTCACTATTAAATATAAATTTCCCATTCTTGTCATTAATGAATTATTGGATGAATTGCATGGATCAATTTACTTCACCAAGTTGGATCTTGATTCAGGATATCATCAAATCAGAATGAAGACTAAAGACATTCTGAAAACAACATTTAGAACTCATGAGGGTCATTATGAATTTTTGGTCATGCCTTTTGGCATTACCAATGCACCTTCTACATTTCAAGGTTTGATGAATTCCATTTTCAAACCCTTAGAAAATTTGTGTTAGTTTTTTTTTATGATATACTAATCTACAGCAAGTCTTGGAAGGATCATGTTGAACATGTTGACAGGGTGCTACAACTATTGGAGGAGAAACAATTATATGCAAAAATCTCCAAATGTTTCTTTGGAGTACAAGAGGTGGAATATCTGGGTAATATTGTATCTCATGAAGGTGTTAAGGTAGACCCTAGCATAATTAAATCCATTAAGGAATGGAAAATCCCCACATCCATAAAGAATTTGCGAGGATTTCTCCAGTTGACAGGGTATTATCACAAGTTTGTTAAGAATTATGGGAGAATAGTAGCACCTCTAACAACATTATTGAAGAAAGATGCATTTTCATGGACTCCAGAAGAAACAAAGGCCTTTGAACATCTTAAAGAGGCGATGTGCCAAGAACTGGTCTTAGCTACACCAGACTTCACAAAAACCTTTATTGTGGAATGTGATGCTTTAGGAAACGGAATTGGTGTTGTTTTAATGCAAGATGAAAGACCCATTGCTTTCGAAAGTCGTCCAATCAAGGGAAATTATTTACACAAAGCTATTTATGAGAAGGAAATGTTGGCAATACTACATGCACTTAAGAAATGGTGACCCTACCTAATGGGAAGACATTTCAAGGTAAAAACAGATCATGATAGCCTTAAATACTTTTTAGAAAAAAGATTATCCTATGAAGAGCAACAAAAATGGGTCACAAAGATGTTGGGTTATGACTTTGAAATCATCTACAGAAAAGGGAAGAAAAATGTTGTGGCACATGCACTCTCAAGAAAGGATGAGGATGTGGAAGCATTGTTTTGTTCCATTTCTATTATCCAACCAGATTGGACAAACGAAGCAAGGGAGGAATCGAAGAATGACGAAGAAGTGTGGGCACTTATTCGAAAGTTACAAGAAGATTCCAATACATCTGATACATTTAGCTAGAAAAATGATTCGTTATGGTACAAATATCACTTATACCTCTGTAAGAATTCCCAACTCAAACAAAAGATTCTTATGGAATTGCACACTTCTCCCTTAGGAGGGCACTCAGGATTTTTAAAAACTTACCACAGGGTTAAGAAGGAATTTTTTTGGGATGGCCTTAAATCAGATATTCAAAAGTTTTTGGCGGAATGTTTGGTTTGCCAACAAAATAAAGTTGAAACAATTAAGACCCCAGGTCTATTATAACCTTTATCCATTCCAAGCCAACATTGGGAGGAGGTTTCAACGGATTTTATCACAGGTTTACCCAAGTCTGAAGGAAAGAGTGTCATCATGGTGGTAGTTGACAGACTTACCAAGTATGCACACTTTTTTGCAATATCACATCCATTTAAAGCCAGTATAGTTTCTACTGCATATATGGAAACAATTCAAAAGCTACATGGAAACCCAAAGATTATTGTAAGTGACAGAGATCCCATTTTCATTGGAATTTTTTGGACATGATTATTTTCTTATCTTGGTACTCAGTTAGCTCATAGCTCATCTTATCATCCTCAATCTGATGGGAAAATTGAGATAGTAAACAAATGTTTGGAACGATATCTTCGTTTCATTGTATCTGATAAACAGACACAATGGGTCAAATGGTTACCTATAGCTGAATGGTGGTATAACACTTCCTTCCATACTGCAACAAAAATGACCCCATTTATGGCACTTTATGGATATCAGCCACCATCCATCACATCATATTTAAGAGAAAATTCTAAGGTTCAAGCAGTGGAACATCACATTGAGCATCAACAACAAGTTTTCCAACTCTTAAAGGATAACCTCGTGTTGGCACAGAATAGAATGAAACAACAGACATATCAACATCACAGCGAAATAAGTTTTGATGTAGGTGATTGGGTATTCCTATGGCTACAACCATATAAACAAATGTCCCTCAAGCAAGTTAATAAGGATAATAAATAATCACCAAAGTATTATGGTCCGTACAAGGTGTTGCAAAAGATTGGTACTATGGCATACAAATTGGAGCTTCCTGCAACTTCTTGAGTACACCCAATTTTCCATGTTTCATGTTTAAAGAAGGTTATAGGTGACAAGATCCCAGTTCATACAATATTGCCAGAACTTGATGAGGAAGGAAAAATTATATTGGAACCGGAAGTTGTCACAGAAACAAGAACTCGATGGCTACGAAATCGATCAATTTCAGAGTATCTCATCAAGTGGAAGAACTTATCCGTTGAAGATTCCACACGGGAGGATGAGAATTTTATACAGAAGCATCCAGAACTACTCAAGCGTTGAGGACAACACTTTTTTGAAGGAGAGGGGCATGTTGGGTCCCTATAATACTAGTGACTGCCCCATTACTATTGTAGCTGTATCCCTTATTAATATTGTTGTGCCCCTGATCAAAGAGATTTAGAATAGTTAGTGAAGGAGTGCATTGTTAAGGCGCTCCGTAAGCAAAGGTCACCGGTTCTAGCATGGTTTCCACTGGTGCGGCTCAGGCCGGGTGCGATCCCCGGGTGACTTTGATGGCTTAGATGCCCCTGAGTCATGGCCTCTCAGCCACAGGGTAAGCGTGATTTTCAGGATTCACCCACTTATCAACCAAAAAAAAATATTGTTGTGCCCCTATTGTCCCCATATTGTTATTACTGTGCCCCATAGAATCCCTCTATTGTTATTTTTGTGCCTTTATATTATTATTGTTAGGTCAACTTGGTTATATTGTGACCCCTTAGACTCCTATATATAGAAAGGAGGTTTTTTCATTTGAATCATCTAATAATTGTTCATTTGTGTAATGTAAAGGAGGTTGCCCCCTCGAAGAGGCTGAATTTGAAGGCGTTGATCTATCTTTTCTATATTTTTGTGAGCTGGTTTCATAACACAAGTACATATGCTTCATTTGATTTTTAGTGGCTTGCCAGCCTGTGCATGTCAATTTTCTTCACTCCCCTCATAGGTTGCCAATCCAGACTTAAGCTAGTTGTTGGTTGAGCAACTCCCTCAGAAAATTACCTAATTCTGGAGGGGAAACAACCTTTCCTATAGAAATTGCACAAATCTTCTAGGCTCATAAATTGCATAGAGCAGTCAGTTAGGCGTCCTTGAGAAAACTATGCAATCTGGCCTAGCATTGCAACTCAACCCAAAAATTGCACAACTCTGGGAAGTAGTCACTTGCTGACCCCAGAAATTGCGCAATCCCTCAGGGACAACCAATCCCTCTCCCAATCTTGTAGGTTGTTACATGTGCCTTTAGGTTGACCGGTTCCCTCCGGCACCGAGAAAAATTGATTTGCATGCATGGGTTCCTTTTCCCGAAATAGCAAAAGGCAGCATGTAAAGGCGTCCCTAGATCTGAGAGATCTATTTGTAATAGCTGGAGGTTACATGCATAGATCATTTTAGAAACCTCTCGCCAAGTGTCTCTTTTTCCTATATTTGTGGCACATGTGTCATAACCTCGATCTTATCAAAACTTATGAACCGGATGCTACAAATCTCATTCGTCACATCGATCTTACAACTTTGACATCCCACATCGCATCTAGGACTCTTCGACACTTTCCACTTATATTTTTTAGTGTAAGTCTACTTCTCATGTCTTGCGTTGTGTTTCTGTCGGTTTTTGTGTTTCACTTTGTGTAAGTGTGGTCTACTTGATTTCAATGAGTGTTTGTTGTCATTTATGTTAGCTTGTAGAAGCACCATTTCAATTTTCATTTGCTTTTCACTGCTGTTGCATGCATGACATTGTTTTGCAAAAATGGTTGTCGTTGCGGTGACGCGCTTCATAGACATGCATGTTTTCTCATTCTCTAAATCCAACACTTACTTTTTGCATGCATGATCATTCACTCTTGTTTACACTCGGTATCACCATGCATTCAGACTTCTCATGTTTTCATTCGCCCATCGGTGGGCCTGGGCTACCTTAGCACGGACCTTGCCTTGCCTAGCTATCATTACGTATTTCTGGAAGTGAAGGCTGTATCTTCCCTCCACAAATTGCACAAGCTTGGCCCATCACTAACCTCTAGGATTGCATTGGGCAATTCTAGGAGACATTGCCTTGCTGGTCCCAGAAACTGCGCAATCTAGTTTGTTGGTTTGCATGTCACTACTGGCTGAAATTGTGCATTGCACAATTTTAGTCCTCAGTAGGCCAAGCTGGACTGTGCATTGTGTAGTTATAGCAGTCAATCAGTCTCCTAACAACCCGGACTATGCCTTGCGCAGTTTTGGCAGTTAGCCTCCCAGCTTCCTGATGAAAATTGTGCAATCTTCACAGACAGTCACACAAGTATGTTGCATGTTAGTCCTCTTATTTGTTTTGGTTTTCAACTAACATATTTATTTCGATGAGTGTTACTATGTATCCATGTATCACATGTGTTCATCTGCCTCTCAGTAGCATAGGTACAATGGCTTCTAGGAGAGTAGAGTCAAAGACACCATTGAGAGTGCAACTGGGGATGTAGTCGATCAAGTGTCTACGAAGTTTCCCATCTATGAAGACATCAAGTCATTCATAGACAAGGATATTAAGATGAAATGGTAGCAGAATCACAACAGGAAGTACCATCAACAATAGAAGAAGGTAGCAGACCTACATGTGACAAATGAAAGAGGAAGGTTGTTGACAGTGCAGAGGCGGAGCAAAGTTGCAAGTTCAAGCAAATCCACTTGTGATGAAAGTAGCTTTGGAGATGGAGGCTATGAGGTGACAACACGACAAGAGGATCACATGAAGGTAGAGAGAGAAACAGAGAAGGGGTTGTAGGTGTTGAAGCAACAACTCAAGGAAGAACAAGAGTTGCATAGATGAGAGAAGGAGTTGCAGCAGGAACAGATACAATAGGAAGCACAACATGCACAAATTGATGAAACTTCACCCATACAGGTTATAGACCCAACACAGCAGCAACAAATAAGGTGAGTAGTGCCGTCGATCACATGCAAGCTTTTCAGGAGCATGGATGTCATTATACACACACATGTGATCCCACCTATTGACACACTCACAGAGGCGAAGACAAGAACCAAGTTTGACTAAAGTTGAACATGTATTTCAAAAAGTTGATGCGCATAGTCACTAGCACACACTTGAAGATCAACGTAGACACTATGCATCAGTATGTTGCTGGCCCGACCGCACTCAAGATGATGATGCGCATGTTATTAGACGAGTTGGACAGAGGAGCCAAATCAGTGTACTCGGATGCAACAGAGGCAAGAGTTCATTTCCAGAAAGATGTCACCACAGAGTACACAGACACCATCACAAACTACCAAGCTTGGCATCAGTTCGCCACCTTCGATCATCATGAGGATGTCGAAGAGTTGGTCTTTCCACAGTTGTTCGAGTCTTAGTGATGTCTTGCATGGATTGTTCAAGCCATTTTTTCTCTCATGGATACATGTGGAGATTGTAGGTAACATCTTGTAAAGTGGAAGTCCAAGTGTCGATAGTTTAATGTAACAGTCATAGAGTAGTTGAAGAGTCATGAGGGTAGGCAAACAGTCACAAAGGGTAATGTCAAGGGTCACCCCACCCTTTCCTATTTATAAAACCTCATAACTCATTATAGAGGCTTTTTGGTCAGCCAAGCTTCTGATAGGAATATCTTAGAGAAAACTTGGAGAGTATTGTAACGAGCCTTGACTTCTCCACAATGCAAAGCTAGTACATCTCTTTGGAGGAGCAGGTGGCAGTGACTGTAACATTTTGTTATCGGGACTAGTGGTTGGTCATGGTTGTATTGTATGATTGGAACTTTCACTTCTTAATATAATAGAGCCAACATGTTTCATGCATATGTTGTTATTGTATTTCAGTTAGCTTGTTTACTCTAATGATATATGTATTTGTTTTCTTACACATGTATGCATAGACTCTTTCTGTATATGTATGTATGAATCTTATTGAAATATGTTGTTGGTTTAACCATCACTTTGGATTGTTGGTTCACCTTCCTTCTAGTTTGTGATGCATCTTTGCTTGTGTGTTCCCTTCCAAGCTATGAGTTTACATAGGTTTCCAAGGGGTGCACTCACTCCACCTTTTGTGTGTTAGAACCATTCATGCACCTTCCTTGGCTTGCTGCGTATGTCACACCCTTGCTACCAACAAGGACATCTTACTTGCCTCTGCGTGCAATCGTAGTCAAGGCAATACCGTACGACCCACTACTGGGACTCCTACACCAAACAGTCTGAGGTCTAGTTGGGACTTCTTACCAAGGAGATCCCTTGACATGTTGGCGGGTCTAGCACCATCAACAATACTCTAGAAGAAAATGACATTGATATGATTGCTAATGAAGGGATTAAAAATTTAATCCATGACACCTTTGTTGCCATGGATGAGAACACGTGGATGAGATCTATGAAGATATTCATGATGAATTGATAAGGCACAAAAACCCTTATATAGAGACTCAAAGACATGTCTTCTCTTTTCTCTTTTGTTGTTCGTGAACTTGATGGTACTCAATGGTATTTCAAACACATGCATGACATAAATATTAGGGTATGTAAGAAATAAATTTCTTTTTTATAAATGATACCTTCTAATTTGTAAATTTTGTTGACATTGCATTTTTTTGAATTATATAATTCCATGTTTCCACTTGATTACTTTGCATTATTAGAGTGTTGGTATCTAAAAAATTTCGTATAGAAGATATCAAGTATTGGAAGGGAGAGATTCATCATTTAATGTGTGATATGCAAACATACCCATTTCCATGTTTTTCATTGCACAAGAACATGATCTCATACACCTAGTTGAGAAGATTGAATAATGCAGACCTATATACACAAGGTCAATGTGGTTGGTGGAGAGGCACTTGAAGGCATTGAAGGATTTTGTTAGAAAAGGATCACTTTCATAGGGCTTAATGATTGAAGGATATATGGTATACTAGTTGACGTGCCTCATAATTGACATATTTTTACATCTGATTTTCCCTATTCTTATTTCCTTTTCACTTGCCTATGACCCTGTATTAGTTAATTCTAATGCTTATGTGTGGGATTTAGACATAAAGTGTTTTCCACTACAATTCCTTAACATTTTACATGAATTTATCATTAAACGTTGAAAAGAGATCATATTTGTATTTATCTTTTGAGTTAATGTGCAAGAATGAAGTGCTAGAAAGGTTGTTGTGTAGGTTGTAATTTAGGCTAAGTTCATTTTTGTGGGTTTTCTTAGGAAAAGGGGTTTAATTGGGGGTGATCACTTTTCTAAGGTTTTATCCTTAGGGAAAAGGGAAAATGAGTAAACTATTGAAGGGGTGAATGCTTTCAAGGGGACTTTTAGTGCTTAGGACCTATAAGTCATTAGGTCGAGGGTCCGGTCCCTCCAGAACTCAGAGAAACGCTCTCAGCCCCTTTAACTTAAGGTTTTAGGTACTTTAAGACTTTCCTTGGAAATTAGTTAAGTGAAAAATATAATGAATGAGGGAGGTTAATCAATTGACTTTGTGTGCTTTGGTAAATGCTCAATTATCATCCATACTTTAAAAATTTGATGATGAAGGTAAATGATATGATCTGATCTAATCAATCATCACAATTCTACAACCATTCAACTACTTACCCCCATTCAACTACTTACCCATCTACTCATCCTACCATTTTTTCTACTTTTTATTAGGGTGCACTTAAGCTAGCGAACCCTTATCAAAACATTTTCTTTTCTTTTACAATAGAAGTCTATCTAAATCTAACCTTATTACATCCAAGGGCTCAGATTAAACAATTGAGCTCCTTTTATTAACTCTACCTATCTACTTATCTGCCAAGATTAAACATTTTGGTCAGATTTTATTTCTCTATCTATGAACATGAAATTTAAAACATGAAAAATCCAAGTCTAAACATATTGACTATCCATGGATTGTGGCAAAGGTAACAAGCTGCACACAATCTTTTTATTCTACACCAAAAATAAATGGTAGTGGCATTTTGACTTGCACACTTTCATGGTCTTTTTCTTTTTCCTTGGGGTTCATTTTTACAGCTTTTTTTGACCTTTTTTACTCTTTTTGTCTTTTTATTTTTCTTTTAGGATATACCCTCTTTAAATTTTTATTTTTATTTTTTGAAAATGGAAAACATTTGCAGAAAGCAAAGGTATGTACATATTACAGATTTGACCTCAGCCATTCAAAAATTATGACTCCTATTGGTATAGGAACCTAACAGTGGCTCCACTTGGGGATGGCATTTCCTGGTGAAATGTCAAGAACTAGCAGATCAATGGCCTTCTGAATTACTGTGATTTTACTCTGCAACTTTTCCTTTTTACTTTGTTGCTTTATTACTATTTATGACAATGAAACTTTTGAATCTTAGGGCCTTCTCTTTGGGCTTCAACTCCAAAATTACCATCCAATCAACACTAAACTTTGTGAAGAATGAAATATGTACAAGTGATTAGTGAAATCAATGACTGGGATCTATATAGTGCTTAAGAATTCGACCATTAACTGGTCCTCCTTCTACTTCTGCACCATCCAATTCTATGAGGAAATAAGAATTATTGCCTCTAAAAGCATAAATGACGTAAGGGCCTTTCCATAGGAAGTCAAAATTCCCATGTTTACCTTTATCCTCCTTTCTTGAGTCCCATTTCAAAACTTTATCTCCCAGATAGAAATCTTCTGCCTTGGTCCTTTTGTCAAAATATTTCTTGATTCTCTCCTGCACAACTTGGGATCTGATATACACTTCTTCCCTAGTGTGCTGCAAGTGAATTGTCTGGTTGATCCTCTTTTGTATATCATTTGGCTCAACCTGTGCTTCTTGGAGTAATTTCATCACTGGTGTTCCCAAGGAAGATGGGAACATAGCCTCCATTCCATAGACTAGCTGATAAGGACTAGTACCAATGGATTTCTTTGTGGTCAGCCTGTCTACCCACAAGGCATTTACTAGCTTCTTGTTCCAGGTTTTCTTGTTATCTTCCAAATTTTTTTGATGATATTCATTAAGCTCTTATTGGAAGATTCTGCTAGTCCATTTCCTTGGGGATAGTAAGCTGTGGAGTGACCCAAGGTTATATGATATTTGTTGTAGAAAATCAATCATCCTCTTTTATTTAAAAGTTGCTGCATTGTTTGTGATGATTTTGGTTGGGCAACCGAATCTGGACAGAATGTTGGCCTCAAGGAAACCTATTATGACAGTATCAATGGCTTGTCTTGAGGGTATGGCTTCTATCCACTTTGTAAAATAATCTGTGGCAGTCAAGATCCATCTATGTTGGGCAGAGGAAGGGGGATGAATTTCACCAATGAAGTCAAGACCCCATTATTGAAATGGTGCTTCAGTAGATATTGGTTTCAAAGGTAATGGTAATAGTTTTCTTTTTCCTTCAAAAATCTGACATTTGTGACATGAGGTTACAAATTTCTTTACATCAGAAAATAGAGTGGGCCAGTAAAAACCAGCTCTTAAGATCTTATCAGCTGTGGTCTTCCAGTAAAGATGTCCCCCACAGTCACCTGCATGAAATTCCTGTAATATTTTGTTAGATTCTTCCTTTAACAAACAATTAAGTAGGATGCCTTCATGATTTTTCCAAAATAAAGCATTGTCAATTATGCAAAACTTCAAAGATTTCATTTTTAAGAACCTACTTTTAGTCCTGGATAACTCTAGAGGAGCTTGAAGATTTTGTAGAACGTATATAATGTCAGCATACCATGGTGAATCAGTAAAGGCCTGGCTGATCTGTGGAGTCACCATCTCCTCTTCGTTATCCAATTCTGCAATGAAATTTATGTCTAGGGCCTGACAGTTTGATTTAGCTATAAGCTTGGATAAACCTTGGCCTTTGATCAATTTTGTAGGTTTAATTTCTAAATCATATTCTAATATGGTAGCTATCCACTTCACTCTCTTTCCATCTAGTCCATCCTGTGTTAGAATGTCTTTTACTACAACATTAGGAACATAAGATACTATATGAGAGTACAAGATATAAACTCTGAAATCTTTAATAGCTTTAACTAGAGAAAAAGCTTGCTTTTCCATTATATTATACTTTAAAGGTGCATCTCTCAAGGCTTTACTAAAGAAGGCTATTGGTTGTTCAAAACCCTGATCATTTTTCTGCAGTAGGACTGCAACAATTGTATGTTCTAAGGTGAAAGAAAAAATGATGAAATCTCTATCAAACATTGGACTGATGAGAACTGGTGTTTGTGTTAAGGCTCGCTTTATATCTTCAAAAGACCTTTTAGCCTCTAGAGTCCATTTAATAGTTGAATCTTTCTTTAACATGTTGTTTAGTAATCTAATTAGTTCAGCTAAGTTAGAGATAAATCTTCTCAAAAAGTTTATTTTACCTAAAAATGCTTGTAGTTCTCTGATGTTCCTAGGATGTGGTATCTGCAAAATGGCTTCAATTCTTGTTGGGTCAATCTGAATACCATCTTTGGAGATTATGTGGCCTAGTAATTTTCCCTCTTCCAACCCAAATAAATATTTTTTAGGATTTAGAGAGATTCCATACTTCCTACACTTGGTGAAGACCTGCCTGAGATGATCCAGGTGTTGCTGATCTAATTTAGAGAATATTGTGATACCATCATGGTATATTACCAGGAAGTCATGGATTTCCTTAGTAAAGGCTATTTCCATTGCTCTTTGAAAGGTGGCTCCTACATTTTTTAACCCAAAAGGCATTTTCACATACATGAAATTGCCCCATGGAGTAGTGAATGCAGTTTTTGCCTGATCATCTGGGTGGACTACAATCTGGTTATAACCACAAAACCCATATAGCAGTGAGATTCTGGTTGAACCTAATACCCTCTGTAATATGTGATCCATTTTAGGAAGAGGGTAGTTATCCTTGAGTGAAACTTTATTTAAATTCCTAAGGTCAATACACAGTCTAATTTCGCTAGTTTTCTTTCTTATAGGTACCAAATTAGAAACCCAATCTGAGAATCTAATTGGTGCAATGATCTTAGCTTCATACATCATTTTGATCTCTTTTTCAATAGAAGGCAATAGAACAGGGTTAATCCTTCTAATCTTCTGTCTAAAAGGCTTTTGGTTACTTTTGAGGGAATGGTGTGTTGTATTATGTTGGTATAATAGGACTTAAGGTCCTCATAATTCCAGGCAAAAACGTCTTGGAATTCCTTTAACAGATCTATATATTTCACTTTTTCATTGGGAGGTAATGAATTTGAAAGTTTTATCAGTTTGGGATCTTCTTCAGAGCTTATGTTACATTCCTCAATGTCAGATTTTAAGGGTTCCATTTTCAGCTTTTTAGGGACATCGTTTGAATCAAATAAATCCTCCAAAGGAGTTAATCCTTTGGGAAAAAAATTGTCTCTAAGATTGATGACTCAGATTCTTCATCAATTTTCATTTGTTTTAGGTTTTGAATATCTGATTTTGTAAACTTTGTGGGATGGAAACTATCTATCTTTTTAGCTTCTACTTCATCAATTTCTACTTTATCAGGGTGATCAAAATCTAATGTTATGTCTGTGTCTGTGTTGCTATTTAAAAATTCATCATCTAAAGTTAGAAAATTGTTAATTTGTTGATCATTATTGAACACTTGCCAGTTCTTTAAGTTGTTAGGAATAGTAGGTCTATGCCTAACCTTAGCAGTGTACTGATGGTTGGGCTGAAATGGCAACTTGCAAGTACTAGCAAACATGGCTAAGCTGTGAGCTTGCATATTGTGTTTTCTTGGTATAACCACAAGCTTTATTTCTAAAAAAGTATTTAGTATTTCTACAACTGTTCCTCTATAAAATCCTAGCCTAGCATCCCTAGTCACATAAACAATGTTAATTTGTTTTATTACCAACTTAGAATCTCCCATAATAGAGACTCTTATGGCTCCTAACCTTTTGACTAGTTTCAGACCTAACAGAAGTGCTTCATATTTGGCCATGTTGTTTGTACATTTAAAGTTCAATCTGTAGGCATGACCCTCTGAATGATCATTTTCTAAGTTGTAAATCCATACACCTGCTCCTGCACCTAGTTTGTTAACTGACCCATCGAATTCAAGATTCCATAGAATTTCATGTTCATAACTCTTACTGTCTGGGGGAGCAAAATCTTCTTTGACTACTGTATCTTGGTCATCTTTGTTATCTGAAATTTCTTGAATTTGGACACTTTGATCTTCTTTTAATACTGCAATTTCTTTTGGTTCCCATGTTATGTTGTTTGGAGTGTCTTCTTGGTTAGATTCAACATTGTAAAGTATGAAAGAATCAATATCAGAATGCATTGAATATATAGGAAAGTTTTGAGGTCTCTCCTGAGTAATCACTACATACTTCATCAGAGTCTCTCTATACAATTTTTTAGGATGTCCAAAGACTGATATGGTAGCGTACGACATGTCAAGTTGCAGAGATCCCTAGAGTTTCGCACCCCAAGATCTAGACAAAATCATATCATACTTAGATGGTATATCGGCAACAACTATGTCCATAAGTATGGTCTTAGTAGGGTACTACACTAGGGAAACACACAAATCTTTTATAAGTCCTAGGCACTTAACTTGGCTTGAATCAAATGAAAACAGGTCCTTGTAAGGTCTAGTGATATCCAAGTTTAGCTTCTCCATAACAGATTTAGGCATAAGATTGTGTGAAGCACCAGAGTCTAGCATGGCATTATGTAGGATTTTATCGTGGATGTTAAGGCTAATGTAGAAGGGTGGTATCCCTCCTTCCACTGGTTTTCCATTAACATCAGGACCGAAAATTAGCTCAGGTTGATCATCAAATAAGTTAACAGAGTCTTCATTCTCAACGAAGTTTAAAGATTTACTTATTTGAGATCTGTAAGTTTCATGTTTAACCAGTTCTGTTAAAGGAACTGAGATTTTAAGTTTGGCCACCTCTGCTCCCAAATTGAAAGGAAAAGGGGTTTTGTCTGTTTGAACATTTGAAACCTTAACAACAGGGTTAGGAGTAGTATGTTCTTCTTTTTCAGTGTTTGGAGTATTCTTAATTGGATTTTCTAATATAATTTCTGGAGGTTGTTCCACTATTCCCTTGAGGGGGACTGAAGTGGAAGGTTGCTCATTAGAAGTTTGGTCATTGGTTACATCTTCAATGGTGGGACTGGGAGGGTTTTGATTTGATCTAGAAAGGATTTGTAGAGTTTTTGTAACTGGAGCAGCTTTCACTTTCTTCGGCTGATTAGGTACTGCTTTCTTATTTTGGTCTGGAACATCAGTGTTCTTTTTGCTTCTCAAATTGTATTGTTTATGCACTTCAAAGATAGCAGAGTCATACCCTTGCTTATAGTCGAAATATTCTCCAGTTTGGGTTTGTAACTGTTGAAGCATGTATAATTCTTGGTCATCCTGAGTCAGAAAGACTATTTCCTCATCATCTAACCCCATTAAGTTAATTTGGGTGTCTAGCTCAGGGTCTTCTTGATGGGAAGTTTCAGCATAATTTTCTTGGAAAGGGGGTCTAATGTTCTGATCAGGCCCATTTTTACCAGTATTTTGGTTCTGGTTCTTCCTAAAGTTTGGATTCCTTACTAGAGGTGCTTGTTGGTTATCCCAGTGAGGTTTCCTTTCAATGACTTCTATCCTATCCATTAATCTTTCCATTCCTTTAGCTAAAGCATCCATTTTTTTATCAAAGGGTGTAGTTTCATCTTTTAGTGGTGCTCTCCTTTCGTTTCTAACCCTAGCTCTTTAGAATAGCAAATTAGCTTCTACACTAACTTCTACACTTTTCATATCTTCTAGGGTTGGGGGATTCCTTTCTCTAAGTTGAAAAGCCATGTCAGTGTCAAACCCGTCTGGAAACTTTATCAGGGCTAAGCCAGGTGGAGGTCTAAGGTCAAGTGGTATTGCATTATAAACATTGTTAAACCTAGTACAGTAGTCCTAAACGGTTTCGTTTGGTCCCCTCTTGAGGTTTTCATATTCAGAAAGAATTTGAAGAGGGTTCTTTTTCTTCTCCCACCTATTTAAAAATTGCTGGTAAAGAACTTCTAAACTATCTATACTATGAGGAGGCAAAGATCTAAACCATGTTCTCACTTCTCTAGCTAGAGTTTGGACAAAAATTCTCATTTGGACATCTCCTATGTCAATTTCACGCAGTTCAAAATAATATGTCATCTTTTTTGTATGCTATTGTGTTGTGTAGGATCCAGTGCCATCAAATAGGACAATTTTACTCTGATAGTCTGGTGGCAAGACACCTTGAGGAGCAGGTGGTGAGCACCAGTATTGCAGCAATAATGCTACAACTCCTGGGCTTCCTACTTTACTTTTATCAACCCAGTAGTTCATAACAAACTTGGAAGCGACGGTGCTATATGCACAAGTACTAGTTCTTACTGCATGCTGTCACTTGGTCAGTTGGCGCAAGATCACTAGGAGCTCAAGCCAACTTCTATGGATTCTAGAAGAAGCTCTATGTGTGATGAAAGAAAGGAAAGCTTACTCTACAGAGGCTACTCTACTTGCAGAAAGGAAAAGAAGACTGAAATGTAAAGTAAACCTAGCAAACCCTACTTAACCAACTAATCCTACTTTTGTAGAAAGAGAGATGAAAAACCATGAAATGAATGCCATTACCTACTCAAGAAGTAAACAACATCTACTCAAGCTATTTCTAGAAGTAAATGAGCAAAAAACATCTTTTTGGATTTTTATGTATTTTTATGTGAAATTGTCATGCATGTAATTTATTTGATTGTGAATGTGGCAGCGATTAGGTGGTGATGGAGGGTGACTTTGGGATTTACAGAGGTGTAGGATGGTGTGGATGGGTCCTAGGAGGGCTCAGGTGGCCTTCTGGAGGCTTTTCCCGCAATCGGACTTCAAAAAGAAGCCTACAGGAAAATCTATAGGAGGCTACAGGGGATCTACAGGAGGTCTACAGGAGGATGCCGAGAGCAGTTTTGGAGGTTTTGAAGGTAGGAAAGTGGGTGGAAAGGGTAGTTGAAGGCTAGGATGATGTGTTAAGGTGTCTAGGGTCCATGAAGAATGATTAGGAGAGAGAAATATGGTCAGATTTGTTCAAGGAAAGAGAGGAAAGTCTATGGAAAAGTGCAGAAAACTAAGGCAGATTTGAAATGAACTCTGGGCGACCTGTGGGGCATAGATCAAAGAGAGATTGTGATGGATGATTGGCTAACCTACTGTGAGAAGAGATAGGCTACAAAAGGACCTGGAAATCAAACAAGGAGATCAAGCAAGAAAGGAAACTAAGTACATAAAAAAAACCAGAATTTTGCATCAAGCTAATCTAGATTATGAGCTATGGAAAGAAATGCTAAAAAATGCTATAATGAGAGAAAGCATGGAAGGAAACTTATTGCAAGATAGAAATGAGCATGGTGAAAGAGATCTAAAACAAAGCATTAACCTTCTAACAAATTGCAACACTATAAATCCTATGGAGAAGGCAAATCTGTGTTTTTTTGTGGCAGCAAGAGGGTCTTGGCCTCAGTTCATGGTCCCAGATGGAGGAAAGGAGGCCAAGGCTCTATTGATGGCCTTTTTGTATCTTCTTTTTATCACTATTCAACCTGCTATATAAAACTCAAATGGAAACAACCTTCTAAATTACCAAAAGCAACCTATTCTTAACCAAGAAAGAAATTTATCTAACAACAACTAATCCATAAACTGAAACAAAGTATACAAATAAAAAACAATAGGAGCTTGGCTTCTTGGATTGGGCCCTAACCCAAGAGCTTTAGCCCTCTGAGGTAACTCAGTGCTAGCTCAAAAAGGATCTCATCTTTATTATCAAAATAATAATAGGATTACATGAAACTGTCAACAAAAGTAAGCTTGAAGTTGAGCAGAGCAATGCTGCAACAAAAATTCAAAAATTTGACTAACTTCCTATTGAGGCCCTAGGCCTCTCTACTTATACAACTGAAGCTCCCGATAGATTCCTTAAAATCAGGGAGGCTTGGCTCCCAAAACTTGAGATAAATAGAAGTTATCCTCCACTTGCTCGACTGCCTCCTAGTGCATTGATGTGGTTATTTGTGCTCCGAGCTGCATGATGGAGAATAAGTGGGGAGTCATAAATGAGGGGGATACCCTCCTATAAATCCTCTCCCTTTTCTACTTCAAATTATTGCTGCCAATTTTCCATTAAATCTTTGACTTTATCTCCAAAGTTGAACAAAAATCTGCATTAAACACATATTAGACTCCATGGCATAATGACCAACCCAACTCACTCCATAAGCATAAATATAATAAAAAAAACATGTAATAAGCTAAGAGAATGGTTGATTAAACTATGTTAGGAGGTAAAATGATCCCATATAATTACCTATTTATGGAGCTCATTAGCGAGCTTCATAAGGGGGGCATATCTGAGTGCCATAGCTCTAAGTTGGACAGGATTGAGAACAAGAGTTGTGGTAATAGGAGGATTTGGGACAACAGGGGAACTTGGGGTAACAGGGGTAATGGGTATTTGATGGGTAGTGATAGGCTGATGGGGAAGCGAAGGTATGAATGGAGATGAGAAATGAACTTCGGAAATGTGAGGAAATGATGATGAACTGAAATATGTTGAAGCTGTTTCAGAAAGTTCAGGGATTCTATCAGTTGTAAGGGATGACTGAGGGGAATTCAGAAGGTACTGATCAATTGACAAGTTTTCCCTTTGGACTTCAAGTTCTGTTGTAAATTCTGGATCTAGAACTGTGTCCTCAAGTGCACTCTCAGACTTGGTTCTAAATAGGGAAAGGTCAAAATACTCGTCAAAAGGGAGGTCTTCAATGAACAACCACTCACTAGGACAGGAATTGGATCTAAATACAGGTCTTGGGCTTACTGAACTTTCTTGTCTTCTGATTATTCTCGGAATAAGGTTGGGATTATCAAATACAGGGGGAGGATTTGGATCAGGGTTGGCCCTGGTATAGTGAGTTCTCCCAGAAGCCAGATTTCGAGCTTTTTCTAATTATTTTGCTTTTTTATGAATTTTTTGAAATAACTTCTAATAACCCTTTAAGAGGCTTAAAAATAAAAATTTGAATTTCTCAAAGGTTTATTAAGACTGAGGGTTTTGAATTCCCCAGTGGAGTTGCGACTATGTTATCTCTCAGAAGTCCTCCCTAGAAATTATAAATAAGGAATAATATGAGGTAACCACAAACCTAATCTTTTAGACTCGGGTTCTAGCCAACCTAAGTCTAGAGAGGGCTCTCTCTTTATAATTTAACTTTGTTTTGGGTAGGATTTCAGGCTAGTTCTTAGGGCCCATGATTGTTTTTTTTTTATTGGATGGTAGAATGAAGAAAACAGATGGGAAGAACAAGTATTCAGGCCATTGGGCTATGGAGTCAATCAAAGAGTGGCTTAACTGGATCAGATCAATCACTAAAGTAAGAGTTCACAGGGCAGGCTAGCACAACAAAAATCAAATCTGCAGGTTCAAATGGATGAGGTAGTCCTAACCAGGGCAAAGGGCAATGAAGAATCCTTAACTGGGATTAAGATGAAGAAAAGAAGGATGATCAGTAGCAAAGGGAAACTAAGAATCCTTTACTATGGACCAAAAGGGGGGGGTGGGGGGGAGCTACGGAAGTAAGGGAGCAATTAAGAGTTCCCAGACCAAGATAGTTTAGTAGAAAACAATAGAAAGTAAATAGTTAAAACAAAGAGCATTTAAGCTAAGTCTGAGGTATCATTCCTTTCTTACTTTTCAGATTTCATAAGAGACACATGTGAATATTTGTAACATGAAGAGAAATTTACAATATTAAACATGAAGAGATAATACTTATTTGGTTCCAGCTATGCACAAGAATCCAATGAAATGTCCTTAGCTTTATTTCATAATCTAGCAAAACCAGTCCAGTCTTGAGTACAATAGCTCCTTGGCTCAATATAAAATGTCTACAGAAATTTATTTTAATCCACCCTAATTACTTCAACTTGTGAAGTATTTATACAAAAAATGTTACAAAATATCTCATAACAATATGAGAATTATTCTAGGAAACCAAAAATATCTTCAAGCATGAAGATAGAGATAGATGGAGAACTGTCTTCTTGCTGTCCCTTTTATTGTGACTGTGCTAGCTGTTGTAATTCAGATTTGGCTCTTTCAGTTGCTTGATACTTATGTGTTGGAATCACTTTATGTCTTCAATCTACTGATACACTTTACCTGCTACACTTTGACCCTGTTTGATCTATTTTACTTGGCTGCTAGATAGATTTACTGCAGTAACTTTATAGTAAATCTATCAATTTCATCCACCATTCACTTTCATGTAATTTCATCCTTATCAACTTTCTATATATTTCGTCAGCTTTAGTATACTTGGCAAAATTTGGCCTGTTGACGAACAAGTGCTTGACCTCATGCTCTAGAAAAAACAGATTTTCCAGATTATCATATAATACCTTTCCAATGGGCAAAAATTTTACCCTTGAAGTACTAGCTTGGCTACTAGCCAACTTGTTTAGTCTTTCAACATAATCATCTTGGGTCATCAACTTGTCATGTATTACCATAGGACTGGGAAGTCCTTTTTCTCTTAAAATACCAAATTTGGTCATAAATCTATCAATGTCAGCTTGGATGCTCTGGCATTTTTTCTCAAGACTGAGCATGAGGTTCCTCTTGGTAAGAATCTTCTTTATTTCTATGATTGTTTCTGTTCTATCTTCTATTCCCAGTTCATCCAGATGGTACCTGTTTCTACTGTTAAAAAATGCTATTAATTGGTTGGCCTCTTCAGGTTTATCTCCCAATTCTTCCATTGTCTTGTGAATTGCTTATGTAGCCACTTTTACCAATTCATTTTGTTCAAAAATTACTTGAATAGATGGCCAAACATCATTGATAGAGTCAATGATGTTGGCCCAAATTATTTCCTTCATATCTCCTAATGGTTGTTGCAATGTCAAGTCCTTTTCAAGGACTTTTATTCTTTCTCCCATTCTTTGATTCTTTTGAGCTTCTTCCTTTTGTTGTATCTGTGCAAGTTTGCAATCAGTTTCCAAACTTGACACTTGTTCTCTAAGTTTTTTGAGCTCAGTAGCCTGGATGGTCATTTCCTCCATGGCTTTTACCAATTCAGTTGTCTTTTCTGTGGATGTCCCTGTGCTTGTAGATGTACCTGTAACTGGCAGAGCAGTAGCTGGTGGAACTGTGGGTGCTAATGAAGCAGCCAATGTGGAGGGTACTGTTGTAGAGACTGTAGGAATTACAGTCTAAGGAGTGGTGGCCAACTCACTCTGTTTAGACTGTATCATGTTATCCAACTCTTTTTCTATTTCTTTCAGTTGTTCATTTAGCTTAAGGACTAAGTCCATAAGCTCTTCCTCCTTCTAAGTTTCCAATACTTCAGTTGTCTGAGGATGATGTAGAGGAGGAATTTTGAGCTTCTTTTTCAGTGCAACTATGTCATCATTTTTCTTTTTAATAAGCTTTTTTGTAGCTTTCACATCCTTGGTATCATGCCCTAGTTCTATGACTAAGTCCTGTAAGGACTTTATTATAGTATCCTTAGCCTGTGAAGAGGCCTTGTCTAACTAGAGTTGTGTTGATATGTTACTCAGCGAATTTTGGAGTTGGTGAGATACAATTTCCTTGCTGGTCAAGGTGGAGTAGACCATTTCCCCAGTCTTCTTGTGTAATTCTATTTGGTCAATAGGATGGATATCCTTTGCCAATACTTCAAAGTCTGTTTTCAAGTAATCTGCAATTAACCTGGGCTGTTGTGTAGTTGGCTTCATGAAAGTCATCTGCATTTTACCCTCTTTCACATCAAAGGCTGACATTAGCCTTGTCTGATTAGTAGGAGCCATTTTTAGGTAATGTGCATAGCTTTGGGCCTTCAATCTTTCATTCCTGGCCTTTATTTATTTGTATTTCTCTCTAATATCTTGGCTCTGGCCAGTTGGAGCTCTAAGGGAGGATACTTCCACGCTTTGTTGTCTCTCTAGCATTTGAGCCTGTGAAGTGGAAGGTTCTTGTGTACCTCCAGAGGGTGTGGTCTACCTACTTTCTGCTCTTTCTGTACCTGTAGTTCCAGCTGTTTCCTCAGTGAACTCTTGTTCTGAAAATGGATTCAACCTTTGCCTCTTAACATAAGTCTGGGAGTGGCCTCCTCCCTATCTCTCTTGCGATTCTTCTCCTCATTTAGAGGAGTTTGTAAAATAGGTGGATTACTCATGATATGTTCTGGTTGAGCAAGTTCTTCTGATATCTCTAGTTGCTTTGATTCCTCTTGCTCTTGAGGTTCTTCTTCTGCTGTTTTCCCACTGTGTCCCTATGATTCCCTTTGAGATTGGGATTCTCTTGGCACCTGTACAAATGAATCTTCATCAAGTCTTCTTTCTAAATCAATCAATACATTATTGACAACAACTTCTGTGCTATCTCGGTCTACCAAAGTGTTTTCCACCCATTCTAGTTGATTAGCATACTGTTCAATTTTAGGAATTCTGTGGTGGATATAAGGAGATAATTTGTTCTTTTGTCTCCTATTGCAAATGAAGTCTAAAGGGTCATATCTCCAGATAAAACTTTGTTTCAGTTTCAGCCTTTGGAGGATTTCTTCTGCTTCCTTTCCTGCTTCCCTACTGTTACATATAAATGGGCCAAGCTGATATTTTATTCTAAGTTGAGCTTTCTTCTTGGCCTTCACAAAATGCACCTCATTTGAATTAATCATTTGCCTGTAGTACTCCAGAGCAAACAATCTCATGGGGAGGTATCTGGGCAATTTGTAGGGAGCCAACTCACATCCATATATTCTGATTTTAGTGTGATTTTGGTACAAGTACCAATCTCCCACTCTATATTGTTTGGACAACTGTAGGACCCTCCTGATATCTGCACTGATTTTGGGGGGAGGACTTCCTAATAACATAGTTGCCACCGGGTGCACAAAGAGATCTATGAAATCAGTATAAGAATATTGAGAGTCATATAGGTGGATTAATGAAGTCCAAAAGACCACTAATCTAGGGTTGCCTCTGGTATCAAGCTTTTGGAGTGTGATTGGGAATTTATCAGCTTGATAATATAGGAAAAGATGATATAAAACTGAAGAATATTTAAACACTCTTTCATTGTCCATCTTCATGAATTGATCATGCATCTTATCTACAATGAACTTAGCATAGTTAAACATGATGGCTGGGGGCTATACAGGAGTGTAAATGGACATAAAGGCTATAATAATTTCATCAACAAATTCACTTGTATTCTGGCCTAACTGTTGTGGGGAAAAGTATCCAACACGGAATGACCCTATGCCACTCTAAGGGTGATAGTTCCTTAGCAACAGCTGAAGCAAAACTATCTAAAGTTACTTCTTTATGACATGCAAGAGATGAAAGGAAGAGATCCACTTACCGATGTCTTGCGCAAATGGTCGATCCAATCTCCTCTATTTGCCGCTTGCTCCCAGCTCCAAGTCTTCTCACGGGCCCAGCTACACGAGATCCTGCGAACAAGACAAGAAACGGAAACTACAAGAAGCATGCATTCATAATTGATTCAAGGATTAGCATAAATCAAATACGCAAGTAAGACAATACACCATTGAAATACATGCGAATAGAAGAAACCTCAAATGCTTTATTAATATAAGGAAGTAAGGTTCAGGCGGTGATACAACCGTAAGAGGTCCAATCCAGCATCACCTTCCCGACGGAAAGAAATCTCCTCTTCACCTCCCTCAAGCAATCACCCAATACTCTCAACTGTAAACCAACATCAATTCTTTGCACTAAATTCCAGCCCTCTAGATCCCATGGGATGAGATCCTTATATAGAGTTTTGGAGTGAAGATAAGTCAGCTTGATGTGTGACTTGTTGTCCTCTTCAACTCTAGTTGTTCTTCAGTCCTTGAGTCCACTCGGAGTTTCTACCTTCCACTTGGAGTTTTAGAACCTCTTTACTCATCATTAGGCGAATCTTCTGATCCAAGTGTCATTTTGGAAGCTTCCTGGGCACTGGCACATTGAGAAAAGATTCCTCCACATGTCAAAGTACGCCCAGCGCAGGTAGCCTTTGTTGCACTTGCTATGCAGCGCAGGTACACCATAGAGCTTTTGACATTCAGCGCAGGTGCTCAGGGGAGCAGTTGACATGATCCAAAATTGACCTGTTTTTGAGTGTTTTTCAGTGGAGAACTGATTTGCAGTGCTGTGGTTTGCTGACCTTGTTCCTCTAAGGGTAAGAACAACATGTTTAGGGACTTTGGATCCCTCAGATTATTGACATTTCATGCTCCATGCTGTAAGGCACAAAAATGTCTATAACAGTTGCCCCCTAAAGTATGAGGTCGTTTATCGGGTGAAATGCTTTATTAGGAGGATCCGAAGTTCATTCAATCGTCGGGAGGTGACTTGTAACAAAATACAATACAATACATTATCTTTTCATACTTTCTTTTCATGACCTAGCTGATGCGGGCATTTCCCATGCTCAGCTTTATAAATACATTTGTTGTACATAAACAGACGATCGTCTGATAATAGACTGATAATTCTCTGCTTTTAATTATCATCCTTTTAGTAGGATGATCATCTGCTGCACATGTCTATGTTTTTATCTCCTGAATATATATCGCAGCCCAGATGGATGAAACTAGATCCGGGGTCTTGAAACTTGCCCGATCTTCACTCTAGTACAAGTCGATCCATGTGAGAATTTCTTGAAGTCGAACATGGAAAGACATCGCTTGATTACCAGTCAATAATGTAAAATGTTAACAAGCGCGAGAGGAATCACCGATAATGATGATGACCCTCAAGGTACTGCAGCACAATTCACGTGGCGTGAATATATGATCTGACGTCGAACACCACGCAAAGTCTCCTGGTCGAAGGTCATTAATGTATACCTATCGCCGGAAGTGAGAAACTTGCCATTGAGGCATGCAAGCTTCAAAGTACTGAGGGGGTGTTCCTAGATCAACTTCTTGGATAACGAGCTGATGTCGACAAGAAGTGATCCGTCAAAGGAGGGCCTTAATGAATCCCACATCAGTGACACGAAACAGAGCTAGTGATGATGGTGAAAACGATCAGTGAAATATGATTCAGGGTGGCGGTCATGGAAGGATGAAAGATGATGTATGGTAGTGGATGGGACCCGGTTGACACTTTCTGAATGACATCTCTTGAACATATAACGACACTGATGTGATGGATCGGTAGCATTACCCCATGTATGGATGGTATGGCGAGACCATGGTGAAGGGACCGGTGAATGATAATAACCCAACCCGATATTTACGGAGGCAAAAGTGTCATGTTCAAGAGCGACTTGCTACCATTAAGCTTTGAGGTTCTTCCCAATTTTTCCCCAGTCATTTCTGACCAGTACCTCTTTATTTTTGTCAAGCTTGAGGAGGATAACATATGCTTGTTCTATAACCTGCCCTTCGGGCAAGCCCATCGCTATGTTTTAACGAGCTTAACGATAGGGAAACTCGTTCTTGTCTAAAGACAAGTTTTGTCGCTATCTAATATTTTTAACGAGCCCAGCGACAAAGACAACTCGGTCCTTTTCATTTTTAGAGAGTCTGAAAAGGGTACATAAAGTGGACTCCAGGGGTCCTTTTTCGTCATCTAATCCCTTAAGTCCGAAAAAGTATAAAACAATACAGAAGGGATGAATGTTCGATATCTTTATCGAGCCGAACTAGACAAGCGCTCGATCATTTTGTGCAATAATCCCTCAGGTCCAAAAAGATTAAAATCTAGAGGAGGGATAGCTCTTCCTGTCCTTTTAACGAGCCGAAAGGCCAAAACTCGGCAAACTTTTCATATTTTACGAGTCAGTGAAAAGAGCTCAAAGAAGACTCGTCTTTTGAGGAACGAGTGATAAACAGGGATAGCAGCAGATTCCAGGTATAGGTTGGAATTTTCCAATCACGGCAGTGTTACAAGGATGGCTAAGTGAAATCACTCTTCGCAGCTGTTCCTCAAAATAGGTAAACAATCAAGTGGATGTGAATGATCGGCCAAATGAAAAGTGGAGGTGACGGTGCACAAACATGACCAAGGCTTTTATGGCTGATGAATTTACGGTCTCAAATGGTTATTTACCGGCTTATGTTTATTTTTTAACGAGCATGAATTTCCGCATTAAAACTGCTCGGTTTTGCGTTTATTTTTTAACGAGCATGAACTTTGCCAAAACTGCTCGTTTGATAAGGTCAAATTCATATTTTACCATGACTAGTTTTTCTTTTCCAGAGATAGTACTGTTTCATCAATTGCTGCAACAAACTTGTTAGAAACGGATAACATGAAGTAAAAATACTAATATTTTACTTTGAACTACGTAAAAAAGCAATTAAAAGATGTTTTTACCTCTCATTTTACCATTTCATGTGCATTTGGTTTGTTGGAGCTTTGGAGGTGCCTCTTCCTCTCGATTTTTCACCAGCTGATTTCGGGAGATTCTGTGGACGATTTTTAGCGCCGTTTCCACCAGGTAGGAGCTAAACCCTAGCTCTATCTTTTCATGGTCTTATTTCTCAGTTTTATGCTTGTTTTCTTGCCCCCATGAGCCCCTGGGGTTTCACTAGGGCGCTCTGCCATCAGCGCAGGTGCCCCATTCGAAACCTGCGTTGGGGTTCTCATTTTTCAAAGGCAATTTGTCCCCCAACGCAGGTGAGACCCTTCTCTACCTGCGTTGGGCACAGAAAACTTCTTGGTTGCACTCTTTTTCATGAGAATTTTGCCATTTTCTTTACCGAGTCAGGGATCTTACTCCTCCTCTTGTTTGTTTTGCAGAGTTTATTGGAGCAGAATGACTCTTACGTGGCGAGAACGAGAGCATGAAGAGGAGGACATGATTGCCCTCCATGATCCTGTTACCATGAGCGCGTTGCGGAACTGTGGCTTGCTAAAATTCTTCCGCATATCTAGCATGAGGGCACAGATACGTTTACTGCAGTACCTGCTTGATGCTTGGGATCCTGTTAACCAAGTGTTCCAGATTAGGGGCAAGTCCATCCCTTTGACCATAGTGGACATTTACTTCTTGACTGGGTTGTCAAGGCGGGGTGCCCCCATTTCCTTGTCCGGTTCGGCCCGAGGGAGCGATTCCGTGAAAGATTATATCCGTCAGTATTGTAGGGAGGGATCCCAGCCGAGCAGAGACGGCAAGGTTTCTATCCGTGATATCACTGACAGGTCTCTCAGGTCTATTCTGTACACGATTTGTAGGATGGCCGGCAGCGCATCCCCTCATGTTGCCAACAGGTCTTATGTGCAGCACGCCCTGGAGTGTCTTCAGCCAAAATTTTTTAACTGGTGTGATGCAGTACTGGTTCAGATGAAAAACTAGTTGACCAAAGTAAAGGACGGGAAACTGAAGAACTTTGGCTTCGGTTCAGTTTTGACTGCCTTCGCCTTGGAGAAGATACCCCTGATGCAACCTCAGTATATTGTTCTCGACTTGCCATCTCCTACTGAGCCACGCATGCAGAGGTGGGTTGACCACATGTCCAGACACGCAGGTCAATCTCAGATTACTTTTACTGATGCCTTCTTTAGGTGGTTCGAGCGGCAGGATATGGCTTTTTCCGAGTATCCATATATTGGCATGGATTTCCGAGGCGATCCGGATTTGGTGCTACCGGACGGCGAGCAGTGGGGTGATCTTGGTAAATATTTTGACCTTATCACTGTTTACTGTATTTTATTTATAATGTCCTTGTGCTTTACTCTATCAAGACTCTAATCAAACTCATGTGTGCATGTAGATGTGGGCCCCGTCCGTCCAGCAGTTCGTCTGAGAGTTCCGGCCGCTGCCCCAGTAGGGGAGGCTCCTGGGAGAGCTATTCTCCGTGACCTTGACTTGGCCGAGACTCTTGCAGCTGTGCAGGAACAGGTCGAGGGTCTTACCCTTGGGATTCCGGATGTACGGATCGATGAGTTTCCTCTACGATTGCAGCGACATACTGCTGGTGTTCCTAGACGATGGTCTCGTCTTCTGCGCATGATCGCACAGGCCGTGGCATGTTATCATGAGCATCACTAGGCTAGGGTGCCCCCCAGCCATTTTTGAGTTTTGGGGTCGTATGACCGATTTTGTCTTGGTTACAGAACATTATATGTAAACCATAAACAGTTATATATATTTTTGATTTTCGTGGTTTATTCCAGTTTTTATGTGATCCATGTATGAAACATTGATGATGCTTCTCTTTTTATCAATTTTGCAAATGTCTATCTAACACATAGTTTGCTAATGAGTCGGTTAATGTGTTTAAGTTTCTGGAAATGTGTTGATATTGGATAAAATCAAACTGTCTTTCCAAGATTTTAACTCTTAGGAACTTGCGATAAATAGCTGGACTTCGGACAGAGTAGGTACCATTGAGCTGTAGTACCACGAGCTGTGAGTCTAGCCTGATGACTAGCCGGCGTATGCCATGGGTGATGGCATCAGAGAGGAGCTCTATCAACACGCTATACTCAGCGATATTATTTGTTGATCGACTAATACATACCCCCCTGAAACTCACTAACTCGCCGCTTGGGTCAAAAATGGCCCATGCTGCAGAGGATAGGTTCCTCGAACTACGACTCGCTCCGTCAGCATATCCAACCCACGGTTCCAATGGATTTGACATCTGCAATAAGTGTAAAAAGCGGATTACTTAAACCGGAACAAACGCTTTAGCGAAAACAAAAATGTAACAAAAGCATACAGGTTACTATTAGGCATAGTAACGCTTAAGGTACAACCCATTACGGGGTTGCGCCAGTGGAACTCCATCATAATCTACCAACTCGTAGGCACCTTTTGCTAACACACTTTTAACAATATAAGGGCCCATCCATAAGGACTTGAATTTCCCAGCTCCCAATTTATCGGATTCTTGGTCATAAAGCAAGACCAAATCACCTTTCGAGAAGACACGGGGTTTGACATTTTTGTCGAACTGCGCTTTGACTCGTTTCTTGTGGGCTTCGTTGGCCAAGGCGGCATCACGACGGGTTTCATCCAACTGGATTAATTCCAAGAAACGAGCTTCTTCTTCCAAGGTTCCGGGGAGGAGATCAATTGCAAGTTTAAGGGACGAAATTTCACACTGGATCGGTAGGATTGCTTCCAGGCCGTATACTAGTTGGAACGGTGTGAATCCAGTGGCATTCCTTACTGACGTTCGGTAGGCCCACAAAGCTGAGTACAGGATCAAATGCCATCTTCTTTTGTGAACCCCAACCATCCTTTGCAGCATGCGCTTCAGGACCTTGTTGATCGCTTCAACCTGTCCGTTAGCTTGCGGATAGTACGGGGTAGAGCTGTCGTGAGACAATCCTAGTTTGGCAGTTAATTCAACCATCATGTGATTGCGAAAATGCGACCCATGATCTGTTACTATGGCCTATGGTACGCCGAATCTGGCGACTACATGATTAAAAAAGAATAGGGCTGTCGTTTCACCAGTATTATCCAATGTAGGCATCGCCTCGGCCCATTTGGTCAAATAGTCAACTGCGACTATAATATACCCATGCCCCCCAGTCGAGGTGGGGTTACTTTGCATGAAATCGATGCCCCATTTGGCGAAAGGCCCCACAGCTATTATTGGCTGTAAAGGAGCGGGGGGTTTTCTGGTTTTGCTATCAAAAATTTGACAAGCATGGCAACTTCTAACTACGGTTATGCAATCTTTGAACATGGTTGGCCAGAAGTATCCTGCTCGTAAGATTTTTTGTGCTGTAGCATATCCAGATTGATGCCCTCCACAAGTGCCCGAGTGACATTCATTCAGGGCTTTTTCGGCCTCCTCATGGGTTAGACACCTTCTCAGAATCGTGTCGACACCACGACGGTAAAGCGTATCACCGACGATCATGTAGTCTTTTGCTTGGTATCGAATGCGTTTTTGTTCTGAGTGGGAGGTGTCTTGCCGAAACTTTTGGGTTTGGAGATAAACTATTATATCCCCATACCACTCGTCACTTGCCGATATCAGAAACAAGATTTCGTCCACGATTGATTCTTGGGAAGTGTCATCGTTGGACGGTGATGGGAGATCGCATAATAATTCTGCGAAGACTAAAGCTTTCTTTGATTTGGATTTAACAAATTCCAGATCAAACTCTTGAAGGATAGCTATCCACTTTGAATATTTGCCCCCAAGCAACTGTCGCGACAGTATATAAGTCATGGGGTTGCAATCTGACAATACGGTGGTCTTCCTAAAGAGGACATAATGCCGAAATCTTTGTATCGCTTGAACAGCCGCCAATGCTAGCTTTTCAACATGAGAATATTTACTTTCTGTATCATTTAAGTTTTTACTTAAATAATATATAGGGTGTTCAATTCCATCGACTTCTTGAACTAAAACCATCGCAATGGTTGTATCTGCTGCAGCCAGATACAGGTTAAAGTCTCTTTGATAGTCTGGGGCGTACATTAATGATGCTTTGACTAGCGCTTCTTTCAAAGCATCAAAGGAAGCTTGCGCAACCTGGTCCCATACGAAAGGCACATCCTTTTTTAAGAGATGGGTATAACCTTTAGCAAGTTCTGCGTAATTTGGAATGAACCTCCTCAGAAAGTTTGCTTTCCCTTGGAGTTTCTGAATCTGAAGCAAGTTCGAAGGTGGAGGCAAATTAATGATTGCCTGCACCTTGCAAGGGTCGAGACGAATCCCATCCTTGGAGACTATAAAGCCAAGTAAACGACCAGAACCGACGCAAAACACACATTTGTGCGGATTGAGTCTTATCTTGTAGTGTCGGCATCGTAGAAATATCGCTCTTAAATGCTGCAGATGATCAGTCTGCTTTTGCGAATGAGCCGGAAGATCGTCGAGATAAGGTTGAACGATGTTCTTGATGTCATGGAAAGCATAATTCATTGCTCTCTGAAACGTCGCCCCTGCGTTCTTTAAACCAAAGGGTAATTTTCGATAAGCGAATGTGCCCCACGGACAAATAAATGCAGTCTTTGACTGGTCCTGTGGGCGGATATTAATTTGATTATACCCGGAAAATCCGTCCATAAACGAAAAGATTTCACATCCGGCGCATTCATCAATTATCTGGTCGATGAAGGGTGTAGGGTAGTTGTCCTTTGGACAGGCTTGATTTACATCCCTATAATCGATGCACACTCGTATTGTTCCTTGTTTTTTCATAACAGGGACAATATTCGATACCCAATCGGTTAGAGGAACCGGGTAGATGAAACCAGCATGGAGAAGCTTCTCAACTTCTGCTTTAATGGCAGCGGCCTTCTTGGGGTGTACCTGCCAAAGCCGTTGTCTTACTGGTTTGACATCAGGATACATCTTAATTTCATGTTCAATGATACTCGAGTCAATGCCTGGCATTTCATCATATGACCAAGCAAAGACATCTCTAAATTCGCGGAAAAGAGCTTTATATATTTCTTGTTTTGAAGGGGAACAACCTTTGCCGACATAAATATTCTCTACAATGTCTGTTTTGGTCGAGATATTTATGGCTATAGTTTCTTCTATATTGGATAGGTTTCTCTCGGAGTCCACCGTATTTACAGTATTCGTTAGGAATTCAAATACTGAAGGGTGATACAGGTCGCCTTGAGTATCTTCCTTAGGAAGGGAACGATGGTGGTTATCATGCCATGGTGCCCCCTCAATCCACATTGATTGCAGGATTCCTTCGTCACTTGCATGCACTCGTGACCAAGGATCCAAAGGGGTACCACATTCTCCTGACCTATCTACCCAAACGCTTGACGAGCATTGATTTGGGCTCGCCTCCCATGCCTGAAACATTGATTGCTACAATATTTCGATTGGGCTCGGGTGCAAGACCATTGCCCGATCCATGACGACTTTGTCTTTTGCGACCTTCGTGGAAGATATCATGTTGCAGGTAGCCACCAATGGTACATTTCCTATGTACATATGATTTGGTAGCGAGAAAGTCCCCATCATCGTGGGGTCTTTCAACAAGCCTACTCCTATATCTTGAATTGAATGGTCGCTTTCATGGATCATGGGAATGCTTCCCGTAACTTGTGAACCATTAAGGAGGAAGTTCTGTTGGTTGATGACCGTAATCCCTCCTTCAAACGGGAATGCAATCTTCCTAAAATAAGTCGACACGACAGCTGCCATGGCATAAATCCATGGTCTTCCCAGTAGGATGTTGTAATCCAGATTCCCATCTATGACTTCAACATCAATTTCTACTGTTTTTCCACCTAGTTCAACTTTCAAGTTACTTAGGATACCGTAAGGGGTATATGTCCTACTGTCGAAAGCCTTTAGTGTTGTCGAAGATCTCGACAAGGTTGGTGACCCTAGCGTTTTACAGCAGCTCATCGACATAATACATGTCGATGCCCCCTCGTCAATAATTGTTCTGTGAACAGTTTTGTTGAGGGCCTTCACTTGAATAAGGAAAGCTAGTTGAGCTGGTAACTGAGGGTCATACCCTTTGTGATCAAAGGACACAAGATTGGAATCTTTAGGATCAACCCCCCTATTGCCGATAACAATGCCTGCCTTTGGGATGGACAATTTTGTAGTACTTCTAGAGTCGACATAGCGGATGGCGATTGAGCCAAATCTTCTACTATGTTATAATGCTGTGCCGTTCTGGCACGAGGATTAAAAGTCGACTTGTGTACTACACCCTTAGGTGGTTTTATCGTTAATTATGGCATTATGGGTGGGACAACTTCTGTCGAAGTCGTTGTCGAACTACTAGGTTGACCTTTACCTTTTTCGTTTGACAGTTGCGGATTCTGTAATCTTTGTTCCTTGTCGAAATCAAAGCATCATTCTGCTGCTTGGAGATCGATAACATTAGCACTTGCGACGGGGAAGCATTTCCACTATCAACCATATTTTGACCTGGATTGGGAAATGGATCAGTTAATACAGCTGGGTTCTTTGGACTCTTAAAGAATCTCTTGAGCTCAGATCTGAACGGACAATCTTGTGTCCAATGATCCTCGTCACATATAAAACATGGACTTTTTGGCTTCCCTTTCCTAGGAGAGTTTGAAGAAGTTTTTTCAGGTGACGGATCATCCTGTTTCTTCTTCTTCCCTTTGTTTTGATTGTTCTTGCTTCCTGGTTGATTGGTTTCTTTACCTTTATCTGCTGATATGGCATTTACTTCCGAAGCAAGAATCTCTTCATGGGCATTTTGATCTGAAGTCTTACGGGCTTTCTGGGATGAAGCCTTTTTCGATTTCGCGCTTGCAGTGCCAATCACGCCATCTCCGGCATGAGAGTCAATATTCGATTTAGGAGGTGGAGGAATTGAAAATTCAGGTCTAGGGGCGTCAGGTATTTTGTCGTAGAGCGTGCCAGACTGAGTATATACTAAGTCTAAATATTGAGCACGAGCGATGACTTGCTCCTCTGTTACGACTCCCCCCTTGGCCACATCTTCCGTTATAGCTGGAAGTAATGACTTTATAAACCATTCAGCTAACAGCTGATCGGGAACGTATGTTTTCACCATCCTACGACGGCGACGCCACTCATGTATATGATCTGATATGTGAGTAGCTGTCGTCTGTTTGACGTTGGTCAGTATCTCGGTTCCTGTTTCATACCTGATTGGTAATTGAAAATGGGTTAAGAAAGTCGTGGCTAAGGAGCTGAAATTGTCGAAAGAGGCTCTCGGCAATTCTATATACCATTTAGCCGCCGGACCTGTCAATGTCCTCTGGAAGAGGCGAAGTCTTATCGAATCATCGTTTAGAGTGTTCGACGAACACCACAGATGAAAAGTCATGACGTGATTCGACGGGTCTTCACCTGGATTTCCATTGAATTTAGGAATGTCGGAGGGAAGTTTGTGAGGAATCGCTGGCCACCAAGGGGCATAAGCAATCGGATCGTTTGTCAACCGATGTAAATCGGGTAACTCTAGAGTTGCCACGAATGGCAGCTGTTGACTCAGATTAGGCGAAGCGTACCCAGGATACGATGGGATCGCCTGAGCAGTTGGTCTTTGCATACCGGCATAATGTAATTGATGCTGGTATGATTGATACGGTTGGTGGACCACCCCACTGTAAAGTGGTTGGTTTAGACCGTTTTGGATATACGGTTGTCCACTGTTCGCAAAAATCTGCTGCTCGGTACCTTGGTACACTTGCTGGAATTGCGGTTGTTGATACTGTACCAACCATGGTTGTGACACCACGGGTTGTTGTGCTATACTAACCACTGGACCAAGATGAGGGGTAATGGTACCCATTTGTGCTTGTGCCGTCCCGTCAGCTGGCGATTGTGGTTGAGTCGCAGGGTCAAAGGGCTGTTGCATTACAACCTGAGGAAACTGAGGTTGACATACAACAGGCATCGTTTGAACTTGCGACACGGTTACAATCGCTGGTGTCGTCGGGATGTTCGTCACAGGCATTTGTTGTTGCATAGAATACACAACTCTTGGTTGCTGGGGTAGCATAGGTATCCAACCACTCGTAGTTATTCTAGTATAACCTGAATATGGTTGTGAACTCCCGTATGGGTAACCTCCCGGAGGGGGTAACGAAAAGGCATATTGCCCCCCATACGGTGGCGGTCCGGAACTGAAAGGATTTATCAAACCTTGAGGACCGGATTGCCCAAACTGATCAATTTGTTGAGTTCCAACATAGGAGTTACCGGGTATTATCTCGGGAGAACAAACAAGAACAGACCATACTGTCGTCATGGCCCCCGAAGGGGTTCTCTCTAGCTGTTGAGAGCTGGGAACAGACGGTATGCCGGCGAACATTGTCGGAGTGACTGCAGGGGGTTCTACCGTCGCTGTGTCATTTGGCACAGTCCTAGATGTTGACGGTTGTTCAGACATTTTGAGTCTATCCAGTAGATTGCCTAGTGATCCTCCAGGAACCTCCCTGGGTGATAGGCTAGCTTCTGATGCAGAAGGAAATAGAGTGATCCCTGCTCCAAAACGGGTTGGAGTAGTTGCTTGCGGATCTTCTACAACTTCCTCTATTGCGATCAGACCAGGTGGAAGAGGAAGACCGTCAGGTCCGTAAAATATTTCTGGTGCCAAAGAAGGGGTTGTTTCGACAGCGACAGTCGTTTGAGGAGCAAGACTCTCTGAACCGATCACCGATGGAACCGATTCAGTAACACAAGTATTTGCTCTCAGACTAGGATCAGTGTTACCGTCTTTCTGGGGCTGTTGAACTTCTTCAATAGGGGCAGGGTTTCCAGAAACGTTTGGAGTAACCGGAACCTCAGATGTCGTTGGAATACTTGTTCTAACTGTGACAGGAGATTTGGAACCAGTTGAACGAGTCCGCTTTGCCCGGGTTGTTTTCGATTCCGGAGACAAAGACGGTCGACTCGTAAGCCTCCGCGAATGACGGGTCATCGATTGACTTTCTTCCACGATTGTGGATTACTTGATCAACCAACAATACACAGGGTAAAATGTATTTTCGAATTGAATTAATTTTAGACGCTTTTAAGACACAACTTGCTTTTTCAATTTTTAAGAGTCGAGAAAAAGCTAAAGATGACTCTAGTCTCCTTCGATGTATTAATGAGCCCGAAGTGACAAATGCTCGGATGGACTTTTTCAGTTATAGAGTTTGAAAAAGGCCAAAAGAAACTACTCTGGAGTTCTAGGCAGAGGGTGTGCCAAACCTTTCGCGAAACCACAGAATACGTTTTATGGTACGAGTGGTCGATCTTCGTGAATGATGTGTTCACTGCATCGCGATCAGTAGGGCAGCCGACACGGCTTCCTACGGATAAAGGCTTTTGTTCCTATAGGGGTCCCCCAATATACGCGATGGTACGCGGGGGCACAAGTCCGTATTAGTGCTATCATCCCTCAGGAGGAATCACCCACCTTCGTAGAGATCGACGGTCACTATGTTTAACGACGCCAGAACACGTCTCTACCTAGACCTCTACTGTGTTTCGTTATGTTTCAAAGCGTTGTTAGATAAATTCAGTTCTTTTTAGGTTGATCTTGCTTAGAAGTTTGCCTTTATGGATCACCACGTGATGTATGATACAACTCCTAAATTCAGTCTAAGAATGATAAGCAAGCTTTTTCAATTCTTTCAACTTTATGAAAATCTTAACTACTGAGGGAAAAGAAAGACATCATCTTTTCAAACAGATCATAGAGCACACACTGATGCACTTTTCCTAAATCGACATGAAAACTGTCAAAATGCACATGCACAATGCAAGTATTTCTTTTCTTCTTCCTTAATGTTGATGTATTACAAAAAGAAAGCTGTTGTATGATTTCGAATTCAATTTCAAGCGAAAGCAAACAAGTTTTTGTCCAATAATCAAAAGAACACCTTAAGATTCACTCGTTTCAAACACAAGAAATACTGAAATTCGAACCATATAACGAAAGCAAATGCTCAAGCAGCTATGAACAGCAATAAACTAGCTCTTAGAATCACAACGACACTTTCTCACAGGTCTAGATCCAAGAGGTCACAGCAAGACTAGTTCACTTTCGCTACGGGAAACTGTGAATGAAAGCAAGAAATACAATAAGAACAATCACGGTTTCTTCATACAACTGAGGCGGAATGAAGGCAAAGAAAGGTAGTTTCAGCTGGGTATACAGGTTGACAACAGGCTGCAAAAACAATATTGAAAACTGGGCAACAGACAGTAGGGAACCCCAGTTGCACAAGGCAAAACTGGATCAGCGCAGGTACTGCACTGTCAATCTGACATGCAGCGCAGGTAGCCCCTTCGGGACCTGCGTTGCAGCGCAGGTAGCCTTTGCTGCAGGTGCACTGAAGAGACAACCCTCGTCTCTCTCAGATTCTGGGTCACAGTTTGCTCAAAAATCAATGGTTTTTGGCCAAATCAGAGGCTATCAGCCAAGTATACACTAGAGGATGATTAAGGAAGATGAACACTATCACAAAGAGCTAAAAAGAGTCCTTGTGGATCAGCTCTTCAAATCATAAACATGCCCAGCGCTGAGCTAGAGTAGCTACCCTCTACTTTGCATCCTTCGAATGCAGTTCGATTCGGTACTCCCTTTGTTTAGGAAATGAATAGCAAGAAACACAAGCTACCAACAAGACACGCTCCCCAGCGGAGTCGCCAATCTGTTGTGGGGAAAAGTATCCAACACGGAATGACCCTATCCCACTCTAAGGGTGATAGTTCCTTAGCAACAGCTGAAGCAAAACTATCTAAAGTTACTTCTTTATGACATGCAAGAGATGAAAGGAAGAGATCCACTTACCGATGTCTTGCGCAAATGGTCGATCCAATCTCCTCTATTTGCCGCTTGCTCCCAGCTCCAAGTATTCTCACGGGCCCAGCTACACGAGATCCTGCGAACAAGACAAGAAACGGAAACTACAAGAAGCATGCATTCATAATTGATTCAAGGATTAGCATAAATCAAATACGCAAGTAAGACAATACACCATTGAAATACATGCAAATAGAAGAAACCTCAAATGCTTTATTAATATAAGGAAGTAAGGTTCAGGCGGTGATACAACCGTAAGAGGTCCAATCCAGCATCACCTTCCCGACGGAAAGAAATCTCCTCTTCACCTCCCTCAAGCAATCACCCAATACTCTCAACTGTAAACCAACAACAATTCTTTGCACTAAATTCCGGCCCTCTAGATCCCATGGGATGAGATCCTTATATAGAGTTTTGGAGTGAAGATAAGTCAGCTTGATGTGTGACTTGTTGTCCTCTTCAACTCCAGTTGTTCTTCAGTCCTTGAGTCCACTCGGAGTTTCTACCTTCCACTTGGAGTTTTAGAACCTCTTTACTCATCATTAGGCGAATCTTCTGATCCAAGTGTCATTTTGGAAGCTTCCTGGGCACTGGCACATTGAGAAAAGATTCCTCCACATGTCAAAGTACGCCCAGCGCAGGTAGCCTTTGTTGTACTTGCTATGCAGCGCAGGTACACCATAGAGCTTTTGACATTCAGCGCAGGTGCTCAGGGGAGCAGTTGACATGATCCAAAATTGACCTGTTTTTGAGTGTTTTTCAGTGGAGAACTGATTTGCAGTGCTGTGGTTTGCTGACCTTGTTCCTCTAAGGGTAAGAACAACATGTTTAGGGACTTTGGATCCCTCAGATTATTGACATTTCATGCTCCATGCTGTAAGGCACAAAAATGTCTATAACACTAACACATTGGATATCATTTCTATGATGTCTCGGCCAAGATCAGAGAATATGGTAGACATGTATGGTGGAGAATCCTTTGGAATGTATTGCTCTTCCCTAATGAAGGTTTGGAATAACTAAGCAAGTTTAATTGAGGTGAGTGTAGGAAATCTGTTAAGCAAATCTCCAACAGAAAGAGGGGTTAGGTTTTGGCCTGGTTGCAACTGCAACATTTCATTTATGGACTTAGCAGTGATGGTAAATAATACAGAGTGGTTAGGGGTCATCACTACTCTTTGGATGGGACTATAGTTCATATGGCAATAGTGGATAATCTCTGGGAAGATATGAACTCTAGGGAATTGGTACTTGGGTAAACCTGATTCCCAAAGACCTATTTTGTCTGCATGGTTCAGGTACTGGTCTCTGTACCTGCAGTATAGTTTCAAAGGGGATTCTTGGACAAAGGTATCTTTAATTTGAAAATCTTTATCTACCAATGGGAGATGGTCTAAATCCCTGTGGGGAGTAGAAATTGGTAGGACGTTCAATGCAATGGGAGCATCCATCCTTGGTTCTTGTGGATTCAAGGACGGGGGCGAAGGGTTTTCAGTGAAATTGGGGAAAATTGGTCTAATTCAGAGTATTTTGGAGTCACTGGGCAACTATCTTATTGAATTACTTAGTAATTTGAAGCAATTTGAGTCAAGGTTCGAGAATAAAACAAGGTTTCTCAGCAAATTTTGGTAAATACCTGGTTTAAGTTTTGAATGAGGTGATGAGCGACTGTGCACGGTTTGTAGGAAGTGCACGTAATTGAAAGGTGGTCTGGAGTTTCAGCAACTTCAGCAAGTTGGCGGTTGGACGTGGGTTGATGGTTGCACATACTCTGGTGCTTGCATGGAGGTATGAGTGGTCTCTTTCATGATAAAAATAAAAACAATGAGTTTTTTAGTTTTATTCACAAAGTAAACTATTTTGGTGGGTACAAGGGGAAAGGTACATTTGGCGTTAAGTGGGGGATGAGACGTTTTGTTGTCTAGCAGGAGGCGGTAAGCGGGTTCATATCACACTGCTTTTGGGCTGGAGCGGTTTTGGGGGGAGGTCGCCCGATGCCATTCATCAGGTGCCATGTAGCAGTGGGGTGAATAGTGAAACCACCCATATCGGGCGGGTAAAGGTCGGCCTTCGAAGGCCGCCTGATATGATCGTCGACTGTTGGATCAAAAGGGACCAGATCGTACGGTGATCGGGGCGGGGATTTGATATGACGTTTAATGGAGGGGCCCGATGGAGGTTTAAGCGTGGCGGGATTAATTAATTGCGGATTATGGAGGTTTAATGACATCGGGGATGATTTCATTGGCGGGGATAGATTATTAATTAACCACTGATTGATTAATTAATCTCTTTTTATTCGGTGGAGGGTTTTGGTTATTAATTAGCCGCCGATTGACTTAATTAACCCATAAATTATTTATTAATAAATTTTATGTTTCAAACTTAGGGGACGAGATATTAAAATTAAAGGGATTTAATAAATACATACAGGAGGGGGTATTTATGGGAAATATATAAATAAAATTAAAAGTTAATATGAAATGGAGGTGGAATAAATGAAGTGCACTAAGCATAATGTGTTTTTTGTAATTTTTCTTTTTACATAGAACATTATAATTTAGGCTAAGTGCATTTTTGTGGGTTTTCTTAGGAAAAGGGGTTTACTTGGGGGTGATCACTTTTCTAAGGTTTTATCCTTAGGGAAAGGGGAAAATGAGTAAACTATGGAAGGGGTGAATGCTTGTGAGGGGACTTTTAGTACTTAGGACCTATAAGTCATTAGGTTGAGGGTCCGGTCCCTCCAGAAATCAGAGAAATGCTCCGAGCCCCTTTAACTTAAGGTTTTAGGTACTTTAAGACTTTCCTTGGAAATTAGATAAGTGAAAAATGTAATGAATGAGGGAGGTTAATCAATTGATTTTGTGTGCTTTGGTAAATTCTCAATTATCATCCATACTTTAAAAATTTGATGATGAAGGTAAATGATATGATCTGATCTAATCAATCATCACAATTCTGCAACCATTCAACTACTTACCCCATTCAACTACTTACCCATCTACTCATCCTACCATTTTTTCTACTTTTTATTAGGGTGCACTTAAGCTCACAAACCCTTTTCAAAACATTTTCTTTTCTTTTACAATAGAAGTCTATCTAAATCTAACCTTACTACATCCAAGGGCTCAGATTAAACAGTTGAGCTCCTTTTATGAACTCTACCTATCTACTTATCTACCAAGATTAAACAATTTGGTCAGATTTTATTTCTCTATCTATGAACATGAAATTTAAAACATGAAAAATCCAAGTTTAAACATATTGACTATCCACAGATTGTGGCAATGGTAACAAGCTGCACACAATCTTTTTATTCTACACCAAAAGTAAATGGTAGTGCAATTTTGACTTTCACACTTTCATGGTCTTTTTCTTTTTCTTTGGGTTTCATTTTTTCATCCTTTTTTGAACTTTTTTACTCTTTTTGTCCTTTGATTTTTCTTTTAGGACATACCCTCTTTACATTTTTAAATTTTTTTTTTTTTAATTTTTTAAATATGGAAAACATTGCAGGAATTTATTCCCTTCATGTTTTTAGCTCCATGACTTTCCTTGCATATCCATCACCTCCTCATACGATTCATGAATTTCCTTGCGTAGCCATATCCATCCACGTATGTGCCATGACTTCTTTGTATTAGGCATAGCTTTGACTTGCATGGTGCATGAATATTCCTACATGCAACATGAATTTTCTAGCATGATCCTTACCTATCCTTGTAGGATCTATGACTTTCCTTACACCACCATGAATGATCTCTCATGGTTCAGGATTGTCCTTGCATGGGATGAAAACTTCTCAAAATTTCTTGAACCTGATGATTCAAACTTTTATAGTGCAGTTGATAATCCTTTACAGTGTCCCTCTGAAACTAGACTCCCTCTTAGTATACACAACCTTCACTGTCTCACTGTAATTCCTACATGCACTCTGATCCATTGTCCCTTCAAAGTAGGTCTGATACCATGTTGATTTTTCCTTAGCACATTAGAATTAGGTCTATGTCTAAAAACACGATCACAAACATATTGAAATACCACAACTCTTAGCACTTTGCATAGTAGAAATATTTAGCAGTGAATTCAAGTTAGTGCATAGATATATGAGCCTAATGCACAATTATTTTATTAGTACATTAATAAAAGAATCATGGGGATCTTGTACCAGTGATCATGGCCCTCGACCTCTAATACAACTAGTATACATAATATAGTGGTCTACAACATGAGATCTGTAATCTTCCAAAAAAAATAGACAAGAACAAACACATAGCTTAGTTGTTGAATTAGATCATATAGATCAATCCTTTCCGCACTTGTTGTCCTTGACACCTAGCAGATCCTTTTCCTCCTTTAATCAAATGCTCACAAGGGTTCTACTACTCCAAAACCTTTGCACTTTTCAGCTCCATGAATCTGGTTTCTCATAGTGAAGTGGCCTATTCTAACCACTATACATTAGCCTCTAGAAATCTACATTCTTATAGTGACAAAGCTCCTCCAATATCATTGTTCATAGGCCCCAAGTATCTACCCTCTAACAGTAAATTTGATATTTATGTTTGGAAATTACTTGGGGGGGTGAATCAACAATTTTAAAAATTTAATTTTTTATCAACTTAATTTTATTCTTATGTAGCTAATGGTTTATCTATATTCTCTATTATTATTGAACTCCTTTTGCATTTGTCAGAGAGAAAAATTTGCAGGTATGCTTATCACAAATTCAAGAACATTCACAGAACATTCAAGAACCAACACATGAAGACACCATATATAAGGGGAAACCTTGAAGGGAGAAAACCACAAATTTTAGGTTGAAAGTGATGTGAAGGAAAGTTAATACTCCTTATTACATCATATTTTTGTAGGATCCAACATACAAGAGGCTCCTACCTCAAAGGGAGCTCTAACAACCACAACTTTTCTGTAGGCTACAACCCACAGGAGGCTCCCATCTCAATAGTCTACAACCTGTACTTTATCAAGCTACAACATAGAAAGTGACTACAATATCTCAATCACAATATCAAGTCAAAAGCATTGGTTACCTAATATACAATTTTCTTTTCAATTCTACTGCAAATCTTCATTTCTTCTCCTCTTCAACTATGTTCCTCTTTTGTCGTTTCTCATCAACTCTCTCATGTAGATTGCTTCACTTCAAAAGTTCTCTTTGTTAATTTTTGCAACTGCAATCAAATTCCAACTTGGACAACTCAGATGATTGAGATGATGATTGCATTAGATTCCTCCTTTCGAGAGGACCAAAATCAACCTAAATATCACCTTATTTTGATAAGCGAAATTTGGGTTTTGAATTTATTTATTCACTCATGTATATTGGGTTAGGTTGGCCCTAAGCACATTTTAATTTGGACAGGTCGACCTCAACCCCAAGTGGGTCATCATGAAATCCTTTAAATAGAATATACGTCAAGCTCATTTGGACACATTGATCAAGCCATATTTTCTTCTCTTATTGTCTTGGTTCACACAGGTCTGATGGAGGAAAGCTCGCGCAAAGGGTCCAAAACTAAAGGGTTGAAGCTCACACTCATCTAGGGTTTTATGGATCTCGGGTGCTAACATGTAACTAAGTATTTTTGTCTCTGGATGCAAGAATGGTATGGTCCTAACAACGTATAGGGAGCCTTGGATGCTGGCACATAGTGTTCATTGGAGCGTCTGGGAGGCTAGGATTTCTGCTGCTCAATTTGGTCCCCAGACACACGCACAGTATGGTCCTGAGAGTGCCTGAGCTTCCATAGATTCACACACAGAAGCCTTATGAGAGCGTCCAGGGTTTGAGGTAGATCTGGGCAATTTTTACCCCAGGCACCCTCATCCATTTTACCTGGGAGTGTCCATATTTGTTTTGGACGCAGTCTTCTAGTTCTGTATAGAGTGTCCAGGATTACTATAGATGCTCACACAACCCCTCCTCCCTTCCTCCGTGACTCAAAGATAAGATTTCAGTATTTTGAAGATTCCACTCAGTGAAAGTAGTGTTCAACAGTGTTTAACACAGTGACAACAATATCTAGTAGTTGACTACAGTTAATGACAACACACTACATTCCTCATAATCAGGGTTATGATTATAGGCATGATTAGATATGTTTCATGGATATCATAGTTGTTTTGTTGCATAAATAAAGTTATGGATCATTGTAGTCTCTTTTGTTGAATCATTTGATGATGATCTAAGAAGAAGAATATTTTCAAGGGTTTTCCCCATAGTGGGTTTTTCCCTGGTCTCGGACCAATCCCGATGTCTCTATGTGTGTGTATGATTTTCTTCTATTGTTCCTTTATGTTCTGCTGCACTGATGATGATGTTGTTCTTTCTATATAATTGTATATGTTGATGAATAATGGTGTAAATTTCTGAATAGTGTATTTATGATATGGGGTGAACTTAATGTATTAATGAATAAATTCAATTATCAAAGCAAAGAACAATGTAGCCGTATGAAAAATTAACATGGTATCGGAGTTGGGCAGAAGAAAAGCCATGGAGATCACCCTGATGATGACACCTTTGACGGAAGCAAGAAGAGGATGGTGGAGACCTAAAAGAATTCTAGGGTTTGAAGAAAACCCTAGGCAACTTGATTATTAGGTTTTGATGGATTTTATAAGGTTAGGGTTGGAGAGAAAACCCTGGTTTATGGAAAAAATATGAGATATGGAACCTAGATGGTCAATGTGAAGATACTCAAGCACTTGTGAATGATTTGATGGGATAATCCCTAGTAGGCATGGTTGGATAATTGAAGGCAACATTGGTATATGGACCATGGACATTGGTGACTCTTGAAGATTGGTTCAAGAGGGAGAGGATCACCTCTCATTGAAGATAAGTATTTCCTGACTTATGATGCCTCTTACATTTGTTTAGATTTATGGATCTAATCATTATGCTCATTTTCTATACTTCCCACATATGTATTTGAGTATATGGATGTTTCTAACCTCCTTGATGAAATAGATACTTCTTGAGGATTATTTGAATTGCAGGAAGGATGGTTAGAGCTGGAAAAGGTTAAAAGGAACTATGACAAGGTGCTTCTAGCAGCCTATGTCTAATGAAACAATGCACATGCATTTTAATACCACAAGATATGCATGGTATGTTGTATTTGAGAAATAACATTGACGGCTAGGTAAGCCCTAAGGTATGATGAGAATGTCTCTTTCTTTGATGGCTCATACATGCATATGAATGTCACATGGATCTATATGATGAACTGGTGCACCTGGTGTTGAACATTTTGATCTTCTTGAGTTCTATAAAGAAGGATATCACCTTGACTATAGTAAATGATAATTTCCATGATGGATTTAATATAGAATTATAGCTCATTGACTCTTATATGTGATACTATTGGTAATGCTTGTGATAAGCATGATGAAATCATATGGAAAGAGAGATTAACACTCTTGTTGTTTTGGTAAATATTTATTGAATGACCTAACTTGATCTCAATGATCATGATAAGCATGGTAACCTTGATGTTACAGGTATAACTATGAGATTGATATTCTATATCTCTTACTACTTGTGGTCATGTCTTGATAGCATATGGTAAAGCTGAATTCCCTAACTTGATCAAGTGCCTTGACAGAAAATGTTATTGTGTTCATAAACTTTGAGATATGATATTGCATCTATCTATTGCTTTGAGTCTAACCTTTGATGAAAGATTGATGTTGTTGGAAATAATACTGAGAGGGGGGGTGAATCAGTATTATTAAGTCAATTATTTTTCATTTCATACACAGATTTGTATACGCTACTTCGGTTAGTGAAAACAGCGTGTATACGCAAATCTGGTTAATTAAACTCGTGTATAACTTGCAGACTTATAATTTAATTTATTCTTCAGATGTTGATCATTAATCTATGTGTCAGAACCATATAAATAGTAACCAGGAACAGAAAAATAGAGGATACAGTCACACAAAAGAACACAAGATATAAGGTGGAAACCCAATGTGGGTGAAAACCACCTACTGCAATTCGTCTCTGTCTTCTTTCAATTAGAAACTTATTTTTACAATGTTTTTGTACTGGTGCAGTCTTATACTAGTACGCAGGCTGCTACCTGCAGAAGGCTACTACCTTCTCTCGTTCTCCAACTTCTTCTGGAAGGGAGCTACAACCCCCTTAGCTCTTGTACTAGCTAATGTACTAGTACGTAGGTGCTAACCTACAGAAGGCTGCAACCTTCTCTTTCTTTCAGGGACCACGTTTCATAAATTTTCATACTGGATCCATGAATAACATCCAAACATCAAGTATAACTCCAACAACCAATCTCCTTGTACAAATCAATACTAAATCAAACAATCACTTCTCTGTATGCTATACCCAGAAAACAATCACTGTAACCAGACACCAATCCTGAACCCAAAATATTGAAGCCAACAGATTTCATGAGACATACACTACATCAATATGCAGAAACCTACGTACATACGCAGCTGTATCAAAACCAACCGGCGTATACGCTGTCTTCACTCGCCGAACCTGCGTATATATGCGCCTATGCTACGCCGAACCTGCGTATAGATCTATAAAAGATAATTTACCCTTTTACTTAATCAGACATCATTTATACCCAGATTATCAGATTTATAGATCTAATCATGCGCCAATTATACACAATGATACTACTATTCAAGCCTTAAGATCTTGACCCATCAATAGAACTTATCTATCTTGTAACACTAAGGTTCCTCCTTGATTCAGATCCAGCTGCACATCACCAATCAATCACCAGTATTCTAGGTCTTACTCCTCTTAAGATATTCAAGCTTCAGTCGATCCCCTTGCCAAATGATCTCCTTCCCTTTTTATAGTCTCAGGCCTTACTCAAACCATGGTCCAAAACCATTGAGAACCAATACTAGGGACCCAATACCTGGGTTCAACACTTTGGATGCAATACCAAGGTCCAAAACCATAGGTTCAAATATAACGGACTAAATACCATGGACCAAACATAAGTTTTCCCACATGTACGTGCTTTTCTTTGCATGAAAGTGCGTGCATATGTATACGCGCCTTTTGATCGGTAATACCACGTGTATACGCGACTTTGTTAAGAGGAACCTATGTATACCTCATTTTCTTTCATTCTGAGAGCCTGAACTGTGATCTACCATTTGAGTGAGTTGCCATCAAGGACAACACCTATGTCATAGAGCCAAACCTGTGTCATAATGCCAACAATCTCCCCCTTTGGACTTGATGGCAACCCCAAGTCACTCAAAGTCATTCTCCCCCTTTGACATCAAGGGCAAAGGGTTATGCTCCCCCTGAGTACATGCTGAATTCTCTGCTCTGCTGTGCTGTCCAAGCTCCCCCTGACTGTAGGCAAGGTCTACAAGAAGATGTTCTACAAGAAGATACATAACTTTATACATTATAAATGACCTTCCTACCACCAAAGACTCATACATACATCCATCTCCCAACCAAGTGGGGATTGACTCATCTACCCAACCAAGTGGGGATACACCAAGAATTTACACATGATAAAACAAGAACATTACTTCATCCATCCCAGGCATAGTGGGGAAACCAAGATAGGCCGTTACATGACCTTGATAAGAAAAGAAATACATGACATAGAGATGAAATATCTATAGCAAGACTATGATAGTTATCAACAACTATCATCAGCAGCATCTGTCAATCATTATTTAGACCAACAACCATGTTCTCCCTCTGCACCTGTTCCACCTGAAATCAAAACAACTGTAAATTTGAACCAAGATCTTCTAAGATAATGCCAACAATGCATTATTAGAAGAATATATGCTCCCCCTGAACCTGTGCCAGATGGTCTCTGTCAGACCCATATCAGACTCTTTTCATCCTGAGCCTAGCCCACTGCTTGTTTTTAAACCAACATATACACGATTGTGTCTTCATAAACCAGCGTATGTACATGGATCCTCCTCATGAAACTCGCGTACTACCACTTTTCTCTGAAACAGACAAGATTCAACAACAAGATGATGCATCAACTACCCCCAGCTTCTGTCTGAGGTATTCAAATGTATCCCTGAGCAGTGGTTTGGTGAGTATATCAGCAACTTGTTCCTTAGAGGGAACATACTCCTATTTGACCTTTTGTTCAAGCACTTGTTCCAGGAGAAAATGATAATTGATAGGTATGTGCTTAGTCTTTGAATGCATGACAGGATTGTTTGAAATACTGATTGCACTTGTATTATCACAAAAAATGGAGATAGGTGGAGTACAAGTGATTTGAAGGTCTTGCAATGTTTGCATCATCCAAATGAGTTGTGTGCATCAAGATGCAGCAGCTACATATTCTGCTTCAACTGTAGATAATGCAATTGAACTTTGTTTCTTTCTGAACCAAGATACTAATCTAGGACCCATGAAGAATGCACCACCACTAGTGCTTTTTCTATCATCCACGCTTCCTACCCAATCTGCATTTGTATATGCGTGAAGTGTGAGATCTGTACCTCTAGGATACCATAAGCCAAAGTTTTGAGTTCCTTGAAGATACTTGAAAATTCTCTTAACTACCTGAAGATGAGTTTCCTTTGGATTTGCCTGAAACCTTCTGACTATTCCCACTGCATGCATAATATCTGGTCGGGTACCTATTAGATAGAGCAGACTACCAATCATGGATCTATAGGTTGGTTGATGTACTACTGTTGATTCATAATTTGTGCTGAGGCTGCATCCTGTTACCATAGGGGTGCATACTAGTTTCGAATCCTCCATCCCATATTTCTTCAAGATATGCTTGAGATACTTGGTTTGTGATAGAAAAATATCATCTTTGTTTTGCTAGACTTGTAAACCAAGAAAATATGTGAGCTCACCAATCAAGGACATTTCAAATTCCTTTTGCATCACCACGACAAAGTTTTGACTCATGTCTTCTTCATTGCTACCAAAGATGATATCATCAACATACACAACAAGTATTAGCAATTTATCATTATCAATTTTTATATATAGATTGCTATCTTCTGATCCTTTTGAAAAACCTTGTTGATGAATGTACTTGTCCAAATGATAATACCAAGCCCTTGGAGCCTATTTAAGGCCATAGAGAGCCTTTTTGAGTCTACATACAAGTTTTGGATCATTTCCAAGAATAAACCCATCTGGTTGCCCAATATACGCTTCTTCATCCAAGTCTCCATTTAGGAAGGCAGACTTCACGTCCATTTGAAATACTTTGAACTTCTGAAAGCTAGAAAGAGCAAGGAACATTCTTATGGCCTCAAGTCTAGCAACTGGTGCAAAAGTTTCTTCAAAGTCTATACCTTCTTGTTGAGCATACCCTTTACAATCAAGTCTGGCCTTGTTTCTAATCACATCTCCATTTTCATTCAGCTTATTTTTGAATATCCATTTTGTCCCTATGACATTCTTATCTTTTGGTCTAGGAACCAACTCCCAAGTGTTATTCTTTTCAATCTTCTCAAGTTCTTCCTCCATGGCCTTGACCCAACATTCATCTTTGCATGCCTCTCTTACATTTTGTGGTTCAGTGGAGGAGAGCAATGCTAGATAGCTTGAAGCTTCTGAAATGGTTCTTCTTGTTTGAACTCTTGCCTCTTTCTGCCCCAAAATTTGAGTTTCTAGATGATTCTTCTGAACGTACCTGGATGGAGTCTTTTCTTCTATCCTTATTTGTTCTTCTGGTGCCTCATGGGTTTCTTCTTCATCATGAATCTGATTTGATGTTGAAGGATAGTCTTCATCATCTTCAAACTCTTTAGATTTTACTTGCCTAGGAGTGTTTCCTTCTTCATCAACCACTACGTCAATACTTTCAACAATTTTTCCAAGTCTTTTATTGTAACACTTATATGCTTTGTTGTGGGGAGAGTAACCAAGGAGAATTCCTTCATCTGCTCTAGGTTCAAACTTGCCAAGGTTTCATTAGTTTTTTTGATGTAGCATTTGCTTGCAAAAATTTTAACGTATTTTACTGTGGAAGTCTTACCATACCAACGTTCATGAGGAGTCTGAGTGCTGTTTACCCGGACGTTTGTCTTGTTGAGAATAGTAACTGCAACAAATACGGCTTCACCCCAGAAGGTTGCGGGAGTTCTAGACTCATCAAGCATGGCACGAGCCATTTGTTGAACCATTATGTTCATCCTTTACACTACTCCATTTTGCTGAGGAGTCCTTGCAGTAGAGAATTCCCTTCTTATTCCATGTTCTTCACAAAAATTGAAAAATTCATTCGAGGTAAATTCCCCTCCTCAATCAGACCTGAGGCATTTGATTATGTGATCTGATTCATTTTCAACCAAGGCTTTGAATGCTTTGAACTTATCGAAAGCTTCGTCTTTATGCTTCATAAGTCCTATCGAACACATCTTAGAAAAGTCATCAACGAACAATATAAAATATTCTTCTCCTCGAGGTGACCTTTTCATAGATGGACCACATACATCAGTATGGACAAGTTCAAGTGGCATGCTGGCTGATCCTTGCTTCTCAGGGAAATTAGTTCTAGTTTGCTTACCAAACTGACATGATTTGCATAATGTATTGTCTGGAATTCTGATGTCAGGGAGATCACGAACCGCCTGATATTTGCATGCTTTCCTTATCTGAGAGAAGCTTAGATGCCCCAATCTTCTATGCCATAGCCAGTGTTCATCATTCTTTCTTAGATAGCATTGTTGTTGTCCTCCTTTGAGTATGTATAAATAATTTGGAGTTCTTATGCCTTTGATCATTGTTTCTCCTGTATCAAGCTCACGAACAACGCATCCGTTTGATCGAAATATTACTTCATTTCCTTGATCACACATTTGACTGACACTTAATAGATTATGCTTTAAGCCATCAACATACATAACATTGCCAGATTTGACATTTTCTTTCAAGAGAACATAACCTTTACCTTTTATGAGAGCTGGGGTGTCAATTCCAATTGAGACCTTCCTTTCCTTTTCTAAGGCACTATATGAGTGAAGTTTTTCTTTATCACCTGTCATATGTTTCGAGCATCCAATGTCGATGTACCACTGATTTTCCTGTCCTTCTGCATATAAGGCTATCCCACATCTTTCTGGTTGCAATTCTTTCTTTCTCCATGTTTTGGGACTCAATGAAACTTGCTCCTTCTGAGTTGTTTGCTGAAACCTACTCCTGCATTCAGAATCTTCATGACCAAAGTTGTTACAAATAGAACATTTTATTTCATTCTCAAGAGCAGAAAAGTGATTGTAGGTCCTTTTCATGATCATACTCCTTTGTTTTTGAGCTTCCCTAGTCATGATGGTCTTGCAGGCAACACATTGAGCAGCTTTGTGACCAAAGTTATAACAAGAGAAACATTTGCCATTGAAGAAATTCCTGCGATTATCAACCCTACCAACCAAATGATTGTAGTTTCCATTGACATCCATTCTTGAGGCAAATTGAGAATGATTTACCTGTGGTTGGTTGAAGCTTCTGTTCATCCTTGAAGTAGATTTCCCCCGATTTACTTGGTAATCTTTGTTCATTCTTGAAGCAAATTGTCCCTGATTCACCTGGAGATATGCATTATGCTTTTGCTGTCGATTGTCATCCTGTTCACTTCTCCTTGCTGCATCAAGATAACTTTTGGAGGTGGATGGCTTCTGTGCTTGCTTCTGTGCTTGAGACGCTTCTTCAGTATATCCAAGACCTGTCTTGATTAAGGGAGAATGCTGCACTTTGATAATCTCATCTAAAGTTTCAAATCCTTTAGCAAATCTAATATTAAGAGCTTTTGATTTCTCAATATCTTTTCTAAGTCCCACAATTTCACATTCTAACTTTTCATTGTGTTTTTCTCTTTCAACAAGTTGGAATGTCAAAGTATCTATAATCATATTCTTTTCCTCTAAACAAATTTTGAGTTTAGAAATTTCTTCATAGAGACCTTCTTCATCTATAGCATCCAAGAAATCATCATCTTCAAAAGCCATCAAAAGTCTATAATCATTACATTGCTCATCTTCATCACTATTTGAATATCCATCATTGTCTTCATATGTATAATAGCTCTTCTTACTTACATTCTATTTTTTGTTCCATCTAACTGGTTCTTTACTGTTAGTTCTAGTCTTCGTAGCCTGTCATCATGGATCAACATGAGCTCTTACTATGTTTGGTTTGGTTAGATGTTTTGCACATGATGTTCATCACAAAACATGTCACAAGTGTGTCCATCAGAAGAAGCTCGGAAAAATCTTTCCAACGGTATATCACACTCCCGTAACCGGCTCCCGGATTAGAAGATATGATCAAAATGAATGAGTGATTCTTGGTTATGCATGTTTTGAGGTGAACTATGTGGGAGATATACAGTGATATTTGGAGCCTACATTTAAACAAAGCAAGATTTTCATATTTTTTTATTGTTTTAGTCATTTTAGTGCGGGGCATTTTACAATAGATGGAAAGTAATTTTGAGAAACCCAAAGAGGATTTTTTTAATAATGAGCCATATAACAAAAACCTCTTTCATTTTATTCATAGGTGTCATGGATTGGGATATGTGACTGGATCTTTACAGCTCATTTTCACAGATTTAAATTTTTAATGATTTTCTGTTTTAGAGATGATTTTGTGGAACAGATTGCGAGCAACTGGAAATGAATTTCCCAAATTTGAGAGAGGTTTTTCTCCAAAATGACCTTATCTACAAAAACCTCTTTCATTTTTGTAACAGGTGCTATGTTTTAGGAGATACGAGTTCATCTTCAACACCTATTTTCAGAAATTCGGCCCAAGTTTAATGTAACTGATTCTATTTTGAAGAAAATGGTTGAGCTCAATTCCCTTTGTACAAGGATCAGAAAATGTATATATTTTATCAATTTAATAGTGTATGAGTTGGATTTTGGTAGAAGGTTGGACTTTTGAGAAAGCCTTGAGCTTCATTGTATACTCTTATCAGCATTTTGGCTAAGGAATTGAGACCAGGGTTTGCAGCACTCTTTGGGATCCATATGGCAATTTGTCTTGGTACAGTGATTTCTTTTGTAATTGTGAATGTTTTATGTGATTACATGCCATTATCTATCTTGTTTCTTCCTAACTAAATCAAACAAGAGTGTAAGTAGAATCCATTGAAATTGCAGTGCTCTACTTGAGGTTTGCTTTAGTTTCTTGATGTTTTCAGCTGTTTGGAGAGGATCCATGTCTTTCCTTGCCCTCCTCAGCTCCTCACCTGTCTAATCCTTCCATTTCATTCAATTTTAAGTGCCATAAACAATTTCCTACCTTGCCCCATTGAGACCTCTGCAATACTGAGCCTCATCCCTGCACCCAAAATCTGCCTTTTCATCTAAGCCAACAAAATCATCATTTATTCCAAAACTCTTGCACACATATATCTAGCCTAAAATCAGTAGTTAAATCAGTCATCTCAAGCCTTTAGGGATTAAAATTTGCTGAGATTGACCCAAAGAGAGCCCTCTTTTGACCTGGTAGGGCTAGCTACCAGGCTGAGCGTGGTTTGATGTGGACCTAGAATCTTACCTTTTCATCCTGAGGTAAATCTAGGCCCTAACACTTACCTTTGTCAAGTTTATCTTTATGAGGACACTTGGCAGCATAATGACCGACTCTTCCACAAGCAAAGCATTTGAAAGGTAGCTTACCTCTGAATCTTCCAGTTCCCCGTTGAAGGTTCTTGACAAAATTTGATTCTTCCTCTTCTTCTGACATATGTCCTGACTCATTGTAATCTCCTTTTCCTGAGGCTTTGAATGCAGCTTCTCTCCTGTCTGATGGTCCCCCTTTTCTCATTTTGTAAGCAATTAGGATTCCGTGCAGCTGTGACATGGTAATGCTCTGTAGATTCTGCTTTTCTTCTATGGCAGAAACTTTTGAATCAAACTTAGGAGACAAAGATCTTAGAACCTTTTCAACCAAAACAACTTCTTTTATTTCTTCACCCAAGTTTTTCATACAATTAACAATCTCATCTATACGTAGGAAATAGTTAGCCACACTTTCATCATTGTGCATTCTGAGATTTTCATATTGAATTTTGAGAGTTTGTAGTTTTGCTCATTTTACCTGATCATCTCCTTCATAGCTCAGAACGATCTTGTCCCATATTTCTTTTGCGGTTTTGAGCTGCATAACCTTGACAAATTCTGATTGAGATAGACTCCCTAATAGAGTATTGACAGCTTTTGCATTTGTTTCATACTGCTTCTTAACAGCTGTATCTGTAGGAGTTGTTGATGGAAATGTGTATCCTGTTTCCAAAATATCCCAAACTTCTATACCAAGAGATTGAAGATAGGCAGTGATTCTTACCTTCCAATAGACAAAGTTGTTCCCATCAAAAATTGGTGGCCTGATTGATGCTTCTTTCTTGTAGTTGCTCATGATGATAGATCTTCCTTCAAGCACTCAAGCTTCTTCTAAAGGACCTGCTTTGATACCAATTGTTGGAAATAATATTGAGAGGGGGGGTGAATCAGTATTATTAAGTCAATTATTTTTCATTTCATACACAGATTTGTATACACTACTTCAATTAGTGAAAACAACGTGTATACGCAACTCTGGTTAATTAAATTCACGTATAACTTACATACTTATAATTTAATTTATTCTTCAGATGTTGATCATTAATCTGTGTGTCAGAACCATATAAATAGTAACCAGGAACAGAAAAATAGAGCAGACAGTCACACAAAAGAACACAAGATATAAGGTGGAAACCCAATGTGGGTGAAAACCACCTGCTGCAATTCATCTCTATCTTCTTTCAATTAGAAACTTCTTTTTACAATGTTTCTGTACGTGTGCAGTCTTATACCAGTACACAGGCGGCTACCTACAGAAGGCTACTACCTTCTCTCGTTCTTCAGCTTCTTCTGGAAGGGAGGTACAACCCCCTTAGCTCTTGTACTAGATGATGTACTAGTACGTAGGTGCTGACCTACAGAATGCTGCAACCTTCTCTTTCTTTCAGGGACCACATTTCATAAATTTTCATACTGGATCCATGAATAACATCAATCAAACATCAAGTATAACTCCAATAGCCAATCTCCTTGTACAAATCAATACTGAATCAAAAAATCACTTCTCTGTATGCTATACCCAGAAAACAATCATTGTAACCAGACACCAATCTTGAACCCAGAATATTGAAGCCAACAGATTTCATGAGACATACGCTACATCAATATGCAGAAACTTGCATACATATGCAGCTGTATCAAAACCAACCGGCGTATACGCTGTCTTCACTTGCTAAACCTGTGTGTATACGTGCATATGCTACGCCAAACCGGCGTACAGATCTATAAAAGATAATTTACCCTTTTACTTAATCAGACATCAATTATACCCAGATTATCAGATTTATAGATCTAATCATGCGCCAATTATACATAGTGATACTACTATTCAAGCCTTAAGATCTCGACCCATCAATAGAACTTATCTATCTTGTAACGCTCAGGTTCCTCCTTGATTCAGATCCAGCTGCACATCACCAACCAATCACTAGTATTCTAGGTCTTACTCCTCTTAAGATATTCAAGCTTCAGTCGATCCCCTTGCCAAATGATCTCCTCCCCTTTTTATAGTCTTAGGCCTTACTCAAACCATGGTCCAAAACCATTGAGAACCAATACTAGGGACCCAATACCTGGGTTCAACACTTTGGATGCAATACCAAGGTCCAAAACCATAGGTTCAAATATAATGGACTAAATACCATGGACCAAACATAAGTTTTCCCACATGTACGCACTTTTCTTTGCATGAAAGTGCGTGCATACATATACGCGCCTTTTGATCGGTAATACCGCGTGTATATGCGACTTTGTTAAGAGGAACCTGCGTATACCTCATTTTCTTTCATTCTGAGAGCTTGAACTGTGATCTGCCATTTGAGTGAATTGCCATCAAGGACAACACCTATGTCATAAAGCCAAACCTGTGTCATAATGCCAACAGATGTCATGATGCTAATAGCCATGATAGATATATGTTTATGATCTAACAGATCTGCCATTGCTTGACTCTAGTAGAGACAGGTTGATGATATGAATGAAGATGAATGAAGTAGATTCCCAGTCAGAGGGAGAATCTCTTCTCAAGATTCTTACTCTTATTACTATTTTCATTATGTACTGTTGAATCATGATTTATGTGCATCTGATATTATTGTTCTGCAACAAAGTCTCAAATCTAAAGATTATATAGAAATGAGGGTTCCTGCTCCGGACACAGGAATGGAAATGGGAAATCTCGTCCCTAGACGCACACATGCAAAGGACCAGATAACATCCAAGAATCTAACCTAAAGGAAGTGTACAGGGGTTTGACTACATTTGACGATCATATGAATCTTTCTGAAGCTATTTGGACTCTAAAGTTATTTTGCCACTGTAGTCTGATTTCTAAAGTTGTTGAGTTAAATTGCTGATCACATAAACATGAAGTATTGTGCATGAAAACAGTTTTTCACCTAAAATATGTTAGTACCACAGATGTGTTGTAGATAACAACATGATATGCAAGTATAAAAAGCTTTAATGTTTGCCATAACATGAACATGCAAACTGAAATTGTGTTTACAGGTGACCGAGACATACATATAGATATGTCACTATGTTTTTGCTACAAGAGGTTGGCATGATTTGGCTTATTGATATAGATGAATAATGTTTTGTCATGATGCTTGAAAACAACTTTGAATTGATGATTGAAATTTGGACTTGACCTGATGTCAAATGATTTGATCCGACGATTGTTGATTTGGTTTGATGTCTATGCTATGTCGGCATAATGACTTATGTGGGTATTTGGAAAAATGGTTTTGTATTGGCCTCCTTGTTCCTAGCACAATGTTTAAGGTACTGATAGTTGTGATTCAACATGAAATTGAAACATGCATGACTCATCCTTGGTGTATGCATTTGCACCTAGCTCTACCTATATCCTAGTTGAAAGAATTGATATTGTGATGTTGATGACTTTGATATTGGTTGTGATCTGACTGCTAAACTTTGATAAGATGACTTTGTTGATGTGATGGTACAACATTGATTTATGTAAGGCTAATTATGTTGGCTTAGCAAGGCATTATGCTGAGAGAATTGCATGAAGCAAAATCCCTAATCTAGATATGTCTATATTTGACATTTATCTAATGAAGTAAAGATGATGAGTTCCAAGGTATAATGGCTTTTATTTTTATTATGATTGTGGCCTTATATCTTGATAATCTACTCTTGACAGGTGATGATCCTTTGATGATCTAAATCAAAGGGATATGGATTCCAAAGCTCAAAATGATGTATCATGGCATGATGAATCGATTTCCTGAATTTGGAAAATAAATATTGCAAATCTATTCGAAAATGTTTTTGAATAATGAAAATGAAAATCCTTGGATACTCTGATTTGAAGTTCAATATGTTGTTGAACTTGACATGGCATCCATCAGTTGATTGAATAATTGATGTTCTATTTCAAACATCTATCTCTATATGTATGGTGTTCATAGAACTTGAATAAATTCATGAGTGAGCCGCTTCATTCACATAGAGTTTCCATCAAGCATCCTTTGAAATATCTTCATGAGATATTCTATTTTTGAGGCTGAGATATTTCTCCTATGATATGTGACTTCATGGATGTATTGTTGTTGATTTGGATGCTTCTTTAGTATGATATTTGCCATGATATCTTGGATGAGAGGTTCATATACGATTGAGGATGAGTATGATGTTGCTAACATGGATAGCTGTGAGGAAGGATGAAGAAGCTCCTTAGAGAGTTTTCTAAGCATGATCTAGATATGGCAGAGAGTGAGATACGATTGACAAAAAATCCCATATTTATAGTTGGGACCAAGATAATCTCATATATTGAGACAGTGTAATTCTTCAAAACAAGCTCAGGCTTGTGGTTGGCACCTCCTTGAGAGGGAGGATGATTATGGTATCCTTTTGTGATTTATATGATTATTTATGTTCTGACATGATATTGATTTGATGTCTTGTATGAACAAGAAACAAATTCTACTGAGACAAGAAGATACCAGATTTTAGTATGATGAGAGTAGCACTGATCGAGGAAACTAAGCCAACTCTTCCTCCCTATCTAAGCTCCTAGGGTGAGGAATTGAGATGGAGGACTTGTGGGGTTGAGGGAACTCTGAACAATAGGGTATGACACCTATTTGTTACCCATAGGGTTGAATATTTTTCTCCCCTATCTTCATAGGGTAGTAGAATGCTGCTCCCATGTCTAGTCTTTACAAAGTATACCCCAGTTGGCATCATACCCACAAGCAGGGCTTGTCAGGAATATCACTCCTTGTTTGGCCAATGAGTTGAGAGTGTACTTGGGGTGTACAACCCAAGTGAATTATGATGCAGTTGTTCTACCACATGAATATTTAGGGTCATCGATGGGAAGATCAATAGGCAATAGGATGGGTTGAGATAACCCTATGCGATTCTAGGTTGAGATTAGGCTCCCTGATGAGATGCGCTCCCCTATGCGTTTGTATATCCTATTTCTTGATATGGGGTTGTATATGTATAGCTCCCCCATGATATTTCGGGTCGAGATGCGTTCCTTGATGTGGTTTCAGGTTGAGATGTGCTCCTTGATGATATGCTCTCTAATGATGATTGATGATGATATTTCAGGTAGTAGCCCACTGGAAATGACTCCAAGTAATAGCCTGATGGATAAAGGGTTGTATCTTGGGCTCCCCTCCAGTAACAAATTCTTCTTATTCTATATTTGAGAATGTTCAACATATGAGCAGGAACAATCAAGAGATAAGCAGGAATAAGAAATGGATAAATCGAGATGTACATTGATGATTTGTGATGATGAGATACTTGAGGTGGTCATGGCATGATGAGTACATTATAGATATGAATAGTGATGATAGGTGATGACACTTGAAGACACAAGAGTGGAATATTGATCGATGGACATATATTGGCAGGTGGAATTCTCCCTAGTAGAGAGGGAGTATTAATTTTTATAATTTCAGTAAAATTCCACCTTGGAAAAATCAGGTGACTGATATGATGATTGCATTAGATTCCTGTTTTTGAGAGGACCAAAATCCACCTAAATATCACCTTATTTGGACAAGAAAAAGTTGGTTTTTGAATTTATTTATTCACTCATGTATATTGGGTTAGGTTAGCCCTAAGCACATTTTAAATTGGACAGGTTGGCCTCAACCCTAAGTGGAACATCGTGAAAGCCTATAAATAGAAGAGACCTCAAGCTCAATTGGATACATTGATCAGACCATCTTCTCTTCTCTTATTGTCTTAGTTCACATAGGTCTGATGGAGGAAAGCTTGCACAAAGGGTCTGAAACTACAGGGTCAAGCTCACAGTAATCTAAGGTTTTCTAGATCTCTGACACTGGAATGTAACTGAGTATTTTCGTCCCTGGACGCTGGCATAGTATGGTCCTGAAAGCATCCAGGGAGCCTTGGACGCTAGCACAAAGTGTTCATGGGAACGTTTGGGAGGCTAGGGTTTCTGCTGCTTAGTTTGGTCCCCAGACGCACGCACAGTCTAGTCTAGGTTGCCATAGATGCTCACATAGAAGCCTTATGAGAGCATCCAATGTTTGAGGTAGATCTAGGTATGTTTGACCTCAGACACACTCATATAGTTAACTTGGGAGCGTCCAGATGTTCCAGACACAGTCTTCCAGTTCTGCAAAGAGCATCCAAGACTTCCATAGATGCTCGCACAACCCCTCCTCCATGCGTCCATACTCAAAGATGATAGTTTAGTATTCCGAAGATTCTAATCAATGAAAATAGTGTTCAACACAACGACAACAATATCTAGCAGTTGACTACAATCAATGACAACACACTACAGTCCTTAGAATCAGGGTTGTGATTATAAGCATGATTAGATCCATTTCATGGATATTATAGTTGTTTTGTTGCATAGATAAATTTATGTTCATTTTACTCTCTTTTGATGAATCATTTGATGATGATCTAAGAAGAAGAATATTTGCAAGGGTTTTCCCCATAGTGGGTTTTGCCTTGGTCCCAGACCAATCCTGGTGTCTCTCTTTGTGTGCATGATTTTATTCTATTGTTCCTTTATGTTCCATTACATTGATGATGATGTTGTTCTTTCTATATAATTGCATGTGATGATGAATAATGGTGTAGTTATGAATATTGTAATGATGATATGGGGTGAACTTAATGTATTAATGAAGAAATGAAATTATCAAAGCAAAGAACAATGTAGCCCTATGAAAAATTAACACTCTTTCCATTCAACAATGTATATTTTATAAGCATGGCCTGTTATCTGTTTGTATTCTCTACAGGAATATGAAATGAGAATTTGCTTCTTGGTCTTCCAAGACTGTTCACAATTAATCTCTTCATTTTCAATGTTGAAAATCATAATTTTGTAATATGGAATAGAGTTGCAATAAAATGGATCAACAACAATGATTGTAAAAGACATATCTAGAAACTTCTTAGTTTGTATTGGTTACACTTTCCAAATTTTTACGAGATACTTGTTAATGATTAATAAAAGTATACATTTTCAAAATAGCTATGTCATGAGTCATTTTCCAATTCAATCAACATATCTATCAATGTCTTAGCCTTTGCACTTCACATCACTTTCAACATTTTGCATTCAATCCTTCAACATTATTGTGAACTTCACATTCAACATAAATTATCACCAATGTGATCAATGACATCAATGACAATATTACCAACATTCTCCCCCTTTGGTATTGATGACAAATTTTTCTGTTGTTGCTCATGAAATTACCTATTCTTTTTACCTCTGTCTATCTCCCCCTTTGACATCAATGACATGGTATTTACCTTTGCAGAACAAAATGGATGTTGGAGAATGTAGAGTGTTGTAATTGAAAATACTGCTTCAAAATCTGTTTAATAAATCCATTTAAAAACTATTCTCTAGTGTTTTTGCATGATAGGGCACAAAATGCTAATTTTAAAAGATACTGCTGAGTGATCCAATTAGAATTTTGTTCTCCATAGTTGAATTAGTAGTGTATCTACCAAGGGTATGCGACATATAGACAATGTTGGCTTAATCAGAGATGTTGTTGCCTTGAATAATATATAACATATAAAGTATTTGACAAAGCATGTATATAATAATACACCAGGTATATAATACGACCATGTATATAGTGTTTATGTACAACACATGTATATACAAAACCAACTATAATATTAAGACAACACATGGATATACACCACCAAGGGTGATATTAAGGTAACCCATCCATTATGAATGTTAACCATTTGTAATAATGCACAACCATAGATTAAAAGATGGATCATATAATACCTCCAAACCATATATAGTAATGCCATCCAAAATAATAATAATGTGAATCCAAGAACGTTGGATCATTAATAAAGCCAAACCATAAATAACGCCAACCATAACAAGTGCAATAACATTGGAGTTTAATATGTTAACACTGGAGTTGAGCATTGGATCATTAATACTGAACGCTGGAGTTGAACGTTGGTTATGCACCACCAAGGATAACACATACAATATGTAATAGTGTTGTAGTTTAACGCTGGTTAACACCATACATATATATACTATCTTTGTGAGATCCAACGCATACCATATGTCAACCATATCTCCGTGAGGGATGAAATTAACTTGTAAATATTATCTTGAGAATGCATCTCCAAGAGAAAAGTCCTAGCTCTACATCATCATATTCTGAGATTCTGTGATGTTTCATATCATCTTCCCAAAACAGACTCTCGAAAGCACTAAGCACAAAAAAGAGTCGTGAATTTATAGTTTCCTTGATGATTTGTGCATCAATACTAGTCCCACATCTTGGTTTCTTTAACCAGGTAAGTTACACCTATGATCTTGTATACTATATACCAAATAAAAAAAAGAAGTAGTCAACCTTCAAGTTGAAGACCTGAGTCTATAAATACATCACTGTTAGTGCATCACACTTCCAACCAAAAATTCTGTGGTTGATAGTTGATTTATCTGTGTCATCAATTGTTTTTTTTTTTAAGTTATGGTTCTAAAACCATATTCTTACAGTCATTTTCTTGGTTTTTTTCACATTCAGTAGACATTTGGGTTCCCACCAAAGACTTGTTTTATAGACATATCCACACCAACCATGCCAGACTTATCAGATAATTGTGTCACTTTAAAACCATTGCCTTGTATTCCCACTTGTAAGGAAAGATTCTAGTCAGGATAGTTCTTTAATAGTGGCACTCCTTGGTCTTGAATCTTCACTTTGAATGATTTTTGAGCCCTTGATTTGAGCCTTTCAACTCCAACAGATTCATGGAGAGAGCCCATATATTCTCAATATTTCCTCCATAATATTAGAGTCTATTGTAGGGGTGCCATGTATTGGCTATGGGAGGCCACTCCAGAATTGTTTTCTGGCTAGAAGACCAACAGATAGGAAATGCTTGAAGTTGAAAAAACCACAGTGGTACTTGATGATTCCACCAACATTCAACGCAATCCATTCAAACACATTCCATTGAAACACAACATTCAACACAATCCATTCATTGAAGTATTTTAATATATAATGTTGCTCGGATTAGGACATAAAACCCTAATATTGGTTTTTCTTATTCGACAAAACCAATGCAAGAAATATTATTGGGGCACAATATAAAACATATTAATGTTAGCCAAAGCAATTTTTTTTTGACACGGGTTGCTTTGCTTTGTTCGAAAGATTCACCAAATGAACGATCAACTATGAGAGACGTAGTATTGGTATTGGAGAGGTTCAGAAATGATTTGGGGGCAAATGAAATTTCTTTTAGGAAATTAAGACAAAGCATATCTAATTTGCTTAGCAATACAAATGCAACAAGGAGGGATGCACATGCATCAAATGCCCATAATTCTTCTTCATTTTAGTTTGTGAAAATTGCAATACCAGAAGATTTCAATATTGCTATTATTCATACAATGACACTTATTTTTTTAACTTATAATTGTTGAAGTAAATCTCTATTAGTATTTATATCTATATGCCATTATTGTCGAAAGAAAAAGTGCATGCTTTTGCAGCACAATATTACATAAATTGCAACTGGTTTAGTTTATTATCCATTCATAATGCCAATATTTTTAATTATCAAAAAGAAAAAATCCTCTCTTTGTTTTTCTATAATTGAAAGGCTATGATTATTTAAAAAAAACATCTATGGCTTCTAAACACATATTTTAGCATAATGAATTGATTTTATGAATTATGTTGGAGTTTGATTCCTTTTCTAATATTATCTTTCATTGTTCAACTAAATTTTTATTAATGTTTACTATCTATTTATAATTAATATTAATGTGAAAATTAAATGCTTTAGTATCACTTTATTAACTAGATGAAAAATTTACATCATGATGCGATTTATTATTATCAGCCATGATGTCAATATTCATATCCACAAAGTAAGAGCCCCTAGGAAAGAAATAAGAAAAAAACCATAGGAAAGTAATTGTATTATCCTTGTAGCATAAGTGAATGGATTATTATTATTTTAAGTTTAATTATAAGTAATTTGTTTACGTTATTAACAATAGTTTATATATTGAAAATTCATTTAAATGTGATTATTTAGTTATTTTCATATAAATCAAATTAATGATACATCAATAAGAAGTCTTTTCTTTTAAATATATAATTTGGTCAATTTAAATTATATATAAATTGTTTAAAATTTCAACAAAATTTTAAAAAGGTGAATTTTCATTTTAAATATGATTTTTTCTTTTTCTTATAAATTGGATTAATGAACGAGTAATTCAACTTGATGTTGTACTATATACAATGTATTCCTTAAGCATACAATTTTGATTTACAAATCATGCTAAAAGACATGAAAATTAATATTATGAAATTATGACTTATTATAGCTTTTAGTAATTTTGATCTTTTTTAGTTATATTATAACTATATTATCTATAAATTTTCTATCTTCATATATTTTTACACACGTGTTTAAGAGACATCCTTACCCTTTCAACCCTGGTTGTTTTCAAAGGACTCTTGTTGACCATGTAGATATTTGGCTTCTTGTAGTAAAGTTCTTATATCCTATTCAACACTTCAATTTGATAGTTAATCTTATTGATAAAACAATGAGATACGAAGATTGAGGTTTCTCTTTCTATGCTCCTATTGATAAAGTAGAGAGTGATGAAATCTAAGGTTTTATTTTTAAGTTAGCCTCTCTAGCTTCAAGTGGATAGAGGTTTGTTAAATATCGTATAAATATGTTATTATTTCAAAATGGAAAATCACATAGACTTCATTTCTCAAATTTCTAAGTAGCATGTTCATCGATATGTCATTGAATTTATCTTAAAATACATTGTTAGGCTCGATTCCAAATTTAATTAGAATTTATGAGCTTATGAGCTTAGATCTCTCTACCAACTTCCTATTAAGGACAATTCAAAGTACTCAAGAATTTGGAAATGCTTCAGTGATTGAAATTTTCTTTCAATAATATCATGGGGGAAATTCCAAAAGGGTTTTTTTTTTCTTCCAAATAGAACAACTCTCATGTCCTTCATTGGAAATCCTATCCATTTTAGACCACAAGTTTTCCAATTACCTATCTCTCAAACAACAAGAAGTCATTTTGTACCTGTGAAGGAGTATTATTGCTAATGAGTGGACTACTACGTTTATATTGTGTTGTCTACTTTTGAGATTCATTTGGAAAGGAAATAAGTGTATGCAAAATGTTGATTCTTGCAATGTATTGTCCAAAGATTAGAGTAGAAAAGGATCCCATATCAAGGGATTCACATAGAAACTAATGGATTTACCAAGGCCAACTTGTTTGCAATGAGGAATTTTGTGATTGATAAGGGAACTTTGATTGATGACACACTTTTTGCTATGAAAGTTTTGCAGTTGAAAAAGGCAAGGTTGAAAATAATTTTAGAGTAGAATGTAATGTTCTACTAAAGGCTCAACAATGAAATTTGGTGAGAATAATAACTTCATGTTCTAGCTCCATTTTAAAGGATTATTGTTCTAATTTATGTCTAACAGAAGCTTGGAGAAGCATTTGTATCCTAATAGAGGTGACAAAAATGGTGAAAATGTATGTGAATTGGCATTAAAAATAGAAGTAGACATTGCCATATATGTGACACATGCCATGGAATATTTTCATCATAATTTTTTTGTTCAAGTAGTGCATTTTTATTTAATACCCAATAGCATGCTTTTGGATGAAGACATGACGGGAAATATAATGGATTTTGGTATTGTAAAATTAATTGATACAACCCCTACTAACTCACTTTAACACTTGCTTTGAAAGGATCCATGGGATAAATTGTCCCAAGTATGACATTTTAGAACATTAATTTTACTTGTTGTTTTGCATCAAAAATTACAGTACAAATTGGTTAGGCCCAAAATTTGATGAAGGTTGATTTCACTGTAGAGTATGGATTAAGTGAGAGAATGGCTACCAAAGTCGATATTTATAGCTATGACATTTTGTTATTGGAAATGCTTACTAGAAAGCAACCAACTAGTGAAATGTATTTTGGTGACCTAACCTTGCATAAGTGAGTGAAGCGAGTGTTTCCAAACATAGTGAACGAAGTATTTCACTTGAGTATTTTTAGCAAGGTGGATGGAGATGAATTTGGAGAAAACAATGTACATAATTACTTTCTTTGCTACAAGTTAGTTTTCTTTGCTAAAAATATTCACACAATGAATGACTAACAATGAAAGAAGTGGTAATGGTATTCGAGGGCCTTAGAAATGGTTTGGAGGAAAAAAATTGTCTCTAACTTATAAACACATATTTTAGCTTAATGAATTGATTATATGAATTATACTGGAGTTTGATTATTTTTTAATATTATTTTAAATTAATCAACCAAACTTTTATTAGTGTTTATTATCTATTTATAATTAATATTAATGTAAAAATTAAATGCTTTAGTGACATTTTATTAACTATATGAAAAATTTACATCTTCATACGATTTATTATTATCATCTGTCATGTCAATATTCATATCGATAAAGTAAGAGCCCCTCAGAAAAATATCATAGGAAACTAATTGTATTATATTTAGAACATAACTGAACGGATTATTATTTTAACTATAAGTAATTTTTTATGTTGTTAACAACAGTTTAAATGTTGAAATCCATTTAAATGCGTTTTTTTTTTTAATTTCCTATAAATTAAATTGATGAGACATAAAAAACAATTCTAGTATTTTAAATATATAATTTGATCAATTTAAATTTAAGTTATATATAATTTATTTAAATTATCAACAAAATTTTAAAAGTTGAATTTTAATTTTAAATATGATATTTTAATTTTTTTATAAATAAGATTAATCAACCATTAATTGAACTCGATGTTGTACAATGTATTTTTTAAGCATACAATTTTGATTTGGCAATCATGCTAAATGGATAAAAATTAATATTATGAAACTATGAATTATTATAATTTTTAGTATTTTTTATTCTTTTAGTTATATTATAACTATAGCATCTATAAATTTTCTATCTACATATATTGTTGCACACAAGTTTGAGAGATGTCCTTACCATTTTCATTGAAGTATTGTTGACCATGTAAATATTTGGCTTATTGTAGTAAGGTTCTTATATCCTAGTCTACAATTCAATTTGATAGTTAGTCTTATTCATAAAACAATGAGATATGGAAATTGAGGTTTTTTCTATGCCCTATTCATAAAGTAGTGAGTGATGAAATCTAAGGTTTTATGTAAATTTTGTCTCTCTAGCTTCAAGTGGATAGAGGTTTGCTGAATATTGTATAAATATGTTATTATTTCAAAATGGAAAATCACATAAGTTTCATTTCTCAAATTTCTAAGTAGCATGTTCACCGATATGTTCATTGAATTTATATTAAAATACATTATTAGGCTCTATTCCAAATTCAATTGAAAATTTGTAGAGTCTTATGAACTTAGATCTCTCTTCCAACTCCCTATTAAGGACAATTCCAATTACTCAAGAATTTTGAAATGATTTAGTATTTGAAACTCTCTTTTAATAATCTCAAGGAGGAAATTCCAAAAGTGGAGTTTTTTTTCCAAACAGAATAGTTGTCATGTCCTTCATTGGAAATCTTGGCCTGTTTAGACCACAAGCATTCCAATTATATATCTCTCAAACAACAAGAGGTCATTTTGCATCTATGAAAGAATATTATTGCTAATGAGTAGAGCTATTGCTTTTGTATTATGTTGTCTACTTTTGAGATTCATTTGGAAAGGAAATAAGTGTATACAAAATGTTTATTCTTGCAACAAATTATCCAAAGGAGAGAACAGAAAAGGATCCCATATCAAGAGATTGACATAACAACTAATGGATTTACCAAGGCCAACTTGTTAGGAAAAAAATATTTTTGTAATTTATAAGGGAACTTTAATTGATGACACACTTATTGCTATGAAATTTTTTCAATTGCAAAAGACAAGGTTGAAAAGAGTTTTAGAGTAAAATGTAATGTTCTACTAAAGTTTCAACATTGAAATCTGGTGAAAATCATAACTTCATGTTCCCACCTCCATTTTAAAGGATTAGTGTTACAATTTATGTATAACACAATCTTGGAGAAGAATTTGTATCCTAGTAGAAGTGATAACAATGGTGAATATGCACATGAACTAGAATTGAAAACACAATTAGAAATTGCCATAGAACTGGCCCATTCCATGGAATACTTTCATCATGATTCTTTTGTTAAAAATAGAAACAAGAAATTCCAATTTAATTTGTCCTTGAATTAAATTTTAATTCTATTCTCATAACAACTTGTAATAATTAATTAAGTTAAATTGACTTATTTGACTTAGGAAATTCGAGTTGGAAGTTTATCTAGAGTCATGTAGAGTGACCCCTAAATTTTAGGGGCCCAGGTTGAGTTCTTTGGAGTTGTAATTAGAACACTCAGTCTAACTGAGTTATAGTCAGATAAACTAGTTCTAACTATTGGAGGAACTAGTAGAGGTCTAGTAGTGGAGTAGTGCACTAGTGCATCACTAGTACCACACCAGTTAACTGAAGATTCACTCACAAATAATTCATGCATGTTAGTTCAGATGAAGACCCAGTTGAGATTAGAGTTCAGGGACAATGTACTATCAGTTGTATAATTTTCCGAGTTGTATAGATGGTGCATGCAATCAGTTGAGGACCTATGTTTGGTTTGTGCAGTTATGGAGAGTGGATTTCCCAATTAAATATGGGCTAATTCTCTCAGGAATTTTGAAAGGAAGTAGGGGCTTGGCAGGCAACAAAATTGGTTAAGTGTTGGTTTGAGCTGGCTTGTGAGGTAGAGAGTTAGATTTTACTAGTGCAGGAATTGTTCAGGATGAACAAGCATTGTATTTTCTTCTCAGATCTTTTGGTTAATTTAATCTAGATAGTCAGGGTTTTTAGCAGTTGCTTTCCCTAGAGAAATATTGTGTTATGTGTGATTGATATTCTTCCTCTTTTTGCTTATTTTTTTCATCGATCATTATTGGTTTCCACTGAGAAGAGTAAATTATATTCTTGTCTTATGTTTTAGAAAATCATATAAGTAGTTGAATATATAGAAAAATCTACATGGTATCAGAGTTGAAGATAGTATAAAAGAGGAGATTTCAAGTTTGGTGTGCAGGTGAAAATTGAATTTGCAAGTTCATACTTCAGAGAAACAATATGTCTTTCTATGGGTTGCGACTTGAGAATGCCTTGGAGGGTAGCTCAAATTACATAGCTTATAAGTAAATGATGGAAGTAATGTTGCAAGACAATGGCCTCAAGGAATTCATAGATCACGACATTCCTAAGCCTCCAATGTTGGATGCTAAAGATCTGGTTAAGTGGAGAAAGTGTGTGGCAAAAGTGAGAAGGATTATCCTGGAGAGAGTTTGATACCACATTGTCTTGAGTCTTCATGACAAGGATACTCCATACTCAATGTGGAAGGCATTGACGAACTTGTTTCAAAATAGTAGTGATCATAGGAAATTGCCACTGAAGGACAAACTCCGAAAGATCAAGATGGAGAAGGGCGACGCTGTTTTGAAATACTTGACCAAGTTCACCCATTCTTGGGATGAGCTTGTAAGTGTTGGGATCACTATTTCCAAGGACGATATGGTAAGCCTATCTCTTTTAGGAGTTCCCAAGAGTTGGCATAGTTATCAGGACTCTATCAATGGGAGGGAGAAGCTACCAGATTGGGAATGGCTATGGTTGGATTTGGTACAGGAAGAGATTCATATGAATACCAGAGACTAATCCTCATCAAAGACTGATGATGAGGAAAATTGTGCCTTAGCAGGGAAGGGGAAGGCATCCCATTCCAAATCAGATTTTTGTCATGGAGGCAAGAAGAAGGACATGTCAAAATTCAAGTGCTTTCATTGTCATGAGTTGGGACATTTTGCCACAAATTGTCCACTTAAGAAGGCTAGTAAGAATCCCTCAGGAGGAGCAGCAGGAGGTGAGGCGCTTGCCTCACAATTTGAACTGGACTTTACCCTCATCGCATATATGGTGTCATTGATGATAGGTAGTGTATGGTACCTAGAAAGTGGAGCTTATTTCCACATGACTGGTAACAAGGAAATCTTCAGTAACATGTAGGAAAAGGATCACCAGATGCATATCAATATGGGTGATGACGGGAGGTATAGTGCTACCGAGCTTGGTACATTTACCTTTCAGAGGGAGTCAGGTGCTCCCCTCACTTTGCGAGATGTTATGTATATTCTTGGTTTGAAGAAGAACTTGGTATCTGTAGCCATGTTGGAGGATAGAGGCTATGATGTGATCTTTAGTAAGGGAAATGCATTCCTTCGTCACATAGCCATGAGACAAGTAAAGAGGATAGGGGTTCAGGTGAAGAATATCTACAGGTAAAGAGGATAGGGGTACAAGTAAAGAGGATAGAGGTCCAGTGTGTGCTTCATTAATTATGTTGTCTCTTTCCTATTTTAATGCACATAATATAAGTTACGTTTTATGGTCCCAACTTCTATACATATCCATTCATGAGTGTATATGGGGTGACCTTCATTACCAATGCATTTGTTTTGTGTTTTAGAAGATCCTTTGGTTCCTTCTTCTCTTGTAAAAATTGTACGATATCTTCCAAATCCATGGGGTCTCTTTAACTTGAAATAGGTGTCTAGAAGCTCATATTATATTCTTGTTGGGAGAAATAGAGTGACTTTTAAACCATTTAATTCTAAAACAAGTCTATTTCACATTACTGAAATTAACAGAATACAATTTACAAAAGTTACGTGAAATCTTTGGTAGCCTAATCTTTCTTAATAAATAATAAATCGTTATCATCAAACAATACGGAATCAAAAGGTTTTCAAAATAAATAACATTTTATCAAATCATTATTATATTGGTTTATTAATTGAATTTTATTAAATTAAAGGAACTTCTATTATTAAATAGAGTAATGATTGATGGGAGATTGCATTATAGTTTTTGGTTTATAGATTGGTGAGACACCGATTTCTTGCTTATTTTTAATATAAAAAAATATAATTGGTCGATAAAAAGGATGTGTGAAATCAAGTTGAATGGTAAACCATTCAAATGAAGAATGTACAAAGATGACACAATAGGAGAAGGAAGGAGGCATTAGAGCCTATCCCCCCTTAGTGACAACTTCCTAAACTCCAACCATAAATTGAAGTTTAGTAAAATTCGCCTCTGTGAGAGCCTTTACAAAGATGTTTGCAACTTGATCATCGGTTGAACAATATTGCACTTCAAGAACATGGTCATGAATGAGCTTTCTAATGAAGTGCATGTGTAGTTCAATGTGTTTTCTGTGCTGATGTTGGATTGGATCTTTGCATAGTTGAATGGCACTTTGATTATCACACCAAAGTGTAATTGGAAGTTGTTGCTGAAAACCAAACTCTGACAGGATCTGACGAAGCCACAGGGCTTCCTTACTAGCTTCAATGGCACCACAATACTTTGTTTCTACTAAAGAAAGAGAAATGGCACTTTGTTTCTTGGAAGCCCATGTAATGGGTCCAGAACCAAGAGTGAAGACATAACCTGCAGTAGACTTCCGATCATCAGGGTCACCAACCCAATCGGAATCAGTGAAACCAACCAATAGAGGAGATGCTTCTTCACTGTAATGAATCTCAAACTGAACTGTACCTCGAACATAACAAAGTACTCTTTTAGTTTCTTTCTAATGACTTTCATGTGAGTTTTTCATAAACCGAGCAACAAGGCCAACAACAAAGGAAAGGTCAGGACAGGTATGGGTCAAATACAAAAGTTTTCCAACAAGCTGACAGTATAAGGTAGCATCAACTTCAGGGGAAGTACAAGTGACTGAAAGTTTGGCTCCAGACCCAAAGAGAGAAGGGGTTGGCTTACAGTCTTCCATGTGAAAGTGGCATAGAAGATCACAGGCATACTTGGACTGGGAAAGGAAAATACCTTCTTTGGATTGCAAGACTTGAAAACCAAGAAAATAATGCAAGTGTCCTAAGTTTGTCATTTCAAACTACTTTTTAAGGCTAGACTTCACATGGTTTATAAGGTTGGGATCACTACCAGTAAGGATAAGATCATCAACATAGAGAACAAGAATGATAAGAGACTTACCCACTTTCTTGGTGTAGACAATATTGTCAGAATGATACCTAGAAAAGAAAGTATCTAAAAGAAAGCTATCCATTTTGGCATACCAAGCCCGAGGGGCTTGCTTGAGACCATAAAGGGATTTCTTAAGCTGACATACAAGGTTGAAGTCTATTTGTATAAATCCAGGAGGTTGTTCCATATAGATTTCTTCATGCAAGTCCCCATGCAAGAAGGCGAATTTAACATCCATCTAATGGACTTCCCATTTGAAATAGGCAGCAAGGAAAAGAATAAGGTTGATAGAGTTCATTTTTGCAATAGGGGAGAAGGTTTCAGTATAGTCAATGCCTTCAACTTGTGAAAAACCCTTAGCAACAAGAAGAGCTTTATGTTTATCAACTTTTCCATCTAGTCCAAACTTGGTTCTATAAACTCATTTGCATCTAACAAGTTTTCGTCCCTTTGGAAGAGGAAAAAGGTCCCATGTATCATTTGCCAAAAATGAACGATATTCTTCATTCATAGCTGCGTCTCAATCTACATGGCCTGAATCTTCTGCAAACATGTCAGGATCATAATTCATTGAAGATTGGGCCAGTAAAGAAGAGGCTCTATCGAACTAAGAACGTGTACGACGTTGATTTGTAGGATCACCTGCAAGAGCACCTGCTGCATCCCAAGTAGTGCGGACCCATTTTGGAAGCTAAGGAGCTGAAGGAGGATCCCAAGAAGGTGGGAGAGGATTGTCATCCTCGTTGTCATCATCTGAAGAAGGAATATTTTCAGAAGTAGAAGGGATAGAGAGAGGTGGCACATTGTTGCACTAAAAATTGTCACCTTGACACTTTGCAATCTGTGTGAGTCCATTACCACTCATACTTGCCTCCTCTGCAAGTCTAAAGCATCAGTTCCTCATATCAAGTCTTGAAAGTAAGAGAAAAGCCCTCAAAGTCTTTAAAACTCTGGTTCCACACTTTCTCTTTGTCTTACCTGCGGTCCCGCACCTAATGGTCATGTCCCCTGCACACCTGACCGCTCTGTCTCTATGTTAAGGGTGCGGACCCCTGTAAAAGTTAAAAAGGTGTGAGTACATTCTAAAAAAATTACTTTCAGTAATTTCTAGAAGCTTCTGGAAGGAATCTTGAGGTTGCAAGTTCGCTCTCTTAAGGTTCATGTATCCCATACCTTAAACAACTAACCCCTTGATGTGAGGAGCTTATCCCTTTGAAGGAGGATTCTATCCCTTCATAGATGGACCTGTAACCTCCTCCTCTGCACTATAAAATGAAGCATTGGGCTGGTTACTTGGGAGGTTAGAAGCTGAATATTTTTGAGGTGAAATGCTGCTGGAACTTAGTATTCATTAGTTGAGTTTTTATGAGGAGAGATTACATACCTCTAGGATCTCATTTGGAAGAGTGAAAGGCTTGTCAAAGTAAAGGAAATTCCTATTTCAGACCCAGGAAGAGCTTGTTGAACATCAAGGCTGAAAAGGTTGTAAGGTTCTTCTACTTCAAAGTTAATACAAATAAGTTTGTTTTTCTCAATAAGCTGTTCATTGATGGTTTATTTTATGGATTCCTTGATCACCATAATAGACATGATTTATGATATTTTCTCTGCAGGTGCTATTTGATGTTTGCTTGTTTGTGATTGCAGGTCTTTAAAGATAACTCTTTTGAACGATTGGAGGGTAACTCTTTCGAACGATTGAAGGATGACTACTACGAACAAGTGTTGGATCTAAGGTAGGATCTTAACACCTTTGTAGTATTTACTTATAAATCGCATATGTCTATAAAAAGATAGGTTTGTTTGTCTGTTTGTTGCTAGACTATCTTCTGATACTAGGGAGATCAGTCTTGTCCACAAGATCGATTTATCCAGCCAACAAATTGGTGACTCCGCTGGGGAATGAATTTGGTTTTTAGTTTTCCTTTGTTTTGACTTGAGAAAATTGTTTTCTTTTCTGGTTTTTGATTGATGTATATTGGCTTAGGTAGTTATTAGAATCTGGAAATATTTTTGTTTTTTTTTTAAGTTTTCGGGGGACCGCACTTTCTCTTTACAGACAATGCCGGCATCTCCGCACTTTTCCTTTAGTAAATAGAGCGGAACCACACCTGTTTCTTTTAGAGCCTGCGGACCCTGTAAATTTTTTTGAAAAACCTAAAATATCTTCTTCCAGTTAAGTTTAGGTTTGATTTAGAAGTTTTAGTGTCTACCCAGATCTGTATTTTTCCTGTCAAAAATCTCTTGTGAGTGAGTTCCGATAGTATTTTTGTTTTAGATGATTTTCTAGAAGTTTTACATGCTTGGAGTGGTTTTCACTTTGTCTCTATAGTGACTCAAATATTAGAAGCTTGAGAAACCTTAGATCACCCTAGTGTCTTTTAGTCTTCTTGATGAGTCCAACTTGGTTGTGAAATCTATCTTTTGTGAGAAATAGATTTAGTTTTCTCCTTGCAAATCTTTGAACAAACTTTGTTATAAGTTCTAAATTTCATTTTTACAAAAGAAAAAATATATGGACGTTTTTTGATTGATTTTTTATTCTGAACAAATGAATCCTTAGTTTACTAAACAACCAAGTAAAACATCCTAAAAAATAATTGAAGCTTTTATTCAATTATATTTTTAAAGTTTTTAGATCTCAAAATTAGTTTTGTAGTTTTGAGTGTTTTTCTAGAACTTGTAGATCTTTTTTGAAGCAAATTGTTTTTTGTAGTTTCGAGTTTTGAAAAGGGAAAGGGATTTATTGTGAGCATTAATTATTAGTCTCATTATGAGTTTTTATTGAAAAAGATAAAAAGATTTTCTTTTCATTTCCATGTTGAAAGAAAGAATTGTTTATTAAAGAATTGCATTCTCAAACTCTTTCTTTTAGCTAGAATTTCATTGAAAGAAAAACGAATTGTTTATCATTTTAGGTGCATTTTTAGTGTTTGGAGTCGATTCTTCACACCATCAAAGTTTCATTTCCATACCTATTGACTTAAAGAACAACCCATAAAAGCAACGCTTAATTAAAATTGATCTAGTAATCTTTTTTATTTCTAGGGCTCTTATCACCAATATAGCTTAGGCTAGTATCTTGGAGTAGGGAGTAATTAAATCTCCAAGATAGTTAAAACAAACAAGTAGATACATCTTGCGCTAGGAAATAAATCCAATTGTAATGGATACATTCTAGGAAGCTTCTCTTAAAGGAGTCAATCACGAGATCATGTCTGAACCTTTGAGACAATCAATTCTGTTTCATTGGGAAAGATAGAAGATTTGCGCGTATTATAAATGGTAAACCTCGTATTAACCATTGTCAAGGAGCCTGGGGTCACTTGTTGGTAAACCTCAGATTAACCATGTTGAGGAGCCTTTAAGGGGATTGAGCTTTGCTACTTTGCCCTTACACATAGATTGGATCGTAGACTGCTCCCCCAGTTGTATTTGTTATTGTTGGCAACCTTAGTGTCTATAAACTTAAGATTATTTCCTAAGGTAACGGTGAAGGAAGGATCTCACTGTACCTAGAGCAGACGTCGACTAGACTCACTTGGACTCTATGGGGGTTTCTCTTCACTCGAGATGGTTTTGTGAAGAAACTTGTGCCAGTCTGTTTCATTAAGTAGGTTGTCAAGGTAATTGTTCCAACCGCCCTTTCTGTATTAAACTTCTACTAAGTTGGATTTCATCACCAACTAGTGTTTTTAGTATGGGAAGTTAATGTTTGTGTGTGGTTTGAACTCTTAGATTTTTTAGGCGTGTGATTCAATTGTTTGTTTCTTTAGAGACTTTAGGTGTTTTCATTGAATTTTTTTTTTGTTTGCATGTGATTAATTAATATTTAATCGTGGCCGAATTACCGAGACAATCTCGTAGACTTCAGGGGAAACCTCCTGAGTATACACCAAGCCAACTTGAAGGGCTACGAGCTCTTGTATCACCTAGTGATAGTAGAGTTGGATTACTAGAAGCTGGAGACTCATCTTTAATTTTTCATGCTGATTATAAAATACAAACAACAGAGTATATTCAAGAGCCAATTTCATTTTCCAAAGTTACTAGTAGTATTTCTCCTTCCAATGAATTAGCTAAAGAACCTAAAATTTCTGAGCCTGACACTGAACCTGCTGTGACTCCAACTTCAGGATTTGTTGTCAGTTACCATTTATTGCAACTTTGGATTTACCTGATTTGTCGTGCCTTACGAATGATCTGATTTACTATCTTCCGTATTGGTCGCCAATGCCTAGTAAGTTGCCTAGTGATATCCCAAAATTCGAGGGTAAGTCAGGAGAGGATCCGTCAAATCATGTTATGACTTATCACCTCTGGTGTGCATCTAATTCCATCATTGATGATTCAATTTGATTGCGTCTTTTTCAACGAACTCTTATTGGTCTTGCCGCCAAATGGTACATTGAGTTACCATGAGCCTCTTTTTATAATTTCAATCAGTTAGCCACTGCTTTCTTAACTCATTTTCAGTTGCCTGTCAGATACGATAATGGCATGGAACTGTTAACTTCACTGAAACAATCCACGTCCACATATATTTCTGATCATATTCATGAATGGCAACATAGAAGGCGTTTAGTGAAAGTTTTCATTCCGGATCAAATTTTAGCGGAATGGTTCATTAAATCATTGTTACCTAAAATCACTGAAGATGTAGCTAAGGGAGGAGTTGTTACTGAAGAGCAAGTCATTTCTTAGGCTCAGTACCTTGACCTCATCTATACACAGTCAGGTACTTTACATGAAAAAATCCCTGATCTTCCAAAACATGGTCAAATAACTACAGCTCCTTCAGGGTCTCATGCCGCTGATGGTATGATTGGTTCAATTAGCACTAAAAGTAAGAAGAAATCTTCAAATAATTCTTCTCCTATAATAACTTTACCTGATTCCCCGACAAAAGATTCTTCCACTGAAATTTTTGCAGACATCCATGTCGTAGAATCATCTACGACCAAATCAAAATCCTATAGTAAAAAGTAGGGGAAGAAGAAAAACAAACAAAATTCAAAAGATAAAACAGATAAAAATGAATCTACTGACGAAAAAAGGAAACCTCGTTATCCTTGTTTCTTTTGTGACGAGGATCATTTTACCAAAGAATGCCCACATCAAGCAGAGGTTTCGAAAATCGTTAAAGGTTCTCAAACGCTTGTTGTCTTGAAGGATCCTTTTCCTACTCAAGATAGTAAGATGATTGGTTCTTCCTCGAATGCCTTAGAAAAACCCATTATGATGATGTCTCATGTCAGGATTGCGACGCGATCACAAGATTATATTAGTAAAAATCCTGTTGGTGGTAAAGAAGCATAATCTTCTAATTCAAACACATCAACTACACCTCCTCCTGGTTCTGGTCGACTATAGATCGAGAAACCCAACTCTGACTTAGTAATCAAACTGCCTGCTAAAGGTGTACTTCAGAAATCAGCTTTCAATCCACATGCGAGAGCTGCTCAGAATTATAACATTGTTGAAGACTTAGCTATTTCCCCTTCAGCAATGTTGGCTTTGGAAGTGCTGCAATCGTGCCCAGCACAACGTAAATTACTATTGTCTGCTATAGGAGCTGTCGATATTTAGGATTCGAACCTAATAATCTTCGATTTAGAGAATAGTACACCCCGCCTCCCTCATCAAATGGCTTTCCAAATTCTAGTTTTAGTAAAAAATAGACCTTTCTTTAGGACTGTGATTGATAAAGGGGATTCTACGTGTATTATGTCGATCCAGTGTTGGAAATTGCTTGGTTCTCCCACACTCAATCAGTCTCTAACAATTCTAAAGGCTTTTGATGGTTGACGGTTCCATCCTTTTGGTTTTTTGCAGGATTTACCTATAGGGGTTGAAGGCAAAACCATAAATATAGATGTAGAAGTGGTTGATGCCCCTCTAGATTACAACCTTCTCCTGGGTTGTAGTTGGTCTTATGCTATGACTGCTATTGTTTCATCGGTTTTTCAACTTATTAAGTTTCCTCATAATGGAAAGATCGTTACAATAGACCAACTGACTTATTTCTCATCCGACCCAGCCTCTACAGATAGTATTCAACACATCAGTAAAACAACTATCCCTTACAAGGATGTTGGCGTAGGTTTGATTAAAGATTCTGGTTTACTGGGAACTTTTTCCTGCCCTCCTCCTAACGTATGACCTTCTATTGCAACTATTCATATGATTTCATCGAATACTGTTACTTTTGATGATCCTTGGATCGTACCTTCCGATTCTGAGGTGGATTCATTTGATGGAACGATGCCTTTGAGTCCCTTTGAAATTGCATATCAGGCTGTACAATCATTTTCTAATTCCTTTTCAACCGAAACTAATCTTCACCCTATAATTGTTGTCGGTCCTTTCGCAAAGTGGGGTATTGACTTTATTACATGTAACCCTCACTCGGCCGAGGGGCATGCACATATTATCCTAGTGGTAGATTATTTTACTAAGTGGGCCGAGGTGATGCCTACATTTTCGGTAGATGACAGGACTGCTACAACTTTCGTATTCAATCATATAATTGCTAGATTCGGTGTTCCTCAAGCTATTATTACTGATCATGGAAGTCACTTTCGAAACATCATGATGACTGAACTGACAGATCAACTTGGCCTACGCCACAATAGTTCTACTCCGTATTACCCGCAGGCTAATGGTCTGGTTGAAGCTATCAATAAAGTTTTGGTCACTATGATCAAATGAATCATTGGTATTTTCATCCTTGTTGTCATCATCTGAAGAAGGAATATTTTCAGAAGTAGAAGGGATAGAGAGAGGTGGCACATTGTTGCACTAAAAATTGTCACCTTGACACTCTGCAATCTGTGTGAGTCCATTACCACTCATACTTGCCTCCTCTGCAAGTCTAAGGCATCAGTTCCTCATATCAAGTCTTGAAAGTAAGAGAAAAGCCCTCAAAGTCTTTAAAACTCTGGTTCCGCACTTTCTCTTTTTCTTACCTGCAGTCCTGCACCTAATAGTCATGTCCCCTTCGTACCTGACCGCTCTGTCTCTGTGTTAAGGGTGAGGACCCCTGTAAAAGTTAAAAAGGCGCGAGTACATTCTGAAAAATTCACTTTCAGTCATTTCTAGAAGCTTCTAGAAGGAATCTTGAGGTGGCAAGTTCGCTCTCTTAAGGTTCATGCATCCCATACCTTAAGGAGCTAACCCCTTGATGTGAGGAGATTATCCCTTTGAAGGAGGATTCTATCCCTTCATAGATGGACCTGTAACCTCCTCCTCTACACTATAAAATGAAGCATTGGGCTGGTTACTTGGGAGGTTAGAAGCTGAATATTTTTGAGGTGAAATGCTGCTGGAACTTAGTATTCTTTAGTTGAGTTTTTATGAGAAGAGATTACATACCTCTAATATCTCATTTGGAAGAGTGCAAGGCTTGTCAAAGTAAAGGAAATTCCTATTTCAGACCCCAGGAAGAGCTTGTTCAACATCAAGGCTGAAAAGGTTGTAAGGTTCTTCTACTTCAAAGTTAATACAAATAAGTTTGTTTTTCTCAATAAGCTGTTCTTTGATGGTTTATTTTATGGATTCCTTGATCACCATAATAGACATGATTTATAATATTTGCTATGCAAGTGCTATTTAATGTTTGCTTGTTTGTGATTGCAGGTCTTTAAAGGTAACTCTTTCGAACGATTGGAGGGTAACTCTTTCAAACAATTGAAGGATGACTACTACGAACAAGCGTTGGATCTAAGGTAGGATCTTAACACCTTTGTAATATTTACTTATAAATAGCATATGTCTAGAGAAAGATAGGTTTGTTTGTCTGTTTGTTGCTAGACTATCTTCTAATACTAGGGAGATCGATCTTGTCCACAAGATCGATTTATCCGGCCAACACACATCCTTCGAACTAGGCTCGTAGGCAGATATATTTTCAGAAAACTTTACATCTATTCTAATGATAACATTTTTGGATTTAGGTTGAAGAAGTCTGTATCCATTGACATCTTCAGAATATCCAACAAAAATACATTTTCCACTCTTAGGTTTTAAGGCTTTATGTTTCTCATCTGGAATATGGGCCCATGCTTCACTTCCAAAAACACGAAAGTGAGTTACATAATGGAGGGATATTTTTTAAAACCTTAGTAGGAGTGTGATTTACTATGTAATTTGCACAATTAATTGCTTCTTCCCAAAAATTAAGACTAAGTCCTTTAGATTGAAGCATACAATTATCCATTTCCTTTAAGGTGCGATTCTTCCTTTTAGCTACAACATTTTGTTGTGGAGTATATGGAACAACATGTTGCAATTGAATTCCATGCTCAGTGCAAAAGTTGATGAATTTTTTGTTAACATATTTTCCACCATTATCAGATCTTAGCGTAAGAATTTGATGTCCAGAGTGCTTCTCAACAAAGGCCTTAAAGGCAAAGAACATGTTAAAGACTTCACTCTTGAGCTTTAAGAAGTATACCCAAGTGCATCTAGAGAAATCATCAATGAAAGTTAAGAAATACTTGTAGCCAAAGAATGAAAAACCTGGAAGTGGACCACATAAATCACTATGCAAAAGTTGTAAAGGGGTTGAGGCGTGCAAAGAGGCATGTTTTTCAAAACTATCCTGATGATGTTTTTTGAGTACACATCCAGAACAAACACCATGTCTACAAGATACCATAGGAAGACTTGTCACCATGTTTTATTTACATAGATTTTGAAGGGAGCAATAGTTTAAGTGTCCAAATCGCTCATGCCAAAGTTTGCTCACTTCATTATTATGAACAACAAATACCGAGGGAAGAGTTGATGACCCAAAGTTGTTAAACTTCTACAACCTTGTAGAATCATCAGCAATGTTAGTAGCTAAAATATGTCTAGGATCTCTTAGATCCTTAATTACAACATCATGAGGTGAAAATTCAACGGATTTACCTTCACCTAAATGAGTTATCTGATATACAGATAGAAGGTTGCAGGATAAGGTAGGAACATATAATACATCATTAAATTGACCATTGTCTAGATGAATAGTTCAAGTCACTACAACACTAAGAGATCTATCATCACCAACATATATATTTTTGGTGTTACAATCATTTAAAGAATAAAACATGGTTTTGTTTTTTACCATGTGATAAGAAGCTCCAGAATCAATGAGCCACTCATGAGAATGAGAAGAAGAAGATACATTTAGTGCATAACCAGACCGAGATGCTTGACAACCATATGTAGAAAGTGTTATTCCAAAAGATGAAGTTGAAGTTGAAGAGTGCTCCAAATGGATGTTATGCTTCTTCATTGCTTCTTCCAAGGCTTCCATCTTCTTAAAGAATTTGGATTCTAAGTGTCCATCATGATTACAAAAGTTGCAATGTCTATCAGTCTTCTTCCCTTTTTTTTTAGTTGCCTTATCATTTTGTTGAGTTGATTTTTCATTTTGAGAATGAAATGGCTTAAGACCCTTGTTTGGTTTAGGAAAATTCTTTTTAGGATGTTGCTTCTTAGGATTCTTTGAACTTGGTTGCTGTTGGGCTGCTAAAGCTTTCTTAGAAGAGTTTCCAACATTAAAAAGACCAAGATGTAAGATTTTTTCTTGTTCTCTTATTAAAGAATCACAAAAGACATCAAAAGATGGGGACTTGTAGTTTTGTCCTTAAGAAATAAAGGCTTCTCTAGTAGAATGGAAGGTGGAAACAAACACAAAGTAGGCTGGCCCAAACTTAACAAGAATGGAATAGATAAGGCTACCATCTTCTTTCTTAACCTTAACACTTTCCAAGAGAAGTCCAAGGGTCTTGAACTTGGAAAAAAAATCTTCAATGAAAGAAAAATTATTGAGGTCCAATGTAAGCAACTCATTTTCAAGTTGATGGGCTCTAATTTCATTTTTAATTCCAAAAACATTATTGGTTTGTTTCATTGCTTCATCGAGGGTATCAATTTCTGTGATATGGAATCTAAGGTCTAAAGAAATATACATACCTATCAACCCACGTGCTTGGTGTTGATTTGGGGTAGCAATGAATGTGCTCTAGCCATGAAAATTGGTGAAGAGACTAAAGCACATGAGATATCCAAGACCCAGAAATGATTTGGATAGATTATACCCAATTTGGGAGATATTAAAATAATTAATATTTTTAATGGAGTTCCTAAGTCTAAACTTAGGAAAAATAAAATATTAATGGGTATTAATATAAAACTGGGTAGGCTCCAAAAGTCATGGATCAAGCTAAATCTAATCTTAGTCGTTGATTAGAGATTTAATCTCGGTCGTTGAAGGACCAACGAGAAAAGTATAAGAGGAGGCTTGAGGGTCAGTTGGAGAACACACCATAGTGATCAGTCATTCATTTTGCTAGAGCGGGGTTGCTAAGCAAAAGTGAATCAGTGATTAGTAGTGAGGGGTAGTGAGTACTGGGTAGAGAGGTAGAGATAGTGCCAAGAGACCAATGCAGAAGTAGAGAGCGAGAGGCAACAACCAGTTTAGGCCATGCAGAGCTCAGCAGAGACAACACAGAGCCTAGAGGGACTGTGTCATCCATGCAGAAGGAAGAGGGAGTGATGTAGAGGGTCCCAGAGGCTATGAAGTGCCTCAGAAGGCTGATGCAGAGAAGCAGGAGGCTAACGCAGAGGCCATAAGGGCCAACACTGAGCTTCAGAGTCGCTTGAGAGGGTTTCGTGGGACATGTTTTCTGAATACCTGTTTCTGAATAGAGAGGTATTGCTGCTGTGTATTTTTCTCTGTCGGGTGAGCCGGTTAGGCACCCAGTTGTACTCGAGGAAATACTGTATAATAATAAACCCTCAGAATAGCTGCACCGGTTTTGCTGCATTGGGTTTTTCCGAGGACATTTGTCCAAAAATAACGGTGTCACTTGTGTGTTTGTACTCTTTCAGCTGTTGATCTATAGATGTTGTGATTGTATAGTGTTTATTTCGGTATTTAAATGTTTTAAATAACTTGTTCGAATTTAAACAAGTAGAAGAACTAAACCAACAGAATATACATTAATTTTCTAACGGATAGACTTAGAAAATTCAACATGGTATCAGAGCATGGTTGCAAATCACAGGAGAGATGAAGGCATCAACTAAGAAGAGCATTTGCAGTAGAATCAGCTAGCCCGAGTGACAAAAGTTGATTCTTGCAGAAGCGACAGAGGAAGGGTTGATGCAGAGGGACTGCGTGGTGCCCTATGTGCAGGCGATATTGACAAACGCTCTAATCCTGCTACAATTTCCTCTAAATCTGACTGAATACCTTCATCTTACTCAACTGGAGTATCAACCATCTATTTCCAGACTAACTGGTTTACAAATTTTCCCTTTTCGGCCACTATCACCAATCCTTTTCCATTAATCGGCCCAACCCTTGTTATCGGGAACAATCTCATAACAAAGCCCCTTTTTGTCATTATCGGAGCTGTAATTCCATAGGATTTACATAATACACTATCGTTGGGGCTTATTCTATAAGAAATGAAATAACACTATTGGCACTTCGCTATTGGCAATTCCCCGATGTGATATAATGGTGGCACTATTGGCAATCACAATAGGCAGTTTCAACACTCCCTCGCCAGGCTCCTTCCACTTAGAACTTGCGATGCGATAACGCTTCACGGACCCGATAGATTATAATTCCTTCTCTATAATATTTCGGATCCAAATGTGTCACAATATCAGATTTCAGCGGTTCAATAGACCAATTCCTCTCCACTGAAGCGTTGTGATGCGATAGTGCTTATGGACCTGATATGGATATAAGCTGCGCATTATAATATTTCAAGTCCAGGTTTTGAATTCAGACTACGTTTTTCGCTGTTTCTTAGTATAAATAGGAATTTAGCTTGCGAACTAAAACGACGCATAAATTGGAAACAGAGCATGCCGATATGAAGGAAAAACACTCAAACCGACTCTTATCAAAGTATTAACTGGGAAAACCAGCCAAACCACTGTTATCAAGACTTAAAAGTAAGCAATGCGAGAAAGCCAAAGATATGCATAAAAAGCGGATTTAATAGAAAATCAGGTGTTTAGATGCATAGAAAGGGTTTCGGAGGTCACAACGCCTCCGGGATTGACCAATACATAGAGATCTCCTACTCTTTTCTTCAGCAATATGAGATAAAGCCACTCGGTCAAAATCCCTTTATAATAGCCTAAAAGCTACATATATACTGGTTCATTTTAACAACCAGATCCTAAAACAGAGGCTAAAATTTATTAATCCTATCTATTCTATGAGGCATTCTCCTCGAGAATCTCCACTACGCTAACTAATCCTATCTGTTCTGCGAGGTATTCTCCTCGAGAATCTCCACTACAACTAACTAATTAACACTTATTACATCATGATTTAATCCTATATTCTAGCTCTATGCTTAACTAAAAAAACATGGAAATTGATGGCTAAAGGATCCAACTCCTTTGCTTGTAGATTTTTTATTTTATTTTTGGAATAAGTTCGAAGTCTTTTCCCTCCAAGTCTCATGCTCCTGCATCAGACTCCTGAGGAAAAAATTCTTCATAGGCTCTTGTCCATGAGCTCTTCTACAGAACTACCCAGCTTCTGTAGCATGTTTTTTGTTACCCAAGTAGCTTCAACAATTGGTTGATCCTTCCATTTGAACAAATACTGAAAGTACTCCTATCCTCTGGTTTTCTTGAACACTTTCCTGTCCAAAATCCTTTCTGGTTGTAATTCCTTTGTTGTAGGTAACTGTTTTACCCAGTCAATTTCTTGTGTCTCTTGATCCTTTTCTGTATCATCTGGAATTTCACCTTCATACTTGTACAGATACACAACATTGAAAATTGGAGATATTCCAACATCAGGGAGTAATTCAATTTCATATGCATTTGTAGAAAATTTCCTTAATACTCTGCATGGTCCATTTTTCTTGAACTTCAATTTGTTGTACTCCCTCTTTGGAAGTCTTTCCTTCCTTAGGTGTGCTAAAACCAAATCTCCAACTTCAAAGTTCACCTCTCTTCTTCTCATGTCTGCTCTAGTTTTATACTTGATGTTGTTATCCTGTCGCTGTTGTTTCACTTGTTCATGTATTTCTTGCATTTTTGAAGCAAAATCTTCTCCCTCTGCACTTCTCATCTCATCTTTTCCCAAGTTTATTAACTCAGATACTCCTCTTGGATGCATTCCATAAACTATATGGAATGGACTTTGTCCTGTACTCCTATTAGGTGAGTTATTATATGCATATTTAGCCTATGCCAATACTTGATCTCATTGCTTTGGATTTTCTGTAGTAAGACTTCTTAAAAGATTACCCAAACTCCTGTTCACCACTTCAGTTTGTCCATCAGTTTGTGGATGATAAGAAAAACTAAAACTCAGTTTAGTTCCCAAATTCTTCCATAATGTCCTCCAGAAATGTCCAACAAATTTGGAATCCCTATCTGAGACAATACTCTTAGGCAATCCATGCAATCTTACAATCTCCTTGAAAAACAAATTAGCAATGTAAGTAGCATCACTAGTATTATAACATGGAATAAAATGTTCCATTTTTGGAAACCTGTCCACTACAACAAAAATTGAATGATTTTCTCTTTGAGTCTTTGGTAAGCCCAAAACAAAATCCATACTTACCATATCCCAAGGCCTATTTGGAATTGGCAATGGAACATACAAACCTATGTTTTGGCTTCTTCCCTTTGCATATTGACATATTTTGCAATTTTTCACGTACTTTTCCACTTCAGATCTCATTTTTGGCCAGAAATAAAATCTGTTCAATTGTTCATAAAACTTCTCTATACCAAAATGTCCTGCAAGTCTACCACTATGTTTCTCTTTGATTAAGTTCTCCCTCATAGAACAATTTGGTATGCACAATTGATTTCTCTTAAACAATAGTCCATCTTGTAAGAAATAATCCAACCATTTATTCCTATCCATCAAAAAAGGATTCTTACAAGCTTTAAATGCCTCTTTAAAATCTGATTCTGTCTCATACAATTCTTTAAGAAAATCAAAACCCAACACTTGAATTTGACTCTCTTGAAGTACTACATTTCTCCTACTTAAGGCATTTGCAACTTTGTTTGATTGGCCATTTATGTGCTTCAAGACAAAATGGACACCTTGAAGATACTCTACCCATTTAGCATGTTTCTAGTTAAGCTTTGGCTACTGCATAATATATTGCAGTGCATGGTTATCTGAATAAAGTATGAAATGTTTTGAAATTAGATAATGTCTCCACTTCTTCAATGACTACACAACTGCATAGAAATCTTTATCATAAGAAGAATACTTATTCTTTGAATCATTCAACTTGTCACTAAAACAAGCTATAGGCCTATCTTCCTAACTTAAAACACCTCCAATAGCTTCTCCACTGGCGTCACATTTCACTTGGAAAGGTTTACTACAATCAGGTAGAACCAAAATAGGTTTCTCAGTGATCTTCTTCTTCAACATCTAAAAATTATTTTCTGCTTCGGCAATCCATCTAAATGGTTGCTTATCCTTTTTTATAGTCTCAAAAATAGGAGCATTGATCTTACTAAAATTATTTATGAATTTCCTATAAAAAATAGCAATACCATGAAAACTTCTTACCTCAAAAACACTTTTACATGAAGGCCACTCCATGATTGCCTTGATCTTCTCTAGATCCATCTTCAATCCTTCAGTGGAAATAACAAAACCCAAATACACTAACTCCTCTTTCATGAATGAACACTTCTTCAAATTTAGCAATAATTTCTCTTGTTGTAACCTTTGTACGACATAATTCAGATGTCTCATGTGCTCCTCCTTAGACCTGTTGTAAACTAATATATCATCCAAATATACTATTACAAATTTACCAGTAAACTCTTTAAGAACTTCATTCATGAGTCTCATAAACATACTTGGTGCATTTGACAACCCAAAAGGCATTACTCTCCACTCATACAATCCTTCATTTGTCTTAAAAGCAGTTTTCCACTCATCCCCTTCTCTTATCCTTATCTGATGATACCCACTCTTAAGATCTAGTTTTGTAAAATACTTTGCTCCACTCAAACAATCCATCAAATATTCAATTCTAGGTAAAGGAAATCTATACCTGATTGTGATTTTATTGATGGCTCTTGAATCAGTACACATTCTCCAGCCTCCATCTTTCTTTGGACTCAACACTGTTGGTACTGCACAAGGACTCAAACTTTCTCTGATCAGTCCTTTGTCAAGCAGTTCCTGAACCTACTTCCTAACCTCTTCATTTTCTGTGGGAGTCATTCTATAAGTTGCTTTATTTGGTATATTTGCTCCAGGAATCAAATCTATATGATGGCTAATTCTTCTAATGGGTGGTAACTCATTAGGAAAATCATTAACAATGATATCACAATAGTTGTCCAACATTTCTTGAATTTCAATGGGTAAATAAGAAAATTAGTAGAAGTCATTATTACCTTGGGCTTGCAAATTACAACAAAATTTACCTCATTTTCTTCAATCTACTGCAAGTATTCCTTTCCTCCTAGTAATAGAGTTTTTGGATCAGTCTTCTTTCCTAATGCATCTTCTTCTCCCATAGGCAACAATGTATGATTGATACCATCTTTACCAAACTTGTAGGTGTTTCTTTTCCCATCATGCATAGCTCCTCTGTCATATTGCCAAGGTCTTCCAAGCAATATGTGACACACATCCATGGGCATCACATCACATACAATTTTATCCTTATATTTGCCCAACTGCAACTCCACTTCACACTGTTCATTCACTAACAACTAATGTCCCTTTTGTAACCATGACACCATGTAAGGTGTTGGATGTTTTGTTGTCTTTAGATTTAATTTCTCCACCACTTCTATTTGAGACCAAATTATCATTGCTGCCACTATCAATGATCATCTAACATCATTTCCCTTGAACCTTACACATTGTCCTGAACAAAGTCTTTCTTTGTGATGGTTAAATTATCTCCTTTGCTGGCTTGAGCAAAACTTTATTCACTACCAAAGATTCTCCTCTCTCTGGTATATTTTCTTCTTCTATCACTGCTGCTGCTTCTTCCTCAACTTGAGCAACAATTGCATTCCTCTGGCTTGTTCCTGCATTCTCTGGGCACTCAAAGGCTCTGTGTCCTAGTTTGTTACATCTGTAACATCTTACTTCTCTTCCTCTTCCTCTGCCTCCTCTTCCTCTAGAAAAACTCCCTCTACCACTTGCATCACCTCCTGTGGTTGCATGCTAGGTTGAGCTGCTGCTAGCTCCATGTTTAGGTATTTTAGACCTTCCTCTACCACCTTGACTTCCTTTCCCTCAGAAAGTACCTCTTCTTCTGGTAGACTGCTTCCTCATCTTGAATGTCCATCCTAAGACCATTCACATATCTAGCCACCTTCTCATGTGTATCCTAAGTTTTCCCAGCTCTTATGCTTACCTTATAGAATTCCTCTGTATATTCTCTCACTGTCATAAACCTCTGTCTAAGATTCTGCATTTGTCTGAACAAGGTTTGCTGATAATTACTTGGTAGAAACATACCTCTTAGCTTTGCTACCATCCTATTCCAATTTTTGATAGGTTGCTTGCCAAGTCTCTTTCTTCCTGCCTGCACTCCATCCCACCAAAGTGTTGCATGTCCTTTTAGCTTGGTGATATCAAACTTTACTTTCTTCTCATCTTCTATTTTTTCATAATCAAAGAATTTCTCCATGCCATTAATCCAGTCTATCAATTCTTCTCGATTCAATCCTCCTTCATATATTGAAACATCAGTTTTTGGCTTAGCTGTGGATCTCAACAATGACTGGAAGAATCTCATCTTAGGAGTAACTGCTACAGTTTCCTCCTCTTCTTCAGCTTCAACCTCAAGCTCACTAACATCCCCATCATCTATATTTCTCCCTGTTGTCAATGCTTCTAATCTAGCCTGCATCTGGTGCATAGCTTCCATCACCTCAGCATTTGCAACTGGTCGACCTCTTCTACCACGTCCTCATCCTCTTCCAACTCTGAAAGCCATATTAAATTTCCTTCTCTTGCTTCTGAGATTCAATTCAGTGTCAACAGGTTGCTCTGATACCACTAATGGTGGCCTGGGTGCAGGCGATATTGACAAACGCTCTAATCCTGATACAATTTCCTCTAAATCTGACCAAATACCTTCATCTTCCTCAACTGGAGTATCAGTCATCTATTTCCAGACTGACTGGTTTATAAATTTTCCCTTTTCAGCCACTATCACCAATCCTTTTCCATTAATTGGCCCAACCCTTGTTATCAGGAACAATTTCATAACAGAGCCCCTTTTCTCACTATCGGAGCTGTAATTCCATAGGAATTACATAATACACTATCGACAGGGTTTATTCCATAAGAAATGGAATAACACTATCAGCACTTTGATATCGGCAATTCCCTGATGCGATATAATGGTGGCACTATTGGTGATCGCAATCAGCAGTTTCAACGCTCCCTTACCAGGCTCCTTCTGCTTAGAACTTGCAATGCGATAACGCTTCGCGGACCCGATAGATTATAAGTCCTCCTCTATAATATTTCGGATCCGAATGTGTCGCAATATCAGATTTCGGCGATTCAATAGACTAGTTCCTCTCCACTGAAGTGGTGCGATGCGATAGTGCTTACGGACTCAATATGGATATAAGCCGCACTTTATAATATTTCAAGTCTGATTTTTGAGTTTGGACTATGTTTTTCATTGTTTCTTAGTGTAAACAGGAATTTAGCTTGCGGGACTAAAACGACGCATAAATTGGAAACGGAGCACGCTGATATGAAGGAAAAACACTCAAACTGACTCTTATCAGAGTATTAACTGGGAAAACCAGCCGAACCACTGTTATCAAGACTTAAAAGTAAGCAATGCGAGAAAGCCAAAGATATGCATAAATAGTAGATTTAACAGACAAACAGGTGTTCAGATGCATAGAAAGGGTTTCGGAGGTCACAACGCCTCCAGGATCAACCAATACACAGAGATGTCCTGCTCTTTTCTTCAGCAATATGAGATAAAGCCACTCGGTCAAAATCCCTTTACAATAGCCTAAAAGTTACATATATACTGGTTCGTTTTAACAACCAGATCCTAAAACAAAGGCTAAAATTTATTAATCCTATCTATTCTGCGAGGCATTCTCCTCGAGAATCTCCACTATGCTAACTAATCCTATATGTTCTGCGAGGTATTCTCCTTGAGAATCTCCACTACAACTAACTAATTAACACTTATTACATCATGATTTAATCCTATATTCTAGCTCTATGCTTAACTAAAAAAACATGGAAATTGATGGCTAAAGGATCCCACTCCTTTGCTTGTAGATTTTTTTTTTAATTTTTGGAATAAGTTTGAAGTCTTTTCCCTCCAAGTCTCATGCTCCTGCATCACTGCTTCATTAGTCAGGGCCAGAGAAAGGCCAGCGCAGAGGCTGAGGAGAGTAGAGAGAGGCTCACACACAGCCACACAGAGACCAGGAGGTTTGATGCAGAGGCTAAGGGAGATATTTTTTCTAGTGTCGGGATTGAGTAGAGCCTAGAGGCTCTTTCCTTCAATTGTTGTGGATATGAAGCTATGGGCAGTTTGCAAGAACGAAGATGGTGGGGTACTTTGGTCAGCACAGTACCTAATAGGGAAAAACCAAGGTAGAGGGAGTTGCTACCGAGGCAGATTTCTAGCCAAGGAATCCGGATTAGTCTTGCAGTTGAAAAAATAGTCGGAGAGGGGAACTTGATGATTTGTATAAGGATTTCCAAGAGGGAAATTGGGACTTAGAGGGAGTCTAACAGAGAACTTCTAGGCGGGAAGTAGAGAGACTCAACAGGAGTTGAAAGGAGAACTTCCAGAGGGAAGTAGAGAGACTCAGAGGAGTCGACAGAAGAGCAGAAAGATGGCCATGAATGGGTTGAGAGATCAAGACAGGCTGGACGGAGCATCCAACTTTGTGGTCTAGAAGGCCAAGATCTTGTCCATTCTAGACAAACATCGCATCAAGGGCTTCACCTTGAGAGTAATGGATATCCCAGTTGACCCAGTAGCTAATGAGAAGTACGAGGAGGCAATGGCCAAGGAAAAATGCATCATCCTTGATGGGGTCAAGGATCATGTGGTCCAACATATTGCCGAGAAGGAAACGACAAAGGAGATGTGGGACACCTTGAAGAAATTATACCAGCATACTTTCGTGCAGAAGAAGATGTTACTTGAGAATCAACTAAGGTCATACTAGATGCAGAAGGGCGAGCAGATAGATCACTTCCTTGGTCGGTTGAAGGAGATCCAGGACCAACTGACTTCCATAGGAGCTACGCTGGATGAAGAATTGATGGTGAGGACCACACTTAACGTAGTCTTTGAGGAGTGGGAGACATTTGTCCAGAGCATACAGGGCAGGGCATATCTTGGAGATCAGGCGATTGAGCAAGGCAAGAAGTAGCAGCAAGGGAGTCTGGATCAAGAAGGAAGAGGAAGTTGTTGTAGCTCTGGCATCCATGAGAAAGTAGGAGAAGAGGAAGAAGAAGGACCTCTCCAAGGTCAAGTGCTTCCATTATGGGGAACTGGGTCATTATGCAAACCAGTGTCTGAGGAAGAAGAACAAGGGAGAGGCGACTGACTCTAAAATAGTGCCAACAAAGGTGGAGAAAGAAGTCAAGGAGGATGACGATTATGCCATGAGTGCTCATGTACCTCTAGAGAAGAGGCAGGGAGACATCAAGCTCTAGTCAGGAAGACTACAGGTGATGAGGGGAAGGATCCTTGAGGTACCCAACCTCTTGGATTATACCTTGCTACGGGAGCCCCGAAGAGGAGTAGCAAGATCAGTGGATGTCGGTAGAGATGGATGCAGATGAAGTGGCAGTCAGTGCTTCATTGCAAGAGCCCCCGGGCAGCACGAGGCTAGCAGGCTGCAAGAGTGCGAGAGGCATAGGAGTGTTGCAAGGGTGTAGGATGGCACAGAGAGTGGTTGCAATGATGCGAGATGCGGGGAGTTGTTGCAGCAATGCAGAGGTCAGTAGAGGGAGAAATTCTTAGCAGCAGAGAGAGCTTCAGCATCGGGAGTGTTTCTAGCCTGATAGGGATGTCAAAAGTTGTGTGAATTAGTCACTTACTTCTCAGTAACTGAGTTGCAGTGTAGTAGCAGTATGCAGTAGCATGATGCAACATGATGAGAGGGGGATGCAGTGTTGGGAGGATAAACCAGCAGCAGAACGGATGCAGAGGGAGCTACCTTACGGATGCAGCAGTGACAGTGGTAGGGCCATGGGCAGTAGTACAAGGTGCAGCAATGTAGTGGATGTTGGGCAGGGAGGCCTAACATCAACACAGGTACCGGTGCTGGATAATCAAAGTTATGTTCAGTGAGGAGTATTACTAGAGCACAATCCTCGCTAAGAGGGAGTGTTGATTTGGGGCAGCATCGGATATGCTTTAGCCATGAAAATTGGTGGAGAGGCTAAAGCACATGAGATATCCAAGAATCATAAATGGTTTGGACAGATTGTACCCGGATTGGGAGATATTAAAATAATTAATATTTTTAATGGAGTTCCTAAGTCTAAACTTAGGAAAAATAAAATATTAATGGGTATTAATATAAAACTGGGCTAGAAGGTTCAAAAATTCATGGATCAAGCCAAATATAATCTTAGCTGTTGATTAGAGATTTAATTTCAATCATTGAAGGACCAATGAGAAAAGTATAAGAGGAAGCTTGAGGGTCAGTTAGAGAACACACCAGAGTGATCAGTCATTCATTTTGCTAGAGCAGGGTTACTAAGCAAAAGTGAATCAGTGATCAACAACGAGGAGCAGTGAGTATTGGGTAGAGAGGCAGAGACAGTGCCAAGAGACCAGCGCAAAAGCAAAGAGTGAGAGGCAATTGTTAGTTTAGGCCACACAGAGCCCAGCAGAGACAGTGTAGAGCCCAAAGCGACTGCATCATCCATGCAGAAGGCAGAGGGAGTGATGCAGAGGGTCCGAGAGGCTGCGCAGTGCCTTAGAAGGCTAACACAGAGAGGATTGAGGCTGATGTAGAGCAGTAGGAGGCTGACGTAGAGGCCAGAAGGGCCAGCACTAAGCTTCAGAGTCGCTGGAGAGGGTTTTGTGGGACATGTTTTTTGAATACCTGTTTTCGAATAGAGAGGTATTGTTGTCATGTATTTTTCTCTGTCAGGTGAGCCGGTTAGGCACCTAGTTGTACTTAAGGAAATACTGCATAATAATAAACCCTCATAATAACTGCACTGGTTTTGCCACATTAGATTTTTTCAAGGAAATTTGTCCAAAAATAACAGTGTCACTTGTGTGTTTGTTTTCTTTTAGCTGTTGATCTGTAGATGTTGAGACTGTATAGTGTTTATTTCAATATTTAAATGTTTTAAATAACTTATTCGAATTTAAACAAGTAGAAAAAATAAACCAGCAAAATACAAATTAATTTTCTAACAGATAGACTTAGAAAATTCAACACTTGGTCTTAGTTATTTTCTCATTTGGCTTTCTTATCTTCATATTTAGGTTTAGACTCTTGGCTTGAGACTATTCTATAAATACCTTTACTTCTAAGTAAATCCGCCATGTAGGATAGCCATTGGAAGTAGTTGTGTTGTCAAGAATAACTAGGCATGGACTTTCCATTTTAAAAGCAACTAAAGTTGTAAATGCTGAAACTAAGTGTTACAATGGAAAGATCTCGAAAAATTAGACTGATTAGAAAAAAACGGCTCTGAAAAGGACTTCCAGATGAAGAAGTTATGGATTTTAGAAGAAAAGTTGTTGAAGATGCCGACAAACCACGTGAATGTTGGGAAGTGAATGATAATGTTATATTTAAAAAAAATCCCCTTTCCAAACTTAATCTAATTATCTCACTTTTAAAAAAAGATTACTTTATGTGACCCACTTTTATAAAAAGTGAAAGTCACTTTTACAATGGTAATTTGTGAACTACCCACTAAATTGTAACTTAAATAAAAGATAAAGTGACTTTGGAATTATAAGTGACTCACTTTTTATAATGGATGAGAACACTTTTACACAAAGTAACTTTAAAACATAAGTTACATGTGCTTTTTGAAAAAGTAACTCAACAAAAAGAAAGACTTGAACCCAAGATCTCTATTCTCATAAAGTAACTTTGGACCAAGTGAGCTAGTTTAAAAGGTTAATAACTTTTGGAAAGGAGGAAGGGGGAGTTGTTTTTTTTTTTTTGTGCTCATTAAAGCTTTGGAGTGCGTGCTTACTTGAAAAACTTATTTTTGTTTGCAAAACAAAAAAACCACACAACCCAAAGCGTACAAACAAAAGTAATCCAAGCCTTACGACTTAAAGTTAGATTTGGCCGGAAACTAAATATTTTCCTCAATGTTTCTGATTTTCCGAGATCACACTAAGGCGCAACGAAAAAGAGCATACACATGAGAAAAATAATTTCTTTTTGTTTCTGGTTTGCCCAGATCGTACAGAGTCGTGGGGCAAAGAGCATACGCAAAAATGAAAGGTATAGATCCGGTAATAAAAAAAATATAGAGGACTATAAACCGAAATAAATAGAGAGATAAATAACTATAACTGCAAATAAAGGTTGTATACCTCCAGATCTTAAAAATGGCGTAGCTAGGGCTACCAGAAACCTTTTTGCGTGAAATGAAAGGGGTTCCTCACTTGAACAAATGCCCCTAACACAATAGAGCAGTCCTCTCTACTCGAAAGTGACCAAAAATAATAGATCTAGGAAACGACAGTCAAATGTAGTTGTACCAAATTCAGATTTGGATCACCAATGGATGCGGCCCTCGAATAGCTCTGATGCCATGTAGGAATTTATAGGGTAAGTTCCTTAGATAGAACACCAAAGGACACCACTCACAAATAGATCACATATCAATACACCAGTATTCTTGACGTGGTTAAAACCCTCAAAGAGGGAAACAATCCACGACCTAAGCCAACGCGGCCACTTCATGCAATTTATTAATGTAAAAGAAATAAAATTTACATAAGCTTCTCTCATGAATGGTCACCTAACAAATGACTCTCCATGCTCTTTAAATAGAGATCATGGACCAATCGGGTGTTAAGCCATGGATCAAGTGTCGATAATATCAATGAGAGAATGAACTGTCAGATCACTTCATGTCTAGAACATATCGTGACTGTCGGACTGTAAGTTACAAAAAGTACATACTAAAGAAACATACTTTACCTAACTATACACTAGACCAAGTTATACTTAATTATTTCCTATGTGTCGGAATATCCTAACAAAACTGAGTGATGTGATAAAGTGATAGATTTAATTAAGATTCAAAGTTAATTTTTTTTAATATTTTTTAATTTTGAAATTATAAAGTAGGTATAGTTTTGAAATTATATCTATATATATATATATATATATATATATATATATATATATATATATATATATATATATATATATATATATTTAAAATGATTTGATGTTGTATAATGAAGTAATTAAAAAAAAATTAATATATCACATTTTTACCATGTGAACAATTAATTAGGTTTTTTAACTAAAATTAAATTTATCATTTAATTTGATAACAAGGATAATAACGTGTTTATAACATAACAATAAATAAAATTGATTTACAACACACTACACATGTAAGGAATTTGATTTGTAGCAATTTACATAAATAAAATAAAGAAACAAAGAATATCTAATCTGGTGGTTCAGTTGGGGTGCTCCTGTTGGGGCTTTTCGATTAAATCTATCACCCTACCAACTAGAAATGTCTATCTAACTTCCTAGCCCAGGGAACCTCCACAAGTTCCCTAGCCTTCACAGCCCAAGTCCAACAACAACTGCCATATTGTGTTAAAAAATAGGTCCAATGCTCTCCTACCACAACCAACATTAATCTCACCAAAATTTCTCCTTTCTTCATTTTCCCTCCAGTACTTTCTCCCCATGCCAAAAATAAAGATCCAAGATCCCCCTTCTCCTCTCATCCTCCTTTCCTTGTTGTCTCCCTCACTCATCCACGTCAACGACCTATCATTAAGGCCATGAATACCGACATCCTTTTTAGTTCAATAACCTTGACTTTTCACCTATATCTTATCTAGAAATAAATTTGACAAGACACCTTGTGAGACTTTAGAAAATGAAATAATAATTAAATATTAAATAATAATAAAATATTAATATTAAATCATATCATTATTCACACTAATCTAATAAATTTATGATTAATAAATATATACCAATATAACTTAATAATTATAAGCCAAGATTTTAAGGTTAATTAATTACTAATTAACAGTAGTCATTAATCAAGCTTAACCATTTATTTGAATCATCTAACATAATTTTAAGTTTTAGAATACTAGTGTATTCATGTGAGGTATGTACCTAGCATACACATACCTCGTATACGTATACTAATAATACTTATTGGATTCAAGCACAAAATGCAAATTACTAAGCATATAGGCTAACAAGTGGGGAAGCGTAATCCCTACTAGTTAAGTGGATGTTATGCTTTTCAAAAAATTGCAAATTGATATATGAAGTAGAAAAGTTAATTACATGCTAAGGACATGGACTTGCATAAATTTTTCATGGGTAGTAACCCCTATTAAGTTGGCACATATACTCCTACATGTTCAAGAATTGAACAAAACATAAATAATGGCAGGTAGTAACTCTTGGTATGTATATTTATTTCCATCTTGTTTCTAGTCATTTTTTATGCAAATACATGCTTAAATTATTGTGGGTTGTAATTGATAGTGTTATTTATATGAGTATGCACTATTTTCAAGGATTTTAATTATCAAGCTTAACAATGAAAAAACATTGCACAAATTTTGAAAATAATGACATAAATATTGCAACTACATCCAGGAATTATATCAAAAAAATAAGAGGAAGTTATCCACATGGCACAAAACCTATCAAATGTTTGAAAATTATTTTTTTCAATAATATTGATTATTTTTTTTCAAATTTAAACTTTATAACTTGGATTTTCTCAACACTAAACTAATAGTGGTCAACAAGAAAATTGATTGTTATAATCCTGCCTTGGCAAAGACTAATAAGATAGTGTAAGATAATAAGATCAAGTAAAACATTACATACCACCATATATATATATCAACACATCACACTTTTGCTACCTAACATATTTAATAAAAAAAATTATTCTAAAATAAACTTAAATATATAATCATTTATTACCACCATATTGGTATATTAATACATTTAGATGTATAATTATTTATTACATTTAATACATCACACTTTTGTTGTCATAAGCTATAATGGATTTCTTTTTATTATTGAGTAAATTTAGATGTATAATCATTGTACAATTTAATTATTTATTGGATGTAAAATAATTGATTATAAGGTGTTTCATTATGAATATTTTTTATTCAAAATTTTATAAATATAAAAATTAAAATTAAAAAAAAAAAATCATTTAAATTTTGTACAATTTATATTAAATTTAATTATTTAAATAATAGAAAAAATTAAATATTGTATTAATTCAAAATACCAATATTATTTGAGTATTTTTTAAAAAGGTATCGAGTAAAATAAATATGATATTTATTTAAATATATTTATGAGATTGTTAAAAAGAATTATAAACAAACATTTTATATTAAATGTAAGAGTTTATTTTAATATGTTAAATTGATTTTAGGTTGTGACCAAAATATTAATATTGTATTATTGAAAAATATTAATATTTAATTGGTAAATTTAAAAAAATTAAGGATGTAAAATAAATATAGTGATATTTATTTAAATATACATTATGAGCTTGTGAAATTTGGAAAAAGAAAACAAAATGTTTTTAATGTAGAATCCATATAAACTAAAGAAAATAAGAAAGTTGGATGAGAAGGTTTAAAGCAAGAGGTTTCTCTGCAGCAAGACCTCTAGCTTTATTGCACTAGGAAATTTGCTATTGCATGCAATAATAGGTTTCCCTCCAGTTCCCCACCTTCTCTAGAGGCATGAAGAATGATCTCATAGATTATTCATTGGACCCCCTTGAGGGAACTTAGGTTTGGGATTTCCCTCCCCATAACCCTGTCTGGAAAACTCCTTCCTCTCTACAATCCTCATAGACCCCTATCTTCAAATCTCCCTGCTAGTCCTTTTCGATGATCCTCCCTCTGTCCTCGCACCCTGACAACCTTGTTATCACTACAGTTGTTAATAGGTCCTAGGTAGATGACCCACTTTCCAACCACACTCCTCTCAAGGACCATGACCTTTCCCCTCTTCCCAACACTTCCTTGACTAAACCCTCCTCACCTTCGTCTCATTCCCTATGTATCAATCCTATTACCCTAGATACTACCATTTTCCACTCACTGACTTACCGATCCTACCACATCTAGGAATTTCCTCCTACCTATTTTCTAAGTGGTTAATTGATTCTTGATATGCACTCTAGTGTATTTACCCCAAGACATTTACCCTTGATAGCTACAGTTGGTATTGAAGCTCTCAAACCTAGCCAAGAATGCATCAAATGCAAGGTCAAGGAACCTCGTCTCACCCTGGGGAACGATATCTGACTCAATGATATCCATAAAATGGAGAACTCAATGGTGGTAGGGAGATTTTATAATAAATACATGTCATTGGAAATATTGTGCAAGTAGATAGAGGCAAATTTCCTCCCACTGCTTGGCTATACTCCCTGTTGTTTGATCGTAGAAAAAGGATGGATGGGATGGATAACAAAATTAGCAGAAGATGAAGAGAAAATTCTCAGGGGTCACTGGCTCTAAGGCTCACAAGCCCTATATGCAAAGAAATGGTCAAAAAGTTTAGATGAATGCTTGAAGAAGCTATCCATTATTTCTATTTGGGTAATATTACTGCATCTACCTATCATATTTTGGTTGCTCAATGTTTTCAACAAGATAGGAAACACATTGAGTTTCTTATACAAAGTCGATCTCTCTTTTTAACATATAGGGTACATGGGGATGTCCTAAGTGTTGGTGGGCCTTAATCTCTCCTTTGGGCCCTCAAACTTCATAACCATAAACTCTAGAGAGCTTGTTCATAGGAAGAGCTTGGATTATGAAGGAATGCCCTTCAAATGCAATCGTTTTCATACATATGGCCTTTTGAGCAGAATTGTCCAATGGGTAAATCTATTAAAAAATGGGTACTCAAAGAAGAACTCTTCTTTGTCTCCCCACTGTGGGTCTCCTCCCCAACTCAAAACAAGGAACACTCAGCAGAAGCGGCTCAGGAAGAAAAACCCTTTCAGACCTACGTTGTGTAGTGAAAAAGTTTCTTCTCTAATGGAAATCGTGTCAGCTCCCTCTAATGGTCAAATAGACACCAACGTGCATTAGTCATCTTCTGAAGGGGATCCCACATAGCAAGGTATGTAACTCCCACCTGCCCCCTCAATTTCTTGCATAAATGAATTATGTTTTCTATCAAATGGTTTTCAACCCTCTTCTCCCCCTCTTGTTTCCTCCCCTCCTCCCCCTACTACTCTCTCGTCTCTCCCACCCCTCTTTCTTTCTATTTCTTCTACCCTCCACTTTATTGGTATGTCCTCTCCCTCCCTCAAGTACACTCTTTTGCTAGCCAATATATCCCTCTACAAACATCCTTCTCTATACCTTCTACCCTTCCCTCCCCTCTTTCATACAACCTTCATTCCCTCTCAAAATACTGAGCCCCTCATCCCAACACTCATTAGAGGAATTTGTCTCAGAATAGAGTTATGTTCTATGGACCTTGGAGACTAGAGATCATAAGCCTTTCAACAGTGGCAAAAAATCCTATCTACCTCATGCCAAAAACTAGGCATTCTCAGAAATTCGAGCTAGGAAAGAGCATACCATCCTCAAGGCCCTTAAAGCGATAGCCCCCTAATTGGTTTCCATATTAATATTCTCTCTTTGAATTGTGGGGGTGTAACCAACCCCTAAAAAAATGGCTCTGAAACAATTGATTGATGTCCATCAACCGCATATTAGTTTTCTTCAACAAATAATGTTGGATGGGGATAAGGTGGTATTAATCCTAAAACTCATGCTCCCTCATTGGGACTTCATCTCACAAGATTCTTTTGAGCGATTGGGAGGTCTTGTCTCAGGTTGGAACTCTATAGCATATGCTTTGTCTCAATTTGGTTATTTCGCTCATGATTTGTCCTTGATTTATTCTTTATAGAATTGAACATATCTTTTCAAGGCATAAATATCAATGGTTCATATATTAATTGAAAACCTTTCTAGGACACTTTCTTCAATATTATACAGAGTGTCCATCATAATACCTTCATTGGAGGCGACTAAAATTTTACTATGGGAGACTCTAAATCTATGGTTCCTTAGCTGCATAGGATATCCTCTCTTATTAACTTGTGTATCATTTGATAGGTGTGTGATTCCTTAATCTCGTACACCCTAAACTTCTTAACACTTAGTCAAATAGCCAATCTAGGTAGGCCAAGGTATCTAAAAGACTAGATCGATTCTTGAGTGTTGAAGATCTATCCTGTTAGAGTCGATCTTGTCAGTCCTCCGTCAGAGATCAAAACTCTTTCTGCATTTCATTTTTAGGAGTCTCGATCCATTCACTTAGCTGCATTCTACTAGGGGCATGCCAGAATCTGATGGAAGGGTCTGGTCACTCATTTATCCCTTATGCCATGTCCTGCTGGCTCAGCTCTGTTTATTAAAGTTCATTAAAACAGTCTTGAAATCATTTACAGTCTTGTTTTTATCACTTGATAAGAAAAGAGTCAACTTGGTCAGTAGGTCTAGGGTTTGCAAATTTTTGTTCTCAAAGTGCTTCAATAATACTTGCAGGCCAGAGGAAGGTTCAATAATTCACTCAAATGATGTTTCTGAGCAAGAAAAGATGAATTTTGGAAAACTGAGAGAGTTTTTTGTCCACAATAGGCCAAGGAAGAAGAAAATCCTTCACGTTTTACACAGGTGTCATGGTTTTAGATAGATGCCAAAAATACAATTGCCTCGGGAGAATTGATGCACCTCTAAAGTGACCTTGGGAAAATCAAGTTTTCTCCTAACTTAGTTAGCCAAATGACTTGCTCGATGAGTAAAATGTTAACTAGACTCAAAGATCTTTCCAATGAGCTATCATGAGCTCAATTTGGAGTTGAGGAACACCTTCAAAAGTTGACTGCAACAACACTCTGCCTTGAGGCAGCCTCATTTGACACATTTTGACCAGTCTTGGGCGATTTACTATTTAATAGGTTAAATGAACTCTAAATTGAAAAATTCTGGATGTATTGGAAAGTAGACTCAAAGACCTTTCCAACGAGCTATCCTGCACCCAATTTGGACACCGGGAAGGCCTCCAAACGTCTCCTGCAAAAAGCGCTATGCATAGGCTCTATGCACCGCGCCTCAAGCCCAATGCGCCGTGCCACTTCCCTATGCGCCGCGCACGTGGCGCACGCTTTTGCTAGGGAGCTCCAAATTGAAAAAATTTTACATCATTGGATTTGGCATGAAAAATCATGACTGCTGGTGCATGGCCAAGAAAGTTGGTCAAGTTTTGACCTCTCCATCGGTCGTTTGGGTGGAAAATGTAACGCTGCTCGTTTGGCAAACGATTAGCTCTTCAGCTTCAGTTCACTAATGATGATTAAATGACTCCCTATATTCAGCGATTTGATTTCCCACTTCTGAGGTTATTTATTGTATTGAAAAATCATTTGTAAGGGTTGGAATTTCTGGGAATAGCGTGGGAGAGAAAACTCAGCTCTGCACTGTACATTTTGGCCAGGGAATTAATAAAATGATGCAGCTCTGATTCATGAGATTCATGTGGTATGATGTTTAGCAGATGTTTCTTCTTTCTATTTCATATGTGTATTTGTTATGTTGTTTACTTTCTATTCATAACCATTTCCAGTTGAATGCTTTAAAGTAAGAAAGGCGGAATCCAGTTCACTGCTCTGCCTCGGTAAGGTATTCATGCTGTGTGTTTATTCTTCTGTTTGAAAAGGATTCATTTGTTATGCCCTTTTCAACCTCTTAACAGTCTTTCCATTCCATATTACTTCAATATTACTGCTAAACCTCCTGCCTATCTTGCCTCACGAAATATTCTGTGTCCTTGATTTAATTTCCCAGCTCAGGTGTTCCTATGGTCCCTTACAACCCAGAAAATTCAGTCATTCAAAAGGTTACCTCTGTCGCATTTGTTTACTAGCCTGAAATCAATATTCATTGTAAGTCATCTCAGACCATATTGTTTATTCTTCACTGAGCATGACCCGAAGAGAGCCCTCTCCTGTTCTGGTAGGGCTAGCTACCAGACTGAGCGTGGTTTGTGGTTACCTTGAATTTTGCCTTCCTTCAACCTAAGGCAGATTTAGGCTCTAACATATCCAACCAAATTTTTAATGTTTTCCAATGGGTCTCTATAGAAGGAAATTCAGACCATCATCCAACCCTCCTATAATTTGTCCCTCCCCTCAAATTTTCCCTCCCCCTTCAAGCTAAATCGCCACTAGTTTTATAACTCCACTTTGCATGACTATAAAACATATTTGGTGTCCCTTTTCCTCTAGTTTCCCATAATATCCACCAATCCAATTTTATTTTTTTTGCTAAAGCAAGAGACGATCCTTCTATTTCACTAAAACAAAAATAATGTTACAAAATATACAAAAAACCGTCCATCTTCATGGACTCAGGAAAAACAAAGGGCATCCTACCATAGACATGACCCCCCCTACAACAGTCATTATCATACTCTCAAATTACACAAAAAATTGGACTAAATGATTCTCCAACCACGTGGAAAACTCCGGTGCCTTCCACCCCCACTGCCTGGAAAATCAACAACAATCGCCACCGACCATACTTCACGCGCCAACCACCATCTGAGGAAAAAAGTGCCCCAATAAGACTCGTGGAGAAAAATACTTGGCCCCACAAAAACGAAACTATTGTTTCTACCCGTATATCCAGACAGCTAGATCCAATGGTCAGGAGCAGTATCGCGCTGCCAAGATGACCTAACGTTAGTGTGCAATGGGGGGCGGTATTCATTACCACCCCCTTGCCACATGTAGGAAGCCTAATGGGATTGCTTCCAAAAATCCAATACCATTTACCACTCAGGAGCCAAGCGATCACCTGGAAACTACTTTGTACATGGTTTTCCATTCCAAAAGTGGAAAGAAGGGAGATTGCCGCCACTGGAAAACCTGCCAATCTAGATCGATGAACAACACGATCAATCTTGGTCGTCGAATCGCTTCACATGATCCGATGGCTGAGGATCAACTCGCATCGCCTAATATCACTGAACATTAGCGCTTCCCGCCAACTAGACCGATAACCTACACGATCAATCCCTGCCGTTGAAACGCTTCGCATGATCTGACGGCTGAGGATCAAATCGCACCAACTAATTTCACTGAACATTAGTGTGTGATGAGGGCAGTATTTTAGCTGACCCCACCGCCACGTGTAGCCCTCTATATGGAATAGCTCCAAATTCGACAAAACCATATCCTGCTTGTGAGGGCCGCGATCACCTGAAAACCTCTCCCGGCCCGGTAAACCGATCCCGGATGGAAAACCCCTGGTTTTGCGGTTGCCGAGAGTTCCTGGGATCCTACCTATTGTTTTGTTTTCTCTGCCAGAAACCAAGAAGGGTGAAACTTCTACCAACCAGTCTTTCTTAGACGAACCAGGGCCACCCGACTGAGTATCCACTGGAATCTCAAAAACAATGCTGACTCGATTAACTATGGTCGAAAAAGAACTGTAACCCCCTGAAGACCTGAAAGTAGAAAAAATAAGAAACATAGAACACCTGAATCAACTGGATTCCATCTCCATGGCCCTACTCCGAAACACAATCCTGTCTTCATCTGCCTGGTCATAACATTTCGCTTTTAACCTACTCTAAGGCATTTCTTGCCAGCCAAATGCAACCCTGTTCTTTGTGCTGATCACCCCTTGATTGGCAAGAAGATCAGCCAATTTATTTGCCGATCTTCTTACATGTTTAAAGCTAACAGTCCGAAGGCTCTGGAGGTGCTGTTGAATCCATTGAAAGCCTTGGATCAAATGCTAGTTCCTTGAGACTTTTTCCGGCTTTATGCCCTAGCTGATCCTCTTAACTGATTTGATCAGCTTCAACAATCACATTTTTCCGGTTATCCTGTTTCAAGAAATCTAACCACTACTCCATAGCCATCAATTCCGCCATGTTATTAGTGGTTCTTCCTAAATGACAGTAGAAGATGAAAAGTACTCCCCCATTCTCATCCCTTACACGCCTCTGTAACCTGCAAAGCTTGAGTTGCCCTTTGAAGCCCCATCAATGTTAATGTTGAATTTCAAAAAGCCCTTGGGGGGAGGATGCCAAAAATCTTGCTCAGAATTCAGGGAGATAACTTTCCTATCACATCCCTGAGGTATAAGTCCTTGCAGACCCAGATCACTGAGATTTTTCAAATCCGCAGCAGAAGGAGGGTTCTTGGGGAGACTTCTCACAATAGTGCCAACTGTTTCCTTGATTTGTTTTAAGATCTGCTCAAAAAGGCTTTGGGATGGCCTCTTTTCATTCTTGAAGATTATGTTGTTCCTTTCTTTCCAGACATTCCAAATAATGAAACTTGGCATGATGGCCCATGCTGAGCTAAAAATCTCATTGTATGAAAAGGTTCTTCTCCATCTATTTAGGGTAATGATGATGCTCCCTTTGTCCCTATCAGTCTGTTGAAAAATGGTGGCCAAAGAATCCCACAAACTAGAGGTGAAGATGCAATTATTGAGAAGGTGCTCCATAGTTTCCTCTTGGGCTTCACAGAGCTAACATCTGGAAGGCCCCAAGACACCCCTCTTCCTGATATTATCCTAGGTTAGGATTTTCTTATGCTAAACCGGCCACATGAAGAGTTTAATCTTCATCCATCCTTGATGTCTCCATAGGTCTTGCCAAGTCTTATCTAAAGCTTGTGAGTTAAGGTCAAGGAGAATGACTTTTGCTTCTTTGAGATTAAAGGTACCCTCACTTTTGTTTCCCCATCTTAGCTGATCTTGCTCCCCCGATATCAAAATCTTCCTTTGCTCTAACATATTTTTTAGAGTCTCTGCTTTAGCCTTCAGGGGGCTTTCATCCCTGAACTCAAAGTTCCTCCAAGTTCTCCATTTTCCAATACTGTTGGCTTGGACCCAAAAGTCTTTTACTTTAGATAACCCTTTAGTATCTGTATCTTCCTTGAGATCCTTCAAGTCTTTTGTTAACAAAATAGGTTCTTTTTGCCATCTGTCCTCCCAGAATAGGGCAAGGTTTCCTTCTCTGATTTCCCAGAATCTGTTTCTTTAGACTAAGCCCCTGTTCTCCCAAGCATTATTCCATATGTGAGAGCCCTTATTATATCCTGACATTCTTATTAGATCATTATTTTTCCACATGTGTGCATATTTTTCTTTCCATATCTTTGCCCATTGTGCCTCAGGATCTTTAACCCATTGCCACCATAATTTATCTCCTAAAGCCTTACTTAGAATCTCAGGATCATCCAGACCGAGTCCTCCATAGTTTTTGGGTTTGCAGATTTTTTCCCATGCTACCAAGGCCCATTTCTTTCTTTCTTCCCCCTTGCCCCAAAGAAAGTCTCTTTGCACATTTCTAAATTGCTGCAGAACACCTTTGGGGGCTGGAAGAGCTGATAGCATGAAGACTGGGATTGATTGAAGGACAGCCTTGGTTAGCACCAACCTACCAGCCAAATTTAAAGATCTGAAAGTCCATTTCCTAATCTTATCTTGCAGTTTGCTAATCACTGGCTCCTAGATGCTCTTGTGAAAAGGCTTGGCTATCAGTGGGACTCCCAAATATTTTGAAGGGAGGATCTCCCTTTGAAAGCCCAGAATTCTTGAAATATTTCTTTGAATAACAATGTGAGTATTAAAGAAAAAAATCTTAGATTTGGAGAGATTAACATCCATACCTGAAGCCATGGTGAAGTCTCTCAGGATTTGCTTATAAGCTAGAGCTTCTTTGACCGTGGGGATGCCCAGCATGGTATCATCCACAAATTGTTGATGTGTTAAGGCTTGACCATCTTCAGTAAGTTGGAGACCTTTGACTTTACCAACTTCTTTAGCATGCCTGATAGATCTACCCAACCCTTCCATCATGAGAATGAAGAGAAAGGGAGAGAGTGGATCTCCTTGCCTGAGGCCTCTTGAAGGAATAAAAGTCTTCGAAGGAGAACCATTAACAAGAATTGAAAAACTAGGAGAAGTTACTAGGACCATTACCCATTTGATCCAATTGTGATCAAACCCAAAAGCCATGAGAACTTTTCTAACATAGTTCCAATTCAGCTTATCATAAGCTTTAGCTATATCCAACTGCATGATCATTCCAGCTTTCCTCTTGCTTTTTAGTGAGTGCACTACCTCATGAGCTTGAATTATGTTGTCGAGGATTTGCCTACCTTCGACATATCCAGATTGTTCCCTCGACACCAGGGTGGGGAGAAGAGGTTTGAGTCTATTGGCCACAACCTTGGATATTATCTTGTAGACCACATTGCACAGTGCAATGGATCTGAACCTGTCAGGAGTTAAAGCTAAATCCTTCTTAGGGATCAGGTCATAAAGGTGGTATTAAGTGCCTTCGTAATGGTTTTGTCCTTCTTAGAGTCTTCCACTACCTTTAGAACATCCTGTTTTACAATATTCCAGAAAGCTTTGAAGAAATCAACATTGAAACCATCCGGACTTGGTGCCTTACCATTTTGCATTTCTTTTAGGACCTCATTGATCTCCTCTTCTGATACTGGTCTATTAAGGTTGAAATTGTCTTCATTGGAAACCAGCTTAGGTATATGTCTTGATATAACCCTAATAAATTATTCCCTATCAGAACAGGATTCCTGAGCAATACCACGAAAGTGCTGAACCAGCACTGCTGCTATTTCTTCATGAGAATGAAGAAGATTACCTCCTTCATCCTTGATAGAAGAAATCTTGTTGTGAGCTCTGTTCGCCACAGTGGATCTGTGGAAAAATCTGGTATTGCATTCTCCTTCTTTTAGCCATTGCACTCTGGATTTTTGCCTCCAAAAAATCTCCTCTTGTTTACAGAAGTTCTCCCATTCTTGTTGATACTTGGTTGCCTGCTCATTTCTATCCTTATCAAAACCCTCCCTGATAAGGGTTTGGTTGAGTTCCTGCATTTTTCCCTCAACAGATTTTTTTCCTTCAAAAATATTACCAAACTCCTTCTTGTTCCACTCCTTGAGCCTGAGTTTGATATGTTTTAGTCTTTTTTGAAGTAGGAACATGCTTGTGCCCTGAATGTTTAATTCTTTAGCCCACCAGATGGCTATGTTGTTGGCGAAATCTGGGTGGGAAAGCCAGATGTTTTCAAATCTAAAAGGTCTATTCTTGGGGGTACCAATGCCCTGCATTTCCAGTTGCACGGGCCAGTGATCAGAGCCTCCAAAGGGGAGAACTCTTGCAACTATGTCCTTGTCCTTGAGCATAAGATCCTCTGAGATAATGAATCTATCTAATTTGGAAGCCACCTGAGACTCTCCTCCTCTTTTATTGTTCCAAGTAAAGGTACCATTACTCATAACAATATCCACTAACTTCATATTGTCTATGAAAGAAAGGAAAGCACAAGAATCTTTATTTAGAGTTCTGGTGCCCCCTTTTTTCTCGACAAAGATTTGATCATATTGAAATCACCCCCCAAGATCCAAGGAATACTTGCATGTCTTTCCCTGAGATCCTGTAGGGAATCTAAAAGATTTGGTTTGCCTTCCATTCTTTGGGGACCATACACATTCGTAACTAGGTAGACTTCCTTATCTCCCATTGGCTATATGACCACTGAAAGATAATCCCTGGCTGCCTCTGCATCTATAATGTCAATTTATTCGGGGTTCCAAAGTGTGAGAATGCCACCTGCTGTGTTCTCTACTTTGACTTCCAGAAACTCAAATTTATTGAGCCATTTACTGTGAATCTCTTTTATTTTCTAAATGGAACATTTAGTCTCATGGATGAATATTACATCCGGTGCTGCTTGTTTCATTCTATTACTAAGTAACCTTTGTTTTCTTTTACTGCCTAGGCCTCTAATATTCCAAGAAATGAACTTCATTATTAAAGATTTGTAAAGGAGTAATTGGATAGGTATTTCATCTTACCTGATTCTATCATTAGCTTTCCACATTCCATCAAAAGCTCATTCTGCTTTTTCCTGCCTCTTTTCTTTCCTGGGTATCTGGGTGCCAAGCCCGGTGTGGTTTTCATAGCTTTCACACCTTCGCTGCTCTACCTTTCATGATTCCCTTGCTTTTCCAGCCCTGTGGTCTGATTTTTCCATAAGAACAACTGTTGAACTCTATTGAACTCCTCTGGAGGTAACGAATCCACTCCCTCCCTAGTTCCTTGTTTCAAGAATCCTTCTAGATCTAGATTCTCTTTCTCAAGAATCTCCTGTAGTTCATGGTCTTCCATTTCCATCTCACTCTGGGTCATTTCCAGATCCATCTCCAATTCTGTGTCACTCATCATTTCTTCTTTCTGTTTGTTAATGGTTTGTGTTTGCTCATCCTCTTCTTCGTTCTCCTCATTCACTGGAGTGTCTCCCTTGGCCTGATCTACTTTCGTTATCCCCTCTTCCTCTTCTAGTGCTTGAAACCTATTTTGACTGGCTTGTTGCCTTTCATTTTGATGTGTCTTCGATCCCCTCTTGCTCCCTTTCCCTTTCTGAACCACTTTGTGAAAGCTTTCAGTGTCTTTCATGGTATTGTTTTTACTATTATTTTCAGTTTTATTGAGAGGGAAATCTCTGAATAGATGCCCATGCTCATGAAATTTACAACATCTGAATGGGATGTGCTCATAATCCACTATTTGTACCCATTCTTCATCAAACACTTCCAATATTACCTCATCCGGCAGAGCTCCAGAAAGATCCATCTCCACACATATTCTTGCAAAGGATGTGTATTTTCCCCTTCTGGTGGCCTCAGAAGCTTTGACAAAACGTCCTAACTTATTACCTATGGAAAATAGGGATTCCAGTTGCCAGTAATCTAATGGTAGAGAGTAGAGTCTTACCCAAACTGGGACCGAGGTAAAAGTTTCACGTTCTGGGACAAAATTCATGATCCAAGGTCTCATATACAGGCCTGCTGCTGCATAAAAGTAGGGCCCTCCTTCAAACACTCTGTCCTTATCTTCAATGTTTGCAAAGACTATAGTAAAGAATCCCTTTGACCCAAGATGTAGTTCTATGCTTCCTTTTGGTTTCCAGTGGTATTTAATCCATGTTTGTAATGCTTTTTTAGTGGGCCATAAACCCATGAACTTACAAATGATTGCATAAGTCTGCATGTGGTCCCTATGCACCTGCAGAGCAGGATCATTCAAAACAACTCTAGGAGTGATAGTAGTCTTGGGTTTGCATGGTCCCCTTTGAGTTTTGTCTTTTGTGCCCTGTTCCTTGTCTGCTTCCTTGCTTTCTTTAGTGTTGTTATTCTCCTTAGATTTAGAGCCCTCTTGCTCCTTTTCTCTGTTTCTTTGCCTTTCAGCTAAAGGATCTCTATCCTCTTCTATTGGTTTTTTTCCTCTGCTGGCCACTGCCTGCTTGTAGGAGGGAGTGGAGCTCCCTCCTTTATGGCCTTCCATGGAGAACGAACTCTGCTAAACTGTAACCCTAGCTCCAAAATCGCCCTCCTTCTCCCTCTTTTATGTCGATTACAACTTTTCAACTCTCATTTCCTAAATTGACAAGCATTTCGTCTCCACCAATCCAATTTTAGTAGAAGCTAAAGGAAGTAAAATATTTTATCATACAATGGGCTAAGCACAAACATGTTAGGTATTGATTTTGTATTGACAAGTGATGGCTTGTGGAGTGATCTCCTTCCTTAAGGAGTAGTTGTATGGTGTTACCCTCCCTCCATGGTTTTGATTAATACTTCTCCCACCATCACCATATCCATACCCACCGCAATTCTCCACTTTGTCGAAGACTCGCTATCTCTTTCAGTTTAAAATGGTTTTGACAGAGGTTGTGATTTCAACCACCATGTCCTCTCTTTATTTTGCTTTTCATGTGTTCTTTCTCTCCATTATTTCCTTGACCCCTGGGACCCACTCTTTCCACAATGATCACCAATCACTGGTGGAATTTAGGATCCTCATTGCCAACGATCCACATCATTCCCTCGTATATTGGACTCCCGCCAACCCCTTCTGCAACTGGACTGATGTCACATGCAACCGACGTCATCCAAACATAGTGGCCTTATGTAACCTCAATGGCCTGGATCTGCGTGGTTCCATTTCCCCTTGCCTCGACAATTTGTCATTTCTTCACACACTCTATCTCAGAGGCAATGATCTAACTGGTCATATCCCGTCTCAATTGGGACACATCTTTTGTGTGAGGGTGCTCGATTTGGCACATAATGAATGGAAGGAAATATCCAAACTCAACTCGGCAGTTGTAGAAATTTGACTCTTCTGGCACTCTCCTTCAACAATCTAACTGTAAATATCCCTAGCGAGTTGGGTTCCCTCCCACATTTTCAAAATATTTACTTGGGAGTCACCGAGCTGACAGGTACCATTCCCTCTTCCTTGGAAAATCTTTCATCATTGATTGAGTTTGGTTTGGAATCCAATAGTCTCACCGGTCCTATTCCGAGTCAACTCCGCAGTTCCAGAAATTTGACTCTACTGTCACTCCACATCAACTGTCTGATGGAAAATATCCTGAGGGATTTAGGTTCCCTCCCACATTTATTTGAAAGTGATTTGGTTGGGAGAGAAAGACCTGACAGGTACCATTCCCTCTTCCTTGGGAAACCTTTCATCGCTGATTCATTTCAATTTGAAATCAAACAATCTCACCGATCCTATACCACAAGAATTGGACCAACTCACCCATGTGCAAGAACTTTCAATTGTCCAAAATGATTTGTGTTGCATTCCCACATCCTTGTCAAATATGTTTAAATTGCAATATCTCAATTTAGCTTTAAATCAAATTAATGGAGAGATTCCAAAGTTTATTGGAAAATTTTCTAACTTGGTATCACTCGGTTTAAGTCATAACAAGCTGAGTGGGACCATGCCTATAAATTTGGCTAAGTTATCTTTTCTAGAAACATTGCTTTTAAATAAAAATCAACTTGATAGTGGTAATGTTATAAACATGCCTTTTCATATAGCTCTTACTAATTTTTCTCACTTAAAGTACCTATGGTTGCACAACAATAAATTAAGTGGTATTTTTCCACTTGCCATAGGTAGACTTTCTACTAATTTATCTATATTAGGGTTATCAAATAATAAAATACAAGGGAACATCCCTCCACATATAGGAAATCTTAGTAGCCTAACCTTCTTAAATTTAAGTGAAAATTTTCTAAATGGTAATGTTCCACTATTAGGAAAACTTGTAAAAATAGAAAGATTGTATTTAAGTAACAATAATTTGGAAGGAAACATACTGACGATTTTGAAGGATTACACCACATTGGTCTCTTGGATGTTAGTCAAAATAATCTCTCTGGAAAGATTTCAAATTCCCTTTCACACCTTAAACAACTAAGAAGACTACATCTTCATCACAACAAGTTATCAGGAAGCATACCTTCCAACTTACTAGATTGTATAAATTTGGAATTGCTTGACCTATCTCACAATAGGCTCTCTAGAAGTATACCACATGAAATTGGTAAACTTTCTAATCTACAATTCTATTTGAATTTTTCATGGAATTCATTAGAAGGTTCCTTGCCCATGGAGATTGGTAAAATTGCAATGGCTCAAGCTATAGACATTTATTTCAATTAATTGACTGTGGCAATTCCCCCTGCACTTGGAAGTTGCAATGAGCTACAATTATTAAACTTATCTCACAATTCCTTTCAAGGGTCTATTCCAGATTCACTTGGAAGTTTACAAAGCCTTGCAAGCCTGGACCTCTCTTCCAACAACTTATCAGTTGTAATATCAATGGTTGCACTCAAGAATTTGAAAATGCTTCAAAGCTTGAATTTGTCTTTCAATAATTTCATAAGGGAAATTCCAGAAGGAGGCTTTTTTGAAAATCGAACAATTGTCATGTCCTTAATTGGAAATCCTAGCCTTTGTGGATTGCAAGTATTTCAACTACCTGCATGTCAAACACCAAGACATCATTTTGCACTTGTGAAAAGACTGATACTGCTAGTGAGTGGAGCTGCTTCTTTTATATTATGTTGTTTACTTTTGGGATTCCTTTGGAAAAGAAATATGCCTATGCAAAACTTTGATTCCTCAAAAGCCATTTTTCAAAGGTTGGAGCACAAAAGGATCTCATATCAAGAGCTTCATATAGCAACTAATGGATTTGTCGAGGACAACTTGTTGGGGACAGGGAATTTTGGTTCAGTTTATAAAGGAATTTTGAGTGATGGAACACTTGTTGCTGTAAAAGTTTTCCAGTTGCTAAAGGACAAGGTTGAAAAGAGTTTTAAAGCAGAATGTAGTTTCTTGCAAAAGGTTCGACATCGAAATCTGGTGAAAATCATAACCTCATGTTGCAACATTGATTTCAAAGGATTAGTGTTCAAATTTATGTCTAATGGAGGCCTGGAGAAGCATTTGTATCCTAATACAAATGACAACAATGGTGAAGCTGCATGTGAAATGGGACTAAAAACACGATTGGACAATGCAATAGATGTGGCACATGCCATTGAATATCTCCACCATGATTCTTTTGTGATGGTAGTGCATTGTCATTTAAAACCCAATAATGTGCTTATTGATGAAGACATGTCGAGGCATGTAACCAATTTCGGTATTGCAAGATTAAATAATGAAACCTCCACCGAGTCACTTACTTCATTATTTTCTTTGAAAGGATCTATGGGCTATATTGCACCAGGTATGACATTTAGAATGTTAAATGTTTACGTGTTGTTTCTAAATGCCTCATCAACATTTTTGTATGGGCCGGTAGGGTAAAATTTGATGAACGTTATCATGAATGCAAAGTATGGATTCAGTGAGCCAACGTCTACCAAAGGAGATATTTACAACTATGGCATTTTGTTATTGGAAATTCTTACGAGGAAACGACCAACTAATGATATGTTTTATGGTGACCTGAACTTGCACAAGTGGGTAAATCTAGCCTTTCCAAGCAGAGTAAAGGAGGTAATTGACCAAAACCTTCTTAGGGAGGTGGATGGAGATTAATTTGAAGAAAATAATGTATTCAATTGCATATTTTATTTGACACAGATCGCTTTTCTTTGTTCGAAAGATTCACCCAATGAACAACCAACTATGAGAGATGTAGTGTTGGTATTGGAGAGGCTCATAAATGATTTGGGGGCAAATACAATTGCTTCTAGGAGATTAAGACAAAGCATATCTATATTTCTTAGCAATACAAATGCATCAAGGAGTGATGCACATGCATCAAATGCCCATAGTTCTTCATTTTAGTTTGTGAAAATTGCAATGCCAGAAGATTTCAATATTGCTATTATTCATACAGTGGCAATTATTTTTTTAACTTATAATTGTTGAAGTAAACCTCTATTAGTATTTATATCTACATGTCGTGATTGTCAAAAGAAAGAGTACATGTTTTTGCAACACAATATTATATGAATTGCAACTGGTTTATTTTATTATCCATTCATAATGTCAAAATTTTTAATTGTCAAAAAAATAATTCTGTTTTTTTTTTCTATAATTGAAAGGAAATGATTATTAAAAAAAATTATGACTTATAAACACATATTTTAGCTTAATGAATTGATTTTAATAATTATGTTGGAGTTTGATTACTTTTTTAATATTTTCTTTAATTGTTCAACTAGATTTTTATTAGTGTTTACTATCGATTTATAATTTATATTAATATGAAAATTAAATGCTTTAATAACATTTTATTAACTAGATGAAAAATTTACATCTTAATGTGATTTATTACTATTGTCCATGATGTCAATATTCATATCTGCAAAGTAAGAGCCCCTAGCAAAAAATCTTAGGAAATTAATTGTATTATCCTTGGAGCATAAGTGGATGGATTATAATTTTAAGTTTAACTATAAGTGTTATGAAACCAGCTCACAAAAAGATAGAAAAGATAGATCTCCGCCTTAGAATTCAGCCTCTTCGAGGGGGCAACCTCCTTTACATTACACAAATGAACAATTCTTGGATGATTCAAAAGACAAAACCTCCTTTCTATATATAGGAGTCTAAGGAGTCACAATATAACCCAGCCAACCTAACAATAATAATATAAAGCCAAAAAAAAAACAATAGAGGGATTCTATAGGGCACAGTAATAACAATATGGGGACAATAGGGGCACAACAATATTAATAAGGGATACAACTACAATAGTAATGGGGTAATCACTAGTATTATAGGGACCTAACATGCCCCTCTCCTTCAAAAAAAGTGTTGTCCTCAACGCTTGAGTAGTTTTGGATGCTTCTGTATAAAATTCTCATCCTTCCATGTGGAATCTTCAGTGGATAAGTTCTTCCACTTGATGAGATGCTCCGAAATTGATCGATTTCATAGCTGTCGAGTTCTTGTTTCTGTGACTGCTTCCGGTTCCAATATAATTTTTCCTTCCTCGTCAAGTTCTAGCAATATTGTTTGAACTAGGAGCTTGTCTCCTATAACCTTCTTTAAACATGAAACATGGAAAATTGGGTTGCACTCGAGAAGCTGTAGGAAGCTCCAATTTGTATGCCATAGTACCAATCTTTTGCAACACCTTGTACGGACCATAATACTTTGGTGATAATTTATTATCCTTCTTAGCTTGCTTGAGGGAAATTTGTTTATATGGTTATAGCCGTAGGAATACCCAATCACCTACATCAAAACTTCTTTCGCTACGATGTTGATCTACCTGTTGTTTCATTCTATTCTATGCCAACACGAGGTTATCATTTAAGAGTTGGAGGACTTCTTGTTGTTGTTCGATGTGATGTTCCACTGCTTGAACCTTAGAATTTTCTCTTAAATATGATGTGATGGATGGTGTCTGATATCCATAAAGTGCCATAAATGGGGTCATTTTTGTTGCTGTATGGAAGGAAGTGTTATACCACCATTCAGCCAGAGGTAACCATTTGACCCATTGTGTCTGTTTATCAGATACAAAGCAACGAAGATATCCTTCCAAACATTTGTTTACTATCTCAGTTTGCCCATCAGATTGAGGATGATAAGATGAGCTATGAGCTAACTAAGCACCAAGACAAGAAAATAATTTTGTCCAAAAATTTCCAGTGAAAATGGGATTTCTGTCACCTACAATAATCTTTTGGTTTCCACGTAGCATTTGAATTGTTTCCATAAATGCAGTAAAAACTCTACTGGCTTTAAATGGATGTGATAATGCACAAAAGTGTGCATACTTGGTAAGTCTGTCAACTACCACCATGATGACACTCTTTCCCTCAGACTTGGGTAAACCTATGAAAAAATCCATTGAAACCTCCTCCCAACGTTGGCTTGGAATGGATAAAGGTTGTAATAGACCCGGGGTCTTAATTGTTTCAACTTTATTTTGTTTGCAAACCAAACATTCCGCCATAAAATTTTGAATATCGGATTTAAGGCCATCCCAAAAATGTTCCTTCTTAACCCTGTGGTAAGTTTTTAAAAATCCTGAGTGCCCTCCTAAGGGAGAAGTGTGCAATTCCATAAGAATCTTTTGTTTGAGTTGGGAATTCTTACAGAGGTATAAGCGATCTTTGTACCATAACGAATCATTTTGCCAGCTAAATGTATCAGATGTACTGGAATCTTGTTGTAACTTTCAAATAAGTGCCCACACTTCTTCATCATTCTTCCTATCCTCCCTTGCTTCGTTATCCAATCTGGTTGGATAATAGAAATGGCACACAACAATGCTTCCACATCCTCATCCTTTCTTGAGAGTGCGTCTGCCACCACATTTTGCTTCCCTTTTTTGTAGATGATTTCAAAGTCATAACCCAACATCTTTGTGACCCACTTTTTTTGCTCTTCAGAGGATAATCTTTGTTCTAAAAAGTATTTAAGGCTATCATGATCTGTTTTTACCTTGAACTGTCTTCCCATTAGGTAGGGTCACCATTTCTTAAGTGCATGTAGTATTGCCAACATTTCCTTCTCATAAATAGCTTTGTGTAAAACTTTCCCTTGATTGGACAACTTTCAAAAGCAATGGGTCTTTCATCTTGCATTAAAACAACACCAATTCCATTTCTTGAAGCATCACATTCCACAATAAATGTTTTTGTGAAGTCTGGTGTAGCTAAGACCAGTGCTTGGCACATTGCCTCTTTAAGATGTTCGAAGGCCTTTGTTGCTTCTGGAGTCCATGAAAATGCATCTTTCTTCAATAATGTTGTTAGAGGTGCTGCTATTCTCCCATAATTCTTAACAAACTTGCGATAATACCCTGTCAACCCTAGAAATTCTCGCAGATGCTTTATGGATGTGGGGATTTTCCATTCCTTAATGGATTTAATTTTGCTAGGGTCTACCTTAACTCCTTCATGAGATACAATATGACCCAGATATTCCACCTCTTGTACTCCAAAGAAAAATTTGGATCTTTTTGCATATAATTGTTTCTCCTCCAATAGTTGTAGCACCCTGTCAACATGTTCAACATGATCCTTCCAAGACTTGCTGTAGATTAGTATATCATCAAAAAATACTTACACAAATTTTCTAAGGGTTTGAAAATGGAATTCATCAAACCTTGAAATGTAGAAGGTGCATTGGTAAGGCCAAAAGGCATGACCAAAAATTCATAATGACCCTCATGAGTTCTAAATTTTGTTTTTGGAATGTCTTCAGTCTTCATTCTTATTTGATGATATCCTAAACAAAGATCCAACTTGGTGAAGTAAATTGATCCATGCAATTCATCCAGTAATTCATCAATGATAGGAATGGGAAACTTATATTTAATAGTGAGCTTGTTGAGCTCCTTATAATCTGGACACATGCGCCATGATCCATCCTTCTTGTGCACCAAAACTACTAGAGCAGAGAAAGAACTTTGACTAGGTTGAATTATACCAGCCTCTAGCATTTCTGCAACCATATGTTCAATTTCACTCTTTTGGACATATGGATATCTGTACGGCCTGATGTTTGGAGGAACACTTCCTGGAATCAGATGAATAGCATGATCATGATCACGAATAGGTGGGAGACCTTTGGGAGTCTCAAATACCTTGGAATGATTGTCCAAGACTTTTTGGAGATCTGGAGAAATAGATGATTCCAATGTGGAAACATCTAGCGAACATAATTGTCCAATTACACCTCTTTGTTCCTTTTTTAGAAGCTTTGTCATACCGCTAGAGCTGATTATCTTTCCCAGTTTCCCTGCAATACCCCTTAATTCAACTTCCTTTCCTTCCACAGAAAATTTCATGAAAAGTTCTTGAAAATTAAAAGCTATTGTACCCAAGGATTGTAGCCATTGGACTCCTAGTACAATATCAGCACCTCCCATTGGAATGGAAAGCATTGGGCTAGTCAATACATATTCTCCCATGGACAACTTGATATTATGGCAATTTCCAGAGCAATTTATCATTCCTCCATTTGCAACCATCACTTCACACTCTGGTGCTGGATATAGGAAGCAATTCAATTCTTTTGCTATCTTACAATGAATAAAATTGTGGGTACTTCCCGAATCAATTAGCACTATTACCTTTTTCTTCTTGATTTGTCCTTCTATCTTGATGGTTTGAGGAGTGGTAATTCCAGCCAATTCATTACAAGATATGGTTGGATTCATTTCTTCTTTATCTAGGCTTTGTTCTTGGAGTATATCCTCTTCTTTTGACCTTTCTTACTCCTTTTCTTCTTCCTCTTCACAATCTATGTAGAATAATTTATTCTCATCACACTTATGACCTTTAGTGTATTTGCTATCACAATTGTAACAAAGCCCTTTTGTTCTTACTAGGGGAAACAACACTTCCATCTTTATAGTTGTGAGTGATATGCTTCCTGGTTGCCAGGATTTTGCTTTCTATTTTTCTTGCTAACCTGAATGCCTTCTCTAATGAATCAGGTTCCCAAAGGCGAACATCATGTTGGATATTATCCTTTAAAGTCCCTATGAACACATCAATCCTATGCTTCTCTGGAATATTTTTTACCCTTATGTTCAATTTTTGGAACTCCTCAATGTGCTCCATTATTGAACCCTTTTGTTTGAGACTTATCAATTGGCTAAAAAAAAGTGTTGCCTTTTGTATCCTGATAATGTGCTATCAATTCTTCCGTAGAAATTGCCCAAGTGATAATTTGTTTACGAGAGCAAAGCCATTGATACCATACAAACTAATTTGGTTCCAAATATAAAGTTGCAATACGTACCTTTTGTGTGTTTTTCACATTATTGAGATCGAAAAATTGCTCCATCTGTAATATCCATGTTGCAGGATCCTTGCCATCAAACTTCCTCATATCGATTTTTGGAATATGGTGGGTCTTTGATCCAACATTAGAGTCTATGAAATCATGATTAACATTTCTTTTGTTCTCATCATGAGTTTCCTTTACTACCCTTTTACCATTAGTAAGCATTTCTTGTAGAAACTTTGTCAAATCTGTCTTCAAATCTGTCTTCAAATCTTCCATGCCTGTCTTCAAATCTGTCTTCAAATCTATCTTCAAATCATCCATCTTAGCTTCCACGTCATTCATCTTAGCTTCTACGCCTTTCTTTAAACAATCCATCTTAGATTCTACATCTTTTTTTAAACCATCCATCTTAGATTCTGTTACTTTTTGTGCAAGTGACACTTGTTGCACTTGGTCTCATAATTTTGATATATCATGTTGCATTTCTTCCTCTTCTTCATGAGTCATGCTAGAGCTTTCAGGTTGCTTACTAGGTGTTTGCATTTTCTTTCCTCAGAGCATCAATTACCGATAATAGTGCTTTACTATGCCCTTTGAATTCCTTCAAACTAATTTTTCAAACCAAGCTTATGCAAAAATTTAAAAAAAACTACACACCTTTTTTCACTTTGTAGGAGCTTGATATTGAATCTGATGTCTCTCTGTACTTTCAGATCAGCTAGTTCTAAAATTGCAACCTGCGGTAGCCCTCTGTGTCCTCTTTCCAATGCCACCATTCTGATCCAAATTGGATTCTCCAGGGAAGAGTTATGCAAAATCTCCCATAGCAACCTAATTATAGACTAGTTTAGTAGAGCTAACTTGTACGACATGCCACAAGTCACTGTTTCGACCTTTGGCTCTAAAAAATATATACAAGAAATTACAGTCTATCCTATTTTTGTAACTTTTGACAAAATTTCAATCCGATGCTCAGAGAGAAAGTTATGACGATTTTCCCCAGGTCACCTGTTTGGAATGTAATTCAGGAGTCTGCAAAAAGACCAACTTCCTCATATCATATCTCCGCAAATATAGTGTGAAAAGCTTTGAAATTCAGACTTGAGGTTCAGTGTGATTTCGTCTCAAATGGGTTTTTTTTTTTAGCTTCTGAAACGTCACAGAAAAAAAAGTTATAGCAAAAATACCACAATGACCTATTTGGAGCAGTGAAACCTTAGAATCCAAAGCTGTGATACCAAATGTTATGAAACCAACTCACAAAAAGATAGAAAAGATAGATCAATGCCTTAGAATTCAGCCTCTTCGAGGGGGCGACCTCCTTTACATTACACAAATGAACAATTCTTGGATGATTCAAATGACAAAACCTCCTTTCTATATATAGGAGTCTAAGGAGTCACAATATAACCCAGCCGACCTAACAATAATAATATAAAGCCACAAAAATAACAATAGAGGGATTCTATGGGGCACAGTAATAACAATATGGGGACAATAGGGGCACAACAATATTAATAAGGGATAGAACTACAACAGTAATGGGGTAATCACTAGTATTATAGGGACCTAACAATAAGTAATTTGTTTATGTTGTTAACAATAGTATAAATATTAAAAATCCATTTAAATGTGATTTTTTTTTAATTTCATATAAATAAAATTAATGAGACATCAATAACTAGTCTTTTCTTTTAAATATATAATTTGGTCAAATTAAATTTAAATTATATATAATTTGTTTAAAATTTCAACAAAATTTTATAAGTTGGTTTTTCATTTTAAATACAATTTTTGAATTTTCTTATAAATTAAATTAATGAACCACCCATTGAACTTGATGTTGTACTATATACAATGTATTCTTTAAGTATACAATTTTGATTTACAAATCATGCTAAAAGGCATGCAAATTAATATTATGAAATTATGACTTATTATAGTTTTTAGTAATTTTAATTTTTTTTAGTTATATTATAACTATATTATCTATAAATTTTCTATCTGCATATTTGTTGCACACATGTTTGAGAGATGTCCTTACCCTTTCAACCCTTGTTGACCATATAGATATATGGCTTCTTCTAGTAAAGGTTCTTATATCCTAATCAACACTTCAATTTGATAGTTAATCTTATTGATAAAATTAATGAGATATGGAGATTGAGGTTTTTTTCTATGCTCCTAATAGAAAAGTAGTGAGTGATGAAATCTAAGGTTTTAGTTTTAAGTTGTTATCTATAGCTTCAAATGGATAGAGGTTTGTTGAATATTGTATAAATATGATATTATTTCAAAATGGAAAATCATATAGACTTTATTTCTCAAATTTCTAAGTAGCATGTTCATCGATATGTTCATTAAATTTATCTTAAAACACATTATTAGGCTATTCCAAATTCAATTAGAAAATTACAGTGTTATCATCTTAGATCTCTCTTCCAACTCCATAATAAGGAAAATTCCAATTACTCTCAAGTACTTGGAAATGCTTCAATATTTGAAATTTTATTTCAATAATATCATTGGGGGGGGGGGGGGGGGGGGGGGGGGGGGGAGATTCCGTTTTTTTTTGTTTTGTTTTTTGTTTCTAGATCACAAGCTTTCCAATTACCTATCTCTCAAACAACAAGAGGTCATTTTGTATATGTGAAAGAGTATTATTTCTAATGAGTGGACTATTGTGTCCCAGGTGAGCAGCTTAATTGGTGATCAAAGTAATGTGAAATCTGTGAAAACTGAGAGATTCAAGGTTCAAATCCACTCGGTTGTGACCTGGTTTACGGATAGGAGGACATGCCATAGACCCCCATAGGTTTACTAGTAGTTACGTGTCAGGTGGGTTGTTGGGTTCCTATGGGATACAAAACAACAACAACAAAAAAGAGTGGGATACTGCTTTTATACCGTGTTGTCCACTTTTGAGATTCATTTGGAAAGGAAATAAATGTATACAAAATGTTGATTCTTACAATGTATTGTCCAAAGGTTAGAGTAGAAAATGATCCCATATCAAGGGATTCATATAGAAACTAATGGATTTACCAAGGCCAACTTGTTTGGAATGAGGAATTTTGTAATTGATAAGGGAATTTTGATTGATCACACTTGTTTCTATGAAAGTTTTGTAGTTGCAAAAAAAAAGTTGAAAAGAATTTTAGAGAAGAATGTAATGTTATAATAAAGGTTCAACAATGAAATTTGGTGAGAATAATGACTTCATGTTCCAGCTCCATTTTAAAGGATTATTATTCTAATTTATTTCTAACAGAAGCTTGGAGAAGCATTTGTATCCTAATAGAGGGGAAAAAATGGTGAAGATGAATGTGAAGTGGAATTGAAAACACAAGTAGACATTGCCATAGATATGAACCATGCCATGGAACAATTTCGTCATGATTCTTTTGTTCAAGTAGTGCATTTTTATTTAATACCCAATAACGTGCTTTTGGATGAAGACATGATAGGAAATATAATGGATTTTGTTATTGTAAAATTAATTGATGCAACCCCTACTAACTCACTTTAACACTTGCTTTGAAAGGATCCATGGGATAATTGTCCCAAGTATGACATTTTAGAACAATAAATTTACTTGTTTGTTTGCATCAAAAAATGTTGTACACATTGGTTAGGCCCAAAATTTGATGAAGATTGACTTCACTACAAAGTATGGATTAAGTGAGACAATGGCTACCAAAGTAGATATTTATAGCTATGACAATTTGTTATTGGAAATGCTTACTAGAAAGCAACAAACTAGTGAAATGTATTTTGGTGACCTGAACTTGCACAAGTGAGTGAAGTGAGTATAGCAAGTGTTTTCAAACATAGTGAAAGAAATATCTCACTTAAGTATTTTTAACAAGGTGAATAGAGATGAAATTGGAGAAAACACTGTATATAATTACTTTCTTCACTACAAGTTAGTTTTCTTTCCTAAAAAGATTCACACAATGAATGACCAACAATGAAATATGTGGTAATGGTATTGGAGAGCCTTAGAAATGGTTTGGAGGAAAAAAATCATCTATGACTTATAAACACATATTTTAGCTTAATGAATTCATTATATGAATTATGTTGGAGTTTGATTACATTTTTAATATTATTTTAAATTGTTCAACCAAACTTTTGTTATTGTTTATTATCTATTTATAATTAATATTAATGTTAAAATTAAATGCGTTGGTGACATTTTATTAACTAGATTAAACTTTTACATCTTGACATGATTTATTATTATCATCCATGATGTCAATATTCATATCCATAAAGTAAGAGCCCCTTAGAAAAAACATAGGAAACTAATTGTATTATATTTAGAGCATAACTGAATGAATTATTATTTTAACTATAAGTAATTTGTTTATGTGATTAACAATAGTAAATGTTGAAATCCCATTTCCATGTGATTTTTTTAATTTTCACTTAAATTAAATTGATGAGACATCAACAAAAATTATACACTTTTAAATATATAATTTGATCATATATAATTTGTTTAAATTATCAACAAAATTTTAAAAGGTGAATTTTAATTTTAAATATGATTTTTTATTTTTCTTATAAATAAGATTACTAAACCATTAATTGAACTCGATGTTGTACTATATACAATGTATTTTTTAAGCATATAATTTTGATTTACAAATCATGCTAAATGGATGAAAATTAATATTATGAAACTGTGACTTATTATAATTTTTAGTAATTTTGATTTTTTTTAGTTATATTATAACTATAGCATCTATAAATTTTCTATCTGCATATATTGTTGCACACATGTTTGAGAGACGTCCTTACCCTTTCAACCCTTGTTGTTTTCAAAGAAGTCTTGTTGACTATGTAGATACTTGGCTTTTTGTAGTAAAGGTTCTTATATCCTAGTCAACACTTCAATTTGATAGTTAATCTTATTGATAAAACAATGAGATATGGAAATTGAGGTTTTTTTCTATGCCCTATTGATAAAGTAGTGAGTGATGAAATCTAAGGTTTTATGTTAAGTTGGTCTCTCTAGCTTCAAGTGGATAGAGGTTTGTTGAATATTGTATAAATGCTATTATTTCAAAATGGCAAATCACATAGATTTCATTTCTCAAATTTCTAAGTAGCATGTTCATCTATACATTCAATGAATTTATCTTAAAATACATTATTAGGCTATTCCAAATTCAATTAGAAATTTACATTGTTATGATCTTAGATCTCTCTTCCAACTCCCTATTAAGGACAATTCCAATTACTCAAGAATTTGGAAATGCTTCAGTATTTGAAATTTTCTTTCAATAATATCATGGGGTAAATTCTAAAAGTTTTTTTTTTTTTTCCAAATAGAATAATTGTCATTTCCTTCATTGGAAATCCTAGCCATTTCAGACCACAAGCTTTCCAATTACCTATCTCTCAAACAACAAGAGGTCATTTTGCATCTATGAAATAGTATTATTGCTAATGAGTGGAGCTATTTCTTTTGTACTATGTTGTCTACTTTTGAGATTCATTTGGAAAGGAAATAAGCGTATACAAAATGTTGATTCTTGCAAAAAATTGTCCAAAGGTTAGAGTAGAAAAGGATCCCATATTAAGAGATTCACATAGAAACTAATGGATTTACCAAGGCCAACTTGTTAGGAAAAAGGACTTTTGTAATTTATAAGGTAATTTTGATTGATGACACACTTATTGCTATGAAAGTTTTTCAATTGCAAAAGACAAGGTTGAAAAGAGTTTTAGACCATAATGTGATGTTCAACAAAAGTTTAAACATTGAAATCTAGTGAAAATCATAATTCATGTTACCACCTCCATTTTAAAGGATTGGTGTTCCAATTTATGTCTAACACAAACTTGGAGAAGAATTTGTATCTTAGTAGAAGTGATAACAATGGTGAAGATGCATGTGAACTGGAATTGAAAACACAATTGGAAATTGCCATAGATATGGCCCATTGCATGGAATACTTTCATCATGATTCTTTTGTTCATCTAGTACATTGTTACTAAAACCCACTAACATGCTTTTTGATGAAGACGTGATGGGAAATATAATGGATTTTGACATTGAAAAATCAATTGATGCAACCACTACTAACTCACTTTAACACTTGCTTTGAAAGGATCCATAGGATCAATTTTGCCAACTATGACATTTTAGAACATTAGTTTTACATGTTATTTTGCATCAATTTTTTTTTTTGCACATTGGTCAAGTAAAATTTGATGAAGGTTGACTTCAATGCAGAGTATGGATTAAGTGATGCAATGTCTACCAAAGTATATTTATAGCTATGAAACTTTGTTATTGGAAATGATTATTAGAACACAACCAACCATTGAAATGCATTTTGGAGGCCTAAACTTGCGCAAGTGATTTAAGCGAGTCTTTCCAAACATAGTGAATGTTAGAATTTTGGGTAGCTTAGAAGGTATTTATGATAAGGATACCCACCGAAATTTGTTGCTTGGGAAATTTACCCAAAACTAGGGTTTTAGATCCAAATTGTGGGTTTATGACAAAAAGAAAACTACTTATTTATTCTTAAGAGTCAAATGGAAAAACCTTAAGCCTAGAGGTTTCTTAAGTGACCTAAGGAAAAGGATAAATAGAGGAGACCTAAGTTGAGGTATCACACGTTGTTTTTAAGTGAGACAGACTTCACTTGAACAAGGAAGCAAGCTAAAGGACCTAGTTGTACAACCCTAGAAGAGGAGAGTTGAAATTAGCAAGGAGGGTCGAGCTTCTACCCAAGGAGGAGGCTGAAGTGGGTCGAAGCTCTTCGTTGCAGAAAAAATAAGTTGGTTAGGGAAAATCAAGGTCATATAGAGCCACATAAAGGGTAGGCTATGGGCATGAGACCATAAGGACAATGGACTGTGGGATAGACATGGAGGTTGAGGGTGGATATGGTGTGGATGAAGGAGGTTGAGATCCTTAGAACCTCAAGGAGGGATGTATATTGACCTAGAAGCCCTGGTTAGGGTAGGAAACAATAAAAAAAGTTTCTAGACAAGTAGATCGTAATGTTGTAGGTATTTTGTTGATGGTTGAGGGTAGTAACACAACCGGATCCGAGTCTTGGTATGAGTTAGAATGTGGTCTGGTTGAGAGAGGTTGAAACCTACAACAATGAACAATTATGCAAAGAGTTGTCTTAGATAGTTGAAGTAGAAGTTTGTTCATTAAAGGGCTATGAACAATGAACTGTATGTTATTTCTAAAGTATGTTCACAAACAAAGTTATGAACAAAGTCTATTTTGAAGTATTATTATGCAGTGAGTTGGAACGATAAAACTTGTTGTGAGTAGTTTTGTTTAAGGGTTAACGTTTAGTTCATTTGAAGGAGAAAATACATTGTGAGCAACTAGTGGATAGAGGGGTATTTATATGTGGTCTAAGGAGGAAAAAGACCTGCCAATTTTCAAGACAAAAGTGTATTGAAAGGGCTAATCTAGAAGGGATACATCATCAAGTAAGTTAAGTTTTTTTTTTCTTGTATATTTTTCTGGGTAGATTGCGGATCTGAAATAGAAGATTTCAAGCCCTAATTTGTATCGGGGGCCATGATACTTGGTATGGGAACCCTATGATTCTTTTACTAATAGATTAATAAAAATTTCAAGCTTTGGGCTCAAATTTATGCGTGCTTAATTGATTTCACTTATGAAGATTTATGCTATGCAAGGTGCTAGAAAGTTGAGGGCTCCTAGTGTGTTTGTGTCAGGCCTTGAGAATGTCATAATTTTCACCTATATAACCCTATTTTTTACCCTCTATTTTAGAATTCAGAGACCTTTATCTACACATTCCCATGTTTCTATTATCGTAATCTTGAGAATATGAGTATAGATTTTCTTATTCTTTAAAACATTGATAGGTTAATATTTAATGGGTAAAATGCTTTCATTTACTATATTCCTAAGGTATTTTATTCTCTATGAGTCATTTGTTGAAAATGCAACAAAAAAATCCTAATTTAATTTTGTCCTGGAATTAAATTAGGATTACAATTGTAATTCCACATCACATGACAACTTATATTTGTTAACTAAGTTAATTTGACTTAATTGGCTCAGTTAATTCGAGTTGAGGGTCTAACTTGAGTCATGTAGAGTGTCTCCTACATTATAGGAGCCCTAGTTGATTTTATTTTGAGTTGTAATTAATTAATTCAATTTAATTGAGTTAAAGTCAGTTAAAATAGTTCCAATTGTTTTTTTTCCAAAGAAAAATGCGTAATTTTCATTAAGATTTTAAGAAAATTACAAGTTGTATGCCAGCATTTGAGAAATGCTTTCACTACTATCAGGTGGTGAGTCAGTTCAGATGTTCAGTTTTGATGTTTAGAGCAATATATTTACATATTCCTTCATTAAACTTGAAGGATCAAGATAACCATAACTGTATTTGCAATGTTAAAAGACTGTAGAGCAAAATAAAAAATCAGTAACAAAAACTAGGATGATCATGTTGATCAGTCCTGTAGATGAACCACCTCGTCGATGAAAGGCTTGTGGTAGATCTGGAAAAAGTCTCCATCCATGTACTCCTGGATTATCCACTATCCTCTGGTCAGCTGCGCGGCCTCTTTGGAAAGAAGATCAGTGACTTCATTCCTTTCCCTGTAGATATGAGAGCAGAAAAAAGAATCAAACTGTGATTTCAAATCAATGGCTTCTTCCACCAAATCTCTGAGTGTGTGCAAGTGACAGTTATAAGTCCCATTTATCCAATTTATGATGAGCTGAGAGTCTCCAAAAATTTGTATGTTGTGGCAGTGTTTTTCCTTTGCAAAGAGGAGTAGGTGTCTGAGACTGTTTAGTTCTGCGAAATTGTTTGTGCCTCTCCCTAGTCCCACTTTTATTTTGAAACTCACAGACTCGTTTAGGTGTAGGACAACTCCTCCTCCACAGCCCTCCGGTTGGGCCGAGCCGTCGAAGTATGCCCAAGGATGGCCTCTATCTATTACTTCTGGGATTATTGTCTGAGGGGGACGCTGTGCTTGATCTTCAGGGATAGAGTTGTATGTGGCCAGGATGTGGTTGCAGATTGCCGCTCCCAATATGTCTTTGTCCTGGAAGATTCTATGGTTCCGGACAATGCAGATGCCCCAACAGATGATGGGTGGAAGATTTTTTAGCTTCTGGATGGCTGTATTAGACCACCAGTTTTTCCAGGCCTCCTTTACATTTTGGCCAGTCCAGCGAAGAGGAACAGTGAGTGTTGTGGTGGTTATTTTCCAGATGTCTACCGAGACAGAGCAGTGGAGAAAAAGGTGGTCGGTGTCCTCAATCGCCATTTTGCAGAGGCTGCATCGTGAAGGCCCATGTAAATTCTGACTTGTCAGGTTTTGGTCTGTTGGGATTTTGTTTGATAGTATAGACCAAAGGAGGAGTCGTGCTTTGTGAGGAGCTTTCAGCTTCCAAATGGAATGCCACCACCAGCGCAGAGGGCCTTTTTCTCGAGCTTCCATGATGGCCTCGAACCCAGTCTTGGGGGTGTAGTTGCCATTGGGGGCCTTTGCCCAAATTAGCAAATCTTCTTTTGTTGTAATCTTGATGTTCGCCTCTTCCAGAGCCCCCACAAACCTTAACCAATCCCTGCTCCATCTGCCTCTGATGCCCAAATTTTCAAAGGCCCGCCATTGTCTATATGGATTTTCGGCCCACCCCTCCTCCTTGATGTGGGCTAAGTGTGAGTATCCAACATCTCTGAGTTCCTGCCTCATTTCATGTGGTAGTATGTGGGCATTGCCACTGCCTTCCCAGGCATCGGCCCCAATTCTGATTTGGGTGCCATCCCCCACCCTCCAAGCCAAGCCTTGTTTGATGATGTTGATGGAGTGTGTGATGGCCTTCTAGATGTTTGAGACTCCAACTTGGCAGTGGTTAGGGCTGCGAAGCCAATCTGAAGTTGTTTGTGGATAAATATATTTGTTGTAAATCACTTTTGTCCAGAGGCTATTTGAGGTAATTATTTTTCGAGCTAGCTTAGCGCCCAAATGCTTTGTGAACTCCTGGAGCTTCTTTAGGCCCCAGCCTACCCATTTCTTTGGTTTTGCTATCCTCTCCCACTTGACCCAGGCGAAAGTTTTGCCAGCTGATTGGCCCCTCCAAAGGAATCTGCAACAGATCTGTTTGATTCTACGGTGAATGCCTTTTGGGATCCAGGCCAGGGACATCCAGTAGACTGGAATGGCCTCAAGGACTGATTTGATGAGAGTGAGTCTACCTACCCTAGAGAGCCACCTCTGCTGCCAGATGTTTATGTGGGTTTCTATTTTTGCTATCATCCATGCCTAATCTGCAATGCGGTACCCATTTGGCTTGAGTCTGAATCCCAAGTATTTTAGACCATCCTCCAGCTCCTGTCTCACAAAGCCAAAGTCTTGGGAGGCGAATCTTTGTTCATTCTGGAGGCAGGAACTGAATATGATTATTGATTTGACAAAGTTCGGCTCCATTCCTGTAGCTTTACAAAAGAGAGATAAGATTGCCTTGAAACTAGAGGTATCCCTATAGGATCCATTTAGAAAAATTAGAATATCATCAACAAAGAGAAGGTGAGAAATGGTGGTCCTGTCATTGATTTCCACTCCTCCCAGTGTGCCATTGATCCTTGCTGATTTTATGAGTCTGCTAAGTCCTTCCATTACCAGAAGGAAAAGCATTGGGGAGAGAGGGTAGCCCTATCTGAGGCCTCTTTCAGCGTGGAAGAAATTGGAAGTTGCTCCATTGATCAAGACACTGAAGGAAACAGAAGTGAAGCAGCTCCCCATCCACTTGATGAATTGGTGAGGGAAACCAATGTGTGAGCATGAGCTGAAGATAAGTCCAATTGACTCTGTCGAAAGCCTTGGATAAGTCGATTTTGAGGATGGCTGCTTTTTTTGATGAGGTTTTTATGGAATGGAGCATTTCTTGGGTAGTGCCTATAGCCTCCTGGATGTGGCAGTGCTTGAGAAAGGCAAATTGTTCCTTTGAGATCATCCTGGAGAGGATTGGTTTAATGCGGAGTGCAATTATCTTGGAGGTAATCTTGTAGATGCAGTTGCATAGGGAGATAGGTCTGATGTCATCAAAGGATTGAGGCTTGTCCACCTTGGGAATGAGGGCTATGAAGGTGGAGTTGAAGGCTTCAGACATTTTTCCTGAGGTTTTGCAGTCTTCGGCAGCTAGAAGAAGGTCCTGATCTATGAGCTCTAGGAAAGTGATGTAGAATGCGATGGGCCAACCATCCGGTCCAGGTCTCTTATCTTTTCCCAGACTTTTAAGGGCAGCCTACAATTCATCCAAGGTGATGGGTGAGTTCAACATCTCTCTTTCTTATTCCTCAACAAATCAAGGGACCACTTCAGCTACCCGGAGGATTTCCGCTATATTTGCTTCTCTTGGGCTTTTGTAGATGTTCGAGAAGTGTCGAACCCCTAGGTCTGCTAGTTGTGCGAAAGTGTTGGATTCTCTCCCATGTTGGTCCTTTAGAGCCCAGATAGTGTTGATACCTCACCTACCTCTGGCAAATTGTTGAAAGAACTTTGTGTTTTCATCGCCAATTTTTAACCAAATAGCTCTACTCTTTAGGCGCCATGTCTCTTCAACTCATCTCAGGAGTTTTATTTTTTCCTTCTCTAGATTGATGAGCTGATCCTTTATGCGGAGTGTAGCATAGCTTGTCAGCCCCAAATATTCGAGTTGAGCTAGTTTTTCCTCAATCTTGACCGGCTTCTCCTCTTCTTTTGTTTTCTGGTCTTCATCCAAGCTATTTTTTTCCTTTTGAGATAGTTTAGATTGTTTTTTATGATTGTTCCAGGAGACAGCCCAACTTCCCTGTTATAATGGGTCCAATTTCCTTTTATCAAATCCCAGAAACCTTCCTCCCAGATCCAGGCAACATTAAATTTGAAGGGGGATCTTGGCTTCCTAGCTGCATCTTCAATTTCCAGGAAAATCAGCGAAGATTCTCAGTGTGATATGGGGGGAGTTTGAAGTAATGTCTGCTCCCAGGAAACCCTGCCCTCCCCAGACATTTGTGATCTTGACTGAGGATTTGTTGAAGCCCAGGGCTAGTCCTCCCGAGCGACCTCTCGCATCCAGAAAGAAAAACTCCCAGTTGGGCAAGAAGGGTTTGAGTGTTTGTAGAACCAAAGGGCCATCGCCAAGAGTTTCTTGTAGCATTAGGAAATCCAAACTTTCAGCAAGACATAGTCTTTTCAAAGCCAACTTTTTATCAGGGCTGGATAAACCCCTACAGTTGAAGGAGAGGCCTTTCATGGGTTCACTGAGGCAGGGTTCCCCTTTGCTCTAAGGACCTGATCTATGGGAGTTTGAATACCAGAGGCCACCTCCAGGCTGGCTCTTTTAATAGCTTTGGAGATGCGGGATTGCCTTCCCCGAGGGGATTTGGGGGGGAGAGGTGGGATTGGGTCCTCCTCCAATCCGAAGGCATGGAGGGGGGGAGGGATGGAGCACAGGTTGTAGTGGTGGGAGGATCCAGATATCGTATCCCTGAGGGGCTCGCTTGGCTGGATGAGATGGCTGGTAGTGCAGGGGGTGTTTAGGATGGGGGTGGGATCAGAGACCACCGGGCAGCTGGCTTGGCTCGGCTTGGGAAGGGGGGAGGCTATATTCAAATTTACATGTAAAGAATTAGAAACATAATTTATGCATTCAGTCGGAGTATGAGTGTTAGAGGGAGAGGAGATACCTGTGAAGCCCGTGCCTACTAGTGGGAGATATAGGAGTGTGGTGTTGCCCATAGTGATCAACCAGTTAACTGATGATTCACTCATAAATAACTCATGCATGCCATATATGAGTTACCCAGTTGATTGGAGTTCAGGGACATTGTACTATCAGTTGTATAATCATCTGAATTGTACAGATGGTGCATGCAGTTAGAGGAAGGCCTATGATGGATTTCACAATTCCTTTGAGGGATTTCCCTAATTAATAGGGGGCTAATTCCCAAGGAAACAACACAAGGAAAGAGGGACTTGGGCAAGCAGAAAATTGGTTAAGTATTGGCCTAGGCTTGTCTAAGAAGCTGTGAGACAAATAGAGATAATGCAGAGGTTTCTCAGGCTTGAGAAAAGCATTGTAATCTTCTCATATTTTCTGACTAATGCAATATACAGATAGCAGGGGTTTTTAGTTGTGGGTTTCCCTAGGAAATCATTGTGTAATGTGTTGATTGAATTCTTTCTCTTGTATGCTTTGTGATTTCATGATCGTTTAATTGTTTTCACTGATGAGTAGAGTAGATTCAAGTCTATTGTTTTAGTAAATTACAATTAGAAATTTGACTCTACAAGGAATTTCTACATGGTATCAGAGTAGAAATCACTCTAGAAGAGGAGAATACAAGTTTGTCTTTTGTAGGTGAAATCGAATTTTGCAGTATCATTCTTCAGAGTCAGCAGGATGTCGTTTTATGGATTGGTACTCGAATATGCCCTTGAGGGTAGTTCGAACTATATTTCTTGGAAGGGCAGGATGGAGGCAGTGTTGGAAGACAATGAGCTTAAAGAATTCATAGACAAAGATATTCCTAAGCCTCTAACAACTGATGCTCAAGATTTGGAAGAGTGGAGAAAATGTGTTGCAAAGGCGAGAAGGATTATCCTAGAAGGAGTTTGAGATCATATTGTCTCGAACCTCCATGGTAAGGAGACTCCATATGCAATGTGGAGGGCCTTGACAGACCTATTTCAAAACAACAGTGATCACAAGAAGATGGCACTTAAGGAAAAGCTCAGAAAAATCAAGATGGAGAAGGGAAACACAATACCAAAGTACTTTACCAAGTTCACCCAATGTTGGGATGAGATTGGAAGTGTTGGTGTTACAGTTGTTGAAGATGATTTGGTTAGCCTAGCACTTCTAGGCCTTCCCAAGAGCTAGCACCACTACCAGGATTCGGTAAATGGGAGGGAGAAGCTACCAGAGTGGGAGTGTTTATGGTCTGACTTGTGGTGTTACAGAGTGGTATCAAAGCAGGTTGTGCTCTCTTGGGGTCATATCTGATACCACAGAGTGGTATCAGAGCATGGTTCACCCCTCATACTGGATGGGTGGTGTGTTGGTCATGCATTCATGTTGGTTTCATATGTGTTTCTTATGCTTGTAGTCCATGTGCTTGTTGCATTTGCATGGTGTTGATCATGTTTGTAGTGATGTCGCCATGTGAAGGTTGATGGTGTTGTTGTGGAATGTGTCATCATGAGTGTATGGTTGTATATGCATTTGTTATGCTTGTTAGTATCTATATGTTGTTATGCATGCATTGTCATGGTTATGGTTATGCATGTTTGGTAGGTTAGACATGCATTGTGAAGTCATTGTATGCAATTAGGTCATCATGATGATATTGGCATGTTATGATACTAATGTGGTGGCTGAGCTAGAGTAGGAGATGCAGATCATCAAGTGGAGTTGCAGCAGTGGACCTCGAGGCAAGAGCATGTCGTCATACAAGTTTGTATTTTGGGCATGCAGGTATGTAGGTTAAGGATTATTATATGCACTATGGTTATGTGTATGCCTTTCATCCTATTGATGTTATGGTTACATACATTATAGATGCTATTTGATTACTATATTCATATGAACATGTGTCAGATAGTCATGAATGATAGTAACCTATGGTTGTATGCATTGCTATTGTTGTTTTATGTTAGATAACTTGATGATTATGTTATATGTTGTTGATGAGTATGTTATAGGTTAACTTGTTATGATTATGTTATATGTTATATGTTGTTGTTGAGTATGTTATAGGTTAACTTGTTGTTGTTATATGATAGTTAAATTGATTATTAGGGTTATTACATTATGATCTTGATGTTAAATGTATCATGCTAACCTGGGATTGGTCTATGCAGATGATTATGGTTATGGTATTCAGGTATGAGTCGACTTATTTGTGATAGTGTGTTGTACTAATCTAGATTAACTGTGCGTATGTGATTTCTATGCATGAATGACAATTGTTTATGAGCTTATGCCATGAACATGTTAGCTTCTTACTGTTATGGATGTCATGAACTTATTTATGTTTAATTTGATGTGTTTTGAAGTTATATCATGCTAATCTAAATTGATTGTATAGACAAGATAGCCTCCCCTGAGATAAATTAAGGTATGAGTTTTCTTATGTCGTCTATTTGGTGTTTGAATGTTTGAATATGTCGTTTATTTGGTGTTCGAGTGTTTGGTGTCTATTATGTCATCTATTTGTTGTCTGAATGTTTGATTACTTGAATGATATTAGCATGTGTCTATAATATTTCTTGCCGAAATGATCTTGTTTTAAGATGGTTGTACTTATACATATGTGTTGAGACAGCTGATATGTACTTGAGTGTAAGTAGGTGATAGTTGTAGAATTATGTGTTATGACTGATGAATGTGAGTTGATTGTTGAGTATGACATGATTGTTAGTCTTGGTAAAGGATGATTTCAAATTGATAGATATGATTGTATTGATATTTGGAACATGTGGTTGACATGTGTAAACAATTGCAGGAAAACATGCTTGGACAAGGTAACAATTGATGTGTTTATATAACTAACAGTTGGGTGATGTGATAGTACATAGTAAGCCTCAATTGCAACAAGGTAAAAAGGTAAAATAAAGGAATTGGGAAAGAATTCCTTTGGCTATGTTTGGAAACTCTAATTCCAAATGAATGAGTGCATTGCATACCGAAAGTCTTCTTAACATTGATTTCGTCTGACATTATGTGGGTATGTGCTATTTTCATGGACATGTATTTGATAGTTATAAAAAATAGTGTCTAGTTATAGCTAGATCTGTCAAGGTGTTGGCTTATGGGGGCCTGACCCAGGTTCAGAGTTATTTAGACAAACAAATCCCTACACTACTGGCCCTTTCAGCATTAGCCCGCGGAGCGTGGACTGAAGTCTCACCCGAAGCAGTATGGGGGGATGTTGGAACCAATTTTCCACACCCTTGAGATGGTTGTGATGTCAGTTTAGTCCAACTATACCTGTCTTCGCGCAGGTTGCTTCGCGCTTTGTTCCACCCTTCAGTACCCTCGCGAAGCATTACAATCGTCTTTTGCGCAGCCCTAACCAGGGGCTGAGATGCTTTCGTGCTGCTATGGCAACGAACTGCGCTATTTCCCATACTAGACTGAATATCTTACTTATCTTATTAATAGATCTTAATTATCTTCGTGTAGCCAGATATTCTAACTTGTGTTACTTAACCAATACAATTATACAGATTCACGAATCATCTAAGCATTAGAAGTGAAATTCATACCCAATATAATAGATGCATAAACAGGAAATAAAGACGTAGAATTGATAGAAACTTCTCTTTATTAATACTTCCAGATGATTACAGACTCGACTCACCCTGCGCATTCAGCTGCAGGGGTCTGTGCACTCAGCTGCAGACTACTAGGCCTCTGCGCACTCAGCTGCAGAGCCTCTTCCTATGCTACGACCCAAAACCAGACTTTACACTTCCGATCTATCTTGCATACATCATTATTCCTTAGACATTCTGTGATTGATTGTTTTAACTACTTAGAGCTTCGCTCTATTTATACAATTCCATGGTCTGCGGACCATGGGTAGATCTTCTACAACCGACATTACATTAAAAAAATAAGGGTGGACAACCCTATGACTCTTTAATAAACTATGCGCTCCATGCCCACAAAATGCGAAGTCTTTACATTGGAATTACAAAATCAGACCAAAATCTGGGCTCTAAGCCCCAAAACTGCCCTTGGGGGATCCCGTGCCCAATAGGCCCCCAACACAAACATCGTGACTTGCCCTCGAGTCACTTTGTAGGTGCGAAGATCTTAGCGTGAAGACCTCCCAACTCTGATTGGATCGCTGCAAGTTCGGCAATGCACTGAGCGGCTGCTTGCTGAACTTCCTCTATGCATTGTTCAATGATTGTTGTCGTTGAATTGCTACCTTGAATCCTTTCCTGACTTTCTTGCAGTTGCACGAGCTTTGCTTCAATGGAGGCTGTAATTGTATAAGCCTCATTGATCCACAGGTGTAGGCGAGCTTTCAAAAATGCCTCTTTATGCCGAGCGGCATGCACCTGCTCCTTGAGTGCCTTTGCCTGCTACATCCTTGCAAGCATTTGTGCAAGGGAAACCGTCTGCGCGGTCCCTTTTACCTCATTATATCTCTGTTTTAGCTCGCGTGCCTCTGTCTCTATGCGTTCTATGTTAGGGTCCTCCTGCACGATGGTGAGGACCTCGAGTGACTGCTCGAATAGCTTCATGCAGTCTGTCACTGCACTGTCAACCGCCACCATTGTTGTTGTGATCGCAGTGGTACGTTGTTCCTTAACCTCTGGCAGAGTTGAAGGCTGGGCCTTCAACTACAGTTTTGCTATCTAAAGGTTCAGCTCCAATTGAACCCTGGCCATTTCTACTTTTGCATCGCGCACCCCTGTCGCTAACTTTCATACGCGCACCTCCACTGGTTCCTCTGCTTGGATGGCCAACTCTGGGACCATCTAGTAGGCTTCCTCCACAACCTGCACTATCTGTATGTTTTGCTCCACGGCCTCATTGCGTTGTAGGTTCAACTGCTCAATGTTGATGCGCTACTCACTCATTACCTATATAGCGCAACTTTCCCTGGCCCGAAGCTCTGCAGTGACTCCGTCCTGCAAAAGATAGAGTGTCTCCCGAGGGAGTGTAGCCATGTTTAACCCAACCCCTTTCAAGTTGCTAACCATAGGCCTGTCGGCCTCATTCTCTATCATGAGTGCCCCATTTGGTATCACTATTGTGTTGGTCATCCTGGCGCGTAACATTTCCTTGGCCGCTAAAATGCCGACTGCGAGGCTGGTGGGCACTGTGCCAGCCTGTGGAGTGCACACCTGCAACCCCTATATTTGTGTCTGAAGATCCCCCAATACCAACTGGTGTTGCTCCTCAAACTACTAGAGGGCCTCCGCAATGACATCCCTCACTGTTTCACTGATATCATGTAGATCCCCCTTAGTGAGGGTGATTGGGTCGAATGAAGTCTTTGAGGCCTTTGTCTTCTTTCGCGACCCTACATTTTCTCTTGGTCATGAAAGTTGTAGCTGGGTGGACATGGTCTGTAGGTCTGCACCACCTTGTTCTGTGTCTGTTTCTAGCTCGGGCGAAGGTGACTTCAGTCCTTCACTCTCTGCTTCTGCTGCTCCTCGACCAACTTCGCAGCATTGCGCACTACCTGGGCCTTAGCCGCTGCTTCTTCCTTCCTCTGCTTTTCTACCAGATGCGCCATCCGCAGTTTCGTCTCTTCCTTCTTCTCCTACATGGTGGACTTCTCTACTTCCATCGTGGAGCCAGCTAGAGCGCACCACTCTGGCGGCCAAGACTCAAGGACCGCAAAGATTACATCATCGGTCGCCAAGTATGGTAACTCATGCCATGTCTTTGTAGGGTCCTTCCGCGCCTTGATAAAGACATGGTGGAAGTATGCTTTGAACTCCATGAAGCTCTGCAGACTGTTGTAGATAGTGGGTGATAACCACGGATTGTGATTGATCCCCATCCTGATGTTCATCTCCATGAGCACCCAAAATATCTTGCTCTCCCTTATCCTTTGTGTGTCCTTGGTTGCCCATAGTGAAGCATACTTCGCTACCTCTGGAAGGTCCTGCACGATCAACAGGAACTGGCTATCTTCAGGCAACTCCCATGCCACCAGTACTATCGACAACAGGAGCCATGTGTAATGAAACGTTTTTTCCCTGCTCTTGTGCCTCGCGGGAGTTCGCAAGGAAGTCACCACATAGATAGTTTTCCCAGTTGAACTGGACCCCTTCTGCGCATTGTTGGTAGTGCAACCACTGGCATGGGCACCTCATCCGCATGACACTTCCACATCACCTTCCCTGCCAATATCTATGTAGTGACCTTGACTGCAGGGTTGTTGATGTTGGAGGTGGCATACCCTCACTTCTTATTCTCCAACTTAAATTTCTTTTTCATGGCCTCCGTGATGGCCAAGTCATCACTTTTTCCCTCTAAAATGTTTGCTGGGTCCTCCCCCGTGCAAGGTAGCTGTGTGATCTAGTGAGTCAAATAATCTGTGATGGGGATGGGCTCCTCTAGCCACAAGCACCCACCATGCACCAAGCAGAGTAGCTTCCTGATGATGAAAATGGTCACTGGGGTACGGTGGTGTTACAGGGATTAGTGTCTATATAGAACTGCTCTATCCCACTAAGGTATGGTAGCTGCCTTAGAAACAACAGAAGAAAGTCTACTTTGATTCCTTTTATAATAGATAGATAGAAGAAGAATAAGGAGGCCAACCTTTGTCTTTCGCTTGACTCCTTGTTTGATTCTTCCTCCTTCTCACAGCCTTTCGATGCTTGTCCTCTCGTATGCCCAGCTTCAAGGAATACCTGCAGGATCACAGCAACACAAGACTATGCAAGAACACAGATCTACTAATATAAATAATCTAGGGTCAGTATAGATTAACCATACAAATGCATAAACATGGATTACACAAAGATATGGAAGGAAACAAGAATAGCTTTATTGATAATCAAAGTGAAGTCAAGAGAGTTACAACCAGCTGTTCCGACCCAGCATCATCCTCTTGACAAGAAAAGTTCTCTTTTCACCTCATATAAAAGCTTAGATCACCCAACATGCACTGATATCACCTCAAGAAACTAACAGCAATTCCTTACAATATGCCCAATTCCAACCTTTGGATCTCTTGGATGAGGGATCCATATATAGCCATCTTGTCAGGGGTATGAGTCAGCTCTGTGTTTTTGATTAGTGTCCTCCCACTGATAGTCCTTGCTTCCACTTGGAGATTGAGCATCTCTTACTCATCCTTGGTCGAATTCAGAGAGGCAAGTGTCATAGGAGAGAGTTATGGAAGATTCCATGCCTTTCCACCTTGCAAGATGACACTGCCATTTGTCTCTTTCCCGATAAGCGCACCCCACAGAAGGGCTTTCTGCACTTAAGCGCACCCCCATAGTGTATTTAGGTGGGCTTAAGCGCACCTTGACCATGGAGCAAGTGCACTGATCTTAAATTGACCCATTCTGAGCAGTTTTTCATGGAGAACTTCTGGGAGAAGCTGTAATCATTTGACCTTGTTCCTTTAGGGGTTGAAACAACACTTTTAGGGACTTAGGAGCCCCTCAGTTTATGGATATTTGTTGCTTGGGGTTGTAGGGCCCAAAAATATCTATAACAGTTGCCCCCTAAAGCATGAGGTCGTTAATTTTTCTTTTAAAATGTCGGGTGAAATGCTTTATAATGAGGATCCGGAGTTCTTTCGAGCCAAGAGGAGACCTGTAATAAGATACAACACAATACATTATCTTCATAACATTTTCATGATCTAGCTGAGGCAGGCATTCCCATGCTCAGATTTATAAATTCATTCTCATGTACATAGGACAGATAACTGTCTGAAAATAGACTGATGATTCTGGTAGAGCCATCATCCTTTTGATTGGATGATTATCTGTGCCGTAATCCTGTACATTTGATGTTTTTATTTTCCTAAATATATATCGCAGCCCGGATGGATGAAACTAGATCCGGGGTCTTCAATCTCTTCCGATCTTCACTCAAAGTACAAGTCGATCCATGTGAAAAATGTTTTGGAGTCAAACATGGAAAGACATCGCCTGATTACCAGCCAATAATGTAAGTTGTTAACAGGCGCGAGAGGAATCACCGATAATGATGATGACCCTCAAGGTACTGCAGTACAATCTACGTGGTGTGAATAAATGACTTGGCGTCGAACACCACGCAAAATCTTTCGGTCGAAGGTCATTGATGTAAACCTTTCGCTGGAAGTGAGAAACTTGCCATTAAGGCATGCAAGCTTCAAAGTACTGAAGGGGGTATTCCTAGACCGACTTCTTGGATAATGAGCTGATGTCGACAAGAAGTGATCCGTCATAGGAGGGCCTTAATGAATCCCACATCAATGACACGGAAAGGAGCAAATGATTTTCATGGAGGTGAAAATTGTCTGATGATATAAGGTTCAGGATGGCGGTCATGAAAGGATGGAGTATAGATGTATTGTGGTGGGTGGACCCGGTTGAATTCTCTGAATGACTTCTCTTGAACATATCGGCGACACTGACATGATGGATTGGTAGCATTAACCCCAAATGTGGATGGCATGATGTGACCATGGTGATGTGACCGGTGAATGAAACAACCCAACCCGACATGGATGCGGAGCGAAAGTGTCATGTTCAAGAGCGACTTGCTACCAACAAAGTTTCTTCAAGTTTTCTTCCCAATTTTTCCCCAGTCATTGCTGACCAGTACCTCTTTATTTTTATCAAGCTTGAGGAGGATAACATATGCTTGTTCTATAATTTGCCCTTCGGGCAAACCCATCGCTTTGTTTTACCGAGCTTAGCGATAGTGAAACTCGTTCTTGCCTGCCACAGACAAGTTTGTCGCTATTATGTTTTTTAACGAGTTTAACGACAAAGATAACTCGGTCCTTTTCAATTTTAGAGAGTCTGAAAAGGTACGTAAAGGAAACTCCAATATTCCTTTTTCGTCATCTAATCCCTTAAGTCCGAAAAAGTATAAAACAATACAGAAGGGATGGATTTTCGATCCTTTTAACGAGCCGAACAAAACAAGCGCTCGATCTTTTTGTGTAATGATCCCTCAAGTCCAAAAAGATTAAAATCTAAAGGAGGGATAGCACTTCCGGTCACTTTAACGAGCTGGAGAGGCCAATAGCTCGGCGATCTTTTCATATTTATCGAGTCAGTTGAAAAGAGCTTAAAGAAGACTCGTCTTTTGAGGAACGAGTGATGAAATGGGTAGCAGCTGATTCCAGGTAAGGCTTGGAATTTTCCAATCACGGCAGTGTTACAAGGATGGCTAAAAATGATCACTCTTCGCAGTTGTTCCTCAAAATGGGTAAACAATCAAATGGAGGTGAATGATCGGCCAATTTGAAAAGTGGAGGTGGTGGTGCAAACACACCCAAGGCTTTAAAAGGCTGAAATCTTATATTCACGATGGTCATTTACCGGAAATTGGTTCATTTTTTATCGATGAGCTTGAACTCTGGGGGAACATGTGCTCAGATGCTTATATTTATTTTTTAACGAGCATGAAGTCCACATCAAAACTGCTCGATACAATGGTCGTTTTTTATTTTACCATAAAGTAGCTTTGTTCTTTCAAAAGATCATACTGCATGCTTAACTGCTTCACCAAATTAGTTAGACATGAAAAACATATATGAAAATGAACTAGGACACTAATATTTTACTCGAAATGCGTACAAGCAATTTAAAGTGTTCTCTTACCTCTTATTTTATCATCCTTCCTATTTTCCATTTTGTGCTTGATTTCCTGCTTTTCTGAGCCCCTGGGGTTTAAGAAAAGCGTTCTGGCTCCAGCGCACCCTTCCTGTATCGAAAGGTGCGCTGGAAGTTGGCTAGTATACTACCAACTTGACCTTAAACGCACCCAGAACACTGCCCTAGGTGCGCTGGGCGCACAGAAGAATCTTTTTGCACAGTTTTTCATGGGAAATTTTTGCCTGTTTCTCTCCAAATTGAAACCTAACTCCTCTCTTGTTTGTTTTCAGAGATTCATCGGAGCAAGATGACTATCACATGGCGAGAACGTGAGCATGAAGAGGAAGATCTGATTGCTTTACATGATCCGGTCACTGTGAATGCATTGCGGAACTGTGGCCTACTGAAGTTCTTCCGTATCTCTAGTATGAGACAACAGATCAACTTGTTGCAGTATTTGCTTGACGCTTGGGATCCTACCAGCCAGGTGTTCCAGATTAGGGGCAAATCTATCCCCTTAACCGTGGAGGACATCTACTTTTTGACCGGTTTGTCGAGGCGGGGTGCCCCCATCTCCTTATCAGGTTCAGCCCGTGGGGGTGATTCCGTGAGAGACTATGTTCGCCGGTACTGTAGGGAGGGATCTCAGCCGAGTAAAGACGGCAAGATCATCATCCGAGATGTCACTGACAGGCCCCTGAGGACCATTCTGTTTACCATTGGTAGGATGGCTGGTAGTGCGTCACTTCATGTGGCTAACCGATCCTATATGCAGTACGCCCTGGAGTGTCTTGAACCGAAAGTATTCAACTGGTGCGATGCAGTACTTCCTGTGATTAAAGAACAGCTGACCAAGGTGAAAAGCGGAAGGTTGAAGAACTTTGGATATGGTTCTATTTTGGTTGCTTTTGCCTTGGAGAGGATACCCATGATGCAGCCGCAGTACATTGCTCTCAGTTTACCTCCACCGACCGAACCACGGATGCAGAGATGGGTTGACCACATGTCTAGACATGCTGGTCAGTCTCAGATTTCTTTTTCTGATACCTTCTTTGGGTGGTTTGATCGCCAGGAGATGTTTTATTCTGAGTATCCATATGCTGGTATGGATTTCCGGGGTGACCCAGATTTAGTACTGCCGGCTGGCGAACAGTGGGGTGCCATTGGTAACTTCTTTGACCATTTCCTGTTTATGTTTTGTTTTTATAACGTTCTTGTGCTTTATTCTATCAAGACTTAATCAAAACTCGTGTGCTCTTGCAGATGTTGGTCCCGTTCGGCCAGTAGCGCGTCCGAGAGTACCAGCTGCCGCCCCAGCAGGAGAGGCTGCTGGAAGAGCTATTCTTCGCGACCTTAATGTGGCCGAGACTCTTTCAGCATTGCAGGATCAAATCGAGGGCCTCACTCTTGGAATTCCCGACGTGAGGACTGATGAACTCCCTTTGATGCTGCAGCGACATACTACTGGCGTGCCTCGTCGATGGACTAGGCTTCTACGCATGATTGCGTAGGCAGTGACTTGTTATCATGAGCATCATTAGACTAGGGTGCCCCCTAGCATTTTGAGTTTTGGGTCATTTGACCAATTTTGTCTTGGTTACAGAACATTATATGTGAACCACAAACAGATGTATATATATATTTTTGATTTTCGGAGTTTTATTTTGGTTAAGTGTTATTGTTCCATATGCAAATATTGATGAAATGCTTCTTTTACAAATGTTGTAGATGTCTATCTAACACATAATTTGCCAATGAGTCAGTTAATGTATTTAAGTTTCTGGAAATATGCTGATATTGAATAAAATCAAATTGCCTTTCCAAAATCTTAACTCTTAGGAACATGCGATAGATAGCTGGGTTCCGGACAGAGTATATACCAGTAAGTTGCAGTATGACGAGTTGTGAGTCTAGCCTGACAGTCAGTCGGCGTATGCCATGTATGATGGCATCAGAGAGAAGTTCTATCAACGCGCTATATTCAGCGATGTTATTCGTTGATCGACCAATACATACCCCTCTGAAACTCACCAACTCACCACTTGGATAAAAAATGGCCCAGGCCGCAGACGATAGGTTCCGCGAACTACGTGTAGGTTTTAACCCTATACAGAAATTACCTGCATACGAATTCTTAAACAAAGAAAATAAACAATGCGAGAGCAGAACACATAAAACACATATGCACAGAGATTTTCCCCTGGATCCCAAAACTGGGACTACCAGCTTGATTTTTCATTATATTCCTTTCAATGTTACAATACATATTTATACATGCCGAAGCATTCAATACCATGGACCGAAAGCCATCGCGTCCAATACCATGTGCGAAAATCATGCACAAAACCATAGGTAGGTTCGCCCAACCTAATATAGGGTCCAAAAAAAATTTTCCGGGGCGCTGCCCCGGACCCCATAGAGGGGGGCTACCCGCCCCCCCTCTAACCCCCCGGTTAACTACGTGGGTTAGTCGTGGAAAGAATATAACACAACCCAACAATCTCCCACTTGTTGTTTTCTTTCCACAAGGGGCCATAGGAGAGCTTAGTCATTTTTCCAGCCCTGAAACACCCATTGTTTCTCTACACCAAGAGAACTTCTCAGAGCTCACAGATTTTGTCAATGCATCTGCAGTATTCTTCAAAGTGTCCACCTTTACCAGCAACACCTTTTTGTCTTCTATAATATCCCTCACAAAGTGATACTGAACATCAATGTGCTTTGTCTTTGAATGATAAGCAGGGTTCTTTGCCAAGAAAATTGCACTTTGGCTATCACAGTCTATTCTTATAGCTCCCTGTACTAACCCCATACTTGAACACAATCTCTGCAACCGAACTGCTTCCTTGCTTGCATGAGTGGCTGCCATGTATTCTGCCTCTGTAGTTGATAGTGCCACTACATATTGTTTCTTACTCATCCAACTGACTGCACCTCCAAATAGGTTAAACACATACCCACTTGTAGATCTTCTCTGATCCAGATGTCTAGCCCAGTCTGCATCAACAAAGCCATGAATATCCAACACTCTGTCCAATCCTGGTCTTCCTTGGTAGCACAAACCATAATCACTAGTGCCACGCAAATACCTGAAAACCCGCTTCACTGTTGTCCAGTGCTCCTTCCCAGGTTTTGACATGAACCTGCTCAATACTCCCACTGCATGTGCAATGTCTGGTCTAGTACAGACCATTGCATACATCAGGCTACCGACTGCACTTGCATATGGAACACGGGACATGTCCTCTTCCTCTTATTGTGTCTTGGGACACTGTTTAGCAGATAACCTCACACCTACAGGAATAGGAACCTTCACCGGTTTACTATCCTGCATATTAAACCTCTGCAGTATTGTCTCGACATACTTCCTCTGGTTTAACCAGAGCTTCCTCTTTGCCCGATCTCTTTTAATTTCCATGCCCAAAATATAGTTTGCAGCACCAAGATCTTTCATGTCAAATTTGGAGGACAATTGGGTCTTCAAATCCTGGATAATTTCTTTGTCATTTCCAACCAGCAACATATCATCCACATATAAGACTAGATAAATAACACGATCACCAATTAATTTAAAATACACACAATGATCTGCTTTGCTTCTGGTGAAGCCAAGTCCCCGTATAAATGTATCAAATTTCTGATACCACATCCTTGGTGACTGTTTTAATCCATACAAAGACTTCTTTAACTTGCATACCAGTTCTTTCTTACCCTTCACCGCAAAGCCTTCAGGTTGCTTCATGTAGATTTCTTCTTCCAAATCCCCGTGAAGAAATGCTGTCTTCACATCCATCTGTTCTACCTCAAAATCAAAAGCAGCAGCAACAGATAAAAGTAATCTAATAGAAGTTACCTTGGCAACAGGAGAAAAAATATCACCAAAATCAATTCCCGGCACCTGGGAATAACCTTTTGCTACCAACCGAGCTTTGTATTTCTCCACCTTTCCTTCTGCATTTGTCTTCTTCTTGAACACCCATTTGCTGCCAATGGGTTTCCTTCCAGCCGGCAACTCCACTAGATCCCAAGCCTCATTTTTGTGCAATGATGCCATTTCATCAACCATGGCCTCTTTCCAGAGTTTTCCATCCTCTGAATCCACTGCTTCCTTCACGGTTCTGGGATCATCATCAGTAACAGACAAAGAAAAATTTGAACTGAAAGCAGATGGATTATACCTTTCTGGCTGCCTTCTTTCTCGAACTGATCTTCTCACAGCCGGAGTTTGTGGCTCTTCATCTTTTGATTCCTCCTCTACTGCAGAGTTTGATTCTTCCTCCTTTCGCTCAAACTCTATCTTCTCAGGTTCCTTTGGTTGGACTTCATATTGAATAACATCTTTTACCTCTCTGAACACCACATCTCGGCTGTACACAACCTTCCGTGTGACTAGGTTCCAAAGCTTATAACCCTTTAAACCATCCTTATACCCAATAAAGATGCACTTTTCAGATTTACTATCCAACTTGGTTCGTTTCTCCTTTGGAACATGTACATATGCATCACATCCAAATACCCTCAGATGTGAAAGAGAGGGTTTCTTACCAGTCCATACTTCTTGTGGAGTCTTATCCTCCAACGCTGATGAAGGTGATCTGTTGATCAGGTAACATGCAGTATCCACCGCCTCTGCCCAGAATTCCTGTCCTAACCCGACACCACTGAGCATGCTTCTTGCCCTTTCCATCAACGTCTTGTTCATTCTTTCTGCGACTCCATTTTGTTGAGGTGTATGTGGAGTAGTCTTCTGCCGTGCTATACCACACTTCTTACAGAATTCTTCAAATTCCTTGCTGTAAAATTCTCCACCATTATCTGTCCTCAGCACCTTTATCTTCTTCTCTGTCCGATTTTCCACCAGAGCCTTAAATTCTTTAAACCTGTCAAAGACTTCAGATTTCTTCTTAAGGAAATATATCCATGTATTCCTTGAGAAGTCATCTATGAATGATACATAGTACACAGATTTACCCAGTGATGGAACCTTCACAGGTCCAAACACATCACTGTGCACAAGCTCTAATATCTGTTTCGTCCTCTTACCACCAGAGGGGAAACTCACCCGATTCTGCTTCCCATTTACACAATTTTCACAGAAATCAAAATCCAGAGAGCTATTATTCATACCTTCTACCATACCTTTACCATGAAGTATTCGAAGGCCCTTCTCTCCAATATGTCCAAGCCTTTGATGCCACAACATGGTCTTCTCTCCAGAGACCACTAGATTTTCTGCTCCATTTTAGGAACCATAGAACTATTGCACCCATCAACAACAGTGCTACCTTGCAACTTGTATAGAGTTCCAATCCGAACTCCCTGCATCAATATCAGTGCTCCTCGAACCATCTTGCAGGTATCTTTCTCGAACACTGTCTTTACACCTGCATCATCCAACTTGCTTATAGAAATCAGATTTCTAGCCAATGCAGGAATATGCAGAACACCCGGAAGTGTTCTAACCCTTCCACCTTGCAACTTCAACTTTACTTTTCCGTGACCAATGATTCTAGCCTTCCTATCATCTCCTAAGAAGACATCACCACCATCGTATTTCTCATACTCGCAAAACCACTCTCTATGGGGAGTGAAGTGAAAGGATGCACCTGAGTCAATCAACCATGCCTCATGATCTACATGTGTACTTGAAGAAGCCAAGTACACATCCCCACCTTCATCTGAGGTGGTTTTCACCTCTGCAGAAGGAGCATCATCAGATCCTTTTCCTTTATCAGGAGCTTTAGATTTACAATCCCTTCTGAAGTGCCCTTCCTTTCCGCATTTCCAGCACACCACCTTTGTAGGTTTTCCTGGAGATTTAGATCTCCCTCTAGATTTAGATCTCCCACTCGATGATTTATTTTTGTTTCTGTTCTGGGACCGTCCTCGTACAGACAAGGCATCACCATTCTGGTTGTCCATATTTTTCCGTCTCATCTCTTCCGTCAGCAAGGCTGAGACTATTTCATCAAACTGCAAAGTAGTTGCATTGCTACCTATTGCAATAACCAGACTATCCCACGAATCTGGTAGAGAACACAACAGACTGATGCACTTATCTTCATCTGAAATTTTAATATCAACAGATGCTAACTGACTTACCACAGTATTAAACGCATTCAGATGCTCTGTCACCGAGTCTCCATCTTTCATCCTCAGGTTATACAGCTTTTTCCGCAGGAACAGTTTATTCACCAGAGACTTATATTGGTACAAAGTCCCTAACTTGACCCAAAAAGCCTTCGCCGTAGCTTCCCCTGATACATTCAACAATACTGAATCTAAGACACACAATCGTATTGTGCTCTTTGCCTTCCGATCCAACTTCTTCCATTCTTCATCGGTCACTCCCGTTGGTTTAGTACCCGGATCTACTGCGATCCACTGATCTTTATCCACCAACAGATCCTCCATCTTGAGTTTCCACAACTCAAAACTCTGACCATTGAACTTCTCAATCTCGATCTTTCCACTGCTCGCCATCTTCTTTCACCACCAGAATCGATCTCGCAGATCTCCCACTGAACAGGGTCTACCACAGGCCCGAGCGAAACCCCTCAGCAACAAAGGCATCCCCTTGAAGCCAAAATAGCTCTGATACCAAATGTAGGTTTTAACCCTGTACAGAAATTACCTGCATACGAATTCTTAAACAAAGAAAATAAACAATGCGAGAGCAGAACACATAAAACACATATGCACAGAGATTTTTCCCTGGATCCCAAAACTGGGACTACCAGCTTGATTTTTCATTATATTCCTTTCAATGTTACAATACATATTTATACATGCCAAAGCATTCAATACCATGGACTGAAAACCATCGCGTCCAATACCATGTGCGAAAATCATGCACAAACCCATAGGTAGGTTCGCCCAACCTAATATAGGGTCCAAAAAAAATTTTCCCGGGGCGCTGCCCCGGACCCCATAGAGGGGGGCTACCCGCCCCCCCTCTAACCCCCCGGTTAACTACGTGGGTTAGTCGTGGAAAGAATATAACACAACCCAACACTACGACTTGCTCTGTCAGCATATCCAACCCATGATTCCAATGGATTTGACATCTGTAACAAATGTAAAAGTGGATTACTTGACCAAAACCAAAACTTTAGCGAAAACAAAAATAAAACAAAAGCAAGTAGGTTACTATACTGAATCATGCATAGTAACGCTTAAGGTACAACCCGTTGCGGGGTTGTGCCAGTGGAATCCCATCATAATCCATTAACTCGTAGGCACCTTTTGCTAATACACATTTAACGATATATGGGCCCATCCATAAAGATTCGAATTTTCCTGCTCCCAATTTATCGGATGCTTGGTCATATAGCAAGACCAAGTCTCCTTCTGAGAAGACACGGGGTTTGACATTTTTGTCGAACTGTGCTTTGACTTGTTTCTTATGAGCTTCGTTAACCAATGCAGCGTCACGAGGGGTTTCATCCAATTGGATTAATTCCAAGAAACGAGCTTCTTCTTCTGAAGTTCCGGGGAGAAGATCGATTGCAAGTTTGAGGAACGAGATCTCACATTGAATCGGTAAGATCGCTTCTAGGCCATACACCAGCTAGAAAGGTGTGAACCCGGTTGCGTTTCTCACTGATGTTCGGTATGCCCATAAAGCCGAGTACAGGATCAAGTTCCAACTCCTTTTGTGAGTTCCAATCATCCTTTGCAACATGCGCTTTAGGACTTTGTTGATTGCCTCAACTTGTCCGTTGGCTTGCAGATAATATGGAGAAGAGCTGTCGTGTGACAACCCTAACTTGGCAGCGAATTCGATCATCATGTGATTGCGAAAATGCGATCCATGATTTGTGATTATGGCCTGTGGTACGCCGAATCGAGCGACTACATGATTGAAAAAGAAAAGGGCAGCTGTTTCACCAGTGTTATTTAATGTAGGCATCGCCTCGGCCCATTTGGTAAAATAGTTAACTGCGACTATTATATACCCATGCCTCTCGGTCGAGATGGGGGTTACATGTCATGAAATCGATGCCCCATTTGGTGAAAGGCCCCATAGCAACTATCGGCTGTAGAGATGCGGGTGGTTTTCTGGTTTTGCTATCGAAAATTTGACAGTTATGGCAACTTCTGACCGCTGTTATGCAATCTTTAAACATTGTTGGCCAGAAGTATCCTGATCGTAAAATTTTCTGTGCTGTTGCGTAACCTGATTGATGTCCACCACATGCGCCTGAATGGCAATCATTCAGGACTTTTTCGGCTTCCTCATGAGTGAGGCACCTCCTTAGAACTGTATCGACACCACGACGGTAAAGTGTATCACCGACGATCATGTAGTCTTTGGATTGGTATCTGATACGTTTTTGTTCAGATCTCGAGGTGTTAGGCCTATATTTTTGGGTTTGGAGATAGATTATTATATCTCCATACCACGGATTGCTTGAAGATATCAGAAACAAAGATTCATCCACGATTTTATCTTCCGATGTATCATCGTTGGACGACGATGGGAGATCGCATAATAATTCTGCGAAAACGAGGGCTTTCTTTGATTTGGATTTTACAAATTCCAGATCAAACTCTTGTAGAATTGCTATCCATTTTGAATATTTGCCCCCCAGCAACTGTCGCGACAATATGTAAGTCATGGGGTTGCAATCTGACAGAATGGTAGTTTTTCGAAAGAGGACGTAATGTCGAAACCTCTGTATCGCTTGAACTGCTGCTAATGCAAGCTTTTCAACATAAGAATATTTGCTTTCTGTATCATTTAAGTTTCTACTCAAATAATATATAGGATGTTCTATTCCTTCGTCCTCTTGAACTAAAACCATGGCTATGGTTGTATCTGCTGCAGCTAGATACAGGTTAAAGTCTTTTTGATAGTCTGGTGCGTACATTAATGATGCTTTTATCAGAGCTTCTTTCAAAGCATCAAAGGAAGCTTGCGCAACCTGATCCCATTCAAAGGGCACCTCCTTTTTCAATAGACGTGTATAACCTTTAGCAAGTTCGGCGTAATTTGGTATGAACCTCCTCAGAAAGTTTGCTTTCCCTTGTAGTTTCTGTATCTGAAGCACGTTTGAAGGTGGAGGCAAATTTATTATTGCCTGAACCTTACATGGGTCGAGACGAATCCCATCCTTCGAGACTACAAAGCTGAGTAAACGACCAGAACTGACGCAGAACACACATTTGTGTGGATTGAGTCGTATTTTGTAGTGTCGACAACCCAAAAATATTGCTCTTAAATGCTGCGGATGTTGAGTCCGCTTTCGCGAATGAGCCGGGAGGTCGTCGAGATATGGTTGAACGATATTTTTGATGTCATGGAAGGCGTAATTCATTGCCCTTTGAAAAGTTGCCCCCACGTTTTTTAAACCAAAGGGTAATTTTCGATACGCGAATGTGCCCCACGGACAAATGAATGCAGTCTTTGACTGGTCCTGTGGGCGGATATTTATTTGATTATACCCGGAGAATCCATCCATAAATGAAAAGATTTCACAACCGGCGCATTCATCAATTATCTGGTCGATGAAGGGTGTAGGATAGTTGTCCTTTGGACAAGCTTGATTTACATCTCTGTAGTCGACGCACACTCTTATCGTTCCTTGTTTTTTCATAACAGGAACAATGTTCGATACCCAATCGGTTAGGGGAACCGGATAAATGAAACCAGCGTGTAGAAGTTTTTCAACTTCAGATTTAATGGCAGCGGCTTTCTTGGGGTGCACCTGCCGGGGCCGTTGTCGTACTGGTTTAACATCCGGATACATCTTTATCTCGTGTTCAACGATACTCGAGTCAATGCCTGGCATTTCATCATATGACCAGGCAAAGACATCTCTAAATTCGCGGAAAGGAGATTCATATATTTCCAGCTCTGAAGGGGAACAACCTTTGCCAACATAAATATACTCTAAAACATTTTTTTTGGTCGAGATATTGCTGGCAGTTGTTTCTTCAATGTTGGACAAGTTTCGCTCAGAATCCACCGTGTTTACAGTATTTGATAGAAAATCAAAAACTGATGGATGATGTAGGTCATTTGGAGTATCTTCTTCACAATCTGGAAGAAGGGAACGATGGTGGTAATCTTTCCATGGCCCCCCTTCAATTTCCATCGATTGAAGGATTCCTTCGTCGGTGTTATACACTTTTGACCAAGGATCTAAAGGGGTTCCATATTGTCCAGACCTATCTATCCAAATGCTCGACGAGCGCTGATTTGGGTTTGCCTTCCATGCTAGAAACATTGATTGCTATAATATCTCTATTGGGCTTGGAGGCAACACCATTGTATGATCCATGTCTATATCGTTTTCTGAAAGCTTCGGAATGGAAGAAATCATATTGCAGGTTCCTACGGACGCGACTTCTGCCAGATTGATTGGAGGCGGGAGGGCGAAAGTACCCATTAACATAGGGTCTTTCAGTAGGCCTACTCCGATATTTTGAAGCGAATGACTGCTCCCATGGATCATCGGAATGCTTCCCGTAACTTGAGAACCATTTGGAAGGAAAGTTTGTTGATCGATGATTGTAATATTTCCTTGATAAGGAAATGCAATCTTCCTAAAATAGGTCGACACAACTGCAGCCATAGCATATATCCATGGCCTTCCTAGTAGGATGTTGTAATCGAGGTTTCCGTCGATCACTTCAACATCTATTTCTACTGTTTTTCCTCCTAGTTCGACTTGCAAGTTACTTAGAATACCATACGGGGTATATGTTCGTCCATCAAATGCTTTTAGTGTCGTCGATGATCTTGACAAGGTTGGAGATCCTAAAGTTTTCCAGCAACTCATCGACATGATACATGTAGATGCCCCCTCATCAATAATTGTTCGATGAACAGTTTTGTTGAGGGCTTTCACTTGAATAAGGAAAGCTAGTTGAGCTGGTAACTGTGGATCGTATCCTTCATGGTTAAAGGATACAAGATTGGAATCCTTTGGGTCTACCCCACCGATTGCTGATAATAAAGCTTGCCTTTGGGATGGGCAATTTTGTAGTACCTCAAGAGTCGACATAGCGAATGGCGATTGGGCCAAATCTTCCACTATATTATAATGCTGTGCAGCTCTCGCACGAGGATTAAACGTCGATTTGTGTACTACTCCCTTAGGTGGTTTTATTGTCAGCTCCGGAATTACGGGTGGCACAACTTCTGTCGAAGTTGTTGTCGAACTACTAGGTTGATCTTTATCCTTGTTGTTCGACATCTGTGGATTTCCATAATCTTTGTTCCTTGTTGATATCAAAGCATCATTTTGATGTTTTGAAATCGACAACATCAGCACTTGGGACGGGGAAGCATTTTCATTAGCAACCAGATTTGTTCCTGGGTTCGGAAACGGATCAGTTAGCACTGCAGAAGTTTTTGAATCCTTAAAGAATTTTTTAACTTCAGCTTTGTGCGGACACTTTTGTGTCCAATGATCCCCATCGCATATGAAGCATGGACCTTTTGGTTTCCCTTTTCCAGGTGGGTTCGCAGAAGATTTTTCAGGTGATGACGATCCATATTTCTTCTTCTTCCCTTTGGTGTTCTTCTTGCCCCCTGGCTGCTTGGTTTCTTTGCCTTTGTCTGTCGAGACGGCATTTACTTCCGAGGCAAGAAGTTCATCTGCATTTTGACTTGAATTCTTACGGGCCTTTTTTGATGTGGCCTTTGTCGATTTCATGTCTGTTGTGCCAATCACACCGTCGCCGGCATGAGAGTCATTGTTCGATTTAGGTGGCGGAGGAACAGAAAATTCTGGTCTAGGCGCGTCAGGTATCTTATCGTAGAGTGTGCCAGACTGAGTATAAATCAAGTCTAGATATTGTGCACGAGCAATAACTTGCTCTTCTGTGACAACTCCCCCTTTTGCTACATCTTCTGTTATAGAAGGTAACAAAGACTTAATAAACCATTCAGCTAAAAGCTGATCGGGAACATACGTTTTTACCATTCTGCGACGACGTCGCCACTCATGAATATGATCAGATATGTGAGTAGCCGTCGTTTGCTTGAAATTGGTAAGGAGTTCTGTTCCTGTTTCGTACCTGATTGGTAACTGAAAATGGGTTAAAAAGGTCGTTGCTAGGGTACTGAAGTTGTCAAACGAAGCTCTGGGCAATTCGATATACCATTTTGCCGCTGGACCAGTTAGAGTCCTCTGAAAAAGGCGAAGCCTAATCGAATCATCATTCAGGGTGTTCGATGAACACCATAGATGGAATGTCATCACATGATTCGACGAATCTTCACCCGGATTTCCATTAAATTTAGGAATATCTAATGGAAGTTTATGCAGAATGGCGGGCCACCAAGGGGCATAAGCGATTGGATCGTTCGTTAACCGGTTTAGATCTGGTAACTCTAAAGTTGCCACGAATGGTAACTTTTGATTTAGGTTAGGCGAAGCATACCCAGGATAAGATGGAATTGGCTGAGCAGTCGGTCTTTGCATACCAACATAATGCATTTGAGGTTGGTAACTCTGGTAAGGTTGGTGAGCATAACCACCATAAAATGGTTGGTTTTGACCGTTTTGGATATATGGTTGCCCACTATTTGCAAAGATTTGTTGCTCAGATCCTTGGTATACTTGTTGGAATTGCGGTTGTTGGTACTACACTTTTAGGGACTTAGGAGCCCCTAAGTTTATGGATATTTGCTGCTTGGGGTTGTAGGGCCCAAAAATATCTATAACAGGTGGTAATACGACACCCAGAGCAGGTTTAGCAACCCTACTTTCTCCATAACTCTGAGCCATTTTCACTGCTCCAATTGTATCATTCCAATCGGCGCATTTGTCTTCTGGCGCATTAGCTGCACGGCCACCAAATACGGGAACTTCTCGTGGTCTGCGAGGTCCCAATCTTCAAATTTCAATATGGGAACTCGTACAAGTGTGTTCCCTCAAACACAATATCATCTGGGAGCAGCGGAGTTTGCAGAGAGCTCTTGCTCTCATCTATATCCTTGGGCACCTTGGCTTTACCCTTCCGCGGAGGAACATATGCAGGTAGCCTGGTGAGAGGGTCCACACCTTGGGTTTTGACTTCCATCTCTACATCCTCCTCCTCCACTAGGATTTCTTCAAACTCTTCCTCCTCATCAACCTCCAAATTAATGGCCTTCCCCTTTTCCTCCATTGTGAGCTTGGTCCTTAGTGGATTTCTAGGTGAGATGCGCACCAGTATCATGGCATGCTTATCCTTCTTAGGTCTCAGTGTGTACGGTGATTTAGGGACCTCTGCGATTATTCCAGCGCTCTCTGGGGCTTCTACTTCCACAATTTCCTGCGTGGCTACCTCGGCTGTCACTACACCTGTGTCCATGGCTTCTTCAGGTGCTACCATAGTGTGATTCCATAGTTCTCTCAGTGTCTCTGGTAATTTCTCAAGCAACGAATTTGCTTTCAGAATATCGAATAAGTCTCGGTTCATGAATATCTGAGCGAGCAACAACTCAGTTGTCAAATTGCTAAATGTTGTTTGTTGGACAACCATTTGTAATTTATAGCACTTTTTGAATTTGAATTTGATCGTTGCCCCCACATTCGGTCCAATAATGCTAGATTGGAGGTATATTTTCAAGAATCTAGCCCATAAGGTTCACCTTAAATGCCTGCCACCTGCTTCATTTGGCCTCCAACCAAGCATCAAATCGTGAATAGTGACTGTAACGGTCACTTTTCGGCAAACCTCCGTGCTAGCGTAGCTATCTTTGCGCTGTCACGGACCCTGTGACACTTCGCCACTGTGCGCAGTCCTAAGATCACGTAGTTCCCGGGCATAGTAGTTTATAGTCTCGCACCTCCTTTTAGCTATCTATAGTGCTAAGACTATGCTTCTGTAAGCTAGTCAGATGGCCAAGCCACCTATGTATGGCTTCAAAAAACTGCCATTCACTTTTCCTGGGAAGGGTTCTCCATTTAACTTACTAGCTATACCACACCACCATCGGTAATCTCCTTAATAACATACGGCCCTAGCCAATGCATTATGAGCTTCCTTGGGAATTTATCAAACTTACTATCATACAACAACACCAAATCATTCACCTTAAAGGTGCGCAGCTTAATATGTCGATCGTGCCATGCCTTTTCACGTTGCTTTTGGACCTGCTGGTGAAATCCAGCCAAAAATCATTCTTCTTCGAGCTCATCCAACTGCGCAAGCCTCTCCTCCAGGGCTCCGTGATCCGTCATATCTATGAGCGTTGTTATGCGCAGACTAGGCACGATGTATTCCATAGGCATTATGGCTTCCACTCCATAGACAATCCTAAAAGGTGTCTATCCCATCAGTTTCTTACATGTCGTTCGATAAGCCCATAACACTGCAGGTATGCATAGGTCCCAATCACTTACTGCACGTTACATACCTTGGTCAATGCGGTTTCTAGTACTTTGTTGAATGCTTCTGTGCGGAGAATCTTCTGCACGATTTCTCTTCCTGCATAATGTCTTCCCAACATTAATAGCCACCTGCAAGGTCGCCCCCCAACACATGCTTATTGACCATGTATTTCAGCGTGGAGTACATGTGCATCCGCCATGGAAAATTTTAGGGGCTAATTTTCAATGATTTTTCCAAAAAAAGATTCGCCAATTTCCATTTTTTATAAAAATGATTTGCCCAAAATTTACAATATAAAATTATTTTACCTTAAAAATAGCCAAAATTATATAGAGAGTACATATAACATCATTATAAATTTGAAAAAATTTACAAATACATCAAGAAAATTTTTATAGTTCGCATATTAGGGACTAGTGATATTCGCCAATGTTTTTAAACTTCAAGATAATTTTCCATCGTTAAAATTTTCCCTGGCATCTGCGCAGGTTGGGGCTCTTTTCCATAGGCCTGCATCCACTTGGCCAAATGCACGCGCGAATCATCTTTCCCTTCATACTTGTCTATGAGTCACATCATAGGCTTCCCAAATCGTATTTGCATCATTCTCCTACATTCGTGCCAATCATCAAAACTTCCTTTGTGCATACTCCACCATCTCGCGGGTGTAGCGCGCGATACCCAGTCCAAGGCCTGGAAGCGTTTTTTTTCCGACACCTCCCTTTCAAATTCATCTAGGAAGGTATCTACCTCATTTATACCATCATAAGTAGGAAAAACTCTTGCTTCTGTCGATACGCAGCGCAACGACCTGGTCATCATATTGCAATTCAGCGTAGTTACCTCATGTAACTGATTCTGCCATCATTCTATCTCTTTGTCGAAATCTGAAGTGTAGGAGCTCTCGCGCTCCCATGTAATCCGTCCATCCACAGTGGGATTCACCCAGTCTTGGTCTCGCGTTGTTATCTTATAGATACACTCCATATCATCATCGCTCTCATATTCATGGACCGGCTTCGTATAGCGCGATACTTCAGTAGTGTCCAGGGGTATAATTACGCGCAGTGACTTCTTTTCAAAGATCATTTTTTGCTTCTTCAGATTAATTACCCCATTCATATCTGTGGCCCAGTCAATTCCTTAGAGTGCGGGGTAGGGATTGCTATCATCAACAATCTCTATCACTTCGAAATCTTCCAGCACACTCGCTCCCTCAATATCCATAGTGATTCCCTGCAATTGCCCCATGGGTATTATTTTCTGTTGGTTCGCCATCCTTAGCTGAATTGGAGACCATTGTAGTGTAGGTCACCCCATTCGCTCCCATGCCTATTTTGGTAGAACATTCGCATCTGATCCCAAGTCTAAGATGACTTGATCCATTTCGTATTCTCTGATCTGCGCGGTTAGTCTCATTTCTCGTCCTGTTGCTTTCCGATCTTGCGAGCTACACGTGGTTCTCCTGGCGCGGTCCCCGCACACCTATTGATAAGTTCCTGTAACCCTTTCATAGCGTTACTGTTGTGTAGTAACTTCATACAGGTTTCCAGGAACGTTGTGAGCATAGATGGGTCCATTTCCGGCTCTAGTTTATCTTTGCTTCCTGAAGTGGAGGCATCAACGAAGCTCTTCTTAGCTTCCATGAAGGTTTCTCGAGCGTGCTCCAAATCAAACTTAGCTTCTTTCGTTAGAGCTTTGCGAACCCAAGTACTAACTTCTAGTTGTTTGCCTTTGCCATCTCTTTATCGCAATTCCACTTTGGAGCACAATGTTTACATTTGGGTCTTCCTTGTGTGGCTTAGACCTCATCATCTGCAGGTTCTGAGTCGGGGGAGGCAGTAGCGCTCCTTTGTCTCGTATCCTAGCTATCAGTGTAGGACAATCTTCTATCTCATGATCAAACAACATGCAATACTTGCATGACGAGCGCGTTGGATTCGTGCAATTGCGGGCATAGTGTCCTGGCCCTCTGCAATTGTAGCAAATCAATTGTCTGTGACCTCTACCAGGTCCTCCGCTACCTCGACCTCATCCACACCCCTAAAATATTGTCTGCGCCATCCCTTCATTTTGGTCAAGGGGCTATGTTTTAGCCTGAACTCTGTAGGTGGGTGTTCTATCCATCATCAATTCATAACTCCTACAAGTACGCTCGTCATGTCCCACCGACCTACAAAAGTTGCAGAACAACTATTGCGAATTTTGCGTATACTTCTGTAACAAGTGGCAGTTGTCTGTGGCATGTTTTCCTGCTATTTGACAGATCATGCACCACAAAGCAGGCACTGCGCTAGGTCTTGCTTGAGCTTCTGGCCTTAAAGGCATCGGTCCTCCTCCTGCGAGGTAATTTGTAAAAACTGGAAAGTGGTCTTTGTCATGACCCTGACTCTTGCATTTCACGCACCATACTTCTTTGCACACTTCTGGTCGAACCGTCCTATCCTGTTTCAGACTTTGCATCTCAAGGCACAGATTCTTCAGTTGCGCGTGAATCTGCTGAACTCCTAGGTTAGGATCTTGCATCGGGGTCTCATGAAGCCTCATGGAAATATCGAAAGCTTCTACCTAAGTTGTTATCTTCTGTTGCGATAGTGCACTCCTTAAATGTGGTAGTAGCGAAGCTACAAACCACTCGCGATGTTGTCCATCTGTTAGATTCATATTGGCTTCACGGATCGTACATTTCAGCCTCTAATCTAGTTCCCAAGGAGTCTCACCTGGTAGCATCGTGATCTCTTTAAATCCCACAATGCTTCAGACTTAGGCCTGCTAAATTCTCTATTTAGCATTGTTTGGATATCCGCGACTCTCGCATTTGGGTTATTGTTGGAGTACTTAATATACCAAGTTAGCGCGTGATCCTGCAGGGCACTAACCAGCGTCGCCTTCTTTATATGGTCATCGATAACACCTTGCTCTTCCCATACAGCCCTTACAACGAACCAAAATTGGTCCAGATCCTCATTTCCCAAACCTTTGAACACAGGCAACTTCACTGTGTTTGTCATACTGAATCATAGTGGTGGTGGAGTTGGTACGAGTGAATATGGAGGTGATGGTGGTGAAGCCGGTGGTGGTGTGGGAGGAGGTGGTATTCGCGGAATTCTTTGTCTTATCAGCTGAATAGCACTTCGCGGAGAGACCCTCGCAAGCTCTTCATCATCCCCTTGCGGAGGTGAAATCAAGGGGCTATTTTCTGGACCCTTATTTCCTTCATTCCTATAAACCTTTCCACTTTGCGTAGCTCCGAACATCAAGGTAACTGCATAACCCGCTTTTCACACAACAACATTTTAATCCAAGTATTCAAAGACTTTACGTACTTACCTCGCAGTCCTTTGAGAAAGTGTCACTCTGCCTCGCTATAGCTGACTAAGGTGTCAACCGCGAACTCAGTAACAAATCCTCCTATAATACGATTGAGCCAATGATCGACGGTGCGCGCGATCTTATCCTCTGATGCTTCCAACCTTCGCACTAGCTCTGGGGTCCACACAATAGGACTGTCAAGTTTCCACCTTCCTTGGCTATCTACTAGCTTCGTGATCCACTCGTATAGCTCAGTAGGGAAGGATGTGAAGAGGATTTCATGGATCTCTGTATATAGGTAGTTGTCTAACCACTCTTGTTTTGACAGTTGCATGTTTCTGTTCTCCTGCTCCGCGAACTCGTGAATTCTTCTATCCAACCAGCCTTCAATTTCTTTCTTAGTTGAATTCCAATGATACAACATCACACATCTCTATGCAAATTCCTTTCCCGACAACATAACCATTTGTTTGCTTATGGGGGCCTAACCCAGGTTCAGAGTTATTTAGCCAAACAAATCCCTACACTACTGGCCCTTTCGGCGTTAGCCTGCGGAGCGCGGACTGAAGTCTCACCCGAAGCAGTATGGGGGGATGCTGGAACCAAGTTTCCGCACCCTTGAGATGGCTTTGATGTCATTTAGTCCAACTATACCTGTCTTCGCGCAGGTTGCTTCGCGCTCTGTTCCACCCTTCAGTACCTCACAAAGTGTTACAATCGTCTTTCGCGTAGCCCTAACCAGGGGTTGAGATGCTTTCACGCTGCTATGGCAGCGAACTGCACTATTTCCCAACCTAGACTGAATATCTTACTTATCTTATTAACAGATCTTAATTATCTTCGTGTAGCCAGATATTCTAACTTGCGTTACTTAACCAATACAATTATACAGATTCGCGCATTATCTAAGCATTAGAAGTGAAATTCATACCCAATATAACATATGCATAAACAGGAAATAAAGATGCAGAATTGATATAAGCTTCTCTTTATTAATACTTCCGGATGATTACAAACTCAACTCGCTCTACGCGCTCAGCTGTAGGGGTTTGCACACTCAGCTGCAAACTACTAGGCCTCTGGGCACTCAGCTGCAGAACCTCTTCCTACGCTACAACCCAAAACTAGACTTTACACTTCCGATCTATCTCGCATACATCATTATTCCTTAGAATTCTGTGATTGATTGTTTTAACTCCTTAGAGCTTCGCTCTATTTATACAATTCCATGGTCCACAGACCATGGGTAGATCTTCTACATCCGACATTACATTAACAAAATAAGTGGTGGAGATGCGATGTCGGTATATAGGCAAACCCGATAGGAGTATAAGGCAGACTTATGGATATTTGAAGTTTGATAAACAGTGTTTGGTGGAATTTTCCTATGTTTGAAGGTATTTCTCTTTGTAAACAGAGAATGGTGATTTCAAAGGATTTCAAAGGCCCGATGACCCATTCCGTTACAGAACAGGTGGCCACCATCCTTGAAAGCATTTAGGAATGATTGCAAACACTCAGAGGGGGCATCTGAGTGGACAGAGGTCGGGGAGCTAGAGAGCCTGAGAAGGAGAAATGAACAGACAATGCCGATTGGCTTTAAAGCCATAGACAGGGAGAAAACAGAGGCAGGCAATGCTAAGACAGAGCAAAGACAGAGACAGAGATTGATAGAGAGAGTCTGTGTACTCAGAGAGGTTTGAGGGGTTGAAGCAAAACTCTTGTTGTTGTATCTGTTGTGTGTTGGGACTCAAATTGAGCTCATACTTTTGTAAAAATCTGTTTTTGAAGACATAATAGAGAGGTCACCATTGAAGGCTGGACTAGGAGACATAGCCCAAGAGTGTTGGGTGAACTCCTGATTAAACTTGTTGTGTTTATGTGTGTTGTCTATTATGTTCTTTAACTACTTCATTGTCTATGTATTTCGCAATATTATCGATCCATTGCACAAAGTAACATAGTTATATCCATGCACATGAGTCTGTAATACCTTAATAATTGTCTAAGATCATATATCAGATCAAGTGGTATTAGAGATTTAGGTTTGCTAAGGTTAGACAAGGTTGTGCTGGATTGTTGAATGCTAACTAGGTCAAAGCTCAAATTAAGAGAAGGAGAACTGGTTGAGACTAACCCAGAAATTGGAAGAGTCTATCCTAGGAGGAAAATGGCAGAAGAAATTCCCTTGGAATCAGACTCTCAGTTCATGGATGGTTTCATGACCATGAGAGCCATGGTAGAAGAGATGTATCGAGAATTTAAGAAAGGTCGAGGTGAAGATACTTCAACCTCCAAACAATACAAAGGAACAGAGGAACCTCTTCTAGATGGCCATTCAAAAGGCAAAGGGAAAGGGAAAGAGCCTCCTCTATCAACACCTCCTTCTAGCCCTTTGATTAAATTAGATGTAAAATTTGATTTGTTAATATATGATGGAGAATTAAATGCAGAAAAGCTAGATAACTGGATTAGACAGATTGATGTATATTGCAGGGTGCAGAACATCGATTCAGAAAGGAGAAAGATTCATCTGGCTAGCCTTCGCCTTGGAGGAACTGCCCTAGTGTGGTGGGAAGGCAGGACACAAGCTGATTTGAAGAAGCATGGTAAAATTCTTTCTGCCTGGAATGAATTTGTTTCTGCCATCAAAAAACAATTCTATCCACTAGCTTATATGAAGCAAGTAATGATGAGTTGGAAAACTCTTCGCCAGCTAAAGGGGCAAAGTGTACAAAGCTATACCCAAGAATTTAGAAAAAGAGCTTTAATTCTAGGCATTTCTCTAGACTCACCTGAAACTTTGTTGAAGTATATAGGTGGTCTACACAGCTATTTGAGGCACACCATTCTCATGTTTAGCCCTACTAGCATAGATGAGGTATCAATTCAGGCTACACATCTAGAGGCTAGAAGCAAGAATGTGAACCCAGAGATTGGGGTATCATCAAAACCCATTGCAAGCAAGAACAAGGAAAAGAAGAAGCAGAAATGGAAACAGAGGAAGGAAAACACTGTACAAAAAGACAAACCTTCATGCACTCACTGCAAGAAGGATGGACATGATGATGAACATTGTTGGTCTTTGCATCCGGAGCTGAAACCCAAGAAGTTCAATGGCAAGAAGAAGAGGACTGCTACTGCTCTTCAGAAAGATTTGGGGTCAGACTCAGGTGATGAAACAACAGTCACAGCCATAGGTATAAAAGGTAAAAATTTAGAAGCATCTACTAGTAATTCTGCACAATCTATTGATAATGAAGAAAATGAGAGGAAAAGACATGAGCTTTTTTTATATTAGAGTTATTTCCAAGCATCAAAAGATTGATACTTTATTTAATAGTGGTTCACAAGTAAACTTGATTTCTAAAGCAATTGTAAAGAAGTTGGGACTACTAACCACACCGCACAAGAAGCCATATCCATTAGGTTGGGTATGTGATAAAGCAAAGCTACAAGTGACTAGACAATGTAAACTTAGGTTTGCTTTTGGGTCAACTTTTGTAGATGAGGTTGAGTTAGATATAATTCCCTTGGATATATGTGGTATTGTTTTAAGAATTCCTTACCTGTATGATAGAAAGGTAATTTTCTATAGAACTGAAAATAAGTATCAACTCACAAAAGATGGAATAGAATATATTGTAAGAGCTCATGAGCTCAAAAATAACTACGCTCTCATTAACTCAGGGTAGATGAAAAGAATTGTAAATTCATGCAAGCAATTTTTACTAATGGTTGTAAAGGAAAAGAACCCTGATAAAACCAATGTATTTGAAAGTTGTGATGCTAAAGAGAAAGCTGATTTAGAAAAAGTTGTTTCAGAATATGATATCATATTTCAAGAACCTAAAGGTATGCCACCCAAAAGGGGAATAGTACATGATATTCATTTGCAACAAGATGCTCCATTGCCTAACATCAGAATGTACAGGTTATTTGCTTTATAGAATGCAGAGATCAAGAAGCAGGTACATGAGCTGCTCGACAAAGGGTTCATAAGGCCAAGCACATCACCATGCAGATCTCCAATCGTGTTGGTGAGAAAGAAAGATGGTTCGTGGAGGATGTGCATTGATTACAAAGCACTGAATAAAATAACAATCAAGAATCGTTATCCTCTTCCTCACATAGATGATCTATTAGATCAGTTGAAAGAAGTTGTTTACTTTTCCAAGTTGGACTTGCGTAGTGGCTACCATTAGGTCAGAGTTGCAGAACAAGATGCATGGAAGAATGCTTTCAAAACAAAGCGAGGGTTGTATGAATGGCTGGTTATGCCTTTTGGCTTAACTAATTCTCCTGCTACTTTCATGAGAGTTATGAATGATGTACTCAGGCCTTTTATTGATGATTTTGTAATTGTATATTTAGATGACATTCTTGTTTTCAGTAAAACATGGGAAGAACATTTGAAACATGTAAAGAAGACTCTAGATGTTTTGAAAAGAGAAAATCTCTATGTTAAGTTATCAAAATGTGAATTTGGCAAAACATATTTGAATTATTTGGGTCATATTGTAGGGGGTGGTGAATTGAAGATAGATCCCTCTAAGGTTGAAGTCATTGTGAACTAGACTAAACCCAAATCTGCTACAGAAGTTAGTTGCTTCCTAGGAGCAACACAATATTGGAGAAAGTTTATTGCTAACTTTTCCTTGATTGCAGCTCCCTTACATGCTTTAACATGATTGAACAAGGTGTTTTAGTGGGGAGGCAAACAACATAAAGCCTTCGACACCTTGAAAGAAAAGATTAGTACAACACCAGTACTAGCATTGCCAGATCTTCAAAGACCATTTCAGATTGAAACAAATGCCAGTGACTATTCCATGGGAGCAGTGTTGATGCAACATGGTAAACACATATGTTATCATTATGAGACATTTAATTCTTCAGTAGTTAATTATCCCACATATGATAAATAATTGTATGCATTAGTACAGAGTGTGAAAAAGTGGAAACATTACCTAATGGGCAAAGAAACAGTTATACATACTGATCATCAACCACTTCAATATTTGCACTGAAAAACTAAATTGTAGCAATCAAGACACTATAGGTGGATGGGTTTTCTACAATAGTTTCATCTTGTCATCAGATATAAGAAAGGCATACACAATAAGGTTGTAGATATGTTATCAAGACCAATCATAAATGCATCTACTATACTTAAGCATAACTCAGTATTGCATGAAAGCTACATTAAACAATATGCTCAAGATGTAGATTTTAAGGATGTATATGCAACTTTAAGTTCTGGCAAACAAATAGAAGAATTGGATTATCATGTTAAGAACCAACTCTTGTATCATTTGGGAAAGTTATGCATTCCTCAAACTGAAAGAGTTAATATAATCCGAGAAGCACACGCTTCTATAATATTAGGTCATTTTGGTGTAAGTTAAACAGTTGCATAGCTGCAAAGGTTCTGTTATTGGCCAAGAATGCATGAAACAGTTTCTAGGTATATTAAAGGGTGTACCATGTGTGCTAGAAGCAAGCCCAGCAATAGAAAACTAGGCTTGTACACTCCACTTCCAGTTCCTTCTCATCCTTGGGAAAGTGTTTCGATGGACTTTTTTGGGGGATTACCAAAGTCTAGAAAAGGTCATGATTATTTATATGTTATTGTGGACAGGTTCAGCAAAATGTGTATTTTAATACCTTGTAACAAGCAGATTACAGCTGAACAAATAGCAAAGTTGTTCTTTCAGCATGTATGGGTTCATTTTGGGTTACCCACTTCTATTGTATTTGATCAAGATTCCTGATTTGTCGGGAAGTTTTGGTCTAGTCTATGGGAGTTGATGGACACCAGATTGAAAAATAGCACAACATTTCATCCACAAACAGATGGCCAAATAGAGGTGGTCAACAGGACAGTGATCCAGTTGCTTAGGGGCTATTGCAACAAGCATCCCAAACTTTGGGATGAACATTTATGTTATGTGCAACATGCTTACAACCATGCTAAAAATTCTTCTACACAGAGATCTCCTTTTGAGACTTGTTTTGGTTTTACACCAAGGTCTCCCTTGGATTTTGTCTTTAGTAAAGACATAGCAGTTTTTGGACATAGTGATGTGGACAAAGAAACCAAGTTCAATGAACACATCCAAGAAATTCACCAGGCAGTGTAGGAACATCTGGAAAAGAGCCAAGCCAAGTACAAGGCAAGGCATGATAAGAATCGAATTGAGCATAGCTTCCAAGTTGGATATCAGGTCTGGATGTACATCAGCAAAGACAAAATGCAAGGTGAAGGTAAGAAGCTGAAGCCAATAAGGTATGGGCCTTTCAAGATACTTGAGAAAATTGGTGAGAATGCTTTTCGCTTTGATTTTCCAGCTTACATGCACATCTATTCAATCATTAATGTAGAGAACTTGAGACTATATGAACCTTCATTGATTGAAGATCCTGAAGAGCAAAGCCAGTTGCCTTCTATTGATGATCTGTTGCCTGAATGTCTCAATGAATTGCAGGAAGATATAGTTCTGGACAGGAAGGTGAGAACCACGTGCAGAGGGGATGTTGAGTACCTCAGAATCGGACTCAAAGGTTCAAAACCAAGCAGTGCAAGATGGATAGAGATTGAACAAGTGAGGAAGTTGTATCCTCACTTGATTGATGCTTAAAAGCGAACTTTTGGTGGTCCAAAATCCTTTTAAGTGGGAAGGAGTGATCCAAATGAATCTTAGAAAACCCTCTAAGTCTTCAAAATCTTCTAAACATTCAAAACTGTCGCCTAAGAAAAACCTTTAAAGAAGGCGGATAACACTATCGGGAGGCAAAAACATAGAGAAAACATTGGAAAATAAACTTATCAGTAGTCAAAGAAACTTTGAATTGGAACCGTCGGATCTGGCTGATCAACAGTCCAGATCCAATCGGAAAATCGCAATCGGTGGTGGCAAAGGGAGGTTATTGGCGGAGACCACATGGTGTATGCAACTGCAATCAGTGGGGTCAACAAGAATCGTCGATCAAGCGTGCAGATCGACGGCCCAAGTTGAATCGTGATATCATAATCAGTGATTACAGAGGAACGAGGTCGATATAAACATAACTCGTGATAGCCGGACCCGATAAGATTATAGACAATATTCTATATATTTTGAAATCTGGAAAGCGGAAATTTCCTTTGTATTTCGCATTTCCGCCAAATGAATGGATTACAAAGGAAATGCACCCAATGCGATATTACGGACCCGAAAGGGTTTATTAATGTTGTTGAATACTATTTCAAGTCCGATATGAGTGGGATTTCATGTTTTAATGTATTTTTTTAATATAAAAGGGAAATCACAAAACAGGCAGGATTTTGGGAGGACCAGAGGCGGTAAATGGTTTGGGCTAGGCTCCGCCTGATCCCATACAATGGTTGCCACGTGTCCAGGTTGAGGAGAGAGAAAACCACCCTTATCGGGCAGTTAACCCCTGTACGAAAGGGCCACTCGAAATGAACCACAGTCGTTGGATCTGGATCTCCCAGATCAATGGTGGAGATGCAATGTCGGTATACAGGTGGACCTGATAGGAGTATAAGGTCGACTTATGGATATTTGAAGTCTGATAAACCGTGTTTGGCGGACTTTTCCTGTGTTTGAACGTATTTCTCTGTGTAAACAGAGAATGATGATTTCGAAGGATTTCAAGGGCCCGATGACCCATTTCGTTATAGAACAGGTGGCCACCATCCCTGAAAGCACTTAGCAATGATTGCTAACGCTTAGAGGGGGGATCTGAGTGGATAGAGGTCAGGAAGCCAGAGAACCTGAGAAGGAGAAATGAACAGACAGCGTTGATTGGCTTTAAAGCCACAGATAGAGAGCAAATAGAGGCGGGTAGTGTTAAGACAGAGCAAAGACAGAGACAGAGAGTGATAGAGAGAGTATGTGTACTTAGAGAGGCTTGAGGGGTTCAAGAAAAACTCTTACTGTTGTATATGTTGTGTGTTGAGACTCAAATTGAGCTCATACTTTTGTAAAACTCTATTTTTGAAGACATAATAGAGAGGTCACCACTGAAGGCTGGACTAGGAGACGTAGCCTAGGAGTGTTGGGTGAACTCCTTATTAAACTTGTTGTGTTTATCTGTGTTGTCTATTATGTTCTTTAACTGCTTCATTATCTATATATTTTGCAATCTTATCGATCCATTGAACAAAGTAACATAGGCATATCCATGCACACGAGTCTGTAATACCTTAATAATTGTCTAAGATCATATATCAAATCACGACATGTGTATTCGTGGTGTTGTACTCAGTGTACATATATGTAATGTGATGTACATCTGGTGTAGGTGTATGTATGTGTTGTTTTTTACACCGGGTGTAGGTGTATGTGTGGTATGTTAGGTGTAGGTGCATGTATTACATGGTGTTGTATGTCGTGTGTGGTTGTATCTGTGTGATGCACACTATGTGTATGTGCACATGGTTTAAGAGAAGGCAATGGGTGTTTGTCAGGTGTGGCAACCGATCCGGTGTGCATACAGAATAAGGACAAAAGTAGAATCTAAGGATTGATTAAAGGATAAGTATCAATATTTTATTTCAATTTTGTTATGTTTGTGATTTATGATTATGGTCTATGATGATTACATGTGATCTACAATTCTGGTTTATGATGGTTACATGTGATATATGATGGTTGTGTTTTGAGCTAATCTAATGTGATATGTTTATACACGATGATTTGGTCAAAGATTCCAGTTTGACTTGTTGTGATAGGAAGCGAAAATAATTGCAAGTGTACCTTATTGATGGGCCACCAATGAGGTATGATTTGAAGTTATTTCAATTTATTTTGAATCTAATGGAAGTTATGTGCTTGGAACAAGATTGAAGCATGAAAAAGCCTGGTTGGGTGGTTGAAACTGACTACAAGAACTAGTAGCATCAATGAAAGGAATTGGAACATGCAAAAATATGTTGGTAAAACACTTCAGGAGTAGGGCCATTGTGGGACACTGGTACCCAATAGTGGCCATTGATTTCCATGAGCATGCTATGACCAGTATGATGGTTTTAAGGTAGGGATATGCCTTGGTTTTTGTATCTTCTGATGCGAGGAAACCTTGCAGAGGGATGGACTACCCAGGATGGGGGTGCCAGCGGAACTTGGAAGGTGTGTGACTGCATGAAAGGGGGTGAACGAATTTCCCAAGGGACTATGTAGCAGAGAAGGGAAGGCTGGGGATGGATTTGTTTTGGTCATTAGAATTGCTAGATGGAATTAGATACACATTGGGAGTGCGCCCTGGAACAATGAGTCGGTAACTGCTCACTGAGAGGACAAGTGGCGCAGGATTGTATCACTATACATTGATACAACTTTGACTTTGACAATGGATTCTGGAATTCCTGGGAAGGAGGTGAATTCTGGTACTACTTTTGAGGGTGGAGGTGTGAGCCTCTAGACTCCCTTGTTGATTGATACGAGCATCGTATCCTTTTATTTCCTAGTTGAGAAAATGTGCATATGTGTATATGTGTGTATTAATATAAATATTGTATTGAGTTGGACTTATAAAGCTCCACATCTAGTATGGTTATTTGTTGGTTGAAGAAAATGTGATTAAGTATATGTGGTCGTTATTGTAAATACCGTAATGAGTTGTGCTATAAAGCTCTAGTAAATGGTATGATTTTCATGTTTCAATAGTGGTTATTGTAAATACTGCAACGAGCTATGTTATAAATCTCTATGGGTAGTATTTTTTGTTTTCAACAGTCTTGTTGGTTATAGGTGTCATTGAACACCGAGGACGGTGTTCCCCTAAGGGGGAGGGTTCTGTAACAACCCTGGTTAAAAATTCATGTAAAAATATATAAGACCACGGTCATGGGACACGTATTCCAAGATTAATGGTGGACAAAACATCCTAGTGGGTGTTCATTCGATTTATTATAGCTAAGGAAATTGGCAAAGGCAATGACAAAGGCTTTGGAAATGCAAGAGGCATTAATTTGCATTTTATCTATGAAAATAAAGGCATTTAGAGAAAAGGAAGGTGAAAGGTCACAAGTTGCATGTGAGGAGGAAATTGAAGGAAAATAATGGAAAATGAAGAAAATAGAGGCCCCATTGATAAAAAGGCTTCTGAGGATCAATTGACAAACTTTTGTCTAGACTTTTGTTAATTCAGTTTTGGAACTCTCTCATTACTCTCTCTCTCTCTCTCTCTCTCTCTCTCTCTCTCTCTCTCTCTCTCTTGGACACTTAGAGCTTTCTTGGAGCACTTGGGCATTGGATCAAGAATGACAAAGAAGGCAAGAGGAAGGAGGGAGCTATAGAATTTTCACCTGTAGAACAAACCAATATATGCAATGTCCTAAAGCATAATACTTGTTCTACTTCTACAAAACATTAAGCGGAAGCATAATTGAATTCATGAGCAAAATCAGGTAGAAACATGCATAACTGATCAAGAGAAATAATCAAACATAACAAAAGATATATCTAAGGGAAAGCACTAGCATAAAACCCCAACCATGTATTATCAATCAAGTGGAAATCCTCTTCACAATATAAAAAGAATCAGCTCTCAAGCTATCCAGTTCTCAATGAACTATGAAGATATGAAGATATATCTCATGAACCAACCAAGCCTTGTATATAAAGGCTTTACCTACAGTCCAATCCCTATTTCCTTGCACATTTTTCTTAGGAAATAATAGCAAAAGCATATGCAATTAATTCCAAACATACCAAGTTAACCAATGGTCCAACTACGCAATCCTTGAGGACACTAGTTCCTCAACCATGCAAAAACTACTTACTAGAAATAGTCAAGCATCTGATAGTACACTATCCCACATATGATCTCAACTGGGTCTCTGACAGAACTGACATGCAACAGTTATCCATGAGTGAATCCTCTGTTATCTAAAATAATAGTTGTCACATGCATGCAAGCATTAACAAACTATATTTTATTATTTTAACAACTTGTTAAAATAATCTAACTGGACTTGACTAGTTAGAACTAAGTCAACTGATTCTCTCATTATAGAACTCATACTCATTCCCTCAATCAATGGAGGAAATTAAGGATAAATTCCTCAATCAGTGGGACAACTCATGTGCATGCTCACAAAGACTTCAAATTCGAATTTCCTTAACTAATTAACTCAACTGAATTAATTAATTAATATTTCCAATTGCTGTTAAGACCAATATTAATTTTACTTCCTATAGATAGACTAGGGACTGCTATAAATAGGAAGGGACCCAAAAATGCTATTTTTAGAAAGTTCTATTTTTAGCAGTTTCACCTCTTACCCAATGTGGCCAATGACCTCATTGGCCAAACTGCTATTTTTAGACATGCTATTTTTAGCAGGTCTATTTTTAGCACATTCTAAATTTAACATTTCTTGTTGCACATTTTTCAACACTCCCTCTCAACAAGAAATGCTTTCTATCAAACTTGATCCCATAACTCTAGAATGTTTTGCATGCAACACATCTACTCGGTCCACTTGCTCCAACAACACATGGAACAAAAACACTCCCAACTGACCACTCTGTTGGGCTAAGAACATACTCTGATGCTAAAGCTCTACCTGCTACTGACAAGTGCTCCCTCTCTGACATCTGCACTACTGCAACATCTCCATGCATCTCGCACCATTGCACACCTATCTGTGCCACCTAGCACTGTGAAAAACACTTGTGCCTCTTGCATTGCTGCAGCCTGCTAGCTATGCACTGTCCTGGGATTCCCTGCACTATCGCTCTCTTTTCCGCTCCATCTGCATCTGTCTCTACCCAATCAGTTAGTTCCTGCTACTCCACATCAGGGCTCCTGTAGCAAGGTCTCATCTAAGAGGTTGGGTACCTCAAGGATCCTGCCCCTCCTCCTTGGGATGATCACTCTATATCGCCCCACCTCCTACCTGGAGGTATGGCTGCATGTGATCCCTCAGCCCACTTGGCTCGAAGTTTCCCCCTATTGGATGTCTCTGCATGAGTAGATGTCTCTACTAGATCTCCACTCAGCTTCCCCTGTTGTGGCTACTCCACAACCTCCTGAAGCTGCTGCACCAATCATGGCTCCTCCACAATCATCTCAGACTTCTTCTAGCTCTGCATGTTGAGAGGTAATATACCCTCCCTCTCAACCACCAAGTCTCCTTCATTTGCCTTGCTGCTCAAGGCTTTGCATGCACCTTGAACCTCAAAAGCATACAGGTTCTTAACCCGTGAACCAATATGCTTCACCTGTCTAGTGATGATGTGTCTAAGGAAAACCTTTTCCCTTAATGAAGACTACATCCTAGCCTCTATCTTCCAGCATCGCGATCGACACCAAGTTTCTCTTCAGTCCTAGTACATACTTGACATCGGTCAAGGTAAGGCAAGATCCATGCTTCCTCTGAAAAATAGCCGTGCCTACACTTGAGACACTATACTTCTCATCATTACCCATCGCTATGAGTATCTGGAGATCTTTCTCCTCCAAAGTATTGAACAAAATCTTGTTGCCGGTCATGTGGAAAGAAGCTCCACTGTCAAGAAACCAACCACTTCCCACCATGGATGAAACCATGCATGCGAAGAGTGTGAAATCCAACTCAAACTTTGAAGCAAGTGCCTCACCTTCAGATCCTTCCCTAGATCGCTTCTTGGATTTCTTCCGTGGACAATTTGCAGCATAATGGCCCACCTCATGACAACAAAAGCATCACACTTTTGATTTGTCAACCTTCTTCCCATCATTGGAAGAACTTGATTCGGAAAGAGAAACCTTCTCCTTCCCCTTCTTTGCCTTACTCGCTAAGGCACAGTTCTCCTCATCATGCATGGATGAAGAACTGTCTCTGGTGCTCCATCTGATCTCCTCTTGCATCAAATCCGACCATAGTCGTTCCCAATCTGGCAGTTTCACCCTTCCATTCACTGAGTCCTGGTAGCTATGTCAGCTCTTAGGAAGGCCAAGGAGTGTTAGACTCACCATATCCTCATCCAATGTCATGACCCCTACACTTACAAGCTCATCCCTACATGTGCTGAGCCTAGTTAGATACATAGAGATCGTCTCATCCCTTTCACACTTGATCTTTCGAAGTTTGTCCTTCAGTGCCAGCTTCCTCTGATCACTGCTATTCTGATATAAATCTTTCAATGTTTTCCACATTGCATGTGGAGTCTCCTTCCCATGGAGGCTCGAAACAATGTGATCTCGCATCCCCTCCAAGAGAATTCTCCTAGCTCTAGCGACACACTTCCTCCTTTCCACCTGCTCAGTCTTGTCAATAGGCGTAGGGATTTCTTGATCAATGAAATCCTTAAGACCATTATCTTCCAAAACTGCCTCCATGTGATCCTTCCAAGCTATATAGTTTGAGCTACCATCAAGGGCATACTCAAGCCTCAAACCATAAAACACCATCGATGAAATAGATGTGATAAGAACTTGAGATCTTATCCCGAATAATAAACTTTGAATTTCTCCTGATAGTATACTGTTCTTGCTTGATCACCTGTGCTCCGATACCATGTAGAATTTTCACCTGTAGAACAAACATATATATGGAATGTCCTAAAGCATAATACTTGTTCTACTTCTACAAAACATTAAGCGGAAGCATAATCGAATTCATGAGAAACATCAAGTAGAAACATGCATAACTGATCAAGAGAAATAATCACACATAACACAAGATATATCCAGGGGAAAGGGCTAGCATAAAACCTCAACCATGTATTATTAATCAAGTGGAAATCCTCTTCACAATACAAAAAGAATCAGCTCTCAAGCTATCTAGTTCTCAATGAACTATGAAGATATGAAGATATATCTCATGAACGAACCAAGCCCTATATATAAAGGGTTTACCTATGGTCCAATCCCTATTTCCTTGCGCTGTTTTCTTAGGAAATAATAGTAAAAGCATATACAATTAATTCAAAACATACCAAGTTAACCAATGGTCCAACTACGCAATCCTTGAGGACACTAGTTCCTCAACCATGCAAAAACTACTTACTAGAAATAGTCAAGCATCTAATAATACACTGTCCCACATCTGATCTCGACTGGGTCTCTGACAGAACTGACATGCAACAGTTATCCATGAGTGAATCCTCAGTTATCTAAAATAATAGCTGTCACATGCATGCAAGCATTAACAAACTATATTTTATTATTTTAACAACTTGTTAAAATAATCTAACTGGATTTGACTAGTTAGAACTAAGTCAACTGATTCTCTCATTATAGAACTCATACTTATTCCCTCAATTAGTGGAGGAAATTAAGGATAAATTCCTCAATCAGTGGGACAACTCATGTGCATGCTCACAAAGACTTCAAATTCGAATTTCCTTAACTAATTAACTCAACCGAATTAATTGATTAATATTTCCAACTGCTGTTAAGACCAAAATTAATTTTACTTCCTATAGATAGACTAGGGACTGGTATAAATAGGAAGGGACCCATAAATGCTATTTTTAGAACTTTCTATTTTTAGTAGTTTCACCTCTCACCCAATGTGGCCAATGACCTCACTGGCTAAACTGCTATTTTTAGACATGTTATTTTTAGCAGGTCTATTTTTAGCACATTCTAAATTTAACATTTCTTGTTGCACATTTTTCAATAGGAGCAAGAAAGGAAGGGAAATATCAAGTAGCTACAACAATATTCTTTGCAAACATCAATTTGCATGTGTGTTTTCCTTGCTAGATTTGGCATGCATGGTATTGCATGTGGTTCTTTCGCTATTATGGCATGGGTTTTTCCAGGTGTGACAATGATTCATGTATTCCTTGTTTTTCGTGTAGAAGGCTCCATCAAAAGTATGCAACATGGGTACTCCTTGGATGAGGAATCAAATTCTGCATCTAATGAATGTTTTCGCTCGAAATTTGAGTAAACGCATAGGAAGATAAGTTGAAAATACGAGTTGAAAAAATAGTTTTTTTCTTTTTTCCTTCTAAAATTTGATGATGTAATCTAATATTATTTTATTATTTCCACTATTATTTTATAATTTCCTTAGGAGGCCCATTTTATACCTCAAAATTCCCCTAATGTAGTCCCATCCCGGGTTGGCTTTTGCATCATTAATATGAGGTCATTTCTCCTTATTAATTCAGGAGTATTATATTGGTTTATATGTGGAATCTATGACTGACGTATCCTTTATATTTATGTTGTTATTATGTTGGTTATAAGCATATATTATGACAGTGATGATGTATGACTCTCCTCATGCTTTGATTTGTAAATGAATGAGCAATGTATCTATGACCTAATAAATGAAAATGCAACTAATGATATAAGGGAACAATGTTTCTTAGTGATTCTCAGATAAGTATGAGACCCCTATGCTCAGATCTATTGTTTACACCTATAGATTACATATTTGTGACATGTTTGACGAAATTTTTGTCATGGCTAGTAGGGGTCTAGTCAAAGGTTTGTTCAGGTAATTGCATTTGTATCATCATTCCATTGTTATCTTTCTATTTTGATGGTGTCATTTAATTTTGGGCAGTGACCTGGGCTCTGGGCCTGAAAAAGTGGATCAAATCCCGGGGACACAGGCACAACACTGGCCAAAAAATTCCCTAGATGTTGGCATAACATGTTGTGGGAGCATCTAGAGCCTCATGGATGCATGCATGCCCATGTCAATGGAGCTTCTAGGGTTTAATGGTCTAAAACTTCAGTTGGTCTCAGGAGCTAGTTATCTGAGTGGTTGGGATGACTCTTGGGAGTTATGTTGTTGATGTGGAAGGTCTTTATGTTGTGTTTCCATGGATTCCACTTCCTTAATGTCACCTAGGAGGTTGAATCCCATCATGGTAGCCTCTCCTCACATATTTACCCCGGTTGGTCAGTTACTTAGGTAGATGTGGGAGGAGGGTGTTACAGTAGGTGTCATAGGATTGAGCATAGTTGCTACAGGAGAAACATGGTTGTTACATGAGAAACAGGGATGCTACAATAGAGACAGACTCTGTGCTACAGGAGAAATAGATTTTCTACAGGAGAAGACAAAGTGCTACAGGGAATTCTAAAGAGCCACAAAAAGCCTAAAACCATATATTTGAAGAGGGACATCTAAGAGAAGGTTAAGTACACATTTTTCTCTACCATTCGTGGAAAAGAAACATGAAAAACCTCTCATTCCTTCAACCAAAATTATGATAACAGTTTGAGAATAGAGAAAAAAAATTGAATGAGAATGTTTCTTTTGAGTTAAGCAAGATAAGAAAGGAAATAGAATTGTTTTTGAGTTGAGTCTAAAGTTTTCCTTCCTCTAACCAATATGGATAAAACTACTCTTTTACCCTTGTAGCATATTGGGAGTATTGGTTTGCCAAACTTTGCAAAATCACAGTGACAATCATGGGGAGTAGTTTCAATTAGAGAGATTCCATGAAATCTTCAAGGATGCTAATACATATATTGTGGAGAATGTTTGAAAACTTGTATCATGGGCAAACATTGTAAACATTAACAGGGAGACTTTTCTTAAGACACAAGCACAAGCCTAATTAAAACTTGGAGGAAATGATGGATTTACAGAAAAGGAGCTAGAGAAGAAGAGGAAGAGGATGGAGCAAGATAATATGTGCCAAAATTCCTTCTGAGGTAGCTTGGGATGTTAAGGAGGCCACCAGGGCCATGAATGAGGCACAATTAGGTCACTAAGTTGCTTAGAGGATGATAAATACTTTCAGGAGGGGGGTATGATGGGCCTCTAAATTAGAATTAAATTAAGGCCCATCTGACCATCCTTTAGCACATTAAACCTCTGTTTTTGCATTAGATTGCATATTTTAACTTTAATATGTTCATTAGGAAGGTTTAGAGAAAATTGCATATTTGTGCCTAATATTATTTATTTTTGTAGTATATTGTGAGAATATTGGGCAGATTATGAAGATTTGGAGGAGGAGATAATATAGGGACTTTCTCCCTACTACAATATGGATCAAGATTGGATAATAAATGAACAAAATATCATGAAATTATTGACAAATTTTGGAGCTCCACTGATTGAGAAAATCTAGGGATGTGTTCCCTGTCATTTAATGCAGATTCCTAGTGTTGAGAACAAGATCCACTATTTGAGAGATTTGGGAGGGGAAAGCTTCCTCCTTTCAAGGAGAATTCTTAGTCATATTTTTTTATAAGTACCAATTCAAATTTTCCTCTAGAGGAATGTATTTTTTAGTCTTCTTGTGGAGAAAACTTGTATTTTTGCAGCTCCACTTTCATTTCTAGCAAAGATGTACTTGGACTGATTCAAATAATGAAGTTTGGTGCCATTGTTAGCTTCTAAAGCTTGGTATCCTTCATAGTAAATTGATTATCCTTGGGCTTGGCCATCCTAGGAGCCTTAGAGCCCTTTTGTAAAATTTGTCTTTCTTCTTTTCACTTCTTATTCACATGCATCTCTTGTTCTTGTTTTTCTATTTCTGAATTTAGTATTGATGCTTCTTTTGCTGTAGGATTGGGTTAAATGATTGAAGTGAGTTGTTTTTCAGTTTATTTATAGGGTCAAAATCATAATGAATCCTTATAATATATTTTAAAAGTCATATTCATCATTGAGCTACTTGGATTGGTTTACTAGTTCACAAAACTAGAATTTATGGAAGTCCCTTATAACAAAAAGTAGTAGTTTTCTGCTATTTTTTAGAACATGTTAATGAGATTCATTTGAGTTGAATCCACTTGTATTAGGTCATAAAAAAATTCAAGTTAATAAAAAAATCTACCCCAATTCATTTTCACATGATTAGGTTAGGCATTTGATAGGTTAACTAGCTCACTAGTTCTTGAATTTCTAGTTATTAGAGTAGTAATTTTCTGCAATTTTTTAGCACGTGTTAACATGGGTATTTTGGAGTGATTTGACTTGGAATGGAGTACTAAGACATCCTAATTAATAAAAAAAAAAATCACATCCCATTTTCATTTGATTTACTTGGTCATTCGGTGAATTATCTCCTCATGTAGTAATTCTGTTTTGCTTGTAGCACTCTTGTAGCATGTATAAAGTTGACCAGATTTGTTCCAAAAGCTTGGTTTTTGTCTCTTAGGCTTGAATTGTGACCCCTAGGCTCTAGATCCATGATTGAGGAATAATAAAAACCAATTAGGACATGCCTTTTTACAAAGTAGATTAGGCCTACTTATTTGAATTCATGCTCTTAGGATTTCAATTACAAATTGTTGTTATTGCCTAGGATTAATTTCTTTTCAAAGTAACATTTCCATTTCTGCAATTAGTTTAGGCTTTGATTTCATGAAGTTCACTCAATTACATCAAATCAATGAAAGAAGGACACATTTATGCTGCACATATAGTTCCGACACCTCTTAAGTTTGTACAAACCCTGGGTTGATAATTTAAGTTGGTAGCCTTGGGAGTTGCAACATTCTTGTTGCAATGCTAGGGATCATAAATTAGTTGCACCTACAAATCAATGGAGGTGATTTATTTGCAGACCCCCTAGGTGGTTCGACATTTAATGAAAGGGGGGTGGGTCTGGAATAAGTTGTTTTTTCAAAAACAAATTTCATACGCGGCTCAATCTAGAGAAATGCACAATCCCTCGACAAAAAACCACTTACCAAATAGATCCCCTACCCCTCCCCGCAATCCCCTTATGGTTTTCTTCACAACACGTTTTGATGCTATCAACTCCTACAAGGTTTGAATTATTTGGGAACAAGTGTATTAGTGTTTGTCATAGCATACCATGCATTTATGACATCGAGATCACCATAGTGATGACACAATGGCTACAAAAAACAACACCTTCACCAACAGGTAAATGAAATTTGGTAATGCATAATTTTATGGGTTAATGATCACTAAATCAGAAAATTTGATGGACTGGATCCAATAAATAGAGCATTTCTTTGAAGATTAATAAATTTTTGAATAGAATCCAAGGAGATTAAAAATGGGAAAGATGAAGCTAAAGCAAGAAGCATCTTATCATGAGATTACATGTACAAGAGGCAAGAAAATGATGAATTTGTGCCAAGTTGGTGGAGCAATCAGGGAGAAAAGGTTTTCCTACAAACTATTGACAAGCATTCTCTAATTTTGAGACAGAGTGATACGACAATCTAAAACAATATCAAATTAAGATGCATTTTGTAAGAGGAAGAAAAGCATATTATAACTGAATATATTAATAGTTTAAGGTACCATATTCAAGATGCGATTGTCATTGTGAAGTTCATTTCATGTGCAAAATTAATGTGAAAGTACCTAGGTCTAGATATGAGGAAATCTGGCAGAATAAGTTGTTGCAACATATATGAAGCATTAGGAAAAACATGAAATCATCTCACTTCGCCTAGCTTAATGGAAAATGTGTTCCTTTCAAATTTTTTTGCAAAGTTGTCTTTTAAAAATAACTCTCTTAGATTTGGCTTGGTGGGACACCTAACCAAAGATGATTTTCAAAACCCTTCATAGACAAGGCCAAAGTGCAAGAATTGGGAAAGTTTTGGATACTCAATGTCAAAGTGGAATCTAGGAATGCATAAAGGTGGAAGACAATCTATCTATTAAATAATCAAAATAATAAGAAGAAAACATATGTGGAGATTTGACTTTGTTTTTTATGGTATTGTGTTCTTGGATTTCAGGAAAATTTCATTTCAATGACTATCAAATACAATCAGAATGCTAGATCAAAAAATTGATACGAAAAGAGAATAACAACATAAAAATTTCAGTTGTTGTGGCTATAGATGGAGGCTAAATATTGTTTAGGAAGGAAACAAAATGGTTAGGGTTTCATATAAGAAAGTTACAGGTTTATGAGAGGATTTATATGTGTAACTTCTGTGTTAATGGATTGCATTGGTTTATCAGATATATTTAATGATCACAAATCATATTTTTCCTCTGAGGTGGAACACATTTCATGGTGGGCAGGATGGCATATCAAGGTCATATACGACCACTTGGAATTCAAAATAAAGATACGACTGCCATACATTTGGCATAAAAAGGCCAACAACCCTTTTGTTAATTTGGAAAAAGAGTACAAGGGAGATGAAATAATGCCAACATTCTAAGATGCACATGGATGGGTTCAAAATCTCGAAAGAAGATCACACTCAAGGGTCAAGGAATAATTTACCATTGATGCGTGATTCTTGATAATTTTTGAATTGAAATGGCATTTACTTGAATTCAATGATGCAACATTTGTTGCACAATATTGAATCCTTCATTTCTTCTTGCTAATGAAAATAATGAGCATGTTTATAGGTGTGTTGGGTATCAAATTGGGAGTTCTATGGCGATAAAGTGGATGTATCTTCAGAAGTGAATAATAATGACCAATACTCAGAAAGGAGTGCCCTTTTTGTTTAGAGAATTAACAAGATTGCAAAGCCATGTTTTTATCTTCAAATCCAATAAATATTAGAGGTAGGGAATTACAGATAAAATTTGTGTAATGAGAAGATCATCACCTACAGAAATGATACTAAAAATTGCAATGAAACACTTTTGAAGCAGCATTAGAATACAAAACTTGGAAAATCATGGTTGTTCCCTTTGTGGTCTACATGAAATTTGGTTATATATCAAACCAAATCATATTCTACAAATTATATGATATGGATTATAGGGTTATGTGAAAAATTCCTCAAGTTTTCTACAGGAAACAACTTCAATTGCAAATTCTTGTAGGAGAAATAAAGGAATGTATCCATACAAGACTACTTAAAGACTTGTAGAATATATAGCAAAATAAGTTGCATATATTTATAAGGGTGCATGTTAAATGAAGGGCGGAAAAATAATCATAGATTTATGATTAGCAACTCAGGACTAAATCTATATTTTTAGGGATTTTGTGAATATCTTTAGGGAGTATTAAAGATCCTTACAAATATCTAGTAATAACAGAATAATCCAACACATAAGATGAAATACCAAATTCTTTGACAAAATATTAGCATTCGATGATTATTTTAACATATCCAAGAATAAGTTTAAACAATTAAATGGTCGATTCGGGATTCGAGGATCAATTCAAGAACATGAAATATGGTGGATGAGGTGGTAGTCAGTTAACATATGGAAGAGGTTCTTAAGGTAGGATATCAGTGAACAAGGGTTAATCCTAGATTCCCATGCACAAGATCATTGCCAGTCGAAGGAGAAGTGACAGGGCATTCCTATTTCAAAGGAATTTAGATCCATTTTCAACCATTCGAGACACATTGCAACCATTTTAGATTTAGTTTTATTTTTAGTCTTTATTTGATTTTGTTTCCAGAAAGTTTGCAACAAATTATATATTATTTTTTAGTGCAGTGTTAATATTTTTATTCCCAAAAGTGTTAGAAAATTATATATTACGGAGCAATGGAACACATAAAATATTGCAGAAATATAAACACATAAAATGCATAAAACAAGAGAGACACAGATGTACGTGGTTCACCCAGTTTGGGCTACGTCCACCCCAAACAGCCAGTCCTTCCTTTCTATTATCCAGCAAAATGAAGAGACACAACCTACAACAGATCCACTGTAATATCCTCTGTTTTCTCTCACAGTCTCACCTCTCTATTTCTCGCTCACCAAATACACATCTATTACACAGCCTCAAATACAATGCCCTCATACAAAGAGATGGGTTGCCTTCTAGGGAAAAAAACCCTAAACTAAACACAAGTTCTACCGTCAGATCATCTGCCTAATGAACGGCCCAGATTGACTAGAAATTACTATACTTTTACAAGGCAATTTTACATCTGTTTTTAGCTTCAGGGGCGCTACCCCTGAAACCCCCCGCCAGGGGGGGGCTCCCAAAGGTCACAGCCGCCCCCCCCCCCCCCTGGGCCCCCCTGCAGTGAATATTTTACAGGCAGCGTTTCCGCCCCCATTTCGAACTGGGGTCCAATGTGGCGATACCTTTGAATAAAGAAGATAATCAGGCTCCACACCCAACAATCTCCCACTTGGAGACTGATTGTAGCAACTCCACCGCTGCTCCATTTGCTGAACAATGACTCCTCTTTGGACCTGGTTGTTTGTCATCTTCATCGTCATCCTTGAAGACCAATTGAAACTGAGCATATTCTCTGTTTCTCCCTGGTTACAACTTTTGTTAGCATATCTGCAAGATTCTGGCTAGTGTGTATCTTTTACAGCTTCAACTCTCCATCTTCCAATACTGATCATATGAAATGGTACTTGAGCTGTATGTGTTTAGTCCTAAAATGAAATGCTGAGTTCTTTGCAAGATGAATGGCACTTTGGCTATCACTATATAACGTTCCCATATCATGCTTCTTACCCAATTCACCCATAAACCTTTGTAACCAAATCATTTCTTTACTAGCCTCTGTAGCAGCAACATACTCCGCTTTTGTTGTTGAAAGTACAACAACACTTTGGATTTTTGAAACCCAACTGACAGTTGTTCCACCAACAGTAAATACATATCCTGTAGTGCTCCTCCTGTTATCTCTGTCACCTTCCATATCTGCATCAACATATCCCTGTAGGGAAATTTTTGAACCACCAAAGCATAATGCTTGATTTGTGGTACCTTTCAAATATCTGAGAATCCATTTCACTGCCATCCAATGTTCCTTTCCTGGATTGTTCATGTACCTGCTTACAACTCCCACTGCATGTGCAATATCAGGCCTTGTGTAGACCATTGCATACATTAAGCTTCCAACTGCTGATGCATATGGAACTTTAGACATATAATCCATGTTTTCTTGGGTCTTTGGGCACATTCCCTTACTAAGTTTGAAATGGCTAGCAAAAGGTGTACTAACTAGTTTTGCATTGTGCATGTTAAATCTTTTCAACACCTTTTGTATGTACTCATTCTGAGACAATGTTAATTTGCGATTTTTCCTGTCTCTAGTTATTCTCATACCAAGGATTTGTTTTGCAGCTCCCAAATCCTTCATTGCAAATGAATTTGCCAATTTTCTTTTGAGCACATTTATTTCCTGCATGTTAGATCCTGCAACAAGCATGTCATCTACATACAATAACAATATAATATAGCTGCCATCATTTTGCTTTTTCAGATAAACACAATGATCAGAGTGACATCTAGTATAACCTTGTTTAGACATAAACTTGTCAAATTTTAGATACCATTGCCTTGGAGCCTGTTTTAAGCCATACAATCTCTTGTTCAACCTACACACTAGTTTCTCCTTCCCTTTCACTTCATATCCTTGTGGCTGCTGCATATATATTTCTTCCTCCAAATCCCCATGGAGAAGGGTTGTCTTTACATCTAACTGCTCAAGATGCAAATCTTCAATTGCTACTAGACTTAAAATAGTTCTGATTGAAGTCATTTTAACAACAGGAGAAAATATTTCATCAAAATCAATACCTTTCTTATGTGCAAACCCCTTCACCACAAGTCTAGCTTTGTACCTTTGTTTTCCTCCATCTTCTTCCTTCAGCCTGTAAACCCATTTATTCTTCAATGTAGTTTTTCCTGCAGGCAACCTGACTAAGTCCCAAGTCTGGTTATGCATTAAGGAGTCCATTTCTTCTTCCATGGCTACCTCCCACTTCTTCCTGCTTTCAACCTGCATTGCTTCTTCATAACATTCGGGTTCACCAGAATCAGTCAACAATAAATAATATAATGAAGGAGAGTATCGTTCAGGGGGTCTACTTATCCTGGTAGATCTTCTAACACCGCTTTCAGGTGTTTGGGGTGCCTGTTGTTGTTGTGGTGGTTGTTGTTGTTGTGGTTGTTGATTATTATTATTTTCAGGCACCTTTATTTTTTCAGTGATTTCATCAAGGACTGCGTATTCCTTGTTTTTTTTTTCCTGTTTCTTTTCCTGCAACTGATTCTTATACAAGACCTTTTCATTGAATATTACATCTTTGCTCCTAATGATTTTGTGATTTTCATAATCATATAAGCGATAACCAAAATCATTAGCACCATATCCAATAAAGGTACATTTCTTTGACTTTGCCTCAAGCTTTGTTCTATTTTCTTTATCAATATGGACAAAGGCCTCACAACCAAAAGGCTTTAAAAAAGAGTAGTTTACCTTTTTACCTGTCCATGCTTCCTCTGGAACACCACCATCCAAGGGACTTGAAGGCCCTCTGTTTATTAGATAAACAGTTGTATCTATAGCATCTGCCCAAAAATGTAAAGGCAATCCTACATGCAATCTCATGCACCTTGCACGCTCCATGATTGTTCTGTTCATCCTTTCTGACACACCATTTTCTTGTGGTGTTCTTGGAACTATCTTCTCTCTGCGAATTCCATGCTCTGAATAGTACCTATCAAATTCTTTGCTGCAATATTCACTTCCATTGTCTAATCTAAGACACTTCAATTTCTTTCCTGTCTCAATCTCAACCAAAGCTTTCCATTTCTTGAAAGTATCAAATACATCAGATTTATTCTTAATACAATAAATCCATGTTTTTCTAGTTGCATCATCAATAAAAGTAACATAATAACGAGAGCCACCAAGAGATGATACCTGAGTAGGTCCCCATACATTTGTATGCACAAGCTCTAATTTTTCGCTCTTCTTTTCTTTCCCAACTCTGAGAAATCTGACTCTCTGATCCAGGTGGATGTTGGTGGCCACCCACCTATCCCATTTGGACCCCCACAACTGTCTCTTTCAGTTTTTCAGTTTCCTTAATTATAGCGCAGTTTACTATTTTTAGCAGTTTTTCGAGCCCTAAACTTCCGGAGCCGTTTTGAGGCCCTAAACGACGTTTTTTTGGAAATATACCTCCTCAAATTTTTAGATAAAAAATTGTCTTTTTCGTCGTAGTCCTCGGAGAGATCTTTCCAATGGGCTATCATGCGCGTCAAACGGAGATAATACGACCAATTAGCGACCCCAGGAAGTTGGCTGTCCAACTCACCCCAAAACGGGGCCCACAATTTGGCATTTCATCTTCTAGGGTTAGGTTTTGGGATGTGAAGGGTTTTCCATTGTTTCTCAATAATAAATAGGCCTTTGAGCCTCATTGTAAGATAGTTCGGAATAGTTCAGAGGCATGTAGCTGACACATCTCTTCTCAGAGATAAGCTACCATCGCCCTAGCTGGGTTATTTCTATTTGTAAGCGTATTTCAGTATTCTCCATTAATGAAATGAAGTATTATTTCCGCTGCATCTCTGTTTTCATGGTTATCGCATCTCTGTATTCATGGTTATCTCTGTAATCTATTGCGTTCCTATTTAAATCCGAATCAGTGGTATCAGAGCGGTCTGCTTTTTCTCTGTGTTTCTTTGCATGTCCCCAATGAGGTCGGGATATAAGGAGTTAGGGCTTGAATTGGTCGAACCTTTGCAAGACCAGCCTCGCAAATCTCGACGACCTCCCATGGCGGATGAGAAGAAAGACGAGGGGGCAGGAGATCCTTCAGCGGCTACCCAGAGGCGACGCATCGGCTTCCAACATCTACTTTGGAAATGCCACACCGTTTAAGGTACAAGTTAATTTTGAAATCCCCATCTTCGAGGGTCAAATAGACGCAGATGCCATAGATAAATGGTTAAATCTGCTAGATGGGTATTTTTCTGTTCATGAATTTTCAAGTCGGGAAAAGATTGTTTTCGCTCTTCTCAAAGCAGCCCCCCCACGTCAAGGACTGGTGGGAAACATACTGCGAGCATAAGGATGAAAGTATAGGCTCACTATTTTTAGCTGCCCCCTCTTGGAATGACTTCTGGGATGCCATCGACGAACAGTACTACCCTGTCAAAAGCTATGAGGACAAATACATCAAATGGACCACACTGCGGCAGGGCCGAGACCAAGATGTGCCAAAGTTCACAAATATTTTTCATACCCTTCGCACACAGTTGGGTATCAAAGATTCTGAGCTACATCTGGTACTCAAATACCGCGGCTGCCTACATAGATACATCCAAGAAGAGATGGAGTTCTTGGACATCTCCTCACTCGGCACAACATACCGATACGCTGTCAAAATCGAGCAAAAGTTCAAACAGAAGAAGCGAGGCTTTGGATCTGCAAATCCCCAAGACAACCCCTCGAAGCTGCAAGACAAGAACAACACCACGAAGCCGAAGAAGGACACAGGAAAGTGGTGTGAGTTCCACAAGAGTCCCACTCATAACACAAGTGAGTGTCGGACCAAGCAGTCGCTGGTGGCCGAGTTGAAGGCTTCCGAATCAGATGCATGTTCCGACTTTGAGCCGGAACCCGACAAGGGGGATGGAAAAGGGAAGCAAATCATTGATGCGGATCCTAGTGCCACTGTTGCCACTGCCAAGATCCAGAAGAATGAGCCCGAAGAGCCAGAGGAGGGGGAACGTCTTTTCCACTCATAGATGTGGGTGAAGGGTTTGCCGCTGCAATTCATTGTCAACAGTGGCAGCCAAAAGAACCTCATTTCAGCAGAGGTCGTGAAGCGGTTGGGCCTACCAACTATGCCACACCCACAACCGTACAGTATCAGGTGGCTTCACGAAGGACGAGATCTCAAAGTTCGCCAGCAGTGCTGCCTTCCCTATAGCATCAAGCCCTTCACAGATGAGGTATTGTGTGGTGTTACACCTCTGGATGTTTGTGATGTACTATTAGGCCAGCCATACTTGTGGAGGCGACATGCTGTGTATGAGTCAAGGCCTCACGCTGTCATTATTTCTTTGGATAATTCATTATACAGGATACCAGAGGTAGCTCCACCTACCGCCACCTCTTTGATCACTGCTAAGAAAGGTAGCAAGCTCATCTCACAGACTAGGAAATTTATTTTCTGTCTGGTTCGCTCCCAAAGTAAGAGGAAGATTGTTGCTATGACCCCCGCAAAGGGTTCCCCCACGCAGCAGCAGCAACATAGGGATACAGTCATGACAGAACACAGGAACAACTTCTCCATACCCAGAGGGGTACCACACAAGTTTCAGGTGGGTGAAAAAGTTTGGTTACATCTGCAGAGAGAACGCCTTACCAGAACCCATCAGAAACTCAGACCGCTTCGACATGGTCCTTACACCAGTAACAAGGCTGTGGGCAACAATGCTTTGAAGCATAGCATTCCTCCATTCCTTCGCTTGCACCGATTTTTCAATGTGGACCATCGCCGACCATGCTTCCCACCATTTCTGGACACATCAGAGATTGCAGAACAACTCACCGGAGACCCAGCTCAGTAGAAGCTTCCTCATCTCAAGGAGGAACTCAACGCAATGGGGACCATTGCTTCCTAAGGGGGGAGGAATGATCCAGGTGGATATTGGTGGCCACCCACCTATCCCATTTGGACCCCCACAACTATCTCTTTTAGTTTTTCAGTTTCCTTAATTATAGCTCAGTTTACTATTTTTAGCAGTTTTTCGAGTCCTAAACTTCCGGAGCCGTTTTGAGGCCCTAAACGACGTTTTTTTGGGAAATCTACCTCCTCAATTTTTTAGATAAAAATTGTCTTTTTTGTCATAGTCCTCGAAGAGATCTTTCCAACGGGCTATCATGCACATCAAACGGAGATAATACGACCAATTCGTGACCCCGGGAAGTTGGCTGTCCAACTCACCCCAAAACGGGGCCCACAATTTGGCGTTTCATCTTCTAGGGTTAGGTTTTGGGAAGTGAAGGGTTTTCCATTGTTTCTCAATAATAAATAGGCCTTTGAGCCTCATTGTAAGACAGTTCGGAATAGTTCAGAGGCATGTAGCCGACACATCTCTTCTCAGAGATAAGCTACCATCGCCCTAGCTAGGTTATTTCTATTTGTAAGCGTATTTCAGTATTCTCCATTAATGAAATGAAGTATTATTTCCGCTGCATCTCTGTTTTTATGGTTATCGCATATCTGTATTCATGGTTATCTCTGTAATCTATTGCGTTCCTGTTTAAATCCGGATCACTCTCTTCTGTTTTCCATAAATGCAGTTCTAACAGAAGTCCAAATCAACATTCTTCAAACCCGGCAACAAATTCCTTGAGTGAAGAATCTTCATCCCCTTTTCACTCATGTGTCCGAGCCTATGATGCCATAACGCTGCATCTGCTCCTTTGGAAGTTAAAGCATTAACAGAGTTAGAAATACCATTGCATAAATACAATGTACCAACCTTTTCGCCTTTTGCTATTACCAGGGCTCCTTTGGTAACCTTCCAAGCTTTATTTGTGAAAGTTGTCACACAACCTTCACCGCCTAACTACCCTGTTGAAATCAGATTTTTCTTTAGATCTGGAACATGCCTTACATCCTTTAGTAGCCATTGGTTTCCATTCTGATGTTTTACAAGAACCTTACCCATTCCAACAATTTTACAAGGTTTATCATCACCCAAACTAACTTGTCCAAAATCTCCTTGAACATAGTCATGAAAGTATTTCTTACCAGGTGTGGCATGGAATGAGGCCCCTGAATCTACCAACCAAGAATCAGTAATATTTTTGAAAGAAAGAATCAAAGCATCTTGTAACACCTCACCTGTCACATTTGCTTCATGATTGTTTTCTTGTTGTGCATCTCCTTCTTTTCCCATCCGAGATCTACATTCTTTCTTTAGGTGTCCTTTCTTTCCACATTTCCAGCACACTATCCCCGATCTGGACTTGGATCTTCCTTTCCTTGATTTACTACGATATGCTGAGCTCTTTCCTCTTTCCATTTTTCTTCCCCTAGACTCTACACTCAAAGCATTACCTGATGTCTCACCGGAGCTTTTCCGTCACATTTCCTCACTAAGGATAGCACCGACAACATCATCAAACTTTAAAGTACTAGATCCAGACACAGAGTTACTAATGGCCATTACCAAACCATTCCAACTTTCTGGTAATGAGCACAAGAATAACAGAGCTCTAACTTCATCATCAAAGTTTACCCCTATAGAACATAACTGACTTGTAATAGTATTAAAATCATTTAAATGATCTGCAACAGATCCACCTTCCGACATCTTCATATTAAATAATCGTTTCATAAGAAATACCTTGTTTGAGGCCGAGGGTTTTTCATATAGTTTCTCCAATGCCTTAATCAAACCCTCTATCGTTGTTTCCTTCGAAATGTTGAAGGCGACCGACGCTGCGAGGCACAACCGTATTGTTCCGAGTGCCTTTCTATTGAGAAGGTTCCATTCTTCATCTTTCATACCCGTCGGCATCTTTGCTTTTCCGCCCAATGGTAGGTATAGTTCTTTCTGATACAGATAATCTTCCATCTGCATCTACCACTGTGAGAAGTTTTGGCCGTTAAATTTCTCGACCTTAAACTTACCATCTTTCACCATTGCTCCCACTCAAACGAGGAACCCTTCTTTCCTGCGAGTTTATCAACCAAATAGACCTTCGGCTCTGATACCAGTTGTTAGAAAATTATATATTACGGAGCAATGGAACACATAAAATATTGCATAAATATAAACACAGAAAATGTATAAAACAAGAGAGACATAGATATACGTGGTTCACCCAGTTTGGGCTACGTCCACCCCGAACAGCCAGTCCTTCCTTTCTATTATCCAGAAAAATGAAGAGACACAACCTATAGCAGATCCGCTGTAATATCCTCTGTTTTCTCTCACAGTCTCACCTCTCTATTTCTCGCTCACCAAATACACATCTATTACACAGCCTCAAATACAATGCCCTCATACAAAGAGAGGGGTTGCCTTCTAGGGCAAAAAACCCTAAACTAAACATAAGTTCTATCATCAGATCATCCGCCTAATGAACGGCCTAGATTGACTAGAAATTACTATACTTTTACAAGGCAATTTTACATCTGTTTTTAGCCTCAAGGGTGCTGCCCCCGAAACCCCCCACCAGGGGGGGGCTCCCAAAGGTCGCAGCCGCCCCCCCCCCCCCCTGGACCCCCCCTGCAGCGAATATTTTACGGGCAGCGTTGCCCCCCCCATTTCGAACTGGGGTCCAATGTGGCGATACCTTTGAATAAAGAAGATAATCAGGCTCCACACCCAACAAAAAGCTTGCAATCTCTTTAAGACTATAATTCTGTATATATACTTTCATTTTAATTTTTAAAGGGTTGGATTTTTAGCTAGAAATACTTTTGTAAAAATATTCATATTTATAATGATTTTGTATAACATCTATAAAATGTTGGTGTTTTGTAAGGTAAAATATTCTTATACTATAAAATTTGGGCAAATCATATTCTAAAAAATTGGAAATTCATGAATTTTTTTTTAAAGCATGGAAAATTATCCCACATGCAAATAGCCCCTAAAATTTTCCCTACACTCAATTCTTTATGTTTCAGTGTTTTCCACGCTGATCCGATCAAGTAGATAAGGACAAGGGGAAAATCTAAATGTGCAAGCTAATATCAGAGATTTTATATATGATTCTCTGAAGGAACAACCTCTTCTTCTCTCAATAAGTTGGGATCCCACTTCCACCCATGAAATGAATAAGTGCCAATGCATAGTCCTCTATAAAATAAATAAATAAAGGGTTAAATAAGAGAAAGGCTTCCTACGCAGGGAGGTGAAGCAAGCAACTCTATCGGGGTACTGTCGAGGCTCGCTGGCAGCATAGCAATTTTTCTATTCCTGAAGTGACTCTGTCAGGTTACTATCCAGACCTGCTGGCAGTGGAGCAACACCAGAGATGAAAAAATATACTCTGAATATCTTAAGCTCATGAGTAACATTACCCTTCTCCTTATTCAAAACATTGTGGTATAGCTGGTTTTATGATTGAGTTCAACTGAGGAAGGATGAAGGGGTCTATGTTTATACATGGGGTAAGTGGGTAGGCAAAAGTAATCTGAACGATGAATCAATACTACCTGAAGAACTAGACCCTGCACAAAGAATTTACCACACAGAGAAGTTGGAGTTCTACCAGTGTGTCGCCAAGTGTTGTCGTTATGACAAACACCCTCCAAAATTTTTCCTATACTTGAATTTTGGAGCCTACTGTGGATCTTGTGATCAGTTGTTCATAGTCACTTCTTGGTTGGTTGATAATTTGTGAAGTATTTAGGCTCCCTTCTTGGATTGTAAGTGTCGAAGTCACCTTCTCACACATGCTCAGAATGTAATGAGCTCATGAGCGATTTTCTTCACGCAAACTTGAACAGGCCTAGCACAGTCCACCAAGATAATGCATGTGCAATGTTCAATTCATGTCGATAGTCGGTGTGCATTGTCATTGACGATTTCTTACTTTTGGTTGTGTTTGTACTTCTAGTTCTGTGAGTTTTTCAAAATGTCATTTTTTCGCGCCTACGCATTCACAAGTGTCTTTTTCATGTTTTCGGCTGTCACTTTTGCTTGCTTTCACTTTAATTAGTGTCATTTTCATGTTATCTTTTCTCTGGAATGTGTCTCTTTCATCATCTTTCACATATCGCAAGTGTCGTTCACACTTTTATCTTCATATAGAAAATATCATCTTTGGCATGGGAAGTGTCGCTTATAATGTAAAGTGGATTTTTGGCTTGTTTCAAAGGGTAACTTTGGTGTTTATGAGTCCCTCTAGTCATGTATACATTTTTTATACTCATTCCCAAAGTTTTATGCATTGTCGCGTGTGTCATCACTGTCATCGCAAGGTGTACCTTTAGTGTCACACTTGGGGAAAGTTGTCGCAATGTCGTCACATTGGGGGAAGTATGTTGTTCATGTATTCTGAGTGATCAATGTTATGTATTCAACTGTTCTAAGTGTGAGATCATGCTCAAGTTTTTTCCTTATTCACTTTCGTCTTACTGATTCCATACTTAGTCTCATCCAAAAAGTCCACTCCCGGGCAACTTGACCTCACTTAACCCTCCTAAATTGTGCATTGCATAGTTGCAACCCTTAATCCATTACCTTTCCTCTTGAAACTACAAACTGCTCAGTCACAGTATCCATCCTTGAACCTTGACCTCCATAACTGTGTAATCATCGCCTCCTAGTCAGCCTCAACTATGCATTGCACAATGTCAAGCATCAAGCCTCTAGCTTGACTCCTTGAACTGCTCAACTACACAATATATGATATCGTTATCCCTCCAGGAATGTGCATTGGGAAACTTCAAACCTAAATCCTCAAGCTTGAGCCCTAGAACCCCTAAACTACAAAATCTCCCAGCTTGCTCTCCTACCAAAACTACGCATTATGAAACTTCAAGCCTCAAGCTTCAACCTTGAGCTCTTGAGCCCCTCAACTACGCAGTCACGTAGCCTGGCCTCCTAAAAATGTGCATTGGGAAACCTCAAGGCTCAAGCCTCAAGCTTGACCTCCTGAGTTCCTCAACTGCACAGTTCCTTGAGTCAGTCCTTCTAGAAATGTGCATTGGGCAACCACAAACCTCAAGCCCCAGCCTTGAGCTCTTGAGCCCCTCAACTATGCAATCCTTTGACCCTGTCCATCCTGAACTACACATTGCGTAGTCTCATGCATGAATCCCAAACCTTAGCCTCTAAAACTGTGCAATCCCTAATTCAATCACTTAATCAGTCACCTTGTTCCAACCCTAATAAATGATTTCATGAAACATGTTAGATTAAGAGTTTTCAGACTGATTTCGCCTTGTTGTGAGTGGTTTTCAGTTACAAGTACTCTATCTTATCATGATATGATGATGATGGAAGAAAAGGAGAAGGAGACCATGCTAGAAGATAGCTAAGGAGCTGAAGAGATACGATGGTCATCAAGCGAGAAGATGAAAGAACACTAGAGTACAACAAAAGATCAAAGATTAGGACATCATGAAGACTCCATACTCATTCACAAGCCTTTGGAGGGTGGATATGTAGAACAAATCATATCTCGGATGAAGATGAAGTATTGGATACATCTCTTATTGAAGACAAAGTAGTAAGCAGAACAACTTGGCACTACCGCCATATCATGAAGTCCATATTATCATTGTCAAGTTGTGACTTATGTAAGTGTCACCACAATGTCATGTGTGTCGATGTGTCTTTCCACATCTCTTTTGGATGTAATGATGTAAATATCAAAAGAAAAAGACAAAATGTAATGTAAAGTGGAAGTCTAAGAGTCATCCATAGAATGTGAAAAGTCATGAAGGTGTCAAAGAGTCATAGAGAAGTCAAACAATCATGAGGGTAGTCCAAGAGTCACAAGGAGGTGAATGGTCACCCAATTTGTTATATATACACCCTCATAACTTATGCAAAGGTATTTTCACCTTGGCTCCTCCTACCAAGCATTGGAGAGGAAGATAGTTGTTTTGGAGGAACGAGTGACTGCTCTAATGCTCCACTATTGGGATAGTGGTGTTGATTGTCTTGATGTATCTTGGAGCTTTCACTTAATTCAGAAGCTCGTTGAGCCAACACGATTTCATGCATATGTCGTGAATATTGTAAGACTATTCTTTGAATGTTTGTGATGCATGTTGTTGTCATCTGTATTAAGGAAATTGAACTATTTTGGTGGCTTTGGTACTTATCTTGTTGAAGGTGTGTTGTATTTTCTTTAATAATCGTTGCTTCCATGCGAACTATTTCGCTGGTTGATCAACGATTCATTCATATGTATATTCTCGTATGATTTTTCTATATTAATACTATTACTTATCTTTAAAGGGCCCACTTTTATCTTCCCTTTCGATATAAGGAAATGTCACTTGCTGATCTGAAAATACATGTGTATTACTCTATTGTGCTAAACTTTGTAGCTAAGACAAATCTACAACGATACATGGCACTCGAGCTGATACTCTGGATGGGGCTCCTACTTCGAACGGTGTGAGGTCTAATTGGGACTTCACATCGGTGAGACCCCCTTGGTTGACAGATTCCCAACACTGTCAACACCTCCATTTAAAGTTCTTCCCTAAAAAACTTTCATTTTTTCTAGATCAATTTGATGGGTTATTTGTTTTTCTTGATTTGGAGAGAGATATAGGAGGATCAGGATCATTTCCTGCTCAATTTCTTTTTTGGCTTGTGAGGTTGAAAAAATTTGGTAATCAATTTTAATTTATGATTCAACAATTAAAGGATCATTAAATTTGATAATTAAAGGATCATGGTTGGTTCATGATACAAATCCTTTCTTAGAGAAACATAGTGCATTTTTTCCATGTTAATAATGCCCAATTAATTTTCTACATTTATTTTGTGTTCATTTCAATATATGAAGTCTAGCAAGAATGGGATGCACGATGCTCTGAAGGAAAAATAAATAATGCGCATGTATTTCGTTACATTTTGGATTCTTGATCAATAGTAAAACTAGTTGTTATAATGTCTTTTTCATTTTTTAACTTAATTTGATTTATCTTTTTGGGAAAGCTAAAGCTTGATTAGAGAATCTACTACAACCAAGACTCCATTAATTTTATAAGTTCCCTTCTTTGATGGATAAGGTTGGAAGGTGTTTACTCTCTTGAGTTGAGTTAGAGGTTTTCCTCAATAGGTTCCTTAACACATCTTTCCAAGAGGAGTGGTGGTCCACAAGAGAGAACAAATATCATATTTATAGTCACAAAGTGATTAACATAACATGCTCACTCCATTTGAGTATCTAGAAAAAAGATAAAGGAAGTTAAGTTATTGACTCAAAATTCAATAGCAACTTTTGAAAGGAATTGTTTCACCAAGTGGGATCCTCATTAATGATAAGTATCTCATACGATCCAATGCAAAATGGACAAAGTGGTAAGGAAATGCCTTAAGAAGGATATTTGAAGAAGTTTGTAAATGATTGTGAAATGTGGTGACACAAATGGTTACACCTTGCATAATGGTGACACAATAGTACCTATCACAAATTTTAACACTTTATATGAACACCTAACATTGTCAATTAAAAAATATGTTGTTGTCAATTTCAAAGTTCCTAATGCAAAAAATTATTTAATCACTTGTGGTGAGATCCTTGGAATCCTAAAGAATCATCTCAAACAAGCAAGTAATGAGATTCACAAAAATCATCTACACTAATGAAAAACACTTTATCTTAGAATGCTTTGCTTATGCTCACGCTAGATCTTAATATCACAATATTTCTAATAGCATTGATTTTCGTAAATTATTAATTTTTGAAAACTAAAGAGAGCTACACAAATTTCTCTCTAAACTTGTTAATCATAAACACAAAATGTTGTCGAGGGTAGCTTAATTGTTGATCGAAGTAATGTGAAATATGTGAAAACTAAGAGATCCAAGGTTCAAATCCCTCTCTAAACTTGTTAATCATAAACACAAAATATTGTTGGGGGTAGCTTAATTGTTGATTGAAGTAATGTGAAATATGTGAAAACTAAGAGATCCAAGGTTCAAATCCCCCTGTTTGTGACCTGGTTTATGGAGAGGAGGCTAGGTCGTAGACCCCTAGAGGTTTACTAGTAGTTACTTGTTAATCATTAAACACAAAACGTTAAAATAAATCACTTGTTATTTTTTTAATTTTTGTTTTTAAATTCAATAATTCAAAATCAATATAAATAAATAATCATGACACGGGTTACTAGTATTACTTGTGTCAAGCTGATGGATTCCTTTACGATACATACAAAAAAATTAAACACAAAATGTTAAAATAAATCACTTGTTATTTATTTTTTATGTTTTTTTTAAATTCAATAATTCAATAATTCAAATTCAATATAAATAAATAATCATTATTTACATCATTATGATTGGTGTCACCAACATGGTATTACACATTCAATTTTATCTTTGAGTGTGTATTAATTTGTCTTTGACCAATTTTTTTTGTCTCTTATCCATAGTTGAACATTGGGAATTCAAATTTTGTTATTGAATTATTATTATTTAAATTTATTTATTCGTAAGGTTATTGGTTGAGGTCTTATTATGAGCATTGTTTAGTAACTTCCATTATCCTATTAGTTACTTTTTTTTATTTAACATTTTTATTTTTAATTTTTAATTTTCTTTTTCTATAGTTTCTATTTTCATGAATTATAGTTTTTTCTCCATATTTTCAATTTTAGATGACAAATTTTAAAGAAGAAAAAATAATTAAAAAACTCTTTCCAATAATTTTATTTTTATTTTTATAGTTTTATTACTTTTTAATTTTACTTCTATTTTTTTTGTCTTTTTTTATGGCTTTTTTTCCCTCCATTTTCAATTCCAATTCTATTAATCATAGTTATTTTTTTCTTGTTAATTTTTAATTTGAATTTATTTTTTTCCTTTCATGTTTTATAAATTTCTTTCCCTTGAAGCAACAATGATACAATAAAGCTTCCATTTCAATAAATATAATTAAATTAATAAAAATGAATTAGTTTTAGAATCTTGTGAGCATATCTTTACTAATTTCATTAAGAAGGTTTTATTGATATATAGTTACTAAGTTTTAGGATCTTCTTTCCTAACTTTGTTGAATTTGTTTTATTTAGGCACAAATTTTATGATTCCTACCCCCAAGGTATATGAGGAATTCAAGAAATTGATGTTAGTAGAAGAAATTGAGGTATGATGTTCACCAAAAAGCACGATTTTAGCACAACATTTTCATTTTCATTTCTATTTTTTTATGAATGATTTAAGTGTTTCATTATAGCCATTGAGGTATGGTATTCACCAAAAAAAACACCATTTTAGCATAACATTTTCACTTTCATTTCCATTTAACTATATTTAAACTAATAACAGATACTAACTACTATATAATACTTGTTATATATATTAATAATGATATGAATGAAAAATAAATTAACATAAATTTTTATTTTTATTTTTTTATTTTACAAAATAATTTAAATCTCTAAAAATATATTTAATTTCTTTATATTTAATATACTCACAACTAAAATAACTCTATTTTTATTTAGATCTTAATGGGAATATTTAAAAATTAAATTGAGTGGAATATAATAACAACTTTTAAACCATTTAATTCTAAAACAACTCTATTTCACATTACCGAAATTAATGAAATGCAGTTTACAAAAGTTATGCGAATTCTTTGGTAGCCTAATCTTTCTTAATAAACAATAAATCGTTATCATCTAACAATACGGAATCAAAAGGATTTCAAAATAATAACGTTTTATCAAATCATTATTATATTAGTTTATTAAATTAAAGCAACGTCTATTATCAAATAGAGTAATGAGTGATGGGAGATTACATAATAGTTTTTGGTTTACAGATTGGTGAGAAACCGATATCTGGCTTATTTTTAATATCAAAATATTATAATTTGTCTCTAAGAAGGAGGTGGGAAATCATGTTTAATGGTAAACCATTCACACGAAACTTTGAGTTTTAACGAAAACATCGGAAACCAATTTTCTCCATGGACCAATTTTTTTTTACCGATGACCATTCATATGTTTCAACGAAAACATCGGCACCCAATTTTCTCCACGGAGCTGTAAAACAAGGGCAATCCTCCCTGCACTTAGAAGTTGCAATGAGTTACAATTATTGAACTTATCTCATAATTCTTTTCAAGGGTCTATTCCAGATTCATTTGGAAATTTACAAAGCCTTGCAAGCGTAGACCTCTCTTCCAACAACTTATCAGGTATAATACCAGTGGTCACACTCAAGAATTTGAAAATGCTTCAAAGATTGAATTTGTCTTTCAACAATTTCACAGGGGAAATTCCAGAATGAGGGTTTTTTGCAAATAGAACGATTGTCATGTCCTTAATTGGAAATCCTGGCCTTTGTGGACCGCAAGTATTTCAACTTCCTGCATGTCAAACACCAAGACATCATTTTGCACTTATGAAAAGACTGATACTGCGAGTGAGTGGAGTTGCTGCTTTTATATTATGTTGTTTACTTTTGGGATTCCTTTGGAAAAGAAATATGCCTATGCAAAACTTTGATTCCTCATAAGCCATTTTGCAAAGGTTGGAGCACAAAAGGATCTCATATCAAGAGCTTCATATAGCAACTAATGGATTTTCTGATGCCAACTTGTTGGGAACAAGGAATTTTGGTTCAGTTTAAAAAAGAATTTTTATTAATGGCACACTCGCTGCTATAAAAGTTTTCCAGTTGTTCAAGGACAACACTGAAAAGAGTTTTAAAGCAGAATGTAGCGTCTTGCAAAAGGTTTGACATTGAAATCTAGTGAAAATCATAACCTCATGTTGCAACCTTGATTTCAAAGGTTTAGTGTTCGAATTTATGTCTAATGGAAGCCTGGAGAAGCATTTGTATCCTAGTAAAAATGACAACAATGGTGAAGATTCTTGTGAAATGGGACTAAAGACACGATTGGACATTGCAATAGATGTGGCCCATGCCATTGAATATCTCCATCATGATTCTTTTGTGCAGGTAGTTTATTGTGATTTAAAACCCCATAATGTGCTTATTGATGAAGACATGTTGGGGCATGTAACTAATTTTGGTATTGCAAGATTAATTGATGAAACCTCCACTGAGTCACTTACTTCATCACTTTCTTTGAAAAGATCTATGGGCTATATTCGACCAGGTATGACATTTAGAATGTTAAATGTTTACTTTTCGTTTCTAAATGTCTCATCAACATTTTTGTATATAGAGTAAAATTTGATGAGTGTTATCATGAATGTAGAGTATGGATTCGGTGAGATAGTGTCTACCAAAGGAGATATTTACAACTACAGAATTTTGTTATTGGAAATGCTTACCAGGGAACGACCAACTAATGTTTTCTGGAGACCTGAACTTGCACAAGTGGGTAAATCTGGCCTTTCCAAGCAGAGTAAAGGAGGTAATTGATCACAACCTTCTTAGGGAGGTGGATGGAGATGAATTTGAAGAAAATAATGTATTCAATTGCATTTTTTCTTTGACACGGGTTGCTTTGCTTTGTTCAAAAGATTCACCCAATGAACGACCAACTATGAGAGATGTAGTATTGGTATTGGAGAGGCTCAGAAATGATTTGGGGGCAAATGAAGTTGCTTCTAGGAGATTAATACAAAGCATATCTAATTTTCTTAGTAATACAAATGCAACAAGGAGTGATGCACATGCATCAAATGCCAATAGTTCTTCTTCATTTTAGTTTGTGAAAATTACAATACCAGAATATTTCAATATTGCTATTATTCATGCAATGACACTTGGTTTTTTAACTTATAATTATTGAAGTAAATCTCTATTATTATTATTTATATTTATATGCCACTATTGTTAAAAGAAAAAGTGCATGCTTTTGCAACACAATACTATATAAATTGCAACTCGTTTATTCATAATATCAATATTTTTAGTTGTTTAAAAAATCATTCTACTCTTTGTTTTTCTATAATTGAAAGGCTATGATTATTTTAAAAAAACATCTATGACTTTTAAACACATATTTTAGCTTAATGAATTGATTTTATGAATTATGTTGGGGTTTGATTTTTTTTTAATATTATCTTTAATTGTTCAACTAAATTTTTGTTAATATATACAATCTATTTATAATTAATATTAATGTGAAAATTAAATGTTTTAGTAACACTTTATTAACTAGATGAAAAATTTACATCTTGATGTGATTTATTATTATCAGCCATGATGTCAATATTCATATCCAGAAAGTAAGAACCCCTAGCAAAAAATCCTAGGAAATTAATTGTATTATCTTTGGAGCAAAAGTGAATAGATTATTATTTTAAGTTTAACTATAAGCAATTTGTTTACATTGTTAACAATACTCCTAGGAAATTAATTGTATTATCTTTGGAGCAAAAGTGAATAGATTATTATTTTAAGTTTAACTATAAGCAATTTGTTTATGTTGTTAACAATAGTATAAATATTAAAAATCCATTTAAATGTGATTTTTTTTTTAAATTACATATAAATAAAATTAATGAGACATCAATAACGAGTCTTTTCTTTTAAATATATAATTTCGTCAATTTAAATTTATATATAATTTGTTTAAAATTTCAACAAAGTTGATTTTTCATTTTAAATATAATTTTTGAATTTTCTATTAATGAACCAGCCATTGAACTTGATGTTATACTATATACAATGTATTCCTTATGTATACAATTTTGATTTACAAATCACGCTAAAAAGCATGAAAATTAATATTATAAAATTATGACTTATTATAGTTTTTAGTAATTTTAATTGTTTTAGTTATATTATAACTATATTATTTATAAATTTTCTATCCTCATATATTGTTGCACACATGTTTGAGAGATGTCTTTACCTTTTCAACCCTTGTTGACCATGTAGATCTCTGGCTTTTTGTAGTAAAGGTTCTTATATGTTAATCAACACTTCAATTTGATAGTTAATCTTATTGATAAAACAATGAGATATGGAGATTAATGTTTTTTTTCTATGCTCCTATTAGAAAAGTAGTGAGTGATAAACTCTAAGGTTTTAGTTTTAAGTTGGTCTTTATAGCTTCAAATGGATAGAGGTTTGTTAAATATCGTATAAATATGATATTATTTCAAAATGGAAAATCACATAGACTTTGTTTCTCAAATTTCTAAGTAGCATGTTCATTAAATTGATCTTAAAACACATTATTAGGCTATTCAAAATTCAATTACAAATTTACAGTATTATGATCTTAGATATCTCTTGCAACTCCCTATTAAGGACAATTCCAATTACTCTCAAGAATTTGGAAATGCTGAATCAATATTTGAATTTTTCTTTCAATAATATCACTGGGGAAATTCCAAAAGGTTTTTTTTATTATTATATATTATTAGACCACAAGCTTTCCAATTACCTATCTCTCAAACAACAATAAGTCATTTTGTATATGTGAAAGAGTATTATTGCTAATGAGTGGACTATTATGTCCTAGGTGAGCAACTTAATTGGTGATCAAAGTAATGTGAAATCTATGAAAATTGAGAGATCCAAGGTTCAAATCCCCCGGCTGTGACCTGGTTTACGGATAGGAGGACATGCCTAATGTATACAAAATGTCGATTATTGCAATGTATTGTCCAAAGGTTAGAGTAGAAAATGATCCCATATCAAGGGATTCACATAGAAACTAATGGATTTACCAATGCCAACTTGTTTGGAATGAGGAATTTTGTAATTGATAATGAAATTTTGATTGATGACACACTCGTCTCTATGAAAGTTTTGTAGTTGCAAAAAACAAGGTTGAAAATAATTTTAGAGAAGAATGCAATGTTCTACTAAAGGTTCAACAATGAAATTTGGTGAGAATAATAACTTCATGTTCCAGCTCCATTTTAAAGGATTATTATTCTAATTTATTTCTAACAGAAGCTTGGAGAAGCATTTGTATCCTAATAGAGGGGAAAAAATGGTGAAGATGAATGTGAATTGGCATTGAAAACACAGGTAGACATTTCCATAGATGTGACCCATGCCATGGAATAATTTTGTCATTATTATTTTGTTCAAGTGGTGCATTTTTATTTAATACCCAATAATGTGCTTTTGGATGAAGACATGATGGGAAATATAATGGATTTTGGTATTGTAAAATTAATTGTTGCAACACCTACTAACTCACTTCTTTGAAAGGATCCATGGGATAATTGTCCCAAGTATGACATTTTAGAACATTAATTTTACCTATTTTTTTGCATCAAAAAATGTTGTACACATTGGGTAGGCCCAAAATTTGATGAAGGTTGACTTCACTGCAAAGTATGGATTAAGTGAGACAATGGCTACCAAAATAGATATTTATAGCTATGACATTTTGTTATTGGAAATGCTTACTAGAAAGCAACAAACTAGTGAAATGTATTTTGGTGACCTAAACTTGCACAAGTGAGTGAAGTGAGTGTAGCGAGTGTTTTCAAACATAGTGAAAGAAGTATTTCACTTAAGTATTTTTAACGAGGTGAATGGAGATGAAATTGGAGAAAACAATGTATATAATTACTTTCTTCACTACAAGCTAGTTTGCTTTTCTAAAAAGATTCACACAATGAATGACCAACAATGAAATATCGGGTAATGGTATTGGAGAGCCTTAGAAATGGTTTGGAGGAAAAAATCATCTATTTCTTATAAACACATATTTTAGCTTAATGAATTGATTATATGAATTATGTTGGAGTTTGATTACGTTTTTAATATTATTTTAAATTGTTCAACCAAACTTTTATTAGTGTTTATTATCTATTTGTAATTAATAATGTTAAAATTAAATGTTTTGGTGACATTTTATTAACTAGATAAAAAATTTACATCTTGATATGATTTATTATTATCATCCATGATGTCATTATTCATATCCATAAAGTAAGAGCCCTTTAGAAAAAAACATAGGAAACTAATTGTATTATATTTAGAGCACAACTAAATGAATTATTATTTTAACTATAGTAATTTTTTCATGTTATTTGTTGGCATTATGATTCAGGTGTTGTCCTTGATGGCAAACCCATTCAGGGGATAAATCAAGAAGGACGCAGGAAATATGTTCAGCACGTGCGTCCCCGCAGGTATACCATACAGAACCCGCGTCCAGGGACGCAGGCCAGCCGTTCAGGAGGTGCGTCCGCCCAGTGCACACATTTCAAGGCAGAGAAATGCACGTGGGGGTTTCTTGTGTGGTATCTAGCCGACGCTTTTGTGTTTCTATGATGTCGGCTCGTGGTATTGTTCCATGTTTTGGGGAGAAGCTTGCCTATATAAAGCAGAGGAATTCATTTGGATTAGGTATCATCTTGGTTGATCATCTCTTGGTGTGATCTAGTCCATATCTTTAAGGGTAAATCTTCTAAAGGACTACGATCTATATGGCGCATGATCAGATCTGTGGATCTGAGTGTTTGGGTTGGTTCTGAAGTCCTCTTATCTTCTATATCTAAAGGGACGCAGATTCAGTGAAGGGAAAGTGCGCCGGGACGCAGTACAGTAAAGGATCAGGTGCGTCTCTGAAGCGAAGGACGCGGCGCGACTGTGGTATTGGGTGCGTCTCTGAAGCGAAGGACGCGGCACGACTGTGGTATTGGGTGCGTCCCTGAAGCAAAAGACGCGGCGCGATAGTGTTGATGTGTGCGTCGGTCGCAGACAAGCAAAAGTAACAGTGCGTCTGCACGCAGAACAGCATAAGGTATACTGCGTCCAGTCGCAGGCCACAGAAAGAAAATATGCGTCCCTGTCTCAAGATGATCTGTTAACTGTATATTTCTGTTCATAAGGTGTTCTGGGTTGTTTCAGTAATTACTGATCTGATATCTGTAGTAGACTGTATCTGTTGTATACTTGTTGATCATTTTGAAAAAGAAGTAGGGGGTTGTAGCTCCCTTCCAGGAGAAGTCTGGAAAACGAGAAAGAGTTGTAGCTCTTTGCAGGTTGCAGCCTGCGTGCTGGTAAAGGACTGCACCAGTACAAAATCATTGTAAAAAGAATTTCTTGAAAGAAGATAGAGACATTATTGCAGCAGGTGGTTTTTCTCCCGCATTGGGTTTCCACCTTACATCTTGTGTTCTTTGGTGTGACTGTCTATTTTCCTTATTCATGCTCATTGTTTTATGGTACTGATATGCAAGAATATTTCAAAAGATCAAATAAGGAAGATTTGGTAAATTGCTAGATAATACTGATTCCCCCCCCCTCAGTATTATTTCCAACAATTGGTATCAGAGCAGGTCCTTCAAAACAGCTTGATCGCTTGAAGGTAGATCGTTCATCATGAGCAACTACGAGAGAGAAGCATCAATCAGGCCACCCGTCTTCGATGGGACAAACTTCAATTATTGGAAGGTAAGAGTTACTGCATATCTTCAATCTCTTGGTACAGAAGTTTGGAACATTGTAGAATCAGGCTATGCCTTTCCTTCAGTTACTCCTACAGATCCAGCTGAGAAAAAGCAGTATGAAACAAATGCAAAAGCAGTCAGTACTCTATTAGGAAGTATATCTCAAACAGAGTTCATGAAGGTCATGCACTTCAAATCAGCAAAAGAGATATGGGACAAAATGATCACTAGCTATGAAGGAGATGAACAGGTAAAAGAAGCTAAACTTCAAACTCTCAGGACTCAATATGAGACTCTCAAGATGTATAATGATGAAAGTGTGGCTAATTATTTTCTTCGAGTAGATGAGATTGTTAATTGTATGAAAAATTTGGGTGAAGAAATAAAAGAGACTATAGTAGTTCAAAAGATTCTAAGATCTTTATCTCCCAAATTTGAATCTAAAGTATCTGCAGTAGAAGAAAAGGAAAATCTCCGTGTTCTCACTATGTCTCAGCTGCATGGAATTCTAACTGCTTATGAAATGAGAAAGGGAGGTCCATCAGACAGAAGGGAAGCTGCTTTTAAAGCATCAGGCAAAGAAGATCACTATGAAGCATGTCATGTTCCAGAAGAAGAGGAAGAAGAATCAAACTTTGTCAGAAATCTTCAAAGGGGTTCTGGAAGGTTCAGAGGTAAGCTACCTTTCAAATGTTTTGCTTGTGGAAGAGTAGGTCATTATGCTGCAAAATGCTCTTATAAGGATAAAGGAAAGGAACCAGTTAGATGGAACAAGAAACAGGGTACAAATAAGAAAAGCTACTACACCCATGAAGATAGCGATGGCTTATCAAACAGTGATGAAGATGAACAAGGTAACAAATATAGATTGTTAATGGCATTTGAAGATGATAATTATGAGGATGCTATAGATGTGGATAACCTTTATGATGAAATTACTAGACTCAAGAGATGTATAGAAGAAAAGAACATGATTATTGATACTCTACAATTTCAGATTGATGAAAAGGAAAAACATCTTGAAAAATTAGAAGGTGAAATTGTTGGTCTTAGAAAAGAAATTGAGAAAACAAAAACTATTAATCTCAAGTTTATTAAAGGATCTGAAACGTTGAATGAGATTATCAGTGTGCAGCGATCTCCTCTAAATAAGACAGGTCTGGGCTACAATGGAGAAACTTCTCAAGCTTCCACTTCAAAAAGTTATCTTGATGCAGCAAGAAGAAATGAGCAAGAACACAAGGAAGATCATCAGGTAAAGCAGGGACAAACTTCAAACTATCAGGGGCAATCCAGCTTAAGGGTGAACAAAAGCCACAACCAGCCACAGGTAAAACCTTCTCAATTTGGTTCAAGAATAGATGAAAATAGAAATTACAATCAGTCGGCTGGTAGATTCAATAATCGCAGAAACTTCTTCAATGGACAATGCTTTTCTTGCCATAACTTTGGTCACAAAGCAGCCCAATGTGTTGCGTATAAAACAATCATGACTAGGGAAGCTCAAAAACAAAGAAGCATGACAGGGAATACAAAAAGGACCTATAACAATTTTTCAGCTCTTGAAAATGAAGTTGAATGCTCTATTTGCAATAATTTTGGACATGAAGATGTTGAATGTAGAAACAGGTTTCCGGAAAGAAAGGTACAAGAACAAAAAAGGGAACAAACCTCAGGCACCAAAACATGGAAAATAAAGGAACCTCAAACAGAAAGATGTGGGATAGCATTCTATGCAAAAGGACAAGAAAATCTATGGTACATTGACAGTGGATGTTCAAAGCACATGACAGGTGATAAAGAAAAACTTGAATCTTATTCTAATTTAGAAAAGGGAAAGAAAGTCTCTTTTGGAAATGATACTCCTGCAACTATAAAAGGAAAAGGTATTGCTCCTTTAAAAGAAGATGTTAAGGCTGGAAATGTTTTGTTTGTTGATGGACTAAAGCATAATCTTCTAAGTGTAAGCCAGATGTGTGATCAAAGAACCGAGGTTATATTCAGATCAAATGGATGTCTTGTTCGTGATCTTGATACAGGTAAAACAGTTCTCAAAGGAAAAAGAACTTCAAATAATCTATACATTTTTGATGAAGAACAACAACAATGCTATTTAAGCAAGGATGAAGAGCACTGGTTATGGCATCGAAGATTGGGACATCTAAGCTTCTCACAAATAAGGAAAGCTTGCAAATATCAGGCAGTTCGCGATCTTCCAGATATCAAAATTCCTGACAACACCATGTGCAGATCATGTCAGTTTGGAAAACAGACTAGAACTAACTTTCCAGAGAAAGAAGGATCAGCCAGTATGCCTCTTGAGCTAGTACATACAGATGTATGTGGACCATTCAGAAAAAGAACACCTAGAGGAGAGGAATACTTGATATTATTTATTGACGATTTCTCCAGGTTTGTTTGGTTAGGACTTATGAAGCACAAAGATGAAGCTTTCGAAAAATTCAAATCCTTCAAAGCCTTGGCTGAAAATGAATCAGGTCACAAGATTAAGTGCCTCAGATCCGACAGAGGTGGAGAATTTACTTCAAATGAATTTTTCGATTTCTGTGATGAACATGGAATAAGGAGAGAATTTTCTACAGCTAGAACTCCTCAGCAAAATGGAGTAGTGGAAAGAATGAACAGAACAGTCCAGCAAATGGCTCGTGCTATGCTTGATGAATCAGGAACTCCTGCAACCTTCTGGGGTGAAGCTGCACATGCGGCAGTTATTATTCTCAACAAGACAAATGTCCGAGTGAACAGCACTCAAACTCCTCATGAGCTCTGGAGTGGTAAAACTCCTTCAGTAAAGCACTTCAAAATCTTTGGGAGCAAATGCTATATCAAAAATACTGAGGAGCAGCTTGGCAAACTTGATCCTAGAGCAGATGAAGGAATTCTTCTTGGCTACTCTCCACATAGCAAAGCATACAAATGCTACAATAAAAGACTTGGCAGAATTGTTGAAAGCATTGATGTAGTGGTTGATGAGAAAGGATACATTCCTAGGCAAATACATCGTGAAGACATTGAAGAAGATGAAAGCTATCCTCAAAGACAGAATGATGAAGAAGAAGAACCGCAAGAACAATTTCAAGACGGACCTCACGAAGAAGCAGTAGAAAGAACAAGAATAGAAGAAAAGACTCCATCCAGATATGTTCAAAAGAACCATCCAGAATCTCAGATCATGGGACAAAAGGAAGCAGGTATACAAACTAGAAGAACAGTTGCAGAAGCTTCAAGTTATTTGGCATTACTCTCCTCTACTGAACCACAAAATGTGAAAGAAGCATGCAAAGATGAATGTTGGGTGAAAGCAATGGATGAAGAACTTGAGCAAATCGAAAAGAACAATACTTGGGAGCTGGTTCCTAGACCAAAGGATAAGAATGTTATCGGAACAAAATGGGTTTTCAAAAATAAATTGAATGAAAATGGAGAAGTAATTAGAAACAAAGCCAGACTTGTTTGTAAAGGGTATGCACAGCAAGAAGGGATAGACTTTGAAGAAACTTTTGCTCCTGTTGCAAGACTTGAGGCCATCCGAATGTTTCTTGCTCTCTCAAGTTGTCAAAACTTCAAAGTATTTCAAATGGATGTGAAATCAGCTTTTCTGAATGGAGACTTGGATGAAGAAGTGTACATTGAACAGCCAGATGGTTTCATTCTTGGAAACGATCCAAATCTTGTATGCCGATTAAAAAAGGCTCTCTATGGTCTCAAACAAGCTCCAAGGGCTTGGTACTACCGGTTGGACAAATATCTTCATCAACAAGGTTTTTCAAAAGGTTCAGCAGATAGCAATCTTTATATAAAAGTTGAAAATGACAAATTACTAATACTTGTTGTGTATGTAGATGACATTATTTTTGGCAGTAATGAAGAAGCTATGAGTCAAAGCTTTGCCTCAGTCATGCAGAAAGAATTTGAGATGTCCTTGCTAGGAGAACTGACATACTTTCTTGGTTTGCAAATCCAACAAAAGAAAGGAGGAATCCTTTTATCTCAAACCAAGTATCTCAAGCAGATTTTGAAGAAATATGGCATGGAAGATGCAAAACCAGTATGTACACCCATGGTTACAGGATGTAGTCTCAGTGCAAATGACGAATCTGCAGCAGTTCATCAACCAACCTACAGATCTATGATTGGAAGTTTACTATATTTGACAGGTACCCGACCAGACATCATGCATGCAGTTGGAATAGTTGGAAGGTTTCAGGCAAATCCAAAGGAGACTCATCTTCAAGCAGTAAAGAGAATCTTCAAATATCTTCAAGGGACTCAAAATTATGGCCTATGGTATCCTAGAGATACAGATCTCACTCTTCATGCTTATACAGATGCAGATTGGGCCGGAAGCGTGGATGACAGGAAAAGCACAAGTGGTGGTGCATTCTTTATGGGTTCTAGACTGGTATCTTGGTTCAGCAAGAAACAGAGTTCAATTGCCTTGTCTACAGCTGAAGCGGAATATGTTGTGGCTGCATCTTGTTGCACCCAACTTCTTTGGATGATGCAGACTTTGCAGGATTATCAAATCACTTGTACACCTCCTATTCCTATCTTATGTGACAACACAAGTGCAATCAGCATCTCAAAGAATCCGGTTATGCATTCAAAAACCAAGCACATACCAATCAAGTACCATTTTCTCCGGGAACAAGTACTTGAACAGAAGGTCAAGTTGGAGTATGTTCCTTCTAAGGAACAAGTTGCTGATATTTTCACCAAACCGTTGCCCAGGGACACTTTTGAATACCTCAGGCAAAAGCTGGGGGTTGTTGATGCATCATCTTACTGTTGATCATCTTCCTATTGGTGGTATAGGCTCAGGGGGAGCACATAATGCATTGTTGGCATTATGGAGAAGGAGATCTTGGAAATAGCTGCAATATGTCTCTATCTCCTTCATGATGGATTTCTGGTTACAAATCTGGAGATGCATGAGCATAGGGGGAGCATACCCTTTGCCCTTGATGTCAAAGGGGGAGAATGAAGCTGAAGATTATGTGGTTGCCATCAAGTCCAAAGGGGGAGATTGTTGGCATTATGATTCAGGTGTTGTCCTTGATGGCAAACCCATTCAGGGGATAAATCAAGAAGGACGCAGGAAATATGTTCAGCACGTGCGTCCCCGCAGGTATACCATACAGAACCCGCGTCCAGGGACGCAGGCCAGCCGTTCAGGAGGTGCGTCCGCCCAGTGCACACATTTCAAGGCAGAGAAATGCACGTGGGGGTTTCTTGTGTGGTATCTAGCCGACGCTTTTGTGTTTCTATGATGTCGGCTCGTGGTATTGTTCCATGTTTTGGGGAGAAGCTTGCCTATATAAAGCAGAGGAATTCATTTGGATTAGGTATCATCTTGGTTGATCATCTCTTGGTGTGATCTAGTCCATATCTTTAAGGGTAAATCTTCTAAAGGACTACGATCTATATGGCGCATGATCAGATCTGTGGATCTGAGTGTTTGGGTTGGTTCTGAAGTCCTCTTATCTTCTATATCTAAAGGGACGCAGATTCAGTGAAGGGAAAGTGCGCCGGGACGCAGTACAGTAAAGGATCAGGTGCGTCTCTGAAGCGAAGGACGCGGCGCGACTGTGGTATTGGGTGCGTCTCTGAAGCGAAGGACGCGGCACGACTGTGGTATTGGGTGCGTCCCTGAAGCAAAAGACGCGGCGCGATAGTGTTGATGTGTGCGTCGGTCGCAGACAAGCAAAAGTAACAGTGCGTCTGCACGCAGAACAGCATAAGGTATACTGCGTCCAGTCGCAGGCCACAGAAAGAAAATATGCGTCCCTGTCTCAAGATGATCTGTTAACTGTATATTTCTGTTCATAAGGTGTTCTGGGTTGTTTCAGTAATTACTGATCTGATATCTGTAGTAGACTGTATCTGTTGTATACTTGTTGATCATTTTGAAAAAGAAGTAGGGGGTTGTAGCTCCCTTCCAGGAGAAGTCTGGAAAACGAGAAAGAGTTGTAGCTCTTTGCAGGTTGCAGCCTGCGTGCTGGTAAAGGACTGCACCAGTACAAAATCATTGTAAAAAGAATTTCTTGAAAGAAGATAGAGACATTATTGCAGCAGGTGGTTTTTCTCCCGCATTGGGTTTCCACCTTACATCTTGTGTTCTTTGGTGTGACTGTCTATTTTCCTTATTCATGCTCATTGTTTTATGGTACTGATATGCAAGAATATTTCAAAAAGATCAAATAAGGAAGATTTGGTAAATTGCTAGATAATACTGATTCCCCCCCCCCTCAGTATTATTTCCAACATTATTAACAACAGTAAATGTTGAAATCCGATTTCCATGGGATTTTTTTAATTTTCATATAAATTAAATTGACGAGACATCAACAAAAATTCTACTGTTTGAATATATAATTTGTTTAAATTATCAACAAAATTTTAAAAGGTGAATTTTAATTTTAAATATGATTTTTGAATTTTCTTATAAATAAGATTAATGAACCATTAATTGAATTAGATGTTGTACTATATACAATGTATTTTTTAAATATACAATTTTGATTTACAAATCATGTTAAATGGATGAAAAATAATATTATGAAACTATGATTTATTACAATTTTTAGTAATTTTGATTTTTTTAGTTATATTATAACTCGGATTTCAAGTTTCTGCGATCCTCATCTTTGTGTAAATCAGTTTCCAAAATCATATCGCATTTGGTTGTTTTCGTAATCGACGTTTCGAACCAGCAACGGTGGTTCATCCTCAGGATGAGAAAGATCTATGAAAGATTGGTCTACCACTTAGTTCGATAAATAGATGCCCGAGATGAAGAGCCGACAGTAACCCTAGAGAATTGTAAAGTTAACTATAAATTTAATTATTAAATTTAAAATTCAGTAAAATTAATTATAAATTTAGTTATTAAATTAAAATTTTAGTGGGGGATTTTAAAGTTTAACATTATATAAATTTATATTAATTTAAATTGATGTTAAATGATAAATGGATATATATTTGAATTAGTTACAATAAAATAAAATAAAAATAAACAAAAATGTAATGTGATGAGAGTAATGAATTAATGTGTTGAGATAAGTGAGTCTAAAGGGGGATTTATTTAATTAATAAATGATAAGTGATATTAAATTTTATAAAGATTTTTATATTAAATTATGATTAAGAGAGATAGGAGAGTATTAGTATGTGAGATGATGTTGATTATTAGATAAAAATGGGAATTTGTTGATTAAGTAATTAGTTGAACTAGGGATATGATATTAATTATAAGGTTAATAATTGGTGTAAACTAACAAATATAGAGAATGATAAATTGTTGAAGACATGAACCATTATGGTGTTTGGAGAGAGTTTACGGAGGGGTTAGAGTGGATGATAATGTGGGAATCAAGTTCTCACTTATGGTCCATCTGTTGTCTCTATTGAGGTTATTAGGGTGCTTGCTGATTTCTATGGCATCTCTGAATTTCCTCAGGAAGTAGTGATCACTTCTAGCTAAGATGCAGGTATTTTCAATACAAATTTGATGCTTGGTTTTATCAGAATGTTCTGCTAAAGCTGATGTTTTGGATCGATTATGTTTAATATCAACAGAATGTTCCTGGATTCTGGTGTTAAAGGATCTGCCAGTTTCACCTACATAGGGTTTGCTGGCATTATGATTCAAGTGTTGTCCTTGATGGCAACTCACTCAGAGGTTGGTACAGGTGCTCAGAGGTTGGTACAAGTGATGGCAACTTAATCAGAAGACAGATCTTAGTACAGCAGGCCAAGAAAGTTCATACACGCAGGTTCATTAAGCCCAAGTCATGTGTACACGCAGGTTGGCTTCAGTAAAAGAGCGTGTATGTGGAAAAGTACCTTTGGTCCGTGGCCGTTAGTCCTTGGAAGTTGTGCCTATGGTTTCGGACCATGGTGTCTCGACGGGCGTGTCGATCCCTCGTTTTGAGGTTGATGGTATTGTGTTACTATGGTTTTGGCTCTTGGTATTGAACAAGGCCTAAGGCTATATAAGGAGAAGATCATTAGGCAAGTGAATGCAAGCAATGTGTGTCTGACGAAGTGAGAAGATCTGGTATTACTGTTTATCTGTTCGGGACGCTTGGCAAGGGTCGGATCTGACAGCGAAGGCATAAGAAACTATTTCTAGATCTGCACGCGGGTTGCCCTTGGTGAAAGCGCGTATACATGCGGTTTTGGTACAGTGAAGTAGCGTATGCATAATAAGATTTGATATTTCAGGTTGCTGTTGATTCTGGTGGTTGTTGCAGAGTTCTGGGCTCTGGTTTGGGTTCTGTGTTCTTGATGACAGGGTTTCAGTGATTCAGTATTGGGTTGTTTAATGAATTATGATGCAAGTATAAGTTGATGATTGTATTGCAGTAATGTCTGTTTTGTACTCTTGGATCCAGTCTGAAAATTGATGAAACGTGGTCCCTGAAGGTTGTAGGGTCAACACCTACGTACTAGTAAATGGATCAGCTAGTACAAGAGCTGAGGGGGTTGTAGCTCCCTTCCAGAAGTAGTTGGAAAACGAGAGAGAGGGTTGTAGCCCTCTGCAGGTTGTAGCCTGCGTACTGGTAAAGGACTGCACCAGTACATTGTAAAAGAAGTTTCTCATTAAAGAAGAAAGAGACGAATTGCAGCAGGTGGTTTTCACCCACATTGGGTTTCCACCTTATATCATGGTGTTCATGTGTGTGGCTCTTGTGTGATGTTCTGTTCTGTTATACTGCACCTGTTTACTGTTAATCTGCTTAATAATGTTCTGATGCATTTACTGAAGATTAAGCTAACTGAATTATAAGATCTCTGGGTATACGCTAGTTGCATTAGACACAGTCGCGTGTACACGCAGGTTCACTTAATTGAAGTCGCGTATATGTTTCTGAGCATGAAATTGGAAAGTTTTTACTGATCTGATAATACTAATTCACCCCCCCCCCCTCTCAGTATTATTTCCAACAATTGGTATCGGAGCAGGTCCTTCAAAGGAAGCTTGATCGCTTGAAGGAAAAGATCCATCAGAATGGCTAATCCAGAAAGAGAGGCACACATCAGGCCACCAGTCTTTGACGGGAACAATTTTACTCACTGGAAGATAAGAACCACTGCATATCTACAATCACTTGGAGCAGAAGTTTGGGGAATCGTAGAAGGAGGATACAAATTCCCATCAGCAACTCCTACAGATCCAGCAGAGAAAAAGCAATATGAGCTCAATGCCAAAGCTGTTACTGTCCTATTGGGTAGTTTGACTCAATCAGAATTTATGAAGATCATGCATTTCAAATCAGCTAAGGAAATATGGGACAAAATCGTCACAAGCTACGAAGGAGATGATCAGGTAAAAAGAGCAAAGCTTCAAACTCTCAGAATCCGGTATGAAACTCTTAAGATGCATAGTAATGAAAGCATAGCTAATTATTTCCTGCGTATGGATGAGATTGTGAATTGTATGAGGGATCTGGGTGAAGAATTTGAGGAAGTTGTCCTAGTTGAAAAGGTTTTGAGATCTCTGTCTGCTAAATTTGATTCTAAAGTATCTGCTATAGAAGAAAAGGAGAATGTGCAGAAAATCACCATGTCACAGCTTCACGGGATCTTAACTGCTTTTGAAATGCGACAAGAGGTACGACCGGAAGCCGCATTCGAAGTGTCAGAGGAAGAAGATGAGGTAAATTTTGTCAAGAATCTTGAACGGGGAACTGGACGGTTCAAAGGTAAGCTACCTTTCAAATGTTTTCTATGTGGAAGAGTTGGTCACTATGCTGCTAGATGCCCTCATAACAAAGGAAAGGTATATGAAGAAGATGGTAGAAGCTATTATACTCATATTAAAAGTTCATTCAATGATAGTGAAGATATTAGAAGTCTCATGGCACATGAAAAGAAGAATGCTTCATCCAATAATAGCAAAGATATTAAAAGTCTCATGGCACATGAAAAGAAGAATGCAGAAACTGAAGAAGTTACCAAATTAAATGAACAATTGGAGACAGTAACCAGGGTAAGGGAGCAATTGCAGGATGTAGTAAAGGATCAGAGCATAACTATTCAAAGGCTTGAATCAAAGATCCTCTCTCTAAAAGAAGATCTTAAAAAATCAAGAGAACAGAATAGAGAAGCTCTTGAAGATCAAGAACATGAAGTGATCAAACTAAAGCGACAAGTGGAAGAAGGAAGAAAAGCTGAAGAAGACCTAAGGAATCAATATCTGATAAAGGAAGAACAACATCAAGTTGAGGTAAATATCTTGAAAGGTAAACTAGAAGAAAAGGATAAGCTTTTACGATTTCAAGATAGTACTAAAGTCTTGGATGATATTCTTAATAGCCAAAGGTATCCTGCTATCAAAACTGGTCTTGGTTTTCATGAATATGTTGAAGGTGAATCTAGTTCACAAGGTGAGGCAAGAAACTCTAATGAGAAATCTGAAATGCTCAACAAGGAACAACCAAGGAAAGAAATTCCTCAAGGAAGATCCTTTACTCCTAACTATGGACGTGATAGACGATTATTTCCTCCACTGAATAATGTTGAATGTTATGTATGTCATAATCTTGGACATGTTGTAGCCAGATGTAGAAGTAGAATGGTTCAAGAAAGATCATCGCATCCCAGGTATTTCAGAGGATATTGCTTTTCCTGCAATGCATATGGACACAAAGCAATTGATTGTGATAGAAGGAACATGAAAAATGTAAGGTGTTATACATGCAACAACTATGGGCATAAAGCAAGGGAATGCAGGAGCAGATTTCAAAATTCAAAACAAGAGGACCATACATCATCACAGTTCCAGGAACTGAAGAAGACAGAGACAGAAAGGTGTGGCATAATTCAGGCAGCTGACATAACAGACACAGGGGAATCTGAAAGTGATGAAATTCAGTATTCCATCTTGCATACGCTGATATAATGAAGACAAGTCGCGTATATACGCGAGTTACAGGCTGCAAAGTCGCGTATATGAAGAAAGGGCAGCAGAACAGACCCAGGTTCAGTCATGGTTGGCTCAGGCTTAGGGGGAGCAGAACAGACTCAGGAGATGGTTCAGTCATGGTTGGGTCACACTCAGGGGGAGCATATACTTCAAATAATTCATTGTTGGCATTATGGATTGCTGATGAAACTAAATTATACATCTTGTTGTTTGATCAAAGGAATAGTATTGCAGGTTGATGCTTATGGTACAGATCTGAATGGCTGGTCTTGGAACCTGCATCTGCTCAAGGGGAGCATGGATGGATTGTTACAACTTGGCATATACAAAGGGGGAGCCAAATCAGAAACTTCAGCATGTACTCAGGGGGAGTATGGTCAGCAGTATGGACAGTAGAAGGTATACCAAAGAAGAGAATATCTTGGTCTGCCCTTTGCCCTTGATGTCAAAGGGGGAGAGTGACTTGGTGTGGTGGTTGCCATCAAGTCCAAAGGGGGAGATTGTTGGCATTATGATTCAAGTGTTGTCCTTGATGGCAACTCACTCAGAGGTTGGTACAGGTGCTCAGAGGTTGGTACAAGTGATGGCAACTTAATCAGAAGACAGATCTTAGTACAGCAGGCCAAGAAAGTTCATACACGTAGGTTCATTAAGCCCAAGTCACGTGTACACGCAGGTTGGCTTCAGTAAAAGAGTGTGTATGTGGAAAAGTACCTTTGGTCCGTGGCGGTTAGTCCTTGGAAGTTGTGCCTATGGTTTCGGACCATGGTGTCTCGACGGGCGTGTCGATCCCTCGTTTTGAGGTTGATGGTATTGTGTTACTATGGTTTTGGCTCTTGGTATTGAACAAGGCCTAAGGCTATATAAGGAGAAGATCATTAGGCAAGTGAATGCAAGCAATGTGTGTCTGACGAAGTGAGAAGATCTGGTATTACTGTTTATCTGTTCGGGACGCTTGGCAAGGGTCGGGTCTGACAGCGAAGGCATAAGAAACTATTTCTAGATCTGCACGCGGATTGCCCTTGGTGAAAGCGCGTATACACGCGGTTTTGGTACAGTGAAGTAGTGTATGCATAATAATATTTGATATTTCAGGTTGCTGCTGATTCTGGTGGTTGTTGCAGAGTTCTGGGCTCTGGTTTGGGTTCTGTGTTCTTGATGACAAGGTTTCAGTGATTCAGTATTGGGTTGTTTAATGAATTATGATGCAAGTATAAGTTGATGATTGTATTGCAGTAATGTCTGTTTTGTACTCTTGGATCCAGTCTAAAAATTGATGAAACGTGGTCCCTGAAGGTTGTAGGGTCAGCACCTACGTACTAGTAAATGGATCAGCTAGTACAAGAGTTGAGGGGGTTGTAGCTCCCTTCCAGAAGTAGTTGGAAAACGAGAGAGAGGGTTGTAGCCCTCTGCAGGTTGTAGCCTGCGTACTGGTAAAGGACTGCACCAGTACATTGTAAAAGAAGTTTCTCATTAAAGAAGAAAGAGACGAATTGCAGCAGGTGGTTTTTACCCACATTGGGTTTCCACCTTATATCATGGTGTTCATGTGTGTGGCTCTTGTGTGATGTTCTGGTCTGTTATATTGCACCTATTTACTGTTAATCTGCTTAATAATGTTCTGATGCATTTACTGAAGATTAAGCTAACTGAATTATAAGATCTCTGGGTATACGCTAGTTGCATTAGACACAGTCGCGTGTACACGCAGGTTCACTTAATTGAAGTCGCGTATATGTTTCTGAGCATGAAATTGGAAAGTTTTTACTGATCTGATAATACTGATTCACCCCCCCCCTCTCAGTATTATTTCCAACAGGGTTTGCCACACGAGCAAGGAATTAAATAGACACCCTTATGACACTTGGGATCAATTGGATCTTTTACCGGATTGAGGCAACTTCGAATGGTGTTTAAAGGTTTGAAGGTGGTTAAATCTTATTCTTTTTTAGGATGCGGAAGATTTTTATAACTATAGCATCTATACATTTTCTATCTGTTGCATGCATGTTTGAGAGATGTCCTTACCCTTTCAACCTTTTTTGTTTTCAAATAAGTCTTATTGACTATGTAGATATTTGGCTTCTTGTAGTAAGGGTTCTTATATCCTAGTCAACACTTCAATTTGATAGTTAATCTTATTGATAAAACAATGAGATATGGAAATTGAGGTTTTTTTCTATGTCTTATTGATAAAGTAGTGAGTGATGAAATCTAAGGTTTTATGTTAAGTTGGTCTCTCTAGCTTCAAGTGGATATATGTTTGTTGAATATTGTATAAATGTTATTATTTCAAAATGGAAAATCACATAGATTTTGTTTCTCAAATTTCTAAGTAGCATGCTCATCGATATGTTGATTGAATTTATCTTAAAATACATTATTAAGCTATTCCAAATTACATTAGAAATTTACAGCGTTATGAGCTTCAATCTCTCTTCCAATTCCCTGTTAAGGACAATTCCAATTACTCTCAAGAATTTGGAAATGCTTCAATATTTGAAATTTTCTTTCAATAATATCATGCGGGAAATTCTGAAAGTTTTTTTTTTCCAAATAGAATAATTGTCATGTCCTTCATTGGAAATCCTAGCCATTTCAGACCACAAGCTTTCCAATTATCTATCTCTCAAACAACAAGAAGTCATTTTGCATCTATGAAAGAGTATTATTTCTAATGAGTGGAGCTATTGCTTTTGTACTATGTTTTCTACTTTTGAGATTCATTTGGAAAGGAAATAAGTGTATACAAAATGTTGATTCTTGCAACAAACTGTCCAAAGGTGAGAGCATAAAAGGATCCCATATTGAGGGATTCACATAGAAACTATGGATTTACCAAGGCCAACTTGTTAGGAAAAAGGATTTTTGTAATTTATAAGGTAACTTTGATTGATGAAACACTTATTGCTATGAAAGTTTTTCAATTGCAAAAGACAAGGTTGAAAAGAGTTTTAGAGTAGAATGTAATGTTCAACAAAAGTTTAAACATTGAAATCTAGTGAAAATCATAACTTCATGTTCCCACCTCCATTTTAAAGGATTAGTGTTCCAATTTATGCCTAACACAAACTTGGAGAAGAATTTGTATCATAGTAGAAGTGATAACAATGGTGAAGATGCATGTGAACTGGAATTGAAAACACAATTGGAAATTGCCATAGATTTGGCCCATGCCATTGAATACTTTCATCATGATTCTTTTGTTCAAGTAGTACATTGTTATTAAAACCCAATAACATGATTTTGGATGAAGACACGATAGGAAATATAATGGATTTTAGCATTGAAAAATTAATTGATGCAACCCCTACTAGCTCACTTTAACACTTGCTTTGAAAGGATCCATAGGATAAATTTTGCCAACTGTGACATTTTAGAACATTAATTTTACATGTTATTTTGCATCAAAAATTTTTGTGCACATTGGTCAAGTAAAATTTGATGAAGGTTGACTTCAATGAAGAGTATGGATTAAGTGATGCAATGTCTATCAAAGTATATTTATAGCTATGAAACTTTGTTATTGTAAATGCTTATTAGAAAGCAACCAATCCATGAAATGTATTTTGGAGGCCTAAACTTGCACAAGTGATTGAAGCGAGTGTTTCCAAACATAATGATTGATAGAATTTTGGGTATCTCAGAAGGTATTTATGATAAGGATACCCAAAACTAGGGTTTTAGATCCAAATTGTGGGTTTATGACCATATGAAACTAATTAATTATTCTTAAGAGTCAAATGGCTAAACCCTAAGCCTAGAGGTTTCTTAAGTGACCTGAGGAAAAGGATAAATATAGGATACCTAAGGTGATGTCTCACACATTGTGTGTAAGTGAGATGGAATTCACTTGAACAAGGAAGGGAGCTAAATGATCCATTTGTACAACCCTAGATGAGGAGAGCTGAAATTAGCAAGGAGGGTGGAGCTTTTTCCCAAGGAGGAGGCCGAAGTGGGTCAGAGCTCTTCGTTGTAGACAAAAGGAGTTGGTTAGGGAAGATCATGGTTAGAAATAGCCACATAAAGGGCAGGCCATGGGAATGAGACCCTAAGGACAATGGACTATGGCCCAGCCAAGGAGGCTAAGGGTGGCTATGGTCTATATGAAGTAGGTCGAGAGCCTCAAAACCTCAAGGATGGATGTATATTGAGGGTAGGATCATAGCTAGATCTGAGTCCTTGTATGAGTTAGAGTGTGGCCTGATTGAGAGAAGTCGAAACCTACAACAATGTAAAACTATGCAAAGAGTTGTCTTAGATAGTTGAAGAAGAAGTTTGTTCATTAAATGGTTATGAACAATGAACTATATGTTATTTTTGAAGTATGTTCACAAACAAAGTTGTGAACGAAGTTTATTTTGAAGGATTATTATGCAGTGAGTTAGAAGGATAAAACTTGTTGTGAGTAGTTTTGTTTAAGGATTGATGTTTAGTGCATTTGAAGGAGAAAATACATTGTGCGCCGCTAGTGGATAGAGGGGTATTTCTCTGTGGTCTAAGGAGGAAAAAGGCCTACCATTTTTCAAGGAAAAAGTGTACTAAAAGGGCTAATCTAGAAGGGCTACATCATCAAGTAAGTTAAGTTTTTGTTCTTATCTATTTTTTGGGTAGATTGCAGATCTGAAGTAGCATATTTCAAGCCCTAATTTGTATACTATGTATACTAGCTAGAGTGATCAAGGGCCATGATACTTGGTATGGGATCCCTATGATTCTTTTATTAATGGATTGATAAAATAATCGAGCTTTGGGCTGAAATTTCTGTGTGCTTAATTGATTTCACTTTTGAAGATTTATGCTATGCAAGGTGCTATAAAATTGAGGGCTCTTAGTGTGTTTGTGTCAGGCTTTGAGAATGCCCTAATTTTCACCTATATGACCCTCTTTTTTACCTTCTGTTTTACAATTTAGAGACCTTTATTTACACATTCCCATGTTTATGTTATCATAATCTTGAGAATATGAGTATAGATTTTTTTATTCTTAAAAAAGTTGATAGGTTAATCTCTAATGGGTAAAATTCTTTCATTTATTGTATTCCTAAGGTATTTTATTCTATATGAGTCATTAATCCATGTGAAATGTAGTATGGTACTTGACAGGAATAAACTATATATATTTCGGGATTCCTGCACCAAGGTTAAAGGTGTAGAATGTTGGATAGAAAGTACAGCTACGGGCCAACTGACAAGTCAAATAGGTTGTCAGATATTTTCTAGGATCATGATTGAAGACAAATCACGCCTATCCTCCCTTGGCCTTCAACAAGGAACTCGTAGTGCATAACCATTTTTCTAAAAGAAACCAACATGATGTGGAATAGAACTTAACAATCAGCTGATAGTTTACCTGGAGTCTATTGTTAGGAGCTTGTTGTAACTGGTTTTTATTTTGCTTTGTGTAGTGAATGACTTGATTATAGTTAAAATATACAATGTAAAATATCTATATAATGTGAGCCATGGTAGGAAGTAGGTTAGCAATATTGTGGGTCGATGCACTGTTAGCTTGGGGATTTTGTATCACTCAGATCAGTTTGGGGTTCGACTACTGAGCTCAAGATGTATTGAGGACTAATATTTTCTTAATAAAAAGAGAAAATTCCAAGTTCACCTTCTTTTATTGTTATATCTTGTTAATGGTTTTCATTGGTCTATAATTTAACTTATTTTTAAAGAGGGTATGAGCTAGTTGGTTTGGGCCCAACCAATCCAACTCATTGCTCCTCTATTAGATAGTACTGCATGGTTTTCTTTTGAAATAGACCACCGTGGTATGTATATTAATTGGTCAAGAATTATATTCTATAATAAATTGTTCAATAATCTTTAAATTCTTTTTAAGTACTTTGTTCTTATGTGAAGAAATGAACTGTATGTGGCTTGGGGATGTTTAAAGCCTAAATCTAAGAAGTAATTGTTTCATATATTCAAGATCCTCTTGTATTATTATTATTTGAGTCAAGTTATATGCAGATCGACTCCTGGAATCATTTATTCTTCTTTTTAAGATTTGATTATAGTGATATCCTAGCTCGTGTTTTCCTTCTGTACTTTGATAGGCCTGAGTCTAAGAGGATTTTCAAGAAAACTAGGATTTAACATTGATCTACAAAAGACTCTTTTCCTTGAAACCTTGTTCCATTATTATATATTTGGGGTTGTACAAGATCCACCTTAGTAATAGTTATTCCTTCTTATGTATGATTAGGTGACTATAAAAACCTTCACTCAAAGTTATTTCTGTGGGTATTGATATCTTCAGTTTGAGGGATTTGAAAGATATCACGATCTAATAATAATATTTAATAAGATCTCCCTATGAAATATTTGACTTGTTTTAAATCTAAAACATTGAGGGCATCCTGATTATTTTCAAAGATCTCATGATATAGGGTATGAATGAAGTAAAAATAAAGTTAATAAACCCTAATCCTTTCGAATCAAGTCATATTCAATGGTTATAGTGTATATTTAAATGCAAGCTTCATTTTAATTATTTTCATTTCTAGAGACTTGCTTACTATTACAATTTTGTTCTCCTGGTTTAAGTAACAAATCCATATTGAGGGTAAATGCTCATATAAACTAGCCATTGCAGATTAATTGGTTTCCAATGATTTTTCTTTTGAATATAGTGTGACTAGTCAATGACTGCAATTGATTACATTTTGTGATTGATTTTTTTAGCTAGTACATGTGTGTAACATGTAACTTTGATGTTTATGTTAGCATCCATGGGAATATTGTTGGCATTATGGTATGCATGGTCCATCTAGCTGATGTTGGCATTGGTTCATGATGACAACTAGCTCATGTTGGCATTGATGTTAACCACTTGTAGCCTAGATTAATTGTATATGCCATTCATTGTAGCATGGTTGCAACTAGTTGTGTTGACATTGAGATGATTGTGTTGTTATTGATGTCAACCTTATGAGGTCATGCACTTATGTCAACCTCATGATGATGTAGAATGATGGAGCAGTTGGTGTGTGTCAATATGTGTTGGATGATATTGATCCTATGATGATGGCACACCCATGCTTGTTGATGATGCTGCTACATGTGGATGATAGATCTACATTGGTATGGTTGATGGTTGATGGTTGATGGTTGATGGTTGATGGAACACTATTTGAGTTCGCAACTAGCTCTTCATTAGGTCTTCATGTCTATGCTTATGAGGATGACTTGTTGTAGTTATGTGATAGCTCTATGAGGTTGCTACAAAGGTTTTTTCATATATGTTCAGAGGTGTTGCATCTATGGAGATGATTGTTGGAGAGTGGAGGACTTGTTGGCACTCTTGCCAATCTTGTTTTTTGGCCTTCAAGGTCAATTTGATAGTGACACTTGGGAGACATGCTTCATCCACTTGCAGATGTGCCAGAGGTTGTGTTAGAGGTTTAGAGGCTTTCATAGGAGTTGGAGAAGATGACCCAACAAATGACAAAGGTTTAGAGTTGAGAGGTTATGGTTTTCCCCTATGCTATGCCCCAATCGCTCCCTTATAAGCTCATGAGAGCGTGAAAAGTCCCAGTCGCATGGAGAGAGGCTTGTGAGAGCGACTACACTTTCTGGTCGATTTCATCCAGTGTCAAGTGTGCAACCGAGGCATTTCACTGGATTTTCTCCACATTCCTCATGTTGTTCGAAAGTTAATTATTAAAGAAATTCTTAGAGGCTTCCATAATTAGTGAAAAAGGTTGAAAATAGTTTGAAAAGGTCCTCTCATGACGTGAATGCATTTAATGCATAAGTTATGGTATTAGTGGATATATTTGGTCCAATTTATGCAGCTTTGATCGTAGCCCCAAGCTCAATTTCACCCTACATGTTTTATATTCTTTCCTTGTGAGATTTGTGGCTATTGATTGTGAGTTTATGGTGTTAAATGTTGAGTGTATGAGTGGAAAGAAGGCTGAATAGTGAGATTATACTTCAGACCTATTAGATAGCATAGATGCTTCAATGATTGAGTGTTAATGACTGAATAGTGAGCAGATCTGAAGCATGTTGCATAAGAGATCAGAATTGAATCTATTGGAGTAGAGATTGATTGGAGAGTTTTGTATGCCGCTAGGTAGAGATTTTGTTGGTGATTCTCACACTTGTTTTCTATAGGAGTTTATGATGAATTTGGCACATAACCATAATGTTTTTTGTTCTTTTATTGTATTATGCAACATTATTTTGAATTGAGGATATGATTGTATTCAGATTTATTGCAGCCACAATTTTTCTATTGGAGAGCCTATGTTGTGTGGAGTTTTTATTTGATTTGATGATGAGATATTTCCGTTGAGAGCATGTATGTAGAGATGAATTCTTGTTGAGTAGAGCATCTTGGATCCAATTTAAAAGAGATGAAAGGATGTCTGCATAGTGGTAGAGGAGCAATGACTTCATGAGAGAGGAGGAGTGATATTGAAGCTTCAACGAAAGGAACAATTTCTCATCCAATGGTATTTGGATAGTCCAATCAGAGTTGGGTGAGGATTATTGATCATGGTGGCCTTCAGCAGATGGTAGTTCGTAGATCCGTAGAGAATAGAGTATTATGATCTAATCGATAGTATCGAGTCTCCTAGTCAATCGGTGTTGCCATTATGTATATGAGGTCGAGTCTCCATGCTGATGGGAGTCAGCTAGCTATATAAAAGACAATTGCTTGACATAATAGAAATTTAGAGTAGAGAAACAACAACAAGGGTTTTTTTTCTCCCGAAAGGGTTTCCACCATAAATCTTGTGTCATATGTGTGATGATGTGATTGTGTACATTGTTTATTGTTTTTATTGTTGCTTATGGTTTTTAGTGATTCTTATGTGATGCACATGTTTAATGAGTTGCTGCTAACATATATGTAATTTCGTAAGTGAAGTTAATAAATGGAAAAAATCGTATATAGATCACACTACTGATTCACTCCCCCCCTCGGTAGTGTTCAAAGGTTTCCAACAATTGGTGTCAGAGCGGGGCTCTCGGTTGCAACTTGATCGTTGGAGAGTAGATATGGGGTTTGTTGGCAGAAATTGATTTTTTTTTCTTCAGAATGGGCAAGAACAAGAGGAAAAAATTTCAAAAAAGGAATGGCCTTCAAAATAAGGAAGCTCACCCACAAAAATATCATCTTCCTAGTGCAAGCAGTTCAACAAAAAATGTGTAGAAATTAGAAGATCAAGAACCAATGGTATTGCAGTAAAATGAATCCAAATATATAACTGTTAATGAATTTCTTTCGAGTTACAATTTTGAGGATTCATATTTTGATCATGCTGAATTGATTAGTGGAGATGAGAATGTTATTAAGGGTCTTAGAGTTGAGACTTCTAGACTAACATCTACATGCAAGGTTCAAGAAAAATTATTGTGGATCTGTGATGATAAGGAGGCCAAGCTCAAGGAAGAGATTGAGAGCTTAAAAGTTAAATTAGAAGAATTTGAAAAAGTTGAGGAAGGTATGAGGAAACAATATCAAGGTATGGTAGAAGAGTTTGAGAAATTAGAAGCTGAAGTGGTTTCCTTGAGAAAGAAACAAAAGATGGAGAAGAGTATCGTTGCCTTCAATAATTTGCTTGAGATCAAAAGATCACCATTGGATAAATTTGGTTTTGGGTTTTAAAAGGGTGAGTATAGTTTGCATGCAGGTAAAAACACTGAAGAAGAACTCAAAAAACCTGTAGAAAAAAATACCAGCAACAAAACTGAGATCCAAGGAATTAAGAAGCAGATTCAGCAGCCAGTTAGTAATCAAAAGAACTAGCAACAGAAAAACAAGCAGAACTAGCAGTTGATCAAGTAGAAAAAAAACAGTAGAGAATAAAATAACAAGGATCTCTTACATTCAGAAAACCTTTTGCTCCTAGAGATGATTGTGACATATTTGTAAAGTTTCAAAGGAATCAATGTCCTTTTTTTCCTTTTGTGCACAATGTAGAATGTTACAATTGTCACAAGTTTGGGCATATTGCAGCTAATTGCTGGAACATAACGTATAGATCACATAAATAGATGTTCCAGCAATATCAAAATCCAAGGAGAATGGCTAAAAGGTATTGTTAGCCTCCTGTTGCAACAGGTGTTCATCTTTCATGATTGACATTTTTACATGCCAAATATGTCATACTCTGCATGCTACAGTGTTCCATATTTCCAGAAGAAAGCTAAAGAAGATACCATGAATGTGTGCTAAGTCCAAATGCCACTGCTGTGTCCCAATTTTGATGAGTCATTTCATTTCCTGGAAATTTTCTGTTAAGGGTAGGCCAAACAGTTTAATCTTGGCCTCCCCAAGTTTCAATTTCTTGTCTTAGAATATAGAGAATGATATCTGTCCAAACAGCTTAATCTTGGCATATTTGTAGATAGGTAGAGAATCATAAGAGCCCAACTACTTAATCTGGGCCCTTGGCAGAAATAAGTGTAGAATTAGATAGGACAGAAAAAAGAAAAAATTGTAAAGCAGGGTCTGCCAGTCTAAGTGCACCCAAACCAAAAAGAAGGAAAAAATGCTAGAAAAATAGGCTGGGTAGGTAGTTTTTGAGGTTGCAGAAGGTTGATTTATGATCAATTTTGTGTTCTAAAGTGTTACATATTCTCAGATCACAGTCATGATGCAATTTTTCATCTGGAAGAGCTCAATCTGACATTATTAACTCCCCCTCTTCTATCCCCAAATCACTTGCTAACTTCCCTGAAGAGGTCAAGATCTGCTTGAGCCTCTTAGTTTCATCATGCTCCACAACATTTGTCTTGGTGAAGATCTTCTTCACTCAAGATTGTCCATCTCTCCTCTTATGAGGCAATTCCCCCCCAAAAATAGCCTGAGGTCCCTTACCTTAGCGCCTTCCCCTCATTATCATATTAACCACTAACTGTATTATATAGTTCCCCATCCATTTCCCTTCCCCTATTAAATCTATGTGAAATAACTCCCCTATGTACATATCCCACATTATAGCACTATAGCTATGTATTTATCAGTCTTGGGACATAGTAGTCCACCTGGGACTATCTTGAACCCATCCGTGTCATGAAATTGGGATTGGCCTAAACCTCTGGTTAAACCAATAGCCTCTACCCACCTCCCCATCCTCAAACCCTGTGATTTCACCTCTCCCTGCAGTCATTTGTACAAAGAATGTGTTAAAAGTTAATTCAAAACCTTAACTTTCCTTTCCCCCGTCTGAATAAACCCATAAAACCCTCAAAAACCAAAGTTTACCCCCCTCTGCCGCGCCGTATTAACATTCGAATATTCTGCGGGCCCCGACAATAAACACCCGCTGCCTCGTCCTTGCCGCCAGCCGTCCGATTGACAGCGCCCAAGATCTATGGTGGGCGGTCATTCTGGCGCGCTAACAACCCGAAGGTTAGCGTTCAGGAGATGGGCGGTATTGCCGTTGTACTCCCGCCACGCGTCGCCCTCTGGGCTGTGGCGAAGCCCCATCCCCCGAAACCGCTCCAGGCCAAAGGCGGTGTGCCCCAAACCATTTACCACTGTCCCTCCTGTGTCAGCGCCACGTCACCATCGTCATGTCACCTGCCTGCATCAGCCTACCGCCATGTCAACCTGCCACGTAGCTGCCACCGTACTGCCATGTCATCACCCGTCCGTACTGCCACGTCACCTCCATACATGTTGACGTCACCCTGCTAACGTCAGCCACCACATCATCAGCCATACTAGTCACGTCATGCTGACGTCATCATCAGTTTTGGCGCGAAAGGCGAAAATCGTGCTTAGGACGCCCGGATTCAAAATCAGAGGCAGTTTTTCATGCGCGATTAGCGCTTAGCTATGGGAAATGCGCCAAAGAGGGGAATCTTTTGTAACGCAACCCCCAGCAAGCCCGAAAGGCGCAGAATGACCCGTTTTTTCTGCGCGAAGCATTCAGAAAGGAGCGAAAACAATTCTAAAGGAGACAGAAGGCCGAGCAGCGGCCATTAAATTTTGATTCGACAACTTCAGCACCACATCACATCAAGGAAGCAACAAAGAGTATCATTTGAACACTTTTCAAGGAAATTCTTCAGTTCCCAAAGTAAGTTAACATTGAATGGTAGCCAGCAAAGTCAAATCAAGTAGTGTAAGCCCATTCCAGCTTTCAAATCATAGTGAATGTCTTTAAATACCGCCGAACGCCAATGAGCAGAAACCCATACACATTTATTTCAAAAAACACTGCATCAAGTCACCGAGGACAATGCATTTACTCAATTTTGATACGGCCGCCCTCAGCGTAGCCAAAAATATTTACTTGCATTTATTTCTGGACAGGATTAGGTTAAAAGTAATCATTTTCTTGCAGACCTATTAGGTCAAATTGTAACACCCAATTTTGGAGAAGTTTTTCCTATATATACCGCCCTCAGTATTGTTTTAAGGGTTGGAAGTTTGAGAATTTTCACTAGAGACTCGCATTGTATACCTGACTTATTTTCTATAATCAAAGATTGCAGAAAGTCTGTAGAACGACTGCCTGTTGTGTTGTTAATGGCTGCTGGAAATTGAATGTGGAATTCATGTGCTGCAAAATGAATCAATAAGTGCCTCTTACCTCTGTTTGTATTGTTATCTGTTCATGTATCACCATCTAAATAGCAGAAAGAAAGATTAGTTTAGAATTTGTTTGGATGCACTCTAGACTCAATTTCTGTTATTTGTTTATGTTTTCAACTGAATGAATTGGTTATGAATATGAATTCCTTCTGGCTCATATTTACCCCAATTCACCTCTGTTTGCCATTTATCTAGGGATTCTTTGCTGCCCCTAGATAGGGTTTGTTCTCTTCTCCTCTGTTGAGCTGAATGAGAGATTCTCAATTGTCTCTCATTCCTTGACATTCGTTTCCTCCCTTTAGATCTGAAACACTGTTCCATTTGCAGCTATCTTGCTCAATATCCTTCTCCTATGACCATTAAAACACATCTCCAGCCCTCCTCCTCGACTCCATGCCTAATGGTTTGAAACTTACCAATCTATGCATTGCCTCTCTAGCTGGAGACATCAATCTTCCCACCAAAATCAAAACAAAACCCCTTGAACCCAATATCTAGCCTAAAATCACTTTCAACAAAGCTGAATTAGAAAGAGAGAGCCCTCTCTGATTGCAGGTGGGCTAGAACCTGCAGTCTAAAGTTGGTCTGTGGTTACCTCGGTCGTATCCTCATTGAGCTGACCAATAAGGACAACCTGAGTGATAACATAATGGCGACTCCACTGGGGATCATCCCCAATTAATTTCAGAAAACAGGTTGTAATAATCCACTGAGAAATCAATTTTCTAATTTCTGTATATCTCTTAAAACTATAGATGAAGCCTGAAGGTCAGCCAGGTAGCCTTTGAAACTGTTTTTTCTTTGCATTAACAGAAGTAAATAAAAGCGGCTTCAGTCAATCTTCTTGCTAGTTTTAAGTTATACACAGTCATTCCAAAATTTGATCAGTTCCTTGCTAATTCTAAAAACATTCACAGAAAAACTAAAAACAAATTCGGAAGCTGGCTCCTAAAAGGAATCCACGATATACAAGATCAAATCCAGACCCAAATCCTCCCGCTGCTTTTGACAACCCTAACTTAATCCCAAAGACCCTTAGGAAGCAGGGACAAAGAGAAGACATTGCTGATAATACTCCTGAAACAGATCACCCAAGCTGTATTCCAACCCCAGTCAAGGTTCTATTTCGTTCAAACCCTACTTCCCCTAGTTCATCATCCACATCTCAAAGCACTCCTTCAACTCCTCATTTCACTGCACATACTACCACTACCACTGCTGCTGTTACTGTTGTGCCAATTACTCCTGTTATCCCTGTTATCCCAGTTATTATCCCTTTTGTTCCACTTGTACCCGCAAATATGGCCAATAGGTTTGCACCCCTGCAACTACCTGCTAATGTTGGGGCCTTGCCTCAAGATTACCAATCTAAAATCACATTCCTTGACAGTACTGGTCCCTGCACAGCCATTCAACATACCAAGAAGATGCAAGATTACTTTGAAAACTATGAAATAGATGATGATAGTGTGAGAATGAGAATTTTTGTTCAAAGTCTGACAGGTGATGTAAGAACTTGGTTCAGATCACTTGCTCCAAATTCCATAACTACTCCTGATGAGCTTTACCAATCCTTCACCAACAGATGGGAAAAGAAGAAAGATCCCCTGCACATACTTGCTGAATACGACACAATTAAACGAGGTCCTCAAGAGACTGTTTTAGAGTACTATGCAAGGTTTAACAATGTCTATAATGCGATACCACAGAACTTAAGGCCTCCCCCTGACCTTGCCTTATATAAATCCCTGATGGATTTGACCCAGACATGGCATACCAGTTAAAAGAACGAGCTCCTGAGACCCTTGCAGACATGCAAAATGTTGCTGTCAGTGTAGAGGAAAATCTAATTGCCAAAAGAAACAGAGCCAGAATGGAAAGAAGAACTGCCTTTAAGGAAGAGCCCTCAGCCTTTGATCAAAATCTTGATGCTATTATCAGTGACCTGCAAAGGCTGGGAGAAAGAGTAGAAAATGTGGAGAGGAAATCAGCATGGGAAGGACAACAATCCAATACCGTAAGGAACCCAAATTTCAGGAAAACACAGAACTTAAATGCTGGTAGGTCTAGCCCGGACCATGACATAAGACCCCCTTTTCAAGATAACTATGTTGAGGGATCCACATCGAATGAACCCATAGAAGACTCTCATATGAATCTGATGGATCTAAAGGGTGTGCATCAAACTTTCCTGAGCCAGGAAGACCAAGATGAGCATAACTGTAATCAGTTTCACACCAAAACTGGTGAATCTTTTGATTTTAAACAAGGTTATGATACTGCTGTGTATGAAGTACACAAACAATATAAACTCAGAACCAGGACAGTTGACATTTCTGAACCTAGCAAAACAAAGGATGGCAAACACCCCAACAAGATTAAAAGCAAAGCTATCACAATAGAACCAGCTGAGATACTTGTCCCAAACCCGCACCAAGTGACTGTAGAAGACATAACAGAAATACTGCCTTCAGTTGATCAGCCTTTGCCACCTTCTGCCTCTGAGAAAACCTCCAACAATGTTCCAAAAAGCTCTCCTCAAGCTGAAAAACCCCAAGCTGTCAATCCTCATAACACTGATAAACGAGAGCGAGTTGCTGATAATTCAAATGAAAAAGAAGAAATTTCCATTATCAACACCAAGACTCCATTGGAAAAGCCATTTAATCTAGAGGCAGAAATAGCAAAACTTAAGATATCCATTCCCCTCTTAGAACTTGCTAAACATGATGTATATAGGCAACAAATTCAAAGGTCACTCCACATCCCAGAGAATAAAGATGATGTAAATGTTTTAGATGATAGCCCTGAACTGTTGTTTGGTCTAGAAGTTGATGGAAAGTCAACATATGGACCTATTCCACCCTTTTATATCAGTTTGCATGTACATGACCAAATTTTGTACAATGCTATGTTTGATTCAGGAGCATCGCACAATCTTATGCCCAAAGCAGTTATGGAAAAACTGAACCTTGATATTACAAGACCTTACAAAGATTTATTCTCCTTTGACTCAAGTCAAGTCAAGTGTTTAGGCCTCATTAAAGACTTGTGTGTCTCCTTAGTCCAATATCCCAATAAGACCATCCTCATGGATGTAGTGGTGGCTGATATCCCACCAAAGTACGGTATGCTCCTATCAAGATCATGGGGAGCAAAGCTCCAAGGTTCCCTTCAATTAGACCTCTCATACGCCACTATTTCAGTTTTTGGGCAACCAAAGAGATTGTACAGAGAAACGCTAATGAAGTATGTGGTAAGTAGTGAGAGCAAGCCCGAAAATTTTCCCATTTATTCAATCCATTCCAATATGGATTTCTTTATTTTGTTCAATGATGACACAAATCCTACCACTAATGATGAGCCTTCGGCTCTAAAACAACAAACACATATCAATGGAGAATCGGTTGCATAAACACATGAGACTGTCACAACACTTAATACAACCAGCATACGAGAAGACCCTCCCCAAACAGAGGTTTCAAATCTGCCCGCTGCAAGAATCACTGAAACTCCTAGTACTAGCCACCAATAGGAAATTATATGGTACCTAGAGTTTGATGGCTCTATCAACAAGTTAGGAGAAGGGGTAGGTGTCTGGATTCACAACACACATAATGGCCATGCCGAAGGCCACGCCTACAGACTGAAATTTAGATGCACAAATAACATGGCAGAATATGAAGCTCTGCTTGTGGGCCTTAAACTGCTGAAAACTTTAGGAGCTGCAAAAGTGTCTATTCTAGGTGACTCTGATTTGATCATACAACAGATGAAAGGTAACTTTGTTACCAATGACAATAGAATGAGGGCTTATAGGACTGCTGCTATTAATATACTCAATGAATTCTCTGAATTCGAGCTTGCCAAGATTTCTAGAAACCACAAAATTCATGCACACAACCTAGCCACCTTCGCTAGCACATGAAAGCTTCCCTTTGGACCAAACCATCACTTTACTGCTGAAATAAAACACAGGCCCGCTATCCCTAATAACGTTAAAGACTGGCAGGTGTTTGAAGATGACGAACAAATCAATAATTTCCTTACTCTTGAGCATGAGTTTTCAAATATTAATATTGACACAGATACTATGAACGACTCCCAACAGCAGACAATCGAAAATCAGTAAGTAAATCAGCAGGCTGTAACAGTTGAAACAGCCAAACAAATCCTAAATCCAACAGTTTTTGACAAAACAGACATAAAACAGCTGAAACAAATGCACTTGGAGGAGACAGCCAAATCAGAGGCTGAGATCATTGACTTAAAGGACAACTTTCTGCCTGCTGGCCTAACTCCACTAGAAGATATGTTTGATGCTAATGATGTTCTCAAAAAGCCAAAATTGCAACCCATCAATGATGCTATAGAAGAATACAAAATTGGGACAGCAGAGAATCCCAAAATGATCAAATTGTCCAAAAATTTACCACCTGATCAAAAGCCCAAGTACATTGATTTGTTCAAAGAATTCCAAGATGTATTTGCTTGGAGTTATGAGGACTTGAAGTCCTACGACACTTCCGTGATCCAGCACACCATTCCATTGAAACCGAACCAAAAACCCTTCAGACAAAAACTTAGAAGAATCAACCCTATGCTCCTTCCCCTGATTGAGAAGGAAGTAAAAAGAATGTTTGAAGCAGGCATAATAGCACCCATCAGATTTTCTGAATGGCTTTCCAATCTGGTTCCCACGAGGAAAAAGACAGGTGAGATTAGACTCTACGTAGATCTGAGAAATTTAAACCAAGTCTCCCTAAAAGACCACTACCCTTTGCCCAAAATGGACCACATCCTACAGAGAGTAGTGGGGTCATCTAGAATCTCTTTGCTAGATGGCTTTTCAGGTTTTAACCAAATACTTGTCCATCCGGATGACCAAGACAAGACAACCTTTACCACACCGTGGGGAACATTTAAGTATGTGAAGATGCCATTCGGACTTAAAAACGCTGGTGCTACATTTCAAAGAGCAATGGATATCGCATTTGCCAAGGAAATCCATGATTTCCTTGTAGTCTACCTTGATGACCTGACCCCATTTTCCAAATCTGATCAGGAACACCTCAAACATTTGAGGCAAATATTCTTAACATGTAGAAAATATGGCATCTCCTTGAACCCCAAAAAGTCTCTCTTTGGCCTTGAAGAAGGCAAATTACTTGGCCACATTATATCGAAGGATGGGATTAGAATTGATCCTGAAAGAATCCAAGCTATCCTCCAAATCCCATATCCAAGAAACATAAAAGAGCTGCAAGAATTCCTTGGGAAAATCAACTTCTTAAGAAGATTCATCCCAAATCTAGCTGAATTGATACGACTACTGAGCAACATGTTAAAAAAGGATGCCAAGGTAAAATGGTCTCTTGAAACCAGGCAGGCCTTCGAGAGCATAAAATCTGCCTTAACCCAAACACCCGTGCTCACCAGCCCACAGTTTGACAAAGATTTTTTAATATTTTCGTTCGCATCGGATCACACCATAGTCGCTGTCCTTCTGCAAAAGGATGAGCAGGGAGGTGAAAAGCCAATTGCTTTTTTCAGCCGAGCCTTAAGAGACGCCCCGTTAAAGTACCCAATCATGGAAAAGTAGGGCTATGCACTAGTTAAGGCCATCAAGGATTTCAGAATTTATATTTTATATTCACATGTAATTGCCTATGTTCCACATGCTGCTGTAAAAGACATATTGACCCAAGAGGGATTGGAAGGCAAAAGAGGCAAGTGGATTGCAAACATCCTTGAATATGACATTGAGATAAAACCAACCAAGCTGATAAAGGGACAAGGTTTAGCTAAACTGATGTCTGAAACAAACTTTCAAGCCTTAGACATTAACCAATTGGACAATGAACGGGAGCTAGCGACTCCACAGATCAGTGAAATCTTTCTACAGTCCCCATGGTATGCTGATATATGTTTTGTATTGTTAAACCTGTGTGCTCCCCCAGATTGTCCAGGACCAAGAAAAGATTTTTGAAAATGAAGGCTTTAAAGTTTTGTGTTATAGATGGTGCATTATTTTGGAGAAATCATGAAGGTATATTGCTAAATTGTTTAACCATGAGTGAAACTAACAATGTCATGAAATATTTCCATGCAGGAGACTGTGGAGGACATCTATATTGGAAGTCCACTGCTGACAAAATCTTAAGGGTTGGTTTCTATTGGCCCTCTCTTTTTGCAGATGTAAAGAAGTTTGCCATGTCATGTCATAAATGCCAAATTTTTGAGGGCAAAAGAAAGCTGTTACCCCTGCCATTTAAACCCATCTCAACCGAAAAACCTTTTCAACAATGGGGTCTTGACTTCATTGGAGAAATCCATCCCTCTTCCTCAGGCCAACACAAATGGATCCTAACAGCCACTGACTATTTCACCAAGTGGGTTGAAGCCATCCCATGTAGGCAAGCCAATGATACCATCATTATCCAGTTCCTTGAGTGCAATATCCTCTCTAGATTTGGCTGCCCCGAAAAGATCATCACTGACAATGCTGCTGCTTTCAAATCCAAAAAGATGATCAATTTTTGCCACCAATTTCATATTACCTTGGGCCATTCTACAACCTATTACCCTCAAGGTAATGGCTTGGCCGAGTCATCTAACAAAATCCTAATCAACATCATAAAGAAAGTGCTGGAAGAAAACAAGAAGAACTGCCACAAAAAGCTGGTAAATGCCCTATGGGCAGACAGACTTTCAACAAAGAAATCAATTGGGATGAGCCCCTATGAGCTGGTATATGGCATGGAGGCCAGATTTCCTTCATCCCTGGGCATCCCTACTATCAGACTGTTACAGGAAGTTCAAGCTGAACCAAATGATATACAAAGAAGAATTAACCAGACCATTCATCTTCAGCAAACCAGGGAACAAGTTTATGATAGAGCTCAAATTCTGCACGAGAAGCTCAAAAAGATGTTTGATGAAAGAGAAAAAGCTGAGGATTTCTACAGTGGTGACAAAGTTTTGAGATGGGACTCAAGAAGAGAAGACAAGGGGAAACACGCAAAGTTCGATTTTTTATGGAAAGGGCCATTCGTTATTTCTGTTGTTCAGGGAAATAACACATACTTTCTCAAATCTTTAGAGGGTGACACTACTAAAGAAGGCCCTGTGAATGGCCGTATGCTAAAACATTACCATGAGATCTTTTAAGGGATGCAAGGCAGTTTTGTATATATCTTTCTGTACAGTGTTACTTGTATATATCAGCACTTTACATCTATTTTTTTTATATATAAGCAGACCATTGGTTAAAGGAGCAGCATAAATTTTCTAAAGCATAACCAATACAAGTATTCCTGTTGCAAAGCTCTGTCTCCACACTAATCTCAGCAACACTACAAGAGTAGAAATCTCACATCTCCAGCAATTCACGGCAAAGGGAAACTGTTTGCAATTTTCAGTCAAGAGGTAGCAAAACGGAGCAGTATTGTTAGTTCATATAAGCACCCTTGCTTAGGAAAAAACAAGGTAAACATATCAGTTTTTCATCCATGTTCTAAGTCTATTCTGAAAGGAGATGCCCCAGCAGCATTATACATAATTATCAAGCACGCAGAAGAAAGCAGGCGTCGCTACACAGTTCACTACAGCTCAGTGGAGGAGAGAATTGTTCATATTTCAAAGTTTTATGTTTTTGACAACCACTACAGAGAAGTTTCCAGTCTACAGCAAATAATTGAAGATCAAGGCAGTCTGACCTGCTGTTCTTGGCCTTTCACAAGGAAAAGCCATCCCCAAGTGGAGCCACTGTTAGCCTCCTGTTGCAACAGGTGTTCATCTTTCATGATTGACATTTTTACATGCCAAATATGTCATACTCTGCATGCTACAGTGTTCCATATTTCCAGAAGAAAGCTAAAGAAGATACCATGAATGTGTGCTAAGTCCAAATTCCACTGCTGTGTCCCAATTTTGATGAGGCATTTCATTTCCTGAAAATTTTCTGTTAAGGGTAGGCCAAACAGTTTAATCTTGGCCTCCCCAGGTTTCAATTTCTTGTCTTAGAATATAGAGAATGATATCTGTCCAAACAGCTTAATCTTGGCAGATTCGTAGATAGGTAGAGAATCATAAGAGACCAACTGCTTAATCTGGGCCCTTGGCAGAAATAAGTGTAGAATTAGATAGGACAGAAAAAAGAAAAAATTGTAAAGCAGGGTCTGCCAGTCTAAGTGCACCCAAACCAAAAAGAAGGAAAAAATTCTAGAAAAATAGGTTGGGTAGGTAGTTTTTGAGGTTGCAGAAGGTTGATTTATGATCAATTTTGTGTTCTAAAAGTGTTACATATTCTCAGATCACAATCATGATGCACTTTTTCATCTGGAAGAGCTCAATCTGACATTATTAACTCCCCCTCTTCTATCCCCAAATCACTTGCTAACTTCCCTGAAGAGGTCAAGATCTGCTTGAGCCTCTTAGTTTCATCATGCTCCACAACATTTGTCTTGGTGAAGATCTTCTTCACTCAAAATTGTCCATCTCTCCTCTATGAGGCACTTTCCCCAAAAATAGCCTAAGGTCCCTTACCTTAGCGCTTTCTCCTCATTATCATATTAACTACTAACTGTATTATATAGTTCCCCATCCATTTCCCCTTCCCCTATTAAATCTATGTGAAATAACTCCCCTATGTACATATCCCACCTTATAGCACTATAGCTATGTATTTATCAGTCTTGGGACATAGTAGTCCACCTGGGACTATATTGAACCCATACGTGTCATGAAATTGGGATTGGCCTAAACCTCTAGTTAAACCAATAGCCTCTACCCACCTCCCCATCCTCAAAACCTGTGATTTCACCTCTCCCCGCAGTCATTTGTACAAAGAATGTGTTAAAAGTTAATTCAAAACCTTAACTTTCCTTTCCCCCGTCTGAATAAACCCATAAAACCCTCAAAAACCAAAGTTTACCCCCCTCCGTCGTGCCGTATTAACATTCGAATATTCTGCGGGCCCCGACAATAAACACCCGCCGCCTCATCCTTGCCACCAGCCGTCCGATTGACAGCGCCCAAGATCTACGGTGGGCAGTCATTCCGGCGCGCCAACAGCCCGAAGGTTAGCGTCCGGGAGATGGGCGGTATTGCCGCCGTACTCCCGCCACGCGTCGCCCTCTGGGCTGTGGCAGAGCCCCATCCCCCGAAACCGCTCCAGGCCAAAGGCGGTGCGCCCCAAACCATTTACCACTGTCCCTCCTGCGTCAGTGCCACGTCACCATCGTCACGTCACCTGCCTGCATCGGCCTACTTCCATGTCACCCTGCCACCGTACTGCCACGTCATCACCCGTACGTACTGCCACGTCACCTCCGTACATGTTGACGTCACCCTGCTGACGTCACCCGCCACATCATCAGTCGTACTAGTCCCGTCATGCTGATGTCATCATCAGTTTTGGCGCGAAAGCCAAAAATCGTGCTTAGGATGCCCGAATTCAAAATCAGAGGTAGTTTTTCATGCGCGATTAGCGATTAGCGCCAAAGAGGGGAATCTTTTGTAATGCAGCCCCCAGCAAGCCTGAAAGGCGCAGAATGACCCGTTTTTTCTGCGTAAAGCATTCAGAAAGGAGCGAAAACAATTCTAAAGGAGACAGAAGGCCAAGCAGTGGCCATTAAATTTTGATTCGACAACTTCAGCACCACAGCACATCAAGGAAGCAGCAAAGAGTATCAGTTGAACACTTTTCAAGGAAATTCTTCAGTTCCCAAAGCAGGTTAACATTGAATGGCAGCCAACAAAGTCAAATCAAGTAGTGTAAGCCCATTCCAGCTTTCAAATCACAGTGAATGTCTTTAAATGCCGCTGAACACCAATGAGCAGAAACCCATACACATTTATTTCAAAAAACACTGCATCAAGTCACCGAGGACAACGCATTTACTCAATTTTGATACGGCCGCCCTCAGCGCAGCCAAAAATATTTACTTGCATTTATTTCTGGACAGGATTAGGTTAGAAGTAATCATTTTCTTGCAGACCTATTAGGTCAAATTGTAACACCCAATTTTGGAGAAGTTTTTCCTATATATACCACCCCCAGTATTGTTTTAAGGGTTGGAAGTTTGAGAATTTTCACTACAGACTCGCATTGTATACCTGACTTATTTTCTATAATCAAAGATTGCAGAAAGTCTATAGAACGACTGCCTGTTGTGTTGTTAATGGTTGTTGGAAATTGAATGTGGAATTCATGTGCTGCAAAATGAATCAATAAGTGCCTCTTACCTCTGTTTGTATTATTATCTGTTCATGTATCACCATATAAATAGCAGAAAGAAAGATTAGTTTAGAATTTGTTTGGATGCACTCTAGACTCAATTTCTGTTATTTGTTTATGTTTTCAACTGAATGAATTGGTTATGAATACGGATTCCTTCTGGCTCGTATTTACCCCAATTCACCTCTGTTTGCCATTTATCTAGGGATTCTTTGCGGCCCCTAGATAGGGTTTGTTCTCTTCTCCTCTGTTGAGCTGAATGAGAGATTCTCAATTGCCTCTCATTCCTTGGCATTCGTTTCCTCCCTTTAGATCTGAAACATTGTTCCATTTGCAGCTATCTTGCTCCATATCCTTCTCCTATGACCATGAAAACACAGCTCCAGCCCTCCTCCTCGACTCCATGCCCAATGGTTTGAAACTTACCAGTCTATGCTTTGCCTCTCTAGCTGGAGACATCAATCTTCCCACCAAAATCAAAACAAAACCCCTTGAACCCATTATCTAGCCTAAAATCACTTTCAACAAAGCTGAATTAGAAAGAGAGAGCCCTCTCTGATTGTAGGTGGGCTAGAACCTGCAGTCTAAATTTGGTCTGTGGTTACCTCGGTCGTATCCTCATTGAGCTGACCAATAAGGACAACCTAAGTGATAACAGGTATAATTATTCTTTTTATGGTTATTGTCATTCATGTCACCTGTTTGTCCATAAGGAAATAGATTGCAGGTATAACCGTTAGAGGAGAGACACATTTCAGTCAAGGTTTAGATCTAGCATGAGTAGAAGAAGAGCAGAGGCTCTTGGCCATGTGAAATGTTATATTTGCCATAGATATGGCCATATGGAAAGAGATTTTTTTCCCCATTGCTCAAGTCAAAAAAATCAAAAGAAACAAAAACAAAGAGGATCGAGTACAAAACTAGTGAAGCAAATGAAAGAGGATAAGAAGAAGTCCAAGACAATATGGATGAAGAAGGAGTTGCAACTCTTCAACTAGAGAAGATCATTCCCTCTTGCAGTCCATGATAATTCATGTATATTTATAGAGGACTGCAAAATTCATGAGAGGTGCATCACCTTAGGGGGAGTGTATGATGAATTTTGTAGTATTATATGATGAGTTCTTTTCAGCCTCATGCACATTCAGGTCAACAGGATCAACAAATTTTTTGGAGGAATATTGAGCTCAGGGGGAGCTATGCATGGTATGAGATTTACATTGATATTAGGATTTTCTTCATTACTTTTCACTCAGTCATTTGTGATATATTTTTATGTGTTTTTATGAGTGAAAAAGAGCACATTTTTCAGCGATGTATATGCTTTTGGTTTCCACTAACAGTTGGTTGAAAAGATGTGTAGCCATGCATAGTTGCAATCATTACTCCAATATATATTGTGATGACATGTCACATGGACCAACCATGTATGAGTTGTTGTATGATGATTACTACAACTATGTAGTTGCTATTGTTTCATCATTGTGTATTGGTTGAGAGTCCAATCAATAGTTGTTGATTCATCATGGTAATATGCATCTTTTGGAGGAGTATCATGATTCTATTTTGCAGCCATGTGTATGGGATAATGATGATGTAATAATGATTATGTATAATGTTTCTGAGTCATTGGTCCATAGAATATGATTATAGAAGCTATGTATTTCATTGAAAATATATGTAAAATGCTCATGGAGCCATGTACTTGTATTGTAGTATCTTTTGGGTCATAATAACCATGAGTCATGAGGTCATGTAATAATCATGTATGAGGTTTTATATCACTGCTACAAACATGTATGTATCATGTATATGTAGCTTGATTCATGGTCATGTGGATTCTCAGTCCATATGGTGCTTCTATTTGTCAAAGGAAGCATTGTTCGTAGCATAAGCGGTCATTGCAACCCAAAAATTGGTATATATACAACTTGGAGATGGCATGTGTTCAGGGGGAGCATTATTTTCTCTTATTACTTCAACCGTATATTGTTGGCATTATGATATGCTTGGAGGTGTTCATGATGTGCCTCATGCTATGTTATGACAGTTGGGGTTTTGACCTCGTGTGATGAGATATTTTGGCAGTTGTTGCTATGTAGTTATGGGGGAGATTGTGTGTGATTTCCTCATGTGGATATTGGTAAATATCATATGATGATGCTCATTTATGTTGATTATGGTTTCCTTATGTTGGCATGTTGTTTCTTGCTTCCAGTAGTTGTTGATTGGTATGCTGCTCTGGATGATGATGGTATATTTGTTGCTTGTTGCTTTTGATATGTGGAGAGATATACGATATTTCTTGCTGCTTGTATGGAGGAATGGATTATCTTTGATATGCATTATATTTCAGCCATGTAGAGATGTATTACTCTAGTATTTTTGCTTCAGTTCTTGCTGCCTATTCATATGGATTTGGCCCCTTGCCATTGATGTCAAAGGGGGAGAAATAGAGGATGATGTTCTAGAGTTTGCATATGGTTTCCATCAATGCCAAAGGGGGAGATTGTTGGAATCCATGGGGATATTGTTGGCATTATGGTGTGCATGGTTCAACTAGCTGATATTGGCATTGGTTCATGATGACAACTAGCTCATGTTGGCATTGATGTCAACCACTTGTAGCCTAGCTTATGTGTAGATTCCATTCATTGTAGCATGGTTGCAACTAGTTGTGTTGACATTGAGATGATTGTGTTGTTATTGATGTCAACCTTATGAGATCATGCACTTATGTCAACCTCATGATGATGTAGAATGATGGAGCAGTTGGTGTGTGTCGGTATGTGTTGGATGATATTGATCTTATGATGATGGCACACCCATGATGGTCAGATGATGGTTTATGATGTTGCTACAGGTGGATGATAGATCTAAATTGGTATGGTTGATGGTTGATGGCACACTAGTTGAGTTGGCACCTAACTCTTCATTAGGTCTTCATGTCTATGCTTATGAGGATGAATTTTTGTAGTGATGTGATGGCTTCATGAGGGTACTACATAGGTGTTTGAAGATCTATTCGGAGGTGTTGAAACTATGGAGATGACTATTGGAGACTAAAGGACTTGTTGGCACTCTTTCCAACCTTGTTTATTGGACTTCAAGGGAAATTTGGTAGTGACACTTGGGAGACATACTTGATCCACTTGCAGATGTGTCAGAGGATGTGTCAGAGGTTTGGAGGCTTTCATAGGAGATGGAGAAGATGACCCAACAGATGGCAGAGGTTCAAAGATGAGAGGTTATGGTTTTCCCCTATGCTTTGCCCCAGTCGCTCCCTTACAAGCTCATGAGAGCAACTAAAAAGTCCCAGTCGCATGGAGAGAGGCTTGTGAGAGCGACTGCACTTTCTCGTCGATTTCAGCTAGTTTCAAGTGTGTGATCGAGGAATTTCATGGGATTTTCTCTGCATTCCTCATGCTGTTTGAAAGTTAATTATCAAAGAAATTCCTAGAGGCTTACAAAATTAATGAAAAATGTCGCAAATGGTTTGAAAAGTTCCTCCCATGATGTGAATGCATTTAGTGCACAAGTTGTGGTGTTAGTGGATTGATTAGGTCCAACTTTTGCACCTTTGATCCTAGCCCCAAGCTCAATTTCGCCCTACATGTTTTATATTCTTGTCTTGTGAGTTTTGTGGTTGTTGATTGTGAGTTGATGGTGTTATATGTTGAGTATATGAGTGGAAAGAAGGTTGAATAGTGATATTATGCTTAAGACCTATTGGAGAGCATAGATGCTTCAGTGATTGAGTGTTAATGACTGAATAGTGAGCAGATCTAAAGCATGTTGTAGAATAGATTAGAATTGAAGTTACTAGAGTAGAGATTGATTAGAGAGTTTTGTATGTTGCTGGATAGCATTTTTGTTGGTGATTGTCACATTTTGTTTCTCCAGGAGTTGCTGATGCATTTGGCATATAGCCATAGTGTCTGTTGTTGTTGATTGTACTATGAAACATTATTTTGTTGTGAGGATTTGATTGCATTCATATTTATTATGGCCACAATTTTTCTATTGGAGAGCATATGTTATGTGGAGTTTTTATTTTATTTGATGATGAGACATTGTTTTTGAGAGCATGGATGTAGAGCTGAATTATTGTTGAGCAGAGTGTCTTGGATCCAATTTGAAAATAGATGAAGGGAGGTCTGCATAGTGGTAGAGAAGCAGTGACTTCATGAGAGAGGAGCAATGATATTGAATCTTCAACAAAATGAATAGTTTCTCATCCAATGGTAGTTGGATAGGCCAAATAGAGTTATGCAAGGATTGTTGATCGCAACGACCTTCAATGGATGGTAGTCCATAGATCCGTAGAGAACAAAATATTCCTAGTTGATTAGTAGTATCGAGGCTCCTAGATGATTGGTGTTGGGATTCTGTATATGAGGTTCAGTCTCCATGTTGATGGCAGTCAGCTAGCTATGTAAAAGAAAATTGCTTGACATAATAGAAATTTAGAGCAAAGCAGCAGTAGCAAGGGTAGTTTTTCTCCCGGAAGGGTTTCCACTAGAAATCTGGTGTCATATGTGTGATGATCTGATTGTGTGCATTGTTTATTGTTTATAATGCTGCTTATGGTTTCTAGTTATTCTTATGTGATGAACATGTTTAATGAGTTGTTGCTAACTGTTAGGTAAACTTGACTCGGGATAAAGTCAAAGTTGACCAGGTTAAACAGTGATGGTTCTAGGGCACATGGTATTGTGCACCCATAGTATTCTGCCCATGGTATTATATGTAATGGAGCTTATAAAAGGTTGGAAAGACTTCATTGTATGGTAGGGCCTGGAGGTGAGTGGTGAAGGCTCACCTGGTCGGATTGGCCAAGATTTTGGCCAATGCTAATGATATATCATTAGGTTGAGTTTTTCCCCGGATTTGGGGTTTTCCCGAATAAACATGTGTGTTTATGTGTTTATGGTTGTTGCTAGTAATTTTATATTTGTTTCTCTCAGTAATTCTTTGTAATTAATTTGTGTTCTTGTGTAAATTTCTTAACAATTGGTATCAGAGCCATGGTTAAGGGTTTGGAATTCGGATGTACGCCTATGCAGCGAAGGATTTCTTTTTTGGTTTCAAAACAATGCTTATGTTGCCAAGAGTTATTTAGCTTGGTGGAAATAGAAAATATTGATGCGTAATTTATTCCCATATCTAATCTAGATGCAGCTAGAACAAGGTTCTACAAACGCTCAGATAGTCCACTACTCCAACGCCGGAGAACGAACAAGCAAACTAGGGTTGTCTTGAACGAATCTCTACGATCTGGCAGCGCTACTCAAAGGCAAGTATGAAGCTTCCAAGGAGGGTTATGGAGTGAGGACACATGGATCTGGAATATCAATGATGAAATATAAAGGTTTCATTGTTTGTGCAATTCAATCTGCATAAATTTTGGAGGAGCAAATCCATCATGTGGCAGTGGTCCCATTGTACGTGGCTATGATATTGGCCTACGGTTCTATGAAATGGTGGAAGATCTTCATGCCGGATCAGTGCTCGGGGAACAATCATTTCGTTGCCATATTCGCGATGTCGTTGCTCTCTTTTCATTTTATTTCCACCAATGACCCATACACCATGAACTTCAAGTTCATAGCTGTGGACACGCTGCAGAAGCTGATAATGTTGGTGGTGCTGGGGCTATGGACCAACTTCACCAGGAGTGGGAGTATCGAGTGGATGATCACGATTTTCTCGGTGTCCACGTTGCCGAACACGCTGGTGATGGGAATACCATTGCTCAAGGCCATGTATGGAGAGTTCTCAAGGAACTTGATGGTGCAGGTCGTCGTTCTGCAGTGCATAAAATGGTATACATTTCTCTTGTTTCTTTCCGAGTATGGTGGCGCCGCTGCTGCTGTTGTTTTTATATGTTTGTAGGCATGTAAGGCAAAGTACGATGCGTTGTGGAGGCAGTTTAATGGTCATGTTAGCGAGAATCCTGAGAATTCAAATGACGAACGGAACAACGTGCTACAAGAAGTTTTGAGGGCGCGCAGGATTGCACAGTTGAAGACGCAAGAAATTCCGATCAAGAATGATTCAATTGGGTCACTTGAATCCGAGTTACGGAGGCTTAAGGCTAGAGAAGATTCGAAGGCGGGTTAGGAGAGATCCAAGGATCGATCCTCAGCGGGTAGTTTTTCTGAAGCAGCTCCAAATGGCATCGAGACGGTGGCCTGGTGCTCACCGGCTAAGCATCAACGGATCGAAACTATCTGCGAAATCGACAAGAGCAAGGGAATTCAGAGTGACGGGATAGGACAATGGGATCAAGAATCGAACCCGTCACCTATTGAGATAGGATCCCCGAAGAGAGATCAAGATCAAGGCCTCTTGGTGAAGTCACCCCAGGTGAGGGTTTCAAGGACTCATTGCGAGGGTTTCAAGGACTCATCTCATAAATTAAAGGCAGTTAAACCTGGCAAGAAGGTAGCAAAGAAACAAAACAAGGATGCCCGCAATTGAGAGAGGATGGGTCAGAGCAATAAAAAAAAAAAAATTAATAAAGTCAAAATTATTGCATGTAAATGGGCATACTACTGTAAGACCTGGTAAGGCATGTGTACCCCTGCGTAATCACTAGTAAAGTCTAGTTAGACCTAGGTGATAGGGGGGATATCATGTTAACAATACCCCAGGTAAAAACTCTAAGGGGGGTAAGGGCTAGAGTGAGTGGGATTGTCTCACTTAGTAGGTTTGGCTGGAGTTAGTCAAGGAACCCCAAGTCAAGTTTAAGGGGGGAATTGTTAGGTAAACTTGACTCAGGATAAAGTCAAAGTTGACCAGGTTAAACAGTGATGGTTCTGGCGCACATGGTATTGTGCACCCATAGTATTCTGCTCGTGGTATTATATGTAATGGAGCTTATAAAAGGCTGGAAGGACTTCATTGTAAGGTAGGGCCTGGAGGTGAGCGGTGAAGGCTCACTTGGTCAGATTGGCCAGGATTTTGGCCAATGCTAATGAGATATCATTAGGATGGGTTTTTCCCCGGATTTGGGGCTTTCCCGGATAAACATGTGTGTTTATGTGTTTATGGTTGTTGCTGGTAATTTTTATATTTGTTTCTCTCAGTAATTCTCCGTAATTAATTTGTGTTCTTTGGTAAATTTCTCAAAACTAACATATATGTGATTTAGTAAGTGAAGTTAATAAAAGGAAAAAAATGTATATAGATCACCCTACTGATTCACCCCCCCTCTTAGTAGTGTTCAAACGTTTCCAACAGTTTCAAGTGGACAAATATAGAAGGGTTTGCTCAGAATTGGTTTTTTGTTTTACCATTGTTCCTTCAAAATTTGGTTCTTATTTCTAAGATTGGTTTTATTTTCTTCCTCTTGGAAATATTTCTCTTAGGAACATTTTCAGATCTTTGATTTGGGATATCTCCTCGCTTGAGAAAATAGAACAAAATTTGAATTTTTTGTTATACTAGTCTATGCACTTGATTAAGTACAACAAAAGTGCCACACTTTACTTTTCAAAGCACAAAGAGTGAGGAGTTGAAGTAGTGTTGGAATTAAAAGCACAAGAGAGTGAGGAGTTGAAATAGTGCAGGAATATTTTGAAGACCTGTGTGGATTTATCTAAGCACTCTTTCGGGATTGTTTTATTGAGGCTTGTTTTCTTTTCAAGTGTCTTGAACATTTATTCAACTTAAAGACTCAATTTTCTTGATCAGTTGATGAGTAGAGTAGCCAATACCTAAATTTATCAATGTATTTTTCTTTAATAAAGTTTTCATAGCATTAGTGCAGGAACTGAGAGTGGAGTTTTACATCTTGATCTCAGAACTTAGAAGATTGATAACATTGATTTGGAGAGAGGAGTAACTTTTGTAGGGTTTCTGGAGTCTCTTGGAATTACCAATGTTGGGTCTTGAAGCTTACAAGCCTCAGATTGAAAAATAAGTGTTGAGTCATCTATATAGAGAATATTAACACCCAACATTTTAACATCGTTTCCGAGGATGTGCTTAGAGAGATTATGGTAATTTCTGATTGAATTATTTGTCAACAATAGAGCTGAGTTCATTGTTATTCTTTGTCAACAAGTGAGCTTCTATTTCTACTCTTTTTAGGAAGGTAAGATTTATTGATAGAAGGGTGAATTGTATTGTTGAAGGGATTGTTGTAGGTATATATTTTAAAATGACTGAAACATTGATTTGATTGGAACTTTTATAGATCAGAAAGTAATTTTCACAGATCAGTTGGTTTTCTAATTTTGTTTTTTTTTCTCTTTAAATAGGGATGACTAAGAGGGGTAGGGGTCCTAAGCCTAGGAAAGGTAAAGGTAGGATTGATAATTTGGAAAGCTTAATTTCTTATAGTGGGCTTGCTGCAGGTAACATATCCAGTCATATATAAACAAACGAAGCTAGTACCTTACATCTGGTTTCTAGAAACAATGATTCAAGAGTATCTCAACCAGTGGCATGGAAGAAGGTGACTTTTGCAGCTAGGAAATATGATTAAGAACACAATCAACCTTCACATATTGTAGAAAAAAATTCTCCGAGTAAGAAGATGGAAGAATACAAGGATGGCACCGATAAAGGGGTTGGAGAAAACAATGTGCAGAATAATCAGTAGGGAGAACTTACTTTTGTGTATCCAATTATGGAACCTGATGCAATCGTGCAAATGAAGAATATTCCACCATCGATACCCCGTCACTTTTATGGTAAGGTACATGAAGAACCTGATTCTTTTATTTTTGAATTTGATATACTTTGTAGAAGTTATGACTATTGTTTGGATGCCCATAAGCTAAAGTTGTTCCTCGCTACCCTTAAAGACTTCATCTTGCACTGGTTTATGGGGTTGGGGGGAACACTCTACCCACCCAGGAACATATGAAAAGGATTTTTGTAGGTAAGTATCAAGAAAATTGTAAGAAATGTAGGATGAATTTTTTACAATAACACAGTGAGAAGACGAAAATTTAGAAGATTATCTCGAAAGGTTCCTTTACATTCTCCAAAGATCCAATCATAAATTAGATAATAGTACTATCATAACCTTATTTTTGTGTCGGATTTTGGATGAATCAATGAACACTTTGAAATTATTAGGACATGGAGATGTTTCTAAACTAATGTTTACGATTTCAACTATCAAGAATCAATGTCAAACAAAACATCTAAGATTAAACATGTATAGAAATGAAGTGTGGGATTTGGTAGATAACTTGTTTTATGCTTTCAATATATAGTTTGTACCTAGGGAAGGTAACAAACTAGCTGATTCATTGGCAGTTGCGGAGAGTACTTTTAAACCTCCTTTGAATCCAAGACTCAGATATGAAGTAGAAATAAGAAGTAGACCTTCCATTCCCGATAATTTGAAGTATTTGTAGGTGTTTGAAGATGATGAACAAATCAAGAGATTTCTAGAAATGGTGGGTGAATTTTCAAATTTGGAAATTGATCAAGAGGATGAATCTGAAGAGTTACAAGAAGAACTGTCAAACAGAAAATTGCCTTTGAAAGATTCTATTGGAAATCAAAAAATTGTACAGTTGAAGAATAATGTGATTCCTAAGGGTTTGGTACCCTTGGAGAGATTATTTAATGCAAATGATGTTGTTGTCCATGAAAAGAAAATAGATTCATAAGAAGACCTTGAAGATTGCAATCTTGGAATAGAGCAACAACCTAAGATGGTGAGGTTGTCAAAGGATGTTCCAAAGGACTTAAAACAAAGGTATGTAGAGATTTTCAATAAATATATTGATATATTTGCATGGTCTTATGAGGATTTGAAGACATACGATACTAGCATCATTCAACATAAAATTCCTTTAAAGCCATGGATTAAACCATATAAGTAAAAATTAAGACAGATAAATCCTTTATTGCTGCCATCAATTGAGAAGGAAGTCAAGAAGTTGTTACAGGCTAAAATAATTGTTCCTCTGAGATATTTTGAGTGGGTGGCTAATTTAGTGCCTATGAGCAAGAAGAATGGAGAGATTAGATTATGTATTGATTTTCGAAATTTAAACAGGGCACCATTGAAGGAAAATTATCCACTTCCTAAAATGGATCATGTCTTACAAAAAGTAACGGGGTCTTCAAGATTTTCAATGATTGGTGGATTCTCTAGTTATAATGAGATTTCTATGCAGCTAGAAGATCAGAAGAAAACAATGTTTACTACTCCATGGGGAACTTTTATGTACATGCTAAAATGCCTTTTGGATTAATGAATGAATGAGGATATATTTGTTTTACTGGCGGGTTTCTTCGTGGGGTGAATGCGGGGTCTATCTAATATTCACAGGAGTGAGGCCCTATTATTATTTCGTTGTGGGTCTAGTCCAAACGAATGCTAGCCCCTCCCTATTATTATTACTACTTAAGCAATGGGATGGACCTCATGGTAGGAGGATGGAATGGTAGGTGCGTGGGTGTAGGAGGTATAAGGAGTAGATGTGCAGTGCATATCCGTATAGTTCTATAATAGTGAATCTATGTAGTGATAGCTTGTGCATAGCTTATCCGCAAATAAGAATCAGAATAGGGGAATTGCCCTAATGAATTGAAACATTTAGAATAATAGGCTCCCGCTCCTAACTCTACCTTTCTGTTTGATGGCTAAGTTCGATAGGCTCTTTCAATAGCCCGGGATTGGATTCAAAAAAGAATGGGATGAAACCGCTAGAGTAGGAAGGGATAGGAATGACAATGGGTACACGGAAAATAGCACTAGCGATGGAGCCCCGAGCGGGTTGGTGTTGCAAACTTCTTATTCAACTTTTTTTGTTTCTTTTTTACCAGCCTAATAAGACATTTCCCATTTATGGTGGTTGGTATAATTACGTAGATAATAGAGATTGGAATTACGTAGATAATTTCATAAAAGCATCTTTATAATGATTCTTTTTTCCCTCATTTTGACTTATTGGGGTTACTGACCGACTAGATCTGCTTGGATAACATCTCTTAGCTCTGGCAAGCCATCTTATCAAATCCTTGCTCTATCTTTTGTAGTTTATTACTGGCCTATGGTCTTTTTTATTCTTATCTTCCTAGGCTTTCGAGCTCATAAAAGAAATCAATTTGTGTACTAGCCCAGTTAGGTTATCCACTTCAATTCCTTAAACAACCAAGCCTTCTTTTGACTCTTTGTTACCTGCCTATGCTCATTGTACATTTGATCTCCTTCCTTCGATTCGATCTGTTAGTTTCTATTTTTATTTACACTTAAACCACTAGCTCCGAATAGATCTCCCTAGAGGTTATGCCTTACAATGGGTTATAGCTTTTTATTTTTGACCGGTATCTCATATAGAACTTACTCTTATGCAGATTCCAATGGACCTACCCCCCCCCCCCATATTCTTTTGCTTTGGGACTAAACGATCTCCTACATTTTTGAGTAAGCGATTGATGCTGGCTATGGAACTAGATATTCCTATGGAACCTATATAGTGGCTACCAGAGCCTCTTACTATGCCTGCCTCTATCCGTGATCTTTTACCTTCCCGATGGACTTTTTTATTATATACCCTGGTTATCGGGATCCTATGGATATATTTATTTCCAGGTTTTTGGGGCACCTACCTACCTTAAGATCTTGCCATCCGATGCCTACCTAGTTAGTCCAGCGATCCTACCTATTTGAATGAAAATGGTCAGAAGTAGACCCATGCCTACCTAGCTTTTTTTAAGATCAGATCACCTACCCTCAAGAGCCTACTTGATATTTAGCTATCACACTTAGCCGAGAAGCCTCATTCACAAGCCAAGGGACTTTTTATTAACAAGCTTAGCGTTACCTACTACTTGCTGGAGCTGGACTGGAGCACTTGCCCACCTAAGCCAGGGACACGGGAGACTTTATGGAGCTGGAGCATTGGCTGGAGCTAGAGCACGGCCCACCAAGCCTTAGTTGCTCCCACACCATGCGGCGGGGGGGACACCCTCAAGGACAGCCTTTATTTCAGTCAGCCTCAAGGACTTTATGTCAGCCGAACAGCCTTTATGGAAGCCTCAAGGACAGCCTCAGTCAGACGGTACAACCTACGGTCAAACCCATCAGAGAGTTGTGCTGGGAAAAGAAAGCCCGGGTTGGGAACATGCTTACCGCTTTTGGATTACTTATGTTACTACTACACTATTACGATTCCTGCTTACAGCCTTAGGACTTTTTCCTGGCTTCCATATCAACAAAAAGCTTGTTCGAAGGAGTTTAGTTGGCTTACAGAGTTTTTCCATCATTGGTCAATAAGACACATTCCCTTTTATTACTTATGTTATTATCCCATTCTTTCGAACAGCCAAGTCGTCAATCCACAGCTTTTTTTATATTTGTACTTCCAGAGCTTTTTTGCTACAGATTTGATAGAGCTTGGCACATATTCGTGCTTACAGAGCTTTTGACTTATACTTACAGATCTTTCTTCAGATTACTGCTTACGCTTCTAGAGAGATAGAGGGGGTTTTGAGTATATCAGACACATTGACTATTACTTATGTTATTACTCCACTCATTCATTTAGACAGACAATCCGGTCATGCTTATAGAGCCTGGGACTTATTCCTGCCTACAAAGCTTAGTTTTTTCATGCTTCCACAGCTTAGTTTGTCCAGACCAGATTTGTGCTTACAGCCTTCGTAATTAGTTTTCCTTCCAGGGACTAGACTTACTTTAGCTACTTTCAAACTTACTGTTCGCACTAGGGGAGACTTAGATCCTGTTCGGACTAGGGTCAGTACAGCCATCCTTCAGCTATGGAACACCCCGATAGTAGGACAAGGGAGAGCCTACTACCTACAGTGGACAGTCAGATAGTCATTTGGACCTTGACATTAGGGTTTTCACTGCTTGGACTACAATCTTATATAAGTAATAATAGCATAAAGTGCAAGCCCCAACCGGAGGGGAAGGGTTTAGGGGGCCGCCAAAGGTAAGTAAAGGGGCAGACTCATACAAAGCATCCGTAAGGCCATCCGTAAGGCCATATCCATATATATATGAATATAATGCGCGAAAAGGTCCTGTCTATCTATAGGTTCGTTCAGTTCCATATCTCGAACTTCAATAGGCTATGCTGCTTATAATGCTGCTTCCTTTCCCGCTGCTATCACCTTCTCTGCTGCTTGAACCATAACTGGGTATTGATCCCGATATGGAACCGGATCTGCTTCTCGGTCAATTGGTTCTTCAGCTGCATGGTGGATATTATCCTGTTGATTGCTTGATCCTCTTGGTTGAATGGGTCGGTGGAATGGCAGAGCTATATCAGTGTAGATCCGTACCCCTAGCTTGGTGGATGTTGATCGTATTACTCCCGGAATTATTAACGGTGCCGGGGTATTCATATCGAAAACGCTGGAACCAAGCGAGGGGATGCCCACGCCCTTATTGATGCTTGCTTTGATACTCCTGACTCTGCCTTAACTTCGACCCCCCGCCTCTATGGCCCCTGCCTATGGGTAAACTGAAATGGGTTCTCGGTCAACTTCGATTGGTTCAACTCAATCAACTGGCTCTGCCCTAGCCTCTGCTTTCAATGTCTTTGCCTCTGTTGCTCCTTCTGGACAAGATGCCGCCGGTGGAGAAGCTATAACCCGGTCAAACTCACCTGGGGCTGGATCCGTCTTTGTGCCCGGATGTTGATCCACGCTTGGATCTGTCCCTACCAATAAGGATGCTGGCTTTGCTCCTGTCTTATATCACTACTTTACCCGTCCATCCATGCTACTACTTATAAATTATCCTTACCGGGGAGTTATGCTACTGGATATGAAATTGGCTCTGTAACTAATCGAAAGGATGTTGACTCTGTTGCTTTTCCAACTACTGATGGATTTCGCTCATACAATGACCGGAGAGCACCATAAACCTGCCCAGCTTTGTGGCCTATGACCCATAGCTTTTTGTTCGCACAGCAAATGAAGACCGGCTACAGGAGATGACTAATGCACTTCCGAGAAGGTTTAACCGCGAATGTAAGAAAGAGTGAACCCCTATATATCCATCTTATCTGTAAACACATGACAGGGAAGGACAAGGCATAGCAGCAGGCCAAGACAGCTTTAGTCGCAGAAGTTCAGGCAGATCCAGATTCTATACTAGCTGCAGATTATTATTAAGTAACAGGGACATAGATAGGGGCATAGTAGGCAGCAGAGTAAGATCCCTCACCATATGAATAGTGAGTGACCCCTAAGAAGTAAGGGCCCTTAGTTCGATAGCCCGTAGCAGCCCTTCTGGATCGAGATCGAGACCCGTAGCAACGCTTTAAACGGGAGCAGTAAAGATAGCAGCAGGAAAGGAGATTGACCTTGTTGACCTAGAACCACCAGCGAGCATAGATAAAGGAAGCTAAAGCAAGGGTAGCAGGAGCAGGACCGGGTGAAATGAATCCAAAACCAAAGGCAGTTTCTTACCAGCATCCGAACAAGCAGATGCACCAGTAACAAGGGCAGTTAGGGCCACGGAGCTAAAGGCAGATCCTTCACCACTCGAAATTGGGGTGCTTCCCTGCAGCCTTGAGCGAAACAAGAATGAGATGGATGGAATGATGAAAGGCGCTGCTTTGATCAGTCTGTAGCTAGGAATAGGGGTTTATAGTGCCACCTAGGTAGTTGACCTCATTGACTAATAAACAGTAGTGGAAGTAGCAGATCTCATTGCAAAGCTATCAGCAGTCAATCCAGTTCCATATCCCGTAACATACCCGGTTCGAAAGTCTAACTTACTATGATGCTACTAGAAGCTTTGTTCCGGCGTCTGAGCCAGATCGAGTACCAATAGCAGCAGATCTCATTCAACTTGACTCAGTTGATCCAGTTAACCGAGCCCCATTGAATCAGTTGACTCAGTCGATCCAGTTTGAGTTTCAGTAGCATCCCCACCCGTTCACTTATATATCGCTCAAGGCTGCTTCAATACGTTGATTCCGAACTATGAATTAATATTAGAACTTGATACGATTAGTAATTCATTGGCAGCGCCTGCCCAGTTTAACCAGACGTTTAAGCACCCATAGCAAAGGAAGAAGCAGTGGCCCGGTTTACCCATCAGAAATGGAGGCATAGGCCGTTCGAGAGCCTGTTGAAGCGGGCAGGCAATAAGGGTGGGATAATTAGATGAAGCATTAGCATCTCGCCTAGTTCCAGCCCCATTTCCAGTCCTGGATTATGTTCGAGTGCCAGCCAACCAATGGTAGCGGATCCAACAGCAAAGGTAGCAGCATCAGAGGCAGGTGTATTCCAAAGCCCTTAGTCGCAGATCTAGTTCCATACCCCCGTGAACTCACCATTGTACCCCGACCGATGAACCATTCCTTAGAGAGACAGAAGTCATATTGATCTATATTATTATAATATGATGCGATACTAAGGAAGAGAACCCAGTCACTTACCCATTGATTGGGAGTGAGACCTTCATGTCGCCCTATTCCATCACTAGGGTAGATCGGGTAATTGCATTATATAACGATGTGGTGGTTTATGCCTAAATCCACCTCTACGTTCTCTAGCCGTCCTATGGGTAATATTCTTGATTGGTTGGCCGAGGTGCATCAAAGCCGAAGGAGCAGACTCTTCCTCATCCCCTCATATAACGTATAATGAATCCACTCACTATAGTTATAGTTCATCCCAGACTAGAGCACAACGCACACCCAACTTTGCCTTTATTGAAGCAGGCACTACACTCATACAGTGAAGAGCAGATATCCTTACCCTCTATCCCTACCCTCTATCTCTACTCGAGACTCCCTACTCGACCCACCTCCCCCAACATTCAGGGTGGTTCCGCCTTTGAAAATAGATGTTAACATATATAATATCAAATGACATATATAATATATGCATTTTCTGGTGTAATTACTACCTTCCTTGATGCTTATTGGGTGGCCCCTCTCAAATAAGTAACTAAGGCCAGAATGAGTGAGTGACATCTATGAAGGAGTAGGGGCAATGGCGACCTGGTGGTCGAGCCTGCTTGCGCACCCTCATCAAACAACCTTTGACTGGAAGAGAGATTCTCTCCTGTAAGGCAAGGGCTGTGGGGAAGCTACTTATGTTGTTATTGGCAATGCAAGCGCCTCTGGTGTCTTTACATAGGCATAAGCTTCTTCGGTAGCATCGGTTTACCCTGTATATCCATACCCAGTTCCGGGTGCAATTGATCTGGAGCCAGTGAATTACCCAGCAGATCATCCAGTGGCATATACGGTTGAAGAACCAAAACCCATTGATTCACCAGCGTAAGAAGCAGAGGCAATTGATTGACTTGAATCAAAAATTGATTGAGTTTACCGAAAGTCTCTGTTCGAGTGGATCCAGATTCTATAAACCAGGTTAAAGCAACAACAGAAAGGATTCAAGCAGGAGAAAGGGTAGCTAAGGTCAAGGGATCGCTCGCCTTCAGATTTGCCTTTGCTGCAATTTTGGACTATTTATAGATTATATGCAGCATACCCCCTGTTCCAGGTTCATGTCTTCATGTAGAGATACATAAGGTAGCGTCCCAGCTTGTGCCATGAGAAGCAGATCCACCAACAGCGAACCGAGTTACGGATTCAGTTGACCGAGAAGCAGTATCACCGGTGGTTGACCCGCTACCTCGCCCAGCATCTCCCAAGGTTAGAAAGCCAGAAGCAAAGGAAGCATCAGCTGTAGCTGTCCCACCTCTAGCTGTACCTGTATTACTTGTATCTGTACCTTTAGCTGTCCCTGCACCTAAGTGTATGCTAAGTGTATGTCTGGTTGATTGGGTAGCTAGCTAGTCTCATCAGTAGCTATCTCAGTCTCATATCCTCTGGGTAGGGGGTTAGATAGCTTGTATGATTGATGGATAGGGTTCTGGGTTAACTAGTAGGGATGTAGGGCTAGTTAATTCTATTTAGCTTGTATGGTTAATTCATTGGGACCAGTCTAGCTTGTCAGGTGAGTTCTCTTTTGATGGGTATGTATTGTTGTGTGGGTGATAGGATGTATAGGTAGCTTGTATGGCTAGATAGCTTGTATATATTGGTTGTAGGTAGGATTAGTACCATTCAAAGTATCACTCGTAGTAAGTAAGTAGTAGGTTTAGCAGCCCAACAAGCAGCTAGTTAGAGTATGCGAGGTATAGCAGGCAGGAACAGCTAGGGTATAGTAACCAGCCCAGTGATTAGACCAACTAGCCTGTCTTGTAGAGATGGGATTATATCAATTCTCTTGGTTGGGTTAGCGAATAAAGTGGAGAGGGAGCTAGGTAGAAGTTTATGAAGGTAGCTAGGGGTGGGTAGAGGTTGGTAGATAGAGGTCAGCATACATGCATGAGGAGGTCCGCGTAGCAAGGTCAAGCTAGGTAAATGCCAGAGAGAAGACGGGCTTGCCGCTTGTGCCGAGTGAACTAGTGAGTGTGGATTTCCTACAGGCCGCTGGAAAAGCTAATAACACCACCTTCTCCTCCCCTTTCCCGGGAACAAGTGCACTCTCTTAAATACAGGAGCATTTCTTTCACTTCACTTGTGAAATACCGGCACTTGACTTTATTGGATTGGGCATGGAAATGCCTGCCTGCACCCCCCCCCCAGCAGGGCAGCGCTAAGAAATTGCTATCCATCGCCCCTCCTTCGGCTTTCAGGTAGATGCAGGAGCCACCTGCAACTACATCGGTAGTAGACATAGGAGCTAAATTTGAAGCTCGAACCATCAAAGACAGTTGGAAAGATTCCCTAACAAGAAAGAATAAAACAGAACTAGTGCTGCCAGTAGCCAAAACTGAACCAAAGAGAATTCAAGTCATTTCTCCTTAGGAAAATACCTTTCCCTCGGAGGGACAAGTAGCTTCGCACCTTGATGTTATCATAACTAAGAGTCGATTAGAATATTCAGTTCACCTTGCCTCACTTGAGTTTGATATGCTTTCACTACAGAGGAGGATTATTTCACAGTTAGACTATATTAGGTATTTTTACACACCATATCAAAACTGGATTGACCATGACTTGATTAGGGATTGTTTACTACTCATTATCATTATGTTGTTATCAAAGTAGAGTGCTGGTGTTGTTCATGTTTCAGTTACTCGATAGCTGGTCAAGTAGAGAAGTGACAACAACCACTGGATCACACTCCCTGGCATGCTACTAATGTTCATATGGGCTCGCCAGCGAGACCAATGTTCATATGGGGTCCTTGGAAATCCCAAGGGTTATCCCAGAGACCGATTCCCTGACTTCGCCACCGATCCCTTGCAACAGGACCAAAAACTTTGGGGAACGGAATCTGGATTTAGAACCTTTATTGGCAGTGTATCATTACAAATTCCCTATGCGGGGAACCATCTTAAGAAAATGCTTCAATTCCACGAGCATGTTTAGTTGTCCCGCGTACAATTAGATCCTGCACCTACCAAGTAGAATAAGTGCCCCGTACAATTAGATCCTGCACTACCTACCAACTCATGTGGGAGAGTGGTGGAGATCAAAGATGATTGAGGGAACTCTCATGAATTCAACCCATCATGAATTATAAGGGACATTCCATATAAAGGAGCTCAACTACTTGTGGCGATAGAAGGAGCTAACCTACTGAGATATATTCTTTATTTACAGTTCTTGGGCAGATTCTTTATTGAGAGTTTATGGATTAGCCCCGGAGAGCACGCAACTAACCACCCAAAGCGCCTCCTATGAGAATCCTTACTACAAGCCCTATTTAGTCTCTACTCACTGGCCAGCAGATGAAGAGCAGACAAAGCAACATCAACAACAAGGGATTTCTTCTCGTATGTAACTGTCTTATATAGTCTTATAATGTCCTTATATAGTCTTGTAATGTCCCTGACCTATTACCCTTCGTTCATCAAGTTCAGATATGGAGCTCAACTACTGGGTTGTCGGGCTGGCTCATAAACCCCTATGTACCAAGGAAGACCAATAGGATCTAGCCCAAGGAAGACCCAAAGGATATTGATTCCTCATGTACGAAGACCACCCATTCAGAGACAGATTCCTGTACCCAATTCAGAGAGAGATCCTATGTTGGTAAGTCCTGACTATCAAAAGCCTTTTCAAATTATATTCTCTTTTTCTTCCCCTTTTACTTTGGCTACAATGCTTCTACAGAGAAATTAGGAGAACAGAGAGCAACATGTAGCATTTTTTAGCAGAGTGTTAAGAGATGCATAACAAAAATATAATATTCTGGAGAAGAAGGCTTAAGATTTATTAAAAGAACTGAAATAATTTAGATTTTATATTCTGCAATCTCAAATTACTGCTTATGTTCCTAATTTTTGTTAAGGAGGTGTTGACTCAGAGTGACAGTGATGGAAAAAGAGGAAAATGGATTGCAAAAATCCAGGAATATGATATGGATATTAAACCAATGAAGCTGGTGAAAGGACAATGTTTAGAAAAACTTTTAACAGAGGCTAATCATCAAGCCATGGGAATAAATTTGTTGGCTGAAGATAGTGAATCCAAGCGAGAAGTAGAACAAGGTACAAGTAAAGAACCTGATAACAAAATTAAGTTTAAATATATTTGTTCTCAATGGTATAAAGATATTGTTCATTATCTTTGTTTCCTCAGTTGTCCTTCTTCTTTAGACAGAACAAAATACAAATCTCTCCGAGTTAAGGCTAAAAAATATGTAATAATAGCTGGGAATTTATATTGGAGAGATCCAGCTAGTGTTTTGTTTCTCTATTTAACTGAAGAGGAGACTATAAAAATTGTAAATGAATACCATGGATGCCTTTGTGGACGTCACTACAGTTGGAAAGTCACAACCCATAAAATCTTGAAGGTTGGTTTCTTTTGGCCCTCTCTATTTTTTGATATCTATAGATTTGTAAGAAGTTGTGAGAAATTCCAGATATTTGCTGATAAGAAAAAGTTAGCTCCATTACCCCTGATCCCTATATTTGTAGAAGGACCCTTTCAATAGTTGGGTTTGGATTTTATAGGGGAGATAAATCCACCTTCTAGTGGATAGCATAGATGGATTTTAACAGGGACTGGTTATTTTACTAAATGGGTAGAAGTTGTTCCAACAAGGAGAGCTAATGATACAGTAGTAATAAAATTTTTAGAAGAAAATATTTTCAGCAGGTTTGGTTGTCCTAAGAAGTTGGTAATAGATAATGCACAGGTTTTTGTATCTACAAAGTTGATTTATTTTTGCAAGAAATATAATGTGGTATTGGCTCATTTTACCACCTATCACCCACAAGGAAATGGGCTGGCAGAACTGATGAGCCTCATAAATGGGTAATTATATGGGCTCATTTTACCTCCTAACCTAGTCAAATCAACCATTCTCTTAGCTTATTGTATGATTTTCTGATTATATTTATTCTTATAGAGCGAGTTGAGTTAGTTATTGTGCCATGTGGTGTAACATGTATTTAATGCAGATTATTGATGGATTTCGAGGTCAAAGTCAAGGATCCAGTGGAAAAATGGCAGCAATAACTCGAAGTGGATAGAGGAGAGGAATTATAGGAGGGAATCCCCCTCATTTATTACTCCTCACTTTGAAATCCCCTTCATTCAGCTCAGAGTACAAGAAGCCGAATCATGCACTAGAAGGCAGCCGAGCAAGTGGAGGATGACTGATGTTTATCTCGAGTTTTGGGAGCTAAGCCTCCCTGATTTTAAGGAAGTTATTGGTAGCTTCATTTTTATAAGTAGAGAGGCCTAGAGCCTCACTAGGGTCAGATTTTTGCTTATGTAAACTCTTCTCAAACTTCGAGCTTATTATTTTTGTGACAGTTTTATGTAATCTTGCTATTGTTTTGATAATGAAGATGGAATCCTTTTTGAGATAGCATTGAGTTACCTCAGAGGGCTGAAGCTCTTTGGTTAGGGCCCAATCCAAGCAACCAAGCTTCTCTTTACTTGTATTTGTATGCTTTATTTCAGTTTGTAGATTAGTTTGTTGTTAGATGTATTTCTCTTATGGTTAAGAATAGGTTGCTTTTCATGATTTAGTAGTTTGCTTTCATTTGTGATTTCTGTAGCAGGTTAAGCAGTGATCAGAAAAGAATTCAAAAGGCTAGCAATAGTGCCTTGGCCTCTCTTCCTCCCTCTGGGACCTATTGAAGCCCCGAAAATTGGGTCTACAACAAAGGGATACCCACTCGGTCCAGACCTTGTTTGGCAGCTCCCTTTCCGTTTGGTATGGTGGGTCCGACTGGGGATATGGGACCAGCTTCCCAATTTATGTGTGTGTGTGAAGAATTGATATTTACCTTTTAAAAGTTCCTAAGTGAGATGGTCTAATTCTAACTCTAATATAATAACATGCAAATTTTATTCTAATAGACAGAAACATCTAATTCTACACTAACCCAAGGTGTAATCCTTCTGTTATGCGATCTAAAATGATTTCAAATAACAATTGGTAGTAAAGATCACTCAACTATTATACGAAAAGAATTCAATACAGATAAACCGCTTCATATAAAAAGTTAGACGAAACAGTTGTGAAAAACATATCGCATAATAAGCTATTCATACATTAAGCATAAATAAATAGCTATCACCGTACAAAAGTGCCAAATGATAACTCAAGCATTCATACGTTAATATATAAACAACTGAACATGAATATCACTTTAACACAAGGGCATAAATAGTTAAGAGATAGAAATACCATTTATAACTGGTCCTACTCATGAGCTTCAAGTGATAATGATTTATCTCTTCTTGATCTAACATCCACTAAGAGTACAGAAGTGCAACATCAGTAGTAGATATTAAATGCAAATATCAATAAATCCTGTTCCATTCATTCATCAAAACCTCCTCAGAGAGTACAGAAGTGCATGTTCTGGGGATAAGTTTTTGACAAATTTCAGGACCCTTCTCTAAATGCATGAGAAGGGTTTAAATACTAATAACTAAATCTAAAAATAACTTATTAAAAAAATGTAGGATGCAATTTAAATGACCCTCCTCATTTCAGGAAAAAATAAAACAAAATTAAAACTAAAATTGAATCTAAAATTAACACTATTTCTGTATCTACTCCTTGAAATCACACACGTTCAGCATCTGTTTGAGAAGAGTCGGCTGGCCGACTTCCAATTTTAGCTGTGCTGAGAAAACAGAATCAGTGAGAGCTGGTGCCATTTTTTCGGCAGAATTCATGATGCATTTGAGAGTCATCCAATGACTATGTGGCTTTACCAAGTATGCCTAGTAATAATCCCAGTTCAACTTGGTTAACCCTTGGATTGCTTCTGCCTTTTCTTGAGCCTTCTGCTTCCAGTTTATCTCTATCGTTTCTTTCTTGCAATTTTCGGGGCTTGCAAGTGACTGAGCAATTAGAAGCTTTCCATTTCGAGAAGTTTTTTTCAGCGATGCACGATTAGCGCTACGCACTAATCGCGCATCGGAAACTACCTCCGTTTCTTGATCCAGGCTTCCTTGATGCGTGTTTTTCCTTTTGCGCTTCTTTCTTTTAGCGGGTATAAAGCTCAAAATTTGTAAAAATAATAATTTCGTGAGCTCTTGACCCTGAGTCTTAAACTGTCTGTTTCTGATATCAGCATTGTCGAGTATCCATTTAACCATGTCCATATATGGAGGAATTTTGGGCCTTGCTGCTATCTGGTGTAAGAATGAACAAGCTGGCTCTGTGATGGATGCCTCAGAAGAACTATGTGAGCCTGCAGTAGCAGTAACTTCCATTACTCTGGGATTTTCCCCCTCAAATAGATTGTACATGCCTTCCCATGTAGCAATACCAGCCTCTCGGTTGCAGGCGGTGTCTATATACAAGGGTGCCATTTCCTTCTCTTCAGTGCTCGGAGCTTTGCTTTTCTTTCCCATTTTATCCTGCGTATTGCTTCGTACCGTTCTCTGTTCTTCGATCCTGCAATTCACAAGTGAAGTGAAAATAATGATAAGAAAGGGTGATGGGAAAGTTTTAAATGTCGAAGACGCATAAAATATACCACCTTACGTGAAATGACTTTTTGATAAGCGCGAAACCATATTTCCATTAATAACTGGCAACTAACTCATTAATTGGCATTAAAGCGCATAACCAGGTGTTGATTTATGGAAAATACTTTTTTGAACCACGAGCCCGAAAGATCTGCGATGAAGTGATTTTGCGATTTGCTTCGCAATATCACAGATCGCAACATCGCAGAATCCTGACATCGCAAAGTTGATAGCTCGCTATATTGCATTATCGCATAATCGTGCTGCTCTATTGCAAAACTGTAATATCGCAATATCGCATTGCCGCTCTATCGCATAATTGCAATATCGCAATATCATGGCACATAATAATTTTCGTTAATCTGTTTTCTGCGAAATGCGATTTGCAATATGTGCCATCGCATATCGGCAGCTTTTAAAGTTTTTCAATGTAAGCGTTATTTGATGCATGCGATGTGATATATGTTTGTCATCGCGTATCGCGGTCTCGCAATTTTAGAGTTCGGCTTGCAAGGAGGTATCCTATTATCCTTTTGCGATGCGATATTTCCTAATGAAAGATTTTATTGCATCATAAAACTTAGGCTTTTTTAGGCTTTCCAAGGGTATTCTCCTAAGCTTATGACGGTAAGTTTTATTATAAAAGGAAATTTAAGCACTAATTTTTTTTAAAAATTTTAACTAAGGGTCCCCACTTATTTAGTATTAGGAATAACACTAAATAAGAAGGGGGGTTGTGGGTGGCCACAACAATTGGCGATTCACTTGGAAGAACCAGTTATCTCTATCTTTCTTTTGAATTTTCTAAACTTTCAAAACAGAAAATTTTCCAGAAAGTTAAACTTTATTATAGACAGATAAAGTACATTATGCTTTAACCTGTCAATGATATTTTGTTTCTCCTATTTTCAACTTTGATTATTTGCTCCCTCCAGCTAGTCCTTGTATCTACATCAGTCATTACTTGGTTTATAAAGATAAAACAAAGCCTTCTCTGTAAATCAGTTTTAAATATGCTCATTTGTCGTAGGTAGAGCCTCTGCTGCCAGCAGGCGTTTATAGCCTCAACAGGGTTACCTGTTACCCAGCAATGATCCTGTATCCTACTTAGAGAAACATACAATTTTCAAAGAGGAATCCATATCCACACTTATTGCTTTCATTTTCTTTTTTACCCTTAAAGAACAATGTCTTGGTTTGATAGCCAATTTATGACACAGTCATTCACTTGATTTATAACTTTGCTGAACAAGCTGGCTCGTGATGAGACCCCTTGCCTTTTGATTGCAACAATCTTGAGTCATTTCCCTCTTGTGGTATGCAGTATTGGAAAAGTCAGCAAGTTATAATATCTGTGATTATGATAAGTCGGCTCGTGATGAGACCTCTTACTCTTTAAGTTGAAGTGTATCTTTGGATCGTTCTTTGAACATTGTAGCTTCCTAGGTGGGGAGGAAGTCATTGTTTCCTTAAGACAGCTCTGGACGACAATGGTAGATTTTTTTGGAAAGAGCTTTTCTACAGAGAATCTGTATTTTTGTTATTGATACCTTTCATGAAACTAATACAAAACAATTTCTAACTAAAGGTAGTTTTTCATCAAAATTTATACAGTTGAAACTAGTATCATTTCTAGGCCTGGAGTCTTTAACTGCATCTTTCAATAGTAATGATCAATTTTCTAAAAGAATTCTATTTATACAAGTGAAAAAACAAAATCTAAAAGAGAATTTGTGTCTTTTTCATGAGTCTCAAATGTAACCATTTACAACCAGTTTTATTATGGAAACAAAAACAAACAAAACAAAAACTAATCTAAAAATATAAGGATGATTTCCTATAAAAAATATTTTTTTAGGATCTGTCCGTTAACAGGTAAAGAATCTCTTTTTCCTGTTAAATCCTGTAACATAAAAGTGGACGGACCGATGACTTCTATGATATGAAAAGGGCCAAGCCACATTCTCTGAAATTTTGTATGTTTCCCTTTTTCCTCATGAGCCTTGTCCCATTTTAAAACTAGATCTCCCATCTGAAAGTCTTTTCTGGATGTCATGTTTGAATCAAAAGAGGCTTTTACTAGTGTTTGATGGTAAGCATGAGTTATTTTGGCCTTTTCTCGTTGTTCTTCTAACTTAATTAATTCCATCTACCTTAGTTGTAAGGAAGAAGTTGGTGCTTCATCAATATATTGAACCAAGGCTAAAGAGGGAATTGCCAAATGAGTTGGAAGAACCACTTCTTTCCCATAAACTAAATTAAAGGGAGAAGTGCCGATAGAGGCTTTCTACGTTATTCGATCTGCCCATAAATCATATATTAAAGACTTATGCCAATTTTTATGATTTTGGTCAATGGTTCGCTTAATGATTCTGATTAAATTCTTATTTGTAGATTCAGCTAACCCATTCCCTTGTGGGTAATAATTGGCAGAGTATTTAAGCTTGAAATCCCTTTTGAGTGCAAATTCAGTCATTGCATTACCAGAAAAATATGATGCATTATCAAACATTAAAGCGGAAGGCAACCCAAACCTGGTGATTATGAACTGATCTATGAACTCGATGATATTTTCAGCATTAGCCATCTTGAGTGGATCTGCTTCTACCCATTTAGTAAAGTAATCTATTGCAGTAAGAATATATCTATGCTACTTAGAAGAGTGAGGAACGATCTCACCTATTATGCCCAATCCCCATTGATCGAAAGGTTGTTCAATGTTAACTGGTTGCAGTGGCAAGGATGGTTTCTTTTGTCTCCCAGCAGCGTTTTGACAGACTTGACATTTCCTTACATAGTTATGCGCGTCTTTGAATAATGTGGGCCAGTAATAGCCTGCGCGTAAGATTTTATGAGCAGTATTGTCTCCAGCGTAGTGTCCGCCTGCTGGCCCATCTTGGAGTTCCTGCAAGACTTTTTCAGCTTCAGATTTCTCAAGACATCTAGGGAGAATAGAATCATAATTTATTCTAAAAAGAACATCATTCACGAGCTGATATTGTTTGGCTTTTAACCTTAGAACTCTTTTCTTGGTATGATCGAGGTTTGAAGGAGCATATCCATTCTTTAGATAATAAATGATATCAGCGTATAATGACTCATCATCGTTTAGGCTTACCTCGTACACTTGTATCTCTGCTGATGGATTTCCGGACATTAGCGATGCTCCGACCAGCATTTTACAAAAGCCTTGACCTTTTACAATACTTGCTGGTTTGATTTCTATGTCATATTCATGTAAGGCAGTAACCCAATGTGCCCTTTTCTCACCCACATCCTTCTGCACTAAAAGATTTCTAACTGCTGGAAATGGTACTATGATTTTGGTATGTGTTTTGAGTAAAAAAGGTCTGAAATATTTAATTGCTTTGAAAACAGCATAAACTTGTTTCTCCACATCTGAATAATTCAACTCAGCTCCTTGTAAATTGGAACTGAAAAAAGCAATTGGGGCCTCTGCCTTTTCTTGATTTGCTTGAGTGGGTATCGCAGCATATGATCTATCCGAGGCAAATGTATACAAAATAAAAGGATTTGAAAATTTTGGAGTTGCTAAAGATGGAGCATTAATAATTGCTTGTTTGATTAGATTGAATGCCTCATGTTCATCTTGGCTCCATTTAAAGTTCGCGTTCTTTTTAATCATTTCTTGTAAAGGAGACACAATTCTTGAAAAGTCTGGCACAAATCTCTTTACAAAGTTAATCTGGCCAAGGAAAGATTGCATGGCTTTCTTGTTGTGAGGTAGGGGGACTGCGGAAATCTTCTTGATTCTATCAAGATCAATGTGAATCCCAGGTTTTGACACTATGAATCCGAGAAGTTTTCCTTCACTTAATGCGAAAAAAGATTTTTTCAGGTTAAGTGAAATCCCATACCTTAAAAAACATTGGAAGATTTGTTTTAAATCTCTGAGATGATTGTTTCATTTCTTGGAATACACAGTTATATCATCCAAATAGATTACCACTGATTTATTAACTAACCCCTTGAATGCAATGTCCATGGCTCTCTGAAATGTGGCACCCGCATTAATCAGACCAAATGGCATTTTTTGATATGCGTACGTTTCCCATTTAGTTCTGAACGTGGTTTTTAATTGATCATCAGGATGTACCAACACTTGATTGTATCTTGAGAATCCATCCAAGAATGACATTAATTCTGATCCTGCGACTGCCTGCAAAATTTGTTCCATGGGAGGCAAAGGAAACTTATCCTTTTGGCAGGCTTTGTTAAGGTTTCAAAAGTCAATGTAGATTCTAATGTCTCCGTTTTTCTTTCTAATAGGGACCATATTGGAAACCCATTTAGAATGTCGAACGGGAAAAATTATTTTGGCTTTCAATAACTTATTGAGTTCAGATTTGGTCTAGTTTTCTAAATTAGGATGTATCTTTCTCAACTTTTGTTGGACAGGTTTTTCATTGTCTATCATTGGAATAGTATGTTGGATGATGGAGGTGTCGTATGTTTTGATTTCATCGTAATTCCAAGCAAAGACACTTCTGTATTGTCTCAAAAGATGAATGTACGCTAATTTTTATTCGGGAGCTAGACCGAGGCCTAGGTTGATATTTTGTGGTTTGGCATTAGTTCCTAGATTTACTAATTCATCATTCAAAGTTGAACTTTGGAGTTTTGAATTGGTAGATCTTTTAAACCGATCTTTCAAATCATAAAGGTCTTCTAATTTGACTACTGATTTAGGTATAGCATTGTTAGTACTATCCTGTTGCAGTTGTTGGTCATGTTGGTCTTCGTCAAATATTTGATTGGTGTAGGATCCTTCAGATGTGAGGAAATTCACAATATCAGGATCGTCATTGAAAATCCTCCAATTGGTAATGTTATCAGGAATGGATGGTCTAAAAATTAATTCAATCGAAAATCGGTCAGGGCTAAAATCTTCTGAAGGAATGAGCTTGGAAGCTACGTTGGCTAAGAGGTCTACGCTAGCATTCTGGAGTCTGGGAATTGATGAAATATTAAATTCTATAAAGTGTTTAGTCAGATCTTGAACTAAAGATTGGTAATGTTTCAAATGACCTGATAAATAATGTATAGTATTACGTACCTGTCTGATCACAATTTCATAATCTCTGAAAACTTGAAGGTATTTGACGTCTAATCCGATTGCTTTGTATAGTCCTTGGACCAAAGCCTCGTATTCTGCGGTTTTGTTGGTGCAATCAAATTCAAGTCTGCAAGTTAGCATAGTTTTATCTCCCTCTGGACTTATTAACACGCATCCTGCTCCTGCTCCTTCGTTAGACTTAGAACCGTCAAAAAATAATTTCCAAAACAAAGATTTATTTACAGGACTATCTAAAAAATTAATACATTTAGAACTATCTATTTGAGAGAAATTTTCTACTTGAGATAAAACAGAATGTTCTAAGGTGAAGTATAAGCATTAAAATTTCCTAGGAACGAATCTACTGAATAGTTGCCAATGATGTTAGAATTATATGCTACTGGTTCATTTTCTCCCTCTAGCTCTGTTACTATGTATTTCTGATGTCGTTCGCATTCAACTTTTATCTGATTCGGTTTACCATTATAAGGGAGTCACATGTGCGACTAGTCAGTTGCAAAGTATCCATGAAGTTTTTCTGACCAATCTCTGCTAAGAATTAAGCCATAAAATTCCGGAATATCCGCAACTAAAATGTCGATAACTTGACATACCTTTGGGTTGGATGACAGCCTTATGGTAACCTGATTTAATTCGCCAATCACTTCGACTTGCGATCGGTCTAGCTGAACTATGCGCACAGCGGATTTCTGTGGTTGAACGTTCAATTTTGCACATATTGATCTTGGTAAAATATTCGATGAAGCTCCAAAATCCACTAAGCAATTATGCACGTTTTTATTAAAAATTTCATAAGTGAGCAGAAATGGGGGAGTATGAGATCTTAATCTTCCTCCAATTAAGGCGATATCATTTGAATCAACCTTATTCACTGCATTAGTTGGAGGTCTTCCCATGTCATGGGAAGCTTGAGAGATTACAGCAGCAGGCAAAGGTGTAGCTAGTACAGCATGCAATTCTTTCAAAAGTAATTTTTGCTGGTGTTTTAACTTGCTCAATTCAAAAAAAGTGATATTGGCCCTAGTATTTTTCATGGCTTCTATGATATTATACTCCATTTCATCTGAAACGATTATCGTTTTAGATGGAGTTGATGTGTCTGTTTGGACTGGGCTGGTTTGAGTCGCTTTAGATGTTGTTTTCTTGGTTGCGACTTTATCCTTAGTCATCGAGCTTGTGCTCTTTGGCTTAGGTGTAGGTTGAGGAGGATCAAGTTGATTTCTGCTGCGAGTACTAACTGGGAATACCTCTTGATCCTCTTCATCTGGGAGGATGAAATCCCACATACCTTGTAACTCTACAACTTCTTCTTCATCGGTGTGTTCTTCAGTGGCGGTTTCCTCTTCTTCTTCTTCTGATTCATCATTTGTAATAGTGTTAGGGGGTTTGGAATCGGTCGAAGGATTTCTTTTAAAAGCCCTGTATGGCTTTTTAGAAGAAGTTTCTGCCACTTGTTTCTCAATGTCGACCATCTCGTTTGACATGGTCTTCAAAACTTTTTGTAATCCTTCTAGGTCGAATGGATCTTTCGATTGTTTTTTCTTGGGATCTTCTTTGAAAGAGATCTTCTTAGATTTTCGTTCTTCTATCGCGTTTTTCTTTTCTAGGGCCATAATACGTTTCTCTACTACTATTGCTTCTTTCATATTTTCAACTAAGGTTGTTTTGTTAGCCCCATCAACAAAGATTGCTATGTTTGATGGTAAAGTAGTGATGTACCATTCGCTTCGCACTTCTTCGCTAGGCTGGGAAGCAGTAGGAATTTTGTTTAGGATTTTATTGAAATGTAAATTGAAACCTTTGATAAGTTCCCTTGACTCGGCCCTAAGGTTAGACAAGTCATTGATCAGTGTTGCCGTAGACCTGTCATCACCGAACTTGGTCAGGGATTGTTCTTGGAAGATGTCCCAACTAGTAATAGATCCAGATGGTAATGAGAAATACCATGATCCGGCTGTTCCTTGCAAAGTATAAGGAAAAAGTCGAACAACAGAGTCTTCGTTGGTAACTCCATTTAGATTTATGGATAACATAAAGTTATTGATATGTTCTTCGCTAGCATGCCTGCCTCAGGATTAAACTTAGGCAGCCATTTTTCAGGATGGGCCGGTAGCTGACTCAAGGGCGTAGGCATTAAGACTGCCCCTGGGTTATTCCATGGAGATTGGGCCATCGCTGAACTACCAACAGAGGAAAGTGCAGAAGATGATCCCTGCGGTTGAGAAGATGAGGATGTTACGACTGCAGATGGTTGAGAAGGAGTTGTGGAAGTTGCAGTGGGCAGATGGACAATGATCTGAAGTGGAGGGGTGGATGGTTGACTTCGCGGTGAAGAGGTTGAGATGGATGATGATGGTGAAAGAGTCTCGCTGTCGGACCCTTTAGGTGATTTCCTTGCTCTATTTCTCTTCGGTAGAGGTAACTCAGTTGGCTGAACACCAAACTTTTCACTTTTTAATCTGGTTAGAGGATGAGCAGGGTTATATTGCGAAGTCACGCTGCCTTGAGATTTATCAGATTTTTGAGGAGATATAGAAAATCGCTGAAGTTTGTGAATCAAAGATTCAACTTCAAGAGGTTCAATAGTAGATTGTTCTGAAATGTCAGGGTTTATAGCAGCAGTTGTTGCTCCAGCGACTTCTGACTCTGGATTTAAAGATTCTAAATGCAATGGAGAAGTCGGGGGAGATGGTGAGGGTGATTTACTCTCAGAATGGTATTTAGATTTAGATTTACTTGCCATTCACAGTTCGGACCCTCCTTCTAGCGCCAAATATGTTGAAGCCCCGAAAATTGGGTCTACAACAAGGGGGATACCCACCCGGTCCGGACCTTGGTTGGCAGCTCCTTTTCCATTTGGTATGGTGGGTCCGACTGGGGATATGGGACCAGTTTCCCAATTTATGTGTGTGTGTGTGAAGAGTTGATATTTCCCTTCTAAAAGTTCCTAAGTGAGATGGTCTAATTCTAACTCTAATTTAATAACATGCAAATTTTATTCCAATAAACAGAAACATCTAATTCTACACTAACCCGGGGTGTAATCCTTCTATTATGCGATCTAAAATGATTTCAAATAACAATTGGTAATAAAGATCATTCAACTGTTATAAGAAAAGAATTCAATACAGATAAACCACTTCGTATAAAAAGCTAGACGAAACAGTTGTGAAAAACATATCGCATAATAAGCTATTCATACATTAAGCATAAATAAATAGCTATCACCGTACAAAAGTGAAAAATGATAACTCAAGCATTCATACGTTAATATATAAACAACTGAACATAAATATCACTTTAACACAAGGGCAAAAATAGTTAAGAGATAGAAATACCATGTATAACTGGTCCTACTCATGAGCTTCAAGTGATAATGATTTATCTCTTCTTGATCTAACATCCACTAAGAGTACAGAAGTGCAACATTAGTAGCAGATATTAAATGCAAATATCAATAAATCCTGTTCCATTCATTTATCAAAACCTCCTCAGAGGGTACAGAAGTGAATGTTCTGGGGATAAGTTTTTGATAAATTTCAGGACCTTCTCTAAATGCATGAGAAGGGTTTAAATACTAATAACTAAATCTAAAAATAACTTATTACAAAAATGTAGGATGTGGTTTAAATGACCCTCCTCATTTCAGGCAAAAATAAAACAAAATTAAAACTAAAATTGAATCTAAAATTAACACTATTTCTGTATCTGCTCCTTGAAATTGCACGCATTCAGCATCTGTTTGAGAAGAGTCGGTTGGCTGACTTCCGATTTTGGCTGTGCTGAGAAAACATAATCAGTGAGAGCTGGCGCCATTTTTTCGGAAAAATTGATGATGCATTTGAGAGTCATCAAATGACTATGTGGCTTTACCAAGTATGCCCAGTAATAATCCCAGTTCAACTTGGTTAACCCTTGGATTGCTTTTGCCTTTTCTTGAGCCTTCTGCTTCTAGTTTATCTCTATCATTGCTTTCTTGCAATTTTTGGGGCTTGAAGGTGACTGAGCAATTAGAAGCTTTCCATTTCGAGAAGTTTTCGGAAACTGCCTCCATTTCTTGATCCAGGCTTCCTTGATGCGTTTTTCGCCTTTTGCGCTTCTTTCTTTTAGCGGGTATAAAGCTCAAAATTTGTAAAAATAATAATTTCGTGAGCTCTTGACCCTGAGTCTTAAACTGTCTGTTTCTGATATCAGCATTGTCGAGTATCCATTTAACCATGTCCATATATGGAGGAATTTTGGGCCTTGCTGCTATCTGGTGTAAGAATGAACAAGTTGGCTCTGTGATGGATGCCTCAGAAGAACTATGTGAGCCCGTTGTAGCAGTAACTTCCATTACTCTAGGATTTTCCCCCTCAAATAGATTGTACATGCTTTCCCGTGTAACAATACCAGCCTCTCGGTTGCAGGCGGTGTCTGTATACAACGGCGCCATTTCCTTCTCTTCAGTGCTCGGAGCTTTTCTTTTCTTTCCCATTTTATCCTGCGTATTGCTTCGTACCGTTCTCTGTTCTTTGTTCCTGCAATTCACAAGTGAAGTGAAAATAATGATAAGAAAGGGTGATGGGAAAGTTTTAAATGTCGAAGAGGCACAAAATATACCACCTTACGTGAAATTACTTTTTGATAAGCACGAAACCATATTTCCATTAATCACTGGCAACTAACTCATTAATTGGCATTAAAGCGCATAACCAGGTGTTGATTTATGGAAAATACTTTTTTGAACCACAAGCCCGAAAGATCTGCGATGAAACAATTTTGCGATTTGCTTCGCAATATCGCAGATCGCATCATCGCAAAATCCCGACATCACAAAGTTGATAGCTCGCTATATCGCATTAGTTCATAATCAAATCGTGCCGCTCTATTGCAAAACTGTAATATCGAAATATCGCATTGCCGCTCTATCGCATAATCGCAATATCGCAATATCATGGCACATAATAATTTTCGTTAATCTATTTTCTGCGAAATGCGATTTTTGATATGTGTCATCGCATATCGGCAGTTTTTAAAGTTTTTCAATGTAAGCGTTATTTGATGCATGCAATGCGATATATGTTTGTCATCACATATCGCGGTCTCACAATTTTAGAGTTCGGCTTGCAAGGAGGTATCCTATTATCCTTTTGCGATGCGATATTTCCTAAGGAAAGATTTTATTGCATCATAAAACTTAGGCCTTTTTAGGCTTTCCAAGGGTATTCTCCTAAGCTTATGACGGTAAGTTTTATTATAAAAGGAAATTTAAGCACTAATTGTTTTTTTTTAATTTTTAACTAAGGGTCCCCACTTATTTAGTATTAGGAATAACACTAAATAAGAAGGGGGGTTGTTGGTGGCCACAACAGGACCATGATTTGAGGCAAAGATTCTCTTGCTTCCCCAAAAACACAGATTTTCCTCATTCATAGAACTTCTAGTGTTTTCATATTTTTAGTAGGTTAATAGTCTAGCTTTGCTTTGCATTAGATCTTCTTCACCATTCTCACTTCCTGATTTGCAATAGTCTTCTCTCTTGCTTTCCTTTCCTACAACATTTCTCAGCATTTCCTTTCATAGATCATAATTTAGACCATTTTTACGCAAAACTTTGTTTTTCCTAAATGCATTCATTACACTTGTTGCTTGATTTCCTTGGTTGATTGTTAGTTTCTATGTAGCAGATCTCTTCCAGAAGTAGGTCAGCTTATCAGAAATCACACCCTCCATCTGATCCATGCCCTATAGGTCTCCCAAATCTCACCTCAATTCTGCCCTAGTTTCCTGCATTTTTCCATAGAACTTCTTCCTCTCTCCTTGAGAAAACCCAATCATCTTTATCTCTCATGGTGATTCATGGTAGACCTTAGGTGCCCTAACACCTCATTTCAACCTTCATACACCTCTTTCACCCACTCTCACACCCTCAAAACAGTGAAAACTTCTCTCGGCCTCCTGTAGTTTCCTTGTTTTCCTCCTGTAGATTTCCTGTGTCCTCCTGTAGATTTTCCTGTATGCTTTGTTTTGAAGGCCGAGTGCAGGAAAAGCCTCCAAAAGGCCACCTAAGACCTTGTAGGACCCATCCACACCATCCTAAATCCTCTCAAGTCCCAAAACCGCCTTCAACGCCACCTTTCCGCTACACACAATAAATTCAATGCATGTCAAATTCACATAAAAACACATAAAAGTCCAAAAATAAGTTTTTTGCTTCTTTACTTCCAAAAATAGCATGGTTAGATGTTGTTTAATTTCTTAAGTAGGTAATGGCATTCATTTTATGGTTTTCATGGTGCTTTCTGCAAAAGTAGAATTAGTTGGTTAAGGGTTTACTAGGTTTGCTTTACATTTCAGTCTTTCTCCTTTCTGCAGTTAGAATAGAATCTGTAGAGTAATCTTTCTTTCCTTTCATCACATATAGAGCTTCTTTTGGAATCCATAGAAGTTGGCTTGAGCTCCTAGTGATTTTGCGTTGGCTGACCAAGTGACAACCTGCGGTGAGAACTAGTACTTGTGCATACAGCACCGACGCTTCCAAGTTTGTTACGAACTACCAAGTTGATAAGAGTAAAGTAGGTAGCCCAGGAGTTGCAACATTATTGCTGCAATAATGGTGCTCACCACTTTTTGGCACCGTTGTCGGGGAAGCATGAAAGTATTCTATGATTACTGCTTTCTTCTATTTCCTATTTCAACATTTTGCTAATAGTTTATTTCAGCAAAAGTAGACTAGTCATTTCCTTTCTTTCAAGTTCCGCATTTCCTTGCTTTCCTTTCCAATTATGCAAATTTCATTCCAGCAAAAGTAGACTAGTCATTTATTTTCTTTCAGTTCTGCATTTCCTTACTTTCCTTTTCAATTCTGCAAATTTCTATTCAGCAAGTTCATTTCAGCTAGTTGCAATTTGTTTTGTTTACTCACAATTTCAGTACCTGCAAGTGTTTTCAGTGTGGGGAAAAAGAAACAAAAACCAACCTAAAATTTCCTTTCATGACTCGTAGGAATAGAGATAATTCAGGAAAAAAATTTCCCAACACCCCCACTACCTCACACAGCAAACCTTCTCTCTTCTTCGGTGGCTGTGATCAAGAAGAACCCTTAGGTGAACAGCCAGAAATATTTGAAGAACCTATAGGGGAAGAAGAAGAAGAAAACATTCCTCCTGAGCCAATGGCTCAAAATAGAAATGCTACGAGAAATGGAGAGAGAATAGAGGGTACCTTTCCCATTCGGGAGACCAATGGGGACACCAAAATGAAGAATAAAAGTTCGTCATCCCTACCTCACTTCCATTGTCTGAATACAGAAGATCCTGACACCTTCTTGTTCGAGTTTGTTGTCATCTGTCGAACTTATGACTATGCAGAATACGAGCAAAAGTTGAAACTATTCCCTTCTACTCTCAAGGATGCAGCATTGCACTGGTTCATGGGATTACCTGGCAATAGCATCACAACTTGGGCTCAAATGCAACAAGCCTTTAATGACAAGTATCGAGACTGTTGTAGGTCAAAAGATACTAAAGAAGAAATCTTCCGAATGACACTGGGAAGTGATGAGTCCCTAGAAGATTATGAAGAGAGGTTCCAGCTCAGTTACAAAAGGGCCAGGTGTACACTTGACCCTGAGTCTCTGAAGTTGGTCCTGCTCAGGGGAATTCAGGAAGACCTTCTAGACACCCTCCATCTGCTGGCCGAGGGAGACATATACCAACTATCCTATGAGGACATAAAGACTTTTTTTAGAAACCATTCTAGAGCAGCTAGAAAGAAAGGTAGGGGGAGTCAACCTATAGCCAATACCTCTTCCTTCAACTCATCCATTAAAGGAGAAATTGGAAACATGCTGGAAGACTTCAAGAGTGAGATGCTGCAGACTCTTTCTATGCAAATGGATACTTTACATATCAAAAGAAAACAAGAGGAAGCAAAGAGGGCTTTGGCCATTTTTTGCCCTAGATGCACCAGGAGGCATCCTAGGAATGAATGCCCATTGAACTCTATAGAGGTTTGTTCATTCTGTGAAGAAAATCATTCTACAGATAAGTTCCCTTCTTTGCCCGGACTTAAAGCTGTATATCAAGGGGCTGAGGGAGCCACTGAACAACTCTATTACATAAACCAAAGAAGGCTGCATGGACCTAGACCATACTAGCAGGGGATGCAAGGGACATCTCAGGCATACTACAACCCCAACCAAGTCACCTCCATACCTTCTTAGGGCCCTCCTGCTCATCCTTCCTGGTCCACGCCTCCTCCTTGGTCCTTCACATCTCAATATCATGCCCAACCAGCCACCCATTAATTTCAATCCTATGCTCAGCCGCAACCTCAGTGGAGTGCATCTCATCAGGGGTGGAGGCCCCAATACAACTCTCTTCCTGCTCTTTTTCCCCCGCCACCTGCCCAACCACAACCGTTACCTTCTGCTCCACCAAAGCAACCCTAAATGCCTACCTAGCCAAATCTGAACCCGAACAATAGACATGCTCAGCAAGTGTATAGTGGGGAACCATCATGTCCAACTTATGCTGTGGAGATTCAAGCAATTAACTTGAGATCTGGGAAAGTCCTCCCAGATAGCCAGCCTCCACCCAAGGAGGTTGAGGAAGATAAAGAGGAAAGCGAACCTAAAGCAAATCCACCCTTTCTTGAGAGACTATCTGTGAGAGTCCAGCCTACCCCAGAAGAGACTGAACTCCTGGGAGAATTGAAACATTTATGTGTGACGATACCACTTCTCCAAGCCATAAAAGATGTGCCTATCTACAATAGGTTGATCAAATAGAAGTGCTTTAGGCATCCAGGAAGGCGCAAGAGAGATGTCGCAACCATCAATTTCATAGGACAACTGTCCAACCCGATGTTGGGGCAGGTGATTTGTCGAAAATATCTGGACCCTGGAAGCCCAGTAGTTGATGTCCACATTAATGGCATAATGATCCCACATACCTTGATTGATCTGGGGGCTACCATTAATGTGATGACAAAGGACACAATGCTCAAACTTAACCTCCAGGGCTCCTTGGGGAAGACCATGACAGTGCTACAGCTAGCAGACCACTCCACAGTGACCCCTGAGGGGATTGTGGAAGATGTGATGGTCTCTAGCCAAAGGCAAAGTTCACTGGGTATCCTCTCATTCTGGGAAGACCCTGGTTGGCCACAGTCGATGCCTACATCAGTTGTCGAGCTGGGAACATGACCATAAAGAATGGGCACATGTCCAAGCAGTTAGTCTTATGTCCTCATGCCCAACCCTTGCTAGAACATGATCTACCTCTCTGGTTGGAGGAGGAAGATGAGGATGAAGTTTATTCTGCACCACTTTGTGCATTGGAAACTGCCATGGGGGGAAAACTGCAAGATGAGGATGATATGATTGAAATTTTGATTTAGAATCCACCTCCCACTGTATCACCATTAGAAGACATAGTAAGAGAAACCCAAAACCACCCCTCAACTGATCTCTATGAGGCCGAACTACTTCTCTCCATATCAAAAATATAGAGTTCAGCCCAGAAAGAACATTTAAAATCAATCCATCCCTATCTACTTCCCAGGAGAAGGAGCTATGCAGCCTACTATGTAAACATCTAGATGCCTTCACTTGGAGTTATAAGGAGATGAAGGGAGTGCACCCTTCAGTGTGTACTCATCATATATACATCAAGGAAGATTGAAAACCAGTCAGGCAGCCTCAAAGGAGGATGAATCCAGCACTTAAAGATAATGTTAAGGAAGAACTGTAGAAATTGCTTGATGCAAGATTCATCTATCCTATCTCTGACAGTGAATGGGTCTCTCCTTTGGTGCTAGTGCCAAAGAAAAATGGTAAGTGGAGAATCTGTGTCGACTATTGGGAGTTGATCAAGGCAACCAAAAAGGACCATTTTCCTTTACCTTTCATAGATCAAGTGTTACACAGTCTGGCGGGGAAAAATCTTTTCTCCTTCCTAGATGGGTTTAGCGGGTACAATTAGATTCAGATCAGCCCAAAAGACCAAGATAAGACCACTTTCACTTGCCCTTGGGGTACCTTTGCGTACCGGGTCCTTCCATTTTTTTTGTGCAACACTCCAGCCACTTTCCAAAGAGCAGTATTGAGTATATTTTCGGAACTGGTTCATGATGCAGTAGAAATATACATGGATGATTTTACTCCTTATGGTTTTGACTTTCAGGAAGCTTTATCTAACCTAGGAAAAGTTCTAGACAAGTGTATTGAGATGAACCTATCCCTCAGTCCAGAAAAATGTGAATTTTTGATGACTGAAGGGACCGTGTTAGGTCATGCAATATCTCAGCAAGGACTGCAGGTGGACCCCAACAAAATTGCCATCATCCAAAGGGTCCCACCTCCTCAAAAGGTGAGAGATGTCAGAAGTTTCCTAGGCTTAGCTAGATATTACAGGAGATTCGTTAAATATTTCAGCAAGCTAGCCTCTCCTTTATTTGGCCTCTTAGGCAAAGATGTTGAGTTCATATGGTCGGAAAACTGTCAAGAAGCCCTAGATACCTTGAAGAGCAAACTAGTGACTGCGCCAATTCTTAGAGGCCCAAACTGGGCCCTACCCTTTCACATTCACACTGATGCCTCGAAAAAAGCAATAGGAGCAGCCTTAGGACAAATTGATGAAAGTTACCTTATGCCATATACTTTATAAGCAAAAACTTGTCAAAGGTAGAGTTAAACTACACAGTGACCGAGAAGGAACTCCTAGCTGTTGTGCATTCCTTAAACAAATTCAGACATTATATCACAGACTATCAAACCTTCGTGCACACTGATCATGCTGCAATTAGATATTTAATGAACAAACCAGATGTAAATGCTCGCATTATTAGATGGTTGCTTTTACTGCAGTAGTTTGATTTGACCATTATTGATAAGCCTGGTAAAGAGAATGTTGTTGCTAACTTTTTGTCTAGAGTAAATTTTCCTGCAGGTGAAGAAGGAATGGTGGATGACCAAATGCTAGATGAACATTTGTTTGCTATATCAGTACTCTCTCCATGGTTTGTTGATATAGCAAACTACTTGGTTTCAGCACAGTTCCCACCACACCTATCCTCAAAAGAGAAGAGCAAGATAGTAAGGAAAAGCACCCCTTTCACCTGGATTGGGGGAAATCTCTTCAAACTTGGCCCAGATCAGATCTTGAGAAGATGTGTCAGGGAGGAGGAAGTCTTTGACATCCTCCTGACCTGTCATGACGGGCCTTGTGGAGGTCATTTTGCAGCAAAAAGAACCACCTTCAAGATATTGCAAGCAGGCTACTACTGGCCCACTCTTCATCGGGATGTGAGGAGATATACAAGCCAGTGTGATCGGTGTCAAAGGATGGGAAAACCTACTCCAAAGGATGAGATTCCCATGCAACCTCAAGTGACATTTGAGCCATTTTAGAAGTGGAGAATGGACTTTGTGGGGCCTATCAGCCCTCCTTCAAAGTAGAAACAATATATCATTGTGTGCACCGACTACCTGACAAAGTGGGTAGAGACAAAAGCAATCAAAGCAGCGGCAGAAGAAAAGGTAGCTGAGTTTTTGAGAGAAAACATATTCTACAAGTTCAGGTATCCAAGATAGTTGGTCACAGATCAAGGTAGTCAGTTCACTTCCAACCTGATTGAAGACCTACTCACACATCATAAGATCAAGTACAGGACTTCCACCCCTTACCATCCACAAGCCAATGGGCAAGTGGAGGTCACTAACAGAGCATTGGAAGGGATCCTAACCATGGTAGTGAGCAGCAGCAAAAAATACTGGGTAGACAGATTGGTTGAGGCCACTTGGGCCTACAACACAACATGGAAGACCACCACCGGGTTCACACCCTATGAACTAGTCTATGGGAAGAAGGCTTTGTTGTCAATATAATTTGAGTTCAATACACTAAGGATGGCAGCTCAACTGGACCTAGACCTCAGCCATGCACAAAAGGAGAGATTACTTCAGCTCAATGGATTGGATGAATACAAATTGCAAGCCCTTCTCCATATAGAAGTAGTTCAGCTCCAGAGAAAGGTATGGCATGACAGAAATATCAAGGAGAAGCAATTCCAAGAGGGAGATTGGGCACTACTCTATGATTCAAGATACAAAGATTTCAAAGGCAATTTGAGGACAAGATGGCTGGGACCCTACACTGTGGAGAAATGCAATCACAATGGTTCAGTTCTGATCAGAACCATTGATGATGAAGCCATCCCCATGCTTGTCAATGGACATCGATTGAAAGTCTACAAGAAACCCCTCTCCAAGCGAGATTTGGTTGAAGATTTGAATAAAATAGTGATGGTAGTGGAGCATGTCTTAGCTTCCACTTCACCACTCACTGAAGAAAAAGAAAAAACAAAAATAAGGACTCAAGTGAAAACCTCCATGAGGCACTTGAGTCCCATCATTGGGTTGAAAACCTCTTCTGAGCTGGCCCAGTGATGTCAAAAAAAAAAAGAATAAGATCCCTGGGTGAAAACCTCCCTTGGAAGCACCCAGGGCAAGCAATTAGGGTGAAAACCTCTCTGAGGCGCCCTAGTTGTTTTCAAAAAAAAAAAAGAGAGAAAAGGAGAAAGAAAATGATTTTTTTTTGTTGCATTGCAGGTTTGCAGGAGGACTACAGGGAGCAGAATAAGGCGCCAAGGGGACCTTGACATTCATAACAACACCCATCTCATCTTCTCCACCCCTTACTCCACCATTTTTGGCATTTCTTTCACCCCACTATACCTCTTTTCCAAAAACTGTGTTTTCTACAAGAGGCTCTGTGTTTCCTACATGAGGCTCCCATAGGAATTATAGAGAGCCAGAAGTGGATACAAAAGGTAGTTTGAGGGACAAAAAAGCTTCATGAAGAACATATAATCCGTCCTACAATCTTCAAACCTCCTTGCCATCATTTCCAAACCTGCATCACACCCCAAGCATCATTTTTCTTCCTGTCCAAGAAAAACACAGAAAAACGGTTTTTTCGGTTTAAAAAAAAAAAGGAAAAAAAAAAAGCAAAAGAATGAGAGGAAAAAGAACCATCAACCTCACCTGAAGCCTACCTACTACCTCTCCATCTTTATCTACACCTCTAGCATCATCCTCGATCTCCAAGCACAGGAAGAAGCTGAAGTTTCAAGGGGAGAAGCAGCTACAGGAGCTCCTGTAGGAATTCCTATAGTAGCTGATCCCATAGAAATCCAGCACCAACAGCAAGAGAGTGCAAACATGAAGGTTGAAAAGGCACCTGAAGCTCAGATCCAGCCAGAGAAGAACCTGCACAAGCACACAACCACACATCAGCAAGCAGAGACAACATGCAAAAAGGGAAATAAAGGCATGCAACAGAGAAAGCCACAACACCTCACAGCAAATACACTCAGATCACAAGTAAGTAACTAAGTCACTCCTCTGTTTTCATTTGTGTAATTAGAAGTCATGCAAAAGCAACAAGATGGTTGAGGTTGAATGAGGGAAAGGTGGCCAGTTAACTTGGCCACCTTCATCTAGTTGACTCCACTCATCCGAGATGTCACCCACACGTGCGCATAGTCAACTCCAGCACAAGATGCCAAGGACAGGTAGTGGAGGAAGTGTGAACTCCGATGCAATAATGAGGGATGATTACGAGGAGGGGCCATGATGACCAAGTAGGTGGGGACCAACGGTCCGAATATGGCCAACGTATACCTTTCCAACTTAGCACTCATCACTGAAAATATCCATAAAGGGTAATAAGTACTCCTCCCTGAGCATTCTCACCACCTTTTCCTTCATTCTCTCCTCGTAACTCAGCTACAACAGTCTCCTTGTGCCCCCACAGCCTCGTAACCACCGTCCTCCATCGATCTCTCCCATGTTCTTGCTCTCGACATTTTCTACAGGAGCACCTACAAGTTTTCTACATGAGCACCTACAGGAAATCTACAGGAGGGACAACAAGCTTCTACAGGAGGGGCAATGAGTCATTTTGAAGGGAGAAAACATGATTTTTAGCACAATTTTCGGTCTGAAGAGGTAGGGTTCATGCATGCCCCCTGTTGAATATCAATATATGAAATAAGTGGTCTCAATTTGAGAAGGAACTAAGTCATTAGGAGAGGAGAAAATACATTAAAAAAAAAAAAAAATTCCACTTATTTAAAAAAAAACACAGTCTCCTCTGTTTCTCTGTTTTTCTCAAAATTCTTTGTCTCCACCTCCATATTTGGTTTTCCAAAAGAGTATAGACAATATGACAGGAGGGTTTATGAGAAAGGAGCCCACTAACTCCACTAGGCTCCATGCACATCCTCAAGTGGTGGACATCTTCACAAGGGCAAACTGGATGAGTTTCTTTGAGAAATTCCAAGGGTTTGATGAGGAGATTTCCCAAGAATTTGTTGTCTCTCTGGTCCCTCACACAATAACACATGCCACTGTAAAAATTAGAGGCCTCTCCATGGAAATTACCACTGAATTCATCAGTAGGGTCACTACCCTTCCTCTTGGGCTGCCTTGGAGTAAAGATGAGAAACCAATTGGCCAGGCTGCCAAGAAGAACTTTTTCCAAAATAATGAAACCCCTGTTGAAGATAAAAATGGCATTAGAAGGGCTAGCATACCATATCCCTGGGATGAGGTTAACTATCAAATAATCAAATACATTTCTTGTGAGGGGAGGTACATAATTGTTTATGGTTATCACTCTATAATCCTCCAAGAATTAAGGTATGGCATGGACACTACAGCACCTCAGAAGCTCAGTATCCCTTCCTCTTGTAGTCCCTCATTGGCTCCAACACCAAGGTACAAGCAAGAAATTCAGAGCAGCTAGCTCACCATGGCTTAATCAAAATCCTAGTAGAGGAAGCCCTCCATACCTTTACACTCCCTATAGCATGGGAAGTTTTCCGAAACATGACAGCTGAGGATGACATAAAGGCCTTAACCTATGATGTCAGCCCTACTAGTAGTGAGGAGGAAGAACAGCAAGGGGGAGAAGGTGGAGCCAGGGGTGACATAGAAGAACAAGAAAGGAAGGAGGAAGGAACTGAAATAGAGGAGGAGAGAGCTGAAGAAACAGAGAAGGAAGAGACATAAAAAGAGGTAGAGAAGGAAGAACAAGGAGAAGAGTCCCCTGAGACTTTGGAAAGGGAGGCAGCAACTACCCTCACTACCCTCAGTACACCAATCAAGCCAAAGCAAAAGAGGAAAAGACAAACCTCCATGTATTTCAGGGCTAGGAAGAGCACAAGAATTAAAACAAGCAAACCTCAACCCTCTTCAAAAGTTCCAATTACCATTGAAGATTCACCCTCTGCCAAGGGGAAAGAATCTCCTTCCAAGACACCTATAACATATGAAAGGGGGACTCCTATATCTTCCACATGGAAGGAAAAGGCAGTACTACAGGACCCAAAAACAGTCCTATAGGAGGCTCAGACAGTTCTATAGGAGACACTGTCAAAACTATAGGAGACCCAAAAGCTTGAGAAAAGGATAGAAGGATAGCCACAGGGGAAGGAGGAAGCACAAGAGATACAAGAACCTGATCCCCAGCCTAGTGTTTCCTCCTATTACAATCTACTTGAGGGAGGAAGGATAATCCCACAGAAATTTGCAATTCCACTATTTTTTGAATTGGAGAAAGAAAGAGTAAGACCTCTAGTGTTTGTAGCTTTTTAGTAGGTTAATAGTCTAACTTTTCTTTGCTTTAGATCTTCTTCATCATGCTTACTTCCTGATTTGCAATAGTCTTCTTTCATGCTTTCCTTTCCTACAACATTTCTCAGCATTTCCTTTCATAGATCATAGTTTAGACCATTTTTATGCAAAACTCTGTTTTTCCTAAATGCATTCATTTCACTTGTTGCTTGATTTCCTTGGTTGAATGTTAGTTTCTATGCAGCAGATCTCTTCCAGTAGTAGGCCATCTTATCAGCAATCACACCCTCCATCTGATCCATGCCCTATAGGTCTCCCAAATCTCACCTCAATTTTGCCCTAGTTTCCTGCATTTTTCCATAGAACTTCTTCCTCTCTCCTTGAGCAAACCCAATCATATTTCTCTCTCCTGGTGATTCATGGTAGACCTTAGGTGCCCTAACACCTCATTCCAACCTTCATCCACCTTTTTCACCCACTCTCACACCCTCAAAATAGTGAAAACTGCTCTCGGCCTCCTCCTGTAGGCCTCTTGTAGTTTCCCTGTTTTCCTCCTGTAGATTTCCTGTGTCCTCCTATAGATTTTCCTGTAGGCTTTCTTTTGAAGGCTGAGTGTGGGAAAAGCCTCCAGAAGGCCACCTGAGACCTCCTAGGACCCATCCACACCATCCTACATCCTCTCAAGTCCCAAAACTACCTTCAACGCCACCTATCCGCTACACACAATAAATTCAATGCATGTCAAATTCACATAAAAACACATAAAAACCCAAAAATATGTTTTTTGCTTCTTTACTTCTAGAAATAGCATGGTTAGATGTCTTTTACTTCCTTGAGTAGGTAATGGCATTCATTTTATGGTTTTCATAATGCTTTCTACAAAAGTAGAATTAGTTGGTTAATGAGGGTTTACTAGGTTTGCTTTACATTTCAGTCTTTCTCCTTTCTACAGTTAGAATAGCATCTGTAGAGTAATCTTTCTTTCCTTACATCACATATAGAGATTATTCTGGAATTCATAGAAGTTTTCTTGAACTCCTAGTGATCTTGCACCGGCTGACCAAGTGACAACCTGCAGTGAGAACTAGTACTTGTGCATACATCACAGACGCTTTCAAGTTTGTTACGAACTACCGGGTTGATAAGAGTAAAGTAGGCAGCCTAGGAGTTGCAACATTATTGCTACAATACTGGTGCTCACCAAGAACCTTCCGACAAGGCCATGGTGAAGATCCTTAAAAAGACTATTGTAGAAAATCAAAAAAACTGGGATTCAAAATTGAAATTTTCCTTATGGGAAAATAGGGTTACTACTAGAAGGTGTACTGGGAAGTCACCTTTTGAGTTAGTATATGGAAAAATTGCTTTATTTCCTAGCCAATTAGTAAAACCTATTGTGGCACTTATTTAAGATGTTCAGAAAGAACCAAATGCACTCACAAGGAGAATGAATCACTTGGTGGAATTGAATGAAAATAGAGAAAGGGTAATGTAAAATCTACTCAATTACCAGGAGAAAATGAAATTAGTATTTGACAGGAAAGCTAGAGATATTATTTTTCAGCCTGGAGACTTAGTTCTACGTTGGGATGTAAGAAGTGAAGAGAAATGAAAGCATGGTAAATTTGATCCTCTTTGGTATGGTCCTTTCAAGATTGCAGAAGTCAGAGAAAATAACACCTTCATATAGGAAAACTTGGATGGTGACCTTATACAACTGCCAGTCAATGCGCAGTATTTGAAGCATTACTTCCAACATTGACTTCATTTCTTTCCTTCATTGTATATATCGGTGTAACCATTGTGAATATTCAGTGATCCCTTCATTGCAATGTTTCAGGCTATAATTTGACTCCATGCCCGAGGTGAAGGAACTAATTTGTGGTTCTTAGTGTTTTGACTTAAAACACTATCCCCAGGTGGAGCCAGACGTTGTAGCTCATTTTACTTTCATATGTATGTAGATATGTATGAATATATATCAGTGTTTAAATAAAATATATATAGATATATAATAGTAAAAGAAGAGAAAGCAAGACAAATGTTTTATATTTTGATTGATCAACTTTAATCAAGTGTTGTGCAAGTATTAAAGAAACTAGGTGGGGCCCAAATCCAATGTCACCGCGTTGGAGTTTAAAGGTCGGGAAAATTCAAAGGCGCGATGAAATAAAAGAGTAGGGCCCTGAGGATGGAGCAAACCCGACGGAATTACATGCCCGACGGTTAGCTCTCCTCATCCCCCCATAAGACTTTTCAATGCAAATGTTGATCGGTAGATCTACAGCAGAGGATGGTTACAGGGGGACTCCATCAGGTTTCTCCCTTACTGGAGTCTTCCCCCGTATGATGTCAGCAAGGGGAACGCGCTCCATCGGCAAGTGAGTGAGATGTGTCTGTTAAGATTTTCCACTCCACTATCATTATTCCACCTTTGCCACCTCATCCTCCACATCATCTACCCTATCATCCATCACTTTGCCAGCTCATTTTCCTTGATTTTCTCAAAATTAAAATTAATGTCATTTACCTACCCGTTACTCTGTTTCCCATAAAATCTTCTTTTTCATGCATTTCCCTCACTGTTATTTCCGTTCCTACTGTAAAAAAAATGAATTGTACCAGTTAAAAGTCAATTGTCATCGCCAGCTATTGTTCTGTCATCTTCAGAGAGCCTCAGCATTCAGAATTTGGAGAAAATTTCGAAGAAAGCTGCCATTACAGGTTTTACCTTTCATATTCCCTTGATGGACACAGAAAGGGATGTTTTTGACCCAGTTTGGTCACTTAATTATATAGAAACTATCATCATTTTTTTCTCAAACAATTTGAACCCCTTATGTATGATGGTGTTCTTAGGTCTAGTGTCCTAGCTGTCATAATTCCACAGACCTATAATTTCCTTGAATTTATATATTGGCTTATCTCTTCCCTTTACCCACATAAATGTTTTGTCATGACTAAATTATGGGAAAATGTCTTTCAAGTGTCAACTTTGTTAATTCAGCAAGCCCTATGCTTCCCAGTTGAAAATTATCACACTACATTCTCAGAAGAATCTTCACTTTCCACATTTCAAAACTTGTATTCTTCTAACTATGCTCAGCTCGGTTTCTTTTTAATGCCTAGTGGGAAAAAATTTCCTATGGAACCTCCTCAATTTCCTCTAGATACGTTTGTTGAAGAAGTCAAACCTGTGCTACAAATTCTGGCAAAAATCTTAGGAAAAGAAGACACCAACACTGTGGATAAGGCCATCTTAGGAATGTTCAGTCTAATGATGAACCCAGAAATAGTTTTTGATATACCTTCTTTCGGGGAAAAATGATAAATTCTCAATTATTAGATCTTCCTCTCACTCGTTGTTTTAGATTTCCATCTCTTGTCACATATCTCTTTTTATATATCCATGTGGAAAGGTTCATGCACTTAGGGCTGAATATCATGGACCCTAATAAAAACAAGCAATCAGTAGTGTTTTGGACTGATGTGATAAGAGACACTGGTAATGGCCAAGGATTGATGTATTTTTCCTCTTCTTTCCTATTAGTTGTTTATTCAATTTTTAACAGTTCTTCTTCACCCTGTTTCTTGCCAAAGGCTCAATCTATACTTCAACTCAGCAAAGATGTCAAAGTGGGTGCTTGGTTTCAATTTGAAGATTATTCAGAAATCAGATTATATGGAGCAGAAGTTGCCCCTTTTAGACTTCCAGTTTTTGTACCTATGAGGTTTTTTGCACTGGAGTTCATCAGGCATAGCTTGAATGTAGATCAGATACACTTTGTGCCAACAAAGAAGGGGTATTTATTTAAATTTCCAAAGATAATGGGACCTTTCATTGTAAACAACAGACAAGTTGTAGAAGAAGTACATAAATTACTTGAGGAGATGGATTTACAACTAGGTGAAAAATAGGCATATGACCCACATCACATTATTTCAAATAGAAGGGTGGAAAATTCTTATGATCCTTTTATTCATGAAGCTAAACTAGAAATACATAAATTGGCTAATGGAGGCCAATCTAGCTTATCAAGAGATATGGAAATTAAGACTCCTCATCATAGTGAGAAAAGTTTGAAAAGAGGCAGTGAGGATGTCATAGAATTAGAAGAAGAAACTGAGAGAATTTCAAAGAAGGCTAAGTTATCTGAAGGCGATAGCTCATCATTATTTCATCTACAATTAGCAGAAGTTGTCTGCACACCTTCTTCTTCTGTTCTAGAATAAGCTGACAAAAGTTCAGTCTCCATGATCAAACAGATGTACTCCCAGATTGAAGAAAGAAACAAAAAAGTCAAAGAAAATATGGATTCATAGGTGGAAGCACAATTTGTTTCCGACTATCAAACCAGATTGCTTTCAACTATGGATTTGGAAAGAAACCAACTTAAGTTAGCTTTCTCTTACCCTTCTACTTTAAGTGTATCTTCTTCTTCTGGTTTCAAGACTGTTAATTTGATAGTGGATGCTAGAGAAATTCCTTTGCCTGGTAAAATTAATCTACATAGTCAAACTAGGGAATTAATTTACAGTGAGTTGAAGAAAACATCCTTGGCTGTCAACAGAGCAGAAACTTTATTGGAAAAGGTGGTGACCCAATTAAAGTTGGAAAAGGATAATTCAAGAGCCTTAGTCACTCAAAATGAAGAATTGAAGAACATGATCATTAAAATTGGGGTGAATCCAGAAGATAAAAGTGTTGTTCAAAAGTTGTTGCAGGGAGTAGAAACATAGGTTCAGGTATTGAGAAAGAAATTGATGATGCCTGCAATAGAACACGTAATGGCACCAGAAGTAACACATGTAGAAAAGGAGAAAGAATCTTTGACTGAGGAGTTGATTAAAAGAAATGATGAAATTTCTAAGGTGAAATAAATACACATTGTTCTGCAACAAAAGATTGACTCACATGTTTGCACTAATGTAATACCAGCTGATTCGGAAGACCCAACTGATAAACTGACCAGGGTCATGACTGAAATGAATATTTCTGAGAATGAAATGAAAAAATCACAGAGACACTATGAAACTGCATTAAAAATCATAAAAGCTAATGAAAGGTAAATAGCCATGGCTAAGGAGACTGCAGAAAAATACATAGATGATTTTGAAGTTGCTTCTAAGGAGATCAAAGAATTGAAAGAGAAGGTGAAGGGAAACATTTCCCTTATTCAAGCTAGGGAGATTCTATGGAATGGCATCATTCATACTGTTAGAGATATCTAGGAATCATTGTCCATAGTGGAAGAAGAAAAGATCATCATCAGGGATCTAGAAAATCTTATTGTTGCAAATAAACAAAAGTCACAACAAAGAGCTCATTTTGCAAAGAAAATGATAGATTTCCTTAATTCATGATCTTCTCAGCAGTTAAGGGAATTAGGAGTTCAAGATAGAACTGAATATGTATTAGAGATAAAAAAAGTGATTATGAAGAACCTCTACAGGAAAACAATAGAGACAAAGTTAACAGAGGTCAAGGCAACTATAATGAAATTCAACACTGATTTTGATAAGATAACAAGAGCAAGTTTGCCTTCATGTTGGGACCAACAAGGTAATTTATTACCCTGGGAAACTTATGAGACTCTTCTGGTGGAGGCAAAAAGAAAAATTGGATCAACTCATGAAAGAACAATAGTGCTGAAAGGAATAACTATTGTAAACTATTTGCACAGGGATTTTCAATTGTCATGGTTGATGAGAACTCTTTTTGTGGACAAGCCAACATATAGCAGAATTACAAATTTCAGGATGGCGCATTCAAAGCTTGACAAAAATCCCAGTCCTAATACAACCATATGGAGAAAGTGCAGGGAATGGATGTCACCATCAGCAACTACTACAGAAGTAGGACCTTCATCTGCAGCCCAATCTCAAATCACCAAATAGAACAACACCACTTGTCATACATTTTTCGATCATATTAATATTTTATTTTTCCACTATTGTAATATTTTCGAAAGAACTATTTTAGAGTTCGAAAGAACTATTATAGAGTTTGAAAGAACTATTAGTTTTGAAGTAGTTAGGAAGTTATGAAATTTTGGGTAGTTGACAATTTTATAACTATGTTTGAGGTTTTGTATAAATCTTTTTCAAAAAGAGAAATGTGGGTTCTGAGTTCTGGACCTCAAAAGCAGAAAACACTTGTATCTTTTCATCTTTATATGGAATGCAATGAAGAAGTTTTAGTGATTCCAGACACTTGTTGAGTACAAATGTATTTTCTCTTTGTTTCATTTAATGTTTTCTTCATGATAAAGAGTAATGAAGCGGTTGGTCTTTAATATTACAATTCTGAAAACTAGTTCTATGTAATTTAAAGTTAAAATTCCTTAATAATGCACTCATCTTTCCTATTCTGTTAATTATATTTTCTTCTAAATTTGAAAACACAGATCTTGCATTAAGCAGCCTATGTTGGAGAATTTCCATTATCTTTCTTCTTTCATTTAAGTTTTAACCAACATCAGAAGGCCACTTCAGACAAAGTGTTTCTTTCCATTAAAGATTAAGAAGCATTGCCTTTAAAAATAATCTCTGAGGTTTGAACAATGGGACAACCAATCCATCTTTTCATTATTTTGAATAAATGTCTTGGGCACTGACCTCTCCTCAGTTGGAGGTTGTCTTCCAAGGTAAAACATCTCCAATCTAAGGGATTAGTTTCATCCTAACATGGGAAGGTTCCTCAACTTGAAAAACTACTAATGGAATAGTAGATTCATCAGTCCATAAGTATCCCACTGGTTTCGTCAGTCCCAATATAAGCCACTCTTAGTCACATGAGGAGAGCCTTTATGCAAATATGGGAAGGTTCTTCAACTAGAAAAACTATTGATAGGATAGTAGATTCATCAGTCCATAACTTCCCAGTGGTTTCCTAAGGCAAGCTACACTTTATGGATTCTTCAGTCCTTAGGCAAACCATCACTCAGTCCTAAGACAAGCCACTCTTAGTCACATGAGGAGAGCCTTTATGCAAATATGGGAAGGTTCTTCAACTAGAAAAACTATTGATATGATAGTAGATTCATCAGTCCATAACTTCCTAGTGGTTTCGTAAGGCAAGCCACACTTTATGGATTCTTCAATCCTTAGGCAAACCATCACTCAATCACAGGAGGAGGAGAGCCCAATATGGGAAGGTTCTTCAAGTGGAAAAAGTATTATGGAAGCATATATATCATCCTTTTTGGAGACTTTCCACTATCTTTCTTCTTTCATTTAATTTGTAACCAACATTAGAAGACCACTTCAGACAAAGTGTTATTTTCCATTAAACATTAAGAAGCATTACCTTTAAAAATAATATCTGTAGTTTTAACAATGGGACAACCAATCCATATTTTCATTATTTTGAATAAATGTCTTGGGCACTGACCTCTTCTCAGTCAGAGGTTGTCTTCCAAGGTACAACATCTCCAATCTAAGGGATTAGTTTCATCCTAACATGGGAAGGTTCCTCAACTGGACAAACTACTAATGGAACAGTAGATTCATCAGTCCATAAGTATCCCATTGGTTTCGTCAGTCCCAAGACAAGCCACTCTTAGTCACATGAGGAGAGCCTTTATGCAAATATGGGAAGTTTATTCAACTAGAAAACTATTGATAGGATAGTAGATTCATCAGTCCATAACTTCCCAGTGGTTTCCTAATGCAAGCCACACTTTATGGATTCTTCAGTCCTTAGGCAAACCATCACTCAGTCCCAAGACAAGCCACTCTTAGTCACATGAGGAGAGCCTTTATGCAAATATGGGAAGGTTCTTCAACTAGATAAACTATTGATAAGATAGTAGATTCATCAGTCCATAACTTCCCAGTGGTTTCCTAATGCAAGCCACACTTTATGGATTCTTTAGTCCTTTGACAAACCATCACTCAGTCACGGGAGGAGGAGAGCTCAATATGGGAAGGTTCTTCATGTGGAAAAAGTATTATGGAAGCATATATATCATCCTTGTTACGTAGTTCTTTAGAGAAGTAAGTACTAGTGTTCCCAGCCCAAGGACACACTTAGTGTTTCCTTAGCCTCCAAGTACCTGAATATATCTTTCCCCTATCTAGCAGTTTCCTCAATCCACAAGCTTACCAGTGGGTTCTTCAGTCCCTAGTCAAACCACTCTAGGTGACATCATTAGTTCATGTCAAGTCACTTCTTTCTATCCTTAGGCAACAAATGCTATTGGGCTTCTTCAGCTGGTTTGTTACTAAGTGACTCCCTTTGTCCCAATTTTCTTTATTTGTTTTCCTTCCTCTTCATGAATAATTATTTTTCCTTTCCCCTGGCTAACTCTAATCCTTGTTCATCCATATAATCCTCTTACATGAAAGCCCCTCATTCTTTTCCTTCTCCTTATCAATAAATCCCTTCACAGCCTCCATTGCCATTGTCACAAATGTATGTTAGTTGTTGAATCGTTCACCCTGCACTCTTTGTCTTGTCTGTCAGTCTCTAGCTAGTGGTTCTTTTGTGTTTGTGTGGTTTTGGGGATGTCGTTACAACAACTCCCTACATCAATGCTCAACCTATCATCCTCTGCTCACTCTGCCCTTGCCAACGTAGCCCACTCTTGTATTTAATTTTGTCCTATTTTCCTTGTGGGTTCACCCTGTTAGGAAATTATATATTACAGAGCAACGGAACACATAAAATATTTCAGAAATATAAACACAGAAAATGCATAAAAAAAGAGAGACACAGATATACGTGGTTCACCCAATTTGGGCTACATCTAGGAAGAAACAACCAGTCCTTCCTTTTATATTATCCAACAAACTAAAGAGATACAACCTACAACAGATCCACTGTAATTCCCTCTTCACTCTCAATCTCCTCTCTCTTCCTCACTCAGAATATAGATATGCATAGACGCAATACAATTCCCTCATATATAGTGAGGGGTGTTAGTAAATTATATATTACGGAGAAATGGAACACATAAAATATTGCAGAAATATAAACACAGAAAACGCACAAAACAAGAGAGACACAGATATACGTGGTTCACCCAGTTTGGGCTACGTCCACCCCGAACAGCCAGTCCTTCCTTTCTATTATCCAGCAAAATGAAGAGACACAACCTACAGCAAATCCGCTGTAATATCCTCTGTTTTCTCTCACAGTCTCACCTCTTTGTTTCTCGCTCACAGAATACACATCTATTTCACAGCCTCAAATACAATACCCTCATACAAAGAGAGAGGTTGCCTTCTAGGGCAAAAAACCCTAAACTAAACATAAGTTCTACCATCAGATCATCCGCCTAATGAACGGCCCAGATTGACTAGAAATTACTATACTTTTACAAGGCAATTTTACATTTGTTTTTAGCTTCGAGGGCGCTGCCCCCGAGCCCCCGCCGGGGGACCGCTGGCCCCGGACCCCCCAGCCGGGGGGGATCGGCCCTCCCCGGTCCTCCACGGGGGGGACAAGTCCCCCCTGCACCCCCCCGCGTGGAGGGGTGTATAAACTTCCTGGGGTATACACCGGCTGAAACAAAGACCTCTGAACAATCATGCTCCACACACAACAAGGGGTTGCCTTCTAGTGGAAATAAACATAAATTAAACATAACTTCTACCATCAGATCTCCGCCTAATGAACGGCCCAGATTGACTATGAAATTACAACATTTTATAAGGCAATTTTACATCTATTTTTAGCTTCGGGGGCGCTGCCCCTGATCCCCCGCCAGGGAGGGGCTCCGAAAGGTCACAGTCCCCCCCCCCGGACCCCCCCTGCAGTGTATATTTTATAGGCGGCTTTGCCGCCCCATTACAAACTGGGGTCCAATGTGGCGATACCTTTGAATATAGAAGATAATCAGGCTCCACACCCAACAATCTCCCACTTGGAGACTTATTATAGAAACTCCACCGTTGCTTCATTTGCTAGACAATGAATCCACTTTGGACCTCATTGTTTCTCATCTTCTTCATCATACTTGAAGACTAATTGGAGCTGAGCAGACTCTCAGTTTCTCCTTGGTTACAACTTTTGTTAACATATCTGCAGGATTCTCGCTAGTGTGTATCTTTTCCATCTTCAACTGTCCATCTTCCAATGTTGACTGTATGAAATGGTACTTGAGCTGTATATGTTTAGTCTTTGAATGAAATGCAGAGTTCTTTGCAAGATGTATGGCACTCTGGCTATCACTGTATAATCTGCCCAACTCCTGCTTCTTACCCAATTCATCCAGAAACCTTTGTAACCAAATCATTTCTTTACTAGCCTCTGTAGCAACAACATACTCTGCTTTTGTTGTTGAGAGTGCAACAACACTTTGCAGTTTTGAGACCCAACTGATAGATGTTCCACCTACAATAAACACATACCCTGTGGTGCTCCTCCTGTTATCTCTATCACCCGCCATATCTGCATCAACATATCCCTATAGAGTAATGTTTGAACCACCAAAGCATAATGCTTGATTTGTGGTACCTCTCAAATACCTGAGAATCCACTTTATTGCCATCCAATGTTCTTTTCCTGGATTGTTCATGTACCTGCTTACAACTCCCACTGCATGTGCAATATCAAGCCTTGTGCAGATCATTGCATACATTAAGCTTCCAATTGCTGATGCATATGGAACTTTAGACATATCAGCCATTTCTTCCTGAGTCTTGGGACACATTTCCTTACTTAGTTTGAAATGGCTAGACAAAGGTACACTAACTGGTTTTGCATTCTGCATATTAAACCTTTTCAACACCTTTTGTATGTACTCACTCTGAGACAATGTTTATTTGCGATTCTTACTATCTCTAGTTATTCTCATAACAAGGATTTGTTTTGCAGCACCCAAATCCTTCATTGCAAACGAGTTTGTCAATTTTCTTTTGCGCAAATTTGTTTCCTGCATGTTAGAACCTGCAACAAGCATGTCATCTACATACAATAACAATATAATATAGCTGCCATCGTTTTGTCTTTTGTGATAAACACAATGATCAGAGTGACATCTAGTATAACCTTGTTTGGACATAAACCTGTCAAATTTTAGATACCACTGCCTTGGAGCCTGTTTTAAGCCATACAAGCTCTTCTTCAACCTGTACACTAGTTTCTCCTTCCCTTTTACCTCATATCCTTGTGGTTGTTGCATATATATCTCTTCCTCCAAATCCCCATGGAGAAAAGTTGTCTTTACATCTAACTTCTCAAGATGCAAATCTTCAGCTGCTACAAGACTTAAAATAGTTCTGATTGAAGTCATTTTAACAACAGGAGAAAACATATCATCAAAGTCTATACCCTTTTTCTATGCAAACCCCTTCACCACAAGTCTAGTTTTATACCTTTGTCTACCTCCATCTTCTTCCTTCAACCTGTAAACCCATTTATTCTGCAATGCTATTTTACCTGCAGACAACTTGACTAAGTCCCACATCTGGTTATGTGCTAAGGAGTCCATCTCTTCTTTCATGGCTTGCTCCCACTTCTTCTTGGTTTCTACCTGCATTGCTTCTTCATAACATTCTGGTTCACCATAATCAATTAACAGTACATAATATAATGAAGGAGAGTATCGTTCAGGGGGTCTACTTATCCAAGTAGATCTTCTAACACCACTTTCAGGTGTTTGAGGTGCTTGTTTTTGTTGTGGTTGTTGTTCTGACCGTTGATCATTATGATTTTTAGGCACCATCACTTTTTCTGTGATCTCATCAAGCACTATGTATTCTCTGTTTTCTTTTTCTTGTTTCTTTTCCTGCAGCAGATCCTTATACAAAACCTTTTCATTGAATATGACATCTCTGCTCCTAATGATTTTGTGTTTTTCATAATCATAAAAGCGATAACCAAAATCATTAACACCATATCCAATAAAAGTAAATTTCTTTGATTTTTCCTCAAGCTTTGTTCTATTTTCTTTATTCATGTGGACAAAGGCTTCACAACCAAAAGTTTTTAAAAATGAGTAGTTTACCTTTTTACCTATCCATGCCTCCTCTATAATACCACCATCCAAGGAACTTAAAGGCCCTCTGTTTATTAGATAAAGAACAGTATCTACAGCATCTGCCCAAAATTGTAAAGGCAATCCTGCATGCAATCTCATGCACCTTGCACGCTCCATGATTGTGTTGTTCATCCTTTCTGACACACTATTTTCTTGTGGTGTTCCTGGAACTGTCTTCTCTCTACAAATTCCATTCTCTGAATAGTACCTATCAAACTCTTCGCAGCAATATTCACCTCCATTATCTAATCTGAGACACTTCAACCTTTTTCCTGTCTCATTTTCAACCAAAGCTTTCCATTTCTTGAAAGTATCAAATACATCAGATTTATTTTGAATACAATAAATCCAGGTTTTTCTGGTTGCATCATCAATAAAAATAACATAATATTGAGAGCCACCAAGAGATGATACCTGAGCAGGTCCCCATACATTTGTATGCACAAGCTCTAATTTTTCACTCTTATTTTCTTTCCCAACTCTAAGGAATCTGACTCTCTTCTATTTTCCATAAACACAATTCTCAGAATTTTAAATCAACATGCTTCAAACCTGGCAACAAATTTCTTGAGTGAAGAATCTGCATCCCCTTCTCACTCATGTGCCCAAGCCTATGATTCCACAATGTTGTATCGTCTCCTGCAGAGGTTAAATCATTCACAAAATTAGAAATACCATTGCATAAATACAATGTACCAACCTTTTCTCCTTTTTCTATTACCAGGGATCCTTTAGTGGCCTTCCAGGTTTTATCTGTGAAAGTAGTTACACAGCCTTCACCTCCTAACTGCCCTGTTGAAATCAGATTTTTCTTCAAATCTAGAACATGCCTTACCTCCTTCAATAGCCATTGATTTCCATTTTTCTTTTTTATGAAAATTGTACCCATTCCAATGATTTTACAAGGTTTATCATCACCCAATTGAACCTATCCAAAATCTCCTTGAACATAATCATGAAAATGTTTCCTATCAGGTGTGGCATGGAATGAGACCCCTGAATCTACCACCCAGGCATCAATAATATTTTCTAATGAAAGAATCAAAGCATCTTGCAACACATCACCTATCACATTCACTTCATGATTGTTTTCTTGTTGCGCATCTCCTTCTTTTCCCTTCTGAGACTTGCAGTCTCTCTTCAGGTGTCCTTTCTTCCCACATTTCCAACACACTATCCTTGATCTGGACTTGTATCTGCCTTTTCTTGACTTACTATGATAACCAAGGCTCTTTCCTCTTTCCATTTTTCTTCCCCTAGTCTATACAGTCAAATCATTACCTGATGTCTCATCGGAGCTCTTCTGTCGCATTTCCTCGCTAAGGATTGCACCGACAACATCATCAAACTTTAAAGTACTAGATCTAGAGACAGAGTTACTAATGGCCATAACTAAACCATTCCAACTTTCTGGCAATGAGCACAAAAATAACAAAGCCCTAACCTCGTCATCAAAAGTTACGCCTACAAAACTTAACTAACTAGTAACTGTATTTAATTCATTTAAATGATGAGCAACAGATCCACCTTCTAACATCTTCATATTAAATAAACGCTTCATAAGAAATACCTTATTTGAGGCCAAGGGTTTTTCATATAGTTTGGCCAATGTCGACATTAAACCCTCTGTTTTCGTTTCCTTTGAAATATTAAACGCTACTGATGCCTCTAGGCACAACCATATTGTTCCAAGTGCTTTTTTGTCAAGAATATCCCATTCTGTGTCTGTCATACTCGTCGGCTTCTTTGCCTTTCCACTCAATGGTTGGTACAAATCTCTCTAATACAAATAATCTTCCATCTGCATCTTCCACAACTGGTAGTTTTGGCCGTTAAATTTTTCGACCCTAAACCTACCATCTTCTGCCATTGCTCCCACTCGAACTAGGAACCCTTCTCTCCTACGAGTTTATTAGCCAAATAGACCTTCGACTCTCATACCAGTTGTTAGGAAATTATATATTACAGAGCAACGAAACACTTAAAATATTTTAGAAATATTAACACAGAAAACGCATAAAACCAGAGAGACACAAATATACGTGGTTCACCCTGTCTGGGCTACGTCCATGGAGAAACAGCCAGTCCTTCCTTTTATATTATCCAGCAAACTAAAGAGATACAACCTACAACAGATCCACTTTAATTCCCTCTTCGCTCTCAATCTCCTCTCTCTTCCTCACTCAGAATACAAATATGCATAGACGCAATACAATTCCCTCATATATAGTGAGGGGTTTCATTCTAGGGAAAAAACCCTAAATTAAACATAACTTCTACCGTCAGATCTCCACCTAATGAATGGCCCAGATTGACTACAAAATTAAAACATTTTACAAGGCAATTTTACATCTATTTTTAGCTTTGGGGGCACTGCCCCCAATCCCCCGCCGGGGGGTCCCAAAGGTCACAGTCGCCCCCCCAGACCCCCCCTGCAACATATATTTTACGGGCGGCTTTGCCGCCCCATTACGAAGTGCGTCCAATGCGGCGATACCTTTGAATACAAAAGATAATCAGGCTCCACACCCAAGGAGGTACGGTGGTTGTCCTCTTCTCTTCCAACCTAATTAAAACATGTCATCCTATTAAAGGAAAATACTTCAGCCTGCATGTTGAAATTAAATATTCCATCTTCCTCAAGCAATCTTCCTTCCCCAAGTTGTGGAATATGTGTCCCAATTTCTCAACCATTTTAATTTTAATAAAAATAATTAAAGTGTTTATGATAGGAGAATAAGCCATGGGTTGTCAAAAACCACACCCCCTTGGAGGAATACCATCCTTGGTGTTCTGATTCCTAAACACAAAAGAAAACATGCTTAATTACAATATAAATCACAATGAGATTTATATTTACAACTCATTTATATTAAGCTTTCACATACATAGTTTCTTGCCTAGCAACTCAATGGATATAGAATCCATTAAATCAACCATCTTTCAATGGCTCTTTTTGCAATTTATAGTACTTTTGTTGGACACTCTAATATCTTCAAGTTTTTATTGTTCATCTTTTCAACGATATTTATTCACCCAAGTTGGGTAGTTCCCATACATTCCTACATCATTCCATATAATCTTTCATGAGATTCATCATAAAGAAATTGAAATAATTTAAATCTTAACTCTTTCCCTCCTTGTCTTTTAGGCCTAGCCCATTTGAATATCTTCTCATCCCCCAAGGTACTACATTCAACATCACTCCAATTTAACCACTTAGTGTGGTTTCCAACAATGTGTGTTTTCTTAGACCCAAGGCACAATACTTATTGTGGTTATCCCACTCCACATAGTATTTAGTCAACACCATCTTCACATCTAGTCCCATGGATGGGTACTCAACCATTCACACACATGTTATTGTCAAATCCCACTTATCATTTGTTCTCAACATATTCTCATTGTTACACAAAACTGTCTAGTGTAGGGATTCAGGTAGAGCACAAAGAGTCTTAATTCAACTTTTGGAGAGAGATGTATATGTCTATATAGATATATATATATATATATGAGGTTTTTTAGTTATGTTTCCCTCTATTGGAATAAGAGTGAACTTTTCCAGCAACTTCTCAATGGTGCTTCCACCTGTGTTCTTAGCCTTCCCCCTAGGTGACATCAGGTGTTATCAACCCACTAGCCCTAGGGTACCTTAACCTCTCAGAAGTACTCAACTGGCATAGTCTCTAGTTGGTTTATTAGCCCCGAGTGCACAGCTAGTGCTCTATGATTCTCAGCCAACAAGCCTTCTAGGTTTCTCATCTTGACTGTCATCTGAGCATCTCTGCTCCACCAAACTCTCTTCTGACATGAGCACAACACTTAGTGAAGTACATGCCCAATCCTATGGTCAAGGACTTCAATTAGTAGTTCATATACCTACCACCACAACCATCAAAATTTCCTTGCCATTAATCACGATACAACATGGGCACATAAAATTCATAATCACATGATAATTAAAATCATAAATTAGCTCAGTCTTTCCCCTTCCCCATTGATTCCTCACATAATTGGGAATATCATTAGACAACTTATTTATATTATCCCAACCAGCCATTCACATATGCATCATATAAAATTTTAAACCGCCATTCTTCCTGACAAGAACCTGTCAGTCACAATGGGATATATATATATATATATATTCACATATATCAGGTAAGATAAAGGTTTATAGAAGCTCCTTTGTGACATTTTCATGGTTTCCATATCCCTGTCCATTATCCCATGGATTAAACCAACTCACTTGGCTACTCCAAGTTCCTTGAAACTCATTAGGTAGCCTTATCGGGTTACCCAAACATGCCAATTGTAATTCTTGTCACTTACATAGTCATACTTTTAAGGATAACTTGCTTATCCTACTACTATTATGGTTCTCTACTAAAATTGTGTCATACGAGGAAACATCAATGTTCCTTCACTGCATCCTAATACAAGAATGCATTTGCAAACACACACACACACAGATACTAGTCATACAATTTTAAATTTAGAAAACTTCCTATATCATACAAGATATTTATAATATTGAGAACAAAAATTCCATATATATATATATATATATATGGAATTGTTGTTCTCAATATTATAAATATCTTGTATGATATTGGAAGTTTTTTAAATTTTAAAATTGTTATATATATATATCTATATATATATATATATATATATATATATATATATATATATATATATATATATCCAATTAGAAATAGCTATACTATGCAATACAAGCAACACAGGGATTTCCCCAATCCCTCTTATGTTGAGAGCTTTCACATGCACATTCATCACAAGTGTGTAAGAACATACCACTTAGCCAATAGTGTTGGTACACTATAAAAATTATGCACCAAAATCATGGAATAAGTTCTACAAAAATAAGGAAATAACAAGCATCCATGGTCACAACAATAGACTATCCACACCTTCAAAATCCTATTAGAAAACACATGCAATACCCTTTCATTTTTCAATAAAATCAATCATACCATAACATCCTTGTAGTAAGCATACAATCCACAATCAAATGTTACAAGTAGTATACAATCATATTCCATTCTGTTGTTGCACCTAGAGCTAGAGCTCCAATCCATCTCCAATGATCTAAGCATTGGACCTACTGCTCTGTTAATTATGTAAGAGGGCACCAACTTATTCCGAAAGGTCTAGCATTGAAAATTTTCTCTGATATCACTTTGTAACATACCCCCTTAACAACCATAGCCCACATTAAGGCTAATAGGAGGGAGTTAATATGATGACTTGATCTCCAAATTCCTATTATGGAAATGGGGTCTAAATTTTTCGCTCTTTTTTAAACTTCTTAAAGTACAAAATAAGCATCACCATCGTGTCTTTCTCATCAATACCTTTCCGAAGATATAAATTTTACCCCAATCTGACTTATGGATTGAAATATATGGTTGATTAAACATTTACCTAGTGATTGTTCGCAATGTCACTTGGTTGTGCCATGTGGCACCCATGTGGACCCCACGTAGTGCCCATCTGGCAATCCATGACATGCCATGTATCACTCTCGGAAATTCCACATCATATGTCATCCTTGACTAGGTCATTCTTGAATGGGCCACGTCACCCCCTTGTGGCCCCCATCAGACCCCCACCCATGGGTTGCAATTTACCATTCCCCATTATAATGCATTTTCCGCCTAGACCCTATTAACAACCCAAGAATTATGGGACATTAAAATTCACATTACTCAATGGAGGGCTCTTCGTCTACCACAGACTATCAACACAGACTCTTCACCCCCCTTCACACTTAACCCCTACGCTCTAGGTTTGGTGCCCAATAATCTGGCATTGTGACATTCTCGTTTACTTTTGGTTACTCCCTCCATCTATTGGCATCCATCCATTTCCCTTCACAACACTTGGCACATATGTGCACTACCCGATGGCTGGTGCTTGAGACAACAATTTTCCCGTAACCTGTTGTACACTTTCCCTTCTAATAGCCTCTATTTGTTGGCCCACTTCGCTATCACTTTTATGATGCCCTCTGACTTAACATCATGCTAACATCATAACCTCCACATGGCCTCCTATCAAAGTTCCATGTGTCACTCAATTTACTCCCACTTAGCCCTGCCAAAAGGTCAATTTTGAGTGTCATCTGCCATGCCATGAAGGCACCATGTCAACCCCCTCTTTCCACGTCACACGCCATGAATCCTTTGCCCCACTAGCTTCTCGGCCCCTTGTAAATTTGAATTTCTCCATTTTAATAAAATTTGGTGTTCTTAGCGTTCGCACAATTTATTGGCCCCGTGGCCTAAGCGATGCCTAGACCATCAATTGTTGGACCTACCATCCATCCTGGCCCCATCTCCCTAGGCCACATATGCACATTATTGAACCCTCCAGTGGCCTGGTGCCCCAAGGCCTTAGGATGATAACTCCTCCTATCACTTGACAGTTCCAGGTCATGTTATACACACACACACACACATGAGTGTGGCCATCAACAATTAGCCGGTTTTTTCTACCCTTCTTGAATTTACCCCTACACATATAAATGTAGATACATCAGTATTGCTATGATGCCATGCATGACTCTATCGAGCCCTAAACATACAATCATGGTGCCTCTCCATTAGGGCGCTACAAGGCACAAGGCCTATCCCTCTTGATCTTAATACAAACTGAGTCCATCCCAACAGTGACCTCCTGAGTTTTTCGATACAAAAACCAAACCCTGATAACCAAGTTATTTCAATTCAAGCATTCAATTAAATTAATAGAGAGGGCCTCTCTCTCATTACTCATGCCATTTAGACCAAAATACAGACATATAATGGACAAAATAATAATCACATTCCTTAGAGGATATTCAATGGTAACATCATCCCTCTTTTATCAAAGAACCTCATGTTTTCATCTTAATGTAAACAATTTAAAATCTTAGTGGATGATATGTAGAAATTCAATACATGAAAGAATAAGAAAACACTAACTTAATAGACATACAAGAATCAACCATTGCTCATCAATAGTAAAAAACTTGGCATTATTCATTTACAAAGGAATTTATGTTCCTCAACTCAATAGAAGCATTAAACCAACACATTGAACCATCATTAAAAGAAGTCATCAAATTGACACAATAAGCATATGCATGACATTCAATGCGCAAGAGCTTGAGTAAACACTTATCTTATAAGAGAAGTCTTGAAACTGAGTTGGAGCTTCAACTCACCACCCAACCTCAAATGAGCTATAACCAATATTTATTGCAACTATCACCCCTGATTCAAATTCTAAATCTTAAGGAGGAGTTATTACTGTTGGACACAGATTGTCATTGATGTCAATATGGCAATATTCAAGAGGAGGAGACAGAGCATATTGGAACCAAGAGGAGAAAATGGAGCCAAGAGGAGCAGACCAAGCCAGAGGAGCCACATTGGAGCAAAGAGGAGCTATAGGAGGAGCCACATATATATATGCCATATATATGCCAAAGAAGAGGAGCTATCAGAACATATCGGAGGAGCCACATATATATATGCCATATATATGCCAAAGAAGAGGAGCTATCGGAACATATCGGAGCAAGAGGAGCCATCAGAGGAGCAAATGCAGCAAACAGAGCCATATATGCCACAGATCATATAAACATGCATATAACAGCCTATTGGGAGCCATCGGGAGCAGAACTCATATAGATATGTTATCGGGCTTGTAAAACCCATGTATGCATGCTTTAACATTATCGGCGGTTAAAAACCATATATATATGCATTCACAACTATCGGCGGGCACATAATACAAATACACTATCGGCGGAGAAGTTTATATATAAAGGCATTTATATGTATATCGGCGACATTGCTAATCGGCGGTTCAGCTATGTGCCACCACTGACACCTCCGATTGTGATAATAATGCGAACCCGACACAGAATTATGTTATGGTTGAATGCTATATCGCATCCGCCCATCGCAACAATACACAAAGGCATGACACTCTCCTGATCGCCGATTGCAATAAGGTTGCGGACCCGACGGGAATATAGACTGTGGCTTAATATCATATCGCATCTGCAGTGATCGCAAGACATAAGGGATGACGCTATAATCTGCCGATTGCGATAGAGGCATGGACCCGACAGACTTATTAAAAACAGTCTATAATATATCGCATCCGACATTTCGGAGCGGGTATCGGGAGTGGTAAAGGCCCTGCCTCCGATTGTGACAATATACGCGGACCCGATGGCATATCAAAGATTGATTGTATAATATATCGCATCCGGCATTTCGGAGCGGGTATCGAGAGTGGTAAAGGCCCTGCCTCCGATTGTGACAATATACGCGGACCTGATGGCATATCAAAGATTGATTGTATAATATATCGCATCCGGCATTTTGGAGCGGGTATCGGGAGTGGTAAAGGCCCTGCCTCCAATTGCGACAATATACGCGGACTCGATGGCATATCAAAGGTTGATTGAATAATATATCACATCCGGTCCATCGCATCGGCCATCGGCCCTTTGTGATCGCCGATTGCGATGAATGCTGCGGACCCGATACATTATAGATACGGGTGCTATGATCCTTGAAGTCCGCCTTTAGCGCTTTTTCGCTTGTTTTTTCATATATTTCCTATGTAACTCAAAAATGTCGTGCACTGGGTTCTGAGGCAAAAATACTATAAGGAATAGTCCCGATAGTGCGGGAGACCGAATCATGGCGATTATGATTGGGATAAGATGTGGTTGTCTATTAAATGAGGCGGCTCCAGTGTATGCCTGCGATCATGAGAAAAACAGGAGTGTTGTTACAATTTTGATATATGTATCCTGTGAATATTGGAACGGTTGGATAGACAGAGGGAACTGAAGTCCGGGAAGCCGAAGAAGCAAGCAAGAGAGGAGGTAACTGATAGGGTAAGCAAGCGTTGAGGAATCCAAAGAGCCTGCGGAGAAAGGAAGCCAAAGAGCCAGCGAGAAAGAGGAAATGAATGGACAGAGGCATGGAATGTATAAAAGTAGCAAAAACAGAGAACTGAGGTTGTCGTTGGTGTATGGTATAACTTGAGTATGAGATAGTGGAAGCAGTAGAGATAAAGGGGGCAGCAGAAACAGTGGAAGCTGAAAAGAGTGCAGCAGCACACCAGTGTATACCAAAGAGGTTGGAGCCTTAGAATTAAACAGGATTGAAGTCCTTGGGAGTTGGTGCTCCTAAGTCCAAGATTGGTGTCTTGGCAAAACAGAGTTGGTGCTCTGGAGGTTGGAGCCTCACTGAAGTCCAAGTTGGAGCTTGGCAACTATTCACAATTAGATATATATTAATATTGTATTTATTTCATTGCACTGTTTTGCGTTTCTTTAATAAAAGCATTAATTCCAGCTGTTGATTTCTGTGGTCTGTGTATACATATACAAATATATATATGTTTTGGGAATCACTAGAACAATTAAAAAGAATTGTAAGAAACACTGATTCACCCCCCCCTCAGTATTCCCAACAATTGGTATCAGAGCCAGCTTCTTCATTCTAGCCTAACAGCTTGAAGAAGGATCCGCAGCCATGATGAGAAATCACGAAGCATCAGGAAAACCTCCTCTGTTCGATGGCACTAACTTTGGTTTCTGGAAGAAAAGAATGACTTACTACTTAATGTCCCTTGGACCTGAAGTCTGGCATTTTTATCAAACTGAATACCAAACAACTTCCACTCTTCCAACAGACCAAGATGACAGGAAAGCCTACATCGCAAATGCAAAGGCCATGAACTCCATCACTAGTGGAATCACTGATTCCGAGTTTACAAAAATCATGCACTGTACCTCTGCCAAAGAAATGTGGGAGAAGCTAGTTGGCTTGTACGATGGAGACTCAAAAGTCAAAAAGGCAAAGCTTCAAACTCACAGAAGACAATTTGAAAGTTTGAAGATGGAAGATGAAGAAGATATTGCAGCATACCTCCTTCGAGTAGCTGAAGTAGTAAATTCCCTGAAAGGATTGGACGAAAAGGTGGAAGAAAGTACCATTGTTCAAAAGGTATTAAGGTCTCTTCCAGACATATTTGACTCCAAAATAAGTGCTATAGAAGAAGCAAAGGATTTAGATACCCTCAAAATGGATGAACTTCATGGAATTCTCACTGCCGATGAAATGAGGAAAGGTGGCCCTAGCTCCAAAGATGCAGCATTCAAGGCCTCAAAGGGAAAGAAAGGAATGACTGTAGTGATGAGTCAGATGTGGAATCCGAATTGGCTCAATATGTACGAAAGCTGAAGAGAGGATCTAAGCTTAAAGGCAAGTATCCTCTTATCTATTTCAAATGTGGTAAAATAGGTCATTATGCAGCAAAATGTCCTCATAAACATGACAGTGATGATGAAGGAAATTCTAAAAGAATGGCACATAAAAAGAAAGGGTTCAATAAGAAAAACTTCTTCTCCAAGCAAGATGAGTCTGATGAGGATGAGTTTATGGTCATCAAAGAGAAATCAGATGAGGAAAGTGATCATGATGAAAGCCAAGAAGCATTATTCATGGCACTCACAGATGATGATGATGACTCGGGGCTAGAAGGAAATGTAGATGAACTGTTAATAAGCGCCATTGAAGAAAACGAGAAACTACGGAACAAAATCATTTCTCTCAAAGTGGAAAATGAGGAAATAAGAAGGAGAGAAGATCTCTTGGAAGCAAAACTTAAAGAAAAAGAAGAGACTTGTGAAGAACGCGAGGCCGAAATAGTATCTTTGAGAAAGGAGTTGGAGCAAATTAAAAAGGGTTGTAAAAGCTCTCAAATACTTGAGACTATTCTGAAAAATCAAAAACCTCAACATGATAAGTCTGGAATAGGTTTCAAAGGAGAATCCTCAAGCACTAAGAAAAGTGCGAAAAGCTATGCCGATGCACTTTCCTGCAATCCAAAAGATGAAAAAGTATGTTATCAAAAGTGCATCCCAGATTCCAAGAATGAAGAAAGAATTACTCCAAAGAAGAATGTGGAGTCGAATCATGGACACTACAGCAAATACAAACCTGTACTCCACTAGGGGCCCATCAAAAATCCAAAGGACGAGGGAGGAGTAATTCCCAGGAAGGAAATCGACTTAAACCGTGGTTGCTTCAAAACCATCTTTCTTGGACACTGTTTTCACTGTAAAAACTTCGGTCACCAAGCTAGACACTGTATGGCTCGCAGAAGTGAAAAGAAAACGCAAAAGGACCGAGTAATCAACTCATATGCCCCCAAAAGGCGGGGACAAATCAAAACCTTCAATTCAATTGATCCCTTGACCAAATTTGATCTGACTTGCTCTTTTTGCTACAATAATGGACACTATGAACAAGACTGCCCACTCAAAGGAAGAAAGACGAGTAGCAAGAACTCTGGCATGGACAAATGCGGCCTGGCTCTATTTGCCCAAAATAATGGAAACCAGTGGTTTGTGGATAGTGGGTGCTCCAGACACATGACAGGAGACAGAAGGAAGTTTATCTCACTGAGAAAAAAGGAAGGGAATGTGTCCTTTGGAAGCGGAACTGGAAAAATTGCAGGAAGAGGAACAGTTACTCTGATCAATGGAAAAGGAAAAGCTCAAGATGCTCTGCTGGTTGACGGACTCAAACACAACCTTCTGAGTGTCAGCCAAATCTGTGATCAAGGACATAAGGTTGTTTTCAGCACCAAAGACTGTGAAATAAGGAACTCTACCTCAGGGAAACTTGTGGCAAAAGGGGTGAGAACACCAAACAACATTTACATTCTGAACAAGATTCAAGAAAATAAATGCTACTTGAGTCAGACAGATGAGAGTTGGCTGTGGCACAAGCGACTTGGACATACAAGCTTCAAAAATCTGATCAATATCAGCAAGATCAAAGCTGTACAAGACATCCCAAGGCTGTTCAAACCAAATCAAGCAGTGTGTGGTCCATGTCAACATGGAAAGCAGACCAGAACCAGCCATAAGACAAAGGAACACTGTAAATCGAAGCCCTTGGAGATCATCCATGCTGATGTATGTGGGCCAACTAGAAATCAAGCACTCCAAGGAGAAAGGTACTTTGTGTTATTTGTTGATGATTATACTAGAATGATGTGGATACATTTCATAAAGTATAAATCTGAAACTTTTGAGTGTTTTAAGAATTTCAAAGCCCTTGTAGAAAATGAAAAAGATTCAAAAATTAAGTGCCTCAAAATAGACAGAGGAGGAGAATTCACATCTAACGAGTTCAGTAAGTTTTGTAATATTCATGGAATTAAAAAGGAATTCTCGGCTGCTAAAACACCTCAGCAAAATGGGGTAGTTGAAAGACGAAACCGAATAGTCCAAGAGATGGCAAGAACCATGCTATTAGCAGCAGACTTACAGCCTAGATTCTGGAGAGAAGCAGTAGGGACAGTTGTCTATACACTGAATCGGACTCAATTGAGACCAAATTGTGATAAAACTCCTTATGAGCTATGGAAAGGAAGACATGCTTCGATGAAGTACTTTAAGATCTTTGGAAGCAAGTGCTTCATAAAAATAAATGATGCCACACCCGGAAAGTTTGATTCTCGGGTTGATGAAGGGATATTTCTTGGATACTCTACACGGAGCAAGGCTTACAAGTGCTACAATTATCGACTGAAGAAAATAGTGGAAAGCATTGATGGAAAGGTTGATGAAGATCTTCCAGAAAAGGAAATTGAAGAACATGAAGATGACTTTCTCATTGAAGAAGAAGAACCTACAAGAGAAGAAGTAGATGAGAAAGAAGAAGAAGAAGAAGAAGAGGAAAGAGAACCACCTAATACCCCTTCAAAGATGAAATATGTCCAAAAACATCATCCAGAAGAGCAGATCATTGGCGATAAAGATGAAGGTGTGCAGACCCGAAGAAGGATATCAATCACACCCAAGAGAAAATTCATTGCCCTCCTATCTATGATAGAACCAGAAACATTTGCAGAAGCAAGTAAGGATCCTCATTGGGTAAAAGCAATGGAAGAATAAATGTCCCAAATTGAGAAGAACAAGACATGGGAGCTGGTACCTCGTCCAAAGGACAAAAACATAATAGGAACCAAATGGGTGTTCAAAAATAAAATGAATGAGGAAGGACAGGTTATCAGAAACAAGGCAAGACTTGTCTGCAAAGGCTATTCACAAATTGAAGGAGTTGACTTTGAAGAGACATTTGCACCAGTGGCCCGTATGGAAGCTATCAGGATGTTCTTAGCATTTTCTTGCTCAAAAGGATTCAAAATCTATCAAATGGACGTGAAATCAGCATTCCTAAATGGGGAACTCAAAGAGGAAGTCTACATGGAGCAGCCAGAAGGTTTTGATCTGACAGTAGGAAAGGACCTAGTCTGTAAGTTGAAAAAGGCTTTGTATGGATTGAAACAAGCTCCTAGAGCTTGGTATGCAAGACTGGATAACTATCTCCAACAACAAGGCTTCAAAAAGGGAGTGGCTGGAAGTAATCTATACATAAAGACAGATCAAGGTAAGTTACTAGTTGCTCTTGTTTATGTCGATGATCTGATTTTTGCTAGTAATAATGATGAAATGAGCCATGAATTTTCTCAAAGCATGGAAAAAGAATTTGGGATGTCAATGATAGGAGAGCTGTCCCACTTCCTTGGACTTCAAGTATCTCAAACCAGAGCAGGATTGTGTGTATCTCAAGCCAAATATCTAAAAGACATGCTCAAAAAATATGGAATGGAGGACTGTGCACCCGTGAGTACACCTATAACCACAAACTGCAAATTGAGCAAAGATGATGACTCCCCTCTAGTAGATGCAACTCATTACAGGTCAATGATTGGATCGCTTCTATACTTAACAGCTACACGACCAGACATAATGCAAGCAGTAGGAATGGTGGGAAGATTTCAATCTGCTCCCAAACAATCTCACTTATTTGCTGTAAAAAGAATTCTCAGATACTTGAAGGGAACTTCTGATTTTGGTCTTTGGTACCCAAAGGACTCAACAATGATGGTAACTGCATACACCGATGCTGATTGGGTTGGAAGTATAGATGATCGGAAAAGTACGAGTGGAAATGCATTCTTCCTAGGAGACTGTTTAGTATCCTAGCTTAGCAAAAAACGGTCATCCATATCATTATCCACAGCCGAAGCCGAGTATATTGCTGCAGCAGACTATTGTTCTCAGATACTATGGATGAAGGAAGCTCTAAAAGATCTCGACATATGTACAGATCAACCAATTACCGTTTATTGTGACAACACAAGTGCTATCAGTCTCAGCAAAAATCCAGTGATGCACTCAAGAACCAAACACATACCGATCAAGTATCATTTCCTCCGTGAGCAAGTAGCTGAACAAAATATCGTCCTAGAATATATCAGTACTAAGGAGCAGATAGCTGATATTTTCACAAAACCTCTTCCTCGAGAAGCATTTGAACATCTGTGTCAAAAGATGGGGGTTATTTCTTTATCATCACTCAAGTTCATTCATAAAGATGCAGCAGGACAGGGGGAGCAGTTTGACAGGGGGAGTTCGTATGCATTCCTTTGCCATTGATGTCAAAGGGGGAGAGAGCAGAAGAATATTGCCATCAATAACAAAGGGGGAGATTGTTGGACACAGATTGTCATTGATGTCAATATGGCAATATTCAAGAGGAGGAGACAGAGCATATCGGAACCAAGAGGAGAAAATGGAGCCAAGAGGAGCAGACCAAGCCAGAGGAGCCACATTAGAGCAAAGAGGAGCTTTAGGAGGAGCCACATATATATATGCCATATATATGCCAAAGAAGAGGAGCTATCGGAACATATCGGAGGAGCCACATATATATATATATATATATGTGCCATATATATGCCAAAGAAGAGGAGCTATCGGAACATATCGGAGCAAGAGGAGCCATCGGAGGAGCAAATGCAACAAACAGAGCCATATATGCCACAGATCATATAAACATGCACATAACAACCTATCGGGAGCCATCAGGAGCAGAACTCATATAGATATGTTATCGGGCTTGTAAAACCCATGTATGCATGCTTTAACATTATCAGTGGTTAAAAACCATATATATATGCATTCACAACTATCGGCGTGCACATATTACAAATACACTATCGGCGGAGAAGTTTATATATAAAGGAATTTATATGTATATCGGTGACATCGCTAATCGGCAATTCAGCTATGTGCCACCACTGAAACCTTCGATTGCGATAATAATGCGGACCCGATGCATAATTATGTTATGGTTGAATGCTATATCTCATCCGCCCATCGCAACAAAACACAAAGGCATGACACTCTCCCGATCGCCGATTGTGATAAGGCTATGGACCCGACAGGAATATAGACTGTGGCTTAATATCATATCGCATCTGCAGTGATCGCAAGACATAAGGGATGATGCTATAATCTGCCGATTGCGATAGAGGCATGGACCCAATGGACTTATTAAAAACAGTCTATAATATATCGCATCCGGCATTTCGGAGCGGGTATCAGGAGTGGTAAAGGCCCTGCCTTCGATTGCGACAATATACGCGGACCCGATGGCATATCAAAGATTGATTGTATAATATATCGCATCCGGCATTTCGGAGCGGGTATCAGGAGTGGTAAAGGCCCTGCCTTCGATTGCGACAATATACGCGGACCCGATGGCATATCAAAGGTTGATTGAATAATATATCGCATTCGGTCCATCGCATCGGCCATCGGCCCTTTGCGATCGCCGATTGCGATGAATGCTGCGGACCCGATACATTATAGATACGGGTGCTATGATCCTTGAAGTTCCCTTTAGCGCTTTTTCGCCTATATTTTCATATATTTCCTATGTAACTCAAAAATGCCATGCGCTGGGTTCCAAGGCAAAAATGCTGTAAGGAACAGTGCTGATAGTGCAGGAGACCGAATCATGGCGATTATGATTGGGATAAGATGTGGCTGTCTGTTAAATGAGGCAGCTCCAGTGTATGCCTGCGATCATGAGCAAAACAGGAGTGTTGTTACAATTTTGATATATGTATCCTGTGAATATTGGAACGGTTGGATAGACAGAGGGAACTAAAGTTCGGGAAGCCGAAGAAGCAAGCAAGAGAGGAGGTAACTAACAAGGTAAGCAAGCGTTGAGGAAGCCGAAGAGCCTGCGGAGAAAGGAAGCCAAAGAGCCAGTGAGAAAGAGGAAATGAATGGACAGAGGCATGGAATGTATAAAAGCAGCAAAAATAGAGAACTGAGGTTGTCGTTGGTGTATGGTATAACCTGAGTATGAGATAGTGGAAGCAGTAGAGGTAAAGGGGGCAGCAGAAGCAGTGGAAGCTGAAAAGAGTGCAGCAGCACACCAGTGTATACCAAAGAGGTTGGAGCCTCAGAATTGAACAGGATTGAAGTCCTTGGGAGTTGGTGCTCCTAAGTCCAAGATTGGTGTCTTGGCAAAACAGAGTTGGTGCTCTGGAGGTTGGAGCCTCACTGAAGTCCAAGTTGGAGCTTGGCAACTGTTCACAATTAGATATATATTAATATTGTATTTATTTCATTGCACTGTTTTGCGTTTCTTTAATAAAAGCATTAATTCCAGCTGTTGATTTCTGTGGTCTGTGTATACATATACAAATATATATATGTTTTGGGAATCACTAGAACAATTAAAAAGAATTGTAAGAAACACTGATTCACCCCCCCCCCTCTCAGTATTCCCAACAATTACCCATGTAAACTCAATGTTATCATCCAAAACAATGTCCCTAAGGCTACACCACCTCCATCCACTAACTATTTAGGTAATAAAATACACGGGGAATTGTTTTCCTTCAAATGTTCTCCATAATCATGTCACAAAGCCTTAACTCATTTAAATACAACACAAGTATCCTTTGTAAGCATAGAAAATCACATCTCTAATCAAAGGGAATAGTTTCATCATAACATGGGAAGGTTCCTCAGTTAAACAAACTACTGATAGAACAGTAGATTCATAAGTCCACATGTTTCCTAGTGGTTTCTTTAGTCCCAAGACAAGCCACTCTTAGTCACATGAGGAGAGTCTTTATGCAAATATGGGAAGTTTCTTTAGCTGGAAAAACTATTGACAAGATAGTAGATTCATTAATCCACAACTTCCAAGTGGTTTCCTAAGGTAAGCCACACATAGTGGATTCTTCAATCCTTGGGAAAACCACCAATTAGTCACAGGAGGAGGAGAGCTTAATATGTGAAGGTTATTCAGCTAGATAAACTACCATGGAAGCACAAAGATCACCCTTGTTACATAGTTCTTCAGAGAAGAAAACACTAGTGTTCCTAGCATAGGGCCACATCTGGTGTTTCCGCAACCTCCAAGTACCTGGTTATCTCTATCCCCTAGCTCATAGGTTCCTCAATCCATAAACTTACCAGTGGGTTATTTAGTCCCAATGCAAACCACTATCAGTGTCTTTGCAAGTTCTTGGCAAGCCACCGCTCTTTATTTTCAACCATAAAACCCTCTTGGGCTTCTTCAACTAGTCTGCTACTGAGAAACTTGCTCTGCCCCAATTTTATTTCTTCATTATCCTTCCTCTTCATGAAAAATTCTCATTCTTTTACCTTGTTTGAATCTTGTACTTCTCTCTCCATGGAAGCCTCTCAAATGCACTCCCCCTATCATTTTCCTTCTCCTTCTCAAGAATTCCATTTGTGGCCTCCACTGCCACTATCACAACCATATGTCAATTGTTAAATCATGTGTCCTTCACTCTTCCTCTTGTTTTTGAGTTTACAGCTAGTGGTTCTTTTTTGTTTTCATGTTCATGGGGATTTTGTTACAACAATTCCCTATCCGACTCCTCAGCCTATTGACCTTGTCCCACTCTGCCCCTACTAGCACAACCCACTCTTGTATTTAATTTTGACCTCTTTACCTTGTGGGTTCACCCAAGGAGGTATGGTGTTTTTCCTCTTGTATTCTAGCCCAAATAAAACAAAATCAACCTATTAAAGGAAGATATTTCAACCTCCATGTTGAAATTGAATATCCCAGCTTCCTCTAGCAATCTCCCTTATAAGTAAGAAGGAAAACAACAAGTTAAAATAAAAATGTAAAGGAATTGGGTAAGAATTATTTTTAGTTGAATTTTATATCTCTTGCTTATTCAATTTAATACATGTATTGTGTGGATGCCCAAGAAGGGGTGCACTTAAGGAAAAAAATTGTGAGAACATAAATATTTAGTAAAATCATACAAATATGTGCATGCATTGAGTTTCCATGTTGAACAAAAATTAAATGAATGAACAATACACTCATGATATAAAATATGTTCGGTAATGCATTGAGAGATTACATGAAAATGTGGGAGGTATGAAGTAACTGTAGGGACTGCATTTTGTTCATGAGTCGATGAGTATTGGCACAATAGTTTCTAAGCTTAAGACAACTAATTAAATCATATAATGTTAAGATCGTCGATAAGGAACATGTGGTGGAAGGATTGTTTTTTCCTAGTCAATGTGAGGATTGTATGGAATTGTTGATATATGAAAGGAAGTTTTTCATTAATACCTAATGGGTTATGAAAATGGTAAGAAGCCTCCAGTTTGTCAATATTACTAGAATCTTTGTGATGCATATATGAATTACTATGATATGATTTGGTCATGACACTCGCATTATGAATCACGATGATACAAATGTTAGGTGCATTGAGTGCATGCTTGCTTGTATGGAAAAATCAATTGCATAATTGAATGCCATGAAAGGAAATAACCTAATAATATTAACGAATTGTTTAGTAGTGAAATGGGGGGCATGAATAACTCATCCTGAAAAACAAAGTGGAAACAAATTACTCATGAATTTAGAGATATGTATCTTAATGGAGAAAGTGGTTATATAACTCTCGGTTTTGACTCTTTGGGTTGTTGGAATAAATGTTTGATTTCATTAATAAATGATTAGAATGATTGTGATGAAAATATATAATGTAATTATAGTTCCATTTCAATCTATCTAAAATCAATTGAAAGTTATAGAATTATTATGTGCATAATAATTCTAAGATCACTTCAAGGGATGTTGTAAATTTTGCAATGAAATTCCTTTATGTATGAACACTTACCACTATTTGGCTAATTAAAAGTTCATATTGTAGATATCATGCTGGAATGGGGTGCGAGAAAGAAGCCACTATTAGAAATAAAAATATCACCACCTACATTTAAGGAGGCCCAACATCATAACTAAAATTCTTGTGTTTGTGAGATCTGGTTTCTGAATGAAGCAAATTTGGGCAATTAAAATTTATAATTTGAAAATTTTGAGCATATCTCATGGGTATTGAATTTTGTGATATATGTAAAATAATGAAGCAAAGAGAATAGGAACAAGGCCATTGTGGTGAAATCGCAACCTTGTGACACACTTTGATTACCTCATGGGAGCAAGTCATAAAGTGCACATTGATTATAAAACTCCATGAGAAATGTAGTGTAATTTATGTTAGAGCACACTAGAAGGGAACTTGACTATAATAATTTAATAATATCTTCAATCATCTCATATAGGAAATCCATAGGATATGTATATCACCCAAGGATGGGGGTTTCCTCGGCCTAGATGGGTGAGTAACTAGTGGGAGAATAAATTGGTCACATGCTTACTAGGATGTGAATATAAGAGGGCCTATCCAATGCAAAGAGTGAGATAAACTTGTTACTTGTGGAGGGAAAGGAGGCAAATAAAAACCATACCAAGTATTGGTTTAAAACCTTATCTATTAGAGATTCATCTTATTTTGGAGAAAATCAAATCTTCTTATAGAAGGATTACCGGCTAAATAAGAAAATTAATTGTAACACGTGAGAGATCTTGATCTTTTGTTGTAGGTACTAAATGGAACATTGTTGGAAGTATGCAGGTTGATATGCAAGATAAGAGAGGCATTGTGTGCCTAAGACTATAAGTAATAGAACAATGGTTTTCACATATAAAACTTATGATTTTAGTCTATAATACTAAATGTGGTAATATATTTTTTGCGGGAAATTTTGGTCTTATACAAGGAAATTATATAAGGTCCAAAGGTAGCCAAATTGAACATAACATACACAATGATAAAAGGAGAACAATTGAAGAGAACCAAATATTTGATTTAGTTAAGGAAAGGATGAAGACCATTGTTGCAATGAAAGACAACACCAAGGTTAGTGTTGCTACAACCAAAGAAGGTCCAATATTGATGAGAACACCAAGGATGGTGTTCCTTTGAGACATAGGGGATTGTTACACCCCCTTTCCATTTCCCCAAAATTTGTGATATATTGAAATGATTGTAATGTTGGGTTACCAAAAAATATATTATGTACTTAACTTTATTATGTGATGTATTATTCTATTTTATTAATAACAAATCTAGAGCTAAAGGAAGGGAGAATCCAACAAATCATGATGGCTTGGGGTGGGGGGGAACTTGACTAGGGAGAAAAATATCTAATGGGGGTGGGAGAAATCCTAGCCTTGCTTGAATAAAGAATATTTTCCCTTGATGTGATGGTTAGTATTCCCAAGAAGCTTCTAGTTAAAGATTGGGAAGATGGAGGGTCAAGGTGTGATTATAAAAATAGCGATAAATAATCAAGGGGTTCATGGTTATTATTTTTTCCTTAGCTTTTCTCTCATATTATCTCACTCATAAATTTTATTTGGAAAGAGAAATGGTGGCAGAACCCAAAGAGGTTTAGACCCTGTGACTGGTTAAGAGGTGTGAGTGACAGAGACTCAGGTTTTTCTATGTATGAAGGAGAGTGGCCATCACTTTTTGCATTAAATTTGTTCTATAAACTATGTGTTAAATCCCTGAGTTTAGTTTTTCCCTCAAGGCATCAAGATTTGGCATTGGGGTGGCCAACTATGAGAAAAATTGTAGCACAACTAACCCTAAGGTGAGGTGCAACATGGCTCACCCTACTTTTGTCCCAATCTTTTATGGTTATAATATATATGTTTATTTTTGTGTTATTGATATTTCTTACATGAATGATTTAGTGATATGAAAGAAACTTTTTCATTTTTATATTATTTTATTCATGATTATAGTGTTGGTTGTGATAGTAAATTTTGGAGCAGTGGGTTTAAATGAATCTGGATGCATGGGAAATACATGATAATTTTGGGTCATTGCATGCCTTCCCTGTTAATTGCATGATTTAATTGTTAACTACATGTTCTGTTTTCTTTAATTTCCTTTATAGGTTATAAGTGATTTCATGGAGTTTATTGGTGGAAACCCAAAATGTGATTTATAGGGTAAACAACTCATCTTGGAATTTTCACTATAACTTTTCTTCTGGGAAATTCCAATGGATGAAACTTGGATCATAGTGAGGGGATATCTTGTTGATTAACTAGTTCAATTTTCAGACCTTGGTTTGCCATATTTTCAATGCATGATATGAGGAAGTGAGTTTCCTAAATGCTTCATCAAACAGGTCATCTTGGCATTTTTTTCATAAATTTTAATTTGGGACATTCTAGAGACTGAAACTTGGATCATTCTAGAGACTGAAACTTGGATCATAGTTGAGGAGAAATACCACTAATCATCTGGTTCAATTTTCAGGTATTGATTCACCATATTTTCATAGTTAATTCTCTAGGAAAGTCAAACTTCATGAATGCTCCTAAAATAAGGTCAGTTTGACATTTTCTTGATAACTTTTCTTCTCGGTGGTTTCAAAGGCTAAAACTTGGGTCATACTTAGGGTAAATCGTAAGGAAATTCTAATAGATGTTTTGTTGGATGTGGAGCTTGATTATCTTCCTGATTTAGAGGTCTTGTTTTAGCCGCATTTGGATCCCAATCCCCGGCAGGGGGGTGTTGGGGGGCTCTCCCCCCCACTATTGTTGCCTGGGGGGTCTAGGGGGGCGACTGCATGTTTGGAGCCCCCCTAGTGGGGGCTCGTGGGAAGCGCCCCCAAAGCTAAAAATAGATGAAAAATTGTCTTGCAAAATATTGTAATTTCATAGTCAATCTAGGTCGTTCATTAGGGGGATGATTTTATGGTAGAAATTATGTTTCATTTAGGGTTTTTTTCACCCTAGAAGGAAACCCCTTGGTTTATATGATGGAATTATATTGCGGATGTGTATTATTATTCTGAGCGAGGCAAAGAGAGGAGACTGTGTGAGAGGGAAGAGGAAATTACAGTAGATCTATTTTAGGTTGTATCTCTTCATTTTGTTGGATAATATAAAAGGAAGGATTGGATATTTCTCAATGGATGTAGCCCAAATTGGGTGAACCACGTATATCTGTGTCTCTCTTGTTTTATGCACTTTTTTATCTTGTGTTTCCACAATATTTTGTGTATTTCATTGCTCCATTAATTAATTTCTAAAAATGGGTATCAGAGCCGAAGGTTTATTTGGATGACAAAATTGTAGGAGAGAAGGGTTGATGGTTCAAGTGGGAGCAATGGTGAAAGATGGTAGGTTTAGGGTCGAGAAATTTAATGGCCAAAACTACCATCTATGGAAGATTATCTTTATCAGAAAGATTTGTACCTACCATTGAGCGGAAAATCAAAGAAGCTGACGAGTATGGAAGAAGTAGAATGGGATATTCCCGACAAAAGGGCACTAGGAACAATACAGTTGTGGTTGGCAACGTCAGTGACATTCAACATTTCAAAGGAAATGAAAACAAAAGGTTTAATGATGGAATTGGCCAAACTATATGAAAAAACCTCGGCCTCAAATAAGGTATTTCTTATGAAGCGTATATTTAATATGAAGATGTTAGAAGGTGGATCTGTTGTTGATTATTTAAATGAATTTAACACGGTTACGAGTCAGTTAAGTTATCTAGTATTAAATTTTGATGATGAAGTTAGGGATATTTTATTTTTGTGCTCATTTCCAAAAAGTTGGAATGGCCTGGTTATGAGTATTAGTAGCTTTGTCTCTATATCTAGTACTTTAAAGTTTGATGATGTTGTTGGTGCCATCCTTAGTGAGGAAATGCGACATAAAATCTCTTGTGAGACATCAGGTAATGCTTTGACTACAAAGACTAGGGGAATAAAAATGGAAAGAGGAAGGAGTTAAGGAAATAGCAGTAAGTCAAGAAAAGGCAAATCCAAATCCAAATTAGAGATAGTGTGATGTAAATGTGGGAAGAAAGGATGCCTAAAGAAAGACTATAAATCTCAGAAGGGAAAAGAAGGAGATGGACAACAAGAGAAAAATCATGAAGTGAATGTGACAGGTGATGTGTTGCAACATTCTTTGATTGTTTCATTAGAGAATATTTGATTCCTGCCTATAGATTCAGGGGCCTCACTCCATGCCACACCTGATAGGAAACATTTTCATGACTATGTTCAAGGAGATTTTGGACAAGTTCGTCTAGGTGATGATAAACCCTGTAAAAATCGTTGGAATGGGTAAATTTTTTATAAAGAAATAAAATGGAAACCAATGGCTATTGAAGAAGCTAAGGCATTTTCCATATCTGAAGAAAAATCTAATTTCAACAGGGTAGTTGGGAGGTGAAGGTTGTGTAACTACTTCACAGACAAAACCTGGAAGGTCACTAAAGGAGCCCTGGTAATAGCAAAAGGAGAAAAGGTTGGTACATTGTATTTATGCAATAGTATTTCTAATTCTGTTAATTCTTTAACCTCCATGGGAGCATATACGAGACGCTGGCATCATAGGCTCGAGCACATGAGTGAGAAGGGGATGCAAATTCTTCACTCAAGAAATTTGTTGCCAAGGAAGCATGTTGATTTGGATTTATGTGAAAATTGTGTTTATGGAAAATAGAAGAGAGTCATATTTATTAAAGTTGGGAAGGAAAAGAAGAGAAATAAATTATAACTTGTGCATATAGATGTATTGGGACCTGCTCAGGTATCATCTCTCGGTGGCTCTCGCTATTTTGTTACTTTTATTGATGATGCAACTAGGAGAACCTGGATTTATTGTATTCGAAATAAATATGATGTATTTGATACTTTCAAGAAATGGAAATATTTGGTTGAGAATGAGTTAGGAAATAAGTTTAAGTTTCTTAGATTAGACAATGGAGGTGAATACTACAGCAAATAGTTTGATAATTATTGTTCAGAGCATGGAATTTGCATAGAGAAGATAGTTCCAGGAACACCACAGGAAAATGGTGTGTCATAAAGGATGAATAGGACAATCATGGAGTGTGCAAGGTGCATGAGATTTCATGCAAGACTTCCCTTACAATTTTGGGTAGATGTTGTAGATATTGTTGTTTATCTAATAAACAAAGGGCCTTCAAGTTCCTTGGATGGTGGTATTCTAGAGGAGGCATGGATAGGTAAAAAGGTAAACTACTCATTTTTAAATATTTTCGGTTGTGAAGCCTTTGTCCACATGAATAAAGAAAATATAACAAAGCTTGAGGCAAAATCAAAGAAATCATACCTTTTATTGGATATGGTGTAGATGATTTTGGTTATGACTCTTATGATTATGAAAATCACAAAATCATTAGGAGCAGAGATGTCATATTCAATGAAAAGGTCTTGTATAAGGATTAAATGCAAGGAAAGAAATAGGAAAATGAAAACAAGGAATATGCAATGCTTGATGAGATCACACAAAAATTAAAGGTGCTTGAAAATCATAATGATCAACAACCATAACAACCACAACAATAACAGACACCTCAAACACCTGAAAGTGGTGTTAGAAGATATACCACAATAAGTAGACCCACTGAACAATACTATCCTTCATTATATTGTGTATTGTTGACTGATTCTGGTGAACCAGAAAGATATGAAGAAGAAATGTAGGTAGAAACCAGGAAGAAGTGGGAGCAAGCCATGGAAGAAGAGATGGATTCCTTGATGCATAACCAGACTTGGGACTTAGTCAAGTTGCCTGCAGGTAAAACAACATTGCAAAATAAATGGGTTTACAAGTTGAAGGATGAAGATGGAGGTAAATAGAGGTATAAGGATAGACTTGTAGTGAAGGGGTTTGCGTAAAATAAATGTATAGAATTTGATGAGATTTTTTCTCCTGTTGTTAAAATGACTTCAATCAGAACTATTTTAAGTCTATTGGCAGCAGAAGATTTATATCTTGAGCAGTTAGATGAAAAGACAACCTTTATCTATGGGGATTTGGAGGAAGAAATATACATGCATCAGCCACAAGGGTATGAGGTCAAATGGAAGGAGAAGTTAGTATGAAAATTGAAGAAGAGCTTGTATGGCTTAAAACAGGCTCCAAGGTAGTGGTATCTAAAATTTGAAAGGTTTATATTTGAACAAGGTTATACTATATTATATTTGTATTATATGTAGATGACATGCTTGGTGCAGGGTCTAACATGTAGGAAATAAATTTTCTCAAAGGAAAATTGGCAAATTCATTTGCAATGAAGGATTTGGGTGCTGCAAAACAAATCCTTGGTATGAGAATAACTAGAGATAGGAAAAATCACAAATTAACATTGTATCGGAGTGAGTACATAGAAAAGGTATTGGGAATATTTAATATGCAGAATACAAAACCAGTTAGTACACCTGTGGCTAGCCATTTCAAACTAAGTAAGGAGATGTGTTCCAAGACTCGGGAAGAGATGGATTATATGTGTAAAGTTCCATATGCATCAGAAGTTGGAAGATTAATGTATGAAATGGTCTGCATAAGGCCTGATATTGCACATGCAATGGGAGTTGTAAGCAGGTATATGAACAATCCAGGAAAAGAGCATTAGCTGGTAGTAAAGTGGATTCTCAGGTATTGGAGAGGTACCACAAATCAAGCATTATGATTTGGTGGTTTAAACATTGCTCTACAAGGATATGTTGACGAAAATATGGCAGGTGATAGAGATAACAGAAGGAGCACCATAAGGTATGTGTTACTGTAGGTGGAATAACTATCAGTTGGGTTTCAAAATTGTAAAACATTGTTGCACTTTCAACAACGGAAGCAGAGTACGTTGCTGCTATAGAGGCTAGTAAATAAATTATTTGGTTACAAAGGTTTATGGATGAATTGGTAAAGAAGATGGAGATGGGAAGGTTATACAGTGACAACCAGAGTGTCTTCATCTTGCAAAGAACTCAGGATTTCATTCCAAGACTAAACATATACAATTCAAGTACCATTTCATACGGTCAGTGTTGGAAGATGGACAGTTGAAGTTGGAAATGATACACACTAGCCAGAATCCTTCAGATATGTTAACAAAAGTTGTAACTAGGGAGAAACTGAGATTCTACTTAGTTTCAATTGGTCTTCAAGTATGATGGTGAAGATGAGAAACAACCAAGTTGAAGTGGAAGAATTGTCCAACAATTGAAGCATCGACGAAGTTGATATAATCAATCTCCAAATAGGAGATTGTTGGATGTGGATCCTAATTATCTTCCTAATTCAGAGGTCATGTTTTAGCGACGTTTGGATCCCAATCCCCGATGGTGGGGTGTGGGGGCGATCCCCCCCCCCCCCCCCCAACTATTGCTGCCTGGAGGGTCCATGGGGGGCTCCTACATATTTTGATCCCCCCTAGCAGGGGTTCAAGGGCAGCGCCCCCGAAGCTAAAAATAGATGAAAATTTTCCTTGTATAATATTGTAATTTCATAGTCAATCTAGGTGGTTCATTAAGAAGATGATCTGATGGTAGAAGTTATGTTTAATTTAGGGTTTTTTGTCCTAGAAGGAAACCCATCGGTTTATATGAAGGAATTGTATTGCAAATGTGTATTATTATGTTGAACGAGACAGAGAGAGGATACTACATGAGAGAGAAGAAGATATTATAGTGGATCTTTTGTAGATTGTATCTCTTCATTTTGTTGGATAATATAAAAGGAAGGACTGGTTGTTTCTCCTTTGACATAGCCCAAATTTGGTGAACTACCTATATCTGTGTCTCGCTTGTTTACGTGTTTCTGTATTTTGTGTTTCCACAATATTTTGTGTATTTCATTTCTTCGTTAATTAATTTCTAACATAATTCAGATCTTTTTTCTCTATATTTTCAAAGATATTCCTTGAGGAAGTTGGGTCTCTTGAATTCTCCTAAAATCAAACCTCAAAAATAGCCAATGTGTTATTATTGCCATAATTTTCTTTCTTGGATGTTCCAGACTATGAAACTTGGAGGATTTAGAGAAAATATCTCAAGGTATATGTGGTAGAAATTTTTGAATTTGGTCCTCTATAATTTACAAGATATACTATATGGAATATTTTGGTTTTAGAAAAATAAATAGTGCACATAAACTAATTAATGAAATGCCCCTTCAAAATGTGGTTTTTATCGATGGTGATTAGATAATGTGTGGGAATTGTTTGATAAAATTCTTAGATAAAATGTGATACCCCATAGCCCTCATGTGGGATTAAGGGTTAGGTGTGTTACAAAGTGGTACCAAAGATAATTTTTAAGCTTGTGAGAAGAAAATGTTTAAGGTACCACATATGTTGAACTAAATTTTATTATGTTTATGAACCCAATTTCATATTTAATCAATAGATATACTAACTTTGTTAGAATTAAGTGTTGATTGCTAGGTTTGCAGGAAAATAAATAAATTGCATAGATATAAATACTAATAAAATTTTACGTCAACAAGTATAAGCTAAATGGAAAATTCCATTGTATGAATAATAGCATGAATAACTATGGTAATGTAATTTTCATAAACTAAAATGTAGAAGAAATATGGGCATTTGATTCATGTGTATTACTCCTTATTCCATTTGTATTTCTAAGGAAATTAGATATGCTTTGTCTCAATCTCCTAGAAGCAACTACATATCCCCCCCCAAATCATTTCTAAGGTTCTCCAATATCGTTACCACAACTTTCATAGTTATTCATTCATTGGTTTAATGTTTTGAGAAAATCAAACTAACTCATAGCACATAAAGTAATTGTATACATTATTTTCTACAAATCCATCTCCATCCACCTCGCTAAAAATACTTAAGAGAAATACTTCCTTCACTATGTTTGGAAACACTAGCTTCACTCACTTGTGCAAGTTTACATCTCCAAAAAACATGTCATCTCAAAAACAATTGCTTGCTTCCTAGTAAGCATTTCCACTAAAAAAAATATCATAACTATATATATCTACTTTGGTAAACACTATCTCAATTAATCCATACTCCATATTGAAGTCAACCTTCATTATATTTTACTTTACCACTGTGTACAAAAACTGTTGATGAGGAAAAACAAGTAAAATTAATGTTCTAAAATGTCATACTTGGGACAATTTATCCCATGGATTCTTTCAAACCAAATGTTGAAGTGAGTTAGTAGGGGTTGCATTCATTAATTTTTCGATACCAAAGTCCACTATATGGACCATCATGTCTTCATCCAAAAACACATTATCGGATTTCAAATAAAAAAGTACCACTTGAACAAAAGAATCATGATGAAAGTACTCCATCGCATGGGCCACATCTATGGCAATATCCAATTGTGTTTTCAAAGCCAATTCACATACATCTTCACCATTATTGTCATCCCTACAAATGCTTCTCCAAGCTTTTGTTAGACATATATTGGAACATTAATCCTTTAAAATGGAGGTTGGAACATGAAGTTATGATTCTCACCAGATTTCAATTTTGAACCTTTTGTAGAACACTACATTCTAATCTAGAACTCTTGAAAACCTTGTCTTTTGCAACTAGAAAACTTATGTAGCCACAACTGTGTCATCGCTAAAATTCCTTTATAAATTAACCAAAACTCCTCATTACTAACAAGTTGGCTTTGGTAAATCTATTAATTGCTATGTGAAGCTCATCATATGAGATCCTTTTCTAATCTAACCTTTAGACAATATGTTGCAAGGAATTAACATTTTGCATACACTTATTTCCTTTCCAAATGAATCCCAAAAGTAGACAACATAGTACAACAGCAATAAGTTACTACATTCATTAGCAATAATACTCTTTCACAAATGCAAAATGATCTCTTGTTGTTTGAGATATAGGTAATTGGAATGCTTGTGATTTGAAAAAGCTAGGGTTTCTAATGAAGGGCATGACAATTGTTTTTTTTTTATTAAAAAAAAACTCCTTTTGGAATTTCCCCATTGAGATTGTTGAAAGATAATTTCAAATACTAAAACATTTTCAAATGCCAGAGTAATTGGAATTGTCCTTAATAGGGAGTTGGAAGAAATATCTAAGTTCATAAGACTCTGTAAATTTCCAATTGAATTTGGAGTAGATCCTAATAAGGTATTTTGAGATAAATTCAATGAACATACCACTTAGAAAATTGTGAAATGAAATCTATGTGATTTACAGTTTTGAAATAATAACATATTTATACCATATTCAAGAAACCTCTATCCATTCGAAGCTATAGAGGTCAACTTAGCATAAAACCAACTTTCATCACTCGCTACTTTATTAATAGGAGCATAGAATAAAACGTCTTCCATATCCCATTGTTTTGTCAATAACATTAACTATCAAATTGAAGTATTCGCTAGAATATAAGAAGCCCTATTACAAGAAGCCAAATATCTACATGGTCAACAAGAGTCCTTTGAAGAAAAGAAGGGTTGAAAGGGTAGGGAAATCTATCAGACATGTCTCCAACAATGTATGGGGATATAAAATTTATAGATGATATAATTATAATATAACTAAAAAAAGTTCTAAATTGTTAAAAATTATAATAAGTCATAGTTTTGTAACATAAATTTTCATGTCTTTCAACATGATTTTTAGATCAAAATTGTATACTTAAAGATTCATGCATTGTATACAATTCACCATCAAGTTCCATTAATGGCTCACTAATCTCATTCATAAGAAAATTAAAAAATCATATTTAAGATTAGAATTTAACTTTTAAAATTTTATTGATAATATAAACAAATTATATATAACTGAAATTTAATGGATCAAATTATATATTTAAAAGAATAGAATTGTTATTGATGTTTCATCAATTTGATTTACATGAAAATTTAAAAAATCACATCTAAATGGGAATTCAACATTTAAATTATTGTTAATGACATAAACAAATTAGTTATGGTTGAATTTAATATATTAATCCATTAATTTGTGCTCTAAAGATAATACAATTAGTTTCATATCACCTTTTGTGAGAGAGGTTCTTATTTTGTAGATATGAATATTGACATCATGGATAATAGTAATAAATCACATTAAGATATAATTTTTTCATTTGGTTAATAAAGTGTTATTAAAGAATTTAATTTTCACATTAATAATAATCATAAATAGATAGTAAATATGAACAAAAGTTTGGTCAAATAATTAAAAATAATATCAAAAGTGTAATTAAAATCCAATATAATTCATAAAATCAATTCACTCATCTAAAAAAATGTGTTTATAAGTTATAGATGATTGTTATTTTTTAATTATATCCTTTCATTTATAGACAAATAAATAATGGAATTAATTTGAGACAATTAAAAACATTGTCATTATGAATGGCCAATAAAATAAACCAATGTATAGTTGCAATGTCACAAAAGCGTGTACTTTTTATTTTGATAATACTGACATATAAATATAAATACTAATAGAAGTTTACTTCAACGATTATAACTTTAAAAAAAAAAAACAAGTGCCATTGTATGCACAATGGAAATATTGAAATCTTCTGGTATTGCAATTTTCACAAACTAAAATGAGGAAGAACTATGGGCATTTGATGCATGTGTATCACTCCTTGTTGCATTTGTATTGCTAAGCAAATTAGATATGCTTTGCCTTAATCTCCTAGAAGCAATTGCATTTGCCCCCAAATCATTTCTAAGGTTCTCCAATACCATTAGCACATCTCTCATAGTTGGTCGTTCATTGGGTGAATCTTTCAAACAAACCAAACCAACCTATATAAGAGAAGATATGCAATTAAATACATTGTTTTCTTCAAATTCATCTCCTTCCACCTCCCTAAGAACGTTGTTGTCAATTACCTCCTTAACACTGCTTGGAAAGGCTAGATTTACCCACTTGTGCAAGTTCAGGTCTCCAGAAAACATATCATTAGTTGGTCGTTTCCTCGTAAGAATTTCCAATAATAAAATGCCATAGCTGTAAATATCTCCTTTGGTAGACACTCGCTGACCGAATCCATACTCTTCATTTAAGACAACATTCATCAAATTTTACTCTATTGTTCCATATAAAAATGTTGGTGAGACATTTAGAAATGAAAAGCAAACATTTAACATTCTAAATGTGATACCTGGTGCAAAATAGCCCATAGATCCTTTCAAAGAAAGTGTTGAAGTAAGTGACTCAGTAGAGGTTTCATCAATTAATCTTGCAATACCAAAATCTATTACATGCCCTGACATGTCTTTATCAATAAGCACATTATTTGGTTTTAAATCACAATGCACTACCTGCACAAATGAATCATGATGAAGATATTCAATGGCATGGGCCACATCTATTGCAATGCCCAATCTTGTTTTTAGTCCCATTTCACATGCATCTTCACCATTGTTGTCATTTGTATTAGGATACAAATGCTTCTCCAGGCTTCCATTAGACATAAATTTGAACATTAATCCTTTGAAATCAATGTTGCAACATGAGGTTATGATTTTCACTAGATTTTGAGGTTGAACTTTTTGAAAGACGCTACATTCCGCTTTAAAACTCTTTTCAACCTTGTCCTTTAGCAAATGGAAAACTTTTACAGCAACAAGTATGCCATCAATCAAAATTCCTTTATAAACTGAACCAAAATTCCCTGTTCCCAACAAGTTGGCCTCGGCAAATCCATTAGTTGCTATATGAAGCTCTTGATATGAGAGCCTTTTGTGCTCCAACCTTTGTAAAATGGCTTGTGAGGAATCAAAGTTTTGCATAGGAATATTTATGTTCCAAAGGAATCCTTTTCTTTTCCAAAGGAATCCCAAAAGTAAACAACATAATATAAAAGCAGCAACTCCACTCACTGGTAGTATCAATCTTTTCACAAGTGCAAAATGATGTCTTGGTGTTTGACATGCAGGCAGTTGAAATAATTGCAGTCCATAAAGGCTAGGATTTCCAATTAAGGACATGACAATTGTTCTATTTGCAAAAAACCCTCCTTCTGGAATTTCCCCAGTGAAATTGTTGAAAGACAAATTCAAGCTTTGAAACATTTTCAAATTCTTGAGTGTGACCACTGGTATTATACCTGATAAGTTATTTAAAGAGAGGTCTAGACTTGCAAGGCTTTGTAAATTTCCAAGTGACTCTGGAATAGACCCTTGGAAGGAATTGCGAGATAAGTTCAATAATTGTAGCTCATTGCAACTTCCAAGTGCAGGGGGGATTGCCCCAATCAATTGATTGACAGAGATGTCTATAGCTTGAGCCATTGCAATTTTACCAATCTCCGTGGGCAAGGAACCTTCTAATAAATTCCATGACAAATTCAAATAGAATTGTAGATTAGAAAATTTCCCAATTTCATGTGGTATACTTCAAGAGAGGCTATTGTGAGATAGGTCAAGCAATTCCAAATTTATACAATCTCCTAAGCTGGAAGGTATGGTCCCTGATAAGTTATTTTGATGAAGATGGAGTCTTCTTAGTTGTTTAAGGAGTGAAGGGAATTTGGAATCTTTCCAGAGAGACTATTTACACTAGGGTCCAAGAGACCAAGGTGTTGTAAGCCTTCAAAATCGTCAGGTATGTTTCCTTCTAAATTATTGTTACTTAAATACAATCTTTCTATTTTTACAAATTTTCCTAATGGTGGAACATTACCATTTAGAAAAATTTCACTTAAATTTAATAAGATTAAGCTGCTAAGAATACCTATATGTGGAGGGATGTTTCCTTGTATTTTATTATTTGATAATTTTAGCATAGATAAATTAGTAGAAAGTCTACCTATGGCAAGTGGCAAAACACCACTTAATTTATTGTTGTGCAACCATAAGTGCTTTAAGTGAGAACAATTAGTAAGAGCAGTAAGAAAAGGCATGTTTATAGCATTGCCACTATCTAGTTGATTGTTATTCAAAAGTAATAATTCGAGAAAAGATAACTTAGCCAACTCTATTGGCACGGTCCCACTCAGCTTGTTATGACTTAAACTCAGTGATACCAAGTTAGAGAAATTTCCAATAAACTTTGGGATCTCTCCACTAAGTTGATTTCCCACTAAACCGAGATATTGCAAGTTTAACATATTTGACAAAGATGTGGGAATGTGACCTGACAAATCATTTAGGGAAAGATAAAGTTCTTGCAAATGGGTGAGGCGACCCAAGGAAGAGGGAATGGTACCTGTCAGCTCGTTCTCTGCCAAGTAAAGCTTTTGCTAAAGCTAAAGGGAACCCAACTCCCTCGGGATATTTCCGGTCAGATGGTTGCCGGCGAGAACCAGAATAGTCAAATTTTTGCAGCCGATGAGTTGACTCGGAATGGAACCGGTGAGACTGTTGCGTTCCAAAGTCAACTCAATCAGCGATGAAAGGTTTCCCAAGGAAGAGGGAATGGTACCTGTCAGCTCGTTGTCTCCCAAGTAAAGCTTTTGCAAAAGCGGAAGGGAACCCAACTCGCTCGGGATATTTCCGGTCAGGTTGTTGAAGGAGAGCGCCAGAAGAGTCAAATTTCTGCAACTGCAGAGTTGAGTTGGGATATTTCCGTCCAACCCATTATGTGCCAACTCGAGCTCCCTCAAACGAAAGAGGCATCCCAATTGAGGCGGGATATGACCAGTGAGCTCATTGCCTTTGAGATTGAGCGTGCGGAGAAACGACAAATTGCCAAGCGATGGAGAAATGGGACCACACAGATCCATGTGAGTGAGGTTGATGGAGGCCACTCTGTCTGGATGGCGGTGGTTGCAGGTTTTCATGACTATGTTCAAGGATATTTTGGACAAGTTCGTTTAGGTGATGATAAACCCTGTAAAAATCATTGGAATGGGTAAAGTTTTTATAAATAAATAAAATGAAAACCAATGGCTATTGAAGAATCTAAAGAATTTTCCATATCTGAAGAAAAATCTAATTTCAACAGGGCAGTTGGGAGGTGAAGGTTGTGTAACTACTTCACAGACAAAACCTAGAAGGTCACTCAAGGAGCCCTAGTAATAGCAAAAGGAGAAAAGGTTGGTACATTGTATTTATGCAATAGTATTTCTAATTCTGTTAATTCTTTAACCTCCACAGGAGCATATATGAGACGCTGGCATCATAGGCTCAAGCACATGAGTGAGAAGGGGATGCAAATTCTTCACTCAAGAAATTTGTTGCCAAGGAAGCATGTTGATTTTGATTTATGTGAAAATTGTGTTTATGGAAAATAGAAGAGAGTCATATTTATTAAAGTTGCAAAGGAAAAGAAGAGAAATAAATTAGAACTTGTGCATATAGTTGTATTAAGACCTGCTCAGGTATCATCTCTCAGTGGCTCTCGCTATTTTGTTACTTTTATTGATGATGCAACTAGGAGAACCTGGATTTATTGTATTCGAAATAAATATGATGTATTTGATACTTTCAAGAAATGGAAATATTTGGTTGAGAATGAGTTAGGAAATAAGTTTAAGTTTCTTAGATTAGACAATGGAGGTGAATACTACAGCAAATAGTTTGATAACTATTGTTTAGAGCATGGAATTTGCATAGAGAAGACAGTTCCAAGAACACCACAGGAAAATGGTGTGTCATAAAGGATGAACAGGACAATCATGGAGTGTGCAAGGTGCATGAGATTTCATGCAAGACTTCCCTTACAATTTTGGGTAGATGTTGTAGATATTGTTATTTATCTAATAAACAGAGGGCCTTCAAGTTCCTTGGATGGTGGTATTCTAAAGGAGGCATGGATAGGAAAAATGGTAAACTACTCATTTTTAAATATTTTCGGTTGTGAAGCCTTTGTCCACATCAATAAAGAAAAGATAACAAATCTTGAGGCAAATAAAAGAAATCATACCTTTTATTGGATATGGTGTAGATGATTTTGGTTATGACTCTTATGATTATGAAAATCACAAAATCATTAGCAGCAAAGGTGTCATATTCAATGAAAAGGTCTTGTATAAGAATTAAATGCAAGGAAAGAAATAGGAAAATGAAAACAAGGAATATGCAATTTTTGATGAGATCACACAACAATTAAAGGTGCCTGAAAATCATAATGATCAACAACCACAACAATAACAAACACCTCAAACACCTGAAAGTGGTGTTAGAAGATATACCATGATAAGTAGACCCACTGAACAATACTATCCTTCATTATATTATGTATTGTTGACTGATTCTGGTGAACCAAAAAGATATGAAGAAGAAATGCAAGTAGAAACCAGGAAGAAGTGGGAGCAAGCCATGGAAGAAGAGATGGACTCCTTGATGCATAACCAGACTTGGGACTTAGTCAAGTTTCCTGCAGGTAAAACAACATTGCAAAATAAATGGGTTTACAAGTTGAAGGATGAAGATGGAGGTAAATAGAGGTATAAGGATAGACTTGTAGTGAAGGGGTTTGCATAAAATAAATGTATAGAATTTGATGAGATTTTTTCTCCTGTTGTTAAAATGACTTCAATCAGAACTATTTTAAGTCTATTGGCAGCATAAGATTTATATCTTGAGCAGTTAGATGAAAAGACAACCTTTATCTATGGGGATTTGGAGGAAGAAATATACATGCATCAGCCACAAGGGTATGAGGTCAAATGGAAGGAGAAGTTAGTATGAAAATTGAAGAAGAGCTTGTATGGCTTAAAATAGGCTCCAATGCAGTGGTATCTAAAATTTTAAAGGTTTATATTTGAACAAGGTTATACTATATTATATGTGTATTATATGTAGATGACATGCTTGGTGCAGGGTCTAACATGTAGGAAATAAAGTTTCTCAAAGGAAAATTGGCAAATTCATTTGCAATGAAGGATTTGGGTGCTGCAAAACAAATCCTTGGTATGAGAATAACTAGAGATAGAAAAAATCGCAAATTAACATTGTCTTAGAGTGAGTACATAGAAAAGGTATTGGGAATATTTAATATGCAGAATACAAAACCAGTTAGTACACATGTGGCTAGCCATTTTAGATTAAGTAAGGAGATGTGTTCCAAGACTCGAGAAGAGATGGATTATATGTGTAAAGTTCCATATGCTTCAACAGTTGGAATATTAATGTATGAAATGGTCTACATAAGGCCTGATATTGCACATGCAATGGGAGTTGTAAGCAAGTATATGAACAATCTAGGAAAAGAGCATTAGCTAGTAAAGTGGATTCTCAGGTATTAGAGAGGTACACCAAATCAAGCATTATGATTTGGTGGTTTAAACATTGCTCTACAAGGATATGTTGATGAAAATATGGCAGGTGATAGAGATAATAGGAGGAGCACCATAAGGTATGTGTTTACTGTAGGTAGAATAACTATCAGTTGGGTTTCAAAATTGCAAAACATTGTTGCACTTTCAACAATGGAAGTAGAGTACGTTGCTGCTACAGAGGCTAGTAAATAAATTATTTGGTTACAAAGGTTTATGGATGAATTGGTAAAGAATATGGAGATGGGAAGGTTATACAGTGACAACCAAAGTGTCTTCATCTTGCAAAGAACTCAGGATTTCATTCCAAGACTAAACATATACAATTCAAGTACCATTTCATACGGTCAGTGTTGGAAGATGGAAAGTTGAAGTTGGAAATGATACACACTAGCCAGAATCCTTCAGATATGTTAACAAAAGTTGTAACTAGGGAGAAACTGAGATTCTACTCAGTTTCAATTGGTCTTCAAGTATGATGGTGAAGATGAGAAACAACTAGGTTGAAAGTGGAAGAATTGTCCAACAATTGAAGCATCGATGGAGTTGATATAATCAGTCTCTAAGTAGGAGATTGTTGGATGTGGAGCCTAATTATCTTCCTAATTCAGAGGTCATGTTTCAGCGACGTTTGGATCCCAATCCCCGACGGTGGGGTGTGGGGGCGATTCCCCCCCCCCCCTCACTATTGCTGCCTCGAGGGTCCATGGGGGGCTCCTACATATTTTGATCCCCCCTGGCGGGGGTTCAGGGGCAGCGCCCCCGAAGCTAAAAATAGATGAAAATTTTCCTTGTATAATATTGTAATTTCATAGTCAATCTGGGTCGTTCATTAAGCAGATGATCTGATGGTAGAAGTTATGTTTAATTTAGGGTTTTTTGTCCTAGAAGGAAACCCATCGGTTTATATGAAGGAATTGTATTGCAAATGTGTATTATTATGTTGAACGAGACAGAGAGAGGATACTATGTGAGAGAGAAGAGGAAATTACAGTGGATCTTTTGTAGATTGTATCTCTTCATTTTGTTGGATAATATAAAAGGAAGGACTGGTTGTTTCTCCTTTGACATAGCCCAAATTGGGTGAACTACCTATATCTGTGTCTCTCTTGTTTTACGTGTTTCTATATTTTGTGTTTCCACAATATTTTGTGTATTTCATTTCTTCGTTAATTAATTTCTAACATAATTCAGATCTTTTTTCTCTATATTTTCAAAGATATTCCTTGAGGAAGTTGGGTCTCTTAAATTCTCCTAAAATCAAACCTCAAAAATAGTCAATGTGTTATTATTGCCATAATTTTCTTTCTTGGATGTTCCAGACTATGAAACTTGGAGGATTTAGAGAAAATATCTCAAGGTATATGTGGTAGAAATTTTTGAATTTGGTCCTCTATAATTTACAAGATATACTATATGGAATATTTTGGTTTTAGAAAAATAAATAGTGCACATAAACTAATTAATGAAATGCCCCTTCAAAATGTGGTTTTTATCGATGGTGATTAGATAATGTGTGGGAATTGTTTGATAAAATTCTTAGATAAAATGTGATACCCCATAGCCCTCATGTGGGATTAAGGGTTGGGTGTGTTACAAAGTGGTACCAGAGATAATTGTTAAGCTTGTGAAGAAGAAAACATTTAAGGTACCACGTATGTTGCACTAAATTTTATTATGTTTATGAACCCAATTTCATATTTAATCAATAGATATATTAACTTTGTTAGGAATTAAGTGTTGATTGCTAGGTTTGCAGGAAAATAAATAAATTACATAGATATAAATACTAATAAAATTTTACGTCAACAAGTATAAGCTAAATGGAAAATTCCATTGTATGAATAATAGCATGAATAACTATGGTAACGTAATTTTCATAAACTAAAATGTAGAAGAAATATGGGCATTTGATTCATGTGTATTACTCCTTATTCCATTTGTATTTCTAAGGAAATTAGATATGCTTTGTCTCAATCTCCTAGAAGCAACTACATATCCCCCCCAAATCATTTCTAAGGTTCTCCAATATCGTTACCACATCTTTCATAGTTGTTCATTCATTGGTTTAATGTTTTGAGAAAATCAAACTAACTCATAGCACATAAAGTAATTGTATACATTATTTTCTACAAATCCATCTCCATCCACCTCGCTAAAAATACTTAAGAGAAATACTTCCTTCACTATGTTTGGAAACACTAGCTTCACTCACTTGTGCAAGTTTACATCTCCAAAAAAACATGTCATCTCAAAAAAAATTGGTTGCTTCCTAGTAAGCATTTCCACTAAAAAAAATATCATAACTATATATATCTACTTTGGTAAACACTATCTCAATTAATCCATACTCCATATTGAAGTCAACCTTCATTATATTTTACTTTACCACTATGTACAAAAGCTGTTGATGAGGAAAAACAAGTAAAATTAATGTTCTAAAATGTCATACTTGGGACAATTTATCCCATGGATTCTTTCAAACCAAATATTGAAGTGAATTAGTAGGGGTTGCATTCATTAATTTTTCGATGCCAAAGTCCACTATATGGACCATCATGTCTTCATCCAAAAACACATTATTGGATTTCAAATAAAAAAGTACCACTTGAACAAAAGAATCATGATGAAAGTACTCCATCGCATGGAACACATCTATGGCAATATCCAATTGTGTTTTCAAAGCCAATTCACATACATCTTCACCATTATTGTCATCCCTACAAATGCTTCTCCAAGCCTTTTTTACACACATATTGGAACATTAATCCTTTAAAATGGAGGTTGGAACATGAAGTTATGATTCTCACCAAATTTCAATTTTGAACCTTTTGTAGAATACTACATTCTAATCTAGAACTCTTGAAAACCTTGTCTTTTGCAACTAGAAAACTTATGTAGCCACAACTGTGTCATCACTAAAAGTCCTTTATAAATTAACCAAAACTCCTCATTACTAACAAGTTGGCTTTGGTAAATCTTTTAATTTCTATGTGAAGCCCATCATATGAGATCCTTTTCTACTCTAACCTTTAGACAATATGTTGCAAGGAATCAACATTTTGCATACACTTATTTCCTTTCCAAATGAATCCCAAAAGTAGACAACATAATACAACAACAATAACTACATTCATTAGCAATAATACTCTTTCACAAATGCAAAATGATCTCTTGTTGTTTGAGAGATAGGTAATTGGAATGCTTGTGGTTTGAAAAAGCTAGGGTTTCCAATGAAGGACATGACAATTTTTCTTTTTTGGATAAAAAAAAAAACCCTCCTTTTGGAATTTCCCCAATGAGATTGTTGAAAGATAATTTCAAATACTAAATCATTTTCAAATGCCAGAGTAATTGGAATTGTCCATAATAGGGAGTTGGAAGAAAGATCTAAGTTCATAAGACTCTGTAAATTTGCAATTGATTTTGGAGTAGATCCTAATAAGGTATTTGGAGATAAATTCAATGAACGTGCCACTTAGAAATTTGTGAAATGAAATCTATGTGATTTACGATTTTGAAATAATAACATATTTATACCATATTCAAGAAACCTCTATCCATTTGAAGCTAGAGAGGCCAACTTAGCATATCACCTTAACTTTCATCACTCGCTACTTTATTAATAGGAGCATAGAATAAAACATCTTCCATATCCCATTGTTTTGTCAATAAAATTAACTATCAAATTAAAGTATTTGCTAAAATATAAGAAGCCCTATTACAAGAAGCCAAATATCTACATGGTCAACAAGAGTCCTTTGAAGAAAAGAAGGGTTGAAAGGGTAGGGAAATCTCTCAGACATGTCTCCAACAATGTATGGGGATATAAAATTTATATATGATATAATTATAATATAACTAAAAAAAGTTCTAAATTGTTAAAAATTATAATAAGTCATAGTTTTGTAACATAAATTTTCATGTCTTTCAACATGATTTTTAGATCAAAATTGTATACTTAAATATTCGTGCATTGTATACAGTTCACCATCAAGTTCCATTAATGGCTCACTAATCTCATTAATAAGAAAATTAAAAAATCATATTTAAGATTAGAATTTAACTTTTGAATTTTTATTGATAATATAAACAAATTATATATAACTGAAATTTAAATGGATCAAATTATATATTTAAAAGAATAGAATTGTTATTGATGTTTCATCAATTTGATTTACATGAAAATTTAAAAAATCACATCTAAATGGGAATTCAACATTTAAATTATTTTTAATGACATAAACAAATTAGTTATAGTTGAATTTAATATATTAATCCATTAATTTGCGCTCTAAAGATAATACAATTAGTTTCATATCACCTTTTGTGAGAGAGGTTCTTATTTTGTAGATATGAATATTGACATCATGGATAATAGTAATAAATCACATTAAGGTATAATTTTTAATTTGGTTAATAAAGTGTTATTAAAGCATTTGATTTTCACATTAATAATAATCATAAATAGATAGTAACTATGAACAAAAGTTTGGTCAAATAATAAAAAATAATATCAAAAGTGTAATTAAATTCCAATATAATTCATAAAATCAACTCACTGATCTAAAAAAATGTGTTTATAAGTTATAGATGATTGTTATTTTTTAATTATAACCTTTCATTTATAGACAAATCAATAATGGAATTAATTTGAGACAATTAAAAACATTGTCATTATGAATGGCCAATCAAACAAACCAATGTATAGTTGCAATGTCACAAAAGGATGTACTTTTTATTTTGATAATACTGACATATAAATATAAATACTAATATAAGTTTACTTCAGTGATTATAACTTGAAAAAAAAAAACAAGTTCCATTGTATGCACAATGGAAATATTGAAATCTTCTGGTATTGCAATTTTCACAAACTAAAATGAGGAAGAACTATGGGCATTTGATGCATGTGTATCACTCCTTGTTGCATTTGTATTTCTTAGCAAATTAGATATGCTTTGCCTTAATCTCCTAGAAGCAATTACATTTTCCCCCAAATCATTTCTAAGGTTCTCCAATACCATTAGCACATCTCTCATAGTTGGTCGTTCATTGGGTGAATCTTTTGAACAAACCAAACCAACATGTATACGAGAAGATATGCAATTGAATACATTGTTTTCTTCAAATTCATCTCCTTCCACCTCCCTAAGAAGGTTGTTGTCAATTACCTCCTTAACGCTACTTGGAAAGGCTAAATTTACCCACTTGTGCAAGTTCAGGTCTCCAGAAAACATATCATTAGTTGGTCGTTTCCTGGTAAGAATTTCCAATAACAAAATGCCATAGCTGTAAATATCTCCTTTGGTAGACACTGGCTGACCGAATCCATACTTTGCATTTAAGATAACATTCATCAAATTTTACTCTATTGTTCCATACAAAAATGTTGGTGAGACATTTAGAAATGAAAAGCAAACATTTAGCATTCTAAATGTCATACCTAGTGCAATATAGCCCATAGATCCTTTCAAAGAAAGTGTTGAAGTAAGTGGCTCAGTAGAGGTTTCATCAATTATTCTTGCAATACCAAAATCTGTTACATGCCCTGACATGTCTTCATCAATAAGCAAATTATTTGGTTTTAAATCACAATGCACTACCTGCACAAATGAATCATGATGAAGATATTCAATGGCATGGGCCACATCTATTGCAATGTCTAATCTTGTTTCTAGTCCCATTTCACATGCATCTTCACCATTGTTGTCATTTGTATTAGGATACAAATGCTTCTCCAGGCTTCCATTAGACATAAATTTGAACACTAATCCTTTGAAATCAATGTTGCAACATGAGGTTATGATTTTCACCAGATTTCGATGTCGAACCTTTTGCAAGATGCTACATTCCGCTTTAAAACTCTTTTCAGCCTTGTCCTTTAGCAAATGGAAAACTTTTACAGCAACAAGTGTGCCATCAATCAAAATTCCTTTATAAACTAAACCAAAATTCCCTGTTCACAACAAGTTGGCCTCGGAAAATCCGTTAGTTGCTATATGAAGCTCTTGATATGAGATCCTTTTGTGCTCCAACCTTTGCAAAATGGCTTGTGAGGAATCAAAGTTTTGCACAGGAATATTTCTGTTCCAAAGGAATCCCTTTCTTTTCCAAAGGAATCCCAAAAGTAAACAACATAATATAAAAGCAAAAACTCCACTCACTGGCAGTATCAATCTTTTCACAAGTGAATAATGATGTCTTGGTGTTTGACATGCAGGTAGTTGAAATACTTGTTGTCCACAAAGGCCAGGATTTCCAATTAAGGACATGACAATTGTTCTATTTGCAAAAAACCCTCCTTCTGGAATTTCCCCAGTGAAATTGTTGAAAGACGAATTCAAGCTTTGAAGCATTTTCAAATTCTTGAGTGTGACCACTGGTATTATACCTGATAAGTTATTCAAAGAGAGGTCTAGACTTGCAAGGCTTTGTAAATTTCCAAGTGACTCTGGAATAGACCCTTGGAAGGAATTGCGAGATAAGTTCAATAATTGTAGCTCATTGCAACTTCCAAGTGCAGAGGGGATTGCCCCAATCAATTGATTGATAGAGATGTCTATAGCTTGAGCCATTTCAATTTTACCAATCTCCGTGGGCAAGGAACCTTCTAATAAATTCCATGACAAATTCAAATAGAATTGTAGATTAGAAAATTTCCCAATTTCATGTGTTATACTTCGAGAGAGGCTATTGTGAGATAGGTCAAGCAATTCCAAATTTATACAATCTCCTAAGCTGGAAGGTATGGTCCCTGATAAGTTATTGTGATGAAGATGGAGTCTTCTTAGTTGTTTAAGGAGTGAAAGGGAATTTGGAATCTTTCCAGAGAGACTATTTACACTAAGGTCCAAGAGACCAAGGTGTTGTAAGCCTTCAAAATCGTCACGTATGTTTCCTTCTAAATTATTGTTACTTAAATACAATCTTTCTATTTTTACAAATTTTCCTAATGGTGGAACATTACCATTTAGAAAATTTTCACTTAAATTTAAGAATATTACGCTGCTAAGATTACCTATATGTGGAGGGATGTTTCCTTGTATTTTATTATTTGATAATGCTAACATAGATAAATTAGTAGAAAGTCCACCTATGACAAGTGGAAAAACACCACTTAATTTATTGTTGTGCAACCATAGGTACTCTAAGTGAGAACAATTATTAAGAGCGATAAGAAAAGGCATGTTTATAGCATTGCCACTATCTAGTTGATTGTTATTCAATTGTAATAATTTTAGAAAAGATAACTTAGCCAACTCTATAGGCACTATCCCACTCAGCTTGTTAACTTAGTGCCAGAGAGCTGTCGTCCTGTCTGTGCATTAGGAAATAGATTTGCAGACCTCTTTACTGGTTGCAGCTGGCCATCACATGGTCTTGTGCATCTACTGGTTTGGTCAGTATTCTCCACGTTCACCTAATCCTCAAACTGTGAGTAATTGGTGGTCTAAAGCCTTGTAGTCTGGGGGTGTTCACCCATGTCTGGAGTTAAGCATAGTAGAAGTGGTTATCTGGCTTGGACAAGCATCATTCCTTCCATTCATCCATTTCCAACATTATGTTGAGTTTGTAATGTTCCCGAGCATCTCCGAGATACAACCTAGGAGAGTTTCTTGGGGTGATAACAGTTACCACATCTTTCATAGTTGTTCATTCATTGGTTTAATGTTTTGAGAAAATCAAACTAACTCATAGCACATAAAGTAATTGTATACATTATTTTCTACAAATCCATCTCCATCCACCTCACTAAAAATACTTAAGAGAAATACTTCCTTCACTTTGTTTGGAAACACTAGCTTCACTCACTTGTGCAAGTTTACATTTCCAGAAAAACATGTCATCTCAAAAAAAATTGGTTGCTTCCTAGTAAGCATTTCCACTAAAAAAAATATCATAACTATATATATCTACTTTGGTAAACACTATCTCAATTAATCCATACTCCATATTGAAGTCAACCTTCATTATATTTTACTTTACCACTGTGTACAAAAACTATTGATGAGGAAAAACAAGTAAAATTAATGTTCTAAAATGTCATACTTGGGACAATTTATCCCATGGATTCTTTCAAACCAAATGTTGAAGTGAGTTAGTAGGGGTTGCATTCATTAATTTTTCGATACCAAAGTCCACTATATGGACCATCATGTCTTCATCCAAAAACACATTATCGGATTTCAAATAAAAAAGTACCACTTGAACAAAAGAATCATGATGAAAGTAATCCATCGCATGGGCCACATCAATGGCGATATCCAATTGTGTTTTCAAAGCCAATTCACATACATCTTCACCATTATTGTCATCCCTACAAATGCTTCTCCAAGCTTTTGTTAGACATATATTGGAACATTAATCCTTTAAAATGGAGGTTGGAACATGAAGTTATGATTCTCACCAGATTTCAATTTTGAACCTTTTGTAGAACACTACATTCTAATCTAGAACTCTTGAAAACCTTGTCTTTTGCAACTAGAAAACTTATGTAGCCACAACTGTGTCATCGCTAAAATTCCTTTATAAATTAACCAAAACTCCTCATTACTAACAAGTTGGCTTTGGTAAATCTATTAATTTCTATGTGAAGCTCATCATATGAGATCCTTTTCTAATCTAACCTTTAGACAATATGTTGCAAGGAATTAACATTTTGCATACACTTATTTCCTTTCCAAATGAATCCCAAAAGTAGACAACATAGTACAACAACAATAACTACATTCATTAGCAATAATACTCTTTCACAAATGCAAAATGATCTCTTGTTGTTTGAGAGATAGGTAATTGGAATGCTTGTGGTTTGAAAAAGATAGGGTTTCCAATAAAGGACATGAAAATTGTTTTTTTTTGGATAAAAAAAAACCCTCCTTTTGGAATTTCCCCAATGAGATTGTTGAAAGATAATTTCAAATACTAAAACATTTTCAAATGCAAGAGTAATTGGAATTGTCCTTAATAGGGAGTTGGAAGAAAGATCTAAGTTCATAAGACTCTATAAATTTCCAATTGAATTTGGAGTAGATCCTAATAAGGTAGTTTGAGATAAATTCAATGAACATACCACTTAGAAAATTGTGAAATGAAATCTATGTGATTTATGGTTTTGAAATAATAACATATTTATACCATATTCAAGAAACCTCTATCCATTGGAAGCTAGAGAGGCCAACTTAGCATAAAACCTTAACTTTCATCACTCGCTACTTTATTAATAGGAGCATAGAATAAAACGTCTTCCATATCCCATTGTTTTGTCAATAACATTAACTATCAAATTGAAGTATTCGCTAGAATATAAGAAGCCCTAATACAAGAAGCCAAATATCTACATGGTCAACAAGAGTCCTTTGAAGAAAAGAAGGGTTGAAAGGGTAAGGAAATCTCTCAGACATGTCTCCAACAATGTATGGGGATATAAAATTTATATATGATATAATTATAATATAACTAAAAAAAGTTCTAAATTGTTAAAAATTATAATAAGTCATAGTTTTGTAACATAAATTTTCATGTCTTTCAACATGATTTTTAGATCAAAATTGTATACTTAAATATTCGTGCATTGTATACAGTTCACCATCAAGTTCCATTAATGGCTCACTAATCTCATTAATAAGAAAATTAAAAAATCATATTTAAGATTAGAACTTAACTTTTGAATTTTTATTGATAATATAAACAAATTATATATAACTGAAATTTAAATGGATCAAATGATATATTTAAAAGAATAGAATTGTTCTTGATGTTTCATCAATTTGATTTACATGAAAATTTAAAAAATCACATCTAAATGGGAATTCAACATTTAAATTATTGTTAATGACATAAACAAATTAGTTATGGTTAAATTTAATATATTAATCCAGTAATTTGCGCTCTAAAGATAATACAATTAGTTTCATATCACCTTTTGTGAGAGAGGTTTTTATTTTGTAGATATGAATATTGACATCATGGATAATAGTAATAAATCACATTAAGATATAATTTTTTCATTTGGTTAATAAAGTGTTATTAAAGAATTTAATTTTCACATTAATAATAATCATAAATAGATAGTAAATATGAACAAAAATTTGGTCAAATAATTAAAAATAATATCAAAAGTGTAATTAAAATCCAATATAATTCATAAAATCAATTCGCTGATCTAAAAAAGTGTGTTTATAAGTTATAGGTGATTGTTATTTTTTAATTATATCCTTTCATTTATAGACAAATAAATAATGAAATTAATTTGAGACAATTAAAAACATTGTCATTATGAATGGCCAATAAAATAAACCAATGTATAGTTGCAATGTCACAAAAGCGTGTACTTTTTATTTTGATAATACTGACATACAAATATAAATACTAATAGAAGTTTACTTCAACGATTATAACTTTAAAAAAAAAAACAAGTGCCATTGTATGCACAATGGAAATATTGAAATCTTCTGGTATTGCAATTTTCACAAACTAAAATGAGGAAGAACTATGGGCATTTGATGCATGTGTATCACTCCTTGTTGCATTTGTATTGCTAAGCAAATTAGATATGCTTTGCCTTAATCTCCTAGAAGCAATTGCATTTGCCCCCAAATCATTTCTAAGGTTCTCCAATACCATTACCACATCTCTCATAGTTGGTCGTTCATTGGGTGAATCTTTTGAACAAACCAAACCAACTTGTATAAGAGAAGATATGCAATTGAATACATTGTTTTCTTCAAATTCATCTCCTTCCACCTCCCTAAGAAGGTTGTTGTCAATTACCTCCTTAACGCTGCTTGGAAAGGCTAGATTTACCCACTTGTGCAAGTTCAGGTCTCCAGAAAACATATCATTAGTTGGTCATTTCCTCGTAAGCATTTCCAATAACAAAATGCCATAGCTGTAAATATCTCCTTTGGTAGACACTGGCTGACCGAATCCATACTCTGCATTTAAGATAACATTCATCAAATTTTACTCTATTATTCCATACAAAAATGTTGGTGAGACATTTAGAAATGAAAAGCAAACATTTAACATTCTAAATATCATACCTGGTGCAATATAGCCCATAGATCCTTTCAAAGAAAGTGTTGAAGTAAGTGACTCAGTAGAGGTTTCATCAATTAACCTTGCAATACCAAAATCTGTTACATGCCCTGACATGTCTTCATCAATAAGCACATTATTTGGTTTTAAATCACAATGCACTACCTGCACAAATGAATCATGATGAAGATATTCAATGGCATGGGCCACATCTATTGCAATGTCCAATCTTGTTTTTAGTCCCATTTCACATGCATCTTCACCATTGTTGTCATTTGTATTAGGATACAAATGCTTCTCCAGGCTTCCATTAGACATAAATTTGAACACTAATCCTTTGAAATCAATGTTGCAACATGAGGTTATGATTTTCACCAGATTTCGATGTCGAACCTTTTGCAAGATGCTACATTCCGCTTTAAAACTCTTTTCAGCCTTGTCCTTTAGCAAATGGAAAACTTTTACAACAACAAGTGTGCCATCAATCAAAATTCCTTTATAAACTGAACCAAAATTCCCTGTTCCCAACAAGTTGGCCTCGGCAAATCCATTAGTTGCTATATGAAGCTCTTGATATGAGATCCTTTTGTGCTCCAACCTTTGCAAAATGGCTTGTGAGGAATCAAAGTTTTGCACATGCATATTTCTTTTCCAAAGGAATCCCTTTCTTTTGCAAAGGAATCCAAAAAGTAAACAACATAATATAAAAGCAGCAACTCCACTCACTGGCAGTATCAATCTTTTCACAAGTGCAAAATGATGTCTTGGTGTTTGACATGCAGGCAGTTGAAATACTTGTGGTCCACAAAGGCCAGGATTTCCAATTAAGGACATGACAATTGTTCTATTTGCAAAAAACCCTCCTTCTGGAATTTCCCCAGTGAAATTGTTGAAAGACAAATTCAAGCTTTGAAGCATTTTCAAATTCTTGAGTGTGACCACTGGTATTATACCTGATAAGTTGTTCAAAGAGAGGTCTAGACTTGCAAGGCTTTGTAAATTTCCAAGTGACTCTGGAATAGACCCTTGGAAGGAATTGCGAGATAAGTTCAATAATTGTAGCTCATTGCAACTTCCAAGTGCAGGGGGGATTGCCCCAATCAATTGATTGAAAGAGATGTCTACAGCTTGAGCCATTGCAATTTTACCAATCTCCATGGGCAAGGAACCTTCTAATAAATTCCATGACAAATTCAAATAGAATTGTAGATTAGAAAATTTCCCAATTTCATGTGGTATAATTCCAGAGAGCCTATTGTGAGATAGGTCAAGCAATTCCAAAATTATACAATCTCCTAAGCTGGAAGGTATGGTCCCTGATAAGTTATTGTGATGAAGATGGAGTCTTCTTAGTTGTTTAAGGAGTGAAAGGGAATTTGGAATCTTTCCAGAGAGACTATTTACACTAAGGTCCAAGAGACCAAGGTGTTGTAAGCCTTCAAAATCGTCAGGTATGTTTCCTTCTAAATTATTGTTACTTAAATACAATCTTTCTATTTTTACAAATTTTCCTAATGGTGGAACATTACCATTTAGAAAATTTTCACTTAAATTTAATAAGGTTAGGCTGCTAAGATTACCTATATGTGGAGGGATGTTTCCTTGTATTTTATTATTTGATAATACTAACATAGATAAATTAGTAGATAATCTACCTATGGCAAATGGTAAAACACCACTTAATTTATTGTTGTGCAACCATAGGTAGTGTAAGTGAGAACAATTAGTAAGAGCAGTAAGAAAAGGCATGTTTATAACATTGCCACTATCTAGTTGATTGTTATTCAAATATAAAAATTTGAGAAAAGATAACTTAGCCAACTCTATTGGCACGGTCCCACTCAGCTTGTTATAACTTAAAGCGAGGAATACCAAGTTGGAGAAATTTCCAAGAAACTTTGGAATCTCTCCAGTAAGTTGATTTGCCGCTAAATTGAGAGATTTCAAGTTTAACATATTTGACAAAGATGTGGGAATGCGACCTGACAAATCATTTCCAGAAAGAGCAAGTTCTTGCAAATGGGTGAGGCGACCCAAGGAAGAGGGAATGGTACCTGTCAGCCCGTTATGGTCCAAGGCAAGCTCTTGCAATTGCGGGAGGGAACCCAACTCCCTCGGGATAGGACCGGTCAGACTGTTGCCTTGCAAAACTAATTCATTCAGCGATGAAAGGTTTGCCAAGGAAAAGGGAATGGTACCTGTCAGCTCGTTCTCTCCCAAGTAAAGTTCTTGCAAAAGCGGAAGGGAACCCAACTCGCTTGGGATATCTCCTTCCAAGCCATTGTGGTCCAACGCCAGAAAAGTCAAATTTCTGCAACTGCAGAGTTGAGTTGGGATATTTCCGTCCAACTCATTATCTGCCAAATCGAGCATCCTCAAACGAAAGAGGCGTCCCAATTGATTGGGGATATGACCAGTGAGCTCATTGCCTGAGAGAATGAGCGTGCGGAGAAACGACAAATTGCCGAGCGATGGAGAAATGGAACCGCTCAGATCCATCAGAGTGAGGTTGAGGGAGGCCACTCTGTTTGGATGGCGGCGGTTGCAGGTGACGCCGGTCCAGTTGCAGAAGGGGTTGGCGGGAGTCCAATCTGCGAGGGAATGATGTGGATCGCTGGCAATGAGGTTCCTGAATGCCACCAGGGATTGGTGGTCATTGTGGAAAGAGTGGGATCCTTTCCCAGGGGTGAAGGAAAAGATGAGGAGGAGAAAGAGCAGATGAAAAGCAAAAGAAAGAGAGGGCATGGTGGTTGAAATCGCAGCCTCTGGGAGAGGGGAGGGGAGGGGAGAAATGCAGTGAGTATAGGTGAAGTGGGAGAGGGGAAGGGAGGGGAGAAATGCAGTGAGTATAGGTGAAGTGAGTGAGTATTTATAAGGAGAGAAACCGCGTGTCGTGAAGAAGACGTAGTACCGTGTATAGTGTGAACGTAGAAAGGGGGAAAACGTAAAGGACAAGGCATCAAAGAAGTCTTTCAAAAGTCTTCCACGGCTGAGAAAAGTGGCGTCGTGAAGAAGACGTAGTACCGTGTATAGTGTGAACGTAGAGGGGGAAAACGAAGTCTTTCAAAAGTCTTCCACGGCTGAGAAAAGTGGCGTCGTGAAGAAGACGTAGTACCGTGTATAGTGTGAACGTAGAGGGGGAAAACGAAGTCTTTCAAAAGTCTTCCACGGCAGAGAAAAGTGGCGTCGTGAAGAAGACGTAGTACCGTGTATAGTGTGAACGTAGAGGGGGAAAACGAAGTCTTTCAAAAGTCTTCCACGGCAGAGAAAAGTGGCGTCGTGAAGAAGACGTAGTACCGTGTATAGTGTGAACGTAGAGGGGGAAAACGTAAAGGAGAAGGCATCAATCATGAGGCCGTTCACGAAGGCATAATAAACAAAAAAATAATATTTAATCTCACAACGCTCACGTCAAAAGAAGTCTTTCAAAAGTCTTCCACCGCTGAGAAAAGTGGTTTCCGATGTTGTCGTTAAAATATATATAATTATAAAGTTGGGTGTTAATATTAGTCCAAAACTAAAATCGATTACCAGTAGAAGCACGAACTCCGTGTAATCTCATGTAATCTCCCATCCGTAAAATATAAGTTGCTTTAATTTACTAATGATTTGATAAAACATTTTTAAATTTATTATTTAAGAAAGATGAGGCTAACAAAGATTTCGCAATTTTTAAACTTTTGTAAACTTTATTACGTTAATTTCGGTATTGTAGAGTAGAGTTGTTTTTAGAGTTAGATGATTTAAAAGTTATGTTATTAAAAGTTTTGTTTTTGAAAGTGTATTATTTTGTTTTTATTAAAACAAAATCGCTTATCTATAATTTAATATTGTGAATTTAATTTTGTTATTTTTTATTATTATTTAAATTTTGTTATTTTTTATTATTATTTAAATTTATTTATTTATAAAATGATTGATTGAAGTTTTATTATAGGTTGTTTAGTAATTTTCTTTTTTTTTGTAAGCTAAGACGATACTCTACTTTCCATTACTGCAAGCAAAAGAAATTACAAAGTTTGGCATGTATCCACCCGCCCTTAAGGGAAACCGGGCTTCGCAACCATCTAAAGTTTTTCAAAGCCATCCAAAGAAAGTATAACTTCAACCTATCTATCCACGCTATATATGCATCTAACCGAGCTGAAGGTAAAATGTTTTCCTTTTGAAACATTAACATCGAAATTTTGAAACAACAAAACAGCGGTATATATAAAAACCTCCAATCTGCAACTGCATCTTCTACTGATTCGGTACATCTGTCTGAGGTTCTTTCTCCAACTTGACACCCAAACCGCCCGCTTGTAGCATCTGCATGATAGCATCCATCTTCCTGTCTTGCATCAATAGAGTCACTTGAATATTTTTCAATTCCCTTTTCATGGTTGGAATGCCTTGAATCAGTTCAGCCATTTCTAGAGCCACCTGTTCCATGGCTTTAGCCAATAAACGCTTCATGCCCCAATATACATGTAAAGATTGTTTATATAAAGTCATTCGACCTCTCGTATGTCCAGGATCAGGGATAAATTGCTCCCAATCCTCCATCTCAGGGTCTGAATTATCCTGCATTGCTTCTTCCTCCAGATGCTCTATAATCCTTCTGATATTGGGATTTGTATCAAAAATATATGCTGCCTCTGCTTCCTGTAATCTCCTCCGCATATCTTTCTTTCCTCTCTTTCTTCCTCGGATCTCACTCGCTGCCCCCTCCTTGACGCCCGAGCATACATTTCGATTCCCACTGCTGCCTCGTCCTGCAGGTCTCCCTCTCCCTCTTTGATTCGCTCTTCCTCGCGCTCCCCTACCCCAGCCGCGTTTCACCACCTCCACTTCCTCGTCCTGTTCTTGATCCTCACTCTCCTCCGCACAGTCCCCCGAGTTTATCTCTTGGGTCTTCCCCATACCCGCTTTTTCTTTGACGCCTCGTTGAAGCTCCTCATCTGCAAAGAGATTACGAATGTCGAATTCTTCTCCTGAGTCATCCTGGATAGTAAAACAAACCCTCTGCATAGCTTCGTCAATCACGTTCTTGCCTTTTTCCGCAGGGGTTGCCGTCCTACTCCGCGTCCACCTTCCTACTCCCCTAGCCTGTTGTTCCGCCATCTTACAGTCCTTCTGCTGCTGCAATTTTCCTCTATATTTCCTCTCTCTGCAATGCTTCGTTACTAAATTCGTCTTTGGTTTTGATCGATTGCATGCAAGCCGTGAATTATCTATATGCTGCCACCTTGCCATCTTGAATCTGCGTTGCAGCCTGTCAATATCATAAATGCTCATTCCATATACTCTTTCATGATAGGAAACTCGTACCAACTTGCTGACGTAGCCACCGCTTCATCTCGGTACCTTGCCCAATTGTCGTCTTGGGATGCTCGAACTTGCCGTGGGTTGATTGTGGCCTGCCTTCATGAATTTATTCCCATGATCTTGAGCCTGCAAACACTGTAATCGCCCAATGAATACACTGTCCTTCCCCCTCCTCGCTATAATGCGGAGGCGTCTAATTATTCCCTCCCTGTGCAGTCGCATCATCGTAATCCTGATTTAAAATAGTGTTTAACGCATTCCAGTTTTTTGTTTTTAATTTTATTTCATTTTGATTTTATTTTATTTTTTTACCATTTTCATAAATTATAGTTTTTTCTCACAAATTTTAAGAGGAAAAAATAATTAAAAAAATTCAATAATTTTTTTTTTTATTACTTTTTATTTTGACTTTCTTTTTCCCCTTCACCTTTCTATAATTTTATTTCCTCGAAGCATTGACAATTGTACAATAAAATTTCACTTCAACGAATATAATTAAATTACTAAAAATTAATTCTAAAAATAAGAAATTAATAAGTTACAAAATAATTTCAATGTAATTTTCTTGATTGTATTATACATACACATCTCATTCTTATTTCTACTTAAAGCTTAAAGACCTTTTGTCATTATTGTCTACACTCAAATATCAAAGATTTGGAAAATGACAATTTGTGAAGTTGAAATTGGCAATGTGATTCCTGTGATTATTGTGTTATTATTATTCAAAATAGTTGTTATAGTTGTTGTTGACTCTGCTACTGAGCCTACTACTCTGTTGTCAACATTGCTCTGCACTCCTCAGTATATGAATGAAATTGATCCTCCTGCTACTGAATATTGTGGGCCTTTATAGCAAGGTAATGATCCATGAGGAGAACACCTCAATGGACCCTACCCAAATTTTTGCAACTCTGGGACTAAGGATCTACATCACCATACCTCACTCCTGGAGGTATAGTTGCATGCATGGTGAAATATGATCTACTCATATTGTTGTTGCTACTGATTTGTTGATGCTTTTGCATTGCTGCTGCAACTACTGCAATAATGTGTCTGATATCCCCATATCCTGAAGTACTAGCTTCCATAGGGATGATCCCTCTGAAACTAGACTCCCTCTGAGTCTCTATCTCCCTGTGGGAAATATCTCTGCTCCTCAATCTACCAATATCAATGATCATAGGTACTTTTTGTGTCACTAAACATTGGCTCATTGATCTGCCAACTAGCAACCTTCTAGCTCCATTAAGAAGTCTGCACATAGGGTCTTCTGGATCTGCCCTGAACTAGGGCTCCATAACTTTGCCTCCTAACAACTCATTAATTCTTCAATGATCACTATACATGAGGAATTCAAGGACTGGTTCTAATGTGATTTCAGGGCTCTAATACCATGTAGAAATTTTGGTGATAGAAATGCAACTACTCAAGAAATTAAATCTAAATCAAGAGACACAATTCTACTATACTGCTCTTGGGAAAGTAATTCACAATTTAGAACAACATGCACAAACATGCATCATCAAATACATAGGTACACAAATGTTTCTAAGGGAAAGAAATTGCTAAAAACCCCTTAAGCTCATTTTGCATTAATCAAGTGAATTGAGAAACAATTACAATTATGATCTCTCACTCTTAGGATAAACTGCAAGAGTAAACTTGTTCTCACTTTGCCTACACTCGTTCTGCCCGCATTCGCATTGCCTGCACTCGTTCCACCCACATTCGCACTGCCTGCACTCACATTGTCCGCACTTTCTCTACCTGCACTCGCACTACCCACACTTGCTCCTATAACCGAGCGCAATTCCTGAGGATTGATCACCTGACCAATACTCTAAACTATACACTCAATCTAGTATATAATTAATTGTACATTGCCTTGGAATCTACACCATAACTGAGCAATTTGAATTCCTTGCATGCATGAGCTATTTTTTGGTTGATTGGTCAGTTAACTAGATGATCTCTGAGTTAGACTATTGTCCCACTTCACAACTGATCTCCAACTGGCTCTAATAACTATTAGAACTAGTTTAACTAAGTACAACTGAAAATAATTGGACTAGATTGCTATAATTTAGCAATCAACACATGCAAACTGGACTCCAAGCCCACTAACTCAAATTTAGTGTTCTAACTAGAGTGAAAAGAGCCATGTCACCTTAGTTAACTGCCTCCAAGTTGTCTGCTTGATGTGGAAATTTGAATTTTCTCAATTTGACTATGCCTAAAGTCAAATTGTGTCTTTCTTGCTACACTTCTCAACATTAAGAACATCATAGTATTTTCTAATTAATATGTGTTTGGTCTCTAGACAAGTAAAACATTTGGTTTGTGACTCTAATATATTATTTTTGGAAGAATATTATAAAAAACCTCTTTTTGTACAAGAGAAACTACAAACAATAGTAACAATGAACTGAAGACTCTAGAAACAAGTTAACATGGAGTTAACTTTAAAGATAATAAATAATTAATGCATCAAAGACTATTACATTCTTTTTCCTAATGTAATTATCTTGTTGTTACAAGATCAGGTATATGCAATTTTAGTTCTTTATTTTTTTTACTTTAATTTAGCTCTATTTAAACTAAGCGGTAGGTACTAGCTACTATATAGCACTTGTTTACATTCCAATCAGTTTACTTTCCAAAGATTCTTATTAAAATCTAAATAATATAGAGTTATTTCAACTTTGAGTCTATTAAATATTGACAAAAATTAGATATAATTTTAGAAATGAAATTTATCTCCGTATTTCATAAATTGTAAATTAAAAAAATATGTTAATTTTTTTTAATGTTTTTATCATTCATTCATTTTCAAAGCAGGTTACAACCAGAAAAGACATTCCATGGCCTCAACCTGCCCATTGGGAAACCATGTATGTTGGCCATCGGAACGCATTATAAGCCATCCAAAATCTAAGGTTCTTAAGTCTGTCAAAATTAGCCTTATAGGCCTGAATGTCTAAAAACCAGTTCACCCTTAACATGCTAACATAAGTACTGATACTCGACATATACATACTCAAAATGTAACAAAAGGAAATAACTAAAACTATTCATCAGAGGACTCCACGGGAGTTGGGTGCTTTGCACTGGAACTTGGTAATTTAGATTGAAGAAGGCACAAAATGTGCTTCTCAATATGACCCAGACAGACATTCTGTTGTTGAATTTGGAATTGAACAAGTTGGAATTCTTTCTGAATTTCCTGGAATACAGGATCAACTTTGATAGACCATGTTGCATTCATGATAGCTCTGGCTACTATGCTCTTCATCATCCAATAGAGGTAAATTGTCTACCTGTACTGGGTGAGACGACCACGGGTATGGCCAGGATCAGGTACCAGCAGGTGACAATCTTCCACCTCGATTTCCTTCTCAGCTCGTTGGTTAAGGCCTGCCTCCCAACCTGTTATCATCTGTCTTACCTACTCAGGAGTACCTGTTGTATATGTATGGGCCACATCAATGATGTGTTGGGCATCTAATTTTCTTCCACTTCTCATCAGCGGCCTCAACGAGGATGCTCATCGACCTCCCCGAGACTCTCTATTCCGACTGCGTCTGCAACCCCCATTTCCAGACTGGTCGGTGCCCATGGATGGTCTTTCCATCTCTGTCAACCTTTTTTGAGATATATTATAATCAACTACCGAGACCACCGAATGAGTGAATACCCTCGGCTCGTCGACTAGGCGGTCCCTCCAATTATAAACCCCAGGAAGACTTACAAATAACATGAGCAAGAAACAAGAAACATTAAACCCAAGCAAAGTGAAAATAGAATAGGATGTGCCAACCATCCTCGAGTAGTTCTTTCTTCTCATTACCCACAGTCTTTGCTCAGTCATCTCACAGAGTAAATTAAATCCAGAGAAGGTATGTCTCTGCCATATGACATAACCACCCACCAATGCCTCAACCCCCTTCCCATGTATACAAACACCTATACATTTTAAAACCAACACTGACGACAAGTAGAGAGTAATCACAAACCAATTCAACCAAACATGGAAACAACCATTCCACTCGGGCGGTATATTCTTTCCACACAGAGAAGCCCAAATTAAACCATACATTCCCATACATAGAAATAAGATACCATAGGAAATGGATATCGACTTGGAAACAAAAATTTCAAAATAGAATTGAGCCACACAAATACACTCTTTAGACGAACAAACATTGCCAAGACCCACATTCTCCCATTCGCATGGAGGGGCGAAAATCTGACAGGCATTTAGAGAACCAATATGTCACGTGTTATCACTCTAAAATTTCCCTAGGGTTGTCATGTTGTGTTTAAAGAAATGATAGAGGTAACCACAAACCTACTTTGGAGATTAGGATCTAGCCTTCCTAATGGTCAGAGAGGGCTCTTTCTTAATGATTTAACTTTGTTGTTTTAATTGATTTTAGGCTAGTTATGTAAGCTTGATTTGGTTTTGATTTGAGTTGTTGGTGGAATTACTAATTTAGATGAATAGATGACTGTCTATTTTCCATTGGGCTATGGAGTCAATATATCAAGAAAATAGAACAGAAACAAATTATAAAAGCAGTGTTACAGGGCAAGGTAGCTGAGCAATATCATATCTCAAGGATGGAATGGTGAAATGATTTTCAATCGGGATCAAGGAGCAATTAAGGATTCCTTAAACCGGATAATGAAGGAAGTGAAAGAGGTCAACCGGGATGGGAGAGCAATTAAGGATTCTCAGATCCGGATATCAGAAGAAAACATAGAAATGTATAACAGTAAGAGTAGAGTGTACTTAAACAATTTCTGCAATAACATTCCTGTTATACCATTCAAATTTAGAAAACATTCAAGTTTATGGAATACTTTAGAAAAGAACATGAACAATTGAAATATACTTCACTAAAGTGGCTCAACACATGAATCCTATAAAGAAATGCTTATATTATTTGCCTTGTCTGTTAACTGAAAAAGTACAGTAAACCCTTAGGTTGTAGATGAGTTCACCTATAGAAATGTTCAGAAATCCACCTATAATACTTCGAAAGCAGAAGTATTTATACAAAATTTACAAACTGTTTACAGTAAATGCTGCCTCTAACAGACATGACATTTTTAGACTATAGATGAACTAAAAATATCTAACTGTTGCAGATTAATAGTTCTGGTGGAATGTGCTGTGAAAATGCTATTGTTGTGGAAGTGGGAGCAGGTAGGATGTGGACCCAAATTTGTGGTTGTGCTGGCAGATGAACTAGCAGATGCAAATGTATCTCTTTTTTTCTTAGTAATTCACTCAACTGCTTGCTGATCCTCTGACTTGATAATCTGAGACTTCCCTCATTGATGGTTGATCCTGTGACTACCTTGTTGTTTTATCATCCATTAGTGTCACACAATATTTTGGAAAATATATAATAATATATATATTTGAATAATATTTCCAAAATATTTTAAATGAAATTTATAATTAAATTTCTACAAAATCATGTGTTGTTTCCAATCCCTGGTTTTGTTTTCTCTTTCCATGAATTCACAAAACCATGTGTAGTTTTGTTCTTATCACTCCTTCCTCTGTAAATTCATTTTATCTGTATGTAAAATCCTTTTACCCTTGTAGAATACCTAGATGGTTTTGCAAAACCATGTGTTGATTTGTATGGTTGGAAGAGTATTTTCACTTTACTCTTTTACTTTCACCTGCAACATGATTTTACCCTGTAAATTGATTTCACCATGCCTGTAAATTGATTTCACCATGCCTATAAATTGATTTCACCTTAATCTTTTATCGTGAAATGCATTTACATGAATGTTATCTTTGCTCTCATGTCCATTAATTTCATGTGAAATTTTCCCTTTTATTTTCTCTGATAAATTCATGGCATCCGTGAATTTTATTTCATGTGTCGTTGTAAAACCATTTTACCTTTGAATCTCATTCCACAACCTTAGTCTCATATTGCTTGTACCTTTATAATTTTACCTCTATTATGGTTTCACCAAATATTACGGCATTCTCATATCTCTATATTTCACTTGAAATTAATCCACCCTATGTTTCCGTAACATTTATAAGATTCAAAACCAAAACAGTTAATGGTTTATCGCACCACTTTTGAGTGGTAGGTGGTATTTTTTCAGAGGACGCGATATAACATGGGGCTGCCACGTAGTAAAAAGATGGGTTGGGAAAACCACTAATCTCGCGTGCTTTTTGAGTGTTAAGTGTTGGATGATTTGAGCACGCCATATGGAATTTTAACCATTCATTCTTTTTTACGAATCTCGAGGCAAATACAAATGAAGGGGGTTTAATTCTCAGTGCAGGGTGGGCCATTGGTTGACTTTGTAGGGGGAAGAGGTAGTATAGGCTTGCGGGGAGAAATTAATATAAAGTCAAAAACTTTATATTAAAAGGGTTTGGTGAAGTAAGGGGTAAAAAGAGGGATTAGATATATATATATATATATATATATATATATATATATATATATATATATATATATATATATATATTTCTTTTTTTCTTTTTTTTATTTTTTTCTTTTTTACTTTATGGGATTTATCTCTGTTTTAACCATTACTACCTCTGTGTAAATGATTTCTTCTTGCTTTGTGACAATTGTCTTTTCCTTCTGAATAAAGCCTTTGAATACATTTCCTTGGGAATCTTGGAGTAAACACGCTTTGGAACTAGTATCAAAACTGTCAAGCTCTCGTTCTGCAAATCACCTACAAAATAAAACAATCATTAATCAAGCATAGGTTTGCGGGGAAGGGCTTTATTGAGCTGAGATGTTTGTGGATTGAGTCCGAACTATGGGTGGCTCAATTCTGTTTGGAAAAGGGTTTTCATTTATTCATTTTAAACAGAGGTAAGGGAATGGCGGAATTTCATATTGTAAAAACTCTATGATTTTTCACATTGTGCAGGTGCGGTTAGATGGTTTACCACACAACAATGGATGATAGGGCTTCCGGGGATACACGGTGAAGCAGTCGGAGGAGGCTTTTGAGTAGGAGGAGACAGTTGGAGGTCGGTACTCTGAGGGGGCTGTCGTGGAATGGCAGGTGGTTTCGGACGGGAAGAGAAGTTGAAGGAAGAGTGGTATGGTGGATTATCGCGTGGATCAAAAGTGGTAAATGGTTTTTTGCCGAGGGACGCGATATGATGTGAGGATTCCACGTGGCAAAAAGGCGCTTGGGCAAAACCACGAATCTTGCGTGCTTTTGGAATTTTAACTGTCGGACAATGGGAGCACGCGATATGGATATGGGCCGTCGAATCTGGGAGCAGTTGATCGGAGGACTATCGCGTGACAGAGTTTCAAGGACTGAGTCAGGGTGTGATTGGCGGGGCCCGGGGATTAATAATGCGGCGGGTTACATATAATCAAAGGTTAGTGAGGGTCGGGGATTTATATAGTGGGGGGCTAATATACATAAAGCGGGACTATAGGTTAGGAAATAACTTAGGATATGGGGGTTTAGTGGGTTTTTAAGGAAAAAGGGAAATTAATAAGGGGAAAATGATTTCTAAAAGGGTTATGTCTAGGGAAAAGTGTGAAATCAAGGGGAAAAAGGGTTAAAATGAAGGGAAAGGGTTATTACAAGGGGAAATGAAGAGGGAAGGGTACTTTGGATTCAAGAAGGGGAAATTAGTGAATAAAAAGTAATGAAGGGGTAATGAAGGGAAATTATTAAACTAGACATGTAGGGGTTTAGTGAAATGAGGGGAAATTAGTGAATAAGCTTCAGTATTCAGGCCTAAAATCATATAGAACTTTTTAGGGTATACACCCAAAGTAATACACAATTTTTTTGAATGTCCTCCTTCCTTTGATAGTTCCTCCTGCACATGAAACATAAGATTTAAGCATGATAAAGGTGCATTTGAGCTAGCAACCTTGTGCATTCCAAAACCTCTTCTACCTACCCTTTATTTACCCTAGCATTTTCTCTTCATTTATTGGGTGCTTTTGAGTGTGCTGACCCTTGATTTCTTTTTCTTTGATAAGAAAACTATCTAATTCTAACCTTATAACTTCCAAGGGCTCAGATTAAACTGATGAGCTCCTTATTAATCTCTACCTAACTACTAATCTGCCAAGATTAAACAGTTTGGTTAGATCTTCATTCTCTATCTACCGACATGAAATTTAAAGCATGAATTGGATCAATATTAAACTATTTGATCATCATGGATTGTGGCATTTTGACAAGCTGCACACAATCTTATTTGCAAAAAGTAAACTAAGAGTAGTGGCATTTGAATGTGCACACTTCATGATCTATTTTTATCTCATTTTGGTGGGGTTCATATTTTATTTTCTTTTCTGATCTTTGTTTCCTTTTGTCCTTTGATTATTCTTGTAGGACATACCCTCTTTACATTTTTTAATATGGGAAAACATTTACAGAAAAGAAAAGGTATGTACAATATTACAAGACCTAACATAGTCAATTCAAAATTAAGATCCCTATTATTATAGGAACCTAACATCACGAGCAAGGATGGGTGGAGAGAAATGATTCATACCCTATTACCCTCACCATCGAGCCGACCTGAGTGATCTCCCGCAACTGTTGCCTCCCTGCCAAGCTTTCTACCGAACGAGAACCACAGTTCTTTCTCACATCTCTTGGAACCTCTCTGTACCACAACACAAATGCATGTAATGCGATACCCACTACCACCACTTGGGATGTTATAACACATCAACATTTAACACTTGTCACACTACCTCCCACGCCTCCCATCCCTCCACTCGATCACACCTGCTGTAGTCACCCCTCCTCCATGCCTTCCATCTAATCACCATTATGTGAGTCCCGAGTAGGACAATGACCTGGCCCGCACCCCGATCGGGGGATGTTTTTATCATATATTAATAATAATGATGTAAATAATTATTATTTATTTATATCAATTTTGAATTTTAAGAAAAAAAATAATGATTGATTTGCTTTAACATTTTGTGCTTATGATTAACAAATTTGGAGAAGCTTTTGTAGCTATCTCTTTAGTTTACAAAAATCAATAATTTATGAAAATCAATATTATAAGAAATATTGAAAGATTGAGACTTAGTGTGAGTGTAAGCAAAGCATTCTAAGATAAAGCATTTTTCATTAGCATAGATGATTTTCATGAATATCATTACCTTGTTTAGGATGCCAAGGATCTCAGCACAAGTGGTTAAATCATATTTTTACATTAGGAAATTTGAAATTGACAACAAAAGTTTTTTATTGACAATGTTGGGTATTCATATAAAGTGTTAAAATGAGTCATTTTCATTGAAGTGTGATAGGTAGTGTTGTGTCACCATTATGTAAGGTGTAACCATTTCTGTCACTGCAATTCATAATCATTGACAAAGTTCTTCAAGTACCCTTCAAGGCATTTGTTTACCACTTTATCCATTTGTCATTGGATGGTATGAGATACTTATGGTTAATCGGGTTCCTACTTAGTAAAACCATTCCTTTCAAAAGTTGCTACTGAATTTTGAGTCCATAATTTAACTAGATTTATCTTTTTCATGATACTCAAATGGAGTGAGTATATTTGGTCAATCAATTTATGACTATAAATATGATATGTGTTGTCCCTTTGTGGACCACCACTCTTCTTGGAAAGATGTGTCAAGGAACTTATCGAGCAAAACCTCTAACTCAACTCAAGAGAGTAAACACCTTCTAACCTTATCCATCAAAGAAGGAAACGTCTATAATCAATGAATTCTTGGTTGTAGTAGATTCTTGATTCAAGCTTAAATTTTCCAAAAAGTTAAACCAAATTAAGCTAAAAAAAGAAAAGACATTGTAACAAATAGCTTTACTATTGATCATGTTGGAAATATGTTGTCATTCACGACAAAGGAAAAGATTGTTGGAAAAGGAAAAGCATGGAAACTGTAAATGCATTTGATGATGGTGTTATCATTAATTACATCAGATGGAAACATATGTTGAAGGTGTCAAAGGATGCCTCAGAAGATTAGGTTTCAGGCACAAGAAGGGTGAAGATCAACATGGATGAAGAAGGTGCACAAACTTTGGGTTTATTCTTATGTAGTAGATCATGTCAGATGTAGATGGATCCCACCTAGATGTAAGAGCTCCAAAAGAGATTTACATTGGTATGCAGAAGTCTGGAAATGGCCTCCTGGTTTGAAATATAGAGCCAATCAAAGTCAGGTAATTCCAAGGTCAAACTATGCAGATGTAAAGTTAGTTGGAGGTGCTTTGGAGCACATGGTTAGTTTGAAACACAAGCAAATGTAGCGGATTCCTTAGCAGCACCACAAAATAAAAAGGATTGACCAAATGTGGTAATTCAAGTGTAGCAGCGAGATCGTTTTTTATTGGACGATGGTAGATCCCACCCAACAGATTTAGCCTGGAGATAACACCCTAGAGAAAGAAAAGGGCACACAAAGTTAAAGTGGAATTATACAGCAGGCGGGAAAACGTTGGAGCAACAACACAACGGAGAGAATTTCTATTGGTGCAGGTGGAGCCCATATGACAGGTAAGCCTGCAACAGTTACCCCGATGGGTGCATCCCAGAAATTAGAAAAGAGAACCTTAAGAAGTTAAGCGAGATGACGTAGAAGTGTGGAGGTAGCCTGAAAAAAATAGCGGCGAGCTTAACCATTGGCAAAAGACTTAATTGGGAGGCCCCCACATTGACATCAGAGCCCACTGAAGCTAGCCCGAAAAGAATACAAGGCAGCGACTAGAGGAGCGCTGACCGAGAGAGGGTTTGTACAGGAATAAGCCAGGAGTCATTAAATTTTTATAAAGGAAATATGGTGCAAAACAAGGTTGTAGGACCCTTCTCTCTCCTCTCTGAAAATGGGACACATGGTAGTGTATTATTGGCCCAGATGACGAAGGATTATGATGTTAGAACTAGCGAATGGGAGCATGACATGTGGTAGTCATATTAGGTGTTTTTGGGTACCTGAATGGACCATTTCTAGGTGACACATGTCACGAATCATAGGCTGACACATAGCACAAGTGATGTCATCATGACATCATCCCACTGATAAGACCCTGAAAGGTCTTGGAGTGGCACAAAGGAAGATCAATGACATGATTGGGCATCAGGGATGACCTGGGCATGTCAGAGTTAACCTATCCCAGAGATATTTTCTATTGGCTCTTGCTATTGCAGGAGGACCCCATCGGGATAACTCATCCCGTAAGGAAGACCCTGGTGGATTATAAAGGGGCATAGGCTTATTGCGCTTGGTAAAGAGCACCACGAAGGTGGTTCCATGTTCGGAAAAAGAATACCAAGGGCGCAGAGGTTTTGCAAAGGAAAATAAGCCCTCGCATGCTTAAAAAGACTCTAACACCTTAAGGTTTGAGTAGCGTCACAACACTGAGTCCTATGGTGGACAAGAGGCTAAGCACAAGCACGAGAGGAGATATAATTAAAAATGGTCGCAGATTTATTTTGGCAAGCGTAAGCACTTGGGTCCAAGACTTATATGGCACCAATGTTTAGCAGTGACGGTGTATTAAAAGGCTTCGGTCCTATGTTTAAAGTATTATGGAATGAATACTCGACAACTATATGTGTGGCAATTCTTTGGAATAAAGCCTTTGGGCCATAACCAAAGGCCTTGGATGAATGATTCAGCATCTTGGTTTGGCAGTGTGGCAATATCTTGCATGGTCAGTTGAGTTGACAACTATTTTGATAGCATGTTATGATTAATAGATCCTTTGGGCTAACAGATGAATGAGTCAGAAACATGTGACAGTTTAGTGGCACTATTTTGTAGTTAAGCCAAACATAAGAACAAAATGCTAAATGCATGAATGAGTTGGAAGTAGTTAATAGGAAGAGTTAGCATTTTTGGTAAAACTCGAGGTTTTCCATAAATAGAAAATCCCAACTAAATTATGTAAAATGCCTGAATGAGAAAAATTAGAAGAAAATCTCACAGATTGAGCCCAGAACTGCAGATCAAGTATTGAGAAGTTAATAGAACATACAGAAGACTGGAATGAACATGACAAAGGAAAAAATAAGGATTCATGCAAGTATACAAGAAAATAATTGAAGCAAAAAATATAAGTCCATAATTATTTAAAAGTATAATTAGAAATTCCAAATCAGAAAGTGGATAAATCCCACATGTGACAGAGAAACCGTACCTAGCATGGAGACCATATTTCATACAGATAATTGTGCAAGCAATGAAATTTATGTTATAGCATTATAAATAGGATGAGGAGAGGAGGTACCCGATATCGGCGACGAAGAGCTGGAAACCCTATCGATTAATTGTGGGTCGTGCCCAACCAGATCCTCCTAAGAACGAGGTTCGCCATCCATCTTCTGCACGTCCATCATCCCTTGAGTCGTACCTTGTTGCCCTTATGCCATATTTATGCTAGTCCCCATATTCTCCATGCTCTTCTCCATGAGCTTGTGCATAGGTTATAGAAGGGTACATGTGATCATGATGTTGAATAACATCTCATAGCAAATGGTTTGGTTAGATTTAGGGACAGGATGTATGTGCCAAACAATAATGAGCTCAAGAAGCTTATCTTGAGGGAATTCCACGCTAAGTCATATTCAGGTCACCCGGGATATCAGAAGACATTGAGAGTGGTGAAGAAGTTCTACTATTGACCGAATTTGAAGAAGGAAGTGGTAGAGTTTGTGGCTAATGCTTGGATTGTCAATAGGTAAAAGCAGTCTAGTGTATGCATACAGGTGGATTACTACAGTCGATTCCGATTCCAGAGTGGAAATGGGATGTCATTTCCATGGATTTCATTACAGGTTTGCCGAGGACATCCAAACAACATGTTTCTATTGTGGATGTGGTTGACAAAGGTAGCACACTTAATTCTAATAAAGTCTACCTACTCTGCTAATGATGTAGCACATGTATTCATCAGAGATGTGGTGATATTGCATGGTGTTCAAAAGAAGATTGTGTCAAACAGGGTTGCTAAGTTTACCTCTAGATTCTGGAAAGAGTTATTTTTAGGTTTGGGTACAAAGTTGGCCTTCAACACAGCTTATCATCCGCAAACAAATGGACAAATAGAGAGGGTCAAAAGGATAATGAAGGACATGTTAAGGATGTATGTGATTCATCAGCAGAGAAAGTGGGAAGAATACCTTCCACTGGTTGATTTCACTTACAACAATGGGTATCAGGAGTCTCTGAGGATGAGTATGTTTTCGACATTTTATGGGTGGAGTTGTAACACTCCCATCAATTGGAGTGATCCAGTGCATAGGGTATTGATAGGACCAGACATATTGGCAGAGATGGAACAGGAAATGCAGGTTATCAAGAAATATTTAGAGGTAGCACAGGATAGACAAAAGAGTTATGCAGATTAGAACACGATGTTTAAGGAGTTTCAGGTTGGGGAATAGGTGTACTGGAGCATTAAGCCCAAGAAGAGATCCTTAAGGATTGGATCATGTGCCAAGTTGGCACCTCAATTTTGTGGGCCTTTTGAGATTCTTGAGAGGATTGGACCAGTAGCCTATCGACTTACACTGCCTCTGACAGTGAAATCCCATGATGTTTTCCATGTGTCATTGCTTAAGAAGTATGTTAAATATGTTGATCATGTGATTGACTCATCTGTATTGCAGGTGGAGCCAGAAGGAAAATTTCAGCTGGAACCTTAGTGTATTTTGCAAAGAAAGATTCTCATGCTCCAGAATTGGGCAATCGAGTAGGTTAAAGTGTAGTGGAAGCACTTTGGGCTCGATGAAGCTACATGGGAGATGGTTGATTAGATGTGGGCTATGTATCCTTCTCTATTCGCTAGTTGAGTGGATGTCTTTTGGTATATTTTTTGGTGTGGTGTTTCACTATGTGTATATATGTATATGGATGTAAATACCGTCATGAGATGTGTTATAAAGCTCCAATAAGTGGTATGGGTTTCATGTGGTTATGGTTGTTACGTTGTTATGATTTTCGTGTTGGTTTGCTTTTCAACAGGTTGATCATTGTAAATACTACGTCGAGCTAAGTTATAAATCTACATGGGTAGTATGTTTTTCTTCTCAATGGTTTCACTGGTTATAGGTGTCATTGAACACCGAGGACAGTGTTCCCCCAAGGGGGAGGTTTCTGTAACAACCCTGGTCAAAAATCCATGTAATAAAGTTAATAAAGGAAAAATAATAACCAAGGTCATGGGACACGTATTCCAAGATGAATGTTGGGAAAAACATCCTAGTGTGGGTGTTCATTTGGTTTATTATGGCTAAGGAAATTGGAAAAGTCTTTGGAAAGGAAAGAGGCATTAGTTGACATTTTATTTATGAAAATAATGGAAAATAAGAGAAAAGGAAGGTGAAAGGTCACAAATTGCATGTGAGGAGGAAAATGAAGGAAAAATAATGGAAATTGAAGAAAATAAAGGCCGCATTAATAAAAAGGATTTTGAGGATCAATTCACAACCTTTTTGTCAGTTTAGTTTTAGAGCTCTCTCCCTATTCTCTCTATTCTCTCTACTCTCTCATTCTCTCATACACTTAGAGTATTCTTGGAGAACTCTAGCATTGGAGGAAGGAAGGAAAATTAAGAACAAGAAAGCATAGGGAAGCAAAGATCAAGCAAGGAAGAGCAAGATCAAGAAGCTACAGTGGGATTACTTGTAGGTATCGAGTTGCATGTATGATTTTCTTGCTAGTTCTGGCATGCATGGTACATGCATGTGTGTTCTTGGTTCTCTTGTTGTCATGGGAATGGGTTTTTCTAGGTGTGACAGTGGTTTTTAGCGTTGCCTTTCCATTTCCATATAATCATGGTATGATGGGGTTTTTCTTACTTGGTTGAGCTAGATTTCCAAATGGTTTCGAAATTGAGTGGGGTGGTCTTAGGAAATCACAAGGCCTAGGAATCCCTTGAACAATAATGGCGGGATACACGATAAAGCCTAATTGTGAATGCTTTCTTTTGGCCTAGGAATCCCTTGACCAGTAATGGCGGGATACATGGTAAAGCCTAGAGGGTAGAGATGGAAAAATCCTCATGGTTTAGGTGGAGAGATCCGGAGGCATCCATGCTTGTTTAGGCCTAGTGATCCCTTGACTGGTATATGGTGGGATTGCGGTAAATCCTGTAATGTATGTTTATTGTTTGGACCTAGGAATCCCTTGGTAGGATACACGATAAATCCTGAGGAAGCCTTGGTGGGTTTTGTTGTGAGTCCCACATTCATGCTTAGAATATGGCACGGGGGTGATTGGCTGAAAGAAATATTTGGTTCATCCCAATCTATGGTCGGGTGTTATGTGGCAGTCCATGACTTGGTTGGATTTGCATATGATAATAAGAGATATTTTCCTCTTGTGTTTTATGTGTAAAAGTACTTGTTATTATGTGGCTTAAATGGTTGTTCTATTGTTATTATTTTGTTGGTTATACACATGGTTTATGACATTTCTTAGTCATGTCTCTCATAATGTTTTGATTAGTAAATGAATGAATGATGAATGTATGACCTAATAGATGATATTGCAACTATTATGAGGGGGCATCAGTCCTTCTTGACGATTCTAAGATAATTATGAGACCCCTATGTTCATATATGTTGTTATGACCTGTAGATTACATATTCATGATGTGTTTGAAGGAAGGTCTGACAAGGTTTTTAGGGGTCAGGTCAAGTCCTTATTCACGTTTTTACAATTGTAGCCTTGTTTCATTGTTATTTATCATTTTCTGGAAGTTTCGTGGAATTCTAGGCAGAGGCCTGATCCCTAGCCCTAAAAAAGTGACTCAGAATCCTGGGTCACTGGCACAGAAATGTATGAAAAATACTGTCGTCGCATGGGTGGCTTGTCATGGGAGCAGATTGATGCTTTCAGTTTCTTAGAGGGCTTGTCATGGGAGCGACTGGGGGTCTAGTTCAGTAAAAAACTAAGTTGGCTCAGGGGTTGAGCACCTGTAGTGGTTGGTTGGCTCTTGCGGATCCTGTAGCACCTGAGGAAGGTCTGTAAAGTGGTTTTCCATCGGTTCCACTTCCTTAAGGTGATCTAGGAGGTCGAATCATATCATATTAACTCTTTGTGACATGTTTACCTTGGTAGGCAGGTAACTTGGGTAAATGTGGGAGGAGGGTGTTACATCTTCCTTCCTCAATATATAACCCCCAATATATTATGTCATTTTTACTCAATATATATCCCCCAATATTAACCCACGTGATATGGTATTTCTCCCCCGATGAATCCCCCGTGTTTTGTAGGGAATTTATTCCTTTTGGAAGCTTCACTAACTCCCAAGTCTTATTTTTCAACAAAGAATCCATTTCTTCCTCCATTGCTTTCTTCCACTTTTCACTACTTTCCACTTCACAAGATTCCTAAAAACAATTAGGTTCTCCTTCATTAGTTAGAAAAATATAATTTGAGGGTGGATACCTTTGTGAGGGCTTTGAGGTCTAGTAGACTTGTGAACCAACTGTGGTGGTGATTTTTCCACTTGAATCTCTTGTAATGGTTGTGGCAAGTTTTCTTCTTCTCGTGGTCCATCATGTTCTTGAGTTTTTTTGTCGGATTCTTCCAATGGTGGAATATTTTCTTATTGTTCTATACACCTGTCAACAATTTTCTTGACCTTTGTTTCACCCGCAAGCCTTTTATGCATCTCAAATTCATTAAATATTACATCCCTTCTTCTAAAAATTTTGTGATTAACTAGATCCCATAAATGGTAACCAAACTCACCATCCACATATCCTAGAAAAACACACTTCCTTGATTTCTCTGATTTGCTTCTATTCTCTTTGGGAATATGCATAACTGCTTCACATCCAAAAAAAAATAGGTGAGAATAATCTACCTTTTTACCTGTCCAAAATTCTTCACAAATACCATCGTTTAGGACTGTAGAAGATGAGTGATTGATGAGGTAACAAGTTGTCCTTACTTCTTCTGCCCAAAAATGCTTTTCCAATTTGGAATTTGACAACATACTCCTCACCTTCTCCATAATAGTGTGATTCATCCTTTCTGCAGTACCATTTTGTTGTGGAGTACCAGGCACAATCTTCTCATGTTTAATGCCAAACTTATTACAATTATTCTTGAATGCATTATAGCAATACTCCCCACCATTATCGGTTCACAAACGTTTGAGAAATTTATTAGTCTCCCTTTTAACAACAACATGAAATTTCTAAAATATCTCAAATACATCACCTTTAATTTTCATAGGGTAGGCCCAAACCTTCTTGGATTCATCATCTATGAATGTAACAAAATATGAGGCTCCTCCTAAAGACTTAAGATTCAATGGCCCAAACACATCATAGTGTACTAATTCTAACAAATTTATTTTCCTTTCATGATCACCTCTCATAAAAGAAGCCCTTCTTTTCCTACCGCAAATACAATGTTCACAAAGATCAAGTTCATAGGATTTCAAACCTATAACTATATTTTTACCAACAAGAACTTTTAGGCCCTTTTCACTCATGTGGCCCAAGCGCTTATGCCATAACTCCACTGAGTTTTCCTCTTTTGCATAAAAAACTGCATCTGATATCTCTATTGTTTCCCTCATTGCATACAAGGTTCCTGTCTTGGATCCTTTAGCCAACACCAATTACCCTTTAGTAATTTTCTAGCCACCTTTCCCAAAGGTTGTGAAGTAGCCTTCATCATCCAATCGTCCCATAGAGATCAAACTCATACACATCTCTGAGGACATGCCTAACCTATTTCAGCAAGATACCTTGTCCATCATTTGTCTTGATTCAGACATCTCCCACTCCAACAATATTACAAAAATTATTATTTCCTAAATGTACTCTACCATGATCAACTTCTTCGTATGTAACAAAATTATTTTTACAAGGGGTCACATGTTTAGATGCTCTAGAGTCAAGTACCCAATCAATGCTACTGCTAGAAATATATAAACAAACTTCTTCTACTGAAACAATAAACTTCTTCTTCTTCTTCTTCTCACCTTCCTTTGTATTGCTTGATTTTTTATTTGTGTTGATTGATTTATGTTCCTTATGCTCCTTCTGTTCCTTCTTCCAAAACCAACAATCCTTTTTCTTATGTCCCACTCTTCCATAGTGAAAACAAGTGAGTCTTCTTGTTCTTGATTTCGATCTACCTCTTGATTTTGAATGCTCGTCTACCACGTTCAATTTTCCTTCCACGATCAGCTAATACGAGAGCTTCTTCTCCCTGGTTTTCCGCAATTGATTTGTGACACAACTCCTCGTTCATTATACTGCTACTGACGTCATCAAACTTCAGCACACTTCAGGGTCCCTGCAGGGTGTTGAAGTGTTGATAGCTACTATTAAATTCTCCCTATTCGACATAGAGAACAATAATAAGATGGCTCTAATCTCATCATCCAAAATAATTTTGAGAAAGGCAAGCTAACTTGTGATTATATTAAACTTGTTCAAATGCTGCCCCACTGAAGGGCCTTCGTTCATCTTGAGATTGTACAACTTCTTCATTAAGAAGAATTTGTTCGATGTCGTGTTCTTCTCATATAGATCATGCAACGTTTTCCATAATCTTTTTGTTGTCTTCTCTCCAGCGATGTTAAAATATACGTTCTTTGGCAAATACTAACAGATTGTGGCGATGGCTTTCTATCATGGATGAGGACTTCTTCACTACTCCCTCAACAGAAAAATATTGATCCTTTAAAATCAATATGTCCTCCATAACTGAACAATAAAATATTCACCACAGAGAAAACAAGATTTAATATAAAAAAAAAAAAATTTAATATAAAAAAATTACTCAGGCACAATGTGGTTTACTTGGAAAACCCCATTTTGGGAGGACTTCTTCGCTACTCCCTCAACAGACAAATATTGATCCTTTAAAATCAATATGTCCTCCATAACTGAACAATAAAATATTCACCACAGAGAAAACAAGATTTAATATAAAAAAATTACTCAGGCACAATGTGGTTTACTTGGAAAACCCCATTTTGGGAAAAAAAACCATCAGGAAAGGGTTTAGTAAATTTTTATTATCACCATGAAAATCTTTATACATTTCACTCACACCCCTATATATACAAATATTTGGGAAAAAACCATAAAAGGTTTAATAAATTTTTATTATCACCATGAAAATCTTCATACATTTTACTCACACCCCTATATATACAAATATTTCCTTACAATACCATAAGTACTAACATATAACAATATTTGTAATAGCATTGATTTGCATAAATTATTAATTTTTGAAAACTAAAGAAAAAGTCACCAAAATCTCTCCAAACTTATTAATCATAAACACAAAATGTTAAAATAACTTACTTATTAAATATTTTTTTGAATTTTCTTAAAATTCAATTATTCAAAATTAATATAAATAGATAATAATTATTTACATCATCATCATTATATATAATAATAACATGGATAAAAATTAAATTAACATTAATATATTATTATAACGAGTTGTCTTTAGTGAGATTTTTTGGAAGTTTTTCGGTTGATTTTTCTAGTCTAATTTCTCTAAAATCCCGTAGGAATTTATTGAAATCACAAGTTTGATGGGTAACCAAGGTGCTGAATCCATATATATAGTCAAAAAACCAGTTTAAATAACACAAATCAAGATTTCACCTCAAATTTTTTTCGCCAAATTCCAGCACCAGAAAATCCAAAAAATCACACTAAAAACAACTCCTTATTATAATCTCTTGATATTTAATATATTCAAAAAAAATATTTATATTTTAATAAAAATCTTTACAAAATAAATTGAGTAAAATATAAATTACATAACATGACTTTCAATCCATCAAATTGTAAAACAACTCAACTCCACAATACCTAAATTAACGCGAGAAAGTTTACAGAAGTACCAAAAGTCGCAAAATCTTTGTTAAGTTCACCTTTCTTCTTAAATAATAAATCTTTTATCATGCAACGATATGGAATGAAAATGTTTTCAAAATAAAAAACGTTTTATCAAATCATTATTATATTAATTTATTAATCGAATTTGATTAAATTAAAGCAACTTCTATTATTAAATAGAGTACAGTAATGAGTGATGGGAGATTACATTATAGTTTTTGGTTTGCATATTGGTGACACGTCGATTTCATGCTTATTTTTAATATCAAAAATTATCATTTGTGTTGAATGGTAAACCATTCCTACAAAACTTTATAATTATAAATATTTCAACGAAAACATCGGAAACAAATTTTCTCGTGACTTTTTGACTAACGAAAGTTGTGAGATTAAAATGCCTATATTTATTATTAAATAATATTTTCAATATTTGAATGAAAACATTGGACACAAATTTTCTCAGCAAGGCTGGAAAACTTTTTGACTAATTAAAGTTGTGAGATTGAAATGCCTATCTTTATTATTAAACAATATTTTAACGAAAACATCGGAAACAAATTTTCTCAGCAAGGCTGGAAGACTTTTTGACTAATGAAAGTGGTGAGATTAAAAATGCCTATCTTTATTATTAAATAATATTTTCAATATTTCAACGAGAACATCAGAAACAAATTTTCTCAGCAAGGCTAGAAGACTTTTTGACTAATGAAAGTTGTGAAATTAAAAATGCCCATCTCTATTGTTAAATAATGTTTTCAATATTGTTTTTGGGAGGACGGACTATCTTTATTATTAAATAATATTTTCAATATTTCTTTTTGGGGGACGACGGACTGATTATTGATGCCGTGTCATTTTGTCCCCTCTCTGCGTTTACACCCATCGAAAGTTTGAGTTGCTCCACAGTACCACGTCTTCTTCACGACGCCTAAACACGCGGTTTCTCTCATTTTTCCCTTTATAAATACTTTTCCACCCATAGACACTCCAATTCTCCTCTCCTCTATCAATTTGCCTGTTTTTTTAACCACATGGTGAATCGGTAACTGCCAATCCTAATCTATGGGAGACCCAGGGTCAATCCTCGTAGCTGCCACTATAACACCAAGAGTACATCCAACTACGTGCAAGTCGATATACTAAGATCCTATGATTTTAGCAAAGCCAATCCTAATCTATGGGAGACCCAGGATCAATCCTCGTAGCAGCCACTATAACACCAAGAGTACATCCAACTACCTGCAAGTCGATATACTAAGATCCTATGATTTTAGCAAAGCCAATCCTAATCTATGGGAGACCCAGGATCAATCCTCGTAGCTGCCACTATAACACCAAGAGTACATCCAACTACCTGCAAGTCGATATACTAAGATCCTATGATTTTAGCAAAGCGAGACTCTCGTGCCGCCAAGGCGGGGGGGGAATCTGCTCTCGAGCCGCCACCACAGCAGGTCATGTACTCAATGAGATTTGAACCATGGTCTCTTGAGCTTCGCCCAAGTAGACTTACCGTTAAACCACACATCACTGTACTCTACCAATTTGTCTGTTATCATTATCACAAAATAAAATACAAGGAAACATCCCTCCATATATAGGTAATTTTAGTGGCTTAACTTTATTATATTTAAATGAAAATCTTCTAAAACGATTAGGAAAATTTGAAAAATAGAAAGATTGTATTTAAATAACAATAAATTAAAAGGAAACATGCTTGATGATTTTGAAAGCTTATACCACCTTGGTCTCTTTGACATTAGTGGTAATAGTCTCTCTGGAAATATTCCAAATTCCCTTTCACACCTTAAACAACTAAGAAGACTCCATCTCCATCACAACAAGTTATCAAGGAGCATACCTTCCAACTTGGTAGATTGTATAAATTTGGAATTGCTTGACCTATTTCACAATAGGCTCTCTGGAAGTATACCACATGAAATTGGGAAACTTTCTAATCTACAGTTCTATATGAATTTGTCCAAGAATTTATTAGAAGGTTCCTTTCCCATGGAGATTGGTAAAATTGCAATGGCTCAAGCTATAGACATTTTTGTTAATCAATTGACTTGGGCAATCCCTCCTACACTTGGAAGTTGCAGTGAACTACAATTATTGAACTTATCTTATAATACCTTCCAAGGGTCTATTCCAGATTCACTTGTAAATTTACAGTCTTGCAAACCTGGATCTCTCTTCCAACTCCTTATCACGTGCAATGCCATTGGTCACTCTCAAGAATTTAAAAATGCTTCAAAGTTTGAATTTGTCTTTCAACAATTTCACTGGGGAAATTCCAAAAGGATGGTTATTTGCAAATAGAACAATTGTCATTTCCTTAATTGGAAATCCTAGCCTTTGTGGACCACATGTATATCAATTACTTGCATGTCAAACCCCAAGAGATCATTTTGCATTTGTGAAAAGGGTGATACTGCCAGTGAGTGGAGCTACTGCTTTTATACTATGTTGCTTACTTTTGGGATTCCTTTTGAAAAGGAATATGCCTATGCAAAACTTTGATTTCTCACAAGCCATTTTGCAAAAGTTAGAGCACAAAAGGATCTCATATCAAGAGCTTCACATAGCAACTAATGGATTTTCTTAGGCCAACTTGTTGGGAACAGGGAATTTTGGCTCAATTTATAAAGGAATTTTGAGTGATGGCACACTTGTTGCTGTGAAAGTTTTCCAATTGCTAAAAGAAAGTGTTGAAAAGAGTTTTAGAGTTGAATGTAGTGTCTTGCAAAAGGTTCAACATCGAAATCTGGTCAGAATCATAACCTCATGTTGCAACATTGATTTCAAAGGATTAGTGTTCGAATTTATGTCTAATGGAAGCCTGGAGAAGCATTTGTATCCTAATACAAATGACAACAATGGTGAAGATGCATGTGAAATGGTACTAAAAATAAGCTTGGACGTTGCAATAGATGTGGCCCATGCCATTGAATATATTCATCATGATTCTTTCGTGCAGGTAGTGCATTGTGATTTAAAACCCAATAATGTTCTTATTAATGAAGACATGTCAGGGCATGTAACAGATTTTGGTATTGCAAGATTAATTGACGAAACCTCTACTAAGTCACTTACTTCAACACTTGCTTTGAAATGATCTATGGGCTATATTGCACCAGGTATGACATTTAGAATGTTAAATGTTTACTTGTCATTTCTAAATGTCTCATCAACATTTTTGTTTGGAACAATAGAGTAAATTTTGATGAATGTTATCTTGAATGCAGAGTATGGAATCGGTGAACCAGTGTCTACCAAAGGAGATATTTACAACTATGGCATTTTGTTATTGGAAATGCTTACCAGGAAATGACCAACTAATGATATGTTTTCTGGAGACATAAACTTGCACAAGTGGGTAAATATAGCAAACTTGGAAGCGACGGTGCTGTATGCACAAGTACTAGCTCTTGCCGCAGCTATCACTTGATCAGCTGGCACAAGTCCGCTAGGAGCTTAAGCCAGCTTCTATGAGCTCTGAGAAGAGGCTTTTTAACTGATGGATGGAAGCTAACTTGAGGGAAGCTAATCTACTTGCAGAAAGAAACTGAAAAGCTGAAAGAAAGTACAAACCCTAGCAAACCCTAATTCTACCAACTAGCCCTACTGATGCAAGAATGAGGATGCAAGCTACCGAAAGAGATGCCATTGACTTCTAAGAAGATGAAATGCCTGTGTCTAAGCTACTTATACAGTAAAATCTGAAAGAAAACATCTTTTTGTATTTTTTGATTAATTTTGGAAAATCATTATGCATGTGCTTAACTAGTTTGACTGTGCAGAGATGGATTGATGGCAGGAAATGGTGAGGAAATGCTTGGAGGAGGTCGGGAAGGTTCAGAGATGGCCTAAGGGGTCCCTAACACCCTTCCATAGAGCTTCACAGAGTTTGGCTATCAAGAAACCTCATTCGTGAGCTTCTACAGGAAGTCTGCAGGGGTTCTACAGGATGTTCTGGAATTTCTACGGGGTGTTCTGGAATTTCTACAGGGTGTTCTGTAATTTTCTACAGGATGTTCAGAAATGGGGTTTTGGAGGATGGATTGATGGAGAAAGATGAAGGAGGGGGTTTGGAGGTAAGATAAGGGTTGGAGGTGGTCCAGGACTTGGTGGATGGAGTTGAAGATAGAGGTAGATGGCTGGATTTGTTTAAGGAAGACTGAAGCAATGAAGCACAAAAACTAGGGTTATGTGAGCAAATGGCAAACGTAAGGCAAGAAGCTAAGCCGAGGAATGGAGCAAATGGGTTTGATGAAATATGGGCAGGTAGGGAAGTGGTACAGATGCTCTGCAAGTCGTTTTTCCAACTGAACCGATGAAGACTTGAAAAATCAAAAGACCTGGTTACGTTGACCTAATCTGATCTAGCTATCGGTAAAAAGAATGAACAGAAGTTAAACTGCAATGAAACCATGTAAACTAACTCATGCAACTAAACAAGAAAAAGTCTGAACTTGTAACCAACTTCTACACATGAAAATCAAACACTAGTGATTGCATGGCAAAGCAAAATCAATGTTTTTGTGGGCAGCAAGGTGTCCCTGATCCAGCTCCTGATCCCGCTGAGGGAGAGGTGAAACCAGAGATGTTTGATGGCCCTTTTTTGAAGCTTTTCCCTGTTAACAACCTATCAACTAAACCTGAGCATCAAAAAGTCTTTCTAACCATTAACAGTGACCTAGTCAATCAGCAAGATTTAATCTACTTAACAGGAATAATTTTGCAAATGCATGAAGAACAAATAAAAATACATAAAGGAGACCTTTGCTCTTAGGTTGGGCCCAACCCCAAGAGCTACAGCTCCTATAAAGAACTCAGAGCTGATGCCAAATAGAGCTGCTTCTCATTATCCAAAAATAATCATCCAGAAAATTATACAACAGTGACTACAAGAAAAACGAGCTGAGAATGACAACACTATAGTGCAAAAATACCAATAGTTCCAAAAGTAAACTTCAAAGGCTGAGGCCTTCTAATTTATACACTACAAGGGGCCTAGTAGCCCTCCTAAATTCAAGGGACTTGGCTGTCCCAACTGCTAGTAAACAATCACTCTTCCCAAATCTGCTTGGCTGCCTTTAGAACTCGTTTTGGTGGCCTGTTGAGCTCGGAGTTGAGGGTGGAAATTTCGAGGAAGGGTTATTTAATGCAAAGGGACAACCTCCCTACAAATCCTCACCTCGAGCTTGGCTGTCACCTGGCCCATAGTTGCTTGGTTTTGCTCTAAAATTTGTCCAAAAAACCTGAAATGACCACGTATTAGCCTCCTAGGTAGAGTGACCAACCTTATTCGTGCAAATAACATAAACATACTAACAAAACATGCATAATCTATGAAAAATGGAGGATTGAACAAGGACAATTAGGCAAAATGAGCCCAATAAGTTACCGAATTCGGGGCTCATCATCACCCCCCTACTAAATGGGTTGCTCATCCTCTGAGCAACTAGTCCAGCTCCTCATCCTTGATTGCCTTGATCGCCTCCCTCACATCCCAGGCCTCTAAGGTGATATCTTCTTCACTATCATGAAATCCGGCCTTCCTTTCCACTTCTTCCCACTGCTTATGCTCCTCCTCTTATGTGCCTCCTTCTAGCAGCCCCAAAAGCAAAGGTGGACTTAACTTGAGGCCTATCCAATTGGCTTGAAGATTCTGCATGGACTCTTTGTAGAGAGGCACTCGTGCCAAGGCCTCCCTCATTCTAGTTGGAGTGTGGCATTCTCTGATTTTTAGGCTGTGGGACAATGTGTTCCACCTACGGGTGCAAGCATGAACACAGTTGTCCCCCAACAACCTCTCCATGTCCTCAAAATGTGCTATGGCTTGAGCTTGCCGATCCATGTACTCTAGTAGGGCTTGAGGGTTATTGGCCAAGTGCTGGTGGACGGAGATTAATGTTGTGGGATCCTCTAGCTTTGCTCTAATCAACAGTGGTTCCTTTAGCTCTTTGTCCATAATATTTCTGACCTCTGCTGCTCTCTTTTCTTCATGGTTTAGCCAAGATGCCATGGCCATCAATTGGACATCCCCTATCATAATGTTGGGATCCCATGCATTCATGTTCGGAAGGGCGAAGTTGTGCAAGTAGAACTCTGATAATCTGGCCCTATCTTCTGATGAACTACTGCCACATAGATTTGCAAACTGATGATAATTCTGGAATGGGGTGATGCCCCTTTGGGCCAAGGTATTGATCTAAAACTGTAACCACTAATCCTTAAGGTATAGGGCATAGGATTTGGCGGGCTGTCTACACTGTAGAGCTTCCATCGTCCAGCTGGCCATGCAGGCTAGTTGGGCCTCCTTTTCTTGTATCTGCTGTTTCAGAGACTGTGTCTCCAATTCTTTTTCTTGTAGTTGCCGATTTAGTATCTCAATTTCGGTCTGCACCCCTTCCTTTCTCTGCTGTTCATCAGGGGTATCTTTGGCTGTTGTGGGCTCCTCCTGTTGCTGTTGTTCTCCCCAGATATGAGGTCTGTCTTCCTTCCTCTGTCCATGTAACTATAGCTGCTGTCTAAGCAGCTCATTTTCTTCCTGTAGCTTGGCCTGCTGACAGCTTCCCACATGTTTTACCATAGCCAATTCTCTTCTTGCCTCTTTGAGCTGTTCCTCCAAGGGACCTATATCTGCTACTCCTTTAGACTTGGTGATTTTCATCCAAGTGTGGGTCCTCACTCTCTCTTCTTCTAGTGCAAAGAAAAGTGGCACTGTGAATTTTTGAGGAATGATCTTTCCGGCCTCCAAGAAGTTATAGTAGGAGCCCAAGCTGGGCTGGGGGCTAGGTTCCGCAATGGTTTCAGCCTTCTCTTCCTCCTGTGATGATTTAGCTGCTTTTTCCTCCATCTTTTTAGTCTCCTTCAGCCTAGCCAGTGTTTCATGTAGAACAGCCTTAGCATCCTGTAGAGAGGCCTTTGGGTCCAACTTTTCCATCCTTTCTTTCCATGTGGATGTCATCGGGCTTCCCCGTTCATAAGTGATGGATGCCTTGGAGGGGGACCTCTCCTTTTGTGTGGTAGGGGTGTCTACAATTGTGATTGGTTCTTTTGACGGTGGTTTTGGTCTGCCAGTCTTAATCCTCACACTCCTTCTCGCCTTAAAACAGGGAAAATTTTAAGAACCCCCCCTAAATTTACATGTATAATAAATGCGCGAATCTCCATGGTATATAGGAAAAATGGAAGGCGATTTTATCAATAATATGATATGTATATATAATTTTTTGGCGAATCTCTCACCAAGCATGGCGAATATTTTACTCAATTATAAAATTTTGTGTTTATTGAATACACAAATGAAATCATTGCATTTCTTTAAAATATCTTTTGAAATCAAAATTACCGAAATTACATATCGAAAACCTAGTGGGTGTAGGATAAAATTCACCCGTGCCATTCACAGAAAGCATGAGAAAAAACCTAATACTATATATAAAACTAAGAAAAATTCAAATTCATCACTTCTAGGGACCTCGTAACCACCCTGTCAATACACAAGTATGTTCCTATTTGCAATTAGAAAAATTACCCAAATTACAATCTATTTACTCCAGCATATGTTGGAAAGTTATAGAAGGATGACTAATGCAATCAATCCATTCCTTTTAGCCCTGGATTTGTTTTAGTTTAAAATAGAAGTATACACATATACTTGTCCAATGTCTATGCTTTAACCATTCACCTTAAGATGTTTTTACAATATAATTTCCTAAGTCTATTAAATATCTTCATTATCATAAAAACCAACCTATATCCATCTTAACTCCACATCTACCACTCTTAGGGGGATGAAATCTATTTATCCCTCTGAGCACTTCGTAGACCCAGAATTAAGATGGATCTAAGATGATAGAATTTCCCCTTTAAATAGTCTATGCTCACATGAATACCATGGTATTACCATGGGTCAATACCATGGGTTATCATAAACCTGGAGCTTAAAAATTACTATTAGTAATTTATAAAAATTAATAAAATTAATAGAAATACCATGGGTTATCATAAACCTGGAGCTTAAAAATTACTATTAGTAATTTATAAAAATTAATAAAATTAATAGTTGATTTTTATTTTATTTTTTATTTTAACCAAGCTAAAATGTTTAAAATACATTAAATTACAACATCCATTTTTACTCTTGATCGGATCAAATATTTTTTCACTCTATGCTAGTTTGCATATCACGATATTTGATACCTCTGGAGGGTTAGTAGATCCAGAGTAAAGATGGATCTATGCTGGTTTAATTCCCCCATTTAAATAGGCTACATTCCAGGTGAATACCATGGGTCAATACCATGTGCCATTTTGGTGAATACCATGGTCAATACCATGTGCCATTTCTATTTTTATTAATACTAATATTAGGGTTAATAATGTTTTTTTGCATGGTATTAATAACAATCTAGTCCATGGTATTTGTCCCATAGTATTTTTCCCATAGGTTTCACCTAAATATAACGCATTTTTTGAGTGTTCGTAAATATAAGGTGACTTATTGAGTAAATATAAAAAATGTTTTATTTGTTTAGCATACCTCTCGTGTATTTATATTTTTATTAATTTACCATACCTCTTTTACAAATATGGTATTTGGCCCATAGGATTCACTTAAATAAAATCTCTTTCTTGAGCCTTTATAAATAGAATGAGGGTTATGGACTAAATATAAAAAGAGGTTTTATTTATTTACCATGCATCTAGTTTATTTATATTTTTATTTATTTACCATACCTTTTGAGTAAGTATAAAAAGACGTTTTATTTATTTACCATATCTCCACTTTACTTATATTTTTATTTTTTTACACCCTTGCATGTATATAAGGTGACTTATGGATTAAATATAAAAAATGTTTTATTTATTTACCATACCTCTAATTTATTTATATTTTTATTAATTTACCATACCTCTTTTATAAATATGGTATTTGGGCCTTTGGCCCATAGGATTCACTTAAATAAAACCTATTCTTGAAAATGGGCAAATGGATTCACTTAAATAAAACCTATTCTTGAAAATGGGCAAATGGAAGGTTGTAACTCCTAATTTCAAGGGCTAAATTTACCTTTTTTACCCTCTCCCTTAAAATAAGGTGGGCTATTTGAGGTGATTTGTAAAAATGTACTATGATACAAAATATTCGCCCACTAAAAATTTAAAACCCCTTAATTTCACCAAAGGGCGAACATTCGCCCCTAAAATTTTCTATGCCTTAAAATATAGTGGAAGCTCCCTCTTTCACTTCTCCTTCTACTTGGGAGATGTGCTTAGGGTGGCCAGCACATCTTCTGCCTCCCTAGCTAGAATCTCGACCGATTTCTCCTTTCGCTGCCCTTTCCCCAGACTTCCTGTAGAAAGTCCTGTAGTGGCCGTTTTCTGGCTTCCTATAGAAGCCGTTTTCTGGCTTCCTGTAGAAACAGTCTGCCGGCTTCCTGTAGAACCGGTTTTTACTGATTTGGCTTGCTTGGCTGGGGGTGCCTTCTCTTTGACTTGTGCTGTGGTTGCCTTGGGTGTACCCTCACTTGTTTGGGTTTTTTCAGTCCTCTCCGCCTGGGTTTGCAACTGCTTCTCCCTTGGCATCTGTGTTTTTACTCCACCCATAGCTTTGACCTTAGCAGCTTGTCATATTTCTTGCTTTTCCTCTTGCTTTTCCTGTGGTGGTTTGCCCTGGATTTTCTTACCCTTAGCTTCCTTACCCTTAGTTTTCCTCTCTGCCTCAATATGCTCCTTTTCCTCACTGTTGGATGAAGTGAGTTCTTCGGCCAGAGTCCGGATATCATCATCCTTGGACATATTACGGAAAATCTCCCAGGAGATAGGGACAATATAAGTATGGAGGGCATCTTCTACTAGGAGCTTGATAAGCCCATGATGAGCCAGCTGGTCTGGTGTCCCCTCCTTTAGTTTTGTGCCACACTCAATCAATGATTGTAGGAGGAAGTATGGGATGCTCAATTTTTGTTCTGAGGGCAAATCCATCTTATGCCTGAGCTCAGTTAACAAGCGGAAGTGATAACCATACACAATACTGAATCGCCCCTCACAGGTAATATATTTCATAATCTGAAGGCTGACCTCGCTCCAAAATGGTTGAAGGCTGGCTCTCTTAACCCCATTCTTATCCTCTGAAAACTGTTCTTCTGGTAGGAAGAATTCCTTTTTGGCCTTTTGGCCCAATTTCCTTTCCTCTTTATCCCAAGGCATCCCCAATGGCAAATCAGTGACCCGACTAATGAGTTGTGGGGTGAGTTTCAAGGTCAATCCTCTAAAATTTACAGTGGCCAGCGTTTTTGATTTGGGCTGCAGGGACCTTAGGAACTCCTCTGTTATCTCATCATCGTGACCTTGAATTTTGTCATAGAAGGTCATCCAGTTGGCACGGGTAAACAGTTCTACCACCTTGGGAGTTTCCCTCAATTTTCTGGAATCTGAGGGTTCCTTTCTGATAAACCCTCCTGGCATGATGAAAACACTCTATTTTTGGCTTGAGCTCTGGTTAGAATGGAAATTCTGATATGGTTTCCTCCTTTGATTCTCAGGACAGGGTTTCTCAGCTGTTTGTATCTCCCCTTTCACCAATTCCCTGGTTATACTACTGCTGCTGCCTAAAACTTGACTTGTCAAAAGGAAATTAGGCTCTCACAGACAGGGTGCAGAGCTTGTTTTTCTATTCCATCCACATAACAGTCACAAAAATTGTTTATATGTGCACAGGTGAGCCTTACAGTGGTTTATCGTTCATGGAGAGAATTGGTTAACAGGAACCGTGGAGGACAATGTGATGCAACATCATTTGAAAGAAATTCCGTGTATCATATAAGCAAACCACAATTCTCGACCCACAGGCAGACTTGTTTTTAACTTTCCCTACTCCAAATAGTTTAATTTACCACCTTTTGAAATATCATGCATGGGTATGGCGTTTTCCGAGCCTACCTCTCTTCTAATTTCAATTCCGACGCAGAAGATCCGAGTCTCTCTGCTCTGGGAGGTTATGTTGTGCTTCCTGTAGAGCTCCTTCCTATAGAGAGCTTTTCCGGCTTCTAGAGGATGTCACGACGCTTCTGAGCAAGCCTGGGACGCAGGAGGAGTTTGAAATGGCCCAAGAAGCTCAGGCTAACGAACTGCAGAGGAGGAGGACGCGTATGTTGCTGAAAACCATTTGCAATAGTAAATGACAGTGGTTAATGTGAGTGTCATGGCCGAAGGATTTTGAAGTACGGTGCAATTCATGGTGCGGGGGTGAGGTGTCCAGGCCGATCCATTAGCCAATGTCATGGCCATCATTCTCTGGCGTGTCCCTGACCACCATTTTTCTATCTCTACCATTACCCGCCGTCATCACTGCCCATCCGCCGATTTCACTGCAAATCCACTGATTTTCCTCGACTGGACACTTCCCACGTGTCGGCTCCATGTCCCTTTAGCGGATTCGAGCATAACTGAGCTCGTTCGGATCCCACGAGGCCATTCAACTGACTGCGTGTGGCCAGTTGACTAGCCACCGAATTTGTTCAACCCGCACCATTCACAGACATGCAAGTTTCATAGTATAGTTCATGCAATTTGACGAAATAAGGTTAGGCACTTACCTGTGTGGCCATGGAAGTGCTCTGCAGGTTTCCGGACGTGGAACGATGGCTTTGCTCATTGCTGCTTTGTGCACAGGCGCTGGAATTCCTTCGTTCATTTTCTGATGCTGCATGCAAGGCTTCGGGACCCGATCCACTGGTGGTGAACGTTGCATGCACGGCTCTGTCTTTTCTCAACTGTCGAGGAGGTGATCACGTTCAAGCGGAGCTGGCTGCATGCCTCCCATGTTGATTTCAACAGCTATTGACTCCATAGTGTGTATTCCAGGCGGATCAGCTGCTACAGGATTCCCGTAGGACATCCTGTAGCTGCTTCTCCTCCTGGGCTGAATGCTGAAACGAGCAGGGTTGCATTCACGATTGAAGGGTCCTGATGAAGCCTTAATAGGTAGAGTGTGCGGGCCTTCATGTACTTGATTTGTCCCTTTGAAAAAAATTTGCACTCTGAAGAAAACAGGACTCTTTGCATGACTGTGCAGGAATACAGGACCAAATTATGGTAATGGCGGTGGAAAGAGATGGAACAGGTGATGGATGGGAAAAAGGGGTGGCTGCATGCCTCATCAACAGATTTTAAGCTTTAAATCCCTCTTCAAAATCGATTTTGGTTTGCCCAAAGGTTCTACAGGATGTTTCCTGTAGAAATGCAGAACTTCCTGTAGAAAGCCCTGAGACTTCCTGTAGGAGGTTGAATCTTGACCTGAATGTGTTCAAATCCTGGAAAAAGTGAGTGGCCATGGAGGGAGTGTCTGTGAGGATGTCTGGTAACTTGGTACGGACCCCTGTCCTCGTTTTGCGTGACCCTTGTTTTTATTTGCACTGGATTCCCTGCAACCTGCAATAATTCTTCAGAGATTAGACTTGTTTCTTTTCTTCTTGTTTTTTTCTATTTTTTTTTCTTTCTTTCTTTGTTTTTTTCTTTTTGAGAGACAGCAGGGGTGACTCCATGAGGTTTTCACCCCCACTATCTTCCCTGGGCGCCTCAGAGAGGTTTTCACCCAAGGATCTTTTTATTCAAATTCTTTATTTTCTGAGAGACAGCAGGGGCGCCTCCCTGAGGTTTTCACCCTCACTGTCTACCCTGGCCGCCTCAGAGAGGTTTTCGTCCAGGGATCTTTTTATTCCCTTTTTTTTTTTTTGATGATCCAGGTGTGGCTGGAACAGAGGCAAAACCCTACTATATTACCAGCACTAATTTTTCCACAGTTTCAATGAACTCTTGCCTCGAAAGGGGTTTCCTGTAGATCTTCAGTCGATGCCCATTGACGAGCATGGGGATGGCTTCTTCATCAATGGTTCTGATAACGACTGAACCATTTTCATTGCATTTCTCCACTGTATATGGTCTTAACCATCTTGTTCTCAGCTTCCCTTTGAAATCCTTGTATCTGGAGTCATACAGTAGCGCCCAATCTCCTGGCTGGAATTGCTTTTCATTAAGGTGTTGGTCATGCCATATCTTCCTCTGAAGTTGAACTACTTTTGAGTGGAGTAGGGCCTACATTCGCTGTTCATATAATCCATTCAGCTGCAATAATCTTTCACGTTGAGCATGGCTGAGATCTAGGTCCAGCTGAGCTGCCATCCTCAATGTGTTGTACTCGAACTCTATTGACAGCAGAGCTTTCTTCCCGTAGACCAGCTCGTAAGGTGTGATACCGGTTGTAGTCTTCCAAGTAGTGTTGTAGGCCCAGGTGGCCTCAACCAGACGATCTACCCAATCCTTTCTGCTGCTGCTCACCACCTTAGTCAAAATCCCCTCCAATGCTCTATTAGTGACTTCCACCTGCCCATTTGCTTGGGGATGATAGGGGGTGGAAGTCCTGTGCTTGATCTTGTGATGAGCGAGCAGGTCTTCAATCAGGTTGGAGGTGAACTGGCTTCCTTGATCGGTGACTAACTCTCTTGGGTAGCCAAACTTGTAGAAGATATTTTCTCTTAAAAAATCAGCCACCTTTTCTTCTGTTGCTGCTTTGATTGCCTTTGTTTCTGCCCACTTTGTCAGGTAGTCTATACACACAATGATGTAAGACCTTTGCTTTGAAGGAGGGTTGATAGGACCCACAAAGTCCATGCCCCACTTCTCAAATGGCTCGAAGGTCACTTGAGGTTGGAGAGGCATTTCATCCCTTGGAGTCGGTTTCCCCATCCTCTGACATTAGTCACACTGGTTGATGTATCTTCTGACATCTTGATAAAGAGTAGGCCAATAGTAGCCTTCCTATAGAATCTTGAAGGCAGTCCTTTTTGCTGCAAAGTGGCCTCCATAAGGTCCGTCATGATAGGTTAGGAGGATGTCAAAGACTTCCTCCTCCCTAACACAACGCCTCAAGATCTGATCTGGGCCAAGTTTGAATAGGTTGCCCCCGATCCAAGTGAATGGGGCACTCTTCCTCACAATTCTTCTCTTCTCCTTTGAGGATAGATGCGGAGGTAACTGTGCTGAGACCAAGTAATTTGCTATATCAGCAAACCATGGAGTGACTACTGAGATAGCAAACAGGTGTTCATCTGGCATCTGGTCATCCACTGTCCCTTCTTCACCTGCAGGCAAATCCAATCTAGACAAGAAGTCAGCAACAACATTTTCCTTACCTGGTTTGTCAACAATAGTCAAATCAAATTGCTGCAACAAAAGTAACCATCTAATGATACGAGCATTAACATCAGGCTTATTCATTAAATATCTAATCGCAGCATGATCAGTATGTACAAATGTTTGATAACCGGTGATGTAGTGTCGGAACTTGTTCAGGGAGTGGACTACAGCCAGGAACTCTTTCTTGGTTACAGTATAGTTCATCTCTGCCTTGGACAGGTTTTTGCTGACAAAGTATATGGCATATGGAAGTTTCTCCTCAACTTGTCCCAAGGCCGCCCCTATGGCTTTGTTCGAGGCATCAGTGTGTATGTGGAAAGGTAGGGCCCAGTTTGGACCTCTCAAGATTGGTGCGGACATTAACTTATCTTTCAACTCATTCAGAGCCCCTTGACAGTCGTCAGTCCACTTAAACTAAACATCTTTCCCTAAGAGGCCAAACAAAGGTGAGGCTAGCTTACTGAAATCTTTGATGAATCTTCTGTAATATCCTGCTAAGCCTAGAAAACTCTGAACATCTCTCACCTTTTGGGGAGGTGGAACCTTTTGAATGATAGCAATTTTGTTAGGATCCACCTGCAATCCTTGCCGAGAAAAGGTATGACCTAGCACGGTCCCTTCAGTCATCAGGAATTCACATTTTTCAGGACTGAGGGACAGGTTCATCTCAATGCACTTGTTTAGAACTTTTCCCAGGTTGGACAAGGCTTCTTGGAAGTTAGACCCATAAGGAGTAAAGTCATCCATATAGATTTCCACCGAATCATGAACCATCTCAGCAAATATGCTCAATACTGCTTTCTGGAAAGTGGCAGGAGCGTTGCATAGCCTAAAGGGAAGGACTCGGTAGGCAAAGGTACCCCATGGACAAGTGAAGGTGGTCTTATCTTGGTCTTCTGGGCTGATTTGGATCTGATTATACCCGTTGAACCCATCTAGGAAAGAGAAGAACTTCTTCCCTGCCAGTCCATCCAACACTTGATCTATGAAAGGCAAGGGGAAATGGTCTTTCTTGATGGCTTTGTTAAGTTCTCAGTAATCTACACAGATTCTCCATTTCCCATTTTTCTTGGGTACAAGCACCAGAGGAGAAACCCACTCACTATCGGAGATAGGGTAGATGAATCCTGCATCCAACAATTTTTGCAATTCTTCTTTAACAATGTCTTTAAGGGTTGGATTCATTCTCCTCTGCGGCTGCTTGACTGGTTTACAATCCTCTTTAATGTAAATGTGATGGGTACAGACCTAAGGATGGACTCCTTTCATTTCCTTATAGCTCCAGGCAAAAGCCTCCAAATGGCGGTTCAACAGGCTACATAGCTCTTTTTCCTGAGAGGGAGATAGGGAGGAGTTGATCTTTAAAATTCTTTCAGGGCCAAACTCCACATTCTTAACTCTGGGAGAGGTCGGATCAGTCACACAGAGGTCCACTAAAGCACTGGCTTGGGTATCTTCCACCAACTCCTCTAAGGACAGTGCACTGGGAGGTGGATTTTGAATCAAGTTCTCAATCAAGTCATCCTCAGTTTGAGGACCTCCCCTGGTGGTTTCTACCGTGCACAATGGTGCAGAGTAGACCTCGTCCTCATCCCCTTCTTCCAACCAGAGAGGTAAGTCATGTTCTAGCAGAGGTTGGGCAGGAGGGTATAGGACTAGCTGTTTAGACATAGGCCCATTCTTGATGGTCATGCTTCCGGCTCGACAGCTGATGTAAGCATCTGCAGTAGCTAACCAAGGCCTTCCCAAAATAAGGGGATATCCAGTGAGCTTTGCCTTTGGCTGAAGGACCAAGAAGTCTGCCAGGTACTCCCAAGAGTCAATAGAGACCAAGACATCTTCCACAATCCCTACGGGAGTCACGGTGGAGCGGTCTGCTAACTGCAGTACTATCGAGGTCTTCCTTAAGGAATTCTGAAGATTGAGTTTAAGCATAGTGTCCATGGTAATCACATTAATGGCAGCCCATAGATCAATCAAAGTGTGGGGAATTATGGTGCCATTGATGTGGACATCAACTACAGGACTCCCAGGGTCCAAATACTTTGGACAGATTACTTGCACCAATATTAGATCGAACAGTTGTCCTATAACATTGATAGTTGAGGCATCTCTCTTCCGCCTGCTTGGGTGCTTGAAACACTTCTCGTTAATCAATTTATTGTATATTGGTACATCTTTTATGGCCTGGAGAAGTGGTATTTTCACACACAACTGCTTGAGTTCTCCCAGAAGCTCAGTCTCCTCTGGGTTTGGTTGTGTGGTTACTGTTAGTCCCTCAGGAAAGGGTGGAATGGCTTTGGGTTCACTTTCTTGTTTCTCTTCCTCATCCTCTGGGGGAGGAGGTTGGCGTTCTGGAAGGACCTTGCCAGATCGCAGGCTAATCTCCTGGATCTCCACAGCATAGGTAGGGCATGTTGTCTCCCCAGTATATACCTGCTGGGCCTGTCTATTGTTAGGGTTCGGGTTCGGTTGAGCAGGCATCTGGGGTTGTCTTGGAGGAGCAGGAGGTAATGGTTGTGGTTGAGCCGGTGGTGGAGGCAGAATGGCGGGAGGAGAGTTGTATTGGGGCCTCCACCCTGGTTGAGGTGCATTCCATTGAGGTTGCGGCTGGACATGGGAGTGAAACGAATGAGCAGCAGGTTGAGTATGGTATTGAGATGGATAAGACCAAGGAGGAGGTACGGACCAAGAAGGATGAGCAGGGGGGCCCCAAGAAGGTATATGAGCAGGTTGGTTGGGGCCATAATAAGCTTGGGATGTCCCTTGCATCCCCTGCTGGTAAGGTCTGGGCCCATGCGGCCTTCTTTGGTTGAGGAAGTAGAGAGGTTCAGTGGCTACCTCAGTCCCCTGGTACATGGCCTTAAATCCGGGTAAGGTTGGACATTGGTTTGTGGGGTGGTCTTCCTCACAAACGAAACATACATCTACTAAGTGCAATGGACACTCATTCTTAGGGTGCTTCCTCGTACATCTGGGACAAAAAATGGCCAAAGCCCTTTCAGCTTCCTCTTTCTTTTGTTGGATTCGGAAAGTATCAAGTTGCATGGCAAGGGTCTGTCTCATCACACTTTTAAGGTCTTCCATCTGATTGGCAAACTCATATTTGGAGAGGGTGGTATTAGCTGAAAGTGGATTCCCCCTACCTTTCTTCCGGGCTACCCTAGAATGGTTTCTAAACACAGTCTTTATGTCCTCATAAGGTAGTTGGTAAATGTCTCCTCCAGCTAGCATATGGAGGGTATCTAGAAGGTCTTCAGGGACTCCTCGGAGCAGAACCAGCTTCAGAGATTCAGGTTCAAGTATGCACCTGGCCCGTTTATAACTGAGTTGGAACCTTTCCTCATAGTCTTCTAAAGACTCATCATTACCCATGGTCATCTGAAAGATCTCCCCCTTCGTTTCTTTTGACCTACAGTAGTCCCGGTACTTGTTGTTAAAGGCTTGCTGCATCTGAGCCCAAGTGGTGATACTGTTTCCAGGTAACCCCATGAACCAGCGTAGTGCTGCATCCTTGAGGGTAGAAGGAAAGAGTTTCAACTTTTGCTCATCTTCTGCATAGTCATAAGTTTGGCAAAGGATGGAAAACTCAAATAGGAAGGTCTCAGGGTCTTCAGTGGTCAATCCATGAAAGTGAGGTAAGGCTGAGGGACTTATGTTTTTCATTTTCATGTCCCCATTGGTCCCTCGGATGGGAAAGGCACCTTCTATTCTCTCATCTTCTCTACCATTTTTGTTTTCAGCCATGGTCTCAAAAGGAATGGTTTCTGGCTCTTCTTCTGTTATAAGATCTTCGTATATTTCAAGAGGTTCACCTATAGGGTCTTCTGGATCACTGCCACCAAAGAAGAGAGAAGGGCGACTCAGTCATGTGGTGGGGGTGTTGGGTAGGAATTTTCCGGTATTGTCTCTGTTCCTACGAGGCATGAAATGAAATATTTTTTCTTGCTTTTGTTTTTTCTGCTTGTACCTGCAAAACTGAAATAAATTGAATTGCAACTAACTAAATGCTATTTGCTGAAATGAAAATGCAGAATTGAAATGAAAGCAGGAAAGGACAAATTTATTTTGCTAAAATGAAATTGTAGGAATGAAATGCTATTTTACGCTTGCAGAATTGAAATGCTATTTTACGCTTGCAGAATTGAAATGCGGAATTGAAAGGCTAATCTATGAAAGCAGGAAATGTCTAATCTACTTTTGCAGAAATGAAATTGCAGAATGGAAATGAAATAAACTACTGAGAAGAAGGTTGTAGTAGAAAAATAGAAGAAAAGCAGCAATCTCTAATACTCTGACGCTTCCCCGGAAACGGCGCCAAAAAGATGGTAGGTTCCAGTATTGCAGCAATAATGCTGCAACTCCTGGGACTCCCTTCTTTACTCTTATCAACCCGGTAGTTCGTAGCAAACTTGGAAGCGACGGTGCTGTATGCACAAGTACTAGTTCCTGCCGCAGCTGTCACTTAATCAGCTGGCACAAGTCCGCTAGGAGCTTAAGCCAGCTTCTATGAGCTCTGAGAAGAGGCTTTTTAACTGATGGATGGAAGCTAACTTGAACGAAGTTAATCTACTTGTAGAAAGAAATTGAAAGGCTGAAAGAAAGTACAAACCCTAACAAACCCTAATTCTACCAGCTAGCCCTATTGATGCAAGAATGAGGATGCGAGCTACCGAAAGAGATGCCATTGACTTCTAAGAAGATGAAATGCCTGTGTCTGAGCTACTTATACAGTAAAATCTAAAAGAAAACATCTTTTTGTATTTTTTGATTAATTTTGGAAAATCATTATGCATGTGCTTAACTAGTTTGACTGTGCAGAGATGGACTGATGGCAAGAAATGGTGAGGAAATGCTTGGAGGAGGTCGGGAAGGTTTAGAGATGGCCTAAGGGGTCCCTAACACCCTTCCATAGAGTCTCACAGAGTTTGGCTATCAAGAAACCTCATTCGTGAGCTTCTACAGGAAGTTTGCAGATGTTCTACAGGATGTTCTGGAATTTCTACAGGATGTTCTGTAATTTTCTACAGGATGTTCAGAAATGGGGTTTTGGACGATGGATTGATGGAGGAAGATGAAGGAGGGATTTTGGAGGTAGGATAAGGGTTGGAGGTGGTCCAATACTTGGTGGATGGAGTTGAAGATAGAGGTAGATGGCTGGATTTGTTTAAGGAAGACTGAATCAATGAAGCACAAAAACTAGGGTTATGTGAGCAAATGGAAAATGTAAGGCAAGAAGCTGAGCTGAGGAATGGAGCAGATGGGTTTGATGAAGTATGGGCAGGTAGAGAAGTGGTACAGATGCTCTGCAAGTTGTTTTTCCAACTGAACCGATGAAGACTTGAAAAATCAAAAGACCTGGTTACGTTGACCTAATCTGATCTAGCTATCGGTAAAAAGAATGAACAGAAGTTAAACTGCAATGAAACCATGTAAACTAACTCATGCAACTAAACAAGCAAAAGTCTGAACTTGTAACCAACTTCTACACATGAAAATCAAACACTAGCGATTGCATGGCAAAGCAAAATCAGTGTTTTTGTGGGCAGCAAGGTGTCCCTGATCCAGCTCCTGATCCCATTGAGGGAGAGGTGAAACCAGAGATGTTTGATGGCCCTTTTTTGAAGCTTTTCCCTGTTAACAACCTATCAACTAAACCTGAGCATCAAAAAGTCTTTCTAACCATTAACAGTGACCTAGTCAATCAACAAGATCTAATCTACTTAACAGGAATAATTTTGCAAATGCATGAAGAAAAAATAACAATACATAAAGGAGACCTTTGCTCTTAGGTTGGGCCCAACCCCAAGAGCTACGGCTCCTATAAAAAACTCATAGCTGATGCCAAATAGAGCTGCTTCTCATTATCCAAAAATAATCATCCAGAAAGTTATACAACAGTGACTACAAGAAAAACGAGCTGAGAATGACAACACTATAGTGCAAAAATACCAATAGTTCCAAAAGTAAACTTCGAAGGCTGAGGCATTCTGATTTATACACTACGAGGGGCCTAGCAGCCCTCCTAAATTCAAGGGACTCGGCTGTCCCAACTGCTAGTAAACAGTCACTCTTCCCAAATCTGCTTGGCTGCCTTTAGAACTCGTTTTGGTGGCCTGTTGAGCTCGGAGTTGAGGGTGGAAATTTCGAGGAAGGGTTATTTAATGCAAAGGGACAACCTCCCTACAAATCCTCACCTCTAGCTTGGCTGTCACCTGGCCCATAGTTGCTTGGTTTTGCTCCAAAATTTGTCCAAAAAACCTGAAATGACCATGTATTAGCCTCCTAGGTAGAGTGACCAACCTTATTCGTGCAAATAACATAAACATACTAGAAAAGCATGCATAATCTATGAAAAATGGAGGATTGAACAAGGACAATTAGGCAAAATGAGCCCAATAAGTTACCCAATTCAAGGCTCATCACAGAGTTAAGGAGGTAATTGACCACAACCTTCTTAGGGAGGTGGATGGAGATGAATTTGAGGAAAATAATGTATTCAATTGCATATCTTCTCTTATAGAGGTTGGTTTGGTTTGTTCGAAAGATTCACCCAATGAACGACCAACTATGAGAGATGTATTTGGGGGGAAATGTAGTTTCTTCTAGGAGATTACGATAAAGCATATCTAATTTGCTTAGCAATAAAAATGCAACAAGGAGTGATACACATGCATCGAATGCCCATAGTTCTTCTTCATTTTAGTTTGTCAAAATTGTGATACCATAAGATTTAGTTATTGCCATTATTGATATAGTTACACTTATTTTATTTTTTTAACTTATATTTGTTGAAGAAAACTTTTATTAGTATTTATATCATCATTATTCATATAATGACAATTTTTTTTTTAACTTATAATTGTTGAAGTAAACTTATATTAGTATTTATATCTATATGGCAGTGCTGTCAAAATAAAATGTACATGTTTTTGTGACACAATATTATGTGAATTGCTACATTGGTTTATTTTATCAGCCATTCATAATGTTAATGTTTTAATTCTCTAAAAATTAATTCCATTATTTATTTGTTTATATATGAAAAGATATAATTATATATAAAAAAATCATTTATAACTTATAAACACATTTTTTAGCTTAATGAATTGATTTTATGAATTATCTTGGAGTTTAATTATACTTTTGATATTATTTTTAATTGTTTGACCAAAATTTTGTTAATGTTTACTATCTATTTGTGATTATTAATCAAAAAATTAAATGCTTTAAAAACACTTTATTAACTAGATGAAAAATTTATATCTTAATGTGATTTATTATTATCATTATCCATAATGTCAATATTCATATCTACAAAATAAAATCCTCTCTCACAAAAAGCCATATGCAATTAATTGCATTATCTTTAGAGCACAAATGAATAGATTAATATTTTAAATTCAACCATAAGTAACTTGTTTATGTCATTAACAATAGTTTAAATGTTAAATTCTCATTTAAATGTGATTTTTTAAATTTTCATGTAAATCAAAATGATGAAACATCAATAACAATTCTATTCTTTTAAATATATAATTTGATCCATTTAAATTTTAGTGGTATATAATTTGTTTAAATTGTCAATCAAATTTTAAAAGTTGAATTCTAATTTTAAATATGATTTTTAATTCTTTATAAATGAGATTAGTGAGCCACTAATGGAACTTGATGTTGTATTATATATAATATATTCTTTAAGTATACAATTTTGATCTAAAATCATGTTGAAAGACGTAAAAAATTATATTACGAAACTATGAATTATTATAATTTTAATAATTTCAACTTTTTTTAGTTATATTATAACTATATCATATATAAATTTTCTATCCCCATACATTGTTGGAGACATGCTTAAGAGATGTCCCTACCCTTTCAACCCTTTTTGTCTTCAAATGACTCTTGTTGACCATGTAGATATTTGGCTTCTTCTAGTAGGGCTTCTTATATTCTAGTGAACACTTCATTTTGATAGTTAATCTTATTGATAAAACAATGAGATATGGAAATTGGCATTTTATGCTATGCTCCTATTGATAAAGTAGTGATTGATGAAAGTTAAGTTTTTATGCTAAGATTATCCTCTCTAGTTTCAAATGGATAGAGGTTTGTTGAATATGGTATAAATATGCTATTATTTCAAAATCGTAGATCACATAGATTTCATTTCTCAAATTTCTAAGTGGCGTGTTCATTGAATTTATCTCAAAATACCTTATTAGGATATAGTCCAAATTCAATTGGAAAATTACAGTCTTATGAACTTAGATCTTTCTTCCAACTCCCTATTAAGGATAATTCCATTTACTCAATAATTTGAAAATGCTTCAATATTTGAAATTATTTTTCAACAATCTCATTGGGGAATTCCAAAAGGAGGGTTTTTTTCCCAAAAAAGAACAATTTTGATGTCCATTGGAAATCCTATCTTTTCAAACCACAAGCATTCCAATTACCTATCTCTCAAACAACAAGAGGTTATTTTGCATATGTGAAAGAGTATTATTGCTAATGAGTAGAGTTATTGTTGTTATAATGCATTGTCTACTTTTTAGATTCATTTGGAAAGGAAATAAATGTATATTCCCCTTTTTCTTATATAAATGTGCACTCTCAAGATATGCATAATAGATATTATACAATGTGCACTTGCTCTGTAATTTTGGTGCCTTTAATATAAAAGCTTCCTTCCCGTGGATGTTACAGATTACTTGCTAAAGCTTATGTTGGTGAATTTATAAGTTATCAGGGATAGGTCGAACCCCAAGTTGGGCCCACTCAAGGTAAAGCCTTATGTTGCATATATTTTATGTTCTTTTTAGCATATCATAATTTATATTATGTTTTACTTACAAAGTTAGATAGTAATGGTTGTATTTAATCTATTAAGTTGTGTGTTAATTCCCTTTTTTATGGTGTGTTGGATTTCTGAATGGCTTATTGAGTTTCTTTTTTGGGCCATGTTTTGATTTTGCATTTATAAGGTGATGATTTCGTAGTTGTGCTACAAAATCTAGTTTTTTAGAAATCAATGGTAGTTGTTACAAAATTGTAGGTTCGCAGAACCACTTAACCATAGTAGGGACGATGACACTAAGCTAAGTATTGAGTTGTGATCTCAATTCGCGATGCACCATATAGCTGAACATAAGTATTGAGTTATGCCCCGTCATGACTTAGGCCTCGTCTCACCACTACATTTCCTTGAGTCTAATTTTCCACATATAGAAGTGGTAAGAATTTTTATGCTTGTGCATACAACACTGAGATCCTCACGAGTCATTGGACCCTGGGTTGACAAATTAAATGATAAGTGAATACCAATACCTCCTCATATAGGAATCAAATACTCACACCATCATTTTTGGCACCATTTCCAGGGAGGCATTCAAGAGTATTGGGTTTCCTACTTTAGGTCAAATAAGAATGATATTGGGAGTATAAGTGACCAAGGAGAAGTTTTCAATTATTTCCTTTCAGTTACCTACATCCTGGATATCTTGCATTTCGGGAATGATAGATGCACTAGAACACCATAGGTAGAAAGAAGAAAATGTATGCTAAGACCCCACATGGTGTGGTAGGAGCCACTTGAACTAACGTTCTGGAAAGTGAGAAAGTCAAGGAAAATATTTTAAAGGTCACCCTGTTCAAAATAGTATTGTAACATGCTCCCTACTATCCCTAGCCCATAATAAAGTTAGAAGGAGGCAATTATTATGTTGACCTGACCTCGAATGTTCTGTTATGGAGACGGGGTATAAAAATTTTGACCATTTTTGAACTCCCCAACACCAAAAATAGATAAGACCATTGCATTCATCTCATTGAAACCTTTCCAATGATATAAATTTTATCTTGATCTCACTTACGGATCAAAAGATATGATCATTTTAAGATAGCCCATTAAAGCCTTACCACGTCAGCAGTAGTCCCCGCATGTCACCCATGTAGCACATTATGTGGTGCCTGCATGGAAACACTTCCACCATTGAAAATTCGCGTGGAAATGTCTCTCGTCACATATAGTCATTAGTCGACCCGTTAGGAGAAACATTATGTAATTTTCATCCGAAGCCCTGACCTCTGACCTAGCCAACCTCTCAACCAACAACTATACCTAACTAATATAACGGGGCTGACTTGCTTCTGACCCCAATTACCCCAACCCCAACCTAGCCTAAGCCCGACCTATAGTCAACTCACCAGTGCTCGGGCCATCGAACCAAAGGCTCTATATGTCTACCTTTTTTCTGGCATGGGGCCTTCACAGTGATTCTCAACCTATTCTATGGTCATTTACACACAAAAAATTTGGCATTTCTTTCTGAATTTATGTGGATGAAACCACTCAAGATTTGACTATGTGCCAAGATATGAAACTTGTGACTTCATAAATATTTTTTCAAATCCATTATTGTGAAATTCATGGCTCAATGCTTTCATGCTATTAAAAAAATATGTTTGAGGCACATGAATAATCTACCCCCAGTGCCACTAGGACAAAAATAAAGCTTGGGCCAATAACATGCCCAGAAAACACACAAAACTATGCATCTAAGTGCACTTCAAAAATTCACAAGGAACTTAACTAGAACCCAATCACAACATAAATATGAATTCCTTTCAAATCACCAAAGCTCACATACACAGAGCATATGATGGAATTTAGTAGCATTTCATTCTAGAAAATTGTACGCATCAACGTAATGAAATAAGCACAGAGATTCACCTATCTCTTATACTTAGGCCATATACTTATCTCTCGACATAGCACCAATGGAATAAAACTAGTCGACTGCAATCAATCAACATAGCATGATCAAGCAAGGTAAGTCGAAGACAACCCACACCAATCAAATTAGCTTAACTGGCTAAGACCCATTGAAATGACTCAAACCAGTCGACTCACCTCTATTGGATAGAATCAGTCAAATCGAATTAACCCAATATGAAAACAGGAATAATTCCACTACAATGAAGGTATTCAAAACATATGCAATACATTTTTCATTCCAAATTCATATCCCTAATCATTAATCTAGTCAATTAACAACCATGTGTTGACCTATAATAATAACACAAGAAACATAATTAACCATCCCTCATCCATAACACATAACTTTATCATAGTACAAGAATTCACACTCTTCATCACATCATAATCATTAAACGAACATATTGAACTAGTATCATTACAGGCATTAAATCCACACATTAAACATATGCATAGTAGTCAAAGTGCAATAGCTTGAGTAAATAGATATATTATATTATGAGTTAGGCTACTGAGTCTGGGCTTTCAAATCTCCACCCAAACTCATATTGGACTTCATTGTGGCCCTTTCTTGTAGTTAATCACCCCCAAGCTAGATTCCATAGCCTGAGGAGGTTTGCTCATGGGATAGGACCAATGCTACTAGCTGAAATAGGGACTCTAGAGGACAAACCACCTGCACCTTCCAGTTGAATTATTGCAGACAACCTTTCATAGGGAATCCATAGGTCTACCACCTCCACCCTTCATCTGCTCCCTGAAACCAATATCTCTCCAAAACTTAGGTTGTAATAGGGAATCTAGAGGCCTCCAACCTCCACCGACCAACCAAACAAGGGAATCCATAGGTCCTCCACCTCCAACCTCAATGATACAAGGGAATCCAGAGACTTATGTCTTCACCCTCAATTATATGAGGGAACCTAGAGACTTATATATCCACCCTTAATTATATGAGGGAATCTAGAGACTTATGTATCCACCATAAATTACATTAGGGAATCCAGAGACTTATGTCTCTGACCTCAATTCTACAAGGGAATCTAGAGGCTCCAATACCTCCACTATTAGTGATAGAAGCACAATGATTCCACCCAATAATGGGAGTCCAAAACTCACTATAAAAAACAAGAAATAAGCAAAGGAACTTGTTGTAGCTACTACAACCCCTCGCCTCAAACATTTTATCCAATATACTTAAATTATGGGCCCCCCTTTTCTTTTGAAGGTTTTAATAGGTATTATTATGTCTTGAGTTGGTTAAATCCTAGATGAGCTAGCTATCATTGAGGGCTATGGTTTCTCATGTTTTCACAAGGCACATTTCCTATGCTCACCTTTGCTTCATTTTGATTTTGATTCTTCTCAATGTATTAGGGTTTGTAGAATTGTTGCTTCATGTATGCACCTTGAAGTTTCATACTATCATGTTATGTATTGCAATCTTCAAGTATGGATTTCGTATTGTACCAATGAAGATTCTAGCCTTGTTTTTCTTTGATCCTCATCCCCTAATTTTTATCCCCAAATTTGAATTCTAATGAGCATTTCATGGTAGTTTGCAATCATGGTAATGGCGTCTTCATGGTAGTAATTTCATTTCATATAATTCTTTTAATAAAAGACATTGGAAACATCTCTATCACTTGCATTTGCAAAACCATTAAAACGTCTCTCTCAAAGATTTTATGAAACCCATTTTTATGGAAATGGCTTGGTTAACTAGCTTATGCTTGTAATCTTTTCATCTATTGTACATTCAAAGCTTCAACATTCAGTATTTGTAAAATATCATCTTATGTCTGGAAAGGCTTATAGTTTTAACTAATTGAGATTATGTTTGAGTATGAAAATGATTCCTCTTCAGAGTTCATTTATGAAAGAGATGTTTTACTCTTAATTAGTGCAAACAACCCAAGAAGGAGTTACCAATTGAATGCAACACTCATGGAACATCCTCTGAATTTTCCTATGTTCATATTGGCACATTCTATTGCATGCATTGGTAGTTGCTCCATCTTCTAGATGGTTTGGAATAGAACAAAATCTCTCATTGTGACTACAAACTACTTGTTGGACATGTCCTCCATATGTTATGCTACATGCCAATAACATAGAGTATGGATTCTACAGAGTGAAGATATATTTGAACACAATGAATGTTGTTGTAAAATGTAGATCCTCACTGGAATGACTATTGAAAGGAAATGTTGTAGCAAAATATAAGTTAAATCCTACATATATACAACTATTTTTTATTCATGAAGGGATTTTCTAGTCTAGTCAACAAAAGTGATAAATCTATTAAAGATCTAACACATAAATTGGTGTTGCTTCATGAAAACAAGCATCATCAAATATCTCATGGCAGAGGAGTGCCATATGGGTTGATCAAGGAAATTTTAAAAAGATTTGGTTTGAAGCTAGCTAGATTTAAAAATGTGCTTTAGAGGAAAAATATATTCTTGATACACATCATCATGTTTCATTTATTCATGGCAGTAGAGAGTCAAAATTAAATCCGATAGTGTCATCGCTAAAATTGCAAATAGTATTAAGGAGATTCATAATCATATGGTAAAAATAGTTGATGAAAGTGGGAATGCTTGTCCCATCTACTTCTTGTTGTGTTTTCCATGGCACTGGAATCTAGGTTAGGGTCTTAGAATCTCTGACACTACCAATCGAAATACCACAACAAACTATTGTTGGTCAATGATTGTCATTGATGTCAATATGAGCACTATTGAAGGTCGTGACATGGATGATTGTTGAAGATCACACTTGGAGCCCTAATGAATATGCCCTAACCTGTATCCTAGTTCAAATGTCCGTATGCATAAAGAATCCTAAAAACCCCAAGGTTTGTACTATAAAATTCTTAACAGTCGTAAAGAAAATTATTTTTTAGCATCTTGAAGGCATCATGTTACAATGAATCCTCCACTACCTTGTAGAGGAATCTTTCATATTTCCAATGGGCCCTCACTCAGCCTCTAACTCCCAGTAGTCTAAGAGAAATCGATTTTTTAAGATAATATATCTTATTCTCTACCCTAGCCGACCTAAGCTCAGTTATCCTAGTCGGCCTCCCTCCAAAAGACATGTCCCTTCGTTCAAATCGAAAATATGTATAAATATAAGTGTAATACTTCATTTTTCATCCATCATTCGATGAAAATTAATTCAGAGGATAAGACAAGAAGATAAGTTCATGGCTTGTTAACTATAGGAGGCCAAAAAGACAGTGTTTAAGGTCAAAACTAAAGAGTGGGTAACCTATGAATACCTCGGCCTAGAAAGATTGAATACCTCCTCAGACTTGTTGGGTCAAGCCTCCTTATATCAGACTGATTGATTGCAGTGCCTCAGATCTGGGTTCGAGCAACATAACCTTCGGTGTATTCTTCTGTGGTGATAACTTTGAACTAAAGCCTCGATAGGCCTATGACAACTCCCTTTTGGACAACTCAGATCAGCTGATAGTTTGGACTGCTGATGTAGAGGATACCTGAAGCTTGAACCTGTGGAGGATATTTAAACTTAGATATATAGCTTCCTATCTTAGTCATAAACCTCGGACCTGAGTATACCTACAAAAAATCTTAGATTTCTATTTCGGATTGAAGTCCAGAACTTCGGACGAGGATTGTAGGCTTGGATCTCATTAGAATTAAAGGATATGTTTGTTCTAAGGGTTCAAAACCTTTGTAAAGAAGGAGAAGACATCCTGTAGCTCATTGTTTTTGGTGAAGTATTTATACCTTCAGACCTGTGACAAGGAGTTGACCTGTGACAGTTGTTTATAAATCTCACATCAAAAGTCACCCATCATTTAGACTTAAAACCTATGGGCAGTAACGAACCCATGAAGAATTGAAGGTTGGAACAGTGATAAGTTTGGAGGCATGAACTAATAAATAATTTATGATTCTGAACCATGAAGTGAAAAGTCTTGGATAGTGAAGCACTAGGAGTCTTGGACAGTCTTGGAAGCATATTTGGACAGTGAAGCATTAGGAGTCTTGAAAGCATACTTGGACAGTGAAGCATTAGCAATTTTGGAATCTTTGACAAGTGAAGTATTGAATAGTCAAGAGTCTTTAGTGAACAAATTGGAAGTCTGTAACAGACTTGTGGAGCAATTAATGTAAGTTACTTATTCATTTTATTAAAAACGTTAAAGGGTTGGTGCCCTAGGGGTTGGAGCCTCTAAAAATAAGGTTGGAGCCTTAGAGGGTGGAGCCTCCTAAAAGGCCAAGTTGGAGCTTGGAAACAGGGTGGAGCCTGGTAGATTGAAGGGTTGGAGCCCTCAAACATCATTGTTCTCAAACTTTTGTAAAAAGAGGATTGGTATCCTCACTTGTTCCTAATATAATTCTGATTTGTTTTTACTTTTTTTTTCCTGATTATAATTGGGAAGAATAAGAAATATTATATTATATTAGGAACAAGTGAGGATACCAATCCTATTTTTACAAAAGTGAGGATACCAATACTTGGATGCCGATTTATGTGGACCAACCAACACTCCAACACTACATGGTGAAACGTAATTTGCTCTATTTGTAGATGATTATACTAGAATGATGTGGGTGTTCTTTATAAAGTTTAAATTTGAATCTTTTGACTATTTTAAGAATTTCAAAGCTCTTTTGGAAAATGAAAAAGAATAAAAAATCAAGTGTCTTAGAATAGATAGAGGAGGATAATTTACTTCAAAGGAATTCAATGATTTTTCTAAAATGCATGGAATAAAAATAACTTTTTGTAGCTAGATCTCCTAAACAAAATGGCGTAGTGGAAAGAAGAAACAGAATTGTGCAAGAAATGGTGAGAACAATGTTACTAGAAGCTGATTCACAAGCTAAGTTTTGGAGAGAAGCAGTTGGGGCAGGAGTGTATACCTTGAATAGAGCCCAACTAAGACCAAATATTAACAAAACTCCATACGAATTATGGAAAGGAAGACCTGCTTCAGTAAAATATTTTAGAATTTTTGTAAGTACATGCTTTTTGAAGATCAATGATGACTCACAAATCCCTTGCTTATTGACAAATTCTTGACATTGCTTTGCAAATGTTGGCTCTTGCGGGACAACATTTCTTGAATATTTAAGGTGTTGGTTCTTGTGGAGCAACACTGCTTGAATATTTGGACATGTTGGTTCTTGTGGAACAACACTTCTCACATTTAATATATTATACTAATTTACATAGAAGTACTAATTGAGGACAAGAAAAGGATGGATGAGGAAGAGATGATGGATGAAAATGAGATGATGATGGAGATGGTGAATAGATGCTTACATACTCTGTCTTTGTAAGGCCAATGTATATAAGTGGTTTCCTTTATCATTTCATGGCTATAATGATTTCATCCTCTGATTTCTTTTCATGGGAGGAGAAGAAACTAAAGATACTACTTTTATATCATAAGGATTTTTCTTTTAACATGGTCTTGTAATCAGAGTATAAGTGTAATGAATGGAAGGAAATAAAAGGATAATGGTTTATGAAAGATGAAATGCATGGAATGAGAAGTGGTGAATCATTAAGTTTCTTTAACCTTTCTAATGAATTAGAGAATCATAAGCCAAATTTACCTCAAGTTTTACCTTGTTGTTGATGTGCTCGGTGCCGCAAGATGAAGTGGAGGATGGAATGGCTAGAGCTAATGTGACTATTGATCTGATCTACTGAATAAGGCTGAAGGATGAAGGATGAACTGAAGTGCTGAAGGATGAACTGAAGGTCGCATTCTCCCCCATGCCTGAGGAGTTGTATGTCCCCAAACAACTGAGGAAAGGTGACTGTTACTGCAAATGACAATGGGAATGTTGATACAAAAATCCAAACTACTGCAAACCTATGTTGAGATCTCAAAACCATATAGTCTTCAACCACTACACACTTGTGTGAAATCTTGCATATGTGAATAAATGGCGTCAATGTCGAACATAAGCAATAATCATTGGATTATTGACCATTGAGGAAATCGTTAACCAATGCGAGATATCCCACCTTTGATGTCAATGGGAATCAAGGCACTAGGTACATTCTACTAGCCATGAATATATTTGTCGAAGTGGAATGGACCATAGAATTCATCCACCAAGAAACATTTATGTATTTCCTTAGTAGATGACAAGGATACCCGCCATTAAGGCATACAGGCTCCTAGGTACCTTATCTAACCCTAACTTTGGTCTCAGATAATTTGTTGACGTTGATGGGACAAGGCTGGTTGGCAGGTGGGCCTTAAGGGATCCCACATCAACCAACACGAGTACAAGACATAATGATTTGAAAGATACATGATTTGAATAAATCATACAAATTTACAAACATTATTGGGATTTGATTCTCGTGTTGATGAAGGAATTTCTGGTATATTCTACAAGGAGCAACCGAAAGGGTTTTATCTAGCAGAAGGAAAATACTCTGTATGTAAGTTAAAAAAGGTGTTATACTGATTGAAACAAGCTCCTAGAGCTTTGTATGCAAGATTGGATCATTATCTACATCAACAAGGTTTTAAAAAGGGGGTGGAAGGAAGTAAACTGTACATGAAAGTGGACAAGGATAAATTTCTAGTCACTCTTGTATATGTTGATGATCTGATTTTTGCTAGCAACAATGATGAGAGGAGTCATGAATTTGCTCAAAATATGTCTAAGGAATTTGAAATGTCTATGATTGGTGAATTATCTTACTTCCTTGGACTATAAGTAACTCAAACTAAAGCAGGTATGTTCATATCCCAAGAAAAATATCTTAAAGGCATGCTTAAGAGATATGGGATGGAAGAATGTGCTCCTATGAGCACACCGATGACTACAAATTGCAAATTAAGCAAAGATCATGAATCCCCTTCGGTAGATGCAACTCTTTACAGGTCAATAATTGGAGCTCTTATATACTTAACTGCTTCATGACCTGATATTATGCAAGCATTAGGAATGGTGGCAAGATTTCAATCAGCTTCTAAGGAATCCCATTTGTTGGTTATGAAAAGAATTCTCAGATATTTGAAAGGTACTCCTAATTTTGGCCTATGGTATCCCAAAAGCACAACTCTTACTGTGACAGCATACACCGATGTTGATTGGGCTAGAAGCGTAGACGATCGAAAAAGTACTAGCGGAAATGCATTCTTCATGGGAGATTGTCTTGTATCTTGGCTCAGCAAAAACAAATCTTCTATATCTCTCTCCACAGCTGAAGCCGAATATATAGCTGCAACAGATTGTTGTACACAAATATTGTGGATGAAGGAAGCATTGAAATATGTCAACATAGAGACTAATCAACCAATCATTATCTATTGTGACAACACCAGTGCATCACTCTTTCGAAGAATCTGGTAATGCACTTGAAGACAAAACATATTCCAATCAAATACTACTTTCTCCCAGAAAAAGTTACAAAACAGAATATCATATTGGAATATGTCAATACAAAGGAACAAATTGCAGATATCTTCACAAAACCCCTACCACGAGAAGCATTTGAATATCTTCACTAAAAGATGGGGTTCATTGCTCTTGCATAACATTAAGACAACACATCGAAAAGGGTAAGAGCACCATGACAGGGGGAGAAGCATGACAAGAAACAACTTGTTAGGGGGAGTGCTTGGACACCCCATTTGTCATGATGTTAAAGGGGGAGAAAATGTTGGAAGAGAGAATATTTCCATCAATGACAAAGGGGGAGATTGTTGGTCAATAATTGTCATTGACGTCAATATGAGCACTACTGAAGGTCATGACATGGATGATTGTTGAAGATCACACTTGGAGCCGTAATGAAGATGTCCTAAACTTTATCCTAGTTCAAATGTCCTTATGCATAAAGAATCCTAAAAACCCTAAGGTTTGTACTATAAATTTATGAACAGTTATAAAGAAAAAAAAATTAACATCTTGAAGGAATCATGTTACAATGAATCCTCCACTACCTTGTAGAGGACTCTTTCCTCTTTCCAATGAGCCCTCACTCAGCCTCTAACTCTGAGTAGTCTAAGAGAAATCGATTTTTTAAGATAATATATCTTATTCTCTACCCTAGCCGACCTAAGATCAGTTATCCTAGTCAACCTCCCTCTAAAAGACATGTCCCTTCATTCAAATCGAAAATATGTATAAATATAAGTGTAATACTTCATTTTTCATCCATCATTCGGTGATAGGATAAGACAAGAATATAATTTCACAGCTCGTGAACTATAAGAGGCCAAGAAGACAACATTTAAGGACAAAACTGAAGAGTGGGTAACATGTGAAGACCTCGGCCTAGAAATATTGAAGACCTCCTTGGACTTGTTGGGTCAAGCCTCCTTATTTCATACTGATTGATTATAGTGCCTCGGATCTCGGTTAGAGCAACATAACCTTCATTGTATTCTTCTGTGGTGATACTTTTGAATTCAAGCCTGAATAGAGTTGTGACAACTCCCTTTTGAACATCTTAGATCTGCTGATAGTTCGAACTGCTGATAGTAGAGGATACTTGAAGCTTGAAATTGTGGAGGACATTTAAACTTGGATAGATAGCTTCCTATCTCAGCCATAAACCTTGGACCTGAGTATACCTACAACAAATCTCAGATTTCTATTTTGTATTGAAGCCCAGAACTTTGGACCAAGATTGTAGGCTCGAATCTCATTAGAATTAAAGGATATATTTGTTCTAAGGGTTTGTAACCTTTGTAAAGAAGGAGAAGACCTCCTGTAGCTCAGTGTTTTTGGTGAAGTCTCTATACCTTCAGACCTGTGACAAGGAGTTGATTTGTGACAGTTGTTTATAAAGCTCACATCAATAGTCACCTATCATTCAGACTTAAAACCTCTAGACAGTGATGAACCCATGAAGAATTGAAGGTTGGAATAGTGATAAGTTTGGAGGCATGAACTAATAAATAATTTATTATTATGAATAGTGAAGTGAAAAGTCTTGGACAATGAAGCACTAGGAGTCTTGGACAATCTTGGAAGCATATTTGGATAATGAAGCATTAGGATTCTTGAAAGCATACTTGGACAGTGAAGCATTAGCAGTTTTGGAATCTTTGACAAATAAAGTATTGGACAATCAAGAGTCTTCAATGAACAAATTGGAAGTCTGGAGCAAACTTGTGGAGGAATTAATGTAATTCACTTATTCATTTTATTAAAAAAGTTAAAGGTTTGATGCCCTAAGGGTTTGAGCCTATAAAAACAAGGTTGGAGGCTTAAGAAGGATAGGGTTGGATCCCTAGAGTTTGGAGCCTCATAAAAGCCCAAGTTGGAGCTTCATAAAAGCCCAAGTTGGAGCTTGGAAACAGGTTGGAGCCTAGTAGATTGAAGGGTTGGAGCCCTCAAATATCATTGTACTCAAACTTTTGTAAAAATAGGATTGGTGTCCTCACTTGTTCCTAATATAATTCCTATTATTTATTTTTCTAATTATAATTATGAAGAATCTTAACTCATAAACATAAAAATTGAAAATAAATATTGATTCACCCCCCTCTCAGTATTTCCAACAATTGGTTTCAGAGCCAACTTCTTCATAATCAACCTAATAGCTGGAAGAAAGATTCTTAGTCACAATGGCCAGTAAGGATTTACGAAAAATCCATCAATTTGATGGAAAAAATTTTTCCTTTTGGAAACATAGGATGACATTTTATTTAATGTCTCTTGGGCCAGAAGTATGGAAATTAGTTCAACATGGGTATAAAGTTCCATCTCCTCCACCAACTGATCTGGATGGATGGAAAATTTATATAGAAAATTCCAAAGCACTAAATTCCATAACACATGGAATTTATGATTCAAAATTTACAAAGGTTATGAACTGTGAATCTTCCAAGGAAACGTGGGACAAGATTATTAGTATCTATGATGGAGACTCCAAGGTCAAGAAGGAAAAACTTCAAACTCATAGAAGACAATTTGAGAGTCTTAAAATGGATGACGAAGAAGACATTGCAACCTTTTTCCTCTGAGTGGATGAAGTTGTCAACTCACTCAAGGGTCTAGTAGAAACTATTGAAGAAAGCACAGTTGTCCAAAAGGTTTTAAGATCACTTCTAGAACATTCTGATTCCAAAGTCAGTTCCATAAAAGAAATGAAGGACTTTGATGACCTAAAAAAGGACAAACTTCATGGGATTCGCATTGCGTATGAAATGAGAAAATAAATCCAAAACTCTAAGGAAGCAACATTCAAGGATTCAAGAACAATGAAGAAATGAAATAATTATAGCAGTGATGATTCCGATAATGAAACAGAATAGCACAATTTGTGAAGAAACTAAGGAAAGGGTCTAAACTCAAAGCTAAATATCCTCTCATTTGTTTTAAGTGTAGTAGAATAGGACATTATGTTGCAAATTGTCCTCATAAACATGATAGTGATGATGAAGATGAATATAAAAAGAGGATTTTCAAGAACATAGAGTCAAATAAGAAGAATTTATTCTCCAAACAACTTGACTTCAATGAAGAAAAATTCGTGATTACAAAGAAAAAATAAACTAAAAGTACCTTTCTACTCAAAAGTGATAACAATGAATCTAATGAAGAGGATGACAATGTTGGAAGTAGTGAAGTATTGTTCATGGTGTTTACAAATGATAATGATTCAGAAAAAGAAGATGAAGGAAAAGTAGCTGAATTACTAATGGGTGTTATTGAAGAAAATGAGAAATTGAGGAAGAATATCATTTCTCTCAAAATAGAAAAGGAAAAAGCAAAAAGGAAGGAATAAATTTTGAACAACAAGCTAAAAGAAAGAGAAGAAATATGTGAGTAATGTGAAGTTGAAATTGTCTTTCTAAAGAAAGAGTTGAATCAGGTTAATTAGAGCTGGAAAAGCTCTCAAACTCTTGATAAAATCCTTAATACTCAAATATCACAACATGATAAGACTGGAATTGGTTTCAAACGTGAATCATCAAGTTTGAAGAAGAATGCCAATGAAGAAATCCAAAGAAGCTATGCTGACATCCTTTGCAATCATCTAAAAGAGAAGAAGTCATTCCACCAAGAACAAAGATCCACTTACAACAACCCAAGGAATGAAGGAAAGTTATCTCCAAAAAAGAATGTTACATCAAGTCAAGGCTATTCTAACAAGTATCAAGCTATCTTTCTTGGTTGTTGTTTCTATTGTAAAAATTTTGGTCATCAAGCTAAGGATTGCAAGGATTATAAGGATAATAGCTCAAGGAGATATAGGGCCAATTATCAGAGCAAGCCACTTAGCTCAAAAGAACAAGGTCAAATCAAGACCTATAATTCTTTTGATCCTTTGGCTAAGTATGACCTAGCATGTTCAAAATGCAATGATTTTGGCCATGATACACAAAATTGTCCATTTATATCAAAAAGGGAAGAGTTGAAGGAGGAACCCACTACAGATAAATGTCACCTAGCTTTATGTGCACAAAGTGATGGAAATCAATGGTTTGTGGATAGTGGATGTTGAAGACACATGACAAGTGACCAAAATAAGTTTATCGCATTAAACAAAAAGGCTGGAAATGTATCCTTTGGAAGTGGATCTACTAAAAATGTCGGAAAAGAGACGGTTTCTCTTGTTAATGGAAAGGGAAAACACAAAATTCACTACTGGTAGAAGGACTCAAACAAAATCTTCTAAGAATTAGCCAGATTTGTGACCAAGGACATAATGTTATCTTTAGTACTAAAGGTTGTGAGATAAGAAAATAATCTTTAGGAGAACTTGTGGGAAAAGGAGTGAGAACACTAGATAACGTATACATTTTATGTAAAATTCAAGAATAAAAATGTTATATGGGTCAAGCAAATGAAAGTTGGTTATGGCACAATCGATTGGGACATCTAAACTTTCAAAACTTGGTTAATATCAACAAAACAAGTGCACAAAAATAAAAGACAACATTAAAAAAATTAAAAACTTAAAAAAAAAAAAAAAAAAATTCCCCAGCCACCATGAGGCCCAACCGGTCAGGTGTGGCAAGGGGACGATTCATGACAAAAAATAAATTAAATATCATAAAATATATAAAAAAAATTGAAAAAACAAAAAAAACAACCATAAAAATGTAAAAATAAATAAATCAGAATTAACTTGTAAAATTGAAAATTTTAAATTAAAAACAATAAATAAATAAACAAAAAAGGTTAAAAATAATATATAATTTAAGGAAAAAAAAAAACAACTTTTTTTAAATTAAAAGTAAACATCATTTAGAAAAAGGTTAAATAATTACCAAAAAAAATTTAAAAAATTCAACGCAATTAAAAAAAAAAAAAAGGTTAAAAAATAGTTATATTATAAAATTTAAATTATAAAAAAAAAAATAGATTTAAAAAAAAAATTATAAAAATATAAAAACAAATTTAAATAAAAATAAAAATAAAAAATAAATAAATAAAAGAATTAAAAAAAAAATAAAAAATAAAAAACAATTTGAGAAATATTTAACTTTAAAAATTAAAAAAAAAACAATGAAAAAAAATATTAAAAAAAAAACAATTAAAAAAATATATTAAAAAAAACAATTAAAAAAATATTAAAAAATAAAAATAAAAAAAATATTATCCCTCCCTCTCCCTTGCTTCGCCCCACTCCCCTTCCCCCGACCCACCCTAGCCCCCCTCCTCCCCTCTCCCCTCCCCCTCCTTCCCACTCCCCTGCCACCCCGTCCACTCGCCTCCCCTCCCTCACCCCTCTCTCCTCCCCACTCAACCCTCACTGCTCGTCCAGGTTCCCAGCCAACGACCGCCCCACTCCCCTCCCCCTGGCCCACCCCAGCCCCCCTCCTCCCCTCTCCCCTCCCCCTCCCTCTCGCCCCCTCGCCAGCCCGCCCTCCCTCCTCCCCTCCCTCACCCTCCTCCCCTCCCCACCCAGCCCTCCCTGCCCACCTGGGTTCCCAGCCAACGACCAAGAGGTCGCATGCCGATTCTAGGAATTGGGGGCTGAGACAAAGTGGGGTGGGGAGAGGGGAGGGCTAGGTGGGGGGCGAAGGGGGTGGGTTAGGGAGGCGAGGAGGGGGAGGGGAGAGGAGAGGAAGGGGGTTGGGGTGTGCGGGGGGGGAGGGGGAGCGAGGGGGTGGGGTCTGGTGGGGTGGAGCGAGGGGAGGGGGGATTAATATTTTTTTAATTGTTTTTTAATATTTTTATTTTTTACTTTTTAATTGTTTTTTTTCATATTTATATTTATATTTCTTTAATTGTTTTTTTTAAGATTTTTTATTTTATTTTTTTTAATTTTTTTGTTTTAATATTTATTTTTAATTGTTTTGTTTTTAATATTTTTAATTTTGATTTTTTTTTAATGTAATTTTATAATTTTTATTATTTTCTTTTATGTTATTTCTTTATTTTTATAATTTTAATTTAAAAATACAATTCTTAATTTTTTTTTAATTTTGATTTTTTTAATTATTTAATTTAAATGTTTTTTTTTTTTTTTTTTTTTTTTTTTATTTTAGATTAATTTTTTTGGGTAATTATTTTAAGGTTTTTGTTTTTGTTTTTGTTTTTGTTTTTTGTTTTTGTTTTTATTTTTGTTTTTTTTTTTTTTTTTTTTTTTTAACTTAGAAACAATGTTTTTAGAATTTTTTTTTGGTTTAATTTGTTTTTCTTTAAATTATATTAAAAAAAATATATTTAGTTTTTGATATTTTTTATTTATTTTTTGTTTTTTTTTTCCGTTACTTATTTATTTATTTTTTATTATTATTTTTTTATGAGTTAATTTTTGGTTTTTTTTTTTTTTTTTTTTTTTTACATTTTTATAGGTTTTTTGTATTTTTTGATATATATTTTTTGTATTTGATTTTTTTTTGGTCATGTTTTTGTATTTTTATGTTTTATTACTAACATGAAAATCAACAACATTTAAAAAAAATATCCACACTTAATTCATTAGAAAATTTAAAATGTAAAAACTAAGCCCTCTAAACAAAAAGGGTTGATGCTCATCAACACTTTTCAAAATCAAGATGAAAATCACTAACAAAAAAAAATGTTCACACTTGATACATAAAAAAAATTAAAGTGTTAAAAATAAGCCCTCTAAAAAAATATGTTGATGCTACGTCAACACATTTCAAAATCAGCATGAAAATCACTAACATTTAAAAAAATTGTTCATACTTGATACATAAAAAAATTTAAAGTGGCAAAAATATGCTAAAAAAAAGGTGTATTCTGAATCACCATTTTTCAAAATCATGTGATTTTTTTCTACCTCAAAAAAACGGGTGCTAGGTCATTTTCTCGTTTGATCGGTAACTATATTTTGCTACCATATAAACTAATTGGGTTCTAAATATAAAGATGCAATGCATACCTTTTGTGTGTGTTTCACATCATGAAGATCAAAATATTGCTCCATCTGTAGTATCCATGTTACTAGATCCTTTCCATCAAACTTCCTCATATTGATCTTTGGAATGTGGTGGGTCTTAAACCCAATACTAGAGTCTCTAAAATCATAATTCATATTCCTTTTTTTCTCATTATGATTTTCATGGATTACCTTGTCACCACTAAAAAGTCTTTCTTGCAACAAGTTCTTAAACCTTCCTTTAAACCATACATGTACGCTTTTAAACCTTCCATATCCCCTTTTAAACAATCCATGTCTCCTTTTATTTTTTTTCTCTAAATCATCAATCTTGACATTCATCACTCCCAATTCATTTTTGGTTTCTTTTTGGGAGAGTGAAATTTGTTGCACTTGGTCTTGTAACTTTGATATATTATGTTGCATTTCTTCTTCTTCATGCATTGTATTAGATCTTTCTAGCTGCTTACTGGATGTGTCTATTTTTTTCTATGAATATTGGAAAGAAATCCAATTATATCTATTATTTTTTATGCCCTTTGAATCACTTCAAATTGATTTTTCAAACAAAAGTTATGCAAATTAAAAAAACATACACACCTTTTTTCCTGTTTTTTGGAGCTAGATATTGAAACTATTGTATCTCTATAATTTCGCTTCTCCAAGATATGAAATTTCTTCCTATGGTATTCCTACGATTCTTCTTTCCAATGCCATAAGGCAGACCAAAATTGGATTCTTCAAGAAAAAGTTATTCCTAATCTCCCACGACGACTTAATTATGGAGTGGTTCAGTAATGCGAACTTGTTAGGAATGCCACGTGTGCCTGTTTCAACCTTCGACCTTGAAAATGATCTAAAAAACACTTCATTCCATCCACTTTCAATATTTTTTTACAAAATTCAAATCTTATGCTCGTAGAGGAAGTTATGACGATTTTCCCAAGATCACATGTTTGAGACTCAATTCGGGATCATGTAGAAACCCTAACTTCTTAGAACCATATCTAAGAAAATATAGCGAACAAAGATCTGAAATTTTTATAGGAATTTCATCAATCTTATTCTCTATGTGGTCTAAATTTCCACTTCTGAACATATGTATAAAAAATGTTATAGAGAAAATTATAAGATGACCTATTTACAACTGCGAAACCCCAGAATCCAAACCTCTAATACCAAATGTTATGAAACCATATCACAAAATAGAAGAAAAGATAGATCAATGACTTGGAAATCAACCTCTTCAAGGGGAAAGCCTACTTTACATCACATAAATGAACAATTACTAGATGATTCAAATGATAACACCTCCTTGGTATATATAGGAGTATAAGGGATCACAATATAATAAGAGCCTACATAAAAGTAATAATGTAAGGGCACAACAATAACAATAGTGGGATTCTATGGGGTAAAACCATGAAAATATGGGGGATAAATGGGCACAATAATGAAAATAGGGGGCTACACTAACAATAACAATAAGGGGGATACATTAGTATTATAGGGACCTAACATAAAAAACTGAAACATTGCCTCTTATATTTGGGATTGGGGAGCGAATGTTTTCAAAACCTTAGATTGGATCAGAGCCTCCATCTAGGGTACCCTTGAAACCTAGAGACCCCAAATATCCACCCATCCTATAGTTAACAAAGCATGGGAATTGTTTCTATGAGCATTATGTTAGGTTCTATTGAAAGAGTGCAATGCTCGAATTTTCAAAGACATGCAAGTTACAGAGGAAGTACTCCTTACTAGGGTGAATATGGTCATCCAAGGCTCAGTCTCGGTTTCTAAGCTTTTGCTCAAGCAAGGCCCACCCTGAGCTTCAAACATCAGAATTCTCCAGCTCCTTCAGCTCGAGAAAACCCTGACCTCTACCACGCAAAGCTCCTCTGTTACTCTTGACATCCTAGAGAAATGGTTTCCTCCATAAATAAATGTCTACAAGATTAATTTTGATGGAGCTTCGAGAGAAAACCCCAAGAAATCAATATTTAGATGTGTTTTCAGGAACCATTATGGGGATATACAATGGATATACTTTTGAAAACTAGGGTTCAACATGAATAATGCAGCGGATTGGCATGCTCTGAAATAGGGTCTCAACATCTCAAGGTTTGGTAACTATGTTCCATTGATCGTGGAAGAAGACTTAGCAGTGTAAATTCTACTTGGAAGCTCCAACACAACACCCTGGTTAACAAGGTCACCACCAACTGGTGATTATAGAAGACCCTCTAGTGTAGATAAGGACACATCATTAGCCTAGCTCAGGTGCACTTTCAAGCAATTAAATGGAAGGCTAAATCTCTCACTGATAGGTTGGTGAATGAAGGAATAGATGGTAGGGAGGTCCCACACTCCAATCCATGGCATGCAACACCTTTCGACATGTCGTGCAATGATTGCAAGGACATCAATCGAAAGGAAGATGAGAATACTGACCACCTAGAGCAGATCCACCCTCACTCCATCCAATAGAAGTTTTAATGATTTCAAAGGATGAAGGGATTATGGGAGGTGCTCTCAAATATCCTGCATGCACCCTCCCTATCAGAGATCTTAATGAACTCTTGAACAATGAAAAAATGACTTTCTCACAAAAATACTGACGTAGTTGCCCATCCCCTCCAACCGACTGCAACATGAATTACACTGATACCTGGGACAATATTGTCATACACGTGATGGGAAGGTGTTTTGATGTTTCCATAATAATCCATGGCTTATTAAAGGAAAGGGAGCCCATATTACTTGTCAACCTTGGCCTAATTTTCCCTTCTCTATTTTCGTTCTCTATAATTTTCCTCTCTTTTTGTATCATCGCTTGCTTCCCTTACCCTCTGTGTCATTTCAATTTCACCCTCTTGAGCATCACCACCTGTTGTCCTCACCTTCCCTGTGTCCACAAGAAGGCTTGTCTCCCTCACTCCGTCATGGATTCCTCCTCTGCACAAAGGGGAAGGAGTCGTAGCAGTGACTAATGGAGGCAGGCCAATATGCACCCCTAAAGTAGAGCTAAGACCACAGCCCGATAGGCTACTCTTACCTATAACAACTCAATTTCTAGTGAGGCTAAATCTTAAATTGATCAGCTCAAGGATAAGGTAAAGGAAATCTAGAGAAACACCAACAGTGAAGATGTGGATGCCTAATTTGAATGGATTCTGGACCCTAGGTTACCAAATCCTAGGAAAATTTATATAGACACACCACCAACCTTGCATGGAATCTAAAAACACTATTGGGGTTGGCCATGTAGGATAACAAAAAGGCCAAGAATAATTTGGAGCATAGGATCAACTTGTTGGATGTGAAATCTATTGTGTAAGTTAAAAAGGTGCACCACCAAATATTTGTTACTCGCACCAAGGACTCTCCCCAGGATGAGCATACCACTAAGAACATCGAGCATCAGATAATGGATGAGGGGATCACCTTCAACACCCCATCCCATCTTCAGGAGGATGGTATTGAAGCCAATAGATCTCCATCTGACCCAATTCCCATCTGGGAGGACTAATTTTCAAAGTTAAGTGTCATGACCAATAAAATTTTACAACTTTGGTAAATTATACCCTGTGGTTTCTTAGTCTCATTGTGCAGTGGTTTAGAAATGGTTTGGTTGCTTCCAACCTAGGTCATCGAGTCAACAAAAGCAACATGGGAACCTCTGCCATGGAGTTTTTTCCCCCTAACTATGTAACTATGTCTGTAACTAGGTCCATTAGGCTCATGAACGTTTTTCAGTATAAAGTCCTAAATATTTAACAATATTGCAGGTGGTTTGGGTTTCAAACAAGCCAACCTACAATAATTTTGATGTATCCTCTTTTTTTTTTCTTGAATTAATATAACCTCTTGGTTACTCACAAAATAATAATAATAATAATAATATAAGTTTAATCTTAAAAATTTTAGACATGAGAAAATCTAATCCCCTCTATATTTAAGTTTAAAATAAATATTTTCTTTTACATTTAAAACCAAAAAATGGAAATTTCACAAAAACCAAAAATAAAACTCTATTGTTGGCCTTGGGGGTCTCGACCCAGGTTCAAAGTTAGTCGTGACAAACAAAAAATCCCTACACTACTAGCCCTTTCGGCAACAACTCGTGTAGTACAGGCTACAGTCTCACCCAAAGGAGTATGGGGGGATGCAAGAACCAAGTTTCTGCATCCAGGGACTAGTGTGATGTCTTTTAGATCCTTAGATATACCTTCACGCAGATCAATACCCTCTTAGGGCACACTACTGCAACTCTGTCAAGATGGCCTTCAAACCTTTGCGAAGGTATGATTAGTCTTTGCGGACCTTTAGCAGTCAATTTATCAACTTATGCGCCTCAGAAAGCAGTCCTAAATTAGGGTTCGCACAGATTTACTTAAGTTATTAGTAAACATCAAGGAATTCATGAGAGTCTTCACGAAAATACATAAACATGCTTTGCGTACATCATTAATAATTATTCAGTAGAATCGCACAACATTCAATCAATATTCCATAAACACATCATTCATTGACAGCATATATCATAAACATAAGTAAACAAAAATACGCAAGAATTCTTCGGAAATTGTCTTTATTGATCTTCAATTCAGGATTACAGACTCAAAACTACCCTGCGCACTCAGCTGCAGGGGTCCGCTCACTCAGCTGCGGACTCTACCTAGGCCTCTGCGCACTCAGCTACAGAGCCTTTCTTCTCCTATCTGACCCACTTTCTCTTCGCTATCACTTCTCAGCCATCATCCATTACATCCCACATCATGCCTTAGACTCTCTAAGACACACCTATTTATAGCCTTTTGCATACAATACCATGGTCCGCGGACCATGGGTGGATCTCAAAACTAACTCAAACTTTACATAAAACAAGGGGCTAAACCCCTTTGACTCCTAATCATCTATGCGCTCTGCATCCACAAATCGTGGAGACTTTACATTAGTTACAAAAATGTATCAAAACTTGGGTTATCTTAACCCCAAAACTAACCCAAGGGACCCCATCCCAATAGACCCCCAACACAAAGATCATGACTTGCCCTTGAGTCACATAGCTAGCGCTGCATCTTGCTGCGAAGATCCCCCAGCTCCACCTGGATCACTGTGACTTCGGCAACGCTCTGAGTTGCTACCTGCTTGACTTCCTTAACTAATCTTTTCGTGGCTGGTCCTTCGACGTCCAACCTCATCGTCTATTGTGTTTGCTGCAAGCCTTTAAGCTTATCCTGAATGGTAGTCGTGACTTGATAAGCTTCCTCCAACCATAGCTGCAACATGGCCTTTAGCAAGGCCTCCTTCTTCTGTGCTTCCTCCACCTAAGCTAGGAGTTTCTTTCCCTCCAGTAATTTGTCTAGGCATTGAGTTGGTGCTATGAAGTGCACATTTTCCCTAACTTCATCATACTGTCATTGCAACTCCCTTACTTCTGTATTCAGTGTCTGTAGATTTGGATCCTCCTGCAGGTTGGTCACTAACTCCACTGCTTTCTCAAACAAGGCCATATAGTCAGTGACTATGGCATCTAGGGTATCCACTCCTTCCTTTATCGTGGCTCTGCACTACTCCCGGACCTCAGGCAGAGTCGTGGGCTTCAACATTAACTGCAACTTTGTAATCTTCATATGGAGCTCAAAGGCTACCCATCCAACCTCTTCTTTAGCTTCATGCACACCAACACTAGTTTTCTAATCTTTTCTTTTGGTTGTGCATCCTTCGAGATGTGAAGCTTAGGCACTGTATTGCATGCCTCAGCTACTGCGGACTCTAGACTGGAACTACACGTCTGAAGTGTCTCCTTTTCCTTTAAAGCTTGCATCTTCTCAGCGAACATCTGCTCATTATTCACTTTGTACTCACTGATAAGGTTGAAGGCGCATTGCTCCTTGGTTCTTAACTCATCTGCCACCCCTGCATGCAGCGCGTGGAGGGTCTCGTTGGAGAGCACCATTATATTCAGTCCAATGTTCTTGATCGTACTGAATATGATACGATTGTCGGCAGTCTCTACGCGAAGGGACCCATCTGGCAATGCTATAGTTCTGAGGTCTAGAGTCCTTACTAGCTCCTCTTCTTGGCTTGTCCTAGCGACTCGGCTCGCTTGCTCCGTGCTTGCTTGTCCGGTGCCCACTTGTATCCTACTTGCTTGGATATCGTGAAGATCCTTTTGGATGCTCCCCAGTCCCTGCATATATTACTGCCTGAATTGTTGTAGCACTTCTGTGGTGGTGTCCCGAATTTTATCCCTGATCTCATCGAGATCACCCTCTGTTAACACAATGGGATCACCCCCCAACTTATCTGATTTCTGCTTCTTCCTTGTACCACCCTGCTTCTCCTTGTCGCGTCTCTTCTGAATGAATGGGGTGCTCTGCCCCTCATCTCCTCCGTCACCTTGCCCTAAAAGTTCTTCCTCCTCTGTCTTCGACGAAGGTGACTTGTCACCTTTCTGTGACTTGTGTTGTTCATGTTCCACCTACTCCTTGGCAGTGCGTTCTTGTTCCACCTGAGCCTTTTCTGTGACTTACTTATTTTTCTACTTTGCGAGTGTATGCAAAAATTGCTTAGCTGCCTCCTTTCTTTTCTACACAGCATAAATTCCTGCACCTGTGCTTGTTCCAGCATCTAAGTCTGACGAGGCATGCCATTGTGCAGGCCATCTTGCTACCACCTCCTGCACATCTATTTCCGTCACCAAATATGGCAAGTCATGCAATTTATGCTCTGGATCCTTTCGTGCCTAGATATATGCCCTCTGGAAGTCAGCCTTGAATGCTGTGTAGGCTGACAATTGCGTGTACAAGGTTGGAGACAACCTCGGGCCCTCATTGATGGCAATGCAGAGAGACATTTCCATAATAACACAAAATATCCTCATCTCTGTAATCCATGTGGGGTCCTTTGTATCCCATAAGGAAGCGAATTGCACTGCCTTCAACAATCCTTCCTCAAGTGGAGGAAATTGGCTATCGTCCGACAATTCCCATGCAATAAGCACAATTGACAGCACTAACCAAGCGTAGTGAAATGGCTTGGTTTCATCCTGGGCCTCTTGACAGTTCACGAGGAACTCTTGACAGAGGTATTTGGACCAATTAAACTATACGCCTTTGGCACACTATGCATCTAGGGAAACTACAAGTGCCAGAACTTCATCCATGCGACATTTCCTCATCACCTTCCCTGCCAAGATCTGGGTGGCTAATTGAATTGTTGGGTCTGTTATAGACATAATAGAATACCCTCGTGATTTCTTCACGAGGCCGTAATCTCTCTTCATTCTTTCTGCGAGGTATTTTTCCCCCATCTTTTTGCCAAACTCCTTAGCCAGGTTCAGGCCTTCGTACGGCATGTGCATGATTCTGTGAATTAGCATGTCTGTAACGCCTATAGGCCTTCCTATCCATATATATTCATCATGCACCAATGTGAGAAGTTGGTGTGCATAGATTGTGTTAATGGGTGTGTGGTGATAATGGGGCACCCATAGCAGATTGAGTAACCCCAAGTTCTTGACACCGTGAACCCATTCCTCCATTTCCAATGCAGTAACACCTGACTCCGTGTAGTAGACGAGCCTCATTTACTAATATTTCACCAAGTGTGGAAACCTAGTGATGATATGCGAGGTCCCAATCCTCCATTTTCAATAGTGGGATCCTTGCAAGCCGCGAACCTTCAAAAGGGACCTGCTTTGGTAGCAAGGGTGTGGAAACGGTGAACTTCTCAGAATCTGTGTCTTTCGAGACCTTCACCTTTCCCTTTCCTCGAGGCATATACTTGGGTAGCCTGGTTATGGGTTCTATTCCTTCAGCATCAATATCTTTTGTTCCCTGACCTTCTTCCACCTCCAAGTCCACTACCTTCTTCTTATCTTTCTTCAGCTTCTGTGTTTCAGAATGCTTTCTTATGGAAGCACAGACTGGGACCGACTTCTTCTGCTTGTCCTTCTTTGATTTTGCTGGTTGGGTTTCTCTAGTAGGTGTAGGCTTCGGCCTAGGCGACCTCGACACCATAGGTATAGGAGCCAGAGCTTCCATACTTAAGACTTCTGGGGCTTCTCCCTGAAAGGAAACATCGCCAGTACTCATAGTTTCTGCAAGATTGGGGCAAAGCATTTTCTCTAGAATGAATTTCTAGTTTAGCTCAGACAACTTAGCAAACACGGGGTTCAAGACTAAATCTTCCCAATCTGATCAGTTCATAGGCGACAGACAACAAATCACACTAACAATTTTGATAGAGAAAAGTGTTCTTTGTTGGACCGGCACACGTAATTTATAGGGAGTTTTGAATTCAAATCCGACCATCCCCCCTAATTTTTTAATATAAATGATGTTTTGGTGGTAGATTTTCAAAGGTTTTTACCTTAAATGCCGCCATCCTGCTCCCCTTAAACATCTTTTGGCCATCAAGTCATGAACAATGACTCTAATGGTAACTTTCCTACTATGTTGCGTGGTACCTTCCTCCATGGCGTAGCTCCCCGCACATAGCTTCCTAGGTTTCCTTTTTGTCACGTTTTAGGTAGCCTACTTGCTGCATGGTCCTCCAAACTAGGAATTGTAGTTTATATTCCTGCACTCCCTTGCAACTTGCTGGAGCACTAAGACTATCCTGTCGCCATATAGTCATTGTGCAGGATCCCCTGTATACAACTTCAATTTGCTTCCATTCACTTTTCTCGGAAAAGGTTCCCCATTCAGCTTCGCGAGCTGAACTACACCTCCATTTGTAATTTCTTTGATAATATATGGCCCTAGCCAATGCATCTGGAATTTACCCGAAATTTTGGTGAATTTACTATCATATAACAAGACAAGATCGTTTACCTTGAACGTGTGAAGCTTGATGTGGTGATCATGCCATTATTTTTCACGTTCCTTCTATACTTGTTGATGAAATCATGCCAAAAATCGATCCTCTTCGAGCTCCATCAGTTGCGAGAGCCATTCCTCTAAGGCCTCGTGATCTTCCATACCTGTCAGTGTTTCTATGCATAGACTAGGCACAATATATTCCATCATCATTACAACTTCTACACCGTATACCCAGTCTGAATGACGTTTGCCCTGTCAACTTCTTACAAGTAATCCTATAAACCCATAGTACTGCAAGTACGAGCACATCCCAGTCATTCTGCTGCGTGTTGCATATCTTTGTCAGCGCGTTCTCCAAAATCTTATTGAAGTCTTCAACAGTTCCATTGACCTACAGGTGATACGGTGTGCTCTTCTGATGGTATACCTGGAATTCTTCAATCAATGTGTTGATCGTTTCGTTTAGAAAGTTCGTACCTCTATCACTCATCAACAATTTTGGGCAGCCAAATCTGGTTAAGACATACTCAAACAAAAAAAATTCTGTCGCATCCCCTATACACTCCTTAACCGTTGTGCTTCCGCTCATCTGGTCAGATATTCAGTTGTAGTGATGATATAGCACGCACCTGTTTTCTTTCCTGGGAGATGAATTGGCCCAACAAAATCAATCACCCATTTCTCAATTGGCTACAAATATACTTGAGGACGCAATGGCAACTCATCCCTTCGTGATGGTCTACCAATTCTTTGGCATGCATCGCATGACTTACAATATGCCTTGGAATCTTTGTGCAGCATTGGCCACCATAGACCTGCACGTAAAATCTTCTCCGCAGTTGCCTTACCTACATAATGACCTCCTGCAACTCCCCCATGAGCTTCATCGAGAATGCTATCCCTCTCAAAATCCGTCACATATCTTCGCAATATTTAATCAACACCCATCTTATACAAATGTCCCGCGATAATTGAAAAATATGTTGCATGCACTACTAATTCCTTTTTTTGCTGACTTGTATATCTTTCTGGTGCCATCCCTATAGTCAAGAAGTGGATAATATCATCAAAATGGTTATCCACTATGCACATCGCAAAGAATTGCGCGTCTGGCAACCCTTCCTCCAAGTTATTGGGTTCTTCGCCTGTTTCGATCCATGACATATGGTCAGGTCCTTCATTTAACCTCCCTAGCTTCATAATTACTTCAAAGTCATACTCTTGGAATAATAGCAACCATCTCCAAATCGCCCCCCCCCCAATACAGGCTTATTGACCAGGTTTTTCAAAGCAGAATGATCTGTGTACATCTTGAAATTCCCTCCTAATAGATAATGCCTGAATTTTTGCAGCTTGTACACCATGGCCAATCCTTCACGCTCAGTCATTGAATAATTCTTCTTAGCCTTTGATAATTTCCTACTCGTGAAGTCTATAGTATGGTCCATTTCTCCTTCACCGGCCTGTGTTAACACTACACCCAACGCAATGCAAGAGGCATCCACATGTACATGAAACTCCTTTCTCCAATCAAGGAATACCAAGATCGACGTGGTGACCATATTTTCTTTCAATACATATAAGTTGTGTTGACATTCTTCATCCCAACAGAATGTTGCGTCCTTCTTCAGTAGTTTCTCCATAGGCATAGTAATCTGAGCATATGCTTTGATAATTTTTCTATAATATCTCGTATGTCCTAGCGTTGCACGCAACTGCTTGATGTTTCTCGGGGCCTCCAAATTCACAATCACTGCAATCTTTGTAGGGTCCACCATCAATCCTTTCTTGCACACCACATGACCCAACAAGATTCCAAAGGGAACACAAAATATACATTTCTTCAAGTTTAGTGTGATCTGGTATCTGTGACACGTATCCAACATCAGGCGCAGACTTGCTACATGGTGCTTCACTAATCCGAACATTGTCCAATCGTCAAAGTATACTTCCAAGAACTTATGAATGAACTCCTTAAATGCTGCTATGACTACGCGAGAAAATATCACAAGCGCATTCTTGAGCCCAAATGGAATCACAGTGTATTGAAAACAACCCCATTCCGTCGCAAAGGTCATTTTGCTCCTATCCTCTGGTGCAATCTTGATCTGATGATACCCAAAGAACCCATTAGTAAATGAGTAGGCCTCCTGCCCTCCCACATTGTCTAACACTTCTTCGGTAAATGGCGTTGGGAATGGGTCGTGGATACACACATCATTAAGCTTCCTCAGATCTATGCAAATCCTTATCTCACCCTTTTTTTTCTTCTCCTGAACTACCATTGGGCTCATCCAATCAGATTCCTCAATAGGTTCTATGATTCCCGCCTGTAGCATCTTATCCAACTCTAGGCAAAACTTTTCCTGATATTTAGGATTGAGGTGATACGACCTTTGTTTAATAGGCTTCGCGTCTAGCTTTAGAGTGATTTTCATAACGCCAAAATCGCCAATTATGCCCTTCAAATCTGAAACTTGGTAGGGAAGAGATCTTGATATTCATGGAGTAACTCAACAAATTTATCCACAGTAGCATCATCCTAAAAATCTCCAATCTTTGCAAACTTTGGTTCCACTTTAGTGCCAATATTTACTTGCTTTATCTTCAACGATGCGGTGATCTCTGTGTTGTCTATTTGTGGGTTGTCGACTTCACGATGCACTTTTGCCTCTGGAATGTTAACTTGGATCTTCATGCTCCTCTTCAATGGTTACATTATAGCATTCCAGGGCATGGCGCAGCTAGGTGCTCAAGTCTGGTTGGACCCATTCCATGGGTTCTTGCGACGTTCTGAAGATAACTGCCTTAATCTCCTGTAGAGCTTCATCGATGCTTGCAAAGCTATCTTCAAAGTTGAAGGTCAATAAGAACCCTTCCCTCAAAATATCCCACTCTACGGTGCCATGGCAGAGCTCTGTTTCTAGATACTAGTTCATGGGAATTGTGTCCAAAGTATGGCAAAATATGTGTATCCAATATGGTTGCGGTTCTGTCCCCCATACTTTAGTCCATTTTTCTAGGTGATCGCACGGATTATCCTTTCTGTTATATTTCTCTGTCAATCTAGTGTTAGGACGCCCAAACCATAACCTCATCATTCTTCTGTAATCTCTCCATCCATCAAAACTATCTTTATGCGTACCCCCCCATCGTGCAGGCATAGTGCACAGGGCCAAGTCTAATGCTTGGAAGTGGTGATCCTCAGGAACTTCACACTCAAATTCATCAAAAAACTTATCTACATCAGTTAAACCATCATAATAGGGTAGTTTCCTTACCTTCAATGAGACACAGCGCAACGACTTCATCATCATATTGCATTGCAGTGTAGATACTTCATGCAAGTGATTCTGCCAATGTGCCAACTTTTCATCTGAATCCAAGGTGTAGGAACTCTCTTGGTCCCATGAAATCCGTCCATCTACTATCCAATTGATCCAGTACTGATCTCGCACTGTTATTTTGTAGATTTGATCCAGTTCATCCTCACTTTCTTCATAATCGTGAATGGGTTCAGTATAGCACACCCCTTCTGCAGGGTCCAACGGTACTACAACCCGGAGTGATTTCCTTTCAAACGACATTGTCCTCTTCTTCATATTGATGATGCCATTCATATCAATGGCCCAGTCAATTCCCAGTAGCACAGGGTATGGATTACTGTCATCAACGATCTCTATAACCTAAAAGTCGGTTATCGCACTCGCACCTTCTATATCAACGATTACTCCATATAATTGTCCCATAGGGATGATTTTTTGTTGGTTCTCAATTCTGAGCTGAATCAGACACCACTGCAGTGTAGGTCTCCCCATTCTTTCCCATGTTTGTTTTGGCAAAATGTTAGCATCAGACCCCAAGTCCAAGATGAACTGGTCCATCTCATAATCACCTATCTGCATGGTCAGCCTCATCTCATGCCCTGTTCGTGCCTTATGTTTGCAAATTTTTTCTGACCACTCGGTGTCCATCAGGAACCTTGTCCTTGCTGGCACATTTTTTTATTAACTCCTGCAGACCTTCCACAGCTTTTCTATCGCGCAACAGTTTTATGCAGGTCTCCAAAAACGTAGTAAGCACAGAGGGATCAATCTCTGCAGGCGCACTGGTTTCTTGCACCTTGTTCTGGCTTCCTAAGGTGGAGGCCTCATCGAAGCTTTTCTTGGATTCCCTAAAAGTTTCCTTAGCATGCTCCAGGTCAAAACCAACTTCCTTTTCTGGGGCTATGCGAACCCATCCATCCTCTTCAGGTTGTTTTTGTTTATCCTTTCCAGTTGTTATTCCACTTCTCAACACTATATTCATGCTTTGATCCTCCTCACGGGTCTCAACTCTTATCATCTATAAGTTCTGTGTAGGTTTCTGACACTACGCTTTCTTCTCTTGCATTTTAGCTATTAGCACCGAGCACTCGTCTATAATATGATCAAACTGGCTGCAATATTCACATGATGGGCGTGTCTAATTCTAGCAGTCTCGCACATAGAGCCCTGGCATTCCACAGTTGTGGTAGATGAGATGACCACGGCCTCTACCAGGTCCTCCTGCTCCGCGGCCTCATCCTCTTCCCTGATAACCTCTGTGAAACCCTCCGGCACCATAATTTGGAGGCCGCGTTTCTGCTTGCATCCGGTATGTAGGTGTTCTTTCCATCATGGCCCACCAATTTGCAAAAGTTACAAAACAACTGCTAAGGTGTCTAGATGAATTTTTGAAGAAAATGGAAATTATCGGTCACATGTTGTCCAACAACCTGACAAATAGAACACCATAGCACATCCCCATGCTCGGTCCTATTGGGGCTTCTAGTTTCAGGGGAATCGACCCTCCTCCTATAATATAATTCGCATACACTGGACAATGGTCTTTATCATTCCCCTGGTTCTTGCACTTCAAACACCATACTTCCACGTGCACCTCTGATTTAGTCTCCTTGTATTTCTTCAAGCTCTGCAGTTCTAAGTGTAAGCTCTGTAACTGAGAGTGGATCTACTGTACCCCCAAGGTCGCATCCTGAATAGGCATTTCATGCAACCTCATCGCGATTTCCAAAGCTTCTTCTTGCATTCCTATCTTTTGTTGTGACAGGGAAATTCTTAGGTGCGGCAGAAGCAAAGCTATAAACCATTTGCGATGTTGACTATCTGAGAGCTGCATGTTAGCTTCTCAAATTTGACACTTCAACCTTTGATCTAATTCCCATGGTGTCTCATCGACACTCATCATGATCTCCTTAAATCCAATTACTAACTGTGAGTCAGACTTAGGTTTACTAAACTCCTTGTTTAAAGTTTCCTTAGTATCTGCTAGCGATGCAAGAGGATTATCAGAACAATACTTAATATACCAAGTTTGTGTGCAATCCTGCAGAGTGGTAACCAACTATGCCTTCTTTATATTTTCATCATTAATCTGTTGCATTGTCCATACAACGTTCACAACAAACCAAAACTGCTCTGTATCTTCACTCCCTATGCTTTTGAAAATCGGAAAATTCATCGCGTTCGCCATGTTGAATGGTGGTGGGGGAGGTGGAGGCGTGGGCAAAGGCGTATGCGGTCAAGGTGGAGGTGGAGGCAGAGTGGATGGATGATTTACTCAAGGAATCCCCTGATTGATTAGTTGAACAACACTTCACGACGAAGTCTGTTCCGTCCCTTCGTCATCACTTAAAGGAGGTCCAATCAATGGACTACACTTTGATCCCGATCCCTCACGATTTCTAAATAATCATCCACTTTGCGTAGCTCCGAACATCAAGGTAATGGCATCACCCGTTTCTCACACAACAACATTTTAATCCAAGTATTCAATGATCTTAAATACTTACCTCGTGGTCCCTTAAAAATTGCTGCTTCACTTCACTGTAGTTGACTGAGGTATCAACTGCAAATTCTGTAACAAATCCTCTGAGAATCCGATCGAGCCAATGATCAACATCCCGTGCGATCTTGTTTTTAGAGGTTTCTAGCCATCACACTAGTTCTGGAGTCCACACTATAGGGCTATCGAGCTTCCACCTTCCTTGGTTATCTGTCAGTTTAGCCAACCATTCATATAGTTCAATGGGGAAGGTGTAGAAGAAGGTCTCGTGTATCTCTGTATACAGATACCTATTCAACCACTCTTCTTTTGATAGGCATGGATTCCTGTTTTCTTGCACTGCGAACTTGTGAATCTTCCAATAAACCACTTTTCAATTTCCTTTTTGGTCGGATTCCAATGATGCGACATCACACATCTCTTTCAAGCAGATCCTGATCTCGACAACGAAACCATTTGTTGGCTTAGGGGGTCCTGACCCAGGTTCAGAGTTAGTTGGTCCAACCAACAAATCCCTACACTATTGGCCCTTTTGGCAAAAACCTATGTAGAGCAGGCTGCAGTCTCACCCGAAGCATTATGGGGGGATGCAAGAACCAAGTTTCTGCATCTAGCGACTAGTGTGATGTCTTTTAGCGCCTTAGATCTGCCTTCGTGTAGATCGATACCCTCTTAAGGCACACTGCTGCAACTCTATCAAGATGGCCTTCAGACTTTTGCGAAGGTCTACGATCAGTCTTTGTGGACCTTTAACAGTCAATTTATCTACTTATGCACCTCAGAAAGCAGTCCTAAATTAGGGTTCGCACAAATTTACTTAAGTTATTAATAAACTTCACGGAATTCATCAGAATCTTCATGAAAATACATAAACATGCTTTGCGTACATCACTAACAGTTATTCAACAGAATCGCGCAACATTCAATCAATATTCCATAAACACATCATTCATTGACAATATATATCATAAACAAAAGTAAACATAAATACGTAAGAATTCTTCAGAAACTGTCTTTATTGATCTTCAATTCAGGATTACAGACCCAAAACTACCCTACGCACTCAACTACAAGGGTCCGCACACTCAGCTACGGACTCTATCTAGGCCTTTGCGCACTCAGCTGTAGAGCCTTTCTTCTCCTATCTGACCCACTTTCTCTTTGAGTTCACTTCTCAACCATCATCCATTACATCCCACATCATGTCTTAGACTCTCTAAGACACACCAAAACCAACTCGAACTTTACATAAAATAAGGGGCTAAACCCCTTTGACTCCTAATAATCTACGTGCTCTGCATCCAAAAATCGTGGAGACTTTACATTAGTTACAAAAATGTATCAAAACTTGCGTTTTCTTAACCCCAAAACTGACCCAAGGGACCCCATCCCAACACCTATAATCCTATACTTTCAACTTTTCCATATTTATAAATCAAGATTTAAAATAAATCTTCTATTTTGCATTTAAAATTAATAATAATAATAATAATAATAATAATAATAATAATAATAATAATACATAATACATAATAAAAAAGAGAGTCTTACAACCTATATAATTTCAATTTTTTTCTAAAAGTATCATCATGCTCTATCTTTGTTAAAACCATAAAACATCGGAATCCACATTTGGATCTCTTAAAACCCTATAACCTATCTCTTTTCAATTATTTTTCTTTAAGTCATCATTATACATCATCATTAACATCACAAGGCATCATGGAATGTTATCAAGATAAGGCTTTTGGTACATGCTGCAAATGGATGGCATGGATGTGTCTCTCTTTTGATTACCACACTCCCCTCAGGGTATGTAATGTTGACTATTGTAACAACCCCTAGTTGATTTTCTATGTAAATAAAATAAGACCAAGGTCATGGGACATGTATTCCAATTTGAATGGTGGGAAAACATTATAGTGGGCATCAATTGTGGTTTAATAATGGCTATGGAAATTGGCAAAGGAATTGGCAAAGGAAAAAAGGCAATAAATGACATTCAATTATGAAAATAAATGATTACAAGAGAAAAGGAAGGTGAACAAACACAAATTTGCATGCAACGGAAATTAGAGAAAAATGAAGGAAAATGAATAAAAATGAGAAATCAATGACAAAAAGGCATTAGAGAAACAATTCACATATTTTTTCACTTCAATTTCGGTACTCTCCTTCAACATTCTCATTCTCTCATACATTTAGAGCACACTTAGAGCATTCTTTGAGAATTCTAGATTTTACTTGGATTTGGAGAAAGAAAGCAAAGGAAATCAAGGGAGCGTAAGGAGACAGTTGGATCACCGGCTACAACAAGATTACTTTGCAAGTAACAGCTTTCAAGTCTGATCTCCTTGATGCTTTTTGGATGCATGGTATATGCATGTGGTTCCTCGGTTATGTGTGGTCATCGACATGGAGATTTGTCTAGATTGATAGTGGTTTCAGCCTTGCCTTGCCATTTTTTGGGTAAACATGGTGTAGTGGAATACCCATTTAGATTTTTTGATTAGTTATGAGGTTCCTTATGGATATGGGTTGGGGTAGGATATTTAGAGTCCTGGAATAGCTTAGGTCCCTAGAGGTTGTGGGTTGAGATGGTAGTTCTTTGAGGTCCTATAATAGCTTGGGTCCTTGGAGGCTGTGGGTTGAAATGGAATCCCTAGAGCCCTAGATAACTTAGGTAGAGACCAATATAGTTGATGTTAATTATTTATGGGTGGTAGAAGTGAGATCACTATGCTTGAGGGTTGAGGTGGTTTGGCCTTTGTAATCCCTGGTTGGTTCTATTTTGGTTTAACTCTTATGATCCCACATTCGTGCTTGGAATATGGCATGGGGGTGATTCGCTTAAAGGGAGATTTGGTTCATCCAAATCTATGGTCGGGTGGTACATGGAAGTCCCTGACTTGGTTAGCAATTTCATATGTTAATATGATCTATTTTCCTATTGTGATCTATGAGCACTTGTACTGACTACCATGTTTATCTGATGGTTGATTTGTCATGGTTTCTATTATAGTTATATGTTGATTATATGCATGGTTCTATTATGTGCTCTAGTTATGGATCTTGTTCATGATTTGATAAATTATTGGATGGTTGATGAATGTGTGGAATAAAAAGTGTTGTTGCATCTTTATTGAGAGGGCATTGAGCCTTCTTGGTTGTTTTCAGATGAAGTTCAAAAGTTTATGATCAGATATGCATTCATGACTTATAGCTTCCATGTTTACTATATGTTTGACGAAATGTCTATCTTGCATTAGGCATGTATTAGTCAGTATATTGCTTAAGATTTGATTTTTTAGCCTTTTTATCAACATTGCCATGATTTTGGAAAGTTATAGACAGGTTTGGGCAATAGTCTTGAGGGTAACTTGGAAAAGTGGCATAGATCTCACCACCGCATGCATAGAACTAGGGATTTTGGGTCATAACCACATGGAGATAGGCTTGTGGGTGTGGTTACAGCCTCCCAACCACATGGTGTTGTGTTATGGGTGTGGTGGTGGAGTTAAGATAGAGAAAATGAGTTCAAGCTCAGGGATTGACCACTTGGGGTGGTTGTTAGGCTCTTGAGTGGTCTGTAGTCTCTGAGGGATGTCAGTATGTGTTCCAGTTTGCAGGCCCCACTTCCATAATTGGAACTTGGAGGTTGGGTCATATCATAGTGACAGTTAGCTCATGTTTATCCTTGAGAGCTTGTAAAAGAGGTTAAATGTGGGAGGAGGCATTATAAATTGGCATCAGAGCTTCCAGGTTCAAACACTTGGACTGGGTGGGCTAAATGCATATTGTTATTCGTTCATATTAAATGTATATGTTTCTACTATACATGCATTGTGATGGTTATGGTTATTTCATGTAGACATTATTGTAGTTTTGTGTAATCATGCATGATGTTGATATGTTGATGTCATTATATATCTATATCATGCTAATCTGGATTAATTGTGCAGATGGGATACCCTCTCTATTTGGTTTATCTAACATGACAAGTTTGTAGGAAATAGAAGATTTGAGATGAAGAGCAGAATGGTGCAATATAGTTCACATGACTCACCTTACATGTCCGATGCTAATTCTATGGAATGGAAAAGGTTATTTGGGTAGCAAGGAGAAGAGTACTCTCTTGATTTAGCATATACACTGAGGAGTCTGAGTGAAGAGCTCAAAAGTTTCAAGGTAGATAATAACAGGTTGATTGAGGCACAGGAAAGACTTGCCAAAACTCAGGAAAAGCAAGAAAAAATTATTGTAGTCATCCTTCAGAGTCTTTTAAATTTGCAGAAGCAGGGACAAATGGGGATTATTCAAGGACAAGAAGAAAATAAAAATAGGGCATATGGAAGTAGGTATCATAAAGGACACAGGTTGGACATGGATATAAGAAATAGGTCAACACCACAAATGGAGAAAAAGAAAGAAATGAGCAATGAGACAAGCAAAAAGTAAAAAATAATCAACCTTCTGTGAAAACTGCTCACGAAGGGCCAAGGAAATGTAAATCCATCACCCTCATCCATTTCCAACATCCACCTATCATTCGCATGCCTTTCCCATTCATTTTCTTTATTGTCCTAAAATGCTACAAGAAGGTTATGTTTTGCTATAGAAGGCCAAAATACAGAGAGCATAAATTTTTTTACCATATCTAAAAAACCGTGCATCCACTGGATGACATGTTTCATGGGGAGATGCATATGGATAATGGTAACATGCTCAAGTAATTTCAACAAATTCCAATGAACAATTTTCGATAAATTGGCCTCCATCACCTACATCCATTTTTATTTTTTATCAAGATTCGTGCATCCATTGGCCAAGATGTTTTATGGGGAGATGCATATGGATGATGGAAACATGCTCACCAAATTTTAGGTAAATAAAATCTATCATTTGAGAGATATGGATAAAACAATTATGCTTCAAGAGCATTCCATAATTGCTATAAGAGTGACAAGAATTGATATAGGAGCATGATTGGCATGGAAAAAGGGTTCAAATATTATGTTTTTCATCTAGGAACAAGAGGAGGGTTCCACCATAGCCTCATCATTCATTTTCCACACCACTTGACCTCTTCTCCACTCTCATTTTCATATTTTTCCATGAAAAGAACCCATTTTCACCCCTTCTTCCATCCCTTCCACCACAAAAAATCCCTTTGATCCTTGTCAATATATTAATCATGAATTATCAGTATTTTTAAAGGTATCACCTGAAGGAAATAATGATCCTAGGAGGTTCTATGTGACTTCACACAGTCCTATATCAGTCTGCACATCTCCTATCAGACCACAGTCAGAATATTAGATTTAGAATTCAGTCACCATGAGCACTTGAGGATTGCAATTTTGATCCTTCAATAGCCACAGGACCTCATATCTGCTGTTATAGAATTCTTAATCACCTAGCAAGCAACAACACTTGATTCCAAAAACACCCATACAAAAGAAAAAATACCTGCATCATCAAGTTTTAGCTAGCATAGAACATAAACGTTTATGAATCTTCTCAAGAAATTGCAGAAGGAAAGGGGGAAAAAGCAATGACCTCACAGAAGACACTAAAAAACAACATCACCCATGTATCGATCTTCCATGCAACCATCAAAGGATCATTACTGGTAACTTCAACACCACCAATGGCAGCTTCAATAGTCATATTAGCAACCTCAATATCACCTGCAAAAATAAATCAAGGGTAAGTCTCAAGTATGCAATCCCGTAAACCTTTCCTATGAACTTATTTTATCTTCAAAAACATTGCAAGTATATGAAGGAAAAGGTTTTTTATATCCAAAATTAGTAGTAGAGAAACCTCGGCCTTATCTAGTAGTTAGCTTCACTTTTCCACCAAGACACCTTCACGTGTGAGAGAGGAACAAGACAAAAGTGAAGAGGACTTGAGAAAGTGGGATGTAATAATTTAATTGTGATGGAGGACAAGGAGTGCGAAGGGGTAGGTGAGGGCCAACTCAATTAACTCAAAGTACTTTGAGTTTATTTTGCATGCAATGAAAAAAATAGAGAAAATTTTGAAAAAATAAAAACCAATGAAAAAATCAATAAAAAATAAAAATAAAAGAATAAAAAGGTGGATCCACCACCTCTTGGTATGCCAAAAATAGCTTCTACAATATTCTAGTTAGTTGTTACAGGAGTACCAACAATGCTACAGGAGAAAACATAGCTACTACAAGAGAAACAAAACTGCTACAGGAAGGAACAAAGTTGCTACAGGAGATAGACAGATTGCTACAGGAAGTTAACAGAGTGATACAAGAGAAATGTTTTCTACTAAGGTGTTAGATAATGATTAATTAATTTCTACAAGGTACAAAGAAACACAACAATGCTGCAAAGGATTTGCTATAGACAGTCTGGGCTATATAATGGTAAATTCTCCAAGGGTGAAAGGTATCCAAGTTAGTAGGTTGGTCATCACATCATTCCTTTCTTTTTCTTCAATTATTGGCCATCATTTCTCCCTCCATAAGAAGAAAGAGCTCTCTGTTAAGTGTTTTCAATTCCAAAATTTAATGAGCAAAGAGAATTCAGATTTCTAGTCAAGGGTATTCATAAGAATTTGATGGATAGTATGATGTGTCATGGCCAAGAATTTGTATCAACAGTAAGAGGCTTGGACTTGAATGAGAATTACATTAGTAATAAGGTAATGGATTCCCAGAATTCTTCTTTTCACAAGGAGAAGCGCTAGAGGAATACCAAGAAGACAAACCAAAAGCAAGGTGTTTCCCTCATAAACAAAAACCATTACAATTGAAGAATCACCTGAGAGAAAGAAGCAACCTAAACCCGCATTATAAGTTCCATGGGAAACTAAGATAGGGGAAGAAATGAAAATAGAAGAGTTGCAAGAAGAGTAGTAGGAGGAGCAACACATGTACCAACAAACAGAGAATGAAATAGTCCAACATACATGAAGAACCACAAGGCAAGGAGGATGAATAGGTTGCTCAAAGGATGAGCAATAGTTTAAGTAGGGGGGTATGACGGGCCTCCAAATTAGACATAAATTAAGTCCCATATAACATTTCCTAGGCACATAAAGGCTATATTAAATCTATCATTATATACCTAATAATGTTTTTTTAGCTTTAATATGCTCCTAGGAAGGTTTAGAGATAGGTGTATATTATGTGCCTAATATTATTTATTTTTGTAGAATATTGAGAGAATATGGAGTAAATTATGAATGAGATAATATAGGTACTAATTCCCTACTACAAGATGGACCAATATTGGATAATAAATGAACTAAATATCATGAAATTATTGCACAAAATTTGGAGCTTGAGTGATTGAGAAAATCTAGGAATGTGCTCCCTGTCATTTTATGTAGATTCCTAGTGTTGAGAACCAGATCCACTAATTGAGGCATTTTTGAGGGGAAATATTCCTCCTTTCAAGGAGAGTTCTTTCTCATCACTTTGTATAAGTAACAATTAAAATTGGCCTCTATGGGCATGTATTTCTTAGTCTTCTTGTGGAGACAACCTGTTATTTAGGAGCTCCACTTTCATTTCTAGTAGGGATGTACTTGGATGAATTAAAAAAATGAATTTTGGTGCCAATTTTAGCCTATAAAGCTTGGTTTCCTCCATAGGACTCTGAGTTCCCTTGGTCTTGGCCATCCAAGGAGCCTCAAATCCCTCTTGTACAATTTCTTTATTTCCTTTGAATGTCTTTTTCACTTGCATCTCTTTTTTCTGCATTTACTATTCATATTTATTTTTTTGTAGGTTACATTGGTTAAATGATTGAAGTTAGTTGTTTTTCAAGTTACTTATAGATTAAAAATTACGATGCATCCTTAAAGAGCTTTGAAAAGTCATATTCATGATTTGTCTACTAGTTCACAAATTTAGAATTTCTAGAAATCCCTTGTAGCAAAATAGTAGTTAATTTATGCTATTTTTTAGAACAAGTTAATGAATTTCATTTGAGTTGATTCCACTTGTATTGGGTCATAAAAAATTAAATTTAATAAAAAAAATTACCCCATATAATTTTCACTTGATTAGGTTAGGCACTTGGTAGGTTAACTAGCTCACTAGTTCTTGAATTTTCAGTTTTTAGAGTAGTAATTTTCTGCTATTTTTTAGCATGTGTTAACAAGGGAATTTTGGAGTGATTCCACTTGTAATGGAGTCCTAAGACATCCCGATTAATAAAACAAATTCCCATTCCATTTTCATTTGATTTACTTGGGAATTCGTCCAGTTATCTCCTCTTGTAGCAAAACAGGGCCTCCTATAACACCTACTGTAGCACCTCCTGTAACACTCTTGTAGCACGTGTAAACTTGACCATATCTGATCCAAAAGCTTGGTTTTTGTCCCTTAGGATTGAATAATAACCCTTAGGCTCCAAAACCATGATTAAGTAAGACTAAAACCTCTTAAGCCTTTCCTCTTGTCCATTGCAATTCACCTCTACAATTATGGTTAGTGGACATATTCATGACTTGAAGAGAATAAAGATGATTTTCATGATTAATTTAAGAAGCACCTTATGAACTTCGTTGAAAAAATATATCTTGAATGCAGTAATTGAAGAATGATTAATAAAAAAAATTCCCATTCCATTTTCATTTGATTTACTTGGGAATTTGTCCAGTTATCTCCTCTTGTAGCAAAACAGGGCCTCCTATAACACCTACTGTAGCACCTCCTGTAACACTCTTGTAGCACATGTAAACTTGACCATATCTGATCCAAAAGCTTGGTTTTTGTCCCTTAGGATTGAATAATGACCCTTAGGCTCCAAAACCATGATTAAGTAAGACTAAAACGTCTCAAGCCTTTCCTCTTGTCCATTGCAATTCACCTCTACAATTATGGTTAGTGGACATATTCATGACTTGAAGAGAATAAAGATGATTTTCATGATTAATTTAAGAAGCACCTTATGAACTTCGTTGAAAAAATATATCTTGAATGCAGAATTGAAGAATGATTTAATTTTCTTTACCCCTATGAGCATCACCTGATGCAATGAGTGCTAAGTGAACTATTCAAATAATGAGAAATTAGTTAGTTACGACTACCTCTCATGGAAATGGTCATATGTGAATGACTTACTTAACACATTTGAATCCAAAAATGATATATAATATAATGCACTGCGTAAACCCCCTATACTTAAAATCAAAAGAGTGAAGGGATCTCTAATTGAATGGTTCATGAGGCACAATACTTGCTAAGGTTTTGCAACTGGGGTAGCAAGCTTGATTGTGGGGAAAACTCCACAGTTAAACATGCTTGAGCCAGAGGCGATCTGGGATGGGTGACCTCCTAGGAATTCCTGGTTATCGGGTGCAAGCCCCGGAAGTGATGATTGACGCTATGTGATTCATTTCACTAGTTTCAATCACACTTCTTCACCCCTGCAAACATCATCTATTGCAATGAGTGCTAAGTGAACTATTCAAATCATGAGAAATTAGTCAGTTACGACTACCTCTCATGGAAATGGTCATACGTGATTGACTGGTGATGCAATGAGTGCTAAGTGAACTATTCAAATCATGAGAAATTAGTCAGTTACGACTACCTCTCATGGAAATGGTCATACGTGAATGACTTACTCAATGCATTTGAATCCCAAAATGATATCTAATTTCTATTTCTATTGCATAAACTAGGCTTATTTTTGATGTACCATTTACACTCTACAAACAGGGTTAACATTTACATTCATGCACAGTAGAATATCCTTTCCTTTTTGCAAAAGTAACTAGTATTTCCTCTCTGCAAAAGTAATTATGTTTCCTTTATGCAAATAAGGTAACATTTCTATTTTTGCAATTAGTTTAGGTTTGGCATTCACTTCATTGCATCAGATCAACGAAATAAGGACACATTTCATGTTTCACATATAATTCTGACACCTCTTAAGTTTGTACAAACATCTGGTTCATAATTTAAGTTGGTAGTCTTGGGAGTTGCAACACTCTTTTTGCAATACCGAGGGTCATCCCCTTGTATGGAATGCAACCCTGTAGATGTCTTCTTCTTTGATGCGTACCTAATCATATCCTCATCTCAAATCAATATTTGAAAACATTGTAGCTCCCTTCAACTGATCAAACAAATCATCAATCTACGGTAATGGATACCTGTTCTTGATAGTCACCTTATTCAACTGCCTTCCTATTATCCACGGCTCCATAAATCTGAGTAATACTTTTACCAACATCTCCAACTATTAGTGCCTCTCGAGCACTATAAATTTTTGGCTTGCCACCTTGGTGAGATGGGAACTCACTCCTCGATGCTCTCCACCACAATTCCAACACCTCAATGGCTTTCTGCCACAGCCCTTATTCTACTTCTCAGGATGAGATCCATGTCCTTTCTCAACTACATTGAAATAATAATAAGGTGTTATGTTCTCATTATCACTCACATCCTGAGTTCTTCCTCACTTCTGAAACCATTTCCCTTTAGTCTTATCATTACCTTTCCAGTACCACTTAGGCTCAGACTTATGCTTAGTCTGCTCATAACAATGCTTCAACTTCCCAATGACTTCCTCCAATGACTGAGGCTCATCATACTCAATCCTATATTTAAATTCAAAAGGAAATCCAAATTAACAATTAAAATTTGCCTCTAGAGGCATGTATTTCTTAGTCTTCTTGTGGAGAAAACTTGTTATTTAGCAGCTCCACTTTCATTTCTAGTAGGGATGTACTTGGATAAATTCAAAAAATGAAGCTTGGTGCCATTTTTAGCCTCTAAAGCTTGGTTTCATCCATAGGAATCTGATTTTCCTTGGGCTTGGCCATCCAAGGAGCCTCAGATCTCTCTTGTACAATTTCTTTATTTCCTTTGAATGTCTTTTTCACTTGCATCTCTTATTTCTGCATTTACTATTCATGCTTCTTTTGCTATAGGTTACATTGGTTAAATGCTTGAACTGAGTTGTTTTGAAAGTTAATTGTATATTAAAAAACATGATGCATCCTTAAAAGAGCTTTGAAAAGTCATATTCATCATTGAGCTACTTGGATTGGTCTACTAGTTCACAAATTTATAATTTCTGGAAATCCCTTGTAGAAAAATAGTAGTAATTTTCTGCTATTTTTTAGGACGTGTTAATGAGTTTCATTTGAGTTGATTCCACCTGTATTGGGTCATAAAAACATTAAAGTTAATAAAAAAAATTATCCCATATAATTTTCACTTTATTAGGTTAAAAATTTGGTAGGTTAACTAGCTCACTAGTTCTTGAATTTTCAGTTTTTAGAGTAGTAATTTTCTGCTATTATTTAACACGTGTTAACATGGGTATTTTGGAGTGATTCCACTTGTAATGGAGTCCTAAGAAATCATTCTTAATAAAAAAATTCCCCATTCCATTTTCATTTGATTTAATTGGGAATTCGGCAAGTTATCTCCTCTTGTAGTAAAACCTGGCCTCCTATAACACCTATTGTAGCACCTCCTGTAACACTCCTGTAACACGTGTAAACTTTACCAGATCTAATCTAAAAGCTTGGTTTTTGTCCCTTGGGATTGAATAATGACCCTTAGGCTCCAAAACCATGATTAAGTAAGACAAAAACCTCTTAAGCCTTGCCTCTTTTCCATTGCAATTTACCTCTACAATCATGGTTAGTGGACAGATTCATGACTTGAAGAGCATAATGATGATTTTCATGATTAATTTAAGAAGAACCTTATGAAATTTGTTGACAAAATATATCTTGAATGTAGTGATTGAAGAATGATTTATTTTTTTTCATACATATTAAGATATGGTTTCCATTTCCAACATTGCTATTTCTATTGCATAAACTAGGATTCCTTTTGATGTACGATTTACACTTCTCAAATAGGATTAACATTTACATTCATGCAAAGTAGAATATCCTTTTCTTTTTGACAAAGTAACTAGGATTTCCTCTCTGCAAAATTAATTAGGTTTCCTTTATGAAAATAGGGTAACATTTCTATTTTTGCAATTAGTTTAGGCTTGGAATTCACTTAATTGCACCATATCAATGAAAGAAGGACACATTTCATGTTGCACATATAATGCTGACATCTCTTAAGTTTGTATGAACGTCAGGTTGATAATTTAAGTTGGTATCCTTGGGAGTTGCAAGATTCTTGTTGCAATACTAAGGGTCATCCGCTTGTATGGAATGCAACCTTGTAGATGTCTTCTTCTTTGATGCACACCTAATGATATCCTCATCTCAAATCAATCTTTGAAAACACTGTAGTTCCTTTCAACTAATCAAACAAATCATGAATATATAGTAATGGATACCTTTTCTTGATAGTCACCTTGTTCAACTACCTTCCTATTATCCACTATTGCATAAATATGAGTAATACTTTGACCAACATCTCCAACTATTAGTGCCTCCCGAGCACTATAAATTGTTGGCTTGCCACCCTGGTGCGATGGGAACTCACTCCTTGATTCTCTCGACCACAAGTCCAACACCTCAATGGATTTCTTCCACCACCCTTATTCTACTCCTCTAGATGAGATCCATGTCCTTTCTCAACTGCATTGAACTTATCATAAGGTGTTATGTTCTCATTTTCACTCACATCCTAAGGTCTTCCTCACTTCTGAAACCATTTCCCTTTAGTATTATCATTACCTTTCCAGTACCACTTAGGCTCAGACTTATGCTTAGTATGCTCATGATAATGCTTCAACTTCCCAATGACTTCCTCCAATGACTAAGGCTCATCACACTCAATCCGATATTTAAATGCTAAAGGTAATCCACTGGTGAACCTTTCAACCTTTTTCTTCTCATCCTTGAGGTAGGGAACATACTACAACAACTCTAGAAACTTAGTCGTGTACTCTTCATATGTCATGGAACACTTCTTGAGCTCATAGAATTCCTTGGAATTTTTGTCATAATATCTCTAATACTAGTACTTATTCCTAAAGAGTCTTTTAAACACATGCAAACTCAACTCATTTTCCTTGATACCTCTCAGACACTTAACATATTCACACCATATATCTTCTTTTCCCTTGAGACTAAATATAACTATCTTAGTTTTCACATTCTATGAATAATCACACAATCTAAAGAACTTCTTCATTCCAAGCAGTCATGCTTCTACCTCTTCTGATTTTTTCACTTCCCCATCAAAATTAGGAGGCTTGGATTTCTTGACTTATTCTGGCAAGTACCCCCTTTCACTCCTCCTATAAGGATGTTGGTGGTAATGATGACGATATCTCTCAAAACCGGAGTCAGAACAAAATCCACAAGTTCTAGCCTGCCTGTCAGGTGTATCTAAAGATATACCTCCTCTAATTGTGTCACTTATGCAGGTGGAAGAGTACCTGCATGTAAACACATATATGCAACTGGAAAAACAATTTAATTTTTTTATTTCATATATTTTTTTCCATTTTTTCTCTTTTTTTTTCATTTTTTCTTTAGGCCTACTGGCTTCCTCAATGACGTTTTCAACTAGTACGTTTGCCTAGGCACCTCAAAGGAGGTTTTCACCTAGGATCTTTTCCTTTTTTTTCTTTTTTCTTTCCAACCCACTTACCATCTCAAGTAGGTTTTGAATAAGTGAACCAATCTCAAGCACCTCAAAGGAGTCATCTGAGATTTTATTTTTCTTCTTTTTTCTCTTTTTTCTATTTCTTTTTTCTATCCTACTCTACTTCAAAAAATAAAATATCTTTCAAGTATAGGAACACTTCTAATGGAGCCATGTGGACATCAAGATGATAGACAAAATTGTGTGTAGGATCGAAATATAGGCTTTGACATGTACCTGAATATGAGAGACCAAATTCTTTGACTAAGATGAGATCATGAATTGTTGAAGAAGAGTATGTTGTTACAACTTAATGATTGTCTGGAACCATATTTCAATATAATTGTGATTCCCCTGGTCCACTTACACATTTGGATCTCTTTCTATGTCCTATTCTACCATGACATTCAAATATTCCTCTTTTTGTTGATTGTTCTCTTGAACACATGGAGGATCTAATGGTAAACATGAGGGAACTTTCTCAATCTATGATTTTGATGTTTGGTCTTCATTAAGTGCATCCCATGATTCTTTGGTCTCCTCATTTTAATCTTCTTTTTTTGAATGTTGTCCTTCAATGACATCGAGAGAATCTATTTTTTGCAATACGCTTCCTGAGCTAAGATGAATACCATTTAGATCAAGAAGATTTATTTAGAGGTATTGTACCTCAACGTTGTAAGTGAATTGAGCTACTTCCTTGTTCGGGTTTGGAAATGGTTGTATACCTAGTTGAGTGGGAGTGGATCTTTGAGATAGATGTTGTTGAGGTTGTGGTTGTGGTAGAGGTTGATGGTAGGGATAACATGGAGTTGGGTATGGAGGATATTGAGGAAATTTTTTAGGATATTATGGATTTCTCCCATAAGTCCCTTGCCAACCTTGTTTCCAAGATTGGTTTTGGGGTTGAGATGGCCAAGGTTTTCAAGGAAAGAGTGTGTTCCAATTACTTTGAGATGCATGTGCATAACCTTGAAATTGTGAATTAGGTTCTTGCATCATACTAGGTTAACTAGGTTGCCATGGTCCTCTTCGAGTTACATAGCATAGCTGCTTTGGTGATTTACTTTCTCCATTGTCCTCTTGGTAAAATTCCTTCAACCTTGGTAATGATGGGAAATATTTAGTAGCATGTGATTCTGCATGGACAACAAAAATATTAACATCTTATTTTTTATCATGTTGCATTCTAACATTTCTATTTGTTTGCTTAGATTGCTAAGAATTTTTGTTTTAAAGTTATCAAGCAAATTTCCAAGTTCATCTTGACTTAACGATCTTGATGTTGATTTACTTACTCTTGCCCTTCCTCTTGATATGCACTTGCATGTTTCACAAATTTCTTCAAATGATAATTGGTATACATCACCTCTTCTCATATCAAGGAGATCAACCCACCCCTCTCTAATTGTTCTAAGTAAGAGGGTTTTTAGTGTGTCAGATCCTAAATGATGTAATTTTTCCCTCTCAACATTATAAATGAACCTCTCTATTAGATCCTCAAGGTTATCATCTTCTTTTTGAGTCATTCTAAAGATTTCTTCTTTAATTTCATGATATTTATAATTTTCTAGAAATATGTTTTACATATCATTCCATGATCTTATTGAATTATTCCCTAAACTCATGAACAATTTAAGAGTTTGATCATTCAATGTTGCTGGAAATAATCTCAACTTTTGAGTATTTAATAAGTAACCATAAGATCTACAAAGGATTTAAGATTCAAAGAGAAAGGTTTTCGGATCCTCTGACCTCATACCATGGAAGTTGGTAAGGAAGGATGGATGGATTTTCCTCATATGAATATTGTTATCAATATCTTGAATGGGAAATCCAGGGGGATCTTCCTCTTTGACATCATATCCATCCATTTCTCCTACCTTCTCTGTCACCTCCTCTTCTTCTACCTACAATAGTGAATGGTGATGTAGTTCTTACTGCACCATGTGATGAAATGGGGGTTTTGGTGTTGAAGAAAAAATATTTTGAATAAGAATGCTAATGCAATGCAATTTTTCTGTCTTTGAAATGAAATGAGCCTAATGAAATTTTTGTTCTTGTAGAAATTAAAAGAAAAGAATCAACTATGGAAGAAAAAAATGCATACTTTTACACCTCCCCTAAAACGACGCCAAAAAGTGATGAGCCTTAGTATTGTATTAAGAATGTTGCAACTTCCAAGGCTACTGATGAGGATCATCAATAGGTAAATTATATGGACCTTAATGCCACTCTCCAGCTTATTAAAATCAACTTTTTTCACATTTCTTTACATGTTTTGTTATATTTTGCTTAGTGAGAAGGGTAAATATGAGATGTTATGTCATGTGGCCTAATGTGCATTAATTGCAGGATTTGGAGAAATTTTGGATAATTTAAGTGTAGGAACTTGAGGTAGACAAGAAATATGGATTTTAGGAGATTGGATCTCCCTCCTTAACTCCTCACTCACTCGAACATTCCTCCACCTTATCTCATCAGCTCAGAGTTACAAGCAGCCAAACCACCGAGGTCATTGGCAGTGAAGCCAGTGATAGTTGAAGACAAGTTGATCTCGAGTTGGGATCCAAGCCTCCCTAAATTTAAGGAAGATGTTGGTAGCTTCAGTTGTATAAATAAGAAGGCCTAGAGCCTCATTAGGATTCGACTTTTTGTTGTTGTAGCCAAGAGGCATTTTCGATCTAAGACATTGTGACTGATAACTCTTATGTATTTTTGATATTTTAATGAAAATGAAAAGCATTCCCTTGATCCAACACTAAGTTGAATCAGAGGGATGAAGATATGGAGTTAGGGCCCAACCCTAGCAGCAGAGGTCCCTCTTTCTATACATGTATGCTTAAACTACAATCATGGTTAGTTGTTGAAGTGATTTTGGTTTTGTTTAATTTGCAAGTATTTGGATTATTACTTAGTTTGCTTCCATTTGTGGATAGATAGATCAGTGGTATGATAGTGACAGTAAACACTACAAAAAATCTTGTGATAGTGGCCTTTACCTCATCTCTGTTATGGGATCTTGATTTGAGGGTCCCATTCACACAAACCAAAAACATATTTATTGTTTGATTACTGCATAACCTAGGGTTTCTTGTTGAATATATAACTGTATCTAAATTTCTTAGAAGTGTCTGAAATTGTCATTGTGATATCTTAAGTTTTCTATGTTTTAGAAGAACCTCCATTCATAGACTTATCCATTAGCTATTAATAACTCTGTTTTTCCTACATTCAACTCATCTTTTCCATGTATAAATGAAAGTATGCATAAAAGAAGAAAAGAGTGTATGTTGTTGCAGGAGCTTCGGATCTGTAGGGAGACCTCATCTCATTTACCTCAACCAAGTATTCTCCACCTACGCTACCAAAGTCCACCAAATCCTAATCTGAATTCTTGTTTTGTAAGAAAAGCGGACATTTTCGTTGAGCAAATCCAACCGTCTTGAATCATTTGACTGAACCTTGGGTAGTGTAAACCTCCTCCATGCTATTTCTCCCCATCAGACACCTTTCCCACACTTCATTCTACCTTTCCTACCTCCTTATAAACTTTCGGCCTGTTTCCTGTAGTAAAAGAGGGCATCCTGTAGTAGAACTAGGACATCTTGTAATACTATAGGAAACCATGTAGCAGACTATTTTAAGCCTAAATTGAGCAGAAATGGTCATATGAGCTTAGATTAGGCCTCCACTTGGCTTACATACCCTTGAAACTATTCCATACCTTTTCCCCCATACATGTCTTCCCTGCCAAAGAACAAATTGGTTAAATCAGAATTTGCATTCATAAAACTAAAAATCCAAAAAGGATTTTTCTTCAAATTCTAAGTTAGCACATGCATGTAGCAATCACTATAGTTCTTAGATACAATTCCATGCTCAGTTAGTCCAGAGAAATAGATGTTATATACAAGGTTAATTTAGGTCTCTTTTGCAAGAAAAATGTGTAGATGCTTAGCTAGATGATTTCATGTCACTTTATAGCACCTTCCATTTCAGCGCTATCATTTCCTAGAGTAGACAACATTCCCTTTTTTCACTAAGAATAATTTTTCCTTTTCCATTTGGTAGTCAGACTCCTTATAGTCAATATAAGACTGGTTTGAAAAACTCTAGTGGTCTATCGCCCTAGTTTAAAAGTGAAAAGAGTTTACCATTGCATCAACTGTGTATACAACATTGTCACATCCAAGTTTATACAAACCTTGGGTTGATGAGGTAAAGTTGGTAACCCCGGAGTTGCAGCATTCTTGCTGCAATACTGGTGCTCATCACTTTTTGGCATCATTGCCAGGGAGGTGTCTAAGTAGTTGTGATTTTTTCTTTCTTTTTTTCTTCCATTCAGTAAATAGTTGCAACCTTTGCTTTCTCTCCAATTCTTCGAGTAGTTCCATTCAGAAAATAGTTGCAAATGTTTGCTTTATTTCTCTTCTGCAAGTAATTCTGAAAAAACCAACTCCTTTCATGCCTCGTAGGAGTAGTGACAACTTAGGAATTTTTTTCCAAATACCCCCACCGCATCTAACAACCAACCTTCCCTATTTTTTGGTGGCTATGATCTAGAGGACCCATTATGTGAACAACCAAAGATCTTTGAAGAGCCTATTGGGGAAGAAATGATATTGAAGACAAAGAATGAGCTGAAAATAGAGTTGAGGATGGTTTTCCCATCGGAGAAACTAATGGAGATGCCTGGATGAAAAACATAAGCCCCTCTTCCCTTCCTCACTTCCATGGCTTGACCTCAGAGGACCCATATACCTTATTGTTTGAGTTTGATGTCATATGCAGAACTTATGATTACACCTCTGATGACCAAAAGTTGAAATTGTTCCCATCCACCCTCAAAGATGTAGCCTTGAATTGGTTCATGGTTTTACCTGGGGACGACATCACCACCTGGGCTTAGATGCAACAAGTGTTCAACAATAAGTATAAGGAATATTGCAGGTCCAAAGATACCAAAGAGGAAATTTTTAGAATGACCTTGGGACATGATGAATATTTGGAAGATTATGAGGAAAGGTTCTAACTCAGCTACAAAAGGGCCAGGTGCACCCTCGATCCTGAATCACTTAAGCTAGTCCTTCTTAGAGGGATCAGGTATGATCTCCTAGCAACCCTAAACCTACTGTCAGGAGAGGACATCTATTAGTTACCCTATGATTATTAAGATAGTTTTCAAAAATCATTCTAGGGCAGCTAGAAAGAAGGTTAGGACTAGTCAAGCTTTGGTCAGTTCATCCTCCTCCAATATATCCATAAAAAGTTAAATTTGGAACATGTTGGAAGACTTCGAGAGTGAAATGTCGTATACCCTTCCTCTACAAATGGACACTATGTTGATCAAGAGGAAGTAGGAGGAAGCAGAGAGAGCCTTAGCTGTCTTCTACCCTAGATGCACCAGAAGGCACCCTAGGAATGAATGTCCATTGAATCTTATAGAGATATGCTCGGTCTGTGAGGAGAATCACTCCACATACAAGTTCCCTTCTCTTCCTGGATTGAAAGTTGTGTATCAAGGAACTGAAGGGGTGACTGAACAACTCTTCTATATCAACCAAAGGAGGCCTCAAGGACCTCGACCATACCAACAAGGCATGCAAGGGGCATCCTATTCATATTACAACCCTAACCAGAATGCATCCATTCCCCCTTGGTGCCCTCCTTATCATCCTTCATGGTCCACACCTTCTCCCTTGTCTTTTTCACCTCAATACCATTCCCAACATGCCAACCAACCATTTCAGACATATACTCCTCCACAACCTCAGTGGAATGCACCATACCAGTGGTGGAGGCCCCCATACAACCAATCTCTATCCTTACTTCCTCCACCTCCATCTCAACCACAACTCCTTCACCCTACTCCACCTAAGAAACCTCAGATTCCTACTCAACCAAATCCGAACCCAAACAACAGACATGCACAATAGGTCTACAATGGGGAAGCATCTTACCCTACCTATGCTATGGAAATTAAAGAAATAAACCTAGGGTCTGGAAGAGTGCTTCCAAATAATCAACCTCCATCTCCACCTGAGGATCTTGAAGAGTAAAATGAGGAGATTTTCCCTCAAGCGAATCCACCTCCTTTTCCTCAGAGATTAATCCATCCTATCTAGCACACCCTAGAAGAGACTAAACTTCTGGGTGAATTGAAAAACTTGTGTGTTAAAATCCTGATCCTCCAAGCTATCAAGGATGTCCCCATATACAATAAGATAATCGAGGAGAAATGATTCAAACATACTAGGAGGTGAAAGAAGGACACCCCTACCATTAATGTCATTGGACAACTGTCCAACTTAATGTTGGGGCGGGTGATTTTGCCAAAGTATCTAGATCCTGGAAGTCCTATGGTAAATGTGCACATCATTGGTATCATTGTCCCACATACATTGATTGATCTTGGGGCTACCATCAATGTGATGATTAAGGAGACTATGCTTAAATGGAATATCCAAGGATCATTAAGAAAGGCTACCACGGTCTTACAACTTCCAGACAGGTCCACAGTAGCTCCCGAGGGAGTTGTTGAGGATGTGATGGTCTCCATTGATTCTTGGGAATACCTTGCTGACTTCTTAGTTCTCCAACATAAGTCCATGTTCAATGGTTATCCTCTCATCCTTGGAAGGCCATTGTTAGCCACTATTGATGCTTACATAATTTGCAGGGCTGGGAATATGACCATTAAAAATGGACATTTTTCCAAACAATTGGTCTTGTACCCTCCTTCTCAACCATATTTGAAGCATGACTTACCTTTATGGTTAGAATAGGAGGAGGAAGATGAAGTCTACTCTTCCCCAATCTATACCCTAGATGCTACTATAGGAGGGGGGAAACTTGATGGAGATGACCTCATTGAGAAAATCCTCCAGAATCAGCCCCCCAACACCATGTCTTTTGAGGAGTTAGTGAAGAAAGTTAAAAAAACCCTTGGACTAATTTGTTCCTAGCTGACTCAAGTCCTACTCATGTCAACATGATAGAATTTGGTCCAAAAATAACATTTAAAATCAACCCCTCTCTCTCTGCACATCAAGAAGAGGAGCTATGTGACATGCTAAGAAAGAATCTGGATGCCTTTGTCTGGAGTTACAAGGAGATCAAGGGAGTGCACCCTTCAGTGTGTACTCACCACATTTACATCAAGGAAGGCTACAAGCCAGTGTGCCAACCTCAAAGGAGAATGAACCCAACCCTCAAGGATATAGTCAAAGAAGAGTTGCAGAAGTGGTTGGATGTAGGGTTCATTTACCCTATCTCAGATGGTGAGTGGGTATCTCCTCTGGTTCTGGTTCCAAAGAAAAATGGGAAGTGGAGGATCTGTGTGGACTACAAAGAGCTAAAAAAGTCACAAAAAAGGACCATTTCTCTCTACCCTTCATTTACCAAGTATTAGATGGTTTGGCAGGAAAGAAATTCTTCTCTTTCCTGGATGGATTCAATGGTTACAATAGATCTAGATCAGCCTAGAGTACCAAGATAAAACCACCTTCACCTATCCTTGGGGTGTAGGTTTTAACCCCGTATAGAAATTACCTGCGTACGAATTCTAAAACACAGAAAATAAACAATGCGAGAGCATAACACATAAAACACATATACACTGAGATTTTCCCCTGGATCCCAAAACCGGGACTACCAGCTTGATTTTTCATTATGTTCCTTTCAATTTTACAATACATATTTATACATGCTGAAGCATCCAATACCATGGACCTAAAACCATCGCATCCAAAACCATGGACCGAAAACCATCGCGTCCAAAACCATGGACCGAAAACCATCGCGTCCAAAACCATGTGTGAAAAATCATGCACAAAACCATAGGTAGGTTCACCCAACCTAATATAGGGTCCAAAAACAAAATTTTATGGGGCGCTGCCCCAGACCCCATAGAGTGGGGTAACCTTCACCCCTCAACCCCCTTGATCGGTGCAATGAAGGGGGGGTCCACCCCCCTTCTAACCCCCCACATGGGCTAGTCATGGAAAGAATATAACACAACCAAACATGGGGTACCTTTGCTTATAGGGTCATTCCTTTTGGATTATGCAATGCCCCTGTCACTTTTTAGAGGGTAGTCCTGAGCATCTTTACAAATCTATTCCATGAATTTGTGGAAATTTATATGGATGATTTCACCCCCTATGGGTGTGATTTCCTAGAGGCTCTCTCTAACTTGGGAAAAGTATTAAACAAATTCATTGAAATGAACTTATCCCTTAGTCCTGAGAAGTGTGAGTTCTTGATGATTACAGGGATTGTTCTAGGTCACTCAATATCCCAGGAAGGACTGCAAGTGGACCCAAATAAAATCGCTATCATAAAGAGGGTCCCTACTCCTCAGAAGCAGAGGGATGTCAGAATTTTGTTAGGTTTAGTGGGATACTATATGAGATTTATAAAATACTTCAACAAAGTAGCCTCACCTTTGTTTGGACTATTGGCCAAGGACTCCTAATTTTCATGGTCAAAAAGCTGCAAAGAAGCCCTAGAAACCCTAAAGGACATGTTGACTAATGCACCTATACTTTGAGGCCCAAATTGGGCTCTTCCTTTCCACATCCATGTGGATGCCTCTGAAAAAGCTATAGGAGAAGCCCTAGGCTAGATAGATGACAAGTTACCTTATGCCATTTACTTCATCAACAAGAATCTATCCAAGGCTGAATTTAACTATACTATCATTGAAAAAGAGCACCTAGTTGTTGTCCATTCCTTGAATAAATTCAGACGTTACATCATTGGTTACTAGACCTTTGTACATACTAACCATGTTGTTATTAAATATTTGTCGAACAAGCCTGATGTGAATGCCCGAATTATTAGATGGTTACTTTTGTTACAATAGTTTGATCTAACCATCATTGATAAACCTGGTAGAGAAATGTAGTTTCATATTTTTTTGTCCAGATTGGCTCTTCCTACAGGTGAGGAAGGAATGGTTGATGACCAGCTGCCAGATGACCATTTATTCATTATTTCAGTTCTCTCTCCATGGTTTGCTGACATAGCCAACTACTTAGTATATGCATAGTTCCCTCCAAATCTTTCCTCCAAGGAAAAGAGAAGAATTATAAGGAAAAGCGCCCCATTCACTTGGATTGGGGGAAATCTCTTCAATCTAGGCCCAGATCAATTTCTGAGAAGATGTGTCAAGGAGGAGGAATTTTTTGACATCCTTATTAATTGTCATGATGGGCCTTGTGGAGGTCACTTTGCAGCCAAGAGAATAGCCTTCAAGGTACTACAAGCCAAATACTATTGGCCCACTCTCCACCAATATGCAAGAAGATATACCAGCCAATGTGATCGATGCCAATTAATGGAGAAACCTACTCCCAGGGATGAAATTCCTTTACAACCTCAAGTGAATTTTGAGCCATTTGATAAGTGGGGCACGAATTTCATTGGGCCCATTGATCCACCACCAGGATAGAAAAAGTAAATAATTTTGTGCATTGGTTACTTGACAAAGTGGGCTGAAATCATGGTTGTCAAGGTAGCCATAAAAGAGAAATTGGTTGATTTCTTGAGGGAGAATATGTTTTACAAGTTTGGGTGCCCTAGAGAGCTAGTCGCTGATTAGGGCACTCAATTCACCTCACACATGATTGAGAATCTGTTAAGCCAACATAAGCTCAAGCACATCAAATCAACTCCTTACCACCCTCATGCCAATGGACAAGTAGAGGTTACCAACAGAGCACTTAAAAACATTCTCACAAAGGTGGTGAGCAAAAATAGGAAAGATTGGGCTAACAGACTAGTGGAGGCCACTTTGACCTATAATACAACTTGGAAGACAACCACTGGCTTCACCCCTTATGATTTGGTCTATGGGAAGAAGGATATACTCTCCATTGAGTTTGAGTACAACACTTTAAGGATGGTAGGACATTTGGATTTGGATGTTACAAGGGAACAACAAGAGAGGATGCTCCAGCTCAATGGTTTGGATGAATTTAGGATGTAGGCCCTCCTATGCATAGAGGTGACTCAAGTACAAAGAAAGGTTTGGCATGACAAAAATATCAAAGAAAATATGTTTCAAGAAGGTGATTGGGCTCTGTTGTATGACTCTAGGTTCAAGGATTTCAAAGGAAATTTGATGACCAGATGGCTAGGCCCATATGTGATAGAAAAGTGCCATGAAAATGGGTTGTTCGGATAAGAACCATTAATGAAGAAGGTATCCCCTTGCTTGTCAATGGGTATATATTGAAATCCTACAAAATATCTCTATCAAAGGAAGAGTTTGTCAGTAGTATCAATAAGGCAATGATGGTGATTGGAGGTGTCTCGACTTCCACCTCATCAAATTCTTAAAGATTGTTGAAAAAAATGAAAAAAGAAAAAGACAATACGAGACCTAGGTGAAAACCTCCATGAGGCACCTAAGGCCCACTTTTGGGTTGAAAACCTCCTTGAGGCAACCCAAGAGTGAAAGAAAAAAGAAGAGAAAAATAAAATATCCCTGGGTGAAAACCTCCCTTGAGGCACCTAGGGTAGGCAAATAGGTTGAAAAACTCCTTTGAGGCGACATATTGTCTTTCAAAAAAAAAAACACACAAAAATGTTATGGAAGGGACCTCAAACATGCCCACTCATAACAGTTCCTAGTTTTTGCAGGTTTTCAAGGAAATAAGGGACACCAGGTTCAGAGGGAAGTAAGCCAAGAAAAACCCCATTCTTCCTTAATTCATTTCATATCTTCCATGACCACCATGTTTCATGCATCCATACTCATCTCCAACCATCAAACATCCAATTTGCAGGCAATTTTTTGACTTCTATAGGATTTCCTGGAGTTACTACAGGAGTTTCCTGTAGTACTATAGAAAGTCCTGAAAATCTACAGGAATGAAATCCTGATTGAGAAATAATAATGCAGGATTGTTTTGGGTTGAAAGAGGAGTCCACTGACATCACCACATCTCAACCAACACCATTTCATGACCATGTCACCCTTTATGTCCATCAAGAAATCCACTCAGAAAAAGGAAAAAAGAAAAAAAGAGAGAAAAAAACAAGGAAAACAAAGAAAAGTCCAAGGGTAATACCATTAATATCCTACCTCATCTACCACTCCATATTCCCCATTCCACCCCTTCAACTCCTACATCAACACCTATTCCTCCTCCAAGAAAAAAAATAAAAAATCAGAAAGAGGCACCTACAGGATTCCCTGTAGTACTACATGAAATGCTGTAGCGGCCTGTATTATAACAACATCAGTCTCCAGGCTCCTCCTTCAGTATCCATGTAGAGGAAAAGTATCATCGCCCCTTAAGGCACTATGACACCTATCCAAAGCTCGACAACAATAGAAGAGGCCAAAACCTGTACATCACAACAAAGAAGACAAACCTATCAGCCGGGTGAAATCAACAAAATAAGGGCAAAAGAGAATATGTACCTGAAATAGAAGAAGCACAACAGAGCCACCCTCCAGCATGCATCAACCAAGAAAAGGAAGCCACAGGTATGGAACCTCATCCACACTCTCTCCTAAGTACGAATATGATAAAATTGTAAGAATATGAAAAAGTTGGTTTTATAAGCTGAAGGTGGCCAGTTAACTTGGCCACCCTCAGCTTGAAAACAAAAAGTTAAGTTCTAGTCAACAAGACATGTGGCAAGGTCACATCAAAGGAAATAAGTCGAAAAGGTGGTTGATTTAAGTTGTACATGAGTGGGTGATGATTACGAGAAAGGGTTGCATCATAACTAATAGTGGGCCAATGGTCCAAAAGGAGAAATTACGTACCCAGCCAGCCAGCACACCACTCCAAGGAATCGACCATAAATAGAAAAATTCCCTAACTTTCATGCATACATCGTTCATTTCGAGATTTAGAGAACTAGGACCACCTAGAGGAGCCATCGAAGAAGAAATCTAGTCTCGACCATCCTACAATGAGCACCTACAAGAAACGTAGAAAAACTATAGGAAACAGTGGGAATTGTCAAAAACTCTACAAGGGGGTGCCTAGGGCCCATCTATTCAATAATTCTCTTCAAATAGGGCATTATAGTGAAAAGTAGGTGGCCCATATCCTCTGTGCTTTGACTTGATAGCTAGAAAAGAGAAAAGGAAAAGAAATTTTCATTTTTTTCTAGTAATTATAGTGTGCATAGAGATAGATAGAATTGTGTGGAGAAATTATGTGGGGATGAAGGTAGAATTGTAGTCATCACCCTCCTAAACTCTAAAACCTCAGTCACCTGGGAAATATCTTAAGCTAAAGCCACCAAACTACATACAGTCAGATTGACAGAGAGAGAAAATGACAGGAGGTTTCAACAGAAGGGAGCCCACAAGAACATCTAGAATACATCTCCATCCCCTTGTGGTAGAGATATTTAGAAGGCATCAATGGTTGTGATTATTCGAGCTACTTAGATGATATGATGATGATGTAGTTCGGGAATTTGCAATATCACTCACACCTCAAGCTAGAGTCAGTGCCACTTCTGTGGTGAGAGGATTATCAGTAGCAATTACCCTTGAAAGCTGTAGCAGAATCACTCTACTTCCTTTAGGTCTACAATGGAGAAAAGAGGATAAAGCTAGCAACACTTATGCCAAGAAGAAATTTTTCTTGGAAGATGAGGAGCCAATTGAGGACAAAAATGGGATTAGAAGGGAGAGCATTCCATATCCTTGGGATGAGGTAAGCTATCACATTCTCAAGTATATTTATTATGAGGGAAGGCTCAGTATAGTCTATGGTTACTATTTTAGACTCCTCCATGAGTTGATATTTGGAGAAGAGCTACCCCCTAATACAAGACTTAGTGTGCCCTACTTATTTTTGCAATCAATAATATACATGAGCATCAAGGTATAGGAAGGAAAGCATTAGTAGTTGGCACATCATGGACTAATCAAGCTCATACTAGAAGATGCCCTAAGCCAATTAAGAGTTCCTATTCTATGGTCCACATTTACAGACATGGACAAAGAATATGTAATTGAAGAAATTGAGTATGAAAGAGACCCAACCTCTAGTGGTGAGGAAGAGGAAGAAAATCATAAAGAAGAAGAGGAAGAAGAACCAGAAGAAGAAGAGGAAGAAGAACCTGAAGAAGAAGAGGAAGAAGAACCTAAAGAAGAAGAGGAAGAGATAGAGGAGGCAGAGACAAATAAAACAAAGGGAGAGAAGAACAGTGGGGAACAAGCACAAAAGGATGAGAAAATACATAAAACACATATCAAGGAAGGGGAGGAATCCCCAAGAGTGTCTCCTGAACCCATAGAGAAGGAGGCAGTTGCTGCCTTGATTACCCTAAGCACACGCATAAATTAAATAGGAAAATGGTAGAGGTAGACTCCCTTATATTTCAAAACAAGGAGGAGCACTAGGATAAAATAGGGGAGACCACAAACACCTACCAAGATTCCTATCATCATTGAAGACTCACCAAAAGGACAAGGAAAACTAGTCTCCCCAGAAATGAAAGGTGAAGAGGGCACATCAAAACAGGCTTCCCCAAAGTCACCAATCACCTATGTTAGGAGGCCTATCACCAGGTCAACCTCAGCAAAGAAAATCAAAGAACCTTTGACCCCATTTCAAAAAGGGAAAATCCTCCTATAGGAAACATAGGCATTTCTACAGGAAACTCTGTCAGCACTATAGGAAACACAAAAAAAGTAGCAGGAAGGACAACAGGGACAAAGGAAAGGAAAGGAAGCAACAACACAAGTATAGGGGGAGATAGATACTCCAAAGGCAGTAAAGAAAGAATCCCAAGAGCTACAGGAACCTAGCCCACAACCTAATCTCATCTCCTATTACAGATTCATTGAGGGAGGTAGAGTAATACCACATAAATTTTCCATCCCTCTATTCTTTGAGCTTGAAAAGGAGAGAGCAAGGACACATCGTTGGATGAAAATTGCTAAATCAAAGAATGTAGAGGATGTGGGCCATATGGAAGAGAAGCTGCTAGAGATGGGCAAAGAGTTGAGTGAGATAAGAGACAAGGAAAGAGTGATGAAATCTCAACTAGAGGTTGAGAACACATGGTTGAGGAGGCAGGTATAGGAAAAAGAGAGCCAATTGGCCACTATGGCAAGCCTCTCTATGGAGGCACTCTAGTGCAGGATGCTAGCAAAATCATATGCCTTGTACCTAAAATATCAATGGCTACAATTTCAGATAAAGACCCTAGCACAACGAGGGACTATGCCTTTTCAAGACTATAGGAAATTCATTGAGATATGTGACCAAAGCACCTTGGAGGGTAGGGCCAAGATATCTGAATTCTACTTACATAACTTAGCCTTAATAGAATTGAATGTGTGGGATCCCAATCCAATGCTAGGGGACTTACAACTAATGGCCTTAGCATCATGGATGAGTCATTAGGACGTCGGGGCTAAGGAAGTAAAGAGAGTGTTGGAAAGAGAAGAAAAAGAGCCCCTTTACATCAGAGCAGAACAGATCAATTCCATGGCTGTCATTAGTACCCACAACCTAATTTCCAATGATCCCCAGCTTGCACCAAGATACCTAGCTACACAAGAGCAAGAAATCACTCATTTTGAGGAAACTTTGAGATTTCTAGGGGATGAAAGCCAACAAGCATGCCAAAGGAGAAGGGGTACCTTACCATTGAGCCTAAAGATCAGGGAGTATCATTCCCTTGAAAGAATGAGGAATGTAATAGAGAGGACCCCACTGTATAACAAGGAAATGTAGAGACTCAAAATCAACTAGATTGGCTTGAAACTCAGTCCACCATTACTCTTGCGTATGTTAGAAGGAAGAAAAGAAGAAGAAGAAAGAAAGCAGTGGGAGGAAATAGAGAAGCATGTACGATTTTATCCAAAACAAGAGAATACATCAACAAAACCCTGGAATGTTAGAGAGGCCATAAGAGAAATGAAATACATGGACATAGATTAAGTTGCTCAGAGGATAAGCAACACTTTTAGTAGGGGGTAATGATGAGGCTCATCAATAGGTAAATTATATGGACCTTAATGCCACTCTCCAACTTATTAAAATCAACTTTTCTCACATTTCTTTACATTTTTTGTTATATTTTGCTTAGTGAGAAGGGTAAAGATGAGATATTATGTCATGTTGCCTAATGTACATTAATTGCAGGATTTGGAGCAATTTTGGCTAATTTAAGTGCAGGAACTCGAAGTAGACAAGCAAGAGGGATTTTAGGAGATTGGATCTACCTCCTTAACTCCTCACTCACTCGAATATTCCTCCACCAGATCTCATTAGCTCAGAGTTACAAGCAGCCAAGCCACCGAGGTCATTGGAAGCTAAGCCACCGAGGTCATTGGCAGCCAAGCCAGTGATAGTTGAAGACAATTTCATCTTGAGTTGGGAGCCAAGCCTCCCTAAATTTAAGGAAGTTGTTGGTAGCTTCATTTGTATAAATAAGAAGGCCTAGAGCCTCATTAGGATTCAACTTTTTTTGTTGTAGCCAAGATGCATTTTCGAGCTAAGACATTGTGACTGATAACTCTTATGTATTTTTTATATTTTAATGAAAATGAAAATAATTCCCTTCTTCCAGCATTGAGTTGATTCATAGCGCTGAATCTCTTGGGTTAGGTCTCAACCCTAGTAGCAGAGGTCCCTGTTTCTGTACATGTATGCTTAGATTACATTCAAGGTTAGTTGTTGAAGTGATTTTAGTTTTGTTTAATATGCAAGTATTTGGATTATTACTTATTTTTCTTCCATTTGTGGATAGATATATCAGTGGTATCATAGTGACAATAAACACTTCAAAAAATCTTGTGATAGTGACCTTTACGTCATCTCCCTTATGGGATCGTGATTTGAGGGTTCCATTCACAAAGCCCAAAAATAGATTTATTGTTTGATTAATGCATAACCTAGGGTTTCTTGTTGAAAAGATTAATGTCTCTAAATTTCTTAGAAGTATATGCAATTTACATTTTGATCTCTTGAGTTTGATATGGTTTAGAAGCACTTTCATTCATAAACTTAGCCATTAGCTATTAATAACTCTTCTTTTCCTACATTCAACTCATCTTTTCCATGTATAAATGAAATTGTGCATAAATTAAGAAAAGCATGTATGTTTTTGCACGAGCTTCTGATATACAAGGAGACCTCATCTCATTCGCCTCAACCAAGTCTTCTCCACATATGCTGCCAAAGTTCACCAAACCCTAATCTGAATTCTTGTTTTGTAAGCAAAGTGGACATTTTCTTTGAGCAAATCCAGCCATCTTGAAGCATTTGACTGAGCCTTGGGTAGTTTGCACCTCCTCCATGCCATATCTTCCTATGAGACACATTTCCCACACTTCTTCTACCTTCCCTACCTCATTATAAGCTTTCGGCATGTTTCAAGTGGTAAAACAGGGCATCCTATAGTAGAACTAGGACATCCTATAGTACTACCTTGAAACTATTCCAGAACTTTTTCCCCATACTCGTCTCCCCTGCCAAAGAAAAAATTGGTTAAATTAGCATTTGCATTCATAAAACTAAAATTCCAAAAAGGCCTTTTCTGCAAATTCTAAGTTAGCACATGCATGCAACTGTCACAGTAGTTCTTAGATAAAATTACATGCTCAGATAGTCCAGAGAACTAGATGTTATATGCAAGGGTTAAGTTAGGTCTCTTTTTTAGGAAAAATGTGTAGATGCTTAGCTAGATGATTTCATGTCACTTTATAGCACCTTCCAATTCAACTCTTTCATTTCCTAGAGTAGGCAACATTCCCTTTTTGCATTAAGGATAATTTTCCCTTTGCCATTTGGTAGTCAGACTCCTTGTAGTTGAGAGAAGACTAGTTTGAAAAACCCTAGTGGTCTATCGCCCTAGTTGAAAAGTGACAAGCGTAGACCATTGCATCTACTGTACAACACTATCACCTCCAAGTTTGTATGAACCCCGAGTTGATGAAGTAAAGTTGGTAGCCCCAGGAGTTGCAACATTTTTGCTGCAATACTAGTGCTTATCAACTACCAACTTAAATTATCAACCTAGGGTTTGTACAAACTTAAGAGATGTCAGCACTATATGTGCAGCATGCAATGTGTCCTTCTTTCATTGATCTGATACAATGAAGTGAATTTCAATCCTAAACTAATTGTAGAAATGTAAATGTTACTTTATTTATAGAAAGGAAACCTAATTACTTTTGTAGAGAGGAAATAATAGTTACTTTTGCAAAAAGGAAAGGCTATTCTACTTTTCATGAATTTAAATGTTAATCCTATTTACATAAATGTAAACATTAACCTATTTGTAGAGTGTAAAGGGTACATCAAAAAGAATCCTAGTCTATGCAATAGGAATAACAATGTTGGAAATGGGAACCATAGCTTAACATGTATGAAACAAAATGAAATCATTCTTCAATCACTGCATTCAATATATATTTTTTCAACAAATTTCATAAGGCGCTTCATAATGTAATCATGAAAATCATTATTATGCTCCATAAGTCATGACTTTGTCCATTAATTGTAACTATAGAGGTGAATTGCAATAGACAAGAGGCACGACTTAAGAGGTTTTTGGTCTTACTCAATCATGGGTTTGGAGACCAGGGTTCATTATTCAAGCCTAAGGGATAAAAACAAAACCTTTGGAGCAGCTCAAGTCAAGTTTACACATTCTACAGCAGTGCTACAGGAGGTGTTACATGAGGCCCTATTTTGCTACAAGAGGAGATAACTTGTCGAATTCCCAAGTAAATAAAATGTAAATGGGATAAGAATTATTTTTTTACTAAGTATGATGTGTTAGGACTCAATTCCAAGTGGAATCACTCCAAAATACCCCTGTTAACATGTGCTAAAAAATAGCAGAAAATTACTACTAGAAAAATTGGAAATTCAACAACAAATGAGCTAGTTAGGCTACCAAATTCCTAACTTAATCAAGTAAAAATGCTATGGGGTAAATTTTTTTATTAACTTCAATTTTTTTATGACTCAATACAAGTGGAATAAACTCAAATGAATCTCATTAACACGTTCTAAAAAATATCATAAAATTACTACTATTTTGCTACAAGGGATTTCTAGAAATTCTAGTTTTGTCAACTAGTAGACCAATCCAAGTGAATGATGAATATGACTTTTCAAAGATGTTATAAGGATGAATCATGCTTGTGAATTTGTAAGTAACCCAAAAAACAACTCACTTTAATTATTTAACCAATGTAACCTACAATAAAAGAATGATGAATAGTAAATACAAAAATAAGAGATGCAAATGAAAAATACATTCAAAAGAGAGAAAGAAATTGTACAAGAGGGATCTAAGGCTCTTGGGATGGAAATGCCCAAGGAAACTCAGAGTCTTATGGAGGAAACCAAGATTTAGAGGCTAAAAATGGCACCAAACTTCATTGTTTGAATCCATCCAAGTACATCCCTGCTAGAAATGAAAGTGGAGCTGCTAAATAACAGGTTTTCTCCACAAGATGGCTAAGAAATACATGCCCCTAGAGGCCAATTCGAATTGGTACTTATACAAAGTGATGAGGAAGCACTCTCCTTGAAAGGAGGAAGATTTCCCCTCCAAAATCCCTCAAATAGTGGATCTGGTTCTCAACACTTAGAATCTGCTTTAAATGACATGGAGCACATTCCTAGATTTTCTCAACCACTGGAGCTCTAGAATTTGTGCAATCATTTCATGATATTTAGTTAATTTATTATCCAACCTTGGACTATCCAGTGGTAGGGAGAAAGCCCATATATTATCTCATTCAAAATTTACCCCACATTCTCTCAATATTTTGCAAAAATAAATAATATTAGACACATAATATACAATTATCTCTAAAGCTTCCTAAGAGCATATTAAAGCTAAAAAAATGTTATTAAGTGTAAAAGGAGAGAATTAATATAGCCGTTATGTGCCTAGGAAAGGTTAGATGGGACTTAATTTATGTCTAATTTGGAGGCCCATCACAAGGTATGGTCATTATGATTTTGTGGTGGTTCCTTTTGGTCTTACTCATGCTCTAGCCACCTTCATGTGTTTGATGAAAAATGTGTTGTGTCCTTACCTGGACAAGTTTGTGATAGTGTTTATTGATTATATATTGATATACTCCAAGAATGAGGAAGAGCATGTAGAGCACCTGGTAGCAGCGTTGAGATTGTTGAGAGAGCATCAGTTGTATGCCAAGCTCAGCAAGTGTGGTTTCTTTCAGTCTCAGATTCACTACATGGGACATGTTGTTTCCAAGGAGGGGATAACAGTGGACCTGAAAAATATTTAATATATCATGGAGTGGCCAAATCCTAGGAATGTGGATGAGGTCAGATCATTCATGGGACTAGCATGTTATTATAGGAGGTTCATTAGGAACTTCTTAAGGATTGGCTATCCTATTATATCTTTGTAGAAGAAATGGAAGAAATTTGAATGGGCTAAGGAGTGTGCATCTATTTTTAAGTAGTTGAAGCATTTCCTTACGAATTCTCTATATTTGAAGATTGTAGATACTGATAAGGACTTTGTGGTTTGTACATATGCTTGTAAGGAAGGACTTGGTGGAGTCTTGATGTAGGAAGGGAAAGTGGAATGTTATGAATTAAGGAAGTTGAATGAGCATGATCAGAACTATGTGACTCGTGATCTTGAGTTGCAAGTTATCATTCATGCATTGAAGATGTGGAGACATTATTTTCTTGGTAGGAGGTTCATCTTGATGAGTATTCATAGTGTGCTAAGGTACTTTTTTGACCAACCTAATCTGAATTCCAAGAAATATAGATGGTTGGATACCCTCATTGAGTTTGACTTTGAGATTAGGTACATCAAGGGAAAGGAGAATAGGGTTGCATATGCTCTCAGTAAGAGACTTCAGGCAAATCACATTTCAGTTGTGAGGTCATATGGGAGAGATTAACATGAGCAGATCTTACATGCAGGGGAGCATGATGACAGGTACCAGTAGCTGAAGTAAAGAATGAAACAATAGGGTGAAGGTGATATGGATGAGGTGTATCACCTCATGGTAGATGGCTTGGTTAGATTCAGGAACAAGATTTATGTTCCAGATAGCAGTGTGATGAAGATTCTTATCTTGAGGGAGTTTCATGTCAAGCCATGTTCAGGCCACCTGGGATACCAAAAGACTTTTATAGTTGTTAAGAAGTTATATCATTTGGCTAACTTGAAGAAAGAGTGGTTGAGCTTCTTGCTAAATGTTTGGACCATCACCAGATGAAATATTAGTGTAAAATCCCCGCTGGTTTGTTGTAGCCTATTCCGATTCCAGAATGGAAATGGGAGGTCATTTCCATGGACTTCATTATAGTATTGTTGAGGACATCAAAGCATCAGGATTCCATCATTGTTGTGGTTGATAGGTTGAGCAAGGTTCCTCAATTTATTGCAGTGAAGTCTACTAATTTAGCTAGTGAGGTAGCTCAGATCTTCATCACAGAGATAGTGAGGTTGGATGGTGTTCCCAAGAAGATCATATCACAGAGATGCTAAGTTCACTTCTAAGTTTTCAAAGGATTTGTTTTCAGGCTTGGAGACAAATTTAGCTTTCAATACAGTTTATCATCCATAGGAAGATGCATAGAAAGAGAGGGTTAACACGATTCTTGAGGATATGTTGAGGATGTATGTCATGCATCAACAGAGGAAGTGGGAGGAGTATCTTCCACTAGTATAGTTTTCATATAACAATGGGTATCAGGAGTCCTTGAAGATGAGTCTATTTGAGGCTCTTTATGGGTGGAGATGTAAGAATCCTATTAGCTGGAGTGATACAACGAACAGGGTGTTGATTGGAATGGATATGTTGGTTGAGATTAAACAAGAGATATTGGTTATTAAGAGGAATTTAAAGGTAGCACAAGATAGGAAGAAGAGTTACGAAAATCAGCATAGAGAATTCAAGGAGTTTCAGGTTGAGGAGCATGTGTACTTGTGCATCAAGCCCAAGATGAGCTCCATAAGGATTGGATCATTTGCCAAGCTGGCACCTCGGTGTTGTGGGCCTTTTGAGATCCTTGAGAGGATTGGAGCAATGGTTACCAACAATGAAATTTCATGATTTTTTCCATGTTTCATTGCTTAGGAGATATGTCCAAGATGTTAAAAAATGTGTGATTGATTTACCTATATTGCAGGTGGAACCAGAGGGAAAGTTCCAACAAGAAACCTAGTGTATTTTGCAATGAAAACAACTCATGCTCTAGAACCGAGCAATAGAGCAAGTTAAAGTGTTAGTGGAAGCACTTTGGGCACGATGAAGCTACATGGGAGATGGTTGATTAGAAGCAGGATTTGTATCCTTCCTTATTTTTTGATTGAGCATATGTGTTTTGGTTTATATTTATATATGCATATGTGTATTATAAATACTGCAACGAGTTATGTTATAAAGCTCCAATAAGTAGCATGTTGTAAATATTGCAACGTGTTGTGTTATAAAGCTCTAATAAGCAGTATGATGGTCACATTTTTAGCAGTTTGGTATGTTGTTAATACTGCATCAACATGTGATATAAATCTCCATAGATAGTATGTTTTTCTGGTCATAACCATCATTGAACCCCCAGGACGGTGTTCCCCTAACGAGGGGGTTTAACAACCCTTAGTTGATTTTCTATGTAAATAAAAATAACACCAAGGTTATGGGACATGTATTCCAAGATGAATGGCAGGAAAACATTATAGTGAGCATCACTTGTTGTTTTATAATGGATATAGAAATTCAAAAAGGAAAAAAGGAAATAAATGGCATTTAATTATGAAAATAAGGGAAAATAGGAGAAAAGGAAGGTGAAGAGACAAAAATTTGCATGCAAGGGAAATTAAAGGGAAAATGAAGGAAAATGAAGAAACATGATACATCAATGATAAAAAGGCATTAGAGAAACAATTTATAGCTTTTGTCAGTTCAATTTTGGTACTCTCCTTCCACACTCTCATTCTCTCATACACTTAGAGAACACTTAGAGAATTGTTTGAAAATTCTAACATTCACTTGGATTTGGAGAAACCAAGCAAAGGAAAGTAAGGAAGTGTAAGGAGACAACTGGATTAGCAGCTACAACAATTATTACTTTATAGGTAACATGTTGCTCGTGTGTTCTCCTTGCTAGTTTTTGGATGCATGGTATATGCATGTGGTTCCTTGGTTATGTGTTGTCATTGACATTGAGATTTACTTGGATTGACAGTGATTTCAGTGTTGCCTAGCCATTTCTTAGATATCCATGGTGTAGTGGATTCCCCATTTGGATTTTCTTATTGGTTCTTAGGTTCCCTATGGTTGTGGGTTAGGATAGGATCTTTGGAGCTTTGGAACAACTTGGGTCCCTAGAGGTTGCAGGTTGAGATGGTAGTTATTTCGAGCCCTATAACATTTTGGGTCCCTGGAGGTTGTGGGTTGATATGGAATCCCTAGAGCCATGAACAACTTGGGCAGAGACCAATCTAGTTGATGTTAGTGATTTCTAGACCATATAGGTGAGATCACTCTACTTGAGGGTTGATTTGGTTTTGCCTCTGGAAGCCCTGGTTGGTTCTATTTTGGTTTAACTCTTATGATCCCACATTCATGCTCAGAATATGGTCTGGGGGTGATTGGCTGAAAGAGAGATTTGGTTCATCCAAATCTATGGTCAGGTGGTGTTGGGACGGGGTTCGCTGGGTCAAATTTTGATAAAGTATTGTAAAGTCTCTCCATTTTGAGGAGCAAAGAATGCAATGTAGGTTAATAGGAGTCAAGGGATTTTAGGAAGGTTAAAATCCCTTACAATTCGATATTATTTTAAGATCCTCCCATGGTTTGTGGACCATGGTATTGTAATAGAAAAGAGTATATAAAAGGGTGTCTTAGCAAATCTAAAAAAAAACTTAAGGAATAGAATGGGATTTTGATACGTTCTGAGTTTGTACGATATTTTTGTGTTTTTGGCGAAGGGGAAGGCTCATGCAACTGAGTGTGTGGATTCCTTGGTAAGTCCACAGTTGAATACGCGGGCCCCTGCTGCTGTGTGCGCAGGGTTTGGAAAGTTTGTATAAGGAAGATTTGAAGTAATACAGTATATTTGAAGCAATTTTGTGTCTATTTTTATATACTTGTGTATTTTCTGTATTTACGCACAATCGAATGACATTTATCTGTATTTTGTCTTAAGTACTCCACGAAGATTTGGATCTACTGTTATATGTTATTTTATGCATGGTTAGACATTTACACGAAGTTTATAGCTCTGTTTAACTGAAAATCACTTTAAGTTCGGAAATTTCATGAATAAGGGTTCATGAAGGTAAGATCAGGCTTGTAATTAAAGAAACACCTTAACCCCACATCACATAGCCTTCTGGATGCAGAAGTCTGGTTCTAGCATCCCCCAATACTGGCTCGGGTGAGACAACAGCTTGCGCTATGCAGGTTGTTTCCGAAAGGGCTTGTAGTGTAGGGTTTTGTTGGTTAGCGCAACTAACTCTAAAACTAGGTCCAAGCCCCCCCTCAAGCCAGCAAATGGTTCCATTGTCGAGACCAGGATCTATATAAGGGATGTGTGATGTGGCGTAAGTGGATACCAACTAAGAAGGAAATCGAGAAGTGGATAGATCAGAAGATGCACAAATTCACAGCCTAGGAGAATAGGAATTTGCGCTTGTCAAAAGAAAAGTGGTTACAGAGGTATCTCTACATAGAAGTACACAAAGTTTTATTTTTGACATTCCCTTGCGAATTACACGAGTGGCTGTCCAAATTAGTGGATAGCGAACCTACTTGGAAGCACGACGATCCTATTGTGTGGACTCCAAAATTAGTCAAACGTCTTGAAAGATCTGAGTATAATGTGGCAAGGGCTATTGATTACTAGATTGATATTATCTTGGGTGGTTGTTGTTACAAAATTATATATTATAGAGCAATGGACCACATAAAATATTGCAGAAATATAAACATAGAAAACGCATAAAGCAAGAGAGCACATATGTACGTGGTTCACCCAATTTGGGCTACGTCCATGAGAAACAACCATTCCTTCCTTTTGTATTATCCATCAAAATGAAGAGATACAACCTACGATAGATCCGATGTAATTCCCTCTTCACTCTCACACAATCTCCTCTCTCTTTCTCGCTCAAAATACACATATGCATAGTCGCAATACAATTCCCTCGTATATGGCGAGGGGTTTCCTTTGAGGGCAAAAAACCTTGAATTAAACATAAATTCTACGTCAGATTTACTCCTAATGAACGGACTAGATTGACTACGAAACTACAACATTTTACAAGGTAATTTTACATCTAGTTTTAGCTTCGGGGGCACTGCCCCCAAACCCCTGCCAGCGGGGCTCTAAAAAACTATTGTCGTCCCATTACAAACTAGGGTCCAATGCAGCAATACATTTGAATAAAGAAGATAATCAGGCTCCATACCCAATGATCTCCCACTTTGAGACTGATTATAACAAATACACCACTGCTTCATTTGCTAGACAATGACTCCACTTTGGACCTGGTTGTTTCTCATCTTCATCATCATACTTGAATACCAATTGAAACCGAGTAGAATCTCAGTTTCTCCCTGGTTACAAATTTTGTTAACATATCTCCAAGATTTTGGCTAGTGTGTATCTTTTCCAAGTTCAACGGTCGATATTCCAACACTCGCTGTATGAAATGGTACTTGAGCTGTACATGTTTAGTATTGGAATGAAATGTAGAGTTCTTTGCAAGATGAATGGTACTCTAGTTGTCGTTGTATAACCTGCCCAACTCTTTCTTCTTACCTAATTCATCCAGAAATGTTTGTAACCAAATCATTTCTTTACTAGCCTCTGTAGCAGCAACATACTTTGCTTCTGTTGTTGAGAATGCAACAACACTTTTCAATTTTAAAACCTAGCTGACAGTTGTTCCACCTACAGTAAACACATACCTTGTGGTGCTTCTCCTGTTACGTCTATCACTTGCCATATATGCACCAACATATCCTTGTAGATCGATGTTTGAAGCACCAAAGCATAATGCTTGATTTGTGGTACCTCTCAAATACCTAAGAATCCACTTCACCACCATCCAATGTTCTTTTCTTGGATTGTTCATGTACCTTCTTACAACTACCATTGCATGTGCAATATCAGGCCTTGTGCACACCATTGCATACATTAAGCTTCCAACCGCTGATGCATATGGAACTTTAGACATATAAGCCATCTCGTCCTGAGTCTTGGGACACATCTCCTTACTTAGTTTGAAATGGATAGCCAAAGGTATACTAATGTTTTTCATTCTACATATTAAATCTTTTCAACACCTTTTGTATGCACTCGCTCTAAGACAATGTTAATTTGTGGTTCTTCTTGTCTCTAGTTATTCTCATACCAAGGTTTTTTTTTGCAGTACCCAAGTCCTTCATTTCAAATGAGTTTTCCAATTTTCTTTTAATCACATTTATTTCCCGCATGTTAGAACCAGAAGCAAGCATGTCATCTACATACAATAACAATATAATATAGATGCCATCATTTTTCCTTTTGAGATAAACACAATGATTAGAGTGACATCTAGTACAACCTTGTTCAAACATAAACCTATCAAATTTTAGATACCACTACCTTGGATCCTGTTTTAAGCCATACAAGCTCTTCTTCAACCTACACACTAGTTTCTCCTTCCCTTTGACCTCATATCCTTGTGGCTACTACATATATATCTCTTCTTCCAAATCCCCATGGAGAAAAGATGTCTTTACATCTAACTGCTCAAGATTCAAATCTTCAGTTGTTGCTAGACTTAAAATAGTTCTGATTGAAGTCATTTTAACAATAGGATAAAATATCTCATAAAAGTCTATACCTTTTTTTTTGTGCAAACCCCTTCACCACAAGTCTAGCTTTATACCTTTTTCTACCTCCATCTTCTTCCTTCAACTTGTAAACCCATTTATTCTGCAATGTTGTCTTACCTGTAGACAACCTAACTAATTCCGAAGTCTAGTTATGTACCAAGGAGTTCATCTCTTCTATCATGGCTTTCTCCCACTTCTTCCTGGTTTCTACGTGCACTGCTTCTTCATAACATTCTGGGTCACCAAAATCAGTCAACAATACATAATATAATGAATGAAAGTATCATTCAGGGGGTCTACTTATCTTGGTAGATCTTCTAACACCACTTTCAGGTGTTTGAGGTGCTTTTTTCTGTTGTGTTTTTTGTTGTTGTTATGGCTGTTAATCATTATGAGTTTCAGGCACCTTCACTTTTTTTGTGATCTCATCAAGCACTTTGTATTCTCTATTTTCTTTTTCTCATTTCCTTTCCTGCATCTGATCCTTATACAAAACCTTTTCATTGAATATGACATCTCTGCTCCTAATGATTTTGTGTTTTTCATAATCATAAAAGTGATAACCAAAATCAGTAACACCATATCCAATAAAGGTACATTTCTTTAATTTTTCCTCAAGCTTTGTTCTATTTTCTTTATTGATGTGGACAAAGGTTTCACAACCAAAAGTCTTTAAAAATGAGTAGTTTACCTTTTTACCTATCCATGCCTCTTCTAGAATACCAGCATCCAAGGAACTTGAAGGCCCTCTGTTTATTAGATAAACAATCGTATCTACAACATCTACCCAAATTTGTAAAGGAAATTGTGCATGCAATCTCATGCACCTTGCACGCTTCATGATTGTCATGTTCATCGTTTCTCACACACCATTTTTTGTGGCATTCCTGGAACTGTCTTCTCTCTGCGAATTCCATTCCCTGAATATTACCTATCAAACTATTTGCTGCAATATTAATCTCCATTGTCTGATTTAAGACACTTCAACCTTTTTCCCGTCTCATTTTCAACCAAAGCTTTCCATTTCTTGAAAGTATCAAATACATCAAATTTATTTTGAATACAATAAATCCAGGTTTTTCTAGTTGCATCATCATAAAAGTAACATAATAATGAGAGCCACCAAGAGATGATACATGAGCACATCCCCATACATTTGTATGTACAAGCTCTAATTTCTCGCTCTTGTTTTCTTTCCCAACTCTGAGGACTCTGACTCTCTTCCGTTTTCCATAAACACAATTCTCACAAAATTCCAAATCAACATGCTTCAAATCTGGCTACAAATTTCTTGAGTGAAGAATCTTCATCCCCTTCTCACTCATGTGCCATAGCCTATGATGCCACAATGTTGTATCTTCTCCTGCAGAGGCTAAAGAATTAACAGAATTAGAAATACCATTGCATAAATACAATGTACCAACGTTTTCTCCTTTTTCTATTACCAGGGCTCCTTTAGTGACCTTCTAAGTTATATCTCTAAAAGTAGTTACACATCCTTCACCTCCCAACCACCCTGTTGAAATTAGATTTTTCTTTAGATATGGAACATGCCTTACCTCCTTAAATATCCATTGGTTTCCATTCTTCTGTTTTATGAAAACTTTACCCATTCCAATGATTTTACAGGGTTTATGATCACCCAAACGAACATGTCAAAAATATCCTTGAATGTAATCATGAAAATGTTTCCTATCAAGTGTGGCATGGAATGAGGCCCCTGAATCTACCACCCATGCATCAATAATATTTTCTAATGAAAGAAACAAAGCATATTGCAACACATCACCTATCACATTCGCTTCATGATTGTTTTCTTGTTGCATGTCTCCTTCTTTTCCCTTCCGAGACTTATAATCTTTCTTCAGGTGTCCTTTCTTCCCACATTTCCAGCACACTATCCCCGATCTGGACTTGGATATTCCTTTCCTTGACTTACTGCGATATCCTAGGCTCTTTCCTCTTTCCATTTTTCTTCCCCTAGTCTCTGCAATCAAAGCATTACCTGGTGTCTCACCGGAGCTTTTCTATCACATTTCCTTGCTAAGGACTACACCGACAACATCATCAAACTTTAAAGTACTAGATCTAGAGACATAGTTACTAATGGCCATAACTAAACCATTCCAGCTTTTTGGAAATGAGCACAGAAATAATAGAGCCATAACTTCATCATCAAAAGATACCTCTACAGAACTTAACTGATTGGTAACTGTATTAAATTCATTTAAATGATCATCAATAGATCCACCTTTTGACATCTTCATATTAAATAAATGGTTCATAAGAAATACCCTATTTGAGGCTGAGAGTTTTTCATATACTTTAGCCAATGCTGACATTAAACCCTCTGTTGTCATTTCCTTTGAAATATTAAAAGCTACTGACATCACTAGGCACAACCGTATTGTTCCAAGTGCCTTTCAATTGAGAATATCCCATTTTGTGTCTGTCATACTCGTTGGCTTCTTTGTCTTTCCACTCAATGGTAGGTATAGATCCTTTTGATACAAATAATCTTCCAAATGCATCTTCCACAACTGGTAGTTTTGGCTGTTAAATTTTTCAACCCTAAACGTACCATCTTCCACCATTTGTTCCCACTCGAACTAGGAACCCTTCTTTCCTGTGAGTTTATTAGCCAAATAGACCTTCGGATCTGATACTAGTTGTTAGAAAGTTATATATTATAGATAAATGGAACAAATAAATATATTGTAGAAATATAAACACAGAAAACGCATAAAACAAGAGAGACATAGATATACGTGGTTCACCCAATTTGGGCTACGTCCACGGAGAAACAACTAGTCCTTCCTTTTATATTATCTAGAAAAATGAAGAGATACAACCTACAACAGATCCGTTGTAATTTCCTCTTCGTTCTCAAACAATCCCCTCTCTCTTTTTCGCTCAGAATACACATATACATAGCCACTATACAATTCCCTCATATATAGCGACAGTTTTCCCTAAATTAAACATAACTTCTACCGTCAGATTTCCCCCTAATGAACGACCCAAATTGACCACGAAATTACAACATTTTACAAGGCAATTTTAAATATATTTTTAGCTTCGTGGGGGCTCTAAAATATTAGCATCACCCCCCTAGCGGTGTTGCCACCCCATTACGAACTGGGGTCGAATGTGGCGATACCTTTGAATAAAGAAGATAATCAGGCTCCACACCCAACATTCATCACTGAATGCGCAATAGATACATCTATGTCTTATAGCGAAGCTGAACAATGATTCTTCAAAGGTTTGAGAGGTAAGTACCTGAAATCATTAAAAACTTGGATTAAAATGTTTTTGTGGGAAAAGGGGACTATGCCTTTACCTTAATGTTTAAGAGGGGTCTGACTGGATCTACATGAAGTGGAAAGCGATTCAGAGTAGATCTAGACAAATTCGTCGAAAGTGAATACATTCTGAAAGTGAAAGTGAAGAAGAAAGAAGTAGCCCTAGTACGCCTAGAGGTGCGGCACAGACAGTAGATTAGGGTACTTCTAGAATTCCACATCCATCCACTCCACCTCCACCTTTGCCTCCACCTCATACACCTATACCTACACCTCCACATCCACCTCCACCTTCACCTCCAGTATTTAGTATAGAAAATACATTGAAAATTCCTATATTCAGGGGTCATGGATCAGAGGATCCCAATCAATTATGGTTCATCGTAGAGGCTGTGTGGAAAGCGCAGCAGATTAACGATGATGACATGAAGAAAGTGCAACTAGTTATAACACTAGAGGATAGAGCGCTTACCTAGTACATCAGATACATCATAACTCATCTGGTTACTTCATTGGCTAACACAAAGGATGCGCTGAACGCGGAATTTATGAAGATGAAGGCGAAATCTCAGTGTGTGATCGAGATCAAGGAGATCAAGCAGAGGGTTAATGAGTCTGTGTGGGATATAGATCAATGACTAAAGTTCTTACTGAGTCAAGCTAACCTTCAGATTTCATATGAACAATAGAGGGACTGGTAAATAGCTTCGCTATTACCTCACTTAAGATTTTTGCTATCTCAGTTGAAGATCGGATCTCAGGCTGAAGTGTTGGAAATCAGGATGAAGTTAGAAGCCTTGCCAATCCAGGATAAGAATGTAGGAGTTCAGAAAACCCAGGCGCAGCTAGCAAGCCTACATATGGAGTTGCAGGATTTGAAGAAGGGAAAGGAGGTTAAGTCAGAGATGCATTCTGAAGTTTGGTGCAAAAAATGCAAGGTTGAAGGTCATTATAAGGATCAGTGCCCTGTATTCCGAGATTATATAACTGCGGGAGGTCCTAACCCGCTAAATCCGGAATCTTTCGCTAGATCAAGCACTGGTGCAAGTACCTTATGCAGCATCTGCCAAATATCAGGACAACATTTGACATATAATTTCTCCTTATTACAGAGGTTCATATAGTCTCCAATGTAACTCTTTTGTAACTTTTGTAAATTGATTGGTCATGATGAGAGGAATTGTCGAACCTATGAACTAGTGATGGAAAAAACTCTGCTGTATAGAATGTAGGTTGAAAACTGCGCGTATAATGACCAAGTCTCACCTATAGCTCGTGGAGGATTACAAGGATGGGGAAGAGGACGAGGACAAGGAGATGGAAGAGGTCAGACCAGATTATTTGTTACAACTGTGGAGAACCAGGACACTTTGCGCGTGACTGTCAGAATCCAACACACCCTTCGTGTCAGTATTGTCGTCAATTCGATCATGTTATTGAAGATTTCCCAATGTTAATAGAAAATATGCAGGAGAAGAAGAAACAAAAAATGATGTAGAATAGTTATATGATGAGATCCAAGCCATTCAGAGATAGTCTCAGTATCAACATAGTCACGCGAAGCATTGTAGCCACTGGTGAAGACAAGATCGAAGGCAAACAACTAGAATTGGATTCATGGTTCTAAAAAGCTGGTGAGAAGAATGTTGGGTTTGATTTAGATAGAGAAAAAGAGAATTTCATGGAGGAGAGAAAGATTTTTATGGTTCCAGGTGCTTCTACGTCTTAGAACCAGATGTCGATAGTCTCACAAAAGGACAAACCTGAATATACTACTGCAGCACGTGATTCAAATCCCAAAGTGTTAAAATCGTTTCTGCAACCCTACATGAAGTTATTACGAGATCAGAAGGCGATAGAAGGACTACAAGAGCTGGTAGATAACTATGCCGACAAGGATAAGTCGTTATCAGAACAAAATCCATTCAATAAGGTGAACCAAAGCAAGAGGAGAACTAGTAAGGAGATGCGGTTGACTGCGCAAATTGATGATTTCGAAATGGATCAAGTAATCCTAGACTTTCGCTCTGATGCTAACTTACTTCCAAAGCATACTTGGGAATGTATGGGAATGCCTAAGTTACAGTGGTTTCCAATTCATATGTGCATGGAGAACTAGCAAAAAACAATTCCAATGGGTTACCTGCATGCAATAACTGCAGATATTGAGGGTGCAAGAACAGTGGCTAATTTCGAAGTTATTGAGACTGTCGATGAGAGTAATCCACACCCAGTGTTGCTTGAGATTGATTGGGCCTTTGACATGAACACAATCATTACCTTAAAGAAGTGAAGAATTGTATTTGAAAATAATGAACTTCAAGTAATTGTCTCGTTGGACCCAACTGAAGTCGTGGGATACACAGAATCGAACCGTGACTATTATGAATATGACGACTTTGAGCACATCTATAAGTTAACTGCGTGAAATTAAGATTGGATCAATCCCAATGTGGATGGAAGGATTATATGGGAGAAGGACAATTCCTGCTAATCAGATTCAGACGAAGAGTTAGAAAACTAGCAGAATTGGTTGCATGAGGTCTTTATGATGCGATGTAATCGGCTTACAAAATCGCTACGTTGTGTATCTACTGAGGTACGTAAGTTACCCTATTATGATGGCTTGGGTGATGTCAATATATTTATTGAGCATTTTGAAAGGGATGTACCAAAGGAACATTGGTTCCACGCCTTAGATCTATCATTAATCGCTACACCTGCAAGATGTTGGGGTATGTGCAGGGATAAATTTGTTGACTGGAAGGAATATCATAAAATGGTACAATTAAGATTTAGCTACGCGAACACCCGAATCACTGAAAAATACACCAAGAAGGATGATGCATGCTAACATCTGACATGATGGACTAAGGTGTGGGGTGAAATACCTCAACCTGAGTGGGTGCATATCTTTATTCATACCCTGGATGTTATCCCAAAGAACTAGTATTTAGAGATGGAGTTGCGACACGGGATTGTTGATTGGGATGAGGTGAAAGAAAGTTTCTTGTTGACGTTTAGTTTTGAAGATGGGTTTGAATGCATTCATGAAGTGCTTCAGGAAATTAAAGCAACAATCTTCTGAAAACCCGTCAAACCTATCACGTGGGTACAGCCTGATTGGAGTACGTAGCTACAACATGCTTTAGAATGTTACAATGTTACGACGGAAGAAGGTGATGAGGATCCATGGAATATTAGTATCCTTGAATCGGAGGGACAACACGAAGTTGGTGGACCTAATGTGGAGATCCCTGATATTTCGCAACTAGTGCACACAAAGAAGGTAAACATTGGTTCAGAAGCAAAACCAAAATTTGCGAACATTGGCAACTATTGGGATCAAGATACAGTGGATAAGATAGCTAAATTATTACATAAATATCAAGATTTATTCCCAACCAAGTTATCTGACTTTAAAGGGATAGTAGGAGATTTTGGGATGATGAAGATCAATTTAAAACCTGATGTGAAGCTAGTTAAGCAGCACCCATATTGGTTGAATCCCAAATACAAGGAAAAGGTATGAGAGGAACTCGATAAGATGCTCGTGGCTAGAATAATTGAGCCTGTAGAAGAATCTGAATGGGTCATTCCTATGGTGGTCCAAGAGAATAAAACGAAGGGTGATATCAGGATCTACATATATCTACAGAAGTTGAATGATGCATGTGTCCATGATCCATTCCCTACAACATTAATAGAAGTTCTTGAGAATGTTAGCAAATAGGAATTCTATTCATTTACATATGGATTCTCATGATACCACCAAATTAAGATTGTGCCGGAGGATAGAAGCAATACTACCTTCACTACAGAATGGGGGTCGTTCCAATATACAATCATGCCTTTCGAACTAAAAAATTCTCCTGCGATTTTCTCAAGGGTGGTTGTCGCAACATTCAAGGAATTCATTCATAATTTTTTAGAAGTCTACTTCGACGATTGGACAATGTTTTGGTTGGTAAAAAACATGTCTTTATTCTGCACCTGATGTTGGATACATGTAGGAAGTCTCAGATCTCCTTGAACTTGAAGAAATGCATTTTTTGTGTACCTTATGGAATATTGTTAGGCCATGTTGTCTATAAGCAAGGATTGATGGTAGATCCTTCTAAAATCACCATAATTATCAATCTGGAGCCCCCTAAGAACATAAAGCAGCTACGTGTGACATTGGGTCATACTGGGTACTATATGAAGTTTATTAAGGCATATGCAGAGATCACTATGCCCATGGAAAAGTTGTTAAAGAAGGATGCTACATTTTGTTGGGACGATGATTGTCAAAAGAGCTTGGATACTCTGAAGGAGAAGATGGCTATGGTGCCAATCCTAGTATTCCTATATTGGAAGAAGGATTTCATGTGCCTATGGATGCATCTTGCATAGCGTTGTGAGTCATCCTAACTCAACCAGGGGCAGGAGATATCAATCACCCGATTGCCTTTGCCAGTCAGAAACTATCTAAGGCTAATAAGAACTACTCAACCACAGAGTGCGAAGATTTGGCCATGGTTTATGCACTACAGAAGTTCAGGCATTATCTCTTGTGTGTGCACTTTAAGATGTACATGGACGATTTTGCTTTAAAGTACCATGGTTGCTCCTTTACCAAGAATATTATTTTGAAGTAATAGTGAAGCCCGGGAGATTGAATGCTAAACCGGACCACCTTTCTAAGATCGATAATGGTGAAGAGCCTATAAATAATAATGAAGAATTAATTGACACAAAACTCTTTGCTATCACGGTTGTGGATGAGCATTTTGTAGACATTATTCAGTTTTTATGTACTGGCACATCCCCTGACGGTTATACAACACAACAACAAAAAGGAAATAGTTGTATGTTAGAAAATTATATATTACAGAGCAATGGAACACATAAAATATATTGCAAAAATATAAACACATAAAACAAGAGAGACACATATATATGTGATTCACCCAATTTGGGCTACGTGCACGAGAAATAGCCAACCCTTCCTTTTATATTATCCAACAAAATGAAGAGGTACAACCTACAGCAGATCCATTGTAATTCCCTCTTCGCTCTCACACAATCTCCTCTCTCTTTCTCACTAAGAATACAGATCTACATAGACACAATACAATTCCCTCATATATAGTGAGGGGTTGCCTTCTAGGGAAAAAACCCCTAAATTAAACATAACTTCTACCGTCAGATCTCCGCCTAATGAACGGCCCAGATTGACTACGAAATTATAACATTTTACAAGCCAATTTTACATCTATTTTTAGCTTCGAGGGCGATGCCCCCGATCCCCCGCCAGGGGGGGGGGCTCCTAAAGATCGCTGTCACCCCCCCTGGACCCCCCTTGCAGTGAAAATATTACGAGCGGCATTGCCGCCACATTATGAAATGGGGTCCAATGCGACGATACCTTTGAATAAAGAAGATAATCAGGCTCCACACCCATCATTGTCAAGGTTGCCGATTTTCTATGGTTGAAGGGTAATTATATAAGATGGGGTCGGATGAATTTCTACGCCGATATGTGCATGAATATGAAAGACATGGTATTCTAGCCGAAGCACATGGTGGTGTCCCTGGAGGACACTATGCAAGCAAGGCTACTATGCAGAAGATCCTACGAGCAAGATTATGGTGGCTGACGGTACATAACGATTCCAAGGAATACTACAGTGTGTGTGATGTGCATCAAAGGACTGGGAGACCTTCGCGAAAGGATGAACTTCTTTTACCACATGTCATGTTACTAGCATTTGATAAATGGTCAATTGACTTCATTGGACCTATTCAACCACCGGGAAAGAAGATGGGAGCACGTTATATTATCACTGCGACAAAGTACTTAACTAGGTGGGCCAAGGCACAACCTATGAAGGATTGCAATGCAGACACTAGTGCGAAGTTCATATTTGATTTTATTCTACCAAGGTGTGGATGCCCAGAGATTCTGATGAGTGATAGAGGGTCACATTTTTTGAATGAAACAATTGCAGCTTTAACAGAAGAGTTCCAGATGTACCATCAGAAGAGTATGCCATATCACCCCCAGGCGAATGGAACTATCGAAGCTTTCAACAACATCTTGGAGAATTCCCTCACAAAGGTCTGCAATGTTAATAGGAATGATTGGTATGTACGCATACCAGCGGTTCTATGGGCATATAAGACTACCTGTAAGAAATTGACGAGGCAAACACACTTTCAACTAGTTTACGGACAAGAAGCAGTAATGCCAATGGAATACATAGTGCCCAACCTAAGGATCGCAACAATAACTGAGATAGTAGATTGGGATGTAATGGAGGAACACCTAGCGCAACTACTTGCACTAGAGGAAGACTGCTTTTTGCCTAGCTTCCATTAGTAGGTACAGAAAGATAGAGAAAAGGCATGGCACGATCATCACATTAAGTAGCACACTTCCAAAAATGATGATTTGGTCTTGATGTATGACAACAAGTTTACCAAATTTCCGAGGAAGTTTCAAATGCACTGGCTAGGACCATATGTAATTAAGGACATTTTGGGCAGTGGCACAGTTCAACTCATGAAGTTGAATGGGGAAGTATTTCCTGGTAGGATTAATGGGAGAAGGTTGAAGGCTTATAGGGATGATCCCGCCCCTACGCAATGACTACATGGCCAGAAGAAAGTCTTAGTGCTTCTAGTAGTTGAAAGAAAGCGCATGACTATAAACTACTCTACTGAGGAAAAATTTTATCGAAGAAGGAAGGTTGCACGATGTTTTGGAAGATCGCGTAGGGAGAAGTTGTGATGAGGTAGCTGCGCCACAAGGAGAATCACCGCATGGCCTGCCCAAAAAGTGACTATTGGAACATCTACAGTTGATTTTCTAGAGATTTTGACATTAACGTGAGTGGGGGAAATCCATTTAGAGTGCAAATCTGGGAAAAATTGTTGCCAAAATCGCATTTATGAGGAAGATTTACGGAGGAGTAGACAGTTTGATTTTGAATTAGGTTATAAATATCGCACCTCACTTCACACTTGGACACTTTTCTTCTTGAGAAATTGTTATATGTTGTTGCACTTAAAGAGTCGAGTGTGTAGCTGCATGTTTGGTTATCTGAGTTGGGAAGAAATTGAGCAAGAGTTCTTGAAGAGAGGATTAGGGAACATCATGACTACAACACCTCCAGTCCCTGCTACAACACCCAGGTCATCGAGGCCATAGTCTACTGCCTCTGTGGCAGGAGAGAGAAACCAGAAAAAGCCACAAAATCCCCCAGTTTGGCAATCACCATGGAAGATCCCAATTGAGCAAAGGAAGAAGGGAATAATGGATAAAAACAAGTAGCCTATGGAGCCTTAGGACTTGGATGAAGAAGAGATGAATGTGGGGATCGAGGATATCAGTGAAGAAGGCGCAGAGCCAATTCCTCAACTTCCTCCATATATACCACCCTAGAAGCCTACCGCCAAAGTAATTAAGGACTCCGACTCTATAAAATTCAAGGTATTCATGCCATTGTTTCCAAAGGAAGTACCTATTGAGGGTGAATTGTTGGCCCAGCTACCAGATCTGAAGATGGAAGATTGGGATTTGGGCGACCATGAGAAATTCCCACAATTAGAACCCAACAAGTACTTGAAGACGGTCTACTATGAGGAGGTGGGTGTTACAAGACTTGAACCAATGAAGTGGGTAGTTAGTATTGAGCATGTAGGGTTGCTCAATATGTTGTATGTCCCGCAATTTAGTCGAAGCATTATTAACACTATTTGTGTACGCCAGCTGTTGGCGCTAATCCACGATGGGTGTCTCTGGCTAGGAGCGCCTATCCCAATTGATGACATGCTGATAAAAAGAATTAAAGCACTGCCATATGAGGGCGTGAACCCCACAGATGCTTTTATGCAGAAGTCATAGGAGAAAAATCTTGTAGATCAAATGAAAAGTGACTTCGGGTTGATAAAGAAGTCATGGGGATATGCCACCAGTTCCATCTCTGATGAAGTTGTAGGGTTTGCTACACAAATATTGGCAGGAAAAATCATGAGAAAGTGTCGAGTTGATGAAGTCTAGGCACCAGTGGTATCCTTGGTTGTGCAGTGTAGCAAGGGGGTTCAATTCAATTGGGTGAAGTACCTATGCCCAGAATTCTTGGATGATTATGGTGAAGCGCGGGAGGAAGGAAAAGAATTCCACTATCTGTGGTTGTTGTTGTTGTTGATCACATTGATAGATTGTAGGATGCCAGAGGATTCACAGTTCCCCTCGATGGATCCAGAGCTGTGCGAGCATTCCCAATTTTCCTCGCTGTGGGAAACAAAGGACCCTACCCATATCATTGAAAATATGATGTTTTGGGTAATGTTTGAAATGGAGTTGTAAATTGTGATTAACCAGAAGCCAAGGTTGTCACCAAGTCTGTTCATGGAATATCATCACATTTCTGATTTTAAGGTCGATTTCCACCATGTATACATCCGACGAGGTGTGATTTGACGAATAAATGGACGACGTTGATGTTTCTGGTCACCGAAGACGATATCACGCAGATAGTCCTTTAGTGGCCTACTGACTGTCTCCTTCCGATAGATAGTGTAGAAGGTATAAGAGGGAATAGTAAAAAAGGCATAACGGGGACTAGTGAAGTGGCACAGAAGGAAAAGAAAATAGTGACCATCGACCTAGAAAAGAATATCGCGCAAGAACCAGAGCACGAGAAAGAAGAAGAGCAACATACATAAGAACTTGATCAGGGTACCGAAGACCCCTATGTAGACCTAGAGGATGTTGATTCTCCCTTTATTGTCAAACAATGACAAAAAGTCAAGTGCAGGAGGTGCGCGTAAGAAGCAAAAATCTGATAAGTTTGCTGGCGCGGAGGCCATGGTCCTCACTGAGGGGGACCTTGATGAAATTGGAGATACTGTCATCTCCACGTCATAGGATATCTATGGCACATTGAAGAATAATACCAGCCCATTTTGACGAAGGTCCATGAGGGCCTCAAAGAGTTGCAGGGTCAGGTGATCTAGGTTCAAGCGAGTGTGGTTCAAGGGAACTAGTCTCAAGCGAGCGAGCAAGAAAGAGAGAGCTCCCAGGCACCTAAGAACGTGATTATTAACCTTGCGGTGCTCCCCCTATACACATTACATGAGCTACACCAGGGTGTATCAAATGAGATTAAGGTTCAGGAGCAACGGGCTCTCATGGTGATAAAGGATGCATAGATAACCAGTCAACAGAAGTGCGATGAAAAGCACAAACCTTTACAGGATCATGATGATGCAGCTGCGAGAAGGGCACTACTGGAGTAGGCCATTTCCAGAGTATGCAACGAGCTTCCCACGCTTGAAATTCAGTTTGAGGTCGCTTTTGAAGAAAAAATGCAATAGCTGGCAGAGGCATTTATAGAATCAAAGGAACAGGTGGATAAATTTTTCTTTGATCTACATATGTTAATAACTGAGCTTCAATTGAAGTTGCATCCCACCACACCACCAGAGATCCGAGAGCAGCACGAGGCTGCCATCAGAACATATAGGGAAAATATTGCTATTGTAGTCAAGGATTGTAGCGAGCTGTTCGAAGAGACTCTAGAATTGTGGGCCTCATTGCAGGAGGACCCATAGGTGAAAAAGATTGAAGTCACCCTCTAGGATAAGCAACTGCAGTATGACTAGATAAAGGAAACGACGTGCACCTTAGCCCTTGTGCAATGGTTCGCCCAGTTGAAAGAGGGCACATAAATGAAAGGACAGATCGAGGAGCTGCGGAAGAAGATGCATATTATCACTGCATGGATGTAGCTATGGGAAGAAGAAGTAGGGTAGCTCTCATAGACTGTGGACGGAACACTCAAGCGTATGTAGCAAACACAGTGAACCATCGGCCGAGCAGTGGAAGGATCGACTATGGAAAAGTTGGTAGAAGAAGTTCGACAGACAGTAGTACAATTCATGAAGGTGCTTCACCCAGTAAAGTCTTCATTCAATAGCTTGAAAGAAAAGATCCATATCATACCAGTGGAGTGACTCGAGGACGAGTCACATATTTGTGTTGGGGGTCTGTTGGGATGGGGTCCCCTAGGTCAAATTTTGATAAAGTATTGTAAAGTCTCCACATTTTGAGGAGTGTAGCGCACAATGCAGGTCAATAGGAGTCAAGGGGTTTTAGGAAGGTCAAAACCCCTTACAGTTTGGTATTTTTTTAAGATCTGCCCATGGTTTGTATACATGTCTTAGCGAATATAAAAAAATAACTTAAGGAATAGAATGGGATTTTGATACATTCAGAGTCTATATGATCTTTTTGTGTTTTTGGCGAAGGGGAAGGCTCCTGTAGCTGAGTGTGTGAAGACCTTGGTAAGTCCATAACTGAGTGCACGGGCCCCTGCAGCTGTGTGCAGAGGGTCTGAAAAGTTTGAATAAGGTAGATTTGAAGTAATAAAGGATTATTGAAGAAATTCTGTGTCTATTTTTATATACTTGTGTATTTTCTATATTTACGCGCAATTGAATGACATTTATCTGTATTTTTTCTTAAGTACTTCACAAAGATTTGAATATAGTGTTATATGTTAGTTTATGCATGGTTAGACGTTTATGCAAAGTTTATAACTCTGTTTAACTGAAAAATCACTTTAAGTTCAGAAATTTCATGAATAAGGATTCGAAAAAGGTAAGATTAGGCTTGTAATTAAAGAAACTCCTTAACCCCACGTCACATAGCCTTTTGGATGCAGAAGCCTGGTTCTAACATCCCCCAATACTGGCTCGAGTGAGACTGTAGCCTACATTACACGAGTTGTTTCTAAAAGGGTCGGTAGTGTAGGGTTTTGTTGGTTAGCACAACTAACTTTGAACCTGGGTCCAAGCTCCCCCTCAAGCTAATAGGTGGTACGTGGAAGTCCATGTCTTGGTTGGCATTTGCATATGTTAATATGAGTTATTTTCCTATTGTAATCTATGAGCACTTGTACGAACTACCATGTTGATCTTATGGTTGATTTTTCATGGTTTCTATTTTGGTTATATGCATGGTTCTATTACATGCTTGAGTTATCACTCTTGTTCATGTTTTGATAAGTTATTGGATGGTTGATGAATACATAGAATAACTATTGTTGTTACAAATAGCTTGAGAGGGCATTGAGCCTTCTTGGTGATTTTCAGATGAAGTTCAAAAGTTTATGATCAGATATGCATTCATGACTTGTATCTTCCATGTTTACTATCTATTTGATGAAATGTTTATCTTACATTGGGAATGTATTGGTCAAGATCTTTCTCAAGCTTTGATTATTTAGAATTATTATCATCATTATAATTATTTTGGAAAGTTGGAGGCATTTTTGGGCAGTGGTTTGGAGCCTAGCCTTAAAAAGTGGCATAGATCTCACCACCGCATGCACAGAACTGGGGATTTTGGTTCATAACCGCATGGATACATGCTTGTGGGTGCGGTTATAGCCTCCCAACCACATCGATGTTATGTTATGGGTGCAGTTGTGGAGTTAAGCTAAAGAAAATGAGTTCCAGCTCATGCATAGGACCTAGTTCAATAATTGAGGAGAAAAATCATGGATCATGTATGTGGAGAAGAGTGGCTTTCATGTCACCTACCCTAATTTCAAATCTTATTGAACACTGAGTGAATATTTTCCATAAGGAATTCAATTTGGCTTGATGGTGGCCAGTTGCAAGAAATACTATATTGTAGCTAAGCATATGGCTCGATGAAGAGTGGTTCTTTATTCTTTAGTTTTCAGCAAATTTTAGTGAACATATAAGTTTATCTATTTCCTTGATAATGAAGTGAAATTGTTTCTTAACATCTCATGATAATTTTTATTTTGGATTATTATCTATGTTTGAAATGATAAGTGGAAAGCGTTATGATGGTTTGATGAATATATATGAGGTATGGGATGAATGTAATGTATAGTATTGCTTGAATGCTAGTTATTACCTCTTTCATGAATGATTTTTATATTAGAGGTATTCTCTGAAACAAATATACTTGTGATGAGTATGGATGTGTGTTTTATTAAGGTGCCCAGGTATAAGTTTGACTTGAGCTATGAATTTAATTATGTATTATGCAGTGAAAATGGATTTTACCATGCGAATTATGGGAGGAAACAACTGTGATTTATCCTTATCTTGAATGAGAAGCATTGATAGTTATTTAATGAGAAAAGATTTGTCTTTCTCTTAAGGTAATCCAATAGGATAGATCTTGATATCACCAAAATAAGAGTTTACATTTTTCCTAATCATGGTCTTAGATAAGTGTCAGGTCATCATATGTTTTAATGGGTAGGTGATAGGTTAAGAGTCTCAAAGGTCTCATTTTCATATCCAAATAAAGCTTAACAACCCTATTCCATGTCTCATAAGTCTCACATGCTGTTTAGAACCCATATCTTTAACCATTTTGAAAACTGTGTTGAAAAAGAGCATACACAGCAGTTTCGTAGCGCGCTACGAAACTGCTGAAGGTGAACTTTTTTTCTTTTCTTTTCCTTTTTTTTTTTAGAAGTCAGGTTCCAAGGGGGTTCCTGAGCAATATAAAACTCATTTTTGAAAACTGAAAGAGGTTTTTCTTCCTAACATACTTAAATACAAAAAAATCTCTCAGTTTCTTTAAATTCATTATGAGGTGGGAGAAATTAATGACCCAACTTGCACTATAAAACTGCTGAAAGTCATTGAGAGAAAAACTCTGTTTTCTGGTTTTAGTAGTTCACTTCATGATCAGTTTCTAGCCACATGAAAACGTATTTTGGAATTATGAAGGAGGTTTCTCTTAATAAAATCTCTAGCTACAATAACCTATCTCACGTTTTTCATAAGTGTTACCAGTTGGGAGATACAAGGCTTTCTTTGAAGCCATATTTTCAGAAATCAGAATTTTCCAGTTTTATACATGATGTTCAAAGACAATTTTTGGGCATTAGGAGAGGTATTGCAAAAAACCAAGAGAGGTTTTTGTTCAAGACAGAATTATTTCCAAAATCCTCCTTCATTTTCTCAAAATACATTTTGGATAAGGAGATAAAAGCTCTGTCTCAACACCTATTTTTCAGGGCTGAAGAGGCAAATTGAAGATTTTGAAATTCAACTAACAAAGTCTGAAGGTCAGCTACAGCAGAGATGAACAAAGAAGTGGAAGGGCACGGTTCTATGGAAGTGATAACACATGTCACTTGTCTCAAAAAGTCGAAATTTCCAGCAAAATGGTTTGAAGATCATCAATAAAGGTAAAGTCATAATTGCAGAAAACAGATTTCCTGGTTTTCAGGGCAGTTAGGTCATGGAACAACAGGGTTCATAACAAGGCTAGAGACATCACCAAATTCGACCTCATGAGGTTGCAGGTGGAAAAGGATTAATTGAAGACTAGATAAGGTTGTTAGAAGTATATTTAGGAGTTTTAGTCCTACTTGAATTAGGACTCTTCAAAGACAGTCAAGCTGTCATTTTGTAATTAATAAGCTTGTTTTATGGTTAGAATAGGTGTCTAGGATAGGAATTCGAATTCCTCTGATGGTGGATCATAGAATCCAAGGTTGTAAAGCTATATATGAAGCAAGAGGTCGAATTAGCAAAAGAGGGTTGGAGACTTTTTGGCCCAGCTGCTGCTTTATGTGAAGGAATACAATCAGTAATACAGAGAGGTTTTCTTGAACAAAACTGAGTTTAGATAGGGTTTAATCCTTTCTTGATCTATATGTTATTTTAATTACTTGCAGTAGATCTTATTGTTAATACTCAGAATTCATAATCTAATGCTCTGACTTCCTTTAACAATAAGATGACTGTGTTTTATATTTGAACCAGTAGCACTAGATTACATTGCTATTATTCAGAATTCACAACCATGTGCTCTGGTTTCTTTTAGTAATGCAATGATTGTGTTGAGTAGTAGATCTCATTGCTATTACTCAAAATTCATAATCTTATGCTCTGACTTCCTTTAGTAATGAGATCACTATGTTTTTTCTCAATCTTGTGAGTAAACCACCTTTGAACCATCAACAATAGATTTCATTACTATTACTCCGAATTCATAACCCTATGCTCTGACTTCCTTTAGTAATGGAATAACTCTTTTGACCTATGCTATTGAGTGAACTGTCTTTGTTTAAGAACTTATTTGTCTCAGCTTTCATGTCAAGAAACCTTGCCACTGAATTTATTGACTTGTTGACTCCATAACCCAATGGTAGCAAGCCTTTATCTTTTCAACCTACAAACACACAAAACCAAGATAGAGTTAGCCATCTATATTATCATTAATCAATATCATTAACCCTTGAGAGAGCCCTCTCAGGCTGAGGAGGCTAAGCCTTAGCTAAAAGATTGGTTTGAAAGAGTTACTCAGAGTCTGCTTGATCAACAGCCTATCAAGGTCAGAGTTTGTGATAACATATCCTCTATTTATAAGGGTTGGAATTGATAGTGTGATGTTGGTGGTTTCTATCCTAAATATCATCTCTATTAGGTGAATTTGAGAAGGACTAGTCATTTGTCATTTCATGCCCTTTTATTGTGGAGATGTCTTGTTGAAGATATTGTTTATGGATGCCTTCATAGGTTGGAGAATATTATTGAACTTTCAAAAGTATTTGAGAATTTTTTCTTCCCTACTAGAGTTAGTTTCGATCCTCTAAAATTGACTTAAGAGCTTAGTGGGAGTTTCAAATTTTGAGATGAACCTTATAATTTTGAGTTTTTAGCAATTTTTTTGTAAATTTATCGATTGGAGGATTTAACTCCATCACTTGGTCATATGGTCCAACAAGGATCCTAATCAAGTGCTTAGCTTGAAGGAGATAAGTATGAAAGGTGTGATATCATGTTGTTAGGGTATATGGTGTCCAGTGTCGAAAACACCTCAAATTACTTCTATCGTGTACCCCCAATAGACATATCTCAAGGTGTTGATAAATTAAGGGATTATTTACCAATGATTGATGATTTCTTAATGGACCAATTGAGAGTATTAATTTATTAGAATATCATATGTCAAGATTTGGGCAATTCATTAAGTAATCCCTATCAAAAACCCCTCATACTAATGAATTATAATACATCCATTGACTAATGGAGATGAATTGCATTAGTTAACATCCATTATTGGATTAGGTGAAGAGTTATGAGTAGATTTTTACATGAGTTTGGTGTTCTAATCAACTTGGGGATAGATTTCCAGTTAATAAGAATAGTGGATTTGTGGTGATTGATGGTTTGTTAATCAACCTGTTGAGTATTTGCTATTAGTACCTCTTGCCGTCGAATTTCAAAGTATCAATATGTTGGAATATTATGAGATTGGCCTATAAATTATTTGATTATTAGACATCATACTATAAAGCTTTTAAGAAGTTAATTATTGAAGGTTGAGTATCAAGAGGTTGGGACACCAACTATCATTATTTCCTCCTAATATCGATGGAACTAGATATGGTTTTGAGGTGGCATGCTATCAAGGTAGGTTTTTATGAGGAACACTATTATGGCAGGTTGATGTGGCATGTTGGCATGGTATGTTCAGAAGTGACATGATGACATGGTGAGGCCATGTAGCATTGTGTTGTATAATGGGGACACATGGGAAAAAGGATTGACATGTGGAAGTGTTATAGATACTAACATGGAAATTGGAAGATAAATTTTCAAATGAGCATAATTGTGTGTCTAGATCTCATATTTGTATGAATTTTGTCATTTGAAAGTTATTGATGAGAGGAACATGATGTTGGTCTCAAAAATAAGTTCTAGGGTAGTTGAAGGAAGAGTATTTGTAGAAATCCCATATCCATAAATTAACCCTAGATTTTGCACCCAAGGAACCTCATACCTCTAATTAGACATTAAGGGATTATGTACATGATAGAGTGATATTAGAGTAAGGTTCAACATTTGGACTAAATGGGTGCAGGAGTGAAAGAATGAGTTGAGTATTTTAATGTTAAAGGTTTGTTGTAGTAAAATTATTGAATTATTTTTTATTCTACTTTTTTTATCTAAACATATATGAGTTTAATGTGTAGCAACAATAGAGGATGAATTCAAACCAACATAAGTGTAACCAAGGAAACTAGGCATGTTGAAATTTTATGTGCTATTTCATCACATAAAAAGAGTTTCCAATGACAGAAAAAGAGTGATTCTTAGTAGAATGTTATTATATAGATTATATAGGAATTCACAAAATAGAGTAGAGGATTCAAATGAGATAAAAGTAATGGATACCCTCCTAATTAGATAGAAATTCCAATAATTTTGAGGGTTGAACTCAGGAGCTACAAGGAAAATAATGGAAGGGTTATTTAAACCTGAGAAAGATAGGAGGGAGTAAATGTAGTAGTGTTGCAAAGTATATCATAATTACAGAGTTGGAGGCAACATGAACCAACAACAACAATATGGACAAGCCTAAGTGCAAGTAGTTTTCTAGGCCATCTAAAATTCAAAAATATGGACCATCAACCAATAAGACAAAAGGAAGTGGATCAAGGAAGAGACACATGAATGATAACAATGATAAAGAAAGTGAAGACACCTTAACATAAACATTTGAAGATGAAACTGACAATTTATTCAAACTATTTAGCATGAAACTATATTAGGGTTTCATTGATCTAGATCTTGGAAGGAGGCCCCCATGATCTAAAAAAAATTGAAATGGATCTTGGGGGGGAGGCCCCCAAGATCTGAAAAATTGAAATGCCAGAAGAAAAATACAATAACACCCAATAAAAAAAACCACAAAGATTTTTTTTTTATTAAAATAGATAATAACTATAAAGGCTACATGAGGGCGGGCAATCTATCATTTTACAAAATGCAACTTGTTACTTATAGCTTTTTTTTCTTACATTACCACAGGTAAATTCCATGGGTGGGTAAATACCATGGGTGAATGAATACCATGGGTGGATGTCACTTACAATACCATGGGTAAATTCCATGAGTGGATAAATACCATGGGAGGATGAATACCAAGGGTGGATGCCACTTATAATACCATGGGAAAATATCGTGGGTGAATGAATATTATGGGTGGATGACATTTTCCATTTGCAAATTCCTCCCTCAAGAAGAAATGGTCCCCATTGCGTCAAGTTCTAAGAAGCATGTGTGGTTAACCCATAGCTATGATGAACGAAGATCTGAGGACAGAGATACCCTGTAATGCTTGTGACCAACTGTGAGACTGACAGTGTGCGGCCTAGAAAATGGACTTTGATCAATTGTGGGTTTGTGGATCACCCATAACCACGACAAACAAATATCCAAGTATAGAGATATCCTGTAATGTTTGTGACCAATTGTGATACTAACAGTGTGCAGCCTAGCAAATAGACTTCGATTACAAGGATTTTGTGTGCTTGACCCATAAACGTGATGCTGACTATTGATAAAGTAGCAAGTGCCTACAGAGCCTAGGGTGGGAGGGCACGTCTCCAAAGAACCCAAGATGGATGCTGCTATGTTGAAACTAATGAATGCGAAGCAGATGCCTACCAAAGTGGGTAGGAGGCCAAGTATCCAAAGGGAACTCGCTCTGAATGTTACTCCAGACTTAAAATGGACATAACTCAGTCAATATAACACAAAATATTTACCATAACCTATTTTTGGGAACAAAATGACCATTATGCATCTTCTCACATGTTTGAAATCCCTATCTGGACACTCTGGAAGCTTAGATTTGCGTTGCAATTGTTCTGTCGTCACAAAAGTTCTAAAAAAAAATAATTGATTTTAAATCAATGATATCTCCGTCATCTGAACTCCGATTTGACCAAATTTTTTTTAATTGGGTGATTTTTCAAGCGGAGCTTAGATCTGCAATTGCTTTTTCTAAAATCTACACAAAAATTGCAAAAATTGATAGGAGAGTCATTGTCCACGAATTGTCGTCAGAAAAGTTTCTACAACACAACTGATTTTAAATAAGCAATATCTCCCTCATCCGGACTTTTATTTGGCTGATTTAACTTGGGTATTTTTTTGCAAGGAATCTAGATATATTATTTTTTTGTAATTTTTTCACCAAAAACTTCAGATCTCATCTGCAAACTCGCCGCCCAAAAAATTCCTGCAAAAAAATGAAAAACAAAATCTTCCCGCTTTTCCCAAGAAAATGCTCTATGGAGGTCGTAGAACATGCATGAAGTTTGTTGAATATTGCTACAAAACTTTGAAACTGAAATATGTGTCAAACCTCGTTCCCATGGAGTCATAACCTGACTATGATACCACTAATCCAGATCTTGGTGGGAAGTCCCCAAGATCTAAAAAAAATATAATGGATCTTGGGGTGGGAGGCCCCCAAGATCTGAAAAATTGAAATGCCAAAAGAAAAAGAGGATAACACCCAATAAACAAAACCAAAAAGAAACTTTTTTTATTAAAACATATAATAACTATAAAGGCTACATTGGGGCGGACAATCTGTCCTTTTACAAAATGTGACTTGTTACTTATAGCCTTTTTTTCTTACAATACCACAAGAAAATTCCATGGGTGGGTAAATACCATGGTTGAATGAATACCATGGGTGGATTCCACTTACAATACCATGGGTAAATTCCATGAGTGTATAAATAGCATGGGAGGATGAATACCAAGGGTGGATGCCACTTATAATACCATGGGAAAATATCATGGGTGAATGAATACCATGGGTGGATGCCACTTACAATACCATGGGTAAATTCCATGGGTGGATGAATACCATGGATGGATGCCATTTCCATTTGGATCATTCATAAGAAGAAAAAAAAGAAGGTTGCAAAGAGCTTATTGCCGAAAGAATTCAATAAGGTTAAACCTCCCACATTTGATGGAGAAGTTAGAAAGAATGTAGAAGATAAATCATGGATTTTTGGCCTGAATAAATACTTCATAGTATATAATTAATTTGACAATATGAATGCATGAGTGGCCATATTTATCCTAAGAGGAAAATTTGACATTTGGTGGGAATACCTTAAGAATTCCAAGGGAAGTCGATGTTGGTTGTTAAAATTGTATTTTTAATCCACAACACTTACTTTTCAAACCAAGGCCTCATAGAATTTGAGGCGTAGCACAATTTATGCCAAAGGAACTTGTCAAATTCTACAAATCCTATCTCTACTCCAACAATCAATATTTCCAGATTCGGAAATGAAAATCACAATGAAAACCCCTTAATCACATTCCTGCACTATTAGCACAGTAGCACCGAGATCACTCTGGATGTTGGGATTCTTTTAGGATGTAAATAAAGACTTTAAATTAAATGTCCTTCTCAAAAATAAACTTAGGATTCAATGTTTATTCAGAACAAAACATACTCAGAAAGGAAATATGCAAAACACCAAACTATTCCTGTACTGAACCAAAATTTTCGATTAACCAGTTCCTGCAATACTTTAAATCATCAATCACTTGCACACTGCATGGGAAATAAAACATATATTCTGGTGCATTCATAGTACAAACCAAATAAGTGTGCTCAATTCAGAAATCACTCTTCCTTTCAAATGAACTTATAAAAGAAACTTTTCAAACCCTCAATCAAATCTCATGCTAGGATAAAAAAATCAAATCAACAGTGAACTCTTATTAAAGAGACTTTCCACACCTATGCATACAATAGTATAAGAAAGGAACCACCTATGTTTTAACCAATCCACTCATACAATATTGTGCTAGGCTTTCTCTACAATCTGAAACTAGGTCTTAATACAAATACCAACATTCCTTTCCTTGTGGTTAAAGAAGGAGACCCAATTTGTAACTTGGGATCATTCAATATTAAAAAGTTACACCAAGGAATATATTCATATACCACAAAGACATGAGACATCGATCTCGCTAATCAAGTTCTCTTAAGATCAAGAATCATTTATAAATGGAATGAAACCAAATAAATTATGAACATAAAAGACTCTCAAATGACTAACCTTAAAGGTTTGCCACAACTCCAGGCTTAAGAAAGCAGAGTATGTTCACCATGGACTTTTGATACTAGTTCGATCACCCAGGTCCCACATTATATCAACAAACTTTTCAATACAAGAAATAATCAAAATACACAAGCATAAATCGAATCTCAAACTTGCTATGACTTTAGCTCCCAAGCCCTATTTTCATTATTGACAGTTCTTACAGCAAAATAATGTAACAAAACTAACCACCGAGGGTTTGAATCCCTGTTAATAAATGATCCAAAGGTAAAACACAATGTTATAATGATTCTTCAAAACACACACACTCACCTACTTTCCAGATCTGGATTGAGATCCCTCCTCTCAAGAAAAAACACCCCATAAAATCACATTAAGCTAGGGTTTCATAATAGTTCACATACCAATCATTGAGAAAAACTCACACCAAAATAGCAAACATAATAAACACACACATTTCAATTTGTAAGGGAGAATGAGTTGGGTTGGCTGGGCCCTAGCCAACTAGAATGTTTCCCTATAAAGAAAAAGATATCAACTTATAAAGTGCAATAAATCATTCACGAGTTTAAACACAGAGATTATTTAAACCCGGTGTTAGAAAATTATATATTACAGAGCAATGGAACACATAAATATATTGCATAAATATAAACACAGAAAACACATAAAACAAGAGAGACGCAGATATACGTGGTTCACCCAATTTGGGCTACATCCACGGAGAAATAGCTAGTCCTTCCTTTTATATTATCCCGCAAAATGAAGAAATACAACCTACAAAAGGTCTGTTGTAATTCCCTCTTTGCTATCAATCTCCTCTCTCTTCTCCGCTCAGAATATACACCTACATAGACACAATACAATTCCCTCATATATAGCGAGGGGTTTCCTTCTAGGGCAAAAAACCCTAAATTAAACATAACTTCTACCATCAAATTTTTGCCCAATGAATGGCCCAGATTGACAATGAAATTACAAAATTTTACAAGGCAATTTTATATCTATTTTTAGCTTCGAGGGCGTTGCCCCTGATCCCTCGCCAGGGGGGTGGGTCCAAAGAATTGTCGTCTCCCCCCTTGGACCCCCCTGGCAACACACATAAACAGGCGGCGTTGCCGCCACATTATCAAAATGGGGTCCAATGCTGCGATAACTCTGAATAAAGAAGATAATTATGCTCCACACCCAACAATCCCCCACTTTGATATTGATTATATCAACTCCACCGCTGCTTCATTTTTTGGACAATGACTCCACTTTGGACCTAGTTGTTTCTCATCTTCATCATCATACTTGAAGACAAATTGAAACCAAGCATGTTGGGCATGGAATCCCCCCAAGGCATGTTTTGGGGCTTAAAGCCCAAGTTTTGACCAAATCTTTTGTAAAAGCTCTACGAATTATGGGCATGGAGTGCGAAGTCATAATAGAGTCACAAGGTTGTCCACCCTTGTTTTTTTAATTTAATGTCATCTTGATAGACCTACCCATGGTCTGCAGACCATGGGATTGTATAAATAGAGCGAGGCTCTAAGTGTAGAAAAGATATAGCATAACTAATAGAATGAAAGCATGAGGAGTCTAAGAGATTGAGTTGAAGTGTAAAGTGTGTCTTTGGGTCGTAGAGTAGGAGGACGCTTTGCAGATGAGTGCGCAAATACCTAGTAGTCCGCAGCTGAGTGCACGGACCCCTGCAGCTGAGTGCGCAGGGCAAGTCGAGTCTATAACCATTGGAAGAACTAATAAAGAGAAGTTTACCATATTTCTATGTATCTTTTCCTGTTTTAATGTATGATTAGGTATAAATTGCAAGTGTACTGTTTATTTGTTGCGCAGACTCATATGAATGTGTTATATAAATAAATATAACATAAGACATCTATTTAAGCGAAGATAATTGCCTAGGCATAGGAAGATAAGTAAGCTCTCAGGTGCGACTTAGGGGAATAGTGCAGAGCGTTGCTCTAGTGGCGTGGAAGCTCCACAGCCCCTGGTTAGGGCTACGCAAGGGCAAGTATATCAGGGCGTGAGGTCCTAGGAAGTGCGCGAAGTAGCCTGCACAAAGGGACTAACAGTTGGACCAGTTCAACCTCTCAGACATCTCAAGGGTGTGGAAACCTGGTTCCAGCACCCTCCCATACTACTTCAGGTCAGACCTCAGTCCGTGCTCCGCGCACTATTGCCGAAAGGGCCAGTAGTATAGGGATTTGTTTAGATAATTAACTCTAGACCTAGGTCAGGCCCCAACAAGCCAACAAATGGTTCTGTTTTCGGGACTAAGATCTACATAGAGATGTCTGATGTCGTATCACTAGAATCCAACAAAGAAAGGAATTGAAGATTGGTTGGACAGAAAGATTCACGAGTTCACGGCACAAGAAATTAGGAATCTATGACTATCAAAGGAAGAGTGGTTAGGCTGCTACTTATATATAGAGATCCATGAAATTTTCTTTGCATCTTTCCCCACTGAGCTATACGAGTGGATCGTGAAGCTAGCAGACAACCAAGGAAGGTGTAAGTTTGACAAACCTATTGTGTGGACTCCAGAATTGGTGCGTAGATTGGAAGAATCGGAGGATAAAATCATGCGCATTGTTGATCACTGGCTCGATTGAGTCATAGCGGGATTCATCACCGAGTTCGCGGTAGATACCTCAGTGAGCTATAGTGAGGCAGAACGATGCTTCCTCAAAGGGCTGCGAGGTAAGAACGTTAAATATTTGAACACTTGGATTGAAATTCTACTGTGTGAAAAACGAGTTATGCAAATAAATTGATGTTTGCGGCTACACAAAGTCGGATAATCTACAAAAATGAAGGTAATACAGAACTAGAAACCAACCCCTTGATTTCACCTCTGTGAGGGGGTGACTCTGTGAGGGGGTGAAGAAGAGCTTGCGAAGGTCTCACCAAGAAGTCTGATCAATTTGATAAGGCAGTGAATTATGTGCATACCACCCCCATCCACACCACCACCAGTTTCACTATCTTCACAACCATCTTCACCCATACCACCTCCACCACCACTGCAAAGAAATATGGCGAGCGCAATAATGTTTCCAGTGTTCAAGGGAGTAGGGAATGAAGATCCGTACTAGTTTTGGTTTGTGATAAAAGCTGTATGGTAAGCGTAGGGAGTCACGGATGACAATATCAAGAAAGCAACATTGGTCAGCACACAATGCTACCAAGCGAGACCCCTTGGGAGTTGGATCAAAGACTGAAGTGCATAATTCGTGAAGCTAACATGACGTTGATGGATGGACAACATCGTGAATGGTTTGTAGCATCGTTAATGCCGAATCTAAGGAATGTGCTGTCACAACAGACGCTAACCACTCAGGCCGAGGCCTTGGAGGTCGCGATGAGATTGCACGAAACCCTGATACAGGATCCCAACCTAGGAATTCAACAGATTCACGCACAGTTGAAAAACTTGTGCCTTGAGATGCAGAGCTTGAAACAAGACAGGACAGCTCGCCCATAAGTGCGTAATGAGGTATGGTGTGTAAAGTGCAAGGGTTAGGGACATGACAAGGACCACTGCCCGGTGTTCGCGAATTACCTCGCGGGAGGAGGACCAATTCCATTAAGACCGAAGGCACAAGAAGGACCGAGCGCAACACCTACATTATGGTGCGTGTTTTTTCAAATAGGAGGAAAGCATGCTACAGATAACTACCATTTATTGCAAAAGTACATGCAGAATTCAGAGCAGTTGTTCTGTAATTTCTATATATAAGTGGGACATGATGATCGCAACTGTAGAAGTTATGAGTTGATGATGGATCGGACTCCTACCTACAGAGTTCAGGCTGAAACACGACCCCTTGACCAGAATGCAGGGATGGTGCAAACCGGATTTCAGGGGCGCGGATGAGGCTGAGGTGGAGGAGGACCAGGAAGAGGTCGCGGGCAGCTGATATGTTACAATTGTGGAGAGCCAAGACATTATGCTCGCGATTTTACAAATCCAACGCGACCATCATGTTTGTATCGTACATTTTTTGATCACGAAATAGAGGATTGTCCCATGCTGATAGCATGGTTGTGCGATAAACGAGCACTCCAACCTCCCCCGACTCAGAACCTGCAAATAATGAGGTCTAAGTCACGCGAGGAAGACCCTAATGTAAATATCATCCTCCAAAGTGGAATTACGATAGGAGATGACAAAGGAAAGTAGCTTGAAGATAGTACTTAGGTTCGCAAGGCTCTAATGAAGGAACCAGAATTTGATTTGGAGCGCGCTAAGGAGACCTTCATGGAAGCCAAGAGGAGCTTCGTTGATGCCTCCACTTCAGGAAGTAAAGACAGACTAGAGCTGGAAATGGACCCATTGATGCTCACCACGTTCCTAGAAACATGCATGAAGCTGTTGCGTGACAGCAATCCTATAAAGGGGCTATAGCAACTCATAAATAGATGCGCTGGGACCGCGCAAGGAGAACCGTGCATAGTCTAGAAACTTGGAAAGCACACAACGTGAACAAGAAGGGAGATGAGATTGACCGTGCAGATTGGAGAATATGAGATGGACCAAGTGATTCTGGATCTAGGATTGGACACGAACGTCCTGCAAAAGCAGACATGGGAGTGCATGGGAAGGTCTACACTGCAATGGTCTCCTATCCAACTGCGAATGGCGAACCAAAAAAATCTCCCACCTAAAAGGAAATTACAAGGAATCACAGTAGATATCGATGGAGCAAGCGTGCTAGCAGATTTCGAAGTGATAGAGATTGTTGATGACAACAATCCCTACCCTGCGCTATTAGGAATAGATTGGGACACTGACATGAATGGGGTGATAAATCTGAAGAAGCGCAAGATGAATTTTGAGAAAACGTCTTTGCGCGTGGTTGTACCTTTGGACCCTACAGAAGGATCATGCTACATAGAGCCAATGTGCGGCTACAATAGTGACGATGACTTGGACTGCATCTACAAGATAACCGCATGAGAGCAAGGCTGGGTGAATCCGACCACGGATGGACGAATCTCATGGGAGTACAAAACCTCATGCACATCGGATTTAGATGCAGAAATAAAATGATGGCAGAACCAGTTACACGAGGTAACCACACTAACTGTAACATGATGATGAGATCGATGTGTTCTGTATCAACGGAGGTAAGGGAGATGCCTACGTATGATGAGTTGAGTAAGGTGGATGACTTCCTAAGCCAATTTGAAAGAGAAGTGCCGGAAAAATAATGTTTCGAAGCTTTGAAATGGGTACTACGCGATACGCCCGCGAGGTGGTGGGGTACGCACCAAAGAAGTTTTGAGGACTGGCGCAATTGCAGAAGGATGATGCGCATGCGGTTTGGGAAGCCTCAGAGGTGATTAACAGACAAGATGACTGGATGAAATGGTTTGGGCACCCACCTATCTAGATGGATACAGGCATATGGTACGAAACTTGCACGGATGCACACAGTCTTCGCATTAGGAGACACGGTCAGTAAGCAGGTGCAGGCAAGGCAATGGCGCGAACAACCCCTCCAGTTGGAACCACGGAGTATGGAAAGACCAAGTGCATAGAAGGTTATCCACGCAGAAGCCTTTAACAAAGTGTGCGAAGCACTGAACAAGGCCACAATGTGGAGCGGACTGACTGGGACCTGTGTGTACTATCGGTTCTATGGGCTTATAGGACCGCGTGCAAGAACCTGATGACATCGGCACCTCCAAGGTTGGAGTATGAAATGAACACTGTAATTCCCATAGAGCATGAAATTCCTAGTCCGCGCATGACAGCACCGGTAGATACGACAGTTCGTGGAACCTTGGAAGAAGAAATCCAACAGGGCAATTTTAGGCTCCAAGAACTTGAGAAAGAAAGGGTGCGATTAAGGAAGAAAAGTGCTCTGGTAGAAGCGGAAGTCAAGAAGCTAGAGGATGAGATAAAGGAAGATTTTCTTGATAAAAAGACCAAGGTAATAAGATAGGGTGCGCACGATCATGCTGACAAGTTTGAGGACTATCGCCGTGAATTGATCATTCTAATTCCTTGGCATGAGCCACACCTTACTAAGCGAATCAACCAGGGTGGCGTGTTGTAGATGATAAAGTGCACGATGCTACCAGTAACAATAAAAGGTGGTTATTTTCTAGGAAAAGTGTTGGATGATAGGATGAAACCCTATACAGGTGGTGTGACCACCTGACTAGATGAGGCAAGTATAGTCTTAGCGCTCCAAGCAATTCAAGAGGTGTGGGACTACAAACTACTCTGCTCAGGAGCTGCGCGATGTTGGAGCTGTGTGCAGAAGCAAAGAGTCACAAGATCCGCGACCACGCAAGGGGGGCTACATTGCCATGCAGGTTGGTCCGAATGTGACCGTTGGAGTCATATTCACGATGGGATGCTCGACTTGAGGCCAAATGGAGCGGGCGACAGGCATTTAAGATGCGATTTATGGGCAAGATTTGGGAAAATCTACCACCAAGGGAGCATTAATGAACCGGATTTGGGGGGAGCGGTCGAATTCAAATTCAAAAGGCGCTATAAATTACAAAGGGATGCCCAACAAACAACACTAGGTCATTTGCGAATTGAGCAGTTGTATAACCTCCGTAGCTTGAGCAAAGCCTATTTGACCTAGGCAGAACATTCATTGAGCCCCCATGTACACGAGTGATAGATTTCTGGTCGGACACGATGGCAACATCTAAGGAATTCATGCATATCACAGAGATGACTGCCAAAGAGGCCATGCAGGCCCTGACTGTGGGAGATGCTCCTAAAGGCGTCGGGGTTGTGGTAGAAATCCCAAAATAACTGCACATGCCAAGACCAAAGAAAGACAAATAGGCAATGGTTCCTATATGGGTGTCCCTGCGAAACCTGTTACGCATGAGGCTAACGATGGAAGAAAAGGGGAAAGTCGTTAACATAGAAACTGACGAGGAGGAGGAAGTCCTAGAGGACCTCGTCATCGAAGAAGACGAGGATGAAGGCATGGAGGAGGAAACTGAGCCTACGCACCCTCCAACAAAGCTGCCCACCTATATCCCCCCACAAAAGGGGAAGGCTAAAGTGCCCAAGGATCTTGACGAGAGCAAGAGCTCTCTCTAGACCCCGCTCCTCCCAGACAACATCATTTTTTAGGGCACGCACCTGGGACGGGTGCCTAGTTTAAAATTTGAAGATTGGGACCTCACTAACCATGAGAAGTTCCCTCACCTAGAGACCACACAGCTTATGAAGCCTAAGCAGAACACCACGACGGGGGTTACCGAATTAGAGCCGCGAAAGTGGTTGTGCGGAGTGGAAAAGGCAGGGCTACTAAACCTGCTTTGGGTGTCGCATTTCCACCGTGCCCCAATAACAACTTTCGTCATCAGGCAGCTGCTCTGCCTAGTGCATGGTGGGTGTTTGTGGCTGGAGGAGCCCATCCCCATCATGGAACATTTGATTCACCGCATCACCTAGCTGCCATGAAAAGGAGAGGACCCCACAGATATCTCGGAGGGGAAAAGCAGTGACCTGGCCATCACGGAGGCCATGAAGAAGAAGTATAAACTGGAAAAGAAGAAGAGGGGCTACGTCATATCCAACATCAATGACAAAGCAGTAAGAGTGGCAACCCAAATTCTAGCAGGTAAGGTTATGTGCAAGTGCTGCGCGGACGAGGCACCCGTGCTGGTGGTAGCACTCGCTGATCAGTTCGCGGAGGGGGTCCAGTTTAACTGGTCCGAGTTCCTCTGCAAGGAATTGTTGGAGAATTGTCGTGAAGCTCAGGAACAAGGCAAAATGTTCCACTATGCATGGCTTCTGCCGTCGATAATGCTCGTGGCAGGGGAATTTCTGGAGGATAGTCATTTCCCCACAATTGACAAGGATCTGCTGGAGGCCGCGAAGTACGCTTCGCTCTGGGCTACAAAGGATGCAAACAGGATCCGTGATAGTAAGATATTATGGGTGTTCATGGAGATGAAACTTAGAATGGGGATCAACCGCAAGCCGCGGTTATCACCCACTATTTACAATAGGCTACAAAGTTTTACAGAGTTTAAGGCGGACCTCCACAACATATACATCAGAGCGCGCAAGGACCTAGCCAAGAAATGGATAGAACTACCCTTTGTGGCCATGGATGATGTAATCTTTAATGTACTGGAGACATGGTCACCGGGGTAGAGCGCTCCAGACATTGCGGCAATGGAGAAGTTTGCGGTGCAAAGAAAGAAAGAGGAGGCCAAACTGCGCATGGCATAGTTATCCGAGAAGAGAAGGAAGGAGGCAACGACAGTAGAAGTGCAGGAGGCACGGGATGCTACACAAACAGTAGATGAACAGAAAAAGGCAACAGTAGTAGTAGGAGTGCAAGAGGTAGATGTGAAGGCAGGAAGCATAGGAAGAGGAGGGAGATTCAGACCCATAAACCGCGACAACAAAGCTGAAGCGCCAGCACCCAACCGAGTGGACAAGGCCACACAAGAAGGTCAAGGAATCGAAGTTGTCTATTGACCTGATCACCCTTATCGAGTGTGATCTGCACGACATCGGCGAGACAATGCGCGATGTCACCTCCGAAGCCCTCCAAAATTTTATGTAGGAGAACCAGATTGTGTTGGGGGCCCTCAGAGTGTAGCTGCAAGAGTTGTAGGTGCGCACTCCTCAGGTGGGTATCCTTTTGACCAGCTCATAGTCGGTACAACTGCAGCAGAGCAAATGCTACGCGCTTGGGTGAAAAATACCATAGTGTTGCCAGAAAGGGCACTGGTGACAACAAATGAGGCCGACAGGCCTACGATTAGTGCATTGAAGGGCATTAGCATCAACATGGCTGCACTCCTGTGGGAGACATTATACGTTCTACAAGATGGGATTACTACAGAACTGCGGGCTAGGGAGAGCTGCGCATTGTAAGTACTATGCAAGCAAAAAATCAACATGGAATAGTTGAGCATGTAGCGCGACGAATTGGTGTCGCAGAATCGATAGCTGGTATAGGTACTAGACGAATCTTTTCAAAGTGTCCCTGAGTTGGACATCCCAGCAGACACACCAGGAGAGGCGCGCATCCACAGGCTAGCAGCAGGGGTGCACGAGGCGCGGGAGGAAATGACAAAGGTTCAGCTAGAACTGAACCTTCAGATCACAGAGTTGTAGTTAAAGGCACAACTATCCACTCCTCTAGAAGTGAGAAAATACCGTGCTAGCACTATTACAGTGGGGCTAAACGAGATCGGCAGTGCAGTGTGAGATTGTACCAGAATGTTGGAGGAGTCCTTTGAGGTCCTCACGAATCTGCAAGATGATCCCAACATCCAGTGCTTGGAGACAAAGGCGCGAGAACTCCAGCAGTAGTATGACAGCGTGAAAGTAACAGTGCAGATGATGGCCCTCACTCAGAGGCTCGCGTGGATGCAATAGGCCAAAGCACTGAAAGAACATGTGGGCATGACACGGTACAAGGAAGCAATCCTGAAGGCGCGCGTTTAGCCTTGGATCAATGAGGCCTTCACCATCACTGCAACAATTGAAGGTAAGCTTGCACAAATCTAGGGGACACAGGGATAGACACCGTGGTCTCGGAACAACGCTTCCAAGAGATCCAACAAGCAGTTTCTCAGTGCACTGCCGACCTTGCATTGGTTCGGACACAGTTGGAGGGACTCCACGCAAAGATCTCCGCGCCGACAGAGTGACTCAAGGGTGAGTCACGATGTTTGTGTGGGGGGCTTGCTGGGCATAGAATCCCCCAAGGCATGTTTTGGGGCTTAAGCCCAAGTTTTGACCAAATATTTTGTAAAAGCTCCGCGAATTATGGGCGTGGAGCGCGAAGTCATAATGGAGTCACAGGGTTATCCGCCCTTGTTTTTTTAATGTAATTTTGACTTGATAGACCTACCCATGGTCCGTGGACCATGGGATTGTATAAATAGAGCGAGGCTCTAAGTGTAGAAAATATATAGCATAACTAATAGAATGAAAGCATGATGAGTCTAAGAGACTAAGTCGAAGTGTAAAGAGTGTCTTTGGGTCGTAGAGTAGGAGGAGGCTCTACAACTGAGTGCGCAGAGGCCTAGTAGTCCGCAGCTAAGTGCGCAGGGCAGGTCGAGTCTGTAATCGTTGGAAGAATTAATAAAGAGAAGTTTACCATATTTTTGTGTATCTCTTCCTGTTTTAATGTATGGTTGGGTATAAATTTCAAGTGTACTATTTATTTGCTGCACGAACTCATATGAATGTGTTGTATAAATAAATATAATGTAAGACATACATGAAGATAATTGCCTAAGCATAGGAAGATAAGTAAGCTCTTAGGTGTGACTTAGGGGAATAGCACAGAGAACTGCTCCAGCGGCGCGGAATCTCCACATCCCCTGGTTAGGGCTACATGAAGGCAAGTATATCAGAGCACGAGGGCCTGGGAAGTGTGCGAAGTAGCCTGCATGAAGAGGATAACAGTTGGACCAGTTCAACCTCTCAGACATCTTAGGGGTGCAGAAACCTGGTTCCAACACCCTCCCATACTACTTCGGGTGAGACCTTAATCAGCACTCCGCGGACTGTTGCCGAAAGGGCCAGTAGTACAGGGATTTGTTTGGCTAATTAACTCTGAACCTGGGTAAGGCCCCAACAAGCCAACAAAGCAGAATCTCATTTTCTCCCCGGTTACAACTTTTGTTAACATATCTGCAGGATTCTGGCTAGTGTGTATCTTTTATAGCTTCAATTTTCCATCTTCCAAAACTAGCCGTATGAATTGTACTTGAGCTGTATATGTTTAGTCTTGGAATGAAATGCAGAGTTCTTTGCAAGATGTATGGCACTTTGGTTGTCACTGTATAACCTTACCAACTCCTACTTCTTACCCAATTCATCTAGAAACCTTTGTAACCAAATCATTTATTTAATTGTACTTGAGCTGTATATGTTTAGTCTTGGAATGAAATGCAGAGTTCTTTGCAAGATGTATGGCACTTTGGTTGTCACTGTATAACCTTACCAACTCCTACTTCTTACCCAATTCATCTAGAAACCTTTGTAACCAAATCATTTATTTGCTAGCCTTTGTAGCAGCAACATACTCTGCTTATGTCGTTGAGAGTGGAAAAACAATTTGTAGTTTTGAAACCCAACTGACAGTTGTTCCACCTACAGTAAACACATACGTTGTGGTGCTCCTACTGTTATCTCTATCACCTGCCATATTTGCATCAACATATCCTTGTAGAGAAATGTTTAAACCACCAAAGCATAATGCTCGATTTTTGGTACCCCTTAAATAACTGAGAATCCACTTCACCGCCATCCAATGTTCTTTTCCTAGATTGTTCATGTACTTGCTTACAACTCCCATTGCATGTGCAATATCAGGCATTATGTAGACCATTGCATACATTAAGCTTCCAACTGCTGATGCATATGGAATTTTAGACATATAAGTCATTTCTTCCTGAGTCTTGGGACACACCTCCTTACTTAGTTTTAAATGGCTAGCCAAAGGTATAATAACTGGTTTTGCATTCTACATATTAAATCTTTTCAACACCTTTTGTATGTACTCACTCTGAGACAATGTTAATTTTGGATTCTTCCTCCCTCTAGTTATTCTCATACCAAGGATTTGTTTTATAACACCCAAATCCTTCATTGCAAATGAGTTTGCCAATTTTCTTTTGAGCACATTTATTTCCCACATGTTAAAACCTGCAACAAGCATGTCATCTACATACAATAACGAGATAATATAGCTGCCATCATTTTCCTTTTGAGATAAACACAATGATTAGAGTGACATCTAGTATAACCTTGTTCAGACATAAACCTATCAAATTTTAGATACCACTGCCTTGGATCCTGTTTTAAGCCATACAAGATCTTCTTCAACTTGCACACTAGTTTCTCCTTCTCTTTTACCTCATATCCTTGTGGTTGCTGCATATATATCTCTTCCTCCAAATCCCCATGGAGAAAGGATGTATTTACATCTTACTGCTCAAGATGAAAATCTTCAGCTGCTACTAAACTTAAAATAGTTCTGATTGAACAGGAGAAAATATTTCATCAAAGTTTATACCCTTTTCCTGTGCAAACCCCTTCACCAAAAGTCTAGCTTTATACCTTTTTCTACCTCCATCTTCTTCCTTCTATTAAAAAATTATATATTATAGAGCAATGGAACATATAAAATATATTTGCAGAAATATAAACACATAAAACAAGAGAGACACAAATATACATGGTTCACCCAATTTGGGCTATGTCCATGGAGAAACAGCCAGTCCTTCCTTTTATATTATCAAGAAAACTGAAGAGATACAACCTACAATAGATCCGTTGTAGTTCCCTCTTCGTTCTCACACAATCTCCTCTCTCTTTCTAACTCAGAATATAGATCTACATAGACGCAATACAATTCCCTCATATATAGCGAGGGGTTGCCTTCTAGAGCAAAAAACCCTAAATTAAACATAACTTCTATTGTCAGATCTCTGACTAATGAACGGCCCAGATTGACTACGAAATTACAACATTTTACAAGGCAATTTTACATCTATTTTTAGCTTCGGGAGCGCAAATATTATGGGCGGTGTTGCCACCACATTACGAACAAGGGTCCAATGTGGTGATACCTATGAATAAAGAAGATAATCAGGCTCCGCACCCAACACCTTCAACCTGTAAACCCATTTATTCTACAATGTTGTTTTACCTGCAGGCAACCTGACTAAGTCCCAAGTCTAGTTATGTGCTAAAGAGTCCATCTCTTCCTTCATGACCTGCTCCCACTTCTTCCTAGTTTCTACCTGCATTGCTTCTTCATAACATTTTGGTTCACCAAAATCATTCTACAATACATAATATAATGAAGGAGAGTATCGTTCAAGGGGTCTACTTATCCTGGTAGATCTTCTAACACCACTTTTAGGTGTTTGAGGCACTTGTTGTTTCTAGGTTGCATCTTTTGTTGTTCTATCTATTGATCATTATGATTTTTAGACACCTTCACTTTTTCTGTGATCTCATAAAGCACTTTGTATTCTCTGTTTTCTTTTTCATGTTTCTTTTCCTGCATCTAATCCTTATACAAAACCTTTTCATTGAATATGACATCTTTGCTCCTAATGATTTTGTGTTTTTCATAATCATAAAAGTGATAACCAAAATCATTAACACCATATCCAATAAAGGTACATTTCTTTGATTTTTCCTCGAGCTTTGTTCTATTTTCTTTACTAATGTGGACAAAGGCTTCACAAACAAAAGAATTTAAAAATGAGTATTTTACCTTTTTACCTATCCATGCCTCCTTTGGAAAACCACCATCCAAGGAACTTGAAGGCCCTCTATTTATTAGATAAACAACAATATCTACAACATCCACCCAAAATTGTAAAGGAAATCCTACATGCAATCTCATGCACCTTGCACGCTCCATGATTGTCCTGTTCATCCTTTCTGACACACCATTTTCTTGTGGTGTTCCTGGAACTGTCTTCTCTTTGTGAATTCCATTCTCCGAACAATACCTATCAAACTCTTTTCTACAATATTCACCTCCATTGTCTGATATGGGACACTTCAACATTTTTCTTGTCTCATTTTCAACCAAAGCTTTCCATTTCTTGAAAGTATCAAATACATCGGATTTATTTCAAATACAATAAATTTAGGTTTTTCTTGTTGCATCATCAATAAAAGTAACATAATAATGAGAGCCACTGAGAGATGATACATGAGTAGGTCCCCATACATCTATATGCACAAGCTCTAATTTTTCACTCCTCTTTTCTTTCCCAACTCTCAGGAATCTGGTTCTCTTTTGTTTTCCATAAACACAATTCTCAGAGAATTCCAAATCAACATGCTTCAGACCTCGCAACAAATTTCTTGAGTAAAGAATCTGCGTCCCCTTCTCACTCATGTTCCTGAGCCTATGATGCCACAATGTCGTATCTTCTCTTGTAGAGGTTAAAGAATTGACAGAATTAGAAATACCATTGCATAAATACAATGTACCAACCTTTTCTCCTTTTGCTATTACGAAGGCTCCTTTAGTGATCTTTCAAGTTTTATCTGTAAAAGTATTTACACATCCTTCACCTCCGAACTACCCTGTTGAAATCATATTTTTCTTCAGATATGGAACATGCCTTACCTCCTTCAACAACCATTGATTTCCATTATGCTATTTTATGAAAATTGTACACATTTTAATGATTTTATAGGGTTTATCATCACCTAATTGAACCTATCCAAAATATCCTTGAACATAATCATGAAAATGTTTCCTATCAGGTGTGGCATGGAATGAGGCCCCTGAATCTATCACCCAGGAATCAATAATATTTTCTGATGAAAGAATCAAAGCATCTTGCAACAAATCAGTTGTCACATTCACTTCATGATTGTTTTCTTGTTGTGCGTCTCCTTCTTTTCCCTTCTGAGACTTGTAGTATTTCTTCAAGTGTCCTTTATTACCGCATTTATAGCACATTATCCCCGATCTGGACTTGGATCTTCCTTTCCTTGACTTACTGCGATATCCTAAGCTCTTTCCTCTTTCCATTTTTCTTCCCATAGTCTTTGCAGTCAAAGCATTACCTGATGTCTCATTAGATATTTTTCGTCGCATTTCCTCGCTAAGGATTGCACCAACAACATCATCAAACTTTAAAGTACTAGATCTAGAGAGAGAGTTACTAATGGCCATAACTAAACCATTCCAACTTTTTGGCAATGACCATAGAAATAACAGAGCCCTAACTTCATCATCAAAAGTTACCCCTATAAAACTTAACTGACTAGTAACTGTATTAAATTCATTTAAATGATCAACAACAGATCCTCCTTCTAACTTCTTCATATTAGATAAAAAATTCATAATAAATACCTTATTTGAGGCCAAGGGTTTTTCATATAGTTTGGCCAATGCTGACATGAAACCCTCGGTTATCGTTTCCTTTGAAATATTAAAGGCTACCGACACTGCTAGGCACAGTCGTATTGTTCCAAGTGCCTCTCTATTGAGAATATCCCATTCTGTATCTATCATAATTTTCGACTTCTTTGTCTTTCCACTCAATGGTAGGTACAGATATTTGTGATACAAGTAATCTTCCATCTGCATCTTCCACAGCTAGTAGTTTTGGCTGTTAAATTTTTTGACCCTAAACCTACCATCTTCTACCATTACTCCCACTCGATCCAGGAACCCTTCTCTCATGTGAGTTTATCAGCCAAATAGACCTTCAGCTCTAATACCAATTGTTAGAAAATTATATATTACAGAGAAATGGAACACATAAATATATTGCAGATATATAAACACAGAAAACACATAAAACAAGAGAGACACAGATATATGTGGTTCAACCAATTTGGGCTATGTCCATGGTGAAACTGCCAGTCCTTCCTTTTATATTATCTAGCAAAATGAAGAAATACAACCTACAACAGATCCGTTGTAATTCCCTCTTCGCTCTCAATATCCTCTCTCTTCTCTGCTCAAAATACACACCTACATAGACACAATACAATTCCCTCATATATAGCGAGGGGTTGCCTTCTAGGGAAAAAAACCCTAAATTAAACATAATTTCTACCATCAAATTTCTGCCTAATGAATAGCCTAGATTGACTACGAATTTACAATATTTTACAAGGCGATTTTACATCTATTTTTAGCTTTGGGGGCATTGTCCCTGATCTCCCGTTGGGGGGGGGGGGCGTCTCCAAAGAATCGTCGTCGCACCCCCCCCCCGCCCCCCGAGACCCCCCCCTGGCAGCACACATAAACGAGTGGTGTTGCTGCCACATTACGAAATGGGGTCCAATGCAGAGATACCTATGAATAAATAAGATAATCAAGCTCCACACCCAACAATATCCCACTTAGAGACTGATTATGCAACTCCATCGCTGCTTCATTTCCTGGAAAATGGCTCCACTTTGGACCTGCCTATTTCTCATCTTCATCACCACACTTGAAGACCAATTGAAACCGAGCATAATCTCAATTTCTCCATGGTTACAACTTTTGTTAACATATCTGCAGGATTTTGGCTATTGTGTATCATTTCCAGCTTCAACTGTCCATCTTCCAACACTGACCGTATGAAATGGTACTTGAGCTATATATGTTTAGTCTTGGAATGAAATGCAGAGTTCTTTGCAAGATGTATGGCAATCTGGTTGTCACTGTATAACCTTCCCAACTCCTACTTCTTACCCAATTCATCTAGAAACCTTTGTAACCAAATCATTTCTTTGCTAGCCTCTGTAGCAACAACATACTCTGCTTCCGTCATTGAGAATGCAACATCACTTTGTAGTTTTGAAACCCAACTAACAGTTGTTCCACCTATAGTAAACACATACCCTGTGGTGCTCCTCCTAGTATCTCTATCACCCACCATATCTGTATCAACATATCCTTGTAGAGAAGTGTTTAAACCACCAAAGCATAATGCTTGATTTGTGGTACACCTCAAATACTTGAGAATTCACTTCACCACCATTCAATGTTCTTTTCCTGGATTGTTCATGTACCTTCTTACAACTCCCACTGCATGTGCAATATTAGGCCTTGTGTAGACTATTGCATACATTAAGCTTCCAACTGTTGACGCATATGGAACTTTAGACATATAATCCATTTCTTCCTGAGTCTTGGGACACACCTCCTTACTTAGTTTGAAATGGCTAGCCTAAGGTATAATAACTGGTTTTGCATTCTGCATATTAAATATTTTCAACACCTTTTGTATGTACTCTCTCTAAGACAATGTTAATTTTTTATTCTTCCTCTCTCTAGTTATTCTCATACCAATGATTTGTTTTACAGCACCCAAATCCTTCATTGTAAATGAGTTTGCCAATTTTCTTTTGAGCACATTTATTTCCTGCATGTTAGAACCTGCAACAAGCATGTCATCTACATAAAATAACAATATAATATATCTGCCATCATTTTTCCTTTTGAGATAAACACAATGATCAGAGTGACATCTAGTATAACTTTGTTCAGACATAAACCTGTCAAATTTTAGATACCGCTATCTTGGAGCCTGTTTTAAGCCATACAATCTCTTCTTCAACCTGCACACTACTTTCTCCTTCCCTTTTACCTCATATCCTTGTGGCTGCTACATATATATCTCTTCCTCCAAATCCCCAAGGAGAAAGGTTCTCCTTACATCTAACTGCTCAAGATGCAAATTTTTAGTTGCTACTAGACTTAAAATAGTTCTGATTGAAGTTATTTTAACAATAGGATAAAATATCTCATCAAAGTCTATACCCTTTTTCTATGCAAACCCCTTCACCAAAAGTTGAGATTTATGCCTTTTTCTACCTCCATGTTCTTCCTTCAACCTATAAACCCATTTATTCTGCAATGTTGTTTTACCTGCAAGTAACCTAACTAAGTCCCATGTCTGGTTATGTGGTAAGGAGTCCATCTCTTCTTTCATGGCTTGCTTCCACTTCTTCCTGTTTTCTACCTGCACTGCTTCTTCATAACATTCTGGTTCACCAGAATCAGTCAACAATACATAATATAATGAAGGAGAGTATCGTTGAGGGGGTCTACTTATCCTGGTAGATCTTCTAACACCACTTTTAGGTGTTTGAGGCACTTTCTATTATTATGGTTGCAGTTGTTTTTGTTCTGGCTATTGATCATTATGATTTTCAAGCACCTTCACTTTTTCTTTGATCTCATCAAAGACTGTGTATTCTTTGTTTTCTTTTTCCTGTTTCTCTTCCTGCATCTGGTCCTTATACAAAACCTTTTCATTGAATATGACATATCTTCTCCTAATGATTTTGTGTTTTTCATAATCATAAAAGAGATAACCAAAATCATTAACACCATATCTAATAAATGCATATTTCTTCGATTTTGCCTCAAGCTTTGTTCTATTTTCTTTATTAAAGTGGACAAAGGCTTCACAACCAAAAGACTTTAAAAATGAGTATTTTATCTTTTTACATGTCCATGCCTTCTCTAGAATACCACCATCCAATTAACTTGAATACCCTCTGTTTATTATATAAACAACAGTATCTACAGCATCTGCCCAAAATTTCAAAGGCAATCCTGCATGCAATCTCACGCACCTTGCACATTCCATGATTTTCATATTCATCCTTTTCTGACACAACATTTTCTTGTGGTGTTCCTGGAACTGTCTTCTCTCTGTGAATTCCATTCTCTGAATTTTCCTATCTCATTTTCAACCTTTTTCCTATCTCATTTTCAAAGAAAGCTTTCCATTTCTTGAAAGTATCAAATACATCAGATTTATTTCGAATACCATAAATCCAGGTTTTTCTCGTTGCATCATCAATAAAAGTAACATAATAATGAGAGCCACAGAGAGATGATACCTGTGCAAGTCCCCATACATCTATATGCACAATATCTAATTTTTCGCTCTTCTTTTCTTTCCCAACTCTGAGGAATCTAACTCTCTTATGTTTTCCATAAACACAATTCTCACAGAATTCCAAATCAACATGCTTCAAACCTGGAAAAAAATTTCTTGAGTGAAGAATCTGCATCCCCTTCTCACTCATGTGCCCGAGCCTATGATGCCACAATGTTGTATCTGCTCCTATAGAGGTTAAAGAATTAACAAAATTAGAAATACCATTGCATAAATATAATGTACCAACCTTTTCTCCTTTTGCTATTACCAGGGCTCCTTTAGTGACCTTCCAAGTTTTATTTGTAAAAGTAGTTACACAGCCTTCACCTCCCAACTACCCTATTGAAATCATATTTTTCTTCAAATCTCGAACATGCCTTACCTCCTTCAACAACCATTGATTTCCATTCTACTATTTTATGAAAATTGTACCCATTCCAATGATTTTATAGGGTTTATCATCACCCAATCAAACCTGTCCAAAATATCCTTGAACATAATCATGAAAATGTTTCCTATCAAGTGTGGCATGGAATGAGGCCCCTGAATCTACCACCCAGGCATCAATAATATTTTCTAATGAAAGAATCAAAGCATCTTGCAACACATCACCTGTCACATTCGCTTCATGATTGTTTTCTTGTTGCGCATCTCCTTCTTTTCCCTTCTGAGACTTCCAGCCTTTCTTCAGGTGTCCTTTATTCCCGCATTTCTAGCACACTATCCCCGATCTAGACTCGAATCTTCCTTTCCTTGGCCTACTGCGATGTCCTAGGCTCTTTCCTCTTTCAATTTTTATTCCCCTAGTCTCTATAGTCAAAGCATTACCTGATGTCTCACCAGAGCTTTTCCGTCGCATTTCCTCACTAAGGATTGCACCGACAACATCATCAAACTTTAAAGTGCTATATCCAGAGACAGAGTTACTAGTGGCCATAACTAAATCATTCCAAATTTATGGTAATGAGCACAGAAATAACATATCCCTAACTTCATCATCAAAAGTTACCCCTACAGAACTTAACTGATTGGTAACTATATTAAATCCATTTTAATCATCAGCAACAGATCCTCCTTCTGACATCTTCATATTAAATAAATGCTTCATAACAAATACCTTATTTGAGGTTGAGGGTTTTTTATATAGTTTGGCCAATTCCGACATTAAACCCTCTATTTTAATTTCCTTTGAAATATTAAAGGCTACCGACACTGCTAGGCACAGCCGTATTGTTCCAAGTGCCTTTCTATCGAGAATATCCCATTCTATATCTGTCATACTCGTCTGCTTCTCTTTCTTTCCACTCAATGGTAGGTACAGATCTTTATGATACAAGTAATCTTCCATTTTCATCTTTTGCAGTTGGTAGTTTTGGCCGTTAAATTTTTCAACCTAAACCTACCATATTCTGCCATTGCTCCCACTCGAACTAGGAACCATTCTCTCATGTGAGTTTATCATCCAAATAGACCTTCGACTCTGATACCAGTTGTTAGAAAATTATATATTACAGAGAAATTGAACACATAAATATATTGCATAAATATAAACACATAAAATACATAAAACAAGAGAGACACAGATATATGTGGTTCACCCAATTTGGGCTACGTCCATGGAGAAACAACCAGTCCTTCCTTTTATATTATCTAGCAAAATGAAGAAATACAACCTACAGCAGATCCGATGTAATTCCCTCTTCACTCTCAATCTCCTCTCTCCTCTCTGCTCAAAAAACACATCTACATAGAGGGGTTGCCTTCTAGGGGGAAAAACCTTGAATTAAACATAACTTCCACCATCAGATTTCTGCCTAATGAATGGCCCAGATTGACTATGAAATTACAACATTTTACAAGGAAATTTTACATCTATTTTTAGCTTCGGGGGCGCTTCCCCCAATCCCACACCGGGGGGATTCCAAAGAATTGTCGTCCCCCCCCTGGACCCCCCTGGAAATGCACATAAACGGGCGACATTACTGCCACATTACGAAATGGGGTCCAATGCAGCGATACCTCTGAATAAAGAAGATAATCAGGCTCCTCACCCAACACCTGGAATTAAAGCTCCTTTTTATTAATGAAGTATCTTCTTAATACATCCAATACAGAAGGATCCAGCTCCAGAGGAGATCTAAACGATATCAATATTTGACACAATAGATACAGAGTAACCAATAGTATTGATAGCCTATACTTTCCTATGAATCAATATTTATACATCTTTACAGCAAATACTTGGCCACATCGAGCCATCTTCTCATAGAACAAAAAGGGATTTCATTACTAAAAAATTCCTAACAATAGGCCTCTCCAAAATACATCATTGGTTCGTTCATACTCTATTTTATCTCAAGTTGTCTTCAGTGCGAGGAGACTAAAACTACAGTTTCTCTGTTGGATACCAAGGGTGAGAAGCACACACTTTCTTCCTAGGTTTCCATAAAGACCTTATCTTCGACAGCTCACATTGACTGACATAAAAACTTCTTTATCTGATGGTCATCCTAAAATGGTGCAGGAATCGAGCTTAGACTAGTGCAAGAATCTCTAGGTTGATTGCTACTTTTGCCAAATACACTTCAAACTATATTAAATGACAAATATCGACAAAATATCCTAGGGTAACATGAATACAGACACATAATTATAATAAATGTTAATCTATTGATCTTTCCTTTAAAGATGAGCAATCTTTACCCAAATTCTCATGGATATATTAAAAGAGACTAAAAATACATACATAAAGGTTTTTTTCAAGTCGTGAAACAGAGGATAAGATGGGGTTCTATAGGTAAAAATTAGTTCACTTATGGGGCCTAACAGTCGAGAGAACAAAATGACTTGGAATAAATTCAAAAATATTTTATAGATAAATACTTATCTAAAAGGGCCCATGGGGCTTTGGATTGACGGTGAATGGGTGCATTGTTAAGGCACTCCTTGCGATAGGTCACTGGTTCAAATCCCCCATGGGTACTTAGGTTAGTCTTAACTAGAAAAAAAAAAAAAATACTTATCTAAAAGGTATTATGATGGAAAAATCAAGGAATTTCATGAACATAATTTGATGCAACTCCCATGGATTCATATGCTAATATATTTATAGAGATTATGAGATATGTGCCTTACATCAAGAATGTGAAAGTGAAAATACAACAATTTATCAACAGCTTACCATAGTATTATCAAGATAGAATTGTGTTTCATGAGCCAAGAGCACTCAGACACTGATCCATATTGGATCATTATATTAGTTATCATACATCTCGATGCTTTCAAAGTGGAAAAAGTGGAGGAATTATCTCAGAGGACCATTTTTACTAATGGGATCCAATTTGAAAAATTGGTATTTGAAACCTTTTGGGAGCATTTTGAGGCATCAAACGACGTTTTTTGGGGGGTAAGAATTTTCCACCTTAGATTTGTTCCTTTTACTCCTATTCTAAACATAGATACCTTTCCAACAACACAATAATCACGTCAATCAGAGTCCATATGAGAAATTTATGCCACTTAGAAGTTAACCTTCTGTTGTGCCCTACAACAACCCCCCATTTCATATTATTCTTATTTACAAAAAATTAACATATGGAATGGGTCCCTTTTAAAAATTTTGGCATCAATGCTTGCATGTTCAAAAAAGGCCGCATAATCAAATGAGCTTTCATGTAGTTAAGCCTTTTTGGGATATTAATGTTTCAAATAATAAATAATCTTTTATTATTGCGATAAAGCGATCGCAAGATCGCATATCGCAACAACATGAGAGATGCATTCAAATGGCATTTTGGTCTCTGCCGATGCGATATCGCTATCGGAGATCGGCAATGTTACATGCATACCACTAACGGCACATAACTCATGCCCCGACGCGACGCGATATCGGCGATCGGCTATCGGCGATACCTCATGTGAAACCGCTTTATGATTTAAATCCCGACCCGATGCGATATCGCTATCGGCCGTCGGCAGAATTCCACGTACTTCGGTGAGGCACCCGGTTCCTACCCCCGATGCGATGCGATATCGCAATCGGTAACCCCAAACCATTGTATATGCGCCTACTTCTGTTTCCATGCGCTAGCCCGATGCGATATCGCTTATCGGCTGTCGGCACGATCATTTGGTGATAATTGTGCAGCACCTATTCCCCGAAGCGATGCGATATCGCTCATCGGTGGTCGGCAGTCTTAAAAGCCATCACTTAAAGCTTTAATTTTATATTCATATCCGGTTGACAAAGCGCGAATCCCAAAATGCCGTTAATGCAAGGGATAAGGTAATGCATGTGTATTTAAAATATTTTGCCCCTTCGATTAATGAACACCTGCGTTTAACCGCCAGAATATCTGTTGCACGCTTAAGTGAGTCATTCACCTGGATAACGGTGTAATCATCACATTTAATGGGTAGTAGGCCTCAAATCACCATTAATGCATCTGCAATATCCTCTCAGCAATTGGATCCGCAGCCACTTTTGAAAATTAATCTTGGCACGCTTCAAATGATATATCTATCCCGCTGTGAAGCGTCATTGTTATTATGTTATTACGATTTCTCTTGCAATTGTGTAGAATTCGTCTTCTGAGAGAAGCTTAAGCATGATGGGGAAAAGATCCAAGAGGGCTACGGGCTCTGCTGTTACACCTGTAGCAGGTCAAGCTGCCGCAGATAAGAAAAAAGGCCTCATTTCAGATACTACGTGCACTGGTCTTAACAAGACTACATGGCAGGGCACATATAATTTACTAGAAGCTGAGCAACCGCAAGTTTCAGTGACAGTGGCTACTGCAGACTCACTCAAAAAGTCTGATGCAACTCTCAAAGAGCTGGCTGATTCCTTTCTTCACAGAATAGCGGCCAGAGAGCAAGTCCTTCCCTACACTGATGTAGTGCGATGGGCAATCGAGGAAATTCCAATCATTGACAGAACGTTCCACACCAGAGATGGACGGATTTTCGGGTCGTTCAAGCCAGAGCACCTGAGGGAAATGTATCATTTGCCTGAGCCAGAGAAAATCTACAACAAAGACTTCATGGAGAAGTTTGCAGCTGAGAATGAAGTACCATCTGAGCCCATTCAGGATTGGAGGCAGAACCCGGCCAAACACAAGCACGAAAGCTCGGGTAAGTACTCCGTCGATTCCTTGGCTTCTCCCTATTGCTATGCGGGAATTATGATGTGTAGGCTATGGGGATTACATGATTCTACCAATTTCGATATAGAAATGGTTCCCCTAATGGAAGCAGCTGTTAATAGTTTTATCATGGATTGGGCCACCATTCTTTCTGATAAATTGACTGTAGCTATTCGGGATTTTAGAGCTAAATCTGTAGTCACCGAAAGGAAAATCCCCCCATTCTATTATAGCACCTACATTATGGACACATTGTGTTTTAACTCTGAGTTTCCCATCCTCGGTTGGAGATGGACCACTCAAGACCCTTCGCCCATTCATTTGTATCATCGGAAATTATGGAAGTCCTCTTACAAGGACCATTTATATCAAATTTGCAATGGTTTTATGGTTCCCATTCATTATTCCATTTTTGATCGGCCTATTCCCAAAATCTCCTATCTCGCTTCCTTCGACTTACCAGCTGTAGCAGGATGGTTTGGAGAAGAGCACTTTACCTATATTAGGGTTTATGGAAGCCAAGCCAAGCCGCATGTTCTCCCTCTATATGTTCCAGACAAACTGTTAGCCCGAGAGATCTCCTACCAAATTATGGCCGAGAGTGTCACTCAAACTCTCAAGAAAGAGAAGAAGAGGGGCTGGCCCTCTTTTCCCTTGAGGATGGGTGTTTTTACTCTGCATAATCTTCAGCATGCAGAAAAGGAGGCTATAAAGATGCAAGCTTTATCCCTGCCCACTATGCCAGCCAGACTCTATGATCCTAAGAAGACTGCTTTCATTGTCCTAGAACAGGCCAAACTGACTAAGATTGACCATCAAGAGGATGAGTTTGATGACCTGTTCGCAGCTGCCGATTCAATAAGCCAAACCAAGCAGCTTTCCAAGATGAGATACAATGATGAGAATTTAACTGAGTTCAATAAACTTAGAGAGCAGAGGTTGCAAACTCTGCCTCTAGATTTATTGTCATTAACCTCAGCATCCTCCTCAAGCGAGCCCGGTTAGAAACAGACAAGCCAACCTCCTGTTATAAATAAAGAACAAAAGAAACAACAGGAGGAAAGGCAAGAAAAGCAGCAGGCAGAGAAGCAGAGAAAGGAGCAAATAGATAAGCAGTAGAAAGAGCAGAAGGAACAAGAACAGAGAAAGCAGAAGCAGATGGAGGAACAACGGAAGAAGGAAGAAGAAGAAAAACAAAGGAAAGAACTGGCAGATAGGCAGAAAAAGGAATTAGCGAATAAGCAAAGAAGAGAGCAAGAAGAGAAACAGAGAAAGGAGTTAGAAGAACAGCAGCAGAAAGAGTTGGAGGAGCAAAAGAGGTTGGAACAAGAAAAGGAGAAGAATAAATCCCAGACCTCCATAGATCCTGAATTTCTGAAACAATGGAATCAATTCGATTTCATTATCAATGGAAAGGAAGGCTCCAAAGACGCACCAGACACCACTTCTTCTCAGGTTCAAATCGGAACCAGCGGCCCACCCACTTCAAAGGATCTCGAGGTAATCACCAAAGACCCTTCCAATCAGATTGTGCTCCAGGTGGAAGATATTCCTCCCCTGGACGTTTTCTACAGCCCTAGGCACAAAGCAGTTGTTAAGCGCTCAAGGAAGAGACGAAGGCTTGATCAACCTTCCATCTTTCCTGAGCAGACAGTCACGGGGAATGTAGTCTGGAAGGAAGAATTGGACCCCTCTGATGATCTAACCAAGCTATTGCAGTATGCGGGAGCTTATTCTGCAGCGACTATTGATAAAGCATCAGAGGTAAGTCTTTTGTTAAAGACTAAGGACCAAGAAATTTGTGCATTGCAAGCAGAAGTAGCCGAAGCACGAAACAAGGCAGCACAGGTAGAAGAGCAGTTGCTGGCACAACAGCAAGCCAACAATGTATTAACCCAGCAACTACAAACTGAAAAGCAGAGGATTGATCAGAACGCAATCCAAAAGCAGAAAGAATTAACGGAGGCATTGGCACAATTGAGAGTGGCAGACGAGCTAATGACGAAGTCAAAAGATGAGCAAATCGCTCAATTATTAGCACAGCTCGAAGATATCAAGGGCACCAAGAAAGTCGAAGATTTCAGAGGAGAGGCAGCTCAAATAAATAATGCATTAATCTCTCAGGTTAGACTCTTGAGCCAACAACTAACTGAGGCTGAGCCATTATGTGAAGTATCTACAACAGTATGTCAGCAAATTGAAAAAGCCAGAAATGAGCTAGATCAGACCGAAGAAACCATAACTTCATATCTTGATTGGCAAGATACTGATGTGGGGAAAGAAGCAAAATTGCCTAGGATCTATGAGCCATTCAAAGACATACTCTTCACGGAATGGAACACTCAAATGTTCAAAGCGGAAAGGGCAGCTTCAAGGTGTAAAATGATTGCCAACATTATGATTGATTTGGTCAACAATACACTCTATTGGGCCAACATGATCTCTCAGTGTACACCTGGAAGCATAACCACGGCGAACATGATTGAACAAACAAGTTATCATGGACTGGAGGAAAAGAGAAAGTTAATCGCTGGAGTAAAAACTTTAACCTCCAACGCATATTGGCTCTTTCTAATCAAGCCGCACACTCAAAGGTCGGCTCTTAAGTGTTTAACAGATGCTCTCAAGTGCCTAATCCCCGACATTCAGGATGCCACATATGATGCCCAGCTCACGTCGTGTCTCAACACTCCACCGGAAGTACAACCAATGCTTGCGATATGTCAGTTGAGGTCTAAAGGCAAAGAGCCCACCGAATGAAGCATTGCTGCCGACTGCCAGATCGCCAAGAAAGATGGAGAAATATTTATTGATGCCAATTTCATAGCTGTTCAGTTTTTCTTAGATATTTAGATTAGATTAGTATTTATAGACCCTTTCATTGTTTTGGAAAGGGTCGTAAAATTTTGTAATAGACTTAAAGGTTGAAGTTTGCACTACTGTGCTTCAGCCTATATTCTTTTGTGAAACTCGACCAATAGTCCTTAATTTGACGAGAAGGCTGTTTTATGCATTTGTGCACTATTGTCTCTTGTTTGGAATGCTTTCTGGTTTGAAGGAAGGACTGCGACATAGCAATTTATATAATGGATTGTTGAGCAGCTTACATGGTACTTTTATCTGCATCTGTCCTCTTTCTTTTCATATGAATTGTTGTGTTATTATCTTTTGCTATTGTTGAATACATGTATGCGCTGTAACAGCAAATCTTCATTTCATTCCACTATTGGATGTTTTGTGATATGCCTTTCTTTTAATCATGCATGTAGCAATGATATGAATGACAATGTGTAGTAATTCGCTATTATCGCTCTGCATAACTAATTATGCAGAGCAATCTTAAATGGTTTAAACGTCTATGCTTTAGTGTTAGAGTCATCTATATGCCTGCCTTAAAGCACAGATTATCAAACGCTACGCTTGGAAAGATTGATAAGTCCCGGGATTAGATTATAGTTAATATATATTTCGCTGATAGTTTTAGTTGTTCACTTATCACTGTCATACCTCATAAGTTACTCGTCCATCCCACTTTTATCTATTATTGGGAAACTGGTCCCATTATCCCCAGTCGGAGCCACTATCCCAAACGGAAAAGGAGCTGCTTTTAAGGTCCGGACCGGGTGGTTTCCCCTTTGTTGTGGCAGCGATTTTCGAGGCCTCAACAAAATTGGCGCTAGAAGGAGGGCCTCAACTGTGAATGGAACATAAGTCCAAAACTATAAGCCATTCCAAGAGTACTTCGCCCTCCGAATCCCCTCGATCTTCCCATTTGTATACTGGTTCGCCGGTACCCGAACAAGAAGAAGAGGAATCAACTACCACTGCTCAAACCCATCATACCACAGAAAAATTAAGTCTTGAATCACCTAAAGTTCAGTCTCTAATCCATAAACTTCAGAGCTTCTCGATTTCACCACAGAAATTTGAGGCATCAGAAAGCAGTGCTACTTCGCAGTTCAACCTCACTCACCCTCTCACCAGACTTCAGAGCGAAAAACTCGATATTGAACCCACTGAGTTTCCTTTACCTAGAAGGAAAAGGGCAAAGAAAATTACTAAAGGATCTGATAGTGAAGGGCTTTCATCCACCTCCTCCATTGCATTCTCTCCTCTTCAAGGTCAACCATCCACTCCCCCATTACAAATTGTCGTTCACCAGGGGTCAGAAGCCTCAATATCTCAATCCACTCACTCCTCATCTTTAATCCTTTCCCACACATCTGGAATCCCAGCAGTAGTCTCAACCGCTGTTGCTATCATAATGGCAGATCCATGGACTAGGCCAGGAGCAGTCAATATGCCTGCACCCTTGCATGATCTACCCGATTATCCCGAAAAATGGCTGCCTAAATTCAATCCAGATGATGGGACCCAGGCTGAAGAACACATCAACAACTTTATGTTAGCGGTTAACCTAAAAGGAGTGACAGAGCAAGATGTTGTTGTAAGACTTTTCCCTTACACTTTACAAGGATCAGCAGGATCCTGGTATTTTTCTTTACCTTCTGACTCGATTACCAGTTGGAACACATGTCAAGAGCAGTTTCTTACCAAATATGGAGATGATAGGTCCTTAGCAACTTTAATAAACGACCTCTCCAATTTGAGAATAGAGCACAGGGAACCAATAAAAGAGTTTAATGCCAGATTTAATAAACTATTGAATAAAATCCCTACCGCTTCTAAACCAAGTGAACAAATCCGAAGCGAATGGTATATCACTGCCCTACCTGCCAACATAGCCATTTTTGTAGACAGGGCTGGCAAACCTACCTTAGCTGAAAACATGAGAGAGGCACTTGCTGTTGAAAAGCGCATAAATGCTCTAGAAAAGAAAGTTGCTCTGGAGGATAGAAAAGCTAAAAAAGTCTCGTTTAAAGAAGATTCCAAGAAGAAAACCCTGAAGGACCCGTATGACATGGAAGGTTTACAAAAGGTCCTTAAAACATTGTCTAACGAAATGGTTGAGATAAAAAAGCAGGTGGCCGAAACTTCAAACAAAAGACCATTTAGAACTTTTAAGAAAACCGAATCTAAGCCGCCCAATGTTATATCTAATGCTGATTCAGACCAAGAAGAAGAGGAAGAGGAAACATCTTCACAGACCGATGATGAAGAAGAAGTAGCTGAATGCCACGGAATGTGGGATTTTATACTCCCAAGCTCTGATACCGAGAATGAAGAAGAAGCCTTTCCGGTTACTACAAGAAGTAAAAGCACTCCTGAACCCGCCCAGGCAACTTCAAAGAAGAGGAGCGCAGGCGCTACTACAACAAAGGAAAGAGTTCCCCCAAAGAAGTCACCTGTAGTAGTTCCTCAAAACCAGCCTTCAACTTCTAGTTCTCCTTCAACATCTAAGACTCTAGTGGTATCCGATTCAATGGAATATAACATTGTTGATGACATGAAGAAAACTAAGGCAAATATAACCATGTTTGAACTTAGCAAACTAAAGCATCAACAAAAGTTACTTCTCAAAGAATTAAATGCTGTTCCCTCTACTCCCCTTCCCAGTGCAAGAGCTGCCAACGATTCAGGCCAGCCTCCTGCAGGTATGGTTGAAATTACCGATTCAGTTTTAATCGGAGATAAATCAAATTCTCACACTCCACCCTTCCTGCTCACTTATGAGATTTATAATAGAAACCTGCACAACTGTTTAATTGATTCAGGGGCCTCATCTAATATAATGTCAGCTTCAGTTTGCTCTAAGCTGAACATTGAACCCCAGAAGTCTGCCATTCATATTGTACAGTTGGATAGGACTAAGGTGCAGGTTGTGGGAGAAATTAATTCTGTAACCATCAGGTTGTCAGCCGACCCCAGAATAGTTCAGAGGATTGACATCTAAATTGCCGACATACCTGAATTTTATGGTTTGATTTTAAGCAGAGATTGGTCCGAAAAACTACATGGGTATATTTCCACAGATTGGTCACATATGTGGCTTCCCTACAAGGGAAAGCCGAATCAAATAAGGATCGATCGGGAGAAGCATATGACCCACACAGTTACTGAATTTGAGCAAGAAAACCAACCTGTGGCATTCAACAACAATATTTTGGGGAACTATTCGTCCGAATCATTCTTTGGCAACTTTGTTGCCCAACCATCTCCTTTTTCAGTCAATCATTTTACATCTCAAATTGAAAATTTTTCACAAACAGATAAGTCCAGATGTTTTAATGATGCTGAGAAAAATGTAGATATTTTTGTTAATACTCCTTTATTTTGGTCTTTATATTTTGATGGCTCTAAGTCCAGTGAAGGCTCAGGAGCAGGTTGCATTTTGGTTAGCCCGCAAGGGGAAAAGACAATGCTGTCTTGTAGGTTAGAATTTGAGTGTACTAATAACACAGCTGAATATGAAGCTCTGGTCCAGGGTTTATATAAAGCGATCGGCCTTGAAGTGCGATATCTAAAAGTGTTCGGTGATTCAGAAATCATTGTTAAACAAGTCAGAAATGCAATTCATTGCCTTTCGACTCACCTTAAGCATTATCAATCGCTAGTGCAGGATCTTACCTCACACTTTTCAGCCTTCAACATTTCTTCCATTCCTAGGTCACAAAATTCAGCAGCCGACCTACTAGCCAATGTAGCTTCTAAGCTTCTACCTTCCGAAGACTACAGCCTTGATAGATTTTCTGTAGAATTACTTTTTAGGCCTTCAATTCCTGACAATGTCACTAATTGGAGAGTATTTAACCATGACGAAGATATCTTGCAGTTTCTAACTTCGGAAAAATCCTATGACAATCAAGTCATTGAGGAAGATGATCACGATCTATAGATGAAACAAGCGCCTCAAGAAAATTCAATTCCCAAACCCGTGGTGAAGCTTGAAGACCTTTATGATATCAAAGACAGGTTTAAACCTGTAATTAATGCAAAGCTTCAAAGTTCCACCCTTAGGTTTGAATTAATAAATCTAGGCACAGAAGATGCTCCTCAAAACATCAACTTAGGAATAAGACTTTCCCAAGAAGAAAAGGAAGCATTTATTAAACTATTGAGAGAAAACAAACAGGTCTTTGCTTGGAAATATGATGACCTAAAGACATATGATACATCTATTATCCAGCATACCATCCCTATGCTTCCTGATCAGAAACCAATTCAGCAAAAATTAAGAAAAATACATCCAAATTTGGAGACCCAGATAAAGTCGGAGCTTAATAAGCTTTTGAAAGCCAAAATTATCTTTCCGGTCCGACATTCAAATTGGGTCTCTAATATGGTGCCAGTCAGGAAGAAGAATGGCGACATTCGAATCTGTATTGATTTTAGGAACCTCAATAAAGTGAGCTTGAAAGATAATTTCCCACTACCTACTATGGATAAAATTCTCCAATCAGTAGCAGGCTCTGAATTGATGTCCTTTCTTGATGGATTCTCCGGATACAACCAAGTTTTGGTTCATCCTGATGACCAAATTAAAACCACATTCAAAACAAAATGGGGAACGTATGCATATCAGAAAATGCCTTTTGGACTCATAAATGCGGGAGCGACATTCCAGAGAGCCATGGATATAGCCTTCAAAGGGTTGATTAATCGATCAGTAGTCGTCTACCTAGACGATATTACTGTATATTCTAAAAAGAGATATAATCATTTGCATGACTTAAATCAAATCTTTCAGCGATGCAAAAGATATGGTATTTCTCTAAACCCAAAGAAGTCTTTCTTTGATCTTGATCAAGGAAAACTCTTAGGCTTTATAGTATCCAAAGATGGCATCTATATTGATCCTGATCGGATTAAGGAAATTTCTGAAATCCCTTTCCCACACAATAAAAAATCGATGCAGTCATTCTTGGGTCAGATTAATTTTGTCAAACGATTTGTTCCAGATTTCTCTCAAATTGTATTACCACTTCAGACAATGATCAAGAAGAATTCAGTCTTCAAGTGGGGATTAGAAGAAAAGCAAGCTTTTGATGTTATCAAGCAATCAATAATCAATGCCCCAGCCTTGAATACTCCCAATTTTTCTAATCATTTTACATTGTATACCGTTGCGTCCGATCTATCCTATGCTGCAGTTCTCACGCAGCTAAATGCTCACAACTTGGAAGCACCCATTTCATTTTTTAGCTCAAATCTTCAGGGTGCCGAACTAAATTATTCCGATGTGGAGAAACAAGCCTTTGCTGTGTTCAAATCAGTTAAACATTACAGGCCCTTTCTTTTGAAAACTCACACGAAAGTTATAGTCCCTTTCCCAACGGTAAGGCAACTATTAATTCAAAAAGAACTGGGTGAAAGAAGAGCCAATTGGGTCACAGCACTTCAAGAATATGACCTAGAAATAAAGCCAGCAAAGATTGTTAGGGGCCAAGGTTTTTGCAGGATATTGGCAGGAGCATCAAACATTCCTGAATCAAGCGACATGGATCAGACTCAATCAATCAATCAGATAAGTGTCACTGATTCCGAATCTCAATATGCAGATTTAATATTTTATTTGAAAAATGGTTATGCTCCTCCAAATTTATCTTACAAAAATAAAAGGGCCATTAGGTTAAAAGCGAAGAATTTCACTCTCATTGATGATGTGCTTTTTAGACAAAATTATGATTCTATCCTGTTAAGATGTCTTGAGAAACCTGAAGCTCAAAAGGTTTTACAGGAGCTACATGATGGGCCAGCGGGAGGACATTTTGGAGCAGACACAACAGCCCACAAAGTTATTCATGCTGGATATTATTGGCCTACTCTGTTTAGAGATGCTCATGAATACGTAAGAAAATGCTTCAATTGCCAAACTGCTAGTGGAAGACAACGGAAATCAGCTTTCCCCCTGCAACCTGTCAACATTGAACAGCCATTTGAACAATGGGGATTAGATATCATTGGAGAGATTACTCCACCATCTTCCAAACAACACAGGTATATCCTCACTGCTACCGATTATTTTACCAAATGGGTAGATGCTATTCCTTTGAAGGCAGCAAATTCAGAGGCAATCATCGAGTTCATAGACCAATTCATCATTACCAGGTTTGGTGTCCCAAACGCTCTCGTTTTTGATAATGCTTCCTATTTCTCAGGAAATGCTATATATGATTTTTCTATTAAGAGGGGGTTTAAACTGAAATATTCTGCTAATTATTATCCCCAGGGAAATGGTTTAGCCGAATCTACTAATAAAAATCTCATCAAAATCATTAAGCGAACTGTGGAACAGAATCATAGAACTTGGCACAAATCTCTAGTGTTTGCATTATGGGCTGATAGGGTTACACAAAAGGCTTCTATAGGTTCCTCCCCATTTAATCTAGTATATGGAAAAGAAGCAGTATTGCCTACCAATCTTGTTCTACCCTCTTTAGCCCTAGTACAGTACATCGAAGAGACTCCTTTTTCCTCTGTTCAACTTAGACATGACCAAATTCTCAAATTAGAAGAAGAAAGAGAGAAAGCCAGAATCACTCACGCCAAACATCAACAAATGATCAAAGCATCCTTTGACTTAACCTCATCCGATTCCAAACACTTCCAAGTTGGTGACTTAGTTCTCAAATGGGACAAGGCCCATGAAGATAAAGGTAAGCATACCAAATTTCAGAAAATGTGGCTTGGACCATTTCAGATCTGTGACAAGATAGGCCATTCGACCTTTTTATTGCAAGATTTATCAGGGTTGAGAGATTCTCTCCCTGTTAATGGCCTGGTCTTGAAGAAATTCTTTAATTGAGAAGGTGATCCCTTCTCCTCTTTGTATATTTGTGTAGTTTGTAGGATCGATAGGAAATAAAACTGTAGAGTATCTCCATTGACCTTTAGCTTGGTTTGAAAAAGCTGTCTCACAAACTAATACAAATATTTGCTTTTAGATAGTAGAACCCTCAACCAAAAGGAATAATTTCTAGGGAACTAGATATCTGTTTGTTCTGAAATCACCACCTAATGTTTTGAAGACTCTTCTCGAAAGGTAAAAGTTTTGTAAATCATTCTCGGTTTTCAAAAACTGGTCTCCAAAGGTTATTCATTTTAAGATGAAAACTAATCCATTTTCAGCATCTTCAACTCTTCACCTGTCATCCATTTTCTCTTAAGGAGAAAATTGTTCACCCCATTCACTAAAGTTTATGGTTACTCAGAGTGTAATTCTAAAATATAGAAGATTAAAGATAAGAGGTCTTATTACAAGCCTGCTTACCATGTTCATAGGGAAGTAGTTTGACTGACATTACCAATACTACCTATCATAACAAGGTAATGGCTTGAAATTTCAAGACAAGAGGTCTCATCACGAGCCGGCTTGTTCAGTTAAATTATTACCAGTGAATGGCATTGTCAATAGCTGGCCACCAAACCAAGACAATGGCTTTTTATCTTATCAATGACAAAGAAGAAAAAACAGATAAAAAAATAAAATATGGGAACATATTTTAGTTTCATTCTGTTAACTACAATCTTATGTGAATGGAAAAGTGAATAATACTATGGTTAAAAGGTATCCCTGTCGAGACTATAAACGTTTGCTGGCAACAGAGGCTCTACCTATGACAGAGGGGTTAATTATAAAAGCTGATTTGGGAAAGTTTTTGTTTTATCATTATAAACCAATGAAGGCCTATTTTAAGACTTAGAATGTATTTATTTTTCTCGGAACCAAAAGGAAAGAAGTTAACAGAATTCACTTGGTTCAGAACGCGCAAATATCCAGTTAAATTAGAAGTTTTTTCCCTTCTGATTGAGTTTCTATTTTCAAAAAAGCTTAAGTGTTTGTTTTAATTTTAGAGATAACTGGTTCTTCCAGCGAATCGCCAATTGTTGTGCCCTACAACAACCCCCCATTTCATATTATTCTTATTTACAAAAAATTAACATATGGAATGGGTCCCTTTTAAAAATTTTGGCATCAATGCTTGCATGTTCAAAAAAGGCCGCATAATCAAATGAGCTTTCATGTAGTTAAGCCTTTTTGGGATATTAATGTTTCAAATAATAAATAATCTTTTATTATTGCGATAAAGCGATCGCAAGATCGCATATCGCAACAACATGAGAGATGCATTCAAATGGCATTTTGGTCTCCGCCGATGCGATATCGCTATCGGCGATCGGCAATGTTACATGCACACCACTAACGGCACATAACTCATGCCCCGACGCGACGCGATATTGGCGATCGGCTATCGGCGATACCTCATGTGAAACCGCTTTATGATTTAAATCCCGACCCGATGCGATATCGCTATCGGCCGTCGGCAGAATTCCACGTACTTCGGTGAGGCACCCGGTTCCTACCCCCGATGCGATGCGATATCGCAATCGGTAACCCCAAACCACTGTATATGCGCCTACTTCTGTTTCCATGCGCTAGCGCGATGCGATATCGCTTATCGGCTGTTGGCAGTATCATTTGGTGATAATTGTGCAACACCTATTCCCCGAAGCGATGCGATATCGCTCATCAGTGGTCGGCAGTCTTAAAAGCCATCACTTAAAGCTTTAATTTTATATTCATATCCGGTTGACAAAGCGCGAATCCAAAAATGCCGTTAATGCAAGGGATAAGGTAATGCGTGTGTATTTAAAATATTTTGCCCCTTCGATTAATGAACACCTGCGTTTAACCGCCAGAATATCTGTTGCACGCTTAAGTGAGTCATTCACCCGGATAACGGTGTAATCATCACATTTAATGGGTAGTAGGCCTCAAATCACCATTAATGCATCTGCAATATCCTCTCAGCAATTGGATCCGCAGCCACTTTTGAAAATTAATCTTGGCACGCTTCAAATGATATATCTATCCCGCTGTGAAGCGTCATTGTTATTATGTTATTACGATTTCTCTTGCAATTGTGTAGAATTCGTCTTCTGAGAGAAGCTTAAGCATGATGGGGAAAAGATCCAAGAGGGCTACGGGCTCTGCTGTTACACCTGTAGCAGGTCAAGCTGCCGCAGATAAGAAAAAAGGCCTCATTTCAGATACTACGTGCACTGGTCTTAACAAGACTACATGGCAGGGCACATATAATTTACTAGAAGCTGAGCAACAGCAAGTTTCAGTGACAGTGGCTACTGCAGACTCACTCAAAAAGTCTGATGCAACTCTCAAAGAGCTGGCTGATTCCTTTCTTCACAGAATAGCGGCCAGAGAGCAAGTCCTTCCCTACACTGATGTAGTGCGATGGGCAATCGAGGAAATTCCAATCATTGACAGAACGTTCCACACCAGAGACGGACGGATTTTCGGGTCGTTCAAGCCAGAGCACCTGAGGGAAATGTATCATTTGCCTGAGCCAGAGAAAATCTACAACAAAGACTTCGTGGAGAAGTTTGCAGCTGAGAATGAAGTACCATCTGAGCCCATTCGGGATTGGAGGCAGAACCCGGCCAAACACAAGCACGAAAGCTCGGGTAAGTACTCCGTCAATTCCTTGGCTTCTCCCTATTGCTATGCGGGAATTATGATGTGTAGGCTATGGGGATTACATGATTCTGCCAATTTCGATATAGAAATGGTTCCCCTAATGGAAGCAGCTGTTAATAGTTTTATCATGGATTGGGCCACCATTCTTTCTGATAAATTGACTGTAGCTATTCGGGATTTTAGAGCTAAATCTGTAGTCACCGAAAGGAAAATCCCCCCATTCTATTATAGCGCCTACATTATGGACACATTGTGTTTTAACTCTGAGTTTCCCATCCTCGGTTGGAGATGGACCACCCAAGACCCTTCGCCCATTCATTTGTATCATCGGAAATTATGGAAGTCCTCTTACAAGGACCATTTATATCAAATTTGCAATGGTTTTATGGTTCCCATTCATTATTCCATTTTTGATCGGCCTATTCCCAAAATCTCCTATCTCGCTTCCTTCGACTTACCAGCTGTAGCAGGATGGTTTGGAGAAGAGCACTTTACCTATATTAGGGTTTATGGAAGCCAAGCCAAGCCGCATGTTCTCCCTCTATATGTTCCAGACAAACTGTTAGCCCGAGAGATCTCCTACCAAATTATGGCCGAGAGTGTCACTCAAACTCTCAAGAAAGAGAAGAAGAGGGGCTGGCCCTCTTTTCCCTTGAGGATGGGTGTTTTTACTCTGCATAATCTTCAGCATGCAAAAAAGGAGGCTATAAAGATGCAAGCTTTATCCCTGCCCACTATGCCAGCCAGACTCTATGATCCTAAGAAGACTGCTTTCATTGTCCTAGAACAGGCCAAACTGACTAAGATTGACCATCAAGAGGATGAGTTTGATGACCTGTTCGCAGCTGCCGATTCAATAAGCCAAACCAAGCAGCTTGCCAAGATGAGATACAATGATGATAATTTAACTGAGTTCAATAAACTTAGAGAGAAGAGGTTGCAAACTCTGCCTCTAGATTTATTGTCATTAACCTCAGCGTCCTCCTCAAGCGAGTCCGGTCAAAAACAGACAAGCCAACCTCCTTTTATAAATAAAGAACAAAAGAAACAACAGGAGGAAAGGCACGAAAAGCAGCAGGCAGAGAAGCAGAGAAAGGAGCAAATAGATAAGCAGCAGAAAGAGCAGAAGGAACAAGAACAAAGAAAGCATAAGCAGATGGAGGAACAGCGGAAGAAGGAAGAAGAAGAAAAACAAAGGAAAGAACTGGAAGATAGGCAGAAAAAGGAATTAGCGGATAAGCAAAGAAGAGAGCAAGAAGAGAAACAGAGAAAGGAGTTAGAAGAACAGCAGCAGAAAGAGTTGGAGGAGCAAAAGAGGTTGGAACAAGAAAAGGAGAAAAATAAATCCCAGACCTCCATAGATCCTGAATTGCTGAAACAATGGAATCAATTCGATTCCATTATCAGTGGAAAGGAAGGCTCCAAAGACGCACCAGACACCACTTCTTCTCAGGTTCAAAGCAGAACCAGCGGCCCACCCACTTCAAAGGATCTCGAGGTAATCACCAAAGACCCTTCCAATCAGATTGTGCTCCAGGTGGAAGATATTCCTCCCCTGGACGTTTTCTACAGCCCTAGGCACAAAGCAGTTGTTAAGCGCTCAAGGAAGAGACGAAGGCTTGATCAACCTTCCATCTTTCCTGAGCAGACAGTCACGGGGAATGTAGTCTGGAAGGAAGAATTGGACCCCTCTGATGATCTAACCAAGCTATCGCAGTATGCGGGAGCTTATTCTGCAGCGACTATTGATAAAGCATCAGAGGTAAGTCTTTTGTTAAGGACTAAGGACCAAGAAATTTGTGCATTGCAAGTAGAAGTAGCCGAAGCACGAAACAAGGCAGCACAGGTAGAAGAGCAGTTGCTGGCACAACAGCAAGCCAACAATGTATTAACCCAGCAACTGCAAACTGAAAAGCAGAGGATTGATCAGAACGCAATCCAAAAGCAGAAAGAATTAACAGAGGCATTGGCACAATTAAGAGCGGCAAACGAGCTAATGATGAAGTCAAAAGATGAGCAAATCGCTCAATTATTAGCACAGCTCGAAGATATCAAGGGCACCAAGAAAGTCGAAGATTTCAGAGCAGAGGCAGCTCAAATAAATAATGCATTAATCTCTCAGGTTAGACTCTTGAGCCAACAACTAACTGAGGCTGAGCCATTATGTGAAGTATCTACAGCAGTATGTCAGCAAATTGAAAAAGCCAGAAATGAGCTAGATCAGACCGAAGAAACCATAACTTCATATCTTGATTGGCAAGATACTGATGTGGGGAAAGAAGCAAAATTGCCTAGGATCTATGAGCCATTCAAAGACATACTCTTCACGGAATGGAACACTCAAATGTTCAAAGCGGAAAGGGCAGCTTCAAGGTGTAAAATGATTGCCAACAATATGATTGATTTGGTCAACAATACACTCTATTGGGCCAACATGATCTCTCAGTGTACACTTGGAAGCATAACCACGGCGAACATGATTGAACAAACAAGTTATCATGGACTGGAGGAAAAGAGAAAGTTAATCGCTGGAGTAAAAACTTTAACCTCCGACGCATATTGGCTCTTTCTAATCAAGCCGCACACTCAAAGGTCGGCTCTTAAGTGTTTAACAGATGCTCTCAAGTGCCTAATCCCTGACATTCAGGATGCCTCATATGATGCCCAGCTCACGTCGCGTCTCAACACTCCACCGGAAGTACAGCCAATGCTTGCGATATGTCAGTTGAGGTTTAAAGGCAAAGAGCCCACCGAATGAAGCATTGCTGCCGACTGCCAGATCGCCAAGAAAGATGGAGAAATATTTATTGATGCCAATTTCATAGCTGTTCAGTTTTTCTTAGATATTTAGATTAGATTAGTATTTATAGACCCTTTCATTATTTTGGAAAGGGTCGTAAAATTTTGTAATAGACTTAAAGGCTGAAGTTTGCACTACTGTGCTTCAGCCTATATTCTTTTGTGAAACTCGACCAATAGTCCTGAATTTGACGAGAAGGTTGTTTTATGCATTTGTGCACTATTGTCTCTTGTTTGGAATGCTTTCTGGTTTGAAGGAAGGACTGCGACATACCGATTTATATAATGGATTGTTGAGCAGCTTACATGGTACTTTTATCTGCATCTATCCTCTTTCTTTTCATATGAATTGCTATGTTATTATCTTTTGCTATTGTTGAATACATGTATGCGCTGTAACAGCAAATCTTCATTTCATTCCACTATTGGATGTTTTGTGATATGCCTTTCTTTTAATCATGCATGTAGCAATGATATGAATGACAATGTGTAGTAATTCGCTATTATCGCTCTGCATAACTAATTATGCAGAGCAATCTTAAATTGTTTAAACGTCTATGCTTTAGTGTTAGAGTCATCTATATGCCTGCCTTAAAGCACAGATTATCAAACGCTATGCTTCGAAAGATTGATAAGTCCCGGGATTAGATTATAGTTAATATATATTTCGCTGATAGTTTTAGTTGTTCACTTATCACTATCATACCTCATAAGTTACTCGTCCATCCCACTTTTATCTATTATTGGGAAACTGGTCCCATTATCCCCAGTCGGAGCCACTATCCCAAACGGAAAAGGAGCTGCTTTTAAGGTCCGGACCGGGTGGTTTCCCCTTTGTTGTGGCAGCGATTTTCGAGGCCTCAACACCTTCCTATCCTCACCACCATAATTCGAGAGAATTCTATGTCATCTCCATTATTCATGGAAAATGGGCTAGCCATGTGATTATGATGAAGAATACTCTAGAAAAGTCTATATATTAACTATGGTTAAGGGTTGAGGTAGTCAAACCTAACCATTAGTAGGCTATTTGGTTATGTTATAAGCAGGCCACTAGGAGGAAAAGGGATTTGATTCCTTCAAGTGAATTTGTTCCATAATTGAGAAAAATAGCCAAAATGGATGGGAGATAGAGCACTTAGAGAGGATTTGTGCACTATAGTAGCCCAAGGGCCACAAGCCATACTTCTTTGTACTTGTAGACATTTTCTATTCAAAGAAAGAGAGTAGAGAAGCCTCACCTTCTAACTGTGTTTTTCTCTCTAAAGGGTTTCCTAGGTCATATCTTGTGTCAAATGTGTGTGTGAGATTTTATTTCGCTGTTCTCTATTTTCTGCATAATTTTTAATTCACATGCATGCACAATTAATAGTATTCTACAAATCCATAAATCTAAAAAGAACTAAAACTATAATAGCGTATAATTTCATATTTTAAATATAGTTTTATCATATCTGTTGTGATGAACCATCCAGTGGAATATCCATGGAAATTTATGGATCATATTGGCATCACAACAGTTTTCTTTAGATATATTGTGGATATTTGCAAGGGATTTAGATCGTTTGGGCCAAAAGTCATAAAATCCTAACTATGTTCGATGAATGTATGAATAACCATCATGATCCTATAGAGGAGAGGTATTTTTGTCTAGAACAATAAGTCACATATATAAATTGTAATGTAAATCTCCTCATGATGGCCATGAGCAATAAACTTGGAATATTTTAAGAATATGGGGGTTCAATGCAAAGGAAAAACTAGAAGGGGGATCAAGAGATCGAGAAGAAATGGAGAATCAACTAAAGAAAAAACCCAGAAAAGGTCAACCCAGTTCGAGTGACATGAATCAATCATAACCCCTATTTAAAATGGAATCAAAGGTCTATATCAAGTCGTACCATGGTGAGATCAACAATATTAATATAAATCACTATTTGCAACAATTGGATTTGTATTTTAGTCCATAAAATCGAGGAAGAACAAAAGATTTCATTTATGCTGCTAAAATTAGAGGATCATGCCCTACATTGGTGGGAAATCCACACAGAGACATTGAGGTTGGATGGAAAACCTCCAACAACTAAGCATTAGGACTCAAAACCCTCATAAAGTCATTATGTTACCCTATTGAGTATGTAGAGGATTAGTGGATATGGTGGCACTACTTCAAGCAAAAGTCGGGCCAAATTGTGCAAGAGCATACCAAAGAGTTTGGAAAGATGGCCATAATGTTGGGTATCTTCCCAGAGAACCAGGATGTACTCCTCAAATATTTGGGGGCTCTACACTACCATCTATGGGAGAAACTAATGTTGCTCAAGCCAAAATTGGTGAATGAGGCTTCTGTACAATCATATTACCTATAGAACATAGTCCTAAAGAAAGTGTAATCAAGTGGATCAAAGCATAAGGAGCAACAGGGCGCTTCTAAGGAGGAGAGGAAGAATTAGAAAGGGGGGAAGATAAAAATATGGCAGATAAGGCACATCATTATCAAGATCCCAACAACCACTACAACATTGATGGCCATACAGAGGAGAAGTGCTAGAATTTACATCAGTTGCTTAACCCGAAGATAAAAAAGAACGACAATAAGAAGAAGAATATCATGGCCATTGATTGAGAAAGAAAGTTGAAAGCAACTCAAATGTGGATGAGAATATTGTTTATACATCAATGTAGAAGGAGATGAATCTGATTAGCCTTCAACAATGGGTAGAGAAACAATGGGAAGAGAAAGAAATGACCGAACTCTTCCATATAAATATATAGGTCAAGAAGACAAAGATTATGCTTTCTTTGACTAAGAATCATAGGTGAATCTCATTACAGTAAAGCTGGTCAAGAAATTGGGATTGGAAATTCGTGATAATCCAATCTGACATCCACTGGGATGGGTAAATAAGGATGCAGAGATGAAGGTAAGAAAACAGTGCAAAATTAGATTTTCCATCAGTGTTAATTTTATTGATGAAGTAGAACAAGATGTGGATTCTATTGATGTATGTGGAGTTGCATTTGGGAGTCCCTACATGTACATGTGAGATGCAATATCCATGTGGAGAGCCAACCAGTATCATCTTGTCAAGGATGGAAAATCGTTCACCATCAATGCACACAAAGGCAAGTCTAAAATTCCATTGGTAATTGCCAACCAAGCCAATAAATTGATCAATTCCAACAAGAAGTATGTTTTATTGTTCTTAAGATAAAATTAATCTATAGAAGAGTCAGTAAGAGGAAATGCATCCTTGGAAGGGTATACTAAGAAACAGAAACAAAAACTGGAAGAGTTGCTATAGGCATATAGGGATGTGTTTCGATAGCCTAAAGGGTAACTCCTAAAATCGAATTGCATCATGAGGTCCAGCTACTATTGGACTCCCCATTTCATAACATTGAGATGTATAGGAAATATGTTATATAAGAAAGTGAGGTGAAGAAACAATTGCAACAGATACTAGAACAATGTGTCATTCGACTGGGTAGATCACCATGTGGGTCACCCATCATCATTATGCCAAAGAAGGATGTGACTTGGCAGATGTGTATAGATTACAGGGCATTGAAAAAAATCACGCTAAAAAAAAGGTACCCCTTGCCTAGGATAGATGATCTATTAGATCAGTTGCAACAAGAAAAATACTTCACCAATATAGACTTAAAGTTTGGATATCACAAGTCTGAGTTAGAGAAGAAGATACCTGGAATAGCACCTTCTAAACCAATCAAGATTTGTATGAGTGGTTAGCCATGCCATTTGTCCTATGCAATGCACCAGGTATGTTTATGAGATTAATGAATGATGTATTGTTCCCTTTTATAGATTCATTTTTTATTATCTATTTGGATTATATATTGGTATATAGTATTACCTTGAAGGAGAACATCTCACGTTTGATGTGGGCGTTGGAGACATTAAAGAAGCACCAAATGCTAGAAAATCTTAAGAAGTGTGAATTTCCACAATAGTATTTGGTGTATTTATTTTAATATGTGATAGGTGGAGGAGAGTTGAAGATAGGTCCTACCAAGATGGAGGCCATCATGAAATGCTCAGTGCCTACTAATGTTTCAGAGGTCAGGAGTTTCATTAGGGCAGTATAGCACCAAAGGTAATTGATATCCTCATTTTCAGTGGTAGCAACAACACTCCATGCTATAATAGTAAGTGGTAAGAGTTACTAGTGGGGGAAGGGTTAGTAGAGTGATTTCAAGGAGCTAAAGAATAATATTAGTCATGAAGCAATTTTGGCATTACCAAACTTGTAGCAACCCTTTGACGTGGATATAAATGAAAGTGGGTATGATATGTGAGCATTCTTAATGTAGGGAGGAAGGCATGTATGCTACAATTCTAAAGTATTTCATGCACTACTTCTTGACTACCCTACCTATGACAAGGAGATATATGCCTTCAGGCAAGTTGTGAAGAAGTGGAAGCACTATTTTATGGGAAAGGAGATAGTAATCCACACAGATCACCTACCACTACAGTACTTGCTATCCCAGAGTAAAATACAATAGACCAGGCATTATAAGTGGATGAGATTCCTACAAAAGTTTCATTTGATGATCAAATATAAGAAGGGAAGAACAAACAAGTTAGCCAACATGCTCTCAAGGCCACCCACATCAAATATCATATATTTCGGAACTCCTATGCAAATGGAGCCATTCACCCATGATGCATGTAGAGAGGCATATTCAAAGGATGAGGACTTCAAGGAGTTGTTTCAGAAATTGTTGAGTCAAATTCAGGTGCATAATAGTGTCAACACCATTGACTACCATCTCTAGGATGCGTTAATCTACATGCTAGATAAGTTATTTGTTCCTATAGGTGAGTTATTGTAGTTAATTAGAGAGCCTCGCACCTCCAAGGTTGTAGGGAACTTTGGTGTAGCGAATACCATGGCCAAATTGTAGAGGTATGTGTATTGGCCCAAGATGCAAGAACAAGTAGCTAGGTTCATAAGATGATGCATGCTTTGTTGTACTAGCAAGCCAAACAATAGGAAATGGGGTCTATATCATCCCTTACATATACCCACTCATCTTTGGGAGAGAATTTCCATGGACTCTATGGGAGGTTTACCAACAACTAAGAAGGGACATGACTACTAATTTGTGGTAGTTGACTAGTTCAACAAGATGTGTGTTTTGACTCCATATAAAAAGATCATCAGTGGGAAAGAAGAAATAAAATTATTCTTTGGATAGGTCTGGGTGCACTTTGGGATACCAATGAGCATCATTTCATAAAGGACACAATATTTATCAGTTCATTCTGGACTACATTATGGGAGAAGATGGACATGAACTTGAAGAGATCTATAACATTCCATCCACAAAAAGATGGGAAAGAAAAATAGTCAATAGGACATTGGTGCAGTTTCTAAGGGGATATAATGAGAACCATCCAAAGACCAAGGATGAAAATATAGTATATATACAACATTCTTACAATAGAGTATTCCACACTTCTATAGGAAAGTCCCCATTTGAAGGTTGTTTGGATATTTGTTTCCTTCACCTTTGGACATTACATATGGACATCAAGGAGGAGTGAGGGAAGATCTTACAAGAGACACCTTGAGGGATGAAATAATATCAAGAAGATCCATATACAAGTACAAGAGACACTGCAAAAGTCACAGGAGAAATATAAGGCTGGGCATGATGAACATAGAGAAGAGAAATTGGTCAAGGTGGGAAACAAATTATGGCTACAATTGAACAAGGAGAGGTTATAGGGGGATGGTAAGAAAATAAATGCTATGAGGTATGGACCTTTTCAGATACAGGGAAAGGTGGGTGATAATTCCTATCAGTTGAATTTACTAGCATTTATGCACATTTACTTAGTTGTGAATGTAGAGAATCTGAAACTCTATGATCCTTCCATGTTATATCAATAAGAAGAACAAATTGTTCCTTCTATGGAGGATATGGAACTAGATGCTCAAGAAGAGTTGATAGAAGATACAGCTTGTAGAAGAGGCCTAGAACTACAAGACAAGGGAAGCATGACCTTTGGAAGATTGGATTGAAATGACAACTTCCAAGAAAAGCTAAATTGTACACCAAAGAGAAGGTGGAGGGAAAATTTCCTCACTTCATTCAGTAGAATATTTGGGGGACCAAAATCCTCTCAAAATGGGAGGTGATATCCAGATTGGATCATTATATTTTTTTTCATCCATCTCAATGCTTTCAAAGTGGAAAAACGTGGAGGAACCAACTCACATGATCATTTTTACTGACGGGACCCAATTTGACAAATTGGGGTTTGAAACCTTTTGGGAGCATTTTGGGGCATAAAATAAATTTTTTTGGTGGTAAAACTTTTCCACTTTAGCACCACAACTTTTTTTCCTATTTTACACATAGAATCCTTTCAAACAGTGTAAGAATCCTATCAATTAGACGTTGACCTTCTTGTTTTCACCACCTTAATTCAAGAAGTTGCCACATCAGCGCCATTATTGATGCAAAAGGGGCTAGCCATGTGATTATGATGAATAATACTCTAGAAGAGTCTATATTGTAACTATGGTTAAGAGGGTAGTTTGTCAAACCTAACCACTAGTAGGCTATCAGGATGTGTTATAACTGGGCCACTAGGAGGAAAGGGGGTTCCATCATTTCTAGTGCATTTGTTCCATAGCTAAGTGGGATAGGAGATAGAGCTCACAGAGAGGATTTGTGCACTATAGTAGCCTATGGGCCATAGTCCATACTTCTTTGTACTCACAGACATTTTTTATTTAGGGAAAGAGAGCAGAAAGACCTTACGTTCTAGTTGGATTTTTCTCCTAAAAGGGTTTCCCAGGTCATATCTTGTGTCAAATTTGTGTGTGAGATTTTATTTCATTGTTCTCTATTTTTTGAATAACTTAATTTGCATGCATGCACTATTAACAGTATTCTAATTATCGGTAAATTTAATAAGAAAAAAACTATAATAGTGTAGAATTTCATATTCTAAATATAATTTTAACTTATCTATTGTGATGAACTGTCCAGTGGAATATCCACAGTAGTTTACGGATCAGCGACACTATAAAGAAGGCTAAGTATTATTATGTCCAATCAAAACACAATATTAAGTCTCAAACATAATAGAGGAAGAAGGAAAAATCTAGCTCCAAGAAGGGAGGATCAAGATCATTATCCTATAAGTAGTCTGGGAAGACTGTTAAATTCATTGTACCAACTAAAAGTGAGTATCAACATAATTTCCCCACTCAAAGTAGGGATAAACTAGTTACACCACCAAAATCGAAAGAAAAATATCCAAATAAAAATCCACTAAAGTGTTAGTGTTGCAGGGAAGAGAACCTATATAGAGATTATCTACACATTTAGCATGATATTGAAGGGTATATAGTGTTTAGGAGGCAGCTATTATTAATGATGTGGCTAGGGGTGTAACTTATATGTATACATCTATCGAGAATCGAAAATAATACCACTAAGCCTTAGTGGTCAAGATGGAAATTATACTTGCAAACCATCATGTTTCAATTCTAATTAACCCTATCTCTAGCCTCAATTGTATTGCACCAAAAATTGTTAAGGCATGTTTTTAATAGAGGAAGTAATGTAGCAAGCCATGTTTGGTTAAGCTAGCTAAAAGGACCAAATAAAAGTGATTGAATCCATTGAGAAATTCTAGTTTGAAATGAGTGGTTTGTGTACACAAGCCACCTTAAACATGTTACCTATGGGGTCGTATTACATCATGATTGCATGAATTAGATATGAACACATAAGGATCAATTGGATTGATACAAAAAATTCTTGGAGTATGCATATGATGATGGAAAGAAAATAATACTTCAAGGAATGTGAAAGCCTATGTCTATAAGACGAATTTTAGTTTTGTAATTGAAAAAATGTTGATCGGAAAAGCATGTAAATTGTATGTTATACATGTGATTAATTCAACTAAAGATTACACGCTAAAAATTGAAGACCATCCAGTGCTACAAGGGTACATAGATATATTTCCCAATGAAATACTAGGAATACCTCCCAAAAGAGACATTGATTTTTCAATATAAAATGCACCAAGAATAGTTCCTATGTCCAAGTTGCCTTATAGAATGAGAACACCTAATTTGGTGGAATTAAATATATAGTTAAAGGAAGTGTTGGAAAAAAGGTATGTTAGAACTATTGTATCTCCATGGGGAGTACCATTATTATTTATTAAAAGCGATAGGGTAACCTTATATTGTGCATTTACTATACACATTTGTGTTGGGCATGGAATTCCCCCAAGGCATGTTTTGGGGCTTAAAGCCCAAGTTTTGACCAAATCCTTTTGTAAAAGCTCCGCGAATTGTGGGTGCGGAGCACGAAATCATAATAGAGTCACAGGGTTGTCCGCCCTAGTTTTTGTAATGTAATGTTGGCTGGATAAACCTACCCATGGTCTGCGGACCATGGGATTGTATAAATAGAGTGAGGCTCTAAGTAGAAACAAGAAGAAAAAGAAAGAGGGGAATGATAAGTCTAAGCGATCAAGTCGAAGTGTAAAGTGTGTATTTGGGTCATAAAGTAGGAGAAGGCTCTGCAGCTGACTACGCAGAGGCCTAGTGGTCCACAACTGAGTGCGTGGAACCCTGCAACTGAGTGCGTAGGGCAGGTTGAGTCTATAATGATTGGAAGAATCAATAAAGAGAAGTTTACCATATTTTTGTGTATCTTTTCTTGTTTTAATGTATGATTGGGTATAAATTGCAAGTATACTGTTTATTTGTTATGCAAACTCATATGAATGTTTTGTATAAATAAATATAATGTAAGACATCCAAGTACACGAAGGTAATTAACTGGTATAGGAAGATAAGTAAGATCTCGGGTGCGTCTTAAGGGAATAGCGTAGAGCGCTACTCTAGTAGCGCGGAAGCTCCACAACCCTTGGTTAGGGCTGCGCGAAGGCAGTGTATCAAGGCACAAGGAACAGGGAAGTGCACGAAGTAACCTGCATGCAGGGATGAACAATTGGACCATTCGAGCCTCTCAGACATCTCAAGGGTGTAGAAACCTGGTTCCATCACCGTCCCATAATACTTCGGGTGAGACCTCAGTCCGCGCTCCACGGACTGTTGCCGAAAGGGCCAATAGTATAGGGATTTGTTTGGCTAATTAACTCCGAACCTAGGTCAGGCCCCAACAAGCCAACAATTTGAACAAGATGACCATCAAGAACAAGTATCCATTTCCCAAAATTGATGACCTTTTTTATCATCTGAGAGTAGCCAAAACATTTTCAAAGATAGACTTGAGGTCCTGATATCATCAATTTAGGATCAATAATGAATATATCTATAAATATGCATTGAATACAAGGTATGGGCACTAGATTTTTGTGGTGGTTTCTTTTGGACTAATAGATGCATAATATACCTTTACGTGTTTGATGAATAGTATACTCAACAAGTTTTCTTATAATTTTGTATTAGTCTCAATTGATGAAATCTTAGTGTATTTAAGGACGAAAGAGGAACATGAAGAACACCTCAAGATGGTATTACAAGTGATAAGGGAGCACTAGATTTATGCCAATTTAGTAAATGAGATTTCTTTCAATCATGAGTGCACTATTTGCATCATGTCATTTCAGAATATGGAGTGCCATTAATTCCCAAGAAGATCAAGGCTATCATGGAATGGTTTGTCCCTCGAAATGTATCAGAAGTGAGATCCTTTATGGGATTGGAAAGATATTATATGAGTTTTACTCAAATATTTTCAAAGTTTAGACATCTAATTACTTGACTACAAACGAAATGGGTAAAATTCAATTGGACATCATAGTGCGTAGTAAGCTTGGAACAACTGAAGCGCCTTTTAACAAATTCCCCCATACTAAATATTACAAATTTAGATAAGGGCTTCTTAGTTTGTATAGATTCTTTCAAGGAAGGACTCATTGGAGTTCTCATGTAATAGGGACCTATGATCATATTTGAATCCATGAAATTAAATGAGCATGAAAAAAACTATGTAACACGTTATTTATAGCTTGTGATCATTGTGCATGCATTAAAGATGTAGAGGCACTAGTTTCTTGGGAGATAATTCATATTAATAATAGATCATAGTGGGATGAGGTACTTGTTTTATCAACCTCAATTTAATGCCAGGAAATCTAGGTGGATGGATCTTATTAGTGAATTTTACTTTCACCATTAAATGAAAGGAAAAATAAGCAACAAATGCACTTATTTAGAGCATGAAGACAATACATATGGTAACACTTAGTATATGTGAATCAAATATATAAGAGAGAATAATATATTCCCTACAAGGTGATAAACACTTCAAGTATCTAAGTGGATTATTGGAAAATTAGCTCAAGGAGCCAATGGGAGAAGAGTATTAGCTAACATAAGATAGATTATTGTTGTACAAGGGCATATTGTAGATACCAAATTTAGAAAAATTGAAGAGTTTCATAATAGATGAACTCCATATAAGACCTTATATTGGTCACCTAGGTTATCAAAAGATGATAACAACTACCAAAACATTATATTATTGACCTAGAATGAAGAAAGGAATTGTTGAATACATTGTTAGATGTTTGGAATGTCAACAGGTCAATGTTGAACATAAGAATATAGCAAAGTTGTTAAACCAAATACAAAATTTGGAATGGAAGTGGGAAGTCATATATATGGACTTCATCATGGGTCAACCAAGGACCACTAAGAAACATGACACCATCATGGTTTTGGTTGATAGATTGAGAAAGGTAGGTCACTTTATCCATGTGAAGTCCACCTATAAATAAATTGATATTTCCCATATTTTTATGAAATAGATTTTTAGGTTGTATGGCATTCCCAAGAAAATTATATTTGATCATCATACCAACTTTATTTCAAATGTTTGGAAATGTTATCCTGATAGTTTTTGGAAATAGTTGGAATTTAGTATAGCCTACCATCCATAGAAAAATGGACAAATAGAAGGGGTGAACAAGATGATTAGGGATGTGTTAAGGATGTCGTTATGCATGATCATAAGAAATGGAAAGATTAATTACCTCTAGTGGATTTTTCCTATAAAAATGGATACCAGGAATCACTAAAAATCAGTCACGTTGAAGAACTATATGGTTGAAAATGTAATGTTCCAATGTATTGGGATAATCTGATGGATCGAGTGACACTTGGACCAAATATGTTAAAAAAATGGAATAAGAAGTGACAAAGATAAACTAAAATCTTAAAGTGGCACAAGATCAACAAAAGAGTTATACTCAAAACAAAACTGATAAAGAATTTCAAGTAGGGGAGCATGTGTATCTCAAGATCAAACCTAAGAAAAATTGTTTGAAATTGGGTCATGTGCAAAGTTGGCACCACACTATTTTGAACCCTTTGAGATATTAGAGAGAGTGGGGAATGTAGCATACAGGATCATACTACCACCTACCATACAAATACATGAGTTTTCCATGTATCTTTGCTTAATAAATATGTGAAGATGCTAATGATATTTATTGATTGTGTTGTAATATTAATGGACCCAAAAGGAGATTTTCATCCAAATCCTTCGTGCATAATCGATAGAGGGACACCTTACTCCGAAACCAAGATATCATGTAGGTCAAGGTGTAATGGAAACACTTTGGACTAGATGAGGCAACATGGGAATTGGAGGATTCCATGTAAATGGTATACCCATTTTTATTTGTTATACATAGATTCTAATATGAGTAATAGAACACCAAGGATGGAGTTCCTTTAAGGTGGATGGGATTGTAACACCAATTTTAAATCCTAGGTTTTATAATATGTAATTAAGACTAATAATGTTGGATGATTAGCATGGACATTTTACGAGATTTTCATTTGATGTAAATATTCATATTTATTATATATTTTGCTAAAGATGAAGAAAATATCATCCAACATGTATCTTGATTCCCGAGAGGGAAGATTTCCTAAGGGAAACACTATAATGGGGATTTAGGAAGTTTCCTATCTATTAGAATTAATTGTACATGTCTTTGAATTTGTAGGTGACCTAACCAGCTACCAGGTGTTATGAGAAGAATGGGGGAAGTGGCATAAACTACTCCACGAGTATGGGCTATGTATCGATGCTAGATTATTGTGGTTGACCATCTCAAGAAGGAACCCTAAATTTTCATGATAGGAAACACTCATGGGGGTAAAAAACCAATCAAATAAAGTGATAGAGAGATGGAGGAGAAGGGAATAGACCAAGAGACTAGAGCGACAAAACAAAAGAGAAAGAGAAAGGAGAGAAAAACCAAGAATACCAAAGGGTGTGTGCAAGTTCACCAAAAAACATATGAGAAGGAAATAGAACCACGCATGGGTGTTGATTTTGTGAATCTATATTGAGGGAGACTAAAATCCTTATGAGTCACAACAATCATGTGAAGAAGTGTTATATTAACTAAATTAGACAAGAGGAAGACTTCAACCTTATTCAAATGGCTAGGAGGAAATTCCAAATGGTTTATCTAATTTAATCCCTTAATGCACTAAAAAGAGAAGATGTAGCAATGGATATCTAGAAAAGGGCTTCCTTTAGTGTTGTGCATGCCTACAATGGCCATACTTTATTGTGTTAATAAGCCTTGGCTCAATAATTGAAGAGAAAAATCCTAAATTTGTATATGTGAAGGAGAGTATTCTTCATGTTTTCTACCATGATTTGAAATATTATTGAACCCTAGGTGAAGCTTTCCCTTAAGGAATAAAATTTGGCTCAAGGGTGGCTAGATACAAGAAATACTTAAATGTAGTTGAGCCTATTTTTGGGTGGAGAGTGGTTGTACCTTCTTCAGTTTCCATCAAATTTAAGTGAAGCAAATAAGTGCATTTATCTCCCTGCTAATGAAGTGAAATTATTATTTAATTTTGTTGAGAAATGACAACAAGAAATTCTAGTTTAATTTGTCCTTGAATTAAACTGTGAATTAAAATAGAATTCTTTTCTCATAGAAATTTGAAAATAATTAATTAAGTTTAATTAATTTAATTAATTTAGGAAATTCGAATTGGAAGTCTTTTAGAAGACATTTATATGTTGTCCCTAACTTATAGGAGTTCAGGATGAGTTATGAATGAGTTGTAATTAGTTAACTCAGTTTATTGAGTTAAGTCCAGTGAAATTAGTTCCAATTAGTTTCAGGAACTAATAGTGAGTAAACAATGATTTGGGACACTAGTGACGTAATTAGTGCTACTCTAGTTAACTGAAGATTCCACCATTAGAAACTCATGCATGTTGATTCTGAGAAAGACCCAGTTGAGACTAGAGTGCAGGGACAATGTACTATTTGTTTTAGATTTTTTTGAGTTTCACTGATAGTGCATGCATTCAGGAACTGATCCTTGAGGGATTGTGCTATTTTTAGAGGCTTTATTTCCCTTTAAATGCAAGCTATCCTTCATAGGAATCACACATTGGAATATAGACTTGGAGAGCTTGTGAAGAGGCTAAGCTTTGGCCTTCAGCTTGCTTATGAGTTGGAGATTTAATTTCCTAAGTGATGGGATTGTTCTAGAGAGAACAAGCATTGTAATTTCATCTTGATTTTCCAGATTAATACAAAACAGATAGTGGGGTTTTGGGCTATGGATTTCCTAGGATATTTATTGTGTTATGTGCCTTTGATTCTCTTTCTCTATTGATTAGGTTTTGCTCAATGTTTATGGGCTTCCGCTGTAAAGAGTAGAAGTAGATTCTTGTCTTTTGTTTTAGTAGATTACATGAGCTTGTGAATCTACAGGTTTTTCTTCATGGTATCAGAGCAAGATTTTTTTTGGGCCGAGAGTTTGCAGAGATGTTCTAAGAATTTCTGTGCAAAATTTTCAAAAACAAATTATAGATTTGGATTCCTTGGGAAAAGATACCCAAATTCAAAAAATAAAATTAGGTGAATTAGAGTTTGGATGAGGGAGATATCGCTGATTTAAAATCATCTCTCCAGAGGAGATCTCGAAGTTTTGAGTTTCTGGGTTACAAGTGGCGTTCCATGGGTTGAGGCTTGAGTATGCCTTGGAAGGTAGCTCAAATTTTATAGCCTGGAGGGATAGGATGGAGGTTGTGCTAGAAGATAATGTCTTGAAGGAATTCATTGATCAAGAAGTCCCCAAGCTAGCAACTACGGATGCAAAGAACTTGGCCGAATGGAGGAAGTGTGTGGCGAAGGAAAGCTGGATAATCCTTGAGGGAGTTTGAGACCACATTGTCTCGAGTCTCCATGGAAAGGAAACTCTGCATGCTATGTGGAAAATATTGATGGACTTGTATCAGAATAGCAGTGATCAAAGGAAGTTGGCATTAAAGGATAAACTTCGTAAAATCAAGATGGAGAAAGGCGAGCCGATTCCAAAGTACTTGACCAAGTTCACTCAATGTCGGGATGAACTTGGAAGTGTTGGAATCATGGTTTTCAAGGAGGATATGGTGAGCCTTCCTCTTCTTGGACTCCCAAAGAGTTGGCATAGTTATCAAGACTTTGTCAATGGTCGGGAGAAGCTACCATATTGGGAACGACTATGATCGGATTTGATGCAGGATGAGATCGGGAGGAACACCAGGGATGTCTCTTCATTAAAGACTGATGATGAAGAGAACTGTGCCTTAGAGATTAAGGCAAAGAAGGGGAAAGGTAAAATTTCTCATCCCAAATCAGATTCTTATCATGGAGGTAAGCAGAAGGACATGATGAAAGTTAAATGCTTTCATTGTCACAAGATGGGTCACTTTGCTACAAATTGACCACTGAAGAGGTCCAAGGAAAATTCCTCAGGAGGAGAGGGGGGTGAGGCTTTGGCCTCCCAATTTGAATTGGAATTTTCCCTCATTGCATGCATGGTGTCTTCAATGATGGGAAGTGTCTGGTACTTAGACAGTGAAGCTTCTTTCCACATGACTGGCGACAAAGAGTTATTCACTGAACTAGAGAATAAAGATCTCAAGATGCATATTGAGATGGGTGATGACTGTAAGTATAGTGTTACTAGTGTGGGCACTGCTACATATTAATTTGTCACCGTTTTCTCACCGTCCTAGTTACCCCTCTCCCGCACTTTGGAGGACTCATTCCAGGACCTGTGAGAAGTGACACAACTTGAAAACACTTGCATTAGATTCCTCTAAGTATGGACTTCACATGCCCTTAAGACATTTCCTGCAAAAAACCCATAAAAAATGCCCTTTTTCCATTAGCGCGGGTTCCTAATGTATCACCCGCGCCAATGGGGGAAATCCAACAAAGAGGGCGCGCCAGTTGGCGCTCTGTCTCAGTGTCGGACCCGCGCCAACCAAATTTGGTAAAGTTTTTAACAAACTGGCACGGGAAAGTTCTTTCCAACTCATGAACTCTATCTGAGAACACTTTCCGAGGGTAAAGCCAACTCGAGCGAGGATAGATCCAACTCGATCGATGTTGTCGTTGATCTTATCTCCTGCAAGGATGAAGCCTATCCCATCTCCTTTCCCTGATCTATAAAAGCTTGTTCTGTTGCCTTGATCAGGCTAATAGTGCAAATAGTGCTAAGGGGAGTGAAGGATAGCGATAGCTCTGGTCCCGGTTCCAGCAGGAGGAGAATCATACTTTTAGAAGGCCAAGAGATTGTTGCAAGGAGCAAGGAGATTCTTGTCACCAAAGAGAGAGAGGCTTGTTTCTCATCCCAACAAGCTTTGCAAGGCATGTGCACCTGATCACCCAGCCAAAGGAGGATTTGACGTCAGAACTATGGTTGTATTCTTCTTTGTTGATTATCAATAATAGATGACTATCATTATGGTTCCACTCTTGTCGTTTATGGTAATGATGTTTGAGTTATATCTTTTCTGACCGATATATAGTTGCATCTATTGGTTTCTATGCTTGTATTTGTGTCGTTCTTTGCATGTGCAGGTGTCCATTCACGAAGATCGTGGGGATTGTGACCGGCCGGAGCAAAGGATCGACTCTTCTGCAACACTAGCGTTGGAATCCAAGTAAGCTCTTATCGCTTACCTGTAGTTTGCAATTAGGAACCTACGTGTTAGCATTTTTTGATTGTTGCTAGACCCGATTTGGGCTAGTAGGGATCGCCTCTGTCCGCAGAGGGGATTTACCTCCACAACAGGCACTATTACTTTTCAGAGGGAGCATGCGGCTCCACTCACCTTGAAGAATGTTATGCATGTACCCAGACTGATGCAATCTCGTATATGAGGACATTTGTAGGTTAAATGATCCTCATAGAAAATATTGCAAGGAAACTTCATCTCTTTCTATTTTCCTTTCTTAGAATTAGCAGTAGCAGGTTCTTGGTTTTGAGTGTTCTGAACAAATATTTTCTCCCCAGAAGGAAAGGTCTTGTTCTAGTTTTTCTTTTTATTTCCACTAGATTTTTGTGTAGACTGCACAGAGTTAATCACAATATATGGAGGAGAAATAGGGTGATTCATTGTAGTTGAATTGGGGGTAGAAGTAATGGAGAATTGAGTAGATTTTCCACTCAACTAATTTACAATATTTCTGGTTGCACCAATGAGACTATCGACGTGTGGACCAGGCTAATGAGTAGTAGGAGTATTCAAATTTCAAGGAGCATTAAGGATCAAGTCGTAAAGAGTGCCCAATTATGAATAGATAAGATCAAGATGTTGGGCACGTCTAATGAATTGGTCTTCTATAACTTCTGCAGACATGGAAACGTCCTTCGTGATGGTAGGTAAAAGGAATTTTTAGAACCAATCAGTGAGTAGGTAGTCCAGATTGGGTTGCTTTACTAAACTTCATTATCGTTGTTAAATTTTCATATTGTTTTATGTTATATCAATTACTTTAGCCCAATTCAATACTTCAATTAGAAATCTTTCCAATTACAATTAGTTTTTCTATTCATCAATAGTAATTGAAGATAGAACAATAAATGCAATGACAAAGTAGACAATCAACAAGAGCCACTAGATTTGGTCAAAGACTAGGGAAAAATCCCACTAGGGGGAAAACCCTTTGAAATTTTCTTCTATTATATTTTCATAAAATGTTCAACAAAGAGTAAAATGAGCCCAATAAAATATCATCAACAAAATAACCCAAAAACATTCATAAATAACTTTCCATCATCATAATATATCAGAGACAACTTTTCCTTCATGCGATCAACTGTAATAAACTTCCGTCCTCAGTCAAATCTGAGTCAAACTTATCGGTCGCATGTAGGAGGAGATATGTGAGCGACTAGAGGCTTCCAATCGCACCATTTATGCCTGCAAGACAGTGACTGTGGTCAAATTTTCCTTGTGATGTGCCTACGATTGTAACCCAAAAACACTAAAACAAATAAGAGCCTCATACCCTGTGCAAACTTATGTTGTCATCCCTACCTTAGACCTGTGCGATAAAAATCAATGAAGAAGAGAAGAAGAAGATGCTTGGTGGTGTCCAAATGAGCTTGAGGTCACTTGTATTTATAGGCTTCCATGGGTGACCAATTTTCTTTAGGGTCGACCTTATCCAAATGTGCACATGTGGGCTTTTCTTCATAAGTACACTTTCCCTTGTCCAAATTTCATGATCTTTAGGTTGATTTTGGTCCTTTGAAGAGGGGAATTAAATGCAATAATTAACCCCACAAAATAATTTGTCTAAAGTGGAATTTGATCGTAGTTTCATAATTTAACACTCCCTCTCAACTAGGGAGAATTCCACCTGTCTATATCTAACTATCGATCAATATGTCATGTATATCCTATTGACATATCATGTCCCATCTCTATTCAACTCTATTTGTTGAAACATTCTCAAATATAAAGAAGAATAATCATCAAGTAGAAAATTTTACCACCCTCTACATCATGGGAGAGCATATCTCAATATGAAACCTCTTCGAGGAGTACATATCAACCTAGATTCTCATGGGGGAACTAAAATTATTTGACCCCATATCGAGCAATAGGTGATATAGGGGAGCACGTCTCAACCCATCCTATTTCCTACCAATCTTCCCAATAATTACCCTCAATAGTCATGTGGTAGAACACCTACATCATAATATGAGCTTGGATGAGATACCCAACTTACCAAAAGGTAAGGATCACATGCCCCTAAGCCTCCTCAACATGTTGGCTAGATGGGGAGGGACAATCCCAACAAACCTGACTTGTGGGTATGATGCCAACTGGGGTATACTCTACAAATACCAAGATAGGGGAGAAACATCTCCAAACTATGGGTAACAAATAGGGGTGATACCCTATTGTCTAGAGATACCTCAACCCCAGGTGCCCTCTATCTCAATTCCACACCCTGGGAGCTCAAAAAGGGGGAAAGAGTTGGATCAGTCTCCTTGATCAGAGATGCCCCTTATTAGGAGGGTCACATCCATCAATCCAGGCTACTCTCTGAAGACCAAGAAATTCCCTTTTGGCAAAGCCTTGGTGAGAATATCAGCAATTTTCTCATCTATTGATATGTGATGGAGTCTAATGGCTCCTCTCTGCACCATGTCTCAAATGAAGTGATATCGGATCTCTATGTGCTTGGACTTGTAATGAAATACTAGATTCTCTGCCAAACGAATCCCACTCTTGTTGTCGCAACATGTCACTGTAGTATCTAGGACTTACTCAAATAGCTCTCCAAAGAGCTTCCTTAACCAAACTTCTTTACAGTTATCCATGCTAGTGGCAATATACTCTGCTTCGGGAGTACTCAATGCTACTGACTTCTTCTTCCTGCTCACCCAAGATATCATGTAAGATCCAAGGCTTAAATAACATCCAGAAGTACTCTTCTTGTTGACAACATTTCCTTCCTAGTCAACATCGGTGTATCCATGAAGTCGAACATCTCTGGAAGAATATCTCAAATCAATTATGATCGTCCCATGCAAATATCTCAAAATGTGTTTGGCAGTGATCTAGTGTGCATTGAGAGGCTCAGCCATGAATTGACTCAATGTATTCACTAGATAGCATATGTTCGGATGAGTGTTCACTAGGAACATTAGAGCCCCAATCAACTGTCTATACTCAAATGGATTCACCAAATTGGGTCCTACAACTTATCCACATAGTTTCTTTAATTTCATTTCCATTGGTGTGGGTAGAGACTTACATTCTGACATTCCAAATCTTTCCAACAACTTAACAACATATTTTCCTTGTGAAAGGAAAATCTTCGGGCCTTTGCCACACCTCAAGGCCTAGAAAGTAGTGCATGAGTCCAAGGTCCTTCATCTCAAATTGAGAGGTTAACTCCCTGTTATAGTTGATCATTAGGGGCTCATTGCCTGTCAACAATAGATTGTCAACATATAAAACCAAAATCAACGGCATACCTTGGACTACCTTGAAGTAGAGGTTGTGATCTGCATTGCTTCTTTTGAATCCAAACTTCACCAAATAATTGTCTATGTGGACATACCATGCTCTAGGGGCTTGCTTCAAACCATACAAATCCTTCTTCAACCTGCAAACATGTGTCTTTTTATCCTATAATTAAAATCTATGTGGTTGATCGATGTACACTTCTTCTTGTAACATGAAATGGAGGAATGTAGTTTTCACGTCCATCTGATGAATGGTCCATCCTTGACTTGCAGCAAGGGTAACTATTGAATGAATGGATGTACATTGAGCCACAGGTGAAAATATATCATCATAATATTCTTAGGAGGAGGAGGAAAAGGAAGGTCCCTTGCTTTTCCAAGGGTGACATATTCATCGAATACAACATCCCCGCTAATTTTAACCCTCCTTTGACCAGGAATATATATTCTAAATGATTTGTAATTTTCACAATATCCAACAAACATACCTTTTCTTCCTAAGGATTCCAACTTGTTCCTTTTGTCCTCAATCCTATGAAATTATATGGGGCAACCAAAGATATGGAGATGACCAACATTGGTCTTGACACCTATGAATACCTCTTCGGGGTTCTTGTTGTCTAATGATTGATGAGGTAACCTATTTTGAACATATACAATGACATTTGTTGCTTCTGCCCAAAATAACTTCAACAAATTTTAATCATGGAGCATGGCACAGACAACTTCTATAATGGACCTATTATTTCCTTCAGCCACTCCACTTTGTTCAATAATATACGACACAATTTTCTCATTCTTGATACCTTCCTCCTTGCAAAAATCAATGAACTCCTTTGATGTGTACTCTCCACCATTGTCGGACCTGAATATTTTGATTTTCTTCCTTAGTTTATTTTCGATCAAATATTTGAACTCCTTGAACATTTCGAAGGCTTCATCCTTGTGCTTCAAGTAATATATCCATGTCTTTCTTGAGATGGCATCAATGAAGGTGATACATTAGAGATGGCCACCAATAGAATGCATGGGCATTGGACCACATATGTCAGAATGGATGAGATGGAGGGTGTCATTTGCCTTATTCTCTCTAGAGGGTAATGTTCCCCTTATCTTCTTTACACTGGCACAACCTGGACATACTCCCTCATGATGGGCTTGAACCTTGAGAATTCCTTAGACCAATTTCTCCAATTTCGAAAGAGCATCACAATGTATATGGGCTAATATTTGGTGTTATAGCTTGCTTAGATGATTATTATCATGGACCAATGCTAGAAGTGGTCTTCCAGTAATCTTGTAGATTCCTTCATATCTTGATCCCAATGTGAATGCATCTCTCATAGGTGATCCAATAGGCCAAGTAAGAGCCTTTCCCATAATGAAGGCAAACCTCATCCCTTTATCTTCCAAAGCATATATTGATACAAAATTCTTCTTCAATCCCGACACATACATCACATCATGGAGAAAAATAGATTCCCTGGAATTCAAATGAAATTTGACAGACCCAAAACCTTTAACAGGATTAGTGGACTTGTCTCCAAGAATGATTTTCAAATTTTACTTCCTCTCTACCAAATTAGAGAGAACTTCCTTATAACGAGAGAAGTGATGAGTGGCCCCACTATCAACCAACCAACTATTCCACGAATCTAGAGGAGATGAATTAGTAAGGGCAGAAACAAGAATATATTTAGATTTATTCTCAACATTTCTTTCATACCTAGATAATTTTGACTTCTTTTGTCGACAATGATCTTCTTCATGATCACTTGAAGCATATCTTCTTATTCTTTCAATTCTTCCATTGTGATCATTCCTTCTGTCATCTCTCCTTCTTTGATCATTGAACCTGTTGTTGTTTCTTCTAGTATTGTAGCATGGTCCATTTTTCTTCTCAAGGAAATCTCAAGCATAGTCACCTTTCTTATGACGATTGTAGCATTCGATGTGCATAAATTTCTTCCTTCTATTTCAATTTCGAGGAGGAGGAGGATTTCTTGAATTTGATGGGCCTTCTTTCCCTTTCTTCTTCTTCTTGTCATGAGTGATGAATGCAGCGGGCTCTCCTTCTTCATGCTTTTGAATACTTCCTCTTGATATCATCCTTGACTCTTCTTGAGTGAGATTTCCAACAATTTCATCAAATGATGGGAGGACATTGTTGTTGCTTATAATAGTAATAAAGGTTTCCCCAATATAATGGAGACCTATTAGAGTCATGATCACTAATTCCCTGTCACGCATGGATTCCCCAACTCTTTGAAATTGATCTTTAAGATGAGATATCCTCAATATGTAGGATTGCACAGACTCTCCTAATTTGTTCATCTTTATGTCTTTGAGTTGATCTTTCAAGGAGACGATTTCATTCAAATTGTTGAATTCATACATGCAAGCTACCTTATCATGCATGTCCTTAGACCTTCTCAAGTTTCCAACATATGCAAGTAAATTATCTTGTAAACCATAAACTATTATTTTCTTTGCTTTTAAATCACCTTTCTTGTGCTTGTTCTTGACCACAGCAAAATCATTCTCTAGTGGCTCAAGTACTTTTTCTTGAATGTAATATAAAACATTATTGTTATCATCTATGATCTTCAACTTGAATTTACATGCAGCAAAATTAAATGAGTTATCCAACTTCTCAGTTTCTTTGAAGAAGGAAGTCATCTTGACTTGGCTATATCATCTCTTTTAACTTTCCAAAGATGATTGCTTCAATTATTGTCTCCTTTTGGGCTTGTCCTTCAACTTGGCTCTGGTACCATGTTAAATTTTTAAATTACTCTATGTTATATCAATTAATTTAGCCCAATTCAATACTTCAACTAGAAATATTTCCAATTACAATTAGTTTTTCCATTCATCAACAGTAATTGAAGATAGAACAATAAATGTGATGAGAATGTAGACAATCAACAAGAGACACCATGTTTGGTCAAAGACCAGGGAAAAACCCCACTAGGGGGAAAACCCTTTAAAATTACTCTTCTATTAGATTGTCATAAAAGGTTAATTAGAGAGTAAAATGAGCCCAATATAATATCATTAACAGAAACAACCCAACAACATTCATAAATAAGTTTCTAGCATCAGAATATATCAGAGATAACTTTTCCTTTCTACGGTCAATTGCAGTAAACTTCGGCCTTCAGTCAAATCTGAGTCAAACTTCCTGGTCACATGTAGAAGGCGTTGTGCGAGTAATTAGAGGCTTCTAGTTGCACCCTTGATGCCTGAAATCTAGTGACTATGGTCAAATGTTCCCTATGACATGCCTGCGAGTGTAACCCAAAAATCCTGAAACAAATGTGAGCCTCAAACCCTGTAATTTTGGACCTTTGCGAACTTATGTTGTCATCCCTACCTCAGACCTGTGTGATACAATCAATGAAGAAGAGAAGAAGAAGATGCTTGGTGGTGTCCAAATGAGCTTGAGGTCACTTGTATTTATAGGCTTCCATGGGTGTTATGAGGAATTTTGCATCTACAGATAAATAATAATTCCATAGGTAGGTAGCTATACCTAGAACAACATATTTAAAGCGCTTATCCTTTTTCTATAGACAATAAATAAGACAAGGGAATCAAAGGACCTACTGTTCTTTTGCTTTCCTTTTGTGTCCTTTTTATGGCTCCTGCCACTCCTTCTTGAACTTAACTTGCTCAAAAAGTACCTACAAGCATAAACAGAAGACAGAGAACCAATCAAAGCAAGAGATCTATCGACTATAAGTAAATGGAATCAGATACATTCACACATATAAACATCATATATCAAGATAAGCATATGGAAAAATGTGTAAACAATGTTATTAAGTAGAAGGAAGAATTACAACCATGAAGTCTAATCCATTGTCACTCTTCCAGCTTGGGTTCCAACCAACATCACATCAATAGCACAGCAATCCGATAGCATAACAGTACTTACTTATAATCTCAATCCTCACACCAACGGTATCTCCTTACAAGTTCTCAAATTCCATCCCCTGATCACTTAGATGAGTGCTCAATTTATAGGCAAATGGAGGAGGTTTGGTCATAAATGAGGGTATTGAATAGCCTTCCAAACTTAGAGTTAGTTTCCATGGAGGAAGGGATGAGAGGATAGGAGCTTACTTAACTCATTCCCTATCCAATTTCAAGCTCATAGGAGATGATAAGTGTGGGAATCTTCTTGATGGCTCCAGAAGATAAGAATATTCCTAGAACCCTATGTGAATTTCGCTCAATCTCACCCAACATAGGTCAAAGTGGGCCTAGGTGCTCTGCAAATCACCCTGACATGGGCCTACATACACTGAAGCGCACTTACCCCTGACCAACGTTGCGTTGGTCCCTCAAGGAGGCAGTTCTGGAGGGATTCGGGCCAAGAAACTCTCAGGGAAGGAGGCATTCAAAGTGGTGACTTGTATAGGGCATGTAGCAACTGAATTAGGGTTTGATGTGCCCTAATGGTACTAATCTGAGTGATGGGAGTGATGTGCCCAAATGGATCTGTAACAATGGGTGACCAATTTTCTTTAGAGTCGACCTTGTCCAAACGTGCATATGTGGGATTTTCTTCATAAGTACACTTTTCCTTGTCCAAATTTGATGATCTTTAGGCCAATTTTGGTCCTCTCGAAAAGAGGAATTCAATGAACTCATCATCTCCATTAAATAATCTATACAAATTATAATGTTACCATAGTTTTATAATTTAACTGTTGTCTCCATTCATGGATATGATTGGAGATATGGGTGGAAGTATTCTGACGTAGAGTAGTCAATAATTCCATTCTAGTTTCATAAGAGATTGGTAACTAAAAATGTCAAAGGAATTCCATTGCGAGGGTGTTAAAGTTGTTAATTGAGGCATGTGGTAACTTAGTAGTGCTACCAGTCAAGGTATGAGGGAAAATTATTTATCTGATACTGTCATAAATTATGGAATTAGAAACACACCAAAGATGGTATGTAGTGACATGTGTTGCCATATCATCTCCCTACTTACCCTCAAAATTTAGAATGTTAGTAATTTTGTGTGGGTTCGGAGGCCACAACAAGTTATGGTTGATGGGATCGTTTGTCAACTTGTACAGATTTGGGATGTTGAGAGTAGCCAAAAATGGTAATGGAGTAGACTTCTTTGAATTTTACTAGGGAAGACTAGGGTGAACTAAATGACTAGAAGATCCAACCATCAATTGGTTTCTAGTAGGGTACATGGTTGCATTCGGATAGTAATTTCCTTGAGGTGGAGATGGATTTGTATAAAGTGGCAAGCCATAAGGTATCCCCCTAGCCTAAGGGATATTACCAAGAAACTAGTTACCTCCAACATATAGGTTTCTCCCAATAGGTATTGACGGTTGATTTGGGAGGCCCGAAGGAGATGCGGCATGCCCATGGTATGGAACATCGTTGTCAACATAAGGTGGATTAGGCACAGGACTACCACCTTTTAGGATAATGGGACTAGAAATAACAGGATAACCATCGAAAACAAAAGAATCGATCAAAGATTGACAAGTTTATACCATAGGTTGTATGGGTGTAGGAATTCCCCCAGAGATCAGATAAGTACCAGAAACATTACCCCCACCTTGTGGTGGAGGGGGGGGTTGAACTTAGCTGTGGATTCAAACCAAAATTATTATTGAAGGTTAGCGAATTTTCCACACCAATGGGATGTGAGTCGAAGGTCCAGGAACCAACACAAAAGTAGAAGGGTTGGTAGGAGGAAGATATTGTGACACACCAGCCATAGTTAGCATAGCTAGGATTCCTAGATTAGATATAGTTTGAATAGTAGAATAACTGACAAATGGTGTAGAAGTTAAAATAGGTGGGTTATATGATGGTGTAACAAAAGTTTCCACAAAATACCGGGACTCTCCAATAGTCATTGGGATGCTTGAGGTGGAAATAGGTGAAGAAAATATATAGGAAAAGGTGTTACCTAAAGAAAAATAGGCCCAAGAGGATCTGTAAGCGGAGGATTATAAGGAGGTACTAGAACTTCAATGAAAATATCATTAAGATTGATTGACTTTGGGTTAGTGTGTAATTATTCAGAAATAGAAACTGGAGACTGATTCCCCTTAGCAATAGGAGAATCTAATTCACTCAAAAATTCTTCCATGCAAAGTGGAGGAAGAACCTGTAGTCATTGAGACTAACGACGAGGTCTAGTGGAAGCCACGATGAATGATATAAATTATACAAAAAAATTATTAGGTGATGTTATTATATAGTCTTAGTGACAAAAGATAGAACACACCTAAAAAAGAAAAAACTCTATGAAATCAGCAAGCAATACAACCTTTGTCTGATAGTCACAACTATCTGTAGATGGAACCTAGTATCGAGGGACTATAAGAGAAATATAAACAAAATGAGACAGTTATGAGTACTCATGAGCTTCCCCCAAACCTTAGTAAGAGGGTGCCAAGTAATTTCGTGAGGATGAGTACCCTCCCAAAAAATCAAAGACGAGATAGGTTCGTTTGTCTAGGTACCAGGGAATCCCACCCTAGTCACCTTGTGTACGTCTCTAGGATTATGGCCACTACTCTTTACGTAAAATCATAGACACCACCGGGGGGTGATGGTTGTAGATAGTATGTTATGTGGGCAGGATACCTAAGTCCCTGACACATCTCTGAAATTACTGAAGGAATCCATGGTATGCTTAATACCCACTAAAATGCAATCAAAGTCAGGTTTCCTTCTCTCACACTCTTATGTTGTCTTATGCTTAACTCATGTGTTAGAGGAGCGGTCCTAGTGAATGTGAGTGTAGCAGGATTTTCACTGTTTAATGACACTAGTTTATTTTTGCAGCCTTGGGGAGTTAACTTACACAACCTAACCCAAGACCCTAGCATAATCTAATGTGTGTCTTTCCTATGACTAAGATTTGTAACTTGATTATTTTTATTGCGTAGTTCCTTTTAAACATACTTTATTGATGTCTTTAGAATGGTTTTGACATGAATTTTTATGAGACTCTTGACTCAAACCATGCAGATCATGCTCTTAGTTTTTCTTTTGGTAAAGAGTAATTCTACAAGGAGAGAGTAACATATACCATTTCCCACAATAAAAAAAAAAAATACAGGTTCCAATACATCTAAAAAATGCAGACAGTGATACTCCAATTAAATGCACACTAATGAATTGAACATCAAGCAAATTAAGCAGATAATGAATTCTTTTTTCTTTTTTCGGTTAGGATGCAAGCTCAACTAACTTCCAAAAGAAAATATGAATGCATCCATAGTAATCATATTCCAAGAAAACAGAGACCTCAGAACACAAACAAACAATACATAGGCAATGGAAATCATAAGAAAAGTGACATATCAGAGGTTTTAAGCACTAACGTAGGCTATCAAACCAGCACAGTGTGTTATAGGCAGGGGTAACACATATCTATAAGGAAAAACCTAAGTTGTATAGCTCTATGTCCACAGAAAATTAGTGTTACACAAGTTTAGCTTACAAAAAGAAGGTTTGAGTTAAAGAAAAGCGTTCAACTCATTTGGATTATTATGCATGAAAGCAAATGAAAGGAATTAAAGTAAAGGAAAGATCAAACAAAGGGAATTTAGGAGGAAAAACAAAACGAGAAGAAGAAGACCTCCCAAATGGAGTCGCCAATTATTTTATAGGTATTTTATTCTCAGTTGTACAAACATAAAACGCTCATAGATTCTTCTGGAAACCTGGGGAAATTAGGGTAAGGGAAATTAGTTCTAAGGCTATCACTTTCAATAAAACAAGAAGGTAGATATTGACAAGATTAAAAGAATGTGAACGCGTGAGTCTTCACATGCAGATCCTTTCGAATGGGAAGTGTAGATGGGAAGTGCTCCTAGCTAGCTCCAAAGCTCAGTCCTACACACAAAGAAGAATAGAGAAAACCATCACGACATAATAATCTTGATAATCAAAACCATAATAAATCATGGCAAGCAAAACTTCTAAACGGTCAATATTTAGACACAAGAAGTGAAACAATGAACAACAATTAGGAAGCAAGAATAATCAATCTATATTAATGAACCAAACGGGAAGGAGATTACAACCAATAGATGTGGTTGCAATAACTCCTCCTTCATCTCCTAGCTCCAAAAGCTCTCTCTCTCAAGTTAGATCTTGATAGCATAATAACACATGAATTATGATCCCTTTCTCAATGGCCAAGCATCCAATATATAGGCAAGTGGAGGCTATTAAGATTACCAAATTATTCCTTAGTTCAACTTGGGCAAAATATTTTGGGTGGATGTTGTTTCCTCATGTAAAAATGGCTTTGTGGCTTTTTCTCGTTTTTGCATGATTTTATCCACTTTTAAGAGATTTAATACTTTCATCCACTTTTAAGAGCATTACTTGTTTAGGTAAAATTGGTAGATAAGGATAAAGCAATCACATTCCACCATACGAGAGTTTCCTCATGAAGAAAAGTGTTAAAGTGAGTTAAGTTGGGTTTTTTGCCTTGTGACTGAGTGAGAATTTTGTAACACAAGTTAGATGAAGAGACAAAGTGTTATAAACTAGGATAATGTCGTCCTCATGGTACATAATTTGTGTTATAGTCTTAAATATGCTAGAAAAAGGGTATGTATTTCAAAAAAAATCATAGTATTCTCCTTTGAGCTGATGAGGAGGTATTTTTATGGATAACAAGCTAAAAGAATTCCTTTCTAAGTGCTGAAATAATTTTCTAATAACCTGGGTGAGCTAAGAAAGTCCTTTTGTGGTGTTCATCAAGAATTAACTATTTTAGAATGGGCACATAAAGGATATAAATTCTATCCTTAAAGGTTAGCAAATCATTTCATTAACTACATATTCTATTTGTTCTAATTGATCAACTTAATTTTTCAACTTTTCCCAAATATGATTGTAAGTTTTATCTTCCAAAGTTGTTGTTCTTATTTGTTCTATAAAATATGTTTTAGTACTACTTATTGATATGTCACAGACCTACTTCAAGCTTCGACTTAGTGCTTCAACCACTTTATTTTCCTTCCCTTTAAAATGTTTAATGTTAAAATCATACTAATTTAAGAAATCCATCCATATGTCTTGTTTGGAATTCAAGTCACGATGGCTGAAGAGGTATTCTAAACTAAGACAATTAGTGATTAATGTAAATTTCTTGCCAATTAAATAATGATGCCACATTTTTAGTGCATGTATGGTTGCAGCAAATTCCAAATAATAGACCACATAATTCCTTTCATGGTATTTTAACTTCTAGGCTCATAGACGATCACATGATTTTCCTACATTAGTACCCCTCCTAAGCCTTCTAAACAAGCATAAATACAAACTGTGACATTTTTATTAGGGTTGGCTATTTTGAGCACAGGTGCAATAGTGAGTAGATTCTCCAACTATTCAAAAAAGAATTTACATTTATGTGTCCATTCAAATTTAACTCCCTTTTTCTATAAGGAAGTTATGGGGTGAGCCAATTTAGAGAACCCCTCAATGAATCTATGATAATGTCTCGTAATACCCATAAATGATATAATATCTGCCACATCCTTGGGAATACACCAGTTGAGAATGGATTTGACATCTTCATGATCCACAAATATCCCATCCTTGGAAATTTCACAACCCAAGTATTGTATTTGATCTTGGGAGAACTCACACTAACTGAACTTAACATAGAGCTCATGTTCCCTAAGTGTTTGCAGCATTATTTGTAAATGTTATTCATGTTATTTTGGTGTCTTTAAATAAATCAATGCTATATTAGTGTGTTGATGGGATGAAATTTACCACCAACAACAAGGGGACCTCCCCAGTGTAGAATCCCAATTAGACTCTACATTGTTTGGTTTAGGAGTCTCATATGGTATGTAGGTGCAGTTGCCATCTCATTGATTGAATTTTTCTTTCGATGAAATAAGTATTGATTATTAGAGAACAAATAAAGCTTTAACAAATTAAAGTAGGCCATCTATGGAAATTCAACACATAAGATACTATGAATATCAATAACATAACAACAAAGCATGAATTTCAAGAAAAGTGGTGTTAGTAAAGCTTCAAATAAAGCCCATGCACATTACAAGGAAAAGTTTATCAGTCATGAATAATTTTGTGATCAATAACACCATGAAAGCATAACTAAGTGCACAATTCTACAATGATATAATGATTAAGTCAACAAAATAGTTCATTGACATACACACAAAGTAAACGCATCATATACCATCCATTCACGTAAGAGAAATCCCACAATGTTCGATGACACATGAAGAATTTGTACGCCAAATTTCATAAAGCTTGAAACATTAAGCTAAAATATAACATCAACACATGACAATTCCAACAAATTCATGAGTGGAAATATGAAATCACTTCTTGGATTCACCAAACTATCTATTAGTTCTCAAACAATATGCACAAATGAGTCCAAAACCAAAATTCCTTTACATTATGTCGTGAGGGAATATTTATAGAAAAGGGTGACCTTCCATATACCCTCATGACTCTTGAGTTATCCATGACCTTTCATATTCCCATGAGGCTTTCTACTCTATCCTAGTCTCTATTCTACTGCTATCATATTACATTAAAGAAAATCTCATATTATATTAATCTAGTTATAGACAGATATGGGACATCTAGATGCACTTCTTGTACAAGATATGTGTGCAAATCTTGTATTCCTTTGCCACACTTATGACCTTATGTTGTTGCTTGTCTCCATATTTGTGAAGACATTCTAGGGGATCTGGCAACAAATTTTTCTTCTTTACCTTGATCTGATTAGATAGGGTCACAAGCTTGGTGTATATCCTTACAGGCTCCACCACATATTGGGTAATTGTTTCCTTTGTAACCTATAAGTTTTCCATGGTAGTGTCCTGCTTAAAAGGGTTGAGGAATGCCTAGATTTCTTTTAGAAATTCTTCCTCTGGCCTTAATTCACTGATCAATCCAGTAGAGTCTCCAAAATGTATTCAAAATATCATCCACTTTCACCTTTATCGCCACCATTTCACTCACATGTCACAACTCCATGGCCATATAACCTTTCATTAGCCTCCATTTTCATAATTATATGGGTTACCTTTGTGTTTTCCAAATGTTAATGATTTCTAGTATTATAAGTGAATTAAATGGTTAAAACTTAGAAAAATGACATACACTTGCTAATATTTAAAAGTGGCTTGAGTTTCATGACATGTGTAAGTCATTTGGAAGCTTCCAAGGCACCCTTATGTGGCATCCAATGCTCAAATTCGAATTATCTTCCAAATATGGAAGAATATTTGGATAAAGGTCAAAGAGGATATGTGTCTCATCATTACCTATTTGAGTTGTAACTTTATGAGATCTTCTAGGGATCTAGGGAGAGAATAGTGGACCTCCATTAATGAGGTAGCTTCTTATGTTTTTGTATAAATAGGAGAGCCTTCTCCTTTGAAAGGCATGTGTAAAGTTGGAGAAATGCTCATGTTTTGAATATAGAATTTGGATTTGGCACCATGCTCATGAGTGATGTTCACCTTGATTTGGTTATGCTTGCATTTGGAGCCTCTCAACTTGCCATCTCTCATGCTTTTAGATTGGCCACCTACAATGTGTGAGATTTATTGTTTTTCATAGATTAAGATTTATTACTTTCATAGATTAAGATTTATTTCTTTCATATCTTTTCCTGTGTGAGAGGTTAAGAGTGATTGTCTTTATTTGTTTTCTACCTAGAAGTTAAGAGTATATGTTTTTATTTGCTTTCATATCTTTTCTTGTGTGAGAGGTTAAGAGTGATTGTTTTTATTTGCTTTCTACCTAGAAGTTAAGAGCATTTGTTTTTATTTGCTTTCATATCTTTTCCTGTGTGAGAGGTTAAGAATGATTGTTTTTGCTTTCATTTCTGAAAGAGTGGTGTGCTTTTCAATTCCTGCAAGATTTAAAGATTAAGATTTCAATTCTGCGTGTTGTACTATAATTGTACTATAATTTCTTTGAAGTTGATTGTTGAATTAGAATAGGTGCATTTGGTTTTTCATTATTTGGTTTCATAGTTAGATTGATCTAAATTGAAAGTTAATTTCTAGCATATATAGTGCACGCATGCTTCGTAAATTTTATGAAACCCCCGAGTTGACAATTAAATGATAGGTAATTAATTTGACTCAACATTTTGGCGTCATTGCTTGGGAACTATGCATAGGAACTAGCTTTCAGTCTAGAGTTCATTTTTAGTTTTTTTTTTAGATGCATGATTAAAGCATGTAGATGCATAAATCATTTAGCTGCATATCATTTTTATTAAAAAATATTAAAAAAAAAATCAATACTAACCATTTATGGACAAAGGATCTAGAATGCAGATCAAACATTCTTTGGAGCACAAGGACTACATTGAGGAATGGTATCGAAACGCGATTGCGCCACGACATTCATCCATTCTTCAAGCAATCTTTGCAGCAAATCTAAAGGTCAAAATGGTTTCTCATGTCCTCATACACAATCAGGTACATTTCACAAATTTGGATATGAAAATTTTAGAAAGTTTAATCTGTAAATGGCTCCATTGGAAACATTCATATACTTAAAAATAAAAATAAAAAAAAATCTTTTAAGTAGATAAATTAGGAAAAATAAAATCAAGCTTGATTGCATTTTTTTTTTTTAAGTTCTTGATTGCATTTTTTTTAGTTTTTAGACTTTAAAATCTTTTATTCATTTTATTTCATTTTTTAATTAACATCACAAATATTTTCAATAAAAAAAATTCATGTTTTGATTTTAAATAATTAAAAAAAAAAAAAAAAAAAAAAAAATCTTGTTTTTTAATAAGGGAAATGTAAATTTTTAAATAAAAATTATCAATTCCTTTTTTAAGAAAATTAAGAAATTGACAATTTAGGCTCTCATGTGACCTGTAAAGAAAAAAAAATTGCGTTAGTTTGGAATCCAAATTCAAAAATCCATCATAATAAAAATATTTAAAAATAAAAAAATAAATTCTTGTTTTGAATTTGACCTAATTTGCTACATGTTTGGTTACCAAACTCCATTTTAGAGGGAAAAGGATTTCGTCATTTTAGCATGAGGCCATGGGAGATCCATACCACAAAAATTTAATTTTTCCACTGTCCAGGGGGCCAACATGACTCCTAAAAACATGAGTGTATATTTTTACAGTTAAACTCATGTTTCTGGAAAAAAAATTGTGTTAAAAACAAAAACTAAAAACCAAAAAATGGAAGCCCTCCAAATAACACTTGATTGCAAAGTTCAAAAACGTTTTTTTTGTTTCTAAGCATTACGATCCATTGCTTTCCCACACTCTCACTCGAGTTAGGCTCCCAGGACACAATGATATCGCAATATCTAAGCCCACCGAAATCTTCTGTCCAGAAAAATACATGCAGGCATCTTCCACCGTTGTGTATGGTCACATAACGGAAAATTGTTTTTACCATTATAAATGTTACCCCAAATGAAGAACCGGGGCTGTGAATGATAAAGCACATACATATTGCACCATATGAATGCAGATTTTCCTATATTTGATAGAACCCACCAACGTTAGAAGCAGTTACCAGAAGCAAAGGAAACGCATAGCAGTTTTGACATGTCAATTTTGAAACACAATTTCTGGCCAAATTAAAATCAAAAAAATAAAACGTGGGTTTTTCTCATAACAGGATCAATTATAATACCTGAGAGTGATTTTCTCAAATTAGTAGCAGATTGGGAGATATTAGGGGTTCTTTAGAGCCTTATTTGAAAGATTGTGTGAGAAAAAAACAATTTTCAATTCAATGCACAGTTGCGGCCATCAGATCCAGTTTTGGATGCTATGGTGGTTTGAAAAAAATCAAAGTTGTGGTTCATTGTCACCTCAATCCATGGATTAGCTGCCATCGAAGGAAAACATGTAAGAAGGATCGACAAAAGAGGCTTCATTAATGGGTATTTGTTTTTATTTCCCTCTTTGGACATGCAGGTAGTTGAAATAGTTGTGGTCCACAAAGGCCAAGATTTCCAATTAGGGACATGACAATTGTTTTATTTGCAAAAAACCCTCCTTCTAGAATTTCCCTGTGAAATTGTTGAAAGACAAATTCAAGCTTTGAAGCATTTTCAAATTCTTGAGTGTGACCATTGGTATTACACCTGATAAGTTATTTAAAGAGAGGTCTAGGCTTGCAAGGCTTTGTAAATTTCCAAGTGACTCAGGAATAGACCCTTGGAAGGAATTGTGAGATAAGTTCAATAATTGTAGCTCATTGTAACTTCCAAGTGCAGGGGGGATTGTCCAAGTGAATTGATTGAAAACAATGTCTATAGCTTGAGCCATTGCAATTTTACCAATCTCTGTGGGCAAAGAACCTTCTAATAAATTCCATGACAAATTCAAATAGAACTGTAGATTAGAAAATTTCCCAATTTCATGTGGTATACTTCCGGAGAGCCTACTGTGAGATAGGTCAAGCAATTCCAAATTTATACAATATCCTAAGCTGGAAGGTATGGTCCCTGATAACTTATTGTGATGAAGATGGAGTGTTCTTTGTTAGGGTCCCACCCTAACCCCCTTATTTATGTCATGGGATCACGTCATAGTCAAAGAGTCAATAAAGCCCATATTATTATTTGTAAGTGGTTAACCCGAAATTAATGACGGGACCACAGTTAGTTGCAAATGGGTCGTAGCCGTAGTATTAGATAGATGGTATTAATAAAACCCACGGTATTGATTCGTGGTATTACATGTATGAGTCATATATAAAGGATAGAGACTCCCTGCGAGGAGCATCGTGTCTTATTTTGTAATCGAGCTCTGCTCTATTGGAGGTTGCCCCCTCGAAGAGGCATGTGAACATTGCTCTCTGAATAATAAAATCATTGCTATTCTGTGTTCTGGGTATCTTTTCTTCGCATATTCTGTATTTGGGTATTATTTTGCAGGTTAAGAGCATAACAAGTGGTATCAGAGCACTTTCCAGGGCTCGGTGGGATCTCCAATTCTTAGCAAAAAAAAAAATTTGGCTAGAGACGTGTTCCGGCATCTTTAAACCACGGGATTTGTTGTTGAGCGCATAAACCTGTGGATTTGGGGAGGCCTGCACGCAAGAAATACAAGAGGTGGTCACGTCTGTTGGACTCCCTTGTAACCCCTGTGGGTACCCCTTCGAGTAGTAGTGCATTAGACAGAACCGCGCATGGACGGTCTTCCACGTACCCTCTGGGTATATCGGAAACCCCCTAGGCTCCCTTGAAACCTCGCCATAGATAAACCATCGACCGTCTTGTGGCTACAGTACACCGAGAACAGCACTCGGAGAGATTACTCGCCCGTACGATAGGGTAGTCGGGTTGTACGGCTAAGGGTACGGTCGATCCTCCTTAGTTAGAGCCCTGAAACATTGGGCCGAGTACTACTGTCAGACCCTTATGTATATTGCGATCTATAGCACCTGACACTCCTCAAGACCATAGTTCCCTTTTCTATCGGGAGATCACACATCATCTATTCCAGATCCGCATGTGCAAAGAAGTGCAGCAGCAGTAGACATCAGTCCCACAGATCCATCAGATCCGCAGCAGCAGTTGTTCCGCCATTCAGATCTCTCAGATCCACCAGATCGGAGTTGTTGTGAAGGGTTCCTATACCGGGGTATACTTTTCGCAGGACTTTTGGCAGCATTGACATTTTGAGGATTTGGCGACTGCAGTATTGATCAAGAAGGAGTAAAACCCCGTTAGGAGTTTTCAAAAAAAAAAAAGTCTGAGATCTTCCGGGGCACTTATTGGTGATCTAGCCCATCAGAATCAGGACGACGAGCTGAGCACGGTGGTACCATTCAATTTATTAGTAAAAATTTTTAGGCGGTCCCAATTTTTCATCAGGTTGGTGTATGGTAGAAACTAGAGCTCAAGCGATGGCCAATGAAAGGATGGACAAACTTGAAGAAACTGTGAACTCCATCCAAACTGATATTCGTGGACTAAGTCTCCAGATACAGCAATTACTCCCGAAGGGCAAGGAGCAAGCCCACGAGGAGGTGTATAATGGCCATGAATACAATGAGGGTGAGTCTAGCTACTCTCCTCACGTCTGGCACACCCATCCACCACCCAATCAGCAACCTCCCAAGTTGGATATGCATAAATTTGACGGTTCTCACACATCCGCATGGCTAGCACAAATGGAGCAGTATTTCAAATTGAATCATATCCTAGATGATGGGACTAAGCTTATGTTGGGGAGCATGTACTTGGATAATGAACGGTGGCAATGGGGGGAATGGCATCAGCGTTGCAATGGACCTTTTAGGAATTGGACCCAATTTACCAAAGCTCTTCGAGATCGCTTTGAACAGGAAGACTCTTTTTTGGGTCGTCTCACTTAGCTCCGACAGACGGGTACAGTGGATGAATATATTACCGCTTTTGAAGCCTTAGCCTTCCACACTAGGGGTCTCACAGATGAGTTCTACACAGAATGTTTTATCAGCGGTCTTAAAGAAGCCATCAAAGCTCAAGTTCTACTCCACCACCCTCCCACGTGGACGGAGGCTTGCCAGGTAGCTCGTAAGGTGGAACGTGTATTAGCAGCCCAATACAGCCGCCCAAATTTCCCCGCTAAAGGTCATCCCCCACAGGCTCACAACACGACTCAGACACTTAAGATCCAAAAGGTGTCACCTGCGTAAATGGCCGAAAGAAGGAAGCAAGGACTATGTTACTACTGTGATGAAAAATATTCCCCCGGTCATAAATGCAAGGAGCCCAAGTTTTTTCAAATAGATGCCACTGACTACAGCTCAACAGAGGAAGATCCACCACTTGAGGAACCTGAGGCGATAGAAGAAGACAACCAAAAGGAGATTGCATCTGACGAACCAGTTATTTCGTTGCATGCGTTGGTAGGAATTTCTTCCCCTCAAACTCTCAAAATCAGGGGTTTTCTTAAACATCGCCCAGTAGTAGTCTTGATTGATAGTGGAAGTACCCATAATTTCATCCATCAAAAAGTCGCAGAAGCAGTGCATTGTTTTGTACGCGCAGTTTCTAACTTCCAAGTCCAAATTGCGGATGGGGGCACAATGAAATGTGAAGGCCGCTGTGAAAATGTCAAACTTCAAATGGGGGATTTTCAGTTGAAAACCCACATGTTTGCCATCCACATGGGGGGATGCGACATTGTCCTCGGCGCTGAATGGCTTCGCACTCTTGGGCCAATCACAATGGATTTCCAGGAGTTATATATGAGTTTTAAGCAGAACAACTGCACACATACCCTCCGTGGACTCCAGGCGGGAGCCCCCTCGATCATCAGCTCGCATCGGATGGAAAAATTGTTAAAAAAGGGCAATCATGGAGTGGTAGCTCAATTTAATGCCATCCAGGTCGTCGAAGCCCAGTCACTGCAAATTCATCCTGAGATGCAACAAATTTTAAATAAACAACGACAGGTCTTTGACAAGCCCAAGGAGATTCCACCCTTGCGAGGGGAACATGATCATAGCATCACATTGGTTCCAGGGACCCAACCCCCAAATGTGCGGCCATACAGATATCCATTCACCCAAAAGAATGAAATCGAAAAAATAATCAAGGAACTTTTGGAAGCAGGTGTCATTCGTCCCAGCATTAGTCCTTATTCATCCCCAGTGATCATGGTGCTCAAGAAAGACGGAGAGTGGCGGATGTGTCCCGACTTCAGGGCCCTCAATAAGTTGACAGTCAAAGATAAATTTCCCATCCCGGTGGTTGACGATTTGTTGGACGAACTCAATGGGGCTCAATTATTCACTAAGCTGGATCTTCGCTCAGGCTACCACCAAATTCGCATGAAGGAAGTCGACATTCCCAAGACTGCTTTCCGAACTCATGAAGGCCATTATGAGTTCCTGGTCATGCCATTTGGTCTTTGTAATGCCCCTTCTACTTTTCAAAGCCTTATGAATCACATTCTCAAACCATATCTCAGGAAATTTGTCTTGGTCTTCTTCGATGACATCCTCATCTATAGTGGCACTTGGGCTGCACATCTTCAGCATGTAGATCTACTCTTGCAACTGCTCCGCAAACATAAATTATTTGTCAAGATGTCCAAGTGTTCATTTGGCATGGAAGAAGTTGAGTATTTGGGCCACATTGTGGGGCGTGAAGGTGTCAAGGTGGACCCCAAAAAGATCCAGGCAATGCAAGAATGGCCTCAACCTAAGACCTTGAAGAGCTTGAGAGGATTTTTGGGTCTCACAGGCTATTATCGTAAATTTGTCCGCAACTATGGCCGCATAGCGAAGCCCCTCACTCAACTCCTAAAGAAAAATTCCTTCTTCTGGAATGAGGAAGCCCAACAGGCATTTACAGCTCTCAAAAATGCCATGTGTTCCACTCCAGTCTTAGCACTACCTGACTTCACCAAATCTTTTGTCATTGAATGTGATGCTTCGGGGACAGGTATTGGGGCGGTCTTAATACAGGAAGGGCGACCCTTGGCCTTCACAAGCCAACAACTAAGTGGGAGGAATCTGGGCCAATCTACCTATGAAAAAGAAATGATGGCCATCTTACATGCAGTCGACACCTGGCGACCTTACTTATTGGGGCGACGTTTCCAAATCCACACAGATCATCATAGTCTTAAATATTTTCTAGAGCAACGCCTATCCTCCCCACAACAAAATAAATGGCTCGCCAAAATGCTGGGATATGATTATGAGCTCATTTACAAGAAAGGGAAAGACAATAGGGTAGCAGATGCATTATCTCGCCAATTTGAGGAAGAAAGTACTCTGCTAGCAATTTCCCTCCCCATTCCAGAATGGATTGAAGAGGCTTGCAGAGAATGGTTTTCACACCCCGGGCTATCCCAACTCATTTCTCAATTACAGGTAGATCCAAATTCCACCAAGGGCTACTCGTGGCAGGATGATATTCTTCGCTACAGGGACAGAGGCGTAATATCACCAACATCAACCCTCAAAAGTCGCATTTTGGCAGAATTGCACTCATCTCCCATTGCAGGACATTCGAGCTTTCAGAAAACGTATGCTTGCACCAGAAGATCATTTTTTTGGACCGGCATGAAAAAGGACATCCTTACTTTTGTAGCAGAATGTGATGTCTGTCAACACCACAAAGGGGAAACCGTCAACACACCAGGCACATTACAACCATTGCCCATTCTGACATCAATTTGGACGGAGGTTTCTATGGATTTCATTACAGGTCTTCCAAAGTCAGGGAACAAGTCAGTCATCATGGTGGTGGTGGACCGCCTGTCGAAGTATGCTCATTTTTGTGCCCTACCCCACCCGTTTACACCAACTTTGGTTGCTCAATCTTTCATGGATCAGATATTTAAATTGCATGGCATGCCCACTTCTATTGTGTCTGATCGCAACCCGATCTTCACCAGTAATTTTTGGCAAGAACTCTTCAAGATACAAGGCACTCAACTAAAACTCAGTACTTCCTATCATCCGCAAACGGATGGTCAAACCGAAGCCGTCAACAAATGTCTAGAAACCTACCTTAGGTGTTTCACTTCAGAAAAGCAACACCTTTGGGTACAGTGGTTACCTCTGGCTGAATGGTGGTATAACACCAACTATCATGCCACCACCAAAATGACTCCCTATGAAGCAGTATATGGTCAACTTCCGCCTTCCCCTATTTCTTATCTCAAGGGGTGCTCCAAAGTACAAGCAGTGGATCAACTCCTACAACACCGCGCAACCATGCTCGCCCATCTTAGAGAGAATCTTCATCAAGCTCAGAACCACATGAAGCAACAGGTCGACTAGCATCGTTCAGAGCGCCAATTTCAAGAAGGGGACCAAGTCTTTTTGAGGCTGCAACCATATAAGCAAACATCACTCAAAGACAAGGGTTGTCAGAAGCTATCTCCAAAATTCTACGGACCATACCAAGTACTTCAACGCATTGGAGAAGTGGCTTACAAGTTGGCTTTGCCACCTACTGCAAAAATCCATCCAATTTTCCATGTATCGTGCCTCAAGAAAGTGATTGGGAACAATTGCCGAGTTCAAACCAGTCTACCTGAATTGGACGAAGAAGGGTCAATCTGGCTTCAACCCGAACAGGTCCTAGCCACAAGAGACAAGCACCTGCGCGGCCGCATGATTAAGGAAGTCCTCGTCAAATGGAAAGACACCTCTCCGAAAGATGCAACTTGGGAACCAGCCACTATTCTTTAGCAGTTTCCGCAGCGTCAGCCTTGACGACAAGGCTAGTCTTAAGGGGGAGGGCATGTTAGGGTCCCACCCTAACCCCCTTATTTATGTCATGGGATCACGTCATAGTCAAAGAGTCAATAAAGCCCATATTATTATTTGTAAGTGGTTAACCCGAAATTAATGACGGGACCACAGTTAGTTGGAAATGGGCCGTAGCCGTAGTATTAGATAGATGGTATTAATAAAACCTACGGTATTGATTCGTGGTATTGCATATATGAGTCATATATAAAGGATAGAGACTCCCTGCAAGGAGCATCGTGTCTTATTTTGTAATCGAGCTCTGCTCGATTGGAGGTTGACCCCTCGAAGAGGCATGTGAACATTGCTCTCTGAATAATAAAATCATTGCTATTCTGTGTTCTAGGTATCTTTTCTTCGCATATTCTGTATTTGGGTATTATTTTGCAGGTTAAGAGCATAACATTCTTAGTTGTTTAAGGAGTGAAAGGGAATTTGGAATCTTTCCAGAGAGACTATTTCCACTAAGGTCCAAGAGACCAAGGTGTTGTAAGCTTTCAAAATCATTGGGTATGCTTCCTTCTAAATTATTGTTACTTAAATACAATCTTTCTATTTTTACAAGTTTTCCTAATGGTGGAATATTACCATTTAGAAAAGTTTCACTTAAATTTAATAAAATTGTGCTGCTAAGATTACCTATATATGGAGGGATGTTTCCTTGTATTTTATTATTTGATAATGCTAACATAGATAAATTAGTAGAAAATCTACCTATGGCAAGTGGCAAAACACCACTTAATTTATTTTTGTGCAACCATAAGTACTTCAAGTGGATTACTGTAAATCCCAGGATATTAAGGAAAAAATCTTTAAATTCATGCAGAAGGAGGACGAAAATATGGAGGACTATGTGGAGTGTTTTAAGTACACTCTCCAGAGGTCTAGCCACAGTGACCTGGATAAGGATATCCTGAAAATTATTTTTCTCCAGGCCTTGAGGGAAGAATCTTTGGAGTTGTTAAACATAGTAGGTAAAGGGGATATATCTAAAGAAGATTTTGACACCATCTATGAGCTCTTCATTCAATGTTCAAGGGGAGATGCAAGGAATAGACAGGGAGTCTAGACCTTCAAAGCATCAAGCGGGGGAATCACAAAAGCAGAAATTGGAAACCTGCTAGATAATTTGAAAACTGATATCCTAAGCACATTATCTTCCCAAATGGATACATTGTAGGTAAAACAGAAGTAGATGGAGTTGGAAAGAACCATGGCTATTTTCTTCCCTTTGTGTAGGAAGAAACATCCACTAAAGGAGTGCCCACTAGACACTATCAAGGAAAATTTTAAGGATGGAAAATTTTCTTGAAGTTTAAAAACATTGGCGAATCTCACTAATATGTAATATGCCAACTATAAAATGTTTATTGATATATTTGTAAAATTATTAAAATTTATAATGATTTTATATATAGTCTCTATATAATGTTGGAGATTTTTAAGGTAAATTAATTTTATATTCTAAAATTCAGGTGAATTGTCTTCTTTACAGGTGCAAGAGTTATGACATTATCATCTAGAATAAGGCATCTCAAGAATATTGACATCTCGGTGTTATAGACATATTTGGGTACTGCAACCCCAAACTCATATGTCCATAAACTAAGGACTCCTTAAGTCCCTAAAAGTGTTGCTTCATACCCTAAAGGATCATGGTCAGTTAATTACATCATTTCCCAGAAATTCCACCTGAAAAACTACTCATAACTTGCCAAAACTGGACCATACAGACAGCGCCATGGACAAGGTGTGATGCATACTAGTTGCCTAACTGGACAGGTGCGATGCATACTAAAATGGCATTCTGTGGGGTGCGATGAGTGAGAATAGACAAATGGCAGAGACAGTTTGCAAGGTGGATGATCATGGAATCTTCCAGAAACTTCTCCTGTGACACTTGCCTCTCTGAATTCGCCCAGGGATGAGTAAGAGATCATGAAATCTCCAAGTGGAACTAGGATGTTGTTGAGATCATAAATATGAATGTGATTTGTGTTTGTGCCCATTCATGACTTACAATTTATGATTAGCTGTGGTTGTTTGAATGTGATTCTTCATCATAGTTATTTCATGAGTAGTCCCTGATTTGAAACTATGTTAAACATCAGTTGCGAGCTTTAATTTCATAAAAGGAATGTGTATTCCTGTATGAGTGATTGGATTGCAATTTCAAATTGATGCAGCTTTATTCATACATGAACCAGTAATTGATTCATTTAGACTTGGGATTCATATATGATGTTTAACCTCTCTTTGTCATGCTCCTGCAGGATAGATTAGGATAGTTAGGACATAGACTAGAGTAGTTAGAAGAACTGTAGATAGGATTTAATACATAGTGGTTAGCTGTTTTAATTTTTTTGATTTAAATGAAGCTTTCTTCTCAGAATCCATCTTTCAACTCATTTAACAGTTTACGGGGTCCCCTAAAACCCGTTGGAACTAGCCATTCCAAACGAAAGCAGGTCTAATTGGGGCTTGAGATCAGGTTAGTTCCCCTTGTTGGTATAGTGAACATTTACCATGTCAACAAGGTGGGAGGCCTTCGGGAGTCTTAAATACCTTGGAATGGTTGTCCAATATTCTTTCGAGATCTAGAGAAACACATGATTTCGATTCTTGAACATCTAGTGAGAATATTTGTGCAACTATGCCTCATTGTGATTTCTTCAAAATATTTGTAATTCCATTAGAGTTGATTATCTTCCTCTATTTCCTTTTGATGCCCCTTAATTCAATTCCCTTTCCTTCCCGAGAAAATTTCAAGTAAATTTCTTGAAAATTAAAACCCATCACCCCCAAAGATTATAACCATTGGACACTTAATATAACATCAACACCACCCATTGGAATGGAAAGAATTAGACTATTCAACACATATTCTCCCATGGTTATATTGATATTATAGAACTTCCCTAAGCAATTTCTAGATCTTCCATTTGCAAACATCACTTGACACTCTAGTGCTAGATATAGAAATCAATTCATTTCCTTGGCTATCTTACAATGAATAAAATTATGGCTACTAGAAACATCGATCAACACTATTACCTTTATTGTCCTTATATATCCTTTTACCTTGAGAGTTTGAGGAGTGATAATTCCTACTAATGCATTACAAGATATGGTCGGGTTGTTTTCTTCTTTCTGTAGGGTTCTTTCCTGGTGTATATCCTCATCTTTTGATGTTTCTTGTTCTTTTTCTTCCTCCTCTTCAAATATATGTAAAAGAGTTTCTTCTCGGCACACTTATGACCCTTACTGTATTTTCTTTCATGATTGTAACAAATCCCTTTTTCTTTTTTCCTCTAGTTGTTGTGGTGTCAATGTTGTAGGTTATGGGAAGCTAGGAGTAGAAACACTTCCATCTTTATAGTTGTGAGTGGTAGACTTCCTTGTTGCCATATTTTTTCTTTCAACTTTCCTTCCAACCTTGAATGCCTTCTCCAGTGAATTAGGTTCCCAAGAATTAACCTCATGTTGGATGTTATTTTTTAGAGTCCCTATGAAGACATCAATCCTGTGATCCTCTGGAATATCATTTACCCTAATATTCAATCTTTGGAAGTCCTCAATGTCCTCTTCCATTAAACCCTTTTGTTTGAGATTTATCAATTGGCTAAAGAAGGTATTTCTCTTTGCATCCTCATAATGTGCTACCAATTCTTCTGTAAAATTTGTCTAAGTGACAATTGATTTATGAGAAAAAATCAATCAATACCACACAAAATGATTTCTTTTCTAAATACAAATATGCAATGCATACCATTTTTGTGTGTGGCACATCAAAGAATCGCTCTATATGTAGTATCCATGTTACCATGTCCTTTCCATAAAAATTCCTCATATCCATCTTTGGAATGTGGTTATTCTTCAACCCATTATTGGACTCTCTAAAATCGTAATTCATATTCCTTTTGTCCTCATCATGATTTTCATGGAGTACCTTGTCGCCACTAGGAAGCATTTATTGTACCAAATTTTTCAAACCTTCTAGGTTCCTTTTTATTTATGTTTTTAAATCATCCTTCAATCCTTCCATCTTGACATTCATCATTCCTTCCATATCAGACTTTAAACCATTATTCAAACCATCCATATTAGCTTGCAATTCATTTTTGGTTACTCTTTGCGAGAGAAAAAAATGTTGCACTTGGTCTTATAATTTTCATATATCATGTTGCATTTCTTCTTCTTCGTCATGCGTCATACTTGAGGTTTCAATTGACTTACCTTTTCTTGTTTTTAGGAGATCAATATTGAAACTATTATATCTTTGTAATTTCAGCTCTCCAATGTCTGAAATTTTAGCTTGTGGTATCCCTATGAGTCCTCTTTCCAATACAACAAGTCAGACAAAGATTGGATTCTTCACATTAAAGTTATGCTCAATATCCCATGATGACCTGATTATGAACTAGTTCAGTAGAGAGAACTTGTACGAAGTTCCACGTGTCATTGTTTCAACCTTGGGCCTTGAAAATATTGCACAAAAAACTATATTCCATGCACTATTAGTCAATTTTTACGAAATTTAAATCTAATTCCTGTAGATAAAGTTATGACGATTTTCCCTAGGTCACCTGTTTGAGATTGAATTCTTGAGCATGTAAAAACCCTAACTTCTTCAGACTGTACATTAGAAAATATAGTGAACCAGCATCTACAAATTTTGTGTGAAGTACATCAATATTTATTTTCCATGTGGTTAAATTTTTTCTTCCGAATCCTCATATAAAAATCCTTACAGAAAAAGTTCCAAGATGACCTATTTGAAGCAGGGAAACCTTAGAATGAAAATCTCTGTTATCAAATGTTGTGTAACCAGATCACAAAAAAGAGGAAAAGATAGATCAAAGACTTGAAATTAAGCCTCTTCAAGGGGAAGCGTCCTTTTACATCACATAAATAAACAAATCTTGGATGATACAAATGGAAAGACCTCATTGGTATATATAGGAGTCTAAGGGATCATAGTATAATGAGAGCCTACTTAGCAATAATAATGTAAGGCTACAACAATAACAATGGTGGGCTCCTATGGGGCACAAAAATAATAATATGGGGGCTACATGGGCACAATAATAACAAAAGGCTAATATTCTAGCCATAACAATAATGGGTCTACACTAACAATAACAATAAGGGGGTATAGTAGTATTATAGGGACCTAAAATTACTCCCCCTGTGATGCAATTCTCCTCTATTGTTCTTCTACTATGAATCATGCTCACCTCACCACCAATATTATTGTATTTTGTTTGATCTCCAAGACTTATCCCGCTTTGACATCAATGTAAAATATACTAATGGACCCCCCCTACAACCTTGCGTCCTTCTGTCAGTAACCTTCCCTGTCATATGGAGCCTGTCAAATTGGTAGCTTAATTTTGATATGTTGAAGGTATATCGGCTTCCTTTCTTCCTTCGGAAGGAATATCTAGTAAAGGGAGATAAGAGGCCAGTTCCATAATTTGATTGGAAACATGCTCTCTCAAGAAATGGTACTTTATTGGAATATTCTTTATCTTTGAGTGAAAAACGAAATTCTTTGACATGTTGATGGCACTTGTATTGTCACAAATGATAGGAATTGGTTGATCACAAAACACTTCTATAGCTTGCAAATTCTGCTTTATCCACAATAGTTGAGTGCGACAAGAAGATGTTGTAATATAATATGCTTCAGTTGTAAATAAATAGATGGCAGCTTGTGTCTTTCCCAACCATGAAACTATACATTCTCCAATAAAGAAAGCACCACCACTAGTTCCCTTTCAATCATATACATCACCTACCCAATTAGCATCAATATAAATAGCTATTGAAAAATATTTACATATTGGGTACCATAGTCCATAGTCCATTATGACTCTGAGATAACTGAGAATCCTCTTGGCTGTTGGAGATGGATTTTTCTGGGGGCTTCTTGAAATATTCCAGTGATACCAACTACCTTCATAATGTATAGTCTTGAAGCTGTCAATTATAATAGGCTACAAATAATGGATCTGTATAAAGCCTAATCCACTTTTGGTGATCCATCAATCTTGTGAATTTTTCAACCTGTAATCATTGGTGTGCTCACCAAATATCATTCCTCCATGCAAAAATTCTTCAATACAACCTTGAGACATTTACTTTGTGAGATAAAAATCAATTTGGGAGTCTATGCGATCTACAATCCAAGGAAATAAGAAAGTTCTCCAATCATAAACATCTCAAATTCGACCTTCATATCATCTGTAAATTGGCATGTTAATGAATCTGAATCACTAGCAAAAATAATTTCATCAACATAAACAGCCACCACTATTAATTTTTCATCATTAGCCTTAACATACAAATTGCTATCAATTGCACCTCTTTCGAATTCACACTTGATCAAATAATTGTCTAGCTTGGAATACCAAGCTCGAGGGGCTTACTTGAGACCATGCAAGGCCTTCTTAAGCTTGCAAATGTAATCAAGCTTGTGTGTCAGCTGAAAACCATCTGGTTGTTCTATGTAAAATTCTTCCCACAACTCTCCATTTAGAAAGGCAAATTTGACATTCATTTGATATATCTTAAATTTCTTAAAACAAGCAAATTCTAGAAACATTCTAATTGTTTCCAACCTAGCAACAGGGGGGAAAGTTTCATCAAAATATATATCTTCAATTTGAGCATAACCCTTGCATAACAATCTTTCCTTGTTTCTCACCACTTCACCATGGTCATTCAACTTACTCCTGAAGACCCACTTAGTGACAATGTCATTCTTGTTTTTTGGTCTAGGAACAAGTTCCCATGTGTGATTTTTCTCTATTTATTTCAATTCGTCATGTATATCTTTTAAACATTTCTCATCTTTAATAACTTATGCAACATCTTTTGGTTCCTCCATGGAAAATGGGGCTACATGCACTTGCGCAGGGGGATTGAGCAATTCCCTTCTTATATGAAGAACTATTTTTCAATCGCCAATAATTTAATCAGTTGGGTAGTATTTTTTCACATACCTTGAAGGATCTTTGGCTTGAGGATTGGAGGGCTCTTCATTGTGTTCATATGAAAGTGGCTCATGGTCCTACTCATCATTGTTGATTGGTTCAATAGAGCTTCTTTACTGGATGTTTGTACTTAGATTCAGTATACTCATCCAATTTGACATCAATATAATAGACAATCCTCTTTGTGGTCTTATTATAGCATCTATAACCTTTCCTGATTTGAGAATATCTAAGAAAATTACCTTCATCAACCCTTGCATTGAACTTACCAAGCTTATTGTCATTCCCCTTGATGTAACACTTGCTGCCAAAAACTCTAAAATTCTTGATTATTGCAGGTCTTCCATACCAAATCTCATTGGGAGTTTCACCATTGTTTGGTCTGAAGTGAGATTTTTTCAGTATCATCACTGTTGTGTGAATGGATTTGGCCCAAAATCTCTATTGAAATTTCCTTTCATCCATCATAGCTCTAGCTAGTTGTTGTATAGATCTTTTTTATCTCTCTACTACACCATTCTGTTGTGGAGTTTCAGCTAGGAGTGGAATTGAGGTCAGGAAGAGTTGGATCAACTTCTCACACAAAACTATAATATCCAATCCATAACCAATCCTTCTTCCTTAACCACCTCACCCCCTCTATTCCTTAATTAATATCATTAATCATTAATGATAATAACTAAAAAATAAATTAAAATTAAATTAAAACAATGTAAATCATTTCATTACATTAATAAATTAACTTCATCTAATTAAGTTATAACTAACTAAATTAATTTCATTAACTATTAAAAATTTTAACAAATTAAAATTACATATTCTAATATAGCTATTGAAACTATAAACATAGCCTAAATAATGTAAAAGAATTAAATTAATTAAATTTACATTCAACTTATATTTAAATTAATATATATGTATTCCATATTTAAATATATTAATTGTAAATATATTCAAATTAATGTTCAAGTTGATATTCAAATATATTAACATATTTAAATTAATATTTAAATATATTAATTAATATTGAAATATAAACTAATATATTTAAATTAACTCTCTTAATTATATTTAAAATTTAATCATTCAACTCATATTTAGATTAAGAATTATTTAAAGTAATATATTTAAATTAATATTTAGACATATTAATTTTACTTTCAACCTTATCAAAATAATTAAATTGATCTTATTTGGTTGGCCATTTTCACTGAACCTTCTCTCTATTTATTATGCATTTTTCATTAGCTTCTTCTCAACCTTTATCCTGATGATGGATCTTGGTTTAGACTCGAAAAACTGATAATAAAAACGTTTACTGTGGAGCTATTTCCGACATCTCAATTACAATATCATCACCACAGAAATATGCAAATGGTGATTAGTTCCTTGTACATAAGGGAAATTTTCCCTGAGGTTCATATACTTGAGAAAATCAAGGTGAAAATAAAGAACAAAGAAATTGATATATGTTTTCTAAAGAAATGCAGGGATTTTGATCTCACTCCATCCTTCGCCAACATTAATCATAAAATGCATAACTATCACAATAATAGAGCATTCACTCACCTAAGAAAAACCCTATTTCGTAATGGAATCTAGAAAACTAGATTCTTTATAGATAAGCTAATGAGCATGGATTATAGAGTGCACCTTAAATTGGCCCAACTAATCCATTTTTACTTATGGTACTCAATTTATGTTATCAATGCCTTGAAATAAGATAGGGAAGGTCGCACAGTCAGGAACAAAAAGGACAATAAATTGAGCAAACTAGAGGCTGGTTTGAGAATATGGTAAGCAAGCATAAATGCTAGCAGCTCAGGGAATAATCTTGAAAGTTGACAAGCGATAGGTAATGGAAACTAACTAGTAAACGAATTGGTAAGCAATGCAGGTCTCGAAACACTCCACAGAGAAACCGAAATCACCATTCGGTCTACAAATAACTTTAAGGCATCGTTTAGTAACTCTAGAGACCTATCTACGGACTCAGTTGAATTGGATCAGTTGATTAATAGTGCAAGGGTTAATTCTATGGTTTATTAATTAGGTAACAACATTCCCATCGAAAATAACTCAAAAAAGTAACGATAAATCGAGTGAGATATGATTACATGTGCATAGCATGACTTGGGAATTTCAGTAGGCAATGGAGATTTAAATCATGTTTTAGTAGCATATTTGAATGAGGGGAACCCATTACACAACATCTCAGGCTCCCATGTTTGGAATAATGTAAGCATGTTCATGAAAAGTAGCCTTAGCAACATAGATACCTCTTGAATAGTTAACATGAATGATGGAGCTCGTAACACTTCACAATAATATTACAACAGAAGCAACAAAAAATTTGTCAACATATACTCCTACATATTAATCAAGGATGAATTAGATGTCTTAAGAAAAGGATTTAATTTCACAATAGCCCCTAAACATATACCAACATACGATATTATATGTAATTTAGAGGATGGAATTTAGAATATAAGGGAACATGAAAAGGAGCAAATAAGGTAACACTACGCAATCATCTTGAGAAAAGAAAAGCTCCCCAAGAACAACTTAAGCAAAAAGTAATTGATAACTCTCAAAAACCTCAGAAACAATGAGGACATTGTTATTCTAAAAGCTGACAAAGGAGGAGCCATGGTTGTGATGAACAAGGTGGATTATGTCTCAAAAATGAGGGACCACTTGTACAATAGTGGCAGTTATAAAAAACTCAAAGGAAACCCTATTTCCCATATTATCAAGGAAGTTAATAGAGCCATCAAGAATTCCAATCTTGATGAAGGATTGAAGAAGCGCCTTTTACCCAACAATGAGATTACCCCCAGAATTTATGGAGCTCCCAAAATTCACAAGAATGATGCTCCCCTAAGACCTATAGTAAACACTATTGGATCACCCACATATGGATTAGAAAAATATGTAGCCAACTCCCTTGCCCCACTTGTTGGAAAAACTTATTCCTATATTAAAGATTCAAATCATTATGTGGAGCTCATCAAAGGAAAAAGGTTGGATCCAAAAGACAATATTGTGAGCTTTGATGTAACACAATTATTCACAAATATACCTTTAGAAGAAGTTATCCAAGTTGTTAAGGAGGTTACAAACCCAGGGACTACCAAGCTTGTCGAATTTTGTCTTCATTCTACATTCTTCACCTTCCAAGGTGAGTACTTCGAACAGAACATAGGGGTGTCTATGGGGTCTCCATTATCCCCCATAGTAGCCAACCTTTTCATGGAGAAATTTGAGAAGATAGCCTTGGAAATCTACCCTCTTAAACTTAAATATTGGATAAGTTTTGTTGACGACACTAGTGTGAATTGACCACATGGGGATTTTGAGCTAAACAACTTTCTAAACCACCTTAACAACATTTATAGTGACATTAAATTCACAATGGAGACTGAGGAAAACAACTGCATTTTGTTCCTTGATATTCTTCTTCTAAGAAAAAGAGATGGTTCATTAGGTCACAAAGTATTCAGAAAGAAGGCTCACATAGATAGCTACCTCCGTGTCAATTCTCATGACCATCCATCCTAAAATATGGGGGTTCTCAACACTCTCTTCAGTACAACATTGAGGATATCATGCAAATAATATGTGGAGGAAGAAATAGAATATATGAAATATATTTTCTTAAGCACTAGCTACAAGTTTAGAGACATCAATAAAGCTATAATTAAAGCTTAATCCAAAGCCACAACTAGGTCCCCCTCATCCAACTCCGAAACCCTAAATGGAAAATAATATCTCCCTTACATCCAAGGTGTTATTGATAAATTAGCCAGAGTGCTAAGAAAGAAAGGAATATCAACCTCGTTCAAACCCTTGGATATTATCTAGCATAAGATGAGATCTGTTAAGAATGACTTGGATCACTTCCAACAAAAAGGCGTTTATAAAGTCAAGTGCTCATTCGGAAAATGTTACATTGGAGAGACATGAATATCCTTCAAAATAAGACTTAACGAACATGTTGCAAATATCAAGAATTGGAGAATTAGATCCTCAACACTTCCCAAACCTTCATCTAAGACTAGTCACCATGTATGTTTGGAAGATGTGGAAATAATCTCTAAGGAAAACCATTATTATAAAATGAATATGTGTGAGGCTCTAGAAATCATGAAACATCCCAACAATCTCAATAGAGATAACAAAATTGAGGTCAACATTAGTTGGATCCCCCTGGTCATGCAAAATTCTAATATCAAATCCATAACTAATCCTCCTTCCTCAACCACCTCACTCCTTTCTATTCCTTAATTAATATTATTAACCACTAATGTTATTAACTAAAGAATAAAAACACAAATCAAAATAATGTAAATAATTTCATTACATTAATAAATTAACTTAATTTAATAAACTTATAGCTAACTAAATTAACTTCATTAACTATTAAAAACTTAACAAATTAAAATTACAAATTCTAATATAACTATTAAAACTATAAACATTGCCCTAAATGATTTAAAAGAATTAAAATAATTAAATTTACATTCAACTTATACTTAAATTAGCATATATTTATTCTATATCTAAATTAATATTTAACATATTAATATATTTAAACTTATATATATATATATATATATATATATATATATATATATATATATATATATATATATATATATATATATATATATATATATATAAGAAATAGATTTAAATGAACTCTAGAAACTCATATTTGCAATTTCATTATTGAACTTAGGCTTAGATTAAGATTTATTTAAAGTAATATATTTAAATTAATATTTAGACATATTAATTTTACTTTCAACCTTATCAAATTAATTAAATTGATCTTATTTTGTGAGCTATTTTTATTGCATCCTTTCTCTATTTATTATGGATTTCTCATTAGCTTCTTCTTGACCTCTGTCTTGACAATGAGTCTTGGTTTAGACTCGAAACATCGATAATAAAAATGTCTACTATGGATTAATTCGTGACATCTTAATTACAACATCAATAATTTTGTTTTATTTTCCTTTAATGTGTACGATTTAAAAAATGTACTCACTAAGGAATGTCAGCCATCTAGCTTTCTCAACATTCAAGTTTGGCTGGTCAAAAATGTATTTGAGGCTAAAATTATCTGTCTTTAACTGAAATTTTCTTCCTATGAGATCGTGTCTCCACTTTTTTAGAGCATGTATGATAGCTTCTAGTTATAGATCATGTGTAGCATAGTTCTCTTTGTGATCCTTTAATTTCCTAGACTCATAGTTGATCACATGGCCTTCTTGCATTATAACACCTCCCAATCCTTCTTTACAAGAATCTATGTATACAACAAAATATTTATTAGGATCAACTAGTTTTAGGGTTAGAGTAGTGGTTAAGAGCTGCTTTAGTTTCTCAAAACTATCCTAACACTTCTCACTCCATTCTGTTATCACTCAGATTTTCCCAGAAGTTGTAAGAAGGAGGAAAGGGGTCCAAGGTAACCACAAACCAACTTTTGGGTACAGAATCTAGCCAATCTGTATCCAGAGAGGGCTCTCTCTTTAAGGTTTAGCTTTGTTTATGGGATATTAGGCTAGTTATGAAAGCTTGGGGGGTTTTGAATTTGTTTGTTGGTAAAATTCAGTAGTAGAGGGGTAGGACTGAATAGTTTAGGCCATTAGGCTAATGGAATCAAAGAAGATGGCTCAACTGGATTTGGTTTTTCAACAAAGGATGGCTTCACAGGGCAAGATAGTTAAACAGGGAACAAATAGAGACTTGAAAAAGATGGAATGAACTTAAAAGGGATGAAGGGAAATTGATAATCCTTCAACATGTTTTAAGAGAACAGAACTTGACTGATCATCAATAAAGAGCAATTAAGAATTCTTTACTAAATGATCAAAATGAATAAACTAGGAAACAGGAGCAATTAAGAATTCACTGCTTATCGTAGTTTAGAGGAAAACATTGAGAATAAAAACGATTGAAAATAGATTGCACTAAAGCACTTTCTGAATTAAGCTTTTTCATTTTAATATTTTGGATATGGAACATAATTGAAATATTTAAACAGGAAAACAATAACACATGAGTTATAAGATACTTATTTGTCTGATGTTTTGCACTTGAATCCTACGAAAAGTCCGTTGTATCAATTCTACATCCAGCCAGCCATGCAAGATTTGGTCCAACAGCACTTTATTCCAAAATAATCAGTTTACAACAATGTCTAAGAATCCACCCAAAATACTTCAAATGAAGAAGTATTTATACTAATTGTAAACTGAAATATCTTGAAAAAATATCAAGATTAGTTTCACAAATATCTCCAACTGTTTACATTAATAGAACTTAAATAAAGGACATTCAAAACTAATGAATCTATTTGGCACTATTTCTATGGATTTATGGTGACAAAGAAGAGAAATTCGAATTTGGTAGCAACTCTTAGTTGATGATGAGGCATCCCAGTCACTAACTGCATCCTTCCTTTGTGCATTCTACCCCAGAAATTCTGCAAACTTATTCTCCAATGATACGCTTGTATATCTCAATCCGTGATAGATATGTAAAAAGTGAAAGAGGTTTTTTTAGATAGGAATGTTTTTGAGATAAACCTCTCCTAGTTTCAGAAAATTCATCTCCAGAGGTTCACTATATTCTCTGCAAAACGATGTCAAAAACAAGACTTTGCACAAACTGAAAACTAGGCTGTGAAGACATGCACTTATCTCCCTCTTGGTAAAACCTGTGTAAAAATTGAGAGAGGTTTTTGTAGATTAGCCTTTTGGAAACAAAAAAGTCCTCTAGTTCCTTAAAATACTTCTTGTATTGGCCACAATATTTTCTTCAAAACTATGACTTAAACAGGAAAATTTTGAGGAATGTACCATTTTTGCTCTAATTTCATCTTTTAACCTTAAACTTCTTTTGAATGTTTTTCACTTTTACTTTGGATAAACTTCATTGTAGCTGGTGAAAGTGTTTTCATATTTGTTTAACCCTCAATGTCTTCATGTTTAATTTTACTGTTTACTGTTTACTTTTTACTTTTACCGCTCTGTTTTTTCATCTGTCTTCACTTTGACATGAATTTGTATACTCTGTTTTATAACTGTCTTCCCTGTTGTTTATCTTCATGATAGATGATTTACTTGACTTGGTCTTCAATTTGAAACTCTTTAATCCTGATACACTTTGACTATTCTTTACTGTGTCCTTTTACCTTCAATGTGTAGTTTAGGTTTTTACTGTCTGTTTCAATAGTAAATCCTTTTAATTCCATGTTTCCTCTGCTTGTCTTTCAACTGTATGTTTTATTTTCTATTTCTATTTGAATAGACTTGATAACAATCTTGGAGTAAACAGGTCTTATGACTAGTATTAAGACTGTTTATCCAAGGTTGTGGTATTCTGATCACTTGTACATCAAAATGAACCGTTAAGAAAGCATTGGTTTGGAGGGGAGGTCGAAAAGGTTTCATTTGAGCTTAAGAGGTCCGTGGAGTGAGTCTAGAATGATTTTCGGGAGGTAAACCATGCTCGAATCGGTTAATAGAGGCTTTAGGTGGTGCAACTGTATTACATAAGGTTTTATTGCATAATCAGGTGAAAACGAGCAAAACTGGGCTTTTTGTGTTTAAACGGGTAAATGGTTGGTATTGGCGGGCGAATGGAAATGACAATTGGCAGAAACTGAATGATGAGATATTTTGTCGATTAAGGGAGGCGGTAAGTGGTTTCTATCGCACCGCTTATGGGGAAAGGCGGTATTTATCGTTGGGCTAGCGATTCCATAGAGTGTTCGACGCGTGGTGGAAGCACTGTGCAAAAACCGCATTGTGATCACGTGCTAACGCGCGGTCACAAAGGGTTGCGCGATAAGCATAATAGCCATTAGATCTCGAGGACCTGATCGGATGATTGTTGGGCCTCTGAAGTGATGGGGATATAATGGAGGCGGGCCCGATACATTTAAGGATTAATTAATTATATCGGGGTTGACGAGATTGGACGAGGAGGCTGTTAATTAACCGTGAAGGTTAATTAAACCTTTATTGATGCGGCGGGGGGTTAAGGGCTATTAATTAGTTACTGATTAACTAATTAATCCCAATTAAGGGTGTATTATGGTTATAACTAATAAAGGGGTGGGATATATAGAAATTTTGGGGTTTTATATAGTTACAATAATACGGGACAAGGTAAACTTTATAAGGGATTTATAAATTAATACAAGTTAATAGTTAATATGTCATAATGAACGAAAAAGCACTAAGTATAAAAACATTTGATGTGTGTATTTAAACTTAGGCTTAAAGTGAAAAAGGGTTTTTATGAGAAATATTGTAATTTTCCTAAGTAAAATAGAATTTTACTCAAGAAAAAACTTATGAAGGGGAATGAATGATTTATGAATGGTTTTAAGTACTTAGGCTTTATAAATTATTGGGTTGAGGGTCTGGTCCCTCCAAAAATCAGAGAAATGCTCTGAGCCCCTCTAATTTAGCAAATACCTTAGTACTTAGGGGAAATTAATGAAAATTTAGGGAAAATGAGAAGGGGAGTTAATTATTTTGACATTTCTTTGCTTGAGATGTTTTCAATATAATACATCCTTGGCCTTGTGATGAAAGTAAAAGATTAACACATTTAGAATCATCATTCACCACATGTAATTCTACAACCATCATCTACCTACCCTACCTAATTTAACCTAGCATTTTTACTTCTTTATTTGGGTGCACTTAGACTGGCAAACCCTTATCAAACTTTTATTTTCTTTTACATGACAATGCTTATCTAAGTCTACACTTATTACATCCAAGGGCTTAGATTAAATTGTTGAGCTCCTTTTTCACTCTACCTATTTACTTATCTGCCAAGATTACATTGTTTGGTCAGATCTTTATTCTCTATTTCTACAACATGCAATTGAAAAATGAAGTAGCCAAGTTTAAACTATTTGACTATTCATGAATTGTGGCATAAGTGACAAACTGCACACAATTGTTTATTTTACAGCAATAAAAAGTAGTGGCATTTAGACTTGCACACTTTCCTAGTCTTTCTTTTTGTTGGGGTTCATTTCTTTCCTTTTTTGACCTCTTTTATTCTTTTTACCCTTTTATTCTTTTTCCAGGGCATACCCTCTTCAAATTTTTTAATTTTTTGATTTTTTACAAATATGGAAAACATTTGCAGAAGCAAAGTTATGTACATATTTTAGAGCTAAACCAAGTCAATCATGATATATGACACCTATTAGTATAGGAACCTAACAGTGGCTTCACTTGGAGATGGCATTTCCTTGTGAAATGTCAAGAACACCATCGACTAGTAGTCTGATCCATTGGGCCAATCCCACACATGCATATGCTCTGTTGTTTAATCTTTTGACTAAAAATTTTGAACTGAAAATACACCCTTTCTGCAAACTGAAATCTAATCTAACATAACCTTGCTACTGAAACTGAATTTATTCAAACCAAAATCCTACCTACTTACTCTAATCAGTTATTTGGCTGCTGGTTAGGTAAAATGAAACAACCAATGCAACCACTCAAGCATCATATCCATTTGTGACTTTTGTTCCCTGTGCTTGTTGGTGGTTAAAATTGAGATCTTGAAATCAAATATAGATTTGTTAACCTTTGAGAAGATAAGGAAATTCCTGATCTCCTTTGTTGAATCTAGAAACTGTACAAAAGGATCTTGTAAAATATATACACTTTTCTTGAACTGATTCAAACAACTGTACATCTGTTGTGGATGGCCTCCATGCCATGAAACTGAAATATCACTTTTATCTTTATCACCCTACATGTTTTCAACTAATCTTTGTGATGATATTTCTACTAATTGTAATGTCTGTCTGGTGAAACCATTATCATCTTGATTTTGACTCTCATAGTCTGTTAATGGAGAAAAATTCTGATTGCATTCATCATTCAACCTATCAGCTATTGGATCATAAAGAACTTGGAAGGATTGCTGCAACTTATTACATATAGGTTCAAATGGAACTTCATAGATTTCTACAAGCTACTCCTCCTTTTCTTTAAAAATTTTATACCACATTTCCTTTAAAAATTGAAATGATTCAAAACAAAGAGGCAGGGAATCATCTTGGATCATTTGATCATATGTTCCAGCTTCCAAGTCTTCTTCTGCAACCTAACATTCAATGGCATTTTGGGGTTGCAAATCTAGATATGAGAAGTCTTGAACAAAGATTTTATTGCCCTCTAGATAGTTAATATCAAGACTTGTTGACATTTGATTTCTAATTGCATGATAGTTATCTTTGATAAACTGAAACGAAGCAAAACAAAATGGTAAATTTCCTTCACTGATTTCAAAATTTTCTGCACTTTCCTCCTCATTCTCATAGCTGAAATGAACAAGCTGATCACTATTTTCAAGTTGTTGAACCTGAACTTCCTTATTCCTCAAATTAGCCTTTGATTGCTCTGTAAAGTTAGTTTGGATTTGAAGAACATAATTATCATCATACTGATCATATTTGGGAGAATCATCAAAAGAAGTAATGTCATCAAATATACACATTAGATCAGGAAATTACTCCTCCACATATTGCTCTATGAATATATCTTCTGGTCTATGGTAGATTGAGTTGGTAGGAATTTGTTCATGAATATAAACATATTCTTTTTGTGAAACAAATATTTCATGGTTATTTTGAACAAAAAATTCAACTTTCATTGTGATCTGATGCATCATTTCCTCTATTTTCTTTATCAAAATGTCAACTTTTTCCTCCTTTTCTGCTTTCAATTTTTCTCTTCTAATTTGCAGATTAACTTCTACATCTACTGCCATGTTCTGCGTCTGTTCCATTGTTGAGGGGTTTCTTTCTCTTAGATGAAATTCTATCTCTGAATCAAATGCTCTTGGGTAATGCAAAAGAGCTGAATCAGGGGAAGGTCTTATATTTAATGGTATTGAATAATAGGCTTAGTTAAATCTATCTGAAAATTGTTGTATTCTTTCATCTGGATGTCTTTTTAACTGATTATATTCCTCTATGACTACGAGAAGATTGACTTTGATTATCCATCTATCAAGTAAGAGTTTGAGAAACTGCTCGAGATTTGAGATGCTTGCCTCAGGCAGGGTTTTGAACCAACTCTTGACTTTGTCTTGCAAAGAAAGAGCAAAAGGCCTAATACTGACATCCTCTTCATCTACTTCAAATAAGTTAAGATAATCTTCAAAATCTTGAATATGTTTTTGGGCAGTGATACCATTCTCTCCATCAAACCTAGGGAGATACTTGGGATAATCGTTAGGGAAAGCATGGAGTGTAGGAGGAAAAATGAGTGGTTTATATCTATCAAGAACTTTATGAGGTATTGGAATATGTATAGGAATTGTATGATTAGTCTTTATTTTTTGATTCTCCACAATTGGAAAATGATCTTCATAAGAATTAGAAGAATGCTGCTCAAATGTGTAAGGACATTTTATATCTACATTTTTCAAAGGAAAATAATAAAAATTTAATATAAAATCATCTCTAAAATATAATATACATTGAAAACGTTTATCAATGAGAAAGAACATAATGTCTTGGATAACAATCCAAGTTAAAAGCCTGATCTTTTCACGTAGTTCTTTCAGGTTCATTTCTCCAGTGGAGTCTTGATTGTGAAATTGATTTTGGAGTCGCCAGGTGGATGATTTTAACCTTTGTGTGTCTTATACCTGTCCACCATCATAGATCAGATCTAAACCTGTAAAACAATTCTGAAGAAAAAGTTAGTTCTCCAGGAAGCAAAATTTTGAATATTTTATGATTATTTTTCTTTTTTATGAATTTTCAAAACAACTTCTATGATTTATTTAAGAGGCTTTAGATATGAGATTTAAACTTTCTTAAAGATTTATTTGACATGAGGAACTGGTCGAATGTTTGTAAATTAGATGTTCAATTCATAAACTAAACCGGAGATAGACTGAAGCAGCATTCATCTAGTATTCACTTGCAAAGCAAGAGCAGTTCAAAGGCTACCTGGCTAACTTCAGGCTCCGTCTGTAATTTATAAAGCAAACAATGATAACAAACAAACAAACTATTCATTCCCCAGCGAAGTCACCACTATGTTATCACGCATATTTTCCCAGAAGTTGTAAGGAGGAAAGGGGTCCGAGGTAACCACAAACCAACTTTTGGGTACAGAATCTAGCCAATCTGTAACCAGAGAGGGCTCTCTCTTTAAGGTTTAGCTTTGTTTATGGGATATTAGGATAGTTATGAAAGCTTGGGGGGTTTTGAATTTGTTTGTTGATGAAATTCAGTAGTAGAGGGGTAGGACTTAATAGTTTAGGCCATTGGGCTAATGGATTCAAAGAAGATGGCTCAACTGGATTTGGTTTTTCAACAAAGGATGGATTCACAGGGCAAGATAGTTAAACAGGGAACAAATAGAGACTTGAAAAAGATGGAATGAACTTAAAAGGGATGAAGGGCAATTAAGAATCCTTCAACATGTTTTAAGAGAACAGAACTTGACTGATCATCAATAAAGAGCAATTAAAAATTCTTTACTAAATGATCAAAATGAGTAAACTAGGAAACAAGAGCAATTAAGAATTCACTGCTTATCGTAGTTTAGAGGAAAACATTGAAAATAAAAACGATTGAAAACAGATTGCACTAAAGCACTTTCTGAATTAAGATTTTTTGTTTTAATATTCAGATATGGAACATAATTGAAATATTTAAACAGGAAAACAATAACACATGAGTTATAAGATACTTATTTGTCTGATGTTTTGCACTTGAATCCTGTGAAAAGTCCTTGGTATCAATTCTACATCCAACCAGCCATGCAAGATTTGGTCCAGCAGCATTTTGTTCCAAAATAAGCATTTTACAACAGCGTCTGAGAATCCACCCAAAATACTTCAAATGAAGAAGTATTTATACTAATTGTAAACTGAAATATCTTGAAAAAATATCAAGATTAGTTTCACAAATATCTCCAATTGTTTACATTAATAGAACTTAAATAAAGGACATTCAAAACTAATGAATCTAATTGGCACTATTTCTATGGATTTATGGTGACAAAGAAGAGAAATTCGAATTTGGTAGCAACTCTTAGTTGATGATGAGCCATCCCAGTCACTAACTACATCCTTCCTTTGTGCATTCTGCCCCAGAAATTCTGCAAACTTATGGTAGAATGATACGCTTTTATATCTCAATCCGTGATAGATATGTAAAAAGTGAAAGAGGTTTTTGTATATAGGAATGTTTATGAGATAAACCTCTCTTAGTTTCTGACAATTCATCTCCAGATGTTCACCATATTCTCTGCAAAACGATGTCAAAAACAGGACTTTACACAAACTGAAAAATAGTCTGCGAAGACATGCACATATCTCCCTCTTGGTAAAACCTGTGTAAAAATTGAGAGAGATTTTGTAGATTAGCCTTTTGGAAACAAAAAGCTCCTCTAGTTTCTTGAAATACTTCTTGGATTGGCCATAATAGTGTTTGCAAAACTATGACTTAAACAGGAAATTTCTGAAGAATGTACCATTTTTGCTCTAATTTCATCTTTTAACCTTAAACTTCTTTTGACTGTTTTTCACTTTTACATTGGACAAAATTCACTGTAGCTGGTGAAAGTGTTTTCATCTTTTTTTAACCTTCAATGTCTTCATGTTTACTTTTATTGTTTATTGTTTACTTTTTACTTTTACCGCTCTGTTTTTTCATCTGTCTTCACTTTGACATGAATTTGTATACTCTGTTTTGTAACTGTCTTCCCTGTTGTTTATCTTCATGATAGCTGATTTACTTGAATTGGTCTTCAATCTGATACTCTTTAATCCTGATACACTTTGACTATTCTTTACTGTGTCCTTTTACCTTCAATGTGTAGTTTAGGTTTTTACTGTCTGTTTCAACAATAAATCCTTTTAATTCCATGTTTCCTCTACTTGTCTTTCAACTGTAAGTTTTATTTTCCATTTTTGTTTGAATAGACTTGATAACAATCTTGGAGTAAATAGGTCTTATAACTAGTATTAAGATTGTTTATCTAAGGCTGTGGTCTTCTGATCACCTGTACATCAAAAGGAACGGTTAAGAAAGCATTGGTTTGCAGGGGAGGTCGAAAAGGTTTCATTTGAGCTTAAGAGGTCTGAGGAGTGAGTCCAGAATGATTCTCGAGAGGTAAACCATGCTTGAATCAGTTAACAGAGGCTTCAGGTGGTGCAGCTTGATTACATAGGGTTTTACTGCACAATCAGATGAAAATGAGAAAAACTGGGGTTTTTGTGTTTAAACGGGTAAATGGTTGGTATTAGCAGGTGAATGAAAATGACAATTGGCGGCAACTGAATGATGAGACATTTTGTCATTTAGTGGAGGTGGTAAGTGGTTTCTATCAAACTGCTTATGGGGAAAGGCGGTATTTAGCGTTGGGCTAGCGACTCCATGGAGCGTTTGATGTGTGGCGGAGGCACTATGCAAAAACTGATTTGTGATCACGCGCTAACGCGCGGTCACAAAGTGTCACGTGATATGCATAATAGCCATTAGATCTCAGGGACCCGATTGGATGACTGTTAGGGCTCTGAAGTGATGGGGATATAATGGAGGCGAGCCCAATACATTTAAGGATTAATTAATTATATCGGGTTTGACGGGATTGGACGGGGAGGCTATTAATTAACCGTGAAGGTTAATTAATCCTTTATTAATGTGATGGGGGGTTAAGGGCTGTTAATTAGTTACTGATTAACTAATTAATCTCAATTAAGGATGTATTATGGTTATAACTAACCAAGGGGTGGGATATATATAAATTTCGGGGTTTTATATAGTTACAATAATACGGGACAAGGTAAACTTTATAAGGGATTTATAAGTTAATACAAGTTAATAGTTAATATGTCATAATGAACGAAAAAGCGCTAAGTATAAAAACATTTGATGTGTGTATTTAAACTTAGGCTTAAAGTGAAAAAGGGTTTTTATGAGAAATATTGTAATTTTCCTAAGTAAAATAGAATTTTACTCAAGAAAAAACTTATGAACGGGAATGAATGATTTATGAATGGTTTTAAGTACTTAGGCTTTATAAATTATTGTGTCGAGGGTCTGGTCCCTCCAGAAGTCAGATAAATGCTTTCAGCCCCTCTAATTTAGCAAATACCTTAGTACTTAGGGGAAATTAGTGAAAATTTAGGGAAAATGACAAGGGGAGTTAATTATTCTAACTTTGCTTTGCTTGAGATGTTTTCAATATAATACATGCCTTGGCCTTGTGATGAAAGTAAAAGATTAACACATTTGGAATCATCATTCACCACATGTAATTCTGCAACCATCATCTACCTACCCTACCTACTTTAACCTAGCATTTTTACTTCTTTATTTGGGCGCACTTAGACTGGCAAACCCTTATCAAAATTTTATTTTCTTTTATATGGCAATGCCTATCTAAGTCTACACTTATTACATACAAGGGCTCAGATTAAACTGTTAAGCTCTTTTTTCACTCTACCTATCTACTTATCTGTCAAGATTACATTGTTTGATCAGATCTTTATTCTCTATTTCTATAACATGCAATTGAAAAATGAAGTAGCCAAGTTTAAACTATTTGACTATTCATGAATTGTGGCATAAGTGACAAACTGCACACAATTGTTTATTTTACAACAATAAAAAGTAGTGGCATTTAGACTTGCACACTTTCCTGGTCTTTCTTTTTGTTGGGGTTCATTTCTTTCCTTTTTTGACCTATTTTATTCTTTTTACCCTTTTATTCTTTTTCTAGGGCATTACCTCTTTACATTTTTTAATTTTTTTTATTTTTTACAAATATGGAAAACATTTGCATAAGCAAAGGTATGTACATATTTCAGAGCTAAACCAAGTCAATCATGATATGTGACACCTATTAGTATAGGAACCTAACAGCGGCTTCACTTGGGGATGGCATTTCCTTGTGAAATGTCAAGAACACCGTCGACTAGTAGCCTGATCCATTGGGCCAATCCCACACATGCATATGCTCTGTTGTTTAATCTTTTGACTGAAACTTTTGAACTGAAAATACACCCTTTCTACAAACTGAAATCTGATCTAACATAACCTTGCTACTAAAACTGAATTTATTCAAACCAAAATCCTACCTACTTACTCTAATCAACTATTTGACTGTTGGTTAGGTAAAATGAAACAACCAATGCAACCACTCAAGCATCATATCCATTGGTGACTTTTGTTTCCTGTGCTTGTTGGTGGTTAAAATTGAGATCTTGAAATCAAATATAGCTTTGTTAACCTTTGAGAAGATAAGGAAATTCCCGATCTCCTTTGTTGAATCTAGAAACTGTACAAAAGGATCTTGTAAAATATATACACTTTTCTTGAACTGATTCAAACAACTGTACATCTATTGTGGATGGCCTCCATGCCATGAAACTGAAATGTCACTTTTATCTTTATCACCCTGCATGTTTTCAACTGATCTTTGTGATGATATTTCTACTGATTGTAATGTTTGTCTGGTGAAACCATTATCATCTTGATTTTGACTCTCATAGTCTGTTAATGGAGAAAAATTCTGATTGCATTCATCATTCAACCTATCAGCTATTGGATCATAAAGAACTTGGAAGGATTGCTGCAACTTATTACATATAGGTTCAAATGGAACTTCATAGATTTCTACAAGCTGCTCCTCCTTTTCTTTAAAAATTTTATACCACATTTCCTTTAAAAATTGAAATGATTCAAAACAAAGAGGTAGGGAATCATCTTGGATCATTTGATCATATGTTCCAGCTTCCAAGTCTTCTTCTGCAACCTGACATTCAATGGCATTTTGGGGTTGCAAATCTAGATATGAGAAGTCTTGAACAAAGATTTTATTGCCCTCTAGATAGTTAATATCAAGACTTGTTGACATTTGATTTCTAATTGCATGATAGTTATCTCTGATAAACTGAAACGAAGCAAAACAAAATGGTAAATTTCCTTCACTGATTTCAAAATTTTCTGCACTTTCCTCCTCATTCTCATAGCTGAAATGAACAAGCTGATCACTATTTTCAAGCTGTTGAACCTGAACTTCCTTATTCCCCAAATTAGCCTTTTATTGCTTTGTAAAGTTAGTTTGGATTTGAAGAACATAATTATCATCATACTGATCATATTTGGGCAAATCATCAAAAGAAGTAATGTCATCAAATATACACATTAGATCAGGAGATTGCTCCTCCACATATTGCTCTATGAATCTATCTTCTGGTCTATGGTAGATTGAGTTGGTAGGAATTTGTTCATGAATATCAACATCTTCTTTTTTTGAAACAAATATGTCATGGTTATTTTGAACAAAAAATTCAACTTACATTGTGATCTGATGCATCATTTCCTCTATTTTCTTTATCCAAAGGTCAAGTTTTTCCTCTTTTTCTGCTTTCAATTTTTCTCTTCTAATTTGCAAATTAACTTCTACATCTACTGCCATGATCTGCATATGTTCCATTGTTGAGGGGTTTCTTTATCTTAGATGAAATTCAATCTCTGAATCAAATGCTCTTGGGTAATGCAAAAGAGCTGAATCAGGGGAAGGTCTTATATTTAATGGTATTGAATAATAGGCTTAATTAAATCTATCCAAAAATTGTTGTATTCTTTCATCTATATGTCTTTTTAACTGATTATATTCCTCTATTATTACAAGAATATTGACTTTGATTATCCATCTATCAAGGAAGAGTTTGAGAAACTGCTTGAGATTTGAGATGCTTGCCTCAGGCAGGTGTTGGTCGCTCTAATTGTTTTCACAATTCGAGCTCCACATAAATTGTCAACCTGAGAAGGTCTTTTTATTTCAAAGATAATAGCGCACTGGATATGCTCAATTTCAAAAGCGGGATCGATGTTGTAGTGAAAGAAAGACACACACCTGCTGAATTCATTAATCTACTAATTCACACTCTACTTAATTAAAGCTGAAGTCAATTAAATTATAGCAGAAACGATTTCTCAGTTATAGCAAAGGAAAATCAATCTATAAGGAAAGAAATCATTCAACCATAGCAGGAACAGGACCCTATTCCCTGGTGAGGAACTTCAGCACCTGCTGCCTGGCACTTAATCACACTGTAAGAAAAGTAACTTCAAGAGATCAAGACCCTATTCCCAGGAACAGGAACCTTCAGCACTTGTCCTCTTGTTTCTAATCACACTGCAGGCAAAGGAAAGCAATCAATGGGAGCAAGACCCTATCCCTTTATGCAGGGATCTTCAGCACATGCTCTCAACATCATTCACTCGTGCATTCAATACGTGTAGCGCTAAGAAACAGAGTATTGCAAACCATGTAACTAGTGTTTCAACAACAGAATTAAGGGAAGTGCAAACACATAAAGAGATAAACAAACTACAGGAACCAAAAGGGTGAATCTTGTGAGGAAGGCGGGCCCTTTCCTTCCCACAAGATTCCCCAGGAGAAAGAATTAAATTGGAACGCTCAAAAGAAGTTTTTATTCATCTGTCAAAGTAACTGATACATTACAGAAGGAGACTAGCTCCAGTTCTCCACAATATTGTCCTGTAACTTACAATTCAATCCCCCTCTAATGATGATGTCTCCTCCTTTTAAAGAGGAGACATCATTTACAATTTACATGAGAGCGAATATCTCGATTCTGTTTTCTTCTCCAAAACAGGACTATTCTGTTCTTTTAAAAAGAGATATTGTTACAACCGAGACAACAGAGGTGCTATCTTCAGGATAATCCAGGTAATCGTATCTTCGGGCTGCTGCTACTATTCCACAAAAAGTTCTTCCAGAATCGCAAATTACGCATAACGGGATTTGCGTGCTTGACGGCTGTTTCAGCAACTGAGTTAGCTGTTTCAGCAACGGGGTCAGCTGTTTCAGCAACGGAGTCAGCTGTTTCAGCAACGGCCGCTTGTTCCCAACAAGGCATATAACTTATCTGCGATCTTTGACTTGTGTTAGCAACAATGCACTTCAATTAATGATGAAATATAAGAGTATTGCGGAATTAAATGTAAGACAGATTAATCATATAATAAAGAAGAGGTTTCTATATACCTTGGGATAAAGTGGATGAAAAAGACATTGAAGTTCATAGTTTAAGAGTAGAGTGGTGTCAAAATATATAGCAAAAATGGTACATAGTGGAGTCCTAACATCCCCCCCAGTTAAAAATGTTGCATGTCCTCAGGCAACCCCTAGTCTGAATCAGAGTCTGAGTACTGGGACTGAGCATGCAAATTACTCAAGCAGTAGCTGGAGAAGGTGGCATCTGTAGGAGCTCGGAATCCGCTGTTGGTCTGCAAATGTTGCCATGCCAAGGCTTCCTCTCTGTCAGTCAACTGGTAATGACATTGATATTCGTCTGAAGGCAGCCATAAAATTGGAAAACGGAAATGATACCCGATCCAGTTTACTCCACAATGTTGAATGCAATTAATGTACTTAGGGACCCTGGATAATGCAGCTTGAAGATTGAGAGGGTTAAAAGGATGATAATCCTGTCTTTCCTTACATGACTGCTGCCAAAAGATATCATTGGCCTTCAATGCAGCAGTACCCTTCATTCTAATGTGCTCTTGACACTTAAAAAGTATTGAAGCCTGTAACTGCTGTATGTGCTCCTTCATTCCTGGCTTCTGCAAGAATTCATAATATTGTGCTATAAACGTGGCTGGGCCTACAGGCTCTGGTCTAATCCACAGGAGTTTATTCTCCTCATTATGACTGCTTGCAGTGAATGCAGTCTGCCAAGTGAGCTGGTTAGACAAAAATGAAGCAAATGCCCTGATTTGTATGTCGCCTGCAATTGGAATAAGATTAACTCTCCTATCTTCGGGAATGGCCTCATTATGAAGGTAGAGTTCACACAGCAGATGCTGGTCACTTTCAGGGGCCTCCTTAAAGGTCTCAACAAATTTCTCTGAAGTCATTAATTCATATGGTCTGCCATTTGCTATTGCTTTTAATTGAAAATAAACTAATCGTTCAGAAAGAAAGAGAGAGTAATTTACAGAGGGTTTACGTGTAACCATCAATTTCCGCACTAATGAGAACATCAAGGCTATCCGTGCCTTAGACTGTCTGGCTTCCTTCTTATACTCCCTGTGCTCTTGCAGTATTTGGTCCCAGCTATCCCAGTTAGCATATATATGGTTCTGCCATTCCAACTTATGCTGTCGTAATATTATATCTTGTTCTTCAGCATATTGCTTCTTCCATCTGTTCATCTGTTCCAATGGATTCCATGGCAGAGTCTGTGTCTTTTTGACAGAAGTAGTGGGTTGGGACACTGTTTCCTCTGTCTGGATGGCTGCCTCAGAGGTAATGCGTTGGGGCATTGTTTCCTCTGTCTGGATGGCTGCCTCAGAGGTAATGCGTTGGGGCATTGTTTCCTCTGTCGGGATGGCTGCATCCGCCTGCAAAGGATGGGATATCTGTGGTTTGATTTCTTCTTCTTCTTGCTTTATAGAGGGTCCTACTGGTTCTTGTGGAGCAGTAGGGCATTCCTCTTTTATTCCACCTGTCGTAGATGTTTCAGGGAGCTGAATCTTAACTAATCTGTAGCCTGCATCCTGGTAAATGCTGCCACACTCCTTGCACATATATTCCATACATGGCTCCTTATTTTGCATTGAGGCTACGTGTGCTAATGTATGGAGATTCAGTTCTCTTTCAAAAGCCTCTCGAGCCATGGTTAGTTCAGTTTTGTAAGCTTCTAATTCAAACTTCAGGAACTCATTTTCCTCCAGTAGAGATGTCATAGTATGTGAACCCTGTGTGCTGATTGGCTCTGTTGGAATATTTTGTTGATGCACAGTCGTAGCTGGTTCTTGTACCACAGTGGGTGGTTCTTGTGTTTCATCCACTGGGCGAGAAATGGATTCTTGTGCTCCAGTGGCTGGTTCTTGTGTTTCAGTCACTGGTGATTTCCCACTATCGTCCTGCTTGGTGTATTTTTGTGCCTCAGTGACTGGTTCTTGTGTTTCAGTCACTGGGCAAGTGACTGGTTCTTGTGGAGCAGTCACTTCTTGGCCCATAAACAATGTCATATTATCCCGGGGCGCTGGTTCTTGTGTGGCAGTGCCTTCGAACGAGCCGGGTTGGGAAGTTTGGAATGGGGATAAAGATTTTAATAGAATAGTGGCAAAGTCAGGGAAAATGGAGGTGGATTTTGTCTCAACAGTCGTTTTCCTTTTTCTTTTTGGTAGGAAGGCAGCAAAATTGCTGCCCTTCCTTTTCTTTGAAAGGGAGGGCTTTTTTCTGGGGACAGGGTTTTCCGGAGGGGTAAGAATTTGAGATGTGGACCTTGTCCGTGGTCTGGAGCCTGCGACTGCTGAGGTTTTCTTCTTTTTCTTAACGGGTGAAGAAGGGGGTGTTAGAGAATCGTCACTAGGGACTGGAATAGTGGGGGCAGTTGGCTCTGCTAGATGAGGCGAGTTCGGGGTTGGGCCAACTGGAGAATGCGGAATTTCTTCCTGTTGTTCTTCATGAGGAATCTCTGGAATGTCATGAGGACTTTCAGATGGTTGAGGCATTTGGTCCTGCTGAGGAATTTCCGGAATATCCTGAGAATTTTCGGGTGGTTGGGATATTGGGGTTTGTTGAGGGATTTCGGGCGGCTGGGGAATTTCAGGTACTTGTTGAGGAATTTCGGGTGGCTGGGGAATTTCAGGTGGGGCATGCAGAGGGGGATTTTGCTGAGCAAAACCCCTCTGTATCAGCAACTGGCATAAACGGTGATGGGTAAGGGATGACATTGGAGATTTGGCTCGTTTACAATAATAAGTCATGTTTTTAATACAACCAAGCAGATAATAGGGGATATTAATCAGTCGTCCATTCCTCAAGTGATTCATCAAAACAAAATCATGATTGTACACTACCTGATAACGCCCCTCACATGTTAAGTAGTGTTTGATGAACTCTGCCACTGATGGCCATGGTTGAGGAAGTGAGTGCAGACTAACCCCGCGGCCTCTGGGTTCCACTTGCTCGTCCGGGTGCAGAAATTCTTGCTGTGCGTTAAGAACGACCTGCTTCCTGCTAAACCAGCGAGTGCCCTCAGCTGGCAACCCTGATACTTGCACTATGTCATCCTCTGTTACTGAAATGCGAACCCCTTGGACCTCTGAAAAATTGTCTTCAAGGTTTTGTGCAAATTCTAAGACTTGTTCCTCGTTAAATTCCCCCAACCTTTCGAAATATATTGCCCATCCCGCTTGTTGGAAGATCTGATAGACTTCAGGAAACAATTGAAGAAGACTTATGGAGCCGGGCTCATGTCTAACGGCCGACCCTCCCATGGCTGTAGCTTTGAGTTTTCCGCAGAGGCACAGACACAGTAAACACAGACCCTGATCGCGCTAGTTGTTGCAACAGAGGCTGCATAGTCTAAATGACGGCAGAAATAGATATGACAACGGGCGGTTGCTTGGTTCATGCGAAATGATTATTCTATTTTCGGAATTCCCCCCCCTACGTATGGTGTAATAATGATTGGACGTGTAAAGATATGCAATCATTATGAAATGAAATCCTCTCTTTAATATGATTTAACCGAATTACATTAAAACCTTATACCTTACATTTTACCTTTGATTTAATAATTCGAAGTGTCGGTTGCTTCAAAATAGCTTTAATGTACATGGAAGAATTTGTAGCTTTTTAGAACGGAGGTGTAATTGAATCTGGTACATGCTGAATAGTTTTCACCAAAAGGATCTGAAGTATAATCGTGGAGAACCAGAAAGCTCATATGACAGCAAAGAGAGATACTGCTTTGATGATAACAAGTTGCTGAGACTGTTGTTTGAGCAACTGAAAAATGAACGATACGTTGCTGAAACGGGTGTTTCAGCAACGGGAGAAATCGATAATACATTGCTGAAACAGGTGTTTCAGCAACGGGGGAAATCAATGATACGTTGCTGAAACAGGTGTTTCAGCAACGGGAAAATCAGATAAATGGGATAACTGACTTAGGTCCGTGAATGATAAGGGATTATTTCGGCAGTAAGGGGTGGGAAATACTGACTGAAGGAGGATATTTCAAGGGTGGTGGGAGTGGGAATAATAGAAGTAATGTGGGTATGGAGGGATATTGCTTTAAGAAAGAGGGTAAAATGATGGGAAGAAGCTTCTTGATTTAAAGCTTCAGATCTTCTCATGATGAATCTGTCCTCCTTATTGCTTTTTCCAGAATCTGCAAAATTCAATTGTAATATGCCAATCCTTGACAGGGATTATTAGTGCTAAATCTAATCTAATACTAAAAATATAGTGCAGAAAATTAAGTACTGTGAGGAGCAGAAGACTCCCCTAGAAAAAGATAATGAATATCAGTCATGCAAGCAGTCTTGAAATCCTCTTTAGAAACAGGGCGCTTATATAGACGGAGCCTATGGCCATTGACTAGTAGAGGTGTTTTAGCATCATCAATTGTTACAAGCCTTACCGTTCCGTTTGGAAAGACATCATCTACTTCATATGGTCCAAGCCAACGTGTACGTAGCTTTCCCTGAAAATTTTCAAACCGAGAGTCATACAACAAGGCCCAATTACCTTTTTGGAACTGCTTGTGTTTGATAATTTTGTCATGCCACCTCATCCTTTGTTGCTGAATCATGTTTGTTTGATGAATGGCATCTAATCTCTTTTCATCCAACTCCAAAAGCTGCTACAATCTAGCTGTCTGCACATCATTCAAATCAAGATTAACAGCTAAAGCAGTCCTTAAAGTTTTATCTTCAAATTCCACAGGAAAAACAGCATTTTTACCATAAACCAATTCATAGGGGGAAAAACCTGTAGTGTTTCTCCAAGTAGTCCTGTAAGCCCATAATGTCTCAGGGAGCCTTTGGGACCAATCCTTTCGGTTGTCCTTCACTGTTTTAGTTAGAATGGCCTCTAAAACTTTGTTTGTGCTTTCCACCTGCCCATTGGCCTGGGGGTGGTATGGTGTAGTCATTCTATGTTGAATATGATATTTGTGAAGGGTAGATTTAAAACCATGAGAATTGAATGGAGGTCCTCCATCAGTAACTAGCTCTCTGGGAATTCCAAATCTAGTGAAAATTTCTTCAAATAAGAAGGCTAGAACAGCCTCTTCATTGGCTCTAATAAGTGCTTTGGCCTCCACCCACTTAGTCATATAGTCTGTGCAGACTAATATATAGGTTCTTTGATTGGATGGAGGATTAATGGGTCTTATGAAGTCCAAGGCCCATCTTTCAAATGGTTCAGAAACTACCTGGGGATTTAATGGCATTTGGTCTCTATGATTGGGTTGACCCATTCTCTAGCAGCTGTCACAAGCCCTTACATACTTCTTTGCATCCTTAAATAATGAGGGCCAATAGTAACCCATCCTCAGAATTTTATGCGCTGTTCTTTTATCAGCAAAATGGCCTCCACAAGGGCCATCATGACAAGCTTTCAATATGTCATACACTTCATCTTCTCTAATGCATCTTCGGATCTCCTGATCAAGCCCAGTATAGAAGAGACACCCGCTTATCCAGCTGTACCTGGCACTTTGTTGAACAATTCTTCTCTTTTCTCTATATGACAGGTGTGCTGGTAGTTTTCCTGCAACCAAGTAATTAGCAATATCTGCATACCATGGAGAATGAGCAGAGACTGCAAACAAATATTCGTCAGGAAAACTATCATCTACTGGAATATCATTGTCAGTTTTTAACCGTGAAAGAAAATCAGCCACCACATTTTCTTTACCAGGCCGATCTACAATTGTAATATCAAATTCCTGCAATAGTAATAGCCATCTGGTAACTCTAGCATTTGTGACAGATTTGTTCATTAAGTATTTAATAGCTGAATGATCAGTGTGCACAAAAGTAGGATAACCAGTAATATAGTGTCGGAATTTATTAATGGCGTAGATTACTGCAAGGAACTCTTTCTCGGTAACTGTATAGTTAAGCTCAGCAGAGGTCATATTCTTACTGATAAAGTATATAGCATAAGGAAGATGATTTTCCTCTTGTCCCAAAACCGCTCCAATAGCAATGTCTGAAGCATCAGAAGATATGTGAAACGGAAGATTCCAGTCGGGCCCCCTCAAAATAGGAGCAGTAGACAACTGATGCTTCAGTTCTTCAAAAGCTTTCTGACAAGAATTAGTCCACTTGAATTCAGCATTTTTCATAAGCAATACAAATAATGGAGAAGCTATTTTAGAGAAATCTTTAATAAATCTCCTGTAATAACCAGCATGTCCTAGAAAACTTCTCACATCAGTTTGAGTTTTAGGAACAGAAAGATTCTGAATGACCAATATTTTAGATGGATCTACCTGAATACCTTGAGATGAAATGAAATGTCCAAGCACTATTCCCTCACTCATCATCATATGGCATTTTTCGGTACTTAGGGAGAGGTGAGCTTGAATACATCTTTTAAGTACTTTCTCAAGGTTTTGTAATGCCTCTTCAAAAGACACACCATAGGGGGTAAAATCATCCATAAATATTTCCATACAATCATTCAGCATATCGGAAAAAATTCCTATAACAGCTCTTTGAAAAGTTGCTGGTGCATTGCACAACCCAAATGGAAGAACTCTATAGGCGAAAGTTCCCCAGGGGCTGGTGAAAGTGGTCTTGTCTTGATCTTGGGGTGCAATTCTTATCTGATTATACCCACTGAATCCATCTAGAAAAGAAAAGAATTTCTTCCCTGCAAGACTGTCCAACACCTGATCAATGAAAGGTAAGGGAAAGTGATCCTTTTGAGTAGCTTTGTTTAAAGCTCTATAGTCGACACATACACTCCATTTCCCGTTTTTCTTAGGAACAATTACTAATGGGGAAACCCATTCACTGTCAAATATGGGGTATATAAATCCTGCGTTAAGCAGTTTTTGAAGTTCTTCTTTAACAATTTCTCGTAAATTAGGATTCATTCGTCTTTGGGGTTGACAAACAGGTCGGCATCCCTCTTTAATGTAGATTCTGTGAGTACATAATTCAGAAGAAATACCTTTCATGTCCGTGTAATCCTAGGCAAATGCCTCCTTATATTCGTGTAATAACTTCATTAGCTGCTGTGTTTCAGCATCTGTTAGATCAGGATTTATGTTTAATGTCTTACCGGGTTCAATTTCAACTGTTATGCTTTTAGATGAGATCGTGGTCAAAGTTTGAGATGAATCTTCAGATTCAATCTTTTCTTGTGCATCAGTTTCAAAAATTGCAGTTAATTGATTGTGTGTTTCAGCAATGACAGAAGAAGGCTCACAAATAAAATTATTGATTATCTCATCTTCTGTATTGTCTTTAAGAGTTAAAGCTTGTCCTATAGTTAGAATCGGCTGAACAGCATTATCATCATAATCCATCCATATAGAATCTTCATTATTGACTACTGGCGTAGCGTGAGGATAAAGAGTTAATTGTTTTGTTTCATAACCATTAGAAATTGTCATTGAACCAGATCTGCAACTAATAAATGCATCAGCTGTGGCCAACCATGGCCTTCCTAGAATTAAGGGATGTCCCCCCAGCTTTGTTTTAGTTTGCAATACAACAAAATCAGCTGGATATTTCCAGGATTCAACTGAAATGAGTAGGTCTTCAACAATCCCTTCTGGCTTAATTGTGGAACGGTCAGCTAACTCTAAGATGGTGGGTGTATCTCTGATTGTGTTATTCAGCTGTAACAATTGTGAAGTTTCTAGAGTCATTATATTAATTGCTGCACCTAAGTCTACCAGAACTCGGGGAATCATTGCTTTACCAATCTGAACTGTGACAGTAGGATGGCCAGGATCACCATATTTTACAGGAGGGGCTTTTCCGGACATTAATGCAGACAAGTCTCCCATCACATGTACTGTAAGGGGATCCTTGGTTTTCCTACCAGGTTTCTTAACACAAATATCCCTTAATGTTTTGGCATAAATTGGTACATCTCTTAATGCTTGTAAAAGTGGAATTTTAATATACAAATTTTGCAATTCCCCATAAAATTAAAAGCAGGTGTTTCAACTGTTTTGGTTAAAACCAAACGCTCGGGGAATGGTGCTTCTGTTAATTCAACATTTTTGTTAGGAGGTGGTTGAGCTTCTTTTTGTTTCTCGGTTTCATTTTTATCTGAATCAGTTATGTCATCAATAATAGGCTCTACTATTCTTCCAGATCTCAGATGAATATCATTACATTGCATAGTAGGGAATATAGACTGATTCTGAATATCAATGACTTGCACAACTTTATTATTGGGGTTAGGATTTGGTTGCACAGGTAGTTGGGGTCTCATTTGGTTGTTTGGCGGAGCATTTGATGGCAGAGAGAGTGATTGTTGGAATTGAGGCATTTGATTTGGGTACGGGAGTGATTGACTATTCCAATTTGGGTTCCAAGGATTGAAAGGAGGTGGTTGCTGTGGAGGCCAAGGAGTCCACATTGAAGGATCAACAAAGGGAGGGTTTTGCATTTGCATGGGTGGGAAATTCATTTGATTGAAAAGTGGATATTGCATTTGGTTGAAGGGGGGGTAACTTGTTTGGCCAAAAGCAGAATAATTGTTCCAACGATTAAATGGCATACCAGAGTTCGTACCTTGCCCTTTAGGTTGCCATTGTCTTCTTTGAGTTAGCAGGTAAACTGCCTCAGCTTCTTCTTCCGTTGGCTGCAACGCTGCTTTTATTCCTGGTAGAGATGGACACTGTTCTGTCTCATGATCTTTCTCACAAAGGGTGCAAACTGGTACTTTATCTCTTGGGCATTCCCTTAGTGGATGCTTGTCTCTACATTTCGGGCAAAAGACAGCCAGAGTTGCTTCTGCTTCGGCCTGCTTCTTCTTAACCTGCAAAGTGTCAATCTGCGAAGCAAAAGAACTTAACATTTCGGTTTTAAATTCTTCAAGTAAATTACCTATTTCTGCTCTTGTTGCTCCTCCATTGGCCGATTTCTGCACCCTTGAATAGGTGGAGTCTCTTATTCTGTTTCTTGCAGCTCCCCTAGAGCACCTTTTAGCAAGTTCACAAATCTCATCATATGATTCTTTGGATATATCTCCCTTAGCAAGCATATTTAACATATTTAAACAATCATCCCTTAAACCTCTAAGTAATATTGTTTTACGAATTTCCTTACTTATATCCGGATGATCGGATCTCTGTATGTTGTATTGCAGCCTTTCTATGTAGTCCTCCAGACTTTCATCCAATTTTTGTGCCATATTGAATAGTTCATCCTTCTTCTCTCTCGTCCGGCAGTAGTCTTGATATTTAAGCAGAAACTTTTGTTTCATTTGTTCCCATGTTGTGATTACCTGACTTCCAAGGCTCATGAACCACCTTAAAGCATTCCCTTTTAAGGTGGCTGGAAACAGCTTCAATTTTTTAGCATTAGTAACATAATCATAACTTCTGCATAAAATATCAAATTCAAAAAGAAATTCGTCAGGATCCTCAGTGGATAAACCATGAAAGTTAGGTAGAGCAGACAATGGGATATTTTTCATTGTTCCTGCAGGAAGATCACTGATGGGAAATCCTAAGGTAGAAAGGGAATTTTCATCCCTTCTTTCTTCTTCAGGACCTGCACGTCCTCCTCCAAAGAGGAATGCATCATTGTTATCTTCCATCGTTGGCCTTCCTACTGCACTTTCTCGATCGTCAGAATCCTCTATTGGTTCTTCAATGTTTTCTACCGGTCGTCCAACGCTTTCTACTATTTCCTCAATGTGTTCTACTGATCTGCTAATACTTCCCTCTGACTCTTCAGCGCTGGCTGCTGGTTCTTCTGTATTTTCAGGACCCACAACTTCCTCTGTTCTATAATCTGACTGAGGAGAACGCTGGAATTTTGATTTCCGAGAACTTAATCTTTGTGATGATTCAGCCTTCGATACAATCTCGTCAATAAAAGTTTTTCATCCTCCCCAGCCCTTGCCACCTGTGCGGTTATTTTTCTTCTGGTTTCCTCGTCCTCTCATACAATCTGCACATTAAAAAGAAAAGATGAATGCTTTTGAAATCTATAATTACCTTCCCCGGCAACGGCGCCAAAATGTTGGTCGCTCTAATTGTTTTCACAATTCGAGCTCCACATAAATTGTCAACCCGAGAAGGTCTTTTTATTTCAAAGATAATAGCGCACTGGATATGCTCAATTTCAAAAGCGGGATCGATGTTGTAGTGAAAGAAAGACACACACCTGCTGAATTCATTAATCTACTAATTCACACTCTACTTAATTAAAGCTGAAGTCAATTAAATTATAGCAGAAACGATTTCTCAGTTATAGCAAAGGAAAATCAATCTATAAGGAAAGAAATCATTCAACCATAGCAGGAACAGGACCCTATTCCCTGGTGAGGAACTTCAGCACCTGCTGCCTGGCACTTAATCACACTGTAAGAAAAGTAACTTCAAGAGATCAAGACCCTATTCCCAGGAACAGGAACCTTCAGCACTTGTCCTCTTGTTTCTAATCACACTGCAGGCAAAGGAAAGCAATCAATCGGAGCAAGACCCTATCCCTTTATGCAGGGATCTTCAGCACATGCTCTCAACATCATTCACTCGTGCATTCAATACGTGTAGCGCTAAGAAACAGAGTATTGCAAACCATGTAACTAGTGTTTCAACAACAGAATTAAGGGAAGTGCAAACACATAAAGAGATAAACAAACTACGGGAACCAAAAGGGTGAATCTTGTGAGGAAGGCGGGCCCTTTCCTTCTCACAAGATTCCCCAGGAGAAAGAATTAAATTGGAACGCTCAAAAGAAGTTTTTATTCATCTGTCAAAGTAACTGATACATTACAGAAGGAGACTAGCTCCAGTTCTCCACAATACTGTCCTGTAACTTACAATTCAACCCCCCTCTAATGATGATGTCTCCTCCTTTTAAAGAGGAGACATCATTTACAATTTACATGAGAGCGAATATCTCGATTCTGTTTTCTTCTCCAAAACAAGACTATTCTGTTCTTTTAAAAAGAGATACTGTTACAACCGAGACAACAGAGGTGCTATCTTCAGGATAATCCAGGTAACCGTATCTTCGGGCTGCTGCTACTATTCCACAAAAAGTTCTTCCAGAATCGCAAATTACGCATAACGGGATTTGCGTGCTTGACGGCTGTTTCAGCAACTGAGTTAGCTGTTTCAGCAACGGGGTCAGCTGTTTCAGTAACGGAGTCAGCTGTTTCAGCAACGGCCGCTTGTTCCCAACAAGGCATATAACTTATCTGCGATCTTTGACTTGTGTTAGCAACAATGCACTTCAATTAATGATGAAATATAAGAGTATTGCGGAATTAAATGTAAGACAGATTAATCATATAATAAAGAAGAGGTTTCTATATACCTTGGGATAAAGTGGATGAAAAAGACATTGAAGTTCATAGTTTAAGAGTAGAGTGGTGTCAAAATATATAGCAAAAATGGTACATAGTGGAGTCCTAACAGCAGGGTTTTGAACCAACTCTTGACTTTGTCTTGCAAAGAAAGAGAAAAAATCCTAATACCGACATCCTCTTCATCTACTTCAAATAATTTAAGATAATCTTAAGAAGCTTGAATATGTTTTTTGGGCAGTGATACCATTCTCTCCATCAAACCTAGGGAGATACTTGGGATAATCGTTAGGGAAAGCATGGAGTGTAGGAGGCAAAATGAGTGGTTTATATCTATCAGGAACTTTATGAGGTATTGGAATATGTACAGGGATTTTATGATTAGTCTTAATTTTTTGATTCTCCACAATTGGAAAATGATCTTCATAAGAATTAGAAAAATGCTGCTCAAATGTGTAAGGACATTTTATATCTACATTTGTCAAAGGAAAATAATAAAAATTTAATATAAAATCATCTCTAAAATATAATATACATTGAAAAACTTTATCAATGAGAAAGAACATAATGTCTTGGATAACAATCCAAGTTAAAAGCCTGATCTTTTCACATAGTTCTTTCAGGTTCATTTCTCCAGTGGAGTCTTGATTGTGAAATTGATTTTGGAGTCGCCAGGTGGATGATTTTAACCTTTGTGTGTCTGATCCCTGTCCACCATCATAGATCAGATCTAAACCTGTAAAACAATTCTAAAGAAAAAGTTAGTTCTCCAGGAAGCCAAATTTTGAGTATTTTATGATTATTTTTCTTTTTTATGAATTTTCAAAACAACTTCTATGATTTCTTTAAGAGGCTTTAGATATGAGATTTAAACTTTCTTAAAGATTTATTTGACATGAGGAACTGGTCGAATGTTTGGAAATTAGATGTTCAGTTCATAAACTAAACCGAAGATAGACTGAAGCAGCATTCATCTAGTATGCACTTGCAAAGCAAGAGCAGTTCAAAGGCTACCTAGCTAACTTCAGGCTCCGTCTGTAGTTTATAAAGCAAACAATAATAACAAACAAACAAACTATTTGTTCCCCAGCGAAGTTGCCACTATGTTATCACTCAGATTTTCCCAGAAGTTGTAAGGAGGAGGAAAGGGGTCCGAGGTAACCACAAACCAACTTTTGGGTACAGAATCTAGCCAATCTGTATCCAGAGAGGGCTCTCTCTTTAAGGTTTAGCTTTGTTTATGGGATATTAGGCTAGTTATGAAAGCTTGGGGGGTTTTGAATTTGTTTGTTGGTGAAATTTAGTAGCAGAGGGGTAGGACTAAATAGTTTAGGCCATTGGGCTAATGGCGTCAAAGAATATGGCTCAACTAGATTTGGTTTTTCAACAAAGGATGGCTTCACAGGGCAAGATAGTTAAACAGGGAACAAATAGAGATATGAAAAAGATGGAATGAACTTAAAAGGGATGAAGGGCAATTAAGAATCCTTCAACATGTTTTAAGAGAACAGAACTTGACTGATCATCAATAAAGAGAAATTAAGAATTCTTTACTAAATGATCAAAATGAGTAAACTAGGAAACAGGAGCAATTAAGAATTCACTGCTTATCGTAGTTTAGAGGAAAACATTGAGAATAAAAAAAATTGAAAACGGATTGCACTAAAGCACTTTCTGAATTAAGATTTTTCTTTTTAATATTCAGATACGGAACATAATTGAAATATTTAAACAGGAAAACAATAACACATGAGTTATAAGATACTTATTTGTCCGATGTTTTGCACTTGAATCCTGTGAAAAGTCCCTTGTATCAATTCTACATCCAGCCAGCCATGCAAGATTTGGTCCAACAACATTTTATTCCAAAATAATCAGTTTACAGCAATGTCTAAAAATCCACCCAATACTTCAAATGAAGAAGTATTTATACTAATTGTAAATTGAAATATCTTGAAAAAATATCAAGATTAGTTTCACAAATATCTCCAACTGTTTACATTAATAGAACTTAAATAAAGGACATTCAAAACTAATGAATCTATTTGGCACTATTTCTATGGATTTATGGTGACAAAGAAGAGAAAGTCGAATTTGGTAGAAACTCTTAGTTGATGATGAGGCATACCAGTCACTAACTGCATCCTTCCTTTGTGCATTTTGCCCTAGAAATTCTGCAAACTTAGGGTCCAATGATATGCTTGTATATCTCAATCCGTGATAGATATGTAAAAAGTGAAACAATTTTTTGTAGATAGGAATGTTTTTGAGATAAACCTCTCTCAGTTTCTAAAAATTCATCTCCAGCTGGTCACCATATTCTCTGCAAAAAGATGTCAAAAACAGGACTTTACACAAACTGAAAAATAGGTTGTGAAGACATGCACTTATCTCCCTCTTGGTAAAACCTGTGTAAAAATTGAGAGAGATTTTATAGATTAGCCTCTTGGGAATAAAAACCTCCTCCAGTTTCTTAAAATACTTCTTGGATTGGCCACAATAGTTTCTGCAAAACTATGACTTAAACAAGAAATTTCTGAAGAATGTACCATTTTTGCTCTAATTTCATCTTTTAACCTTAAACTTCTTTTGACTGTTTTTTAGTTTTACTTTGGATAAACTTCACTGTAGCTAGTGAAACTTTTTTCTTCTTTGTTTAACCCTCAATGTCTTCATGTTTACTTTTACTGTTTACTTTTTACTTTTACCACTCTGTTTTTTCATCTGTCTTCACTTTGACATGAATTTGTATACTCTGTTTTGTAACTGTCTTCCCTACTGTTTATCTTCATGATAGCTGATTTACTTGACTTGGTCTTCAATCTGATACTCTTTAATCTTGATACACTTTGACTATTCTTTACTGTGTCCTTTTACCTTCAATGTGTAGTTTAGGTTTTTACTGTCTATTTCAACAATAAATCCTTTTAATTCCATGTTTCCTCTGCTTGTCTTTCAACTGTATGTTTTATTTTTCAATTTTTTTTTAATAGATTGATAACAATCTTGGAGTAAATAGGTCTTATGACTAGTATTAATATTGTTTATCCAAGGCTGTGGTCTTCTGATCACCTGTACATCAAAACAAACCGTTAAGAAAGCATTGGTTTGCAGGGGAGGTCGAAAAGGTTTCATTTGAGCTTAAGAGGTCTGTGGAGTGAGTCCAGAATGATTTTTGGGAGGTAAACCATGCTCGAATTGGTTAACAGAGGCTTCAAGTGGCGCAACTGGATTACATAGGGTTTTACTCCACAATCAAGTGAAAACAAGCAAAACTGGGGTTTTTGTGTCTAAACGTGTAAATGGTTGGTATTGGCGGGTGAATGAAAATGACAATTGGCGGCAACTAAATGATGGGACATTTTGTCATTTAGTGGAGGCAATAAGCGGTTTCTATCACACCGCTTATGGGGAAAGGCGGTATTTAGTGTTGGGCTAGCGATTCCATAGAGTGTTTGATGTGTGGCGGAGGCACTGTGCAAAAACCGCTTTTTGATCACGCGCTCACAAAGGGTCTTGCAATATGCATAATAGCCATTAGATCTCGAGGACCTGATCGGACGATTGTCGAGGCTCTAAAGTGATGGGGATATAATGGAGGCGGGCCCAATACATTTAAGGATTAATTAATTATATCGGGGTTGACAGGATTGGATGGGGAGGCTATTAATTAACCGTGAAGGTTAATTAATCCTTTATTAATGTGATGGGGGGTTAAGGGCTATTAATTAGTTACTGATTAACTAATTAATCCTGATTAAGGATGTATTATGGTTATAACTAACCAAGGGGTGGGATATATAGAAATTTCTAGGTTTTATATAGTTACAATAATACGAGACAAGGTAAACTTTATAAGGGATTTATAAATTAATACAAGTTAATAGTTAATATGTCATAATGAACGAAAAAGCGCTAAGTATAAAAACATTTGATGTGTGTATTTAAACTTAGGCTTAAAGTGAAAAAGGGTTTTTATGAGAAATATTGTAATTTTCCTAAGTAAAATAGAATTTTACTTAGGAAAAAACTTATGAAGGGGAATGAATGATTTATGAATGGTTTTAAGTACTTAGGCTTTATAAATTATTGGGTCGAGGGTCCGGTCCCTCCAGAAGTCAAAGAAATGCTCTGAGCCCCTCTAATTTAGCAAATACCTTAGTACTTAGGGGAAATTAGTGAAAATTTAGGGAAAATGAGAAGGGGAGTTAATTATTTTGACTTTGCTTTGCTTGAGATGTTTTCAATATAATACATGCCTTGGCCTTGTGATGAAAGTAAAAGATTAACATATTTAGAATCATCATTCACCACATGTAATTCTACAACCATCATCTACCTACCCTACCTACTTTAACCTAGCATTTTTACTTCTTTATTTGGGTGCACTTAGACTAGCAAACCCTTATCAAACTTTTCTTTTCTTTTACATGGCAATGCCTATCTAAGTCTACCCTTATTACATCTAAGGGCTCAGATTAAACTGTTGAGCTCCTTTTCCACTCTATCCATCTACTTATCTGCCAAGATTACATTGTTTGGTCAAATATTTATTCTCTATTTCTACAACATGCAATTGAAAAATGAAGTAGCCAAGTTTAAACTATTTGACTATTCATGAATTGTGGCATAAGTGACAAACTGCACACAATTGTTTATTTTACAACAATAAAAAGTAGTGGCATTTAGACTTGCACACTTTCCTGGTCTTTCTTTTTGTTGGGGTTCATTTCTTTCCTTTTTTGACCTCTTTTATTCTTTTTCTAGGGCATACCCTCTTTGCATTTTTTAATTTTTTGATTTTTTACAAATATGGAAAACATTTGCAGAAGCAAAGGTATGTACATATTTCAGAGCTAAACCAATTGAATCATGATATATGACACCTATTAGTATAGGAACCTAACACATTCAATTTTTTCCCGTTCATTTGAAAAGAAGTATTAGGATATTCCAACATAGAGAAACCTTCTATAAATCTTCTGTAATAACATGTAATTCCCACAAATGACATGACATCAACTACATATTTAGGTATTGGCCACTCATTAATAGCTCTAATCTTCAATGGATCCACAACAACCCCTTCCTTAGACACTACATGTCCCAAATATTTATTATCTTCTTTGTAAAATCATAATTTTCTAAACTTAGAATATAGCTCATTCTCTCTAACTATTTGAAGAACAATTTGTAAGTGTTAATCATGTTCTTCTTTTCTATTTGAGTAAACCAGAATATCATCTACGAATAAAATTACAAATTTGTCAAGAAAAGGACTAAACGCACTGGTCATCAAGCACATGAAGGTTGTTCGTGCATTAGTGAGTCCAAATGGAAACACCACAAATTCATAGTGTCTATATCTTATTTTAAATTCTATTCAATTTATATCCTCATCTGTGATCCTAATTGATGATATGCAAACCTTAGATCGATCTTCGAAAAGGTTGAAGCTCCTTGAACTTGGTCAAAAACATCATCAATCCGGGGTAAAGGATATTTTTTTAATGGTCATTTTTTTGAGTTGTCTAAAGTCAATACAAATATTAAGAGTCCCATCTTTCTTCTTAATGAATAAATCTGGTGCACCCCAATGAGACACAATACGCCTTATGTATTTCTTATCTAGCAGCTCTTGGAATTAAATTTTCAATTTCATTAGCTCTGGAATACTCATTCTATATGGAGATTTGGACATCAAAACTTCTCCAAATATTAATAGTGAAATATATATCTCTCCTTGGAGGAAGTCCTGGTATATGTTCAAGAAAAACATCTTTATATTAGTCCAAAATAGGATAGTCCTCTAGGGACAACTTATGTTTTCCATCAAATATATCTTCAACCTAAACTACAAACCTTGGGTAGCCTTTACGAGCACATTTATTAATTGTAAGGCATAAATCCACTTTACAGAAATAGCTCTAAGCACTCCTTTAACTACACAATCCTCTCCCTCATCATTAATACAAGTTAAAAAAAAATTTAGGCAATTTAGAATTACTCTATGATATTTTAACTAGTCCATTCCAACAAGAATATCATATGACCCCAAAGGTAAGACATTCAGACTTAAATGAGTGTTCATTCGATCCAGGTTTAACACAACAATCTTTGCTTATTTCTACAACTTTCTTTTTTTCTCCCATGGCTATTTGTACTAACTAGCATCTAATTTGTTTTTCCTTTTTATGTTTACACTTTTCAATTGTAGAAAAGGAAATTTGTAGATCTGTGGAATATTAATACTGAAACATTTTTCTAAGAAATTTTACCTTAAACTTCCACCATAGTGAACTAGTGGTTTGCTTGTCTTCCTCCAAAGTTGCAATGATACTAAGAATGTTGCAAGAAGTATCACTAACTGTAGGGGCTTTTTGTATGTTATTTGCTATACCCCTTTTGTTTACTGTATTTTATGAATAATCTCTCCAGAAATGATCCTCACTACAACCCCAACATTCAATTGGTTGTCTGGTTGCTTCTCCAAAGTTATTATTTCCTGCTATATCCCCTTGTCCACGTTTCTATCCTAAATTTATTTGTTATTCCACACTTACGCTATAATTCTCTCCTTGATTACTTTTAAAAGTGTTTGAAAAGGTAGTTTTGTTAAACCCAATTTTCTTAGTGCTAAACTTCTCATGTTTCGTGGCCATACATCCATTAGAATTCTCACCTTTATTTTGGTTCTGATTAAAACATAATTTTCCCTTCCTTATAGTCTCACCCATAGTATTTAGATTTTCAAACTCAATCCTCTCCCTAAATGAAAAATGAAAACAACTAATGAACCTTTATATTTTTTATTTTTCCTCCTTGATCTAGGGCACATATCTTAGAAGACTCATAAACTTATTTACAAATTCATCCATAGTAGATTGTCCAAATCTTAACTTATGGAACTCTTTAGCTTTCTCATCAAAATATCTTTCAATTGGATATTTCTTTTTAAATTCCTTTTTAAAGAGTTTCTGCATTATATTTTTACTTCATATTCTTTTTATGGCTTTGTTCTCCTCCCACCATTTGTTTGCTTTATCAGTTAGCTAGTATGTTTCTAATCTTGCCTTCAAATTTCTTAGATAATTATAGACCTCGAAATAATTTGACATATTAAGAAGTCATGCTTCTGCTCCTTTGGATTCTCCATTAAAATTTGGACGCCTAATCTTTTTGAATTCTCCTTGTAGCTGAGATGTAGTCCTCTTCTTGATGGATACATAAAGACTACTTTAGTATTTTTTTTCTTCTTGCTCTTCAAATTCATGGGTCTTACTTTCACTAGAAGTTATAGAATCAGTTGTATCAATTTATTTACTCCTAGTTCTCTTCTTATGAGATTCTATTGTTTTCTTATTTTCTCTATCTTCGTCTACTTTTCTTAGCAAATAACCATTAATATCCTCATGTCCTTCTTTAGCTTTAGACAGTCTTTCTTGATTACCATTTATATTTTATAAATATTCCTCCAAGCTTCACATTACTTGCAATATTTTAGATTCTTCATTTTTTGTATTACTAGTTCCTCCACCAATAATTCCAATTTCAGTATCAGGTTCTTCACCTCCTCTAGGCGATCCTATGGAAGTATTCCCATTATATTCTTTTGTCATTCCTCAAACGTTTTCTAATAGTTTTTGGATTATCTGATCATGACATTAAACAAAAATTGTTCTAGTTTAGGACCCATAAAAGGCCCAATATTGCAACCTACAGCTTTGATACCACTTCTAATATGCTCTAACTAACACACCAATTTTTTTTTTAACTTTATATTTAAAATACTAATTTGTGTATTTTACTTCTTACAAATTTTCTTATTTACTCATTTAATAATATTAATTTCTATTATTCCATTTACATCCTTCACGTCAGGATGTTATGGCATAATTGTTGCCTCCAATAAGGTCCTCCTTCTAAAGTGTTTTTCCTTCCATGTATAGTTACTTTGCCCATTGGTCATCTTTTTCTTTTGTTTTTACACCCATAAATCAAATAATTTCCTTACTCCTAGTATTTTCCTAATTTTCAATATATGTTACACTAGAATGCATAGTTCCCATTCTTGTTTGAATTTGCCTAAGAATTCTTAGGGATATATTGAATATTTAAATATCTTAAAGTATATGTATATATATTATATAGATATATTTTATTTTATCCATCTAACATGATTTATATTAGTCTAATAATCAAACAATCATGAAGGTCTAAAGGTTTTGTAATTAAATCATGTTATAATTCCCATTCTTGTTTGAATTTGCCTAAAAGTTCTTAGACATATATTGAATCTTTAAATATATTAAAGTATATTTATATATATTATATACATATATTTTATTTTATCCATCCAACATGATTTATATTAGTCTAATAATCAAACAATCATGAAGGTCTAAAGGTTTTGTAATTAATGTATTCTTATGTAAACACTTATATTCAGATAAGATATCCAACAACACCATCACAATACTTATGGCTCAATATCACTTGTAATACAACTATATCATGTTATTTTTTAATAGTGTCTCATATATACACCATCACAATACTTATCGATCAATATCACTTGTCATACAACTAAATCATGTTATAGTTCCCATTCTTATTTGAATTTGCCTAAAAATTCTTAGGGATATATTGAATCTTTAAATATCTTAAAGTATATGTATATATATTATATACATATATTTTATTTTATCCATCTAACATTATTTATATTAGTCTAATAATTAACATATTCTTATGTAAACACTTATATTTAGATCCAATAGCACCATCACAATACTTATGGCTCAATATCACTTGTCATACAATTAAATCATGATATACTTTAAAAGTGTCTCATATATACACCATCACAATACTTATCATTTCACACCATCACAATACTTATCACTCGATATCACTTGTCATACAACTAAATCATGTTATACTTTAAAAGTGTCTCATATATGCAATTATATTCAAATAAGATATCCAACAACACCATCACAATACTTATGGTTCAATATCACTTGTCATACTTTAAAAGTGTCTCATATATACACCATCACAATACTTATTGATCAATATCACTTGTCATACAACTAAATCATGTTATAGTTCCCATTCTTGTTTGAATTTGCCTAAGAATTCTTATGGATATATTGAATCTTTAAATATCTTAAAGTATATGTATATATATTATATACATATATTTTATTTTATCCATCTAACATGATTTATATTAGTCTAGTAATCAAACAATCATGAAGGTCTAAAGGTTTTGTAATTAAATCATGTTATAGTTCCCATTCTTGTTTGAATTTGCCTAAAAAATCTTAGTGATATATTGAATCTTTAAATATCTTAAAGCATATGTATATATATTATATACATATATTTTATTTTATCCATCTAACATGATTTATATTAGTGTAATAATTAACGTATTCTTATGTAAATACTTATATTCAGATCCAACAACATACTTATCATTTCACACCATCACACCATCTCAATACTTATGGCTCAATGTCACTTGTCATACAACTAAATCATGTTATACTTTAAAAGTGTCTCATATATACACCATCACAATACTTATCATTTCACACCATCACATATCACTTGTCATACAACTAAATCATGTTATACTTTAAAAGTGTCTCATATAAGCACCATCACAATACTTATCATTTCACACCATCACACCATCTCAATACTTATGGCTCAATGTCACTTGTCATACAACTGAACCATGTTATACTTTAAAAGTGTCTCATATATACACCATCACAATACTTATCATTTCACACCATCACAATACTTATCACTCGATATCACTTGTCATGCAACTAAATCATGTTATACTTTAAAAGTTTCTCATATATGCAATTAGACAGTTTATATCTTGAAAACACACCGATATTATGTATTAATAATCCATGTCACTCATTTGTTTTATGAGTTTAGAATTAATATTCACCAATATTAGTGCTTTCATTGTACATGTGGTATATGTGTTATGACATTCCATCTAGAAGCTTCATAAATTTGGGAAACTATGAACGTTCCATGTGTTCCATTGTTGATGAACCATGGGGATTTTTCCTAACCCTACCATCGAGGACTATGGAAGTTGTGAAAGTAATCAAAGATTATTATGTTATTAGGGTTTTATCAATTCCACAGTAATCAAAAATTAATATGTTATTATGGTTTTATCAATTCCATAAACTACATGCATTGTTGTCTTGTGGATTCATTTACCCTTCCATCTTCAAACCAAACTCTAACTTCTTTGTCTTTGGTGTTAACTGTTGTTTCTTCGGTTCTAGTGTTAACTATAGTTTCTTCGGTTCCAGTGTTACTTATTTCTTATCTAAAGACTTAGATGACAATTATTGTTTTAGTTTCTCAATTCAACCTAACACAAATACCAAGTTTCTTCCACAGTCGGAGTTTGTATATGCACTGAAGGTAATTTCACAATATTTCTCTTAGACTTACATGTAATTTTCCAGTAATCTCCTACTTTCAAGATTCTTATTTTAATTTGTTAGTTTATCTTTTTGCAAGTTTCTATATGGATGAATTACTTTCTGGGAAAAGTTTTTACTTTAGGGTTTTCTTGCAGAGTTCTGCACCCATTTTTTTTAAATGGCTCCATTGTCTTTGCAAGGTATCCACAATACTTCTTTTAACTCGAGGATTTTTTAGTATTGGTCCTTCAAATTTATTATACATTTTGGAAGTAAATTTCTTTTGGGTAGAATTATTCGCTTGCATTATTCCTATTTTAACGTAGTTTCAATACTTTGAATGGAAATTAACATTTTATTTTTATCTTCTTACAAGAATTTACAAGGTTATTCCCAGTTTTCTCTCTTACGAGGCTTAAGAGCTATAAACCTAGTCGGCTTAGTCCTTCAATTTCGAGCATTAAGGTTCGCCAATTCTTCCAGAATGACCCCAACATTGCAAGTGAAAAAAATTATAATCAATGCTTTCACAATAATCTTTTGAGTTATTTTCTTTATATGAACTAGGGTTTCAGTGTTATAAACCCTAGGTTTTTTACAAAGGTGAATGTTTTTAATATCCTTACATTATAACTCTTCTCAATTATTTATAAAACGGTTGGCTGGATTATGAAGTACAACTGACTTGCGCCGGGATTTTTATTTTTCATTTTTATGTTGTGTCAAGATGTGTTATAGATGTAGGGTTTTCCTTTAACCCTAAACATTTTATGGCAGCATACTAGCTCTCGCTTTGTCTTCATTATATTTCTTGTTTTTGTTTGACTATGTCAATTTATTTTGAAGTTCACGTTAATAGTTACATGTACCTTATCCTCTTGGGTTTTTCTAGAGTGTTCTTTCTATTTCTTCAAGTACTTATATTCATGGGTATAATTGTAATACTCCATGTACTTATGTGAAATACTCTGAAACTATATATATATATACATATATATATATATATATATACATATATATATATATATATATACATATATATATATATATATATACATATATATATATATATATATACATATATATATATATATATATATACATATATATATATATATATATACATATATATATATATATAGATATATCAGTAGAAGGTCTCGATTGATATCTAAATTCGGAAGCTAGGGCTTCGCAGATCCGTGGTTTGAGGTTGTGGGGCAATGACCTCCCTATCACGCACCAACAATTTGTGGATGACATTATGCTTTTCTTCCATGTATCTCTGCAGGAAGCTCGACACATAAAATATATTCTTTAAGTTTTTATGGAAGCATCTAGGACAATGATAAACAATGATAAATCCTACATATTATTTTTCAACACCCTGGTGAACATTCAGACCTTCCTGGCTCGGGTGTTGGGCTTTGACATCATCTCTCTCCCCTCCAAGTATCTTGGTATGCCTTTATCCCTGAATTCCTTAAAAACCTCATGCTGGCAATATTTTCTCCAAAAAATCCAATTGAATCTTAGTAATTGGGCCTTCAAATCCCTAAATGTTGCTTGTCGCACTGTCTTTCTAAAAGTTGTTCTCCAATCCATCTCGATCTACCAGCTTTCAAGGATGGCAGCCCTAAAAACTTCATGTGCAAAGATGGTAGAAACCTTCAAAAAATTCTTATGGAAAGGTTCTCAGGAGTTGAATAAGTTGGCATTGGTCTCCTGACCTAACCTAAGAAAGCCTAAGAAGGAAGGGGGACTAGTTCTTCGACACCCTTTCACTCTGAATTAAGTATTGGGAGCCAAATTATGGTGGTGTTGGATAAGAGGAGGATCTAACCTTTGGAAATAGATTTTCACCCGCAAATATGGCATGCAAATTCACACCGAAGACATCCTTAGATACCATGACCCTCCCAAAGGATCAGCGATATGGAACCTAGCAGTTCAAAACAATGACCTCATCAAACAACATTTTTTCTAGGAAATCAGAAATGGGAAAAGAAAAAAACTATGTTCTGGTAGGACTCATGGCAGCAGAGAGAAAAACTATTTGGGAGACAGGATCTGAGTGACTTATTTTTGTACACAACTAGAAGGAACTTCTATATAGTGGATCATTATTAGAAAGATGCCTTGACTAATGATAGACGGAGGAAATGGATGGAACGCTAGGAATAGTCTTAACCCCCTAAGTCAGATCAATGGAAGAAGTTGGACAGTGAGTTAGAATCCAGGAAGCTCACAATCCAGGATGGACCAAACATTCTTAGATGGGGATATACTACAAAGGGCACATTTACCATCAAGGAGGCTTATAGTCTAAAGGCGGGATGGGGGTAGGGGCATCATCATCCAATTTGGAAGAAGATATGGAAAGGTGGGTGGTGGCCAAATGTTGCATACCTCCTCTGACTGGCATGTAGGAGTATAATCCTCACTTGGGATCAACTACAAAAAATGGGTATCTCTAGACCCTCGTATTGTATTCTTTGTGGTCAACATAATGAGGATCTAGAACACCTTTTAAATTCATGTTCTTTTGTAGTACAAAAGTGGAGCCAAGTGGAATACCTCTTTGTAAGGATCGAAAAAGACCATCATAGCATCAAATAATGAATCCTTCTATGGCAGACAAGCATATTCTCAAGCTCGGTCCTTAATCAGGAACGGGGACTAGCTCTGGGCTTCACATTTTAGGTTATATGGAAAGAAAGGAACAACAAGAGTTTTAAGAATAACCAACAATCTCAAGAAGAATTATGGGAGGGGATCATCCAAAACATACACCAAACAATCTTGGCAGAGAAATGACAATTGGATGAGTAGTGAGCTCCTCCACAAGAGGCTATAATCCTCTGTCGCCTAAATCTATCGCCATCAATGATTACCCTGAACTCTTGCAAACTCATAACAAGTTGTGTAGCCTCAGTGCAGCACTTCACTACACCTTCGAATGGGTTCATCAAGATGAGCTTTGATGGAGCCTTGCAAGTAAACCCAGGCCCTATGGATTTTGGGGGGCTCTTTCAAGATCCTAGGGTGAAAGCGCGTCTAATATATGTTGACCACTATGGCTATGCGAGTAATAATGAAGAGGAATTTGTAGTAGTTCGACAAGGCCTTCTCATGGCTATTAAGTTGGGGTATAAGAAGCTAGTGGTGGAAGGAGACTCCAAATTAGTGATTAACACAGCTAAAACGTTGAGTCAGGGGGCTAAATGGGATTAGCTTAGCTAGAGTTGGAGAACTGCTAGATTGGTGCAGGAGGTAGGTGAACTTCTACAAAATTTTGATTATGTCATCACTATCCATGTTAGAAGAGACAGAAATAGAGTAGCATATTTCCTAACAAATTGGATTTGTTTGCATTGAAATGACCCATTAGAGTTGACTTGGCCTACTAAATCTCCGAAAGGTAGGTTAAACTCCCTAGAAGAAATCCTGGAGCAAGGCAGGAGACAAAATTTACGGAGCCCCCAAACCTCTTAACAGATCCCAAAATCGGGGCGCGATCTGGACAACATCTCCATTATGGAAAATTAATGAAGGTGCCCTCAGGGTACAAACCCACCACCCTCCACATGCTTGGGGCATATGGTGTGGTGGCTCCGTGCATGCATGGTGTTAATACTCCCACAGGAGGTGACAATGGTATTGAGTTTTGGTTTTGGCATTTGGTAAGTTGCTCTGTGAGCGAAGTTGGTAAGTGTCTAGTTCACGGTAGAGGAGTGTTGAAGGGTGGTGCTAATCTCTGTGGACCAATGTAGAAATAGGAGAGGTGGTGGTGTAGGCTTCTCCCAACATGGGTAAACTGGTATGTGATCTTCCATTCCTTTCTCTCTTCCATGAAATGGCTTAACTGTTTGATGTAATTGGGACTGTATGGTTCTGAATCGTCGGGGTTTGAAAGAAAGAGAGGCTCTATGCATCTACATGTGTTTTTTTTCCTTTTGAAACAAGTCCAGCTGCCCGACATTGTCTCTGTGTTTGTTATGTTTGGGATTATCTTATCCAGGATGGGGTTACATTAGGTATCTTTCACTACAGTTTGTCATTGGGACATCCTTCTGTCTTGGCCTGGCATCGCTTGGACTTGAGGATGGGTGGTTTGTAGTTTCGTTCCTGGGTCTTGTATTTCTAAATTTTCTTGGGATGAGTCGGGGCTTTTTCTCTGGTTGTATTGGAGCATAATTTCTCCTTGGAGGCTCCTATGTGGGTTCCATTGTCTCTTCCCTTGTGGGAGCTATCTCTGGCCTATGTTTGTGACTCTCCTTTGGTTTGGGCACAGGGTTTGTGTTATAGACATATTTGGGCACTGCAACCTCAATCATATATGTTGATAAAGCAAGGGCTCTTTAACCCATAAAAGTGTTGTTTCATACCCTAAAGGATCATAGTCAGTTGATTACATCATTCCCCAGAAGTTCCACCTGAAAAACCACTCAGAACTGGCCAAAACTGGACCATACTGACTGCCCCACTGTCAAGGTGCGATGCATACTAATTGCTACACTAGCTAGGTGTGATGCATACTGAAGAGGCCTTCTGTAGGGTGCGATGAGCGAGAATGGACAAATGGCTGAGATAGTTTGCTAAGTGGATGCTCATGGAATCTTCTAGAAACTTCTCTTATGACACTTGCCTCTCTAAATTCACCCAGGGATGAGTAAGAGATCAATGAAATCTCCAAGTGGAACCAAGAACTACAAGTGGAATGACACTAATCAAAAACCCAGAGATGACTCACACCTTTGCAAACATCTATAAATGGATCCCTCATCTGAGAGATCTAGAGGCTGGAATTTTGTAATTTGTAAAGAAGTGTTGTTAGTTTGTCTTTGAGAAGAAGCATTGTATTGTTGGGTGATCTTGCTTTTCATGAGGTGAAGAGGGCTTTGATGCTGGAAGGATGATGCTGGATGAGACAGCTGGGTTGTAATTCTCCCTTCTATTTTTTAGAAAGTTCTTTGAGTTTTCCTCCGTACAATCGTGTATTTGTGGATCTTCTTGTTTGTGAATGCAATTGTATGTTCAATGTATTTTTGATTCTGCATTGTTTATGATATTATAGATATAGATGCTTTGATGGTGTTTTGTTACTTTGTCTCTACAGGTATTCTCTAAGCGGGACAAGTAGGAGAGGAGTTGCAAGCTCTATCAAAGGGAGAGAGAAATCAAGCAAGGAGTCAAGAGGAAGATCCAGGTTGGTGCCTTTGCTTCTCTCTTATCTATCATACATAAAGGAAATTTCAAATTGCTTTGAGTTTGTTTCTAAGATAGCTACCAATCTTAGTGGGACTAGCAAATCGAAAAGACACTAGTTTTCCCAGAAACAAAATGGCGACTCCGCTGGGGAGTGAATAGTTTTTTTGTTTGTTATTGTTGTTTGCTTTATAAACTATAGATGGAGCCTGAAGTTAGCCAGATAGCCTTCGAACTTCTCTTGCTATGCAATTGCAAAGTAGATGAATGTTGCTTCAGTCAATCTCTGGGTTGGTTTATGAACTGAACATCCAACTTACAAGCATTCCAAATGCCCTTGTGGTAGCTCAATAACATCCCAATATCATACCCCTTTACTTTGCTTTTATTGCCCATCATAGCTCAGCTTGAATAATTGAACTCAGCTGCAAAATTTGACCAAAAACCCAACTCACTTTTGCTCCCTGGCCCATTACACTGTCTATCACTGGAAGCCAGTATGCATCGCACCTCTCATGTGTAGTAGGTGAGATGCATCCCTATTTTTGTGAAGCACAGGTGCGATGACTGAATAATCCTATTTCTCTCGAAATTCAGGTTTTTTGTTCTTGTTTTCATCTCTATTCAGTAGTGTTGCTGCTTATGATCAGTATCTCATTGCTAAAGCCTCTTTGCTTTACATAGTTTAGCCTTCATTGATTAGGATTAGTAAATTTTTTTATATATTTGTCCACCATTTATGATTCTTCGTCAAAAAGTAGCTTAAATCGAACTATCATTTTGATGCAAAAAAGTGTCGTAATTGTCATTTTGAGTCAAAAACAAGAGTGTCATAAAGTGTTCCTCCTCTAGATAGTCGATTGTACTTTTGTCATTGTATTTGATTTGAATTGTTAATATTTGAAGTGTCGAAAGTAGTTTTCTATTCGAACTCGAAAAGTGTCGTTTAGTCTTCCTTTCATTTTGAAAAAAAAATGTCGAAACGTCGCTTTGAAGAAAATAGCTCAGATCTAACTTAGTTTTCCTTTTTTGGCATTCTCACATTAAGGAAATGAAAAACAAATACATGCATTTGCATTTGCATTTATACTGTGTGCGAAAATGATTTAGGAAAAGTGCATTTAGTGTGTGCTCTTTGCTCTTTGTTGAAAGAATCATAATCTTCTTTCCTTAGTAGCTAGGATTTTCATTGCTAAAAAATAAACGACTGTTTATCATTTTAGATTGCATATTTAGGAATTTTACATCTACATCACGTGGTGAACCTTGAAAGACAAACTTCTAAACAAGATCAACTCTAAAATAAATCTCAATGAACTTAACAACGCTTTGGAACCTAACGCAACACATCTAGAGGTCTAGGCTAGAGACGTGTTTCGGCATCGTAAAATCTAGTAACTATCATTTTCATCGAAGGTTGGGTGATTCCTCCTCTTTGATACGACAAGTGCTAGCACGGACTTGTGCTCCCCATACCGTCGAGTATATATTGGGAGACCACAATAGGCTGATATCCTTTATCCATAGGAAGCCGTGTCTGCCGCCCTATCGATCGCAATGCACTGAACACAGCATTCGGGAAGATTGACTACCGTACATAAGTCCTTGGTAATTTCTCTTTAATTTACCACCAAGGTGTATATTACAGTTTTGCGATTGGTTTGGTAATCCCTCTGTCTAGATTTCTAGAGTAGTCACTTTCATTCCTTTTCGACTCCTTAAAAGAAAAGGTCCATCTGAGCACTTGTCACTTCAGGCTCATTAAAAATCGAAGGGGACTAGAGTCATCTTTAGCTTTTTCTCGACTCTTAAAAATTGAAAAATCAAAGTTGTGTCAAAGCGTCATTAAAATTTATTTAATTCGAAATAACATCCCTATTCCTTCATTGATCTTAGGCTGAGGTAATGGAGTCCACAAATCAAGGAATCCCTCTTGAGGGGAATCCTAGTCCATTTTCTTCTTAGGGAGATATTGGTGCTCCGTATATGGCCACATTGTCCCTTCCAGGAATTGCAATTGGTCTACCGGTATGGTTATTCTCAACCTCTATCATTCAAAATACTGTGATTCGTCAGCAATAGAATCAACAACCAGATCATACTAAAGTTGACCCTTCACCTTCTACTTCGTTTGTTTCTCCCTCCCCTTCTTCCTCTTCGCTCGGTGAAAATAGTGATACTAGTAACCAAGTGACTAAGAAGAAGAAGAAAGAGAAGGAGAAGAAGAAGAAGTCAGTTTAACAAGGAGGCAACCATGAATCATCTGGTGAAAATCCACACATAAACACTCCTAAATATCCTTGTCTAATTTGCAAAGGAAACCATTTTCACTGAGATTGTCCTTGCATTTCGCGGATCTTGAGAGAATGGTCTCCTCGTTCGCACCATTCGGTGTCATCAACCTCTGGCAATCATGTTGACAGTACACCATCAACTAGTGAAATTGAAGTTCTTGGACAGAAAGGGAAGGTCAAAATTCCATGTCAATTATGTGAAGGAGACCATCACCTTTGCCGTTGTCCTTTCTTGGATGAGGCCAAAAGAGTCTTGCATAATCGTCATGCTTCACCACAGCGACTTCCACCTGGATACAAGAAACTCTTACCAAGTGAAAATCCAACTAACGTAACTCAATCGTTGGTCGAAATGCCTATCGTTGAGAGTGAACCTTCTGAGTCCATACCAGACCAAAGTCAACAAGTCAAGATGGAATTCGACCCAGTATTGCCTTCAGAAGGTCCACCTTCAAATGATACAATTTCCAAAGAGAATGAGAATGACACTGTTCAAATTCTTTTTGTTAATATAGAGTCTGATTAACTTGGGGGCAATCCGCCCATTCCTTTACATCAGGAGGAAAATTCCCCATTTCAAGGGGTTCATTCAACCATTTACTCGGTACCCCCTCCAAGCAGTCTAGTCACTTCCTTTGATTGGAATCGACTAGCTCCCGCCTTCCTTCTAATGTACCATTCCAGATCATAGTACAAGTTTACAAAATGATCGTGTCTGGCACTATCATAGATGAAGGGGCTTCAGTGAGTATTCTTTCCTCAACTGCTTGGAAAGCACTTGGTTCGCCATCGCTTGCGCCTGTTACACGGAATTTGTCAGACTTTAACAAAGGAACCAGTCAACCGTTAGGGATCCTTCCGAAGTTGCTGATAACTTTGAAAATGAAAACCATTCACTTGAATGTGATGGTAGTTCAAGGACCGTTGGATTACAACCTACTCCTTGGACGTGACTATCTTTAGAGCATGGAGGCTATTGTTTCCACACTCTTTCGAGTGATGTGTTTCCCGCATGAAGGCAAAATGGTACAGCTTATCGACTAGCTTTCATTTCTCGGTTAAAACACATAGCTAAGTCAAACATCATCTCTAAATGGTCTCATTGCGTCGAGAATGTCTCATCAACCTTCATTCAATCCACCTGATTGCGGCGAGTAGTCCAGTGAATGTAACAAAGTTTAGGGGGCATGCACCCTTGTCCATCCAGATGAACCCAAGTGAAAAGTTAGGTTTCCCTATAGGTTATGTGATTGGAAGTGTAATCTCACACCATTCACTTTTGTCCACCCATTCTGGGGACAAAACCAAGGAAGTGTTTTGGTCTAACCGCTGACAGAAAAAATCCTGCCTAACCGCAGTGACTTCCATATGGTTACCTAGAGACTCTCCTTTTCTCGATGCCTGGGGGCATGCAAACCTTTTTATGCAAGCAAAAAATTACCAATTTCATTTTTTAGCTTTCTAGATTTTTTAGCTTTTTAGCTTTCTAGTATGTCAACTTCTTAGGTTAGGTGAATGGTCTGATCCGCCATTCACCTTCGTCTATGCTGCGGATGAAGCAAAGGAAGGGTTTTGTCTAGGGAAGACAAAACCATCCTACATAACCTCAGTAGTTCCTTAGCTTTTAGTGTTTTTAGCTTTTTAGTTTAGCCATTTCTAGCCTACATAAAAGGGCAATGAGCATATGTTATCGTAGAGTTCAAGCTCACTAAAAAATGAACCTACCAATGAGAGACACGTTTGACTACTATCATGAGGAATGTTTCCTCAAGGTTCAAGCTCGTTAAAAAATAAACCCGCCACTGAGCATATGTTCCCCTAGAGTTCAAGATCGTTAAAAAATGAACCCACCTTCAGTAAATAACCTTTGTGATTGCCATTCTATCTGCCTTTCGAACCTTGGTTGTGTTCCTTCCATCACCTCCATCTGTTTGGCTGATCATACGCTTCCACTTGATTGTTTACCATTTTGAGGAGCAGCTGCAATGAGTGGTCCTGTTAGCCACCCTCTTCACATTGCCATGTTTTGAGAAGTTCCAAGATTACCCGAAACCAGCTGCTACCCTAGATGCCACTCGTTCCTCAAAAGACGAGTCAACTTTAAACTCTTTTCGGACTCACTAAATATGAAAAGATTGTCGAGCAATTGGCCTCTCCAGCTCGCTAAAGTGATTGGAAGTGCCATCCCTCCTATATTTTAATCTTTTTGGACCTGAGGGATTATCCCACAAAAAGATCGAGCACTTGTCTTTTTTGGCTCGCTAAAGTGATTGGAAAAGTCATCCCTTTTGTATTATTTTAATCTTTTTCGGGCTCAAGGGATTATGTTACAAAAAAGAACTGCTGGAGTTTCCTTTTAATCCCTTTTCAAACTCTCTAAACATGAAAAGGACCGAGTTGTCTTTGTCGTTAAACTAGTTAAAACAATAGCGACAAACTTTTCCATCTAGACAAGAACGAGTTTCACTGTCGCTGGGCTCGCTAAAACATAGCGACAGGTTTGCCCGAAGGGCAAATTATAGAACAAGCACATGTTATCCTCCTCAAGCTTGACAAAAATAAAGAGGTACTGGTCAGCAATGACTGGGGAAAAAGGGAAGAAAACTTGAAGAATTTTATTAGTAGCAGGTCGCTCTTGAACATGACACTTTCACTCCATCAGCATGATTGAGTCGGGTTGGGTTATTTCATTCACCGATCATATCACCATTGGTTCTCCATACCATCCATCTTTTGGGGTCAACGCTACCAATCCATTTCAGTGTCACCGATATGTTCAAGAGAAGTCATTCATAGAATTCGCCATCCAGTTAATGCCTCATCCACTGCAATACCTTCACCGTCCATTTTTCATGACCTCCATTCCTGAACCTTGTATCATCAGATCGTTTTCACCTCCAGAAAATCATTTGCTTCGTTTCGTGTCGTAGATGTGGGATACATCAAGGCCCTCCTACGACGGGTCACTTCTTGTCAACATCAGCTCATTATCCAAGAAGTTGACTTAGAAACAACCCTTTCAGTACTTTGAAGCTTCCATGCCTCAGTTTCTCACTTCCGGCAACAGGTTTGCATCAATGGCCTTCGACCGAAAGATTTTGCGTGGTGTTCCACATCGGCTCATATATTAACACCACGTGAATTTTACTGTAGTACCTTGAGGGTCATTATCATTATCAGTGATTCCTCTCGTGCCTGTTAACAACTTACAACATCGGCTGGTAATCAGGCGATGTCTTTCCATGTTCGACTTTAGAACATCTTTTCACATGGATCGACTTGTACATCGGGCAAAGATTGAATGAGTTTGAAGACCCCAGATCTAGTTCCATCCATCCAGGCTGCGATATATTTAGGAATATAAAGAAATCAAATGTACACATAACCTGCACAAATGATCATCCAAGCTAAGGGATGATGACTCTACATACAAAGAATCACCAATCTACAACTGCAAATGATTATCTGTACTATGATGAAAATGAATTTATAAAGTTGAGCATGGGAATTCCCACCTCAGCTAGATCATGAAAATAATATGATGATGATGTATTGTATTGTATCTTATACAGGTCACCTTCCAGTTCGAATACCTCGGATCCTCCTGATAAAGCATTTCACCCGACATCAAAAGATTTACGACTTCATGCTTTAGGGGGGCAACTATTATAGACATATTTGGGCACTGCAACCCCAATCATATATGTCGATAAACCAAGGGCTCTTTAACCCCTAAATTTGTTGTTTCATACCCTAATGGATCATAGTCAGCTGATTACATCATTCCCCATAAGTTCCACTTGAAAAACCACTCAGAACTGGCCAAAACTGGACCATACTGACTGCCCCACTGTCAAAGTGCGATCCATACTGATTTCTACACTAGCCAGGTGCGATGCATACTGAAGAGGCCTTCTGTAGGGTGTGATGAGTGAGAATGGACAAATGGCTGAGACAGTTTGCTAAGTGGATGCTCATGGAATCTTCTAGAAACTTCTCTTATGACACTTGCCTCTCTAAATTCACCCAGGGATGAGTAAGAGATAAATGAAATCTCCAAGTGGAACCAAGAACTGCAACTGGAATGACACTAATCAAAAACCTAGAGATGAATCACACCTTTGCAAACATCTATAAATTGATCCCTCATCTGAGAGATCTAGAGGCTGGAATTTTGTAATTTGTAAAGAAGTGTTGTTAGTTTGTCTTTGAGAAGGAGCATTGTATTGTTGGGTGATCTTACTTTTCATGAGGTGAAGAGGGCTTTGTTGCTGGGAGGATGATGCTAGATTAGATAGTTGGGTTGTAATTCTTCCTTCTATTTTTATAAAGTTCTTTGAGTTTTCCTCTATACAAACGTGTATTTGTGGATCTTGTTGTTTATGAATGCAATTGTATGTTCAATGTATTTCTGATTCTGCTTTTTTCATGATATTATAGATCGAGATGCTTTGACGGTGTTTTGTTACTTTGTCTCTATAGGTATTCTCTAAGCGGTACAAGTAGGAGAGGAGTTGCAAGCTCTATCAAAGGGAGAGAGAAATCAAGCAAGGAGTCAAGCGGAAGATCCAGGTTGGTCCCTTTGCTTCTCTCTTATCTATCATACATATAGGAAATCACAAATTGCTTTGATTGTTTGTTTCTAAGATAGCTACCAATCTTAGTGGGACTAGCAGATCGAAAAGACACTAGTTTTCCGGAAACAATTTGTCTTTGTGGAATATGCTCCAGTGTTTCCTCCATACCAATTTCTGATTGTTATGTTAGTTGGCTCTTGGTTATGGTAGTTGTATCTCTATTTGGGTCAGTCGATAAAGAATGTATTCAATGGGAGAGAAGTTGCGGAGTCCCTCAGGTTATTTATTGGAAATTATTGTTTCATGTTTCTTCCTTGGTAGGTGTGTGGGGCGATAGTGTCACCTGGAAGCTGGTAGTTATTGGGTTGGAGCTACCACATGTGCAAGAAATTCAATTAACCATTTTCCTCACTGTAAACCGTAAGTGCACGACAATGGCTCAGTCAGCGACTACAAAGGCATGAATCCCAACCCTAAGTGGTCAAGGCAAAATAACCAGGGGGGTCGTGTTGGCAGGGCAACCCAGCTCCTCTGGGGGAAAATCGAGAGGTCAAAAACCATCTGCCATCATTATAAATGATGTATTTATAGCTTATCATGAAGGCATGTCGGAGGAAATCCGAAAGTTAATTGAGGAATGGGAAGCAGACTTGAATCGTGAGGTTAGCATGATGGAAATCGATGTGGAGGATTGGAGGGCTATGGTGCTGGATCCAGGGCACCCCCGTGGTCGCGTGACACAATTTATATAGACCATGTTCTTGTATTGATCTATGAAGAGTATCTTGGGAAAGGCTTTCGAGCAGGTCTCTGTGGGCATGGCAGCAACAGTGTAGGACTTTCTTGATTATAAACAGGAATTTCAGAAGCTCCAGTTTCAGATGCAAAAATAGGATGGTCACCTTTGGCAAATAGAAGAACATCTCCCTTGCATTCTCCCATAGACAGAGCTCCCGGGATCCAATGCTAAGGACTCTGATCCAATGGATTCTTCATCTGTCGATGGAGCAGACTAGTGTGATAGTTGGTTTCTTAGTTTTATTTTCTCTTTTGTTTGCGACAAGCTTTTAGTTTTCAAAATGTTGATAGTTATGTTTTTAGGCATGTAGAATTCAGGTAAGGCAAAGACATTTAGACTTATCTGGCTTGGTTAGAAAGATTTATTATTTTTTGTTACTGGATGGAATATCACGTTGTTAGGTGGCCGAAAGACTTGGTTTCCCTCTGGGCAAGTTGAGGCCACCTAACTATCTGTTATGTGGATGTAACTTTCCATTATATTAATGAAAAAGGAAGGTCCTACCAAGCTTATCTATATATATATATATATATATATATATAACATAGATGTTAGCATTATCTCCAATATTTTTTACTAACTATAATTCTTTTGTAACCCTAGATGAATTACTGGGTATTTGGTACCCTCAATTCTCCTTAGATAAAAATACCCTCTTATACAATTGTTTTTAGTTAGATTTAATTTAATTCATTTATATATTTTTAATTGTGGGTTATAACATAAATACTTTATTTACTATCTCATGTATTGAAGTACTTCTAAAATGATTGTTTGAAGTATTCCTTTTTAGTGTTCTGCCACAAAGTTTTATTTTTTTCTCGTGAAGGTTTTCAAAATTCATCATTCCAATTCAGAGGATTTAGAAACCTTGCACTGAATTTCTTTGCACATTCATGATTGTAACATTGATATATCACGACGATGCTAATCCTCTGTGATTTATATTTATGTAGTAGTTGTTAGGTTTATCTTCTTTCATGGAAGTTTTTTATTCTATAGGCTTACAGACCTATCATTGTACTTAACTATTGGTTCTGTCAACCCAAGGCTTCTATTGATTTTTTGTAATTTGATAACGTCATGTTGGCCTACGTAGTTATTATGTATATTTCCTTTCTCTTTAAGCTTAAATACAAGAATGTTTAAATGTAAAGTTTTTCTTAGTTGTATTACTACCTGTCTCATTTTATGATCTCAGTTTATTGTATACAATGATTGTATTTTTATTCTTTTAAATTTATAGTTGTAAATTTTCCTTCAATTATGACTTTATATATATACAATATTTCTCCATACTTTTATTTACCTTTATAGGTACAATATAAATAATATATTATACACAAGTATTTATATATATTGTATTCCATAATCTCTTAACATAAAAGTTAAGGCTAAAATAATCTACTATACTTCTATTTTATCTTTACTAATAGAAAGCTCTATATATAACTGGAAATCAGTTTTTTGTATATATATATATATATATATAGAGGTTCCTTCTTACGTTCATATTACTTCATTACCAAAAGAAATAACATGGTATATAATGAGGTTTCCTTTATCTCCTATTTGATTTACAGACTTATAGTCTTGATACTTCTATTAACATCACACAACAACATAATTTTTGTTTACAACTATAAGCAAATTCCATAACATTTTACTTATTTTTTCTTTTCCTACTATTTCATTTTCCTTTAGCATTAATTTAAACAAATAAAAATTATTCAGAACTACTCTAGTCATCAAAATTTATAACTTTACATCATTAAATAATATGCACAAAATTGTAAACAAAACACATCCATTTCTTTTACTTTTTTGAGAAATATAGTAGGTAACAACATCGACTTGAAATGGGAGTCTGGAAAATTAATATCAAAGGACTTAGATGCTCCCATCCTTGATACTTATCCCTAAATGTATCCCCCCAAGGACCATGTTGTAAATTATTTTCTATTTTTGTCTTATTCACTTCCTACTCATCAGTCTCTCCCAAGGACTGTGCTGTAAATTATTTTCTATTTTTGTCTTATTCACTTGCTACTCATCAGTGTCTCCCAAGACAATATGAGTCTTTTCTCAGCGAGAAGACAAAAAGACAATAACTCTTTTTACCCATCTACCACTCATTTTGGTATATGGTAACTACCTCCACCTCACCAATGGGTGGCAGGTAGTTACTAGCTCGTAATGGAGCTTTACTTCCCACTCCCAAAGACATCATCATGTCTCTTAGGAAAGTAATGAATTGGAAAATTTCCATAATTCACAATTAATCTAATCGTTAAGATTAAATATATAGTAATTAATACTAGGTAATTAATATACATCATCAATTTGCAGCCTCATCTCTTTCAGCCAAGTGTACTCCAACATTAATTTTCCAGACCTCTTTATTTATTATAAACATCTTAAATACAAATTTACAATCATTCATTATGAGTAATAAAATACTGATAAATAAGTTATCAATATGTCTTCCAAACTTAGAAATTCAAAAAGGAAACACATATATACAGTTATTTACACATAAACCTCAAGTCAGGGGATGTCACACGTGGTAACTCTGAGGCTTCTCCATTCTTTCGATTTTCTAGTTTGACTTATTTTGCAATATTGCATGGGAAGAAATTATGGAAGAAAGTGCTTACTTCAAAATTTGAATAAGGATGACTTCTAGAGCATGGTATTATCTCTTTAGAGATGTGAAGCAGAAATAATAGTGTAATAGATGGTTTCATTTTCTTGACTCATACAAGGATAACAATGAGCAAGTAGGTATCAAAATGTTACATTTGGGGCTTCAATGGCTATGGACAAGCTTCGTATTAATACTTAGAGCGTGTTGACCTGCGGAGACAAGAACATTGAACTCTCAAGAGACTCTTGTTCAAACACTATCTCTTTCTTGTAGATGCATAGACATAACTAAGAAATACACCAAGTGTATTGCACACCACAATGTACATCGAATAAGTTGATTCCATTTTTGTTATGTTCTGTGTTGGCAATGTTGATCATCTTTATAGGTAATATGTAGAGAATTGCAAGAAAATTAGTTGTGTTGAAGATAGTTGTTTCAAGTTGCGAAGTGTTGGTAAATGGTACTTCCATAAGGTATTTCTTACATTTGAGTATGCAGGAGAGTACAACTTTACCCTTGTCAAATGGATATGCAATGTCCAAGGAGGTATTAACATTTTGAGTCAATTTCCCACAGTTTTTATCATTATGAACTCAACACCTAGCTTTGCATCAATTCAAACTCTGAGTTCCTATTCTCTTGATTCATGAGAATGGAAGACATACACCAAAATTATTGTTTTGAATATGCATTAAGATCTTGGTAGTGTATTAGTTAAATTATTTTTACTACTGGAATTTGTATTATAATTTGTTCATGTAAAATTGATGGTGATGAAATTTTCAAAATCAAATGAAAGAGGTGAGTAAATTAATGTAAGGGTCTGAAGCAATTTATAGAAAGGGTAAATTGGAAGTAAAAATTAGTATTGATGAATTTCCATCTAGTTTGGAAGTTATAAATCTAGGGAATGAAATCTCATTAGTTTTTGAAGACATGAGAGTGGTCTGCTAGTGAGGTTATGCGACAACTTGTGGATGTTTTTTAGTAATTGAATTCAAGAAATCCATGATCCAGGAGTTCAAATGTGTAACTAAGGAATTCAACTTACCAAATACACCTATACAAAGGTTAAGAGACAACTTGATGGAGTTCACTTTACCTAGTTTCGAAAATGAAAAGAAACTAATGAAGACTTTTCCAAATAAGAAGATTCATGACAAGTACTCATTAGGGGAGGGTGTTGGAGATTTAAATCCTACTTCCCTTGTGCATATTTAATGATGTTCCCTGTCATTAGATGGAATTGTTATGTGAGTTTTTTGGTTGTTAATTAGTTTTATTTGAGAGATTTAGTCCTACTATAATAGCTCTAGTTTGGTGTTTGGTTGAGATATTTCCTCAACTAATTGAATGTGTAGTTAAGATAGTATTTCTGTCTTAGACCAATAATTGATGTATTTATATGTGTTTTTAATGTAATGCAAAATATATTTTTTGGTGTTTAATTTTTTTTTTCTAAATATTTCATGTTATTATTTCAAGAGGGACATGTGCCAACTTTGCGTTGAGCACGAAAGGAATCACACATCACCATCGTACTAGGTTGTAGAATGTGCCTCTTGGTGTAATCATTAATGTTAGCCACAAGTTTCTTTATAGTTATGTAGAAAAACACTGAATGAGGAAGCATGATTTATTTACAAAAGAAGACAATAACTATAATATCAATGATCCTTCATAGTTATAGGTTCCAATCTATTGTGATTCATTGTATGTTTATTATTTTTGGAAAATGTAAGTCAATGCGGATGATGACATATTGAATAACGAAGTGATTTCTTTAAAATATCAACATAAAAGGATTATAACGATAAAAATGATTTAAGGCAATTCTAAGTGTATTGATGATGCAACTCCTAATTGAAAGGAAAAGAGCGTGTGCATTTCGAAGAATATCACACCAACAATTATGGAGAAAATATGAATTTTAGCAATCAAAGGACAAGCTCAATAAATTTTCATTAATCAAGCCAATATTTATACACACTTATGAACACATGTTTGTCTCAATCATTTCCTACAATCTCTTAACGATTGTATATAATATATCCACAAATATCTCAACAAATAATTCTCCACCTAAAATAATACCTTTGAGGCATAACATCAATAAAAAATGCATAGTAATATAGAATCCTTCAAATGAATATTATTCTTTCATTTCCCCCCATAATGATCATTTGGAGAAATTCTAAGATCATCTCTGAACTTGCAGAATTTTTCCTTTGGTAGTGCTTTGGTGAAGATATTTATAACGTTATCCTCTATTCTACAATACATGATCTTGATTTCACCTTGTTGAACTAAATATTGAATAGAATGATATAGGACATCAATGTGTGTACTCTTCTTATGAAACACTAGATTCTTAGACAATTTAATGGCATTTTGATTATCACAAATAAACTAAGTAGATTGCTCCTGCTTCTCTTGTCGATCCTCCACGGTTCTTCTTAACCATATTGCTTCACAAGTTTCTTTTGTTGCTACTTTATATTCTTCCTCGATTGTGGAGAGAAATTGTAGGTTTCTTCCAAATACTCAAAGAAACTGCAGCTAAACCCACGTTGAATGAATATCTTGAAGTTGATTTCTTATCATCCATGCAACCTGCCCAATATGAATCTATATAACCAATCATCTTGGAAATCCTCTATTGATTTTTACATTAAGCCATAACCAACGATACCATGTGAATATCTCAAAATTACCTTTGCTACCTTCTAGTTCAATTTCTTGCATTCTGACATAAACCTAGATACTATATTAACTTCAAATGATATATCTGGTCAATTTGAAGTTAAGTAGAACAAACTTCCAGAAAACTAACGATATAGAGTAGCATCAATTGGATTGGAGTGATCATGTCCATATAACTTCATCCCGAGTTCCAAAGAAGTTGCAACTACTTTTCAACTCAACATGTTCAACTTATTTAAAATATCCCAAGTATACTCTGCTTATGACATAAAAATAATATCTTCATTATGCCGGACTTCAATACCCAATAAATAATGCAACTCACAGAGATATTTTATTTCAAATTATGTAACCATATGTGTCTTAAACCTTTGAAACAAATCAAAAATTTTCCATGTATAGATGACATCATCAACATAAAGTACAACAATAAGAATGTATTGTCATAACTAATGTATATGAAGATCATGTTATGATGAATTCTTTACTAAACCATGATCTTGGAAATACTTATCAACTGTTGAATACCATGCACTTGGAGCTTGATTAAACCCATACAAATATTTAATTAACTTGTACGCCCAAGTTTATTTCCCTAGAATCTCAAAATCTTTTGGTTGTTGTACATAAATTTCTTCATCCACATAACATTTCAAGAATGTTGATTTAGCATCCATATGATAATTTTTCCACTTATAATATGCATCCAATGCAATAACCATCATGATTGTTTCCATTGTCGCTACTGGGTAAAATGCCTATGTATAATTCATCCCTTCCTTCTAACCATATCCTTTGGAAACTAAATGGGATTTATACTTATCAATCAAACCATTCGATTTATACATAGTATTATACACCCATTTAGTACCAATTACATTTGTTTCCCTTAGTTAGCTTGACCAAATCCAAGTATCATTCTTCACCAAGGAATTAAGATTTGCTTCCATGGATTCATTCCATTCTTTCTTTCATGATGCTTCTGCATAATTATCAAGATCATCCATCATCATTACTCTAGCCATCAATGCAAAATTTACAACTAAATTTTATGATCTAGCAATCCTTTTTTCAAAGTTCCTATCCAACATATTACTTTTATAATGACCTTTGGTTAACCACTTATGCTTCCTCTTTTCATCCTTTTCCTTAACACTAGACTCCTTTCTCTTCCTTTCGAAGAATTTGCATTTCCTTGTGCATTTGGGTGATTTTTATTTTTATTTTGAGACATTTTATTATGAAACTATCCTTGACTTCTTCCTCTTCCCCTATACCTAGCAGAGAATGCATTTTCCATGTCTTCATTGGAAGAAATTTCTTCAACAACTAACAAATATCCACTTTACTAATCAATTTTCATGACATTAAGATCCTTGGAGACCATGATACTTGTGGTAACCATTTCAAATTTTGGTACTAAACTTCTTAAGATTTTTATAATCATTCTTCTTTCTAGAACTTTGTCTCCTAATGTCCTCTTTTGATTCACAAGATCATGAAATTTTGTGATGTAATTTTTCATTGATTCATTACTTTTCATTTTGGAATTTTCAAACTTAATCCTTAATGTCTGTAGTTTAGAAACAACTACTCCGTAATATGTGTTTTTTAATATTTTCAATGTATCCTTAGAATTTTGTGTTGTAAATACTTGGAAAATTTGATTATTCCATTGCGTTTCCAATTAATGAAAGTGTCTCATTGTCTTTTTTTTTTTATTTCCCTTAAATTTTGTTTGCCATCATTATCAAGTGCTTTGTGTTCATAATGATAAAGGCATATGATAACCATCAATTACAAATTCCCATATATATTTACTGATGAAGATAGGTTGCATCCTTTTTCTCTAGTAAAAATAATTAACAATGGTGATTTTTGGAAGTACTATGTTGCTTATGGCCATTTGAGAAAATTGAAGCATAACTCCAAAGATAATTAATGAGAGTGGCACAATGTCCCACTTCAACCCGAACAATAACAATTATTTCCAAAAATGAGACTTAATCACCACTACAAAAAAATATCTCTTTTAATTAAATTTGACTTCAAAAAGGCGTAACAAATAGACAATTACAACCATTTTTTGTTCGATAAAATCCCATGAAACCCTCTTACAATAAAACTTTTTGTGCAAATAAGAGACAATATAATCTCTTTTACACTATGCCTCATAAAAAATATATTATGACCAACACTAATTATTTCTCCTTCTGAATCTTTGCATTAAAAATAATGCAAAGTGAAAAACAACCTCTTTAATCCATTTAAATGATGGAACATTTAAATGTTTGGACATAGGCTCACAAAAGGCAATTCCTAAAAAAAAAATATATACCAAGATAATTTTCCACTTCACCTTAATTTTCACCTCAAATTAATTTTTGCACTCTTCCACCTTTTTAATGCATACTATTTTTATGCAAGAAAAAAAAATGTTTACTCAAACCAAACATATGGAGGTTCAATCAAAACATCCATGCAAGTTCAAATATACCAAAACTCTGCACAATTTTTCACACAAGCTTGCTCACACCTCCGTGATCCAGTAGCAGAGCTCCAATACTAGCTACTTCACACACATTAGCCAATCCTCACTTTGCTAGGATGTTACACTTTCCACTTTTCTAGCCACTCCTATTTTTTATTCACGCTAGTTTCAACAAACATGGGAAAGTTTGTTTGTATTTTTGTTCTAGTAGTTTAAATAGGCTATATTTTGGCCTAGAAAAGGTTGGTTTTCCTAGAAAATTTTTGGTTAACTTTGGTAGGAATTTTTTTTAAATTAAGTTAAATTATAGTCTTCTTGGTGACAGGGTTATACAACTTACAATCTTTTGATTACTCACTATAACCACTAAATATTGATATTTCACTTTTATCATCCAACTTTCCTCTTAGCTCTTTAGGCACATCTGAATATGCTACACATCCAAGTACTCTAAGATGTGATACAATGCAAGACATACCTGACCATGCTTCTTTTGGCACTTTGTTCATCATGCTCTTTGTATGAGATATGTTTATCACATAAACAACACATGCAGCTACTCCTTCCCAATACTCATTAGACAATTTTCTTCCTTTCGGCATGCTCCTTGCCATGTTAAAAATTGTTTTGCTCTTTCTCTCTGCTACACCATTCTGTTGTGGTGTCTATCTGGTTGTAAACTACCTTCTGATTCCATGTTGTTTATAGTATGCATGAAATGCCTTCAAATCATATTCTCCACCACAATCTGCTATCAACACCTTGATATACCATTCACATTGGTTCTCTGTAACGCTTTGAATTATTTGAACTATGAAAAAGTTTCATACTTCTACTTTAGGAAATAAACCCATGTCTTTCTACTAAAATCATCTATAAAAATGAGGAAGTAACAACTTCCACCAATTGACTGTGTCGTCGTAGTTCCACACAGGTTTGTATGGACCAACTCTAATGGTTTCTTTTCTCTATATGCAACTCCTTTTAGAAAACTCTGACGATTTTTCTTTCCCAAGATGAAACACTCACAAGTACTAGAAGGTTCTTTGATGGGAGGTAATCCTCTGACCATCTTTTTCTGCTGCAAGAATCTCAAACCAAAGAAATGCAAATTTCCAAACCAAAAGTGCCATAACCAGTAGCCATTAGAACATGTAACCATAAAATAACTGACTTGACCACTGTAAATCATAATTATTGGAAAGAGTATGTTCCCTATCGCCTGCACCTTGGCTATGAGTGACTTGGTTGGAAGCTTGTCATATATAAAACACTCTTTTCATTGAAAAATAAATGTTTATCCTTTCTGCATCAATTGACCAACACTTATCAAATTATTTTTTAGACTAGGGACATAATATACTCTAAGATTGTCTTTGGCTCCCCTTTCTTGGTTATAATATTTATCACTTCCTTTTTATCTACATCCACAGCCTTATCAATGCCCAATTTTACCTCTCTCTTCATAGATTGATCCAAATTTGCAAGCAAATTCTTGTTTCATGTCATGTGGTTACAACAACCACTATATAATAGACAAACATTATCAGAAGGTTCTTACATGGTATGGAAATATAGGAACAAGGAATCAGTATCCTTTGTAGTTACATTATCTCTCTAATTTCCTTAGCCATCTATCCTCTTTTCATAATCATGGGTATAGTGACCAAATTTATTGCAATAATAACATCTCACCTTGGATTTGTCAACTTTTGGATTGTTGTTGAAGCTTATGTTATTGCTTCCACTTTCTTGTTCCTGCTCTTCTCTACCATCTCTATGACTACCATGTCTTTTTTCGCGTCCTATGTCTCTCGATCTACCTCTGCCTTGACCTTTGTCTCTTGAAATAGAAACTTAACTTTTAAAAGCGGTCCCTAAAGTGGAATACTTATTTTTTTTCTATCCTAGCCTCATGGGATAGAAGTGATCCCATTAATTCATCAACTATTAGCATTGTCAAATCCTTGTCTTCTACTATGCTTACTACTACAACATCAAATTTGGTAGGCAAATATCTGAGGACCTTCTCAACGACTATTTGTTTTTTGATGTGAAAACCATAAATCCTTTACCAGTTTACAATAATCAAAACTTGATTCATGAACAAATCGATATCCTTTATTTCCTTCATCTGCAGACTTTCAAAATCTCTCCCATTATTCTGAAACTTAACAACATTGACATTGGCCATACCTTTATAACTTGTCTCCAAAGTTTTCCATGCCATCTTTACTGAAGATGTGCTCATAATCTTTTGGAACACTGCTGGTCCACTCCTTGCTAGATAAGCTACAGTGCTTGTGCATTCTTCTTTTTATCTTTCCTCCATTGCTCATTCTCTTCATTAGTGAGGGATTGTTCTTAATTTTCATCCTTAGGTTATGGAAATCGAAACTTGACATGATCCCAAACATCATGAGAATTTAACATTGTCTTCATATTAATTTCCCACATGTCATAGTTCTTCCCTATAAATGGTGGAAAATGTGCCTCGAAGCTTGATGAAGCCATCCTTAAAAAATATCTCCTCTTCAAATAATAAAATATGTTCCTTTTTATAAAAAACCCATAAAATCCCTTTTAATACATTTATTAATAAGGCTATTTTATGAACTTTTAAAAAAATCCCCTTTAAACCTTTATAATTAAACTTCAAATAGAAAACTTTTTCAAAACCCTTATTTTAAAAAACTTTGGAAAACTTTAAAAAAAAAATCAAAAATATTTATAAACCCTTTATTCATTTTTAATATAATATATATATATATATATATATATATATATATATATATATATATATATATATATATATTTTTAAAGGATGGTCGCATATCAAAGTTCATATAAGTCAAAAATAACCCATGTGACTTTTTGCAATTTCCTTGGCATGAATTTTGACTTTTGTATTTACTCATCGAATTGTTCACAAGATCATCACACCATTCGATAGGGAAGAGCTACGATGAGTCATCGGAATTCTAAAATCGTAAGTGCACCCCAAATAAATGCACATTTTATACCTAAAAGTTGTGATGGTCGCGCCTTAACTATGTGACATTTCTGCAAAGCAATTTTTATAAATAAAAAAATCGGCCATCTTTACTTGGCCCTCTACATGCTCAATCTGCAGGCTCATGGATCCGGTATTCCTTCCTTAGCTCTGATACCAATTTGTTGGAAAGATGAAGGAGGAAAGTTACAAAATTTCACACACAAACAATAACACGAACTGTGGTTGTTCTATTAATCACACAAAACTTAATGATTACATTGAACCCAGTGAGGGGTATTTATACTTTTTCAACTAGCAACCAACTCAAAATAACTTCAACATGCAACATACACTAAATTCGAATTTACACAAAATAAGACTAAACTTGAACTCATTCACAATTGACTCAATAAACTGGCACTATAAATTTGGACTACTCTTCATGCGAGAGTAATTAGCTATCTTTCACGCTCGCCCTTTATTGTGAACTCTAAACTAAGACATGACTCATGAAAACTCAAACATGTTTATTGTTCTAAGTTGCAATTAGGCTTACAACACCTAAGTTTCCTCTATGAAACTCAAATACATCTTTTTCTAATGGATTAGTGAATATATCAGCCAATTGATCACTCGATTTATAAGTGTTCAAAAAAGCTTGTCCATTTCTCACAAGTTCTCTAATAAAATGATATATTGTATCAATATTCTTTCTCTTTTCATGAAACACACTATGCTCGAATAGTGTGATGGCTTAGGTGTTATCAAAATATATTTTGTTTATCCTTATTGTTTTTGTTGAAGTCCATCCAAAACTCTCTGTAACCATACTACTTGGCATGTCACTGATGTTGCTACTACATATTCTACTTCCACTAAATAAGGTGTCACAATTGGTTGCTTCTTAGATTCTCATGATATCACACCTGAACCAAGATGAAATACATAACCAGAAGTCTTATTCCTATCATCCAAACTTCATGCAAAATCATTATTAGTGTATACAACCAAATATTTCTTCTATGTTCTTGCATAAAATATTCTACAATCTGTAGTTCCTTCTTTGTATCTCCGAATTAATTTTCCTTCCCTCCAATGTTAGTCTTTTGGAGACTCCATAAAGCTAGAAATACAAATAACTCCTTGCATATTATATTTTCTCGTGGTTGTGAGATACATAACGTTTCCAAACAATCATTTGAAGAGAGTTGGATTAATATATGTTCCTTCACCATTCTTACATAACTTTATATCTATTGCTACTAGTGTAGGAGCAAGTTTACAATTTTCCATCCTGAATTTTTTTAGCAATTCTTTAGCATACTTATTTTGACAAATAAAAATTCATTTCTTAAATTGCTCAAATTCAATGCCAATAAAATATTTCATAAGACCAAGATCTGTCATTTCAAATTATTTCTTCTTTGTTGCTTTAAATTAATCTAATTCAATATCACTAGTATAAATCATGTCACCAACATACAAGAAAACAATCAAAATTTGTCCATGTTCATTTACCTTTGTGTACAAGGTATTTTCAATATTTCTTTTGCAAAATCCATTCTTGATCATGCAACTGCCAATTATGCTATACCACGCTCTTGTTACTTGTTTAATTCCATAGAGCGCTTTGTTCAATATGTAAACCTTGTCTTATTAACCTTCAACTTCATAACTTGAAGGCTATTGCACATAAATTTCTTCTTTTATAATTCTATTAAACAAGGTTGATTTCACATCCATCTGATACACTTTCCATTTATTTTGTGTTGTTGTTGCTAATAATTCTCTTACATTATCCAATCTAGATACTGGAGAAAATGTTTCTCCAAATTCTATTCCTGGTTGTTGCGAGAATCCTTTTTTTACAAGTCTTGATTTAATTTGTCAATTTGTCCTTTCTCATTCAACATTTTCTTGTACACCCATTTCACATCATTGATATTTTTATCTTTTGGAAAATCAACCAAATCCTAACAATCATTCTTCTAAATAGATTCCATTTATTTATCCATAGCTTGGACCCAATTTTCATCTCTGATAGCTTCTTCAAAACATGAAGGTTGAAATGACAATAATGAAAAATTTGAACTAACATGCAAATCATCATAAATATCTTGCGGACTTCTCATTTTTCTCTTACCATTGCTTGATTCATCACCTGATTGATTTTTGGGTGTATTCTAATCTGTTGATCTGCTTGAATATCCATGGTGCTTAAAATATATTCAAGTCCTTGTTGGCATGACTTTATTGGTGTCTTATTTTGTGATTCTTGTTTCTTTTTCTCTGCTACATCCTCTTCTTCCATGAGTGGTACTCTTACATCAATTGTTTTATCTACATTCCCATTCCATGACTCTTGTTCTTTGAGCACAACATCTTTTTTAATTATAGCCTTCTTGGTGACATGATTATACAACTTATAAGATTTTGATTGCTCACTATAACCACTAAATATGCATTTTTCACTTTTATCATCTAACTTTCCTCTTATCTCTCTAGGGACATGTGCATATGCTACACATCCAAACACTCTAGGATGAGGTACACTGCAATACATACCTAACCATGCTTCTTGTGGCACTCTATTCATCGCACTCTTTATAGGAGATTCGTTTATCACATAAACATCACATGCAACTTCCTCTACCCAATACTCATTCGACAAGTTTCTTTCTTTTAGCATGCTCCTTGTCATGTTCATAATTGTTATGTTCTTTCTCTCTACTACACCATTCTGATGTGATGTGTATCTAGTTCTAAACTTCCTTCTACTTCCACATTGTTTACAGTATGCATGGAATGTCTTCAAATCATATTCCCCACCGTGATCTGATATCAACACCTTGATCTGTAGATCACTTTGGTTCTCTCCTAAGGCTTTGAATTCTTTGAACTTTTCAAAAGTTTCAGACTTCTTCTTTTAGGAAATAAATGCATGTCTTTCTACTAAAATCATCAATAAAAGTGATGAAGTAGCAACTTATACCATTCGACTGTGTCCTCATAGGTCCACACAGGTCTATATGAACCATCTCTAGTGGTTGCTTTTCTCTACATGCAATTCCTTTCGAAAAACTCTGATAGTGTTGCTTTCCAAAGATGCAACATTCACAAGTACTAAAAGGTTCTTTGATGGAAGGTTATCCTCTAACCATTTTTTTCTGTTGCAACAATCTCAAACTAGAGAAACGCAAATGTCCAAACTGAAAGTTCCCTAACCAGTAATCATTATAACATGCAACCATAGAAGAGCTAACCTAATCAATGTAACTCATAATTAGAGGAAATATTTTTTTCCCTGTGATTTGCACCTTGTCTAGCAACTTCTTGCTTGGAGGCTTATCATATATAATACACTCTTGTTCTTGAAAATATTTGTGTACCCCTTCTACATCAATTGGCCAACACTTATCAAATTATCGATGAGACTAAGGACATAATATACCTCTAAGATTGTCTTTGGCTCCCCTTTCTTGGTCAGAATGTTGATCGCTCCTTTTCCATCTGAATCCATAGTCTTGCCAGTGCCCATTTTTACCTTTGTCTTCATAGATTGATCTTGATTTTCAACCAAATTCTTGTTTCCTATCATGTGGTTACTACAACCACTATCTAATATTGAAACATTATCAAAGTTCCATGCATGGTATGACAAGATAAGAAGATGGAGTCAGTATTCTCCGTAGTTAAATTAGAACTCTTATTTCCTTGATCAACTATCATCATTTTGTAATCACGGACATAGTGATCAAATTTATTGCAATAATAACATCTCACCTTGGATTTGTCGACCCTTGGATTATTGTTGAAGATTTTGTTATTGATTCCACTTTCGTATTGCTACTCTTTTATTCCATCTCTTTGACTACCATATCTTGTGCCTTGTCCGTTGCATCTCGATCTACCTCTGCCTTGACCTTTGTCTCTTGAGATAGAAACCTAAATTTTAAAATTGGTCTCTAACATGGTTATTTTTTTCTATCCTTGTCTCATGGGATAAAAGTGATGCCATCAATTCCTCAACTATCAGCATTGTCAAACCCTTGGATTCTTCTATGGTTGCAACTATAAGATAAAGTTTGGTAGATAAAGATCTAAGGACCTTCTCAACCACTGCTTTGTATTCTATGTCATCATCATAAACCCTTAACTGGATTACAATATTCATAATGTGATTCATGAATGAATTGATATCCTTTGTTTCCTTCATTTACAGACTTTCAAAATATCTCATAGTATTCTCCAACTTAACAACATTGACTTTCGCCATACCTTTATATATTGTCTCCAAAGTCTCCCTCGTTATCTTTGTTGAAGACATGGTCATAATCTTCTAGAACAATACTTGGTCCACTCCTTGCTGGATAAGTTGCAGCGCTTGTGCATTATTCTTTTTATTTTCCCCCATTTTTGCCTCTCTGCATTAGTGAGGGCTTGTTCTTCTTTTTCATCCTTAGGTCCCGAAAATCCAAACTTGAAATGATCCCAAACATCATGATCCTTTAACATTATCTCCATATTAATGGCCCACATGTTATAGTTATTCCTTGTAAATGGTGGAAACTATGGTTGGAAGCTCGACGAAGCCATATTTAAAAAATATTTCCTATTCAAATAATAAAATTCCTTCCTTTTTATAAAAAATGATGGAAGCCCTTTTAAAACACTTTTTAATATGGTTGTTTTATGAAATTTAAAAAAAAAAACCCTTTCAAGCTTTATAATTAAACTTAAAAAAAAAAAAACTTTTTCAAAACCCTTATTTTAAAAAGCTTTAAAAAACGTTAAAAAAATTTCAAAAAAAAATATAATCCATTTATTCCTTTTACATATAATAAAAAATCCTTTTTAGAAAGGATGGTTGCATATCAAACTTTCATATAAGTAAAAAAACAACCCACGTGACCTTTTAAAAGCTCCTTGGCATGAATTTTGACTTTTGTATTTTCTCACCGACTTGTTCACAGGCTCATTGCACCTTTTGATACGGTAGAGTTGCGACGAGTTGCTTAAAATTCGAAAATCGCAAGTGTGCCCCAAATTAGTGAACCTTTTATAGCTCAAGTTTTGATGGTCCAAGCTTAACTATGTGACACTTCTATAACATGATTTTTATATAAGAAAAAGTCACCCTTCTTTAATTGGCCCTTTACTTGTTGGCTCTGCAGGATCCACGGATCTTGTATTACTTCCTCGATTCTAATAACAATTCATTGTAAAGGAAGACTTAGAGGAAAGGAACAAAATTTCATACACAAACAATATCATGAGTTGTTGCTCTTCTATTGATCACACAAAACTTGATAACTACAATGAACCCAGTGAGGGGTATTTATACTTTTTCAACTATCAACCCACTCAAAATAACTTCAACATGAAACACACACTAAATTGGAATTTACCCAAGATAAGACTGAACTTGAGCTCACTCATACTTGACTCAGTTAACTCACACTCTAAATTTAGACTACTCTTCATGCGGGAGTAATTATCTATCTTTAACACTCCCCCTTATTATGACGGCTAAACTAAGACATGACTCATGATAAATCAAACATGCTTGTTGGTCTAAGTCTCATCTAGGCTTACAACACCTAATTTTCCTCTATGAACCTCAAATACATCTTTTTCTAATAGCTTAGTGAATATATCATCCAATTGACCACTCGATTAAAGATTTAAAAGGCTTCAAATAAACTTCTCTGTTGCTCATAAATTATCTAATATAATGATATTGTAGGTTTTAACCCTGTACAGAAATTACCTACATACGAATTCTAAAACACATAAAATAAACAATGCTAGAGCATAACACATAAAACACATATACACAGAGATTTCCCCTGGATCCCAAAACTGGGACTACTAGCTTGATTTTTCATTATGTTCCTTTCAATATTACAATACATATTTATACATGTCGAGGCATCCAATACCATGGACTGAAAAACCATCGCATCCAATACCATGGACTGAAAACCATCGCATCCAAAAACATGTGCGAAAATCATGCACAAAACCATAGGTGGGTCCGCCCAACCTAACATAGGTTCCAAAACCAAAATTTTCCGGGGCGCTGCCCCGAACCCCATAAAGTGGGGTTATGGGTACCTTTCAAACCCCCTATGACCCCCCCACTACACAATCGGCGCAACAAAGGGGGGACTCCGACACCCGCGCCCCCCCCCCCCCCTCTAACCCCACGGTTAACTACGTGGGCTAGTCGTGGAAAGAATATAACACAACCCAAAATTCTCCCACTTGTTTTCTTTCCACAGGGGGCCACAAGAGAGCGTAGTAATTTTTCCAACCATGAAACGCCCATTGTTTCTCTACACCAAGAGAACTTCTCAGAGCTCACAGATTTTGTCAATGCATTTGCAGTATTCTTCAAAGTGTCCACTTTTACCAGCAACACCTTTTTGTCTTCTATCATATCCCTCACAAAGTGAAACTAAACATCAATGTGCTTTGTCTTTGAATGATATGCGGGGTTCTTTGCCAAGAAAATTTCACTTTGGCTGTCACAATCTATCCTTATAGCTCCCTGTACTAACCCCATACTTGAACACAATCTCTGCAACCAAACTACTTCCTTGCTTGCATGAGTGGCTTCCATGTATTCTGCCTCTGTGGTTGATAGTGCCACTATAGATTGTTTCTTACTCATCCAACTGACTGCACCTCCAAATAGGTTAAACACATACCCACTTGTAGATCTTCTCTGATCCAAATCTCCAGCCCAGTATGCATCAACAAAGCCGTGCAAATATCCAACATTCTTTCCAATCCTGGTTTTCCTTGGTAGCACAAACCATAATCAGTAGTGCCACGCAAATACCTGAAAACCCACTTCACTATTGTCCAGTGCTCCTTCCCTAGTTTTGAAATAAACTTGCTCAATACTCCCACTACATGTGAAATGTCTGGTCTAGTACAGACCATTGCATACACCAAGCTACTAATTGCACTTGCATATGGAACATGGGACATGTCCTCTTCCTCTTCTTGTGTCTTGGGACATTGTTCAGCAGATAAACTCACACCTACAGGAATAGGAACCTTCACCGGTTTACTATCTTGCATATTAAACCTCTACAATATTGTCTCAACATACTTCCTCTGGTTTAACCAGAGCTTCCTCTTTGCCCGATCTCTTTTAATTTCCATGCCCAAAATATAGTTTGCAGCACCAAGATCTTTCATGTTGAATTTGTAGGACAATTGGGTCTTCAAATCCTGGATAATTTCTTTGTCATTTCCAACCAACAACATATCATCCACATACAAGACCAAATAAATAACATGGTCACCAATTAATTTGAAATACACACAGTGATCTGCTTTGCTTCTGGTGAAGCCAAGTCCCCGTGTAAACGTATCAAATTTCTGATTCCACATTCTTGGTGACTATTTTAACCCATATAGAGACTTCTTTAACTTGCATACCAGTTCTTTCTTACCCTTCACCGCAAAGCCTTCAGGTTACTTCATGTAGATTTCCTCTTCTAGATCCCTGTGAAGAAATGATGTCTTCACATCCATCTGTTCTACCTCAAAATCAAGAGCACCAGCAACAGATAAAAGTAATCTAATAGAAGTTACCTTGGCAATAAGAGAAAAAATATCACCAAAATCAATTCCTGGCACCTGGGAATAACCTTTTACTACCAACCAAGCTTTGTATTTCTCCACCTTTCCTTCTACATTTGTCTTCTTCTTGAACACCAATTTACTTCCAATGGGTTTCCTTCCAGCCGGCAACTCCACCAAATCCCAAGCCTCATTTTTGTGTAAAGATGCCATTTCATCAACCATGGCCTCTTTCCAGAGTTTTCCATCCTCTGAATCTACTGCTTCCTTCACAGTTCTGGGATCATCGTAAGTAATAGATAAAGCAAAATTTGAATAGAAAGTAGATGGACTATACCTTTCTGGTTGCCTTCTTTCTCAAACTGATCTTCTCACACCTGGAGTTTGTGGCTCTTCATCTTCTGATTCCTCCTCTACTGTAGAGTCTGATTTTTCCTCCTTTAGCTCAAACTCTATCTTCTCAGGTTCCTTTGGTTGAACTTCATGTTTAATAACATCTTTCACCTCTCTAAACAACACATCTTGGCTGTACACAACCTTCCTTATTACTGGGTTCCAAAGCTTATAACCCTTCAAACGATCCTTATACCCAATAAAGATGCACTTTTCAGATTTACTATCCAACTTGGTTCATTTCTCCTTTGGAGAATGTACATATGCATCACATCCAAATACCCTCAGATGTGAAAGAGAGGGTTTCTTACCAGTCCATACCTCTTGTGGAGTTTTATCCTCCAACGCTGATGAAGGTGATTTGTTGACCAGGTAACATGTTGTCTCCACCACCTCTGCCCAGAATTCTTGTCCTAACCCAGCACCACTGAGGATGCTTCTTGTCCTTTCCATCAATGTCTTGTTCATTCTTTCTATAACTCCATTTTGCTGAGGTGTATATGGAGTAGTCTTCTGTCATGCTATAACACACTTCTTACAGAATTCTTCAAATTCCTTACTACAAAACTCTGCACCGTTATTTGTCCTCAGCACGTTTATCTTCTTCTCTGTCTGGTTTTCCACCAGAGCCTTGAATTCTTTAAACCTTTCAAAGACTTCAGATTTCTTCATAAGGAAATATAGCCATGTATTCCTTGACGAGTCATCTATAAGTGATACATAGTACACAGACTTACCCAGTGATGGAACCTTCACAGGTCCAAACACATCACTATGCATAAGCTCTAATATATGTTTCACCCTCTTAGCACCAGAGGGAAAACTCACCCGATTCTACTTCCCATATACACAATTTTCATAGAAATCAAAATCCAAAGAGCTATTACTCATACCTTCTACCATACCTTTACCATGAAGTATTCGAAGGCCTTTCTCTCCAATATGTCCAAGCCTTTGATGCCACAACATGGTCTTTTCTCCAGAGACCACTAGATTTTCTACTTCAATTTCAGGAACCACAGAACTATTGCACCCATCAACAACCGTGCTACCTTGCATCTTGTACAGAGTTCCAATCTGAACTCCCCGCATCAATACCAGTGCTTCCCGAACCATCTTGCAGGTATCCTTCTCGAACACTGTTTTTACACCTACATCATCCAAATTTCTTACAGAAATCAAATTTTTTACCACTGCAAGAATATGCAGAACACTCGGAAGTGTTCTAACCCTTCCACCTTGCAACTTCAACTTTACTTTTCCGCGACCAATGATTCTAGCCTTCTTATCATCCCCTAAGAAGACATCACCACCATCGTATTTCTCATACTCGCAGAACCACTCTCTATGGGGAGTGAAGTGAAAGGATGCACCCGAGTGAATCAACGATGCCTCATGATCTACATGTGTACTTGAAGAAGCCAAGTACACATCCCCACCTTCATCTGAGGTGGTTTTCGCCTCTACAGAAGGAGAATCATCAGATCCCTTTCCTATATCAGGAGCTTTAGATTTACAGTCCCTTTTCTAGTGCCCTTCCTTTCCGCATTTTCAATACACCACCTTTACAAGTTTTCCTGGAAATTTAGATGTCCCTCTAGATTTAGATCTCCCACTCGATGTCTTATTTTTTTTTCTGTTCTGGGACCGTCCTCGTACAGACAAGGCATCACCATTCTGGCTCTCCATATTTTTCCGTCTCAGCTCCTCTATCAGCAAGGATGAGACTATTTCATCAAACTGCAAGGCAGTTGCATTGCTACCTATTGCAATAACCAGACTATCCCACGAATCTGGTAGAGAACACAACAAACTAATGCACTTATCTTCATCTGAAATTTTAATATCAACAGATGCTAACTGACTTACCACAGTATTAAATGCATTCAGATGCTCTATCACCGAGTCTCCATCTTTCATCCTCAGGTTATACATCTTTTTTCATAGGAACAGTTTATTCACCAAAGAACTAGATTGGTACAAAGTCCCTAACATGTCCCACAAAGCCTTTGTCATAGCTTCCCATGATACATTCAACAATACTGAATCTGAGACACACAATCGTATTGTGCTCTTTGCCTTCAGATCCAACTTCTTCGATTCTTCATCGGACACTCCCATTAGTTTAGTACCTAGATCTACCGCGATCCATTGATCTTTATCCACCAACAGATCCTCCATCTTGAGTTTCCACAATGCAAAACTATAACCATTAAATTTCTCGATCTCTATCTTTCCACTGCTCGCCATCTTCTTTCACCACCAAAATCGATCTCGCAGATCTCCCATTGAACAGGGTCTACCATAGGCCTGAGCGAAACCCCTCAGCAACAAAGGCGTCCCCTTGAGGCCAAAACAACTCTAATACCAAATGTAGGTTTTAACCCTATACAGAAATTACCTGCATACAAATTCTAAAACACATAAAATAAACAATGCGAGAGCATAACACATAAAACACATATACACAGAGATTTCCCCTGGACCCCAAAACCACGATTACCAGCTTGATTTTTCATTATGTTCCTTTCAATGTTACAATACATATTTATACATGTCGAAGCATCCAATAACATGGACCAAAAAACCATCGCATCCAATACCATGGACCGAAAACCATCGCGTCCAAAAGCATGTGCGAAAATCATGCACAAAACCATAGTTGGGTCCGCCCAACCTAACATAGGTTCCAAAACCAAAGTTTTCCAGGGCACTGCCCCAGACCCCATAAAGTGGGTTTACGGGTACCTCTCAAACCCCCTATGACCCCCCCCACCCGCTACACAATCGACGCAATGAAGGGGGGGCTCCGCCCCCCCTCTAACCCCCCGGTTAACTACGTGGGCTAGTCATGGAAAGAATATAACACAACCCAACAGATGTCTTGTATCAAATTCTTTCTCTCTTAACGAAAAATGCTATGCTTGAATAGTGTAATGGTTGAGGTGTTATCACAATAGATTGTTGTTGTTACCTTTTTTTTGTTCAAGTCCATCCAAAACTTTTCACAACCATACTACTTGGTATGTTGTTTATGTTGCTACCACCTATTCTGCTTCATCTAATGAAAGTGTCACAATAGGTTTCTTCTTAGATGCCCATGATATCACACCTAAACCAAGATTAAATACATAACCAGAAGTGCTCTTCCTATCATCGAAACCTCCTTCAAAATCACTATTAGTGTATCCAACTGAATATTTCTTCTCTATTCTTGCATAAAATATGCCAAAATATGTAGTTCTTGCTATGTATCTCATAATTATTTTTCCATCTCTCAAATGCGAATCTTTTGGAGAGTCCATATGTCTAGAAATCAAACTAACTCTTTTCATAATATCTGGTCTTGTAGTTGTAATATACATAAGGCTATCAGCCAATATTTTGAATAGAGTTGGATTGACGTACGATCCTTCACCATCCTTACTTAACTTTGTACCTATTTCTACTGGTGTAAGAGCAAGTTTACAATTTTCCATCCTGAATCTTTTCAACAATTCTTTAGCATACTTATTTTGACAACTAAAATTCATTTCTCAAATTTCTCAACTTCAATGGTAAGAAACTATTTCATAACATCAAGATATGTCATTTCAAATTCTTTCTTCATTGTTGCTTTACATTCATCTGATTTAGGATCACCCATATAAATCATGTCACCGACATACAAGCAAACAATAAAAATTTGTTCATGCTCATTTACCTTTTCGTACAAGGTAGGTTCAATGCTTCTTTTGCAAAATCCATTATTGGTCATGTAACTGTCAATTCTGCTATACCATGCTCTTGGTGCTTGTTTAAGTCCATAGAGTGATTTCTTCAATTTGTAAACCTTATCTTCTTGACCTTCAACTTCATAACCTAAAGGTTGTCACACATATATTTATTCTTCTAAAATTCCATTCAATAAGGTTGATTTCACATCCATCTTATACACTTTCCACTTTTTCTACATTGTTGTTCCTAAGACTACTCTTACAGTATCCAATCTAGCTACCAGAGAAAATGTTTCTCCAAAGTCTATTCCTGGTTGCCGTGAGAATTCTTTTGCTACAAGCCTTGCTTTAAATCTGCCAAGTTCTCCTTTCTCTTTCAAATTTTCTTGTACACCCATTTCACACCAATGATATTTTTATCTTTTGGAAAATCAAACAAATCCTAGGTATCATTGTTTTCAATAGATTCAATTTCTTCATCCATTGCTTGAACCATATTTTCGTCTTTGATGACTTCTTCAAAATATGAAGGCTGAAATGATAATAATGAAAATTTTCAACTAACATCCAAATCATCATAAATATATTACAGACTTCTCATTTTTCTCCTACCATTGTTATTCATCACCTGATTGATTGCTGGGAGTATTTTGATCTTTTGATCTGCTTGAAGATCCATGTTGTTCAAAATATCTTGGATTCCTTACTGGTATGGTTTTGATTGGTGTCTTCTCTTGTGATTCTTATTTCTCTTTCTATCCTAAATCCTCTTCTTCCATGAGTGGTACTCTTACATCAACTATTTTGTCTACAATCCCATTTCTGATTACTCTTGTTCTTTGAACACAACATCTTTGTTGATTATAGTCTTCTTAGTGATAGGGTTATACAAATTATAAGATTTTGATTGCTCATTATAACCAGTAAATATGCAATTTTCACTTTTCTCATCCAACTTGCCTCTTAGCTCTTGATTTGCATGTGCATATGCTACACATCCAAACACTCTAAAATGATATACACTGCAATATATACATGACCATACTTCTTCTAGCACTCTACTCATCACGCTCTTTGTAGTATATTTGTTTATAACATAAACTACACGTGAAGCTGCTTTTACCCAATACTCATTAGAAAAGTTTTTTCCTTTCAGCACACCCCTTTCCATGTTTATAATTCTTTTGTTCTTTCTCTCTACTACACCATTATGTTGTGGTTGTAGGTTTTAACCCCGTACAGAAATTACCTGCATATGAATTCTAAAACACAAAAAATAAAATAATGCGATAGCATAACACATAAAACACATATACACAGAGATTTTCCCCTAGATCCCAAAACCATGACTACCAGCTTGATTTTTTATTATGTTCCTTTCAATGTCACAATACATATTTATAATGCCGAAGCATCCAATACCATGGACCGAAATCCATCACGTCTAAAACCATGGAACGAAAACCATCGCATCCAAAACCATGTGCGAAAAACATGCACAAAACCATAGGTAGATCCGCCCAACCTAATATAGGGTCCAAAAAACAAAATTTTCTGGGGCGCTTCCCTAGACCCCATAGAGTGGGGTTACCTGCACCCCTCAAACACCCTGTCACCCCCCCGCTATGCAATCAACGCAACGAGGGGGGGCTTCACCCCACCTCTAACCCCCCGGTTAATTACGTGGGATAGTCATGGAAAGAATATAACACAACCCAACATTCTCCCACTTGTTGTTTTCTTTCCATAGGGGGCCACAAGAGAGCTTAGTCATTTATCCAGCCCTACAATGCCCATTGTTTCTCTATACCAAGAGAACTTCTCAGAGCTCATAGATTTTGTCAATGCATCTGTAGTATTCTTCAAAGTGTCCACCTTTACTAGCAACACCTTTTTTTCTTCTATCATATCCCTCACAAAGTGATACTGAACATCAAATTGCTTTGTCTTTGAATGATATGCAGGGTTCTTTGCCAAGAAAATTGCACTTTGGTTGTCACAGTCTATCCTTATAGCTCCCTGTACTAACCCCATACTTGAACACAATCTCTGCAACCAAACTGCTTCCTTGCTTGCATGAGTGGCTGCCATGTATTCTGCCTCTATAGTTGATAGTGCCACTATAGATTGTTTCTTACTCATCCAATTGACTGCACCTCCAAATAGGTTAAACACATACCCACTTGTAGATCTTCTCTGATCTAGATCTCCATCCTAGTCTGCATCAACAAAGCCATGAATATCCAACACTCTATCCTATCCTGGTCTTCCTTGGTAGCACAAACCATAATCACTAGTGCCACGCCAATACCTGCAAACTCGCTTCATTGTTGTCCAGTGCTCCTTCCCTGGTTTTGAAATAAACCTGCTCAATACTCCCACTGCATGTGCAATGTCTGGTCTAGTACATACCATTGCATACATCATACTACCGACTGCACTTGCATATGGAACACGAGACATGTCCTCTTCCTCTTCTTGTGTCTTGGGACACTGTTCAACAGATAACTTCACACCTACAGGAATAGGAACCTTCACTGGTTTACTATCCTGCATATTAAACCTTTGCAGTATTGTCTCGACATACTTCCTCTGGTTTAACCAGATCTTCCTCTTTGCCCAATCTCTTTTAATTTCCATGCCCAAAATATAGTTTGCAGCGCCAAGATATTTCATGTCGAATTTGGAGGATAATTGGGTCTTCAAATCCTGGATAATTTCTTTGTCATTTCCAACCAGCAACATATCATCCATATACAAGACCAGATAAATAACACGATCACCAAATAATTTAAAATACACACAATGATCTGCTTTGCTTCTGGTGAAGCCAAGTGCCCGTATAAATGTATCAAATTTCTGATACCACATCCTTGGTGACTGTTTTAACCCATACAGAAACTTCTTTAACTTGCATACCAGTTCTTTCTTACCCTTCACCACAAAGCCTTTAGGTTGCTTCATGTAGATTTCCTCTTCCAGATCCTCGTGAAGAAAAGTTGTCTTTACATCCGTCTGTTCTACCTCAAAATCAAAAGCAGCAGCAACAGATAAAAGTAATCTAATAGAAGTTACCTTGGCAATAGGAGAAAAAATATCACCAAAATCAATTCTTGGCACCTGGGAATAACCTTTCGCTACCAACCGAGCTTGATATTTCTCCACCATTCCTTCTGCATTTGTCTTCTTCTTGAACACCCATTTGCTGCCAATGGGTTTCCTTCCAGCAGGCAACTCCACTAGATCCCAAGCCTTATTTTTGTGCAAATATGCCATTTCATCAACCATGGCCTCTTTCTAGAGTTTGCCATCCTCTGAATCTACTGCTTCCTTCACAGTTTTTGGATCATCGTCAGTAATAGATAAAGCAAAATTTGAATAGAAAGTAGATGGACTATACCTTTCTGGCTGCCTTCTTTCTCGAACTGATCTTCTCACACCTGGAGTTTGTGGCTCTTTATCTTCTGATTCCTCCTCTGTTGTAGAGTCTGATGCTTTCTCCTTAAGCTCAAACTCTATCTTCTCAGGTTCCTTTGGTTGGACTTCATGTTTAATAACATCTTTTACCTCTCTAAACACCACATCTCGGATGTACACAACCTTCCTTGTTACTAGGTTCCAAAGCTTATAACCCTTTAAACCATCCTTATACCCAATAAAGATGCACTTTTCATATTTACTATCCAACTTGGTTCGTTTCTCCTTTAGAACATGTACATATGCATCACATCCAAATACCGTCAGATGTGAAAGAGAGGGTTTCTTACCAGTCCATACCTCTTGTGGAGTCTTACCCTCCAACGTTGATGAAGGTGATCTGTTGACCAGGTAACATGTTGTCTCCACCGCCTCTGCCCATAATTCTTGTCCTAACCCAGCACCACTTAGAATGCTTCTTGCCCTTTCCATCAATGTCTTGTTCATCCTTTCTGCAACTCCATTTTGCTCAGGTGTGTATGGAGTAGTCTTCTGCCGTGCTATACCACACTTCTTACAGAATTCTTCAAATTCCTTACAGCAAAACTCTCCACCGTTATCTATCCTCAACACTTTTATCTTCTTCTCTGTCTAGTTTTCCACCAAAGCCTTAAATTCTTTAAACATGTCAAAGACTTCAGATTTCTTCTTAAGGAAATATATCCATGTATTCCTTGAGAAGTCATCTATAAATGATACAGAGTACACAGACTTAGCCAGTGATGGAACCTTCACAGATCCAAACACATCACTGTGCACAAGTTCTAATATCTTTTTCGCCCTCTTACCACCAAAGGGGAAACTCACTCGATTCTGCTTTCCATATACACAATCTTCACAGAAATCAAAATCTAAAGAGCTATTACTCATACATTCTACCATACCTTTACCATGAAGTATTCAAAGGCCCTTCTCTCCAATATGTCCTAGCCTTTGATGCCACAGCATGGTCTTCTCTCCAAAGACCACTAGATTTTCTGCTCCACTTTCAGGAACCACAGAGTTGTTGCACCCATCAACAAGAGTGCTACATTGCAGCTTGTACAGAGTTACAATCCAAACTCCACGTATCAATACCAGTGCTCCCCAAACCATCTTGCAGGTATCCTTCTCGAACACTATTTTTACACTTGCATCATCCAGCTTTCTTACAGAAATCAGATTTCTGGCCAATGCAGGAATATGAAGAACACTCGAAAGTGTTCTAACCCTTCCACCTTGCAACTTCAACTTTACTTTTCCGCGACCAATGATTCTAGCCTTCCTATCATCCCCTAAGAAGACATCACCACCATCATATTTCTCATACTTGCAGAACCACTCTCTATGGGGAGTGAATTGAAAGGATGCACCTGAGTCAATCAACAATGTCTCATGATCTACATGTGTACTTGAAGAAGCCAAGTACACATCCCCACCTTCATCTGAGGTGGTTTTCGCCTCTGCAGAAGGAGCATCATCAGATCCCTTTCCTTTATCAGGAGCTTTAGATTTATAGTCCCTTTTCTAGTGCCCTTCCTTTTCGCATTTCCATCACACCACCTTTACAAGTTTTCCTGGAGATTTAGATCTCCCTCTAGATTTAGATCTCCCACTCGATGACTTATTTTTGTTTATGTTCTGGGACCGTCCTCATACAGATAAGGCATCACCATTCTGGCTCTCCATATTTTTCCATCTCATCTCTTCCATCAGCAAGGATGAGACTATTTCATAAAACTATAAGGCAATTGCATTGCTACCTATTGCAATAACCAGACTATACCACGAATCTAGTAGAGAACACAACAAACTGATGCACTTATCTTGATCTAAAATTTTAATATCAACAGATAATAACTGACTTACCACAATATTAAATGCATTCAGATGCTCTATCACCGAGTCTCCATCTTTCATCCTCAGGTTATATAGCTTTTTCCGTAGGAACAATTTATTCACTAGAGACTTAGATTGGTACAAAGTCCCTAACTTGTCCCACAATGCCTTAGTCGTAGCTTCCCCTGATACATTCAGAAATACTGAATCTAACACACACAATCGTATTGTGCTCTTTGCCTTCCGATCCAACTTCTTCCATTCTTCATCGAACACTCTCGTTGGTTTAGTACCCAGATCTACCGTGACCCACTAATATCTATCCACCAACAAATCCTCCATCTTGAGTTTCCACAACTGAAAACTTTGACCATTAAATTTCTCGATCTCTATCTTTCCACTGCTCGCCATCTTCTTTCACCACCAGAATCGATCTCGCAGATCTCCCACTGAACAGGGTCTACCACAGGCCCGAGCGAAACCCCTCAGCAACAAAGGCGTCCCCTTGAAGCCAAAATAGCTCTGATACCAAATGTAGGTTTTAACCCCGTACAAAAATTACCTGCATACAAATTCTAAAACACAAAAAATAAAACAATGCGAGAGCATAACACATAAAACACATATACATAGAGATTTTCCCCTAGATCCTAAAACCGGGACTACCAGCTTGATTTTTCATTATGTTCCTTTCAATGTTACAATACATATTTATACCTTCCTAAGCATCTGATACCATGGACCGAAAACCATCGCGTCCAAAACCATGGATCAAAAACCATTGCATCCAAAACCATGTGCGAAAAATATGCACAAAACCATAGGTAGGTCCGCCCAACCTAATATAGGGTCCAAAAAACAAAATTTTCTGGGGCGTTGCCCCGGACCCCATAGAGTGGGGTTACTTGCACCCCTCAAACCCCCTGTGACCCCCCCGCTATGCAATCGGTGCAACGAAGGGGGGGCTCTTCCCCCCCTCTAACCCCCCAGTTAACTACGTGGGCTAGTTGTGGAAAGAATATAACATAACCCAACAGTGGTGTGTATATGGTTGTAAACTACCTTTTGATTCCATGTTGTTTGCAGTATGCATGGAATGCCTTCGAATCATATTCTCCACCATGATCTAATCTCAAGACCTAGATCTATCGATCACTTTGGTTCTCTACTAAGGCTTTGAATTCTTTGAAGTTTGCAAAAGTTTCAAACTTTTTCTTTACTAAATAAACCCATGTCTTTCTGCAAAAATCATCAATAAAAGTGAAGAAGTAACAACTTCCACCAATCGATTATGTCCTCATAGGTCCACATAGCTCTATATGAACCAACTCTAGTGGATTCTTTTCTCTATATGCAACTCCTTTCAGAAAACCCTCATGATGTTGTTTTCCCAAGATTCAACACTCACAAGTACTATAAGTTTCTTTGATGAGAGGTAATCCTCTAACCATTTGTTTCAGCTGCAACAATCTCAAACCAAAAAAATGAAAATTTCCAAACCAAAAGTGTCATAACCAGGAATCATTAGAACATTAAACTATAGAAGAATGGACCTAATCAATGTAGCTCATAATGAGAGGAAAGGATTTGTTCCCTGTCATGTGCACCATGGTTATCAGTTTCTTACTTGGAGGCTTATCATATATAACACACTCTTGTCCTTAACAAATAACTTAGTATCCCTTCTACATCAACTGGCCAACACTTATCAAATTATGGTTGAGAGCAGGGACATAATATACCTCTGATATTGTCTTCGGCTCCCCCTTCTTGGTCAGAATGTTGACCACTCCTTTGCCAAGTACATCCACAGTCTTGTCAGTGCCCAATTTTACCTTTGTCTTCATAGATTGATCCAGATTTGCAACCAAATTCTTGTTTCTTTTCTTGTGGTTACTGCAATCACTGTCTAATAGCCAAACATTATCAGAAGGTTCATACATGGTATGGAAAGCTACGAACAAAGAGTCAGTATTCTCCGTAGTTACATTAGCTCTCTTCTTTCCTTGATTAGCTATCTTCTTTTTGCAATCACAGGCATAGTGACCAAATTTATTGCAATAATAACATCTCACACTGGATATGTCAATGCTTGGATTGTTTCTAAAACTTCTACTATTGCTTCCACTTCCTTGTTCCTTCTCTTCTCTACCATATCTCTAACCACCATGTATTTCACCTCGTCCTCTACCTCTCGATCTATTTCTACCTTAACATTTGTCTCTTGAGATAGAAACCTGACATTTAAAAACACTCTCTAAAGTGGAATCCTAATTTCAGTCTATCCTCGCCTTATGGGATAAAAGTGATCCCATCAATTCATGAACTATCAACATTGTCAAATCCTTGGTTGTTTTTATGGTTTCTACTACAGCGTAAAATTTGGTAGACAAAGATCTGAGGACCTTGTAAACCATTGTTTAGCATTCAATGTCATCACCATAAATCCTTAGCTGGTTCACAATATTCAAAACCTGGTTCAAGAATGTATCGATATCCTTTGTTTCCTTCATCTATAGACTTTCAAAATCTCTCCTAGTATTCTGCAACTTAACAATATTGACTTTGGCCATACCTTTTTAGCTTGTCTCCAAAGTCTCTCACACTGTCTTTGCTAAAGACGTGGTCATAATCTTTTGAAACAATGCTTGGTCCACTCCTTGTTGGATAAGCTGCAGCCCTTGTCAATTCTCTTTTTATCTTTCCTCCATTGCTCCCTCTCTGCATTAGTGAGCACTTGTTCTTCTTTTTCATCCTTAGGTTTTGGAAATCCAAACTTGACATGATCCCAAACATCATGAGCCTTTAATGTTGTCTCCATCTTAATAGCCCAAATGTCTTAATTCTTCTTAGAAATTATGACTAAAAACTCGATGAAGCCATCTTTAAAAAGTATCTCCTCTTCAAATAATAAAATCCCTTTCTTTTTAAAAACCCTTTTAAAACTTTTTTAATCCAGCTCTTTTATGAACTTTAAAAAAAACCTTTGAAGCTTTATAATAACTTAAAAAAAAACCTCTTTCAAAACCATTATTTTAAAATGATTTCAAAAAACTTTCAAAAATATTTATAATCCCTTTATTCCTTTTGCATGCAATAAAAATTCCTTTTTAAAAAGGATGGTCACGTGTCAAACTTTCATATAAATCAAAAACCACCCGTGACCTTTTAAAAGCTCCTTGGCATGAATTTTGACTTTTGTATATGCTCACCGAATTGTTCATGGCTCATCGCACTTTTCGATAGGGTGGAGCTACGATGAGCTGCTCAAAATTGCAAAATTGTAAGTGTGACCCAAATTAGTGAGCTTTTATACATCAAAGTTGTGATGGTCACATCTTAATTATGCGACACTTCTGCAACGTGATTTTATAAAAAAAAAATTGTTTGCCCTCTTTACTCAGTCCTTTATTGTTGGCTCTACAAACTCAATTTCATATTATTGTTTTGATTATGATATTAAATTGTTGAAAAGGTAAAGAAAGAAAGACACAAAATTTCACACAGAAACAATAACATGACTTGCGACAGTTTTATTGATCACACAAAATTTGATGATTACAATGAACTAAGTCAGAAGTATTTATATTTTTTTAATAAAAATCCACTCAAAATAACTTCAACATGCAACACACTAAATTCAACTTTACCCAAAATAAAACTGAATAAAAACTCACACTTGATTGAATTAATTGACGATGTATTATTAAACTACTCTTCATTAGGTATATTTCTCCTTTGACACGTTCATCGAGGCTGACTGTCGCTGGTGCTACACTCTAGGCACTCACTACGCTAGACTTGTCCACGACTGCATGAGTTTACACTTAGGATCTGTGATACCACTTTTTATAAGATCATTAAGTGATTTTTTAATCTCTTGAATGCCTTCACAACTTAGGTCATCACAATGTTCCACAGATTTTTCGACAATGCTACAGCTTTCATGGGCTTCACAACATTCCACACGCTTCACAAACTTTCCTATGCTCTAATACCAAACTGAAAAATATCACACATAAATTTTAGCAAGACAAGCTTAAAAAATGTCCACTAATAAAACCAATATTTATACATATTTTTCGCTCAACCATTTTCTATAAACTATTTACAAATCTCTCAACATATATTTCTCTAACTAAAATAATACCTTCAAAACACAATATCAATAGCAAATACATAATAAATGCATAATAATAAGTATTATAAAATACTCTACATAAACATAATAATAAGTATTCTAAAATACTTTAAATAAACATTACAAACAGTATTATAACCAAACATTATAAACATTATTCTAACAAATTTAACTAATCATTTTATAATAAGTTTAAACTATTCAAATAGATAGAGCTAATTACTTTGTAGTGAGTTCAATTTAAATAAGGGAGGTTGCATCGTAGCTAGCCCCTGCCTTGAGAGGGAAGTAGGGCTTGAGCGCCTTCGTGGCCCCTGATTTCAGTCAGGGGAGGCTAAAATAGGTGGGTGTGATTGTTTGCTCAGCGAAAAAACTTAACCCAGTTACACATAACCAAGAAGCAAAATTTCAGATTTAGAACAATCTGCGAAGTTTTCTGAAAGACCACTTCAAGATGTCAATTTGAAATAAGAATGGAAGTTTAGGATCGTTGGTGAAAACGATCACTTGAAAAATAAAGGAATAGTGTCAATATGGGTATGTGTGATCAATCAAAGTCTATCCGCTGTGTCAAAGTCTATCACCTAGAACAGAAGACCTTCGTATGGAGGAACTATTTAAAAAAACCCTACCTTTGTTCCACACACTTTACCCACCTATCAAAATCTGCTCTGCAATGCACGCAGCTTTAGCATATGCATCCTGAATCTGTTCTACAAGCCTGTGGAGAAATATATTTGATATGCCCCCTGCAGCCACAATAAAGGGACCAGTAGGCAAAGTTACAAGGGAAATTTTCCAACTGTTTATGAATCCCATAGCAAGGCCTCCAAAAAATTTTACCATATTATAAACATAATTTCGCACCTATTGCATCAATAATTCCTTTTGTCACTTTGAAAATCATCTTCTCAATTTACAAAAATAAGATACTAAAGATAAAAATCTTGAATTTTTTTTGATGTTCAAGATTACCAAAAATATTACCACATACCTTCTCACTCAAAGCGGATTGAATAAGGAGCATATCACTTATGACTTGGCTCACAATGTCTCCATTATTTCCATATGTATCAAGAAAACTTGTGTCTTGTTTCAACAATACTTGGACATATTTGGACCTAATGACTGGTGTTTGTCTTTCTCCAATAAGAATCCAACAAAAGACCTCTCTTTCCCAAGACAAAGAAAGCAAACATAAGGTCAAAATCCATATGCACAATCAAATATAGGGTCAAATGAAACCCTACAATCACAAACTCTAATCAGGTTATGAAGCAAATAAAAATGAATGAATAGTAGGATAGAGATGAACTGGTGTATAGTTGAAAGCACAATAAAAACTAGAACTAATCCCCTATATGGGGACTATGATCAGGATAGGTGCACATCAATTATAAATCACAATGAGGAAGTAGCTTACCAATCCAACCAATAGAAAAAATAGTCGCCACTATATTCATAATATGTAGAGCGTGCTGCAAAAAACGACAATATTGCACAAGTATGGAAAGTACTTAGCATACACCTATAAAAACTTCCAATCTAAAACAATTAAGAAAGGAATTAATTAAGACAAAAATTGAAGTATCATAACAAACCATGCTATAATCATCCTTTACCTACTAACCAACATAACAAAAAAATAAAAGTTTCACTTGAATTTATCTATTATGGTCGTTCAAATTAAAGAAATTATGGTCATTCAAATTAAAGAAATTAAAAAAAGGTTCAAATTTGTGAAAATATTGTTTTTACCATGATCCGTAAAAGATAAAACACTATGTTGTGTCAACTTAAAAGCAGGGTATTCATTCTAGCTTGCTTGTTGGGATATTATACATCCCATGCTTTCTCAAGACCAATTATGCAAATACAAACATAATGAATTATTGAAAACACGCAACTTATGAAAATACCTACATATAACACTGGATCCTTGTTGGATATCATGTCAAATCCTTATCCTCATTAAAGAAATTTCCTTGCCCATCAAATATGTGGGCACTCCTCTTCACTGCATCTAGGTAATGTATAGTGTACCTCTGTTTCTGTCTAATTGGAGACTACATGGGCATTTCTGTATCCATTTCCTCTGCGCATCATTGTTGTTCTCTTCAATATTGGACGTCATCATGACTCCTCAAAGCCAGGACCCTTATTGGGTGTGTTTGAATTTGAATTAGAAAGAAAAAAAACTAACAAATGCTAATTGGGTGTCACAGATTTCAAACCATAGAAAACAAATCCGAATCGGGCATCGAAAAATTCAATCAAAATCCCTCGCAAGTTGGGTATTAATGGTTGAATTCAAACAAGATATAAAATGACAAAGAGTGTGTGCAAAAAAACCATAAGAGTTTCGAAATTTGGGTATTACTTGAATTACAACAAGATATATAACTAAAAAATTGGTTGCCTGAACTCGTCAATCCAAACAACGTGTACCTGAACTAAAATTCAGGCAAAGCCATCCAGCACCAGTAGTACGCACATTTAATGGGTATGATATTGTGTTAAAACTCTTCATCCAAGAGGTAGGTAAGGAATCATGTTCAAGAGAGAGAGATTCCTTGATGCCAAGGTTGATTTATGCATTTCCTTGAGGAGTCTTTAAATGTCAAAAACAAGACAATAATAATTGACAACGTGGATTGTTTATAGCGGTATTTTGATCATCCCTTGATCAATTGTTCGAATTTTAGCTAGAATCCATGTAAACTTTATGTAGGAAAACACTTTCTCTATAATTACTAAATCCTCAAAATATGATCATTAAACCTTGTATAATCAAATCCTACTCAAAATAGGATCATCAAAAACCATCAAAACCAAAACTGGAAATATAAAGAAAGATAGATATGCAGGACACATGAAAATGAGTAAACTTAGTAGTAAAACATCATGAAGCACTGTAGAGAAAATCAAACTTATATCTCACTTCAACGACAACATTGACATCCATTTATTGGTGATAATTATTTGCATTAAACTGAAGTTGGTACAACAAGTGGTTTCATTTTCTGTCATGGCTAAGTTACAGAAAAATGGGGGCATGGTAGCATAAATTTACCAGTTTCACAGATATCCAGAGAACTGTTTTTTCTATTACAAGGTGACTCACCATATGCCCCATGAAAGATGTGATTTATTCTTCTTTGAAGGCTCACAATCACGTGGGATGTATGTTTCTCATGCACATCTGAGCATTTTGTGGTGAACCGATAAAAAGGAAGACATATCGCAACATCTTGGGGAGCACTTTGTAAATGGAAAAAGTCAGGGTAAGCACAAGAAGGGGGTGTCAGAGTGGTTTTTCGAAATACAATGGAGCTTATTCTCTAGTGATGATAAGTAGCTCCTTGAAAACTATTCTAAGCCATTTGTGGGATCCAATCTATTCCTTTAAGGAAATCAAACAATTGCTAATATGTTCTTATTTATCACATAAATATTCTTGAAAAACATTACTCTTGTCTTCTACATGAACTCCATTTGTTGGTACGTTGGATTCAACTTTGAAACCTTCCATGGCTTTGTAGAGAGGTATCACAAAATTTGTAAAATCCTACCCCTATTTGGCATGTTGTATGTCTACTACCTTATCCTTGACATGTTGTATGTCTATTGCCTTATCCTTAAGAGCACATGTCCTTGTTGTCCATCTTAAATTCGATGACAATCTAATGGACAACTCACTCACAAAGGGATAAAAATCTTGAACAATAGTTGATTCTTTTTCATCATGAAAATATGGACTCCCATGTGCAAAAGCAACTATGTCTAGCAGAGAAGCTAAAGAGCTATGACAAACTGTGTATAAGCTCTTCAGTACTTTTCTCACTTGCTGTAAATAGTTTTTTTAGTATACTGATCCGCCATGGTTTGGAATTTTTAACCTACAGAATAGACTCCAAAAATAGGCTCTATAAATTCTTTTGTAACGACATATATATTAAAGAACTTATGGCTGAAACAAATATAAAGAAATCTGCTAGCAGGAGTTGGAACACAACACAGTTGTGTACACCTATATTAATAATTTCTTGGTAGACCACCTTACCACAAACCAAGGGACATCTTATGGAAAGAAATGAAACAAGTGGCACTCATAAGTAAAACGTGTAGTCCATGCAGGTTCATTTTTATATTCGTAACTACATGTATAACTTCCAGTTACTATGAAAAAGTAATGAGAGGTTTTCATATTTGTGACTAGGTGTATCCCAACTGCTCAACCTTTAATTAATAAATTACGAAATTACTATTAAAACTATTTTCTAGCCACTTGTCATTCTTACAAATTTGTCGCTTGTATAGGGTGAATTTTAGATTTACAACAGGTCTCAGGCTTTAGATGCGAAATTCTACATTCCCCACCCACCTCACTAATCATACTTATCATTTTATGTCCCAACCAACAAAATAATCTTAAATAAGAGAGGGTCAATTCTAGCTTCCAAACCAATTGTTGTTTACCCAAAACTTATTGACCCAACACAAATTCTGGCAAAGTGAAATCGAAAGCAAGTATGGATATTGTGTTACACAATCGAGACTGATATTTTTTAAAGATTTTGGATTGAGGCCTTTCCTTTCTATAAATTTACTCTTCTTTCCCAGTCTTTGAAGTGAGAAGGAGAAAAAGCTATAGCCTCTATAATAGCTTAGTTGCCGATAAAGGAAAAGGGATTTGAAGAAAAGGGTGAAAGCTCTGCTCTGACCTAAGAAGATGAAGGCTTTGTCTTTCACGCGTTATGATGAGCACTAGTATTGTAGCAAGGATGTTGCAACTCCTGGCCTGCCAACTTTACTTTTATCAACCCGGTAGTTCGTAACAAACTTGGAAGCGTCGGTGTTGTATGCACAAGTACTAGTTCTCACTGTAAGTTGTCACTTGGTCAGCTGGCGCGAGATCACTAGGAGCTCAAGCCAAGTTCTATAGATTTTATAAGAAGCTCTATGTGTGATGAAAGGAAAGAAAGATTACTCTATAGAGGTTATTCTAATCGCAGAAAGGAGAAAGACTGGAATGTAAAGAAAAACCTAGTAAACCCTACTTAACAAGCTAATTCTACTTTTGCCAAAAACACTGTGAAAACCATGAAAGAAATGCCATTACCTACTCAAGGAAGTAGACAACATATAACCATACTACTTCTAGAAGTAAATAAGAAAAAAGATATTTTTGGATTTTTATGTGTTTTTATGTGAATTTAATCATGTATCTAATTTATTGTGTGTGAGTGTGGCAGCAACAAGTGGCGTTGGAGGGTGGTTTTAGAGCTTGGGAGGATGTACAATGGTTTGGATGGGTCCTAGGAGGTCTTAGGTGGCCTTCTAGAGGCTTTTCCCACACTCGGCCTTTAAAAGAAAGCCTACAAGAAAAACTATAGAAGGACATAGGAAAACTATAGGAGGAAAACACAGAAACTACAGGAGGCCTACAAGAGGAGGCCGAGAGCAATTTCTGCTATTTTGAGGGTGTGAGAGTGGGTAGAAAAGGTGGATGAAGGTCGGAATGAGGTGTTATAGTGCCTAAGGTCTACCATGAGTCATCAAGAGAGAGAAACATGATTGGATTTGCTCAAGGAGAGAGGAAGAAGTTCTATGAAAAATGAAGGAAACTAGGGCAGAATTGAGGTGAGGTTTGGGAGACCTATAGGGCATGGATCAGATGGGGATGTAATTGCTGATAAGCTGGCCTACTGCTGGAAGAGATCTACTGCATAGGAATTGACAGTCAACCAAGAAAATCAAGCAACAAATGAAATGAGTGCATCCTAGGAAAATAGAGCTTTTCATTAAAACGGCCTAAACTTGATGTGTAGAAGAAAATGTTGGGAAATGGTGCAAGGAAGGAAAGCATGAAAGAGGACTATTGCAAATCAGGAAATGAGCATGATAAAGAAGATATAAATCAAATTAAAACTGGACTATCAACCTACTAAAGAGCTGCAAACACTAGAAGTCCTAGGGATGAGGAAAATCTGTGTTTTCGAGGCAGCAAGAGAGTCTTTTCCTCAATTCATGGTCCCAAAGGGAGGATGAGAAGACAAGGCACTGTTGCTAGCCATTGGAATCTTCTCTAATCACTGCTTCACCTACTAAAGAAAGCACAAATGGAAGCAAACTACTAAATCATCAAAAGAAACCTATTCTTAACCATAAGAAAAATTTATCTAACAGCAAATTAATCTACAAACTGAAGTAAAGCATACAAATACAAGTAAAGAGAAGCTTGGTTTCTTGGGTTGGGCCCTAACCCATAAGCTTCAGCCCTCTGAGGTAACTCAGTGCTAGCTCAAAAAGGATTCCATCTTCATTATCAAAATAATAGCAAGATTACATGAAACTGTCTCGAAATTTGAGGAGAGTTTACATAAGCAAAAAAAATCCGATCCTGTTGAGGCCTTAGGCCTCTCTAATTATACATCTGAAGCTACCAATAGCTTCCTTAAAATCAGGTAGGCTTGTACCCCAAAACTAGAGATAACTATCAGTCATCCTCCACTTGTCCGGCTGCCTTCTAGTGCATGATTCAGTTGCTTTTACTCCAAACTGAATGAAGGAGAATCCGAAGTGGTGAGTAATAAATGAGGGAGATTCCCTCCTATAAGTCCTCTCCTCTTGTCTACTTCGAGTTATTGCTGCCATTTGACCATTGGATCCTTGACTTTGACCTCGAAATTTATCAATAATCTGCATTAAATACATGTTAGACCACATGGCATCATAACTAACTCAACTCACCCTATAAGCATAAATATAATCAGAAAATCATACAATAAGCTAAGATAATGGTTGATTTGACTAGGTTAGGAGGTAAAATGAACCCATATAATTACCCATTTATGAGGCTCATCATCACCCCCCTACTGAAGGTGTTGCTCATCCTCTAAGAAACCTAGTCAGTTTCTTCATCTTTTATGGCTCTGGTGGCCTCCCTAGAATTCCAGGTTTCTGATGTGGTCTACTCATGTTCCCCATAAAATCCTACTTTTCTATCTATATCCCTTCACTGCTCCTCCTCTTCTTCTTCTGTTCTTCCTTCCAACATGTCTAATATGAGTGGAGGACTCAGTTTGAGGCCAATCCAGATGACCTTTTGGCCTTTGCATGGAGCACTTGTACATTGTCACTCTTTTTAATGCCTCCTTTAGCCTCATGTGGGAATGGTATTCCTTGATTTGCAAACTGTGGGGTAGGGTGTTCCATCTTCTCATGTATGCATGCACACAGACCTCCCCAAGTAGCCTAAACATATCTTCAAAGTGTGCAATGGCTTGTTCTTGATTGGCTAGATATTTAGGGGAAATTTGAGGGTCATTGGCAAGCAGGTTGTGTGTGATGATGAGTGCCATAGGATCTTATGGCTCAGCTCTTATCATCAATGGTTCATTCTGCTCTTTTATTAGCAATCTTTTCATTTCTGCTACCCTCAATTCTTCATGGTTCATCCATGAGGCCATGGCCATTAATTGCAGATCCCCTAGCTTGGCATTAGGGTCCCACACATTCATGTCTGTGAGGGCCATGTTGTGTAGGTAGAACTCTACCATCTTTGCCTTATCCTCTGAGGTGCTTTGGTCACATAAATCCATGAATTTCCTGTGGCCTTGGAAAGGCATTGTGCCTCTTTGTGCCAAAGTCTTTATTTGGAATTGAAGCCATGATCCTTCAGATAGAGGCCATAAGATTTGGCTAGTGTTTTGTATTGTAATGCTTCCATGGATAAGCTGGCCATGTATGCCAGTTGAGTCTCTTTCTCTTGCAACTGCCTCCTTAGTAGTCCATTCTCATTTTCAAGGTGGGTTCTTGTAATGGCCTCTCTGTCTCTGAGAGCACTCAATTCTCTGCCCATTTCCCTAAGTTTGTTTTCCATGTGGCCAACATCCTCAGCTCCTTTGGATTTGGTTATCTGCATCCACATATGTGTTCTCACTTTTTCTTTCTCCAATTCGAAAAACAGTTGAATTGCAAGTTTCTATGGGATTATCCTGCCTCCCTCAAGTAGATTGTAATAGGAGGCAATACTAGGCTGGGGGTTAGGTTCTTGTAGCTCTTGTGCTTCCCCCTTCATCTTTGGCTATCCTCCTATCTTTTTCTCAAGCTTTTGTGTCTCCTGTAGTTTGGACAATGTCTCCTATAGGACTTTCTGAGCCTCTTGTAGGTCTGGTTTTAGGTCTTGTAGTCCTACCTTTCTTTTCAATGTAGAAGATCTTGGATTCCCCATTTCATAGGTTATAGGTGTCTTGGAAGGAGATTCTTTCACCTTGGTAGATCGTGAACCTTCAATGGTAATGGGAACTTTTGAAGAGGGCTGAGATTTTCCTGTTTTAATTCTTATGCTCTTCCTTTCCTTGAAATACATGGAGGCCTTTCTTTTCCTCTTCTACTTTGGCTTGACTGGTGTACTGAGGGCAGTGAGGGAAGCTGCTGCTTCCCTTTCCAAAATTTCAGGGGACTCTTCTCCTTGCTCTGCCTTCTCTGCCCCCTTTTCTCCCTCTTCTGTCTCTTTTTCTTCCTCATGCTCTGTCTCTTCAACTTTTCCTTCCTTTGTTTCCTTTCTTTCCTCCTTCCCTTCTTGCTCTGCTATGTCACCACTGGCTTCATATTCTCCTCCTTTCTATTCTTCCTCCTCACTGATAGTAGGAATGACATCATAAGTGAATGCCTTGATGTCATCCTCAACTGTCATATTTCTAAAACCTTCCCATGCTATAGGGAGTGTAAGGGTATGGAGGGCTTCTTCTACTAGGATCTTGATTAGGCCATGGTGAGCTAGTTGTTGTGAATTTCTTTCTTGTACCTTAGTGCTGGAGTCAATGAAAGACTAAAGGAGGAAGTAAAGGATACTAAGCTTTTGAGGTGCTAGGGTATCCATGCGATATCTCAAGTCATGGAGGATTTTGAAATTATAACCATAGACAATGTTGTGCCTCCCCTCACAAGAAATGTATTTGATCACTTGGTAGCCAACCTCATCCCAGGGATATGGTATACTAGCCCTCCTAATTCCATTCTTGTCTTCAACAGGGGTTTCATTACCTTGAAAGAATTTCGTCTTGGCAGCTTGGCCAATTGGTTTCTCATCTTTGCTCCAAGGCAACCCAAGAGGAAGGGTAGTGACCCTACTTATGCATTCAAGGGTTACTTCAATGGAGAGGCCTCTAATGGTTACAGTGGCATGTGTTCTTGTTTGAGGGACTAGAGAGAGAGAAAATTCTTGGGCAATTTTATCATCAAACCCCTAAACTTCTCAAAGAAATTCATCCAGTTTGCCCTTGTAAATATGTCCACCACTTGAGAGTGTGCATGGAGCCTAGTGGAGATAGTGAGCTCTTTTCTCATAAACCCCCCTGTCATACTGCTTGTGCTTCTTTGGAAACACCAAATATGGAGGTGGAGACAAAGAATTTTGAGAAAAACAGAGAAATAGAGGAGACTGTGTTTTTTTTTAAATAAACAGATTTTTTTTTTATGTATTTTCTGCCCTCCTAAAAACTTCTTTCATCCTCAAATTGAGACCACTTCTTTCATATATTGACATCCAATAGGGGGCATGCATAAACCCTACCTCTTCAAACTAAAATTCATGCCAAAAATCATGGTTTCTCCCTTCAAAATGACTCACTACCCCTCCCGTAAAAGCCCATTGTCTCTCCAATAGATTTCTTGTAGGTGCTCCTATAGATTTCCTGTAGGTTCTCTTGTAGAAAACAACGAGAGCAATGATAGGGAGGAAATCGATGGAGGATGGTGGTTACGAGGCTATGGGAGCACAAGAAGACTGTTGTGGCTATGTTATGAGGAGAAAATGAAGAAAAGGTGGTGAGAATGTGCGGGAGGAGTGCTCATTGCTTTTTATGGCTATTTTCTGTTATGAGTGCTGAGCTGGCAAGGTGTATGTTGGCTCAATTAGGACCATTGGTCCCCACCTTCTTGGTCATCATGGCCTTCCTCGTAATCATCCCCTCATGACTGTGTCGGAGTTAACTCTTCCTTCCACTACATGTCCTTGGCATCTTATAATTGAGTTGATTGTGTGCACATGTGGGCGTCATATCGGTTGAGTGGAGACAAATAAATGAAGGTGGCCAAGTTCACTGGCCACCTTTCCCTCATTCAATCTCAACCATCTCATTGCCTTCATATGACTCCTAATTACACAAATGAAAATAGAAGTAACTTAGTTACTTACCTGTGATCCGAGTGTATTTGTTGTGAGGTGTTGTGGCTTTCTCTGTTGCATGCCTTCATTTTCCTTTATGTCTATTGTCTCTACTTGCAGATGTGTGGTTGTGTGCTTCTGCAGGTTCTTCTTTTGCTAGTGGTGAGCTGCATGTGCCTTTTCAACCTACATATGTGCACTCTCTTGCTGCTGGTGCTGGACTTCTATGGGATCACCTGCTATAGGAATTCCTACTCTTGCTGCTGGTGCTGGACTTCTATGGGATCACCTGCTATAGGAATTCCTACATGAGCTCCTGTAGTTGCTTCTCCCCTGGAAACATCAGCTTTTCCTTGTGCTTGGAGCTCAATAATAATGCCAGAGGTGTAATGAATGATGGAGAGATAATAGGTAAGCTTCAGGTAAGGTTATTGGTGCCTTTTCCTTCTTTTTTTATTTTTGTTTTTCTTTCAAAACTGGAAAACTATTTTTTTCTGTGTTTTTTTCTTGGACAAGAAAAAAATGATGCTTGGGGTGTGATGCAGGCTTGGAAATGATGGCAAGGAGGCTTGAAGGTGGTAAGAGGGATTATAGGTTCCTCATGAAGCTGTTCTTGTTCCTCAAACTGCCTCCTATAGACACTTTTGGCTCTCTGTCATTCCTACAGGAGCCTCCTATAGAAAACACAATGCCTCCTGTAGAAAACACAGTTTTAAAAGAAAAAGGTACAGTGGTGTGTAAGAGATGGCAAGAAATGATGGAGGAAGGTGTGAAGAAGATGAGATGGGTGCTAGTATGAATGTCAAGGTTCCCTTGGCGCCTACTTCTGCTCCTTGTAGTCCTCCTGCAAACCTACAATGCAAAAAAAATCATTTTTCTATCTTTTTTCTCTTTTTTTTTGAAAACAACTAGGGCGCCTCAGAGAGTTTTTCACCCTAATTTCCTACCCTGGGTGCCTCCAAGGGAGGTTTTCACCCAGGGATCTTATTCTTTCCTTTTTTTCCCTTTTTTTTTTCTTTTTTTTTTCACATCACTGGGCCGCCTCAGAAGAGGTTTTCAACCCAATGATGGGACTCAAGCGCCTCATGAAGGTTTTCACTTAAGTCCTTATTTTTTATTTTTTCTTCAGTGAGTGAGTGAAGTGAAAGCTAAGACATGCTCCACTACCGTCACTGTTTTATTCAAATCTTCAAACTCTTGCTTGGAGAGGGCTTTCTTGTTGACATTCAACCAATGTCTATTGACAAGCATGGGGATGGCTTCATCATGAGTGGTTGTGATCAAAATTGAACCATTGTCATTGCATTTATCCACAGTGTAGGGTCCCAACCATCTTGTCCTCAGCTTGCCTTTGAAATCCTTGTATCTTGAATCATAGAGTAGTGCCTAGTCTCCCTCTTGGAATTGCTTCTCCCTGATATTTCTGTCATGCCATATCTTTCTCTAAAGCTAAACTACCTTGGTATGGAGAAGGGATTGCAATTTGTATTCACCCAATCCATTTAGCTGAAGTAATCTCTCCTTCTGCGCATGGCTAAGGTCTAGGTCCAGCTGAGGCACCATCCTTAGGGTATTGAATTCAAACTCTATTGACAACAAAGCCTTCTTCCCACAGACCAGTTCATAGGGTGTGAACCTGGTGGTGGTTTTCCATGTTGCATTGTAGGCCCAGGTGACCTCAACTAATCCATCTGCCCAGTGTTTTCTGGTGCTACTCACTACCTTGGTTAGGATCCCTTCCAATGCTCAATTAGTGACATCCACTTGCCTATTGGCTTGTGGATGGTAAGGGGTGGAAGTCTTGTGATTAATCTTATGATGTGTGAGCAGGTCTTCAATAAGGTTGGAAGTGAACTAGCTACCTTGGTCTATGACCAACTCTCTTGGATACCTGAATTTGTAGAATATGTTTTCCCTAAAAAACTCAGCTACTTTTTCATCTATCACTACTTTGATTGCTTTTGTCTCCGCCCACTTTGTCAGATAGTCAGTGCACACAATGATGTATTGCTTTTTCTTTGAAGGGGGGTTGATAGGCCCCACAAATTCCATACCCCACTTATCAAACGGCTCAAAGGTCACTTGAGCTTGCATGGGCATTTCATCCTTTGAAGTGGGTTTCCCCATCCTTTGACACCTATCACACTAGCTCGTGTATCTTCTCACATCCTGATGAAGAGTGGCATAGTAGTAGCCTGCTTGCAATATCTTGAAGGCAATTCTTTTTGCTGCAAAATGACCTCCACAAGGCCCATCATGACAGGTCAAGAGGATGTCAAAGACTTCCTCCTTCCTGACACATCTTATCAAGATCTGATCTGTGCAAAGTTTGAAGAGATTTCCTCCAATCCAGGTTAAAGGGGAGATGATGGCTTATTGGGCCTTGACCCAGGTTCAGAAGAGTTATTTAACCAAACAAATCTCGTAGCTACCAACCCTTTCGACAACAGTCCATTGAGCGTGGACTGAGGTCTCACCCGAGGTAGCAGGGGAGGGTGCTGGAACTAGGTTTTTGCACCCTTAGGATGTCTTGATGTGTTTTGGAGGGGTCACGCCCCGTTTTGTGGCCTCGCGTCACTCTGCTTCCGTGTAGATTGGGATCAAGGAAAATCCTTCATACTTATTTATACTGCATTCATTACAGATCAGGTTTACTTCTTACAGTCTTTAAGCAAACATTTAATAGAAATATCTAATGCGCACACCCAGAATTGTTATAGATTTGCATAGACTCAGAATATAAGGATAAGCGCACAGAGCAAACAGATAAATAAACGAGAAGTTAACCAGATCTACAATATTTTAGAATCAACACAATATTTCAGAACCAAATTATCTTTTATTCAATTCTTTCACCAATACAACCAGATATTCCCTACACCCTCAGCTGCAAGGGTCCGTGCACATAGCTGCAAACTCTACCAGGCCTCTGTGCACACAACTGCAAAGCCTCTATCTACCAACCAACACCCTTGACTCGAACTTACAGACACTCCAAAACTCCTTGCCTCATAAACCCATTACATTTAAAATCAATAATGCATCTCAAAAACTAATTGCCTTCCAGCCATAGAGCCTTGCTCTATTTATACATTTCCATGGTCCACGGACCATGGGCAGGCCAACTCATTTTACATTATTTTTGGGTGGACAACCATTTGACTTAACTCATTACACTTCGCGCTCTGCATCTCACGGAGTCTTTACCATACCTTTACCCAAAATTCCGGGCTTTGAGCCCCAAAACCATTACACAGGACCTTCGCTACCCAATAGGCCCCCAACACAATCATCGTGACTCATCCCGAGTCACTCGGCTAGTGTAATATTTGCGTGAAGGTAAGTCAGAAACTTCTAGGCTTCGCTTGTACTTGCAGCAAACTCTTCTGCCATCCCCTGTACCTATTCTACGCAAGCAGTCGACACATCAGGCTCTGTTTCAGCTGCTTCGCTGGTTGCATATTCTACCTGCATGTGTGCCACCTTGCGCTCAATAGCAGTAGAAACCATAGATGCCTCATCAAGCCATGGCTGGAGATGATCTTTAATCACTTCTTCCTTCTGTTGAGCAACATCAGCTTATATCTTCAGGGCTTGGGCCTCCCTCATCTTGGCCAGGCATTGCGTAATAGCAACCATCTGCGTGGTTCCTCTAACATTATCATAGGCTTGCTGGAGCTCCTTTGCCTCTGTTTCCAGTTGCTGTAAGTTTGGACCTTCCTGGAGTGAAGTAAGCGTAATAAGTGACTGAGCCGACAAGTTGGTGCACTCCTTCATGGAACATGTGATCATTTTCCACCTAGAGTTAATGATGCTTTTGCGCTGCTCGGTGACCTCTGGTGGCATCGAAGGTTGTACCTGTAGTTTTAGCTCGGCGATCTGCAAGCTGAGATCCAACTGAATCCTCACAGCCTCCTCCTTTGCTTCATGGAACCCACTATACAGCTTGTGGATTTGCATGCCAACGGGAAACTTGGCTGCAATCTCCAGCTTAGGGGCACACGAACATGCTTCCCCTACAATTTGCTCCAATTTCTGACTCTGTGTGACAGCTTCATCCCATTGGAGGCTCAACTGTTTTATATTAATTCTCTGTTCACTGAGTACCTGTTCCACGCGTCCTTCCTTGGTGCGGAGCTCCATCGTGGCACTGCCCTGGAGCTGGTACAAGCTTTCGTGCGGGAGGGCAGTTAAATTTAATCAAAGCCCTGTAAGCCGTCCTACCACAGCTATGTCTGCCGCATTTTCTATTATTAGTGCTCCTACTGGATTCGTGATGGTATGAGCCATTTGGGCCTTCAGCAGCTACTCAGTGGCTAACATACCCATAACCCCATGAGTAGCGATGGTTCTCATCTATGCTGCCCATGTCCCAAGTTCCTGTATCTGCTTGCGGAGTGCCCCCAACACAATATCTTGCTCCGACATGGCCTCGTCGATTGCTTCCGGGGTGACTTCGCGAACTGTGTCCACTATGTCACCTAGGTTGCTTTCAGTAAATGTGGTCATTCCTTCATCGCCCTTAGATGCCTTCGCCTTCTTCCGCGTCTTTGTCCATTCAGTCGACTGCGGCTGTTTTAAGGGTGCACCCGTAGTAGTTGGTGGTGTTCCTTCCGTCCCTATACTCGGGGCCGTCTCGGTGGGCACCTTCGGACCACTTTCATCCTTTGTTGTCGCAGACCCTCCTACTGGTGCCTTGCCTTGTGAAGTCTATGCCGCCTCCTGGGCCGCCCATACTTCTGCAGCATGTTGTTCATTCCTCTTTTGTTGTGCAGCATGCTTAGCTTCAACCTTTTGTTTTTTAATAGCGACCTCATCGCGCCCCACCATATCTGGTCTACGCCATTCTGTTGGCTAGGTATCCAATACTGCATCGATAGCTTCATCGATAGCAGTGAAAGGAAGTGTGGTCCACGTCTGGTCAGGGTCCTTGCGTGCCCAGATGTAGACAAAGTGCATGTCTGCTTTAAACTTGGTGATGTGATTCACACTATCATAAATTTCAATGGATATATGGGGTTGTTGGTTGATCCATTGTTAGACATTTTCAGCCATCAATATCCAAAAAATCTTGATGCCTTGGATTCTTGCAGCATCCTTAGTCGCCCAAAGTGACACATATTTGGTAGCTTCTGGCCAATCCTAGTCCAAAGAGGGAAACTGGCTGTCTTCGGGTAATTCACTGGTAACTAGCATGATGGACAACAGTAGCCACACGTAGTGGAATGTCTTGCCCTCCACTTGGACCTCCCTATAGCTGTTCAAGAACTTTTCGCAGAGGAACTGCGCCCAATTGAACCGTTCCCCTGCTGCACATTGCTTAGCTAACACGACGACTATCGTTGGAACCTCATTGCTGTGGCATTTCCGCATCACTTTCCTTGCCGGCATCTGGGTAGAAAATTGGACCGCTTTATCCAAAATATTGTGAATAGTATACCCTCACTACCCTTTCTCCAGCTGGTATTTCTTTTTTAGGGTTTCTGTCATTGTCACATCACCACTCTTATCAATGATTTCCCTGGGGTCTCTTCCTTCACAGGGGAGCTGTGAGATCCTATGAATGAGTTTTGCCTTGACGTGGACAGGATTATCTATCCATAAGTAGACATCATGTACCAGGTAGAGCAGTTTTCTGATGACCAATATTGTAATAGGGGGCTGGAGAAACTGGTGAATGGACAGGAGACAGAGCAACCCGATTTTCTCCACCTTTCGTAGCCATTCCTTTGGTTGAAGTGTGGTAATCGTCCCTTCCACTCTTTGCTCCATTAGTTCACTAATCACCAAATAGGGAAACTTTTATGTATCTACAAGGTCCTAGTCTTCAAACTTCATCGTCAAAACACGGTCAATCACTGTGCCTTCAACTGGAACCCCTTTTGGAAGAGACGAGGTGATGAGTATGTTGTCTACATCATCCATATTTATAGGGACCTTAGCCTTCCCTTTGCATGGAGGAATATACTTGGTTCGTTAGACTAGCTGGATATTGGTGTTGCCTTCCTTGTTTGGGTTTATTTCTTTGACATAGGTCAAAGATCCCTCTTCCTCCTCGTCGCTTTCAACTGTAACAGCTTTGCCCTTTTCTTCCATTGTGAGCCCTCTAAATCACAGATGTCACGGAAACCTCCTTACTGGTTCTAGTATCTGTGGGTCCTTCTTGGGATGTGGCATCCTAGGTGATTTAGGGATTTCTGCTACCTGTGGTGTAGGATTCTGTGGAGCCTCCTTGGTGGTTGCTATTGACCTGAGTAATGACTCTCACAATTCCTTCAACATTTCCTGAAACCACGAGCATTATTTCAGTAGTTCTTCATTCATATTTCTTTTCTTGGTTGGAACCCAAGGCATCCAATTCGTCAAATGATCAAGCTTTGTTGCCCCTTCACTTGTTTATTATATATGACTTCAAATTCAAATTTAGCTTTTCTCCCTATTCATGGCTCATTAATGCGATCTTGGCGGTTGCCCTTATGCCTTAATTGCCTTCCACCCACTCCTTGGTGTCTTAAATAGGACATCTTATCATGAACAGTAACTGCAACGGTCGCCTTCCATCCTTTCCCTGTGGTAGCACAGCCCTTGGTACATGGATACATCCTATGCATTTGACTGGCCTTGCATGCCACAATCAAATCGCGCAGCTTTCCTGCGTCCTATTTTATAGTCACGTGTCCTCTTCCAACTGCGTGAAGCACTGAGACTGGGCCTCCTATGAATAGTCAAGTGGTCTCACCCATCGTGTGAGCCTTCCGCTTCCCTATTAGCCCGAGCTGCGAGCACCCTTAGTGTTCCTTTAAGTCTGATAGTGTATTGTGGTCTATGCTCCCTTGTGCCTAGGCTGTAGTCACAACCATGCTAGCAGGGTCGTGGCTTGTCCTAGTAGTGTAGGAGAGTCGACCAGGTCCGGTCCCCTCAATGGCTCTTTCACGTAGTTCGTGTGGGTGACATCTAATTTTATTTTATCAATTTCTTCATCCAGCCTCGCACTTTCTTTTCATAGTATGGCCCTCGTTTCCTCTAACTTGAAAAGTTTCATTTTTCCGTGTCGAATGGCTTCCCATAACTATCGAATCCCTTCACGCAAGTCTTCGTGTTCAGGTCAGAATGTAGGGGTATTGGCCCATCCAGCTGTGGATAGAGTTCCCTTGGCCCCTTCTTCTTTGTTTTCTATCTTATCGACCCAGCGAATCGTTGTGGCATGTAGCTTCAATTGGTGTGATGGGTGCACAACATACAACCTACTCTTCGTTGTAGATGGGTGGCTTCCCTGGTCCATCATGGCATGCCCTAACTGTGGTCGCCACGCATGTCCTCCAATCCGTACCTGAAACTGCCTACTATCACCGCACTTCTTCCTCCTCAACGTTCGTCATGCACACCACCCTGGTGTGATTATCGTGTGTGACACCTCTTCTATTTCCCCTGATGGCTTTGGTCTTATGGTTTAAGTTTATCCATGAGTGACAAAATCCTCCCCCATTGTTGTGTCATGGTTCGCTAGCTGTTGTCGTGCCTCCATTGTCATGCGTCGTAGTGATATATTCATCATGTTACAGTTGAGTGTTGTAACTTCATGCAATCGGTTATGCCATCGTTCGATCTCCTTGTCTAAATCCAAGGTGCAGGAACTATCAAGCTCCCAGAAGATTCTTCCATCCTCTCTAGGATTCACCCAATCCTAATCTTGCATTATTATCTGGTAGATGCAGTCCAGTTCCTCATCACTATCCTCGTCACGCAACAGTTCAGTGTAGTGCTCTCCTTTAGCTGGGTCCAATGGAACTATTACCCATAGTGACTTCTTTTCAAACGTCATTTTCCGTCTTTTTAAGTTGATGACCCCATTCATGTCCGTGGCCCAATCGATTCCTAGCAATGCATGGTAGGGATTACTTTCATCAACAATTTCTATTACCTCAAAGGCAGTCTCTATACTTACACCTTCAATGTCCACTATCACTCCTTGCAGTCAACCCATTAGTAAGATCTTTTGGTGGTTGGCCATCCTTAGTTGAATAGGAGACCACTATAGTGCAGGCTTACCCATGCGTTCCCACGTTTGCTTAGGTAACACATTCGCATCAGACCCTAAATCCAGAACGACCTAGTCCGTCTCATACTCGCCAATTTGCGTGGTCATTCGCATGTCCCATTTGGTGCGTAAAGCATGTCTTCCCAGTTTCTGGACTACACGCGGCTCACCCAATCCTACGCACTTAGTGATCAACTCTTGTAATCCTTTAATGGCTTTACTGTCACGGAGCAGCTTCATACATGTCTCTAAAAAGGTAGTAAGCACCTTCCCAAGTTGTCAGCTAACCTCACGATCCACTCATACAACTCTGTTGGGAATGTCATGAAGAAGATCTCTTCCTCTGATATCCGCGGATTTCTATTTTCTTGAACCACAAACTCGTGAAGCTTCTAATACAACCAATCTTCAAGCTCTTTCTTTGTAGGATTCCAGTGTTCCGAGATCAAACATCCCTTAGGCAGATCCCAATCCCAGAAACGGAACCATTTGTTGGCTTATTGGGGCCTGACCCAGGTTCAAAAGAGTTATTTAATCAAACAAATCCCGCAGCTACCGACCTTTTCGGCAATAGTCTGCGGAGCGCGGACTGAGGTCTCACCCGAGCTAGCAGGGGAGGGTGTTGGAACTAGGTTTCCACACCCTTGGGATGTCTTGATGTGTTCTGGAGGGGTCACGCCCTGTTCTGTGGCCTCACGCCACTCTACTTCTGCGTAGATACGGATCAAGGAAAATTCTTAATACTTATTTATACTGCGTTCGTTTCAAATCAGATTTACTTCTTACAGTCTTTAAGCAAACATTTAATAGAAATATCTAATGCACACACCTAGAATTGTTATAGATTTGTATAGACTCAGAATATAAGCATAAGTGCACAGAACAAACAGATAAATGAACTAGAAGTTAACTAGATCTATAATATTTCCGAATCAACACAGTATTTCAGAAACAAATTATCTTTTATTCAATTCTTTCGCCAATACAACCAGATCTGCCTTGCGCACTGAGTTGTAGGGGTCTGTGCACATAGCTGCGGACTCCACCAAGCCTCTATGCACACAGCTGCAGAGCCTCTATTTACCCACCAACACCCTTGACTCAAACTTACAGACACTCCAAAACTCCTTGCCTCATAAACCCATTACATTTTAGATCATTAATGCATCTCAAAAACTAACTGCCTTCCAACCATAGAGCCTTGCTCAATTTATACATTGACACATTTTACATTATTTTTGGGTGGACAAACCTTTGACTTGGCCCATTACACTTCGTACTCTGTGCATTTCGCAGAGTATTTACCATACCTTTACCCAAAATTGTGGGCTTTGAGCCCCAAAACCATTACATAGTACCTTCGCTACCCAACAGGCGCTTTACCTTACTATCTTGCTCTTCTATTTTAATAATAGGTGTGGTGGGAACTGTGCTGAAACCAAATAGTTTGCTATATCAGCGAACCATGGAGAGTGTACTGATATAGAAAATAGGTGTTCGTCTAGAATTTGGTCATCAACCATTACTTCTTCACCTGCAGGAAAATTCACTCTAGATAAAAAGTCAGCAACAACATTTTCTTTACCAAGATTTTTAATAATTGTCAAATCAAACTACTGCAGTAAAAGCAACCATCTAATAATGCGAGCATTTACATCTGGTTTGTTCATTAAATATCTAATTGTAGCGTGATCAGTGTGCACAAAGGTTTGATAGCCTATGATGTAATGTCTGAATTTGTTTAATGAATGCACGACAGCTAGGAGTTCCTTCTTGATCACTCTATAGTTTAACTCTTCCTTTGACAAGTTTTTGCTTAGAAAGTAAATGGCATAAGGTAGCTTTCCATCAATTTTTCCTAAGGATGCTCCTATCGCTTTGATCAAGGCATATGTGTGAATGTGAAATGGTAGGGCCCAGTTTGGGCCTTTGACAATTGGGGTAGTCACTAACTTGCTCTTCAAGGTATTTAGGTCTTCTTGACAGTTTTCCGACAATATGAACTCAACAGTTTTGCATAAGAGTCCAAACAAAGGAGAGGCTAGCTTGCTAAAGTCTTTAATGAATCTCATGTAATATCCAGCTAAGCCTAAGAAAATTCTGACATCTCTCACCTTTTGAGGAGGTGGGACCCTTTGGATGATGGCAATTTTGTTGGGGTCCACCTGCAGTCCTTGTTGAGATAATGCATGACCTAGCACGGTCCCTTCAGTCATCAAAAATTCACATTTTTCCAAACTGAGGGACATGCTCATTTCAATACACTTATCTAGAACTTTTCCTAGGTTAGATAAAGCTTCCTGGAAGTCAGAGCCATAAGGAGTAAAATCATCCATGTATATTTCTATTGGATCATGAACCAATTCAGAAAATATACTCAATACCGCTCTTTGGAAAGTGGTTGGAGCATTGCACAACCCAAAAGGAAGAACCTGGTATGCAAAGGTACCCTAAGGACAAGTGAAATCGGTCTTATCTTGGTCTTCTGGGCTGATTTGAATCTGATTGTACCCACTAAACCCATCTAGGAAAGAGAAAAAAAAATTCCCTGCCAGACCATCTAACACTTGATCTATGAAAGGTAAAGGAAAATGGTCCTTTTTAGTGGCTTTTTTCAATTCCTGATAGTCGACAAAGATTCTCCACTTACCATTTTTCTTTGGCACTAGCACCAAAGGAGAGACCATTCATTATCAAAATGGGATAGATGAATCTTGCATCAAGCAATTTCTGCAGTTATTCCTTAACAATATCTTTAAGTGCTGGATTCATCCTCCTTTGAGGTTTCCTGACTGGTTTGCAATCTTCCTTGATGTATATATGATGAGTACATACTGAAGGGTGCACTCCCTTCATCTCCTTATAATTCTAGGCAAAGGAATTTAGATGTTTTCTCAGCATGCTACATAGCCCTTCTCCTAGGAAGTAGATAGGGATGGATTGATTTTCAATGTTCTTCCTTGGTCAAACTCTACATTTTTAACACAGAGAGGAATGTGTTAGAAAATTATATATTACAGAGCAATGGAACACATAAAATATTGCAAAAATATAAACACAGAAAACGCATAAAACAAGGGAGACACAGATATATGTGGTTCACCCTGTTTGAGCTACGTCCACGGAGAAACAACCAGTCCTTCCTTTTATATTATTCAGCAAACTGAAGAGATACAACCTACAATAGATCCACTGTAACACCCTCTTTGCTTTCAATCTCCTCTCGCTTCCTCACTCGGAATATAGATATATCTAGACGCAATACAATTCCCTCATATATAGTGAGGGGTTACCTTCTAGGGAAAAAAACCATAAATTAAACATAACTTCTACCATCAGATCATCCGCCTAATGAACGGCCCAGATTAACTAGAAATTACTAGACTTTTACAAGGCAATTTTACATCTATTTTTAGCTTCGGGGGCGTTGCCCCAAACCTCTTCCGGGGGACCGCTAGCCCTCGGACCCCCCAACCAAGGGAAATTAGCCCCCCTAGACTCTTGTGGGGGGGGACAAGTCCCCCGCACACCCCCCCGCGCAGAGGGGTGTACAGTCTTCTTGGGGTATACATCCGGCTAAAACCTTTGAATATAGAATATAATCAGGCTCCACACCCAACAATATCCCACTTGGAGACTGATTATAGCAACTGCACTGCTACTTCATTTGTTAGACAATGACTCCACTTTGGACCTGGTTGTTTCTCATTTTCTTCATCATACTTGAAGACCAATTGAAAATGAGCAGATTATCAGCTTCTCCCTGGTTACAACTTTTGTTAACATATCTGGAGGATTCTTGCTAGTGTGTAACTTTTCCAGCTTCAACTGTCCATCTTCCAATGCTGACCATATGAAATGCTACTTGAGTTGTATATGTTTAGTCTTGGAATGAAATGTAGAGTTCTTTGCAAGATGTATGGCACTCTGGCTATCACTGTATAACCTGCCCAACTCCTGCTTCTTACCTAATTCATCCAGAAACCTTTGTAACCCAATAATTTCTTTACTAGCCTCTGTAGCAGCAACATACTCCACTTCTGTTGTTGAGAGTGCAACAACATTTTGCAGTTTTGAGACCCAACTGACAGCTATTCCACCTACAGCAAACACATATCATGTAGTGCTCCTCTTGTTATCTCTGTCACCTGCCATATATGCATCAACATATCCTTGTAGAGCAATGTTTGAACCACCCAAGCATAATGCTTGATTTGTGGTACCTCTCAAATACCTGAGAATCCACTTCACTGCCATCCAATGTTCTTTTCCTGGATTGTTCATGTACCTGCTTACAACTCCTACTGCATGTGCAATATCAAGCCTTGTGCAGACCATTGCATACATTAAGCTTCCAACTGCTAATGCATATGGAACTTTAGACATATGATCCATTTCTTCCTGATTCTTGGACACACCTCCTTACTTAATTTGAAATGGCTAGCCAAAGGTATACCAAGTGGTTTTGCATTCTGCATATTAAACCTTTTCAACACCTTTTCTATGTACTCACTTTGAGACAATGTTAATTTGCGATTCTTCTTGTCTCTAGTTATTTTCATACCAACTATTTGTTTTGTAGCACCCAAATCCTTCATTGCAAATGAGTTTGCCAATTTCCTTTTGAGCACATTTATTTCCTACGTGTTAGAATGATCCGAATGGAAAATGGAATCAACCCATGGTACTCATCCACCCATATTATTCATCAACCCATGGAATTTACCCATGGTATTGAAAATGGCATTGGCCCGTGGTATTGTAAAATCCACCCATGGTATTCATTCACCCATGGAATTGACCCGTGGTATTGTAACTGAAAAATACTATAAGTAACAAGTCACATTTTGTAAAAGGAGATTGTCCGCCACAATGTAGCCTTTATAGTTCAGAGGCATGTAGCTGCCACATCTCTCCTCAGTGACAAGCTACCATCAACCTAGCTAGTTTATTTCCATTTCTGGTTGTAAGCATATTTTAGTATTTTCCATTAATGAAATGAAGTATTATTTCCGCTGCATCTCAGTATTTATGGTTATCTCATCTCTGTATTTATGGTTATCTCTGTAATTTGTTGTGCTCCTGGTTAAAAGTATTATTTCCGCAACATATTTGTGTATATGGTTATCTCTATATTTTGTTACATTCTTGTTTAAATCCGGGGCATTATCCTCATTTTCTTCTAGCAATTCAAGTTTTCAGATCTTGGGGGTCTCTCCCCCCAAGATCCATTTCAATCTTTCAGATCTTGAGGGCCTCCCCCAAGATCTGGATCATAGAACCTGCAACAGGCATGTCATCTATATACAATAACAATATAATATAGCTGCTATCATTTTGCCTTTTGAGATAAACACAATGATCAGAGTGACATCTAATATAACCTTGTTCAGACATAAACCTATCAAATTTTAGATACCACTGCCTTGGAGCCTATTTTAAGCCATACAAGCTCTTCTTCAACCTGCACACTAGTTTCTCCTTCCCTTTTACCTCATATCCTTGTGGCTGCTGCATATATATCTCTTCCTCCAAATTCGCATGGAGAAAGGTTATCTTTACATCTAACTGCTCAAGATGCAAATCTTCAGCTGCTACTAGACTTAGAATAGTTCTTATTGAAGTCATTTTCACAACAGGAGAAAATATCTCATCAAAGTCTATACCCTTTTTCTGTGCAAACCCTTTCACCACAAGTCTAGCTTTATACCCTTTTCTACCTCCATATTCTTCCTTCAACTTGTAAACCCATTTATTCTGCAATGTTGTTTTACCTGCAGGCAACCTGACTAAGTCCCAAGTCTAGTTATGTGCGAAGGAGTCCATCTCTTCTTTCATGGCTTGGTCCCACTTCTTCCTGGTTTCTACCTGCACTGCTTCTTCATAACATTCTGGTTCACCAGAATCAGTCAACAATACATAATATAATGAAGGAGAGTATCGTTCAGGGGGTCTACTTATCCTGGTAGATCTTCTAACACCACTTTCAAGTGTTTGAGGTGCTTGTTGCTGTTGTGGTTGTTGTTTTCGCTGTTGATCATTATGATTTTCAGGCGCCATCACCTTTTCTGTGATCTCATCAAGCACTATGTATTCTCTTTTTTCTTTTTCCTATTTCTTTTCCTGCAGTTGATCTTTATAAAAAACCTTTTCCGTGAATATTACATCTCTGCTCCTAATGATTTTATGTTTTTCATAATCATTAAAACGATAACAAAAATCATTAACACCATATCCAGTAAAAGTACATTTCTTTGATTTTGCCTCAAGCTTTGTTCTATTTTCTTTGTTAATGTGGAAAAAGGCTTCACAACCAAAAGTCATTAAAAAAGAGTAGTTCACCTTTTTACCTTTCCATGCCTCCTCTAGAACACCACCATCCAAGAAACTTGAAGGCCCTTTGTTTATTAGATAAACAGCAGTATCTATAGCATCTACCCAAAATTGCAAAGGCAATCCTACATGCAATCTCATCCACCTTGCACGCTCCATGATTGTCTTATTCATCCTTTCTGACACACCATTTTCTTGTGGTGTTCCTGGAACTGTCTTCTCTCTGCAAATTCCATTCTCAGAACAATACCTATCAAACTCGTTGCTGCAATATTCACCTCCATTGTTTGATCTGAGACACTTCAACATTTTTCCTATCTGATTTTCAACCAAAGCTTTCCATTTCTTGAAAGTATCAAATACATCAGATTTATTTCGAATACAATAAATCCAGGTTTTTTTGGTTACATCATTAATAAAATTAACATAATAATGAGAGCCACCAAGAGATAATACCTGAGCAGGTCCCCATACATCTGTATGCACAAGCTCTAATTTTTCACTCTTCTTTTCTTTCCCAACTCTAAGGAATCTGACTCTCTTCTATTTTCCATAAACACAATTCTCACAGAATTTTAAATCAACATGCTTCAAACCTAGCAACAAATTTCTTGAGTGAAGAATCTGCATCCCCTTCTCACTCATGTGCCCAAGCCTATGATGCCACAATGTCGTATCTTCTCCTGTAGAGGTTAAAGCATTAACAGAATTAGAAATACCATTGCATAAATACAATGTACCAACCTTTCCTCCTTTCGCTATTATCAGAGATCCTTCAGTGACCTTCCAGGTTTTATCTGTGAAAGTAGTTACACAACCTTCACCTCCCAACTGCCCTATTGAAATCAGATTTTTCTTCAGATCTGGAACATGCCTTACCTCCTTTAATAGCCACTGATTTCCATTTTGCTATTTTATGAAAAATGTACCCATTCCAACGATTTTACAGGGTTTATTATCACCCAATCGAACCTGTCCAAACTCTCCTTGAACATAATCATGAAAATGTTTCTTATCAGGTATGGCATGGAATGAGGCCCCTAAATCTACCACCCAGGCATCAATAATATTTTCTAAAGAAAGAATCAAAGTATCTTGCAACACACCACCTGTTACATTCGTTTCATGATTAGTTTCTTGTTGCGCGTCTCCTTCTTTTCCCTTCCGAGATTTGCAGTCTTTCTTCAGGTGTCCTTTCTTCTCGCATTTCCAGCACACTATCCACGATTTGGACTTGGATCTGACTTTTCTTGACTTACTGCGATATCCAGGGCTCTTTCCTCTTTCCATTTTTCTTACCCTAGTCTCTGCAGTCAAAGCATTACCTGATGTCTCACGGAAGCTTTTTCATCGCATTTCCTCGCTAAGGATTGCACCGACAACCAAGGAAAATTTTAATAACCACCCTAAATTTATGTGTATAATAAATGGGCTAATCCCCATGATACATAGGAAAAATGGGAGGTGATTTTATCAATAATATAATATGTATATATAATTATTTTGGCGAATCTCTCACCAGATTATATTATCTTGTACAGCGATGGAGAATATTTTACTGAATTATAAAATCTTGTATGATCATGGCAAATCTTTTACTGAATAATCAAACGTTGTGAAGTCTTGGCGAATGTTTTGTTAAAGTATGAAGCCATATATGATAATAAGAAAACATATTCAGTAAACTATAATATACTAACGTACATGTTTGGAAAAAAGAAACATAATTTTCTCTTCCTACAAACAATGTTCCAAGTTTCAATGGTCGTGTTTTTCAAGGTTCTTACAATACACTCTTTCATATCCTTCTATTAGTTTTGATAATATTCCACAACAAAGTTCTTGTAAGTGTTGATATTGACCATGAGTTCTGTCAAGGTAGGAGAGATTAATATTTTCTCTACAAATTTTGTCAAGCTACCACTTTTTTTCAAGTTATCAAATTTCTTTCTTATTCCATAGACTCCAACTACGGGATAAAAAAAAAAAAAAAAAAAAAAAAAAAAAAAAAACACATCAAGTTTGTTTACCCCAACACACCAACAAGTAGCAAGCCCCAACTATATTATATAAGAAAGTATTAGGTATCCCAAAGGCTTGAAGGGGATCTAATTGAAAGAAGTGACCATTGTGAGAAGCCTTCCAATCAATATATGAATATACAAATGTAGATTTATTATTATTATTTTAATTGGAAATATTCAATTAAATAATAAAATTTAATTACGTCTCTCCCAATCTAAATTGCTTATTAGCATAATTCACTAGCCTCATATGTCTCGCATTTTTTAACAGCTTTATAACATGTAGATTAATTTCCTTTTTGGTGAATAATCTTCACCTTTCAGGAAAATATGGTGCAATGGCTCCAACCCCTACAGATCATTAGGACAAACTAAAAATAGAAGATGAAAGGTTGTACAAACCAGCTTACTTTTCAAACAACTAATCCAACATCAATACCTAAAATTTTTCATGAAGATATCATATTGAGAATGTTTGAAAAATGGTGGGAAATCTTCAGCCAGGGTGATACAGAAAGAGTGATAAGGTTTCACTGTTTTGAATTTTTTTTTGTTAGATCAGAAAAACCAATATTAATGGAGATATTGGTATTTTTTACTAAATTTTGTGAAGTGACTAAATGTAGCTTTAACCATTCACCTTAAGATGCTTTTAAAATATAATTTCCTAAGTCTATTTAGTATCTTCATTATCATGAAAACCAACCTATACCCATCTTAACTCCACATCTACCACTCTTAGAGGGATGAAATCTATTTATCCCTCTGAGCACTTGGTAGACCTAGAATTAAGATGGATCTATGATGATAGAATTTCCCCTTTAAATAGTCTATGCTCACAACAATACCATGGTATTACCATGGGTCAATACCATGGGTTATCATAAACTTGGAGTTTAAAAATTACTATTAGTAATTTATAAAAATTAATAAAATTAATAATTGATTTTTATTTTATTTTTTATTGTAACCAAGTTAAAATGTTTAACATACATTAAATTACAACATCCATTTTTACTCTTGATCCACCAAACCCTGAGAGGGATCAAATATTTTTTTCACTCTATGCTAGTTTGCATATCATGATATTTGATCCCTCTCGTGGCTTAGTATATCTAGAGTAAAGATGGATCTATGCTAGTTTAATTCCCCCTTTATATAAGCTACATTCCACGTGAATACCATCGGCCAATACCATGTGCCATTTTTATTTTTATTAATACTAATATTAGGGTTAATAATGTTTTTTTGCATGGTATTAAAAATAATCTAGCCCATGGTATTTGGCCCATAGTATTTAGTCCATAGGTTTCACCTAAATATAACGCATTTTTTGAGTGTCCTTAAATATAAGGTGACTTATGGAGTAAATATAAAAAATTGTTTTAATTATTTACCATACCTCTCGTTTCTTTATATTTTTATTAATTTACCATACCTCTTTTACAAATATGGTATTTGGCCCATAGAATTCACTTAAATAAAACCTCTATTTTTAGCCTTCATAAATAGAAAGAGGGTTATGGACTAAATATAAAAAGAGGTTTTATTTATTTACCATACCTCTAATTTATTTATATTTTTATTTATTTACCATCCCTTTTGAGTAAGTATAAAAAGAGGATTTATTTATTTACCATACCTCCACTTTATTTATATTTTTATTTGTTTACACCATTGCATATATATAAAGTGACTTATGGAGTAAATATAAAAAATGTTTTATCTATGTACCATACCTCTCATTTATTTATATTTTTATTAAGTTACTATACCTCTTTTATAAATGTGGTATTTTGCCCATGGGATTCACTTAAATAAAACCTATTCTTGAAAATTAGGGCGAATGGAAGGCTGTAACTCCTAATTTGAAGGGCTAAATTTACCTTTCTTACCCTCTCCTTTAAAATAAGGTGGGCTAACCTCCATACCTAATTTTTTTATAAAATAAATTTGAGGCGATTTGTAAAAATGTACTATGATACAAAATATTCGCCCACTAAAAATTTAAAACCCCTTAATTTCTCCAAAGGGCGAAAATTCGCCCCTAAAATTTTCCATGCCGACAACATCATCAAACTTTAAAGTACTAGATCCAGAGACAAAGTTACCAATGGCCATAACTAAGCCATTCCAACTTTTTGGCAATGAGCACAGAAATAACAGAGCCCTAACTTTATCATCAAAATTTACCGTTACAGAACTTAACTGACTTGTAACTATATTAAAATTATTTAAATGGTCTGCAACAGATTCACCTTCTAACATCTTCATATTAAATAAACGCTTCATAAGAAATACCTTATTTGAGGCCGAGGGTTTTTCATATAATTTGGCCAATGCCGACATTAAACCCTCTATTGTCGTTTCCTTTAAATGCTACTGACACCACTAGGCACAGCCATATTGTTCCAAGTGCCTTTCTGTCGAGAATATCCCATTCTATGTCTGTCATACTCATCGGCTTCTTTATATTTCCGCTCAATGGTAGGTACAGATCTCTCTGATACAAATAATCTTCCATTTGCATCTTCCATAGATGGTAGTTTTAGCCATTGAATTTTTCGACCCTAAGCCTACCATCTTCTGCCATTTCTCCCACTTGAACCAGGAACCCTCCTCTCCTGCGAGTTTATCAGCCAAATAGACCTTCAGTTCTAATACCAATTGTTAGAAAATTATATATTACAGAGCAATGGAACACATAAAATATTGCAGAAATATAAACACAGAAAATGCATAAAATAAGAGAGACATAGATATACGTGGTTCACCTAGTTTGGGCTACGTCCATGGAGAAACAACCAATCATTCCTTTTATATTATCCAAAAAACTGAAGAGATACAACCTACAGCAAATCCACTGTAAGACTCTCTTCGCTTTCAATCTTCTCTCTCTTCCTCACTTAGAATAAAGATATATCTAGACATAATACAATTCCCTCATATATAATTAGGGGTTTCCTTCTCGAGAAAAAAACCCTAAATTAAACATAACTTCTACCATCAGATCATTCGCCTAATGAACGGCCCAGATTGACTAGAAATTACTAGACTTTTACAAGGCAACTTTACATCTATTTTTAGCTTCGGGGGCGCTACCCCGAACCCCCCCCCCCGCGAGCAACCACTAGCCCATGGAACCCCTAGCCAGGGGGGATTAGCCCCCCCAGACCCCCACGGGGGGGACAAGTCACCCCCACACCCTCCCACGTGGAGGGGTGTACAGTCTTCTTGGGGTATACATCCGGCTTAAACCTTTGAATACAGAAGATAATCAAGCTCCCCACCCAACAGAATGGGGTTGGCCACACAAATATCAGTTAAGGGATTGTTTTGGGTTTCTATTACTATGTCTTCTAATGGTGATGCACTGGGAGATGGATTCTGAATCAAATTTTCAATCATATCATCCTCATCTTTCTGTTTTCCTCCCATGGCGATTTCCAATGTGCAAAGTGGTGTAGAATAAACTTCATACTCATCCTCCTTCTCCAACCAGATAGGTAGATCATGTTCTAGTAAGGGTTGAGCAGGAGGATATAGGGTTAATTACTTGCACATGTGCCCATTCTTTATGGTCATGTTCCCAGCTCGGCAGCTGATGTAGGTATTAGTTGTAGCCAACCAGGGTCTTCCTAGGATGAGAGGATACCCAATGAGCTTTCCCTTTGGCTGGAGGGTACTCCCAAGAATCAATGGAAACCATCACATCTTCTGCAATCCCCTCAGGGGTCACGGTGGAGCAGTCTGCTAGCTGCAGCACTGTTGTGGTCTTCCTCAAGGAGTCTTGGAGATTAAGTTTGAGCATTGTGTCCTTTGTCCTCACATTAATGGAAACTCCCATATCAATCAAGGTATGTGGAACCATTGTGCCATTGATGTGGATATCAACTACTAGGCTTCCAGGATCCAGATATTTTGGACAGATTATCTACCTCAACAACAGGTCGAATATTTTTCCTATGACATTGATGGTTGGGGCATCTCTCTTGCGCCTTCCTGGATGCCTAAAGCACTTCTCTTTGATCAACCTATTATAGATAAGCACAACTTTTATGGCTTGGAGAAGTAGTATCTTCACACATAGATGTTTCAATACTCCAAGGAGTTCAGTTTCTTCTGGGGTAGGCTAGATTGTCATGGATAGTCTCTTAGGAAAGGGTGGATTTGCTTTAGGTTTGCTTTCCTCTTTATCTTCCTCAACCTCCCTAGGTGGAGGCTAGCTATCTGGGAGAACTTTCCCGGTTCGCAAGTTAATTTTTTAAATCTCCTCAACATAAGTTGGGCATGATGGTTCCCCACTATACACTTGTTGAGCCTTTCTGTTGTTTGGGTTCGAGTTTGGGTGGGCAGGCATTTGGGGTTTCCTTGGTGGAGCAGAAGGTAATGGTTGTGGTTGGGCAGGTGGTGGAGGAAGAAGAGTAGGAAGAGAGTTGTATTGGGGCCTCCACCCCTGATGAGATGCATTCCGCTGGGGTTGCGGCTGAGCATAGGGTTGAAATGAATGGGCGGCTAGTTAGGCATGATATTGAGATGTGAAGGACCAAGGAGGAGGCATGGACCAGGAAGGATGAGGATGGGGACCCCAAGAAGGTATGGAGGTGACTTGGTTGGGGTGGTAGTATGCCTGAGATGTCCCTTGCATCCCTTGCTAGTATTGTCTAGGTCCAGGCGACCTCCTTTGGTTTATGTAATAGATCTATTCAGTGGCTCCTTCGGACCCTTAGTATACAGCTTTAAGTCCGAGAAAGCAAGGGAACTTATCTGTAGAATGATTTTATTCATAGACTAAATAGTCCTCTATAGATTTCAATGGGCATTCATTCTGAGGATGCCTCCTGGTGCATCTAGGGCAAAAAATGGCCAAAGCCCTCTCTGTTTTCTCTTGTTTTCTTTTGATATGTAAAGTATCCATTTGCATGGCAAGATTCTGCAGCATCTCACTCTTGAAGTCTTCCAGCATGCTTCCAATTTCCCCTTTAATGGATGAATTGGAAGAAGAGGTACTGGCTATGGGTTGACTCCCCCTACCTTTATTTCTAGCTGCTCTAGAATGGTTTCTGAAAATAGTCTTTATGTCCTCATAGGATGGTTGGTAAATGTCTCCCCCGGCCAGTAGATGGAGGGTGTCTAAAAGGTCTTTCTAGATTCCCTTGAGTAGGACCAACTTCAGAGACTCAAGGTCAATTGTACACCCGACCATTTTGTAATTGAGCTGGAACCTCTCTTCATAGTCTTCTAGGGACTCATCACTTCCCATGGTCATTCGAGAGATTTCTTCTTTAGTATCTTTTGACCTACAATAGTCTCGATACTTGTTGTTAAAGGCTTGTTGCATCTGTGCCCAAGTTGTGATGCTACTGCTAGGTAATCCCGTGAACCAGCTCAATGTTGCGTCCTTGAGAGTAGAAAGGAATAGTTTCAACTTTTGCTCGTCTTTTGCATAGTCATATGTTCGATAAATGACAGCAAACTCAAACAAGAAGGAATTAGGATCTTCTATAGTCAGACCATGGAAGTAAAGTAGGGTTGACGAACTTATATTATTCATTTTGGTGTCCCCATTGGTCTCCCGAATGGGAAAGGTACCCTCTATTCTTTCTCCATTTCCCCTAGCATTTCAGTTTTTAGCCATTGGCTCCAAAGGAATGTTTTCTTCTTCTTCTTCCCCTATAGGTTATTCAAATATGTCTGGTTGTTCACCTAAGGGTTCTTCTTGATCACAGCCATCGAAGAAGAGAGAAGGTTGGTTGTGTGAAGCAGTGGGGTTGTTAGGCAAAAATTTTCTTGAGTTATCTCTATTCCTATGAGGCATGAAAGGAAATATTTTTGGTTTTTTTTTTTGTTTCTCTTTCCCCACACTGATAGTACCTGCAGAAACGGAACTTGTGATTGAACAAAACAAATTGCAACTAGCTGAAATGAACTTGCTGAATGGAAATTTGCAGAATTGAAAGGAAAGCAAGAAAATGCAGAACTGAAAGAAAGGAAATGGCTAGTCTACTTTTGCTGAATTGAAATTTGCAGAATTGGAAAGGAAAGCAAGGAAATGGAGAACTGAAAGAAAAGAAATGACTAGTCTACTTTTGCTTAAATAAACTATTAGCAGAATGTTGCAAGAAGAAATAAAAGAAAGCAGTAATCACAGAATACTCTGATTCTTTCCCAGTAATGGCACCAAAAATTGGTGAGCGCTAGTATTGCAACAAGGATGATGCAACTCCTGGGCTGCCAACTTTACTTTTATCAACCCGGTAGTTCGTAAAAAACTTGGAAGCGTTGGTGCTGTATGCACAAGTACTAGTACTCACTGCGGGTTGTCACTTAGTTAGCCGGCGCGAGATCACTAGGAGCTCAAGTGAACTTCTATATATTTCAGAATAAGCTCTATGTGTGATGAAAGGAAAGAAATATTACTCTACAGAGGTTATTCTGATCACAGAAGGGAGAAAGACTGGAATGTAAAGAAAAACCTTGTAAACCCTACTTAACAAGCTATTCTACTTTTGCCAAAATCACTATGAAAACCATGAAATAAATGCCATTACCTACTCAAGTAAACAACATCTAACCATACTATTTCTGGAAGTAAATAAGCAAAACCATATTTTTGGATTTTTATGTGAATTTAATCATGCATCTAATTTATTGTGTGTGAGTGTGGCAGCGAACAGGGGGCGTTGGAGGGTGGCTTTGGAGCTTGGGAGGATGTAGGATGGTGTGGATGGGTCCTAGGAGGCCTTAGGTGGGCTTCTAGAGGATTTTATCACACTCGGCCTTCAAAAGAAAGCCTACAGGAAAATCTACATGAGGACACAGGAAAACTACAGGAGGCCTACCGGAGGAGGTTGAGAGAAACTTCCATTGTTTTGAGGGTGTGAGAGTGGGTAGAAAAGGTGGATGAAGGTTGAAATGAGGTGTTAGAGCACCTAAGGTCTACCATGAGTCACCAGGAAAGAGAAAGATGATTGGATTTTCTCAAGGAGAGAGGAAAAGGCTCTATGAAAACTAAAGGAAACTAGGGCAGAATTGAGGTGAGGTTTGGGAGACTTGTAGGGCATGGATCAGATGGGGGATGTGATTTCTAATAAGCTAGCCTACTGCTGGAAGAGATCTACTACATAGGAACTAACATTCAACCAAGAAAATAAAGCAACAAATGAAATGAGTGCATCTTAGGAAAACAGAGTTTTGCACTAAAATGGCCTAAACTATGATGTGTAGAAGAAAATGTTGGGAAATTATCCAAGGAAGGAAAGCATGAAATAGGAATATTGAAAATCAAGAAGTGAACATGATAAATAAGATCTAAAGCAAAGTAAAATTGGACTATCAACCTACTAAAGAGCTGCAAACACTAGAAGTCCTAGTGATGAGGAAAATTTGTGTTTTGGGGCAGCAAGAGAGTCTTTTCCTCAATTCATGGTCCCAGAGGGAGGAAGAGAGGCCAAGGCACTGCTACTAGCCTTTGGAATCTTCTCTAATCACTACTTAGCCTGCTACAGAAAGCACAAATGGAAGAAAACTACTAAATCATCAAAAGCAACCTATTCTTAACCATAAGAAAAATACATTTAACAGCAAATTAATCTACAAACTGAAGTAAAGCATAAAAATAAAAGTAAATAGAAACTTGGATGCTTGGATTGGGCCCTAACCCAAGAGCTTCAGCCCTCTAAGGTAACTCAATGCTAGCTCAAAAATGATTCCATCTTCATTATCAAAACAATAGCAAGATTACATGAAATTGTCACAATAATAAGCTCGAAATTTGAGCAGAGTTTACATAAGAAAAAAAAATCTAACCCTAGTGAGGCCCTAGGCCTCTCTACTTATAAATCTAAAGCTACCAACATCTTCCTTAAAATCAGGGAGGCTTGGCTCCCAAAAATCGAGATAACTATCAGTCATCCTCCACTTGCTCGGCTGCCTTCTAGTGCATGATTCAGCTGTTTGTACTCTGAGTTGAATGAAGGGGAATTCGAAGTGAGGAGTAATAAATGAGGGGGATTCCCTCCTATAAATCCTCTCCTCTTGTATACTTTGAGTTATTGCTGCCATTTGACCATAGGATCCTTGAATTTGACCTTGAAATCTATCAATAATCTGCATTAAATACATGTTAGACCACATGGCATCATAACTAACTCAACTCACCCTATAAGCATAAATATAATCAGAAAATCATACAATAAGCTAAGAGAATGGTTGATTTGACTAGGTTAGGAGGTAAAATGATCCCATATAATTACTCATTTATGAGGCTCATTACCTTAAACCAAAGAAAGAGGGAAAAGGGATTTCAAGCAAAGGTTGAAAGCTTTGGTTTGACCTAAGAAGGTTAAAGCGTCAATTTTAAAATTTGTGCCTTTCGTGGCTTTAACCAAAGAAAGAGGTCATTGGTGAGTTAGTTTTGCTTCATCTGGGAAGAGAATTAGTAGACCAAGTTTCCACCTCATTTCATTGGGTTGTTCAATATTCCCAAGAGAATCATACCAGTTTCTTATCGTCTCGATCCACTATCCCATCTGAAAGGTACCGATGGCTTGTTTCATGTTTAGAATCATTGAAAGAAGCCAGTAAAAATATGACGCTCTTGACTTGTATGGAGAGGAAATTGGAAAGTCAATTTTCTTCAAGTATCGGTGGGCTATATGTTTTTATCTGCATGGTAAGAATACAAAGAGATATATAGTGTGGTTTACTGAGGTATAGTGTGATATAAGAAAATTATAAGAAAACAAATTTATAACTATAATCTCAAATTTATAACTATAGTGTATCTTCATTCTATCTCTCCCTTTTCGTCCCACATCTATTTGTTTCCCCCATCTCTCCCTCTCCCTCACACAATCTCTCTCTCTCCCTCCCTCCCTTATCACTCTCTCTCTATCCACCTCTATCTCTCTCTACCTTTGTTCCTCTCTCCCTTTCCCTCCCCCTTGAACTTCATCTTTCTCCCTCCCTCTCTCTTCTCTCTATGAAGTATCTATAAATATTTTTAGTAGTGGTAAGGATAGAAGGTTTAGATATATCTCAAAAGTAATTATAACCATTTTTCTTTTAGATTTAATTAAAAAATGTTATAAAATTAAATTATTTTGATTCTAATGAGTTATTGATAACCCAGGGCATTGGCCCATGGTATTGGCCCAAAGCCTATCTACAAGTTAATAATATCCATGGTAAAGTAGGGATTAATATCCATGGTTAAAAAAATTGTTATATTGCAAGTTTATTGTAAGTATTAGGTTTTTATGTGTTTATTAATTAAGTTTAAATGTGGCTTTTTGGCATATGTTATTATAAGATATGGTATCGTAACAAAGCCTATTTACAAGTTAATAATATCCATGGTAAAGTGGGGATGAATATGCATGGTTAAAAATCTTTCTACATTATAAGTATTAAGTTTTACATGCTTATTAATTAAATTTAAAAATGGATACTAAATAATTATTTTAATTTGAGCTATAGATTTTAAGTTTTACATTATACATTTTGCATTTTATCTTTTACATTGCATTTACATTTATTTGTGTTTTAAATTGAATATGAAGATTTTGTTATATATATATATATATATATATATATATATATATATATATATATATTCTTGGCATTTACCAAATGTTGACAACATTACATTATTTAATTACATTACACACATCTCTCCTATATTGATTCGTAGACCATCTCTCAATGCAATAAAAAATTCCATACATCTAACATGTCCACCTTAATATTTTTTAAAATTGTACAAAATATCCATTTTATAACAATTGTATTCCCTACATGCTTATCCTATAAACTCATCTCTATAAAATTTGAGTCAAAACCTTCATAAAAACTAAACCTTATAGAAACCAATAAGAAAGGAAGGGTGAGGAAACATTGGATAGAGATTCTAACAATATTGTTAATATGCGATTGAAAGAAGCAATACCCAGTTGGATATTAGTGAATGTCATCTAAATTATTATCATATAATCTGTATTAATTCTCTTTAATGATGACTAGATAGCACAATAATTAGTTGTTTTGAAAAATGCATGTGCACTATTTTTGAGCCAAGAGGCTCATTCTGCGGCCTAGTATGAGAGGGCTGAGTAAGTTTGTAAAGTAATTAGAAGTAAAAAAAATGTGTGAGTAAGAGATTTAAATCTTATAATTTGGTTATTGATAAAATATTTTAATACAAATTAATATTGACATATACTTAAAAATATGTTAATAATAAAAAATCATTTTAATTTGGGTCATAAATTTATGGATGTATATGTTATGTAAAATACTTTAATGTTTGATCTTATATACTCTGTTTAGCATTCAAAAATACAATTTGAACAATGAAAAATAACATATTGTATTTTACACTCTTAAAAAAATTGCACGTGAAAAAATTTGATCACTTTCAGCTCATGCTAGATCCGCACTTAAAATGACAAAAATTGAAGAGAACAAAATGTGGAGCAGAGGACTTGCACTTCTCAGTATGATGAATCAGTTAAATAATATTACATTGGAAACATCTGACTAAAGTTAAACTCGACTTAAACTGGATTAAGTGAAACTGAATTAGGATACTTGGAGGGACAGTTTTGACACCTAACATGTGGTTGGGATTAGATTCTCCAACACTCCCCCTTAATTACAACCACTTAAAATTTAATTAAAATACATGTTGGTCTATGTCTCAGCTAGGTTTACAATTTAAAAATTGACTTCAACTTTTGTTCTTATCTTTTTCCAGATCCTATAGCCTCTAAATTGTTTCAGTTTTTCTCTCTGTTGTATCCTTCAAATCCTAGTTTCTTCATTTGCTAGTGCGGGTCTTCCATATTTCTAGATTGTCTAAGAATATCCTAGACTTCTTCAAAAACTAACTTGTATGTGGGCTGCTACCACATATTATCTTCTGTAGTGTTCTTGACATCATCAATCTATTGTAACACAAGATTATAATAAAATAATATCTTTTCAAGGCCCCAGTTTCTTCATTTGCTAGTGCAAGTCTTCCATTTTCCCAAGTTGTCCAAGAATATCCTGGACTTCTTCAAAAACTGACTTGTATGTGGGTCACTGCCACATATTATCTTCTATAGTGTTCTTGTCATCATCAATCTGTTGCAACATAAGATTATAATAAAAATAAAATTTCTTCAAGACTCCAATACCTGAAAATTTCCTTTGATTTGCTCGTCATTGATGTTGCCTTCAACATTCATTTTTGAAGCTTCTATGCAGAGATCATCTAGGCATGGTGTTGCAAGCCATGCTTCAAGGAAATTTAGCTCTTCTTGATAGTCATTATGTGTACTGGAAATCAACATTAGAATTAAAAGTATTTGCAAAACCACATTGGTTTTGTTCCTTCTGCTCTGCAATGAGAGATTTTTCATGTTGCACTTCCAGCTTTGCTTCTACTTTTATCTCTATTTTCTATTTGTGAGCTATCTTTGTCTCTGTCTCTTTCACTTATATACTAACTTGTGCTGTTGCAAATAGGTTGTCTTCCACTTGGTTTTTAGATTCAAGTGGGATTATCTCACCAAATAGCATCATGTTAATATGATGTTTTTTTTGCATTACCTGCAATCATACATCATTAGCCAATAATTATTCATCAAAATTTACATCAAAAATATTATTCGTTGGATTAACCATAGAATAGACTGCTCCAATGGCAGTGTCATTGTCTTGAGCAAGCTCTGTTGCTGGATTCATCATATTTTTGTCAGTAAGCTTTGATGCTAGAATCACCAAAATTACATCACCAATATCCGTTGACGGAATCATCATATTGTCATCAACAAGCTCTATTGAAATCACCAATTTACCAATATTCCTTGACGGAATCATAATATTGTCATCAACAAGCTCTATTGCCGGAATCACCAAGTTTTCATCCACTTGTTGCTGTGCACAGTGGGGTTCACGAGCATCTATGTGCTCAATCTCTGCTTCTTCCACAACTTCTATGCTCCCCCTTAGACCAACACATCTCTCAAGAGTATCGCAAGCGTCCTTGGCTTTCTTGGCTTTTGAAATCAAGGGAAGAATGTTGCCATCAGTGGATTCTTTTATGCATTTCAATGCAAATGCATCTTTTTGCCTCTTCACTTTTAAATCTAAAAGGATCTCAAACATCCCTTGTTGTCGCTTTCACCTTATTAGCATCTTGGATTTTCCCATTTGAGCACTGATTGAATGCGACTAACAAAGAAATCAAACGTCAAATCATAACAAGAGTCTTCTCTCCTATACAACTTTGGAAAAAATAAATCTACAAATTTTTAAAAGATAATATTTTCTCAAAAACTTTGTCAAATCCTTACAATATTTCAATACTCAAAAATTTTGAATGCAACTCCTCTTTTTTTTTTTTTAATTCCCTCTTTTAAATAATATATGAGCCTATAATTCCCTCAAAGCCTTCTTAAGCATTCACATATGCCCTTTCTTAAGGCAGCATAATGGTATTTCGAAGAAAACGAATCACTCTTTATAAAAATCATGCCATCGTTCTAATGGGGATTTGATCTGTTAAAATCCCAAAAACAACATAAACTCCACATAGAGACAATGCTCTATTTTTCTTTTCTCTAGGATCTTAGCACAGGGAAGCTTTTAAATCATTTCTGAGAACAGAGTACTACACACCCACAAAAGGATTTGTATTCATAAAAAAATGCCTAATACAGAATTCATCCTCTGTCACTCAGAGGGATTCACCAAAAGGAAAAGACAGTGCAACTCTATTCATTCATTTCCCATTACATTCAGTATACTACGCTACTGCGTATTACTAACATTCATTCACTTGCGCTGCTGCGCTTCTACTCTATCACTCACACTCTCAACAACTCAACAAAAAAAAAAACTAACTACATTTTTTTGAATCTGAATGGTTTTAATGAACAGAAATGGAGTCCCATGCTATGAACTGCTCGAGGTTGTCCTTCTCGTCCTTGACTGAACGTCATATTAACTGCGGTAGCTAAAAGTTCAATGTCTTTCTTCTCGACCATATTGTGAATTGAAGGGTTCTGCCTGCTGTGCTGTACTACTCCATGCTAGCTTTAATTAGCTTCGCGCCATTAAACAATCCTACCCACTTTGCCATCAAAGATCAATGCATGCAAAACTTTTATGTCGAGTCCACCTTGCGGGTCGCATTGCATATCGCAGTCAGTCGATCCTTTGTTTCTTCATATATTTGAAAATATACCAAAACGCTGCAAAACACAAAAATTGGCTTTGGGCGGATTTCAACCATTATATAACTCGGCTTTGGAAACCCATCGGGTCCGGGTTTCATTGTTGTCGCCACTCATATATGTAAAGCCATGCACCATCAGTTTCCCCCTTTTCGATATGCCGATCACAATTTGGGCTGATACCTCCGATGCTCTGATGCTCCAACCCACCGAGACGCTGATGCAATATATTTTAACATATGCTTGCAAAACATTAAAACATGGGAAAGAGGGCTGCTGCGGAACTGTAATAATATGAAACAAAATATTAAATACCCGTCGGGTCCGACTCATCGAATCACAACATAACTCATAGTAAATTCCGCCCCTGTGTTATCACCGATAGCGATACGCCGATAACAATATCAGCGATCGCTCATCGCAAACATAAAAGCCCCGATTTATTTGATAATGCCGATGCGATATTGCTGTGGACCCGATAATCTATCAAAAGGAATTAATACCCCCGTCGGGTCCAGTCCATCGACGATTGCTCATTGCACAATAACAAAGCCCTTTTGTAAGTCCTCCATTGCGACTTCGCTGATACGATATCAGCAATCGCTCGTCGGCGATGTTTCCATGCTGCTGCACGGATCAACTGTTGCGCAGTTGAAATTACATTTTCAACACTCCCCTTTAATTTCAACTATTGGGCATTCAATCATACCCAAACACTTCCTCAAAAATTCAAAGCTTTTCTGATCCAATGGCTTTGTCAAAATGTCTGCTACCTGTTCCTGAGTTTTGCAATGTTGTAAACTGATTTCTCCATTATTCACCAATTCTCTGATGTAATGGAACTTTGTATCTATGTGTTTCGTTCTTTTGTGAAACACAGAATTCTTGGACAGGGCAATAGTTGAGCTATTGTCACAAAAAATCACTGTTGCTTTTTCCTGCTCTTAGCCTAAGCTCCTCAACATCCTTATCATCCAAACCGCTTGACACACTACTGTTGTAGCTGCCACATACTCTACTTCTGCTGTAGACAACGCCACAATTGGATGTTTCTTGGAAGCCCATGAAATGGCTCCTGAACCCATATGAAAAACATAACTGGATGTGATTTTCCGATCATCTCCACTTCTAGCCCAATCACTATCTGTGTATCCAACTAAATCTGAACATTCTGAAGTAGTATATAATACTCCAAACCTTTTAGTACCACTAACATACCTCATAATTCTTTTTGTTGCTTGCCAATGTGCTTCTTTTGGTCTCTCCATGAATCTGGAAATCAAACTAACAGCAAACATTATGTCAGGCCTAGTTGCCGTTAAATACATAAGGCTGCCAACTATGCTCTTATACAAGTTAGGATCAAAATCCTTGCTGCTGTCCTCTTTGCTGAGTTTTAATCCCATTACCGTGGGAGTGATTGCTACCTTGCACTCTTTCATATTAAATCTGCCCAACACTTCATTTACATATCTTGCTTGTGAGATAAAGATCCCATTTTCATTTTGATCTACTTCTATTCCTAAGAAGTATCTCAGCAAACCCATGTCAATCATTTCAAATTCTTCTTTCATGACTGATTTGAAATTTTCAATGAGGTAGTCATCATTACCTGTAAAAATAACATCATCAACATATAAGACAACAATCAAAATTTTACCATCTTTTTCTTTGATGTAGACGGTGGGTTCTCCCTCACACTTGTCAAATTCATTTTCCAGTAGATAGGAGTCTATCCTACTATACCATGCTCTTGGCGCTTGCTTCGGCCCATAAAGAGCTTTTTTCAGTCTGCACACTTTGTGCTCTTGCCCTTTCTTCTCATAGCCTAGAGGTTGTTCAATGTAAACCTCCTCCTTTAACACTCCATTTAGGAATGCTGACTTCACGTCCATTTGGTAAACTTTCCATTTGTTTTGTGCTGCTATGGACAGCACTGCTCTCACGGTTTCCATTCTTGCAACCATGCGAAAGTCTCCTCATAGTCTCTCCCACACTGCTGCTTGTATCCTTTGACAACTAGCCTTGCCTTGTGTCTTTCAACTTTGCCTTCAGCATTGCACTTGGTCTTATAGACCCATTTAACTCCAATGACTTCTTTACCTTTTGGTAGCTCAACCAAATCCCATGTCTTGTTTCTTTCTATGGCATTAACCTCCTCATCCATAGCTTCTATCCATTTCTTATCTTTAATTGCATCTTCGAAATGAATAGGAACATCAACATGACAACACAAGGCAAATAAGGAATTCATTCCTTCATCATAAATGTCACTTAGATTTCTAAACTTCTTACCTCTTTCATTTGGTGTACAAGTGCTTGAAGACGCACTTGAATTTCCTCCTTGTGGTGTGCTTGGAGTAGCACTCTCATTTGTCCTCAAGGGTGTTCCTTGTTGTCCTTGTGTTGGCGCTGCTGTTTGGGGATGCATTTCAGCCATCTCTTCATCATCTTCATCATGAGACAAACAGTTTTTAACATTCACTGTTTTCTCTATGCTTCCATCCCAAGCTTCGTCCTCAATGAATTGAACATATCTGCTCACAAAGAACTTCTTGGTAGATGGGATATACAACCTATAAGCTTTGGATTCCTCACTGTATCCAATGAAGATACATTTCTCCCCTTTGCTGTCCAACTTCTTCCTTAGCTGATCTAGAATATGTGCATAGGCCACACATCCAAAAACTTTCATGTGGGTGACTCCTTGCTTCCTCCCACTCCATGCTTCTTCCGGCACTTTGTTCATCACAGCTTTTGTAGGACACCTATTCAAGATATATACTGCATAGTTTACAACTTCAGCCCAATAATCATTTGGCAAATGCTTTGCCTTCAACATGCTTCTTGCCATATCCATAATGGTCCTGTTCTTCCTTTCAGCAACTCCATTTTGCTGCGAGGTATAGCTGGCTGTAAATTGCTTGTGAATTCCATTTTCTCTGCAAAACCGTAGGAATTCTTTGGAGATATACTCATCGCCTCTGTCTGTTCTCAAAACTTTGATGCGCAGCCCACTCTGATTTTCCACAAGTGCTTTGAAATTTTAGAATTTTTCAAACACTTCACTTTTATTCTTCAAGAAATAAACCCAAGTCTTTCTTGTAAAATCATCAATAAATGTTAGAAAATACTGGCTACCTGCTAATGATGGATTTTGCATCAGTCCACATAGATCTGAGTGGAAAATCTCTAAGGGTGCCTTTGCCCTTATTCTTTTCCCTGAAGGAAAACTTTCTCTGTATTGTTTTCCTAATATGCAGCCTTCACAAAGGCTATCCGATTTCTCTATCAATGGCAATCCTCTTACAATTCCTTTTTTGCTCAGCAAGTTAAGACCTCCAAAGTTGAGATGTCCAAATCTCAAGTGCCACATCCAATTTTCATCCTTTGGCACACTTTGGAAGGCCTCTTGGGTAACTTTTGCAATTACTTCCTTGTTTTTCAAATTAGCCCTTATTCTGAGAGGGAACATTCTGTTCCTTGTCATCTTCACTTCAGCAATGCCTCACTTGCTAGGTGCTCTGTCCATGATGGTGCATACATCATTCTCAAAGAAAACATTGTAACCCTTTTGAACAAGTTGTCCAATACTCAAGAGGTTACACGTCATTCCAGGAACATAATAGACATCTGCTATGGTTTTCCTTTCACCTTTCTTTGTAAATATTTTGACTTCTCCTTTTCCCATAACAGAAATTTTGTTATCAGTCCCAAGTGTGACTTGTGATTTCACACTTTGATCTAAAGCAGAAAACAGGGCTAAATTTCCTGTCATATGGTTACTATAACCGGAGTCTAGAAACCATATATCTGCACTATTTTTCTCAGCCATATTACAAGCTAACAATACATTACCTTGATTGATATTTTCTCTAGTAATATTTGCATTAGATTTATTATTCATATCATGCTGCTTCTTCCTACATTCACTGACATAATGCCCATATTTTTTACAGTAATAACATTGGACATTGGATTTTTCATACCTTTGTCCTTGAGCATGATGTTGTCCTCTTTGTTGGTTGCTGCCTTGACCTTGGTTCTGATTTGGATTGTTGCTTCTTCCTTGAGCATTTGCTGGACTACTCCTTCCACCTCTGTATTGGCTTCTGCCTCTTCCTCTTTTCTTTCCTCTACCTTGACCTCTTCCTCTCCCAAAGGACATATGGGTCTTGAAGGCTTGCTCTAGAGATGAGTTTTCATTTTTACTCAACCTATGCTCATGTGTTATCAGTGATGCATGAAGTTCATCAACTGAAAAGTTTGAGAGATCCTTTGTCTCTTCTATGGTGGTGACAATCACATGGAACCTTGAGGGTAGGACTCTCAATATTTTCTCCACAATCTTCCTTTCTTCAAGAGTCTCTCCATGAGTCCTTATCTGTGTGACCAGACCAATTACATGTGTGAAAAATGAGTCAATATTGTCTGACTCCTTCATGCACAGGTTCTCAAAATCTTTCCTCAGCAATTGTAGTTTTGTTGTCTTCACTCTCTCCATGCCTTGATAGGTTGTCTTGAGAGTTTGCCATGCTTCTTTGGATGTCTTGGCTGTTGCTATCCTTGGAAACACACTCTGGTCCACTGCTTGATACAAAAATACAAGGGCTTTTGAATCCTTCTTCCTATTGCTCTTCAGCAGATCTTTCTCTGCCTGAGTTAATCTGTTAAACTCATTTTCATCTCTTGGTTCTTCAAAACCATCCTCAACTAATTCCCATAAATCTTGTGAGGCAAACAGGGCTCTCATGGTTATTGCCCAGTAGTCATAGTTTTTCCCATTAAACTGTGGGAGCTGGGTGTTAAACATACCCATACTAGTGCTTGTGCTAGCCATTCCTTGCATTTTCAGCTATGCTTCAAATTTTTGACAGTGTGTTTAAAAACACTGATTGTTTCTTCAGCAGTAACACAAGAAAAATGAACTTGAGAGAATACCTTGGATTCTTTTGCCGAGTCTTCACGCTGCTGGAGAAGTTGCTGCAGCCAGAATCCTTCCTTCAGCTTCTTTGATACCTTCAAAGAGCCTGAACTCTGCTCTGATACCACTGTTGGGGATTTGATCTGTTAAAATCCCAAAAACAACATAAACTGCACATAGAGACAATGCTCTGTTTTTCTTTTCTCCATGATCTTAGCACAGGGAAGCTTTTAAATCATTTCTGAGAACAGAGTATTACACACCCACAAAAGGATTTGTATTCATAAAAAAATGCTTGATATAGAATTCATCCTCTGTCACTCAGAGGGATTCACCAAAAGGAAAACACAGTGCAACTCTATTCATTCATTTCCCATTACATTCAGTATACTACACTGCTGCGTATTACTAATGTTCATTCACTTGCGCTGCTGCGCTTCTACTCTATCACTCACACTCTCAACAACTCAACAAAAAAAAACTAACTACATTTTTTTGAATCTGAATGGTTTTAATGAACAGAAATGGAGTCCCATGCTGTGAACTGCTCGAGGCTGTCCTTCTCGTCCTTGACTGAGTGGCATATTAACTGCGGTAGCTGAAAGTTCAATGTCTTCCTTCTCGGCCATATTGTGAATTGAAGGCTTCTGCCTGCTGCGCTGTACTGCTCCATGCTAGCTTTAATTAGCTTCGCGCCATTAAACAATCCTGCCCACTTTGCCATCAAAGATCAATGCATGCAAAACTTTTCTGTCGGGTCCGCCTTTCGGGTCGCATTGCATATCGCAGTCGGCCGATCCTCTGTTTCTTCATATATTTGAAAATATACAAAAACGCTGCAAAACACAAAAATTGGCTTTGGGCGGATTTCAACCATTATACAACTTGGCTTTGGAAACCCATCGGGTCCGGGTTTCATCGCTGTCGGCACTCATATATGTAAAGCCATGCACCATTGGTTTCCCCGATTGCGATATGCTGATCACAATTTGGGCTGATACCTTTGATGCTCCGATGCTCCAACCCACCGAGACGCCGATGCAATATATTTTAACATATGCTTGCAAAACATTAAAACACGGGAAAGAGGGCCGCTGCGGAATTGTAATAATATGAAACAAAATATTAAATACCTGTCGGGTCCGACTCATCGGATCGCAACATAACTCATAGTAAATTCTGCCCCTGTGTTATCACCGATATCGATATGCCGATAGAGATATCGGCGATCGCTCATCGCAAACATAAAAGCCCCGATTTCTTTGATAATGCCGATGCAATATTGCTGTGGACCCGATAATCTATCAAAAGGAATTAATTTCGCCGTCGGGTCCGGCCCATCGGCGATTGCTCATTGCACAATAACAAAGCCCTTTTGTAAGTCCTCCATTGCGACTTCACCGATACGATATCGGCGATCGCTCGTCGGCGATGTTTCCATGCTGCTGCACGGCTCAACTGTTGCACAGTTGAAATTACATTTTCAACACGTTCATCATATCATACTCCATGTAAGAGATTACAAAATCATCACGGATATGATTTCCATCGTGTACCTTGACTTTTCGAGCGAATAGCACTTCCCAATTCGGTTCGTGCCTTGACCTTTGTCCTTTCGTGCCTTCGTGCTCGGAATGAGTTTTTTTAGTGACTCGTGCTCCGAATCGGATTCAGTTCTTTGCTATTTTCTTAACGCTTTCTGTAATAAATGGAGGCCGTGTAAGTAACACTAATGCTTTTTCTGAACTTTGTGTGGGCGTTAATAGGCCCCTTTCAATGGTGTAGGGTGCGTTAATACACTTGCTCTTTCTCACAAAAAAAAAAATTGACTTTGTGTTGAACTTTTTTTAATCGCTTTTTCTGATTTACCCGCTTTGTCAAAGACGTTTATGCTGGTTTGGCTATTTTCTATGTTTTTCTCTCTTCACTCACGTTGGAATTTTATTCAAACTGCTATGATCTCTGCTACTTTGTCAAAGTGTCTTACTCGAGCTAAAGAACAAAACTTGGTGAATTTGTTTTTCTCAGTGTTAATGAGTTAAATAAGATTATATTGAAAACATTAATAACAAATGACTATAAATCACTTAAATAAGATTACATTGGAAACGTCGGTAATAAATGACTCGACTTAAACCGAATTAAAATACTTAAAAAAATAATTTTAACACCTCACAAATAATTAAAATTATTAAAATTAGATTCTCTAACCTAAAATACATCTATACTTATTTAAAATTAAAAACTCTTGTGGGCCTTCTACTTTCAAAAAATAGTATCTTTTCATTTTTTTTATAACAAAGATGCACCTGAAAACTAAAAGGTTTATATATTTTGATTCAGTAAAAGCAGAAATATACATACTATTTTATAATAAAGATACCTTTGCTGGGAGAAAAAATAAAATAAAATAAAATCATATTACATATTCTTCGGACTTGGGATGATGATCCTGCACGGTCCACGGTGGAAGAGAATCTGTATGTTTCTTGCCTCTCGCTGGACCACTTGGTTGTCTATCCTGCCTGCAAACTCGTGCCCCGGAGGGACGGTCACGATCGCACCTCCAGCTGTAAATCCTCTCTCAACTCCAAGAGATCCTTCTCCTTCTGCCACGGTCCCACGAGCTTCGTGTATCCCTCATACGGAGGCGCGGCAACCACCAAGCTCAATGCCATGACTTATTCAAAGACGTTACTACCCTTTCCCCACAGCTCGAACCCGTGAGTTTTTCAGCTGACGACGCCAGCAATGTACACGGCATCCCACTAGGTAGAATGCGGCATGATGAACCCTTCGTTGACTGAACGTTTAATCAGGGCTTTCAACTGAATGCCATCATCGATGGTAACGGTCATGAAGCCCATGTTCACTTTGATTCTCGAATTGTATTCCTGAGTACTCATCAAAACTCTGGCATTGCCGCCCGGACAGGAGAACAGGTTGCAAATGTGTGCGCCTACGCCCATAACTTTTATCTTTCTCCCTTCACTCAAGGCCCCTACGACGGCCTTGATAAGCTCCTTCTGGCTTCTGTGACACACAACTCTTTCCTCCTTGCAGAGCTCCTGATACTGCGATGGTCATCTGCAATTCGTAAGGTCACAGCTTCGCGAACCCAAGGCAACTAAAGGGGTCGAACAAGCAACAACCACAGAGCTATGTAATGTCCAACAGTGAATGTAATTTCCAACAGTGAGAAGAATCATTCCATTTTATGTAATCTATAATTATTATAATAGAATTTAATTACTAGTTTGGAAAGTTTACTAACACTTACTCACACCGACTAGTTGGTAATTTTGATGTAAAAACAAACCTCTTCGCCAACAATCAATAGTGTACTCGTTATAGAATTGATGAAGAAGTCAATCGGAATCCTTCGAATTGATCAAAGTAAACAGTATCATGAAAATAAATCTGACAAAGATTGCGAAATTTCACTGTGGAGAAGGTGGTAATCGCTTTCCAGTTGTAAAATTGCTTAACCTTCGCATGTAAATATGTTCGCTATGATGTCCCAGAGCTACTGCCAAGATGGTACGGAAAGTTCTGACTTTGTCAGATAGTAATCAAACCGTGTTTTGATGGCAATTGACTTTATTGTGGGTGGCATGTTAAATGGAATGATGGATGTTGGTGGTCGAAATTCACAGCAGAAACAGCATGATGAAGAAGAACCACACGGAAGTCATTTGGTGTCACAGTACTAGACTACCAACATCCACCATTGGGTGTCACAGTATTTTACAACCACTTTTTTAATTTAGATCTCGGGATTGAGAAGGCACGACACTCATTTCTTATTTGGGCAGTCTGGTTAGCAAGAACAAGGCAGTATGTAAAGGGGAGTCTATGAACTTCTCTTCACGTTTTCTGTGAAGCACAAAGCGCCGCGCTTTCTATAGAAAGATGTGAAAAACGAATAAAGTAATATCGCTCAAGAAATCGAGAGACTAATCCTGCATGGTGCCTTTTCAATAGTTAATTTCAAGATAATGTCGACAATGTCAAATGGGCACCTTCTAATTGTCGGATGACCGTTGGTCGAACAAACACGATGAGGTTTTAGTAGTTTGGTACCTCATGGCTATGGTATCAATTTCCATTTGAAAATGTTGTGTGGTAATGTAATGTAATGCTAATTTAAGTAAATAAAAATTATAAAAAAATAAAATTTCAAATTAAAATAACAAAGTTAAAAACTTTATATTATTATTATTAAATGTGTTGTCAAGTTATTGATGGGTTTTAAACTTTAAGATTATGAGAATCTATGGTATTCATGTGGAATATACCCTATTTAAAGGGGGAAATACTCTTCATTTATAGAAATCAAACTTAGCCTAGATCTATCTTCACTTTGGATCTATCAAATGTCGAGAGGAATCATTTTTTTTGCACCCAAAAAGGGATTTGCACCTTGGGAGATATGATTTCTCTCCACATTTGATGGATCTAAGATGGTTTTTTTATAATGTTTGTTATGAATCATTTTTCCGTTTTAAAAAATTTTAAAAGAGTATTTAAATTTTTTATTATTAACAAATTTAGATAAAGTTTTCTCTTCAAAAAAATATCTCTTTATAAAAAATGAAGCATCTAGATTTCCCGAGATGGGGTGACTCGAGACAAATGGTGGGGTGGCAAGGGGCATTGTGCTGCCATCCCACCTAGTTGAAGAACCTGAGGATGTGCTTGGGGTAGGAGGGTGTGGGTAGGTCGGATGTTGTCGTCCCACCTAGTTGAAGAACAACCTACGGGCATGGCAAGACATCCCCAAGAAGTTTTAATGCTAACTAAGAGTCTATAGGACCATATCATTTAATGGGATATCAAATGAATGAATAAAGTTCTATAGAGTTGAGGTGGTGGACATTGCGCGTGTTTCTCGAGTCTGCAACTCATGGCGGAGGGCATTAACAAGGCATCCCTTATGGCATATTATATGCATAACATCTTTTCTTATGGATTATCACTTACTTGAGTGTAAAGTCTATTGTGGTAGGGGAGGTGAAAGGTGGGGCATTTTTATTTTGGTGGTGATGTAATTGCATTAGTCCACAACCCAAATGTGTAGAGACTGAGGTCTAAGTCTGATTGGTTCTCCAATATAATAAGATGTTTTTTCCTTTCAGTAGACCAAAAAAGTGTTAATTTTTCTTTGTGCTAGATTTTTCTTTGCTTTGATAATTTCATTTCATTATTTCCATATTTAGTTCACCCCATAGAATCATATCATTATTCAAATTTACATCATTATTTAGAAACATGTGCAACTATGCAGAAAGAACAATATCATCATCACTACAGTGGAACATAAAGGAACAATAGAAGAAAAGCATTCACACATAGAGACATCACGATTGGTTGGAAACCAGGGAAAAACCCACTATGGGGAAAACCTTTTCAATTTTTTCTTCTTGCCATTGAATGATTAAGCAAAAGATACTACAATGATCCATATCTTCATCCATACAACTATCCAACAAAATCAACTAAACAACGTCAATGAAATGAACCCAACAATTCACACTCAAAATCTCGACTCACAATGATTGTTACTGTTTGCGATCAACTACCAAACATTGTGGTCAATGGGTGAAAACTTCGCTCAACTGAAAAATCAACTTTTAGGGTTTAATTACGGGGAATATGAGGTATATGAGTGACTAAGACATTCCATTTGCTATCTTGAGTCTGAAATCCAAAAACTACAATTAAAAAATTTCCATTACATGCCTACAACTGAGACCCAAAACCCTAAAAACAAAGGTGCGAGCTTCAGACACTGTAATTTCACCTTCATGAGAAGTTATTCTTCCGTAGACCTGCCTTAGACTTTTGCTAGAAAAAAAAAAGAAGAGAAAAATAGAAGAATGCTCCATGATGATCTCCAAATGAAATTTAGGTCATTTGTATTTATAGCCTTCCAAGAGTGACCAATTTGCTTTAGGGTTGACCTGATCAAATATGCTCATGCAGGCTTATAATTCCAAAATACACTTTCCCTTGTCCAAATTGAGTGCCTCAATAGTCAAAATTGGTCCTATCGAAAAGAGGAATCTCATCCCATAGTTGGAATTTATCATTGAGTTGCCAAAGTAACACTCCCTCTTACTTTAATGATGATGATGAATACTGGTGTCTCTAAAGCGATTTCGAGCTTCATAAGCCAACTCCCTCTTACTTTAGTCACCGGAGGCTTATTACATGTCAAGAGTAGGCCATCATCATATAAAACCAAAATCAAAGTCATAAATTGGACCCCTTTTGAAGTAGAGGTTAGGATGGGAAAATCTTCCTGGCTTCACTAGATGATTCTCATTGCAGACATAATAGTTTTGGGTAGCTTGCTTCATACAATGCTTTCTACAAACATAATACTTTACCAAACCAATATGCTCAGCCTTACATAAATCAATATTAGGCAGTCAAATCAACTAAGTAAACTTATCAAAGTTTAGATGCGAGCTCAAAACTAATATCAAAATCATCAATATCATTGTAATAAATTCTTTGGACCAGGTGACATGTAGAGATCACATCCAAATATCAATTTATGACTTCATCTATTGCCATGAAAACAAATAGTCATTTACCAAGCAATATCAAACCAAACTTCATTAATTCATCCTCATTATCATCATACAAATCATTTATGTCATTAGATGCAAATGCATACGCTAATGATAAGTCATGTAGGTTCCATCCATTTATTGTGAGATTTCTTCACAACTGTTTATAATTCAACCATTGTGCCAAGGAAAGTGAGGCCAATACAAAACCATTATTGAACACCAATATGTCTTTGAAAGTCACTCTGCCCACATAGCACTATCATCAAGGGAAATCATTAGTCATCAAGTACCAAATTAGATCAAAACTCTAACTTATCATCACCGTGAATTCAAATAATCCATAAGCCAAAACATATCTATGAACCATCAAACATCATGTCAAAGTTCTAAAGCTTCATCAATCATTCAAGCCAATATGCTCACTAAGTCAAGCCAATAGGTAAAATATTTTAAAACCCATGTAATTTTTATCACATGTTGTCATACACTAGCTTCAATGATCAAATCGAAATAACATACTAATATGCATATTCCTTTCACCTACAAACACAAGTTTAGTCAATACATTCACATTTTCTCTAGAAATTCAAACATTCAAACTTCCTTTCTCATAGAGCTTTCAGTTTTCTACTCCATATGTGTAGGACGGTCATACTCCTGGTACATTCCTAATTTTATGCATAAGGCTTTAGTTTTGTGACCTAGAAGCATAACCGTACCCAACGTGGAGTTGAGAGGCTGCCTTAAGCTTGCTTCCATGTGATTGAGGCTTTAGAGTAAGGAAACATCTATCTTCTCAGACACTTGTTATAGACAAAAAATACGATATATTTTTCTATTCATGTTTAGAAATCATAATGCAATAATAAATAATCTTCTATACATATAATGAAAATGATAATAGGTGTAGGGATTTTATGAAAAGTCTTTTCCTCTTAATGAGCTGCCCCTTTAGCCATTATTATTCAATTTATCAACTTGTCTATAATACTTTTGTGCATCAACATCACTGTTAGATGATAAAGTCAAACTATATCAGGTTCAAACACATATATTCATCGTGGTCATAACATGTTAGCATTAGTTACTTCATCATTACATCATGACATCAATTTTTCATCAAGGGTTAGTTCCAAATAGCTAATAGGAGTATACTTCAAGAATCATGATCACATCATCACTTATTTATTGTTATGCTCTTAACCTGCAAAGCAATACCCAAGCGAAGAACAGATACCGAGAACACAGAATATGCGAAGAAAATATACCCAAAACATAGAATAGCAATGATTTTATTATTCAGAGAGAAATGTTCACAGGCCTCTTCGAGGGGGCAACCTCCAATAGAGCAGAGCTCAATTACAGAACAAGACACGATGCTCCTCGCAGGGAGTCTCTATCCTTTATATATGACTCATACATGCAATACCACAGGCCAATATCGTGGGTTTTATTAATACCATCTATCTAATACTACCGCCCATTTACCATCTATCTAATACTACCGCCCATTTGCAACTAACTGTGGTCCCGTCATTAATTGCGAGTTAACCACTTACAAATATTAATATGGGCTTTATTGACTCTTGACTATGACGTGATCCCATGACATAAATAAGGGGGTTAGGGTGGGACCCTAACATGCCCTCCCCCTTAAGACTAGCCTTGTCCTCAAGGCTGAAGCTGCGGAAACTGCTGAAGAATAGTGGCTGGTTCCCAAGTTGCATCTTCCGGAGAGGTGTCTTTCCATTTGACGAGGACCTCCTTAAGCATGCGGCCGCGCAGGTGCTTGTCTCGTGTGTCTAGAACCTGTTCAAGTTGAAGCCAGATTGACCCTTCTTCGTCCAATTCAGGTAGACTGGTTTGAACTCGGAAATTGTTCCCAATCACTTTCTTGAGGCACGATACATGGAAAACTGGGTGGATTTTTGTTGTAGGTGGCAAAGCCAACTTGTAAGCCACTTCTCCAATGCGCTGAAGTACTTGGTATGGTCCATAGAATTTTGGAGAGAGCTTTTGATAACCCTTGTCTTTGAGTGATGTTTGCTTATATGGTTGCAGCCTCAAAAAGACCTGATCCCCTTCTTGAAATTGGCGCTCTGAGCAATGTTGGTCAACCTGTTGCTTCATACGGTTCTAAGCTTGGTGAAGATTCTCGCGCAGATGGGCAAGCATGGTTGCGCCGTGTTGTAGGAGTTGATCCACGGCTTGTACTTTGGAGCACCCCGTGAGATAAGAAGTAGGGGAAGGCGGAAGTTGTCCATAGACTGCTTCATAGGGAGTCATTTTGGTGGTGGCATGATAGTTGGTGTTATACCACCATTCCGCCAGAGGTAACCACTGTACCCAAAGGTGTTGTTTTTCTGAAGTGAAACACCTAAGGTAGGTTTCTAGACATTTGTTGACGGCTTCGGTTTGACCATCTGTTTGCGGATGATATGAAGTACTGAGTTTGAGCTGAGTGCCTTGTATTCTGAAGAGCTCCTGCCAAAAATTACTAGTGAAGATTGGGTCGCGGTCGGACACAATAGAAGTGGGCATGCCATGCAATTTGAATATTTGATCCATGAAAGTTTGAGCAACCAAAGTGGGTGTGAATGGTTGGGGTAGGGCGCAGAAATGAGCATACTTCAACAGTCGGTCCACAACCACCATGATGACTGACTTGTTCCCAGACTTTGGAAGACCTGTAATGAAATCCATGGAGACCTCCGTCCAAATTGACGTTGGAATGGGCAATGGTTGTAATGTGCCTGGTGTGTTGACGGTTTCCCCTTTGTGGCGTTGACAAACGTCACATTCTGCTACGAAAGTAAGGATGTCCTGTTTCATGCCAGCCCAAAAAAATGATCTTCTGGTGCGAGCATATGTCTTCTGAAAGCCCGAATGTCCTGCAATGGGAGATGAGTGCAATTCTGCCAAAATGCGACTTTTGAGGGTGGATGTTGGTGATATTACGACTCTGTCCTTGTAGCGAAGAATATCATTCTGCCACGAGTAACCCTTGCTGGAATTAGGATCTACCTGCAATTGAGAAATGAGTTGGGAGAGCCCGGGATGTGAAAACCATTCCCTGCGAGCCTCTTCAATCCAGTCTGGAATGGGGAGGGAAATTGCGAGCAGAGTACTTTCCTCCTCAAATTGGCGCGACAATGCATCTGCTACCATGTTGTCTTTCCCTTTCTTGTAAATGATCTCATAATCATATCCCAGCATTTTGGCTAACCATGTATTTTGTTTTGGGGAAGATAGGCGTTGCTCCAAAAAATATTTAAGACTGTGATGATCTGTGCGGATTTGGAAACGTCGCCCCAACAAGTAAGGTCGCCAAGTCTCGACTGCATGTAAGATGGCCATCATTTCCTTCTCGTAGGTAGATTGGCCCAGATTCCTCCCACTTAGTTGTTGGCTGGTGAAGGCCAATGGTCGCCCTTCCTGCATTAAGACCGCTCCAATACCTGTTCCCGAAGCATAAGATTCAATGACAAATGATTTGGTGAAGTCCGGTAGTGCTAAGACAGGAGTGGAACACATGGCGGTTTTGAGAGCTGTAAATGCCTGTTGTGCTTCTTCGTTCCAGAAGAAGGAATTTTTCTTTAGGAGTTGCGTTAGGGGCTTCGCTATGCGGCCATAGTTGCGGACAAATTTACGATAATAGCCTGTGAGACCCAAAAATCCTCTCAAGCTTTTCAAGGTCTTAGGTTGAGTCCATTCTTGCATTGCCTGGATCTTTTTTGGGTCCACCTTGACACCTTCACGCTCCACAATGTGGCCCAAATACTCAACTTCTTCCATGCCAAACGAACACTTAGACATCTTGACAAATAATTTATGCGTGCGGAGCAGTTGCAAGAGTAGATCTACATGCTGAAGATGTGCCGCCCAAGTGCCACTATAGATGAGGATGTCATCGAAGAAGAAAAGGACAAATTTTCTGAGATATGGTTTGAGGAGGTGATTCATAAGGCTCTGAAAAGTAGAGGGGGCATTACAGAGACCAAATGGCATGACCAGGAACACATAATGGCCTTCATGAGTTCTGAAAGCTGTCTTGGGAATGTCGACTTCCTTCATGCGAATTTGGTGGTAGCCTGAGCGAAGATCCAACTTAGTGAAGAATTGAGCCCCATTGAGTTCGTCCAGCAAATCGTCAACCACTGGGATGGGAAATTTATCTTTGACTATTAACTTATTGAGGGCCCTGAAGTCTGGACACATCCGCCACTCCCCATCTTTCTTGAGGACCATGACCACTGGAGATGAATAAGGACTAATGCTGGGAAGAATGACACCTGCTTCCATCAATTCCTTGATGATTTTTTCTATTTCATTTTTTTGGGTGAACGGATATCTGTATGGCCGCACATTTGCGGGTTGGGCCCCTGGAACCAATGTGATGCTATGATCATGTTCCCCTCGCGAGGGTGGAAGCTCATGAGGCTTGTCAAAGATCGTCTGATGTTTATTTAAAATCTGTTGCATCTCAGGATGAATTGGCTGAGACATGGTGTCTACTACCTGGATGGCATTAAATTGAGCTACCACTCCATGATGGCCCTTTTTTAACAATTTTTCCATACTATGTGAGCTGATGATAGAGGGGGCTCCCGCCTGTAGTCCACGGAGGGTATGTGTGGAGTTGTTCTGCTTAAAACTCATATATAACTCCTGGAAATCCATTGTGATTGGCCCAAGAGTGCGGAGCCATTCCGCGCCGAGGACAATGTCGCAACCCCCCATGTGTATTGCAAACATGTGGGTTTTCAATTGATAATCCCCCATTTGAATTTTGACATTTTCACAGTGACCTTCAAATTTCATTGTGCCCCCATCTGCAATCTGGACTTGGAAGTTAGAAACTGCCCGGACGAAACAATGTGCTGCTTCAGCGATCTTTTGGTGGATGAAATTATGGGTACTTCCACTATCAATCAAGACTACTACTGGGCGATGTTTAAGAAAACCCCTGATTTTGAGAGTTTGAGGGGAAGAAATTCCTGCCAATGCATTTAGCGAAATAATTGGTTCATCAGATACAATCTCATGTTGGTTATCTTCTTCGATCGCCTTCGGTTGCTCAAGTGGTGGATCTTCCTCGGTGGAGCTGTAGTCAGTGGCATCTATTTGAAAAACCTTGTGCTCTTTGCATTTATTACCTGGGGAATATTTTTCATCACAGTAGTAACATAGTCCTTGCTTCCTTCTTTCGGCCATTTCCGCAGGTGACACCTTTTGAATCTTAAGTGTCTGAATCATATTGGGAGCCTGTGAGGGACGACCTTTAGCGGGGAAGTTGGGGCGGTTGGATTGGGCTGTTAATGCACGTTCCACCTTACGGGCTACCTGGCAAGCCTCTGTCCATGTGGGAGGGTGGTGGAGTAGAACCTGAGCTTTGATGGCTTCTTTAAGACTGCTGATAAAGCATTCCATGTAGAACTCATCTGTGAGACCCTTAGTGCGGAAGGCTAAGGCTTCAAAAGCAGTAATATATTCCTCCATTGTACCCGTCTGTCGGAGCTTAGTGAGACGCCCCAAAAAAGAGTCTTCCTGTTCAAAGCGACTGCGAAGAGTTTTGGCAAATTGGGCCCAATTCTGAAAATGTCCATTGCAACGCTGATGCCATTCCTTCCATTACCATCGTTCATTGTCCAAGTACATGGTGCCCACCATAAGCTTAGTCCCCTCATCTGTGATATGATTCAATTGGAAATACTACTCCATTTGTGCTAGCCATGCAGACGTGTGAGTACCGTCAAATTTCTGCATATCCAACTTGGGAGGTCGCTGACTGGGTGGTGGATGGGAGTGCCAAACGTGAGGAGAGTGGCTAGACTCACCCTCATGGTATTCATGGCCATTATACGCCTCCTCGTGGGCTGGCTTCTTGCCCTTTGGGAATGCCTCCTGTAACTGGTTACTTATTCCTTTAAGCTCAAGTTCTATGTGGTTACTCATTCCTTGAAGCTCAAGTTCGATCTTGTTCACCGCGGTTTGGAGGGAGTGCACATGGTTTTCAATTTTGTCGATCCTTTCATTGGCCATCGCTTAAGCGCGAGTTTCTACCATACACCAACCTGATGAAAAATTGGGACCGCCTAAAAATTTTTACTAAGAAATTGAATGGTACCACCTTGCTCAGCTCGTCGTCCTGATATTGATGGGATAGGTCACCAATAAGCGCCCCGGAAGATCTCAGACTCTGAATGGTGGAACAACTGCTGCTGCTGATCTGGAATATCCGATCTGGTGGATCTGAGAGATCTGAATGGTGGAACAACTGTTGCTGCTGATCTGGAATAGATGATGTGTGATCCCCCGATAGAAAGGGAACTATGGTCTTGGGGAGTGTCAAGTGCTACAGATCACAATATACATAAGGGTCTGACAGTAGTACTCGGCCCAATGTTTCAGGGCTCTAACTAAGGAGGATCGACCGTACCCTTAGCCGTCCAACCCGACTACCCTATCGTACGGGCGAGTAATCTCTCCGAGTGCTGTTCTCGGTGTACTTTAGCCACAAGACGGCCGAAGGTTTATCTATGGCGAGGTTTCAAGGGAGCTAGGGGGCTTCCTATATACCCAGAGGGTACGTGGAAGACAGTCCATGCGCGGTTTTGTCTAATGCGCTACTACTCGAAGGGGTACCCACAGGGGTTACAAGGGAGTCCAACAGACGTGACCACCTCTTGTATTTCCTGCGTGCATGCCTCCCCAAATCCGCAGGTTTATGCGCTTAACGACAGATCCCGTGGTTTAAAGACGCCGGAACACGTCTCTAGCCAAAAAAAAATTTGCTAAAATTTGGAGATCCCACCGAGCCCTGGAAAGTGCTCTGATACCACTTGTTATGCTCTTAACCTGCAAAGCAATACCCAAGCGAAGAAAAGATACCGAGAACACAGAATATGCGAAGAAAATATACCCAGAACACAGAATAGCAATGATTTTATTATTCAGAGAGAAATGTTCACAGGCCTCTTCGAGGGGGCAACCTCCAAAAGAGCAGAGCTTGATTACAAAACAAGACACGATGCTCCTCGCAGGGAGTCTCTATCCTTTATATATGACTCATACATGCAATACCACGGGCCAATATCGTGGGTTTTATTAATACCATCTATCTAATACTACCGCCCATTTGCAACTAACTGTGGTCCCGTCATTAATTGCGAGTTAACCACTTACAAATATTAATATGGGCTTTATTGACTCTTGACTATGACGTGATCCCATGAAATAAATAAGGGGGTTAGGGTGGGACCCTAACATTTATCACATAACTCAATCCATCAAGTCAAGGTATTCAATTTTACCACATGTCATAACTACTAAGCTCATCAAAACTTAACCACATTCAACAAAAAGATCATGAATATCAATCTCATTCTTACACTTCTATCATCATGGTTATAATTCTTATCACAAGTATCAAGCTACCATATATAAGAATCAATGTGAAAGCCTTCTTTATGGGATCAAGATATCCAAAATAATAGATGTTAGCCAAACATCAAGTATACCAATATATCAAAAATCTATACTTCTAAGTAGCTTCATCATGACTTAATAGAATGTAAGAATATACTTGTACATGTTGGCTTAGTGGGTCCTAACCCAGGTTCAGAGTTAAGTTTTCCAAACAAATCCCTACACTACTAGCCCTTTCAGCATCAATCAGTGGAACACGGACTGAGTCTCACATGAATCAGTATGGAGGGATGCTGGAACCAAGTTTCCGCACCCAGAGATGATTGTGATGTCGTTTTGTACCTTAAACCTGCCTTCGCACAAATCGATAAGCCCTTAAGGCTTATCAATATAATGTCCTTTTACCATCCTCTATACCTTCGTGAAGGTCTACAACTGTCTTTCGCAAACCCTAAACAGGTGAATCAACCACTTACGCACCTCTGTAACCACTCATACTTCTGTATTTACACAGATCGGCTTAAGTGTTTGATAACTTTACAATGCATTAAGATATTATTCATGTAAATAGATATTATTACTTGTGTTCTTATAACAATGTAAACTATGCAAGATCACGCATCAATATAGTATTAAATCATAAACACATTATTCATCGTAGTATAAACGTATTCATTCATAACAAAAGTAAATTGACAAAACACAGGTATTTCTAGAATAGTCTCTTTATTGATACTTCAGATTTGCTTACAGACTCAAGACTACCCTGCACACTCAGCTGCAGGGGTTCACGCACTCAGTTGTGGACTCTACTCTAGGACTATGTGCACATAGCTGCAGAGCCTCTCTTCTACTCTAAGACTCTTTTCTCTTCACTTCTAATGACCCATTACATTTATCCTCAACTATGAACTGCCTTAGACTCTCTAAGACTCTCCTTTTTATACAATCCCATGGTCCATGGACCATGGGTAGGTTTATACAAGCCGACAGAACTTACATAACGGAAGGGTCAAACCCTTTATGACACTTAACTATCTACGCACTCTATGACCACAACTTCTGGAGACTTTACACTTTACATAACAAAAACTTGGGATTTTTCCCCAAAATTAACTGCAGGGGACACTGTTCCGACAACAAAACCATTTGTTGGCTTAGTGGGTCCTGACCCAGGTTCAGAGTTAAGTTTTCCAAACAAATCCCTACACTACTAGCCCTTCCAGCATTAATCAGTCGAATGAAAACTAAAGTCTCACCCGAAGTAATATGGGGGGATGCTGGAACCAACTTTCAGCATCCAGAGATGATTGTGATGTTGTTTTGTGCCCTAAACCTTCCTTCGCGGAGATCGATAAGCCCTTAAGGCTTATCGATATAATGTCCTTTTACCATCCTCTAGAACTTTGCGAAGGTCTATGACTATCTTTCGCGGATCCTAAACAGGTGAATCAACCACTTACATGCCTCTGTAATCACTCCTCATGGAAAATTTTAGGGGCTAATATTCGAAAGTGGGCTAATTTTCCATGCTTTTTCCAAAAAAGAGATTCGTAAATTTCCATTTTTTCTAAAGATGATTTGCCCAAATTTTATAGTATAAAATTATTTTACCTTAAAAATCACCAAAATTATACCGAGACTAAATATAAAACCATTATAAATTTGAATGTTTTTGAAAATATATCAACAAATATTTTATAATTTTCATATTAGGGTCTAGTGAGATTCGCCAAAGCTTTTAAACTTTAACAAAAACATGTCATCCTTAAAATTTTCCCTGCTCCTACTTATGTATTTACCCATATCAGCTTAACTGTCTAATAACTTTACCATGCATTAAGATATTCTTTGTGTAAATAGATATTATTACTTATGTTCTTATAACAATGTAAACTATGCAGGATCACACATCAATACAGTATTAAATCATAAAACCATTATTAATCGTAACATAAACACATTCATTCATAATAGAAGTAAATTGACAAAACACAGGTATTTCCAAAAATAGTCTCCTTATTAATACTTCATATTTTCTTACAGACTCAAGACTACCCTGCGCACTCAGCTGCAAGGGTCAGTGCACTCAGCTGCAGACTCTACTCTAGGCCTCTACACACATAGCTGCAAAGCTTCTCTTCTTGTCTAAGACTCTTCGCTCTTCACTTCTAATGACCCATTACATTTATCCTCAACTATGAACTCCCTTAGACTCTTTAAGACTCTCCTTTTTATACCATCCCATGGTCCGCTGACCATGGGTAGGTCTATACAAGGCGACAAAACCTACATAATAGAAGGGTAAAACCCTTTATGACACTTAACTATCTACAGGCTCCGCGACCACAACTTGCGGAGAGTTTACACTTTGCATAACAAAAACTTGGGCTTTCTGCCCCAAAACTTGGGCTTTTGCCCCAAATTTGACCGCAGGGTACCCTGTCCTAACAATAGAATACTAAGTGAACCATCTCATCATAAGTAGCATGAATCAAACTTTCATATGCGTGAGCCATTTTTGAAGGTGATATTCTCATCATACCTTAGGGATTACCTTGCCATCCAATATTTGCAGTTAAAATATGACATTGAAACAATACACCATACATATCTTGTAGTATTTAGATACATGTGTATCTTCTTGTTTGACATGGGTAGTGGGAGCACTTTGTCAACTTTTCATCACGTGCCTCTTTTCCTTTTTCTAGCGCTACCTCTTCTCTTCTTTCACTGCCATGATCCTCAAGAAGGATCCACTTATCATATTTCATCAAGGAGTTAGAACTATCCAAATACTAAAATATACATGCAGGAAGTATAAGTAATAATCAAAGCAATAAGCTTAAACAGGAACATAATCACAAAGAGGTAACATAAATATAAGGGGTAATTATCTTAAGCAGAGGTGAGCTCTTCCTCTTGAACCAACCTTCAATATTCATGATTTTCCATTGACCATATAACATTGACGCCTTCAATTTTTCAACCAACTTCATCAACCACCAAGCCTAATTGAGACTATCCCATCTAGGGCTACATCAAATTAGTCACAAGTGTTAGAACATATTCACATGAATCATGCTAGGGTTTCTAAATTGCATGTCTCAAATATTTTTCATAATCCAGGGTTTCTACTAAACCCTAACTTCATAATATCCATCAAAATCTAGTAACCAAATTGTCGAGGGTTTCCTTCAAACCTTAGTATTATTTTAGGTCTCCATCATCTTCTATTCCATCAAAGGTGTCTTCATAGGGGTGACTGTCAATGAATTTTCTTTAGGCTAGCTTTGATGCCATGCTAATTTTTCTTTGGGACAAATTGTTCTTTGCTTTGATAATTGCATTTCATTATTTCCATATTTAAATTCACCCCATAAAATCATATCATTATTCATATTTACATCATTATTCAACAACATATGCAACTATGAATAAAGAACAATATCATCATCAATGCAGTGGAACATAAAGGAAAAATAAAAGAAAAGCATTCTATTAGGTCCCTATAATACTAGTGATGCCCCCATTAATATTGTAGTTGTATCCCTTATTAATATTGTTGTGCCCCTATTGTCCCATATTGTGATTATTGTGCCCCATAGAATCTCTCTATTGTTTTTTTTCCTAATGCAAGAGTCGGACCATCCAATTCTTTAATCAAAAAACAAAGTACATAGAATACATCAAAACTCTCATGGTCAGTGATTGGGGAGATGCCCCATCAAAACTGTTCCCTACATCCTATCTCCAAACTTTACGTTTCTTAAAAGACAAATACACATGGACTCGGGCCCGAAAAGAACATATGGTTTTTGCATATAAAGGCAATAATTCCGCCTGATCTCTTAAACTAGCCCTCCTCTTTAATCTTGACCGTTAAACCTTTCCGATTGATCTAACGGTTGTAGACCACATCGCCATGATAAGATGCTCACCATTTACAACAAGGGTCTGCAAACCTGCCTGAGCGATCCGATCCATTAATTTGCCTTGTGAGATCCCACAGTGGAGATAGATATCGCACCCACCAACAATCCTGGAAGTTAGCGTGCGATAAGGGTGGTCTTCCTCCCGACCCCACCGCCACATGGAGCTCACCGAGTGGGTTCGCTCCCGAAAGGGAAAAACCGCTTCCCGCTTGTGAGGGTCGCGATTACCTGAAAACCACTCGAGCCGCGGAGAAAAGGGCAAAATTGGAAAATCTCTAGTTTCGCGGTCTTCAAGTGTCATCTGCTCCCACTTGTTCGTATCTTCAGCCTTCCTTGAACCGATGCATGAAGCATTTGGTGCTTGCCTTCCTGCAACCCATGAAGCCCTTTCTTCCTCATCAGTACAACTAGATACTTCATGGAACCAATTAATATGGGAATCGCTGATTAACCTCTCCCGACCGCTTTCAAAAGACCCCATTGTGAGCATTCCTCTGAACAAACAGCTGTTGGTTAACCATACTCGCCTCCATGGCTCTCTTAAGGAACACTGTATTGTCTTCATTTGCTTGGTTTTGACACTCTGTCTTTAGTCTGTTTCTAGGGAACTCTTGCCAATTCATCACTACCCTATTATCTGTGCAGATCACTCCTTGATTGGCTATGAAATCTGCTAGTTTATTGGCCTTTCTTCACACATGTGCAAAACTGACTGTTCTTAGTCTCTGTAGATGACTTTGAATCCGTTGGAATACTTGAATAATCCTCGAGTTTGTAGAGGCTTTTTCCGGTTTAGTTCCCCAGCTTATTCTTTTCACTGAGTTAATGACCAAATCGGAGTCAGCTTCAATGATCGTATTTTTGTGATTTTCCTGAACCAAGAACTCAAGACATTGTTCCATGGCCATTAACTCCACCATGTTGTTGGTGGTTTTTCCTAAGTGGCCATGGAAGATAAACAAAATATCTCCCTTGTCATCCCTTAACACCCCTCCATGGCCTGCCTCACCCGGATTACCTTTGGAAGCCCCATCAATGTTGAATTTTAGAAAGCCCTTAGGGGGAGGATGCCAGAAGTCTATTTTAGGATCCACAATAGAAACTTTCCTGACTAAGCGTTGAGGAACAAGACCCTGTAGTTCTAGCCTATAGAGAATCCTCTAGTTTGTAGCAGAAGGGGGATTTGAGGGAAGATTTCGAATGGTAGTGTTAACCGTTTCTTTAATCTGTTTTAGAATCAGATCATAAATAACCTGCGAAGATTTCTTAACATTCTTGAAGATTTTATTGTTCCTTTCTTTCCAAACATTCCAAAGAATGAAGCTTGGTGTAATAGCCCATGCTGAACCAAGAACTTCATTATCCGAAAAGTTCTTTCGCCATTTGGTGATAGTATTGAAAAGACTTCCATTATCTTTGTCAGATTGTTGGAAGATAGCTGCAAAAGAATCCCATAATCTGGAGGTGAAAATGCAATTGTTGATAAGGTGTTCCATGTTCTCCTCTTGAGCCTCACAGAGTTGGCACTTAGAAGGCCCTAGGAAACCCCTTTTCCTGATATTATCCTAGGTCAGGATTTTCCTTTGCAAAACCATCCACAGAAAAAGTTTAATTTTCATCCAAACCTAAGGCTTCCAAAGGTTTTGCCCAATCCTGTCAAGAGCCTGGGAATCCAGCTCAAGGAGTATGAGTTTAGCTTCTTTGAGATTAAAGTTCCCCTCATTGTTGTTGCCCCATATTAGCTGGTCATGCCCCCTTGGAACTAGAATTTTCCGTTGCTCTAACATTTTCATTAGTCTTTCGGCCTTAGTTTTTAGAGGATTATCATTTTGGAGGTCAAATTTTCTCCATTTTCCCCATTTCCCTAAACTATCAGTTTGATCCCAAAAATCCTTTACCTGGGTGAGCTCCTTGGTATCTGTCTCTGCTTTGAGGTTCTCAAAGTCCTCTTGTAACAGAATAGGTTCTTGTTGCCATCTATCCTCCCAGAATAAGGCTAAGTCTCCCTCTCTAATTTCCTAGAAGCTATGTTCTTGAATTAAGCTTATGTTATCCTAGGCTTTGTTCCAAATATGAGATCCTCTTATATTCCCATCCATCCTTATGCAGTCATTATCAAGTCAGGAACTTGCATATTTTTCTTTCCAAGTGATGGCCCATTGTGCTTCTGGTTCCTTTATCCATTGCCACCAAAGTTTTGCCCCTAGAACCTTACAAAGAATCTCAGGATCATCCAATCCAAGACCCCCGTGGTTCTTGGGTTTGCACATTTTTCCCTAGGCAACTAAGGCCCATTTCTTCTTTTCTTCCCCCTTGCCCCAAAGAAAGTCTCTTTGAATGTTTCTCATTTGATGCAGAATTCCTTTAGGGGCAAGGATAGTTGAAAGCATAAAGATTGGAATTGATTGAAGCACAGCCTTTGTGAGGACCAACCTACCAGCCAAGTTTAATGATCTGATTTTCCATTTCCTAGTCTTGTCTTGCAGCTTACTAATCATCGGCTCCCAAATACTCTTGTGTAATGGTTTTGCAGTTAAAGGAACCCCCAGGTATTTCGACGGGAGAGAGTCTCTTTGGAAGCCCAGAATTCTAGATATGTTCCTCTGAATAGCAATGTTAGTATAGAAGAAAAAAAATCTTAGATTTGGAAAGATTAACTTCCAAACGAGAGGCCATGGCAAATTCATTGAGGATTTGTTTGCAAGCAAGAGCTTCTTTGACTGTGGGTATTCCCTGCAACATGGTATCATCAACAAATTGTTGATGAGTTAAGGCTTGTCCATTGTCGGAGAGTTGTATCCCCCTGATATTACCAACTATTTTTGCATGCTTGATAGCCCTGCCCAGTCCTTCCATCATGAGGATGAAGAGAAAGGGAGAGAGAGGGTCACCCTGCCTAAGGCTCCTGGAAGGGGTAAAATTTTCTGAAGGAGAGCCATTGACTAGAATTGAAAAACTAGAAGAGGTAATCAAAGCCAGGATCCATCTTACCCAATTGTGATCAAACCCAAAAGTAATAAGAACTTTCCTGATATAGTTCCAATTTAGTTTGTCATAAGATTTGGCTATGCCTAGTTGCATGATCATTCCAGCTTTTCTCTTACTAGTAAGAGAGTGCACCACTTCATGAGCTTGGACGATGTTATTAAGGATTTTCCTTCCTTCCACATATCCAAATTGTTCCCCCGAAACTAGTGAAGGCAAGAGGGGTTTGAGTCTGTTTGCAACCACCTTTGATATTATCTTGTAAATCACATTGCATAGTGGTGAGCTCCAGTATTGTAGCAATAATGCTACAACTCCTGGGGCTTCCTGTCTCTCATTTTATCAACCCGGTAGTTCGTACAAACTTGGAAGCGACGGTGCTGTATGCACAAGTACTAGCTCTTGTCGCAGTTGTCACTTGGTCAGCTGGCACAAGTCCGCTAGGGCTCAAGCCAACTTCTATAGGCTCACAGAAGAAGCTTTATCAATGATGGACGAAAGCTAACTCAGAGAAAACTACTCTACTTGGCGAAAATGATCTGAAAGCAAATCAAAGCATGTAAACCTAGGAAACCCTAATTTAACTAGTCTAACCTCTATACTGCAAGGAATGTGAAGGAAACTTCTACCAATGCTGCTGTTACCTCTAATAAGTGGAAATGCATGGATCTAAGCTGTTTGCATCATAAAAGACATGTTTTTGTATTTTCCCTTTAAATGTGTGGAATGATTGTGATTGTGTGCTAATTAGGGTTTGGTTGTGCAGATGGGATGGAGAAGGAAGGAAAGCGTGGGACAGGTTGGGAAGGCTAGGGGAGGTCCCTAAGGATCCTTAGCATCCATCCACAGAGGTTCCTCGCATTCAGATGCTAAGCAACCGAGAGAGTGGCCTCCTACAGGATGGCTGTGAAGGATCCTACAGGATACTCTGTTTTCTACAGGATGTCTACAAATGGCTACAGGATGACCTACCGTGAGTGGTTGGAGTGATGGAGGAGTAATGGAATGGTAGGGGGAGATGTGCAAGGTGGGGATGAGGCTGGTGATGGATGTAGAAGTGAAGGAATGGGATAGGGAGTGAATGAAGGGAGTAGGTTGGAAGATGGAGGACTAGGTCAACAACGAGGGCTAGAGAATGGAGCTATGCGAGGAGTGAAAGTCTTTGGAGAGATAGCAGAGCGGAGTGAAGGTCGAGAAAATGTGTGTGCATGTGTGATCAAGGTGGAGGAGAAGGTAATGGGCCGAGAGGGAGAAGTGTAAATGTAACAAATGCTTATGACTGTTATCAAACCGAAAGTGCATCAACCTAACTACCTGTGCTCATAATTCAATGATCAACAATCAAAAACGCGAAGGAGAATATGCATGAAGCTGTGGTAAAGGAGTGCAGTGCATGAGTGGATGACAAGGAAGCATCTAACGTAACAGTGACTGTATTGCAGCAATCATCAAGTGAAGAAATGCGTGTTTTTGGTGGCTAGCTATGGGCTGCACCCCAATCTTCAAGAAAGATGGCAGTGAGTCCTAACAGCCTTTTTGTTGGAGCTCCAATGGACTCTATCTATCCTATGCTACACTAAACGACTGTAAACAAACTCACCATAAGCAAATCCTATCTACTCATGAAAAAGACCAACTCAACAACCTGTAATTCGAATTGCATGTACAAATGAAAAGCTCAAAGTGCTGGAAATGAAATGGGAACAACACTACAGCAGAGGGGATCTATGGCTCTCAGGTTGGGCCCTAACCTGAGAGCTATAGTCTCCTTAAGAAACTCAGAACTAGATCACAAACTGTCTTCTTTATTCATAATCTGATATCATGCCAAATTGGCTTACAAAAGAGAACGAAACTTGAGCTGTGCTCCAAAATTACAATAGTAACACGAGAGTTTCAACAACCTAACCAAGGCTAAGGCCTCTATACTTATACAAAACGATGCTCCAACAAGTATCCATGATTCTAGGAGCTCGCCTGTTCAATCTATAGTTTAACTGCTGATCCTGTAGGATGATCATAAATGTTGTTTCCTGTAGAGCAGTTTTGAACTGTTGTTCCTGTAGAACAGTTGGCCGTGTATTAAGCTCGGAGGGAGGATGGAGTGGGGCTCGGAGTTCTTGGTGAGGATCACGAGGAATGTCCCCCAAGACCGTGGACAACCTCTCCTTACGTCAGCAATGCCAACTCGTTGTCTCCTTGCCACCTTTTCGTTGTCTTTTGCTCCCTTTTAATGCCAAAATCTGGAATCACAATGCATTAGCTACGTAGATAAAGTGCCTATCCTTTCTCCTACAAACAACATGAATAAACTAAGAAGTGTATGCATAAACAATAAAAATGAATGGTTTGAGCAAGCAAAATAGGCCAAAATGAGCCCAAATTGTACCAAAATTGGGGCTCATCATCACCCCCCAGCTGAACCATTTGCTCATCCTTGAGCAACCTTGTCCCTGCTCCTCATCCTTGGCCGAGGACTCGGGACCGGAACAGGCTGTTTCTTTTCTGCTTTTGATGGCCCTGCCTTTTCTGCCCCTGATGGCGATGAGGGTGATGCTTCCTTCCCTTTTTCTATTTCTTTGAGTCGGGCTTCAGAAGGTGACTGGCCTATCTTTCGAGTCCAGGAGGTTATTTTTGGGCTCCCCTTTTCTGGGGTGGCTGATGTTTTAAAGGGGGTCCTTGGACTGGGTGAAGTAGGTACATCCCCTGAAGTGGTTTGGCTGCTGGGTGGAGGCTGTGGCTTGCTCGTGGTCATCTTTTTGCTCCTCCTGACTTCAGGTGGTAGAGGGGGCTCCCTCTCCCTTTTCTCTTTCGGTTTTGGAGGTGTGCTGAGGGCAGCCAGTGCCACTGCTGCCTCCTTCTCAAGAATGCCAGCCTTCTCTTTCTTGCGATTTGCCTTCTCGGAGCTCCTTGTAGAAGGTCTCTCCTTTTTAGATTTCGGGCTTCTTGTGGAAGACCCTGATTTGCCTGCTTCCGGGCTTCCTGTAGAAGACTCTTTCTTTGTCTTCGGGCTCTCTATAGGAGGTTGTTTCTCAATGTCCTTCGGGCCTCTTGTAGAAGCCTGTCCTCCAATGATTTTCGGGCTTCCTGTAGAAGCCTTGGTTGTTGCTCTTGGGCTTCCTGTAGAAGCCTGCTCCTTACTGATCTTCGGGCTTCCTGTAGAAGCCTTTGTCTTTGTTTTCGGGCTTCCTGTAGAAGCCTGTTTTTGTGTTTTCGGGCTTCCTGTAGAAGCCTGTGCTTGTGTTCCTGTAGATGCAACTTCCGCCACCTTTTCTTTCTTGGCTGCATGGATTTTGCTTTTGGCTTTGCCTGCAGGAGCTGACGAGGTGCTTGGGCCGGCAGGGGCCACCTCAGTTTTGACTGCCCTGCTTTTCAACCTCTGTTCCCTTGCTGACAGGATGGGGGTGTCTTCTTTTGCTTTGTCATCCTTTCCCTCCTCCTTCTCTTTTCGTTCTTTCTTCTGTGATGGAGTCGGGGCCTTTTTTCTTTTCCCTTTCTTACTCTTGGCTACGGGCTCTTCTTCTTCATCGCTAGAGGACCCTGTCTCTCCAAGCAACATTTTTATGTCCCCTTCTCTTGTTAAGTTCCTAAATGATTCCCAAGCGAGGGGGATTTTATATGAGCGGAGAGCATCCTCCACGAGGAGCTTGACTAGCCCATGGTGGGCTATCTGGTCCGGAATTCCGTCCTTGAGCTTGGTGGAACACTCCATTAAGGACTGTAGGAGAAAGTAAGGAATGCTCAACCTCTATGCTCCAGGGAGGTCAATCTGGTGTCTTAGTTCGTTAAGCAGCCTGAAGTGATACGCATATACAATGCTATATCGACCCTCACAGGTGATATATTTCATAATTTGTAAACTTACTTCGTTCCATGGCGGCAACAGGCTTGCCCTTTTGACTCCATTTTTGTCTTCGGTGAATGACTCTTCCGGTGGGAAGAACTCCTTCTTTGCTTGCTGGCTCATCTTCCGCTCTTCTTTGTCCCACGGCAGACCCATGGGCAGTTCCGTGACTCGACTTATGTGCTCTGGGGTGAGTTCGAGGCTGAGACCTCTGAAGGTTACCGTGGCCAATGTCTGTGATTTAGGCTGCAGAGCCTGCAAAAATTCCTCGGCTACTTCATCATCGTAGCCCTGCAGTTTATCACAGAAAGGCATCCATTGCGCTCTAGTGAAGAGCTCAACCACTGCCGGGTTTCTCCTTAATGCATTTGAATTAGTGGGCTCTCGCCTGATAAACCCGCCAGGCATGATGAACACAGTGGTTTATACCAGAGGTGGTGGATACACAGGAAATTCGGTCTTAAAGACAGAACATGCAATGAATTTTCAGACCACAGTTGATTATACAGCTATCCTGTAGGAGCGATAGTATAGGCACGACAATCCAATTTTTTTCAATTTTTTATGACCAGCTGGTGAAAAAAATGACTTTGCCACCTTTGGAAAACAATTGCGGAAGGAGTTGCAGGGTTACCTCTTTTCTGCCACCTTTTTTTTTTACGTGAAGACTTCACCTTCCTGTAGAGCCGCGTTCCTGTAGAAACTGCTTCCTGTAGGACGGCGTTCCTGTAGAAACTGTTCCTGTAGGAGCAGTGCGCAGGCTTCGGGAAGAGCTTTAGTTGGCTGGCGGTCGAGAGGTGCTTTACCAGTGTTCAGGTAGCCGAGAGCTCGGCATATCAACATGCAGAGGTAAGCAGAGGATCGACTCGAGTTTTGAAGTGAGGTTGATGGAGATACACGCTTAATCGAGCCGATTAGATTTTGAATCGGCGCAGCTCGTGGCGCGGGGGTGAGCTGTCCCCGCCGGACCGTTGGGTGACGTCACCCATCATCCGCCTGCACATTCGTTTGTTGCCGCATTCATTCCCACAGATCTGTCGCCGCCCTTTTCGGTTAAACTTCACTTCTCGGTTGACGGGACTGATCTTCACGTGCTTGCTGCGTGTTTCTTTCGTCGTGGCTGCCACCTCGTCCTCTGACTATCCCTTTACTAACCGACGTGGCCAATCACTGGCCTTTAGGCCGCTCAACCATTCACCTTTATGCCATGCAAAACAAATCGAAGTAATAATCATGCAGTTTGATGGAGAGAAGGATTAGAACACTTACCTGCGCGCGGCTGCACATGATTTCCAGTTTTTTGAGCGATGGATCTACCTGCCGCATGTGGCTGCACATTCCTGTAGGCTCGTGGTCACGGGATGCTGGTGCTGTGGTGGACGTTCTGGTCGCATGCGCCCGCGCTTTGCTTGCAGGTGGCTGGGCGATGAATGGCATCCACTCCTGCAGGTTTGACTGCTACAGGATTCCCGCGGGAGCCTTGCAACAGTCTCCCCTCCTGGGGTGCATGCTGCATGCTGGCGGTTCTGGCTTCTCGATCACGACCCCAGCGCTTCTGATGCACAACGTGGATGTGGTATGGCTCTCGGTGCTTGGTTTTTTTCTTTGACAAATGTTTTCTCACGAGAACTGATTACTTTGTTGTGTTGCTGCAGGGATCTTGGTTGCATGGCGACGAGGATGGTGGAGGACGATAATGGCAATGTTCAGGGGTGCCATCATTGGCATGCATGCATTCAATCCACTCCTCAGTCGCTAGATCTTCATTTGAAACAAATTTCGGCCATCGTAACCTTCTATAGGAAGTTTCCTGTAGAACACAGAGCTTCCTGTAGAAAATTGGCACTTTCCTGTAGAAGATCCGCGTCTTCCTGTAGGAAGACTGTCTGTTCCTGTAGAAAAACTGTATCCTCCTGTAGAAGATCCAAAGCATGATAATAATTGCACATACCTTAAAAAACATTGTTGTTCTTGGAGGAGGTGCTGATGACATCCTTTGCTAGCATGATGAAGGCCCCTGGCTTGGAGTGGAGAGGCTTCTTCTCCTCCATAGAACATCTGCATGCAAACCTTTTATGGTGCTGATTGCTTTTTCCTTTTTTCTTTCTTTTTTTCTTTTTTTTTTTTTTTTTTAGAAAGACAATAGGAGCGCCTCAATGAGGTTTTCACCCCTACTGCCTGCCTTGGGTGCCTCAGAGAGGTTTTCATCCAAGGATCTTTATTTTTCTCTCTTTTCTTTTTCGAAAGACAATAGGAGCGCCTCAATGAGGTTTTCACCCCTACTGCCTGCCTTGGGCGCCTCAGAGAGGTTTTCACCCAAGGATCTTTTTTTTTCTCTTTTTTTTTTTTTTTTTTTTTTTTTTTGTGTTTTAGATCCTTCAGGGTATGCCCAAAGTGGAGGCAGAACCCTTCTCTATGACCAAAACAGATTTCTCCATAGTGCTGATAAACTCTTGTCTTGAGAGAGGTCTTTTGTAGATCTTCAATCGGTGCCCATTGACAAGCATGGGAATGGCTTCCTCATCAATGGTTCGAATGAGGACTGATCCATTTTCATGGCATTGTTCCACCACATATGGTCCTAGCCATCTAGTCCTAAACTTCCCCTTGAAATCTTTGAATCTGGAGTCATACAACAAGGCCCAATCTCCCGGCTGAAATTGCTTGTCATGGAGATGTTGGTCATGCCACACCTTCCTCTGAAGTTGAACCACTTCTGAGTGAAGGAGGGCCTGCATGCGGTGCTCATCCAGTCCATTCAGCTGCAATAACCTTTCTTGATGTGCATGGCTGAGATCTAGGTCCAGCTGAGCTGCCATCCTCAAAGTGTTATACTCAAACTCAATGGACAACAAAGCTTTCTTCCCATAGACCAGCTCATAAGGTGTGAAGCCGGTGGTGGTCTTCCAAGTGGTGTTGTAAGCCCATGTGGCCTCAACTAGGCGATCTGCCCAGTCTTTTCTGCTGCTGCTCGCCACTTTGGTCAAGATCCCTTCTAATGCTCTATTGGTGACTTCCACCTGCCCATTTGCTTGAGGATGATAGGGGGTGGAAGTCCTATGCTTGATCTTGTGATGAGCTAGTAGATCTTCAACCAAGTTGGATGTGAACTGGCTCCCTTGATCGGTCACCAGCTCTCTTGGGTAGCCAAACTTGTAGAAAATTTTCTCTCTTAAGAACTCGACCACCTTCTCTTCTGTTGCTGCTTTGATTGCTTTAGTCTCTGCCCACTTGGTCAAGTAGTCAGTACACACAATGATGTAGGATCTCTGCCTCGAAGAGGGATTGATTGGACCCACAAAGTCCATGCCCCACTTCTCAAATGGCTCAAGAGTCACTTGAGGTTGGAGAGGCATCTCATCCCTTTGGGTAGGTTTCCCCATTCTTTGGCATTGGTCACACTGGCTGACATATTTTCTGACATCTTGATGAAGTGTGGGCCAATAGTAGCCTGCCTGGAGGATCTTGAAGGCAGTTCTCTTTGCTGCAAAATGTCCTCCACAAGGCCCATCATGACAGGTGAGGAGAATGTCAAAGACTTCCTCCTCCCTTACACAACGCCTTAAGATCTGATCAGGGCCAAGCTTGAACAGGTTGCCCCCGATCCAAGTGAATGAGGCACTTTTTCTGATGATTTTGCTCTTCTCCTTTGAAGAGAGGTGCGGAGGAAACTGAGCTGAAACAAGATAGTTTGCTATATCAGCAAACCATGGAGAGAGTACTGAAATAGCAAATAGATGCTCATCAGGCATCTGGTCATCCACCGTCTCATCTTCACTTGCAGACAAATCCAATCTAGATAAAAAATCAGCAACAACATTTTCTCTTCCTGGTTTATCAACAATGGTTAGATCAAACTGCTGCAATAAAAGTAACCATCTAATAATACGAGCATTCACATCTGGTTTATTCATCAAATATCTAATAGCAGCATGGTCAGTATGTACAACTGTTTGATATCCGGTAATGTAATGACGGAACTTGTTTAGTGCATGGACTACAGCTAAGAACTCTTTCTCGGTTACAGTGTAATTCAGCTCAGCTTTGGACAAGTTCTTACTAACGAAGTAAATGGCATATGGAAGTTTTTCCTCAATTTGTCCTAAAGCTGCCCCTATGGCTTTGTTTGAGGCATCAGTGTGGATGTGGAAAGGTAGGGCCCAGTTTGGACCTCTCAAGATTGGTGCTGACACCAACTTGTCCTTTAACTCATTCAAACTCTTCTGACAAGCGTCAGTCCACTTAAACTCCACATCTTTTGCCAACAAGCCAAATAATGGCGAGGCGAGCTTGCTGAAGTCCTTAATGAATCTCCTGTAGTATCCCGCTAATCCCAAAAAACTCCTAACATCCCTTACTTTTTGAGGAGGTGGAACCCTCTTGATGAGAGAAATTTTGTTAGGATCCACCTGCAATCCTTGGGAAGAAATGGTATGGCCTAACACTGTCCCTTCAATCATTAGGAATTCACATTTCTCAGGGCTAAGGGACAAGTTCATCTCGATGCACTTGGTTAGGACCTTTCCCAAGTTGGACAATGCTTCCTGGAAGTTGGCCCCATAAGGGGTAAAGTCATCCATGTAGATTTCCACTGCATCATGGACCAACTCCGAGAAGATGCTCAAGACAGCTCTCTGAAAAGTAGCAGGAGCATTGCATAGCCCAAAGGGAAGGACTCGGTAGGCAAAGGTACCCCAAGGACAAGTGAAGGTGTTCTTATCTTGGTCTTCCGGGTTGATTTGGATTTGATTGTACCCGCTGAACCCATCCAGGAAAGAGAAGAACTTCTTTCCTGCTAGTCCATCCAACACTTGATCTATGAAAGGTAGAGGGAAATGGTCTTTCTTGGTAGCTTTGTTCAGCTCCCGGTAATCTACACAGATCCTCCACTTCCCATTCTTCTTGGGAACCAACACTAGAGGGGACACCCATTCACTATCTGAGATGGGGTAGATGAATCCGGCATCTAACAGTTTTTGCAATTCTTCCTTGACAATGTCTTTAAGGGCTGGATTCATTCTCCTCTGCGGTTGCCTAACCGGTTTACAGTCCTCTTTGATGTATATATGATGACTACAGACCAAGGGATGGACTCCTTTCATCTCCTTATAGCTCCAAGCAAAAGCATCTAAGTGGCTGGCCAACAGGTTGCACAGCTCCTTTTCCTGAGAAGGAGATAGGGAGGAGCTGATTTTCAATGCTCTCTCAGGGCCGAACTCCACATTCTTAACTCTGGGAGTGACAGGGTTGGTTGTACAAAGATCCACTAAGGTGCTGGCTTGGGCATCCTCCACCAATTTTTCTAAAGGTAGTGCACTGGTAGGTGGGTTTTGGATCAAGTTCTCGATCAAATCATCCTCGGTTGGGGGATTTCTTCTATTGGTTTCTATGGTACATAGAGGTGTTGAATACACCTCGTCTTCTTCTCCTTCTTCCAACCAGAGTGGTAAGTCATGCTCTAAAGAGGGTTGGGCAGGAGGGTATAGGACAAGTTGCTTGGACATAGGACCATTTTTGATGGTCATATTTCCATCACGACAACTGATATAGGCATCTGCAGTGGCTAACCAAGGCCTTCCCAAAATGAGGGGATATCCAGTAAGCTTTGCCTTTGGTTGCAGAACCAGGAAGTCTGCAGGATACTCCCAAGAGTCAATAGAGACCAGGACATCCTCCACAATTCCTTCGGGAGTCACAGTGGAGCGATCTGCTAATTGCAGTACTGTCGAGGTCTTCCTCAAAGAACCTTGAAGATTGAGCTTGCACATGGTATCCCTGGTCATTACATTAATGGCAGCCCCCAGATCAATCAGGGTGTGGGGTATGATGGTGCCATTGATGTGGACATCCACTACAGGACTTCCAGGATCTAAGTACTTTGGGCAAATGACTTGTCCTAGCATAAGGTCAGACAGTTGTCCTATGACATTGATAGTTGAAGCATCTTTCTTCCATCTGCCTGGATGTTTGAAACACTTCTCCTTAACCAGCTTGTTATAGATTGGCACATCCTTGATGGCCTGGAGAAGGGGTATCTTCACACACAACTGCTTGAGCTCTCCCAGAAGCTCATCTTCCTCCGGGTTGGGTTGTGTGGTGGCTATAAGTCTCTCAGGAAAGGGTGGAATAGGGTTTGGTTCACTTTCCTGATGGTCTTCCTCCTCCTTTGGGGGAGGAGGTTGGCGATCTGGAAGAGTCTTTCCAGATCTAAGATTGATCTCCTGGATCTCCACAGCATAGGTAGGGCATGAGGTCTCCCCAGTATATACCTGCTGAGCCTGTCTATTGTTGGGGTTCGGGTTCGGTTGAGCAGGCATTTGAGGTTGCCTTGGAGGAGCAGGAGGTAATGGTTGTGGCTGAACTGGAGGTGGAGGCAGAATGGCGGGAGGATTGTTGTATTGAGGCCTCCACCCTGACTGAGGTGCACTCCATTGAGGCTGCGACTGGGTATGTGAGTGATATGGATGAGAAGTAGGTTGAGTAGGGTACTGAGGTGGATAAGACCATGGAGGAGGCATGGACCAGGAAGGATGAGCAGGGGGACCCTAGGAAGGCATGGGAGTCAAGTGGTTGGGGTTGTAATAAGCTTGAGATGCCCCTTGCATCCCCTGCTGATAAGGTCTAGATCCTTGAGGCCTCCTTTGGTTGATAAAGTAGAGAGGTTTAGTGGGGGCTTCAGTTCCTTGGTACATGGCTTTAAACCCAGGCAAGGTTGGACACTGATTTGTTGGGTGGTCCTCCTCACAAACGAAACACACTTCAACCGAATGCAATGGACATTCGTTCTTAGGGTGTCTTCTGGTGCACCTAGGACAGAAGATAGCCAAGGCTCTCTCAGCTTCCTCTTTCTTTTGCTGGATCCTGAATGTGTCCAACTGCATGGCAATGGTATGTCTCACCTCACTCTTAAGATCTTATAATTGGTTTGTAAGCTCATGTTTGGAGAAAGGGACACAGGTGGAGAGGAGGTTTCCTCTACCTCGTTTTCTAGCTGCCCTGGAATGATTTCGAAACACAGTCTTGATGTCCTCATAAGGCAGTTGGTAAATGTCCCCCCCAGCTAACATGTGAAGGGTATCTAAGAGATCTTCAGGTACTCCTCGGAGCAGAACCAACTTAAGGGATTCAGGGTCAAGTGTGCACCTGGCCCGCTTGTAACTAAGTTGGAACCTTTCCTCATAGTCCTCTAAAGATTCATCGTTTCCCATGGTCATCCGAAAGATTTCCCCCTTTGTTTCCTTGGACCTACAATAATCCCGGTACTTGGTGTTGAAGGCTTGCTGCATCTGAGCCCATGTGGTGATACTATTCCCAGGCAAACCCATGAACCAGCGTAGTGCTGCATCCTTGAGAGTAGAAGGGAAAAGTTTTAGCTTTTGTTCATCCTCAGTATAGTCATAGGTTCTACAGAGGACAGCAAACTCAAATAGGAAGGTAACAGGATCCTCAGTGGTCATTCCATGGAAGTGAGGCAAAGCAGAGGGGCTAATGTTTTTCATTTTCATCTCACCATTGGTCTCTCGGATGGGGAAAGCTCCTTCTATCCTCTCATCCTCTCTATTGTCAGCCATAGCTTTAGGTGGAGTGGTCTCTAACTCTTCTTCTTCTATAGGATTTCTGTATGTCTTGGGATGTTCACCTATAGTTTCCTCTGAATCACTGTCACCACCGAAGAGTGAAGGGTGACTAAGTGATGTGGTGGGGGTGTTTGATAGGAATTTGCCTGATCTATCTCGGTTCCTACGAGGCATGAAATGGAAAAGAATTCTCTTTTTTGATTGCTTTTGTTTTTCCCTGTGCACCTGCAAAAATGAAACAGATTGATTGCAAAATTTGAAATTCTAATCTACACTTGCAGAATCGAAAGTCTAATCTATGAAAGCAAGAAATGCTAAGCTATGAAAGCAGGAAATACTAATCTATGAAAGCAGGAAATGCTAATCTATGAAAGCAGGAAATGCTAAGCTATGAAAGCAGGAAATGCTAAGCTACTTTTGCAGAAGGGAAATGAAATAAACTACTAAGCAGAAGTAAGAGTACGAAAGTAGAAGAAAAGCAACAATTACTAATACTCTGACGCTTCCCCGGCAACGGCGCCAAAAAGATGGTGAGCTCCAGTATTGTAGCAATAATGCTACAACTCCTGGGGCTTCCTGTCTCTCATTTTATCAACCCGGTAGTTCGTACAAACTTGGAAGTGATGGCGCTGTATGCACAAGTACTAGCTCTTGTCGCAGCTGTCACTTGGTCAGCTGGCACAAGTCCGCTAGGGCTCAAGCCAACTTCTATAGGCTCACAGAAGAAGCTTTATCAATGATGGATGAAAGCTAACTCAGAGAAAACTACTCTACTTGGCGAAAATGATCTGAAAGCAAATCAAAGCATGTAAACCTAGGAAACCCTAATTTAACTAGTCTAACCTCTATACTGCAAGGAATGTGAAGGAAACTTCTACCAATGCTGCTGTTACCTCTAATAAGTGGAAATGCATGGATCTAAGCTGTTTGCATCATAAAAGACATGTTTTTGTATTTTCCCTTTAAATGTGTGGAATGATTGTGATTGTGTGCTAATTAGGGTTTGGTTGTGCAGATGGGATGGAGAAGGAAGGAAAGCGCGGGACAGGTTGGGAAGGCTAGGGGAGGTCCCTAAGGATCCTTAGCATCCATCCACAGAGGTTCCTCGCATTCAGATGCTCAGCAACCGAGAGAGTGGCCTCCTACAGGATGGCTGTGAAGGATCCTACAGGATACTCTGTTTTCTACAGGATGTCTACAAATGGCTACAGGATGACCTACCGTGAGTGGTTGGAGTGATGGAGGAGTAATGGAATGGTAGGGGAGATGTGCAAGGTGGGGATGAGGCTGGTGATGGATGTAGAAGTGAAGGAATGGGATAGGGAGTGAATGAAGGGAGTAGGTTGGAAGATGGAGGACTAGGTCAACAACGAGGGCTAGAGAATGGAGCTATGCGAGGAGTGAAAGTCTTTGGAGAGATAGCAGAGCGGAGTGAAGGTCGAGAAGATGTGTGTGCATGTTTGATCAAGGTGGAGGAGAAGGTAATGGGCCGAGAGGGAGAAGTGTAAATGTAACAAATGCTTATGACTGTTATCAAACCGAAAGTGCATCAACCTAACTACCTGTGCTCATAATTCAATGATCAACAATCAAAAACGCGAAGGAGAATATGCATGAAGCTGTGGTAAAGGAGTGCAGTGCATGAGTGGATGACAAGGAAGCATCTAACGTAACAGTGACTGTATTGCAGCAATCATCAAGTGAAGAAATGCGTGTTTTTGGTGGCTAGCTATGGGCTGCACCCCAATCTTCAAGAAAGATGGCAGTGAGTCCTAACAGCGTTTTTGTTGGAGCTCCAATGGACTCTATCTATCCTCTGCTACACTAAACGACTGTAAACAAACTCACCATAAGCAAATCCTATCTACTCATGAAAAAGACCAACTCAACAACCTGTAATTCGAATTGCATGTACAAATGAAAAGCTCAAAGTGCTGGAAATGAAATGGGAACAACACTACAGCAGAGGGGATCTATGGCTCTCAGGTTGGGCCCTAACCTGAGAGCTATAGTCTCCTTAAGAAACTCAGAACTAGATCACAAACTGTCTTCTTTATTCATAATCTGATATCATGCCAAATTGGCTTACAAAAGAGAACGAAACTTGAGCTGTGCTCCAAAATTACAATAGTAACACGAGAGTTTCAACAACCTAACCAAGGCTAAGGCCTCTATACTTATACAAAACGATGCTCCAACAAGTATCCATGATTCTAGGAGCTCGCCTGTTCAATCTATAGTTTAACTGCTGATCCTGTAGGATGATCATAAATGCTGTTTCCTGTAGAGCAGTTTTGAACTGTTGTTCCTGTAGAACAGCTGGCCGTGTATTAAGCTCGGAGGGAGGATGGAGTGGGGCTCGGAGTTCTTGGTGAGGATCACGAGGAATGTCCCCCAAGACCGTGGACAACCTCTCCTTACGTCAGCAATGCCAACTCGTTGTCTCCTTGCCACCTTTTCGTTGTCTTTTGCTCCCTTTTAATGCCAAAACCTGGAATCACAATGCATTAGCTACGTAGATAAAGTGCCTATCCTTTCTCCTACAAACAACATGAATAAACTAAGAAGTGTATGCATAAACAATAAAAATGAATGGTTTGAGCAAGCAAAATAGGCCAAAATGAGCCCAAATTGTACCAAAATTGGGGCTCATCACATAGAGCTATAGGTCTGAATCTATCAAGGGTTTGAGCCAACACTAGTTTAGGGATCAGGGCTATAAAATAGGAGTTCAGAGCTTTCAAAATGGTTTTGTGCCTCCTAGAATCTTCCACTACCCGCAGAATGTCCTGTTTAACAATATTCCAGCACGCTTTAAAGAAATCAACATTGAAACCATCCAGGCCTGGCACCTTACCATTCTGCATTTCTTTGAGAACCCCACGCCTCCTCTTCGGTCACAGGCCTGTAAAGGTTAACATATCCTCTCTGGAAACTAGCCTGGGTATGTGCTTAGTGAAATCCCGGATGTAGTTATCACTTTCATAACAGGTTTCTTGTGCAATGTTTCTAAAGTGCTAGACTAGAACTACCTCTATATCTTCATGAGATTTGAAATTATTTCCTATTTTATCCTTAATCAAAGAAATTCTATTATGTGCTCTATTTGCCATGGTGGATTTGTGAAAAAATCTGGTATTACATTCACCTTCTTTTAGCCATTGGACTCTAGATTTTTGTCTCCAAAATATTTCCTCTTGTTTGCATATAATCTCCCATTCTTGCTGATATTTGGTGGCTTGATCACCTCGGACTTTGTCATGGCCCTCTTGGATAAGGGTTTGGTTAAGTTCCTACAGTCTGCCTTCAATCATTTTTTTCTCTTCAAAGATATTACCAAATTCATTCTTGTTCCAATCTTTAAGCCGGAGCTTGATGTGTTTTAATCTTTTCTGTAGGAGGAACATTCTGGTTCCCTGAATGTTTAAATCCTCTGCCCACCATTTGGTTACATTGCTGATGAAATCTGGGTGGGAAAGCCAGATATTCTCAAATCTAAAAGGTCTGTTCCTGGGGTTACCAATGCCCTGAACCTCCAGTTGTACCGGCCAGTGATCTGAACCGCCAAAGGGTAGCACTCTTGCTACCATTTCCTTGTCATTGAGCATAAGATCCTCTGAGATTATGAATCTGTCTAATTTGGAAGCTACTTGAGACTCTCCTCCTCTTTTATTGTTCCAGGTGAAGATTCCATTATTCATTTCAATATCCACCAGCTTCATCTTATCAATAAAGGTTTGAAAAGCCAAAGAGTCTTTGCCAAGAACTCTAGTTCCCCCTTTTTTTTCCGTGAGTGATTTAATCATGTTGAAATCACCCCCTAAGATCTAGGGTATTCCTACATGTCTATTTATGAGAGTCTCTAGAGAGTTTAGAAGCCTAAGTTTGTCGTCCATTCTTTGTGGGCCATATACATTTGTAACCAGGTAGGTTTCCTTTTCTGCTACTGGTTGGATTACTATAGATAAATAATCCCTAGATGCCTCGGCATCTATTAAGTCGGTCTTTTGTGGATTCCAGAGAGTGAGAATGCCTCCTACTATATTCTCTGGTTTAACTTCCAGAAACTCAAATTTATTGAGCCATTTACTCTGGATATCTCTTATCTTCTTAATGGAACAATTAGTTTCCTGAATGAAAATCACATCCGGAGATGCTTGTTTCATTCTATTACTCAGTAACCTTTGTTTCCTTTTACTGCCTAGACCCGTGATATTCCAAGAAGTAAACTTCATAATTAAAGATTAGTAAAGGAGTAACTGGATAGGTCTTTCATCTTACCTAAATATATCATTAGCTTCCCGCATTCCATCAACAGTTGTTCTGCGTTTTTCTACCCCTCTTCTTTCCTGGGATTCTGGGTGCTAGTCCTATTGTAGTTTTCAACGTTTTCACTCCTTCGTTGCCTTGTCTATCTTTGTGTTTTAGTTTGTCCAACCCTATAGTTTGGTTCTTCCATAAAAATAGCTGTTGAACCCTATTGAACTCCTCTGTAGGTAACGAGTCTAACCCTTCTTTGGTTCCTTGATTCAAGAGACCTTCTAAATCTAGGTTCTCTTTCTCAAGAATTTCCTGGAGTTCATGGTCCTCCATATCCATCTCACTTTGGGTCATTTCAAGATCCATCGCCTGTTCTGCAGTACTTAGCATAAATTCTTTTTGTTTATTGTTTTCTTGTGTTTGTTCACTTTCTTCTTCTTTCTCCTCCTCTACTAGGCTTCCTTCCTTTGCTTTAGCAGTATCTATTGGACCTTCGTCTCCTTCGAGGACTTGAAACATGTTCTGGTTAACTTGCTGCCCTGCAGGTTTGCATGTTCTTAGTCCTCTTTTGCCCCCTTTTCATTTGTGTTCCACCTTGAATAAGCTTTTTGGATCCTTCATTATATCAGTGTTTTTATTGTTCTCTATCTTATTGAGAGGGCAATCTCTGAATAGATGTCCATGCTCGTGACATTTGCGACATCTGAATGGAATATGTTCATAATCTACCATTTGTATCCATTCCTCATTAAAAACTTCCAAAATGACCTCATCCAACAAATCTCTAGAGAGATCCATCTCCACACATATTCTGGGGAAGGAAGTATACTTTCCCCTTCTAGTAGCTTCAGAAACTTTGACAAAACGCCCTAACTTATTTCCCATGGGTGATAGAGATTCCATTTGCCAGTAGTCAAGAGGTAGAGAATAGAGCCTTACCCAGACTAGGACTGAAGTAAAGGTTTTGCGTTCCGAAACAAAGTTCATAATCCAAGGTTGCATATAAAGGCCTATTGTAGCATAAAAGTATGGCCCTCCTTCAAACACTCTATCCTTATCTTCAATATTTGCAAATACTACAGTGAAAAATCCCTTGGACCCAAGATGTAGGTCAATGCTACCTTTTTGTTTCCAGTGATATTTAATCCATGTTTGTAATGCTTTTTCAGTGGACCACAACCCTATGAATTTACAAATGATTGCACATGTTTGCATGTGATCCCTATGCGCTTGCAGCGCTGGATCATTTAAAATGACTCTTGGAGTTACCGCTGCCTTGGGTTTGCATGGGCCAATGTGCGCTTTGTCTTTAGTGCTTTGTTCCTTGATTTCTTCCTCATTTTCCAATGCATCATTGTGCTCCCTTGACTTAGTTCCCTCTTTCTCTTCTTCATTGCCCCTATCCTTTCCATCTAAAGGCTCTTTGTCCTTTTCCATTGGTTTTTCCCCCTACTAGCCACAGCCTGCTTGTAGGAGGGAGTGGAGCTCCCTCTTGTGCGTCCTTTCATGGAGGACTGCCTTTGTAACCGTTTCTCCACTCCACTTAGCATATTCTCCTTCTAGAATCTCTCTATTTTTATTTTGTGCCTTTATATTATTATTGTTAGGTCGGCTTGGTTATATTGTGACTCCTTAGACTCCTATATATAGAAAGGAGGTTTTGTCATTTGAATAATCCAAGAAGTATTCATTTGTGTAATGTAAAGAAGGTTGCCCCCTTGAAGAGGCTAAATTCTAAGGTATTCATCTATCTTTTTTATCGTTTTGTGAGCTGGTTTCATAACATTTGGTATCAGAGCTTTGGATTCTAGGGTTTCACTGCTCCAAATAGGTCATCGTGGAATTTTCGCTACAACGTTTTTCTGCGACGTTTCAGAAGCAAAAAAAAAACCCATTTGAGATGAAATTGCACTGAACCTCAGATCCGAATTTCAGAGATTTTCGCGCTATATTTGCGGAGATATGATATGAGGAAGTTGGTCTTTTTGCAGACTCCCGAATTACATTCCAAACAGGTGACCTAGGGAAAATCATCATAACTTTCTTTCTGAGCATCGGATTGAAATTTTGTAAGAAGGTACAGAAAGAGGATGGAATGTATTTTCTTTTATATATTTTTCAGATCCAAAGGTCGCAACAATGGCACGTGGTACTTCATACAAGTTCACTCTTCTGGAAAGGTCTATAATCAGGTCATCTTGGGAGATTGTGCATAACTCTTCCTTGGAGAATCCAATTTGGATCAGACTGGTGGCATTGGAAAGAGGACACAGAGGGCCACTACAGGTCGCAATTTCAAAACTGGATGATCCGAAATTACGGAGATACATCAGATTCAATATCAAGATCCTACAAAGAAAAAAGAAAGGTGTGTAGTTTTTTTTCTTAAATTTTGCATAAGATTGGTTTGAAAATTTAGTTTGAAGGAATTCAAAGGGCATAATAAAGCATTATTATCGGTAATTGATGCCTTGAGGAAAGAAAATGCAAACACCTAGTAAGAGACATGAAAGCTGTAGCATGACTCATGAAGAAGAGGAAGAAATGCAACATGATATATCAAAATTATGAGACCAAGTGCAACAAGTGTCACTTGCACAAAAAGTAACAGAATCTAAGATGTATGGTTTAAAGAAAGGTGTAGAAGCTAATATGGATTGTTTAAAGAAAGACGTAGAAGCTAAGATGGATGGAATGGACGCTAAGATAAATTGCATGGATGCTAAAATGGATGGCATGGATGATAAGATGGAAGAATTGAATATAAAGTTGAATAAGTTGCTACAAGAAATGGTCACTAATGGTGAAATGGTAGTAAAGGAAACTCATGATGAGAACAAAAGAAATGTTAATCATGATTCCATATACTCTAATGTTGGATCGAAGACCCACCATATTCCAAAAATCGATATGAGGAAGTTTGATGGCAAGGATCCCGCAACATGGATATTACAGATGGAGCAATTTTTTGATCTCGATAATGTGAAAAACACACAAAAGGTACGTATTGCAACTTTATATTTGGAACCAAATCAGTTTGTATGGTATCAACGACTTTGCTCTCATAAACAAATTATCACTTGGGCAATTTTTACGGAAGAATTGACAACACATTATGAGGATACAAAAAGCAACACTTTTTTTAGCCAATTGATAAGTCTCAAACAAAAGGGTTCAATAATGGAGCACATTGAGGAGTTCCAAAAATTGAACATAAGGGTAAAAAATATTCAAGAGGAGCATAGGATTGATGTGTTCATAGGGACTTTAAAGGATAATATCCAACATGATGTTCACCTTTGGGAACCTGATTCATTAGAGAAGGCATTCATGTTAGCAAGAAAAATGGAAAGCAAAATTATGGCAACCAGGAAGCATACCACTCACAACTATAAAGATGGAAGTGTTGCTGCCCCTAGCCTTCCACAACCTATAAGGTTGACACCACAACAATTGGAAGAAAAAAGAGCAAAAGGGCTTTGTTACAGTTGTGATAGCAAATACACTAAAGGTCATAAGTGTGCTGAGAAGAAATTATTCTACATAGATTGTGAAGAGGAAGGAGAAAAGGAGCAAGAAAGGTCAAAAGAAGAGGATATACTCCAGGAACAAAGCCTATATAAAGAAGAAATGAATCCGACCATATCTTGTAATGCATTGTCTAGAATTACCACTCCTCAAACCATCAAGATAGAAGGACAAATCAAGAAGAAAAAGGTAATAGTGTTGATTGATTCAAGAAATACCCACAATTTTATTCATTGTAAGATAGCAAAAGAATTGAATTGCTTCCTATATCCAGCACCAGACTGTCAAGTGATGGTTGCAAATGGAGGAACGATAAATTTCTATGGAAAGTGCCATAATATCAAGCTATCCATGGGAGAATATGTATTGAAAAGCACAATGCTTTCCATTCCAATGGGAGGTGATGATGTTGTACTAGGAGTCCAATGGCTACAATCCTTGGGTACAATAGCTTTTAACTTTCAAGAACTTTTCATGAAATTTTATGCAGAAGGAAAGGAAGTTGAAATAAGGGGTATTGCAGGGAAACCGAGAAAGATAATAAGCTCTAACGGTATGACAAAGCTTCTAAAAAAGGAACAACGAGGTGTAATTTCACAATTATGTTCGCTAGATGTTTCCACATCGAAATCATCTATTTCTCCAGATCTCCAAAAAGTCTTGGAAAATCATTCCAAGGTATTTGAGACTCCCAAAGGTCTCCCACCTATTTGTGATCATGATCATGCTATTCATTTGATTCCAAGAAGTGTTCCTCCAAACATCAGGCCGTACATATATCCCTATGCCCAAAAGAGTGAAATTGAACATATGGTTGTAGAAATGCTTGAGGCTGGTATAATTCAACCTAGCCAAAGTTCTTTCTCTGCTCCAGTAGTATTGGTGCACAAGAAGGATGGATCATGGCACATGTTTCCGGATTATAGGGAGCTCAACAAGCTCACTATTAAAGATAAGTTTCTGATTCCTATCATTGATGAATTATTGGATGAATTGCATGGGTCGATTTACTTCAGCAAGTTAGATCTTCGTTCAGGATATCATCAAATCAGAATTAAGACTCAAGACATTCTGAAAACAACATTTAGAACTCATGAGGGTCACTATGAGTTTTTGGTCATGCCTTTTGACCTTACCAATGCACCTTCTACATTTCAAGGTTTGATGAATTCCATTTTCAAACCCGTCCTTAGAAAATTTGTGTTAGTATTTTTTGATGATATACTAATCTACAGAAAGTCTTGGAAGGATTATGTTGAACACGTTGACAGGGTGCTACAACTATTGGAGGAGAAACAATTATATGCAAAAAGATCCAAATGTTTCTTTGGAGTACAAGAGGTGGAATATCTGGGTCATTTTTTATCTCATGAAGGAGTTAAGGTAGACCCTAACAAAATTAAAGCCATTAAGGAATGGGAAATCCCCACATCCATAAAGAATTTGCGAGGATTTCTCAGGTTGACAGGGTATTATCGCAAGTTTGTTAAGAATTATGGGAAAATAGCAGCACCTCTAACAACATTGTTGAAGAAATATGCATTTTCATGGACTCTAGAAGCAACAAAGGCCTTCGAATATCTTAAAGAGGCAATGTGCCAAGCACCGGTCTTAGCTACACTAGACTTCACAAAAACCTTTATTGTGGAATGTGATGCTTCCGGAAATGGAATTGGTGTTGTTTTAATGCAAGATGAAAGACCCATTTCTTTCGAAAGTCATCCAATCAAGGGAAAGTATTTACACAAAGCTATTTATGAGAAGGAAATGTTGGAAATACTACATGCACTTAAGAAATGGCGACCCTACCTAATGGGAAGACACTTCAAGGTAAAAACAGATCATGATAGCCTTAAATAATTTTTACAACAAAGATTATCCTCTGAAGAACAACAAAAATGGGTCACAAAGATGTTGGGTTATGACTTTGAAATCATATACAAAAAAGGGAAGCAAAATGTTGTGGCAGATGCACTCTCAAGAAAGGATGAGGATGTGGAAGCATTGTTGTGCGCCATTTCTATTATCCAACCAGATTGGATAAATGAAGCAAGGGAGGAATGGAAGAATGACGAAGAAGTGTGGGAACGTATTCGAAAGTTACAACAAGATTCCAGTACATCTGATACATTTAGTTGGAAAAATGATTCGTTATAGTACAAAGATCGCTTATACCTCTGTAAGAATTCCAAACTCAAACAAAAGATTCTTCTGGAATTGCGCGCTTCTCCCTTGGAGGGCACTCAGGATTTTTAAAAACTTACCACAGGGTTAAGAAGGAATTTTTTTGGGATGGCCTTAAATCGGATATTCAAAAGTTTGTGGCGGAAGGTTTGGTATGCCAACAAAATAAAGTTAAAACAATTAAGACACCAGGTCTATTCCAACCTTTATCCATTCCAAGCCAACGTTGGGAGGAGGTTTCAATGGATTTTATCACAGGTTTACCCAAGTCTAAGGGAAAGAGTGTCATCATGGTGGTAGTTGACAGACTTACCAAGTATGCACACTTTTATGCATTATCACATCCATTTAAAGCCAATAAAATTCTACGGCATTTATGGAAACAATTCAAAAGCTACATGGAAACCCAAAGATTATTGTAAGTGACAGAGATCCCATTTTTACAGGAAATTTTTGGACAGAATTATTTTCTTGTCTTGGTCCTTAGTTAGCTCATAATTCATCTTATCATCCTTAATCTGATGGGCAAACGAAGATAGTAAACAAATATCTGGAAGGATATCTTCGTTGCTTTGTATCTGATAAACAGACACAATGGGTCAAATGGTTGCCTTTGGCTGAATGGTGGTATAACACTCCCTTCCATACCGCAACAAAAATGACCCCATTTATGGCACCTTATGGATATCAACCACCATCCATCACATCATATTTAAGAGAAAATTCTAAGGTTCAAGCAATGGAACATCACATCGAACATCAACAAGTTCTCCAACTCTTAAAGGATAACCTCATGTTGGCACAGAATAGAATGAAACAACAGGTAGATCAACATCGCAGTGAAAGAAGTTTTGATGTAGGTGATTGGGTATTCCTACGACTACAACCATATAAACAAATGTCCCTCAAGAAAGCTAAGAAGGATAACAAATTTTCACCAAAGTATTATGGTCCGTACAAGGTGTTGCAAAAGATTGGTACTATGGCATACAAATTGGAGCTTCCTGCAGCTTCTCGAGTGCACCCAGTTTTCCATGTTTCATGTTTAAAGAAGGTTATAGGCAACAAGCTCCCAGTTCAAACAATATTGCCAGAACTTGACGAGGAAGGAAAAATTATATTGGAACCGGAAACAGTCATAGAAACAAGAACTCGACAACTACGAAATCGATCCATTTTAAAATATCTCATCAAGTGGAAGAACTTATCTGCTAAAGATTCCACATGGGAGGATGAGAATTTTATACAGAAGCACCTAGAACTACTCAAGCGTTGAGGACAACACTTTTTTGAAGGAGAGGGGCATGTTAGGTCCCTATAATACTAGTGATGCCCCCATTAATATTGTAGTTGTATCCCTTATTGATATTGTTGTGCCCCTATTGTCCCCATATTGTTATTATTGTGCCCCATAGAATCCCTCTATTGTTATTTTTGTGCCTTTATAACATTATTATTAGGTCGCCTTGGTCATATTGTGACTCCTTAGACTCCTATATATAGAAAGGAGGTTTTGTCATTTGAAGAATCCAAGAATTATTCATTTGTGTAATGTAAAGGAGGTTTCCCCCTCGAAGAGGCTGAATTCTAAGGCATTCATCTATCTTTTCTATCTTTTTGTGAGTTGGTTTCATAACACATTCACACATAGTGACACGAGGATTGGTCGGAGACCAGGGTAAAACCCACTATGGGTAAATAGAATTCAAATTCTTCTTCTTATTATATTGTTATTGAATGATTAAAAAAAAGAAAGTACATTGATTCATATCTTAAAATTCTTTTTCAAAAGCCTATGATGAATTGTTACTATCTGCGGTCAACTACCAAACATTGTGGTCAATGGATGAAAATTTTGGTCAAATGAAAATTCAACCTTTACGGTCCAGTTGTAGGGGATATGAGGTATGCTAGTGTTTGGGACTTTCCAGTTGTTATCTTAAGCCTGCAAAACAATGACTACAGTCGAAATTTATCCATGACATGTCTGCGAGTAAGACGCAAAACCATAAAAATAGAGATCTGAGCTTCATACCCTATAATTTCACCTTTGTGCGAACCTATTCCTCCACAGACATAACTCAAACCTTTGTAAGCCAAAGAAAAGAAAGAGAAAAATAGAAGAATGCTCCATGATAATCTCCAATTAAGGTTGAGGTTTGTTCTGTTTATATGGTTGAACTAATCAAATATGTACATATGCGCTGACAATTCAAAAATAAACTTTCCCCATTCCAAATTGAGTGCTTCAATAGTAAAAGTTGGTCCTCTCAAAAAGAGGAATTTCTTCCCATAGTTGGAATTTGTCACTAATTTCCAAATTAACAAAAAACTCCATTTTGTGGGTAACATTCGTTCATTTTTTGGTTTTGGTTTTGATATATTATACATTCCTAGTTGTAGGTCTATTAGTGGTTCTAATGCACAAAGAAAGAGAGTTGTGTTTTTGTTGTTTTGAGGTGTGAGGAGGTTTTGGATATTAGCTTCTCACTTGGGTTTTGATGGTGTAGTCTCAGGCCCTTAAGGTGATCTAAACTAGATCGTGATATTTCTTTTCATTCATCTCAATGCTTTTAAGAGTGGAAAAATTAGAGGAACCAACTCATAGGGCCCTTTTTGCTGGCAAGACACAATTTAGAAAATTGGGGTCTAAAGCCTTCCAGGAGAATTTTGAGGCATCAAACGACACTTTTTGGGATAAAACTTTGTCACGTTAGTTCTGCGCCATTTTTTCCCATTCTATGCACAAATTCCTTTCCAATGGTGCATGGAAAATGTTAATTAGAGTCTGTATGCAGAACTTATGTCACTCAGAAGTTCACCTTCTTGTTTTCACCACCATGATTCGAGACGATCCCACGTTAGTCCCCATAATTCATGGAAAAGGGACTATCCATGTGATTATGATGAAGAATACTCTAGAAGAATATATATTGTAACTATGGTTAATATTTGAGGTAGTCAAACCTAACCACTTGTAGGCTATCGAGTTGTGTTATAACTTGACCACTAGGAGGAAAATGGGTTTCATTATTTCAAGTGAATTTGTTCCATAGCTAAGAAAAAATAGCCAAGAGGGATAGGAGATAGAGAACACATAGAGGATTTATGCATTGTAGTATCCCAAAGGCCATATGCCATACTTCTTTGTACTCATAGACATTTTCTATTCAAAGAAAAATAGTAGAGCGACCTCACCTTCCAACTAAGTTTTTCTCCTGAAAGGGTTTCCTAGGTCATATCTTGTGTCTAATTTGTGTGTGAGATTTTATTTCACTATTCTCTATTCTATGCATAATCTTAATTCGCAGGTATACACTGTTAACAATAATCTATAGATCCATAATCTTAAAAGAAACTAAAATGTAATAGTGTAGAATTTCATATTTTGAATATAATTTTATCAAAAAAAATTTGAAAAATTGTCGAGTGGATTATACATGATAGTTTACAAATCATATTGGTATCAAAGTAGGTTTCTTTGGATATATTTTGGAGATTTTCAAGGGATCTAGATCAGCTGGGCCAAAAATCATAAAACCTTAATCATGGCCAACAAATTTGTCAATAACCCTTATGATCCTATATAGGAGAAGTTTTTTTGGTTGGAACAATAAGTCTCAGATATAAATATTAATTTAAATCTCCTTATGGTAGCCCTAAGAAATAATCTTGGAATATTTGGAGAATATGGGGGTTCTAATGAAGAGAACAAATCAAAGAGGGGATCAGGAGATCAGGAAGAAACAAACAACTAGCTAAATAAAGGACCTAAAACATATCAACCCAGTTTGAGTGTTGTGAATCATTCATAATAATTTTTCAAAATAGAGGTGAAGATCTATCTCAAGACAAACCATAGTGATATTGATGCTCTGAAGCTAAATCATTTATTGTATCAATTGGAATTGTATTTTAGTGTCCATTAAATTAAAAAAGAACAAAAAATTTCATTTGTGTGGCTAAAATTAAAGGGCCATTCCCTAAATTGGTGAGAAAGTCACATATAAACCTTGAGGTTAGAGGGAGAGTCTCCAATGACCAAGTGGGAGGACTTAAAAACCCTCATAAAGTCACAGTTTTACCCTATTGGTAGGAATAGGACTATGGATCCAATTATGCCACTTCAGGTAAAATAAGGGGAAAAGCATGTATGAGTACACCATAGAGTTAAAAAGGATGGCCATAATGGTGGGTATCTCCCCAAATAACCCACATATACTCCTCAAATATTTGAGGGTTCTACACCTCCATCTACAAGAGCAAGTGATGATGTTCAAGCCCAGATTGGTGGACAAGGCTTGTGTACAAGAACAATACCTAGAAAACATATGCCTGAAGAAAGGGAAATCAAGTTAATCGAAGTATAAGGAGAAAAATAACACTTCTAAGGAGGGGCAGAAGAAGAAAAAGGGGAGAAAATATAAAAATTCAACAACCACAACACACCAGTGAAAATATACCAACAACCACTACAACACTGACAACCATATAGAAGAGAAATGTTGGAATTTTCATCTAGAGCTTAACCTGAAGAAAAAAAATAAAGACAATAAGAAGAAGAATATTATGGCCATTGATTCAAGAAACCAAATTAAAATCAATTCAGACATGGATATGAAGATTGTGTGTACATCAATGTAGAAGAAGGTGAATCTGAGTATCCTTCAGCAACAAGAAGAGAAAGAAATGACAAAACTCTTCCATATAAATATATAGATCAAGAAGACCAAGATTGATGCTCTATTTGACTCAAGATGACCAAGAGAATAACAGTCTATAGAAGAGTTATCAGAACTTCAGAAGATTGACGCTATGTTTTTCTACAAACTGATTTTCTCTATTTTTGTCAATATAGCCATCATCCAATCCCATATCCATTAGGATGGGTAAATAAGGATGTCGATTTGAAGGTAACAAAATAGTGCAAAATTAGATTTTCAATCAGTGCTAATTTTATTGATGAAGTAGAACTAGATATCGTTTCCCTTTATGTATGTGGAGTCATGTTTGAGAGTCCATACATCCATATTAAGATGCAATATTCATGCGGGGAGACAACCAGTATTGGGTCATCAAGGATGGAAAATAATTCACCATCAATGCACACAAAGGAAAGTTTAAAATTTTTCTGGTAATGCCAACCAAGCCAAGAAATTGATCAGTTCTAGCAAGAAGTAAGTTTTATTTCTTTTATGAGAAAAACAATTTGTAGAAGAGTCTGTAGGAGGTAAGGAATCCTTGGAAGGGTGTACTAAGAGACATAAACACCAAATGAAATATTTGGTATATGCATAAAAGGTTGTGTTCGAGGAGCATAAAGGGTTACCACCTAAGGGGGAAGTGGAGCATGAGATCCAACTATTGCCAGACTCCGCATTGCCAAACATTGGGTTGTACAGGAAGTGCATTATATAAGCAAGTGTGGTGAAGAAAGATTTGTAACCACTACTAGAATATGGTTTCATTTGACCGACTACATCACCATGTGGATCACCCATCGTCATTGTGCTAAAGAAGGATGGGACTTGGCAAATGTTTAGAGATTACAATAAATTGAAAAATATCATGCTCAAGAATAGGCACCCCCTTCCTAGGATAGATGATCTACTTGATCAGTGACAACAAGAAAAATACTTCACCAAGATGGACTTAAGGTATAGATATCACTAGATTTTACTCAAAGAAGAAGATACTTGGAAGATTTCCTTCAAAACTAGGAAAGGTTTGTATGAGTGGTTAGTCATGCCATTTGGCCTACGCAATGAACGAGCTACGTTTATGATATTAATGATTGATGTATTGCACCCTTTTATAAATTCATTTTTCATTATCTATTTGGATGGTACACTGGCATACAATGCTACCTGGGGGGAAAATATCTCACATTTGACACAAGTGTTGGAGACATTAAAGAAACACCAACTACTAGGAAATCTCAAGAAGTGTGAGTTTGCATAGCAGTCTTTGGTGTATCTGGGGTATGTGATAAGTGAAGGAGAGCCAAAGATAGATATGCCAAGATGGAATCCATCATGACATGACCATTGCCTACTAATGTTTCTGATATTGGGATTTTTTTGGGGAAATAACAATACATGGGGAAATTTATAGCCTCACATTTAGAGGTAGTGACACCACTCCACACCATAATAACAAGTGGCAAGAGATTCTAGTGGGGAAAAGGTTATCATAGGGCCTTCAAGGATCTAAAGAATAAGATCATTCAATCATTATTTCTGGTATTACCAAACTTGTAGCAGCCTTTGAAGTGGAGATAGATGCAAGTGGGAATGTTATCGAAGTGGTCTTGATGAAAGGATTAAGAACTTTGCGCTACCATTCTAAAGTATTTTATGGATATTTATTAACTTCCCTATCTATGATAAGGAGCTTTATGCCCTAGTGCAAGGTGTGAATAATCGGAGGCACTATCTAATGGGAAAGGAAACAATAATCCAGACAAATCACCAATCGCTATAGTACATACAGGCCCAAAGTAAGATACAACATACCAAGCATTACAAGTGGATGGGGTTTCTACAACAATTTCATATAGTGATCAAGTGCAAGAAGGGAAGCACAAACAAGTTGGTCGACATGCTTTCAAGGCCACCCACATCAAAGATCATAGCTTTGGGGAATCTAATGCACATTGATCCATTCACTCATGATGCATACAGAGAGGCATATTCAAAGGATGACTACTTCAAGGAGGTGTTTCAACAGTTGCACAGCCTGAGTTATGTGATCACAGATAATTAGCGAGGCTCACACATCCAAGGTTGTAGGGAACTTTGGTGTAGGGAATATCGTGGCCAAATTGTAGAGGTATGTGTGCTGGCCCAAGATGCAAGATCATGTATCTAGGTTCATAGGAGGATGCATGTTTTATTTTTCCAATAGGCCTAAACTAGAAAATAGGGTCTATATCATCCCTTATCCATACCCACTCATCTTTAGGAAAGCCTTTCCATCTAAATTGTGGAAGGTTTACCAACAACCAGGAAGGGACATGAGTACTTGTTCGTGGTAGTTGATAGGATTAACAAGATGTGTGTTCTAATCCCCAGTAAAAAGACCATCATTGGGAAAGAAGGAACAAACTTATTATTTGGATAGGTTTGTGTGCAATTTGGATTATCAAGGAACATTATTCCAGAAAAGGACATAAGATTTATCAATGCATTTTGGACTACATTATGGGATGATATGGACACAAATTTGAAGAGATATACAACATTCCATCCAGATATAGATGGGAAGAAAAAAGTAGTCAATAAGGCTTTGATGCAAATTTTATGGGGATACAACTAGAAGCACCCATAGACCTATGATTAAAATATGGTATATATATATATATATATATATATATATATATATATATATATACAACATATCAATCCACACTTCTATTAGAAAGTCTCCATTTGAAACTTGTTTTGGATATTTTCCACCTTCACCTTTGTAAATTGCATATGGGCGGGAAGGATGAGTGAGGGAAGATATACAGGGGACACCTTGAGGAATGAAAAATTTATAGAGAAGATCAGGAAAATCCATATATAAGTGAAAGAGAAACTGTATAAGTCACATGAGAAATATAGGACTAGGAATGATCAACATAGAAAAAGAAATTGTTCAAGGTGGGAGATAGAATATGGCTACATGTTGTGGGGAAAAATGCCTATGCAGGACGATCCTATCCACCTAAGGTGTGACAGTGCCTTAGCAACAAACAGAGACAGCTATTCTAGTATTCTTCCTTTATGAATTAAGAATGAAGACAGATGGATGGACTAACCGGTGTCTTCCGTTTGTCCCTCGATCCGGTTTCTCTTCTCTTTGAGAGTTCCCAGCTACTTGCCTTCTCGCTCTCCTAGCTTCAACAGGTTCCTGCAAGATCACAAGAAGAGAACACTACACAAAGACATAGATTCATATTCATAACTAGTTCAGGATTAGAAATAAACTAAACATACTAATGCAATCATACATCAAAGACACATCAGCATATAGGAGAAACCAAGATAGATTTATTGATGAATAACAAGGTTCGGGAAGAGATACAACCCAGAGGGCTCCAATCCAGCATCTCCTTCCCAGCAAATGAAATTCCTATCTTCACCTTCCTTCAAAGCATTAAGCACCCAATGATTCCAACCTCAAACCAACAGCAATTCTTTGCAATAAAAAAATTCCAGCCTCTAGATCTCATGGAGGAGAGATCCATATATAGATGTTTGGAAAGAGGATGATTCAGCTTGAGATCTGACTAGTGTCCTCTCCCTCTGTCAGTTCTTGCTTCCACTTGGAGGTTCTTTCTTCCACTTGGAGATTGAGAACCTCTTACTCATCACTAGTCGAATTCACTGAGGCAAGTGTCATTGAGGAAGATTCTGGAAGCTTCCAGGGTCTTGACACCTTGTTGAATGAACTTTCCATTTGTCAATTCCCGCTCAGCGCACCCTGGTAGTGCTTCTACCTGCGTTGTAGTGCACCTAGCCAGTGTAATCTCTGCATTTCAGCACAGACAGCTAGTGGAGCCTCTGAATTGATCCTGAATTGACTTGTTTTTGAGCAGTTTCTGGTGGAGAACTTCTGTGAATTGCTGTGGTTTGTTAGCCTTGTTCCTCTAGGGGTAGGAACAACATGTTTAGGGACTTTGGATCCCTTAGATTATGGACATTTCATGCTTATTGCTGTAAGGCACAAAAATGTCTATAACACTACAGTTGAATAAGGAGATGTTATAGGGGCCTAACAAGAAAATCAAGGCTTTATGGTATGGTACCTTCAAGATACTATAAAAGGTGGGTGATAATGCCTATTAAATCAATTTACCACCATATATTCACATTTACTCAGTTGCGAAGGAAGAGAATCTGAAACTCTATAAGTGTTCCATGCTAGACCACGAAGAGGAACAAGTATGGCCTTCTGTGGAGGATTTGGCACGAGATGCTCAAGAAGGGTTGACAAACGATATAGTTTTGAAGAAGATTTCCAAAACTACAATACAAGGTTTGCATGACCTTTAGAAGATTGGGCTGAGAGGACAACTTCCTGGAAAGGATAAATGGTACACCTGAGAGAAGGTGGAGGAAAATTTTCCTCATCTATTTAAGTAGAATGTTTTGGGGACCAAAATACTCCAAAAATGGGGAGTTGTGATCCAGAATGGATCATTATATTATTTTTCATCCATCTCGATTCTTTTAGAGTGAAAAAAAGTGGATGAAACAACTCATATGACCCTTTTTACCATTGGGACCTAATTGACAAATTTGAGTTTAAAACATTTTGGGAGCATTTTGAATCATCAAATCACATTTTTTGGCAACAAAAACTTGTTTCCTTTTTTCCACACCTTATTTTCCTCTTCTACACACAGGGACCTTTCCAAAAATGCAAGAATTGCGACAATAGAAGTTTGGGTGTGAAAGTTATGTCACTCTGAAGTTTACCTTCCTATTTTCACCACCATAATTTGAGAGGATGCCATGTAAACCCCTATATTTCATGGAAAAGGGGCTAGAGACATGATTAAGCTTAAGAAGATTCTAGAAGAGTATATTGTAACACTGGGTAAGGGTTGAGGCTGTCAAACTTTACCATCAGTAGGTAATCAGGCTATGTTATGAATGGGCCACTAGGAGGAAAAGGAATTTCATTCATTCAAATTCATTTGTTCCATAGCTAAGAAAAAATAGCCAAGAGGGATAGGATATAGAGCACAAAGAGAGGATTTGTGCACTGTAGTAGCCCATGAGCCATAGACCATACTTCTTTGTACTCACTGATATTTTCTATTCAGATAAAGAGAGGAGAGGAGCCTCACCTTCCAACTAGGTTTTCCTCCTAAAAGGGTTTCCCAGGTCATATCTTGTGTCTAAGGTGTGTGTGAAAAATTATTTTAATGTTCTCTATTTTCTACATAATTTTAGTTCACAGACATACATTATTAATAGTAATCTACATATCTAGAAATCTGGAAAGAAATAAAATTGTAATAGTGTAGAATTTCACAATTTGAATATAATTTTATCAAATATGTTGTGATGAAATGTCGAGTGGAATACCCATGCCAATTTATAGATCATGAGGCCATCACTACTCATATTCCTACATTAATCAATTGTTTCTTGTTCGCTTGAATTTAGTTTTGTCAGTTTTTGCCTGGACAATGATTCTGTTATACTCTATGAAGACTTATTGTAAGCTCCATTTATGGTGTCTTTGGAAGATTTGGAAGGATTGGTGTCTATTTTTTTCTATGTATTTATACATTATTTTTGTTTATATGAATTCCCATTTGAGTTATCCCCCCACCTAGAATCATCTGTCTATTTAATATTAGTGGTAGAGGGAGGAAAGTTGTGTTGGGATTTATCTGGTTTTTGGACGTGGGGGAATAGAGGAGCCCTACTATCTATATAGGTTTTCAGGGTGGAGTTTCAATACCTAGAGCTTGGCTATATAATTGTGGTGCCAACCCCTTTTTGTTTGCTTCATAATAAATACTCATCTTGTCCAATATTTCCTTAGCGTTGGTGAAATCCATAACCTTGACAAATTCCCATTCACGAAGTCTAGTACAGAGTGCATTCATTTCCTTAGTGTTATAAGTGAATTCAAGATTATCACCTCCTATAATCATGATAGGTGGATTTGTGATAGCCATCTTGCACTGTGCCCCAAACATATACATGAGGAGACTTTAAGTAATTCTTTATAGTTTATTCTAGTGAGCATAGTGATGAGGCTCATCAATGGGTAAATTATATGGACCTTAATACAACTCTCCAACTTACTAAAATCAACTTTTCTCATAATTCTTTACATGTATTGTTATATTTTTATTAAGGAGAAGGGTAAATATGAGATGTCATGTCTAGTGGTATAATGTTCATTGACTGCAGGTTTTGGAGCAAATTCTGACTAATTAAAGTGCAGGAACTCGAAGGAGACAAGCAAGAGGGATTTTAGGAGATGGGATCTCCCTCCTTAACTCCTCACTCACTCAAGGTTCCTCCATCGAACCACTAATATCATTGGCAGCCAAGCCTCCTTAAATTTAAGGAAGTTGTTGGTTACTTCAATTGTATAAATAAGAAGGCCTAGAGCCTCATTAGGATTCAGATTTTTGTTCATTGTAGCCAAGAAGTATTTTCGAGTTGGAACAATGTGATTGATCAATCTTGTGTATTTTTGATATTTTAATGGAAATGAGAAGAATTCCCTTGATCCAGCACTGAGTTGACTCAGAGGGCTGAAGCTATTGGGTTAGGGGCCAACCCTAGCAGCAGAGGTTCCTCTTTTTGTAGATGTATGCTTAGATTACATTCATAGTTAGTTGTTGAATTGATTTTGGTTTTGTCAGTTTGCAAGTATTGGTATGATTAATTAGTTTGCTTCCATTTGTGGATAGTTAGAGCAATTGTATCATAGTGACAAAAAGCATTTCAAAAAAGCTGGTGATAGCGGTTTTCACCTCATCTCTCTCTTTTGGGATCATTACTTGAGGGACACTTTCATACAGTCCAAAAACAAAGTTCTTGCTTTGCTGCATAAACTAGGGTTTCTTGATGAGTAGGCATTTTTCTTTAAGTCTCTTAGGATGAGTTGAAATTTTCATTTTTAATCTCTTAAGTATGTATTGGTTTCAAAGCACTTCCACTCATGCACTTAGCGATTAGATGGTAATAGCTTTGTTTTCTTCCATTTAATAAATCTTTCCCATGTATAGTTGCATTTGTGTATAGATGCAGACAAGAATGTGTGTTTATGCAGGAGCTTATACATTGCAGGGAGACCTCATCTCATTTACCTAATCCAAACCTTATCCACCCATGTCGCCAAAATCCACTAAAATCTCAATCTGAATTCTTGTTTTATAAGCAAAATTTTCCATTTCCATTGGGGAAATCCAACTATCTTGAAATACTTGCTTGAGTTCTGGGTAGTGTTCACCCCCTTCATGCCTTATTATCCCATTATCTACCTTTCTCAAGCTTCATTCCACCTTCTAAACCACTTCCTAAGATTTCAGCATGTTCCTGTAGTAAAACAGGGGATCTTGTAAGAGAACTAGGACATCCTGTAGTTTTCCTGTAGGAAATCTTGTAGCAACCTATTTTGAGCCCGAATTGAGAAAAATCATCACTGAAGCTAGGATTAGGCCTCTACTTGACCTCCATGCCATCAATACCATTATAACCCTTTTCCTTTATACCTATCTCCCCTACCAAAGAACAAGGAAATATTAGCATTTCCATTCATAAAATGAAAATATAAATAAAAGAGTTCTTTTTATTTCCTAATTAGCACATGCATGCAACAGATAATACTAAAGGCCCTAGTTCTAGGGTTGTGCAAGTCTTTTGATTTAGCCATGGTTCCCATAGCTTAAACCCCCTTCCATGAATTCTTTGGCTACTCCCTAACATACGCCTTTAGTGGATTCGGCCAGATTTTCTTGAAACCATTGGAAATACAATTAGGCGCTTCACCAAAATAGATAGTGAAAGATTGACAATTGGAATTATCTATTTCATATGCATTTGTGTTGAACTGGATTTGAGTGAAGGTTTACTAGATAAAATCAATATAAAGTGAGATGGAAATGAATATCTTCAACCCATGGATTATGAAAACACCACTTTTAGGTGTAGAATTCTTCAACAGAGTGGGAATCTTTAGAAGGCATGCCCGGCCGCAAATGGGTTTATCAATTCCTCAGAACCGTGAAAACCTAATTGCAAATGGAGGGATCAAAAGGAAACAACCAATGTCAAGGACTTGATAGGTCAAGTAGGTTGTTTCTCAGCAATAGAAGAAAACCCCTGATGCATGAGCTCCCTGAGATTCAATGCAGGCCCTTGTGGTTTCACTCCATCCCTTTGTTGACGAGAATCCTTTAGTAAAAGAGTCTAAAAGAGCATCAAAATTGTTGTTTCTGCAACGTGGGTAGCAAAGCTCCCATAAGTCTAGCCTTTCAGATAGTAATAAAGAAATTGTGTACTCTATTGAGCCATTAGCGATGGAGCTCTCTAAAAAAAATGAGAATGTGACTTTATCCTTAGTTGTAATTGAAAATTCAGTAGGATGGATTGATGTACATAAGAGAAAAGGGAAAAAAGAAAAAACTCTGAACAATTTTAGTGTGTGATGCGAGGAATGCTAAAATTGTTTTTTTGAATTTTCATGCTTCAAAATGTAACCTGTAGTTTTGCTATAATAGTATTAAATTTAACATGTATATATATTATTGAAAATTTTCATTTTATATTATAATAAAAAATTCCAAATTATATAAATATCATTTTAATTTAGATATTTTTAATTAATTATACATTATTACCCCATTAAACCATGTTTTTAAAAATTCATGCAATATGTTAAGTTCCCCATTGTCAAATATTTTAAACATTTTGATGCACTTCTTCCATAATAAGTTATCTTTGACGCCTAAGTTAAATAGTTGTTAACGCAAGGGGATTTGGCAAGTTTCCTTTGTATAAAAATGTTTGGTCATATATATATATATATATATGAAATATTTGTGATAGATGAAATCAATTCATTATCAACTGATTATAATAAGACCATTTCATTAAATTGTAAAAGAAAAATATTAAAAATTTTACTAGACACTAATCACTAGTGAAAATGGGCGTCATGGCCCAAAAAGAGTAAGGGTAATTTTGACAACTTGGATACCCTTCAATAGTTGTCATTCAAGCCACGAATTAATCTTACCAATCATCTAAAAACTCACCTTTCAAAATAACATCTTTATTATCTCTTCAAGAAAAACACTGAAAACAAAAAACAATTAAAAATAACTCTAACGAAGAGCCAATATCACCCAACTTAGAAGAAACTAAAAAATTTACATATTCCATGAAGATTAAACCTCTACCTTCTACTTAATAATTTTGGATAATTAAATTAAAATTATGAAATACCTATTCTAAAATAAACATACCCATTCATATAATTAATTAGTTTTATCCATAATAATTTAAAAAAAAATAATAATTAATTTTATAATTTATAATAATAACAATTTAAAATACAATTATAATTTACCTTTTTTAATACTTAATATTTTTTTATAATTAAATTAAAATTATAAAATGTCTATTTTAAAATAAACATATCTATTTAAACATACTTATTCATATAATTAATTAATGTTATAATTTATAACTATAATAATTTAAAATAAATTTTAATTTAACTTTTATTTTCAAAATAATATATTTTAATATTTATTATAAATAAATATCTTTAAATATTTACCATCAATTTAAATTATAGCTACATTAATTATTTAATTACCCAATTATATCACCAAATTTCAAAATAATTATAAAAAATATATTTACAACCCAATCTTGAAATGTCGTAGAGATAATCTCAATTAAAATCCGTTTTTTAATTGAATTTTATTGAAAATAAATTACCTGTATGATTTTGGTTCTAGCAGCCACATTATACAAGTGAAATTGAAATACTAATGAAAGAAAAACCATTTCCCAAATCTCATTCACATGGGAAGCAATGTTTCCGAAATTTTATTAACATAGTGAACAATGTATAAATCAATCCTCCAACTCATATCATATCATATCAGATAGGGTTAAAACTCAATCCTTACGGACATGTGTGTATCTGTCAAAGCTACATAGTATCTCACCAAAGATATCTGTGATCTGAACTACAATGATTCAACGACTAACCTATCCTCATCGTCAACGAAAACCTAGTTTAATATCATGCTATAAAGAAAAACAATGTAAACCCTCAATACAATCTCAATACCAGGTACGGTATACAAAAACCGTAACCAATTCTGTGACATTCGCTCTGGAAAAGCATTTTTTTCTTCATTGTTGCCTGCAAACGCGAGCACTTGTCCAAATTTTCCCTGGTCTGCAAAAGAATCCATGCTGTGGAGAACAATGGCGATCTACTTTACAGACACACAATCCATCGAAGGCACATCTGTCTCGCCATCTCTGAACTGTGGCCCATTTCCATGTGCCCAACACAGCATCCGACCACTCGCTTGAGAAGAACCCAAATGGATCAAGTCTCTGCTTTACCTCCAAGAATTTCTCCAGGCTCACAGCTCTTTGAGTAGTTCCATCGAATGTAAACACTCGATTCTTTGCCCAGTGTGGCCTTCCACCATATTTTTGCAGAAGCAGCTGCTCAATCTCTTCCATCACATCTTCATTCCACCTGGGGGCATTCGGTTGACGAGAGCGATAGTAGAAGAATTCTATATCGACAGTGTCCTCATTAAAGCCCAAGTAGGCCTCCGATTTCTTAATAAAACGCATCAGAAAACCTCCGTAGTAGTCTATCCCACAAAATGCCTTAGGGTTTAGGTCACGGAGGAGCTTGATGTCTTCAATAGCTCTGGCGATACTGGAAAGAGGAATGGCGATGGAAGTGTGGAAGAAAAAGCTCCCGTTCACTCTCGAATCCCACCCACAGATGATATCATTTGCCTCCAAATGATTTGCATTAGGCGGGCATATGTTTGCCTTGTGATTCTGGTTAGTCTCGGGGTCAGACTGGCATCCAGAGGAGGACTGCATGTAGTTGTTATATCCCACGACGGGGTATCCCGTGAACTTGATCCCATCGTTCAGGAATCCACCTCCTGCCTGCATTGTCTGGCTCAGTCCGGTACTGGCTATCTGACAGAGCTTGTTCACATTCTTGGTTGCTTGTATCTGTTCCTCTGCAGAGCAATAAGCAACTATGTCAATTTGTATAGTGGATCCTAAGGTTCGTTAATAATAAAAAGAGTCATAGAGAACAGAATCCATGTAGAGTGATCCAGAGGTCCATTTATAGTTAAAATAGACAACAGGAGAACACAACCTAAAGAGAAATGCAAACAGAAATAAAACAATTTTACCTCAGTGATGGGCGGTCAAAATTACTTAATCAATGGAAAATGGGGGTGATAATGAGCTGAAAATAAATATGATTGTAAATTCTGGAAATTTTTTGAAATGAAGTTAAGTTAATTATTTGATTGGGCTCTTACATTCCCAAATATTTCTAGAATTGACAATTAAGATAGTGATTTCTTTGCTAAATGTTTATTATATATTTATATTTAGTGTATATATTCCATAATACATAGTATAATTTAAGTATTTTGTTTAAAATTTGAATATTTTCTAGAGCAAAAATTTGAAAGTTGAAATTTATTTTAAAATTTGGAAATTTTGATTAATATTACTAATCTGAAAACGATAAAATAACTAAAAAAATATTCAAATTTTTAATTATATAATATTTATATGATTTTGGCAATTTTCAGAGAGAAATATTTTTATACTATATTTAAGAAAAAAAAAATGCAAAATTAATCCACCTAACCCCTGCATTACCGCTCTAATTTATGATTTCATATAATATTTATATGATTTTGGCAATTTTCAGACAGCGATATTTTTATGCTATATTTAAGAAAAACAAAAATGAAAAATTAAGCCACCTAACCCCTGCATTACCGCTGATATTTTTATATTTTCAAAACATCTAAATTAATGATCAACTTTAGTGTTTTTTCATCCATAATGAGAATGCTTTTTGAACTAATAAAGTAATGATTAATTTTATTGTTTTCATCCTAGTTGTTGGATAAGAATAATGAATGAATTAGAATGCTTTTTCAATCGATAAGATAAAAGGATATCTGTTGGATGATAATAATGAATGACAATGAGAATGCTTTTTGAACTAATAAAGTAACGATTAATTTTATTGTTTTTCATCCTAGTTGTCGGATGAGAATAATGAATGAATGAGAATGCTTTTTCAATCGACAAGACAAAAGGATATCTATTGGATGAGAATAATGAATGACAATGCTAATCATGAATGATGCCTAATAATTGCTATAAAACCACTATATTTCAAATGGAATTTACCAGAGCGCTAAAATTAAATGGGTCAGATTGACCAATATTTCATTCCTTTACTTCCTGCATTTCGAGGTGATATACTGACTATAAGAAGAGATGGAATGGGCTTGATTTGAACCTGCAATGAAATGAACCTCTAGAATGACCATAGACTGTAACATAAACCCACAAAAAGAATTAGCAAAAGAAGTAGGAATTTTTGAACAAGGATTCAAATCCGATCTCTACTGGATGCTTCTCTTGAATTTAATATGAAGTTCATCAAATAAGTTTCCCAACTAACAATTAGGATCTATCAGGGCAAAACAAGTTTCCCACCGCACAACAACTAAGTTAAAAGAAGGGTGAAAAATAACCTGTACCCAAGTGGGATTACCTATTTGTCTGCTCTGGACGATAGTCTGCACTGTCTGCGGTCGGAAGAGAATCTGTAGGTTTTTTCCCTCTCCCGGAACTGAAACAGGAACCCGGTCATCTATCCTGTAAACAACACGTTGCAGAGAAGGATACCACGTTATGTCTCCAAACTCGTGCCCTCGGGCAAAAGGCACGACCGCGCCTTGAAGATCTAAATCGTCTCTCAACTTGAGAACAACCGACCGTTTGAACATCTTCTCAACTGCAAACGTGATCCAAGAAATGGCTCCCAGCACCCCGAGAGAGATCCTTGCAGCATTTAGATCCTCGTCATTCTGCGTCAGTCTAATTACCTTCGCGTATCCCTCGAAAGGCGGCGCGGGAATTACCAAATTCATTGCCACCACGTATTCAAAGACGCCGCTGCCTTTTCCCCAGAGCCCGCTACCGTGAGCCGCCGTGCTCACGACGCCGGCCATGGAAACTGCGTCCCAGTAAGTAGTATGCGGCAGGGTCAGCCCTTCCGCAGCCAAACGTTTAATTAGGTCTTTCAATTGAACCCCGGCATCGACTGTAACGGTCATGGAGCTCTTGTTCACGCTGATTCTTGAATTGTAGTCCCGAGTGCTGATTAGAACTCCGGCATTGCCACCCGGGCAGGCAAACCGGTTAAAAGTATGAGACCCGACGCTCATAACTTTTATCTTTCGCTTTTCTCTCACAGCGTCCGCGACGGCCTCGATAAGCTCCTTCTCGCTTCTGGGATACACAACTCTCTCGGCCTTGCAGACCTTCTGATCCTGCCATGATCCTCTGAAATTCGTTATGTCACAGCTTCTGAAGCCGCATGTGACCGTTGGAGCAGGACAAGCAGCAGCCCCAGAGACCTGTCTGGCAATAAAAACAAGTACCCAGCACCCTAAAATCGCGATCCTCATTATTGAATTCTTGCAGCAAACAATTGGAAGCCGGGATACTTTGAATATCCGAGTAGAGCCAGCACAATCATGCAAATAAGTCTAACAAAGATTGCGCAATTTCACGCTGCAGAGCAAACAGCTCCATTGCCATTAATAATGATTCGAGAATTCCGGTTGTAAATTGCGTAATCTTCGCGTGTAATGATAGTGGTTTTGGTGCCCTGTTAACTTTACGAAATGGCATGGTCGGGTTCGGTGAAAAAAAGTATGGGGAGTTCGACTTTTTCAGAGTTTTATCAAATGGTGTGCCATCGACGCCTGGTTTTATTGTGGGTCCCATGTTAATTTGAATGATGGATGTTGGTGATCCCATTATGGCGTCCACAGCAGAAACACGATTGAAGTGGGGGCAGAGGCACGGGGTTCATGCAGTGTGACATTCACTCTTTTTCTTGCAAATGTTCTGAATGCTTTTATTAAATTTAAACTAGGGATTCGGTACTGAATATGGATTGGATTCAAAATTTAGTGGTATTTAGTGTGATTTTTTTGGAAGTGGGTCAGAGGCGTTCATGCATTGTGACATTCATTTTTTTCTTGGAATGTTCTGGATGTTTTTATTATATTTATATTAGGGATTTGGTATTGAATATGGATTGGATTCAAAATTTAGATGTCTTTAGTGTTATTTTTTGGAAGTTTTTTTGGTGGATTTTGCAGGTTTAATTTTCTAGAATTCGACCGGAATTAATTGGAATCACAAGCTTGATGGGTAACCCTGCACAATAAAAGTGTCCTAGGGTTTTTTTCATGGGCTGAATCGCCCTAGGAGGTTTTCAGGGGCTGAATCTATATATGCAATGAAAAAACTAGTTTAAATAGCACAAATCAAGATTTCACATCAAAAACTCCAGCACCAGAAACTCCAAAAGGTCTCCCTAAATAAAGACAACTCCATCCAAAACTCTCCTTGATGATTATATTTTTGTGGAGTAGTTTAAATAAAACCTATAAAATAGTCTACAAAATTTGGGTAAGAACTTCATCCAAAACTCTCCTTGATGATTATATTTTTGTTGGGTAGTTTAAATAAAACCTATAAAACAGTTTACAAAATTTGGGTAAGATTATGAAAATTTCAGGTAGAAATTTTTTAAAATCTTGGTTATAGCTGTCAAACATTAGGGTTTTGGGTGCCCCAAAAATTCTTAATGGTGTTGAATCCATTTCCACCCTACAAACGATTCAAACACTCCAACTACTTAGGTTTAGAAATAGGTACATCGATCATGAATTCAATAATCACTAGTTAAATCTGTTTGAATTCAATAATCGTTCATTAAATCTGTGTGAGAAACACGAGATTTATCATTAACACATTTTTTTATTATTCATGGTTTAACTATTAAATATTTAAGAGTTTTTTTAATCTAACTAAATAGTTTTAATTTTTTTAAAATTAAATAATGTCTTTTTATTATTTAAAATCAAAAACTCTTAAGACAAAATTCACAACTCAATTTCAAAAAATCTTACTCATTTAAAATATATATATACATACATCTCCACGTGTCTTGTGATCCCCGTCAAAATCAATAAGAAGGAAACAGGTTACAAAATCTAGAGTTCACATTAAAGTGGCCCTTTTCCAAAGGAAACATGTTCCGGAATTTATAGTTGCCTTTAAAACGGTCATTTTTCTGGAAAAGCTCCATGAATTTAATCAGCTCCCTGTGAATTGATAATATCCGTTTTGGAATTTGAACATTCTCAGATGATAATATTTTCACAAGATGATTCCAACTGTCTCGACTTAATGATTCCTCTAGCTGACATTAAAGCGGTCTTTCTCTGAAGTAAATATGTTCCGGAATTTATAGTTGCCATTAGAATGGTCGTTTTTTTAAAAAATCCATAAATTCCATCAGTTCCCCGTGAATTGACAATAATCACAGCGTTGGAATTTGAACATCCGTCAGAATGAGTGCATGGTACAACGGTAAATTTATTATCGGATACTAATATTTTCAGAATATGATCCCAAAAGTCTAGACTAATGATTCGTTCAAAGAAAATTATATTATCACACTTAAATTGGGTAAGATGCCCGTTAACACACTTGATTTTAATTTTCCCCTCCTAAAGTTGATAAGATAAAGATATCATTATAGTTGTACTGTTTAAAACGGAAAATATTTAAACGGTAAATCCAAAAAATTGGTATTAAACGGCTATTTTAAAAAGCTAATCCAAAAATTTCACTCATCCCTAATCCAAACTATCACATCTGGGAAATTTAAAAGTACTTCCGAATATTTGTGATATACCTGATAAATCTCATTTTCTGTTTATGATCTTTAAAGGACAATCGAAAAATCTATTAGCCTTTCCACATTTTCATTTGTGAATTCCGCAATAAAAATCTAATGTACAGTGTGACCATTAAATTACTTGATTTTGCGTTCCTCCCAAAGTAGATGACGATATCATTTGTGGACTTAAAAAGCATTGCATCTACATATAAGTTATAAACTAAATAAGATGAAGGTACACAAAAGAAAAAAAAGCTTACAGCTTTAGAGTACAACTTACGTGTTAAACCGACCAAGTGCACCGGGGGGCTTTTCATTGTTTAAATTTTTTATTTCAGATTTGGCGTTAAACTATTAGCAAAAGATTAAAAAACTTGTTAGCTAAGTCAACTCTATATTTCCTAAGTATGATAATATAAACTAAAAAAGATAAAGGTACACAAGGAGAAAAGAGAAAAGCATAAGGTGGCCTAAACCAACCAAGTACAATGGTGGGCTAATTCAGATTTAGAAAACTTGTTAGCTAATTCAACTCTAACCCTCTTTTTCACAAGCATGATTACATTATGTATAATATATAGGGGAAGAATAATGGCGTTGTAAAGCGCTATCTAAGTTATCAAAAAACTTATTATAATGCTTTTATCGAGTTTGAGTTTGAGCCCGTGTAAAATGATGAGGAAAAATATTAAGTAATGAAGAGTTAATTATTAAAATATATTATAATTAGGTTATTAAATTAGTATTAAGGATAATTATTATTTGATGTGAGTTATTTTATTTGTAAAAATTTGTTTCTAATTTATAATAGGATAGTTTTTTATTTATATTAAAGTATTATGAGTATTGAGATAGGATAGTTTTTTATTTATATTAAAGTATTATGAGTATTGAGATTGACATTTTTTAAAGAAAAAAATAAATTTTGAACTAAATAATGTAGTAGTCCGTGTCAAGTGGATGTTATGTTTTTAAAAAAATTACAAATTTATATATAAAGTGGAATAGTTATAGTTTTTTTTAAATGTGTATATATAAATGAATCGCAGTTCTGGTTTTTACTACTTCATTTTATTTTGATTCGGGAATATTCATGATTTTTTAAATGGATGGTTATTGTCTTTAAATCCATTTGCCCCAGATATGCTTAGATTTACTTCATGGCTGTGTAGTTTGAACTTTCATGCAAAATAAAATCTAGTATTATTGGTATTGGTGGTTCTCTATTTTAAAAGAAAAAAATAGTTTCAACTAGGGCTTTCAATTTAGACTTGTATTTATAGGGCCATAGACACTAATAATTAGATTTAAAATAATAGTTAGTTTAATTTTAATAAACAAAATACAAATTGTAAAATTGGTAATAATAAAAAAATTGTAAAAGTTTTATATATATGTTTAATACATTTAGAATAGGTTGTTTTAAAATTTCTGTGGCATTCCACTTTGGAGTTCCTAAGGGAGGTAGTCATATATTTTTGGGGGGAGGTAGTCATATATTTTTGGGGCATGTTCTCGACTTGTGAGGGAGTCAATATTGAGGACCAATTATGGGGGATTGAGAATTACCCCACTATGTTTATGGACTCTACAAATGTTTCACTTTTCTGCCCTATCACTATGGATGAAATTATTATGGTCCTCAAATATTTTCCGAAGGAAAAAAAGTTTTGGTCCAAATGGCTCAATAATGGAGTTGTTCTTACATTTCTTTGAGTTGATGGGACAGAATCTCATGGATATGGTTAAGGATTATCGCACTACTGGAAGCATAATAGAGGCCATAAAGTGTATTTTTTAGCTCTTATTCCCAAGGCCTCGCATCCACACACATTACCGGACTATAGGTTGATTTCCCTCTATAATATTACCTATAAAATGATATCCATGATCATTGTTGGTCGTATCAAGGCCACTTTTTCTGAGCATATTTCTCAGGAACAATTTGGTTTCCTTTCAAACCGTTTGATACACGAGGCTATTACCACTGCCCATGAGTGCATACATTTGATTTATACTAAAAAGTTGGAGGCCCTTGATATGAAATTAAATCTTCAGAAGGTCTATGACTATGTTGACTAGACCTTTCTTTGTCTAATTCTTACTAAAATTGGACTCTCGGTGCATAATGTAGAATGGATCATGGCTCGCGTTACCTCTGTAAGTTTTGTTGTTTTGATTAATGGTTTTCCTTCATACTTCTTCAAGGCTTGCAGGGGATTGTGATAGCGTTACTCCTTATTACTACTTCTCTTCATACTAGTCATGGATGGTTTAAGCTTGAATATTGGAGAGGCTATACCATTAGATACCTTTAGAGGACTTAGGTTGGCTCATAGAGTTTCAATATCACATATGTTCTTCATTGATGATGTTCTCACTTTTGGACTAACCTAGCGATCTCAATGGACTGTATTACATTCAATACTAATGAGATATGGAGCAAAATATGGTTAGGTAGCAAATGGTGGTAAGTCAACCCTTCGTTACTCGAATGGCGATAGGGAGGAGCTTGAATTCATATTTGGCTTTTTTGGAGTTGAGATAAAAAACTGGAGGATGGGTTAACCTACCTAGGATTTAGATTGAAGCTTAATAAATACAAAGTTTGCTAGTGAACTTGGCTTCTCAATAAATTTCATAACATATTGAAAAGATGGACTCACAGGTGGATCACATTGGGGGGTATATATACTCTTATTCAGTCAATTCTACAGCAATTATCAGTATTTTGGACACTTTTGTTTTCGCTTTTGGTGTCTATTGTAAAGAATATTCAGTCTATTGTGACATGATTCCTTTGGTATGGTACTCGTGATATACAAAAATTTCATCTAGTAAATTAGGAATCGATTACAAAGGATGAGGAGCGTGGTGGTTGTGGTTTATTGTAATTGCAGGTTTTTGGTTGGGATTTTCTTATTAAATCCCTCTGGTGGGCACTTTATGGCAAGGGACTATGGAAGAATATTATTAAGGTGAAATACATGAAACGAAAGACTAGTATGGAATGGTTCAGAAGGGGAGGGATTTGTGTTAGATCAGGATCTTACATTTAGTTGAGCTTCTACAAAGTCAAAAGATGGTTTTTACATATGCTCCGGTGGTACTTTGGAAAAGGGAACCAAAATTATGATTGGTATAGATTCTATGATATATTTCTTCTCCTCTAACTACCTCCTCAAGGGATTAATTGATATTCTTCATGCCAAAGGTATTTCCTTTCTAGACCAAGTTATCAGTCAATAAAGAGGCTATTATCCAAATTGGAAGGACGTGATGGAAATTGGCATGTGTGGTGAATATACAATAGCTTGGAAACAATATATTCAGAGTCTATGCCTAGCTGGTCTGTGTCAGAATGAGAACGAGGACTCACTTACATGGTACGGGAAATTACAACATGGCTTTATGGTGGTCTTGGAAGTATATATGTATATCCTATCCTCATACTACTCCTTGACTAACTCATGTCAGTTTCAGAAAATTTGGAAATGGAAAGTGCCCTTGAAGATCATCTTTTTTGTTTGATTAGTCTAGCATAATAAGGTCCTTACCTGGGGAAACCTATGCGAAAGGGTTTTCCAAGGACTGGAATGGTTCCTACAATCATTGGAATCAACGCTTCATCATTTTTTGCAGTGCTCATTGACCTTGCATATATGGACTTGGGTTTTGCTGGTAAAACTCCCACTTTCCAACAGTTCACCACATTGGAACTATGTCTCAAATGGTGGGTATCTAGCCATGGGAAGCATAAGTCTGTACCATTATACATATTTTGGGAGCTCTCGCATGAGAGAAACTTGTGTATTTTTTAGAGGACTCCTGCAAATGTTTCCAAGAAATGTTCCTATATTTTGGCATGACTGAATACACAGGGGGGCCTACGAAATATTGTCAAAGCATTGGGATTAATACCGTGTCACACTCAAATACATTTTCCAGCAGGGTTATTTGAGAGTGTCGCTCATGGAGGCATCTGTGGTTACGGTGTGTGGCTCAGAATCTGCTCTCGATCACATTATAAACTTTTCCAGAGTGGAGGACCTCGTACTAACACTAGAGAATAAATCATGACACTTTGGGCACTATTATGGTTTGTTAAGAGACTATCGTTGGATCACATCTTCATTTATGGGGATTTAAAGGCTCTCATTGACAAGATCTTGGGCCAAACCAATTTCGCACCCCCTAATCTAATTCGTTGGTTGGATCGTATATATACAGGGAATCAAACGCTATGGTGTATGGTTTATCAAAATAAGGACTCCATGTTGCTCTGGGCATCCTATGCTATATCTATATTATGGATGGTACTACTAGGGAGGAAGGTGTGTTGCCTCTCTTATAACTAGTTGTTTCTTTTCTTTTGCTATGTCTCTTCAGACGACTTTTTATTTAAGTTGAATATCTAGTACTTGAGGTTTTTATGGTTTGTTGAACTTAAGGGACTATAAAGATATATATGTTTTTGTTTTTATGGGGATGGAGACATTTTTCTTGAGTTGTGCATTAATTTTTAGGTTTTTGAGATCCCTTCCTATCCTTCATATATTCCTAATGAGCTTCCTTAGGAAACAAATATCCAATAATTTATGTTATAAAGGTGCATAACTCAATATTCCAAATTAAAGAATGATCTTCGGATGTTGGAGCTCCCTACAGAGGGTCGGGAAAAATTTGAAATAGTTTTGCACTCTCTAAGTACATTTCTTGATATTTACAAGAACCTTGGGCCAACCACTGATGGCTTTATAGATATGATGAGGCGTAGAAAGGAAATAGTGATGGCTCCCGATAAATGGGTCGATGTAAAATGAGGGTTACAAAAAACGCATGCCAAATCTATGTTTAATTTCAACGAAGAGCTGAAAATAAAGATGTTGAAGGTGCAATATTTCAGGCACCCTAAAAATTCCCACCACTTGTATGATAGATTCCTTGCAGCATATGGAATCACATTTTCCTTATGATGACTCTTATGAAATCTATGTGCCCATGATGTAGCAATGGATATGGATTTCCGATTTGAACGAACAAAGTTGATTGTACGATGGAATCGTAGCAGTATGTTAAAGTCAAATATTTCAGGAATAAAGCTATTGTGGGACGCCAGTACTCAGTGGTGCCCATTAATCACCACAAGGCATGTAATGACCTATATGATAGTTCTGGAGGCAGGGATTTGCCATGGATTTGAAATACTTTCGATGTGAGGAAGCCTCGCCAAGGGATGGATTGTTTGAGGGACTAAGAAGTAGAGAAGGGGATGCCTTAACTTGGAAGGTGAGTGACTACACAAAGAGGGAGTAATCAGATGGCCCGAGGGACTGAGAAGTAGAGAAGGGAAGGAAAAAAAGTAAATTGGGGTTCTTAGTCATGAGCGTAACTGATTGGGGTCAGAAGCACATTGGGGGTGTGCCCAAAAATAATGAGTTGAAACTATACAATGAGGGAACAAAGGAAACAACATAACAACACTAGAAAAGAACAATCTAAGTTGGTTTGGACATGCCTAAAGCATCCAAAGACTACAAAGAGGATCAATGAAGTTGAATTATGAGTTAATGTATATCATACTTTTATGAGATGGTTGAATTCTAACTTGGTTTTTACCATATCTTGTTTGTTGGTGCAAATGCTTGGAAAATTGTAAATCTTGTAAAAAGTTGAGTCTATAAAGCTCCATGAAATAGTATGTTTTTTTTTCAAGTGTGTTTCATTGTATATGTGTCATTGAACATCGAGGACGGTGTTCCCCTAAGGGGAAGGGGATTTCTACAACATAATTGCTTATTCCCATGTATGCAATGTAAATATTTTTAATTGACATGGATAAACATGGATTCCATAAATTGAGGCAAGAGATTGCTTGAGGGAATTATTTTTTTAAATATCAGTCCTAGTTAGTTGAGTGGGATGACTATGTCATAAATTAACTAGTGGAAAAGGGATAGGGACAAGTGTCCTTTGACTCCCTTAGCAAGTCGGAATAGGAAAAAACATTAAAGGAACATGGGATATGTTGTCCAAGAGAAGGGGACTTCTACAACACCATGGAGTAGAAAGGGAAGTTAGTCGTGGATGAGGACCCAAAGGTTATTCAACCCAGGGATACATGCGCTCTCAAGAAGGATTGAAAAATACACAAACCAAAATACGTAGAGGGAGAAAACCTCTTGGCAGGCAAAATCTGCAAAAGAAGCAGAGATAGTGACATTTCAGGACTACTGTGGAAGAGGCAAAAAAGGTAGCAACTCGAGCTACAATTGTTGGGTACTAGAGAGAGCTATAATCTAGCTAAAGAGCCCTATTGAAACTTTTTGTGCATATGCATTACAAAAGATCAGTGGATTTTCTTGAATATGAAGGCATGGTGGCTTGGTGGTGTTCTAGTTCAACTGTGCATTTGTTGAAGGCTTCCCTCTAAAAACACTCTACCTCAAGCTTTGGAAGTTGGCTCGAGTTGATAGCTACAAGTAATAGTGGTTTTAGCTTGTCTACAATTGAGTGGAGAGTCATTGTGCTAAACGTAGTTGCCAATAGATCTTAAGATAAGTGTTTCCCATGTTCTTTATGTATAATGAAAATATGTTTGCATCTCTGATTTGAAATGGTTCCATTGTTGTGTTAGGTATGATATGTGATTGTAGTATTTACTCAGTTGTCTGATATGGTTGATTGTCATTACTCTTGGAATGTGTTGGATTCGATGTGGTAGATTGATATTATAGAGATTATTACAATAACGTTTCTTGGCTTGGAGAATGCTCCAATGGTGTTCCGTACATTGTCTATTTTATGGAAACCAACATGCTAGTCTTTTAACACTTACAGTGATATAACCATGATTTTATTGCAAGCTCCTACTATCTCTAATTTGTAAATTGGAGTAGGAATAATGGAAAGCCCTTAATCCCAAGCTATATTGGTCACCCTATCTTGTATGGTTGATTTTCCAAGAGAAGTATGCTAGGAATTAGGATCTACATTCCATCCTTCTCAAGGTCTAGGCATAACTAAATCGGCATAAGTCTTGTTAACTAGGGTTTGTGCTTCCTTGACCAGACAAGGAAAGGGTTTAAATGCATTCCCTATTATTATGTTCTTGTTGGATTGTTGATTGATGTTGTGCTTTTGCATGATTGGTTTATGGTTTTCTATGCTAGAAGGAAAGGTTGTTGTGATAAATGTCAATATGTATTGTGACCTTGCATTGGTGATTCCAAGCAAGGAATTCAAATATGAATACCTATCCCAATGTTGTCTATAAGAAGAATAGTTGATCGTCTTAATCTTGTAAGATTTAAATTTCCGAAGCATGTCTCCTTGGCACCATGGCCTTACTCGTAGTGCCATCATATAAGAAATTAAATACGAATGCCTGACTTAATTTTTTTGTATGAGGAATGGCTGTATCCATGAATTTGAAGGCTTTAGACTTCTGCAAAATGGTCCTGGATGTATGTTTGGCACTCATTCTTTTCATGTAGGTATTGCATATGTGAATACATCCATGTGAGTGCAGGGAACACATGCTAAAAGGACTGCATGTCTTGGGTACTTAGTCCTTCGTATGATTGTTACAAAATTGGTTGAAATTCCCTATGTGTTATATGGCTATGGGACATAGTGATTTTTTCTACTTATAGGGTTAAGTCAATCTTTGTGTATGCTTGAGAAATTAATGGGGTTAGTGATTAGCTTGTGTTGACAACAACATGGTGCACATTATGTGTGCATGATTGTCAATGATATGGATGTGTGTTTAAGTTGCTAATGAGGAGAATGGTTGAGCCTCATGAGCCTAGCAAGGAGCACTAATGTACTTACTTCAACCCAAAATGGTGGCAATCCAAGTGGTGGATCCTTTATAAAACCAATAGGTTCAAGACTGCATGATGAAATTATCACTCAGTCTCGTTATGAAAGATACATGGAGAATGGGAGAATGCCATTATGAAAAACCACCAAATTTTAGAATAAGTATGCCATTATGGCCCACTTTCTAGGAAAAATTAGTGTGGCCAAGCCATGGTTAAAATCATTTGTAGATGTTCCATAAGGAAAAACAGATGAAAGTCTTATCTACTTTCCTTAGCCTTTTTACCTTTTCCATGGTCACAACGTGATTTATCAAGCTGAGTAAGGGTTGGATTCAAGGCCAGATCGCTAGCCCATATGACCGCAAGGCATAACAAAGCACAATGCCATCTCAATAATGGTTGGGATTTTTTACGAGAGATCAATGATTGACGAAGAATTCGGGGTGGCATAGGGCCATAGGTCATGCCTTAGAATCTCACAAACAATCACACAAATGGTAATGCCCGACTTAATAAGGACGTGGAATATGTGTTAGTTGACATACGTCTCAGACCCTACAGAGGCACAAAGACAAGGTGTGTGATTGGTTGTTTGTAGATTGTCACATGACGTAGAGGGGAAACTTCCAGTTCCCCGAAAACTCTCTCCCAGAAGGTTCAACAGAGTGCAACAGTGAGGCAAGCCGGGGTGACTCATCACTGGGAGGATGTGGTAGGAGGGTCCACCCAAGTACTGGGGAGTGAGGGAACAACTACTGCGCAGAGAAAGGCCCACATAACCAATCAAACCGCACACATCATCCCCATAGGGAAATCACGGGAGGAGATAAAGGTGCACTCCATGGAATGGTTTGGACAGACGAGACACAAGGGTGATGTCATCCTTGAATGTGGATGCCCAATGAGAAAGAACATAAAGGATTCAGTCAATAGGAAAGGACAACTACTTTTGGATTAGCATAAGATGGGAATAAAAGATGAGTTAACCTGGAGGACCTTTCCCTAAGAAAATCATAAAGGGATAAAGTGTTAAGAGTTAGGGTAACAAATCCATGTGACGGGAAAGTCGTTGATAAGAGATGACCTATCAAATATGTGTGCGTGTGTGTGTGGTGAGCACAAAAGGTTAGGTGGTCTGAATTACATATATCTTCATATTAATAGGCGAGACCCAATCCATGAGCAGGTCAACAACCAATAAACAATTTCCCAGTGGCGTCAGGAGGCTAGCCATGTGGCCAAGCCGATGAGGTGGCGCTCTCTAAACCGTCACGACTTCAACGGTCACATCCCATGATCTGAAGGTCAGATTGAGGTAAAGTTTTATATTGCTAAAATTGTCTCTACGAGATGAATGCAATGGTGATGTCAAACCATGGTTTTGAGGAAGTTGAATAGATCAAAATTTTTAGCCCCCATTTCCAATGACAACACCTTGGATCTTGGGTCAGCATAGTAATCACCTCCTCTTAATTAGTGCTATGGTAAAGATTTGGAGGAGGTTACTATAGACACTATCCATTGGAAAACTCTCTAAAAGAAGAGAAGATACAATACCATTGAAAGTAACTTTGTGGCAAAGTGAATATCACCAAGTTCAGAGGAAATTCAAAAAACATGGAAGAAACCTCGCATAAATCATTACCCATAAAAATGACTTCTCTAACAAAATTATTATTTAGCTAATTAAAAATTTATTTATTTATTTAACTTTTATTTTCATTTAAAATAATAATAACAATAATTTATATATTAAAAATATGATTTAAGTAGAATAAATTAACTATTTAATTAACAATTATATTACTACCCATTAAAGTAATTATAATAAAAAAAATATAAAATAATAATAAACACAATAAACAAATCCTTAAATGAAAACATTCAATATACAAAGCTTTTTCACAATGTGAATGAATGAGAATCTCATTTAAAAACCGTTAGTTTTTACTGAAACTAAATTATATTTTTCAAGATAATTCTCGGGGTAAATCACATTACAGATTCTTTAGTGGATATTCTCAAATGATATCCCATAATATACCTACACGGAAGGGTTATTGCTGATAAATTTTGACAATTCCGACTAACGCTACTAAAGGTTTTCAATAGAATGGTCGGTCTAACTTTTTTAAAATCATACAATATTTTGATTCATATCTTTGATGCTGTTATATCTGAATGATGCTGTCTGACGCATCTCCATATGCCCCTTTTCGGCGCCATATATCCATATTCTCCATGACTGCGGTCTCAATGTAAACATGATCCATATATTTCTCAATATATAATATGATGATTTTTTCCTACTGAAAAAAAACCTTTTTAAAGCGTTGTAGAGATGCATCCGTCATTGTCTATTTTGCTAAGATCAATCATCGTCTTAATTCACCTAAAAATAATCTCATTTTCTTGAAAGTCGACTTGGCTCTCATACGATCTGCGATTCGCATGGTGAGAAGATTATTGGATTTTTTTTATATAAAAAGCTGCTTGCGTTCCACACTTGATTTTAATTTTCCCCTCCTAAAGTTGATAAGATAAAGATGCATTTGCTTGGTTTGATGAGATTATAATGTTATAATGTTTTATGGTTCCATGAGATGTAATATTTGTAAAGATACAAATCTTTATTAATCTAATTTTTCTGGACAAACATTATATTCAAAAGAATTTGATTTAGTATTGAATATATGGAAATTTAAATATAATTATGATTATTTATTTATAATTCATTTATTATTATTTAATATGTAATAAACGTATTTTTATAAATATATTTATATTTAACTTTAAGGAAATAAGATGCAATACTTCTACAAATATATTTTTTAATCATTTTTTTTAATTTTATTGAAATTTTTAAGTGAAAAAATATATAACTATATTTAATTTTTTTTTTTAATTTTATTGAAATTTTTAAGTGAAAAAATATATAACTATATTTATTATATATAATTAATTTGTTATCATTTTGATGAGTAATGAAGTTAATGGTTTTTTTTTAAATATAATTTTTAGCAATAAAAATAAAAGTTATAATTTCTTAAAATGTGGAGTTTAATGGATAACTAAATTTAAAAATAATAAACAATTAAGAATTTTATTTGATGTTCTTAAACCTTTTTCTTCAGGTCTAAATCCGTTTTTGAATCGATGGGCTTATCATTAACGAACAATGGTAAACCTATTCCATAAGCACTACTTTCACAAAGCGACTTTTTGGTTTATTCTGGGGCAGATTTTATGTATGGTGATTTTAAAATTGTTTAAAAATTGATTAATAAAAATTATTAAATTTAAGTTATTATTTTTAATTAATTTTAATATTTTTGAATATTTTTATCTTTTCTATATTAAAATTTCACCAAAATTTGTACTACAAAATTTGGATCAAAAAGTCCTTTAGCTAAAGCCAAAAATTTCACTCATCCCTAAACAGCTATTTACAATCGGTATTAAAACGGCAAATATTTAAACGGTAAATCCAAAAAATTGGTACTAAACGGCTATTTTAAAAAGCTAATCCAAAAATTTCACTCATCCATAATCCAAACTATCACATCTGGGAAATTTAAAAGTACTTCCGAATATTTGTGATATACCTGATAAATCTCATTTTCTGTTTATGATCTTTAAAGGACAATCGAAAAATCTATTAGCCTTTCCACATTTTCATGTGTGAATTCCGCAATAAAAAACTAATGTACAGTGTGACCATTAAATTACTTGATTTTGCGTTCCTCCCAAAGTAGATGACGATATCATTTGTGGACTTCAAAACTACATATAAGTTATAAACTAAATAAGATGAAGGTACACAAAAGAAAAAAAAGCTTACAGCTTTAGAGTACAACTTACGTGTTAAACCGACCAAGTGCACGGGGGGACTTTTCATTGTTTAAATTTTTTATTTCAGATTTGGCGTTAAACTATTAGCCAAAGATTAAAAAACTTGTTAGCTAAGTCAACTCTATATTTCCTAAGTATGATAATATAAACTAAAAAAGATAAAGGTACACAAGGAGAAAAGAGAAAAGCATAAGGTGGGCTAAACCAACCAAGTACAATGGTGGGCTAATTCAGATTTAGAAAACTCGTTAGCTAATTCAACTCTAACCCTCTTTTTCACAAGTATGATTACATTATGTATAATATATAGGGGAAGAATAATGGCATTGTAAAGCGCTATCTAAGTTATCAAAAAACTTATTATAATGCTTTTATCGAGTTTGAGTTTGAGCCCGTGTAAAATGATGAGGAAAAATATTAAGTAATGAAGAGTTAATTATTAAAATATATTATAATTGGGTTATTAAATTAGTATTAAGGATAATTATTATTTGATGTGAATTATTTTATTTGTAAAAATTTGTTCCTAATTTATAATAGGATAGTTTTTTATTTATTTTAAAGTATTATGAGTATTGAGATGTCATTTTTTTTTGTCCCTGTCAAGTGGAATATTTAAGTTATAGTTTTTTCAAAATGTGTATATATAAATGAATCGCAGTTCTGGTTTTACTACTTCATTTTATTTTGATTTGGGAATATTCATGATTTTTTAAATGGATGGTTATTGTCTTTAAATCTATTTGCCCCATATATGCTTAGATTTACTTCATGGCTGTGTAGTTTGAACTTTCATGCAAAATAAAATCTACTATTATTGGTATTGGTGGTTCTATATTTTAAAAGAAAAAATAGTTTCAACTAGGGCTTTCAATTTAGACTTGTATTTATAGGGCTGTAGACACTAATAATTAGATTTAAAATAATAGTTAGTTTAATTTTAATAAACAAAATACAAATTTTAAAATTGATAATAATAAAAAAATTGTATAAGTTTTATATATATGTTTAATACATTTAGAATAGGTTGTTTTAAAATTTCTGTGGCATTCCACTTTGGAGTTCCTAAGGGAGGTAGTCATATATTTTTGGGGCATGTTCTCGACTTGTGAGGGAGTCAATATTGAGGACCAATTATGGGGGATTAAGAATTACCCCACTATGTTTATGGACTCTACAAATGTTTCACTTTTCTGCCCTATCACTATGGATGAAATTATTATGGTCCTCAAGTATTTTGCGAAGGAAAAAAAGTTTCGGTCCAAATGGCTCAATAATGGAGTTGTTCTTACATTTCTTTGAGTTGATGGGATAGAATCTCCTGGATATGGTTAAGGATATCGCACTACTAGAAGCATAATAGAGGCCATAAAGTGCATTTTTTAGCTCTCATTCCCAAGGCCTCGCATCCACACACATTACTGAACTATAGGTTGATTTCCCTCTATCATATTACCTATAAAATGATATCCATGATCATTGTTGGTCGTATCAAGGCCACTTTTTCTGAGCATATTTCTCAAGAACAATTTGGTTTCCTTTCAAACCGGTTGATACACGAGGCTATTACCATTGCCCATGAGTGCATACATTTGATTTATACTAAAAAGTTGGAGGCCCTTGATATGAAATTAGATCTTCAGAAGGCCTATGACTATGTTGACTAGACCTTTCTTCGTCTAATTCTTACTAAAATTGGACTCTCGGCGCATAATGTAGAATGGATCATGGCTCGCGTTACCTCGGTAAGTTTTGTTGTTTTGATTAATGGTTTTCCTTCATACTTCTTCAAGGCTTGTAGGCGATTGTGATAGCGTTACTCCTAATTACTACTTCTCTTCATACTAGTCATGGATGATTTAAGATTGAAGATTAGAGAGGCTATACCATTGGATACCTTTAGAGGACTTAGGTTGGCTCATAGAGTTCCAATATCACATATGTTCTTCATTGATGATGTTCTCACTTTTGGACTAACCTAGTGATCTCAATGGACTGTATTACCTTCAATACTAATGAGATATGGAGCAAAATATGGTTTGGTAGCAAATGGTGGTAAGTCAACCCTTCGTTACTCTAATGGTGATAGGGAGGAGCTTGAATTCATATTTGGATTTTTTGGAGTTGAGATAAAAAACTAGAGGATGGGTTAACCTACCTGGGATTTAGATTGAAGCTTAATAAATACAAAGTTTGCTAGTGAACTTGGCTTCTCGATAAATTCCATAACATATTGAATAGATGGACTCACAGGTGGATCACATTGGGGGGTATATATACTCTTATTCAGTTAATTCTACAACAATTATCAGTATATTGGACACTTTTGTTTTCGCTTTTGGTGTCTATTGTAAAGAATATTCAGTCTATTGTGATGTGATTCCTTTGGTATGGTACTCGTGATATACAAAAATTTCATCTAGTAAATTAGGAAGCGATTACAAAGGATAAGGAGAGTGGTGGTTGTGGTTTATTGTAATTGCGGGTTTTTGGTTGGGCTTTTCTTATTAAATCCCTCTGGTGGGCACTTTATGGCAAGGAATATGGAAGAATATTATTAAGGTGAAATACATGAAGCGAAAGACTAGTATGGAATGGTTCAGAAGGGGAGGGATTTGTGTTAGATCAGGATCTTACATTTGGTTGAGCTTCTACAAAGTCAAAAGATGGTTATTACATATGCTCTGGTGGTACTTTGGAAAAGGGAACCAAAATTATGATTGGTATAGATTCTATGATAGATTTCTTCTCCTCTAACTGCCTCCTCAAGGGATTAATTGATATTCTTCATGCCAAAGGTATTTCCTTTCTAGACCATGTTATCAGTCAATAAAGAGGCTATTATCCAAATTGGAAGGACGTGATGGAAATTGGCATGTGTGGTGAATATACAATAGCTTGGAAACAATATATTCAGAGTCTATGCCTAGCTGGTCTGTGTCAGAATGAGAACGAGGACTCACTTACATGGTACGGGAAATTACAACATGGCTTTATGGTGGTCTTGGAAGTATATAGGTATATCCTATCCTCATACTACTCCTTGACTAACTCATGTCAGTTTCAAAAAATTTGGAAATGGAAAGTGCCCTTGAAGATCATCTTTTTTGTTTGATTAGTCTAGCATAATAAGGTCCTTACCGGGGAAAACCTATGCGAAAGGGTTTTCCAAGGAATGGAATGGTGCCCATTTTGTAGGAAATCATTGGAATCAATGCTTCATCATTTTTTGCAGTGCTCATTGACCTTGCATATATGGACTTGGGTTTTGCTGGTAAAACTCCCACTTTCCAACAGTTCACCACATTGGAACTATGTCTCAAATGGTGGGTATCTAGCCATGGGAAGCATAAGCCTATACCATTATACATATTTTGGGAGCTCTCGCATGAGAGAAACTTGTGTATTTTTTAGAGGGCTCCTGCAAATGTTTCCAGGAAATGTTCCTATATTTTGGCATGACTGAATACACAGGGGGGCCTACGAAATATTGTCAAAGCATTGGGATTAAGACCGTGTCACACTCAAATACATTTTCCAGCAGGGTTATTTGAGAGTGTCGCTCATGGAGGCATCTATGGTTACGGTGTGTGGCTCAGAATCTGCTCTCGATCACATTATAAACTTTTCCAGAGTGGAGGACCTCGTACTAACACTAGAGAATAAATCATGACACTTTGGGCACTATTATGGTTTGTTAAGAGACTATCGTTGGATCACATCTTCATTTATGGGGATTTAAAGGCTCTCATTGACGAGATCTTGGGCCAAACCAATTTCACGCCCCCTAATCTAATTTGTTGGTTGGATCGTATATATACAGGGAATCAAACACTATGGTGTATGGTTTATCAAAATAAGGACTCCATGTTGCTCTGGGCATCCTATGCTATATCTATATTATGGATGGTACTACTAGGGAGGAAGGTGTGTTGCCTCTCTTATAACTAGTTGTTTCTTTTCTTTTGCTATGTCTCTTCAGACGGCTTTTTATTTAAGTTGAATATCTAGTACTTGAGATTTTTATGGTTTGTTGAACTTGATGGACTATAAAGATATATATGTTTTTGTTTTTATGGGGATGGAGACATTTTTCTTGAGTTGTGCATTAATTTTTAGATTTTTGAGATCCTTCCTATCCTTCACATATTCCTAATGAGCTTCCTTGGGAAACAAATATCCAATAATTTATGTTATAAAGGTGCATAACTCAAATGGATAACTAAATTTAAAAATAATAAATAATTAAGAATTCTATTTGATGTTCTTAAACCTTTTTCTTCAAGTCTAAAATCCGTTTTTGAATCGATGGGCTTATCATTAACGAACAATGGTAAACCTATTCCATAAGCACTACTTTCACAAAGCGACTTTTTGGTTTATTCTGGGGCAGATTTTATGTGTGGTGATTTTAAAATTGTTTAAAAATTGATTAATAAAAATTATTAAATTTAAGTTATTATTTTTAATTAATTTAAATATTTTTGAATATTTTTATCTTTTCTATATTAAAATTTCACCAAAAATTGTCCTACAAAATTTCGATCAAAAAGTCCTTTAGCTAAGCCAAAAATTTCACTCATCCCTAAACAGCTATTTACAATCGGTATTAAAACGGCAAATATTTAAACGGTAAATCCAAAAAATTGGTATTAAACGGCTATTTTAAAAAGCTAATCCAAAAATTTCACTCATCCCTAATCCAAACTATCACATCGGGGAAATTTGAAAGTACTTCCGAATATTTGTGATATACCTGATAAATCTCATTTTCTGTTTATGATCTTTAAAGGAGAATCGAAAAATCTATGGAGTTGTTTATAATGCGATTTTTTGGAAATTTTGGTGACGGAATCCGGTGGAAGAAATTGAGGTTAAATCTTGATTTGTTGCAGTTAAAATGATTTTTTAACTGTATATTTGGATTCGGCACCATGGAAAACTCTGGAACGCTTTGATTGCACAGAAACTAGCTATCAAACTTGTGATTCCAATAAATTACTAACAGATTTTAACCAGAAAAACCCACCAAAAAAACTTTCAAAAAATCACATTGTAAACAACTACAAAATCTATTAGCCTTTCCACATTTTCAATTTGTGAATTCCGCAATAAAAATCTAATGTAAGTGTGACCATTAAATTACTTGATTTTGCGTTCCTCCCAAAGTAGATGACGATATCATTTGTGGACTTAAAAAGCATTGCATCTACATATAAGTTATAAACTAAATAAGATGAATGTACACAAAAGAAAAAAAGGCTTACAGCTTTAGAGTACAACTTACGTGTTAAACCGACCAAGTGCACAGGAGGGCTTTTCATTGTTTAAAATTTTTATTTCAGATTTGGCGTTAAACTATTACCCAAAGATTAAAAAACTGGTTAGCTAAGTCAACTCTATATTTCCTAAGTATGATAATATAAACTAAAAAAGATAAAGGTACACAAGGAGAAAAGAGAAAAGCTTAAGGTGGGCTAAACCAACCAAGTACAATGGTGGGCTAATTCAGATTTAGAAAACTTGTTAGCTAATTCAAGTCTAACCCTCTTTTTCACAAGCATGATTACATTATGTATAATATATAGGGGAAGAAAACTGGCATTGTAAAGCGCTATCTAAGTTATCAAAAAACTTATTATAATGCTTTTATCGAGTTTGAGCCCGTGTAAAATGATGAGGAAAAATATTAAGTAATGAAGAGTTAATTATTAAAATATATTATAATTGGGTTATTAAATTAGTATTAAGGATAATTATTATTTGATGTGAATTATTTTATTTGTAAAAATTTGTTCCTAATTTATAATAGGATAGTTTTTATTTATATTAAAGTATTATGAGTATTGAGATGTCAATTTTTTAAGAAAAAAATAAAATTTTAACTAAATAGTGTAGTAGTCCCTGTCAAGTGGATTGTTATGTTTTAAAAAAAATATTACAAATTTATATATAAAGTGGAATATTTAAGTTATAGTTTTTTCAAAATGTGTATATATAAATGAATAGCAGTTCTGGTTTTTCTACTTTATTTTATTTTGATTTAGGAATATTCACAATTTTTTAAATGGATGGTTATTGTTTTTAAATCCATTTGCCCCAAATATGCTTAGATTTACTCCATGGCTGTGTAGTTTGAACTTTCATGCAAAATAAAATCTAGTATTATTGGTATTAGTGGTTCTATATTTTAAAAGAAAAAAATAGTTTCAACTAGGGCTTTTGATTTAGACTTGTATTTATAGGGCCATAGACACTAATAATTAGATTTAAAATAATAGTTAGTTTAATTTTAATAAACAAATTACAAATTTTATATTTTATAATAATAAAAAAAATTGTAAAAGTTGTATATATATGTTTAATACATTTAGAATAGGTTGTTTTAAAATTTCTGTGGGATTAAGATATGATGTAACATAGATCAAAGAGGATTATTTTAGCCATATACGAGACTTCCTGGTGACTCAAAATTAGGGCAATCTCAATCAAAGAAGGCGATCAGAACACATGCTTTTTCATCAATATGCTAATTGCAGAAGGAACTATAATTCTATATGGGACATTGAATCAGTCTCTGGGGTTAGAGTGCATTCCACTTTGGAGTTCCTGAGGGAGGTAGCCATATATTTTTGGGGCATGTTCTCGACTTGTGAGGGAGTCAATATTGAGGACCAATTATGGGGGATTGAGAATTACCCCACTATGTTTATGGACTCTACAAATGTTTCACTTTTCTGCCCTATCACTATGGATGAAATTATTATGGTCCTCAAGTATTTTGTGAAGGAAAAAAAGTTTCGGTCCAAATGGCTCAATAATGGAGTTGTTTTTACATTTCTTTGAGTTGATGGGACAGAATCTCCTAGATATGGTTGAGGAATATCTCACTACTGGAAGCATAATGGAGGCCATAAAGTCCATTTTTTAGCTCTCATTCCCCAGGCCTCGTATCCACACACATTACCAAACTATAAGTCGATTTCCCTCTATAATATTACCTATAAAATGATATCCAAGATCATTGTTGGTCATATCAAGGCCACTTTTTCTGAGCATATTTCTCAAGAACAATTTGGTTTCCTTTCAAACCAGTTGATACACGAGGCTATTACCACTACCCATGAGTGCATACATTCGATTTATACTAAAAAGTTGGAGGCCCTTGATATGAAATTAGATCTTCAAAAGGCCTATGATTATGTTGACAAGACCTTTCTTCGTCTAATTCTTACTAAAATTGGACTCTCAGTGCACAATGTAGAATGGATCATGGCTTGCATTACCTCGGTAAGTTTTGTTGTTCTGATTAATGGTTTTCCTTCATACTTCTTCAGGGCTTGCAGGGGATTGTGATAGGGTTACTCCTTATTACCACTTCCCTTCATACTAGTCATGGATGGTTTAAGCTTGAAGATTGGAGAGGCTATACCATTGGATACCTTTAGAGGACTCAGGTTGGCTCATAGAGTTTCAATATCGCATATGTTCTTCGTTGATGATGTTCTCACTTTTGGACTAACCTAGCGATCTCAATGGATTGTATTACATTCAATACTAATGAGATATGGAGCAAAATATGGTCTGGTAGCAAATGGTGGTAAGTCAACCCTTTGTTACTCTAATGGCGATAGGGAGGAGCTTGAATTCATATTTGGGTTTTTTGGAGTTGAGATAAAAAACTGGAGGATGGGTTAACCTACCTGGTATTTAGATTGAAGCTTAATAAATACAGAGTTGGCTAGTGGACTTGGCTTCTCGATAAATTCCATAACATATTGAATATATGGACTCACAACTAGATAACATTAGGGGGTATATATACTCTTATTCAGTCAATTCTACAACAATTATCAGTATATTGGACACATCTATTTTCGCTTTTGGTCTCTATTGTAAAGAAAATTCAGTCTATTGTGACGTGATTCCTTTGGTATGGTACTGGTGATATACAAAAATTTCATCTAGTAAATTGGGAAGCAATTACAAAGGATAAGGAGAGTGGTGATTGTGGTTTATTGTAATTGCGGGATTTTGGTTGGGCTTTTCTTATTAAATCCCTCTGGTGGGCACTTTATGGAAAGGGACTATGGAAGAATATTATTAAGGTGAAATACATAAAGCGAAAGACTAGTATGGAATGGTTCAGAAGGGGAGGGATTCATGTTAGATCAAGCTCTTACATTTGGTTGAGCTTCTACAAAGTCAAAAGATGGTTTTTACATATGCTCCGGTGGTCCTTTGAAAAAGGGAACCAAAATTATGATTGGTATAGATTCTATGATAGATGTATTCTCCTCTAACTGCCTCCTCGAGGGATTAATTGATATTCTTCATGCCAAAGGTATTTCCTTTCTAGACCAGGTTATCAATCAATAGAGAGGCTATTATCCAACTTGGAAGGACGTGATGGAAATTGACATGTGTGGTGAATATACAATAGCTTGGCAACAATATATTCAGAGTCTACGCCTAACTAGTCTGTGTCAGAATGAGAACGTGGACTCACTTATATGGTACGGGAAATTACAACATGGCTTTATGGTGGCCTTGGAAGTATACAGGTATATCCTATCCTCATACTACTCTTTGACTAACTCATGTCAGTTTCAGAAAATTTGGAAATGGAAAGTGCCCTTGAATATCACCTTTTTTATTTGAATAGTCTGGCATAATAAGGTCCTTGCCTAGGAAAACCTGTGCGAAAGGGTTTTCCAAGGACTGGAATGGTGCCCAATTGTGTAGGAAATCACTGGAATCAACTCTTCATCATTTTTTGCAGTGCTCATTGACCTTGCATATATGGACTCAGGTTTTGCTGGTAAAACTTCCACTTTCCGACAGTTCACCACATTGGAACTATGTCTCAAATGGTGGGTATCTAGCCATGGGAAGCATAAGTCTGTACCATTATACATATTTTGGGAGCTCTTGCATGCGAGAAACTAGTGTATTTTTTAGAGGACTCCTGCAAATGTTTCCAGGAAATGTTCCGATATTTTGGCATGATTGAATACACAAGGGGGCCTACGAAATATTGTCAAAGCATTGGGATTAAGACCGTGTCACACTCAAATACATTTTCCAGCAGGTTTATTTGAGAGTGTCACTCATGGAGGCATCTGTGGTTACGATGTGTGGCTCAAAATCTGCTCTCGATGACATTATAAACTTTTCTAGAGTGGAGGACCTCGTACTAACATTAGAGAATAAATCATGACACTTTGGGCACTATTATGGTTTGTTAAGAGACTGTCGTTGGATCACATCTTCATTTATGGGGAGTTAAAGGCTCTCATTGACGAGATCTTGGGCCAAACCAATTTCGCGCCCCCTAATCTAATTCGTTGGTTGGATCGTATATATACCGGGAATCAAACACTGTGGTGTATGGTTTATCAAAATAAGGACTCCATGTTGCTTTGGGCATCCTATGATATATCTATATCACGGATGGTACTACTAGGGAGGAAGGCATGTTGCCTCTCTTATAACTAGTGGTTTCTTTTTTTTTGCTATGTCTCTTCAGACGGCTTTTTATCTGAGTTGAATATCTAGTACTTGAGGTTTTTATGGTTTGTTGAACTTAAGGGACTATAAAGATATATATGTTTTTGTTTTTATGGGGAGGGGGACAATTTTCTTGAGTTGTGCATAATTTTTAGATGTTTAGATCCCCTCCTATCATTCAGGTATTCCTAATGAGCTTCCTTGGGAAACAAATATCCAATAATGTATGTTACAAAGGTGCACAACTCAATATTCCAAATTGAAGAACGATCTTCGGATGTTGGAGGTCCCTACAGAGGGTCGAGAAAAATTTGAAATAGTTTTGCACTCTCTAAGTACATTTCTTGATATTTACAAGAACCTTGGGCCAACAACTGATGGCTTTATAGATATGATGAGGCGTAGAAAAGAAATAGTGATGGCTCCCAATAAATGGGTCGACGTAAAATGAGGGTTACAAAAACGCATGCCAAATCTATGTTTAATTTCAACGAAGAGTTGAAAATAAAGATGTTGAAGGTGCAATATTTCAGGCACCCTAAAATTTCCCACCATTTGTATGATAGATTCCTTACAGCATATGGAATCACATTTTCCTTATGATGAGGCTTATGAAATCTATGTGCCCATGATGTAGCAATGGATATGGATTTCCCATTTGAACGAATGAAGTTGATTGTACGGTGGAATCGTAGCAATATGTTAAAGTTAAATATTTCAGGGATAGAGCTATTGTGGGATGCCAGTACTCAGTGGTGCCCATTAATCACCACGAGGCATGTTATGACCTATATGATAGTTCTGGAGGCAGGGATCTGCCATGGATTTGAAGTGCTTTCGATGTGAGGAAGCCTTGCCAAGGGATGGATTGTTTGAGGGACTAAGAAGTAGAGAAGGGGATGCCTTAACTTGGAAGGTGAGTGACTACACAGAGAGGGAGTAATTAGATGGCCTGAGGGACTGAGAAGTAGAGAAGGGAAGGCCAAAAAGTAAATTGGGGTTATTAGTCATGAGCGTAACTGATTGGGGTCAGAAGCACATTGGGGGTGTGCCCAGAAATAATGAGTTGAAACTACACAACAAGGGAATGAAGGAAACAACATAACAACACTGGAAAAGAACAATCTAAGTTGGTCTAGACATGCCTAAAGCATCCAAAGACTACAAAGAGGATCAATGAAGTTGAATTATGAGTTAATGTATATCATACTTTTATGATATGGTTGAATTCTAACTTTGTTTTTACCATATCTTGTTTGTTGGTGCAAATGCTTGGAAAATTGTAAATCTTATAAAAAGTTGAGTCTATAAAGCTCCATGAAATAGTATTTTGTTTTTCAAGTGTGTTTCATTGTATATGTGTCATTGAACATCGAGTACGGTGTTCCCCTAAGGGGAAGGGGATTTCTTGAGGGAATTATTATTTTTAAATATCAGTCCTAGTTAGTTGAGTGGGATGACTATGTCATAAATTAACTAATGGAAAAGGGATAGGGACAAGTGTCCTTTGACTCCCTTAGCAAGTCAAAATAGGAAAAAGCATTAAAGCAATGTGGGATATGCTATCCAAGAGAAGGGGACTTCTACAGCACCATGGAGCAGAGGGGGAAGTTAGTCGTGGATGAGGACCCAAAGGTTATTCAACCTAGGGATACATGCGCTCTCAAGAAGGATTGAAAAATAGACAAACCAAAATACGTAGAGGGAGAAAACCTCTTGGCAGGCAAAATCTGCAGAAGAAGTAGAGATAGTGACATTTTAGGACTACTGTGGAAGAGGCAAAAAAGGTAGCAACTCGAGTTACGATTGTTGGGCACTAGAGAGAGCTATAATCTAGTTGAAGAGCCCTATTGAAACTTTTTGTGCATATGCATTACAAAATATCAGTGGATTTTCTTGAATATGAAGGCATGGTGGCTTGGTGGTGTTCTGGTTCAACTGTGCATTTGTTGAAGGCTTCCCTCTGAAAGCACTCTACTTCAAGCTTTGGAAGTTGGGTCGAGTTGGTAGTTACAAGTAATAATGGTTTTAGCTTGTCTACAGTTGAGTGGAGAGTCATTGTGCTAAACGTAGTTGCCAATAGATCTTAAGATAAGTGTTTCTCATGTTTTTTTATGTATAATGAAAATATGTTTGCATCTATGATTTGAAATGGTTCCATTGTTGTGTTAGGTATGATATGTGATTGTAGTATTTAATCAGTTGTCTGATATGGTTGATTGTCATTAATCTTGGAATGTGTTGGATTCGATGTGGTAGATTGATATTATAGAGATTATTACAATTAGGGTGCTTGGCTTGGAGAATGGTCCAATGGTGTTGCGTACATTGTTTATTTTATGGAAACCAACATGCTAGTCTTTTAACACTTACAGTGATATAACCATGATTTTATTGCAAGCTCCTGCTAGCTCTAATTTGTAAATTCGAGTAGGAATAATGGAAAGTCCTTAATCCCAAGCTATATTGGTCACCCTATCTTGTATGGTTGATTTTCCAAGATAAGTATGCTAGGAATTAAGATCTACATTCCATCCTTCTCAAGGTCTAGGCGTAACTAAATCGGTATAAGTCTTGTTAACTAGGGTTTGTGCTTCCTTGACTAGAAAAGGAAAGGGTTTAAATGCATTCCCTATTATTATGTTCTTGTTGGATTGTTGATTGATGTTGTGCTTTTGCATGACTGGTTTATGGTTTTCTATGCTAGAAGGAAAGGTTGTTGTGATAAATGTCAATATGTATTGTGATCTTGCATTGGTGATTCCAAGCAAGGAATTCAAATATGAATACCTATCCCAATGTTGTCTATAAGAAGAATAGTTGATCGTCTTAATCTTGTAAGCTTTAAATTTCCGAAGCATGTCTCCTTGGCACCATGGCCTTACACGTAGTGCCACCATATAAGAAATTAAATACGAATGCCTGACTTAATTTTTTTGTATGAGGAATGGTTGTATCCATGAGCTGGAAGGCTCTAGACTTCTGCAAAATGGTCCTGGATGTATGTTTGGCACTCATTCGTTTCATGTAGGTATTGCATATGTGAATACATCCATGTGAGTGCAGGAAACACATGCTAAAAGGACTACATGTCTTGGGCACTTAGTCCTTTGTATGATTGTTACAAAATTGGTTGAAATTCCCTATGTGTTATATGGGTATGGGACATAGTGATTTTTTCTACTCATAGGGTTAAGTCAATCTTTGTGTATGCTTGAGAAATTAATGGGGTTAGTGATTAGCTTGTGTTGACGACAACATGGTGCACATTATGTTTACATGATTGTCAATGATATGGATGTGTGTTTAAGTTGCTAATGAGGAGAATGGTTGAGCCTCATGAGCCTAGCAAGGAGCACTAATGTACTTACTTCAACCCAGAATGGTAGCAATCCAAGTGGTGGATCCTTTATAAACCAATAGGTTCAAGACTGCATGATGAAATTATCACTCAGTTCGGTTATGAAAGATACATGGAGAATGGGAGAATTCCATTAAGAAAAACCACCAAATTTTAGAATAAGTATGTCATTATGGCCCATGTTATGGGCAAAATCAGCGTGGCCAAGCCATGATTAAAATCACTTGTAGATGGTCCATAAGAAAAATCAGACGAAAGTCTTATCTACTTTCCTTAGCCTTTTTACCTTGTCCATGGTCACAACGTGATTGATCAAGCTGAGTAAGGGTTGGCTTCAAGGCCAGATCGCTAGCCCATATGACCGCGAGGCATAACTAAGCACAATGCCATCTCAATAATGGTTAGGATTTTTTACGAGAGATCAATGAATGACGAAGAATTCGGGGTGACACAGGGCCATAGGTCATGCCCTAGAATCTCACAAACAATCACACAAATGGTAATGCCCGACCTAATAAGGACGTGGAAGATGTGGTAGTTGACATACGTCTCAGACCCTACAAAGGCATAAGGGCAAGGTGCATGATTGGTTGTTGGTAGATCGTCACATGACGTAGATGGGAAACTTCTAGTTCCCCGAAAAATCTCTCCGAGAAGGTTCAACGGAGTGAAACAGTGAGGCAAGCCGGGGTGACTCATCACTAGGAGGATGTGGTAGGAGGGTCCACCCGAGTACTAGGGAGTGAGGGAACAACTAGTGCGTAGAGAAAGGCCCACATAACCAATCACACCGCACACATCATCCCCATAGGGAAACCACGGGAGGAGATAAAGGTGCACTCCATGGAATGGTTTGGACAAACGAGGCACAAGGGTGATGTCATCCTTGAATGTGGATGCCCAATGAGAAAGAACATAAAGGATTCAGTCAATAAGAAAGGGCAACTACTTTTGGATTAGCATAAGATGGGAATAAAAGATGAGTTAACCTAGAGGACCTTTCCCTAAGAAAATCATAAAGGGATAAAGTGTTAAGAGTTATGGTAACAAATCCATGTGAAGGGAAAGTCACTAATAAGAGATGGCCTATCAAATATGTGTGTGTGTGTGTGTGTGTGGTGAGCGCAAAAGGTTAGGTGGTCTGAATTACATATATATTCATATTAATAGGCGAGACCCAATCCATGAGCGGGTCAACAACCAATAAACAATTTCCCAGTGGCGTCGGGAGGCTAGCCAAGTGGGAATAGCCATGTGGCCAAGCCAATGAGGTGGCGCTCTCTAAATTGTCAGGACTTCAACGGTCACATCCCATGATCCGAAGGTCAGATTGAGGTAAAGTTTTATATTGCTAAAATTGTCTTGATGAGATGAATGCAATGGTGATGTCAAACTATGGTTTTGAGGAAGTTGAATAGATCAAAATTTTTAGTCCCCATTTCCAATGACAACACCTTGGATCTTGGGTCAGCATAGTAATCACCTCCTCTTAATAAGTGCTATGGTAAAGATTTAGAGGGGGTTACTATAGACACTATCAAAATAAAGAGGACACAATACCATTGGAAGACTCTCTAAAAGAAGAGAAGATACAATACCATTGAAAGTAGCATTGCGGCAAAGTGAATATCACCAAGTTCAGAGGAAACTCAAAAAGCATGGAAGAAACCTCCCATAAATCATTACCCATAAAAATGACTTCTCTAACAAAAATCATTATTTACGTAATTAAAAATTTATTTATTAATTTTATTTATTTTTGTTATTTTTTATTTTATTCATTTATTTATTTATTTTTATTTTTATTATTATTATTATTCATTCAGTTATGTTTTAGTCCCCTTTTAGTTATTCAATTTTATTTATTCATTATTATTTTATTTCATTTTTATTTTTACTAATATTTCATGTTTTATTATTATTTTACTTTTATTTAGATAGTTATTTTATTATTATTATTAATTTTTAGTTTTTATTAATTAATTAATTTAATTAATTTATTATTTTTAAGCTTATTATTTTATTTTATTCCCTCTTAGTTATTCAATTTTATTTATTTATTATTATTTTTCATTTTTTCGTGTTTTATTATTATTTTTTATTTAGTTAGTTATTTTTTTATTATTTTTATTATTAATTTTTAATTTTTATTAATTAATTAATTTAATTAATTTATTATCACTTGATTTATTTTTAAGCTTATTATTTTATTTTATTTTTACTATTGTTATTCTTTTTATTTTATTTATTTATTTTTATTTTATTTTATTTTTATTATTTTTATTCATGTTTATTCACGTTTTCATATCTAGTGGTTTATTTTTTTTTTTTTTTTTATTTGATTTCTCTTTTATTTTATTTGTTTGTGTATTTGTTTTATTTTTACTATTTTTATTCCGGGTTTTTATATCTATTTATTTATTTAATTTGTTATTTTTATTATTTTATTTTTATTCAGTTAGTTATTCTCACTTAATTTTTTCTTAGAAGTGGTCCATTGCAACTAATTTTCTTTTATTAGTAATTTGACCTTTTGATTATTTTATTTATTGATTATGTTTTATTTTGATCCTGGTCCTTTGGTCAATATTAGCGGTTGGGTCAAACTAGCCGTTGGAGGCTCTGCTCGGTCTATATAACATGCTAAGCTAGATCTGTTTTCTTCATCTTGTCCTGACGATGAACCACACTGGTTGGTTCGAAACGTGTCGACAAATGACATTCCATGTGATTTTCGCTGAAACCTTTCTCTAACTTAAAAAAATTTATTTATTTAATTAATTTTTATTTTCATTTAAAATAATAATAATAATAATTTATATATTAAAAATATAATTTAAATAGAATAAATTAACTATTTAATTAACAATTATATTATTACCCAAAGTAATTATAAAAAAATATAAAAAATTAATAAACACAATAAACAAATTCTTAAATGAAAACAATCAATGTACGAAGCTTTTTCACAATGTGAATGAATGAGAATCTCATTTAAAAACAGACAGTTTTTAATGAAATTTTATTGAAACTAAATTATATTTTTCAAGATAATTCTTGGGATAAATCACATTACAGATTCTTTAGTGGATGTTCTCAAATAATATCCCATAATATACCTACACGGGAGTGTTATTGCTGATAAAGTTTGACACTTCCAACTATCGCTACTGTAGGTTTTCAAGAGAATGGTCGGCCTAACTTTTTTAAAGCGTTGTAGAGATGCATCCGTCATTGCCTATTTTGCTAAAATCAACCACCGTCTTAACTCACCTAAAAACAATCTCATTTTCTTGAAAGTTGACTTGGCTCTCATACGATCTGAGATTCGCATGGTGAGAAGATTAATGGATTTTTTTTATATAAAAAGCTGCTTGCGCTCCACCTTGATTTGTCTAACGCTATTTTGTTTTCACTGTGGGCACGGATTGATGCGTGCTCTGCATTGAAAGCGGAACGTGTGGAGGAGGCCCCGCTAAGAAAAGGCAGTTTACGAAGTTTGATAATTTAGTAAAGAGGAGTTCTCAGCATTCAAGGCAAATTTTCTCATTATATAGCGATTCCAGCAACCGAATAAGCAGTGAACAACTTTCGGCCCTTGGTTCATGGATCAACTTCCAAATTCCAAATCCGGTGTTCCGTTAGAGCAGGAGCCCTTAGCCTGGTTCCTCTTCATTTCGATTGAGTTCATTTACAGGTGGTGTTGTTAGAAATTGTAATTACTCTTGCATGTGGAGTTGGTTAAACATAGAGAATCAATTAACTGATTGATTGAGGGTGGAGTGTTTGAGTGTTGAGTCAAGTCCAGTTAAGTGAAAGATGATTTTTAGTGTGTGGTTGCATGTTTTAGGTGATCAATAGAAAAGCAGTCGCTAGTGTTTTATGTGTGGATTTATATTTTGTCTTCAATTAGTATCGGAGTGAGGAAAAACAGATTAACACAATCCATGTGAGAGGAAAAATATATTTACTCTTATAGTGTTTGAGCATTAACACATCCTACAGTTATACACAGGGCGTTCAAGCTCACCAGAGAACCGCGTTAGTCCTGGTGGACTTACACCGGCATGCACACAGTTTCCCTGAAGTTTTAAAACGTTAAAGACTAAAGTTGATCTCCTATTCGTGTAAAGCGTTAATCGCATGCAATCCTCAGAGGCAAAAGGTTTTAAAATTCGAAATCAAGTTTTCATATAACATCAAGACTATAATGTGAAGGTTTTTTATTGGAGCACGAAAAGAGTTCAAGTTCAAGGCGCGTGGGAAAGCAACCAAGTATGGTCAACCATCACGTGAAGGTTTTAAATGAGCTCTTGATAAAGGTTTTTAAAAGGCCGCGGAAGGATTGAAATTTTACAAGCTTTTAAGGTTTTGGAAGCATATATTCGAAAGGGATTCTTAAAGTTTTTGTTTAAAAGGTATTTTGAAAAAAGAAAAAGGGTTTAAAAGGTTTATAAAAGGAGTTATCAGTGAATTTTTTTTTGGAAAGTTGCACGTGTAAAGAAGTTTTTTTTGGGAGATCTTTTAAGTGAATCATTTTTTTTATTTAAAAGAAAAAGATTTTATTGGCAAGAAAGTTTAAAGCTTTGTAAAGTTCATTGGTCTACAAAAATATTTTGTTTGCTTTGTCAAGTATGATAGTTTTTGTTGTGAAGATTGTGTCTTACAACGGTGCATATTGAAAATTATATTTTTTTCCGGGGTGATATGGAAGATAGCCTCAAGCAATGAGAAGAATAGCTATATATATATATATATATATATATATATATATAAGGAATGACAACAGTCATGGGTCGCAAAGCGCAACTGAAGCATATTAAAAAAAAAGAAAAAAAAAAGAGGCAAAGATCATTGCCATGGTTAAAGAGGTGCAGGCCGTCGCTGAGAAACTGAGAAGTCTAACAGAAGACAAAGAAGAAATCAAGGGTGATTGGTGTAGCTTTAATCTGCCACCACCTCCTATGTTTATAGTATGTGATATTTTAGCATTGAATTTTATTAAACAAGCATTGGATGAGAAATTTTTGTGTAAGATAGCAAAAGCTACAACTTCCAAAGAAGCATGGAAGTTCCTGGAAGCTGAGTTTGGTATAAGGGGGAGTGACATGCAGCGGCAGGTTATGTCACAAGCAAAGAAGTCAGTCATAGATTTGAGCATAGATGAGCAAGACTCTGAGAGGAAAACTGAGTTTGGAGAATCCCACTCAAAAGTGGATGATGGTTGTCAAGACCATAAAATTGAAACCCATTATGCAAGCATGCATATGGATGAAGAAGATGAAACAAAAATTGCAGAGAGAGAAGCAACAACCTTTGTGTGTGAAATAAAACAAGAGAATATAAATTCTCAAAGACTCCACTGTAACATGAATGATACAGATGATGGTGAATCCCACTATGATGAGACACATGCAGATGATAACTGCAAATTTATATACGAATTGGGGAATCTAGCCACAACTGATGAATTTTGTGAAGTTGAAATTGTCAATGAAATTGACAATGAGCACATGCATGCTCAGATATCCCACCATAGTGTGGATGAACATTATGTTGATGATATGTGTGGTTTCTTTTTTGAAACAAGGATTGATTGTGGAAATATGGTAAGCGCAATGTTTGATGAAACATTGAAGGTTGAAGCTACCATTGTAGCAACAAGATATGAAGCAGTTGGAACTGTTCATGAAGCGATATGTCATCTAGCAGTAGTTGATGATAAAAAGCAGGATAAAGTGTTTGAAGAGTTTTTGAGCAGAAAAAATAAGGCATTTTGAAGATGCAATGTTGTGGCAACAGTTCATGGTTGAACGAATATTTGAAGAGGAAGGTGTAGAAGACATGATCCAATTGTTTTTCAAAACAAGTTCAAAACAAGTCAAAGAAAAATTGCAGTAGCAATAAGTAAATAAATCCTACAACAAGAAAGTTCAATAGAGAATGAAGCAATTTCGAGGATTTAAAATTTGGAAGAAGAGAAAAAGAAATGCAAAATTGTGAAAGTCTTGAGTCATTGTAAGCCTAGCTGAGACATAGAACAACAGGCATGTTTGAGTGACAGTTGAGTTGTGTTGAGTTATGTTGATTCATACAGTTGTAATTAAGGGGGAGTGTTAGAAATTGTAATTACTCCCGCATGTGGAGTTGGCTAAACATAGAGAATCAGTTAACTGAGTGATTGGGGGTTGAGTGTTTGAGTGTTGAGTCAAGTCAAGTTAAGTGATAGATGACTTTTAGTGTGTGGTTGCATGTCAAGTTATTTTAGGCAAGTCACCAGTTGGAAAAGGTTAAATACCCTTCATCGGGTTCATTGTAAAAATCATGTTTTGTGTAATCAATAGAAGAGTAGTAGCTCGTGTTTTATGTGTGAATTCATGCTTTGTCTTCTCTGCCTTTCCAACAGGTGTTTCTCCTTCATCGACAATTGGCGGATCTCCAGATTCTAGCTGTGTGTTTGAGAATAGCGATGGAGCTTCAGATTCTGCATGTGTGTTTGAGAATAGCGGTGGAGCTTCAGATTATGTGTGTGTGTTTGAGAATAGTGGTGATACGACTCAGTTATGTAATGTTGTATCTACGTTTTCAACAAATTTAATTTCCTCCCTCAAGTGTTTTAGTTTTGGTTGAATTCTACGCCAAGTTTGATGACAAGTTATGTTCTGATGGTTCAGTCAACGCATCAGCATCACCGTCTAACCTATCTGTCGATGCCGCTTACTACTCTGTGGTTGGATTGAAGTGTATAAGCTCTAGTCTTGTCCCGTCCCTTCCCCCCTCGTCTACCTTTCGGTCGTCTTCCTACCCTTCGAGTTACCCCATTCTAACCTCCTCCCCGAGTCTCCCATCCCTTGTCCGTTCCTTTTTAGAAATAAAATAATATATTCAATTTAATCTCCATAAATAATAATTAATAATTATAGTAATATTATTAATAAAAATAATAGCATTTATTTTAATATTAATCATAATTTTCACATTAACTGTGATAATAATAATTTTTTTTATATGAAAATACTTTTAATAGTGATATTAATTTATTTTGTAGTGATAATTATGGTGGTAATGTCTTAATAATAATAATATTAATTTCACTCGTAATATTAATAAAATTTTTATGTTCCTCCCTTAAGAGTGTGATTAATATTTTTTCATTCTCAGTTTTTACTTGTTTAGAAAAGGCTAAATTTTGCCTTTCCTCCTAGAAAGATCCTTGCAGAGGATATTTTGTATAATAGAATTTGGCATTAAGGATATGGTTGATAATTTGAAATATGTCATTAAGAACGATTGCGTGGTGGTTCTTAGGAAGGCAAAATCACCTAAAAGTAATATTAGTAACATTGAGTTTGAAGCCCTTAAGTCCCTTAACAAGAACCCTCGTATTGCTATTCTAAAAGTGGATAATTGTGGTGCAGTGGTTATCATGGATAAGGATGAATATAGAAGAAAGATGTTAGACCATTTGTGTAACAATGGTAGTTATAGGAAGCTACAAAAAACCCCATTAAAAAAGTTGCTAAAGTGGTGGTTGCTGCTATAAAATCTAGTAGCACTGTGTGCTCCATAAACCATAAGCTTATTGAGAGCAACCTTATCATGCTTAGGATTTATGCGCTTCCGAAGATTCATAAAGAAGGCCCCCCCCTAGACCCATTCTTAATACAATTGGTGGACCTATTTATCTCTTAGTGAAGTATTTAGCTCGTAAGTTTAAGCCTCTTGTTGGCCATTCTAATTCTTTTGTGAAAGATTCCTCCTCTTTTGTCAATGAGTTGAAGAATTTAAAATTTGAACCAAATGACACTCTTGTCAGCTTTGATGTTGTCTTGCTTTATACCAATATCCCTATTAATGAGGCTGTTGAAGTGATCAACTGCATCATGGATCTAGACAAGGGAAAATTGGTAGATATTTTCCTTACCTCTGTCTTTTTTAGTTTTGAAGGTCAGTTCTACGAACAAACCTCTCAGGTTTCCATGGGTTCCCCGCTCTCCCCTATTGTTGCAAACCTTTTTATAGAATATTTTGAATCCAAAGCCTTAGCTTCTGCTCCTTTTTCAAGCCTAAGCTTTGGAAAAGATTTGTGGATGATACCTTCATCAACTGGCCTCATGGTCATGAGAAGTTAGATGTTTTCCTCCAACATCTGAATAATCAGTCTCGCTCCATTAAGTTCACAATGGAAACTGACATTAATGGTAGCCTTCCTTTTATTGACGTTCTTATCTCCAAGAAATATTATGGCTCTTTCTCTCACGGGGTCTTTCGGATGAAAACCCACACAGAGCAATATTTTCATGCTAGCTCCCACCATTTTCTGGCTCAAAAGGTTTGTGTTCTCAACACATTGACCACTTGGGCTCTCAAGGTTTCAAATGATGAGCACTTGGAAAATGAGAAAACCTATATCCTTAGAGTCTTTGAGAATTATGGCTATAGTAAGCTCCAAGGTCTTATAGCTTTCTTAAATGTGAGCAAAGGTCTGAAACCAAGGAAGAACCCTAGGGATTTGGTTGGCAATGTTCAACTTCTATTTATCGAGGGTACTATTGACAAGATTGCTTGTATTTTAAGGAAACAAAAGATCTCTTCAACCTATAGACCCTTCAACACCATTCATGGTTCCCTCCAATCCGTTAAAGACCTGTTGGACCCAAAGAACATGAAAGGTGTCTATTTTATCCCTTCTTCCTTTGGGACCCCATACATTATGGAAACTTGTCAACCTATAAATCAAAGAAATCAAGAGCATGCTGCTGATATCAAGCATTGTAGCGTGTGGTCCTCAGCTCTAGCTAAACATGCTGAGAAGACAAAACACAACACTTGTTTGGAAGAGTCTAGGGCCATTGCTAGGATTAACCCCCATCACCGCAAGTTTTGAGAGGCTATCAAAAAAAAATAAAAATGTCTCATACGTTGAATATCGATGACAAATGGAAAATTAGCAGTTGTTGGATCCCATCTCTTTTCTCCTAGATTTTTTCCTTCTCCTTCGTATCTTCCCCTTTCTTTTGTGATATGTCCCTTTTTTCTTAATTAATTAATTATTATAATTATAATTATTTTATTTTATTAATTAGTGATAGATGTTATTATTTATTTGATTCCTTTATTTAATTTAATTTAATTTTTATTTGATTCCTTTATTTTAGTTTCATTTTATGTAGTTTGAGTGGGTCTAATGGTTAAGAGCATGTGTTTCCTCCTAAGAGGTTAGAGGTTCAAAACTAGAGGGGTAGAGTATGTATGTCTCTCATACACTAATTTAGTGTCTAGGTTATTATTCATTTATTTTTATTTTTATTATTTATTTAATTTTAGTTTTTATTTTTTATTTAATTTGTTTATTTATATATATTTGTTTTGTTATTTTATTTTATTTTTGGAATTATTCTGTTGATTATAATTGTATTAAAATAATTAGTGTTGGTTTTTTTTGTTCAATCATTCTTAAGATATGGTTTCTAATAATATTAAGAATGGTTAAGGAAAATAATAATGTTTTTTATTGATTAGATATTAAATTTTAGGGAAAGATTTCAGTTATTAGTAATTTTTCATTAAATAATATTTTATTAATTCTTTTTATAATTAGCAATATCCTAGTGTATCCCTTGGTAGTGACTTTAAAATTGGATAATAATAATATTTTTTTTTTCATTTTTCTTTTCTTATGTTAAGTTAGTTATTTGGTTGTATTTTTAATTCTTTATTTTTTATTTGTTTATTTAATTAATTAATTTATATATATTTGAGTTTTTTTTGGAATTATTCTCTTGATTATAATTGTATTTTAATTGGTGTTGGTTTTTTTTATGATTAGTTGGAGATGATTTCTAATAATATTAAGAATAGTTAAGGAAAATAATAATGATTTTATTAATTAGATATTAAATGTTAGAGAAAGACTTTAGTTATTAGTAATTTTTCATTAAATAATATTTTATTAATTCTTTTTTATAATTAGCAATATTTTATCTTTCATTTTTTAAGGTTCAATTTAATTATTTAATTATTTTCTCTTCAAATTTTATTCAAACACAATTATGTAGTATATATTAAATTGTATGGATCAGAACATTCATCAAAAATCTTGACAATGAACCATACTTAATAGTTAGAAACAAATGGACTCAAAAATTTGTAATGTGATTTACCAAAAAAATTATCATAAAAAATCACTATAAATCATAAAACTTTACATTCTCAAATAACTCATCTATTTTTTTCGCATTTTCATAACCTATTTTAATTAGAGACATTGATTGTGGCAGTGACATTATATGAGTAAAATTGAAATACCAATAAAAGAAAAACCAAATCTTATTAACATATTAAACAATAAACAATGTATAAATCAATTCTCGAACTCATCTCAGATCAGCTTAAGGTAAAAGTCTCTCCTCGTGGACATGAGTGCCACTGTCAATGCTACTACACAGTATCCAGCCAAAGATATTTATGATCTGAACTATAACGAATCGAACAGCTAACCTATCTTTTCGTGTGAGAAAACCTAGGTTAATATCATGCTACAAAGAAAAATTCTGGAAACCCTCAATCCAATCCTATAACGGGTTCAACCTACAAAACTTTAACCAATTCTGTGACATTCGCCTCGAAAATGCATTTTCTTGTTCATTGATGCCTACAAACGCGAGCACTTGTCCAAATTTTACCCGGTCTGCAAAAGAATCCATGCTGTGGAGAGCAATGGCGATCTATTTTACAGACGCATAATCCATCGAAAGCACATCTGTCTCGCCATCTCTGAACTCTAGCCCATTTCCATTTTCCCAACACAGCATCCGACCACTCGCTTGAGAAGAACCCAAATGGATCAAGTCTCTGCTTTACCTCCAAGAATTTCTCCAAGCTCACAGCTCTTTGAGTAGTCTCATCGAATGTAAACACTCGATTCTTCGCCCAGTGTGGCCTTCCACCATATTTTTGCAGAAGCAGCTGCTCAATCTCTTCCATTGTTTGGAATTATCAGAAATTCCCACACATTCCAGATCAACTAAGGAAGAAGTTGGACAACAAAGGGGAGAAATGTATTTTCATTGGATACAGTGAGGAATCCAAAGCTTACAGGTCGTATAACCCATCCACCAAGAAGCTTATTGTGAGTAGAGCTGTTCAGTTCATTGAGGAGGAAGCTTGGGATGAAAGCATAGAGAAAACAGTGAATGTTAAAAACTCTTTGTCACATGATGAAGATGATGAGGAGATGGTTGAAATACATCCTCAAACAGCAGCACCAACACAAAGGCAGCAAGGGACACCCTTGAGGAGAAATGAAAGTGCTTCACCAAGCACATCACAAGGAGGAAATTCAAGTGCTTCTTCAAGCACTTGTACACCAAATGAAAGAGGTAAGAAGTTCAGAAATCTAAGTGACATTTATGAACAAGAGGCAGCAAATGAAGGTATGAATTCTTTGTTTGCTTTATATTGTCATGTTGATGACCCTGTTCATTTTGAAGAAGCAATTAAGGATATGAAATGGATAGAAGCTCTAGATGAGGAGATCAATGCCATAGAAAGAAACAAGACATGGGATTTAGTTGAATTACCAAAAGGAAAGGAAGTCATTGGAGTTAAATGGGTCTACAAGTCCAAGAGTAATGCTGAAGGCAAAATAGAAAGACACAAGGCAAGACTTGTTGTCAAAGGATATAAGCAGCGGTATGGGAGAGATTATGATGAAACTTTTGCACCCGTTGCTAGAATGGAAACCGTGAGATCAGTGTTGTCCATAGCAGCACAAAACAAGTGGAAAGTTTACCAAATGGACGTGATGTCAACATTCCTAAATGGAGTGTTAATGGAAGAGGTTTACATTGAACAACCTCTAGGCTATGAAAAGAAAGGCCAAGAACACAAAGTGTGCAGATTGAAGAAAGCTCTTTATGGGCTGAAGCAAGCACCAAGAGCGTGGTACAGTAGGATAGATTCCTATCTACTGGAAAATGGATTTGAAAAATGTGAGGGAGAACCCACCCTCTACGTCAAAGAAAATGATGGTAAAATACTAATTGTTGTGTTATATGTTAATGATGTTATTTTCACAGGCAATGACGTTTATCTTATTGAAAATTTCAAAATAGTATTGAAAGAAGAATTTGAAATGACTGACATGGGTTTGCTGAGATACTTCTTAGGAATAGAAGTAGAACAAAATGAAAATGGGATTTTTATCTCACAAGCAAAATATGTTAATGAAGTGTTGGGAAGATTTAATATGCAAGAGAGCAAGGCAGCAATCACTCCCACAGTGATGGGATTAAAACTCAACAAAGAGGACAGCAGCAAGGATTTTGATCCTAGTTTGTACAAGAGCATAGTTGGCAGCCTCATGTATTTGACTGCAACTAGGCCAGATATAATGCATGCTGTTAGTTTAATTTCCAGATTCATGGAGAGGCCAAAAGAAGCACATTGGCAGGCAACAAAAAGGATTCTGATGTATGTTAAAGGTACTAAAAGGTTTGGCATTTTATATACCACTTCAGAATGTTCAGATTTAATTGGATACACTGATAGTGATTGGGCTGGAAGTGTAGATGATCGAAAAAGCACATCCGGTTATGTTTTTCACATGGGTTCAGGAGCTATTTCATGGGCTTCTAAAAAACAGCCTATTGTAGCATTGTCTATAGCAGAAGTAGAATATGTGGCAGCTACAGCAGTAGCATGTCAAGCAGTTTGGATGAGAAGGATGTTAAGGAGCTTATGCCAAGAGCAAGCAAAAGGAACTGTGATTTTTTGTGACAATAGCTCAGCTATTGCATTATCCAAGAATTCTGTGTTTCACAAGAGAACGAAGCACATTGACACAAAGTTTCATTACATCAGGGAATTGGCAAACAATGGAGAAATTGTTTTACAACACTACAGAACTCAGGAGCAGGTTGCAGACATTCTAACCAAGCCATTGGGCCAGAAAAGTTTTGAGTTTTTGAGGAAATGTTTGGGTATGACTGTTAACCCAACAGATTGAAATTAAAGGGGAGTGTTGAAATTGTAATTTCAACTGCCGTGCAGCGCCAGCGACCATTAAACGGCGACCGTAAAACTGTTTCCAGAAAACCAGCCAGACTTTATCGCATCGCTTTTCATGAGACGATGGTATTTTCCGGAGGGGCAGTGATAACACCCAGCCGCAGACACATGGACAGTGGTTTTGTCAGAGCAGTTTTTTCCCGGAGCATAAAGTTCGTGTGGATTGAGCGAGCGATAACCGTTCGATTGAAATCTCGGTTTGAAGCCGTTCAATGGAAGTCAACGATTGAATGTACAGGATTGCACCAAATTACGTGACGTAAATTAGAATTTACATTAACCGCCAGTTTTTGCCAGTAAAATAATTAATGAAATCTACGATGGTTGGTAAATGTAGGTAAAAGATTTATGTTATTTTGTACGGGGGTATGGGTCATGTAAAAATGAATAGTTATGTTTTGTTGCAAAATATGTAATGTGTTCTTTTTGGTATTCATTGTAATGCAAGAGAATCACACAGCAGCGCGTGAGAAAAAAAATTACACAGTAGTGTAAAGAAAATTTGTATGCAGAGACAGATTTTTATTTTGGAATGTAGTAGCGTGAATGAAGAAATTTACACACAACAATGTAATATTGTGAAGACAGAGACAGAGTAATTTGTTCTTTTTGTGGAATTGAACCGTTCCTGGTGTAATCCCTCTGTTGAGAGGAAGATCTTTTATTTTGTAACAGCTACTACAGTTTTATTGATGAACACAAAGTTTTATGAGTGTGTGAAAACTCTGTTCTTTCCAGTAAACAACTTGTTAGCTTCCTTGTGTTAAGATCCTGTGTAAAAACAAAGCATCATTCTCTGTTCAGTTTTTGTTTGGAATTATCAGAAATTCCCAACATGTCACTCTTGCTATTTCTTCTTTATTTTTCAAATCTCCTTTCATTCTGAGAGGGAACATCCTATTCCTTGTCATCTTTACTTCAGCAATACATTGTTTGTTGGGTGCTTTATCCATGATGGTGCATACATCATCCACAAAGAAAACATTGTACCCCTTTTGAACAAGTTGTCCAATACTTAAGAGGTTACATTTCATTCCAGGAACATAATAAACATCTGCTATGGTTTTCTTTTCACCTTTCTTTGTTAAAACTTTTACTTCTCCTTTTCCCATAACAAAAACTTTATTATCAGTCCCTAGTGTGACTTGTGACTTCACATTCTGATCTAACATAGAAAACAGGGCTATGTTTCCTGTCATATGGTTGCTGCAACCGGAGTCTAGAAACCATACATCTTCACTTTTTTCTTCAGCCATATTACAAGCTAAAACAAATTATTTTGGCTGATATTTTCTCTAGTGAAATTTGCACTAGTTCTATTACTCATATCATGCTGCTTCTTCCTACATTCATTTGCATAATGCCCATATTTTTTACAATAGTGACATTGGACATTGGATTTATCATACCTTTGTCCTTGAGCATGATGTTGTCCACTTTGTTGGCTGCTGCCTTGGCCTTGGTTCTGATTTGGATTGCTGCCTCTTCCTTGAGCATTTACTGGACTGTTTCTTCCACCTCTGTTTTGGCTTCTGCCTCTTCCTCTCTTGTTTCCTCTGCCTTGACCTCTTCCTCTTCCAAAGAACATCTAGGTCTTGAAGGCATGTTCTAGAGATGAGTTTTCATTTCTACTCAATCTTTGCTCATGTGTTATCAATGATGCATGTAGTTCATCAACTGAGAAATTTGTGAGATCCTTTGTCTCTTCTATGGTGGTGACAATCACATCAAACCTTGAGGGTAGGATCCCTAATAGTTTCTCCACAATCCTCCTTTCTTCAAGAATCTCTCCATGAGACCTTATCTGTGTGACCAGACCAATCACATGTGTGAAGAATGAGTCAATATTATCTGACTCCTTCATGCAAAGATTTTCAAAATCTCTCCTCAGCAACTGTAGTTTTGTTGTCTTCACTTTCTCCATGCCTTGATAGGTTATCTTGAGAGTTTCCCATGCTTCTTTGGATCTCTTAGCCACTGCTATCCTTGGAAACACACTCTCATTCACTACTTGGTACAAAAAACAGAGGGCTTTAGAATCCTTCTTCTTATTTCTCTTCAACAGATCCTTCTCTACCTGAGTTAAACTATTAAACTCATTTTCATCTGCTGGTTCTTCAAAACCATCTTCAACAAATTCCCATAAGTCTTGTGAAGCAAGCAAAGCTTTCATAGTTATTGCCCAATTGTCATAGTTTTTTCCATTAAACTGTGGGAGCTGAGTATTAAAGATACCCATACTAGTGCTGGCTCCAGCCATTCTTGCACTCTTAACTATGCTTCAAAATACTTGACTGTGTTTTAAAATAACTGACTGTCTTCAACAGTAACACAAAAAATTGACTTGAGAAATACCTTGGATTCTTTCTTGACTGAGTCTTCACTCTGCTGGAGAAGTTGTTGCAGCAAGAAATCCTTCTTTCAGCTTCTTTGACACCTTTAAAGAGCCTGGACAAGCTCTGATACCATGTTGGGAATTTCTGATAATTCCAAACAAAAACTGAACAGAGAATGATGCTCTGTTTTTACACAGGATATTAACACAGGGAAGCTAACAAGTTGTTTGCTGGAAAGAACAGAGTTTTCACACACTCATAAAACTTTGTGTTCATTAATAAAACTGCAGTAGCTGTTACAAAATAAAAGATCTTCCTCTTAACAGAGGTATTAAACAATGTAAACTTTGAAACAGGAACTGATACTGTTACCCGTTTCGTAGAGATAGCAAAAAAATGACCTGATTTTGAAAAGGGGTGATGCAGAACACACATGTTTTTTTTAGAGCATAATTTTTGGAACTTTAATTTTTTTCATGTGCATTACATTTTAGAATGGTAGTGATTTTCATGCTGATTTAAAAAAGTGAGTATTCTGCATCACACCCTTTTTTTAAAAGACCTATTTTTTTACTTTAAATTTTCTAGTGTATGAAATGTAAATAATTATTTTCTAAATTTGATAGTTTTTGAAGTGGTTGTTTTCTTCATATTTTCTTGTTTTCTATTTTAATTTTAGTTTTTTTTGTAGTGGGGTTTTTATTGTTTTGCATTTTTAAATTAGAAAGTCGATAGTTTGAATTTTACATAATCTACATATTTATACATCCTTAATTAATTTTTCAATCCACATGAAATAATTGTTTCTAAAAAACAATATTTTTTAACAATGGACATAAAAATAACCATTTTTAACATAAAAATAACAAAAAAACTACACGTTTTGATAATTTTTTGCTAGAATTAACATGTCAAAATCACAATTTTTATACAAAAATTTTAACTAAAAATGGTCAAATAATAGTTTTTTTAATGAATTTCATGTCAAAAAAATAACAATAATCATTTTTTTTCAAAAAATAATAATTAACTTAAAAATCAATGCAAAAATCACAAATTACAAATATTGAACACATAACAACTTTAATTGATTGATTATTCTTTTCATAAAATGTCAGAGTCAAAACATTGCAAAACTTGATTTCCAAGAATAACTTAAATTTAATCAACAATGTCACGTAATCCAAACTCTTCGTCCTCTAGAGTTTCATCATTATCTTCTTTCATAATATTTTCTGCTTCATTTTGCGCATTTTCCTCTTCTAATGGGTCTTTGATGTCTGCGAATCTCCCAATGTATGTCTTTCCAAACATACCATGTAATGGTGGTTGGGGTTCCTTTGCCTTTTTTGCCACACGTGATTCACTAAAGTCCCCTTTCTTCAACCAAATTTCTTGCATTACATCTGGAAGAAATTGAAGAGCATTAATTCTTTGCTGAATGAAATTGCATTGTAATGGATCTTTCTCAATTGCAATGCAATTTCTTCCTTTTTTGAAGGCAGCATGCTAGTGTTGTACCTAATTATCAAGCACAAAAAAATAATGAAGTAAATTAGTACAATGACATATTAATTAAAAAAAGAACATATTGAAATTCAATTCCATATAGCAAAACCTACATGAGCCAGAAAATAAATCCAGAACCCAATCTCCTTCATTTGAACATATGTCTATAAGATAGTTAATCAATAATTGTGGTTTTTGATAAATGTTAACTATCTCTCCTTTCGTTTCTTTGTCTTCATATGTTAGTTTTCTCACAACAGCATCATAAGTCAGTATTTGGCTATGACTCTTTCCGTCCACCCGATTAAAAATCATAGACATATGGCTATCATCTTTTGCCCAACTATCAATATGAATGAACTCATAGTCATTTATAAATTGTTGATCTTCATTGTTAAGAAGATTTGACTTTTGCCTGTAACATGAAATAGTAAAAGTTCAGTTAACTTGTACATAAATGAATTTTTCAACATTAATCAAATATACCTATTAAACGTCTTACCATGTAAGTTGCATCCTTGAATTTGTTTTCCCCTTGAAGCTTGACAATATCATTGCCAATTGTGTGTCTGAATGAAATGTCACAAATCTCCATAATGGTGATGACATCACTTCTACAAATCCCGCAACCACTTTATTAAAAGCTTGATAAGTATAAGGGTCACTATCATAGTAAATGTTTGGAATATTGAAACCATGGGGAATATCTGCAATAACTAGGGCATAATCCCTTTTTGGTATGAGTTTAGCAATGTCTTCACAGTCGCCTTGGATTACTTGATATTGAATAGTGTCTAGCCCATTCCAAATGAAATGATTAAGAGTTGGATCAAGTTCAACATTCTTAATACGTTGCTTCCTCAGTCTTTCAATCTTTATTTTTTCAATAAAAGTCTTGAAACTGTCTGGTGCTCCATTATCTTCCTTCCTCATCTTTTATCAAATAAACAAATATATGTGTAAGTTTTAAATTAAAAATAGTACACAGATGAATAAAACTGAATGTATAAATCAAGATACCTTTTTAAATGCAAGATAAAAAGGTTTTAATGTTGATGTAGAACTTGAATCTGGATAGTTGCATACAACATCATCCCAACTATCTTCATTCAACAATCTAACCATTTGTTCCTGAATTTTCATGTAAACTTTGTCACTGCATAGATAAAGTAACAAAAAGTTAATATAATGATATGTATAACAAATAGTACCAAGAACAACATGTTTTATTTAAAAGATAACTATAATCCTAGAAATAAATAAAAATAATTCAGCAAACTTACTTTTGAAATTCTTCAGACATTTCTTTCAATGATAATTCCCCTGACCTCACACGAGATAATATTGTTTTGACAATTTTTTCATCTTTCACTCCTTGCATCGCCCTCCAAGACGTGATGGTCATATTGTCTGGAAGTTGCTTCAGTTCAGGAGTTGATTTACTGTTGCTACATATCAATGGCTTAGATTTTTTGACCCTCTGGTTTTTAATGCCAATGTCTTCCCACATGGTAAAAATCTCATCAATCAACTTCCAAACATCTCCACTTCTAAATGCCAATTGGAAAATGTTATCAACACCTCTGAATAAATCACTATGTCTGTTGTCTTTTCCACCTTTTGAATTGGTTTTCTCTTCAATTTGATAGCCTATTTCCATACAACATTCCTTTCGGAAATCTGCAGTAACATGTATCCTATCCCCACCACATTTTTCTTGAAATTCACTATGAATAAATCTAACCCTTTGGATGAAATTCATAGACATCCTATATTCATTATCTGAATTATGGTCCCATGCTACTAACTTTGCTTCTGTTTCATTTAAACTAGCATAAATGATACATTTCATTGTTTCAAAACGTGGGTTATTAGGATATTCCTCCATCAATTGTCTTTGAGCTTCTATAGAATGGTTCCCCCCAAGCACATAATAATTGTATTCAAAAAATTTTGACTTATCAAATGCTTCTTTGTTGGGAACTTGAAGTGGATCAACAAGAAGCACATAACTAACCACATGAGCATATGGATTGTACCTCATCAATGTCTTCAAGTTGTGAACATGCAGATGATGTGGCTTTCTGACTTGATATTGGCATTGTCCTTCACTTGCCTTATAGGTTTGTCTAACATTTAGCTGAAATGTACGAGCACCATCAATTAAGTTTCTTTTTGTCAAGTTCTGTCGAATGGCATTTTGTTTTATTTTGATAATGCCATCATCTAAATCAGCTCCTGGTGTAATGATTTCTCTACTTTCTTTTGAAGTTTCACTAGGTTCTTGACTGCTGGTAATGACTACTTCAAGATCTTCAACTCTACTTTTCTTCGTCATAACATTCTCAACAGATTTATTCTTGGGCATTGTTACTTTTGGTCTTTTACGACTTTTCTCAGTTCCAATGTCATCTTCAGTAATGGCAACATATGCTTCATTGTCAATTTCAACTTCATCGTCCTCAAAAGTAACTTGTTTACCCTTGCTAGATTTATCCACCAGAGACCTTTTTTTCTGATTCTTTGGATGTAGTTTCGTAGCATCATCAATTACTACATTTTCCATGTTTTCCATATCTTCTTCTGACACTGAGTAAAAATGGCTGACAACTTTCATGATATCATGCTCTATGAAATGAATGCCTCCCAACATAATTGAACAACTTTCAACAAAATTCTGCCAAACAAAATATCATATGTCAATAAAAACAAAATTAAAAAAATATAGCGAGACACTTTCAAGAACGCAAAATAAAAATACAAATAACAATACTTACGATGTTTTGTGTCATATCGTTTACGATTTGTTTACACAACTTTGTAGATACCTCTCTCGTGTCATATAATGAATATGATAGTCGGTATTTAATCCTTTCATGTGACTTGGGAGCTTTTGTAAGTACGTAAACAACTTCAGTGTTCGGTACCGAACACATATCTATGACTCTTCCCATCACCTCCAAATTTTCATTATTATGGGGTGTATCAATATATAGATATATATTCACATTTGAGCTCTCTCTTTCTTTCACATACCAGGCCCTTGATGAAAATTTAAGCTCTTTTGAAGTTTTCCAGTCTGAAATTATCTTCTTATCACTTAAGGCACTTGAATGATTTGTAGCCATGAGCTCAGGTGGAGTTCGTTCACCAATATTTTTCGAAGATGCACCTCTAAGAGTCTTTGGTCCAGAAAGATTCACAGAAATTTTCCTTGATGCCATTTTCCTAAAAAATAAAAACACATAAATTAGTAAATAAAAAAAAGCATATCAACTTAAATTAACAACAAAAATATACCATAAATTTGTTATTTGTATAATCAAAATGGCCCAGCCACCTCTAACGGGTGGGCGGGCGGGTCGATGGGCGGGCGAGAGCTCGGGTCAGGGACGACGAAGCTAAGTGGACTGCCGGGCAAGTGAGGGCGAGCCGCCTACCCCCTACCCATGTGCCCCCCACAACACCCTACCCAACCGACCTGTCCCCCTACCCAGTCTCCCCCCCACGGCCCCCTAACTCCCCCCCTCCTCCGGCCCTCCCACCTAACTCCTCTACACACCCCCCTAACCCCTACCCCGTGCCCACCCCTTCACCACCCCCAACCCCTACCCGTGCCCCCCCCCCCGGGAGCCCCCCCGCAACCCCTACCCGTACCCCCCACCCCCCGCAACCCCTACCCATGCCCCCCCTTCGCCCCCCCCCAACCCCTACCCCGCTACCTCACCCCACCCCCCCCCCCCCCGCGACCCCCTAACCCCTACCCGTGCCTCCTCTTCCCCCACCCCCTACCCCCCACTACCCCCTTAACCGCCCCACCCACTCCCTAACCCCTACCCATGCCCCCCCTTCCCCCACCCCCTAACCCCCTACGCCCCCCCACCCCTACTACCCCCTTAACCCCCCCACCCACCCCCTAACCCCTACCCGTGCCCCCTCCCCTCCCCTTCCCTCCCCCCGCCTCTACCCCTCCCCTCCCCCCTGGCCCACGGCCCCCCCTCCCCACTCCCCGGCCCCCCCGGCCTCTCCCCGCCGCTCCCCATCTCCCTCGGCGCGGCCCTCCGCCCCGCCCGACCGGCGGGGCCCTCCAATCAACGGCCCGCCGGTCGGGCGGGGCGGAGGGCCGCGCCGAGGGAGATGGGGAGGGGGGGCCGTGGGGGAGGGGAGGTGGGGGTGCACGGGTAGGGGTTAGGCGCGGGGGGGGGGGGGGGGGTGGGTGGCGCACGGGTAGGGGTTAGGAGGAGTGGGTGGGGGGGGCGCATGGGTAGGGGTTAGGGGGTGGGTCGGGTGGGGTGGGGGGGTTAAGGGGGTGGGTCGGGTGGGGTGGGAGGGTTAAGGGGGGGCACGGGGTAGGGGGGTTAGGGGGTGGGGTTGGTCGGGTGGAGTGGGGGGCACGGGTAGGGGTAGGGGGGTTAGGGGGTGGGTCGGGTCAGGTAGGGGTAGGGGGGTTAAGGGGGGGCATGGGGTAGGGGGGTTAGGGGGTGGGTCGGGTCAGGTAAGGGTAGGGGGGTTAAGGGGAGGCACGGGGTAGGGGTTAGGGGTGGGATGCTGTGGGGTGTGTAGGGGAGTTAGGTTAGGGGGATTTTAGGGGGTTTCGGGGTGGCGGGGGGCGGGAGGATGGGGTATTAGGGGGGCGTGGGCTGGGGATTGGGTTGGGCGGGGCGCGTGGGAGTTAGGGGGTGGGGGAGGTGGGCGAGGGGAGTTGAGGAGGGGGGGCGCATGGGTTGGGTAGGAAGGTGAAGAGGGCATGGGTGAGGGGGCGAGGTCGGTAATGGGTTGGGGGGAGGCTGAGAGGTGAGGGGGGGGGGGGGGGGGGGGGGGGGGGGGCGCATGGGTTGAGGGAGGGTGGCGTGGGACATGGGGGGCACGATGACGGCCTACCCACGGTTATTGGGCGATTGAGTTTGATCGGGCCCACCATGCTCAAAAAAATTATTAATTTAAAAAAAAAAAATCTTCTTCATTAAATTAATTTAATATGAAAATTTTGAAGGAAAAAAATTGAACTTACCTTTCAATTGCGAGAATTCTTTGTTCAATATGTTGTTGATAACAATACAGCTGCTCCACAAATTCACAAGTCTTTCAACGAACCTCAGAAAACCTGGATGTGACGTGAGTAATAGTGATAATGAAATTTAATATATAAGTGAAATTACGAAGATGTTTTTCCGTACGATTAATGTGGGATAATTTGTTTTAAAATATTATAAAGCGAATATTGTAGAATTGTTTTACAGCGGATTGAATGTGGGATTAATTTGTTTTAGAATATATTATAAAAATTAAAAAAAAAATTCAGTTGTTAGTAAATATTATATACTTTAACTATTACAATAATTAATGTACAAGTTATAGTTTACAATTTTAATTTTAGTGATTTATTTCATAAAAAATTTTAGTTTGCATTTTTCAATAAATTGTAGAATAAATTAATGAAGGTAAATAAATCTAACAAACTTTTGGAGGGAAATTATTTCGTGAAAATTTTTGGAGGGAAATATTTTCGCGAAACTTTTTGGAGGGAATAATTTTGGAGGGAATATTTCATTCTTTAAGCTATATAATATCCTTAGGAGACTCCATTTGTATCATTCAACATCTCCTATTTCAAAGGGATGGATTGTTCTGATAGTGAAGTTTCGATTTATACACCATCAACATCTTCATCGCGTAACAATTCTATTCATATTGATGAATATAGCGGGCATTCTTCCACTATGAATAGAAAGTCATTTCTTCCACTTAGTCCTCATTCTAAAGACTATGAGAGCAGCACTGATGAAAGAGGGGATGGAGAATTTCAAATTAATAAAGAGTCACATATTCCACTTAGTCCTAATTCTAAGGACTATGAAAGCAGTGGCGATGAAGAGCATGATGGTGAAGTTCAAATGAATGGAGTGTCACGATGTCCACTTAGTCCTAATTCTGAGGACTATGAGAGTAGCAGTTTTGAAAAGCATGATGGTGAAGTTCAAAAGGATGGAGTGTCACGGTGTCCACTTAGTCCTAATTCTGAGGACTATGAGAGCAGTAGTTTTGAAATGCATGATGGCGAATTTCAAAAGAATGGAGTGTCACGGTGTCTACTTAGTCCTAATTCTGAGGACTATGAGAGCAGCAGTGATGAAGAGCGCGGTGATGAATTTCAAAATAATGGAGTGTCAAAGTGTCCACTTAGTCCTAATTCTGAGGACTGTGAGAGCAACAGTGATGAAGAGTGTGGTGATGAATTTAAAAAGAATGGAGTGTCAAAGTGTCCACTTAGTCCTAATTCTGAGGACTATGAGAGCAGCAGTGATGAAGAGCGTGGTGATGAATTTCAAAAGAATGGAGTGTCAAAGTGTCCACTTAGTCCTAATTCTGAGGACTATGAGAACAGCAGTGATGAAGAGCGTGGTGATGAATTTCAAAAGAATGGAGTGTCAAAGTGTCCACTTAATCCTAATTCTGAGGACTATGAGAGCAGCAGTGCTGAAGAGCGTGGTGATGAATTTCAAAAGAATGGAGTGTCAAAGTGTCCACTTAGTCCTAATTCTGAGGACTATGAGAGCATCAGTGATGAAGAGTGTGGTGATGAATTTCAAAAGAATGGAGTGTCAAAGTGTCCACTTAGTCCTAACTCTGAGGACTATGAGAGCAGCAGTGATGAAGAGCGTGGTGATGAATTTCATAAGTATGGAGTGTCAAAGTGTCCACTTAGTCCTAATTCGAAGGACTATGAGAGCAGCAGTGATGAAGCGCGGGATGATGAATTTCAAAAGATTGGAGTGTCACAGTGTCCTCTTAGTCCTAATTCTAAGGACTATGAGAGTAGCAGTGATGAAGGACAGGATCATGCAGTTAGTCCTAATTCTAATGATTATAAAGGTAGCAGTGACAAAGGACAGGATGTAGCATCTTCAATAAGTAAACAGTCTCATTTTCAATGTAGTCCTAATTCTATGGACTATGAGAGTAGCACTGACAATGCACATGAGGAAGAATATCCATTAAACATTGAGTCAAATTTTCCATTCAGTCCGAATTCTAAAGACTATGACAGTGGCACTGAAGAAGGGGAAGATGAAGAGTATCCTCTAAGTCAATATCTGAAAAGCAGAGCTGATGATAGTGTGGATAACATTCCTCTTAATGATGATGACAATCCTTATAAAAATGATGATCCAATGATGGAGATGTTGCCCAGAAATATTGTATCGAGGAGTAGGAGCAGAGCTTTTCGTATAAATGCAAGCTGTTCTAGTTATACAAGGGGTAGAGCAGAATATCTGACGAGAAGAAGTTCTATCAGTGCTCTCATTTCAAGTGAATGTTGCCAAAAAAATTGCTTGAAACATATGGATTTCACATTTGCATTAGAAAGCAGGAAGAGATATTTGTCAATGAATAAAAGCATGCAAAATTCATATTTAGTTGGATGCATGCAATCTACATTGTCAGGTTATGATTATCATATTAGGAATTTATTATTGTGTAGAAAAGCTTTCAAAATGTTTCATTCGATTGGGAATTTTCGTCTCTCGAGAATTCAAGAAAATTTGGAAAAGGATCCCACATTTTATTCAGAAGTACGTCATAAAAGACAGTTTGGGCCATTATCAAACACTGCAATGTCATGGATGAAAGATTTCTTTTCAAAGCATGGAGAGTGTATGCCAAATAGAGAGACAATACATATTCCAGATAATTTTTCAAGACGAGAAATCTACAACTTATACAAAGAATATGCAGAAGGTGCTGAGGGACATGGCCAATTTATTACATATCAATATTTTGTGAAGATATGGAAGAAAGAATTCAATAATGTCCGTATTCCTAAGAAGACAAGGATGGGGATTTGCAGTACATGTGCTTCTCTTAAATAAAAAAGGGACAAATGTGAAGGCTTAGAAAGAGGTAAGCGTTCATAACTTTAACTTTTAAAATTGTATAGTCATCAACTATGAAAACATATTTCTTAATTAATTTCTTTTATGTTGTGTAGATTTAATTGTCAAAGAACTTCAGGAGCATCACGAACAACAAACAAATGAAAGGAAGAAGTTGTACAAGCATCGAAAGAAGTGTTATGATAATCCGAATAAATATTTGGATTTGATAATTGATGGTATGGACCAGAAGAAAACACTTTTACCACATTTTGTTCGCACACCCAAAAATTTACAAGAGGAAAATTTTATTCAGTTTCACTTGGTCGGTTGTATGGTCTTCAATGGGAAAATGTTGCCAAGGGTGTACTTCACAGCTCCAAATATTCATAATGATGCAAATCTGACCATAACCATAATTCATGATGTGATTTCTCATTGGTCTGGTAATCTTCCTAAAGTTTTGTATCTACAATTGGACAACACTTGCCGTGAAAACAAAAATCAGGTTGTTTTTGGATATCTAAACATGCTTGTTGAATTGAGAATTTTTCAAAAGGTAAAGTTTGGTTTCCTTCTTGTTGGGCACACTCATGACCATATTGATCAGATGTTCAGCCGTTTTTCAGTCACATTGAGGAGGAAGGAAGTTGGGAGCTTGCCATCACTAATTGAATGTATTAAGAAATCATACATGCCAGAGCCTACGTTTGATGTGTTGGAAGAAACTGTTGACATGCGAAGGTTTATTCTGGGATCATATGGTGAGGGGAAATGCATTGAACAACTTAATGACATTAGCTTCCAACATCAATTTCGTATCAAAAAAATTGATGGGAAAACACTAATATGGGGCAAGAAGTTTTCAACTACTACAGAATGGGCACCGTCATCAGGTTTGCAATTTTTGAAGTTCATTCCAGATCGTCCAATATTTGCATCAAAAATATTGTTATTACAATCAGTTGGTGAAGTTCAGAATGCACGCAGACAGAATAGACATATAAATTATTCTGATTGCCTGGAAGAAATTAAAAAATGTATTAGATATACATATGAGTACTTTGACATTGTTGATTCAGTTTGGTGGGAATCATTTTTCAATAATCAAAGTGATATCATTTCAACAACAACAAATGAAGATATATCTTTGAAAAATCCATTTAGTTGGCCACAAAATGTGTCGAATGAACATGAGGAAGTAAACATTGTTGAACAGCAACAAAGTCAAGGTATTATTAATTCTTCACAGGCAATGGAAAGAGAGATGTATATTGGTTCCAGAAGATCTCGTGCACAACGTGAAGCCATGGATGACCTTTACAGGGGTTCAGTATAGGATATTAAGGAGGGTTGCATGATTGCAGTGCTAGCAGATGGAGATCCCAATGGCTATCCATTTTGGGTTGCTAAAGTTATAAAGGTCTTTACAGAAAATGAGGATGTTACAGGTGTTGAAGTACATTGGTATGCCACAGATACACACCCATTCAATGGTGTGTATAAGCCAGAGATGGTAGCTGACAAAAAAAATGGCGGGAAAAGAAAAAGAAAGGGTACAAATATAAATCGTCGCCGCACAGACATATTACAATTGGAGGATGTTGACATACTTGTTTATGACTTCAATTTAACAAAGAGAGGAACTCTTCGCTTCAAGACGATAGAGATTCTGAAAAGGTTGTTACCAGAAGGAACAATGTTGACATGGGAGTCTGCTGAAACCAGTCGTAGATCTAGAAGAAATTTGAAACCTGGAATGTTTGGCATGCATGTGGACTCGGATGGGGCACTAGTTGATGAAAGAGTAGAATATGGAAAATCTTCGTCAGCATCCAGTCACTCATCTGAAGATGTGAATTCTGATGGTGTGCAAGAAAATATGAGTGATTTTGAATAATTGTTTAAGACAATTTATATAATTGATGTATGCATCGTATCTTCAAATAAAATTAATGTTTTCCATATGGTGTTAAATGAGAAGTTATGAATCATTTTTATGTTGTTGGATTATATGTCTTAAGTATGATAAATTTTATTGTTTAAATATCTACAATGCAATATCAAATTAGAGATATAATGTATGTTTTATTTAGTTTACAAATAAAGACTTTTGAATTCATTTAGTGATGTAATTTTTTCATAATGTCATGGTTTCTTAATTTTATAGTTGAAAAATTTTCAATTTCTTTTGTATCTAGCATGTTATGGTTGAAAACATGTTAAATTTATACTTAGGAAAGAAAAATGATATTCTACCAAAAACATTAATGTGTTTTTTCCTCATAAATAAATTTGTTTGAGACATAAAAATTTGGTTTTATTAGCATTTTTTAAAAATTTCGAAAATTGACCCTAAAAAAAAAAATCATTGTTCCAGTATCATTACTTTCATTTTGAAGCTATTATTTGCACATAAATTTCATAGTAAATTTCGTATTCACTGCCATTTTTAAAACATGTTCAAAATTTATGCTTAAAAAATAAAAACATCGTTCCAGTATACACACTTTTCATTTTTAGCACTATTTTTGATGTTTTTTTGGGGTTTTTGGGCCAGAGTTCCCGTTTCAAAGTTTACATTGTTATTACACCAGGAACGGTTCAGTTCCACAAAAAGAACAAATTACTTTGTCTCTGTCTTCACAATATCCATCACATCTTCAATCCACCTGGGGACATTCGGTTGGCAAGAGCGATAGTAGAAGAATTCTATATCGACAGTGTCCTCATTAAAGCCTGAGTAGGCCTCCGATTTCTTAATAAAACGCATCAGAAATCCTCCGTAGTAGTCTATCCCACAAAAGGCCTTAGGGTTTAGGCCACGGAGGAGCTTGATGTCTTCAATAGCTCTGGCGATACTGGAAAGAGGAATAGCAATGGACGTGTGGAAGAAAAAGCTCCCGTTCACTCTCGAATCCCACCCACAGAAATATCATTTGCCCTCAAATGATTTGCATTAGCCAGGCATATGTTTGCCTTGTGATTATGGTCAGTCTTGGGGTCAGACTGGCATCCAGAGGAGGACTGCATGTAGTTGTTATATCCCACGACAGGGTATCCCGTGAACTTGTTCCCATCGTTCAGGAATCCACCTCCTGCCTGGATTGTCTGGCTCAGTCCAGTACTCGATATCTAGCAGAGCTTGCTAACGTTCTTTGTTGCTTGTATCTGTTCCTCTGCAGGTCAACAAGTCGTAATAAACTACGCCAATTTGTATAGTGGATCCTAGGGTTCGTTAATACTCCAAAAAATTAAAAATATAGAAAACAAAATCCATTTATACTTAAAATAGACAATAGGAGCAAAAGCTCAAGAGAGTTGCAGACAGATATATGGCAATTTTATCGCCATGATGAATGGCAAAAGTTACTTAGATCTGTGGAAAATGGTGGTGGATGGGGTGATCATGAGTTGAAACTAAATTTGATTGTAAATTTCCAAAATATTTTGGAATAATCAAGTTAAGTTAAGTTAATTATTTTACTTTACTTTTATATTAGATTCCTAAATATTCATAGAATTGGCAATTAAGATAATGATGGCTTTGTTAAGCATATTACATATTAATGCTTATATATTTTTGTGGAAAATTCTAAGAATAAAAATTTAGAATGAAATTTAGAAATTTTCTGTAAAATAATCGGTTATATTTTTATGAAAATATTTAATTTTTAATATAATTGGTCATATTTTTATGAAAATATTCAAATTTTTAATAATTTTATATTTTCAATATAGTTGATTATATTTTTATAAAAATATTTAAATTTTAATAATTTTATATAATGTTAATTATTTTTAAGATACAATTTTAAAATATAATTTTTCTATTCTATAAAAATGGAATAAACTAAACATGATTTTTTTTGTGAAAAAACCTGAAAATTAGCCTAACACTACATTTTCATATTTTCAAACATTTCGCGTTAAAACACACAATAAATCATTTTTATTGCTTTTCCATCCCATCATGGCATGAGAATAATGGAGGAAAATGCTTTTTCAACATATAAACTAATGATTAATTTTATTGATTTTTCATTCTGTCTGCTGGATGAGAAAAAAGGATGAGAATGCCTTTTCAACGGATAAGCACAGGATAATAAGGCAATCCAACGGATAAGAAAAGGATCTTAAGGCAGTCCTACACGAATGCCTTTCCAACGGATAAGAAACGGATAATAAGGAAATCCTGCACAAAGCTTAATATTGGACATAAAACCACTACATTTCGGCATGGATTGGCTATAAAACTAAAACGATTAGATTGACATATGTTTCATTTTTTCCTTCATGCATTTCGAGCTGATGAACTGACAATAAGGAAAGATGGAATGGGCTTGCCATGAATTTGCAATGAACCTCTGCAGTGACGTTAGGTTTTAACATTAACCCACAAAAAATTAGCAAAAGAAGTAGGAATTTTTGAACATGGATTCAAATCCGATCTGTGCTCGATGCTTTTCTTGCATTTAATTTGAAATTCTTCAAATAAGCTTCCTAACTAACAATTAGGATCTATGAGGGCAAAATAAGTTTCCCACCGAACAACGATTAAGTCAAAAGAAGGGTGAAAACGTACCTATTTGTCTGCTCTGGACGATAGTCTGCACTGTCTGCGGTCGGAAGAGAATCTGTAGGTTTTTTCCCTCTCCCGGAACCGAAACAGGAACCCGGTCATCTATCCTGTAAACGACCCGACGAAGAGAAGGATACCACGTTATGTCCCCAAACTCGTGCCGTCGGGCAAAAGGCACGACCGCACCTTGGAGATCCAAATGTGATCCGAGAAATGGCTCCCAGCACTCCGAGAGAGATCTTTGCAGCCTTCAGATCATCGTCATTTTGCGTCAGTCTGACCAGCTTCGCATAACCCTCGCAGGGCGGCGCGGGAACCACCAAGCTCATCGCCACCACGTATTCAAAAACTCCGCTGCCCTTTCCCCAGAGCCCGCTACCGTGAGCCGCCGTGCTCACGACGCCGGCGGTCACGCCCCCAAGTCTATGGCCAATTTTTTTCACCGTGCCCGGCGGGGTGCGGCACCACCGAACGCTCCCTTTTTAACAAGTTAACGTTTATGGACTACGCCTTAACCAATATAATCAGCTTTAAACCGATATAAACATGTCTTCACTTATAATCACAAGCATTAATCTTCATAAACCATTCTTTATCATTTCATGTACAATTATAACCGAACAACAATTGCAAAACAACCGAGAAGAATGGGAGGGGCAACTCCCGAAAAGTCTGCCCGAATATATTATGATCTTTCCAATAATACAAATGTACAAGTGTGCCTGGCAGAATGTCCAAGGCCTACACTTAATAATAAGTACAACAAGGCATAAGAAGCCTTAACCATACACCATTATGCACCTTTCCTTGTGAGCGGGTCCCCACACGGGTCACCAAGACGCTCACCTAATTCTGCACTCAACCGTGTATGAAACCTTCCTCAACCGTAACCATAAATCTCCCTTAACCGAGATCTTATATCACATAACCCAAGCTGAAATATGCGAAGCCTTATTCACCCTTATGCGCATGAGGAATGTGCATCTTCTTTGAGAACCTTCGCACTTTTCCCTTTACCTTATGCGAAGATCACATGAGCGAAAGTTGATGGTGAGAATGAAGTCTCATCCTCCCATATATATACGTATCTTTCCTACGTTTCAAAGGGGGCCTGCTTAACTTATGGCCGACCTCACTTATTAACATAAAAGCCCACGTATGTGTTTAGAATTCATTATTTAATTCATATTAATTCACACATATTCGTATGTGTTCTCTTCCATATAATATGCTTCCTCCTTTATGTTTTAAGGGGTGTGCTTCCTCACGGTTGCCCCATTATTTACATACGAGCCCTCACATATCATATTTTAATGCGGGTAAGCCTCCCTATTAACTTACATACGCTCATCACACATGTAAATACACGTCGGCCCACTCCATAAAGCATCGCATATGAGTATAGGTTCAACGCTTAGTTTATTCAAGCGTTTTCCCTTCGTCGCATATGCTATTGTTGCATAGATCGTCGCATGGCAACCAGCGTCCGCCTGCTGTAATGTCGCACTCAGCTCGTCACTTCGTCGCTCGCTGCCCGCCATTGTTCTGTCGTCCGTCGTATGCCGCGCTCGCCCATGCTGTAACGCACCCGCCCATCGAACCAAACCCGCGTCCACACAACCGTGCTGCCCATCGCGCTGTTCATCGCTCGGCTCGTCCGTCCACCGGGTGCGGGTCGCCCATGGGTTGCCCATTCGTCGGGTCCACCCATCGTCGGATCCGCCCATCTGCTGGTTGCATTGCCAAAATGCGCCCGTCGTCGTTCACGAGGGTGCCCGCCCATCGTGCATGTCTACCCGAGACTCGAGGGCGTCACACTCTCCTCCACCTGAAAACGTTGTCGTCCCGACAACACATCATCTTAGTGACTCTCCACCAAGACTAGTATCGACCATAATGTAGACTCCTCCATATAAGGCAACCATCACCGCCACATATATAAGGCCCATCTCCATCAAGTCATCTCCATGTGCAAACTGCCCATGTATAAGTGCTACACCTCCCGGTCATGTGTCAACACTTATAATCCATGCTCAGGTCCATGAAAACTCCATCCATCACATCTGCAACATGCTGTCCACGAAGTGTTGGTGTCAATGTGTTAAGTCTGCCACATCTGTCCCAACATCATCATGTGCGTAAAGTGGTTGAGTCTCGGCTCAACTCATCATCATCATCATCGTGACCCCATCACCTCAAAGTGTCTCATCGATCTTCTACATCAAGTCACTCTTCCAAGCCATGTCCCATGCATGTGCTTTGAAAGTATGCATCCCATACTACATCAAAGTCATCTGACCTCAGCTCCTCAATGCATTAGACCTCTAAGTCCACCATATATGATGTCCCAAAAGTCACAACGATCTCATGTCATCATGAGCTCCTCAAGCCATCCAACACTCGGCAAGTATACAATATGCCTCCATGCGGTAGGAATGCTCCACGGTCTGCTCACAACTCCATCCAAACTGTCATCTTCGGTTTAGTGAACTCGATCACCAACCATATCATCATGTCATCATAAGTCCCTTCTCCATAGCTCCTCCACCAAAGGTTCACCAAGACTACCTTTTGGTTTCGGCCATAAGAAGTCCACCCAAGGGTGTGCCCTTCAACCTGTCCATGAGTCATGCCGGGCACTTAGCCATGTGGCTAGAGCATGACCCAATCATCCACAACGATCATCAAGTTCCACCCTTGTCACGAGCCCTTGCACCTTCAACCATAAGGTCACAAGTAGCCCCAACAAGTCCTGCATCAACCAACGATCCTTGCTTCTCCATACAAGGTTCCATCATAGTCATCCATGGTGAGATCCTCCATAGCGTAGGCAAACTGACTTTGCCTTCCACTGCACACCCTTCTTTTAACTTAGTTGTTGTGCGGTGGGAAACTAAGTTAAAAGAATGGTGAGAATGAAGTCTCATCCTCCCTATATATACGTATCTTTCCTACGTTTCAAAGGGGGCTGCTTAACTTATGGCCGACCCCACTTATTAACATAAAAGCCCACGTATGTGTTTAGAATTCATTATTTAATTCATATTAATTCACACATATTCGTATATGTGTTCTCTTCCATATAATATGCTTCCTCCTTTATGTTTTAAGGGGTGTGCTTCCTCACGGTTGCCCCATTATTTACATACGAGCCCTCACATATCATATTTTAATTGCGGGTAAGCCTCCCTATTAACTTACATACGCTCATCACACATGTAAATACACGTCAGCCCACTCCATAAAGCATCGCATATGAGTATAGGTTCAACGCTTAGTTTATTCAAGCGTTTTCCCTTCGTCGCATATGCTATTGTTGCATAGATCGTCGCATGGCAACCGGCGTCCGCCCGCTGTAATGTCGCACTCAGCTCGTCACTTCGTCGCTCGCTGCCCGCCATTGTTCTGTCGTCCGTCGTATGCCGCGCTCGCCTATGCTGTAACGCACCCGCCCATCGAACCAAGCCCGCGTCCACACAACCGTGCTGCCCACCGCGTTGTTCATCGCTCGGCTCGTCCGTCCACCGGGTGCGGGTCGCCCATGGGTCGCCCGCTACGCGGGTCGCCCATGGGTCGCCCATTCGTCGGGTCCACCCATCGTCGGGTCCGCCCATCTGCTCGTCGCACTGCCAAAATGCGTCCGCCGTCGTGCACGAGGGCGCCCGCCCATCGTGCACGTCTGCCCGAGACTCGAGGGCGTCACACCGGCCATGGAAACTGCGTCCCAGTAAGTAGTATGCGGCAGAGTCAGCCCTTCCGCGGCCAAACGTTTAATTAGGTCTTTCAATTGAACTCTGGCATCGACTGTAACGGTCATGGAGCTCTTGTTCACCCTGATTCTTGAACTGTGGTCCCGAGTACTGATGAGAACTGCGGCATTGCCACCCAGGCAGGCAAACCGGTTAAAAGTATGAGACCCGACGCTCATAACTTTTATCTTTCGCCCTTCCCTCACAGCGCCTGATACGGCCTCGATAAGCTCCTTCTCACTTCTCGGGTACACAACTCTTTCGGCCTTGCAGACCTTCCGATCCTGCCATGACCCTCTGAAATTCGTTATGTCACAGCTTCTGAAGCCGCATGTGACCGTTGGAGCCAAACAAGCAGCAGCCACAGAGACCTGTATGGCGATCAAAACGAGTACCCAGTACCCTATAATCGCGATCCTCATTATTGAATTCTTGCAGCAAACAATAGGAAGCCGGGATACTTTGACTATCGGTTAGAGCCAGCACAATCATGCAAATAAATCTAACAAAGATTGCAAAATTTCACGCTGAGAGAGAGCGAACAGCTCCATTGCCATTAATAATTATTCGAGAATTCCTGTTGTAAATTGCGTAATCTTCGTGTGTAATGATAGTAGTTTCTGTGTCCTGTTATCTTCACGAAATGGCATTGTCGGGTTGGGTGGAAAAATGTACGGGGAGTTCGACTTTTTCAGAGTTTATCAAATGGTGTGCCAACGACGCCTGGTTTTAATGTGGGTCGCATGTTAAATTGAATGATGGATGTTGGTGATTCCATTATGGAGTCCACAGCAGAAACAGCAGGTTGGAGAAGATTAGTGTGGGGGCAGAGGCACGGAGTTCATGCAGTGTGACATTCACTCTTTTTCTTGCAATGTTCTGGATGCTTTTATTATATTTAAACTCGGGATGCGGGACAGAAGATGGATTCATAACTCTCCTTGAAAATTATAGTTCTGTTCTCTGTCGGCTGAAATTGCTTACTTAAATACTGTATTTAGGTCTAGGAGTAGGGGCATCCATGATGAATTCAGTAATCACTAATTAAATCTGTTTGAATTTAGTAATTGATATCATGTTTTTTTTGGAAATTTTCAGGTGAGATTTTTTCTAATTTTTCTAAATTCTCATACGAATTTATTGAAGTTCTATAGGTAACCCCTACACAGTTCAAGTGTCCTAAAGTTTTTCAGATGGTGAATCCATATATACAGTCAATAATACAAATCAAAATTTCATCTCAATTTTTTGGTGCAAAATACTGACACAAAAAATCTCAAAAATCACACTAAAAACAACTCCTATTAAATCTGTATAAGAAACACAAAAGTTATCATTAACACATTATTTATTAAACATGGTTTAATTATAAAATGTCTCTGGCTAAACAATATTTTTATTTAAATAATAATTTTTTATTATTTGAAATCAAAACTCTTAAAATATTAAAATTATAGAAAATTCACTACTAAAATATGTAATTTCAGAAAATCTTTACCAAATTATAAACAATTTTCAAAAAAACAAAAAAATATCTCATTGCAATCAAAATCAGTAAAAAGGAAACAGCTTCCGTTCCATAATCTAGAGTTGCATTAAAGCGGCCTTTTTCTAAAGAAAAGATATTCCGGAATTTATAGTTGCCATTAAAACGGACATATTTTTGGAAATGCTCCAAGAATTTCATCAGCTCCCTGTCAAGTGATAATATCACAGCGTTGGAATTTGAACGAACATTCTTCAGAATGAGTGCATGGTGCACTTCATTCTCAGATGATAATATTTTCACAGGATGATTCCAACTGTCTCATCTTAATGATTCCTCTGGTTGACATTAAAGCAGTCTTTCTCTAAAGGAAATATGTTCCGGAATTTATAGTTGCCATTAGAACGGTCATTTTTGGAAAATATCCATGAATTCCATCACTTCCCCGTGAATTGACAATAATTACAGCGGGAATTTCAACATTCCTCAGAATGAGTGCATGGTACAACGGTAAATTCATTATGAGATAAGATGATCCGAAAAGTCAAGACTAATGATTCGTTCAAGGGAAATTATCGTATCACACTTAAGTTGGGTAAAATGCCCGCTAAGGTACTTGATTTTAGTTTTCCCCTCCTACGGTTGATAAGATAAAGATATCATTGTAGTTGTACTGTTTTATATTTTGTCTTTATATTAACCTTTGCTTGGTTTGATGAGATATAATGTTATATGGTTCCATGAGATGTAATATTGTTAAAGATACAATTCTTTATTAATCTATGTTTTTTTGGGCAAAAATTATATTCAAAAGAATTTGATTTAGTATTTAATATATGAAAAATTTAAATATAATTATGATTATTCATTTATAATTTATTTATTATTATTTAGTATGTAATAAATATATTTATATTTAATTTTAGGAAATAAGATGCAATACTTCTAAAAATATATATATATTTTTTTAATTTTGTTTTTGAATTTTGATGAAATTTTTAAGTGAAAAAATTAAGATCATATTGAATGAAATTTAATTCAAAAGTTAATATATCACAATTTAAATGTAACTATATTTATTACATATAATTAATTTGTTATTATTTAGTAAGTAATGAAGTTATGGTTTTTTTAAATATAATTTTTAACCATAAAAGTAAAAGTTATAATTTCTTAAAATGTAGAGTTTAATGGATAACTAAATTTAAAAATAATAAATAATTAAAATTTTATTTGATGTTCTTAAACCCTTTTCTTCCTAATTTATGTCTAAATCCGTTGTTGAATCCATGGGGTTATCATTAACGAACCATGGTAAACCTATTCCGGAAGCAATACTTTCACAAAGCGACTTTTGGGTTTATTTTGGGTAGATTTTATGTGTCCTGATTTTAAAATGTTTAAAAATTGATTAATAAAAATTATTAAATTTAAGTTATTATTTTTTAATTAATTTAAATGTTTTAAATATTTTTGAATATTTTCATCTTTTCTATATTAAACTATGATTTTAGTAATAAATATTAAAATTTCACCAAAAATTATACTACAAAATTTGGATAAAAAATCATTTAGCTAAACGCCTATTTACAATTGATATTTAAAAGCAAACCCAAAAATTTCACTCATTCCGAAACAGCTATTTACAATCGGTATTAAAACGGTAATATTTAAACGGTAAATCCAAAAAATTGGCATTAAAACGGCTATTTTAAAAAGCAAATCCAAAAATTTCACTCATCCCTAATCCAAACGGGTTCATATTAGTGAAAACTATCACATCTGGGAAATTTAAAAGTACTTCCGAATATTTGAGATATACCTAATGAATCTCATTTTCTGTTTATGATTTTTAAAGGACAATCTAAAAATCAATTAGCCTTTCCACATTTTCGTTTGTGAATAATTAGTATTAAGAATAATTAATATTTGATATTAATTATTTTATTGCAATAATTTGTTTGTGATTTATAATAGGATAGATTTCTATTCATCTTAAATCATTATGAGTATTGAGATGTCAATCTTATTTTTTTTAAGAAAAAATGAAATTTTAACTAAACAATATAGTTCTTGTCAAGTGGATGTTGTGTTTTTAGAAAAATATTACAAATTTATATATAAAGTGGAATAAGTTATAGATTTTTCAAAATGTGTTTACTAAATGAATAGTAGTCTTGGTTTTCACTATTTCATTTGATTATGATTCAAGGAATATTTTTGCATATCATGATTTTTTAAATGGATGCTTATTGTCCTTAAATCCATTTGCCTCAAATATGCTTAGATTGACTTCATGGTTGTGGAGTTTGAACTTTCATGCAAAATAAAATCTAGTATTATTGGTATTGGTAGTTCTATATTTTAAAAGAAAAAATTGTTTCAACTAGGGCCTTCAATTTGGACTTGTATGGCACTAATAATTAGATTTAAAATATTAGTTAGCTTAATTTTAATAAATAAAATACAAATTTTAAAACTGATTATAATTTTTCTTTCTGTAAAAGTTATATCTTTATATATATAAACTTGTATGTTTAATAAATTTAGAATGTGTTGTTTTAAAACTTATGTGGGATCAAGATATGATGTAACATAGATCAAAGAGGATTATTTTAGCCATATAAGAGACTTCATGGCGACTCAAAAATAGGGCAACCTTGATCAAAGAAGGCAATCAAAACACATGCTTTTTCATCAATATGCTAATTGCAGAAGGAACTATAATTCTATCTCGGACATTAAATCAATCTCGGGGGTAAGAAAGCATTCCACTTTGGAGATCTTGAGGGAGGTAGTCATATATTTTTGGGGCATGCTCTCGACTTGTGAGGGAATCAATATTGAGGACCAATTATGGGAGATTGAGAATTATCCCACTATGTTTATGGACTCAACAAATGTTTCGCTTTTCTGCCCTATCACTATGGATGAAATTCTTTTGGTCCTCAAGTATTTTGCGAAGGAAAAAAAGTCTTGATCCAGATGGCTTGATGATGGGGTTGTTTTTACATTTCTTTGAGTTGATGGAACATGATCTCCTGGATATGGTTGAGGAATATCGCACTATTGGAAGCATAATAGAGGCTATAAACTCCATTTTTTTAGATCTCATTCCCAAAGACTCTCATCCACACACCTTATCGGACTATAGGTCGATTTCCCTCTATGATATTACCTATAAAATGATATCTAAGATCATTGTTGGTTGTATCAAGGCCACTCTTTCTGAGCATATTTCTCAAGAACAATTTGGTTTCCTTTCAAACCGGCTGATTCACGAGGCTATTACCACTGCCCATGAGTGCATACATTCGATTTATAAAAAAAGTTGGAGGCCCTGTATATGAAATTATATCTTCAGAAGGCCTATGACTATGTTAATTATACCTTTCTTCATCTAATTCTTACTCAAATTGGACTCTCGGTGCACATTGTGGAATGGAACATGGCTCGCCTTACCTCGATAAGTTTTGTTGTTTTGATTAATGGTTTTCCTTCATGCTTCTTCAAGGCTGGCAGGGGGTTGTGATAGGGTTTCTTCTTATCACCACTTCTCTTCATACTAGTCATGGATGGTTTAAGCGGCTCATAGAGTTTTGATATCACATATGTTCTTCGTTGATGATGTTCGCACTTTTTTACTAATCTCACGATCTCAATGCACTGTATTACATTCAATACTAATGATATATGGAGCAAAATATGGTCTAGTAGCAACTGGTGGTAAGTCAACCCTTCGTTACTCTAATGGCAATAGGGAGGAGCTTGAATTCATACTTGGGCTTTTTGGAGTTGAGATCAAAAAAACTGGAGGATGGGTTAACCTACCTGGGATTTAGATTGAACCTGAATAAATATAGGGTTAGCTAGTGGACATGGCTTCTGGATAAATTCCATAACATATTGAATAGATGGACTCACAGGTGGATCACATTGGGGGGTATATATACTCTTATTCAGTCAGCTCTACAACAATTATCAGTATATTGGACACATTGTTTTCGCTTCTAGTGTCTATTGTAAAGAAGATTCAGTCTATTATGACATGCTTCCTTTGGTCTGGTATTGGTGATATACAAAAATTTCATCTGGTAAATTGGGAAGCGATTACAAAGGAAAAGGAGAGTTATGGCTGGGGTTTATTGGAATTGCGGGCTTTTGGTTGGGTTCTTCTCATTAAATCCCTCTCGTGGGAACTTTATGGCAAGGGACTATGGAAGAATATTATTAAGGTGAAATACATGAAGTGGAAGACTGCTATGGAATGGTTCAGAAGGGGAGGGATTGTTGTTAGATCAAGATCTTACATTTGGTTGAGCTTCTACAAAGTCAAGAGATGGTTTTTACATACGTTCCAGTGGTCCTTTGGAAAAGGGGACCAAATTATGATTGGTATAGATTCTATGATAGGTGTTTTTTCCTCTAGCTGCCTCTCGGAGGGATTAATTGATATTCATCATGCCAGAGGTATTTCCTTTCTGGACCGGGTTATAAGTCAATGGAGAGGCTATTATCCAATTTGGAAGGACGTGACGGAAATTGGCATGTGTGGTGAATATACAATAGCTTGGCAACAATATATTCAGATTCTATGCCTGGCTGGTCTGTGTCAGAATGAGAACGAGGACTCACTTACATGGTACGAGAAATTACAACATGGCTTTATGGTGGTCTTAGAAGTATACATGTATATCCTATCCTCATACTACTCCTTGACTTACTCATGTCAGTTTCAGAAAGTTTGGAAATGGAAAGTGCCCTCGAAGATCATCTTTCTTGTTTGGTTAGTTTGCCATAATAAGGTCCTTACTTGGGACAACATGTGCAAAATGGTTTTCCAAGGACTGGAATGGTGCCCATTTTGTAGGAAATCACTGGAATCAACTCTTAATCATTTTTTGCAGTGCTCATTAACCTTGCAGATATACACTCAGGTTTTGTTAGTATTAAAACTTCCCACTTTCTAACAATTCACCACATTGGAACTATGTCTCAAATGGTGGGTATGCATCCATGGGGAGCATAAGTCTGTACTGTTATACATATTTTGGGAGCTTTCGCATGCGAGAAACTTGTGTATCTTTTAAAGGACACCTGCAAATGTTCCCAGGATATGTTCCTATATTTTGGCATGACTTAATACACAAGGGGACCTATGACATATTGTGAAAGCATTAGGATTAAGACCGTGTCACACTCAAATACATTTTCCAGCAGGTTTATTTGACAATGTTGCTCAGGGAGGCATCTGTGGTTTCAGTGTGTGGCTCAGAATTTTCTCTCGATCACATTATAAAATTTTCCACAGTGGAGGACCTCATACCAACACTAGAGAATAAATCATGAAACTTTGGGGAATATTATGGTTTGTTAAGAGACTATAGTTGGATCACATCTTCATTTATGGGGATTTAAAGGCTCTCATCGACGAGATCTTGGGCCAAACCAATTTCGCACCCCCTAATCTAAGTTGTTGGTTGGATCGTATATATACTGGGAATCAAACACTATGGTGTATGGTTTATCAAAATAAGGACTTCATGTTGCTCTGGGCATTGTATGCTATATCTATATTACGAATGGTACTACTAGGGAGGAAGGCATGTCACCTCTCTTATAACTAGTTGTTTCATTTTTTTTCCTATGTCTCTTCAGACTGCTTTTTATCTAAGTTGAATCTCTAATACATGAATTTTTTATGGTTTGTTGAACTTAAGGGACTATAAAGCTATATATGTTTTTATTTTATGGGGATGAGAACATTTTTCCTGAGTTGTGAATTAATTTTTAGATGTTTGAGATCCCCTCCTATCCTTCAGATATTCCTAATGAGCTTCCTTGGGAAACAAAGATCCAATAATGTACGTTACAAAGGTGCACAACTCATTATTCAAAATTGAAGAATGATCTTCAGAGGTTGGAGCTCCCTACAAAGAGTTACGAAAAATTTAAAATACTTTTGCACTCTCTAAGTACATTTCTTGATATTTACAGGAACCTTGGGCCAACAACTGATGGCTTTATAGATATGATGAGGCGTAGAAAGGAAATAGTGATGGCTCCAGATAAATGGCTCAATGTAACTAGGAGCGTTACAAAAGCACATGCCAAATCTATGTTTAATTTCAAAGAAGAGTTGAAAAGAAAGATGTTGAAGGTGCAATATTTCAAGCACCCTAAAATTTCCCACCATTTGTATGATACATTCCTTGCAGCATATGGAATCACATTTTATTTATGATGAGTCTCATGAAATCTATGTGCCCATGATGTAGAAATGGATATGGATTTCCCATTCAAATGAACGAAGTTGATTGTACGGTGGAATCGTAGCAGTATTTTAAAGTCAAATATTTTAGGAATAGAGCTATTGTGGGACACTAATACTCAATGGTTCCCATTAATCACCACGAGGCATGTTATGAACTATATGATAGTTTTGGAGGTAGGGATATGCCATGGATTTGAAATGCTTTCAATGTGAGGAAGCCTTGCCAAGTGATGGATCTCCTAAGGGACTGAGAAGCGGAGAAGGGGATGCCTTAACTTGGAAGGTGAGTGACTACATAGAGAGGGAGTAATCAGATGGCCTGAGGGACTGAGAAGTAGAGAAGGGAAGGCCAAAAAGTAAATTAGGGTTCTTAGTCATGAGCATAAATGATTGGGGTCAAAAGCACATTAAGGGTGTGCCCAGAAACAATGATTTGAAACTATACGACAAGGGAATGAAGGAAACAACACAACAACACTGGAAAAGAACAATCTAAGTTGGTCTGGACATGCCTAAAGCATACAAAGACTACAAAGAGGATCAATGAAAAGATGTATGAATTATGAGTTAATGTATATCATACTTTTATGAGATGGCTAAATTCTAACTTGATTTTTATCATATCCTTTTTGTTGGTTGAAGCAAATGCTTGGAAAATTGTAAATCTTGTGAAATGTTGAGTCTATAAAGCTCCATGAAATAGTATGTTTGTTTTTCAAATGTGTTTCATTGTATATGTGTCATTGAACATTGAGGAAGGTGGTTCCCTAAGGGGAAGGGGATTGCAACAACGTAATTTATTATCCCCATGTATGCAATGTAAATACTTTTAATTGAGGCAGATAGACATGGATTCCATTAACTGAGGCAGGAGATTTATTGAGGTAATTATTTTTTTAAATATCAGTCCTAGTTAGTTGAGTGGGATGACTATAACATAAATTAACTAGTGGAAAAGGGATAGAGGCAAGTGTCCTTTGACTCCCTTAGCAAGTAGGAATAGGAAAAAGATTAAAGCAACATGGGATATGTTGTCTAAGAGAAGGGGACTTCTACAACACCATGGAGCAGAGGGGGAAGTTAGTCGTGGAGGAGAACCCAAAAGTTATTCAACCCAGGGATACATGCGCTCTCGGGAAGGATTGAAAAATACACACACACAAAATACGTAGAGGGAGAAAACCTCTTGGCACTCAAAATCTGCAAAAGAAGCATTTCAAGACCACTGTAGAAGAGGCAAATAAGGTAGCAAATCGAGCTACGATTGTTGGGTGCTAGAGAGAGCTATAATCTAGCTGAAGAGCCCTATTGAAACTTTTTGTGCATATGCATTACAAAATATCAGTGGCTTTTATTGAAGATGAATGCATGGTGGCTTGGTGGTGTTATAGTTCAACTGTGCATTTATTGAAGGCTTCCCTCTGAAAGAACTCTACCTCAAGATTTGGAATTTGGCTTGGGGTGATAGCTACAAGTAATAGTGGTTGTAGCTTGTCTATAGTGGGGTGGAGAGTCATTGTGCTAAACATAGTTGCCAATAGATATTGAGATAAGTGTTTGGCACTCATTCCTTTCATGTAGGTATTGCAGATGTGAATACATCCATGTGAGTGCAGGGAAGACATGTTAATAGGACTGCATGTCTTGGGCACTTAGTCCTTTGTATGATTAAATTGGTTGAAATTCCCTATGTGTTATATGGGTATGGGACATATTGATTTTTTCTACTCATAGGGTTAAATCAATCTCTGTGTATGATTGAGAAATTAATGGGGTTAGTGGTTAGCTTGTGTTCAGGAAAACATGATGCACATTATGTGTGCATGATTGTCAATGATATGGATGTGTGTTTAAGTTCCTAATAAGGAGAATGGTTGAGCCTCATGAGCCTAGCAAGGAGCACTAATGTACTTACTTCAACCCAAAATGGTGGAAATCCAAGCGGTGGATCATTTATAAAACCAATAGGTTCAAGATTGCGTGATGAAATTATCACTCAGTCCAGTTATGCAAGATACATGGAGAATGGGAGAATGCCATTAAGAAAAACCACTATATTTCAGAATAAGTATGTCATTATGGCCCACATTCTCGACACAATCAGCGTGGGCAAGCCATGGTTAAAATCATTTGTAGATGGTCCATAAGACAAGCCAGACAGAAGTCTTACCTACTTTCCTTAGCCTTTTTACCTTATCCATGTTCACAACGTGATTTATCAGGCTGAGTAATGGTTGGCTTCAAGGCCAGATTGCTAGCCCATATGACCATAAGGCATACCAAGCACAATGTCAGCTCATGCATGGTTAGGATTTCGTGCGAGAGATCAATGATTGACGAAGAATCCAGGGTGACGTAAGCCCATAGGTCATGCCCTAGATGCTCGCAAACAGTCACACAAATGGTAATGCCTGACCTAATAAGGACCTAGAAGATGTTGTAATTGACATACGTCTCAAGCCGTAGACTAGTGCAAGCGCAACTTGCGTGATTGGCTGTTGGTAGATCGTCACATGACGTAGAGGGGAAACTTCCAGTTCCCCAGAAAATCTCTCCCGGAAGGTTCAATGAAGTGCAATAGTGAGGCAAGCCAAGGTGACTCATCACTGGGAGGATGTGGCAGGAGGATCCACCCTATACTTGGGAGTGAGGGAACAACCAGTGAGTAGAGAAAGGCCCACATAACCAATCACACCGCACACATCATCCCCATAGGGAAACCACGGGAGGAGATGAAGGTGCATTGGATTGGGATGACGAGGCATAGGGGTGACGTCATCCTAGAATGTGGATGCCCAATGAGAAAGAACATTGAGGATTCATTCGATATGAAAGGACAACTACTTTTCGATTAGCATGAGATCGGAATATGAGATGAGTCAACCAGGAGGACCTTTCCCAGAGAAAATCGTAAAGGGATAAAGTGTTAAGAGTTAGGGTAACAAATCCATGTGACAGGAAAGTCACTAACAAGTGATGGCCTATCAAATATGTGTGTGTGTGTGTGTGTGTGGTGAGCGCTAAAGGTTAGGCGGTCTGAATTACATATATACTCGTATTGATAGGCAAGACCTAATCCATGAGCGGGTCAATAACCAATAAGCAATTTCTAGTGGCGTCGGGAGGCTAGCCAAATGGGAATAGCCATGTGACAAAGCCGATGAGGTGGCACTGTCTAAATAGTCGAGACTTCAATGGTCACATCCCATTATCCGAAGGTGAGATTGAGGTAAAGTTTTATATCACTGAAATTGTCTCCATGAGATGAATGTAGTGGTGATGTCAAACTATTGTTTTGAGTAAGTTGAATAGATAAAAAAAATTAGATCCCATTTCCATGGCAACACCTTGGATCTTGGGTCAGCATAGTAATCACCTCCTCTTAATCAGTTCTATGGTAAGGATTTGGAGGGGGATTATTATAAACACTGTCAAAATAAAGAGGACACAATACCATTAGAAGACTCTCCAAAAGACGAGAAGATACAATACCATTGAAAGTAACTTTGTGGCAAATTAAATATCACCACATTCAAAAGAACCCCACATAGCATAAAGGAAACCTCCCATAAATCATTACCCATGAAAATGACTTCCCTAACAAAGATCATTATTTACGTAATTAAAAGTTTATTTATTTAATTAATTTTTATTTTAATTTAAAATAATAATAATAATAATAATAATAATAATTTATATATTAAAATATGATTTAAGTAGAATAAATTAGCTATTTAACTAACAATTATATTATTAACCATTAAAAAAAATATAAAAAAAATATGGAAAATTAATAAACACAATAAAAGAACCCTTAAATGAAAACATTCAATATAAAAAGCTTTTTCACAATGTGAATGAATGAGAATCTCATTTAAAAAGTAAGTTATTTTTAATGAAATTTTATTGAAACTAAGTTATCTTTTTCAACATAATTCTTGAGGTAAATCACATTACAGATTCTATAGACTACATTCTCAAATAATATCCCGTGCACGGGAGGGTTATTGCCGATAAAGTTTGACAATTCCAACGAACCTTGCTAAAGATTTCCAAGATAATGGCCGATCTAACGTTTTTAAAGCGCTGTAAAGATGCGTCTGTCATTCCCTATTTTGCTAAGATCAATCATCGTCTTAATTCACCTCACAATAATCTCATTTTCTTGAGAGTCGACTTGGCTCTCTTACGGTCTGAGATTCGCATGGTGAGAAAATTATTGGATTTTTTTATTATCTAAAAAGCTGCTTGCGCTTCACCTTGATTTCACCTTCATTTGTCCAATGCTATTTTGTTTTCACTGTGGGCACGGATTGATGTGTGCTCTGCATTGAAAGTGGAAGGTGTGGAGGAGGCCCTGCTAAGAAAAGGCAGTTTACTAAGTTTGATAATTCAGTAAAGCGAAGTTCTCAGCATTCAAAAGGCAAATTTTCACATCATATAGTGATTCCAGAAGCCGAATAAGCAGGGAACAACTTTCGGCCCTTGATTCATGGATCGACTCACAAATTCCATATCCAACGTTTTGTGAGAGCATGAGCCCTTAGCCTTGTTCCTCTTCATTTCGATTGAGCTCATTCACAGGTGGTGTTGCTCCTTCACCGACAATTGGCGGATCTTCAGATTCTAGCTGTTTCTTTGAGAATAGCGGTGGAGCTTCAGATTCAGAAAATGTATACAGTCTGGCTCCATTGTTTACTTCACCAGTTGCAATTTTGGCATTGCTATGTAGATCATATATGTTCACTGCATCTGGAGTGAATTCCACTCTCTTTCCGGTGCCAGAATGAGTGATCTGATAAACTGAAAGCAGGTTTACCGAAAGTTTTGGAACATGAAGCACATCTTCAAAGCTTCCGTGTAAAAGTTCCACTCTACCTTTTTCGGTGACCTCAATAGGTGAGTCATCTCCCATGAGGATGGGAGGTCCTTTGCATGCATCCAAAGAGGAATAGACTTCCTTTGTAGCAGCCATATGATGTGATGCACCAGAATCTATAATCCATGTATCAGGAGAAGAATTAATTGCAACTAAAGCATGAAAATGGTTACATTTCCCGTGTGGCGGATCCTCAGTTTTCTTCTTGGCGCCTTGAGGGATGTGGTCCCCAAGGTTGTGCTTCTGAAGGATTTCTGCCATTTGGTCAATTTGTTTCTTCATGCAAGAGGATTCTGGATGGAATCCTCTTTGACAGTAGGTGCATCTGTTTCCTTTCTTCCCTTTCTCATTTCTCGAGCCGGAGGAGTCATTGAAGGGCTTGGTGTACCCTTCCTTCTTTGGATGGGAATGTGCTTTTCCTTTGTCTTTTTGCTGTTGATTTTTCTGATTTGAATCATATCTGTGATTTTTATTGTGGCTGCCATCATGCACAGCAAGTGCATGTACTTTTGGAGGTTTGATTTTCCCCATGCCAATGATTTTATCTTGCTCAAAAATAAGGGACTCCATAAATTCTTTGAGAGAAGGCATAGTGTAGGTTTTACCTGTTGCGAGCCTTACTGAATGAAATGTAGACACAAAGACGGAGTATTCCGGTCCAAGCTTTGACATAATAGAGAGAACTTGGCGACTCTCCTCCTTGGATTTGTCAATTCCACAACCCTTGAGTTGTAGCAATAGATCATTATATTTGGTGAAGAAGTCTTGAATTCTGTCATAGTTCCGTGGATCCAATGATAGCAGCTCCACTTCGAGCAGATGTCCTTTCATCTCATCCTGTTTCCCATAGAGTTCTTCAACCTTTTTCCAAATCTCATTGGGAGTATTGCAGGTAGATAGATGAAACTGCAACTCTGGAGAGATGCACATGCATATGGATTCGTGGGCCTCATCCATACAGTTGAGGTACTTGGATTTCTCTATGGCTGAAGTGGGTTCCACTTCTGTAGCCATGGTAATCCTGTACAACCCTTTATGACGAAGGTATCGAGCCATTTGGTCCTTCCATTCATGATAGTTGTACGGTGTTAGGATCGATGCTTTGGGAAACTCCCTTTTTTCTGTCAATCTTCGATCTCCAAGCTGTAATACTTGCAAAATAAAGTACTGGTGCGCCTTTTATCTAGCAACCTGTGGGCTCTGATACCATGTAAATGTGTTAGAAAACCTGCACAGATGAATCTAGCTAGTAAAGGTTGAACACACAGCTTTGCAGAGCAAAAACACTAAAAGAAAATCGAAAGAAGAAAAGAATGATGCATTCAAAAATATGTTACAATGCTCATGATATAGCATCACTGGGTGAAAATCCCAAGGTAATGCACTATAGTGGTGATCAATGAGAAGACTCAACACCTACAACAAGTTCCGGAGATAACTAGTCAGTTGCGGAGTTAAAGAAGGAGCAAATCAAGGAGTAAATCATGCAAAAGGAATCTTGCATGCAATCCCATGCTCTAACTAAGAGTCCGCATGTAAGTGTGTAGTAGTTCCAACATGCAAAAGGAATCTTGCATGCAGTCACATGCTCTAACTAAGAGTCTGCATGTAGGTGTGTAGTAGTTCCAACAAATAGTGGTGTAATGTTGTATCTACGCTTTCAGCAAATTCAGCGTGCTCCCCCAGCGTTTCAGTTGTGGTTGACTCCTCCGCCAAGTTTGATGACGGGTTTGTTCTGATTGTTCAGTCAACGCATCAACGTCACCATCCAACCTATCTGCCGACGCCGCTTACTACTCTGGGGTTGACTTGAAGTGTATAAGCTCCTGTCTTGTCCCGTCCCTTTCCCACTCGTCTACCTCCCCGTCGTTTTCTTACCCTTCAACTTACCCCATTCTAACCTCCTCCCCCAGTCTCCCGTCCCTTGTCCGTTTCCTTTTAGAAGTAAAAATAATATATTCAATTTAATCTCGATAAATATTAGTAATATTATTAATAAAAATAATAACATTTATTTTTATTAATCATAATTTTCACATTAACTATAATAATAATATTTGTTTATATAAAAAGAATTTTAATAGTGATATTAATTTATTTTGTAATGATAATTATGATTGGTAATGTGTTAAATTGGTAGAGATTTACTTTACCTCTATCCTTTTTAGCTTTGAAGGTGAGTTCTATGAACAAATCTCCAGAATTTTCATGGGTTACTTGCTCTCTTCGATGGTTGCAAACCTTTTTATGGAAGATTTTGAATCCAAATCCTTGCCTTCTGCTCCTTTCAAGCCTAAGATTTGGAAAAGATTTGTGGATGATACCTTCATCAACTGGCCTCATAGTCATGAGAAGTTAGATATTTTCCTCCAGCCCCTGAATAATAGTCTAGCTCCATTGTGTTCACAATGGAAACTGAAATTAATGGTAGCACGTTCTTATCTCCATGAAATATTATGGCTTTTTTTCTCACCAGGTCTTTCAGATGAAAACCCACACAGATCAATATCTTCACACTAGCTCCCATCATTTTCAGGCTCAAAAGGTTGGTGTTCTCAACACATTGACCACTTGGGCTCTCAGGGTTTCAAATGATGAGCACTTGGAAAATGAGAAAACCCATATCCTTAGAGTCTTTGAGAATAATGGCTATAGTAAGCTCCAAGGTCTCAGATCTTTCTTAAATGTGAGCAAAGGTCTGAAACCAAGGAAAGACCCTAGGGATTTGGTTGGCAGTGTTCAACTTCTATATATCCAGGGTACTATTGACAAGATTGCTTGTATTTTAAGGAAACAAAAGATCTTTTCAACCTTTAGACCCTTGAACACCATTCATGGTTCTTTCCAATCTGTTAAAATCCGTTGGACCTAAAGAGCATCAAAGGTGTCTATTTGATCCCTTGTTCATGTGTGACCCCATACAGTAGGGAAATTGGTCGACCTATAAATCAGAGAAATCAAGAGCATGCTGCTGATATCGAGCATTGTAGGGCACAGTCCTTAGTTCTAGCTAAACATAATAAAAAGACAAAACACCACACTTGTTTGGAAGAGTCTAGGGTCATTACTAGGATTAACCATTGCCTTCACCGCAAGTTTAGGGAGGCCATCGAAAATAAAAAATAAAAAATGTCTCATATGTTGAATATGGATGATAGATGGAAAATTAACAGTTGTTGGATCCCATTTATTTTCTCCTAGAATTTTTCGTTCTTCTTAGTCTCTTCCCCTTTCTTTTCTGATCTCTCCTTTTTTTTAATTAATTAATTTTTTAATTATTCTAATTATAATTATAATTATTTTATTTTATTAATTAGTGATAGATGTTATTATTTATTTGATTCCTTTATTTAGTTTCATTTTATTTTTAATTGATTCCTTTGTTTTAGTTTCATTTTATACATTTTGAGTGGCCCTAATGTTTAAGAGCATGTGTTTCCTCCTAAGAGGTTAGAGGTTCAAAACCAGAGGGGGATAAAGTATGTACGTCTTCATAGACTTAACGATGGGGTCCCATACATCAATTTGGTGTCTCACTTGGTCTCGTCCCACAAACAAGGTTGTGTGATACACCAATTTGGTGTCTTGCTTGGTCCTTTGTCCCACATAGAAGGGGGTCTCATACGCCAATTTGGTGTGTGGCTTGGCAATCACCTTAAAATTGCATAATAATAATTTTTATTATTTTTCTTTTCTTATGTTAAGTTGGTTATCTAGTTATATTTTTAATTCTTTATTTAGTTTATTTATTTTATTTTAGTTTTATTATTATTATTATTATTATAATAATATATATGGAGTTATTTTCTTGATTATAATTGTATTAAAATAATTAGTGTTGGTTTTTTTTGTTTAATCATTCTTTAGAGATGGTTTCTAATAATATTAAGAATAGTTAAGGAAAATAATAATGTTTTTTATTAATTAGATATTAAATGTTAGGGAAATATTTTGGTTATTAGTAATTTTTCATTAAATAATATTTTATTAATTCTTTTTTATAATTAACGATATCTTAGTGTGTCCCTTGTCCCACAAACAAGGAGGCCTTATACACCAATTTGGTGTGTGACTTGGCTGTGACCTTAGAATTGGATAATAATAATAATAATTTTTATTCATTTTTTTTTTAAGTTAATTATTTCATTATATATTTTTTATTTTTTATTTTGTTTATTTGTTTTATTCTTGATTTATTTTATTTTATTTATTTTTATTATTTATTTATTTTATTTTCCTTAATTTATTTTTATATATATTTGGTTTTTTTGGAATTATTCTCTCCATTATAATTGTTTTTTAATAATTGGTATTGGTTTTTTTTTTTACTAGTTGGAGATGGTTTCTAATAATATTAAGAATTGTTAAGGAAAATAATAATGTTTTTATTAATTAAATATTAATTGTTTAAGAAAAACTTGGTTATTAGTAATTTTTCATTAAATAATATTTTATTAATTCTTTTTTATAATTAGCGATATCTTATCCTTCATTATTTAAAGTTCAATTTAATTATTTTTTCTTCTAACTTTCATTTAGACACATTTGTGTAGTATATATATCAGATGACATGGATAATATTCATCAAACGTCTTGATGATAAACCACACTTAGTGGTTAGAAACAGCTGGATTCAAGAATTCATAATGTGGTTTACTAAAAAAAATTATCCTGAAAAATTACTATAAATCACAGAAATTTACATTCTCAAATAAATTATCTATTTTTTTTTAAATCCAGATAACTTATTTTAATCACACACTGATTGTAACAGTGACATTATATCATAGTTACCAAATTCTACCATATTGCTCGAAATTTTTTCAGAAATTCGATTGTTCGATTCTATTCGTCGAATAATACCTCATTCGAAGTTCGGTGCAGGGCGAACAATGCACATTTCAATGAAATTTTGTTAGCAAGTTTTTAATGAAAATAACCTAGGGGTTAAGATCTATACGAAAAGTTATAGCGTCGATTCAAAGTTCAGTTTAGGATGTATACGAAAAGTTATATCGTCGAATCCAAATTCTGTTGAGATTTTCTGTTTTATTAAATTTGGCAAAAATCCCATGTATGTGACAATAATAGGATTAGTTGTTATATTAGCTCTAGTGTTTTTTGAGGAGGAGTTAATGCATCCTATATTTGTTGTGAGGGAATTTATGATTCAGTTTTATACTCCAGCTATAAGAAATGTAATCCCGTAGAGGATTGTGTGTGTGTAGAGAAAATAGGGTGAGCTGAGAGTATGTGTGAAGAATTAAAATTGTTGTAATCTCCTGTTGAATAATAAGATTGCCGATGCCTCTGTTCTGGTGGACGTAGCCCAGATTGGTTGGGTGAACCACGTTAAAATCTTTGTGTTATGGTTTTGTGATTTTGTATGTGCTGTGTATGTATGTTTATTTTTATTTCCGCTGCGCATTGTTTGGTCTAACAATTGGTATCAGAGCGGCGCAGCGGAAGCGTGGAGGGCCCATAACCTACAGGACTCTGGTTGTGGAGCTGGTACGTGTGACAGAGACGCGGAAAGTGAAGCTTTTTTGGTTGGCGTGGTTTTGGCTGGAACAACAGCGCCAATTTTGAGCTAAAGAAGGGGCTGGCATGGTTTATTCAGTAACAGTCGCGCCAATTGGCGCGGAAGTTCCAGGAACAGTCGCGCCAACGCGCCAGAAAGGGCTATTGGCGTGGAAACGAAAGGGTTAATCGCGCCAATTTCCTGCCTTGCACGGATTTTGTTTCAGGCGCGGGTCTTCCGCCGTCGAGGAGCGCCAGGCAGTTTATTTTGTTTCAGGCGCGGGTTTTCCGCTGTCGAGGAGTGCCAGGCAGTTTTTCCTTCTGGTAAACCTGCAAGTTTTTGTTTTTCTTTTCAAATTGTAATTACACGGTACGACAGAGGCATTTTATAGTATAAAGAAAAGGCATTTTTAATTTGGAATTGGAGATTCTGTTTGTTACAACATGGCAAAAACTCAAAGTGCTCGTTTTGAGATCGAGAAGTTCAATGGCAAAAATAACTTCGAAATCTGGAAAGTGAAGATGCATGATCTACTTGTGCAACAAGGCGTGGCGAAGGCGCTGTTGGGAAAATCCAAACAGCCTTACACCATGATAGATCATGAATGGAATGAATTGGATGGAAGAGCTCTGAGCGGTATTCGACTGTGTTTGGCGTATGATGTTTTGTTTAACATCGTGTCAGAGAAAACTACTGCTAGTTTGTGGACAAAGCTTGAGAAGCTGTACATGAAAAAGTCCTTAACCAATAGGATTCTTCTGAAGCGACAATTGTACAGTCTGCGCATGAAGGAAGGTACAGCTATTACTGATCACTTGAATGTCTTTAATACTCTCATGGTGCAATTAGAAAGTATAGAAGTAAAATTTGAATCAGAGGATAAAGCTATAACTTTATTATGCTCGTTGCCCGAGTGATGGGATCATTTTGTTACTTCTATAAGTCTAAGTATATCAGAAACCCTTGAATTTGATGATGTTGTTGGAGCTTTGTTGTCTGAAGAGACAAGGAAGAGGTCAAATTCTGAAACCTCTACATCAGAAGCAATGATTGCTAGAGGTCGTTCTAGAGAAAGATGCTCCGGTAAGCATAGCGACTCGCGTTCAAAATCAAAAGGGAAGAAGAGTAAGGTAAAGTGCTGGTTTTGTGGCAAATCGGGACATTTGAAGAAGGACTGTTGGAAGAGACAGCAAGCATCCAAAAAAGACTCTTCAATAGAGAAGAAAGAAGCAAACACGACAAATACATGTTCGGCATGCAAGACAGGTATGAGTGATGAAGTGTTATCAGTTGATTTGTCTAGTCATGATTAACATTGGCTGTTATATTCTGGTGCATCAAATCACATGTGTATTCATAGGGAATGGTTTAAAACTTATAAACCAATCAATGATGGAGTAGTTTACATGGGAAATGATGTCATATGTAACATTGTGGGAATTGGAACCATTCAGCTTAAAATGTTTGATGGGACAAATAAAATTTTAACTGATGTAAGACATGTACCTGAACTAAGGAAAAACCTCATTTCATTAGGAGTACTAGACACTAATGGATATAAAACCTTTATTCAAGGTGGAGTAATGAAAGTTTATAAACTAGTAATGAAAGCAAAGAAGGTTGGAAATCTTTTTCAGTTAGAAGGAAGAACAAAGTCAGATCATGTTTCTACAGTGTCTGAAAATGACAGTAATTCTATTCGTTTATGGCATCAAAGGTTGGGCCATATGAGCGAAAGAGGTTTAAAGATTTTATCTGATCGTAAGTTACTTCCTAATTTAAAGTCTGATAAGTTAGATTTCTGCAAACATTGTCTGTTTGGGAAACAAAGCAAGCAGAAGTTTAAAACTGGAAAACATACTAGTAAGGGAATCCTTGATTATATCCATTTTGATGTTTGGGGTCCATCTCCTACAACCTCATATGGAGGTTCGTCATATTTTGTATCTTTTATTGATGATTTCTCTAGAAAAGTGTGGGTCTACATGTTAAAGAAGAAGTCTGATGTGTTTACAGTTTTCAAACAGTTTAGAGCATTAGTTGAAAACATCACTGGAAGAACTATTAAATGTTTAAGAACTGACAATGGTGGTGAGTTTACTTCAAAGGAATTTGATAATTATTGCAAGGAAGTTGGGATTGAAAGACATAAAACCACTGTGTATACTCCTCAGCAAAATGGAGTTGTTGAACGCATGAACATGACTCTTTTAGAGAGAGCAAGAAGTATGCTGAGTAACGCCAATTTGCAGAAGGAATTGTGGACAGAAGCGGTTGCTACAGCTTGCTATTTGATAAATCGATCACCATCAACTGCAATAGGATGCAAAATTCCTCAAGAGGTATGGAAAGGTCATCCTTGTGATTATTCTAAACTGAAAATTTTTGGTTGTGATGCATATGCTCTAGTTCCAAAACATCAACGTTCTAAATTAGATCCTAAATCAAAAAGATATATCTTTGTTGGATATGGTGATGGGACTAAGGGATACAGATTGTGGGATCCTACTACTCACAAGATCATCATTAACAAAGATGTTAAATTTAATGAATCCTCACTTGAAAGTTCAGATGTAGATGATAAATTGAAACAGGATAATGTATCTAAGCTTCAACACATTCAGTTTGAAACCAGTTCAAATATTGATGATGATCAAGATGAACATGGTTCAGATGCTAGTCATGAACAAGTTTCAGATGTAGATCATGAACAAGTTTCAGATGTAGATCATGAACATGTTTCAGATGCAGATCATGAAGAAGTTCCTACAGATAATAATTAGCAAATTGTGGAAGTACCAGAAACATCTTTAAGGAGGTCCACGAGAATTAAATGTCCTCCTAGAAGGTATGATGATTATGTTACTTCAGTTCCTTTAACCACTAACGATGATGAACCTTTGTGCTATCAGGAAGCTGTAGAAGGTTCTAAAAGTGAAAAGTGGAAAGAAGCTATGAAGGACGAGATGATGGCATTAGACAAGAATGACACATGGGATCTGGTAGAACTTCCTAAAGATAGAAAAACTGTGGGATGTAAATGGGTGTACAAATTGAAAAGGGGTGTTGATGGTTCAAAGGACAGGTACAAAGCAAGGCTGGTCACGAAAGGTTTTTCTCAGAAAGCAGGCATTGATTTTCATGAGATATTTTCACCAGTTGTAAAAATTGTTTCAATTCAAATTGTATTAGCATTAGTTGCCTTACTTGATTTAGAATTACAACAACTAGATGTTAAAACTAAATATTTACATGGAGATTTAGATCAGGAGATTTACATGGAACAATCGGAAGGGTTTGTTCAAGATCGCAACAAGAAATTTGTCTGCAGGCTCAAGAAATCATTGTATGGTCTGAAGCAATCGCCTCGACAATGGTACAAGAAATTTGATTCTTTCATGTTGAGTCAAAATTATATAAGAAGTGAATATGATCATTGTGTTTACTTTAAGAAATTAAGTAATGGCATGTTCATTATCTTAGTGTTGTATGTTGACGATATGCTTTTAGCAAGCAAAAGCATAGTAGAGATCAACAAGTTAAAGGCTCAGATGGCTAGGACGTTTGATATGAAAGATCTGGGAGCAGCAAGACAAATTTTGGGCATGGAGATTTTCAGAGACAGGAGCAATGGTAAGCTGTGGCTATCACAACAGAAGTATATTGAGAAAATATTCTTGAGGTTTGGTATGAACAATGTGAAGCCTGTTTCAGTCACTTTAGCTTCCCATTTTAATCTTTCTTCAAGTTTATGTCCTAATACAAATGAAGAAAAGGAATATATGTCTCGAATTCCATATGCCAATGTAGTAGGTTGTTTAATGTATGCGATGGTTTGTATTCGACCAGATATTTCACATGCCGTTGTGGTTGTCAGCAGGTATATGGAAAATCCGGGAAAAGAACACTCGTTAGCAGTGAAATGGGTGCTTCGGTATTTGAGAGGCACAAGTGATTATTGTATCACTTATAACAGAAGTAGTGAATTTGTTTGCGGGTATGTTGATTCCGATTTTGCAGGTGATTTGGATAAGAGAAGGTCAACTTCAAGGTATGTCTTTACTCTTGCAGGTGGAGCTATTAGCTGGATGTCAAAGCTACAGAATATTGTTGCTTTATCCACTACTGAAGCAGAATACATAGCTGCTCCGCATGCTTGCAAAGAAGTGGTTTGGTTGAAATGTTTGATTGGTGAGTTTGGTAGGTTACAGGACAACATCAAGTTATTTTGGGATAGTCAAAGTGAAATTCATTTGGCTAAGAATCCGACCTATCATAGTAAATCTAAGCATATACCTATCAAGTACCATTTTGTAAGACAGGTTATCACTGAAAGGGGTGTTTCTCTTGAAAAAGTGCATACGAAGGAAAACTGTGCAGACATGTTCACGAAACCAGTTTTGTTAGAGAAGCTACGTTGGTGTCTGGCTTCTCTTGGCTTGTAGAAAAGATAAAAATAATAAATGAACAGGGTATCAGGCTAATTGTTGTCAAGGTGGAGATTGTTGAGATTTTCTGTTTTATTAAATTTGGAAAAAATCTCATGTATGTGACAACAATAGGATTAGTTGCTATATTAGCTCCAGTATTTTTTGAGTAGGAGTTAATGCATCCTATATTTGTTGTGAAGGAATTTATGATTCAGTTTTCTACTCCAGCTATAAGAAATGTAATCCCGTAGAGGATTCTGTGTGTGTAGAGAAAATAGGGTGAGCTGAGAGTATGTGTGAAGAATTAAAATTGTTGTAATCTCCTGCTGAATAATAAGATTGCCGATGCCTCTATTCTGGTGGACGTAGCCCAGATTGGTTGGGTGAACCACGTTAAAATCTATGTGTTATGGTTTTGTGATTTTGTATGTGCGGTGTATGTATGTTTATTTTTATTTCTGATGCGCATTGTTTAGTCTAACAAATTCGGTGCAGTACTCAATGATATAGAGAAAACAATGCACATTTAAATGAAATTTTGGAGGCAAGCTTTTATGGAAATTCATATTAATATAGATCAGGCTTGGGATGTATATCGAAATTTATAAGGCAATGTACCCTATTTTCTTGATCTCATGCTATCTATCTTGACATCACCCTTCTTATTGTTTGATTTTTGGCTAATTATGCTTTCTTTCCAGCCGTATTTATATCTCGACAATTCATTCATTCTGTTTTTAGGGAAATCTACCTATTTCTAGAATAGATAAGAAAGTTCTGGAATATGTTAGGGGCTATGATATAAATAGGTTAATAGAGAAAGCATGTTTGCAAAGGAAAGTATTGATGTAGGTGTTATTTGTAATGTATAAATTAATAATAATTTAAATAAAAAAAATTATGATTTTTTTGAACAAGTATAAAATTGTAAAGCTTATTTTATTATAATATAAAGAATAAAGAATGTTAGTAATATCAAATGTATGATAATATGGAATTTGTATGGTTATTTGTAATATGAAATTTGTATAAAAATTTAGTTTATTTAATATCAAATTAAATTACATAATTTGTTATAAATAAATACAAAAATTTCCATATTTTGTTATCTTAAATGTAAAACTATAATTTTTATTACTGTATATAATTTTATTTGTAATAAATAATTTTTAATAAATTTTTTGGAGATCGTCAAAATTATAATTTTCCTATTTCAATTTTTAAAAATATTGTAAAAGTAATATATTTGAATAGTGGTAAGAAGTATACTTCCAAATTTTGTCCCTATTATCTAATTATCAAATTCAAATTTGTATTAGTAAAATTGAAATACCACTTAAAAAAGCCAAATCCTGTTAACATAATAAACCATGCATAAATCAATTCTCGAACTCATCTCAGATCAGCTTAATGTAAAAGTCTCTCCTCACGGACATGAGTGTCACTGTCAATGCTACTACATAGTATCCAGCCAAAGGTATTTATGATCTGAACTATAATGATTCGAACAGCTAACCTATCTTTATCGTGTGAGAAAACAGGTTAATATCATGTTAAAAGAAAATTCTGGAAACCTTGCATCCAATCCTATAACGGGTTCAACCTACAAAAACTTTAACCAATTCTGTGACATTCGCCTAAAAAAAGCATTTTCTTGTTCATTGATGCCTGCAAACGCGAGCACTTCTCCAAATTTTACCCGGTCTGCAAAAGAATCCATACGGTGGAGAGCAATGACGATCTGTTTTACAAACGCATAATCCATCGAAAGCACATCTGTCTCGCCATCTCTGAACTGTGGCCCATTTCCATTTGCCCAACACAGCATCCGACCACTCGCTTGAGAAGAACCCAAATGGATCAAATCTCTGCTTTACCTCCAAGAATTTTGCAAGGCTCACAGCTCTTTGAATAGTTCCATCGAATGTAAACACTCGATTCTTCGCCCAGTGTGGCCTTCCACCATATTTTTGCAGAAGCAGCTGCTCAATCTCTTCCATCACATCTTCATTCCACCTGGGGGCATTCGGTTGACGAGAGCGATAGTAGAAGAATTCTATATCGACAGTGTCCTCCTTAAAGCCCAAGTAGGCCTCCGATTTCTTAATAAAACGCATCAGAAAACCTCCGTAGTAGTCTATCCCACAAAATGCCTTAGGGTTTAGGTCACGGAGGAGCTTGATGTCTTCAATAGCTCTGGTGATACTGGAAAGAGGAATGGCGATGGAAGTGGGGAAGAAAAAGCTCCCGTTCACTCTCGAATCCCACCCGCAGATGATATCATTTGCCCTCAAATGATTTGCATTAGCCAGGCATATGTTTGCCTTGTGATTATGGTCAGTCTTGGGGTCAGACTGGCATCCAGAGGAGGACTGCATGTAGTTGTTATATCCCACGACGGGGTATCCCGTGAACTTGATCCCATCGTTCAGGAATCCACCTCCTGCATGCATTGTCTGGCTCAGTCCGGTACTCGATATCTGGCAGAGCTTGCTCACGTTCTTGGTTGCTTGTATCTGTTCCTCTGCAATCGTAATAAACTATATCAATTTGTAGAGTGAATCTTAGGGTTCGTTAATACAAAAAAAATATATATATATAGAATACAAAATTCATGTAGTATGGATCCAGAGGTCCATTTATACTTAAAATAGACAACAGAAGCGAAAGCTCAAGAGAGTTGCAGACAGATAAATGGCAATTTTATCGCCCATCGAATCGATAATGCTGTCAAAAATGCACCCCTCCCTGCAAACAAATATGTAGGTGAATAACTGTTGTTATTTGCCTCCTGGTGGGTGTTGGTCTGCAGGCCCGGTTGATCGATTGATTGATCTTTCCCTCCCGAGGAATACACTAAACCATAAAGAAACATGCTAGGTTTTCCCGCCTTGTCCAAAATAAGTATCCGTGCACGCCTAACTCACTCCGTCCCTTTCACCATGCCAGGTTTGGAATTTCTTAAGACTCTGATGCTAGTATAGAGTCTTATGTTCGTGGTCGTGATCGTCATAGAGAGCCAGATGTTCGGTATATAGATCGAGATTCTGATGTTGAGAACATATATTATTGTAGCTCGTAGGGTAAAGATGGCTATACTGGAAGCTCCGGGCTACATCCCTTGAAAATGGTGGTGAATGGGGTGATAATGAGATGAAACTATCGGACAATTTTATAGCCATGATGAATGGCCAGAGTTACTTAGATCCGTGAAAAGTTGAATGGGTGATAATGAGTAGAAACTAAATTTGATTATAAATTCCAGAAATATTTTAGTATTAACCAGCTAAGTTAATTATTCTATTTTACTTTCATATTAGATTTCAAAATATACTTAAAATTGGCAATCAACATAATTGGGATAAAATTCTAAAATAGAAATTTATTAAATTCTAAAATAGAAATTTATAATAAAGCTCAGACTTTTTTTAAAAATATTACTAACATGTAAAATGGTTAGTTATATTTTTATAAAAAAATTTAAATCTTATAAAAATATTCCAAATTTTAATAATTTTATATAATATTTATATAATTTTGATTATTTTTAAGATTATATATATATATATATATATATATATATATATTTATTTATTTATTTATATATTTATTTCAAGTTAAATAAATTAAATATGAATTTTTTTGAAAAAAAATGAAAATTAGCCAACACTACATTTTCATATTTTCAAAAATTTGACATTAAAACACATAATAAATTATTTTTATTGCTTTTTCATCCCATCATGGCATGAGAATAATGGATGAAAATGCTTTTTCAACCTATAAACTAATGATTAATTTTATTGATTTTTCATTGTCTGCTGGATGAGAAAAAAAGGATGAGAATGCCTTTTCAACCGGATAAGAAAAGGATAATAAAGGCAATCCTGCACAAAGCTTAATATTGGCTGTAAAACCACTACATTTCAGCATGGAATTTACCAAGGCACTAAAACTAAAAGGATTAGATTGACGAATGTTCCATTTTTTCCTTCCTGCAATTCGAGCTGATAAACTGACAATAAGAAAAGATGGAATGGGCTCGCTTTGAATTTGCAATGAACATGTGCAGTGACCTTAGATTCTAACATTAACCCACAAAAAAATTAGCAAAAGAAGTGGAGTTTTTGAACCTGGATTCAAATCCGATCTGTACTCGATGCTTCTCTTGTATTTAAAATGAAATTCTTCAAATAAGTTTCCCAAAGAACAATTAGGATCTATCAGGCAAAATAAGTTTCCTACCTAACAACAATTGAGTCAAAAGAAGGGTGAAAAATAACCTATACCCCAGTGGGATTACCTATTTGTCTGCTCTGAACGATAGTCTGCACGGTCTGCGGTCGGAAGAGAATCTGTAGGTTTTTTCCCTCTCCCGGAACCGAAACGGGAACCCGGTCATCTATCCTGTAAACGACCCGACGAAGAGAAGGATACCACGTAATGTCCCCAAACTCGTGCCCTCGGGCAAAAGGTACGACCGCAGCTGGGAGATCCAAATCGTCTCTCAACTTGAGAATAACCGACCGTTTGAACATCGTCTCAACTGCAAACGTGATCCGAGAAATGGCTCCCAGCACCCCGAGAGAGATCTTTGCAGCCTTCAGATCCTCGTCATTTTGCGTCAGTCTGACCAGCTTCGCATAACCCTCGTAGGGCGGCGCGGGAACCACCAAGCTCATCGCCACCACATATTCAAAAACTCCGCTGCCCTTTCCCCAGAGCCCGCTACCGTGAGCCGCCGTGCTCACGACGCCGGCCATGGAAACTGCGTCCCAGTAAGTAGTATGCGGCAGGGTCAACCCTTTCGCGGCCAGACGTTTAATTAGGTCTTTCAATTGAACTCCGGCATCGACTGTAACGGTCATGGAGCTCTTGTTCACCCTGATTCTTGAATTGAAGTCCCTAGTACTGATGAGAACTCCGGCATTGCCACCCGGGCAGGCAAACCGGTTAAAAGTATGAGACCCGACGCTCATAACTTTTATCTTTCGCCCTTCCCTCACAGCGCCTGCTACCGCCTCGATAAGCTCCTTCTCGCTTCTCGGGTACACAACTCTTTCGGCCTTGCAGACCTTCCGATCCTGCCATGACCCTCTAAAATTCGTTATGTCACAGCTTCTGAAGCTGCATGTGACCGTTGGAGCCGAACAAGCAGCAGCCACAGAGACCTGTATGGCGCTCAAAACGAGTACCCAGTACCCTATAATCCCGAACCTCATTATTGAATTCTTGCAGCAAACAATTGGAAGCCGGGATACTTTTAATATCGGTTAGAACCAGCACAATCATGCAAATAAATCTAACAAAGATTGCAAAATTTCACGCTGAGAGAGATCGAACAGCTCCATTGCCATTAATAATGATTCGAGAATTCCTGTTGTAAATTGCGTAATCTTCGTGTGTAATGATAATAGTTTCGGGGTGCTATTACCTTCACGGAATGGCATCATCGGTGGAAAAACGTACGGGGAGTTCGACTTTTTCAGAGCTTTATCGAATAGTGTGCCAACGACGCCTGGTTTTACTGTGGGTCGCATGTTAAATTGAATGATGTAGGTTGGTGATTCCATTATGGCCTCCACAGCAGAAACAGCAGGTTGGAGAAGACTAGTGTGACATTCACTCTTTTTCTTGCAATGTTCTGGATGCTTTTATTATATTTAAACTCGGGATGCGGGACTGAAGATGGATTCATAACTCTCCTTGAAAATTATAGTTCTGTTCTCTGTCGGCTGAAATTGCTTACTTAAATACTGTATTTAGGTCTAGGAAGGCACATCATCATGATGAATTCAGTAATCACCAATTAAATCCGTTTCAATTCAGTAATCGTTGATTACTTCCAAGTTGTTTTTTCAGAGAGAAAAAACGATATGTATTATATTAAGAAGATATAAATATCAGATACATAGATTTCGGTAACATAACCATATGGATCCAGCAGCTTTGATAGATTGCCCCCAGATTGGTTCAATACATGATGTGAGAAATGAAAACATATATGTAGCTTGCGAACTTGACAAAAATGGAGTGAAAGATATGTAAATAGAAGCTATCGATTTGAGAAGCCCGGCTATTCCTCAGGGGGCATGAGCGCCGATATAGAAGTGAGGATGGAAGAAATAGGCAGAGAGCAGCCTTGAAAAATTTTGTTGTTGCGCCATTTCCAAAGGTGCCAGCATGTGAGAATAAGGATAGCATGCCGAGAAGGACATTGAGAGCACCACCAGGCAAAAGCATCCTGCACCGAAACGAAAGAGCGTGGCTGAAAACCATACAAGAGTGAGAGATCATACCATATTGCAGAGGTACTTCCAAGTTGTTTTTAGTGTGTGTTTTTTGAAAATTTTCACATGGGTTTTTCTGGTTTAATTTTTTTAAAATTTGATTAACATTTATTGAAATCACAAGTATGGGCAACCTGTGCACAATCCAAGTGCTCTTTTTCAAGGCGCTGAATTGATATATAAAGTCAAAAAACTAGTTTAAATAACACAAATCATGATTGAACTTCAATTTTTTCTACCAAAATTCCCACACCAGAAAGTCCAAAAAATCATATTAAAACCAATTCCTATTAAATCTATATAAAAAACACCAGAATTATTATTAACACATTTTTTATTAAACATGATTTAATTTTAATTATGAAATGTCTCTTGCGTAAATAATTTTTTTATTTAAATAATAATTTTTTATTATTTGAAATCAAAACTCTTAAAATACTAAAATTATAGAAAATTCAATTATGAACAATTTTCAAAAACAAAATATATAAAAAAAGCATCTCAACGTGTATTATGATTGCAATCATCAATAAAAAGGAAACAGGTTCCGTTCCAAAATCTAGAATTGCACTAAGGCGGCCTTTTTCTAAAAAAAAGATGTTCCGGAATTTGTGGTTGCCATTAAAACGGTCATTTTTTTTGGAAATGCTCCATGAATTTCATCAGCTCCCTGTCAATTGATAACATCACAGCGTTGGAATTTGAACATTCTTAGAATGAGTGCATGGTACACTTTATTCTCAGATGATAATCTTTTCACAAGATGATTCCAACTGTCTCAACTGAATGATTCCTCTGGTTGACATTAAAGCGGGCTTTCTCCAAAGAAAATATGTTCCGGAATTTAGAGTTGCCATTCGAACGGTCAGTTTTTGAAAAAATCCATGAATTCCATCGGTTCCCCGTGAATTGACCATAATCACAGCGTTGGAATTTGAACATTCGTCCGAATGAGTGCATGGTACATGGTAAATTTACTGTCCGATACTAATATTTTCAGAAGATGATCCCAAAAGTCTAAACTAATGATTCGTTCAAGGAAATGATCGTATCTCACTTAAGTTGGGTAAGATGCCCGTTAAGATACTTGATTTTAATTTTCCCCTCCTAAAGTTGATAAGCTAAATATATCATTATAGTTGTACTGTTTTATATCACGTCTTTTTATTAACATTTGCTTGGTTTGATGACATTATGATGTTGTAATGTTTTATGGTTCCATGAGATGTAATATTTTTAAAGATACGAATATTTATTAATCTAGTTTTTCTGGGCAAAAATTATATTCAAAAGAATTTGATTTAGTATTTAATATATGGAAATTTAAATATAATTATGATTATTTATTTATAACTAATTTATTATTATTTAATATTTAATAAATATATTTTTAAAATAGGTTTGTATTTAACTTTGAAGAAATAAGATGCAATACTTTTAAAAATATATTTTTAATAATTTTTATTTTATTTTTTTATTTTTTATTGAAATTTTGAAGTGAAAAAATTAAACCATATTCAATGAAATTTAATATATCAAAATTTGAATATAACTATATTTATTATATATAATTAATTTGTTATTATTTGACAGGTAATGAAGTTAATGGTTTTTTTTTTAAATATTATTTTTAATTATAGAAACAAAAGTTATAATGTCTTAAATGTAGAATTTAGTGGATAACTAAATTTAAAAATCATAAATAATTAAGAGTTTTATTTGACATTATTAAACATTTCTTTCCCTAACTTATCTCTGAATCCGTTGTTGAATCTATGGGGTTATCATTAACTAAACTTAAATCGAACAATGGTAAACTTATTCCCTAGGCAATAGTTTCACAAAACCACATTTTGGTTTATTTGGGTAGATTTTGTCAGACACATACATGGTGTACGTATAGTATGAATGATAAGCATGAGAGTACATCTATTATTGACATGATATACATTTATAGTACATGGTGTGACCCTTGGATTCATATTCCAAGTGGTTTCTTGGACTCCTTTTGGCTATTCAGCTTCCACACCAATCCTTAGATGATTAGGTGTCCAACATTCCCCCCCTTAATCGGAAGGGTTATGTATGAGTCCAAGAAGAGAGTTGTAATACAAAATGTGCAAAAAATGCATGGCAACACTAGGTTGAATGTGCTCTCTAAAATGTTGGTATCAAGGGAGGTGGTTTAAGGATGACCACCAACATTGGAATGCTTAGTGTAGTTCCTAGAACTCTTCCACTTCTGGTAAGAAGCTGAGGTCTTTTGCTAGAGGAAGTGCTCCTGTTGTTTTGAAGAGGGAAACCTTCAGCCATAAACGGGAGGTCTCACCCCGCATAAAAAGGGAGAACCTCAACCTGGAAAGGGAGGTCTCAACCTGTGATGGTTTAAGGATTACCACCAACTCTGGAATGCTTAATGCAGTTCATCGAATTCTTCCAAGTCTGGCAAGAAGCTGAAGTCTTATGCTAGAGGAAGTGTCCCCAATTCTGTGAAGAGGAATCACCAACTGAACGCATGCTCAAGGGCATCTTTGTCTCTAGCTACAACTCTGAATCTAGTATGGAAGGTTATGGCTCATGCTCGCTTGATGTGGCTTTGAAGCTTGTATATGACCATCACTTCCCCCCCCTGTTAGATACAATGTGAGATGATGGAGAAAACTCAATTGCAAGACTTTTCAATACTATAGAACAAGTTCTGACATATGACTGAAATATCTTCTTGGCTATTGAAGCCTATTGTCAAGAAGCGGTCCATCCAAGATGAATCTTTGGTCTTGTAGGAGACTTATTTTTGAAGCATCTATTTGAAGAATGAGTATGCTGACCACAATGCTTGCACGGATGAAGATCAAAATAATGATCTTTCATATGGCCAACTCAATCACAATGTTGGCATTTAACAACTTTTGACTGTGAATGTGAAGGAGCAGAATTTGGAACAAGGGAAGGTGAAATCTCATGAAGAAACCCTGCACTCTGAAATTTGACGGGCTTGGAATAGTCTGGAATATGAAAGGACACATCATTGTCATATCCAAGTGCAGTTTTGTGCTTGTTATGGGCAATCTCTTCCTAAGGTCTGATCACTGACTTGGGAAGTGCAGACTAGACTTCTGCATCTGCATGTAGCTTTGCTGCTTCATTGGACACTAGATGTGAATCAATTACAACATTATTGGTTTGTTGCTTATGGGAGTTTGTTTCAATGTTCTGAACAGAGACAAGTTGATAATGATGACTCCACTATTGTAATTCTGCTCGCTGAAGCTGAGATTCAAGCTCCAAAAAGTCTATTTTTCCTGTGTATTTTGTAGACAAGTTTTAATATCACAGAGAGTGTTATTGTTGATTTTCATTGTATCATGATCAGTGGAATGTATTAGAGTTTTCAAGAACTTTAATACCTCAGTAATTTTGGCCAGTTTTTTAACAACTCAAGATTATGAAATGAAGGGTCTCAACTTCTCAATGGTGCATATATTGAACATAATTCATTACATGTGATAGTGCCAACACTGATAAAGGCAATGATAACCAATAAACTAGTTCAGACTAATAAAGATAACCTTCTTGTGATTCTTTAAAAGTTACCTTTTAACATTGAAGTTCAGACTAATAAAGATAACCTTCTTGTGATTCTTTAAAAGTTACCTTTTAACATTGAAGTGCACATTCCTCTTAGGAAAGCCTTCACATCTTTTATTAACAACTAGTGGATAACAGATCAATTATATTGATATGTGGCATCGCTATAAACAACGCAACTTTATAAATGATAACAACAATATCAACAACCCATAGAGAATGAAGTAGCACGCATAAAAAATTCAATGTGTGTATACCACACATTCTCACATACCAAGCTCGAGTCAAGGGTAATATTGTCCCACTCCTTGCTCTTTTTCTCCTATGGGTCTAGGCTTCTCATGCAAGCAAATGATTTCGAGCATTGTTTGGCTCTAAATCCATCATTGTTACATTGAAAGAAATTCGAGAGTACGACTTATTCGTTAAACCGACCAACTACAATGGTGGGTTAATTCAGATTTAATAATCTCGTTAGCTAATTCAACTCTAACCCATGATGGGAAAAATATTAAGTAACGAAGAGTTAATTATTGAAACATTTTATTATATTATTATTTGATCCTAATTATTTTATTAGGAACAATTTGTTTCTGATTTATAATAAGATATATTTTTATTCATATTAAAGCATTATGAGTATTGAGATGTTAATTTTTTTTAATAAAAAATGAAATTTTTAACTAAATAATGAAGTCCTTGTGAAGTGGATGTTATGTTTTTAAAAAAATGTTATAAATTTATATATAAAATGGAACAGTTAGGTTATATCTTTTTCAAAATGTGTATACATAAATGAATAGTAGTCTTGGTTTTTACTACTTTATTTTATTTTGATTGAGGAATATTTTTGCATATCATGATTTTAAAATGGATGGTTATTGTCTTTGAATCCATTTGTCCCAAATATACTTAGATTTACTTCATGATTGTGTAGTTAGAACTTTCATGCAAAATAAAATTTAGTATTATTGGTATTGGTAGTTCTATATTTTAAAAGAAAAAATTGTTTCAACTAGGGATTTCAATTTGGACTTTTATTTATAGGGCCATAGGCACTAATAATTAGATTTAAATGATAATTAGTTTAATTTTAATAAATAAAATACAAATTTTAAAATTGATAATAAGAAAAATTGTTATATATATATATATATATATATATATATATATATATATATATCTATATATATATATATATATATATATATATATATATATAAACTTGTATGTTTAATAAAATTAAAATAGGTTGTTTTAAAATTTATGTGGGATTAAGATATGATGTAACATAGACCAAAGAGGATTATTTTAGCCATATAAGAGACTTCATGGCGACTCAAAAGTAGGGCAATCTCGATCAAAGAAGGCGATCAAAAACATGCTTTTTCCATCAATATGCTAATTGCACAAGGAACTATAATTCTATATGGGACATTGAATCAATCTCTGGGGTCAGAGTGCATTCCACTTTGATGATCTTGAGGGAGGTAGTCATATATTTTTGGGGCATGCTCTCGACTTGTGAGGGAGTCAATATTGAGGACCAATTATGGGGGATTGAGAATTATCCCACTATGTTTATGGACTCTACAAATGTTTCACCTTTTTTGCCCTATCACTATGGATGAAATTCTTCTGGTCCTCAAGTATTTTGCGAAGGAAAAGAAGTCTCAGTCCAGACGACTCGATTATGGAGTTGTTTTTACATTTCTTTGGGTTGATGGGACAAGATCTCCTGGATATGGTTGAGGAATACCGCACAACTAGAAGCATAATAGAGGCTATAAACTCCATTTTTTTAGCTCTCATTCCCAAGGCCTCACATCCACACACCTTATTGAACTATAGGTCGATTTCCCTCTATAATATTACCTATAAAATGATATCCAAAATCGTTGTTGTTCATATCAAGGCCACTCTTACCGACCGGATGATTCACGAAGCTATTACCATTGCCCATGAGTGCATACATTCGATTTATACTAAAAAGTTGGATGCCCTCGATATGAAATTACATCTTCAGAAGGCCTATGACTAGGTTGAATGAACCTTTCTTCGTTGAATTCATACTAAAATTGGACTCTCGGTGCACAATGTGGAATGGATCATGGCTCACCTTATCTCGGTAAGTTTTGTTGTTTTGATTAATGGTTTTCCTTCGTACTTTTTTAGGGCTTGCAGGGGATTATGATAGGGTTGCTCCTTATCACCACTTCTCTTCATACTAGTCATGGATGGTTTAAGCTTGAAGATTCGAGAGGCTATACCACTAGATACCTTTAGAGGACTCACGTTGCCTCATAGAGTTTCGATATCACATATGTTCTTCGTTGATGATGTTCTCACGTTTGGAATAATCTTGCGATCTCAATGCACTGTATTACATTCAATACTAATGAGACATGGAGCAAAATATGGTCTGGTAGAAAATGGTTGTAAGTCAACCCTTAGTTACTCTAATGGTGATAAGGAGGAGCTTGAATTCATATTTGGGATTTTTGGAGTTGACATAAAAAAAATGGAGGATGGGTTAACCTACCTAGGATTTAGATTGAAGCTGAATAAATATAGAGTTGGCTAGTGGACTTGGCTTTTGGATAAATTCCATAACATATTGAATATATGGAATCACAGGTGGATCACATTGGGGGGAATATATGCTCTTATTCAGTTAGTTCTACAACAATTATCAATATATTGGACACATTTGTTTTCTCTTCTAGTGTCTCTTGTAAAGAAGATTCAGTTTATTGTGACGTGATTCCTTTGGTCTCGTACTGGTGATATACAAAATTTTCATTTGGTAAATTGGGAAGCAATTACAAAGGATAAGGATAGTGGTGGTTGGGGTTTATTAGAATTGTGGGTTTTTGGTTGGGCTCTTCTCATTAAATCCCTCTGGTGGGCACTTTATGGCAAGGGACTATGGAAGAATATTATTAAGGTGAAACACATGAAGCGAAAGGTTGTTATGGAATGGTTTAGAAGGGGAGGGATTGGTGTTAGATCAGGCTCTTATATTTGGTTTAGCTTCTACAAATTCAAAAGATGGTTTTTACATATGCTCTAGTGGTCCTTTGGAAAAGGGAACCAAATTCTGATTGGTATAGATTCTATGATAGGTGTTTGCTCCTCTAACTACCTCCTGCAGGGATTAGATAATATTCTTCATGCCAGAGGTATTTCCTTTATGGACTAGGTTATTAGTCAATGGAGAGGCTATTATCCAATTTGGAAGGACGTGATGGAAATTGGCATGTGTGGTGAATATACAATAGCTTGGCAACAATATATTCAGAGTCTATTCTTGGTTTGTCTATGTCAGAATGAGAACGGGGATTCACTTAGATGGTACAGGAAATTACAACATGGATTTATGGTGGTCTTGGAAGTATACATGTATATCCTATCCTCATACCCTTGACTAGCTCAGGTCAGTTTCAGAAAGTTTGGAAATGGAAAGTGCCCTTTAAGATCATATTTTTTGTTTGGTTAGTCTATCATAATAAGATCCTCACCTGGCACAACCTGTGCAAAAAGGTCTTCCAAGGACTAGAATGGTGCCCATTTTGTAGGAAATCACTGGAATCAACTCTTCATAATTTTTTGCAGTGCTCATTGACCTTGCAGATGTGGACTCAATTTTTGTTGGTATTACTTTCTGACAATTCACCACATTGGAACTATGTTCAAATGGTGGGTATGCATCCATGGGAAGCATAACCCTGTACCATTATACATATTTTGGGAGCTCTCGTATGCGAGAAACTTGTGTATCTTTTAGAGGACTCCTACAAATGTTCCCAGGATATGTTCCTATATTTTTGCATGACTTAATACACAGGGGAACCTATGACATATTGTCAAAGCATTGGGATTAAGACCGAGTCACACTCAAATACATTTTCCAGCAGGTTTATTTAACAATCTCACTCAGGGAGGCATCTGTGGTTTCCGTGTGTGGCTTAGAATTTTATCTCAATCACATTATAAAATTTTCCACAGTGGAGGACCTCATACCAACACTAGAGAATCAATCATGACACTTTGGGGACTATTAGGGTTTTTTAAGAGACTATAGTTGGATCACATCTTCATTTATGGGGATTTAAAGGCTCCCATCGACAAGATCTTGGGCCAAACCAATTTCACGCCCCCTAATCTAAGTTGTTGGTTGGATTGTATATATACCAGGAATCAAACACTGTGGTGTATGGTTTATCAAAATAAGGACTTCATGTTGCTCTGGGAATCCTATACTATATATATATTACGGATGGTACTACTAGGGAGGAAGGTGTGTTGCCTCTCTTATAACTAGTTGTTTCATTTTTTTTTGCTATGACTCTTTAGACTGCTTTTTATCTAAGTTGAATCTCTAATAAATTATTTTTTTATGGTTTTTTGAACTTAAGGGACTATAAAGATATATATGTTTTTTTTTTTTTTTTAAGGGGATGGGGACATTTTTCCTGAGTTGTGCATTATTTTTTAGATGTTTGAGATCCCCTCCTATCCTTCAGATATTCCTAATGAGATTCCTTGGGAAACAAATATCCAATAATGTATGTTACAAAGGTGCACGACTCATTATTCAAAATTGAAGAACGATCTTCGGAGGTTGGAGCTCCCTACAGAGAGTTGGGAAAAATTTAAAATAGTTTTCCACTCTCTAAGTACATTTCTTGATATTTATAGGAACTTTGGGCCAACAACTGATGGATTTATAGATATGATGAGGCATAGAAAGGAAACAGTGATGGATCCTGATAAATGGGTCGACGTAAATAGGAGGGTTACAAAAGCACATGCCAAATCTATGTTTAATTTCAAAGAAGAGCCGAAGAGAAAGATGTTAAAGGTGCAATATTTCAAGAACCCTAAAATTTCCCACCATTTGTATGATATATTCCTTGCAGCATATGGAATCACATTTTCCTTATGACGAGTCTCATGAAATCTATGTGCCCATGATGTAGAAATGGATATGGATTTCCCATTCGAATGAACTAAGTTGATTGTACAGTGGAATGGTAGCAGTATGTTAAACTCAAAGATTTTAGGAATAGAGATATTGTGGGACACTAGTACTCAATGGTGCCCATTAATCACAACGAGGCATCTTATGACCTATATGATAGTTTTGGAGGCAGAGATATGCCATGGATTTGAAATACTTTTGATGTGAGGAAGCCTCGCCAATGGATGGATCGCCTGAGGGACTAAGAAGCATAGAAGGGGATGCCTTAACTTGGAAGGTGAGTGACTACACAGAGAGGGAGTAATTAGATGGCCCGAGGGAATGAGAAGTAGAGAAGGGAAGGCAAAAAATTAAATTGGGGTTCTTAGTCATGAGAGTAATTGATTGGGGTCATAAACACAATGGGGGTGTGCCCAGAAACAATGAGTTGAAACTATACGACGAGGGAATGAAGGAAACAACATAGCAACACTGGAAAATAACAATCTAAGTTGGTCTGGACATGCCTAAAGAATCCAAAGACTACAAAGAGGATCAGTGAAAAAATGGTTGAATTATGAGTTAATGTATATCATAATTTTATGAGATGGTTGAATTATAACTTGATTTTTATCATATATTGTTTTTTGATTGAAGAAAATGCTTGGAAAATTGTAAATCTTGTAAAAAGTTGAGTCTATAAAGCTCCATGAAATAGTATGTTTGTTTTTCAAGTGTGTTTCATTGAACATCGAGGACGGTGTTCCCCTAAGGGGAAGGGGATTGCAACAACCTAATTGATTATGCCCATGTATGCAATGTAAATACTTTTAATTGAGGTAGATAGACATGGATTCCATTAACTGGCAGAAGATTACTTGAGGGAATAATTTTTTTAAATATCAGTCCTAGTTAGTTGAGTGGGATGACTATGTCATAAATTAACTAGTGGAAAAGGGATAGGGGAAAGTGTACTTTGACTCCCTTAGCAAGTAGGAATAGGAAAAATCATTAAAGAAACATGGGATATGTTGTCTAAGAGAAGGGGACTTCTATAACACCATGGAGCAGAGGGGGAAGTTAGTTGTGGAAGAGAACCCAAAGGTTATTCAACCCAGGGATACATGTGCTCTCGGGAAGGATTGAAAAATACACACTCAAAAAATACGTAGAGAGAGAAAACCTCTTGGCACACAAAAGTTGCAGAAGAAGCAGAGATAGTGACATTTTAGGACTACTGTAGAAGAGGCAAAAAAGGTAGCAACTCGAGCTACGATTTTTGGGCGTTAGAGAGAGCTATAATCTAGCTGAAGAGCCCTATTGAAACTTTTTGTGCATATGCATTACAAAAGATCAATGACTTTTCTTGAAGATGAAGGCATGGTGGCTTGGTGGTGTTTTGGTTCAACTGTGGACTTGTTGAAGGCTTACCTTTGAAAGCACTCTACCTCAAGCTTTGGAATTTGGCTCGGGGTGATAGTGTTCGGATGGGGTCCCCCAGGGTCAATTTTGGGGCAAAAGCCCAAATTTTGATGTAAGAAGATGTAAAGTCTTTGCAAATTGTGGTCACGGAGTGCGTAGCTAGTTAAGAGTCAAAAAAGGGTTTTACCATCCTTTATGTAAGCTTGAGTCGGATTTTTGAATATCTACCCTTGGTCTGCGGACCATGGGATTGTATAAATAGGTGTGTCTTAGAGAGTCTAAGGCAAGAAATGGAAGCTAGTCTACGGGTACAAGCGAAGGAGTCTAGCACAGAGAAGTAGGCTTAGAGGGGAAAAGGCTTTGCAGCTGAGTGTGTAGAGGCCTATAGTAGTATCCACAACTGAGTGCGCAGACTCTTGCAGTTGAGTGTGCAGGAAGTATTGAGTCTGTAAACTTATACTGAAGATCAACAAAGAAGATTGTTACAAAAATTCCTGTGTTTTATCTCTTTACTTTTGTTATGAATGATTGTGATATATGTTGTGATGAATGATGTCTTTATGAAATAATGATGGATTGATGCACGAATTTACTTGATCTGTATTACTATTTGAACACAATTAATGTTAAGTGATTACGCGAAGATCCTAACATTTTCTGTTAAAGTTATTAAACACTTAGGTAGATTTGAGTAAATATTGATCTAGAGGTATGCTAGGGTGTGTGTAAGTAGCTGATTGGCCTGTTTAGGGTCTGCGAAAGCCAGTTGTAGACCTTCACGAAGGTCTAGTGGTCGATTAAAGGAAGTTACAATGATAAGCCATAAGAGCTTAGATATCTATGCGAAGGCAGATCTAGGTTGGAGAGGGACATCACACTGATCTCAGGGTGCAGAAACTTGGTTACCCGCATCCCCCCATACTGCTTCAGGTGAGACTTTAATCCGCGCATAGCAGATTGATGCCTAAAGGGCTAGTAGTGTAGGGATTTGTTTGGCACAACTAACACTGAACCTGGGTCAGAACCCCCTAAGCCAACAAATGGTTTTGTTGCAGGGATCGGGATTTGCATAAAGAGATGTGTGATGTCCCATCAATGGAATATGACCAAGAAGGAAATTGAGAAGTGGATGGATAGAAAGATCCATGAATTCGCGGCGCAGGAAAACAAGAATCCACGCCTGACAAAATAACGGTGGTTGGACAGATATTTGTACATAGAAATACATGAAATTTTCTTCTGTATCTTCTCGATTGAACTATACGAGTGGACAGCTAAATTGGCAGGTGGCCAGGGGAGGTGGAAGCTTGACGATCCAATAGTGTGGACTCCAGAATTAGTGCGAAGGCTAGAACCTTCTAAAGATAAGATCGTACGCGCTACTGACCATTGGCTTGATCAGGTTATAGGAGGATTTGTTATAGAGTTCATGATCAACACCTCAGTCAGTTACAATGAAGCAGAGTGATGTTTCTTCAAAGGACTGCGAGGCAAGTATCGAAGATCTTTTAATACTCGGATTAAGATGTTGTTGTGTGAGAAACGGGTTATGCCACTACCTTGATGTTTGGAGATATGTGAAGTGGGAAGCTCTTTAGGGATAGGGGAAGAACAAGCCCTGAATATGGCTCGTTGATTGAACCTCTCGTGAGTGATGATGAGGGAGAAGCACAGGCATCACCGCAGAGAGCTGTCCAGTTGATAAGGCAGGGGTTTCCGCGAATACCTCATCTGTCCACACCACCTACGCCTTCACCTCCACAACATACACCTTCGCCCACACCACCACCACCACCTTTTCCAGTCAATATGTCGAATACAATGAAGTTGCCAATTTTCAAGGGCTTGGGAAGTGAGGATCCAGATCAATTTTGGTTTGTTGCGAACGTTGTGGGGACAACACAACAGATTACAAACGATAATATAAAGAAGGCGCAGTTGGTTACCACTCTGCAGGATCACGCACTGAAATGGTACATTAAGTACTGCACTGATAATCCATTGGTGTCATTAGTAGACACTTAAACCGCTTTGAACAAAGAATTCAGTAAGCCTAAGTCTGCCTCGCAATCAATAATTGGATTTAAGGAAATCATAATGAGGCCCGGTGAAACGCCATGGGAGCTAGATCAAAGACTTAAGTGCAAGATATGCGATGCTAATATGAATCTCACAGGTAGTCAGCACCATGATTGATTTATAGTCGTGCTCCTACCCCGCTTAAGGATTGCTTTATTGCAACAAAATATAGGAACTCAGGCAGAAGCTCTGGAAATCGTGATGAGATTGCATGAGACACCTATTCAGGACGTGTCTTTGGGAGTCGAACAAATTCACTTGCAGTTGAAAAACCTCAGTTTGGAATTGCAGAGCTTGAAAAAAGAAAAAGAGGCTAGGACAGCGTTTCACGAAGAAGTCTGGTGCTTCATGTGTAAGAGCCAGCGACATGATAAAGATCATTTCTCTGCCTTCGCAAACTATATTACAGGGGGAGGGCCGATGCCCTTGAGACAGGAAGCTCCAGTAGGACCAAGTATGGGGCTTACGCTATGGTGCGCTATTTGTCAAGTAGCTAGAAAACATGTCATAGATAATTGTCATTTGCTGCAAAAGTTTGTACAGACACCACAATAATTGTTTTGCGATTTCTGCAAATTGGTGGGCCATGATGAGCACCACTATCGAAGGTATGAATTAATGATGGAGAGGATGCGTACATTATTGGGTTATGTTATATTCTTTCCATGACTGGCCTACCTAGTTAATCAAGGAGTTAGAGGGGGGGCAGAGCCCCCCCTTCTTTGCGTCGATTGCGCAGTGGGGGGTCACGGGGGGGGCCAGGAGCCCCCTCTGTCCAAGGGGTTTGAGGGGGGGATAGCCCCCCTCTACGGGGTCCAAGACAGGGCCCCAAGGAAAATTTGTTTGGACCCTATATTAGTTGGGGCAAACCTATCTATGGTTTTGTGCATGGTTTTCGCACATGGTTTTGGGTGCGATGGTTTTCGGTCCATGGTATTAGATGCTTCAGCATGTATAAATATGTATTGTAACATTGAAAGGAACATAATGAAAAATCAATCTGGTAGTCCCGGTTTTGGGATCCAGGGGAAATCTCTATGTATATGTGTTTTATGTGTTATGCTCTCGCATTGTTTATTTTCTATGTTTTACAATTTGTATTCAGGTAATTTCTATACGGAGTTAAAACCTACATTTGGTATTGGAGTTGTTTTGGCTTCAAGGGGATGCCTTTGTTGCTGAGGGGTTTCGCTCGGGCCTATGGTAGACCCTGTTCAGTGGGAGATCTGCGAGATCGATTCTGGTGGTGAAAGAAGATGGCCAACAGTGGAAAGATAGAGATCGAGAAATTTAATGGTTAGAGTTTTGAGTTATGGAAACTCAAGATGGAGGTTCTATTGGTAGATAATGATTAGTGGATCACGGTAGATCCGGGTACTCAACCAACGGGAGTCTTCGATGAAGAATGGAAGAAGTTTGATTGGAAGGCAAAGAGCACAATACGATTGTGTGTCTCAGATTCAATATTGTTGAATGTATTAGGGGAAGCTACGACTAAGGCTTTGTGGGTCAAGTTAGGGACTTTGTACCAATCTAAGTCTCTGGTGAATAAACTGTTCCTACGAAAAAAGCTGTATAACCTGAGGATGAAATATGGAGACTCGGTGACAGAGCATCTGAACACATTTAATACTATGGTAAGTAAGTTATTATCTGTTGATATTAGAATTTCAGATGAAAATAAGTGCATCAGTTTGTTGTGTTCTCTACCAGTTTCATGGGATAGTCTGGTTATTGCAATAGGTAGCAATGAAACTGCCTTGCAGTTTGATGAAATAGTCTCATCCTTGCTGACAGAGGAGATGAGATGGAAAAATATGGAGAGCCAGAATGGTGATGCCTTGTCTGTACAAGGACGATCCCAGAACAGAAACAAAAATAATTCATCGAGTGGGAGATCTAAATCGAGAGGGAGATATAAATCTCTAGGAAAACATGTAAAGGTGTGCTGGAAATGTGGAAAGGAAGGGCAATACAAAAGGGACTGTCATCTAAAGTTCTTGACAAAAGAAATGGATCTGATGATTCTCCTTCTGCGAAAGCGAAAACCACCTCAGATGAAGGCGGGGATGTATACTTGGCTTGTTCAAGTATAGATGTATATCATGAGGCATGGTTGATTGACGCAGGTGCATCCTTTCACTTCACTCCCCATAGAGAGTGGTTCTGCGAGTATGAGAAATATGATGGTGGTGATGTCTTCTTAGGGGATGATAGGAAGGCTAGAATCATTGGTCGTAGAAAAGTAAAGTTGAAGTTGCAAGGTGGAAGGGCTAGAACACTTCTGAGTGTTCTGCATATTCATGCATTGGCCATAAATCTAATTTCTATAAGCAAGCTGGATGATGCAGGCGTAAAAACAGTGTTCGAGAAAGATACCTGCAAGATGGTTCGGGGAGCACTTGTATTGAGGCGGGGAGTTCGGATTGGAACTCTGTACAAGCTGCAAGGTAGCACTATTATTGATGGGTGCAACAATTCTGTGGTTCCTGAAAGTGGAGCAGAAAATCTAGTGGTCTCTGGAGAAAAGATCATGCCATGGCATCAAAGGCTTGGACATATTGGAGAGAAGGGCCTTCGAATACTTCATGATAAAGGTATGGTAGAGGGTATGACTAATAGCTCTCTGGATTTTGATTTCTGTGAAAATTGTGTATATGTGAAGCAGAATCGGGTGAGTTTCCCCTCTAGTGGTAAGAGGGCGAAACAAATATTAGACCTTGTGCACAGTGATGTGTTTGGACCTGTGAAGGTTCTATCACTAGGTAAGTCTATGTACTGTGTATCATTTATAGATGACTTCTCAAGGAATACATGGATATATTTCCTCAAGAAGAAATCTAAAGTCTTTGGCAAGTTTAAAGAATTAAAGGCTCGGGTGGAAAACCAGACAGAGAAGAAGATAAAGGTGTTGAAGATAGATAATGGTGGAGAGTTTTGCAACAAGGAATTTGAAAAATTCTGTAAGAAGTGTGGTATAGCATGACAAAAGATTACTCCATACACACCTGAGCAAAATGGAGTTGCAGAAAGAATGAACAAGACGTTGATGGAAAGGGAAAGAAGCATGCTGTTATGCCCCTATACTACTAGTGTAACCCCTTAGTGTTATTAGTACAACCCACTTATTATATTGATGTACCCATGTAGTGCCCATATTGTTACTATTGTGCCCCATAGAAGCCCACTATTGTTATTATTGTGCCCTTACATTATTATTGTTATGTCGGCTCTGATTATGTTATGACCCCTTAGACTCCTATATATAGAAAGGAGGTATTTTCATTTGTATCATCCAAGAATTGTTCATTTGTGTAATGTAAAGGAGGTTGCCCCCTCGAAGAGGCTAAATTCTAAGGCGTTGATCTCTCTTTTCTATATTTTTGTGAGTTGGTTTCATAACATTTGGTATCAGAGCTTTGGATTCTAAGGTTTTGCTGCTCCAAACAGGTCATCATGGCATTTTCGCTATAACTATTTTTCTGCGACGTTTCAAAAGCTAAAAAAAAAACCATTTGAGAAGACATCGTGTTGAATCTCGGATCCAAATTGCAAAGCGTTTCGCGCTATATTGGCAGAGATATGATCTAAGGAAGTTGGTCTTTTTGCAGACTCCCGAATTACATTCCAAACAGGTGACTTGGGGAAAATCGTCATAACTTTCTCTCTGAGCATTCGATTGAAATTTCGTAAGAAGGTACAGAAATAGGACGGACTATAGTTTCTTGTATATATTTTTCAGAGCCAAAGGTTGAAACAAGGACACGTGGCATGTCGTACAAGTTCACTCTACTGAACTAATCTATAATCAGGTCACTATGGGAGATTTGGCATAACTCGTCCTTGGAGAATCCAATTTGGATCAGATTGGTGGCATTGGAAAGAGGACGCAGAGGGCTACTATAGGTTGCAATTTCAGAACTTAAAGATCCGAAAGTACAGAGTTACAGTCGTTTCAAGATCGAGCTCCTAAAATCAAGAAAAAGTAAGATGAGGAAGTTTGATGGAAAGGATCCGGTAAATTGGATACTTCAAATGGAGCAATATTTTGATCTACATGGTGTACCACTATTACAAAAGGTATGTATTGCATCTTCATATTTAGAACCAGATCAATTTTTATGGTATGAAGGGCTTTGTTCTCGTAAACAACTTGTTACGTGGTCAATTTTCACGGAGGAAATGATAGCACATTATGAGGATACAAAGAGCAACACCACAACAATTGGAAAGAGTAAAAGGGCTTTGTGACATAGTGGAAAGAAAAATTATGGAAACCAAGAAGCATACCCCTCACAACCATAAAGATGGAAGTGTTGTTTTTCCCAGCCTTCCACAACCTACAAGGGTTACACCACAACAATTGGAAGAAAAAAGAGAAAAGGGGCTTTGTTACAATTGTGATAGCAAATGCACTAAAGGTCATAAGTGTGCTGAGAAGAAATTATTTTACATATAATATGAAGAGGAGGAAGAAAAGGATCAAGAAACATCAAAAGAAGAGGATATACACTAGGACCCCACCCCAGAGAAAGAAGAAATGAATTAGACCATATCTTGTAAAGCATTGGAAAGAATTACCACTCCTCAAACTCTCAAGATAGAAGGACATATCAAGAAGAAAAAGGTGCAAGAAGTGAAAGATCACATCAAGAAAGAAGAAATGAATCCAACCATATCTTGTAATTCATTGGTCGAAAGTACCACTCCTCAAACTATCAAGATAGAAGGACATATCAAGAAGAAAAATGTTCAAGAAGTGAAAGATCACATCGAGCATCAAGAAATGAATCCGACCACATCTTGTAAATGATTGGAAGAAATTACCACTTCTCAAACTCTAGAGATAGAAGGGCATATCAAGAAGAAAAATGTTCAAGCATAGAAAGATCACATTGAGCATCAACAACAAGTTCTCCAACTTTTAAAGGATAACGCCACTTCAGCGCAAAATCAAACGAAACAACAGGTAGATCAACATCGTAGTGAAAAATGTTTTGATGTAGGTGATTGGGTATTTTTACAGCTACATCTCAAGCAAGCTATTTATGAGAAGGAAATTTTGGCAATACTACATGCACTTTAAAAATGGAGACCTTACCGAATGGGAAGACTCTTCAAGGATGAGGATGTGGAAGCATTGTTTTGTGCTATTTCTATTATCCAACCAGATTGGATAAACGAAGCAAGGGATGAATGGAAGAAGGACGAAGAAGTATGTCCACTTATTCAAAAGTTGCAAAAGATCCCAATTCAAACAATATTTCCAGAAATTGAAGAGGAAGGAAGAATCATATTGGAACCTGGAGAAGTCACAGAAACAAGAACCCGACAGCTACGAAATCGATCAATTTCAGAGTATCTCATCAAGTGGAAGAACTTACCCGCTGAAGATTCCACATGGGATGACAAGAATTTTATACAGAAGCATCAAGAACTACTCAAGCATTGAGGACAACACTTTTTGAAGGAGAGGGGCATGTTAAGCCCCTATACTACTAGTGTAACCCCTTAGTGTTATTAGTACAACCCACTTATTATATTGATGTACCCATGTAGTGCCCATATTATTACTATTGTGCCCCATAGAAGCCCACTATTGTTATTATTGTGCCCTTACATTATTATTGTTATGTCGGCTCTGATTATGTTATGACCCCGTAGACTCCTATATATAGAAAGGAGGTATTTTCATTTGTATCATCCAAGAATTGTTCATTTGTGTAGTGTAAAGGAGGTTTCCCTCTCGAAGAGGCTAAATTCTAAGGCGTTGATCTCTCTTTTCTATCTTTTTTTGAGCTGGTTTCATAACACATGCTCAGTGGTGTTGGGTTAGGAAGGGAATTCTGGGCAGAGGTGGTGGAGACAGCATGTTACCTGGTTAACATATCACCTTCATCGGCGTTGGAGGATAAGACTCCACAATAGGTATGTAATGGTAAGAAACCTTCTCTTTCACATCTGAGGGTATTTGGATGTGATGCAATTGTACATATTCCAAAGGAGAAAAGAACAAAATTGGATAGTAAATCTCAAAAGTGCATCTTTATTGGGTATAAGGATGGTTTAAAGGGTTATAAGATTTGGAACCCAGTAACAAGGAAGGTTGTGTACAACCGAGATGTGGTGTTTAGAGAGGTGAAAAATGTTATTAAACATGAAGTCCCATCAAAGGAAACTGAGAAGATAGAGTTTGAGCTAAAGGAGGAAGAATCCGACTCTATAGCAGAAGAAGAATCAGAAGATGAAGAGCCACAAACTCTGGTTGTGAGAAGATCAATTTGAGAAAGAAGGTAGCTAGAAAGGTATAGTCCATCTTATTTCTGTTTAAATTTTTCTTTATCTATTACTGATGATGATCCCATAACTGTGAAGGAAGCACTAGATTCAGAGGATGGAAAACACTGGAAAGAGGCCATGGTTGATGAAATGACATCTTTGCACAAAATTGAGGCTTGGGCTCTGGTGGAGTTGTCGGCTGGAAGGAAACCTTTGGTAGCAAATGGGTGTTCAAGAAGAAGACAAATGCAGAAGGAAAGGTGGAGAAATACAAAGCTCGGTTGGTAGCAAAAGGTTATTCCCAGGTGCTGGGAATTGATTTTGGTGATATTTTTTCTTCTGTTGCCAAGGTAGCTTCTATTATATATTGCTTTTATTTGTTGCTTCTGCTTTTGATTTTGAGGTAGAACAGATGGATGTGAAGATAACATTTCTCCACGGGATCTGGAAGAGGAGATCTACATGAAGCAACCTGAAGGCATTACGATGAACGGTAAGATAGAACTGGTATGCAAGTTAAAGAAGTCTCTGTATGGGCTAAAACAATCACCAAGGATGTGGTATCAGAAATTTGATACATTTATACGGGGACTTGGCTTCACCAAAAGCAAAGAAGATAACTGTGTGTATTTTAAATTAATTGGTGACCGTGTTATTTATCTGGTCTTGTATGTGGATGATATGTTGCTAGTTGGAAGTGACAAAGAAATTATCCAGGATTTGAAAACCCAATTGTCTTCCAAATTCGAAATGAAAGATCTCGGTGCTGCAAGCTATATTTTGGGCATAGAAATTAAAAGAGATCGGGCAAAGAGGAAGCTCTGGTTAAAACAGAGGAAGTATGTCGAGACAATATTGCAGAGGTTTAATATGTAGGATAGTAAACCAATGAAGGTTCCTATTCCTGTAGGTTTAAATTTATTTTCTTAATAGTGTCCCAAGACACAAGAAGAGGAAGAGGACATGTCCCGTGTTCCATATGCAAGTGCAGTCGGTAGTCTGATGTATGCGATGGTCTATACTAGACTAGACATTTCACATGCAGTGGGAGCATTGAGCAGTTTTATGTCAAAACCAGGGAAGGAGCATTGGACAACAGTGAAGCGGGTTTTCAGGTATTTGCGTGACACTATTGATTATTGTTTGTGCTACCAAGGAAGACCAGGATTGGACAAAGTTTTGGATATTCGTGGCTTTGTTGATGCAGACTGGGCTAGAGATTTGGATCAAAGAATATCTACAAGTGGGTATGTGTTTAACGTATTTGGAGGTGCAGTCAGTTGGATGAGTAAGAAACAATCTGTAGTGGCACTATCAATTATAGAGGTAGAATACATGGCAGCCACCCATGCAAGCAAGGAAGAAGTTTGGTTGCAGAGATTGTGTTCAAGTATGGGTTAGAACAGGGAGCTATAAGGATAGATTGTGACAGCGAATGTGTAATTTTCTTGGGAAAGAACCCTGCTTACCATTCAAAGACAAAGCACATTGATGTTCAGTATCACTTTGTGAGGGATATGATAGAAGAAAAAAAGGTGTTGCTGGTAAAGGTGGACACTTTGAAGAATACTGCAGATGCATTGACAAAATCTGTGAGCTTTGAGAAGTTCTCTTGGTGTAGAGAAACAATGGGCGTTGCAGGGTTGGATAAATGACTAAGCTCTCTTGTGGCCCCCTGTGGAAAGAAAACAACAAATGGGAGAATGTTGGGTTGTGTTATATTCTTTCCATGACTAGCCTACCTAGTTAACTAGGGGATTAGAGGGGGGTGGGTAGCCACCCTGTATGGGGTTCGGGGCAGTGCATCGAGGAAATTTTTTTTGGACCCTATATTAGGTGGGGCGAACCTACCTATGGTTTTGTGCATGGTTTTCACACATGGTTTTGGGCGCGATGGTTTTCAGTCCATGGTATTGGATGCTTCGACATGTATAAATATGTATTGTAACATTGAAAGGAACATAATGAAAAATCAACTAGTAGTCCCGGTTTTGAGATCCGGGGGAAAATCTCTGTGTATATGTGTTTTATGTGTTATGCTCTCACATTGTTTATTTTCTGTGTTTTAGAATTCGTATGCAGGTAATTTCTGTACGAGGTTAAAACCTACATACGTATCGGGTGCAAGCAGAAACTCGGCCTCCAGATCAGGGCACTGGGGGAGTGCGCGGAGGATATCAGGGACGCGGATGAGGGCAAGGAGGAGGCAGACCTGGTAGGGGTCTTGGGTAGGTCATTTTCTATAATTGTAGAATGCCAGGACACTATGCGCTGGATTGTACGAATCAAACACACCCGTCTTGTCAATACACACTCAGTTTGACCACACAATCAAAGAATGTCTTGTGCTGATGGCCAAGATGCAGGGGAAGAAGTCGCAACCTCAACATCCTACCCAAAACTTACAGATAATGAGGGTTGAGCCCCACGAAGAGGACCTGAATGTGAATATCGTGCTACAAAGTGGGATCACAACTAGTGACGATAAGGGAAAACAGCCTGAAGAAGGTGGATGGGTGCGCAAGGCCCCGAAAAAGGAAACTGGTTTCGATCTGGATTGTGTGAAGGAAACATTCATGGGAGCAAAGAAAAGCTTCATTGAAGCCTCTACCTCAGGGAGTTAGTGAAAACTGCCAGGCACCAGCATGCCTAGAGAGGTTGACCCCCTGTGCTTACCACCTTCTTGAAGACTTGTATGAAACTACTACATGATAGCAAGGCTGTGAAAGGGCTACAGGAATTGATAAACAAGTGTGCCGGTAAGGATAATGCTCTTGATGGACCCCACGTAGTCAGAAATATTGGTAAGCATAAGGCGAGAACAGGGCGCGAGATGAGGCTGACGACACAAATAGGAGACTATGAGATGGACTAAGTTATTTTGGATTTGGGGTTTGATGCGAACATATTGCCTAAACAAACCTGGGAGAGAATGGGGAGACCTACGCTGCAATGGTCACTAATTCAACTGAGGATGGAAAACCAACGAAATATTATCCCTATGGGATGATTGCAGGGAGTTACCGTAGATATAGAAGGTGCGAGTGCGTTGGCTGATTTTGAAGTGATAGAAATTGTTGATGACAACAATCCATACCCCGCACTCCTTGGAATAGATTGGGCTATTGATATGAATGGGGTCATCAACTTGAAGAAGCGGACAATGTCATTTGAAATAAAATCGCTCCGCGTTGTAGTACCATTGGACCTTGCAGAAGGACCGCGCTATACCGAACCGGTCCGCAACTATGAGGAAAGTGATGATGATTTGGATCAAATCTACAAAACTATGGTGTGAGACCAAAATTAGGTTAACCCAACGGATGATGGACGGATTGCATGGGACCACGAAAGTTCCTGTACCTCGGATTTAGATGAAGAGTTGGAACATTGGCAAAACAGGTTGCACGAAGTATCCACACTGCGCTGCAACATGATGACCAAATCGTTGCGCTGTGTGTCATCGGAGGTAAGAAATTTACCTTATTACGATGGTTTAACTGACGTAGATAAGTTTTTGGATGCTTTTGAAAGAGAAGTTCTAGAGGATCACTGCTTTCAGGCGCTGGATTTGGCACTTTGTGCTACGTCCGCTTGGTGGTGGGGTATGCACAAAGACAACTTTGATGAGTGGCACGAGTACAAGAGGATGACGAGGATGCAATTTGGTCGTCTTAAAGTACGGTTAATTGAGAAATATGATGGGAGGAATGATCCATGCGATCATTTGGCAAATGGACTAAAGTGTATGGAACGGATCCGCAGCTAGAATGTGTGCAATTATTCTATTACACTCTGGATATAACCCCTATGAATTGGTATTTTGAAACAGAGCTCCACCATGACACCATAGAGTGAGATATCTTAAGAGAAGCATTATTGATGACCTTTAGCTTTGAAGATGATTTTGAAAGCATTGATGAGGTGCTACAGGAGGTTAAGGCAACGATCTTTGAATTTCTGGAGGATCCTTTGGAATTGGTTCAACTAGATTGGAGCACCCAGCTGCGCCATGCGCTGGAATGCTATAACATGATCACTGAAGGGGAGGATGAGGATCCACAGAATATCAATATCCTAGAAATAGAAGGCCATCGTGAGATCGAAGGTCTGCAGATAGAGAACCTGGATATCACCGCGCCGCTGAAGACTAGGCAGATAAACATTGGTACTGAAGTGGAGCCCAAGTTCGCGAAGATCAGAGATTATTGGGATGATGCCTCAGTGGGTAAAGTTGTTGAATTACTTCGCGAGTATCAGGACTTGTTTCCTACAAAATTTTCGGACTTAAAAGGAATCATAGGCTATTTGGGAGTGATAAAAATAACTTTGAAACCAGATGCGAAGCCCGTTAAGCAAAGGCCATATCACCTTAATCCCAAATACAAGAAAAAGGTCCCCTTGGAATTGGACAAGATGCTTGAGGCAGGCATTATTGAACCAGTGGAGGAATATGACTGGGTGAGCCCAATGGTAGTTTAGGAAGGATTTGCGTAGATCTAAGAAAGATTAACAATGCCTATGTCCATGATCCTTTCCCAACATCATTTACTGATGAGGTACTGGACAATGTTGGAGGGCAGGAGGCCTACTCATTTACTGATGGGCTCTCTGGATACCATCAGATCAAGATCACGCAAGAAGATAGGAGTAAAACAACCTTCGCGATGGAATGGGGGTGTTTCCAGTATACGATGATGCCATTCGGACTCAAGAATGCGCTGACGATATTATCTCGCGTAGTCATTGCAGCTTTAAAGAGCCTGGACAAGCTCTGATACCATGTTGGGAATTTCTGATAATTCCAAACAAAAACTGAACAGAGAATGATGCTCTGTTTTTACACAGGGAAGCTAACAAGTTGTTTGCTGGAAAGAACAGAGTTTTCACACACTCATAAAACTTTGTGTTCATTAATAAAACTGCAGTAGCTGTTACAAAATAAAAGATCTTCCTCTTAACAGAGGTATTAAACAATGTAAACTTTGAAACGGGAACTGATACTGTTACCCGTTTCGTAGAGATAGCAAAAAAAATGACCTGATTTTGAAAAGGGGTGATGCAGAACACACATGTTTTTTTTAGAGCATAGTTTTTGGAACTTTAAATTTTTTCATGTGCATTACATTTTAGAATGGTAGTGATTTTCATGCTGATTTAAAAAAGTGAGTATTCTGCATCACACCCTTTTTTTAAAAGACCTATTTTTTTACTTTAAATTTTCTAGTGTATGAAATGTAAATAATTATTTTCTAAATTTGATAGTTTTTGAAGTGGTTGTTTTCTTCATATTTTCTTGTTTTCTATTTTAATTTTAGTTTTTTTTGTAGTGGGGTTTTTATTGTTTTGCATTTTTAAATTAGAAAGTCGATAGTTTGAATTTTACATAATCTACATATTTATACATCCTTAATTAATTTTTCAATCCACATGAAATAATTGTTTCTAAAAAACAATATTTTTTAACAATGGACATAAAAATAACCATTTTTAACATAAAAATAACAAAAAAACTACACGTTTTGATAATTTTTTGCTAGAATTAACATGTCAAAATCACAATTTTTATACAAAAATTTTAACTAAAAATGGTCAAATAATAATTTTTTTAATGAATTTCATGTCAAAAAAATAACAATAATCATTTTTTTTCAAAAAATAATAATTAACTTAAAAATCAATGCAAAAATCACAAATTATAAATATTGAACACATAACAACTTTAATTGATTGATTATTCTTTTCATAAAATGTCAGAGTCAAAACATTACAAAACTTGATTTCCAAGAATAACTTAAATTTAATCAACAATGTCACGTAATCCAAACTCTTCGTCCTCTAGAGTTTCATCATTATCTTCTTTCATAATATTTTCTGCTTCATTTTGCGCATTTTCCTCTTCTAATGGGTCTTTGATGTCTGCGAATCTCCCAATGTATGTCTTTCCAAACATACCATGTAATGGTGGTTGGGGTTCCTTTGCCTTTTTTGCCACACGTGATTCACTAAAGTCCCCTTTCTTCAACCCAATTTCTTGCATTACATCTGGAAGAAATTGAAGAGCATTAATTCTTTGCTGAATGAAATTGCATTGTAATGGATCTTTCTCAATTGCAATGCAATTTCTTCCTTTTTGAAGGCAGCATGCTAGTGTTGTACCTAATTATCAAGCACAAAAAAATAATGAAGTAAATTAGTACAATGACATATTAATTAAAAAAAGAACATATTGAAATTCAATTCCATATAACAAAACCTACCTGAGCCAGAAAATAAATCCAGAACCCAATCTCCTTCATTTGAACATATGTCTATAAGATAGTTAATCAATAATTGTGGTTTTTGATAAATGTTAACTATCTCTCCTTTCGTTTCTTTGTCTTCATATGTTAGTTTTCTCACAACAGCATCATAAGTCAGTATTTGGCTATGACTCTTTCCGTCCACCCGATTAAAAATCATAGACATATGGCTATCATCTTTTGCCCAACTATCAATATGAATGAACTCATAGTCATTTATAAATTGTTGATCTTCATTGTTAAGAAGATTTGACTTTTGCCTGTAACATGAAATAGTAAAAGTTCAGTTAACTTGTACATAAATGAATTTTTCAACATTAATCAAATATACCTATTAAACGTCTTACCATGTAAGTTGCATCCTTGAATTTGTTTTCCCCTTGAAGCTTGACAATATCATTGCCAATTGTGTGTCTGAATGAAATGTCACAAATCTCCATAATGGTGATGACATCACTTCTACAAATCCCGCAACCACTTTATTAAAAGCTTGATAAGTATAAGGGTCACTATCATAGTAAATGTTTGGAATATTGAAACCATGGGGAATATCTGCAATAACTAGGGCATAATCCCTTTTTGGTATGAGTTTAGCAATGTCTTCACAGTCGCCTTGGATTACTTGATATTGAATAGTGTCTAGCCCATTCCAAATGAAATGATTAAGAGTTGGATCAAGTTCAACATTCTTAATACGTTGCTTCCTCAGTCTTTCAATCTTTATTTTTTCAATAAAAGTCTTGAAACTGTCTGGTGCTCCATTATCTTCCTTCCTCATCTTTTATCAAATAAACAAATATATGTGTAAGTTTTAAATTAAAAATAGTACACAGATGAATAAAATTGAATGTATAAATCAAGATACCTTTTTAAATGCAAGATAAAAAGGTTTTAATGTTGATGTAGAACTTGAATCTGGATAGTTGCATACAACATCATCCCAACTATCTTCATTCAACAATCTAACCATTTGTTCCTGAATTTTCATGTAAACTTTGTCACTGCATAGATAAAGTAACAAAAAGTTAATATAATGATATGTATAACAAATAGTACCAAGAACAACATGTTTTATTTAAAAGATAACTATAATCCTAGAAATAAATAAAAATAATTCAGCAAACTTACTTTTGAAATTCTTCAGACATTTCTTTCAATGATAATTCCCCTAACCTCACACGAGATAATATTGTTTTGACAATTTTTTCATCTTTCACTCCTTGCATCGCCCTCCAAGACGTGATGGTCATATTGTCTGGAAGTTGCTTCAGTTCAGGAGCTGATTTACTGTTGCTACATATCAATGGCTTAGATTTTTTGACCCTCTGGTTTTTAATGCCAATGTCTTCCCACATGGTAAAAATCTCATCAATCAACTTCCAAACATCTCCACTTCTAAATGCCAATTGGAAAATGTTATCAACACCTCTGAATAAATCACTATGTCTGTTGTCTTTTCCACCTTTTGAATTGGTTTTCTCTTCAATTTGATAGCCTATTTCCATACAACATTCCTTTCGGAAATCTGCAGTAACATGTATCCTATCCCCACCACATTTTTCTTGAAATTCACTATGAATAAATCTAACCTTTGGATGAAAGTCATAGACATCCTATATTCATTATCTGAATTATGGTCCCATGCTACTAACTTTGCTTCTGTTTCATTTAAACCAGCATAAATGATACATTTCATTGTTTCAAAACGTAGGTTATTAGGATATTCCTCCATCAATTGTCTTTGAGCTTCTATAGAATGGTTCCCCCCAAGCACATAATAATTGTATTCAAAAATTTTTGACTTATCAAATGCTTCTTTGTTGGGAACTTGAAGTGGATCAACAAGAAGCACATAACTAACCACATGAGCATATGGATTGTACCTCATCAATGTCTTCAAGTTGTGAACATGCAGATGATGTGGCTTTCTGACTTGATATTGGCATTGTCCTTCACTTGCCTTATAGGTTTGTCTAACATTTAGCTGAAATGTACGAGCACCATCAATTAAGTTTCTTTTTGTCAAGTTCTGTCGAATGGCATTTTGTTTTATTTTGATAATGCCATCATCTAAATCAGCTCCTGGTGTAATGATTTCTCTACTTTCTTTTGAAGTTTCACTAGGTTCTTGACTGCTGGTAATGACTACTTCAAGATCTTCAACTCTACTTTTCTTCGTCATAACATTCTCAACAGATTTATTCTTGGGCATTGTTACTTTTGGTCTTTTACGACTTTTCTCAGTTCCAATGTCATCTTCAGTAATGGCAACATATGCTTCATTGTCAATTTCAACTTCATCGTCCTCAAAAGTAACTTGTTTACCCTTGCTAGATTTATCCACCAGAGACCTTTTTTTCTAATTCTTTGGATGTAGTTTCGTAGCATCATCAATTACTACATATTCCATGTTTTCCATATCTTCTTCTGACACTGAGTAAAAATGGCTGACAACTTTCATGATATCATGCTCTATGAAATGAATGCCTCCCAACATAATTGAACAACTTTCAACAAAATTCTGCCAAACAAAATATCATATGTCAATAAAAACAAAATTAAAAAAATATAGCGAGACACTTTCAAGAACGCAAAATAAAAATACAAATAACAATACTTACGATGTTTTGTGTCATATCGTTTACGATTTGTTTACACAACTTTGTAGATACCTCTTTTGTGTCATATAATGAATATGATAGTCGGTATTTAATCATTTCATGTGACTTGGGAGCTTTTGTAAGTACGTAAACAACTTCAGTGTTCGGTACCGAACACATATCTATGACTCTTCCCATCACCTCCAAATTTTCATTATTATGGGGTGTATCAATATATAGATATATAACATTTGAGATCTCTCTTTCTTTCACATACCAGGCCCTTGATGAAAATTTAAGCTCTTTTGAAGTTTTCCAGTCTGAAATTATCTTCTTATCACTTAAGGCACTTGAATGATTTGTAGCCATGAGCTCAGGTGGAGTTCGTTCACCAATATTTTTCGAAGATGCACCTCTAAGAGTCTTTGCTCCAGAAAGATTCACAGGAATTTTCCTTGATGCCATTTTCCTAAAAAATAAAAACACATGAATTAGTAAATAAAAAAAAGCATATCAACTTAAATTAGCAACAAAAATATACCATAAATTTGTTATTTGTATAATCAAAATGGCCCTGCCACCTCTAACGGGTGGGCGGGCGGGTCGATGGGCGGGCGAGAGCTCGGGTCAGGGACGACGAAGCTAAGTGGACTGCCGGGCAAGTGAGGGCAAGCCGCCTACCCCCTACCCATGTGCACCCCACAACACCCTACCCAACCGACCTGTCCCCCTACCCAGTCTCCCCCCCACGGCCCCCTAACTCCCCCCCTCCTCCGGCCCTCCCACCTAACTCCTCTACACACCACCCTAACCCCCACCCCGTGCGCACCCCTTCACCACCCCCAACCCCTACCCGTGCCCCCCGCCCCCCGGGAGCCCCCCCGCTACCCCCTTAACCCTCCCACCCCCCGCAACCCCTATCCGTACCCTCCCACCCCCCGCAACCCCTACCCATGCCCCCCCTTCGCCCCCCCCCCAACCCCTACCCCGCTACCTCACCCCACCCCACCCCCCCGGCGACCCCCTAACCCCTACCCGTGCCTCCTCTTCCCCCACCCCCTACCCCCCGCTACCCCCTTAACCGCCCCACCCACTCCCTAACCCCTACCCATGCCCCCCCTTCCCCCACCCCCTAACCCCCTACGCCCCCCCACCCCTGCTACCCCCTTAACCCCTCCACCCACCCCCTAACCCCTACCCGTGCCCCCTCCCCTCCCCTCCCCTCCCCCTGGCCCACGGCCCCCCCTCCCCACTCCCCGGCCCCCCCGGCCTCTCCCCGCCGCTCCCCATCTCCCTCGGCGCGGCCCTCCGCCCCGCCCGACCGGCGGGGCCCTCCAATCAACGGCCCGCCGGTTGGGCGGGGCAGAGGGCCGCGCCGAGGGAGATGGGGAGGGGGGCCGTGGGGGAGGGGAGGTGGGGGTGCACGGGTAGGGGTTAGGCGGGGGGGGGTGGCGCACGGGTAGGGGTTAGGGGGAGTGGGTGGGGGGGGCGCATGGGTAGGGGTTAGGGGGTGGGTCGGGTGGGGTGGGGGGGTTAAGGGGGGCACGGGGTAGGGGGGTTAGGGGGTGGGGTTGGTCGGGTGGAGTGGGGGGCACGGGTAGGGGTAGGGGGGGTTAAGGGGGGGCACGGGGTAGGGGGGTTAGGGGGTGGGTCGGGTCAGGTAGGGGTAGGGGGGTTAAGGGGGGGCATGGGGTAGGGGGGTTAGGGGGTGGGTCGGGTCAGGTAAGGGTAGGGGGGTTAAGGGGAGGCACGGGGTAGGGGTTAGGGGTGGGATGCTGTGGGGTGTGTAGGGGAGTTAGGTTAGGGGGATTTTAGGGGGTTTCGGGGTGGCGGGGGGCGGGAGGATGGGGTATTAGGGGGGCGTGGGCCGGGGATTGGGTTGGGCGGGGCGCGTGGGAGTTAGGGGGTGGGGGAGGTGGGCGAGGGGAGTTGAGGAGGGGGGGCGCATGGGTTGGGTAGAAAGGTGAAGAGGGCATGGGTGAGGGGGCGAGGTCGGTAATGGGTTGGGGGGAGGCTGAGAGGTGAGGGGGGGGGGGGGGGGCGCATGGGTTGAGGGAGGGTGGCGTGGAACATGGGGGGCACGATGACGGCCTACCCACGGTTATTGGGCGATTGAGTTTGATCGGGCCCACCATGCTCAAAAAAATTATTAATTTAAAAAAAAAAATCTTCTTCATTAAATTAATTTAATGTGAAAATTTTGAAGGAAAAATATTGAACTTACCTTTCAATTGCAAGAATTCTTTATTCAATATGTTGTTGATAACAATACAACTGCTCCACAAATTCACAAGTCTTTCAACGAACCTCAGAAAACCTGGATGTGACGTGAGTAATAGTGATAATGAAATTTAATATATAAGTGAAATTACGAAGATGTTTTTCCGTACGATTAATGTGGGATAATTTGTTTTAAAATATTATAAAGCGAATATTGTAGAATTGTTTTACAGCGGATTGAATGTGGGATTAATTTGTTTTAGAATATATTATAAAAATTTAAAAAAAAATTCAGTTGTTAGTAAATATTATATACTTTAACTATTACAATAATTAATGTACAAGTTATAGTTTACAATTTTAATTTTAGTGATTTATTTCATAAAAAAATTTAGTTTGCATTTTTCAATAAATTGTAGAATAAATTAATGAAGGTAAATAAATCTAACAAACTTTTGGAGGGAAATTATTTCGTGAAAATTTTTGGAGGGAAATATTTTCGCGAAACTTTTTGGAGGGAATATTTCATTCTTTAAGCTATATAATATCCTTAGGAGACTCCATTTGTATCATTCAACATCTCCTATTTCAAAGGGATGGATTGTTCTGATAGTGAAGTTTCGATTTATACACCATCAACATCTTCATCGCGTAACAATTCTATTCATATTGATGAATATAGCGGGCATTCTTCCACTATGAATAGAAAGTCATTTCTTCCACTTAGTCCTCATTCTAAAGACTATGAGAGCAACACTGATGAAAGAGGGGATGGAGAATTTCAAATTAATAAAGAGTCACATATTCCACTTAGTCCTAATTCTAAGGACTATGAAAGCAGCGGTGATGAAGAGCATGATGGTGAAGTTCAAATGAATGGAGTGTCACGATGTCCACTTAGTCCTAATTCTAAGGACTATGAGAGTAGCAGTTTTGAAAAGCATGATGGTGAAGTTCAAAAGGATGGAGTGTCACGGTGTCCACTTAGTCCTAATTCTGAGGACTATGAGAGCAGTAGTTTTGAAGTGCATGATGGCGAATTTCAAAAGAATGGAGTGTCACGGTGTCTACTTAGTCCTAATTCTGAGGACTATGAGAGCAGCAGTGATGAAGAGCGCGGTGATGAATTTCAAAATAATGGAGTGTCAAAGTGTCCACTTAGTCCTAATTCTGAGGACTGTAAGAGCAGCAGTGATGAAGAGTGTGGTGATGAATTTAAAAAGAATGGAGTGTCAAAGTGTCCACTTAGTCCTAATTCTGAGGACTATGAGAGCAGCAGTGATGAAGAGCGTGGTGATGAATTTCAAAAGAATGGAGTGTCAAAGTGTCCACTTAGTCCTAATTCTGAGGACTATGAGAGCAGCAGTGATGAAGAGCGTGGTGATGAATTTCAAAAGAATGGAGTGTCAAAGTGTCCACTTAATCCTAATTCTGAGGACTATGAGAGCAGCAGTGATGAAGAGCGTGGTGATGAATTTCAAAAGAATGGAGTGTCAAAGTGTCCACTTAGTCCTAATTCTGAGGACTATGAGAGCAGCAGTGATGAAGAGTGTGGTGATGAATTTCAAAAGAATGGAGTGCCAAAGTGTCCACTTAGTCCTAACTCTGAGGACTATGAGAGCAGCAGTGATGAAGAGCGTGGTGATGAATTTCAAAAGTATGGAGTGTCAAAGTGTCCACTTAGTCCTAATTCGAAGGACTATGAGAGCAGCAGTGATGAAGCGCGGGATGATGAATTTCAAAAGATTGGAGTGTCACAGTGTCCTCTTAGTCCTAATTCTAAGGACTATGAGAGTAGCAGTGATGAAGGACAGGATCATGCAGTTAGTCCTAATTCTAATGATTATAAAGGTAGCAGTGACAAAGGACAGGATGTAGCATCTTCAATAAGTAAACAGTCTCATTTTCAATGTAGTCCTAATTCTATGGACTATGAGAGTAGCACTGACAATGCACATGAGGAAGAATATCCATTAAACATTGAGTCAAATTTTCCATTCAGTCCGAATTCTAAAGACTATGACAGTGGCACTGAAGAAGGGGAAGATGAAGAGTATCCTCTAAGTCAATATCTGAAAAGCAGAGCTGATGATAGTGTGGATAACATTCCTCTTAATGATGATGAAAATCCTTATAAAAATGATGATCCAATGATGGAGATGTTGCCCAGAAATATTGTATCGAGGAGTAGGAGCAGACCTTTTCGTATAAATGCAAGCTGTTCTAGTTATACAAGGGGTAGAGCAGAATATCTGACGAGAAGAAGTTCTATCAGTGCTCTCATTTCAAGTGAATGTTGCCAAAAAAATTGCTTGAAACATATGGATTTCACATTTGCATTAGAAAGCAGGAAGAGATATTTGTCAATGAATAAAAGCATGCAAAATTCATATTTAGTTGGATGCATGCAATCTACATTGTCAGGTTATGATTATCATATTAGGAATTTATTATTGTGTAGAAAAGCTTTCAAAATGTTTCATTCGATTGGGAATTTTCGTCTCTCGAGAATTCAAGAAAATTTGGAAAAGGATCCCACATTTTATTCAGAAGTACGTCATAAAAGACAGTTTGGGCCATTATCAAACACTGCAATGTCATGGATGAAAGATTTCTTTTCAAAGCATGGAGAGTGTATGCCAAATAGAGAGACAATACATATTCCAGATAATTTTTCAAGACGAGAAATCTACAACTTATACAAAGAATATGCAGAAGGTGCTGAGGGACATGGCCAATTTATTACATATCAATATTTTGTGAAGATATGGAAGAAAGAATTCAATAATGTCTGTATTCCTAAGAAGACAAGAATGGGGATTTGCAGCACATGTGCTTCTCTTAAATAAAAAAGGGACAAATGTGAAGGCTTAGAAAGAGGTAAGCGTTCATAACTTTAACTTTTAAAATTGTATAGTCATCAACTATGAAAACATATTTCTTAATTAATTTCTTTTATGTTGTGTAGATTTAATTGTCAAAGAACTTCAGGAGCATCACGAACAACAAACAAATGAAAGGAAGAAGTTGTACAAGCATCGAAAGAAGTGTTATGATAATCCGAATAAATATTTGGATTTGATAATTGATGGTATGGACCAGAAGAAAACACTTTTACCACATTTTGTTCGCACACCCAAAAATTTACAAGAGGAAAATTTTATTCAGTTTCACTTGGTCGGTTGTATGGTCTTCAATGGGAAAATGTTGCCAAGGGTGTACTTCACAGCTCCAAATATTCATAATGATGCAAATCTGACCATAACCATAATTCATGATGTGATTTCTCATTGGTCTGGTAATCTTCCTAAAGTTTTGTATCTACAATTGGACAACACTTGCCGTGAAAACAAAAATCAGGTTGTTTTTGGATATCTAAACATGCTTGTTGAATTGAGAATTTTTCAAAAGGTAAAGGTTGGTTTCCTTCTTGTTGGGCACACTCATGACCATATTGATCAGATGTTCAGTCGTTTTTCAGTCACATTGAGGAGGAAGGAAGTTGGGAGCTTGCCATCACTAATTGAATGTATTAAGAAATCATACATGCCAGAGCCTACGTTTGATGTGTTGGAAGAAACTGTTGACATGCGAAGGTTTATTCTGGGATCATATGGTGAGGGGAAATGCATTGAACAACTTAATGACATTAGCTTCCAACATCAATTTCGTATCAAAAAAATTGATGGGAAAACACTAATATGGGGCAAGAAGTTTTCAACTACTACAGAATGGGCACCGTCATCAGGTTTGCAATTTTTGAAGTTCATTCCAGATCGTCCAATATTTGCATCAAAAATATTGTTATTACAATCAGTTGGTGAAGTTCAGAATGCACGCAGACAGAATAGACATATAAATTATTCTGATTGCCTGGAAGAAATTAAAAAATGTATTAGATATACATATGAGTACTTTGACATTGTTGATTCAGTTTGGTGGGAATCATTTTTCAATAATCAAAGTGATATCATTTCAACAACAACAAATGAAGATATACCTTTGAAAAATCCATTTAGTTGGCCACAAAATGTGTCGAATGAACATGAGGAAGTAAACATTGTTGAACAGCAACAAAGTCAAGGTATTATTAATTCTTCACAGGCAATGGAAAGAGAGATGTATATTGGTTCCAGAAGATCTCGTGCACAACGTGAAGCCATGGATGACCTTTACAGGGGTTCAGTACAGGATATTAAGGAGGGTTGCATGATTGCAGTGCTAGCAGATGGAGATCCCAATGGCTATCCATTTTGGGTTGCTAAAGTTATAAAGGTCTTTACAGAAAATGAGGATGTTACAGGTGTTGAAGTACATTGGTATGCCACAGATACACACCCATTCAATGGTGTGTATAAGCCAGAGATGGTAGCTGACAAAAAAAATGGCGGGAAAAGAAAAAGAAAGGGTACAAATATAAATCGTCGCCGCACAAACATATTACAATTGGAGGATGTTGACATACTTGTTTATGACTTCAATTTAACAAAGAGAGGAACTCTTCGCTTCAAGACGATAGAGATTCTGAAAAGGTTGTTACCAGAAGGAACAATGTTGACATGGGAGTCTGCTGAAACCAGTCGTAGATCTAGAAGAAATTTGAAACCTGGAATGTTTGGCATGCATGTGGACTCGGATGGGGCACTAGTTGATGAAAGAGAAGAATATGGAACATCTTCGTCAGCATCCAGTCACTCATCTGAAGATGTGAATTCTGATGGTGTGCAAGAAAATATGAGTGATTTTGAATAATTGTTTAAGACAATTTATATAACTGATGTATGCATCGTATCTTCAAATAAAATTAATGTTTTCCATATGGTGTTAAATGAGAAGTTATGAATCATTTTTATGTTGTTGGATTATATGTCTTAAGTATGATAAATTTTATTGTTTAAATATCTACAATGCAATATCAAATTAGAGATATAATGTATGTTTTATTTAGTATACAAATAAAGACTTTTGAATTCATTTAGTGATGTAATTTTTTCATAATGTCATGGTTTCTTAATTTTATAGTTGAAAAATTTTCAATTTCTTTTGTATCTAGCATGTTATGGTTGAAAACATGTTAAATTTATACTTAGGAAAGAAAAATGATATTCTACCAAAAACATTAATGTGTTTTTTCCTCATAAATAAATTTGTTTGAGACATAAAAATTTGGTTTTATTAGCATTTTTTAAAAATTTCGAAAATTGACCCTAAAAAAAAAAATCATTGTTCCAGTATCATTACTTTCATTTTGAAGCTATTATTTGCACATAAATTTCATAGTAAATTTCGTATTCACTGCCATTTTTAAAACATGTTCAAAATTTATGCCTAAAAAATAAAAACATCGTTCCAGTATACACACTTTTCATTTTTAGCACTATTTTTGATGTTTTTTTGGGGTTTTTGGGCCAGAGTTCCCGTTTCAAAGTTTACATTGTTATTACACCAGGAACGGTTCAGTTCCACAAAAAGAACAAATTACTTTGTCTCTGTCTTCACAATATCCATCACATCTTCAATCCACCTGGGGACATTCGGTTGGCAAGAGCGATAGTAGAAGAATTCTATATCGACAGTGTCCTCATTAAAGCCTGAGTAGGCCTCCGATTTCTTAATAAAACGCATCAGAAATCCTCCGTAGTAGTCTATCCCACAAAAGGCCTTAGGGTTTAGGCCACGGAGGAGCTTGATGTCTTCAATAGCTCTGGCGATACTGGAAAGAGGAATAGCAATGGACGTGTGGAAGAAAAAGCTCCCGTTCACTCTCGAATCCCACCCACAGAAATATCATTTGCCCTCAAATGATTTGCATTAGCCAGGCATATGTTTGCCTTGTGATTATGGTCAGTCTTGGGGTCAGACTGGCATCCAGAGGAGGACTGCATGTAGTTGTTATATCCCACGACAGGGTATCCCGTGAACTTGTTCCCATCGTTCAGGAATCCACCTCCTGCCTGGATTGTCTGGCTCAGTCCAGTACTCGATATCTAGCAGAGCTTGCTAACGTTCTTTGTTGCTTGTATCTGTTCCTCTGCAGGTCAACAAGTCGTAATAAACTACGCCAATTTGTATAGTGGATCCTAGGGTTCGTTAATACTCCAAAAAATTAAAAATATAGAAAACAAAATCCATTTATACTTAAAATAGACAATAGGAGCAAAAGCTCAAGAGAGTTGCAGACAGATATATGGCAATTTTATCGCCATGATGAATGGCAAAAGTTACTTAGATCTGTGGAAAATGGTGGTGGATGGGGTGATCATGAGTTGAAACTAAATTTGATTGTAAATTTCCAAAATATTTTGGAATAATCAAGTTAAGTTAAGTTAATTATTTTACTTTACTTTTATATTAGATTCCTAAATATTCATAGAATTGGCAATTAAGATAATGATGGCTTTGTTAAGCATATTACATATTAATGCTTATATATTTTTGTGGAAAATTCTAAGAATAAAAATTTAGAATGAAATTTAGAAATTTTCTGTAAAATAATCGGTTATATTTTTATGAAAATATTTAATTTTTAATATAATTGGTCATATTTTTATGAAAATATTCAAATTTTTAATAATTTTATATTTTCAATATAGTTGATTATATTTTTATAAAAATATTTAAATTTTAATAATTTTATATAATGTTAATTATTTTTAAGATACAATTTTAAAATATAATTTTTCTATTCTATAAAAATGGAATAAACTAAACATGATTTTTTTTGTGAAAAAACCTGAAAATTAGCCTAACACTACATTTTCATATTTTCAAACATTTCGCGTTAAAACACACAATAAATCATTTTTATTGCTTTTCCATCCCATCATGGCATGAGAATAATGGAGGAAAATGCTTTTTCAACATATAAACTAATGATTAATTTTATTGATTTTTCATTCTGTCTGCTGGATGAGAAAAAAGGATGAGAATGCCTTTTCAACGGATAAGCACAGGATAATAAGGCAATCCAACGGATAAGAAAAGGATCTTAAGGCAGTCCTACACGAATGCCTTTCCAACGGATAAGAAACGGATAATAAGGAAATCCTGCACAAAGCTTAATATTGGACATAAAACCACTACATTTCGGCATGGATTGGCTATAAAACTAAAACGATTAGATTGACATATGTTTCATTTTTTCCTTCATGCATTTCGAGCTGATGAACTGACAATAAGGAAAGATGGAATGGGCTTGCCATGAATTTGCAATGAACCTCTGCAGTGACGTTAGGTTTTAACATTAACCCACAAAAAATTAGCAAAAGAAGTAGGAATTTTTGAACATGGATTCAAATCCGATCTGTGCTCGATGCTTTTCTTGCATTTAATTTGAAATTCTTCAAATAAGCTTCCTAACTAACAATTAGGATCTATGAGGGCAAAATAAGTTTCCCACCGAACAACGATTAAGTCAAAAGAAGGGTGAAAACGTACCTATTTGTCTGCTCTGGACGATAGTCTGCACTGTCTGCGGTCGGAAGAGAATCTGTAGGTTTTTTCCCTCTCCCGGAACCGAAACAGGAACCCGGTCATCTATCCTGTAAACGACCCGACGAAGAGAAGGATACCACGTTATGTCCCCAAACTCGTGCCGTCGGGCAAAAGGCACGACCGCACCTTGGAGATCCAAATGTGATCCGAGAAATGGCTCCCAGCACTCCGAGAGAGATCTTTGCAGCCTTCAGATCATCGTCATTTTGCGTCAGTCTGACCAGCTTCGCATAACCCTCGCAGGGCGGCGCGGGAACCACCAAGCTCATCGCCACCACGTATTCAAAAACTCCGCTGCCCTTTCCCCAGAGCCCGCTACCGTGAGCCGACGTGCTCACGACGCCGGCTGTCACGCCCCCAAGTCTACGGCCAATTTTTTTCACCGTGCCCGGCGGGGTGCGGCACCACCGAACGCTCCCTTTTTAACAAGTTAACGTTTATGGACTACGCCTTAACCAATATAATCAGCTTTAAACCGATATAAACATGTCTTCACTTATAATCACAAGCATTAATCTTCATAAACCATTCTTTATCATTTCATGTGCAATTATAACCGAACAACAATTGCAAAACAACCGAGAAGAATGGGAGGGGCAACTCCCGAAAAGTCTGCCCGAATATATTATGATCTTTCCAATAATACAAATGTACAAGTGTGCCTGGCAGAATGTCCAAGGCCTACACTTAATAATAAGTACAACAAGGCATAAGAAGCCTTAACCATACACCATTATGCACCTTTCCTTGTGAGCGGGTCCCCACACGGGTCACCAAGACGCTCACCTAATTCTGCACTCAACCGTGTATGAAACCTTCCTCAACCGTAACCATAAATCTCCCTTAACCGAGATCTTATATCACATAACCCAAGCTGAAATATGCGAAGCCTTATTCACCCTTATGCGCATGAGGAATGTGCATCTTCTTTGAGAACCTTCGCACTTTTCCCTTTACCTTATGCGAAGATCACATGAGCGAAAGTTGATGGTGAGAATGAAGTCTCATCCTCCCATATATATACGTATCTTTCCTACGTTTCAAAGGGGGCCTGCTTAACTTATGGCCGACCTCACTTATTAACATAAAAGCCCACGTATGTGTTTAGAATTCATTATTTAATTCATATTAATTCACACATATTCGTATGTGTTCTCTTCCATATAATATGCTTCCTCCTTTATGTTTTAAGGGGTGTGCTTCCTCACGGTTGCCCCATTATTTACATACGAGCCCTCACATATCATATTTTAATGCGGGTAAGCCTCCCTATTAACTTACATACGCTCATCACACATGTAAATACACGTCGGCCCACTCCATAAAGCATCGCATATGAGTATAGGTTCAACGCTTAGTTTATTCAAGCGTTTTCCCTTCGTCGCATATGCTATTGTTGCATAGATCGTCGCATGGCAACCAGCGTCCGCCTGCTGTAATGTCGCACTCAGCTCGTCACTTCGTCGCTCGCTGCCCGCCATTGTTCTGTCGTCCGTCGTATGCCGCGCTCGCCCATGCTGTAACGCACCCGCCCATCGAACCAAACCCGCGTCCACACAACCGTGCTGCCCATCGCGCTGTTCATCGCTCGGCTTGTCCGTCCACCGGGTGCGGGTCGCCCATGGGTTGCCCATTCGTCGGGTCCACCCATCGTCGGATCCGCCCATCTGCTGGTTGCATTGCCAAAATGCGCCCGTCGTCGTTCACGAGGGCGCCCGCCCATCGTGCACGTCTACCCGAGACTCGAGGGCGTCACACTCTCCTCCACCTGAAAACGTTGTCGTCCCGACAACACATCATCTTAGTGACTCTCCACCAAGACTAGTATCGACCATAATGTAGACTCCTCCATATAAGGCAACCATCACCGCCACATATATAAGGCCCATCTCCATCAAGTCATCTCCATGTGCAAACTGCCCATGTATAAGTGCTACACCTCCCGGTCATGTGTCAACACTTATAATCCATGCTCAGGTCCATGAAAACTCCATCCATCACATCTGCAACATGCTGTCCACGAAGTGTTGGTGTCAATGTGTTAAGTCTGCCACATCTATCCCAACATCATCATGTGCGTAAAGTGGTTGAGTCTCGGCTCAACTCATCATCATCATCATCGTGACCCCATCACCTCAAAGTGTCTCATCGATCCTCCACATCAAGTCACTCTTCCAAGCCATGTCCCATGCATGTGCTTTGAAAGTATGCATCCCATACTACATCAAAGTCATCTGACCTCAGCTCCTCAATGCATCAGACCTCTAAGTCCACCATATATGATGTCCCAAAAGTCACAACGATCTCATGTCATCATGAGCTCCTCAAGCCATCCAACACTCGGCAAGTATACAATATGCCTCCATGCGGTAGGAATGCTCCATGGTCTGCTCACAACTCCATCCAAGCTGTCATCTTCGGTTTAGTGAACTCGGTCACCAACCATATCATCATGTCATCATAAGTCCCTTCTCCATAGCTCCTCCACCAAAGGTTCACCAAGACTACCTTTTGGTTTCGGCCATGAGAAGTCCACCCAAGGGTGTGCCCTTCAATCTGTCCATGAGTCATGCCGGGCACTTAGCCATGTGGCTAAAGCATGACCCAATCATCCACAACGATCATCAAGTTCCACCCTTGTCACGAGCCCTTGCACCTTCAACCATAAGGTCACAAGTAGCCCCAACAAGTCCTGCATCAACCAACGATCCTTGCTTCTCCATACAAGGCTCCATCATAGTCATCCATGGTGAGATCCTCCATAGCATAGGCAAACTGACTTTGCCTTCCACTGCACACCCTTCTTTTAACTTAGTTGTTGTGCGGTGGGAAACTAAGTTAAAAGAATGGTGAGAATGAAGTCTCATCCTCCCTATATATACGTATCTTTCCTACGTTTCAAAGGGGGCTGCTTAACTTATGGCCGACCCCACTTATTAACATAAAAGCCCACGTATGTGTTTAGAATTCATTATTTAATTCATATTAATTCACACATATTCGTATATGTGTTCTCTTCCATATAATATGCTTCCTCCTTTATGTTTTAAGGGGTGTGCTTCCTCACGGTTGCCCCATTATTTACATACGAGCCCTCACATATCATATTTTAATTGCGGGTAAGCCTCCCTATTAACTTACATACGCTCATCACACATGTAAATACACGTCGGCCCACTCCATAAAGCATCGCATATGAGTATAGGTTCAACGCTTAGTTTATTCAAGCGTTTTCCCTTCGTCGCATATGCTATTGTTGCATAGATCGTCGCATGGCAACCAGTGTCCGCCTGCTGTAATGTCGCACTCAGCTCGTCACTTCGTCGCTCGCTGCCCGCCATTGTTCTGTCGTCCGTCGTATGCCGCGCTTGCCCATGCTGTAACGCACCCGCCCATCGAACCAAGCCCGCGTCCACACAACCGTGCTGCCCATCGCGCTGTTCATCGCTCGGCTCGTCCGTCCACCGGGTGCGGGTCGCCCATGGGTCGCCCGCTACGCGGGTCGCCCATGGGTCGCCCATTCGTCGGGTCCACCCATCGTCGGATCCGCCCATCTGCTGGTCGCATTGCCAAAATGCGCCCGCCGTCGTTCACGAGGGCGCCCGCCCATCGTGCACGTCTGCCCGAGACTCGAGGGCGTCACACCGGCCATGGAAACTGCGTCCCAGTAAGTAGTATGCGGCAGAGTCAGCCCTTCCGCGGCCAAACGTTTAATTAGGTCTTTCAATTGAACTCTGGCATCGACTGTAACGGTCATGGAGCTCTTGTTCACCCTGATTCTTGAACTGTGGTCCCGAGTACTGATGAGAACTGCGGCATTGCCACCCAGGCAGGCAAACCGGTTAAAAGTATGAGACCCGACGCTCATAACTTTTATCTTTCGCCCTTCCCTCACAGCGCCTGATACGGCCTCGATAAGCTCCTTCTCACTTCTCGGGTACACAACTCTTTCGGCCTTGCAGACCTTCCGATCCTGCCATGACCCTCTGAAATTCGTTATGTCACAGCTTCTGAAGCCGCATGTGACCGTTGGAGCCAAACAAGCAGCAGCCACAGAGACCTGTATGGCGATCAAAACGAGTACCCAGTACCCTATAATCGCGATCCTCATTATTGAATTCTTGCAGCAAACAATAGGAAGCCGGGATACTTTGACTATCGGTTAGAGCCAGCACAATCATGCAAATAAATCTAACAAAGATTGCAAAATTTCACGCTGAGAGAGAGCGAACAGCTCCATTGCCATTAATAATTATTCGAGAATTCCTGTTGTAAATTGCGTAATCTTCGTGTGTAATGATAGTAGTTTCTGTGTCCTGTTATCTTCACGAAATGGCATCGTCGGGTTGGGTGGAAAAATGTACGGGGAGTTCGACTTTTTCAGAGTTTATCAAATGGTGTGCCAACGACGCCTGGTTTTAATGTGGGTCGCATGTTAAATTGAATGATGGATGTTGGTGATTCCATTATGGAGTCCACAGCAGAAACAGCAGGTTGGAGAAGATTAGTGTGGGGTCAGAGGCACGGAGTTCATGCAGTGTGACATTCACTCTTTTTCTTGCAATGTTCTGGATGCTTTTATTATATTTAAACTCGGGATGCGGGACAGAAGATGGATTCATAACTCTCCTTGAAAATTATAGTTCTGTTCTCTGTCGGCTGAAATTGCTTACTTAAATACTGTATTTAGGTCTAGGAGTAGGGGCATCCATGATGAATTCAGTAATCACTAATTAAATCTGTTTGAATTTAGTAATTGATATCATGTTTTTTTTGGAAATTTTCAGGTGAGATTTTTTCTAATTTTTCTAAATTCTCATACGAATTTATTGAAGTTCTATAGGTAACCCCTACACAGTTCAAGTGTCCTAAAGTTTTTCAGATGGTGAATCCATATATACAGTCAATAATACAAATCAAAATTTCATCTCAATTTTTTGGTGCAAAATACTGACACAAAAAATCTCAAAAATCACACTAAAAACAACTCCTATTAAATCTGTATAAGAAACACAAAAGTTATCATTAACACATTATTTATTAAACATGGTTTAATTATAAAATGTCTCTGGCTAAACAATATTTTTATTTAAATAATAATTTTTTATTATTTGAAATCAAAACTCTTAAAATATTAAAATTATAGAAAATTCACTACTAAAATATGTAATTTCAGAAAATCTTTACCAAATTATAAACAATTTTCAAAAAAACAAAAAAATATCTCATTGCAATCAAAATCAGTAAAAAGGAAACAGCTTCCGTTCCATAATCTAGAGTTGCATTAAAGCGGCCTTTTTCTAAAGAAAAGATATTCCGGAATTTATAGTTGCCATTAAAACGGACATATTTTTGGAAATGCTCCAAGAATTTCATCAGCTCCCTGTCAAGTGATAATATCACAGCGTTGGAATTTGAACGAACATTCTTCAGAATGAGTGCATGGTGCACTTCATTCTCAGATGATAATATTTTCACAGGATGATTCCAACTGTCTCATCTTAATGATTCCTCTGGTTGACATTAAAGCAGTCTTTCTCTAAAGGAAATATGTTCCGGAATTTATAGTTGCCATTAGAACGGTCATTTTTGGAAAATATCCATGAATTCCATCACTTCCCCGTGAATTGACAATAATTACAGCGGGAATTTCAACATTCCTCAGAATGAGTGCATGGTACAACGGTAAATTCATTATGAGATAAGATGATCCGAAAAGTCAAGACTAATGATTCGTTCAAGGGAAATTATCGTATCACACTTAAGTTGGGTAAAATGCCCGCTAAGGTACTTGATTTTAGTTTTCCCCTCCTACGGTTGATAAGATAAAGATATCATTGTAGTTGTACTGTTTTATATTTTGTCTTTATATTAACCTTTGCTTGGTTTGATGAGATATAATGTTATATGGTTCCATGAGATGTAATATTGTTAAAGATACAATTCTTTATTAATCTATGTTTTTTTGGGCAAAAATTATATTCAAAAGAATTTGATTTAGTATTTAATATATGAAAAATTTAAATATAATTATGATTATTCATTTATAATTTATTTATTATTATTTAGTATGTAATAAATATATTTATATTTAATTTTAGGAAATAAGATGCAATACTTCTAAAAATATATATATATTTTTTTAATTTTGTTTTTGAATTTTGATGAAATTTTTAAGTGAAAAAATTAAGATCATATTGAATGAAATTTAATTCAAAAGTTAATATATCACAATTTAAATGTAACTATATTTATTACATATAATTAATTTGTTATTATTTAGTAAGTAATGAAGTTATGGTTTTTTTAAATATAATTTTTAACCATAAAAGTAAAAGTTATAATTTCTTAAAATGTAGAGTTTAATGGATAACTAAATTTAAAAATAATAAATAATTAAAATTTTATTTGATGTTCTTAAACCCTTTTCTTCCTAATTTATGTCTAAATCCGTTGTTGAATCCATGGGGTTATCATTAACGAACCATGGTAAACCTATTCCGGAAGCAATACTTTCACAAAGCGACTTTTGGGTTTATTTTGGGTAGATTTTATGTGTCCTGATTTTAAAATGTTTAAAAATTGATTAATAAAAATTATTAAATTTAAGTTATTATTTTTTAATTAATTTAAATGTTTTAAATATTTTTGAATATTTTCATCTTTTCTATATTAAACTATGATTTTAGTAATAAATATTAAAATTTCACCAAAAATTATACTACAAAATTTGGATAAAAAATCATTTAGCTAAACGCCTATTTACAATTGATATTTAAAAGCAAACCCAAAAATTTCACTCATTCCGAAACAGCTATTTACAATCGGTATTAAAACGGTAATATTTAAACGGTAAATCCAAAAAATTGGCATTAAAACGGCTATTTTAAAAAGCAAATCCAAAAATTTCACTCATCCCTAATCCAAACGGGTTCATATTAGTGAAAACTATCACATCTGGGAAATTTAAAAGTACTTCCGAATATTTGAGATATACCTAATGAATCTCATTTTCTGTTTATGATTTTTAAAGGACAATCTAAAAATCAATTAGCCTTTCCACATTTTCGTTTGTGAATAATTAGTATTAAGAATAATTAATATTTGATATTAATAATTTTATTGCAATAATTTGTTTGTGATTTATAATAGGATAAATTTTTATTCATCTTAAAGTATTATGAGTATTGAGATGTCATTTTTTTTAGGAAAAAAAATGAAATTTTAACCAAACAATATAGTCCTTGCCAAGTGGATATTATGTTTTTAGAAAAATATTACAAATTTATATATAAAGTGGAATAAGTTATAGATTTTTCAAAATGTGTATACATAAATGAACAGTAGTCTTGGTTTTAACTACTTCATTTTATTTTGATTCAAGGAATATTTTTGTAGATCATGATTTTTTTAAATGGATGGTTATTTTCCTTAAATCCATTTGCCCCAGATATGCTTAGATTGACTTCATGGTTGTGCACTTCGAACTTTCATGCAAAATAAAATCTAGTATTATTGGTATTGGTAGTTCTATATTTTAAAAGAAAAAATTGTTTCAACTAGGGCTTTCAATTCGGACTTGTATTTGTATTTACAGGGTCATAGGCACTAATAATTAGATTTAAAATAATAGTTAGTTTAAAATTAATAAATAAAATGCAAATTTTAAAATTGATTATAATAATTTTTTTTTTTTTTTTTAAGTTATATCTTTATATATATAAAATTATACGTTTAATAAATTTAGAATAGGTTGTTTTAAAATTTATGTGGGATTAAGATATTATGTAACATAGATCAAAGAGGATTATTTTAACCATATAAGAGACTTCATGGCGACTCAAAAATAGGGAATTCTCTATGAAAGAAGGCGATCAAAACACATGTTTTTTCATCAATATGCTAATTGCAGAAGGAATTATAATTCTATCTAGGACATTAAATCAATCTTTGCGGTCAGAGTGCATTCCAATTTGGAGATCCTGAGGGACATAGTCATATATTTTTGGTGCATGCTCTCAACTTGTGAGGGAGCCGATATTGAGGACCAATTATGGGGGATTGAGAATTATCCCAATATGTTTATGGATTCTACAAATGTTTCGCTTTTCCGCCCTATCACTATGGATGAAATTCTTCTGGTCCTCAAGAATTTTGCGAAGGAAAAAAAGTCTTGACCCAGATGGCTCAATGATGGAGTTGTTTTTACATTTCTTTGAGTTTATGGAACATGATCTCTTGGATATGGTTGACGAATATTGCACTATTGGAAGCATAATAGAGGCTATAAAATCCATTTTCTTAGCTCTCATTCCAAGGACTTGCACCCACACGCCTTATCGGACCATAGGTCGATTTCCCTTTATAATATTACCTATAAAATGATATCCAAGATCATTGTTGGTTGTATCAAGGCCACTCTTTTTGAGCATATTTCTCAAGAACAAATTGGTTTCCTTTCAAACCAGTTGATTCAAGAGGCTATAACCATTGCCCATGAGTGCATACATTCGATTTATACTAAAAAGTTGGAGGCCCTGGACATGAAATTATATCTTCAGAAGGCCTATGACTATGTTGACTAGACCATTCTTCGTCTAATTCTTACTCAATTTGGACTCTCAATGCACATTGTGGAATGGATCATGGCTCGCATTATCTCGGTAAGTTTTGTTGTTTTGATTAATGGTTTTCCTTCATACTTCTTCAAGGCTGGTAGGGGATTTTGATAGGGTTTCTCCTTATCACCACTTCTCTTCATACTAGTCATGGATGGTTTAAGCTTGAATATTGGAGAGGCTATACCACTGGACACCTTTAGAGGACTTAGGTTGGCTCATAGAGTTTCAATATCACATATGTTCTTCATTGATGATGTTTTCACTTTTGGACTAATCTCACAATCTCAATGGACTGTATTGTAGAAATTTTGAATAATAAACATTTATTCACAGAGATTATCCTGATTATACACTATTGCAGAATACATGCACAATACATAATCTCCTATACTTTTATCATCAATTTAGCAGCATTAAAAACAATGAAACATCAATCGCATGCACACATTAACACAGTATGTAACTCGGGGAAAGCATACAGCTAAAAACCCCACACTATCTGTATATTATAATGATTGAGAACATGTAACAATACATAGTACAATACTCCTCACAAGTACTCAGTACTATCTCCACCTATTACACACAAAACTAGCTCAGATCTGAGCAAGTCACAGGTTCAAATCTTCTCCACTGCTTTGCTTGCCTCCATTGCATAATGCTAAGTGAAAATCACGTGAGCACAAGCTACAATTGCCTTGATATTGGCCCACACCGCGCAATCCTCATTGGCATAACTCAATCCATGCATGTGCAAAATCTCATGCACAACTGATAGTCACAACTCACCCTTTCACTTACCTCTAACACCTGTGTCCGTTGAACTGTCCATGCACTGAGTTAACTGATGTGTTCTTTAGTTTCTTTATGAGTTAATAATTAGTGAATTAATTAATATTTAATTCACGCAACTCATCGCTAGAGTATTCTTTAGTTAGACTAAAATACAACTAGTTCAACTAAGTCAAACTGAACAAACTCCATCAACTCCACATCCAACTCCACAGAACTCACATGCATGAGTTCTAACTGAAGTCCTCCATGCAATAGCTCAACTAACACATAAGAAACCCCGTGATTCCTTTTCTCAGCTGCATGTGCCAAATCCGTAGCTCGAACTAAAGTGCTCCAAGAGAATAAGATAATGTTTAGAGTCCAAATATTACTAAGGGCTAATAATATTTGACTGTTTCTATTTTTAGCCTGGCAGTCTAAAAATAGACTCTGATCACTCCGTTGTGAACCAAAAATAGAAGTCCATCTATTTTCACCAACATGACCAATCATCCACAAACATCATCCTGCAACTCATAGACCATGATCCATATGTCTAAAAATAGACATAGTCTAAAAATAGACTTTGCGCCAAAAATAGCCTGTGGGCCCACTTAGTGAAGGCGACTTCTTTTCACTAAGATCCATCATCTTGTTGCATTTTCAACACTCCCTCTCAACAAGATATGGATTATCTGCAACCCCTATCCTGCAACTCTGGAATGTTCTGCATGCAACACATTTGCCCAGTCCACTTGCTCCAACAACACTTGGAACAAAAAAAACTCCCAACTGACCACTCTGTTTGAGCTAGGAACATACTCTGATGTTGAATCTCTACCTGCTGCTGACAAGTGCTCCCTCTCTGACATCTGCACTACTGCAACATCTCCATGCATCTCGCACCATTGCACACTTCTTTGTGCCACCTAGCAGAGTGCAAAACACTTGTGCCTCTCGCATTCCTGCAGCCTGCTAGCTATGCGCTGTCCTGGGATTCCCTACACTGTCGCTCTCTCTGCTGCTCCATCCACATCTGTCTCTGCCCAGTCAATCAGTTCCTGCTACTCCACATCGGGGCTCCCGTAGCAAGGTCTCATCCAAGAGGTTGGGTACCTCAAGGATCCTGCCCCTCCTCCTTGGGATGATCAATCCACATCTCCCCACCTCCTACCTAGAGGTATGGCTGCATGTGATCCCTCAGCCCACCTGGCACGAAGTTTCCCCCTACTGGAGGTCTCTGCATGAGTAGATGTCTCTACTCGATTTCCTCTCAGCTTCCCTTGTTGTGGCTGCTCCATAACCTCCTGAAGCTGCTGCACCAATCGTGGCTCCTCCACAATCGTTTGAGACTTCTTTTGGCTCTGCATGTTAAGAGGTAATATATGCTCCCTCTCAACCACCAAGTCTCCATCAGTTGCCTCGTTGCTCAAGGCTTTGCATGCATCTTGAACCTCAAGAGCATACAGGTTCTTGACCCATGAACCAATCTGCTTCACCTGTCTAGTGATGATGTGTCTAAGGAAAACCTTTCCCTTACTGAAGACTACATCATAGCCTCTGTCTTCCAGCGTCGCGATCGACACCAAGTTTCTCTCCAGTCCTGGTACATACTTGACATCGGTCAAGGTAAGGCGCGCTCCATGCTCCCTCTGAAAAATAACCATGCCTACACTTGAGACACTATACTTCTCATCATTACCCATCGCTATGAGTATCTGGAGATCTTTCTCCTCCGAAGTACTGAACAAACTCTTGTCACCGGTCATGTGGAAAGAAGCTCCACTGTCAAGAAACCAACCACTTCCCACTATGGATGAAACCATGCATGCGAAGAGTGTGAAATCCAACTCGAACTGTGAAGCAAGTGCCTCACCTTCAGATCCTTCCCTGGATCCCTTCTTGGATTTCTTCTTTGGGCAATTAGTAGCATAATGGCCCAACTCATGACAACGAAAGCATCTCACCTTCGACTTGTCAACCTTCTTCCCATCATTGGAAGAACTGGATTCGGAAAGAGAACCCTTCTCCTTCCCCTTCTTCACTTTGGCAGCCAAAGCGCAATTTTCTTCATCAGATGCCTTTGATGAAGATCCGTCCTTGGTATTCCGCCTGATCTCCTCTTGCACAAGATCCGACCAAAGTCTCTCCCATCCTGGCAATTTCTCCCGACCATTGACAGAGTCCTGATAGGAATGCCAACTCTTCGGAAGACCAAGGAGAGCCAAGCTCACCAAGTCCTCATCATCAACAGTTACCCCCACATCTCCTAGCTCATCCCTGCATTGGGTGAACTTCGTGAGATACTTGGGCATATTGTCTCGCTTCTCACACTTGATGTTTCTGAGTTTATCCTTGAGCGCCAGCTTCCTCTGATCGCTCTTGCTTTGGAATAGATCTGTCAATGCTTTCCACATCAAGTATGGAGAAGCCTTTCCATGCAGGCTGGACATAATGTGATCCTTCACGCCCTCCAACAGAATCCTTCGACAATTTGTTGTCTTCTTTTGCCAAACCTCAACGTGAGCAGCATCAGTAGGCTTTGGGACCTCGGCCTCTATGAACTCCTTCAGCCCATTGTCATCTAACAACGCCTCCATCTTGTCTTTCCATGCAATATAATTTGAGTTGCCTTCAAGAGCATACTCCAATCACAATCCGTTGAAAGACATTGCCACGTTGACACCAAGAAAACACTGCTGCAAATTCGAATTCCACCGGCTCAAAACTAAACTGCTTTTGATCTAAAATTCGTGAGAACAAAGTATTTCTTGTACAGAGATCGACTGTATGGGCATTCACCGGATATCTCACCTTCCAAAAGAAGGATGAATCCAGAGGCTACCTGGCCTGATTACAGACTCTGCTTGAAGAAATAAAATGTAAACACTTTCTGAATAATAGATCTGATGATCAACTGCTCCGATACCATGTAGAAATTTTGAATAATAAACACTTATTCACAGAGATTATCCCTATTATACATTATTGCGGAATACATGCACAATACATAATCTCCTCTACGTTGATCATCAATTTAGCAGCATTAAAAACAATGAAACATCAATCGCATGCACATATTAACACAGTATGTAACCCGGGGAAAGCATACAACTGAAAACCCCACACTATCTGTATATTATAATGATTGAGAACGTGTAAAAATACAAGTACAATACTCCTCACAAGTACTCAGTACTATCTCCACCTGTTACACACAAAACTAGCTCAGATCCGAACAAGTCACAAGTTCAAATCTTATCCACTGCTTTGCCTGCCTCCACTGCACAATGCTAAGTGAAAATCACGTGAGCACAAGCTCTAATTGCCTTGATATTGGCCCACACTGCGCAATCCTCATTGGCATAACTCAATCCATGCATGTGAAAAATATCATGCACAACTGATAGTCACAACTCACCCTTTCACTTACCTCTAACACCTGTGTCTGTTGAACTGTCCATGCACTGAGTTAACTGATGTATTCTTTAGTTTCTTTATGAGTTAATAACTAGTGAATTAATTAATATTTAATTCACACAACTCATCACTATAGTATTCTTTAGTTAGACTAAAATACAACTTGTTCAACTAAGTCAAACTAAACACAACTCCATCAACTCCACATCCAACTCCATAGAACTCACATGCATGAGTTCTCACTGAAGTCCTCCATGCAATAGCTCAACTAACACATAAGAAACCACGTGATTCCTTTTGTCAGCTGCATGTGCCACATCCGTAGCTCGAACTGAAGTGTTCCAAGAGAATAAGATAATGTTTAGAGTTCAAATATTACTAAGGGCTAATAATATTTGACTGTTTCTATTTTTAGCCTGGCAGTCTAAAAATAGACTCTGATCACTCTGCTGTGAACCAAAAATAGAAGTCCATCTATTTTTACCAACATGACCAATCATCCACAAACAGCATCCTGCAACTCATAGACCATGATCCATATGTCTAAAAATAGACTTTGCGCCAAAAATAGCCTGCGGGCCCACTTAGTGAAGGTGACTTCTTTTCACTAAGATCCATCATCTTGTTGCATTTTAAACATGTATTACATTCAATACTAATGATATATGGAGCAAAATATGGTCTAGTAGAAAATGGTGGTAAGTCAACCCTTCGTTACTCTAATGGCAATAAGGGGGAGCTTGAATTCATACTTGGGATTTTTGGAGTTGAGATCAAAAAACTGGAGGATGGGTTAACCTACCTAGGACTTAGATTGACACTGAATAAATATAGGGTTGGCTAGTGGACTTGGCTTCTAGAAATTCCATAACATATTGAATAGATGGACTCATAGGTGGATCAAATTGGGGGGTATATATACTCTTATTCAGTCAGTTCTACAACAATTATCAGTATATTGGACACATTGTTTTCGCTTCTAGTGTCTATTGTAAAGAAGATTCAGTCTATTATGACGTGCTTCCTTTGGTCTGGTATTGGTGATATACAAAAATTTCATCTGGTAAATTGGGAAGGGATTACAAAGGAAAAGGAGAGTGGTGGTTGGGGTTTATTGGAATTGCGGGTTTTTGGTTGGGTTCTTCTCATTAAATCCCTATCATGGGCACTTTATGCCAAGGGACGATGGAAGAATATTATTAAGGTGAAATACATGAAGTGGAATACTACTATGGAATGGTTCAGAAGGGGAGGGATTGTTGTTAGATCAAGATCTTACATTTGGTTGAGCTTCTAAAAAGTCAAAAGATGGTTTTTACGTATGCTCTAGTGGTCCTTTGGAAAAGGGGACCAAATTCTTATTGGTATAGATTCTATGATAGGTGTTTTCTCCTCTAGCTGCCTCTCGGAGGGATTAATTGATATTTATCATGCTAGAGGTATTTCCTTTCTGGACTGGGTTTAAGTCAATGGAGAGGCTATTATCCAATTTGGAAGTATGTGATGGAAATTGGCATGTGTGGTGAATATACAATAGCTTGGCAACAATATATTCAGAGTCTATGCCTGGCTGGTCTGTGTCAAAATGAGAATGGGGACTCACTTACATGGTATGAGAAATTACAACATGGCTTAATGGTGGTCTTGGAAGTGTACATGTATATCCTATCCTCATACTACTCCTTGACTAACTCATGTCAGTTTCAGAAAGTTTGGAAATGGAAAGTTCCCTTGAAGATCATCTTTTTTGTTTCGTTAGTTTGGCATAATAAGGTCCTTACTTGGGACAACATGTGCGAAATGGTTTTCCAAGGACTGGAATGGTCTCCATTTTGTACGAAATCACTAGAATAAACTCTTCATTGTTTTTTGCAGTGCTCATTGACCTTGCAGATATAGACTCAGGTTTTGTTGGTATTAAAACTTCCCACTTTCTGACAATTCACCACATTGGAACTATGTCTCAAATGGTGGGTATGCATCCATGGGAAGCATAATTCTGTACCATTATACATATTTTGGGAGCTCTCGCATTCGAGAAACTTGTGTATCTTTTAGAGGACTTCTGCAAATGTTCCCAAGATGAGTTCCTATATTTTGGCATGACTTAATACACAGGGGGACCTATGACATATTGTCAAAGAATTGGGATTAAGACCAAGTCACAATCAAATACATTTTCCAGCAGGTTTATTTGACAATGTCGCTCAAGGAGGCATTTTTGGTTTTGATGTGTGGCTTAGAATTTTCTCTCGATCACATTATAAAATTTTCCACAATGGAGGACCTCGTACCAACACTAGAGAATAAATCATGACAGTTTGGGGAATATTATGGTTTGTTAAGACACTATAGTTGGATCACATCTTCATTTATGGGGATTTAAAGGCTCTCATCGACGAGATCTTGGGCCAAACAAATTTCATGGCCCCTAATCTAAGTTGTTGGTTGGATCATATATATACCGGGAATCAAACACTATGGTGTATGTTTTATCAAAATAACGACTTCATGTTGCTCTGGGCATCCTATGCTATATCTATATTATGGATGGTACTACTAGGGAGGAAGGCATGTCGCCGCTCTTATAACTAGTTGTTTCATTTTTTTTCCTATGTCTCTTCATACTACTTTTTATCGAAGTTGAATCTCTAATACATGAAGTTTTTATGGTTTGTTGAAATTAAGGGACTATAAAGCTATATATGCTTTTGTTTTTATGGGGATGAGAACATTTTTCCTAAGATGTGCATTATTTTTTAGATGTTTGAGATCCCCTCCTATCATTTAGATATTCCTAATGAGCTTCCTTGGCAAACAAATATCGAATAATGTACATTACAAAGGTGCACAACTCATTATTCAAAATTGAAGAATGATCTTCAGAAGTTGGAGCTCCCTACAAAGAGTTAGGAAAAATTTAAAATAGTTTTGCACTCTTTAAGTACATTTCTTGATATTTATACAAAACTTGGGCCAACAACTGATGGCTTTATAGATATGATGAGGTGTAGAAAGGAAACAATGACGGCTCTGGATAAATGGCTCGATGTAAATAGGAGAGTTACAAAAGCACATGCTCTATGATTAATTTCAAAGAAGAGTTGAAAAGAAAGATGTTGAAGGTGCAATATTTCAAGCACCCTAAAATTTCCCACCATTTGTATGATAGATTCCTTGCAGCATATGGAATCACATTTTCCTTATGATGAGTCTCATGAAATCTATGTGCCTATGATGTAGAAATGGATATGGATTTCCCATTCGAATGAATGAAGTTGATTGTACAGTGGAATGGTAGCAGTATGTTAAATTCATATATTTTAGGAATAGAGCTATTGTGGGACACTAATACTCAATGGTGCCCATTAATCACCACGAGGCATGTTATGAACTATATGATAGTTTTGGAGGCAGGTATATGCCATGGATTTGAAATACTTTCAATGTGAGGAAGCCTCAGCAAGCGATGGATCGCCTGAGGGACTAAGAAGCAGAGAAGGGGATGCCTTAACTTGGAAGGTGAGTGACTATATAGAGAGGAAGTAATCAGATGGCCCGAGGGACTAAGAAGTAGGGAAGGGAAGGCCAAAAAGTAAATTGGGGTTCTTAGTCATGAGCATAACTGATTGGGGTCAAAAGCACATTGGGGGTATTCCCAGAAACAATGAGTTGAAACTATGTGATGAGGGAATAAAGGAAACAACACAACAACGCTGGAAAAGAACAATCTAAGTTGGTTTGGACATGCTTAAAGCATCCAAAGACTACAAAGAGGATCAGTGAAAAAATGTATGAATTATGAGTTAATGTATATCATACTTTTATGAGATGGCTGAATTCTAACTTGATTTTTATCATATCTTGTTTGTTGGTTGAAGCAAATGCTTGGAAAATTGTAAATCTTGTAAAATCTTGAGTCTATAAAGCTCCATGAAATAGTATGTTTGTTTTTCAAATGTGTTTCATTGTATATTTGTCATTGGACATCGAGGACGGTGTTCGCCTAACGGGAAGGGGATTGCAACAACCTAATTTCTTATCCCCATGTAAGCAATGTAAATTCTTTTAATTGATGCAGATAGACATGGATTCCATTAATTGAGGCAGGAGATTGCTTGAGGAAATTATTTTTTTAAATATCAGTCCTTGTTAGTGGAGTGGGATGACTATGACATAAATTAACTAGTGGAAAAGGGATAGGGGAAAGTGTCCTTTGACTACCTTAGCAAGTAGGAATAGGAAAAAAAATTAAAGCAACATGGGATATGTTGTCCAAGAGAAGGGGACTTCTACAACACCATGGAGCAAAGGGGGAAGTTAGTCGTGGAGGAGAACCCAAAGGTTATTCAACCCAGGGATACATGCGCTCTCGGGAAGGATTGAAAAATACACACACACAAAATACGTAGAGGGAGAAAACATCTTGGCACTCAAAATCTGTAGAAGAAGCAGAGATAGTGACGTTTCAGGACCATTGTAGAAGAGGCAAAAAAGGTAGTAAATTGAGTTACGATTGTTGGGCGCTAGAGAGAGCTACAATCTAGCTAAATAGCCCTATTGAAAATTTTTGTGCATCTGCATTACAAAAGATTAGTGGCTTTTCTTGAAGATGAATGCATGGTGGCTTGGTGGTGTTCTGGTTCAACTGTGCATTTATTAAAGGCTTCCCTCTGAAAGCACTCTACCTCAAGATTTGGGATTTGGCTCGGGGTGATAGCTACAATTAATAATGGTTGTAGATTGTCTACAGTTGGGTGGAGAGTCATTGTGCTAAACATATTTTCCAATAGATATTGTGATAAGTGTTTGGCACTCATTCCTTTCATGTAGGTATTGCAGATGTGAATACATCCATGTGAGTGTAGGGAAGACATGTTAATAGGACTGCATGCCTTGGGCACTTAGTCCTTTATATGATTTTTGCAAAATTGGTTGAAATTCCCTATGTGTTATATGGGTAGGGGACATATTGATTTTTTCTACTCATGAGTTAAATCAATCTTTGTGTATGCTTGAGAAATTAATGGGGTTAGTGATTAGCTTGTGTTGAGGACAACATGGTGCACATTATGTGTGCATGATTGTCAATGATATGGATGTGTGTTTAAGTTCCCAATGAGGAGAATGGTTGAGCCTCATGAGCCTAGTAAGGAGCACTAATGTACTTACTTCAACCCATAGTGGTGGATCATTGATAAAACCAATAGGTTCAAGACTGCGTGATGAAATTATCACTCAGTCCGGTTATGCAAGATACATGGAGAATGGGAGAATGACATTAGGAAAAGCCACTAGATTTCAGAATAAGTATGTCATTATGGCCCACGTTCTCGGCAAAATCAGCGTAGCCGAGCCATGGTTAAAATCATTTGTAGATGGTCAATAAGACAAGCCAAACATAAGTATTATCTACTTTCCTTAGCCTTTTTACCTTATCCATGGTCAAAATGTGATTTATCAGGCTTAGTAATGGTTGGCTTCAAGGCCAGATTGCTAGCCCATATGATCGTAAGGCATACCAAGCACAATGTCAGCTCATGCATGTTTAGGATTCCGTGCGAGAGATCAATGATTGATGAAGAATCCAAGGTGACGTAAGCCCATAGGTCTTGCCCTAGATGCTCGTAAACAGTCACCCAAATGGTAATGCCGAACCTAATAATGACCTAGAAGATGTTGTAATTGACATACGTCTCAAGGCTTAGACTGGCGCAAGGGAAACTTGCGTGATTGGTTGTTGGTAGATCGTTACATGACATAGAGGGGAAACTTCGAGTTCCCCGGAAAATCTCTCTCGGAAGGTTCAACGAAGTGCGATAGTGAGGTAAGCTACGGTGACTCATCACTGGGAGGATGTGGCAGGAGGATCCACCCTAGTACTTTGGAGTGAGGGAACAACCAGTGAGTAGATAAAGGCCACCATAACCAATCAAACCGCACACATCATCCCCGTAGGGAAACGATGAGAGGAGATGAAGGTGCACTCCATGGAATGGTTTAGGATGACAAGGCATAGGGGTGACGTCAACCTAGAATGTGGATGCCCAATGAGAAAGAACATAGAGGATTCATTCAATATGAAAGGACAACTACTTTTGGATTAGCATAAGATGGGAATATGAGATGAGTCAACCCGGAGGACCTTTATCGGAGCAAATCGTAAAGGGATAAAGTGTTAAGAGTTATGGTAACAAATCCATGTGACGGGAAAGTCACTAACAAGCGATGGCCTATCAAATATGTGTGTGTGTGTGTGTGGGGTGAGCGCTAAAGGTTAGGCGGTCTGAATTACATATATATTTGTATTGATAGGCGAGACCCAATCCATGAGCAGGTCAACAACCAATAAACAATTTCTAATGGCGCTAGGAGGCTAGCCAAATGGGAATAGCCATGTGGCAAAGCTGATGAGGTGGAACTCTCTAAATCATCAGGACTTCAATGGTCACATCCCATGATCCGAAGGTGAGATTGAGGTAAGGTTTTATATCATTGAAATTGTCTCGACGAGATGAATGCAATGGTGATGTCAAACTATTTTTTTTTGTAAGTTGAATAGATCAAAAAATTTAGACCCCATTTCCATGACAACACCTTGGATCTTGGGTCAGCATAGTAATCACCTCCTCTTAATTAGTTCTATGGTAAAGATTTGGAGGGGGGTTATTATAAACACTCTCAAAATAAAGAGGACACAATACCATTAGAAGACTCTCTAAAAGACAAAACGATACAATACCATTGAAAGTAACTTTGTGGCAAAGTGAATATCACCAAGTTTAGAGGAAAACCATATAGCATGGAGGAAACCTCCCATAAATCATTACTCATGAAAACGACTTCCCTAACCAAGAGAATTATTTACATAATTAAAAGTTTATTTATTTATTTAATTTTTATTTTAATTTAAAATAATAATAATAATAATCAATATATTAAAAATATGATTTAAATAGAATAAATTATCTTTTTAATTAACAATTATATTATTAACCATTAAAGTGAAAACATTCCATATAAAAAGCTTTTTCACAATGTGAATGAATGAGAATCTCATTTAAAAAGGCAGTTATTTTTAATGAAATTTTATTGAAACTAAGCTATCTTTTTCAAGATAAATCTTGAGGTAAATCACATTACAGACTCTATAGACGACATTCTCAAATAATATCCCGTGCACGGGAGGGTTATTGCCGATAATGTTTGACAATTCCAATGAACCTTGCTAAGGATTTCCAAGATAATGGGCGATCTGACGTTTTTAAAGCGTTGTAAAGATGCGTCTGTCATTCCCTATTTTGCTAAGATCAATCATCGTCTTAATTCACCTAACAATAATCTCATTTTCTTGAGAGTCGACTTGGCTCTCTTACGGCCTGAGATTCGCATGGTGAGAAAATTATTGGATTTTTTTATTATCTAAAAAGCTGCTTGAGCTCCACCTTGATTTGTCTAACACTATTTTGTTTTCAATGTGGAGGAGGCCCTACTAAGAAAATGCAATTTACTAAGTTTGATAATTTAGTAAAGCGGAGTTCTCAGCATTCAAGGCAAATTTTCTCATCATATAGTGATTCGAGAAGCCGAATCAGCAAGGAACAAATTTCGGCCCTTGGCTCATGGATCGAATCCCAAATTCCATATCCAACGTTCCGTGAGAGCATGAGCCCTTAGCCTGGTTCCTCTTCATTTCGATTGAGCTCATTCACAGGTGGTGTTGCTCCTTCACCAACAATTGGCGGATCTTCAGATTCTAGCTGTGTGTTTGAGAATAGCGGTGGAGCTTCATATTCTGCGTATATGTTTGAGAATAGTGGTGTAATGCTGTATCTGTGTTTTCAGCAAATTCAGCGTCCTCCCCCAGCGTTTCAGTTGTGGTTGACTCCTCCGCCAAGTTTGATGACGGGTTATGTTCTGATGGTTCAGTCAACGCATCGGCGTCACCGTCCAACCTATCTGCCGACGCCGCTTACTACTCTGGGGTTGACTTGAAGTGCATAAGCTACAGTCTTTTCCCGTCCCTTTCCTCCTCGTCTACCTCCCGGTCGTCTTCTTACCCTTTGACTTACTCCATTTTAACCTCCTTCCCCAGTGTCATGCCCCTACACCTGCGGTAGTCTTCCAACCGCTTGTAGCAAGGTGCGGCACCACCGAACGCTTTTTTTTCACCAATACTAACATTCGTGGACTACGGCTGTTACTCAGCACACAAGGTACTCAGAATGGGTTATTATTGGCCCTCACTCTGCAAAGGTTTCAATAAATTGTTCTGATGTAATCACCCGATGAGGTCTACCATCTCTAACTGCCTTTATCTGTAAGAATGTTAGTCGTTCCCTCAAAAATGTTGCATAGTTGAAAGAAGGTCTTCTTGTAGCAAGTATTCTTTGAACCAAATCAAAAATCTGGGACAGTCTAGCTTTTAGTTCCTTAATTTCTTTGTACTGAGATCTACACTGCTCAAGTGCTTCCCAATTCTTATATGCATAATTGAACCAGATTCCCTTTTGCTGTTGGAATGCTTTCCCTTGTGACAGCTCATATTCTTTCCACCATATTCCCTTTAATTCCTGAAAACTAGCGGTCTCTATGCATGCATCACTGACAGAGGGAGATTCAGTTTGTGTATAGGCATCAACAAGAATTTTATGTTCTGTGATAATTTGAGTAGGCCGGGGTGGTTCTATGTCTTCTTCTCCATTTCCTGTTGATTCCTGTGTAACAACCAATTCTTTTTCCTCTTGTTCCATAACAATTTGGGTAGGCCAGGGTGATTCTATGTCTTCTTCTCCATTTCCTGCTGATTCCTATGTAACAGCCAATTCTTTTTCCTCTTGTTCCATAACAATTTGGGTAGGCCGGGGTGATTCTATGTCTTCTTCTCCATTTCCTGCTGATTCCTGTGTAACAGCCAATTCTTTTTCCTCTTGTTCCATAACAATTTGGGTAGGCCGGGGTGATTCTATGTCTTCTTCTCCATTTCCTGCTGATTCCTGTGTAACAGCCAATTCTTCTTCCTCTTGTTCCATAACGATTTGGGTAGGCCGGGGTGATTCTATGTCTTCTTCTCCATTTCCTGCCGATTCCTGTGTAACAGCCAGTTCTTCTCTTTCTTGTTCTGTAATTTTTGGGGAGCCTGCTGGTTCTTGTGTTGCAGCAAGTTCTTCTACTTCTTTCTTTAAACTTTTTGGAGATCCTGCTGGTTCTTGTGTTACAGCAGGTTGCTCTGTTTCCACCTGTATAGTTTTTGGAGAGCCTGCTGGTTCTTGTGTTACAGCAGGTTGCTCAGTTTCCTCCTGCACAGTTGTTGGAGAGCCTGCTGGTTCTTGTGTTACAACAGGTTGCTCTGTTTCCTCCTGCATAGTTTTTGGAGAGTCTGCTGGTTCTTGTGTTACAGCAGGTTGCTCTATTTCCTCCTGCACAGTTTTTGGAGAGCCTGCTGGTTCTTGTGTTGCAGCAGGTTGCTCTATTTCCTCCTACACAGTTTTTGGAGAGCCTGCTGGTTTTTGTGTTGCAACAGGTTGCTCTATATCAGCAGAGGGTTGTGGTGGTTCTGTTTTTGCTTCTGCAATTTGTGTAACAGCAGGTTCTTTCATTTTAACTACAACAACAGAAGGTTCTGGAATGACTCCAGTCACTGGTAATGCAGTTGTCTTGTATCCTGCTTGAGTGTAGAGCTCACCACACTTAGTGCACATATATTCACTCTCTTTACTCTTCTCCGGTGCAGATGCTACCCGTGCTAAAATGTGCAGGTTACGTTCATTTTGATAAGCTTCTTTGACCCTTATTATTTCCTCCTGATAATCCTGAATTTGGGATTTCAGAAATTCAATTTCTTCCTGCAGGGCAGATATGGTAGGCTGAGCTTGTGGAACTACAGGTTCCAGTGGAGGCAGAGGTTGTGTTTCAGCATTCATTTGAACATTTATACCCCCAACAAGTGGTTCTTGTGTGTCACCTGGTGGGGTAGTGGCTGTTTCTTGTGTTGCAGCCACTTGGCCAATATTACCTTGGGTGTCGGCAGCTAGTTCTTGTGTGACAGCTGCCTCAAAAGATAATGTCATGAAACTGTGAACACTCTGCATCTCAGCCCCAGAGGGTGAGGAAGGGGAGTGTTCAGGGCTGGTGGGAGTACGGGTTCTTAACATGATGGGTGGAGAGCTGGGGAGAGTGGGGCTAGGGGGTTCAGCTGTTACAGACGACCGAGTCCTTTGCTTGGGTAGAGAAGCAGGGAATTCAGATATTTTTCTTTTTCGGCTAGCTTTCTTTAAAATAGGGGCAGTGGCGGAAATAGCAGCTGCCTTGACCGAAGCCCTAGTTCTTCTTCTTTTTAGTGGGGTTTCATTTTTCTGTTGCTTCTTTCGTTTGAGAAGGGTAATAGGGATGTTATCATCAGAGTTGTCGGTAGAAATACCAAGTATGGGAGTGGATGGGTTGGTTTTATTGGGGGATGGGGTTGTTTGCATGGGTATTTCTACTGCTGATTGTACATTTTCAGCAACTTGTGGGGGAGTTTTTTCAGTTTGCTGGGGAATTTCTTGGGGTATTTGCTCTGAAGTATCCTCTATTTGTTGAGGAATTTCTTCATCCTGCTGAGGTATGTCCTCAACTTGGTGAGGAATTTCCTCTTCCTGATGAGGAATTTCCTGCTCTAGCTGAGGGATTTCTTCCTCTTGGTGGGGATTAATGAGGGGAGGGGGGTTATTTAAGGCAAGGCCTTTATTTATCAATAATTGAGCTAGACGGTGATGTTTCAAGCAATGGACCGGATGCTTTGCGTTGACAGTGTAATGTGACATATTTTTAAGACATCCCAATAGATAGTATGGCATATTTATCAACTGACCATGCCTCAAGTGATTCAACAAGACGAAATCGTGCTGGTAAATTACCTGGTACCGGCCTTCGCACGTCAGGTATTGCTTTACAAACTCAGCAACTTTCGGCCATGGTTGAGGCAGTGATTGAAGTGTTACGCCTCTGCCCTTGGGTTCCACCTGCTCGCCTAGTTGAAGAAAATCCTGCTGCGCATTGAGGATCAGATGCTTCCTACTGAACCAGCGCGTGCCATTAGCTGGTAGCCCGGTAGCTTGGGCTATGACTTCCTCTGTGACTGGAATTTGTACTCCCTGAACGACGGAAAACCCCTCTGTTAAATTGCATGCAAACTCAAGGACTTGCTGTGCGTCAAAATCTGGAAGTCTCCTAAAATAATCTAGCCATCCCGCTTGCAGGAAGATTTGGTAGGCCTCGGGATAGAGCTCAAGAAGTGCTGTTGTGCCAGGTTCGTATGTGATGAGATTTCCTCCCATAGCTGCTGTTTCAGTGAGAATTCTCAGTACAGAGCCGAGTTTCCGAGTTCAGTCCAGAGTAAACCGTTGCAAATGGTAACATGACATGATGAGGTGACTTTTACATATTACCGGGAGAGTTAAGGGCGGCGGCAGTTGGCGTGCTATACAATTATGACAGTGCTTTGGTAATCCCCCCCCAAAAGCTACGACTAAGTGATATGATTGGAAGTACAATTATTCGGTAGTCCTATCAATGTCTCCACATTAACTATTATTTAATATCCATGCATAATCATGCGTACCTTTATATTTTACCTTTTTAGTTGCTGCGTCAAAAAGTCTTATCTTGTCTTTTGCTGGATTAATAATGATTAAAGCGGGTCTAACAGTATGAGAATACCGGCGGTTTTTATTACTGACGGGAAGTAATAGTGGAGGATTGTAATCATCATAGCGTATGGTTGGTTCTTTTGGTAGGAAATGGTATGTTTTATGCAAATAATAATTCATTTCTTGGGAACTGAAGTGAAGAAACTGGTGCTTTTTTTAGTATAAATGAGAGAAATACTGAAAAAGGCATTACGGCATCGGGAAGTGGTGTTGCAGCAACGGGAGTTGGTGTTGCAGCAACGGGGAGTGGGTTGCAACAACAGGAATTGGTGTTGTAGCAACGGGAGTTGGTGTTGCAGCAACAGGAAATGGTGTTGCAGCAACGTGAGTTGGTGTTGCAGCAACGGGCGTTGGTGTTGCAGCAACGGCGAGTGGGTTGCAACAACAGGAATTGGTGTTGTAGCAACGGGAAATGGTGTTGCAGCAACGTGAGTTGGTGTTGCAGCAACAGAAGATGATGAAAGACTGATTTATGGTCCAAAAAACATTCCCAAGTCTGCAAAGTGATTCTTTTGAAGTTTTTGTTCTCAGCCATTTTCTAAAACTAAGATCTGCAAAATAATGAATTGTAATATGGCATCCCTTGGCAGAGATTATTAGTTGAAAAGAATATCTAATCTAAAAAATAAATAAATGAACAGAAATTTAAGTGCCTTGAGGGACAACAAGTTCCCCCAGGAAAGCATAGTGTATATCTGTCATGCAAGTAGCTTTAAAATCTTCTTTAGAAACAGGCCGCTGATACAAACGGAGTCGATACCCATTCACTAGTAATGGTGTTCTGCTATCATCAATCGTTAAAAGTCTGACTGTCCCATTTGGAAAAACAACATCTACTTCATAAGGCCCTAACCACCTTGTTCTTAACTTACCTTGGAAATTCTCAAAACGGGAGTCACAGAGTAGAGCCCAGTTACCTTTCTGGAACTGCTTTTGCTTGATGGTTCTGTCATGCCACCTACTTCTTTGTTACTGTATCATGGTTGTTTGATGGATGGCATCCAGTCTCTTCTCGTCCAATTCCTGAAGTTGCTGCAACCTGGCTGTTTCTGCATCAATCAAGTCAAGGTTAACAACTAAAGCAGTTCTTAAAGTTTTGATTTCAAACTCTACAGGGAAAACAACATTTTTTCCAAAAACTAATTCATAAGGTGAAAAGCCCGTAGTATTCCTCCAAGTAGTTCTATAGGCCCATAATGCCTCAGGCAACCTTTGAAACCAGTCCGTTCTATTCTCCTTTATTGTTTTTGTCAAGATGGCTTCTATGACTTTATTGGTGCTTTCTACCTGTCCATTTGCCTGGGGGTGATAAGGTGTAGTCATTTTGTGCTTAATATGATATTTCTGAAGTGTATCCTTGAAGCCATGAGAGTTGAAAGGAGGTCCTCCATCCGTGACTAGTTCTCTAGGCAATCCAAACCTAACAAATATCTCTTCAAATAAAAATGTTAGTACTGATTCTTCATTAGCTTTAAGGAGTGCCTTAGCTTCTACCCATTTAGTCATATAATCTGTGCACACTAATATGTACACTCTTTGATTGGATGGGGGATTAATGGGACCTATAAAATCTAATGCCCATCTCTCAAAAGGTTCGAGAATTACCTGGTGTTTGAGTGGCATTTCATCCCTGTGATTAGGCTGGCCCATTCTTTGACAGCTATCACAGGCCTTCACATATTTCCTTGCATCTTTGAAGACTGAGGGCCAATAATAACCCATTCTGAGTACCTTGTGTGCTGTTCTTTTATCTGCAAAATGCCCTCCACAAGGGCCATCGTGACAAGCTTTTAACACATCATAAATTTCATCTTCACAAATGCATCTCCGAATTTCCTGATCGAGTCCTGTGTGGAAAAGACACCCGCTTATCCAGCTGTACCTAGCACTTTGCTGAATGATCTTTCTTTTTTCCTTGTGTGATAGGTGCGATGGTAATTTTCCTGCAACTAAATAGTTGGCAATGTCTGCATACCAAGGTGAGTGAGCAGATACTGCAAGTAAATATTCATCAGGAAAAGAATCATTTACTGGAATATTTTCATCAATTTTTAATCGAAAAAGGAAATCAGCAACTACATTTTCTTTTCCTGACCTATCTACAATTGTGATGTCAAATTCTTGTAATAATAATAACCATCTGGTAACTCGAGCATTTGTAACTGATTTATTCATTAGATATTTAATGGACGAGTGATCACTATGCACAAAAGTAATGTAGCCAGTAATATAATGTCGAAACTTATTGATAGCATAAATGACTGCTAGGAATTCCTTCTCAGTGACTGTATAATTCAGTTCAGCTGGTGTCATATTCTTACTAATAAAATAAATAGCATAGGGAAGACTATTTTCTTCTTGGCCCAAGACAGCTCCAATTGCAGTATCTGAGGCATCAGAGGATATATGAAAGGGTAGTGCCCAATCAGGTCCTCTCAAAATGGGAGCTGTAGACAACTGATGTTTAAGTTCATTAAATGCTTTTTCACAATCATCAGTCCACTTAAATTCAGCATTTTTTGTTAATAACACAAATAGAGGAGAAGCTATTTTGGAAAAATTCTTCATAAATCTTCTATAGTATCCAGCATGTCCTAAAAAGCTTCTTACATCAGTTTGTGTTTTGGGGATAGGGAGGGTCTGAATTACCTGTATTTTGGCTGGATCGACTTGAATTCCTAGGAATGAGATGAAGTGACCCAATACAATACCTTGATTCATCATCATATGACATTTTTCAGTGCTTAATGCAAGGTGTGCTTCTATACATCGCTTAAGTACTTTTTCAAGGTTCTGCAGTGCATCCTCAAGAGTCACTCCATAAGGAGTGAAGTCATCCATAAATATTTCTAAGGAATCATTTAGCATATCAGAAAAAATCCCTATCACTGCTCTTTGAAATGTTGCTGGAGCATTACATAGCCCAAATGGAAGAACCCTGTAAGCAAAGGTCCCCCATGAGCTAGTAAACATGGTCTTGTCCTGGTCTTGGGGTGCAATGTTAATCTGATTGTATCCACTAAATCCGTCCAAAACTGAAAAGAATTTCTAATACCTGATCAATGAATGGTAAAGGGAAATGGTCTTTCTGGGTGGCTTTATTTAGAGCTCTGTAATCCACACATACTCTCCATTTGCCATTTTTCTTGGGTACAATTACAAGTGGGGAAACCCACTCACTATCAGATATAGGATATATAAATCCTGCATTCAACAGTTTTTGAAGTTCTTCCTTCACAATTTCCCTTAAATTGGGATTCATCTGCCGCTGGGGTTGACAGACTGGGCGGGATCCTTCTTTAATATAAATGCGGTGGGTGCATAGCTCAGGAGAAATCCCCTTCATGTCTGTATAATCCCATGCAAATGCTTCTTTATTCTCCCGGAGTAACTTTATTAACTGCTGTTTTTCATTATCAGTTAAGTTAGGATTTATATTTAATGTTTTGCCAGGCTCAATTTCTATTGTTGTACTTTTGGAGGAGCTGCCTACTATTGTCTGAGATAAATTTTTAGTTTTCAGGTTCTGCTGAGATTCAGATTCCAAGATTGCAGTGAAGTGATTATACATTTCTGGGCTGACCGAAGAAGGTTCAGAAATGAAGCTACTGATTAATTCATCTTCGGTAGAATTTTTGAAAGTTAAAGCTTGTCCGATAGTCAAGATAGGTTGGGTTTCTTCATCCTCATAATCTATCCATACAGAGTTGTCATTATTAATCATGGGTGTAGCATGAGGATAAAGGGTAAGCTGTTTGGTTTCCTGCCCATTAGATATGGTCATTGATCCTGATCTACAACTGATGAAAGCATCTGTTGTAGCTAGCCAAGGTCTTCCTAGAATCAGTGGATGACCCCCCAACTTTGTTTTAGTTTGTAACACCACAAAATCAGCTGGGTAATTCCAGGATTCTACAGAAATTATTAGGTCTTCAATGACTCCTTCAGGTTTAATTGTAGAGTAATCAGCCAGCTCTAGAATGGTTGGAGTTTCCCTAATAAAGTTTTTTAACTGTAGCAATTGTGTTGTTTCAAGCGTCATAATGTTTATTGCAGCACCCAAATCTACTAGAACTTTAGAGACAAAGGTTTTTCCAACCTGAACTATTACTGTAGGGTGACCAGGGTCACCATATTTCACAGGAGGATCTTTTTCTGTCATTAAAGCAGTGAGTTCTCCTATCACATGAACTGTGAGGGGGTCCTTAGCTTTTCTTCCAAGTTTTTTTATACAGATATCTGTGACAGTCCTAGCATAAATGGGAACATCTCTTAGCGCTTGCAACAATGGAATTTTAACATATAAATTCTGCAGTTTGCCTAAAAGGTTAAAAGTAGGTTGCTCAAGCGTTTTGGTGAGAGCCAGACGTTCAGGGAATGGCGGATCTGCTGTTTGAGCATTGTTGTTAGATGTTGATTCAACTGTTTCAGCATTATTGTTAGCTGGTTTTTCTTTTCCAACTTCCTCTTTATCAGAGTCAGTAATGTCATCAATGATGGGTTCAACAATTCTCCCTGAACGAAGATGGATATCGTTACATTGCATGGGGGAGACAAGCTGATTTTGAACATCAATTACTTGCAGAGCTTTATTGTTATTTGGGTTGGGGTTAGGTTGCACAGGCAGCTGTGGTCTAATTGCTTGGTTATTCGGAGGAGTATTGGATGGTAAGGAAAGAGATTGTTGATGCTGAGGAAATGGCATCTGCTGGGCTGCCCAGTTCGGATTCCATTGATTAAAATACGATTGCTGGGGAGCCCAAGGATTCCACATGGTAGGATCAGGAAAAGGAAGACTTGGTTGCTGCATGGGTAGAAAATTCATCGTATTAAAGGGTGGGTACTGCATTTGGTTCATGGGTGGGTAATTTGTTTGAAAAGGAGAATGATTATTCCAACGACTAAATGTTGTGTTAGAATTCATACCTTGTCTTTGTGGCCATTGCCTCCTCTGTGTCATCAGGTACACTGCTTCAGCCTCTTCTTCAGTTGAGTGTAGTGCTGCTTTTATTCCTGGCAGAGAGGGGCATTGCTGGGTCTCATGGTCCTTTTCACAGATCGTGCAGACTGGTACCTTATCTAGTGGGCATTCCCTGAGTGGGTGTTTTTCTCTGCATTTAGAACAAAAAATAGCTAGGGCAGCTTCTGCTTCTGCCTGTTTCTTTTTTACCTGCAAAGCATCAATTTGTGAAGCAAAAGAGCTTAACATTTCAGTTTTAAATTCTTCCAACAAATTACCTATTTCAGCCCTTGTTGCTCCTCCACTTGCTGACTTCTGGACTCTTGAGTATACGCTGTCCCTACTTTTTGGTCTTCTTACTGCTCCTCTTGAACATCTCATACAGAGGTTGATAATTTCATCAAATGGTTCCTTGGAAATATCCCCTTTTCCAAGCATATTCAACATGTCCAAGCAGTCATCTCGTACCCCTTTCAACGGTATTGTTTTCAGAATATCTTTACTCATGGTAGGGTGGTCAAACCGCTGCAGATTATACTGCAGTCTTTCCACAAAGTCCTCTAGATTCTCGTCCTCCTTCTGAACCATTTTAAACAATTCTTCCTTCCTCTCTCTTGTTCAGCAGTAATCCTCATATTTGGCCAGAAAACTTTCTTTCATCTGATCCGAGGTAGTGATTGCCTGAGCTCCTAAGCTCATAAACCACCTTAACGCATTCCCTTTCAGTGTTGCTGGAAACAATTTTAGTTTCTAATTAGGGCTCACATAATCATAACTCCTACATAGTATATCAAATTCAAAGAGGAATTCATCTGGGTCTTCAGAGGATAACCCATGAAAGTTGGGTAATGCTGAAAGTGGAATGTTCTTCATAGGGGTTGCCCCTCTCGGGAGCTCCCCAATAGGGAACTCCAGGGTAGAGAGTGAGTTTTCCCCCCTTCCTTCTGCTCTGTTATCCTCCATTGGTCTTTTTCCTGAATCACTTGCTCTATCTTCAGTATCTTCTGTCTCTTCAGGTTCTTCTACCGGTTCCTCAGTGAGCTCTGGTACTTCCAGCTTCCTTTCAGGTCCTAGTACCTCCTCTGTCTGTCGATCTGTTTGTGAGGAATACTGGATCTGAGGTCTCCGGGAACTTGTCCTCTGTGATGTCTCGGCCTTTGAAATAATTTCGTCAATGAAGGTCTTTCTTCCTCCCCCGCCTTTGCCGCCTGTGAAATTAGGTTTCCTGCGTCCTCTCATGCACCTGTTATTCTTAAAAGGAAATCATTAATGCTTTTAAAATCTCTAGTCGCCTTCCCCGGCAACGGCGCCAAAATGTTGGCTACTTGAATTGTTTATTGATTAAACAGTCGAGTACCACATTAATTTGTCAACCCGGGAAAGTCCTTTTATTTCAAAGGTGACCTCGTACTATATGTACTTAACTCTAAAAGCATTAAAAGCTGTAGTATACACAATTCTATTTTCTGTCAAACTCCTTACTCTATGTTATAGCAGTTAAAATATATTGCAGAGATGAAATGAAAGCAGTTAACTAAGAATACAAATCTGCAAAGAAAAATAATGGTTGCTCTGTTAGCAGAGGATCAGGACCCTATCCTCAGGGTAAGGATGTTCAGCACCTGCCCCTGTAACCAAATTGCCAATACACACTGCAATTCCTAATCACCGGTGAAGTACTCTTTTACAATATCAAGCAACTAACAAAACAAAGTATTAGCAAAAGGAAATTATCAGAGGTAATGCTACAGAATTCAAACACACTCACACACTAACAGAAAATAAATGGGTGAATCTTGTGAAGAAGGTGGGCCCTGTCCCTCTCACAAGATTCCCCAGAACACAGATGCCGAATTAGATGCTCAGAACAACCTTTTATTCATCTGCCAAAATGTCCAGTTACAATGAAGATTCAGACTTGCTTCTGTTTTTCAAAATTTCCCTTACAGCTTGTTTTCTTTCTCTCCCCCCAATAACTCGAAGGCCTTACATCCTCCTCCACCTGAAATCGTTGTCGTCCTCGACAACATATCATCCCGGTAGCCATCCACCAAGATCATCATCATCCATGATGTTGACCCCTCCACACAAGCAAACATCCTTGCAACATATGTAGAGTCTCATCTCCATCACATCTCGACTTAATGACCAACTGCCACCAAGCTCACCATACCAAGGTATGCACCTCAACGGTATGCTCTCCATCAGATATCATCTCGATCCATGATCATCGACCCCTCTGCGACAATCTCCACTACAACATCTCGTGTCGACCTCATCATGTGTCCCTATGTGAATCTCTGTCATGATACTCCAGCATGATGCCAACATATCTCTGCACACTTTCAGACCCCATGTCTGAACTAGTTGGGTAGCTAATCCAACCATCACGCTCAATCCATGAGAGTGAACATCCTCATGCCATCATCAACTGTTCCTCAAACATCTTCCACATCCTTGACTCATCAAGAATCTATCTCCATAATCCATGCTCAGGTCCATGGAAACTCCATCCATCTCATCTGCAACATGTCATGATGCTTGATGCCAAGCCATCCCTGCACCATCAATCATACCTGCTCAAACATGTTTAAGGACTCACTGCCATGAGCAGCTAACAATGAGCCCCATCTTCTTCATCCATCTAAGAAGATGTAGAGGGAGTAGAGCCTGAAGGCTCTCCCTCACTAATCAATTCGATCCACCTATCAGGATCCTCAATCTCCATCCATTGTAGATAAGCAACCCGGTCTTCCCTCTGGACATCCGGTCTCACATATACCTGATCATCATCATCCTCCACCAACTCTAGCCTTCTTGTCAAATCCAAGATGCTATCTGAAAGTGTCTTGATGACCAATGACTGCTCCACAAGCTTTGTATCAACACTAGACAACCGCTTGTTCACCTTCTCCTTATCCTCCATTTGCATCACTCCCAATTTACAATCAAGCCTTGTCACACCAATGGTTGGCACACCAATGGGTACATCTTCCCTTCCATCATAAATGTATAGCTTCTTCAAATGTGGCACAATCATAGCATCGAATTGTTTCATGAACTCCATCCCCAATACAGCCTCATAGTCATCAATCTGCACTATAGTGAAGTCCACCTTCCTGGTCCATTCACCAAGTGTAGTGTCCACCCTCTCAGCTATACCAAGAATCTCAATAGGAGGAGAATTCACTGTCTTCATTTGTGCCTTTGCCAGTACAAATTTCAGCCCAATTCGTCTCACAGTTTCTTCGCCCATGAAGTTGTGAGAAGCCCCACTATCCACCATAGTGAGCACTTCAGCACCTCCAACCTTCATTCAAACATACTCCAACTTGTTCCTTTCAGGATCCCTCCTAGAGGCCACTTCTGTAGTAGCAGAAGCACCAAGTATCTGCATCATCCCCACAGAAGCATCTTCATTCTTTCCATCAGACTCAAACTTCTTCTTCAAGGCTTTGAGATGCCTTACCACAAGAGCTAGGCAATCCCACTTTTTCTGATTCAATTTCTATCTTATCTCTAGTTCCTTGAGTTCTGCTTCAAGCAAGTCCATTTCCTTTTCAAGTTGATAGGCTTCCTCCTTATTCCTGTCAAAAACCCCTTCCTTGACCAAGGCACGAAGAGCATTATTTGTTTCAAACAACCTTTTGCCATATCCTGCAAATCCTTGTTTTACTTTCTCTGACTCTTCAAGTAGACTCCCTTCAAATTCTTCGAAGGTTGCAAAACCCAATTTTCGCAAGATAGACATCTTTACCAAGTCACCTGCAACCTGAACCAACCCTTGTTCCACTTCGTGTGAAACGGTTTCCTTCACCTGCAAGTACCTGTCATGAGCAACCCTGCTCAACAGCTTCACCCTTCAATACCCGGATCAGCTGCTCTGATACCACCTGTCACGCCCCTACACCTGCGGTAGTCTTCCAACCGCTTGTAGCAAGGTGCGGCACCACCGAATACTTTCTTTTCACCAACACTAACATTTGTGGACTACGCCTACTTTCACATTAACATTACTTAGCTTGTGTTTCGCAACCAAGTAAACTTGCAATTATCCTTTATACTTAATGAAGCCCATACTCATTCATTATCATCATGCAATTATACCAAGAACAACAACAATTGCAACAAGTATAAAGGGGAGGGGCAACTCCCCGTAATGTGAGTCTGCCCGACAATATATTAAGAATATCAGTTTTACAATATACAAGTGTGCCTTGCCAAACCAAGTCTCACACTTAGCCAAATATTACAAAGAGAGGCAACCCTGCCTTTTACAATACATGTGCACCTCTTGCACGAAGGGTGGTGCTCACCCGAGCCACCTAGATACCCCTGCCAAGTCCTGCACAAATCTGCACATCCACCGCACCCCGGGCACACCTTGCCCACTCTTCGACCGACTCAAGACAACTTCAAGTGCACCTTCAAGTGGAGCGCATGAGATATGCACAGCTCCCCTTATTTCTGCGCACTTTAGTTTACCCCTTGATCTTATGCGTAGAAGAGATGAGAGGAATGTGATGATAGAATGAGCTCTAAGGCTCTCACATATATAGCCAAGTTAGTGTGGGTTTACATGGGGTGTGCAGCCCCTTGGCCGACCCCCAAAGCCACCACAAGCGCCCACAAGACTCTTAACCAAGTCGGCTTGTACGCTCTTGTAACCATTGTATAAGTTCGCTCCACACTTAGCCATATTTCTAAGTGTCGTGCCTTTCGTCGCATTTCTTCCACGGTATCGTCGCATTTCTTCCGCAGCCCCGTCGCATTGTCGTTTCGTGCGCGCCCGCGCCCTCGTGCACGAAAACTCGTCGGCGCCCATCGCACCAATAACTCGAAGGCCTTACACCCAGTCTCCCATCCCTTGTCCGTTTCCTTTTAGAAATAAAAATAATATATTCAATTTAATCTCCATAAATATTAGTAATATTATTAATAAAAAAATAGCATTTATTTTAATATTAATCATAATTTTCACATTAACTATAATAATAATAATAATATTCGTTTATGTAAAAAGAATTTTAATAGTGATATTAATTTATTTTGTAATGATAATTATGTTTGGTAACGTTTAATTGGTAGAGATTTACTTTACCTCTATCCTTTTTAGCTTTGAAGGTGAGTTTTACGAACAAACTTCCAGAGTTTTCATGGGTTACTTGCTCTCTTCGATGGTTGCAAACCTTTTTATGGAAGATTTTAAATCCAAAACCTTGTCTTCTGCTCCTTCGATGGTTGCAAACCTTTTTATGGAAGATTTTAAATCCAAAACCTTGTCTTTTGCTCCTTTCAAGCCTAAGATTTGGAAAATATTTGTGGATGATACCTTCATCAACTAGCCTCATGGTCGTGAGAAGTTAGATGTTTTCCTCGAGACCCTAAATAATCAGTCTAGCTCCATTAAGTTCACAATGGAATCTGAAATTAATGGTAGCCTTCCTTTTCTTAACGTTCTTATCTCCATGAAATATTATGCCTCTTTCTTTGACGAGGTATTTCGGATGAAAACCCACACAGATCAATATCTTCACACTAGCTCCCACCATTTTCAGGCTCAAAAGGTTGGTGTTCTCAACAAATTGACCACTTGGGCTCTCAGGTTTCAGATGATGAGCACTTGGAAAAATGAGAAAACCCATATCCTTAGAGTCTTTGAGAATAATGGCTATAGTAAGCTCCAAGGTCTCAGATCTTTGTTAAATGTGAGCAGAGGTCTAAAACTAAGGAGAGACCCTAGGGATTTGGTTGGCAGTGTTCAACTTCTATATATCCAGGGTACTATTGACAAGATTGCTTGTATTTTAAGGAAACAAAAGATCTTTTCAACCTTTAGACCCTTGAACACCATTCATCGTTCTCTCCAATCTGTTAAAACCCGTTGGACCTAAAGAACATGAAAGGTGTCTATTTGATCCCTTGTTCATGCGTGACCCCATACATTAGGGAAATTGGTCGACCTATAAATCAGAGAAATTAAGAGCATGCTCCTGATATCGAGCATTGTAGGGCACAGTCCTTAGTTCTAGCTGAACATAATGAGAAGACAAAACACCACACTTACTGCTGATATCAAGCATTGTAGGGCACAGTCCTTAGTTCTAGCTGAACATAATGAGAAGACAAAACACCACACTTGTTTGGAAGAGTCTAGGGTCATTGCTAGGATTAACCATTGCCATCACCACAAGTTTATGGAGGCCATCGAAAATAAAAAATAAAAATGTCTCATACGTTGAATATGGATGATAAATGGAAAATTAGTAGTTGTTGGATCCCATTTATTTTCTCCTAGAATTTTTGCGTCTCCTTAGTCTCTTCCCCTTTCTTTTGTGATCTCTCCTTTTTTTTAATTAATTAATTTTTTAATTATTATAATTATAATTATTTTATTTTATTAATTAGTGATAGATTTTACTATTTATTTGATTCCTTTATTTAGTTTCATTTTATTTTTAATTGATTCCTTTATTTTAGTTTCATTTTATACATTTTGAGTGGGCCTAATGTTTAATAGCACGTGTTTCCTCCTAAGAGGTTAGAGGTTCAAAACGAGAGGGGGCTAGAGTATGTATGTCTTCATAGACTTAACAATGGGGTCCCATACACCAATTTGGTGTCTAGCTTGGTCTCTTGTCCCACAAACAAGGTTGTGTGATACACCAATTTGGTGTCTCACTTGGTCCTTTGTCCCACATAGAAGGGGGTCTCATAGGCCAATTTGGTGTGTGACTTGGCAGTGACCTTAAAATTGCATAATAATAATTTTTATTCATTTTTCTTTTCTTATGTTAAGTTGGTTATTTAGTTATATTTTTAATTCTTTATTTAGTTTATTTATTTTCTTTTATTTATTTGTTTATTTTAGTTTTTATTTATTATTATTATTATATATATGGAATTATTTTCTTGATTATAATTATATTAAAATAATTAGTGTTGGTTTTTTTTGTTCAATCCTTTAGAGATGGTTTCTAATAATATTAAGAATAGTTAAGGAAAATAATAATGTTTTTTATTAATTAGATATTAAATGTTAGGGAAATATTTTTGTTATTAGTAATTTTTCATTAAATAATATTTTATTAATTCTTTTTTTATAATTAGCAATATCTTAGTGGATCCCTTGTCCCACAAACAAGGAAGTCTTATACACCCATTTGGTGTGTGACTTGGCCTTGACCTTAAAATTGGATAATAATGATAATTTTTATTCATTTTTCTTTTCTTATGTTAAGTTAGTTATTTCGTTATATTTTTTTATTTTTTATTTTGTTTATTTGTCTTATTATTCATTTATTTTATTTTTATTATTTATTTAATTTTAATTTTATTTAATTCATTTTTATATATATTTGGTTTTTTTTGGAATTATTTTCTCCATTATAATTGTATTTTAATAATTGGTGTTGGTTTTTTTTAATTACTAGTTGGAGATGGTTTCTAATAATATTAAGAATAGTTAAGGAAAATAATAACGTTTTTATTAATTAGATATTAAATGTTCAAGAAAAACTTGGTTATTAGTAATTTTTCATTAAATAATATTTTATTAATTCTTTTTATAATTAGCAATATCTTATTCTTCATTATTTAAAGTTTAATTTAATTATTTTATTATTTTTTCTTCAACTTTCATTTAGACACATTTCTATAGTATATATCAGATGACATGGATAATATTCATCAAAAGTCTTGATGATAAACCACACTTAGTGGTTAGAAACAGGTGGATTCAAGAATTCCCTAACGTGATTTACCAAAAAAATTATCCTGAAAAATTACTATAAATCACATAAATTTACATTTTCAAATAAATTATCTATTTTTTTAGATTCAGATAACTTATTTTAATCACACACTGATTGTAACAGTGACATTATATCATAGTTACCCAATTCTACCATATTGCTTGAAAAATTTTCAGAAATTCGATTGTTCGATTCTGTTCGTCGAATAATACCTCATTCGATGTTCGGTGCAGGGCGAACAATGCACATTTCAATGAAATTTTGTTAACAAGTTTTTAATGAAAATAACCTAGGGGTTAAGATCTATAAGAAAAGTTATAGCGTCGATTCGAAGTTCAGTTTAGGATGTATACGAAAAGTTATATCGTCGAATCGAAATTCGGTGCAGTACTCGATGATATGGAGAAAACAATGCACAGTTCAATGAAATTTTGGAGGCAAGCTTTTATCGAAATTCATGTTAATATAGATTAGGCTTGGGATGTATATCGAAATTTATCAGGTAATGTACCCTATTTTCTTCATCTCATGCTATCTATGTTGACATCACGCTTCTTATTGTTTATTTTTGGCTAATTATGCTTTCTTTCCAGCCGTATTTATTTCTCGACAATTCATTCGTTCTGTTTTTGGGGAAATCTACCTATTTCTAGAATACATAAGAAAGTTATAGAATATAAGCAATACTTCCTATCGAATCTGAGATGGTCCCTACAATCTGGCAGCAATATCTACATTGGTCTTGACCCCATCATGAGCGGGCGTGAGAACATCTCCATTCCCGTAAGCATCCTTTTTTCCTTCACAACAAAGGCTTTTTACATGGGACAAGCTTATTTCAGGATGGCAAGGCCCCCTCCCATCATGGAAATCGGCCACGGATCTAGGTTTAACAGGGCATATGGCAAATCAGTGGACCACTGTCACAAATGTATTGAGAAGTTGTGGTTTTTACAGGTCTAGTCTGCATGATTATCTCATCTGGAAGGTGCCTTCTGCTAATATACAGGTTCGCGTCAAGGACATATACACTGACCTGCTAGGTTTATTGCCCACGATTTCTTGCCCCATTTTCCCTACAGTTTTTTGGAAAACAGGCCGCTCTCCTAAATTAATTTACTTCTCGTGGCTAGTGTTTAACAACAAAAATCTGTCCTGGGAGAATTTAAAAAAGAGACAATGGAGCAGATGCCATATGTGCCAATTTGAAGAAGAAACAAACTATCACATGTTCTTCCAATGTATATCTATTCAGCAAATATGGCGTGAATTGGCAGCACTGTATGGTTTTCCCCTGGTCAATCACGTTTCTACTTTCGCAGCTTTCTAATGGTGGAGTGGACAGAGAAAGACATGGGGCCTCTTCATTATTATTGTCCTATGGTGTGCATGGAAGTGGAGGAACAAAATTATCTTCAATAATGAAAAAGTGCCTCTTAATGATATTTCACAACCCATTATTTCCATCTATGACACAGTTCAGAAAAAGGCTCCTGGTCCCTTGAGATAAGGTCTGGAGGGGAAGCAATTACAAAGGATAAGGAGAGTGGTGGTTGGGGTTTATTAGAATTGTGGGTTTTTGGTTGGGCTCTTCTCATTAAATCCCTCTGGTGGGCACTTTATGGCAAGGGACTATGGAAGAATATTATTAAGGTGAAACACATGAAGCGAAAGGTTGTTATGGAATGGTTTAGAAGGGGAGGGATTGGTGTTAGATCAGGCTCTTATATTTGGTTTAGCTTCTACAAATTCAAAAGATGGTTTTTACATATGCTTTGGTGGTCCTTTGGAAAAGGGAACCAAATTCTGATTGGTATAGATTCTATGATAGGTGTTTGCTCCTCTAACTACCTCTTGCAGGGATTAGATAATATTCTTCATGCCAGAGGTATTTCCTTTCTGGACTAGGTTATTAGTCAATGGAGAGGCTATTATCCAATTTGGAAGGACGTGATGGAAATTGGCATGTGTGGTGAATATATAATAGCTTGGCAACAATATATTCAGAGTCTATTCCTGGTTTTTCTATGTCAGAATGAGAACGGGGATTCACTTACATGGTACAGGAAATTACAACATGGATTTATGGTGGTCTTGGAAGTATACATGTATATCCTATCCTCATACCCTTGACTAGCTCAGGTCAGTTTCAGAAAGTTTGGAAATGGAAAGTGCCCTTTAAGATCATACTTTTTGTTTGGTTACTCTGTCATAATAAGATCCTCACCTGGCGCAACATGTGAAAAAAGGTCTTCCAAGGACTAGAATGGTGCCCATTTTGTAGGAAATCACTGGAATCAACTTTTCATAATTTTTGCAGTGCTCATTGACCTTGCAGATGTGGACTCAATTTTTGTTGGTATTAAAATTTGCCACTTTCTGACAATTCACCACATTGGAACTATGTTCAAATGGTGGGTATGCATCCATGGGAGGCATAATCCTGTACCATTATACATATTTTGGGAGCTCTCGTATGTGAGAAACTTGTGTATCTTTTAAAGCACTCCTACAAATGTTCCCAGGATATGTTCCTATATTTTGGCATGACTTAATACACAGGGGAACCTATGACATATTGTTAAAGCATTGGGATTAAGACCCAGTCACACTCAAATACATTTTCCAGCAGGTTTATTTGACAATGTCACTCAGGGAGGCATCTGTGGTTTCCGTGTGTGGCTTAGAATTTTCTCTCAATCACATTATAAATTTTCCATAGTGGAGGACCTAATACCAACACTAGAGAATCAATCATGACACTTTGGGGACTATTATGGTTTGTTAAGAGACTATAGTTGGATCACATCTTCATTTATGGGGATTTAAAGGCTCCCATCGACAAGATCTTGGGCCAAACCATTTTCACGCCCCCTAATCTAAGTTGTTGGTTGGATTGTATATATACCAGGAATCAAACACTGTGGTGTATGGTTTATCAAAATAAGGACTTCATGTTGCTCTGGGAATCCTATAATATATATATATTACAGATGGTACTACTAGGGAGGAAGGTGTGGTTCCTCTCTTATAACTAGTTGTTTCATTTTTTTTTGCTATGACTCTTTAGACTGCTTTTCATCTAAGTTGAATCTCTAATAAATTATTTTTTTATGGTTTGTTGAAATTAAGGGACTATAAAGCTATATATGTTTTTTTTATGGGGATGAGGACATTTTTCCTGAGTTGTGCATTATTTTTAGATGTTTGAGATCCCTTCCTATCCTTCATATATTCCTAATGAGATTCCTTGGGAAACAAATATCCAATAATGTACGTTACAAAGGTGCACAACTCATTATTCAAAATTGAAGAACGATCTTCGGAGGTTGGAGCTCCTTACAGAGAGTTAGGAAAAATTTAAAATAGTTTTCCACTCTCTATGTACATTTCTTGATATTTATAGGAACTTTGGGCCAACAACTGATGGATTTATAGATATGATGAGGCATAGAAAGGAAAAAACGATGGATCCTGATAAATGGATCGACGTAAATAGGAGGGTTACAAAAGCACATGCCAAATCTATGTTAAATGTCAAAGAAGAGCTGAAGAGAAAGATGTTAAAGGTGCAATATTTCAAGAACCCTAAAATTTCCCACCATTTGTATGATATATTCCTTGCAGCATATGGAATCACATTTTCCTTATGACGAGTCTCATGAAATCTATGTGCCCATGATGTAGAAATGGATATGGATTTCCCATTCGAATGAACTAAGTTGATTGTACAGTGGAATGGTAGCAGTATGTTAAACTCAAAGATTTTAGGAATAGAGATATTGTGGGACACTAGTACTCAATGCTACCCATTAATCACAACGAGGCATCTTATGACCTATATGATAGTTTTGGAGGCAGGGATATGCCATGGATTTGAAATACTTTCGATGTGAGGAAGCCTCGCCAATGGATGGATCACTTGAGGGACTGGGAAGCATAGAAGCGATGCCTTAACTTGGAAGGTGAGTGACTACACAGAGAGGGAGTAATTAGATGGCCCGAGGGACTGAGAAGTAGAGAAGGGAAGGCCAAAAATTAAATTGGGGTTCTTAGTCATGAGAGTAATTGATTGGGGTCATAAACACAATGGGGGTGTGCCCATAAACAATGAGTTGAAACTATACGACGAGGGAATGAAGGAAACAACATAGCAACACTGGAAAATAACAATCTAAGTTGGTGTGGACATGCCTAAAGAATCCAAAGACTACAAAGAGGATCAGTGAAAAAATGGTTGAATTATGAGTTAATGTATATCATAATTTTATGAGATGGTTGAATTCTAACTTTATTTTTATCATATATTGTTTGTTGATTGAAGAAAATGCTTGGAAAATTGTAAATCTTGTAAAAAGTTGAGCCTGTAAAGCTCCATGAAATAGTATGTTTGTTTTTCAAATGTGTTTCATTGAACATTGAGGACGTGTTCCCCTAAGGGGAAGGGGATTGCAACAACCTAATTGATTATGCCCATGTATGCAATGTAAATACTTTTAATTGAGGCAGATAGACATGGATTCCATTGACTGGTAGAAGATTACTTGAGGGAATAATTTTTTTAAATATTAGTCCTAGTTAGTTGAGTGGGATGACTATGTCATAAATTAACTAGTGGAAAAGGGATAGGGGCAAGTGTACTTTGACTCCCTTAGCAAGTAGGAATAGGAAAAATCATTAAAGCAACATGGGATATGTTGTCTAAGAGAAGGGGACTTCTATAACACCATGGAGCAAAGGGGGAAGTTAGTTGTGGAAGAGAACCCAAAGGTTATTCAACCCAGGGATACATGTGCTCTCAGGAAGGATTGAAAAATACACACACAAAAAATACGTAGAGAGAGAAAACCTTTTGGCACACAAAAGTTGCAGAAGAAGCAGAGATAGTGACATTTTAGGACTACTGTAGAAGAGGCAAAAAAGGTAGCAACAAGAGCTACGATTTTTGGGCGTTAGGGAGAGCTATAATCATATGCATATAATCTAGCTATAATCTAGCTAAAGAGCCCTATTGAAACTTTTTATGCATATGCATTACGAAAGATCAATGACTTTTCTTGAAGATGAAGGCATGGTGGCTTGGTGGTGTTTTGGTTCAACTGTGCACTTGTTGAAGGCTTACCTTTGAAAGCACTCTACCTCAAGCTTTGGAATTTGGCTCGGGGTGATAGTGTTCGGATGGGGTCCCCCAGGGTCAATTTTGGGGCAAAAGCCCAAATTTTTATGTAAGAAGATGTAAAGTCTCTGCAAATTGTGGTCACAGAGTGCGTAGCTAATTAAGAGTCAAAAAAGGGCTTTACCATCCTTTATGTAAGCTTGAGTTTGATTTTTGAAGATCTACCCATGGTCTACGGACCATGGGATTGTATAAATAGGTGTGTCTTAGAGAGTCTAAGGCAAGAAATGGAAGCTAGTCTATGGGTACAAGAGAAGGAGTCTAGCGCAAAGAAGTAGGCTTAGAGGGGAAAAGGCTTTGCATCTGAGTGTGTAGAGGCCTATAGTAGTATCCACAACTGAGTGCGCGGACCCCTGCAGTTGAGTGCGTAGGAAGTATTGAGTCTGTAAACTTATACTGAAGATCAATAAAGAAGATTGTTACAAAAATTCCTGTGTTTTATCTCTTTACTTTTGTTATGTATGATTGTGATATATGTTGTGATGAATGATGTCTTTATGAAATAATGATGCATTGATGCACGAATTTACTTGATCTGTATTACTATCTGAACGCAATTAATGTTAAGTGATTACGCGAAGATCCTAACACTTTCTGTTAAATTTATTAAACACTTAGGTAGATTTGAGTAAATATTGATCTAGAGGTATGCTAGGGTGTGCGTAAGTAGCTGATTGGCCTGTTTAGGGTCCGCGAAAGCCAGTTGTAGACCTTCACGAAGGTCTAGTGGTCGATTAAAGGAAGTTACAATGATAAGCCATAAGAGCTTAGAGATCTATGCCAAGGCAGATCTAGGTTGCAGAGGGACATCACACTGATCTCTGGGTGCAGAAACTTGGTTACCCGCATCCCCCCATACTGCTTCAGGTGAGACTTTAGTCCGCGCACAACAGATTGATGCCTAAAGGGATACTAGTGTAGGGATTTGTTTGACACAACTAACACTGAACATGGGTCAGAACCCCCTAAGCCAATAAATGGTTCTGTTGCAGGGATCGGGATTTGCATAAAGAGATGGTGATGTCGCATCAATGGAATATGACCAAGAAGGAAATTGAGAAGTGGATGGATAGAAAGATCCACGAATTCGCGGCGCAGGAAAACAAGAATCCACGCCTGACAAAAGAATGGTGGTTGGACAGATATTTGTACATAGAAATACATGAAATTTTCTTCTGTATCTTCTTGATTGAACTATACGAGTGGATAGCTAAATTGGCAGATGGCCAAGGGAGGTGGAAGCTTGACGATCCAATAGTGTGGACTCTAGAATTAGTGCGAAGGCTAGAAGCTTCTGAAGATAAGATCGTACGCGCTACTGACCATTGGCTTGATCAGGTTATAGGAGGATTTGTTACAGAGTTCATGATCGATACCTCAGTCAGTTACAGTGAAGCAGAGTGATGTTTCTTCAAAGGACCGCGAGGTAAGTATCGAAGATATTTTAATACTCAGATTACGATGTTGTTGTGTGAGAAACGAGTTATGCCACTACCTTGATGTCTGGAGATATGTGAAGTGGGAAGCTCTTTAGGGATAGGGGAAGAACAAGCCCTGAATATAGCTCGTTGATTGAACCTCTCGTGAGTGATGACGAGGGAGAAGCACAGGCGTCACCGCAAAGAGCTATCCAGTTGATAAGGTAGGGGTTTCCGCGAATACATCATCTGTCCATACCACCTCCACCTTCACCTCCACAACATACACCTTCGCCCACACCACCACCACCACCTTTGCCAGTCAACATGTTGAATACAATGAAGTTGCCAATTTTCAAGGGCTTGGGAAGTGAGGATCCAGATCAATTTTGGTTTGTTATGAACGTTGTGTGGACAACACGACAGATTACAGATGATAATATAAAGAAGGCGCAGTTGGTTACCACTCTACAGGATCACGCACTGAAATGGTACATTAAGTACTGCACTGATAATCTGTTGGCATCATTAGTAGACACTTAGACTTCTTTGAACAAAGAATTCAGTAAGCCTAAGTCTGCCTCGCAATCAGTAATTGGATTTGAGAAAATCATAATGAGGCCCGGTGAAACGCCATGGGAGCTAGATCAAAGACTTAAGTGCAAGATATGCAATGCTAATATGAATCTCACAGGTAGTCAGCACCACGATTGATTTATAGTCGTGCTCCTGCCCTGCTTAAGGATTGCTTTATCGCAACAAAATATAGGAACTCAGGCGGAAGCTCTGGAAATCATGATGAGATTGCATGAGACACCTATTCAGGACGTGTCTTTGGGAGTCGAACAAATTCACTTGCAGTTGAAAAACCTCAGATTGGAATTGCAGAGCTTGAAAAAAGAAAAAGAGGCTAGGACAACGTTTCACGAAGCAGTCTGGTGCTTCATGTGTAAGAGCCAATGACATGATAAATATCATTTCCCTGTCTTCGCGAACTATATTACAGGGGGAGGGCCGATGCCCTTGAGACAGGAAGCTCCAGTAGGACCAAGTATGGGGCTCACACTACGGTGCGCTATTTGTCAAGTAGCTAGAAAACATGTCACAGATAATTGTCATTTGCTGCAAAAGTTTGTACAGACACCATAATAATTGTTCTGTGATTTCTGCAAATCAGTGGGCCATGATGAGCACCACTGTCGAAGGTATGAATTAATGATGGAGAGGATGCCTACATTATTGGGTTATGTTATATTCTTTCCACGACTGGCCTACCTAGTTAATCAAGGAGTTAGAGGGGGGGCAGGGCCCCCCCTCCTTTGCGTCGATTGCGCAGTGGGGGGGGGGGGGGGCAGGAGCCCCCTCTGTCCAAGGGGTTTGAGTGGGGTGGGTAGCCCCCCTCTACGGGGTCCAGGGCAGGGACCCAAGGAAAATTTGTTTGGACCCTATATTAGGTGGGGCGAACCTACCTATGGTTTTGCGCATGGTTTTTGCACATGGTTTTAGGTGCGATGGTTTTCGGTCCATGGTATTCGATGCTTCAGCATGTATAAATATGTATTGTAAAATTGAAAGGAACATAATGAAAAATCAATCTGGTAGTCCCGGTTTTGGGATCCAGGGGAAAATCTCTGTGTATATGTGTTTTATGTGTTATGCTCTCGCATTGTTTATTTTCTGTGTTTTACAATTTGTATTCATGTAATTTCTGTACAGGGTTAAAACCTACATTTGGTATCAGAGTTGTTTTGGCTTCAAGGGGATGCATTTATTGTTGAGGGGTTTCACTCGGGCCTGTGGTAGACCCTGTTCAGTGGGAGATCTACGAGATCGATTCTGGTGGTGAAAGAAGATGGCGAGCAGTGGAAAGATAGAAATCGAGAAATTTAATGGTCAGAGTTTTGAGTTATGGAAACTCAAGATGGAGGTTCTATTGGTAGATAATGATTAGTGGATCACGGTAGATCCAGGTACTCAACCAACGGGAGTCTTCGATGAAGAATGGAAGAAGTTGGATTGGAAGGCAAAGAGCACAATACGATTGTGTGTCTCAGATTCAATATCGCTGAATGTATTAGGGGAAGTTATGACTAAGGCTTTGTGGGTCAAGTTAGGGACTTTGTACCAATCTAAGTCTCTGGTGAATAAACTGTTCCTATGAAAAAAGTTGTATAACCTGAGGATGAAATATGGAGACTCGGTGATAGAGCATTTGAACACATTTAATACTATGGTAAGTAAGTTATTATCTGTTGATATTAAAATTTCAGATGAAGATAAGTGCATCAGTTTGTTGTGTTCTCTACCACTTTCATGGGATAGTCTGGTTATTGCAATAGGTAGCAATGCAACTGCCTTGCAGTTTGATGAAATAGTCTCATCCTTGTTGACAGAGAAGATGAGATGGAAAAATATGGAGAGCCAGAATGGTGATGCCTTTTCTATACAAGGATGGTCCCAGAACAGAAACAAAAATAAGTCATCGAGTCGGAGATCTAAATCCAGAGGGAGATATAAATCTCCAGGAAAACATGTAAAGGTGTGCTGGAAATGTGGAAAGGAAGGGCACTACAAAAGGGACTGTAAATCTAAAGTTCTTGAAAAAAGAAAGGGATCTGATGATTCTCCTTCTGCAGAGGTGAAAACCACCTCAGATGAAGGCGGGGATGTATACTTGGCTTCTTCAAGTATAGATGTAGATCATGAGGCATGGTTGATTGACACAGGTGCATCCTTTCACTCCCCATAGAGAGTGGTTCTGCGAGTATGAGAAATATGATGATGGTGATGTCTTCTTAGGGGATGATAGGAAGGCTAGAATCATTGGTCGTAGAAAAGTAAAGTTGAAGTTGCAAGGTGGAAGGGCTAGAACACTTCCGGGTGTTCTGCATATTCGTGCATTGGCCAGAAATCTAATTTCTGTAAGCAAGCTGGATGATGCAGGCGTAAAAACAGTGTTCGAGAAAGATACCTGCAAGATGGTTCGGGGAGCACTTGTATTGAGGCGGGGAGTTCGGATTGGAACTCTGTACAAGCTGCAAGGTAGCACTATTATTGATGGGTGCAACAGTTCTGTGGTTCCTGAAAGTGGAGCAGAAAATATAATGGTGTCTGGAGAAAAGATCATGCCATGGCATCAAAGGCTTGGACATATTGGAGAGAAGGGCCTTCGAATACTTCATGATAAAGGTATGGTAGAGGGTATGACTAATAGCTCTTTGGATTTTGATTTCTGTGAAAATTGTGTATATGTGAAGCAGAATCGGGTGAGTTTCCCCTCTAGTGGTAAGAGGGCGAAACAAATATTAGAGCTTGTGCACAGTGATGTGTTTGGACCTGTGAAGGTTCCATCACTAGGTAAGTCTATGTACTGTGTATCATTTATAGATGACTTCTCAAGGAATACATGGATATATTTCCTCAAGAAGAAATCTAAAGTCTTTGGCAAGTTTAAAGAATTAAAGGCTTGGGTGGAAAACCAAACAGAGAAGAAGATAAAGGTGTTGAAGATAGATAATGGTGGAGAGTTTTGCAGCAAGGAATTTGAAAAATTTTGTAAGAAGTGTGGTATAGCATGACAAAAGATTACTCCATACACACCTGAGCAAAATGGAGTTGCAGAAAGAATGAACAAGACGTTGATGGAAAGGGAAAGAAGCATGCAGTTATGCCCCTATACTACTAGTGTAACCCCTTAGTGTTATTAGTACAACCCACTTATTATATTTATGTACCCATGTAGTGCCCATATTGTTACTATTGTGCCCCATAGAAGCCCATTATTGTTATTATTGTGCCCTTACATTATTATTGTTATGTCGGCTCTCATTATGTCATGACCCCTTAGACTCCTATATATATAAAGGAGGTCTTTTCATTTGTATCATCCAAGAATTGTTCATTTGTGTAATGTAAAGGAGGTTTCCCCCTCGAAGAGGTTAAATTCTAAGGCGTTGATCTCTCTTTTCTATCTTTTTGTGAGCTGGTTTCATAACATTTGGTATCAGAGCTTTGGATTATAGGGTTTCGCTGCTCCAAACAAGTCATCATGGCATTTTTGCTATAACTTTTTTTCTGCGACGTTTCAGAAGCTAAAAAAAAACCCATCTGAGAAGACATCGCGCTGAATCTTGGATCCAAATTTTAGAGCGTTTCGCGCTATATTGGCAGAGATATGATCTGAGGAAGTTGGTCTTTTTGCAGACTCCTGAATTACATTCCAAACAGGTGACCTGGGGAAAATCGTCATAACTTTCTCTCTGAGCATTGGATTGAAATTTCGTAAGAAGGTACAGAAAGAGGACGGACTGTAGTTTCTTATATATATTTTTTCAGAGCCAAAGGTTGAAACATGGACACGTGGCATGTCTTACAAGTTCTCTCTACTGAACTAATCTATAATCAGGTCACTATAGGAGATTTGGCATAACTCGTCCTTGGAGAATCCAATTTGGATCAGATTGGTGGCATTGGAAAGAGGAAACAGAGGGCTACTACAGGTTGCAATTTTAGAACTTAAAGATCCGAAAGTACAGAGTTACAGTCGTTTCAAGATTGAGCTCTTAAAATAAAAAAAAGCAATATGAGGAAGTTTGATGGCAAGGATCCGGTAAATTGGATACTTCAAATGGATCAATATTTTGATCTACATGGTGTACCACTATTACAAAAGGTATGTATTGCATCTTCATATTTAGAACCAGATCAATTTTTATGGTATGAATGGCTTTGTTCTCGTAAACAACTTGTTATGTGGTCAATTTTCACAGAGGAAATGATAGCACATTATGAGGATACAAAGAGCAACACCTTCTTTAGAGCAACACCACAACAATTGGAAAGAGTAAAAGGGCTTTGTGACATATTGGAAAGCAAAATTATGGAAACCAAGAAGCATACCCCTCAAACTATAAAGATGGAAGTGTTTTTTCTCCCAGCCTTCCACAACCTACAAGGGTTACACCACAACAATTGGAAGAAAAAGAGAAAAGGGGCTTTGTTACAATTGTGATAGCAAATGCACTAAAGGTCATAAGTGTGCTGAGAAGAAATTATTTTACATAGAATATAAATAGGAGGAAGAAAAGGATCAAGAAACATCAAAATAAGAGGATATACGCCAGGACCCCACCCCAGAGAAAGAAGAAATGAATCAGACCATATCTTGTAAAGCATTGGCAAGAATTACCACTCCTCAAACTCTCAAGATAGAAGGACATATCAAGAAGAAAAAGGTGCAAGAAGTGAAAGATCACATCAAGAAAGAAGAAATGAATCCAACCATATCTTGTAATTCATTGGTCGAAATTACCACTCCTCAAACTATCAAGATAGAAGGACATATCAAGAAGAAAAATGTTCAAGAAGTGAAAGATCACATCGAGCATCAAGAAATTAATCTGACCATATCTTGTAAAGGATTGGAAGAAATTACAACTTCTCAAACTCTAGAGATAGAAGGACATATCAAGAAGAAAAAGGTTCAAGCAGAGAAAGATCACATCGAGCATCCTCCAACTTTTAAGGATAGCGCCACTTCGGCGCAAAATCAAACGAAACAACAGGTAGATCAACATCATAGTGAAAAATGTTTTGATGTAGGTGATTGGGTATTTTTACAGCTACATCTCAGGCAAGCTATTTATGAGAAGGAAATGCTGGCAATACTACATGCACTTAAAAAATGGAGACCTTACCGAATGGGAAGACTCTTCAAGGATGAGGATGTGGAAGCATTATTTTGTGCTATTTCTATTATCCAACCAGATTGGATAAACGAAGCAAGGGATGAATGGAAGAAGGACGAAGAAGTATGGCCACTTATTCAAAAGTAGCAAAAGATCCCAATTCAAACAATATTGTTAGAAATTGAAGAGGGAGGAAGAATCATATTGGAACCTGGAGCAGTCACAGAAACAAGAACCCGACAGCTATGAAATTGATCAATTTCAGAGTATCTCATCAAGTGGAAGAACTTACCCGCTGAATATTCCACATGGGAGGACAAGAATTTTATACAAAAGCATCAAGAGCTACTCAAGCGTTGAGGACAACGCTTTTTGAAGGAGAGGGGCATGTTAGGCCCCTATACTACTAGTGTAAACCCTTAGTGTTATTAGTACAACCCACTTATTATATTGATGTACCCATGTAGTGCCCATATTGTTACTATTGTGCCCCATAGAAGCCCACTATTGTTATTATTGTACCCTTACATTATTATTGTTATGTCAGCTTTGATTATGTTATGACCCCTTAGACTCCTATATATAGAAAGGAGGTCTTTTCATTTATATCATCCAAGAATTGTTGATTTGCGTAATGTAAAGGAGGTTGCCCCCTCGAAGAGGCTAAATTCTAAGGCGTTGATATCTCTTTTCTATCTTTTTTTGAGCTGGTTTCATAACACATGCTCAGTGGTGTTGGGTTAGGAAAGGAATTCTGGGCAGAGGTTGTGGAGACAGCATGTTACCTGGTTACCATATCACCTTCATTGGGGTTGGAGGATAAGACTCCACAATAGGTATGTAATGGTAAGAAACCCTCTCTTTCACATCTGAGGGTATTTGGATGTGATGCATATGTACATGTTCCAAAGGAGAAAAGAAAAAAATTGGATAGTAAATCTCAAAAGTGCATCTTTATTGGGTATAAGGATGGTTTAAGGGGTTATAAGCTTTGGAACCCAGTAACAAGGAAGGTTGTGTACAATCGAGATGTGGTGTTTAGAGAGGTGAAAAATGTTATTAAACATGAAGTCCCATCAAAGGAAACTGAGAAGATAGAGTTTGAGCTAAAGGAGGAAGAATCTGACTCTATAGCAGAAGAGGAATCAGAAGATGAAGAGCCACAAACTCTGGTTATGAGAAGATCAATTTGAGAAAGAAGGTAGCTAGAAAGGTATAGTCCATCTTCTTTCTGTTTAAATTTTTCTTTATCTATTACTGATGATGATCCCATAACTATGAAGGAAGCACTAGATTCAGAGGATGGAAAACTCTGGAAAGAGGCCATGGTTGATGAAATGGCATCTTTGCACAAAATTGAGGCTTGGGATCCGGTGGAGTTGTCGGCTAGAAGGAAACCTTTGGCAGCAAATGGGTGTTCAAGAAGAAGACAAATGCAGAAGGAAAGGTGGAGAAATACAAAGCTCGGTTGGTAGAAAAAGGTTATTCTCAGGAGTTGGGAATTGATTTTTGTGATATTTTTTCTCCTTTTGCCAAGGTAGCTTCTATTATATTACTTTTATTTGTTGCTGCTGCTTTTGATTTTGAGGTAGAACAGATGGATGTGAAGATAACATTTCTCCACGGGATCTGGAAGAGGAGATCCACATGAAGAAACCTAAAGGCATTACGATGAACGATAAGACAAAACTGGTATGCAAGTTAAAGAAGTCTTTGTATGAGCTAAAACAATCACCAAGGATGTGGTATCAGAAATTTGATACTTGTATACAGGGACTTGGCTTCACCAAAAGAAAAGCAGATAACTATGTGTATTTTAAATTAATTGGTGACCTGTTATTTATCTGGTCTTGTATGTGGATGACATGTTGCTGGTTGGAAATGACAAAGAAATTATCCAAGATTTGAAAACCCAATTGTCTTCCAAATTCGACATGAAAGATCTCGGTGCTGCAAACTATATTTTGGGCACAGAAACTAAAAGATATTGGGCAAAGAGGAAGCTCTGGTTAAAATAGACGAAGCATGTCGAGACAATATTGCAGAGGTTTAATATGTAGGAGAGTAAACCGGTGAAGGTTCCTAATCCTGTAGGTGTAAATTTATTTTCTTAACAGTGTCCCAAGACACAAGAAGAGGAAGAGGAGATGTCCCATATGCAAGTGCAGTCAGTAGTCTGATGTATGCGATGGTCTATACTAGACTAGACATTTCACATGCAGTGGGAGCATTGAGCAGGTTTATGTCAAAACCAGGGAAGGAGAATTGGACAACAGTGAAGCGGGTTTTCAGGTATTTGCGTGACACTAGTGATTATGGTTTGTGCTACCAAGGAAGACCAGGATTGGACAAAGTTCTAGATATTCGTGGCTTTGTTGATGCAGACTGGGCTAGAGATTTTTATCAAAGAAGATCTACAAGTGGGTATGTGTTTAACCTATTTGGAGGTGCAGTCAGTTGGATGAGTAAGAAACAATCTGTAGTGGCACTATCAATTATAGAGGCAGAATACATGGCAGCCACTCATGCAAGCAAGGAAGAAGTTTGGTTGCAGAGATTGTGTTCAAGTATGGGTTAGAACAGGGAGTTATAAGGATAGATTGTGATAGCCAAAGTGAAATTTTCTTGGAAAAGAACCCTGCTTACCATTCAAAGACAAAGCACATTGATGTTCAGTATCACTTTGTGAGGGATATGATAGAAGAAAAAAAGGTGTCACTAGTAAAGTTGAACACTTTGAAGAATACTGCAGATGCATTGACAAAATCTGTGAGCTTTGAGAAGTTCTCTTGGTGTAGAGAAACAATGGGCGTTGCAGGGTTGGATAAATGACTAAGCTCTCTTGTGGCCCCCTGTGGAAAGAAAACAACAAATGGGAGAATGTTGGGTTGTGTTATATTCTTTCCACGACTAGCCTACCTAGTTAACTGGGGGATTAGAGGGGGGTGGATAGCCACCCTCTATGGGGTTCGGGGCAGTGCATCGAGGAAATTTTTTTTGGACCCTATATTAGGTGGGGCAAACCTACCTATGGTTTTTTGCATGGTTTTCACACATGGTTTTGGGCGCGATGGTTTTCGGTCCATGGTATTGGATGCTTCGACATGTATAAATATGTATTGTAACATTGAAAGGAACATAATGAAAAATCAATATGGTAGTCCCGATTTTGGGATCCGGGGGAAAATCTCTGTGTATATGTGTTTTATGTGTTATGCTCTCACATTGTTTATTTTTTGTGTTTTAGAATTCGTATGTAGGTAATTTATGTACGAGGTTAAAACCTACATACGTATCGGGTGCAAGCAGAAACTCGGCCTCCAGATCAGGGCACTGGGGGAGCACACGGAGGATATTAGGGACGCGGATGAGGGCAAGGAGGAGGCAGACCTGGTAGGGGTCTTGGGTAGGTCATTTGATATAATTTTAGAATGCCAGGACACTATGCGCAGGATTGTACGAATCAAACACACCCGTCATGTCAATACACACTCAGTTTGACCACACAATCAAAGAATGCCTTGTGCTGATGGCCAAGATGTAGGAGAAGAAGTCGCAGCCTCAACATCGTACCCAAAACTTACAGATAATGAGGGTTGAGCCCCACGAAGAGGACCTGAATGTGAATATCGTGCTGCAAAGTTGGATCACAACTTGTGACGATAAGGGAAAACAGCCTGAAGAAGGTGGATGGGTGCGCAAGGCCCTGAAAAAGGAAACTGGTTTCGATCTGGATTGTGTGAAGGAAACATTCATGGGAGCAAAGAAAAGCTTCATTGAAGCCTCTACCTTAGGGAGTCAGTGAAAACTGCCAGGCACCAGCGTGCCTAGAGAGGTTGACCCCTCCGTGCTTACCACCTTCTTGAAGACTTGTATGAAACTACTGCGTGATAGCAAGGTTGTGAAAGGGCTACAAGAATTGATAAACAAGTGTGCCGGTACGAATAATGCTCTTGATGGACCCCACATAGTCAGAAATATTGGTAAGCATAAGGCGAGAACAGGGCGCGAGATGAGGCTTACGAAACAAATAGGAGACTATGAGATGGACTAAGTTATTTTGGAATTGGGGTCTGATGCGAACATATTGCCTAAACAGACATGGGAGAGAATGGGGAGACCTGTGCTGCAGTGGTCACTAACTCAACTGAGGATGGAAAACCAACAAAAGATTATCCCTATGGGACGATTGCAAGGAGTTACCTTAGATATAGAAGGTGCGAGTGCATTGGTTGATTTTGAAGTGATAGAAATTGTTGATGACAACAATCCATACCCTGCACTCCTTCGAATAGATTAGGCTATTGATATGAATGGGATCATCAACTTGAAGAAGCAGACAATGTCATTTGAAAGAAAATTTCTCCGCATTGTAGTACCATTGGACCTTGCAGAAGGACCGTGCTATACCGAACCGGTCCGCAACTATGAGGAAAGTGATGATGATTTGGATCAAATCTACAAAATTACGGTGTGAGACCAAGATTGGGTTAACCCAACGGCTGATGGACGGATTGCATGGGACCATGAAAGTTCTTGTACCTCGGATTCAGATGAAGAGTTGGAACATTGGCAAAACAGGTTGCACGAAGTATCCACACTGCGCTGCAACATGATGACCAAATCGTTGCGCTGTGTGTCATCAGAGGTAAGAAATTTACCTTATTACGATGGTTTAACTGACGTAGATAAGTTTTTGGATGCTTTTGAAAGAGAAGTTCTAGAGGATCACTGCTTTCAAGCGCTGGATTTGGCACTGTGCGCTACACCTGCTCGGTGGTGGGGTACGCACAAAGACAACTTTGATGAGTGGCACGATTACAGGAGGATGACAAGGATGCAATTTGGTCATCTTAAAGTATGGTTAATTGAGAAATATGATGGGAGGAATGATCCATGCGATCATTTGGCAAATGGACTAAAGTGTATGGAACGGATCCGCAGCTAGAATGTGTGTAATTATTCTATCACACTCTGGATATAACCCCTATGAATTGGTATTTTGAAACAGAGCTCCACCACGACACCATAGAGTGAGATATCTTAAGAGAAGAATTATTGATGACCTTCAGCTTTGAAGACGATTTTGAAAGCATTGATGAGGTGCTACAGAAGGTTAAGGCAACGATCTTCCAATTTCTGGAGGATCCTTTGGAATTGGTTCAACTAGATTGGAGCACCCAGCTGCGCCATGCGCTGGAATGCAATAACATGACCACTGAAGGGGAGGATGAGGATCCACAGAATATCAATATCCTAGAAATAGAAGGTCGTTGTGAGATCGAAGGTCTGCAGATAGAGAACCTGGATATCACCGCGCCGCTGAAGACTAGGCAGATAAATATTGGTATTGAAGTGGAGCCCAAGTTCGCGAAGATCAGAGATTATTGGGATGATGCCATAGTGGATAAATTTGCTGAATTACTTCGTGAGTATCAGGACTTGTTTCCTACAAAATTTTTGGACTTAAAAGGAATCATAGGCTATTTGGGAGTGATGAAAATAAATTTGAAATCGGATGAAAAGCCCGTTAAGCAGAGGCCATATCACCTTAATCCCAAATACAAGAAAAAGGTCGCCTTGGAATTGGACAAGATGCTTGAGGCAGGCATTACTGAACCAGTGGAGGAATATGACTGGGTGAACCCAATGGTAGTTCAGGAAAAGAAGAAGAAGGGAGATATAAGGATTTGCGTAGATCTAAGAAAGATTAACAATGCCTGTGTCTATGATCCTTTCCCAACAACATTTACTGATGAGGTACTGGACAATGTTGGAGGGCAGAAGGCCTACTCATTTACTGATGGGCTCTCTGGATACCATCAGATCAAGATCACACAAGAAGATAGGAGTAAAACAACCTTTGCGATGGAATGGGGGTGTTTTCAGTATACGGTGATGCCATTCAGACTCAAGAATGTGTTGACGATATTCTCTCGCGTAGTCATTGCGACATTCAAAGAGTTTATTCACAAACTCTTGGAGGTATATTTTGAAGACTCGAAAGTGTTTGGGCTAGTAAAGTGCCATGTAGCTAGTGTGCGCTTAATGTTGGATATGTGCTGAAGGTATCAGATTGCACTGAATGTGAAGAAGTGCTTGTTTTGTGTCCCCTTTAGGATTTTTCTAGGTCATGTGGTATGCAAGCATGGACTAATGGTGGACCCTGCCAAGATCGTGGTAATAATCAATTTGGAAGCCTCAAGAAGTGTCAAATAGTTGCGCGCAACACTAGGCCATACTGGATACTATCAAAAGTTCATCAAGGCTTATGCTTAGATTACCATGCCTATGGAGAAGCTACTGAAGAAGGACACTACATTTTGCTGGGATGAAGAATGTCAGCGTGATCTGGATGTCTTGAAGGAAAAGATGGTCATCGCCCCGATCTTGGTCTTCCTGGATTGGAAGAACAAATTCCATGTGCACGTTGATGCCTTATGTATTGTGTTGGGAGTAGTGTTGACATCGGCTGGTGAAGGAGAAATGGATCACCTTATATCATTTGCAAACAGAAAGTTATCAAAGGCTGAGAAGAACTACTCAACGACAAAGCACGAGGGATTGGCTATGGTGTACATGCTCCAAAAGTTTAGGCACTATATTTTGGGTGGACATTTCAAGATGTACACAGACCACTCTGCTTTGAAGTACCTAGTCAATAAGCCTAGGTTGTGGGGGAGGACATGAATATGGCTACTGTTGTTTCAAGAAAATGACTTTGAGGTAATTGTCAAGCCAAGAAGGTTGAATTCAGGACCTAATCATTTTTCCCGAATTGAAATGGGGGAGGAGTCTACTAATTTGGAGGAAGGGCTACTTGACACACAACTCTTTGCAGTGCATGTAGTGGACAACCACTTTGCAGATATTATCCACCTTTTGACCACAGGGATCTCTTGAGAAGGCTACACCAGTCAGCAAAAGAAAGAATTGGTAGTACACGCGACTGATTTCTCTGCAATTGCCAGAAATTTGTATAATATGGGATCAGACAAGATACTCTGACGATACGTGCCTTGTTTTGAAAAAAATAGCATCCTCACTGAAGCTCATGGAGGAGCTGCGATAGGAAATTATGTAGGAAAGGCAACGACATAAAAGATTTTGCATGTCGGATTGTGGTGGCCTATGTTGCATAAAGATTCTAAAGCGTATTGTAGGGCATGCGATGCATGTCAAAGGAAGTATTATAGACATTTTTGGGCACTGCAACCCCAAGCATGAAATGTCCATAAACCAAGGGCTCCTAAGTCCCTAAAAGTGTTGTTCTAACCCCTAAAGGAACAAGGTCAATTGATTACAGCTTCTCCCAGAAGTTCTCCATGAAAAACTACTCAGAATTGGTCAAAACAGGATCATTTCAGCTGCTCCACAGGCCAAGTGTGTTGCATCTCACCTAAGTACACTGAGTGGGTGCGTTGCATTTCAAAAATCCCTTCTATGGGGTACAATGGGCGAGAAATGACAAATGGTAGTGTCATTCCACGAGGTGGAGAGGCAATGGAAGCTTCCAGAAACTTCTCCTGTGATACTTGCCTCTCTGAATTCGACCAATGATGAGTAAGAGATCATCAATCTCCAAGTGGAAGCAAGAACTATCAGAGGGAAGACACTAATCAAATCATAAGCTGACTCATCTCCCTTATAGATATCTATATATGGATCCCTCATCCCAGAGATCCAGAGGCTGGAATTTTGCATATTGTAAGGAATTGTTGTTGGTTTCTTGAGACAAACATCAGATTGTTGGGTGATCTAAGCTTTGTATGAGGTGAAGAGGGGCTTCCTTGCTGAGAGGTTGATGCTGGGTCAGAACAACTGGTTGTAACTCCTCTTGTCTTTTTCTTGTTTATCAATAAAAGCTATTCAAGTTTTCCTCCATACTCTTGTGTCATTTATGTTTGCCACATTTGTATGGTCAATTTACATCTGATCCTAGATTGTTTATGATTATAGATCCATGTCTTTGTATAGTGCTATGCTACTGTGATCTTACAGGTACTCTGTGAAGCTGGGTGTGCAAGGGAACAAGTAGCGAAAGACTATCAAGGAAGAGAGGAATCAAACCAGGAGATTAGCGCAAGACAGAGGTTGGTCTTCTTTGTTCCTCTCTATCTATACTTTATAAAGGAAAAACGAAAGTAGCTTTACTTTGTTTGTTTCTAAGGTAGCTATCACACCTTAGTGGGATAAGCAGTTTTGAGTAGACACTTTTCCCTGTAACAAAATGGCGACTCCACTGGGGACGAATTAGTTTGTTTGTTTATCTTCCTTGTTGTCTATTTCATAAACTTACAGACGGAGTCTGAAGTCGTGCCAGGTAGCATTCGAACTGCATTTGCCATAGCAAATGCAAAGTAGATAAATGCCACTTCAGTCCATCTCCGGGATCTGTTTATGATTTAAACAACTGATTCACAAACTCTCTGATTGCCCTTGTGATAGCTCTTAGATCCTCCTTAGATCTACCCCTGATTGTTGAATTACTGATTACCTTTTGCTCGGCCAAAACCCATGAACTAAACTGCAAACTGTGACCCGGAACCCAAGCAAAGTCTCGTTTCTGGCCCAGCGCAAGTACTGTTCTGAGAATCTGAAATTCAGCGCACTTCCCGAGTGTAGAAGGTGCGCTGCATTTCAAATTCCCTGTGTTACAGGTGCGCTGATCAGGCTAGGCTTTGTGCAGTTTTGGTTTCTGTGATTCATTCTTTCCAGTTCTATTCATGAATTTTGCTGCCTGTGATCAGTATATCTCTATTTGAAACCCTTTTTCTTGCTGTTATTCCACCTCCTTTGTACAAAAGAACTGTAAATGTTTTTGTGTGTTTGTTGAGTCATTTTCAGTTCTCCTTTGCAAAAGTAGCGTAATCGTACTGTCGTCCTTTGATTTGAAAGTGTCGCAAGTGTCGATTTCAATCATAGGAAAGAGTTTGGTTGCTGTTGATAGTCGATTATCCTGTTACTATTGTTTTTGGTCTGAATTTGTAATTTTTCTAGTGTCAAAAATAAGTATTCATTTTAAAATCGTAAGGTTTTGGGATCGTCTCCATTTTTTATTTCGAAAAGAAACTTGTTGATATTTGTCGCTTGAAAAGAAATTCAGATTTGTGCATCAACTTTCTTCTTATCATTCATATATTAAGAAAGTCGAAAACAAATACATGCATGTGCATTTGCATTTAGACAGTCTGATTGGTTTGATTTAGGAAAGTGCATTTAGAGTGTGCTCTTTGCTCTTTGTGAAAGAATTATGTCTTTCTTTCCTTAGTAGCTAGGATTTTCATTGCACAAATAAGATAAAAAGATTGTTTATCATCTTAGATTGCATTTTAGGAATTACATCTACATCTCGCAGTGAACCTGAAAGGCAAACTTCATAAACAAGATCAACTATAAAATAAATTCAATGAATCTAACAACGCTTTGGAACCTAACGCACAACATTTAGAAGTCTAGGCTAGAGACGTATTCAAGCGTCGTAAAGCCTGGTAACTGTTGTTCTCACTAATGGTTGGGTGATTCCTCCACTTTTAGACGATAAGTGCCAGTACGGACTTGTGCTCCCACGTACCGTCGAGTATATTTTGGGAGACCACAATAGGCTTAATCCTTTATCCATAGGAAGCCGTGTCTGCCGCCCTATCGATCACAAGGCACTGAACACAACATTCGGGAAGATTGACTGTCGTACCGTAAAAAGTATTATGCAGTTTTGCGATTGGTTTGGTAATCCCTCTACCTAGATTTCCAGAGCAGTCCCTTTCGTTTCTTTTCAGACTCTTTAACAGAAAAGGTCCATCTGAGCACTTGTCACTTCAGGCTCATTAAAAATCGAAGGCGACTAGAGTTATCTTTTGTTTTTTCTCAACTCTTAAAAATTGAAAAAACAAGTTGTGTCAAAGCGTCTAAAATTTATTTTAAACGGAATATTCATTACCTTTTCCTACGTTGATCTTGGGTTGAGGAAATGGAATCCACCAACCAAGGAATTCCCCTTGGAGGAAATCCTAGTCCCTTCTCCTCTTGGGGAGATGTTGGTGCACCCCATATGGCCACATTGTCGCTTACAGGACTGACAATCGGCTTGCTCGTATGGCTCTTCTCAACCTCTGTCGTTCAGAACACCGCAATTTCTGAACAATAAAGTCAGCAACTAGACGATTCCAGAGTTACCCACCAACCTTCTACTTCCTCCAATTCTTCCTCTCCTCCTTCCTCTTCGCTTGATGGGGCTGGTAAAGCCAAAAGTCAAGTACCTGAGAAGAAGAAGGAAAAGAAGAAGAAAGAGAAGAAGGAGCCAAAAGCGAATGGAGGTAAACGAGCGTCGTCTAGCGAAAATCCACACACTGCACCGACCAGGCCTAAATCGCCATGTGTCATTTGCAAAGGAGACCACTATCATAGAGATTTTCCTTGCATCCCTCGGATCTTAAGGGACTAGTCTCCTCGTTTGCACAACCCGGTGTCGTCAACCTCTGATGATCATGTTGAAAACACACCGTCGACTAGTGAAAGTGAAGCCCCAGGACAAAAAGGAAAATATAGATTTCCTTGTAAACTATGCGAAGGTGATCATGCCGTCCACCATTGTCCCTTCTTAGACGAGGCTAAAAGAGTTTTGGACGATCGTCCGGTTTCACCGTTACGACTTCCTCCTGGATATAAAAAACTCTTGTCGAGTCCAACACTAGTTGAAAATCCGGCTGGCCTGCTCAGGTGGTCGGCTGAAGCATCTATCATTGAAGGCAAACCATCTGAACCCATACCAGACGAAATTCAAAAGGTCGAGGCGGCAGTTGACCCGGTCTTGCCTTCAGAGGTTCCATCTTCAGATGATACAGTCACCAGAGAGAACAAGGATGACACCGTCCAAATTCTTTTCGTAAGCACAGACTCCGATGAACATGGGGGAAATTTACCCATTCCTTTACCGCACGAAGGAAGTTCGTCAGAGTTGTACCCGACCGTCTATTCGGTCCCACCTCCAAGCAACCTAGTTGTCTCCTTTGATTGGAATCAACTAGGCAGACCCCGTTTACCAGCTAGTGTACCATTCCGAATCATTGTTCAAATATATAGAATGGTTATGGCTGGTACCATCATAGATGAAGGGGCTTCTGTGAGTATCCTTTCCTCGACTGCTTGGAAAGCGCTTGGTTCACCATCGCTTTTGCCTGAGATGAGAAATCTAACAGGCTTTGATAAAGGAACCAGTCGACCGTTAGGGATCCTTCCCAATGTACCCATAACATTGAGAGGAAAAACCGTTCAAATGAACGTAATGGTAGTTCAAGGACCCCTGGATTATAATCTACTCCTTGGACGAGACTATATTTATTGCATGGGAGCGATTGTCTCCTCACTCTTTAGAGTAATGTGTTTTCCGCACGAAGGAAGAGTGGTCAAGCTTGTAGACCAGCTTTCATTTCCCGGATCACACAGAGCAAATAGTCATATACCATCCCTGAATGGTCTTTTCACACAAGAAATGTCTCAACCTCCAGTCCGTCCGCCTGATGAACGCGAGTGATTTGGGGGACATGACTGAAACCCAGGGGGTATGCACCCTGGCCTGCTTCGACAGGAAAACTTCGGGTATAGGGTAGGTTTCTGCGAGAAAATATGACTAGTCTGTACTCCCGTCCATGATTGGAAGAGGGGGTTATTCTAGAATAAGATTCTCTTGTCAAAGTTATGTGGGTTGGCAAGCATCGCCACTCACCTTTGTTTATTTCGATAAACATCGCCGAAGAAGTGTTTTGTTTACGCCGTAAATAGAACAATCTTTGGTAACCTATAAGAGGTAGACCTCTCCCGGTAAAACAAATGTTTTAACGGAAGGAAGAAGGGATAACCTTGAAACTCTATTTTATACCTGGGGGCATGCAAACCTTTTGGCATGCAAGCGAAGAGCGACTATTTATTTTTTAAAATTTGTAGGTCCTCTAACCCTTTAAACTCGTAGGATTGGTCGTTTCCTAACTTGCATAAAGAAAGGATGTGGGGCAAAACTCTAAAAGTTGCCGTTTTTATATATGAGACATTCTTATCACACGACTGGATTAATCGAGCAGTTTTAGCGCGGACTTCATGCTCGTTAAAAAGTAAACATAAGCAATGAACACATGTTCCTCCAGAGTTTAAGCTCATTAAAAAATGAACCAATTTCCGGTAAATAACCATCGTGAATGTAATACTTCAGCCTTTAAATCCTTGGTCGTGTTTGCACCGTCACCTCCACTTTTGCTTTGGCCGATCATTCACCTCCATTTGATTGTTTACCCATTTTGAGGAACAGCTGCGAAGAGTGATCATGTTAGCCATCCTTGTAACACCGCCGTGATTGGAAAATTCCAAACCTTAACTGGAATCAATTGCTACCCATTTTATCACTCGTTCCTCAAAAGACGAGTCTCCTTTAAGCTCTTTTCAATTGACTCGTAAAATATGAAAAGATTGTTGAGCCATTGGCCTCTCCAGCTCGTTAAAGGGACCGGAAGTGCTATCCCTCCTCTAAATTTTAATCTTTTTGGACCTGAGGGATTATTACACAAAAAGATCGAGCGCTTGTTTTGTTCGGCTCGTTAAAAGTATCGAAAATTCATCCCTTCTGTATTGTTTTATACTTTTTCGGACTTAAGGGATTAGATGACGAAAAAGGAATTTTGGAGTTTCCTTTACGTTCCTTTTCAGACTCTCTAAAATTGAAAAGGACCGAGTTATCTTTGTCGTTAAACTCATTAAAATTTTAATAGCGACAAACTTTTCTATAGACGAGAACGAGTTTCACTATCGCTAGGCTCGTTAAAACATAGCGATGGGTTTGCCCAAAGGGAAAATTATAGAACAAGCATATGTTATCCTCCTCAAGCTTGATAAAAATAAAGAGGTACTGGTCAGCAATGACTGGGGAAAAATTGGGAAGAAAACTTGAAGAAACTTTGTTGGTAGCAAGTCGCTCTTGAACATGACACTTTCACTCTGCATCCAAGTCGGGTTGGGTTGTTTCATTCACCGGTCACATCACCATGGTCCCATCATACCATCCACATTCGGGGTTAATGCTACCAATCCATCACGTCAGTGTCACCGATATGTTCAAGAGAAGTCATTCAGAGAATTCACTTGTGTCTTACCCACTACAATACATTTATACTCCATTCTTTCATGACCACCACCTTGAACCTTATATCACCAGATCGTTTTCACCTCCATTAAAATAATTTGCTCCGTTCCGTGTCATTGATGTGGGATTCATTAAGGCCCTCCTGTGACGGATCACTTCTTGTCGACATCAGCTCATTATCCAAGAAGTTGATCTAGGAACACCCCATTCAGTACTTTGAAGCTTGCATGCCTCAATGGCAAGTTTCTCACTTCCGGCGACAGGTTTACATCAATGACCTTCGACCGAAATATTTTGCGTGGTGTTCGACGCCAAGTCCTTTGTTCACACCACGTGAATTGTACTGCAGTACCTTGAGGTTCAGTATCATTATCGGTGATTCCTCTCGCGCTTGTTAACAACTTATATCATTGGCTGGTAATCAAGCGATGTCTTTCCATGTTCGACTCCAGAACATCTCTCACATGGATAGACTTGTACTTCGAGTGAAGATCGAACGAGATTGAAGACCCCGGATCTAGTTTCATCCATCCGGGCTGCAATATATATTCAGGGAAATAAAGACATCAAATGTACATCATTGCTGCACAGATAATCATCATCCGGCTCTATCAGAATCATCAGTCTACACTCAGACGATTGTTTGTCCTATGTACATGAAAATGAATTTATAAAGCTGAGCATGACAATGCCCACCTCAGCTAGATCATGAAAATATTATGAAGATAATGTATTGTATTGTATCTTATTACAGGTCTCCTCCCAGCTTGAAAGAACTTCGGATCCTCATAATAAAGCATTTCACCCGAAATAAAAAGATTAACGACCTCATGCTTTAGGGGGCAACTGTTATAGACATTTTTGGGCTTTGCAACCCCAAGCATGAAATTTCCATAAACCAAGGGCTCCTAAGTCCCTAAAAGTGTTGTTCTAACCCCTAAAGGAACAAGGTCAACTGATTACAGCTTCTCCCAGAAGTTCTCCATGAAAAACTGCTCAGAATTGGTCAAAACAGGATCATTTCAGCTGCTCCACAGGCCAAGTGCATTGCATCTCACCTAAGTACACTGGGTGGCTGCGTTGCATTTCAAAAAGCCCTTCTATGGGGTGCAATGGGTGAGAAATGACAAATGGCAGTGTCATTCTGCGAGGTGGAGAGGCAATGGAAGCTTCCAGAAACTTCTCCTGTGACACTTGCCTCTCTAAATTCGACCAAGGATGAGTAAGAGATCATCAATATCCAAGTGGAAGCAAGAACTATCAGAGGGAAGACACTAATCAAATCATAAGCTGACTCATCTCCCTTACAGATATCTATATATGGATCCCTCATCCCAGAGATCCAGAGGCTGGAATTTTGCATATTGTAAGGAATTATTGTTGGTTTCTTGAGACAAACATGAGATTGTTGGGTGATCTAAGCTTTGTATGAGGTGAAGAGGGGCTTCCTTGCTGAGAGGTTGATGTTGGGTCAGAACAACTGGTTGTAACTCCTCTTGGCTTTTTCTTGTTTACCAATAAAAGCTATTCAAGTTTTCCTCCATACTCTTGTGTCATTTATGTTTGCCACATTTGTATGGTCAATTTACATCTGATCCTAGATTGTTTATGATTATAGATCCATGTCTTTGTATAGTGCTATGCTACTGTGATCTTACAGGTACTTTGTGAAGCTGGGTGTGCAAGGAACAAGTAGCGAAAGACTATCAAGGAAGAGAGGAATCAAACCAGGAGATTAGCGCAAGACAGAGGTTGGTCTTCTTTGTTCCTCTCTATCTATAATTTATAAAGGAAAAATGAAAGTAGCTTTACTTTGTTTGTTTCTAAGGTAGCTATCACACCTTAGTGGGATAAGCAGCTCTGAGTAGACACTTTTCCCTGTAACAGGGAGGGTAGGCCGTCATGAAGGGATGAGGTACCTCTGAATCCTCAGGTGTCATTGAAGCCATTCAAGAAATGGGCAATCAACTTTGTGGGACCACTTCAACCCCCAGGCAAAAAAATAGGTGCACTTTATATCATCACCGTGACAGAGTATCTGACCAGAGGGGCGGAGGACAGCCTGTAAAGGACTGTACAAGGGCAACAACAATGAAGTTCTTGTTTGAATATGTCTTAACCAGGTTTGGTTGGCCAAAGGTATTAATGAGTGATCGCGGCACACACTTCCTCAATGAAAAAATTAGCACGCTGACAGAGGAGTTCTAGGTGTATCATCAAAAAAGTACACCATATCACCCCCAGGCTAATGGAATAGTGGAGGCCTGCAATAAGATATTAGAGAATGCACTGACAAAGATTTGCAATGCGCATCGGATTGATTAGGACGTGCTTGTACCAACAGTATTACGGGCGTACAAGACTACTTGCAAAAAACTAATAGGTCAGACACCTTTCCGGTTGGTCTATGGTGTAGAAGTTGTGATGCTTATGGAATATATTGTTCCTAGTCTACGCATAGCAGCCTTCACAGGGATTGCAGACCATGGAAGAACACTTAGATAGTTTTGTCTTGTTTGTTGCTGAGGTACTGTCACTCCTTAGAGTGGGATAGGGGCATTCCGTATTGGATACTTTTCCCAACAACACACCTATTCAAACTTTAACTACCTATTAAATGCAACAAAATGCTAACTAGACGTTTTTAGAAACCTAAGACAATTAGGAGTCTAACTCCATATCATGCTGGTAATAACATTAATTACAATCAAATATTGTTCTCTGACAAGTGGTCTCCTTCAATTTAGCTGTGGTGGATGTTCGAAGCACCTTACTGGTCTTTAATATCTTATCCCTTTACTGCTGCTGCAGAAGTAGGAAACTGCCATGTTTTTATTCTTTTGGTTTCCTTAAAGATATTCGGAACCAATTAACCATGCTGATCTTCTTTAATTTCCCAACCATCTATCTGAGTGCCACATTCTTTATGTGCTGTCGACTTTTCCCATGTGTGAAGACAAGACCTCCTCCAAGCTGTTTGACATATCATGAACTGTAGAAACTAGGATCACTTTATAACAAAAAGTTTAAAGTTCAAATATATGTTTCCTCCACCTACTTTAGCCCTTGTTAAATGTTGACACCCTTTAAATGATCCTTTGAAGAGATTCCTTTTCAAAAATTTCCCCTCGGTCCCTCAAAATTGGTTGATTGGGTTTTAATTATGTAGCTACAACAGTTTCGTAGCGTGCTACAAAACTGATGTGCATTAGGCATCATCTTCAGTAGTTTCGCAGCGCGCTACGAAACTGTTGTGTAATCACCGAAACACGGTTTAATGTCAAAACTTTGCTATCTTGAGCTTCCTTATATCTAAATGTTTCTTTTCAACTGCTCCAAAGCTTTTCAAAACTGAGTGGAGATGTATCATTCTTCAAGAAAAAATGCAACAAGGAAAACCATCAAAATTTGGAACATAACCTTACTTGCTGTGTGGTTTCCTTAAGGAAATTTTTCCCGCTGGCTTAGCTGCAGTTTCAACTCTTGAATTTGTCTCTTCATGACCTTGATCCCAGCTCTAAGTTTCATATTAACTCTTCTGATGAACTTTTCTTCTTTGATTGCGGGGACTGTCCAGGTATAATATTGTGCATTACAGTCGACCAACTTGGGTATTTGAAATGTTTTGTCTTCCCACAAAGCTTGCATTTTTTCAGAATTGGCTTCTTTGATGGCATGCTTCCTAGAGGCTTTCTTCAATCTAGCAATTTCAAGATTTGCTAGTCTCAACTTATCTTTCAATTCTTCAACACTATCTTCCTTTTGCAGCCGTGATGATGTTTCTAATGAAGTCACAGGTCTGTCATGAGTTTTCACAATCTTCTCTGTTTCTCCTGCTTCTGGCAGTATCTCCTGAATTTGTTTGAAATTCCTCGTTATGGGTCTTCTTGGCTTGAAGACAAATTGAGCAACCTGATCATCAAACTTTAGCTTTTTTGAGGCTTTGATTCTCTTAGTCTTGTCTTTACCTGATTCTATCAAATCTTCCTGAACCAGGGGAGATTCTTCAATATCAATGGCTTGCAGTAAGTCATCCAAGTTTCCCTTTGAAACAGGGCTTTCCTCAGTAATCACTGACTTGCCTTTTTCTTTAGCTATCTGGCTCCTAGTCCTTCTTCTCTGGACTACTTCTCCTGTAGATTATTCACTTCTACCTTCTTTGATCTGTGCTTTCTCTGTCAGGGACTGCTGGGGTGTGTCTTGGATAACCATTGATATAGTGGGCTCCCGTACTTGTTTCCTAGCTTTCAATTTTGTGAATCTCTTGGATCTTGTTTCTGTATGATGACCAGTTGTTGGTGGATAATTTTTTACAGCTTGGGGGTTGAGACCGGTTTCATTTTTAAAGCCAGACATAAACATAAGCATGGGCCAATCCCTACCTACTCTCTGGAGTTCATGCAGAACAATCAACTTAACTAAGCCGTGGTGAAACAATGAGTTCTCACAGGCCTCTTTCCTTAGCTGCACCTTGTCACACATTTTGCTTAGGCTACGAAATAAGTAGAAAGGTAAATCAAGAGATATCTTCCCTGTGAAATGCAGCAGAAGCTTGAAATGATATGAATACACCTTATTATATCTCCCTTCACAGGTAAGGTACCTCTGTATGCAGGTAAGCAAATTGGCATATGAGTCCTTGACATAATTTCTAGGCACAGACTTGTTTAAATCTGAGTCAATGAACTCCGGCTTCAGAAATTCTTTGCAGGGGGTCATATCAAATTTGAAATTCTTAAACCAACTTTCTTGTCCCCTTGGAATCTCAGTAACTGTGGATATTACCTCTGGAGAGATTTGCAATTCAAGCATCCCAACCTTTGAATTCAGTCCTGTAAAATTCAAGGCAAATTCCTTGGTGATTTGTGCATGACCTCCCTGGAGTTTCTCGCAAAAATTCCAACATCCAACCTGCTTGAATGCATGCTCAACTTCTCTGTTCTTCAAGATAATGTCTAAACCTTCAGGTTCGTTCCTCAAACATCTCCCTGACCTGTGCTATTTTCTTTCTATAGATCCTTCCATGAGATTTCAACGTGGTTTGAAATACTAACACTGCTCAATCTTCGATCCCTACCTCGCTTGATCGCTGCCTCACTTGATAACTGCCTCGCTTGATGTACAATGAATTCAAATTGAACGCTTGCATATTTGTTACTCATGTAATGAATACAATCATAATTATGACTGTGAATGTCTGGCTCTCCTTGAAACTTGCAATCCGAGTGTACCAAGGTACCTAACGACTATAATAATGAAGATAAGCGGTTGGACATGATATGTGAAGTGTATAAGCTGACAGTGGATGATGCAACCATAACTGAACTTGACAGATCTGACAGTTAAGAAAGGTTTTCTACGGATTGCACGAATCTCTGATTTCATAGCACGACCAGTGTAAAATCTGGGTTATGCGCTGCGAAATCACCTAAAGCCTGTTGCACTGCGAAAACACCTAAAAATGATTGTTGCGCTACGGAATCACCTACAAAGATTTGTAACACATAATAACCTTTGAACAAAACTGACACATGGAAATTGTGTGAGTTATGAGACCGGTGATGAATGAGAATGTATAGTTGACCTTTATTTAAGCATACCACCAAGACTCCTAAGACTTAGACTCTAAGGCAAACAAAACATCAAACCTAGACTAGCACCGAACCTTTACCATCAAACTGATGTGAGCGATTCAGGAATTAGAATTCTTAAGTGATAACACTTCCCACCCATTTTTTTGGGGGAAGGGGATTTGTATCTCATGTACTAAGATATTATTGTATTTAGTCCTGGCTCATGTTTTTCCAGGTACATTATGTATATGGGACACATTGTATTATTTTCTGGCTCTGTTATGCGAGCATGTCATGTACCATTCTGCATGTAATTCATTGCTCAGTTTTATATTTCTAGGTAAACCATTATTTTTTGTACTAAGTTATCTCGACGGGTATGGGTATGTCTCCCCCGCCTCATTGAGGTCCGATACCACAACAAAAAATGGGACTTGCATTAGTCTCGCCCCCTCTGTCCCTATCCTCTTTCAATTCAACTTCATTAGTCTCTCTCTCTCTCTCTCTTTGACTCCCATGTGTTGTCTTGTGATTGTGTCTTTACAACATACTTCAGTCATACGTTTTGCTCCTAACACTTGTACGTTGGGGGGGGGGGGGAATCTATTATCACCCAAAAAATGATCATCTAGCCTAATTTATTAGATGGATCAAAGTACACCATGTAAAGCCACTTTTACTATAGTAAAATTTCTTTCACTGTGAGAAATTACTTAATAAACCAACTTTGTTAAGTAATTTATAATTAAATACATGAAGGATAATTAAATAAATCATTATTTATTTGGTTTTCTTCTAGGAATAATTAATTAAACCATTGTTTTATTATTATTCCTTGTCATATTTGACCCAATCATGAAAAATAAACATATAAATAATTAATTATCTTATTTTTCTCCAAGAATAATTAATAATCACCAATTAATTATTATTCTTTGTCAAATTTGACTAAATCCCTTAGGAATAATTAAATAAACCCTTATTTGTTTATTATTCCTTAACTAATTCCTTGCGATGATAAATAAATCCTTTATTTATTATTTCTAAATAAAAGTTTAAATAATCTTTGTCTCCTAAACAAATATAATAAAATATTCCAAGTGGTTATTCCAAGAATGGGATCAATAATATTTTATTATTACTCATTATTCGAGGATAACCCAATATTTTGTTATAAACAGAAGGGTTTTCAATTTATTATTCACTTTTGATTATTTTCATTGTTACACTCAATGTTGTAAATCTAATTATTTTCATTGTCGCACATCATATTTTTGTTGGGTTTACACATTATAGAGGAGAGAGACTCTACATAAGATGAAGACGTTTGAGGATAACCAAGAACCCATCCCATAAAGGGGGATTGGTATTTATTCCCTTTATAGGTGTTATAATAAAATTATTCTTTACATATCTGGTTTTCATTAGATGATTGGAGTTATTACTCTTTCTTTTTGTTGTTTAACTATGATTGTAGCATAGATCCAGACTTTGGCAGCTTTGTTTCTATCAGTTGCTGCAGATCTACAATGTGTAGCAGCCATTTATATTGTTGAGATTGTTTGTCATCCATAATCTTAAGTGGGTTATTTTCATACAAATTTGAGAATAAAACACTATAACACCAATCTCTAGCCTCTTCTGCTGCTCTCCAAGCCCTTGTTTCCTTGTGCCCTTGGTCAAAGAATTTGGATGAATACAATATGTTCTGCTCAACCTTGAGCCTAACTTGCACAAGTATTTCATATCCTTCCCCTGATGACTTCCTTTGGCCAATATTTAGCCAAATTTCCAAGCCTCCAAGATTCTAATTCTTTGCATAATTCCTGAGAGAAATAGCCCATATTTAAAGGGAAATCCTCACTACGCAATCCTCAAATGATTGCATGCATGATATTTACAACTCAATAAATCATACAACTGATAGTACATTGTCCCTGCATTCTAGTCTCAACTAGATCTTTATTTGAACTAACATGCATGAGTTTTCGATGAGTGAATCTTTAGTTATCTAGAGTAACACTTGTGGATGCACCAGTGCACCAACTCACTGTTAGTCCTATATTAGTTCCACAAACAATTAGAACTAATTTAACTGAACATAGCTCAATAAACTGAGTTTTCTAATTACAACTCACAATTAAACTCATCCTAGACCCCTAAAATTTACCGAGAACATATACATCACTTCCGAAAGACTTCCAACTCAAAATTCCTAAGTTAACTAAGGAAACTTAACTTATTTAACTATTACAATTTTCTATGAGAAAATAATTACAATTTTAATTCACAATTTCATTCAAGGAAAAATTAAATTGGAATTTCTCGATTCTATTTTTAATATTTCTTGTTGCTATTTTCAACGTGCTGCTCATTTTCTACTATATCATCCTCTTCTATCAATGGTGCTTTTTCATCAACTATTTTGTCTACAATCCCATTCCATGACTCTTGTTCTTTGAACACAACATCTCTACTAATTATGGTCTTCTTGGTGACAGGGTTATACAATTTGTAAACTTTTGATTGCTCACTATAACCAGTAAATATGCATTTTTCACTTTTATCATCCAATTTGCCTCTTCGCTCCTTAAGGACATGTGCATAAGATACACAACCAAATACTCTGAGATGAGATACGCTGTAAGACATACCTAACCATGCTTCTTTTGGTACTCTGTTCATCACACTCTTTGTAGGGGATTTGTTTATCACATAAACAACACATGCAACTACTTCTGCCCAATACTCATTAGACAAGTTTCTTCCTTTCAACATGCTTCTTGCCATGTTCATAATTGTCCTATTCTTTCTCTCTACTACACCATTATGTTGCGGTGTGTACCTGGTTGTAAATTGTCTTTTGATTCCATGTTGTTTGCAATAATCATGGAATTCCTTTGAATCATATTCTCCACCACGATCTGACCTCAATACCTTGATCTGTCGATCACTTTGGTTCTCTGCTAAGGCTTTGAATACTTTAAACTTTGCAAAAGTGTTAGACTTCTTCTTCATGAAGTAAACCCATGCCTTTCTAATATAATCAACAATGAAAGTGAGGAAGTAACAACTTCCACCAATTGACTGTGTCCTCATAGGTCCACACAAGTCTGTATGCACTAGTTCAATAGGTTTCTTTGCTATGTATGCAACTCCCTTTGGAAAACTTTCACGATGTTTCTTTCCCAAGATGAAACCCTCTCAAGTACTAGCAAGTTATTTGATGAGAGGTGATCCTCTAACCATTTATTTCTGTTGCAACAATCTTAAACCAAAAAAGTGCAAGTGTCCAAACCGAAAGTGCCATAAACGATAATCATTAGAACATGCAACTGTAAAATAACTGACCTGATCATTGTAATTCATAACTTGAGGAAAGAGTTTGTTCCTCGTCATCCACACCTTTTCTATCAGCTACTTGTTTGGAGGCTTTTCATATATAACACACTGTTGTCCTTGAAAGATAACTCACTATCCATTCTGAGTCAATTAACCAACACTTGACAAATTATGTTTGAGACCAGGAACATAATATACCTCTGAGATTGTCTTCGGCTCCCCCTGCTTGCTCAGAATGTTGACCACTACTTTTCCATCTACATCCACAGTTTTGTCAGTCCCTAACTTTACCTGTGTCTTCACAGATTAATCCAAGTTTGCAACCAAATTCTTGTTGCATGTCATGTGGTTATTACAACCACTGTCTAATAGCCACACATTGTCAGAGGGTTCATGCATGGTATGGAAATCTAGGAACATCAAATTAGTACTCTTTGTAGTGACAGTAGCTCTTTGGTTCTCTTGATCAGCTAACCTCTTCCTGCAATCACAGGCATAGTGACCAAATTTAATACAACAATAACATCTCACTTTTGATTTGCCAAAACTTTGATTATTGTTGAAGCTTTTGCAGTTGCTTCCACTTTCATGTTCATGCTATTCTTGGCCATATGTCTAACCACCATGTCTTCAGCCTCATCCCATGCCTCTCAATCTAATTCTGCCTCGACCTCTGTCTCTTGAAATAGAAACCTGACTTTTGAAAGCAATCTCTAAAATAAAATCCTTATTTCTGTCTATCATTGCCTCATGTGATAGAAGTGATCCCATGAACTCATCAACTGCCAGTGATGTCAAATCCTTGGCTTCTTATATGGCTTCTACCACAACATCAAATTTGATAGAAAAATATCTAAGGACCTTCTCAACCATTGTTTGATCTTTAATTTCCTCACCATAAATTTTTAACTAATTTATGACAGCCATGACTTGATTCATGAAAGAATCAATGTCCTCTATCTCCTTCATCTACAGACATTCAAAATCTCTCCTAGTATTCTGCAACTTAACAATATTGACTTTGGCCATACCTTTATAGCTTGTCGCCAAAGTATCCCATGCTTCCTATGCTGAAGATGTGATCATAATCTTATGGAACACTGCTCGGTCCACTCCTTTCTGGATAAGCTACAATGCTTATGCATTCTTATTCTTTTATTTCTTCCATATATCCCTCTCTATATTAGTGAGAGCTCATTCTTTTGCGTCATCCTTAGGTTATGAAAATGCAAACTGGACATAATCCCAAACACCATGAACCTGCAATGTGGTCGCCATCTTAATGGCCCACACATCATAATCTTTCCCTATAAACAGTGAAAACTAGCATTGGAAATTTGATAAATCCATCTATCTTCAAAAATTTCTCTTCAAAAAACCCTAAAATTTATCCTTTCCAATAAACCCCAAGTTTTATTTTTTTATTAAAAAAACCCTTTTCAAAATCCCCTTTTTGAAAATGTTAATATATTAAAAAAAAAAAAATTGAGCTCACTCAATCATACATTAAAAGACTTTTGAATTTTCTTAAAATACTCTCAACATATAAACCCTCAGATGGTCTTTTAAAATCCCTTTGAAAAGAAATTAAAAACCTTCACTCTTCACTTTATGACGATTAACGTGGCTTTAATTTCTCTTTGCTATATTAACGCACCGTTTGTGATGATGGGCTTGCGTGTTAATGCCTTTCACGAATTGTGTTAGTCCTCTAACACTACAAACATCAAAGGAAACCACATGGTGCAATTCACGAGAAGAATTCAGAGAGTGACGACCATCTCTACAATGTGTTTTTCGAAATGTTTGACTGAATTCTCCGAGAGTGGGGTGGGTTAGTCTGCATAATGTTTAATGTAATTCCCTAACCCGTCTTGGCTCCAAGAACTGTTTGGAATTTGTTGAATTTTTTTTGTGACTGGATTCTTTACCTCCAAATCCGAATGCATTCTCTCTTAAGTTTAGGTTGAGGGATTTAGATGTCCAAAAATTCCATATTTTCATCAAAACTCTGTTAGGAAAGACCCTTTTCTTTATGGTCAGTTTCTTCGCTTGTAGGCAATATGAATTAATGGACATGTATCCTATAGCGGGTGATGAGACTCCTATTTGAAGATAGGAATTTACAGGAATCAAATAAGCCTGGTAATTATGGCATCAAGAATGATTCTTGATGTCTTTATTTCTCTCTTGGCATAGATGTTTAAAGGTTCCAGAGGAATCGATATATTTTTGGCATCAAAACCTGTATCATTCAAGGATGCCTTTAAGGCAGCTTCCAACTCCCAGCCTCCCAACGATATTTCAAGTCTTGTGGTGGAACATTTAACCAAGACTCTAATGCTCTAGATGAGTTTTTTACAAAGATTAAGATAATGGATTATCATTGATAGACAATTATTTGCAGGTTTACTAGCTACTGACCCATCTTCTAACCTCAAGACTTAGGTTCACCAGAACTAGAGCCAAAATCTTGATTTTCTATTTTGTTCCAAATGATACTTTGTAGTAGTCTTCAAGGACCTCGAAGACCAACAATAGGTTTTCAACTAAAGGCCCTAGTTCTAGGGTTGTGCAGGTCTTTTGATTTAGCCATGGTTCCCATAGCTTAACCCCCCTTACATGAATTCTTTGGCTACTCCCTAACGTACGCCTTTAGTGGATTCAACGAGACTTTCTTGAAGCCATTGGAAATTCAATTAGGCGCCTCACCAAAATAGATAGTGAAAGATTGACAAATGGAATTGTCTATTTCATATGCATTTGTGTTGAACTGGATTTGAGTGAAGGTTTACTAGATAAAATCAATATAAAGTGAGATGGAAACGAATATCTTCAACCTGTGGATTATGAAAACACCACTTTTAGGTGTAGAATTCTTCAACAGAGTGGGAATCTTCAAAAGGCATGCCCAACCACAAATGGGTTTATCAATTCCTCATAACCGTGAAAACCTAATTGCAAATGGAGGGATTAGAAGGAAACAACCAATGTCAAGAACTTGATAGGTCAAAGGTAGGTTGTTTCTCAGCAGTAGAAGAAAACCCCTGATGCATGAGCTCTCTGAGATTCAATGCAGGCCCTTGTGGTTTCACTCCATCCCTTTGCTGACGAGAATGCTTTAGTAAAAGAGTCTAAAAGAGCATCAAAATTGTTGTTTCTGCAACGTGGGTAGGAAAGCTCCCATGCGTCTAGCCTTTCAGATACTAATAAAGAAATTGTGTACTCTATTGAGCCATTAGCGATGGAGCTCTCTAAAAAAAAATGAGAATGTGAGTTTATCCTTAGTTGTAATTGAAAATTTAGTAGGATGGATTGATGTACATAAGAGAAAAGGGAAAAAAGAAAAAATTCTGAACAATTTTAGTGTGTGATGCGAGGAATGCTGAAATTGTTTTTTTGAATTTTCATGCTTCAAAATGTAACTTGTGGTTTTGTTATAATAGTATTAAATTTAAAATGTATATATATTATTAAAAAATTTCATTTTATGTTATAATAAAAAATTCCAAATTATATAAATATCATTTTAATTTAGATATTTTTAATTAATTATACATTATTACCCCCATTAAACCATGTTTTTAAAAATTCATGCAATATGTTAAGTTCCCCATTGTCAAATATTTTAAACATTTTGATGCACTTCTTCCATAATAAGTTATCTTTGACGCCTAAGTTAAATAGTTGTTAACCCAAGGGGGTTTAGCAAGTTTCCTTTGTATAAAAATGTTTGGTAATATTAATATATATGCATATGAAATATTTGTGATAGATGAAATCAATTCATTTATAATAAGACCATTTCATCAATTGTAAAAGAAAAATTTTAAAAATTTTACTGGACACCAATTACTAGTGAAAATGGGCGTTATGGCCCAAAAATAGTAAGGGTAATTTTGACAACTTGGATACCCTTCAATAGTTGTCATTCAAGCCACGAATTAATCTTACCAATCATCTAAAAACTCACCTTACCTACTTAACAAACAAATAAATAAAATGAATTTCAAAATAACATCTTTATTATCTCTTCATGAAAAACACTGAAAACAAAAAACAATTAAAAATAACTCTAACCAAGAGGCAATATCACCCAACTTAGAAGAACAAAAAAATTTACATATTCCATGAAGATTAAATCTCTACCTTCTACTTAATAATTTTGGATAATTAAATTAAAATTATAAAATACCTATTCTAAAATAAACATACCTATTCATATGATTAATTAGTTTTATAATTTATAACATAATTTAAAATAAAATTATAATTAATTTTATAATTTATAATAATAATAATTTAAAATACAATTATAATTTACCTTTTTAATACTTAATCACTTTTTATAATTAAATTAACATTATAAAATACCTATTTTAAAATAAACATATCTATTTAAACATACCTATTCATATAATTAATTAATGTTATAATTTATAACTATAATAATTTAAAATAAATTTTAATTTAACTTTTATTTTTAAAATAATATATTTTAATATTTATTATAAATAAATATCTTTAAATATTTAACATCAATTTAAATTATAGCTACATTAATTATTTAACTACCCAATTATATCACCAAATTTCAAAATAATTATAAAAAATATATTTACAACCCAATCTTGAAATGTCGTAAAGATAATCTCAATTAAAATCCGTTTTTTAATTGAATTTTATTGAAAATAAATTATCCATATGATTTTGGTTATAGCAGCCACATTATACAAGTGAAATTGAAATACTAATGAAAGAAAAACCATTTCCCAAATCTCATTCACATGGGAAGCAATGTTTCCGAAATTTTATTAACATAGTATACAATGTATAAATCAATCCTCCAACTCATATCATATCATATCAGATAGGGTTAAAACTCAATCCTTACGGACATGTATGTATCTGTCAAAGCTACATAGTATCTCACCAAAGATATCTGTGATCTGAACTACAATGATTCAACGACTAACCTAACCTCATCGTCAACGAAAACCTAGTTTAATATCATGCTATAAAGAAAAACTATGTAAACCCTCAATACAATCTCAATACCAGGTACGGTATACAAAAAACCTAGTTTAATATCATGCTATAAAGAAAAACTATGTAAACCCTCAATACAATCTCAATACCAGGTACGGTATACAAAAACCGTAACCAATTCTGTGACATTCGCTCTGGAAAACCATTTTTTTCTTCATTGTTGCCTGCAAACGCGAGCACTTGTCCAAATTTTCCCTGGTCTGCAAAAGAATCCATGCTGTGGAGAACAATGGCGATCTACTTTACAGACACACAATCCATCGAAGGCACATCTGTCTCGCCATCTCTGAACTCTGGCCCATTTCCATGTGCCCAACACAGCATCCGACCACTCGCTTGAGAAGAACCCAAATGGATCAAGTCTCTGCTTTACCTCCAAGAATTTCTCCAGGCTCACAGCTCTTTGAGTAGTTCCATCGAATGTAAACACTCGATTCTTTGCCCAGTGTGGCCTTCCACCATATTTTTGCAGAAGCAGCTGCTCAATCTCTTCCATCACATCTTCATTCCACCTGGGGGCATTCGGTTGACGAGAGCGATAGTAGAAGAATTCTATATCGACAGTGTCCTCATTAAAGCCCAAGTAGGCCTCCGATTTCTTAATAAAACGCATCAGAAATCCTCCGTAGTAATCTATCCCACAAAATGCCTTAGGGTTTAGGTCACGGAGGAGCTTGATGTCTTCAATAGCTCTGGCGATACTGGAAAGAGGAATGGCGATGGAAGTGTGGAAGAAAAAGCTCCCAGATGATATCATTTGCCTCCAAATGATTTGCATTAGTCGAGCATACGTTTGCCTTGTGATTCTGGTTAGTCTCGCGGTCAGACTGGCATTCAGAGGAGGACTGCATGTAGTTGTTATATCCCACGACGGGGTATCCCGTGAACTTGATCCCATCGTTCAGGAATCCACCTCCTGCCTGCATTGTCTGGCTCAGTCCGGTATTGGCTATCTGACAGAGCTTGTTCACATTCTTGGTTGCTTGTATCTGTTCCTCTGCAGAGCAACAAGCAACTATGTCAATTTGTATAGTGGATCCTAAGGTTCGTTAATAATAAAAAGAGTCATAGAGAACAGAATCCATGTAGAGTGATCCAGAGGTCCAGTTATAGTTAAAATAGACAACAGGAGAACACAACCTAAAGAGAATTGCAAACAGAAATAAAACAATTTTACCTCAACGATGGGTGGTCAAAATTACTTAATCAATGGCAAATGGGGGTGATATTGAGCTGAAAATAAATTTGACTGTAAATTCTGGAAATTTTTTGAAATGAAGTTAAGTTAATTATTTGATTGGGCTCTTACATTCCCAAATATTTCTAGAATTGACAATTAAGATAGTGATTGCTTTGCTAAATGTTTATTATATATTTATATTTAGTGTATATATTCAATAATGCATAGTGCAATTTAAGTATTTTGTTTAAAATTTGAATATTTTCCAGAGCAAAAATTTGAAAGTTGAAATTTATTTTTAAATTTTGATTAAAATTACTAATCTGAAAACGATAAAATAACTAAATAAAATTATTCAAATTTTTAATTATATAATATTTATATGATTTCAGACAGCAATATTTTTATACCATATTTTAGAAAAAAAATTGAAAAGTTAATCCACCTAACCCCTGCATTACCGCTGATATTTTTATATTTTCAAAACATCTAAATTAATGATCAACTTTAGTGTTTTTTCATCCATAATGAGAATGCTTTTTAAACTAATAAAGTAATGATTAATTTTATTGTTTTCATCCTAGTTGTTGGATAAGAATAATGAATGAATTAGAATGCTTTTTCAATCGATAAGATAAAAGGATATCTGTTCGATGAGAATAATAAATGACAATGAGAATGCCTTTTGAACTAATAAAGTAACGATTAATTTTATTGTTTTTCATCCTAGTTGTCGGATGGGAATAATGAATGAATGAGAATGCTTTTTCAATCGACAAGACAAAAGGATATCTGTTGGATGAGAATAATGAATGACAGTGCTAATCATGAATGATGCCTAATAATTGCTATAAAACCACGGAGTTGTCTATAATGCGACTTTTTGAGATTCCGGTGACGGAATCCGGCGGAAGAAATTGACATGAAATCATGATTTGTTGCAGTTAAAATGGTTTTTTAACTGCATATTCGGATTCAGCACCCTGAAAAACCCCTGGGACGGTTTCATTGTGCAGAAATTAGCTATCAAACTTGGATTCCAATAAATTACTGCCGGATTTTCACCGGAAAAAATCGCCGGAAAGGCTTTCAAAAAGTCGCGTTAAAGACTACTCCTAAAACCACTATATTTCAAATGGAATTTACGAGAGCGCTAAAATTAAATGGGTCAGATTGACCAATATTTCATTCCTTTACTTCCTGCATTTCGAGGTGATATACTGACTATAAGAAGAGATGGAATGGGCTTGATTTGAACCTGCAATGAAATGAACCTCTAGAATGACCATAGATTGTAACATAAACCCACAAAAAGAATTAGCAAAAGAAGTAGGAATTTTTGAACAATGATTCAAATCCGATCTCTACTCGATGCTTCTCTTGAATTTAATATGAAGTTCATCAAATAAGTTTCCCAACTAACAATTAGGATCTATCAGGGCAAAACAAGTTTCCCACCGAACAACAACTAAGTTAAAAGAAGGGTGAAAAATAACCTGTATCCAAGTGGGATTACCTATTTGTCTGCTCTGGACGATAGTCTGCACTGTCTGCGGTCGGAAGAGAATCTGTAGGTTTTTTCCCTCTCCCGGAACTGAAACAGGAACCCGGTCATCTATCCTGTAAACAACACGTTGCAGAGAAGGATACCACGTTATGTCTCCAAACTCGTGCCCTCGGGAAAAAGGCACGACCGCGTCTTGAAGATCTAAATCGTCTCTCAACTTGAGAACAACCGACCGTTTGAACATCTTCTCAACTGCAAATGTGATCCGAGAAATGGCTCCCAGCACCCCGAGAGAGATCCTTGCAGCATTAAGATCCTCGTCATTCTGCGTCAGTCTAATTACCTTCGCGTATCCCTCGAAAGGCGTAGCGGGAACCACCAAACTCATTGCCACCACGTATTCAAAGACGCCGCTGCCTTTTCCCCAGAGCCCGCTACCGTGAGCCGCCTTGCTCACGACGCCGGCCATGGAAACTGCGTCCCAGTAAGTAGTATGCGGCAGGGTCAGCCCTTCCGCAGCCAAACGTTTAATTAGGTCTTTCAATTGAACCCCGGCATCGACTGTAACGGTCATGGAGCTCTTGTTCACGCTGATTCTTGAATTGTAGTCCCGAGTGCTGATTAGAACTCCGGCATTGCCACCCGGGCAGGGAAACCGGTTAAAAGTATGAGACCCGACGCTCATAACTTTTATCTTTCGCCCTTCTCTCACAGCGTCCGCGACGGCCTCGATAAGCTCCTTCTCGCTTCTGGGATACACAACTCTCTCGGCCTTGCAGACCTTCTGATCCTGCCATGATCCTCTGAAATTCGTTATGTCACAGCTTCTGAAGCCGCATGTGACCGTTGGAGCCGAACAAGCAGCAGCCCCAGAGACCTGTCTGGCAATAAAAACAAGTACCCAGCACCCTAAAATCGCGATCCTCATTATTGAATTCTTGCAGCAAACAATTGTAAGCCGGGATACTTTGAATATCCGATTAGAGCCAGCACAATCATGCAAATAAGTCTAACAAAGATTGCGAAATTTCACGCTGGAGAGCAAACAGCTCCATTGCCATTAATAATGATTCGAGAATTCCGGTTGTAAATTGCGTAATCTTCGCGTGTAATGATAGTAGTTTTGGGGCGAGTCCTATTTCCAATCCTATAACATATTTATGACACTCTGACATGCGCCCGAAATAACTTTTTATAACATCGCGTCCGGATAATTATAGAAAAAAAGAAAAAGCTGCGCGTTATAAACGGCTATCTCCCCAACATGTCAGGCGTCATAAATATGTTATGGGGTTGGAAATAGCTCTTGCCGTAGTTTTGGTGCCCTGTTAACTTTACGAAATGGGATGGTCGGGTTCGGTGAAGAAAAAGTACGGGGAGTTCGACTTTTTCAGAGTTTTATCAAATGGTGTGCCAGCGACGCCTGGTTTTATTGTGGTTCCCATGTTAAATTGAATGATGGAGGTTGGTGATCCCGTTATGGCGTCCACAGCAGAAACACGATTGAAGTGGGGGGCACAGCAGAAACACGATTGAAGTGGGGGGCAGAGGCACGGGGTTCATGTAGTGTGGCATTCACTCTTTAGCGTGATTTTTTGGAAGTGGGGCAGAGGCGTTCATGCGGTGTGACATTCATTTTTTTTTTTGGGAATGTTTGGGATGTTTTTATTATGTTTAAATTAGGGATTCGGTATTGAATATGGATGGGATTCAAAATTTAATTTTCTTTAATGTGATTTTTTAAAAGTTTTTTTTTTGGATTTTTCAGGTTTAATTTTCTAGAATCTGATGGGAATTAATTGGAATCAGAAGTTTGATGGGTAATTTTGCACAATAAAAGTGTCCTAGGGTTTTTTCATGCGCTGAATTGTCCTAGGGGGTTTTCAGGGGCTGAATCTATATATGCAATGAAAAAACTAGTTTAAATAGCACAAATCAAGATTTCACATCAAAAACTCCAGCACCAAAAACTCCAAAAGTTCTTACTAAATAAAGACAACTCCATCCAAAACTCGCCTTGATGATTATATTTTTGTCGGGTAGTTTAAATAAAACCTATAAAATAGTCTACAAAATTTGGGTAAGAACTTCATCCAAAACTCTCCTTGATGATTATATTTTTGTTGGGTAGTTTAAGTAAAACCTATAAAATAGTCTACAAAATTTGGGTAAGATTATGAAAAATTCAGGCAGAAAGTTTTTTAAATCTTGGTTATAGCTGTCAAACTTTAGGGTTTTGGGTGCCCCAAAAATTATTAATGGTGTTGAATCTATTTCCACCATAAAAAAAAGATTCGAACACTCCAACTACATAAGTTTAGGACTAGTTAAATCTGTTTGAATTAAGTAATCTCTCATTAAATCTGAGTGAGAAACACGAGATTTATCATTAACACATTTTTTTACTAGACATGGTTTAACTAATAAATATTTAAGAGTTTTTTTAATCTAACTAAATAATTTTAATTTTTTTTAAATTAAATAATGCCTTTTTATTATTTAAAATCAAAAAATCTTAAAACAAAATTCACAACTCAATTTCAAAAAAATTTAGTCATTTAAAATATATATATATATATATATAAACATCTCGACGTGTACTGTGATCCCCGTCAAAATCAATAAGAAGGAAACAGGTTCCAAAATCTAGAGTTCACATTAAAGCGGCCCTTTTCCAAAGGAAACATGTTCTGGAATTTATAGTTGCCTTTAAAACGGTCATTTTCTGGAAAAGCTCCATGAATTTAATCAGCTCACTGTGAATTGATAACATCCGTGTTGGAATTTGAACATCCGTCAGAATGAGTGCATGGTACAACGGTAAATTTATTATCGGATACTAATATTTTCAGAATATGATCCCAAAAGTCTAGACTAATGATTCGTTCAAAGAAAATTATATTATCACACTTAAATTGGGTAAGATGCCCGTTAACACACTTTTTAATTTTCCCCTCCTGTAGTTGATAAGATAAAGATATCATTATAGTTGTACTGTTTTATATTTTGTCATTTTATTAACATTTGCTTGGTTTGATGAGATTATAATGTTATAATGTTTTATGGTTCCATGAGATGTAATATTTCTAAAGATACAAATCTTTATTAATCTAATTTTTCTGGGCAAATATTATATTCAAAAGAATTTGATTTAGTATTGAATATATGGAAATTTAATTATAATTATGATTATTTATTTATAATTTATTTATTATTATTTAATATGTAATAAATATATTTATATTTAACTTTAGGAAATAAGATGCAATACTTTTAAAAATATATTTTTTAATAAAAAAAAAAATTATTGAAATTTTTAAGTGAAAAAATTAGATCATATCCAATGAAATTTAATTCAAATTTTAATATATCACCATTTAAATATAACTATATTTATTATATATAATTAATTTGTTATTATTTTGATAAGTAAGGAAGTTAATGTTTTTTTTTTAAATATAATTTTTGGCCCTAAAAACAAAAGTTATAATTTCTTAAAATGTAGAGTTTAATGGATAACTGAAATGAAAAATAATAAATAGTTAAGAATTTTATTTGATGTTATTAAACCTTTTTCTTCGTAACTTAGGTCTAAATCCGTTGTTGAATCGATGAGGTTCTCATTAACGAACGATGGTAAACCTATTCCATAAGCACTACTTTCACAAACCGACTTTTTGGTTTATTCTGGCGCAGATTTTATGTGTGGTGATTTTAAAATTGTTTAAAAATTGATTAATAAAAATGATTAAATTTAAGTTATTATTTTTAATTAATTTAAATATCTTAAATATTTTTGAATATTTTTAACTTTTCTATATACAAAATTTGTATCAAAAAGTCCTTTAGCTAAAGCCAAAAATTTCACTCATCCCTAAACAGCTATTTACAATCGGTATTAAAACGGCAAATATTTAAACTGTAAATCGAAAAAATTGGTATTAAACGGCTATTTTAAAAAGCTAATCCAAAAATTTCACTCATCCCTAATCCAAACTATCACATCTGGGAAATTTAAAAGTACTTCCGAATATTTGTGATATACCTGATAAATCTCATTATGATCTTTAAAGGACAATCGAAAAATCTATTAGCCTTTCCACATTTTCATTTGTGAATTCCGCAATAAAAAAACTAATGTACAGTGTGACCATTAAATTACTTGATTTTGCGTTCCTCCCAAAGTAGATGACGATATCATTTGTGGACTTCAAAACTACATATAAGTTATAAACTAATTAAGATGAAGGTACACAAAAGAAAAAAAAGCTTACAGCTTTAGAGTACAACTTACGTGTTAAACCGAGCAAGTGCACCGGGGGGCTTTTCATTGTTTAAATTTTTTATTTCAGATTTGGCGTTAAACTATTAGCCAAAGATTAAAAAACTTGTTAGCTAAGTCAACTCTATATTTCCTAAGTATGATAATATAAACTAAAAAAGATAAAGGTACAAAAGGAGAAAAGAGAAAAGCTTAAGGTGGGCTAAACCAACCAAGTACAATGGTGGGCTAATTCAGATTTAGAAAACTGGTTAGCTAATTCAACTCTAACCCTCTTTTTCACAAGTATGATTACATTATGTATAATATATAGGGGAAGAATAATGGCATTGTAAAGCGCTATCTAAGTTATCAAAAAACTTATTATAATGCTTTTATCGAGTTTGAGTTTGAGCCCGTGTAAAATGATGAGGAAAAATATTAAGTAATGAAGAGTTAATTATTAAAATATATTATGATTGGGTTATTAAATTAGTATTAAGGATAATTATTATTTGATGTGAATTATTTTATTTGTAAAAATTTGTTCCTAATTTATAATAGGATAGTTTTTTATTTATATTAAAGTATTATGAGTATTGAGATGTCATTTTTTTAGGAAAAAAATAAATTTTTAACTAAATAATGTAGTAGCCCCTGTTAAGTGGATGTTGTGTTTTTAAAAAAAATATTACAAATTTATATATAAAGTGGAATATTTAAGTTATAGTTTTTTCAAAATGTGTATATATAAATGAATGGTAGTTCTGGTTTTTACTACTTCATTTTATTTTGATTCGGGAATATTCCTGATTTTTTAAATGGATGGTTATTGTCTTTAAATCCATTTGCCCAGATATGCTTAGATTTACTTCATGGCTGTGTAGTTTGAACTTTCATGCAAAATAAAATCTAGTATTATTGGTATTGGTGGTTCTATATTTTAAAAGAAAAAAATAGTTTCAACTAGGGCTTTCAATTTAGACTTGTATTTATAGGACCATAGACACTAATAATTAGATTTAAAATAATAGTTGGTTTAATTTTAATAAACAAAATACAAATTTTAAAATGGATAATAATAATAAAATTGTAAAAGTTATATATATATATATATATATATATATATATATATATATATAGATATAGATATGTTTAATACATTTAGAATAGGTTGTTTTAAAATTTATGTGGCATTCCACTTTGGAGTTCCTAAGGGAGGTAGTCATATATTTTTGGGGCATGTTCTCGACTTGTGAGGGATTCAATATTGAGGACCAATTATGGGGGATTGAGAATTACCCCACTATGTTTATGGACTCTACAAATGTTTCACTTTTCTGCCCTATCACTATGGATGAAATTATTATGGTCCTCAAGTATTTTGCGAAGGGAAAAAAGTTTCAGTCCAAATGGCTCAATAATGGAGTTGTTCTTACATTTCTTTGAGTTGATGGGACAGAATCTGTTGGATATGGTTGAGGATTATCACACTACTGGAAGCATAATAGAGGCCATAAAGTCCATTTTTTAGCTCTCATTCCCAAGGCCTCGCATCCACACACATTACCGGACTATAGGTTGATTTCCCTCTATAATATTACCTATAAAATGATATCCATGATCATTGTTGATCGTATCAAGGCCACTTTTTTTGAGCATATTTCTTAGGAACAATTTGGTTTCCTTTCAAACCGGTTGATACACGAGGCTATTACCACTGCCCATGAGTGCATACATTTGATTTATACTAAAAAGTTGGAGGCCCTTGATATGAAATTAGATCTTCAGAAGGCCTATGACTATGTTGACTAGACCTTTCTTCGTCTAATTCTTACTAAAATTGGACTCTCGGTGCACAATGTAGAATGGATCATGGCTGGTGTTACCTCGGTAAGTTTTGTTGTTTTGATTAATGGTTTTCCTTCATACTTCTTCAGGGCTTGCAGGGGATTGTGATAGCGTTACTCCTTATTACTACTTCTCTTCATACTAGTCATGGATGGTTTAAGCTTGAAGATTGGAGAGGCTATACCATTGGATACCTTTAGAGGACTTAGGTTGGCTCATAGAGTTTCAATATCACATATGTTCTTCATTGATGATGTTCTCACTTTTGGACTAACCTAGCGATCTCAATGGACTGTATTACATTCAATACTAATGAGATATGGAGCAAAATATGGTTTGGTAGCAAATGGTGGTAGGTCAACCCTTCGTTACTCTAATGGCAATAGGGAGGAGCTTGAATTCATATTTGGCTTTTTTGGAGTTGAGTTAAAAAACTGGAGGATGGGTTAACCTACCTGGGATTTAGATTGAAGCTTAATAAATACAAAGTTTGCTAGTGAACTTGGCTTCTTGATAAATTCCATAACATATTGAATAGATGGACTCACAGGTAGATCACATTAGGGGGTATATATACTCTTATTCAGTCAATTCTACAGCAACTATCAGTATATTGGACACTTTTGTTTTCGCTTTTGGTGTCTATTGTAAAGAATATTCAGTCGATTGTGACGTGATTCCTTTGGTATGGTACTCGTGATATACAAAAATTTCATCTAGTAAATTAGGAAGCGATTACAAAGGATAAGGAGAGTGGTGGTTGTGGTTTATTGTAATTGTGGGTTTTTGGTTGGGCTTTTCTTATTAAATCCCTCTGGTGGGAACTTTATGGCAAGGGACTATGGAAGAATATTATTAAGGTGAAATACATGAAGCGAAAGACTAGTATGGAATGGTTCAGAAGGGGAGGGATTTGTGTTAGATCAGGATCTTACATTTGGTTGAGCTTCTACAAAGTCAAAAGATGGTTTTTACATATGCTCCGGTGGTACTTTGGAAAAGTGAACCAAAATTATGATTGGTATAGATTCTATGATAGATTTCTTCTCCTCTAACTGCCTCCTCAAGGGATTAATTGATATTCTTCATGCCAAAGGTATTTCCTTTCTAGACCAGGTTATCAGTCAATAAAGAGGCTGTTATCCAAATTGGAAGGACGTGATGGAAATTGGCATGTGTGGTGAATATACAATAGCTTGGAAACAATATATTTAGATTCTATGCCTAGTTGGTCTGTGTCAGAACGAGAACGAGGACTCACTTACATGGTACGGGAAATTACAACATGGCTTTATGGTGGTCTTGGAAGTATATAGGTATATCCCATCCTCATACTACTCCCTGAATAACTCATGTCAGTTTCAGAAAATTTGGAAATGGAAAGTGCCCTTGAAGATCATCTTTTTTGTTTGATTAGTCTAGCATAATAAGGTCCTTACCTGGGAAAACCTATGCGAAAGGGTTTTCCAAGGACTGGAATGGTGCCCATTTTGTAGGAAATCATTGGAATCAACACTTCATCATTTTTTGTAGTGCTCATTGATCTTGCATATATGGACTTGGGTTTTGCTGGTAAAACTCCCACTTTCCAACACTTCACCACATTGGAACTATGTCTCAAATGGTGGGTATCTAGCCATGGGAAGCATAAGTCTGTACCATTATACATATTTTGGGAGCTCTCGCATGAGAGAAACTTGTGTATTTTTTAGAGGACTCCTACAAATGTTTCCAGGAAATGTTCCTATATTTTGGCATGACTGAATACACAGGGGGGCCTACGAAATATTGTCAAAGCATTGGGATTAAGACTGTGTCACACCCAAATACATTTTCCAGCAGGGTTATTTGAGAGTGTCGCTCATGGAGGCATCTGTGGTTACGGTGTGTGGCTTAGAATGTGCTCTCAATCACATTATAAACTTTTCCAGAGTGGGGGACCTCGTACTAACACTAGAGAATAAATCATTACACTTTGGGCACTATTATGGTTTGTTAAGAGACTATCGTTGGATCACATCTTCATTTATGGGGATTTAAAGGCTCTCATTGACGAGATCTTGGGCCAAACCAATTTCACGCCCCCTAATCTAATTCATTGGTTGGATCGTATATATACAGGGAATCAAACACTATGGTGTATGGTTTATCAAAATAAGGACTCCATGTTGCTCTTGGCGTCCTATGCTATATCTATATTATGGATGATACTACTAGGGAGGAAGGTGTGTTGCCTCTCTTATAACTAGTTGTTTCTTTTTTTTTTGCTATGTCTCTTCAGACGGCTTTTTATTTAAGTTGAATATCTAGTACTTGAGGTTTTTATGGTTTGTTGAACTTAAGGGACTATAAAGATATATATGTTTTTGTTTTTATGGGAATGGAGACATTTTTCTTGAGTTGTGCATTAATTTTTAGATTTTTGAGATCCCTTCCTATCCTTCATATATTCCTAATGAGCTTCCTTGGGAAACAAATATCCAATAATTTATGTTATAAAGGTGCATAACTCAACATTCCAAATTAAAGAATGATCTTCGGATGTTGGAGCTCCCTACAGAGGGTCGGGAAAAATTTGAAATAGTTTTGCACTCTCTAAGTACATTTCTTGATATTTACAAGAACATTGGGCCAACAACTGATGGCTTTATAGATATGATGAGGCGTAGAAAGGAAATAGTGATGGCTCCCGATAAATGGGTCGACGTAAAATGAGGGTTACAAAAAATGAGTGCCAAATCTATGTTTAATTTCAACGAAGAGCTGAAAATAAAGATATTGAAGGTGCAATATTTCAGGGCACCCTAAAATTTCCCACCATTTTTATGATAGATTCCTTGCAGCATATGGAATCACATTTTCCTTATGATGAGTCTTATGAAATCTATGTGCCCATGATGTAGCAATGGATATGGATTTCCCATTTGAACGAACAAAGTTGATTGTACGGTGGAATCGTAGCAGTATGTTAAAGTTAAATATTTCAGGAATAAAGCTATTGTGGGACGCCAATACTCAGTGGTGCCCATTAATCACCACAAGGCATGTTATGACCTATATGATAGTTCTGGAGGTAGGGATTTGCCATGGATTTGAAATACTTTCGATGTGAGGAAGCCTGGCCAAGGGATGGATTGTTTGAGGGACTAAGAAGTAGAGAAGGGGATGCCTTAACTTGGAAGGTGAGTGACTACACAGAGAGGGAGTAATCAGATGGCCCGAGGGACTGAGAAGTAGAGAAGGGAAGGAAAAAAAGTAAATTGGGGTTCTTAGTCATGAGCGTAACTAATTGGGGTCAGAAGCACACTGGGGGTGTGCCCAGAAATAATGAGTTGAAACTATACAATGAGGGAATGAAGGAAACAACATAACAACACTGGAAAAGAACAATCTAAGTTGGTCTGGACATGCCTAAAGCATCCAAAGACTACAAAGAGGATCAATGAAGTTGAATTATGAGTTAATGTATATCATACTTTTATGAGATGGTTGAATTCTAACTTGGTTTTTACCATATCTTGTTTGTTGGTGCAAATGCTTGGAAAATTGTAAATGTTGTAAAAAGTTGAGTCTATAAAGCTCCATGAAATAGTATGTTTGTTTTTCAAGTGTGTTTCATTGTATATGTGTCATTGAACATCGAGGACGGTGTTCCCCTAAGGGGAAGGGGATTTCTACAACATAATTGCTTATTCCCATGTATGCAATGTAAATACTTTTAATTGAGGCGGATAGACATGGATTCCATCAACTGAGGCAAGAGATTGCTTGAGGGAATTATTTTTTTAAATATCAGTCCTAGTTAGTTGAGTGGGATGACTATGTCATAAATTAACTAGTGGAAAAGGGATAGGGACAAGTGTCCTTTGACTCCCTTAGCAAGTTAGAATATGAAAAAACATTAAAGGAACATGGGATATGTTGTCCAAGAGAAGGGGACTTCTACAACACCATGGAGCAGAGGGGGAAGTTAGTCGTGGATGAGGACCCAAAGGTTATTCAACCCAGGGATACATGCGCTCTCAAGAAGGATTGAAAAATACACAAACCAAAATACGTAGAGGGAGAAAACCTCTTGGCAGGCAAAATTTGCAAAAGAAGCAGAGATAATGACATTTCAGGACTACTGTGGAAGAGGCAGAAAAGGTAGCAACTCGAGCTACAATTGTTGGGTACTAGAGAGAGCTATAATCTAGCTAAAGAGCCCTATTGAAACCTTTTGTGCATATGCATTACAAAAGATCAATGGATTTTCTTGAATATGAAGGCATGGTGGCTTGGTGGTGTTCTAGTTCAATTGTGCATTTGTTGAAGGCTTCCCTCTGAAAGCACTCTACCTCAAGCTTTGGAAGTTGGCTCGAGTTGATAGTTACAAGTAATAGTGGTTTTAGCTTGTCTACAATTGAGTGGAGAGTCATTGTGCTAAACGTAGTTGCCAATAGATCTTAAGATAAGTGTTTCTCATGTTCTTTATGTATAATGAAAATATGTTTGCATCTCTGATTTGAAATGGTTCCATTGTTGTGTTAGGTATGATATGTGATTGTAGTACTTACACAGTTGTTTGATATGGTTGATTGTCATTACTCTTGGAATGTGTTGGATTCGATGTGGTAGATTGATATTATAGAGATTATTACAATTAGGTTTCTTGGCTTGGAGAATGCTCCAATGGTGTTGCGTACATTGTCTATTTTATGGAAACCAACATGCTAGTCTTTTAATGTTATGAAACCAGCTCAAGAAAAGATAGAAAAGATAGATCAACGCCTTAGAATTCAGCCTCTTCGAGGGGGCAACCTCCTTTACATTACATAAATGAACAATTCTTGGATGATACAAATGAAAATACCTCCTTTCTATATATAGGAGTCTAAGGGTTCATAACATAATTAGAGCCGACATAACAATAATAATGTAGGGGCACAATAATAACAATAGTGGGCTTCTATGGGGCACAAGAGTAACAATATGGGCACTACATGGGTACATCAATATAATAAGTGGGTTGTACTAATAACAATAAGGGGTTACACTAGTAGTATAGGGGCCTAACATGCCCCTCTCCTTCAAAAAGCGTTGTCCTCAATGCTTGAGTAGTTCTTGATGCTTCTGTATAAAATTCTTGTCCTCCCATGTGGAATCTTCAGCAGGTAAGTTCTTCCACTTGATGAGATACTCTGAAATTGATCGATTTCGTAGCTGTTGGGTTCTTGTTTCTGTGACTACTCCAGGTTCCAAAATGATTTTTCCTTCCTCTTCAATTTTTGGCAATATTGTTTGAATTGGGGTCTTTTGCAATTTTTGAATAAGTGGCCATACTTCTTTATCCTTCTTCCATTCATCCCTTGCTTCGTTTATCCAATCTGGTTGGATAATAGAAATAGCACAAAACAATGCTTCCACATCCTCATCCTTGAAGAGTCTTCCCATTCGGTAAGGTCACCATTTTTTAAGTGCATGTAGTATTGCCAACATTTCCTTCTCATAAATAGCTTGCTTTAGATGTAGCAGAAAAAATAACCAATCACCTACATCAAAACATTTTTCACTATGATGTTGATCTACCTCTTGTTTCATTTGATTTTGCACCGAAGTGGCATTATCCTTTAAAAGTTGGAGAACTTGTTGTTGATGCTTGATATGATCTTTCACTTCTTGAACCTTTTTCTTCTTGATATGTCCTTCTATCTTTAGAGTGTGAGGAGTGGTAATTTCTTCCAATCCTTTACAAGATATGGTCGGATTCATTTCTTGACGCTCGATGCGATCTTTCACCTCTTGAACATTTTTCTTCTTGATATGTCCTTCTATCTTGATAGTTTGAGGAGTGGTCATTCTTGCCAATAGTTTACAAGATATGGTCTGATTCACTTCTTCTTTCTGTGGGGTTGGGTCCTGGCATATATCCTCTTCTCTTGATGTTTCTTGATCCTTTTCTTCCTCCTCTTCATACTCTATGTAAAATAATTTCTTCTCAGCACACTTATGACCATTAGTGCATTTGCTATCACCATTGTAACAAAGTCCTTTTTCTCTTTTTTCTTCCAATTGTTGTGGTGTAACCCTTGTAGGTTGTGGAAGGCTAGGAGAAACAACACTTCCATCTTTATAGTTGTGAGGGGTAGACTTCCTTGTTGCCATAATTTTACTTTCCAATATGTCACAAAGCCCTTTTACTCTTTCCAATTGTTGTGGTGTTGCTCTAAAGAAGGTGTTGCTCTTTGTATCCTCATAATGTGCTATCATTTCCTCCGTGAGAATTGACCACGTAACAAGTTGTTTACAAGAACAAAGCCCTTTATACCATAAAAATTGATCCGGTTCTAAATATGAAGATGAAATAAATACCTTTTGTAACAGTGGTACACCTTGTAGATCAAAATATTGCTCCATCTGAAGTATCCAATTTACGGATCCTTGCCATCAAACTTCCTCATCTTGATTTTTCTTGATTTTAGGACCTCGATCTTGAAACGAATGTAACTTTGTACTTTCAAATATTTAAGTTTTGAAATTGCTGCCTGTAGTAGCCCTCTATGTCCCCTTTCCAATGCCACCAGTTTGATCCAAATTGGATTATCCAAGAAAGAGTTATACAAAATCTCCCACAGTGACTTGATTATAGACTAGTTCAGTAGAGCGAACTTGTATGACGTGCCAGGAGTCACTGTTTCGACCTTTGGATCTGAAAAAGGCATAAAAGAAACTACAGTCTGTCCTCTTTCTGTACCTTCTTACGAAATTTCAATCCGATCCCCAGAGAGAAAGTTATGACGATTTTCCCTAGGTCACCTGTTTGGAATGTAATTCAGGAGTCTGCAAAAAGATCAACTTCCTCAGATCATATCTCCGAAAATATAGGGAGAAAAGCTCTGAAATTTGGACCCGAGGTTCAGCGCGATTTCTTCTCAAATGGGTTTGTTTTGCAACTTTTGAAACATTGCAGAAAAATAGTTATATCGAAAATTCCATGATGACCTGTTTGGAGCAGCAAAACCCTAGAATCCAAAGCTCTAATACCAAATGTTATGAAACCAGCTCAAGAAAAGATAGAAAAGATAGATCAACGCCTTAGAATTCAGCCTCTTCGAGGGGGCAACCTCCTTTACATTAGATAAATGAACAATTCTTGGATGATACAAATGAAAATACCTCCTTTCTATATATAGGAGTCTAAGGGTTCATAACATAATTAGAGCAGACATAACAATAATAATGTAGGGGCACAATAATAACAATAGTGGGCTTCTATGGGGCACAAGAGTAACAATATGGGCACTACATGGGTACATCAATATAATAAGTGGGTTGTACTAATAACAATAAGGGGTTACACTAGTAGTATAGGGGCCTAACATTTAACACTTACAGTGATATAACCATGATTTTATTGCAAGCTCCTACTATCTCTAATTTGTAAATTGGAGTAGGAATAATGGAAAGCCCTTAATCCCAAGCTATATTGGTCACCCTATCTTGTATGGTTGATTTTCCAAGAGACGTATGCTAGGAATTAGGATCTATATTCCATCCTTCTCAAGGTCTAGGCATAACTAAATCGACATAAGTCTTGTTAACTAGGGTTTGTGGTTCCTTGACAAGACAAGGAAAGGGTTTAAATGCATTCCCTATTATTATGTTCTTGTTGGATTATTGATTGATGTTGTGCTTTTGCATGACTAGTTTATGGTTTTCTATGTTAGAAGGAAAGGTTGTTGTGATAAATGTCAAAGAAAAAGATTTTATTGGCAAGAAAAAGATTTTATTGGCAAGAAAGTTTAAAGCTTTGTAAAGTTCATCGGTCCACAAAAATATTTTGTTTGCTTTGTCAAGTATGACAGTTTTTGTTGTGAAGATTGTGTCTTACAATGGTGCATATTGAAAATTATATTTTTTTCGGGGGTGATATGGAAGATAGCCTCAAGCAATGAGAAAAATAGCTATATATATATATAAAAAAAAGGAATGACAACAGTCATGGGTCGCAAAGCGCAACTGAAGCATATTAAGAAAAGAAATATAAAAAAAAAGAGGCAAAGATCTTTGCCATGGTTAGAGAGGTGCAGGCCGTCGCCGAGGAACTGAGAAGTCTAACAGAAGACAAAGAAGAAATCAAGGGTGATTGGTGTAGCTTTAATCTGCCACCACCTCTTATGTTTATGGTATGTGATATTTTAGCATTGAATTTTATAAAACAAGCATTGGATGAGAAAGTTTTGTGTAAGATAGCAAAAGCTACAACTTCCAAGGAAGCATGGAAGTTCTTGGAAGCCGAGTTTGGTACAAGGGGGAGTGACATGCAGCAGCAGGTTATGTCACAAGCAAAGAAGTCAGTCGTAGATTTGAGCATAGATGAGCAAGACTCTGAGAGGAAAACTGAGTTTGGAGAATCCCACTCAAAAGTGGATGATGGTTGTCAAGACCATAAAATTGAAACCCATTATGCAAGCATGCATATGGATGAAGAAGATGCAACAAAAATTGCAGAGAGAGAAGCAACAGCCTTTGTGTGTGAAATAAAACAAGAGAATATAAATTCTCAAAGACTCCACTGTAACGTGAATGATACAAATGATGGTGAATCCCACTATGATGAGACACATGCAGATGATAACTGCAAATTTATATGCGAATTGGGGAATCTAGCCACAACTGATGAATTTTGTGAAGTTGAAATTGTCAATGAAATTGACAATGAGCACATGCATGCTCAGATATCCCACTGTAGTGTGGATGAACATTATGTTGATGATATGTGTGGTTTCTTTTTTGAAACAAGGATTGATTGTGGAAATATGGTAAGCGCAATGTTTGATGAAACATTGAAGGTTGAAGTTATCACTGTAGCAACAAGATATGAAGCAGTTGGAATTGTTCATGAAGCGATATGCCATCTAGCAGTAGTTGATGATAAAAAATAGGATAAAGTGTTTGAAGAGTTTTTGATGAGAATATCCACTAACAACATAATAGTGGAAGACAACCTCCATGCAGTTGAAAAGAAAGCAGATGTAGAGCAGGAAGCTCTCAATGAAGAGAGTCATAATAAAGATGTTTTTAACATTGTTTTTGAATATGCAGGTGTTTAGAATAGCACGGGTGAAAAAGTTGAAAACAAGGTTGTTAATAAATTTAATGCAGATTTGAAGCTCATTGAAGAATGGATTCATAGACCACTAGAAAAAATTGAAGTGAGCCTTAAAGCAATAACAGGAATACAAGAATTGAATGAAATGGTGAATAATGATCTTCAGTATGCAGATTACAGGAAAAAAACAGCAATACCTGAAGATGAAAGTGAAAATAATGATATGGATGCTTCTGAAGACAAAGATGAATGCACTGAAACCATTTTTCAGCAATGGAGTCAAGAAGAGATAAGATTTTGCTATCCGGAAATATGGCAGAAAGAAAGTGAAGAATATGAAGCATAAGAAGCAGAAAAAATAAGGCAGTTTGGAGATGCAATGTTGTGGCAGCGCAGTTCATGGTTGAACGAATATTTGAAGAGGAAGGTGTAGAAGACATGATCCAATTGTTTTTCAGAACAAGTTCAAAACAAGTCAAAGAAAAATTGTAGTAGCAATAAGTAATTAAATCCTACAGCAAGAAAGTTCAACAGAGAATGAAGCAATTTCGAGGATTTAAAATTTGGAAGAAGAGAAAAAGAAAATGCAAAATTGTGAAAGTCTTGAGTCATTGTAAGCCTAGCTGAGACATAGAACAACAGGCATGTTTGAGTGACAGTTGAGTTGTGTTGAGTTATGTTGATTCATACAGTTGTAATTAAGGGGGAGTGTTAGAAATTGTAATTACTCTCGCATGTGGAGTTGGATAAACATAGAGAATCAGTTAAATGAGTGATTGGGGGTTGAGTGTTTGAGTGTTGAGTCAAGTCGAGTTAAGTGATAGATGAATTTTAGTGTGTGGTTGCATGTCAAGTTATTTTAGGCAAGTCACTAGTTGGAAAAGGTTAAATACCCTTCATCAGGTTCATTGTAAAAATCATGTTTTGTGTGATCAATAGAAGACTAGCAGCTCAAAGAAAATCAAATCTCCCCTCTGGCTTGCATCGCTCCTGATCCTTCCCAAAGCAGTGAGCATTCCATGGATAAAGATATCCCGGAGAATTGGAAGAGTGATAAGTCTGGTCAGGAGGAAATTCCTAAAGGTATTCCGCCCCTTGAAGACATAAGCCCAGTTGATGGGGAAGGGACTCTTGGCGCCACAAGTCACTCCATGGCGAACCCTGTCAGTGAGACGGATGGCAATGAGAGTCTGAGGATTGGCAGTGCGTGTCTGGTTGCGGAGAAGACTCCTGGTAAGGTTAAGGAAGTTTAGCGCCACCTGGGCCTGCTTCTTTCCTTTTTGTTTTTTGTTACTGCTTAGATGACCACCTCCAAGCATCTTCGCTCACAGTCAAGGTTCAACATTTTTGGCTTGTTGTTTTGGCATCCCTTCGGGGAAGTGGTGGGTCACTTACCGGCTGGTTTGCAAAGAATTTAAGCTTTCTGTTGCCAATGTCTCTATCTTCGCTATACAAGTCATCCTCTGGGTTTTATATCTGTTTTCTAGCTATATGTAACTGGTCTCCCCAGCTTCTTTTTGTAAGGGGGCAGTTCTGCTGTGTTGAGTGCCCTCGAGTTCTGATCTCTGAGGCCTCAACTCCATGTAAAAATATTCATCTTTTCAGTTAATAGAATTTAGTATTTGCAGAGAAAAAAAAATAGAAGAGTAGCAGCTCGTGTTTTATGTGTGAATTCATGCTTTGTCTTCTCCGCCTTTCCAACAAGTGTTTCTCCTTCACCGACAATTAGCGGATCTCCAGATTCTAGCTGTGTGTTTGAGAATAGCGATGGAGCTTCAGATTCTGCATGTGTGTTTGAGAATAGCGGTGGAGCTTCAGATTATGTGTGTGTTGTGTTTGAGAATAGTGGTGATCTGACTCAGTTATGTAATGCTGTATCTACGTTTTCAACAAATTTAGTGTCCTCCCCCAAGTGTTTTAGTTTTGGTTGACTTCTACGCCAAGTTTGATGACCGGTTATGTTCCGATGGTTCAGTTAACGCATCAGCGTCACCGTCCAACCTATCTGTCGATGACGCTTACTACTCTGGGGTTGGATTGAAGTGTATAAGCTCCAGTCTTGTCCCATCCCTTCCCCCCTCATCTACCTTTCGGTTGTCTTCTTACCCTTCGAGTTACCCCATTCTAACCTCCTCCCCGAGTCTCCCATCCCTTGTCCGTTCCTTTTTAGAAATAAAATAATATATTCAATTTAATCTCCATAAATAATAATTAATAATTATAGTAATATTATTAATAAAAATAATAGCATTTATTTTAATATTAATCATAATTTTCACATTAACTGTGATAATAATAATATTTGTTTATATGAAAAGACTTTTAATAGTGATATTAATTTATTTTGTAGTGATAATTATGGTGGTAATGTCTTAATAATAATAATTTTAATTTCACTCGTAATATTAATAAAATTTTTATGTTCCTCCCTTAAGAGTGTGATTAATATTTTTTCATTCTCAGTTTTTGCTTGTTTAGAAAAGGCTAAATTTTGCCTTTCCTCCTAGAAAAATCCTTGCAGAGGATATTATTTGTATAATAGAATTTGGCATTAAGGATATGGTTGATAATTTGAAATATGTCATTAAGAATGATTGCGCGGTGGTTCTTACGAAGGCAAAATCACCTAAAAGTAATATTAGTAACATTGAGTTTGAAGCCCTTAAGTCCCTTAACAAGAACCCTCATATTGCTATTCTAAAAGTGGATAATGGTGGTGCAGTGGTTATCATGGATAAGGATGAATATAGAAGAAAGACGTTAGACCATTTGTGTAACAATGGTAGTTATAGGAAGCTACAAAAAAAACCCATTAAAAAAGTTGCTAAAGTGGTGGCTGCTGCTATAAAATCTAGTAGCACTGTGTGCTCCATAAACCATAAGCTTATTGAGAGCAACCCTATCATGCCTAGGATTTATGCGCTTCCGAAGATTCATAAAGAAGGCCCCCCCCTAGACCCATTCTTAATATAATTGGTGCACCTATTTATCTCCTAATGAAGTATTTAGCTTGTAAGTTTAAGCCTCTTGTTGGTCATTCTAATTCTTTTGTGAAAGATTCCTCCTCTTTTGTCAATGAGTTGAAGAGTTTAAAATTTGAACCGAATGACACTCTTGTCAGCTTTGATGTTGTCTCACTTTATACCAATATCCCTATTAATGAGGCTGTTGAAGTGATCAACTGCATCATGGATCTAGACAAGGGAAAATTGGTAGATATTTTCCTTACCTCTATCTTTTTTAGTTTTGAAGGTGAGTTCTACGAACAAACCTCTCAGGTTTACATGGGTTCCCCGCTCTCCCCTATTGTTGCAAACCTTTTTATAGAATATTTTGAATCCAAAGCCTTACCTTCTGCTCCTTTTTCAAGCCTAAGCTTTGGAAAAGATTTGTGGATGATACCTTCATCAACTGGCCTCATGGTCGTGAGAAGTTAGATGTTTTCCTCCAACATCTGAATAATCAGTCTAGCTCCATTAAGTTCACAATGGAAACTAAAATTAATGGTAGCCTTCCTTTTATTGACTTTCTTATCTCTAAGAAATATTATGGCTCTTTCTCTCACCGGGTCTTTCAGATGAAAACACACACAGAGCAATATATTCACGCTAGCTCCCACCATTTTCTGGCTCAAAAGGTTGGTGTTCTCAACACATTGACCACTTGGGCTCTCAAGATTTCAAATGATGAGCACTTGGAAAATGAGAAAACCTATATCCTTAGAGTCTTTGAGAATTATGGCTATAGTAAGCTCCAAGGTCTTAGAGCTTTCTTAAATGTGAGAAAAGGTCTGAAACCAAGGAAGAACCCTAGGGATTTGGTTGGTAGTGTTCAACTTCTATTTATCGAGGGTACTATTGACAAGATTGCTTGTATTTTAAGGAAACAAAAGATCTCTTCAACCTATTGACCCTTCAACACCATTCATGGTTCCCTCCAATCCGTTAAAGACCTGTTGGACCCAAAGAACATGAAAGGTGTCTATTTTATCTGTTGTTCCTTTGGGACCCCATACATTATGGAAAATTGTCAACCTATAAATCAAAGAAATCAAGAGCATGCTGCTGATATCAAGCATTGTAGCGTGTGGTCCTTAGCTCTAGCTAAACATGCTAAGAAGACAAAACACAACACTTGTTTGGAAGAGTCTAGGGCCATTGCTAGGGTTAACCCCCATCACCGCAAGTTTTGGGAGGCTATCAAAAAAAAAAAAAAAAGTCTCATACATTGAATATCGATGATAAATGGAAAATTAGCAGTTGTTGGATCTCATCTCTTTTCTCCTAGATTTTTTCCTGTGTCTTCCCCTTTCTTTTGTGATATGTCCCTTTTTCTTAATTAATTAATTTATTAATTATTATAATTATAATTATTTTATTTTATTTTAAATATTTTTGAATATTTTTATCTTTTCTATATTAAAATTTCGCCAAAATTTGTACTACAAAATTTGGATCAAAAAGTCCTTTAGCTAAAGCCAAAAATTTCACTCATCCCTAAACAGCTATTTACAATCGGTATTAAAACGGCAAATATTTAAACGGTAAATCCAAAAAATTGGTATTAAACGGCTATCTTAAAAAGCTAATCCAAAAATTTCACTCATCCCTAATCCAACTATCACATCTGGGAAATTTAAAAGTACTTCCGAATATTTGTGATATACCTGATAAATCTCATTATGATCTTTAAAGGACAATCGAAAAATCTATTAGCCTTTCCACATTTTCATTTGTGAATTCCGCAATAAAAATCTAATGTACAGTGTGACCATTAAATTACTTGATTTTGCGTTCCTCCCAAAGTAGATGACGATATCATTTGTGGACTTAAAAAGCATTGCATCTACATATAAGTTATAAACTAATAATAAAAAAAGCTTACAGCTTTAGAGTACAACTTATGTGTTAAACCGACCAAGTGCACCGGGGGGCTTTTCATTGTTTAAATTTTTTTATTTCAGATTTGGCGTTAAACTATTAGCCAAAGATTAAAAAACTTGTTAGCTAAGTCAACTCTATATTTCCTAAGTATGATAATATAAACTAAAAAAGATAAAGGTACACAAGGAGAAAAGAGAAAAGCTTAAGGTGGGCTAAACCAACCAAGTACAATGGTGGGCTAATTCAGATTTAGAAAACTTGTTAGCTAATTCAACTCTAACCCTCTTTTTCACAAGCATGATTACATTATGTATAATATATAGGGGAAGAATAATGGCGTTGTAAAGGGCTATCTAAGTTATCAAAAAACTTATTATAATGCTTTTATCGAGTTTGAGTTTGAGCCCGTGTAAAATGTTGAGGAAAAATATTAAGTAATGAAGAGTTAATTATTAAAATATATTATAATGGGGTTATTAAATTAGTATTAAGGATAATTATTATTTGATGTGAATTATTTTATTTGTAAAAATTTGTTCCTAATTTATAATAGGATAGTTTTTTATTTATATTAAAGTATTATGAGTATTGAGATGTAATTTAAAAAAAAAAAAAAAGAGTAAATTATTAACTAAATAATGTAGTAGTCCCTGTCAAGTGGATGTTATGTTTTTAAAAAAATATTACAAATTTATATATAAAGTGGAATATTTAAGTTATAGTTTTTTCAAAAGGTGTATATATAAATGAGTCGCAGTTCTGGTTTTTACTACTTCATTTTATTTTGATTTCGGAATATTCATGATTTTTTAAATGGATGGTTATTGTCTTTAAATCCATTTGCTCCAGATATGTTTAGATTTACTTCATGGCTGTGTAGTTTGAACTTTCATGCAAAATAAAATCTAGTATTATTGGTATTGGTGGTTCTATATTTTAAAAGAAAAAAATAGTTTCAACTAGGCCTTTCAATTTAGACTTGTATTTATAGGGCCATAGACATTAATAATTAGATTAAAATAATAGTTAGTTTAATTTTAATAAACAAAATACAAATTTTAAAATCGATAATAATAAAAAAATTGTAAAAGTTTTATATATATGTTTAATACATTTAGAATAGGTTGTTTTAAAATTTCTGTGGCATTCCACTTTGGAGTTCCTTAGGGAGGTAGTCATATATTTTTGGGGCATGTTCTCGACTTGTGAGGGAGTCAATATTGAGGACCAATTATGGGGGATTGAGAATTACCCCACTATGTTTAAGGACTCTACAAATGTTTCACTTTTCTGCCCTATCACTATGGATGTAATTATTATGGCCCTCAAGTATTTTGCGAAGGAAAAAAGTTTCGGTCCAAATGGCTCAATAATGGAGTTGTTCTTACATTTCTTTGAGTTGATGGGACAGAATCTGTTGGATATGGTTGAGGATTATCACACTACTGGAAGCATAATAGAGGCCATAAAGTCCATTTTTTAGCTCTCATTCCCAAGGCCTCGCATCCACACACATTACCGGACTATACGTTGATTTCCCTCTATAATATTACCTATAAAATTATATCCATGATCATTGTTGGTCGTATCAAGGCCACTTTTTCTGAGCATATTTCTCAGGAACAATTTGGTTTCCTTTCAAACCGGTTGATACACGAGGCTATTACCACTGCCCATGAGTGCATACATTTGATTTATACCAAAAAGTTGGAGGCCCTTGATATGAAATTAGATCTTCAGAAGGCCTATGACTATGTTGACTAGACCTTTCTTCGTCTAATTCTTACTAAAATTGGACTCTCGGTGCACAATGTAGAATGGATCATGGCTGGCGTTACCTCGGTAAGTTTTGTTGTTTTGATTAATAGTTTTCCTTCATACTTCTTCAGGGCTTGCAGGGGATTGTGATAGTGTTACTCCTTATTACTACTTCTCTTCATACTAGTCATGGATGGTTTAAGCTTGAAGATTGGAGAGGCTATACCATTGGATACCTTTAGAGGACTTAGGTTGGCTCATAGAGTTTCAATATCACATATGTTCTTCATTGATGATGTTCTCACTTTTGGACTAACCTAGCGATCTCAATGGACTGTATTACATTCAATACTAATGAGATATGGAGCAAAATATGGTTTGGTAGCAAATGGTGGTAAGTCAACCCTTCGTTACTCTAATGGCAATAGGGAGGAGCTTGAATTCATATTTGGCTTTTTTGGAGTTGAGATAAAAAACTGGAGGATGGGTTAACCTACCTGGGATTTAGATTGAAGCTTAATAAATACAAAGTTTGCTAGTGAACTTGGCTTCTCGATAAATTCCATAACATATTGAATAGATGGACTCACATGTGGATCACATTAGGGGGTATATATACTCTTATTCAGTCAATTCTACAGCAACTATCAGTATATTGGACACTTTTGTTTTCGCTTTTGGTGTTTATTGTAAAGAATATTCAGTCTATTGTGATGTGATTCCTTGGTATGGTACTCGTGATATACAAAAATTTCATCTAGTAAATTAGGAAGCAATTACAAAGGATAAGGAGAGTGGTGGTTGTGGTTTATTGTAATTGCGGGTTTTTGGTTGGGTTTTTCTTATTAAATCCCTCTGGTGGGCACTTTATGGTAAGGGACTATGGAAGAATATTATTAAGGTGAAATACATGAAGCAAAAGACTAGTATGGAATGGTTCAGAAGGGGAGGGATTTGTGTTAGATCAGGATCTTACATTTGGTTGAGCTTCTACAAAGTCAAAAGATGGTTTTTACATATGCTCCAGTGGTACTTTGGAAAAGGGAACCAAAATTATTATTGGTATAGATTATATGATAGATTTCTTCTCCTCTAACTGCCTCCTCAAGGGATTAATTGATATTCTTCATGCCAAAGGTATTTCCTTTCTAGACCAGGTTATCAGTAAATAAAGAGGCTATTATCCAAATTGGAAGGACGTGATGGAAATTGGCATGTGTGGTGAATATACAATAGCTTTGAAACAATATATTCAGAGTCTATGCCTAGCTGGTCTGTGTCAGAACGAGAACAAGGACTCACTTACATGGTACAGGAAATTACAACATGGCTTTATGGTGGTCTTGGAAGTATATAGGTATATCCTATCCTCATACTACTCCTTGACTAACTCATGTCAGTTTCAGAAAATTTGGAAATGGAAAGTGCCCTTGAAGATCATCTTTTTTGTTTGATTAGTCTAGCATAATAACGTCCTTACCTGGGAAAACCTATGCGAAAGGGTTTTCCAAGGACTGGAATGGTGCCCATTTTGTAAGAAATCATTGGAATCAACGCTTCATCATTTTTTGTAGTGCTCATTGACCTTGCATATATGGACTTGGGTTTTGCTGGTAAAACTCCCACTTTCCAACAGTTCACCACATTGGAACTATGTCTCAAATGGTGGGTATCTAGCCATGGGAAGCATAAGTCTGTACCATTATACATATTTTGGGAGCTCTCGCATGAGAGAAACTTGTGTATTTTTTAGAGGACTCCTGCAAACGTTTCCAGGAAATGTTCCTATATTTTGGCATGACTGAATACACAGGGGGGCCTACGAAATATTGTCAAAGCATTGGGATTAAGACCGTGTCACACTCAAATACATTTTCCAGCAGGGTTATTTGAGAGTGTCGCTCATGGAGGCATCTGTGGTTACGGTGTGTGGCTAAGAATCTGCTCTCGATCACATTATAAACTTTTCCAGAGTGGAGGACCTCGTACTAACACTAGAGAATAAATCATGACACTTTGGGCACTATTATGGTTTGTTAAGAGACTATCGTTGGATCACATCTTCATTTATGGGGATTTAAAGGCTCTCATTGACGAGATCTTGGGCCAAACCAATTTTGCGCCCCCTAATCTAATTCGTTGGTTGGATCATATATCTACAGGGAATCAAAAACTATGGTGTATGGTTTATCAAAATAAGGACTCCATGTTGCTCTAGGCATCCTATGCTATATCTATATTATGGATGGTACTACTAGGGAGGAAGGTGTGTTGCCTCTCTTATAACTAGTTGTTTCTTTTCTTTTGCTATGTTTCTTCAGACGACTTTTTATTTAAGTTGAATATCTAGTACTTGAGGTTTTTATGGTTTGTTGAACTTAAGGGACTACAAAGATATATATGTTTTTGTTTTTATGGGGATGGAGACATTTTTCTTGAGTTGTGCATTAATTTTTAGATTTTTGAGATCCTTTCCTATCCTTCATATATTCCTAATGAGCTTCCTTGGGAAACAAATATCCAATAATTTATGTTATAAAGGTGCATAACTCAATATTCCAAATTGAAGAATGATCTTCGGATGTTGGAGCTCCCCACAGAGGGTCGGGAAAAATTTGAAATAGTTTTGCACTCTCTAAGTACATTTCTTGATATTTACAAAAACCTTGGGCCAACAACTGATGGCTTTATAGATATGATGAGGCGTAGAAAGGAAATAGTTACGGCTCCCAATAAATGGGTCGACGTAAAATGAGGGTTACAAAAAATGCATGCCTAATCTATGTTTAATTTCAACGAAGAGCTGAAAATAAAGATGTTGAAGGTGCAATATTTCAGGCACCCTAAAATTTCCCACCATTTGTATGATAGATTCCTTGCAGCATATGGAATCACATTTTCCTTATGATGACTCTTATGAAATCTATGTGCCCATGATGTAGCAATGGATATGGATTTCCCATTTGAACGAACAAAGTTGATTGTACGGTGGAATCGTAACAATATGTTAAAGTTAAATATTTCAGGAATAAAGCTATTGTGGGACGCCAGTACTCAGTGGTGCCCATTAATCACCACAAGGCATGTTATGACCTATATGATAGTTCTAGAGGCAGGGATTTGCCATGGATTTGAAATACTTTTGATGTGAGGAAGCCTTGCCAAGGGATGGATTGTTTGAGGGACTAAGAAGTAGAGAAGGGGATGCCTTAAATTGGAAGGTGAGTGACTACATAGAGAGGGAGTAATCAGATGGCCTGAGGGACTGAGAAGTAGAGAAGGGAAGGAAAAAAGGTAAATTGGGGTTCTTAGTCATGAGCATAACTGATTGGGATCAGAAGCACATTGTGGGTGTGCCCAGAAATAATGAGTTGAAACTATACAATGAGGGAACGAAGGAAACAACATAACAACACTGGAAAAGAACAATCTAAGTTGGTCTGGACATGCCTAAAGCATCCAAAGACTACAAAGAGGATCAATTAAGTTGAATTATGAGTTAATGTATATCATACTTTTATGAGATGGTTGAATTCTAACTTGGTTTTTACCATATCTTGTTTGTTGGTGCAAATGCTTGGAAAATTGTAAATCTTGTAAAAAGTTGAGTCTATAAAGCTCCATGAAATAGTATGTTTGTTTTTCAAGTGTGTTTCATTGTATATGTGTCATTGAAAATCGAGAACGGTGTTCCCCTAAGGGGAAGGGGATTTCTACAACATAATTGCTTATCCCCATGTATGCAATGTAAATACTTTTAATTGAGGCGGATAGACATGGATTCCATCAACTGAGACAAGAGATTGCTTGAGGGAATTATTTTTTTAAATATCAATCCTAGTTAGTTGAGTGGGATGACTATGTCATAAATTAACTAGTGGAAAAGGGATAGGGACAAGTGTTCTTTGACTCCCTTAGCAAGTCGGAATAGGAAAAAACATTAAAGGAACATGGGATATGTTGTCCAAGAGAAGGGGACTCCTACAACACCATGGAGCAGAGGGGGAAGTTAGTCGTGGATGAGGACCCAAAGGTTATTCAACCCAGGGATACATGCGCTCTCAAGAAGGATTGAAAAATACACAAACCAAAATACGTAGAGGGAGAAAACCTCTTGGAAGCAAAATATCCAAAAGAAGCAAAGATAGTGACATTTCAGGACTACTGTGGAAGAGGCAAAAAAGGTAGTAACTCGAGCTACAATTGTTGGGTACTAGAGAGAGCTATAATCTAGCTAAAGAGCCCTCTTGAAACTTTTTGTGCATATGCATTACAAAAGATCAGTGGATTTTCTTGAATATGAAAGCATGGTGGCTTGGTGGTGTCCTAGTTCAACTGTGCATTTGTTGAAGGCTTCCCTCTGAAAGCACTCTACCTCAAGCTTTGGAAGTTGGCTCGAGTTGATAGCTACAAGTAATAGTGGTTTTAGCTTGTCTACAATTGAGTGGAGATTCATTGTGCTAAACGTAGTTGCCAATAGATCTTAAGATAAGTGTTTCTCATGTTCTTTATGTATAATGAAAATATGTTTGCATCTCTGATTTGAAATGGTTCCATTGTTGTGTTAGGTATGATATGTGATTGTAGTATTTACTCAGTTGTCTGATATGGTTGATTGTCATTACTCTTGGAATGTGTTGGATTCGATGTGGTAGATTGACATTATAGAGATTATTACAATTAGGTTTCTTGGCTTGGAGAATGCTCCAATGGTGTTGCGTACATTGTCTATTTTATGGAAACCAACATGCTAGTCTTTTAACACTTACAGTGATATAACCATGATTTTATTGCAAGCTCCTACTATCTCTAATTTGTAAATTGGAGTAGGAATAATGGAAAGCCCTTAATCCCAAGCTATATTGGTCACCCTATCTTGTATGGTTGATTTTCCAAGAGAAGTATGCTAGGAATTAGGATCTACATTCCATCCTTCTCAAGGTCTAGGCATAACTAAATCGGCATAAGTCTTGTTAACTAGGGTTTGTGCTTCCTTGAATAGACAAGGAAAGGGTTTTAATGCATTCCCTATTATTATGTTCTTGTTGGATTGTTGATTGATGTTGTGCTTTTGCATGACTGGTTTATGGTTTTCTATGCTAGAAGGAAAGGTTGTTGTGATAAATGTTAACATGTATTGTGGCCTTGCATTGGTGATTCCAAGCAAGGAATTCAAATATGAATACCTATCCCAATGTTGTCTATAAGAAGAATAGTTGATCGTCTTAATCTTGTAAGCTTTAAATTTCCGAAGCATGTCTCCTTGGCACCATGGCCTTACCCGTAGTGCCATCATATAAGAAATTAAATACGAATGCCTGACTTAATTTTTTTGTATGAGGAATGGCTGTATCCATGAGCTTGAAGGCTTTAGACTTCTGCAAAATGGTTCTGGATGTATGTTTGGCACTCATTCCTTTCATGTAGGTATTGCATATGTGAATACATCCATGTGAGTGCAGGGAACACATGCTAAAAGGACTGCATGTCTTGGGCACTTAGTCCTTCGTATGATTGTTACAAAATTGGTTGAAATTCCCTATGTGTTATATGGCTATGGGACATAGTGATTTTTTCTACTCATAGGGTTAAGTCAATCTTTGTGTATGCTTGAGAAATTAATGGGGTTAGTGATTAGCTTGTGTTGACAACAACATGGTGCACATTATGTGTGCATGATTGTCAATGATATGGATGTGTGTTTAAGTTGCTAATGAGGAGAATGGTTGAGCCTCATGAGCCTAGCAAGGAGCACTAATGTACTTACTTCAACCCAAAATGGTGGCAATCCAAGTGGTGGATCCTTTATAAAACCAATAGGTTCAAGACTGCATGATGAAATTATCACTCAGTCCGGTTATCAAAGATACATGGAGAATGGGAGAATGCCATTATGAAAAACCACCAAATTTTAAAATAAGTATGTCATTATGGCCCATGTTCTAGGCAAAATTAGTGTGGCCAAGCCATGGTTAAAATCATTTGTAGATGTTCCATAAGAAAAACCAGATGAAAGTCTTATCTACTTTCCTTAGCCTTTTTACCTTGTCCATGGTCACAACGTGATTTATCAAGCTGAGTAAGGGTTGGATTCAAGGCCAGATCGCTAGCCCATATGACCGCAAGGCATAACCAAGCACAATGCCATCTCAATAGTGGTTGGGATTTTTTATGAGAGATCAATGATTGACGAAGAATTTGGGGTGACATAGGGCCATAGGTCATGCCCTAGAATCTTACAAACAATCACACAAATGGTAATGCCCGACCTAATAAGGACGTGGAATATGTCTTAGTTGACATACGTCTCAGACCCTACAGAGGCACAAAGACAAGGTGTGCAATTGGTTGTTTGTAGATTGTCACATGACGTAGAGGGGAAACTTCCAGTTCCCCGAAAACTCTCTCCCAGAAGGTTCAACGGAGTGCAACAGTGAGGCAGGCCGGGGTGACTCATCACTGGGAGGATGTGGTAGGAGGGTCCACCCAAGTACTGGGGAGTGAGGGAACAACTACTGCGTAGAGAAAGGCCCACATAACCAATCACACCGCACACATCATCCCCGTAGGGAAATCACGGGAGGAGATAAAGGTGCACTCCATGGAATGGTTTGGATAGACGAGGCACAAGGGTGATGTCATCCTTGAATGTGGATGCCCAATGAGAAAGAACATAAAGGATTCAGTCAATAGGAAAGGACAACTACTTTTGGATTAGAATAAGATGGGAATAAAAGATGAGTTAACCTGGAGGACCTTTCCCTAAGAAAAACATAAAGGGATAAAGTGTTAAGAGTTAGGTAACAAATCCATGTGACGGGAAAGTTGTTGATAAGAGATGACCTATCAAATATGTGTGTGTGTGTGTGTGTGGTGAGCACAAAAGGTTAGGTGGTCTGAATTACATATATCTTCATATTAATAGGCGAGACCCAATCCATGAGCAGGTCAACAACCAATAAACAATTTCCCAGTGGCGTCGGGAGGCTAGCCAAGTGGGAATAGCCATGTGGCCAAGCCGATGAAGTGGCGCTCTCTAAACCATCACGACTTCAATGATCACATCCCATGATCCGAAGGTTAGATTGAGGTAAAGTTTTATATTGCTAAAATTGTCTCGACGAGATGAACGCAATGGTGATGTCAAACTATGGTTTTGAGGAAGTTGAATAGATCAAAATTTTTAGCCCCCATTTCCAATGACAACACCTTGGATCTTGGGTCAACATAGTAATCACCTCCTCTTAATTAGTGCTATGGTAAAGATTTGGAGGAGGTTACTATAGACACTGTCAAAATAAAGAGGACACAATACCATTGGAAAACTCTCTAAAAGAAGAAAAGATACAATACCATTGAAAGTAACTTTGTGGCAAAGTGAATATCACCAAGTTTAGAGGAAATTCAAAAAGCATGGAAGAAACCTCGCATAAATCATTACCCATAAAAATAGCTTCTCTAACAAAAATCATTATTTACATAATTAAAAATTTATTTATTTATTTAATTTTTATTTTCATTTAAAATAATAATAATAATAATTTATATATTAAAAATATGATTTAAATGGAATAAATTAACTATTTAATTAACAATTATATTACTACCCATTAAAGTAATTATTAAAAAAATATAAAATAATAATAAACACAATAAACAAATCCTTAAATGAAAACATTAAATATACAAAGCTTTTTCACAATGTGAATGAATGAGAATCTCATTTAAAAACAGTTAGTTTTTAAAGAAATTTTATTGAAACTCAATTATATTTTTCAAGATAATTCTTGGGGTAAATCACATTACAGATTCTTTAGTCGATATTCTCAAATAATATCCCATAATATACCTACATGGGAGGGTTATTGCTGATAAATTTTGACAATTCCGACTAACGCTACTAAAGGTTTTCAAGAGAATGGTCGGTCTAACTTTTTTAAAGCGTTGTAGAGATGCATCCGTCATTGCCTATTTTGCTAAGATCAATCATCGTCTTAATTCACCTAAAAATAATCTCATTTTCTTGAAAGTCGACTTGGCTCTCATACGATCTGCGATTCGCATGGTGAGAAGATTATTGGATTTTTCTTATATAAAAAGCTGCTTGCGCTCCACCTTGATTTATCTAACGCTATTTTGTTTTCACTGTGGGCACGGATTGATGCGTGCTCTGCATTGAAAGCGGAACGTGTGGAGGAGGCCCCGCTAAGAAAAGGCAGTTTACGAAGTTTGATAATTTAGTAAAGAGGAGTTCTCAGCATTCAAGGATTTTCTCATCATATAGTGATTCCAGCAACCGAATAGGCAGTGAACAACTTTCGGCCCTTGGTTCATGGATTGACTTCCAAATTTCAAATCCGGTGTTCCGTTAGAGCATGAGCCGTTAGCCTGGTTCCTCTTCATTTCGATTGAGTTCATTCACAGGTGGTGTTGTTAGAAATTGTAATTATTTTTGCATGTGGAGTTGGCTAAACATAGAGAGTCAGTTAACTAAGTGATTGAGGGTTGAGTGTTGAGTCAAGTGATAGATGACTTTTAGTGTGTGGTTGCATGTCAAGATATTTTAGCGAAGTCACTAGTTGGAAAAGGTTAAATACCTTTCACCAAGTGCATTGTAAGAATCATGTTTCGTGTGATTAATAAAAAAACAGCAACTAGGGTTTATGTGTGAATTTATGCTTTGTTTTCTGCGCCTTTCCAACAAATTAATATCATTAGCAGAAATCCATGTGAAAGGAGAAACATATTTATCCTTATAGTGTTTGAACATTAACACCATCCTACAGTTATACACAGTGCGTTCAAGCTCACCAGAGAGCCACGTTACTCCTGGTGGACTATCACCGGCATGCACACGGTTTCCGTGAAGTTTTAAAACGTTAAAGACTAAAGTTGATCTCCTATTCGTGTAGAGCGTTAATCGCATGCAATCCTCAGAGGCGAAAGATTTTAAAATTCGAAGTCAAGTTTTCATATAACATCAAGACTATAATGTGAAGGTTTTTTTATTGGAGCACGAAAAGGGTTCAAGTTCAAGGCGCGTGGGAAAGCAACCAAGTATGGTCAACAATCACGTGAAGGTTTTAAATGAACTTTTGATAAAGGTTTTTAAAAGGCCGCGGAAGGATTGAAATTTTACAAGCTTTTAAGGTTTTGGAAGGATATATTCGAAAGGGATTATTAAAGTTTTTTTTTAAAAGGTATTTTGAAAAAAGAAAAAGGGTTTAAAAGGTTTATAAAAGGAGTTATCAGTGAATTTTTTTTGGGGAAAGTTGCACGTGTAAAGAAGTTTTTTGGGAGATCTTTTAAGTGATTTTTTTATTTAAAAGAAAATTAAATAAAAGAAAAAGATTTTATTGGCAAGAAAGTTTAAAGCTTTGCAAAGTTCATGGGTCTACAAAAAATACTTTGTTTGCTTTGTCAAGTATGACAGTTTTTGTTGTGAAGATTGTGTCTTACAATGGTGCATATTAAAAATTATATTTTTTTGGGGGTGATATGAAAGACAGCCTCAAGCAATGAGAAAAATAGCTATATACATATATATATATATATATATATATATATAAAAGGAATGACAACAGTCATGGGTCGCAAAGCGCAACTGAAGCATATTAAGAAAAGAAATAAAAAAAAAAGGGGCAAAGATCATTGCCATGGTTAGAGAGGTGCAGGGCGTCGCCGAGGAACTGAGAAGTCTAACACAAGACATAGAAGAAATCAAGGGTGATTGGTGTAGCTTTAATCTGCCACCACCTCCTATGTTTATAGTATGTGATATTTTAGCATTGAATTTTATAAAACAAACATTGGATGAGAAATTTTTGTGTAAGATAGCAAAAGCTACAACTTCCAAGGAAGCATGGAAGTTCTTGGAAGCCGAGTTTGGTAGAAGGGGGAGTGACATGCAGCAGCAGGTTATGTCACAAGCAAATAAGTCAGTCGTAGATTTGAGCATAGATGAGCAAGGCTCTGAGAGGAAAACTGAGTTTGGAGAATCCCACTCAAAAGTGGATGATGGTTGTCAAGACCGTAAAATTGAAACCCATTATGCAAGCATGCATATGGATGAAGAAGATGCAACAAAAATTGCAGAGAGAGAAGCAACGGCCTTTGTGTGTGAAATAAAACAAGAGAATATAAATTCTCAAAGACTCCACTCTAACGTGAATGATACAGATGATGGTGAATCCCACTATGATGAGACACATGCGGATGATAACTGCAAATTTATATGCGAATTGGGGAATCTAGCCACAACTGATGAATTTTGTGAAGTTGAAATTGTCAATGAAATTGACAATGAGCACATGCATGCTCAGATATCCCACCGTAGTGTGGATGAACATTATGTTGATGATATGTGTGGTTTCTCTTTTGAAACAAGGATTGATTGTGGAAATATGGTAAGCGCAATGTTTGATGAAACATTGAAGGTTGAAGCTACCACTGTAGCAACAAGATATGAAGCACTTGGAATTGTTCATGAAGCGATATGTCATCTAGTAGTAGTTGATGATAAAAAAACATGATAAAATGTTTGAAGAGTTTTTGATAAGAATATCCACTAACAACATAATAGTGGAAGACAACCTCCATGCAGTTGAAAAGAAATCAGATGTAGAGCAAGAAGCTCTCACTGAAGAGAGTCATAATAAAGATGTTTTTAACATTGTTTTTGAATATGCAGGTGTTTAGAATAGCACAGGTGAAAAAGTTGAAAACAAGGTTGTTAATAAATTTAACGCAGATTTGAAGCTCATTGAAGAATGGATTCATAGACCAGTAGAAAAAATTGAAGCGAGCCTTAAAGCAATAACAGGAATACAAGAATTGAATGAAATGGTGAATAATGATCTTCAATATGCAGATTACAGGAAAAAAACAGCAATACCTAAAGATGAAAGTAAAAATAATGATATGGATGCTTCTGAAGACAAAGATGAATGCACTGAAACCATTTTTCAGCAATGGAGTCAAGAAGAGATAAGATTTTGCTATCCGGAAATATGGCAGAAAGAAAGTGAAGAATATGAAGCATAAGAAGCAGAAAAAATAAGGCAGTTTGAAGATGCAATGTTGTGGCAGTAGTTCATGGTTGAACGAATATTTGAAGAGGAAGGTGTAGAAGACATGATCCAATTGTTTTTCAAAACAAGTTCAAAACAAGTCAAAGAAAAATTGCAGTAGCAATAAGTAAATAAATCCTACAGCAAGAAAGTTCAACAGAGAATGAAGCAATTTCGAGGATTTAAAATTTGGAAGAAGAGAAAAAGAAAATATAAAATTGTGAAAGTCTTGAGTCATTGTAAGCCTAGATGAGACATAGAACAACAGGCATGTTTGAGTGACAATTGAGTTGTGTTGAGTTATGTTGATTCATACAGTTGTAATTAAGGGGGAGTGTTAGAAATTGTAATTACTCCCGCATGTGGAGTTGGCTAAACATAGATAATCAGTTAACTGAGTGATTGAGGGTTGAGTGTTTGAGTGTTGAGTCAAGTCGAGTTAAGTGATAGATGACTTTTAGTGTGTGGTTGCATGTCAAGTTATTTTAGGCAAGTCACTAGTTGGAAAAGGTTAAATACCCTTCGTCGGATTCATTGTAAAAATCATGTTTTGTGTGATCAATAGAAGAGTAGCAGCTCGTGTTTTATGTGCGAATTCATGCTTTGTCTTCTCCACCTTTCCAACATGTGTTTCTCCTTCACCGACAATTGGCGTATCTCCCGATTCTAGCTGTGTGTTTGAGAATAGCGATGGAGCTTCAGATTCTGCATGTGTGTTTGAGAATAGTGGTGATCCGACTTAGTTATGTAATGTTGTATCTACGTTTTCAACAAATTTAGTGTCCTCCCCCAAGTGTTTTAGTTTTGGTTGACTTCTACGCCAAGTTTGATGACCGGTTATGTTCCGATGGTTCAGTCAACGCATCCGCGTCACCGTCCAACCTATCTGTCGATGCCGCTTACTACTCTGGGGTTGGATTGAAGTGTATAAGCTCCAGTCTTGTCCCGTCGCTTCCCCCCTCGTCTACCTTTCGGTCGTCTTCCTACCCTTCGAGTTACCTCATTCTAACCTCCTCCCCGAGTCTCCCATCCCTTGTCCGTTCCTTTTTAGAAATAAAATAATATATTCAATTTAAACTCCATAAATAATAATTAATAATTATAGTAATATTATTAATAAAAATAATAGCATTTATTTTAATATTAATCATAATTTTCACATTAACTGTGATAATAATAATATTTGTTTATATGAAAAGACTTTTAATATTGATATTAATTTATTTTGTAGTGATAATTATGGTGGTAATGTCTTAATAATAATAATTTTAATTTCACTCGTAATATTAATAAAAATTTTATGTTCCTCCCTTAAGAGTGTGATTAATATTTTTTCATTCTCAGTTTTTACTTGTTTAGAAAAAGGGCTAAATTTCGCCTTTCCTCCTAGAAAGATCCTTGCAGAGGATATTATTTGTATAATAGAATTTGGCATTAAGGATATGGTTGATAATTTGAAATATGTCATTAAGAACGATTGCGCGGTGGTTCTTAGGAAGGCAAAATCACCTAAAAGTAATATTAGTAACATTGAGTTTGAAGCCCTTAAGTCCCTTAACAAGAACCCTCGTATTGCTATTCTAAAAGTGGATAATGGTGGTGCAATGGTTATCATGGATAAGGATGAATATAGAAGAAAGATGTTAGACCATTTGTGTAACAATGGTAGTTATAGGAAGCTACAAAAAAACCCCATTAAAAAAGTTGCTAAAGTGGTGGCTGCTGCTATAAAATCTAATAGCACTGTGTGCTCCATAAACCATAAGCTTATTGAGAGCAACCCTATCATGCCTAGGATTTATGCACTTCCTAAGATTCATAAAGAAGCCCCCCCCCTAGACCCATTCTTAATACAATTGGTGGACCTATTTATCTCCTAGTGAAGTATTTAGCTCGTAAGTTTAAGCCTCTTGTTGGTCATTCTAATTCTTTTGTGAAATATTCCTCCTCTTTTGTCAATGAGTTGAAGAATTTAAAATTTGAACCAAATGACACTCTTGTCAGCTTTGATGTTGTCTCGCTTTATACCAATATCCCTATTAATGAGGCTGTTGAAGTGATCGACTGCATCATGGATCTAGACAAGGGAAAATTGGTAGATATTTTCCTTACCTCTATCTTTTTTAGTTTTGAAGGTGAGTTCTACGAACAAACCTCTTAGGTTTCCATGGGTTCCCCGCTCTCCCCTATTGTTGCAAACCTTTTTATAGAAGATTTTGAATCCAAACCCTTAGCTTCTGCTCCTTTTTCAAGCCTAAGCTTTGGAAAAGATTTGTGGATGATACCTTCATCAATTGGCCTCATGGTTGTGAGAAGTTAGATGTTTTCCTCCAACATCTGAATAATCAGTCTAGCTCCATTAAGTTCACAATGGAAACTGAAATTAATGGTAGCCTTCCTTTTATTGACGTTCTTATCTCCAAGAAATATTATGGCTCTTTCTCTCACCGGGACTTTCGGATGAAAACCCACACAGAGCAATATATTCACGCTAGCTCCCACCATTTTCTGGCTCAAATGGTTGGTGTTCTCAACACATTGACCACTTGGGCTCTCAAGGTTTCAAATGATGAGCACTTGGAAAATGAGAAAATCGATATCCTTAGAGTCTTTGAGAATTATGGCCATAGTAAGCTCCAAGGTCTTAGAGCTTTCTTAAATGTGAGCAAAGGTCTGAAACCAAGGAAGAACCCTAGGGATTTGGTTGGCAGTGTTCAACTTCTATTTATCGAGGGTACTATTGACAAGATTGCTTGTATTTTAAGGAAACAAAAGATCTCTTCAACCTATTGACCCTTCAACACCATTCATGGTTCCCTCCAATCTGTTAAAGACCTGTTGGACCCAAAGAACATGAAAGGTGTCTATTTTATCCCTTGTTCCTTTAGGACCCCATACATTATGGAAACTTGTCAACCTATAAATCAAAGAAATCAAGAGCATGCTACTGATATCAAGCATTGTAGCGTGTGGTCCTCAGCTCTAGCTAAACATGCTAAGAAGACAAAACACAACACTTGTTTGGAAGAGTCTAGGGCCATTGCTAGGATTAACCCCCATCACCACAAGTTTTGGGAGGCTATCAAAATAAAAATAAAAATGTCTCATACGTTGAATATCGATGACAAATGGAAAATTAGCAGTTGTTGGATCCCATCTATTTTCTCCTAGATTTTTTCCTTCTCCTTCGTATCTTCCCCTTTCTTTTGTGATATGTCCCTTTTTTCTTAATTAATTAATTAATTAATTATTATAATTATAATTATTTTATTTTATTAATTAGTGATAGATGTTATTATTTATTTGATTCCTTTATTTAATTTAATTTAATTTCTATTTGATTCCTTTATTTTAGTTTCATTTTATGCAGTTTGAGTGGGTCTAATGGTTAAGAGCATGTGTTTCCTCCTAAGAGGCTAGAGGTTCAAAACTAGAGGGGTAGAGTATGTATGTCTCTCATACACTAATTTGGTGTCTAGGTTATTATTCATTTATTTTTATTTTTATTATTTATTTAATTTTAGTTTTTATTTTTTATTTAATTTATTTATTTATATATATTTGTTTTGTTTTTTATTTTATTTTGGGAATTATTGTGTTGATTATAATTGTATTAAAATAATTAGTGTTGGTTTTTTTTGTTCAATCATTCTTAAGAGATGGTTTCTAATAATATTAAGAATGGTTAAGGAAAATAATAATGTTTTTTATTGATTAGATATTAAATTTTAGGGAAAGATTTCAGTTATTAGTAATTTTTCATTAAATAATATTTTATTAATTCTTTTTTATAATTAGCAATATCCTAGTGTATCCCTTGGCAGTGACTTTAAAATTGGATAATAATAATAATATTTTTTTTTTCACTTTTCTTTTCTTATGTTAAGTTAGTTATTTGGTTGTATTTTTAATTCTTTATTTTTTTATTTGTTTATTTAATTTATTTATTTATATATATTTGAGTTTTTTTTGGAATTATTCTCTTGATTATAATTGTATTTTAATTGGTGTTGGTTTTTTTATGATTAGTTGGAGATGATTTCTAATAATATTAAAAATAGTTAAGGAAAATAATAATGATTTTATTAATTAGATATTAAATGTTAGAGAAAGACTTTAGTTATTAGTAATTGTTCATTAAATAATATTTTATTAATTCTTATTTATAATTAGCAATATTTTATCTTTCATTTTTTAAGATTCAATTTAATTATTTAATTATTTTCTCTTCAAATTTTATTCAAACACAATTATGTAGTATATATTAAATAGTATGGATGAAAACATTCATCAAAAATCTTGGCAATGAACCATACTTAATAGTTAGAAACAAATGGACTAAAAAATTTGTAATGTGATTTACCAAAAAAATTATCATAAAAAATCACTATAAATCATAAAAATTTACATTCTCAAATAACTCATCTATTTTTTTCGCATTCTCGTAACCTATTTTAATCAGAGACATTGATTGTGGCAGTGACATTATATGAGTAAAATTGAAATACCAATAAAAGAAAAACCAAATCTTATTAACATATTAAACAATAAACAATGTATAAATCAATTCTCGAACTCATCTCAGATCAGCTTAAGGTAAAAGTCTCTCCTCGTGGACATGAGTGCCACTGTCAATGCTACTACATAGTATCCAGCCAAAGATATTTATGATTTGAACTATAATGATTCGAACAACTAACCTATCTTTTCGTGTGAGAAAACCTAGGTTAATATCATGCTAAAAAGAAAAATTCTGGAAACCCTCAATCCAATCCTATAACGGGTTCAACCTACAAAAACTTTAACCAATTCTGTGACATTCGCCTCGAAAATGCATTTTCTTGTTCATTGATGCCTGCAAACGCAAGCACTTGTCCAAATTTTACCCGGTCTGCAAAAGAATCCATGCTGTGGAGAGCAATGGCGATCTATTTTACAGACGCATAATCCATCGAAAGCACATCTGTCTCGCCATCTCTAAACTATGGCCCATTTCCATTTGCCCAACACAGCATCCAACCACTCGCTTGAGAAGAACCCAAATGGATCAAGTCTCTGCTTTACCTCCAAGAATTTCTCTAGGCTCACAGCTCCTTGAGTAGTTCCATCAAATGTAAACACTCGATTCTTCGTCCAGTGTGGCCTTCCACCATATTTTTACAGAAGCAGATGCTCAATCTCTTCCATTGTTTGGAATTATCAGAAATTCCCACATTCTAGATCAACTAAGGAAGAAGTTGGACAGCAAAGGGGAGAAATTTATTTTCATTAGATACAGTGAGGAATCCAAAGCTTACAGGTTGTATAACCCATCCACCAAGAAGCTTATTGTGAGTAGAGATGTTCAGTTCATTGAGGAGGAAGCTTGGGATGGAAGCATAGAGAAAACAGTGAATGTTAAAAACTCTTTGTCACATGATGAAGATGATGAGAAGATGGCTGAAATACATCCTCAAACAGCAGCACCAACACAAAGGCAGCAAGGGACACCCTTGAGGAGAAATGAAAGTGCTTCTCCAAGCACATCACAAGGAGGAAATTCAAGTGCTTCTTCAAGCACTTGTACACCAAATGAAAGAGGTAAGAAGTTCAGAAATCTAAGTGACATTTATGAACAAGAGGCAGCAAATGAAGGTATGAATTCTTTGTTTGCTTTACATTGTCATGTTGATGACCCTATTCATTTTGAAGAAGCAATTAAGGATAGGAAATGGACAAAAGCTATGGATGAGGAAATCAATGCCATAGAAAGAAACAAGACATGGGATTTAGTTGAATTACCAAAAGGAAAGGAAGTCATTGGAGTTAACTGGGTCTACAAGACCAAGAGTAATGCTGAAGGCAAAATATAAAGACATAAGGCAAGACTTGTTGTCAAAGGATATAAGCAGCAGTATGGGAGAGATTATGAGGAAACTTTTGCACCGGTTGCTAGAACGGAAACTGTGAGAGTAGTGCTATCCATAGTAGCACAAAACAAGTGGAAAGTTTATCAAATGGACGTGAAGTCAACATTCCTAAATGGAGTGTTAATGGAAGAGGTTTACATTGAACAACCTCTAGGCTATGAAAAGAAAGGCCAAGAACACAAAGTGTGCAGATTGAAGAAAGCTCTTTATGGGCTGAAGCAAGCACCAAGAGCGTGGTACAGTAGGATAGATTCCTATCTACTGGAAAATGGAAATGAAAAATGTGAGGGAGAACCCACCCTCTACATCAAGGAAAAGGATGGTAAAATACTAATTGTTGTGTTATATGTTGATTATGTTATTTTCATAGGCAATGATGTTTATCTTATTGAAAATTTCAAAACAGTCATGAAAGAAGAATTTGAAATGACTGACATGGGTTTGCTGAGATACTTCTTAGGAAAAGAAGTAGAACAAAATGAAAATGGGATTTTTATCTCACAAGCAAAATATGTTAATGAAGTGTTGGAAAGATTTAATATGCAAGAGAGCAAGGCAGCAATCACTCCCACAATGATGGGATTAAAATTCAGCAAAGATGTTGGGTCCCTATAATACTAGTGATTACCCCATTACTATTGTAGTTATACCCCTTATTTATATTGTTGTGCCCCCATTGCCCCCATATTGTTATTAATGTGCCCATAGAATCCCTCTATTGTTATTTTTGTGGCTTTATATTATTATTGTTAGGTCGGCTGGATTATATTGTGACTCCTTAGACTCCTATATATAGAAAGGAGGTTTTGTCATTTGAATCATCGAAGAATTGTTCATTTATGTAATGTAAAGGAGGTTGCCCCCTCGAAGAGGCTGAATTCTAAGGCGTTGATCTATCTTTTCTATCTTTTCTTGAGCTGGTTTCATAACATTTGGTATCAGAGCTTTGGATTCTAGGGTTTCGCTGCTCCAAACAGGTCATCGTGGAATTTTCGCTATAACTTTTTTCTGTGACGTTTCAGAAGTCGCAAAAAAACCCATTTGAGAAGAAATCATGCTGAACCTTGGGTCCGAATTTCAGAGCTTTTCGCGTGACATTTTCAGAGATATGATCTGAGGAAGTTGGTCTTTTTGCAGACTCCTGAATTACATTCAAAACAAGTGACCTGGGAAAATCGTCATAACTTTCTCTTTGAGGATCGGATTGAAATTTCGTAAGAAGGTACAGAAATAGGACGGACTGTAGTTTCGTGTATGCATTTTTCAGATCGATAGGTCGAAACAATGACTCGTGGCATGTCGTACAAGTTTGCTCTACTCAACTAGTATATAAGCAAGTCATTGTGGGAGATTTCTTATAACTCTTCCTTGGAGAAACCAATTGTAGAAATTTATGTTTTCCCACCCCGGTTTTCAGTTTCTCCTTATTTCTCCCATATAGTTAAATGCCCTTTCCAATAACCATACATTTAACAAGCTGAAAAGAAAAACAAAAAATTTGCTGAAAACACAAATTTTGGAAATTTTACAGAATGCTGGAAATTGCAGAAATAAAAATTAGCAATAACAAACAGCCATTAAAACACATTTAAACACTCAGATTTTTGGTCATTGTGACCCTGGAAAAACCCCCTACAACTCTTGGGGAAAACCAGTTTGAGAGCTCTTCTTTATTTCTGAAAATTGTCTTTTACAGTGAGAAATTTTCAGCAAAAAATCAGCAAGCAAATTTACAACTTATCTCTTTTCCCATGCTTCACAACAAACTGGAAATTACAGCAAACAGGACAGCAATAAATGTTGTACGGTCTCCTCGATTTTCGTGCCCACTTTCATCATTAAATGCTGCTGTATGGCCCTCGTTTTGCGTGCAGAAAAACCAGCAAACTGCTCCTCGATTTTTGTGCAAACCTCTCCTCGAAAATCGTGCCAAAATCTGCCTTTCACTGTGTGCTGAATCAGCTGTACAAATCTGCTCAACTGCTGCCTTGGAATGTGTGCCAAGCTGCTGTCTCCTTCTCCTCCCTGCTCAGAAATCTCTCTTGCTCTCTTGCTCTCCTTCTCCCAATCTGCTCATGAAAGAATTGAATCGAATGTGATCTTTTCCTCATTTTCCTCCCTTAATATAACTCCAAATGACTTTTGGGTGACCCAAGTGACTTTTGGGTGATCTCTAAATCCAATGGCTGAAATAGATTTAGATCAATGGCTGAGATTAAATGCTCATTTAAATCTCACTTTTTATTTTTTAATTCACCCCACTTTAATAAAGACCCACTTAGTCATTTATTTCTAAAGTCACTTTTCCTTTCTAATTTTTCATTGACTTTATAAAAGTCACTTTAAAATTAGACTTAGTAACTTTATCACTTAAAGTCACTTTTAAATTAGATTTAACTTTATAAAATTATAAAGTCACTTTAGGAGAAAAATTAAATTCTTTTGGACACTTTTCCCTAGGCCAAAGATCAAAGCCTAAGGGAACCACCTGTCCTCCGGTACCAAATTTCAACACTCCCTCTTACCGAGGAAGGTGTTCCTCACCACACCCATCTTGTCTCTGAAGTAGACATGCTTGCCCCGTGGTAAGGCTTTGGTAAGGATATCTGCAACCTGCTCATAAGTGGAAATATATTCAAGCTTCACAACTCCCTTCTGAACATAGTCTCTGATGAAATGATATCTGATCCCGATATGCTTTGACCTGTCATGAAATACTGGATTCTCCGTGAGTTTAATGCAACTCTGATTATCACAGTAAATCACTGAAGGTCTCAACGGTTGACCAAATAAGCCAAACAACATCTTGCGAAGCCAGATAGCCTCACAACTAGCTAGACTGGCTGCCATATACTCTGCTTCCGCTGAACTCAGTGCTACTGACTACTGCTTCCGGCTGAACCATGACACTACTGCTGAACCCAACCCAAAACAGCACCTTGAAGTGCTCTTCTTATCAGAAGCACAACCTGCCCAATCAGAATCAGTGTATCCTGTCAATCTCACTCCATCTCCCTGCCTGTAGTCCAGACCATAATCCACTGTCCCCTGCAAGTACCGCAAAATGTGTTTTGTAGCCACCCAGTGAACCTTCCTAGGCTCACACATAAACTGACTCATCGTGTTGACTGCAAAATAGATATCTGGTCTAGTGTTGACCAAATACATCAAGGAACCAATCAGCTGCCTGTACAATGTGGGATCCACCAACTCGGAATCCGAAGCATGAAGCTTCTTCCAGTTGGTGATCATTGGTGTCGACATGGGTCTACAATCCTCCATGTGGAATCTGCTAAGGATGTCCACAATATACTTCCCCTGCCCCAGGAAGAAATGCCCCTCCTCCTGCCACACCTCCAAACCCAAAAAGTATGCATAAAGCCGATGTCCTTCATCTCAAACTCCGTCGCAAGATCTCTCTTGCAGTGCTCTATGAGTCTCTCTGCACCTGTAATGATCAAGTCATCCACACAGCACCAGAATGAGAGGCTCCTCACCAATCATAATAAAGTAAAGGTTCGGATCTGCCTCACTCTTTGTGAAACCCATCCCCTGCAAATATGTATCTATCCTAGAGTACCAAGCTCTGGGAGCTTGCTTCAGGCCATAAAGGGCCTTCTTCATTCTGCACACATGGGACTCCTTCCCATACACCTCAAAGCCCTGTGGCTGCTCAATATACACCTCCTCCTGTATGAAGCCATTGAGAAATGCGGTCTTCACATCCATCTGGTGGATCTTCCAACCCATCTCTGCTGCTATCGATATAATGGAGCGGATCGAAGTATATCGAGCCATGGGAGCGAAGGTCTCCTCATAATCAACTCCCTCTACCTGGGAGAACCCTCTAGCCACAAACCTCGCTTTGAATTTCTCAATGCTGCGATCTGCAGCATGCTTTACCTTGTAAAGCCATCTGGAAGTAACCACGGATTTGCCCTCAGGCCTCGGCACCACCTCCCAAACATCATTCTTCATGATAGAAGAATACTCCTCCTGCATGGCCTCTCTCCAGACCTGCTGGCTAGCTGCCTCCTCATAGCTAGAAGGCTCAGAGTCAAGGATGCTGGTAACCATCGCCATATAGCTACAAAACCTCTCAGGTGGTCTACTCTCTCTGACCGGCCTCTTCGGCTCAGCAACAGGCGTGGCATCTCTCAAGGTGTCCTGAAGCCACTTGGGCTTTCTCTTCCCTGAGCATGCTTCTCCCATAGGAGAATGAAACTCCTCCTCCTCATCACCATCAGTAGCCTGAACTCCTGACTGTCTGTCTGCTGTCCTCCTGCCTGCACCTGAACCTGTAGAAGCTGAGGCACCGTGTGAACTGTCCATCAATGGACTCCCTAGTGAACTGCTCTGCATGCTGCCCGGAGCACCACCCCTCTGGCTCGGCGAGCCACTGCTCACTGACAGACCTGACATCCTCATAGATGTACCTCCGGATCCTCCTGATCCCTGCCCACTGGATCCCTGTGACTGACTCAACTGCTGCTGAGGGTCTGGCTGATCCAGATACTCTAACTCCCGTGACCTCCTAAAGGCCCTGTCCTCCTCGAACTTCACATTTCGTCTGACAACAACTCTCCTCTGTGCAAAAATGTAAATCGGAAAGGCCTTTGAGATCTCACTGTAGCCCACAAAGATACCCTTCTCTACGGTGGGCTCTAGTTTGGTCCTCTTCTCCTTGGGTATATAGGAGTATGTAATGCATCCAAAGATATGAAGATGACCAATATCAGGCTTCTTCCCAGAGAAAGCCTCCTCCGGAGTCATGTGCCCCAAGGCACGATGCGGACTCCTGTTCTGCAAGTAAACAACTGTGTTGCAGGCCTCTGCCCACAAGAATGATGGCAACCCTTGATCATGTAACATGGCTTTGGCAGCCCCTATGATGGATCTGTTCTTCCTCTCCGCAACCCCGTTCTGTTGGGGGTTGTAAGGAACAGTGAACTCACTCCTAATGCCTGCCTCCGCACAATAGTCAACAAACTCTCCAAGGGTGTACTCTCCTCCATTGTCCGACCTCAAGGACTTGATCTTTCGACCTGTCTGAGTCTCCACAAGAGATCTGAACTCCTGAAACTGCTTGAAGACCTCACTCTTGGTCTTCAAAAAATAAATCCAGGTCCTCCTGGAGTGATCATCAATGAATAAAACATAGTACTCATATCCACTCAAGGAAACATGAGACATCCGACTGCTCACATCGGAATGAATCAAATCAAGTATCCCCGTCGCTCTGCTGTCACTGCTGGGAAAAGCGGATTTGGCAAATTTGCCCATCGCACAACCTCTGCAAGTATCAAAGTGATCAGTACTGAAATCTGGCACACCTGTAGTGATCTCCCGCAATGTCCTCAAGGCTCCATGATACATATTCCCATCCTGCGGTGCCAAATCTCACACAGCTCAGAACTGCTAGCTCTGCTGTCGGTACTACTGCTCAATGCCAAAAGGGGCTGGAATGCAAACTTGTACACCTTTGCATGGCGTACACCTATCACTCTAGCTGAATCAGCTGGAGTGCCCCTGGGATACATCAACACCTGTCCTCCCCTGAACAGTATCTCATATCCTCTGTCCTCCCAAGCTGAGACGGATATGAGGTTCTTCCTCATCCCTGGCACATAAAGAACCTCTGACACCTTCAAGGGAGGTTTCGACTCCCTCTGAAATGTCACTGTCCCCACCCCGACTGCTCTAAAAACTCTGTCATCACCGAGTACTACCTAAATATCAGTGCCACTCTCTGAAAGCTCTGAGAAGTACTCACAGACTCCTGTCATATGACGTGAAGCCCCACTGTCCACATACCAGATACCTGAAGATGCTCCGCTAATCGAGGGAAAAGCATGCTCCCTCTGAACCTGTGTGGCAGGTGATCCTGCACTAGAGGACTCACACGTAGTGAACGCAAACTCTCGGTCAAAACTACCAGCAAAGTCCTCAATCTTTGTTGAAGCTGCCACGTCCTGGTTCTTCACCTTCTTCTTCTTCTTCTTCGGACACACAACTGCATAGTGTCCCATCTTTTGACAATTCCAACACTTCACCTTGGAATAGTCCTTCTGTGTGTTCCCCTGTTTACCTTTACCTTTGCCTTTGCCCCCACCACTGCTTGTGGAAGCCTGCTTCTTCCCTTTGCCTTTTTTGCCTCCTGCCACCAGTGCTACATCCTCATCCTGCTCCACTGGCTTGGCTGCCCCAAGCTGACCTTTCCTGATCTCTGTCTGAATGCAATCATCCCAAAACCTCTCCCATGTGGGAAGGGTCTCACGTGCACAAAGCCCATCAGCAAAGTTCAACCGTGAACGGGGGAGGCCATTCACTGCAATCTGCACCAACTCAGTGGGTGGAACGGCCTCTCCAATCGCTGCCAACTCATCTCTCACATTAGTAATCTTTGTGAGATATCCAGCTGCACTATCATTACCCATCTTAATGTTCTTCAGCTTCTCCTTCAGGACCATCTTCCGGTTCTCATTGGTACTCTGGTAGAGATTGGACAATGCTGTCCACATCTCATGGGCATTGCTCTTTCCTCTCACATGAGGAATGCAATGGTCTTTGATTTCGTCTAGAATCAGCCTCTTACCCTTGTTGTTCTTTTTATTATAAGCTGTCAACTGAGTAGCATCAGTAGGCACAACAACAGGGTTCTGTGTGGTATGCACCATGATATCCCAGACTTCTGCCTCCTCAAAAATACTCTGCATTCTCTCCTTCCAAACGTTGTAATTTATATGCCCATCCAGCCTATCCTCCACCCTCAATCCCAATGACATCCTGCTGTCCTAAAACTGAAAAATAGCACTGCTGTAGTAAAGATAAAACTGCTGTTTATGAAAAAATCAGCTTGCTGGAATTTTCTAAGTGAAAAATCAGCAACTGTAATTTTTCCTTTTGCTGTCCCAAACTGCTCTTCAGCACTCAAGCTCTGAGACCATGTAGAAATTTCTGTTTTCCCACCCCGGTTTTCAGTTTCTCCTTATTTCTCCCATATAGTTAAATGCCCTTTCCCATAACCATACATTTAACAAGTTGAAAAAAAAAAAATTTGCTGAAAACACAAATTCTGGAAATTTTACAGAATGCTGGAAATTGCAGAAATAAAAATCAGCAGTAATAAAGAGCCATTAAAACACATTTAAACACTCAGATTTTTGGTCATTGTGACCCTGGAAAAACCCCCTACAACTCTTGGGGAAAACCAGTTTGAGAGTTCTTCTTTATTTCTGAAAATTGCCTTTTACAGTGAGAAATTTTCAGCAAAAAATCAGCGAGCAAATTTACAACTTATCTCTTTTCCCATGCTTCACAGCAAACTGGAAATTACAGCAAATAGGAAAGCAATAAATGCTGTACGGTCTCCTCGATTTTCGTGCCCACTTTCAGCATTAAATGCTGCTGTATGGCCCTTGTTTTGCATGCAGAAAAACCAGCGAACTGCTCCTCGATTTTTGTGCAAACCTCTCCTTGAAAATCGTGCCAAAATCTGCCTTTCACTGTGTGCTGAATCAGCTGTACAAATCTGCTCAACTGCTGCCTTGGAATGTGTGCCAAGCTGCTGTCTCCTTCTCCTCCCTGCTCAGAAATCTCTCTTGCTCTCTTGCTCTCCTTCTCCCAATCTGCTCATGAAAGAATTGAATCGAATGTGATCTTTTCCTCCCTTAATATAACTCCAAATGACTTTTGGGTGATCTCTAAATCCAATGGCTGAAATAGATTTAGATCAATGGCTGAGATTAAATGCTCATTTAAATCTCACTTTTTATTTTTTAATTCATCCCACTTTAATAAAGACCCACTTAGTCATTTATTTCCAAAGTCACTTTTCCTTTCTAATTTTTCATTGACTTTATAAGTCACTTTAAAATTAGAGTTAGTAACTTTATCACTTAAAGTCACTTTTAAATTAGATTTAACTTTATAAAATTATAAAGTCACTTTAGGAGAAAAATTAAATTCTTTTGGACACTTTTCCCTAGGCCAAAGATCAAAGCCTAATGGAACCACCTGTCCTCCGGTACCAAATTTCAACACCAATTTGTGTCAGACTTATGGCATTGGAAAGAGAACTCAGAAGGCTACTATAAGTCAAAATTTCAGAATTGGATGATCCGAAATTACAGAGATACATCAGATTCAATATCAAGCTTCTACAAAGTGAAAAAAGGTGTGTAGTTTTTTTAAAATTTTTGCATAAGCTTGGTTTGAAGGAATTCAAAGGGCATAGTAAAGCATTATTATCGGTAACTGATGCCCCGAGGAAAGAAAATGCAAACACCTAGTAAGGAACCTGAAAGCTCTAGCATGACTCATGAAGAAGAGGAAGAAATGCTACATGATATATCAAAATTACAAGAACAAGTGCAACAAATGTCACGCTCACAAAAGCTAACAGAAGCTAAGATAAATGGCGTGGAATCTAAGATAAATGATGTGGAATCTAAGATAAAAGGCATGGAAACTAAGATGGATGAGTTGAAGACAGATTTGAAGACAGACATGAAGACAGACATGGTAGATTTGAAGACAGATTTGACAAATTTTCTATAAGAAATACTTACTAATGGTGAAAAGGTTGTAAAGGAAACTCATGATGAGAACAAAAGAAATGTTAATCATGATTCCATAGACTCTAATGTTGGATCGAAGACCCACCATATTCCAAAAATCGATATGAGGAAGTTTGATGGCAAGGATCCCGCCACATGGATATTACAGATGGAGCAATTCTTCGATCTCAATAATGTGCAAAACACACAAAAGGTACGTATGGCAACTTTATATTTGGAACCAAATCAGTTTGTATGGTATCAATGGCTTTGCTCTCGTAAACAATTTATCACTTGGGCAATTTTTACGGAAGAATTGATAGCACATTATGAGGATACAAAAAGCAACACTTTTTTTAGCCAATTGATAAGTCTCAAACAAAAGGGTTCAATAATGGAGCACATTGAGGAGTTCCAAAAATTGAACATAAGGGTAAAAGATATTCCAGAGGAGCATAGGATTGATGTGTTCATAGGGTCTTTAAAGGATAATATCCAACATGATGTTCGCCTTTGGGAACCTGATTCATTAGAGAAGGCATTCAGGTTAGCAAGAAAAATGGAAAGCAAAATTATGGCAACCAGGAAGCATACCACTCACAACTATAAAGATGGAAGTGTTGTTGCCCCTAGTCTTCCACAACCTATAAGGTTGACACCACAACAATTGGAAGAAAAAAGAGCAAAAGGGCTTTGTTACAGTTGTGATAGCAAATACACTAAAGGTCATAAGTGTGCTGAGAAGAAATTATTCTACATAGATTGTGAAGAGGAAGAAGAAAAGGAGCAAGAAAGGTCAAAAGAAGAGGATATACTCCAGGAACAAAGCCTAGATGAAGAACAAATAAATCCGACCATATCTTGTAATGCATTGGCAGGAATTACCACTCCTCAAACCATCAAGATAGAAGGACAAATCAAGAAGAAAAAGGTAATAGTGTTGATTGATTCAGGAAGCACCCACAATTTTATTCATTGTAGGGTAGCAAAAGAATTGAATTGCTTCCTATATCCAGCACCAGAGTGTCAAGTGATGATTGCAAATGGAGGAACAATAAATTGCTCTGGAAAGTGCCATAATATCAAGCTATCCATGGGAGAATATGTATTGACTAGCCCAATGCTTTCCATTCCAATGGGAGGTGCTGATGTTGTACTAGGAGTCCAATGGCTACAATCCTTGGGTACAATAGCTTTTAATTTTCAAGAACTTTTCATCAAATTTTCTACGGAAGGAAAGGAAGTTGAATTAAGGGGTATTGCAGGGAAACCAGGAAAGATAATCAGCTCTAATGGTATGACAAAGCTTCTAAAAAAGGAGCAAAGAGGTGTAATTGCACAATTATGTTCGCTAGATGTTTCCACATTGGAATCATCTATTTCTCCAGATCTCCAAAAAGTCCTGGACAATCATTCCAAGGTATTTGAGACTCCCAAAGGTCTCCCACCTATGCGTGATCATGATCATGCTATTCATCTGATTCCAGGAAGTGTTCCTCCAAACATCAGGCCGTACAGATATCCCTATGTCCAAAAAAGTGAAATTGAACGTATGGTTGCAGAAATGCTAGAGGCTGGTATAATTCAACCGAGTCAAAGTTCTTTCTCTGCTCCAGTAGTATTGGTGCACAAGAAGGATGGATCATGGCGCATGTGTCCGGATTATAGGGAGCTCAACAAGCTCACTATTAAAGATAAGTTCCCCATTCCTGTCATTGATGAATTACTGGATGAATTGCATGGATCAATTTACTTCACCAAGTTGGATCTTCGTTCCGGATATCATCAAATCAGAATGAAGATTGAAGACATTCCGAAAACGACATTTAGAACTCATGAGGGTCATTATGAATTTTTGGTCATGCCTTTTGGCCTTACCAATGCACCTTCAACATTTCAAGGTTTGATGAATTCAATTTTCAAACCATTCCTTAGAAAATTTGTGTTAGTATTTTTTGATGATATACTAATCTACAGCAAGTCTTGGAAGGATCATGTTGAACATGTTGACAGGGTGCTACAACTATTGGAGGAGAAACAATTATATGCAAAAAGATCCAAATGTTTCTTTGGAGTCCAGGAGGTGGAATATTTGGGTCATATTGTATCTCATGAAGGAGTTAAGGTAGACCCTAGCAAAATTAAAGCCATTAAGGAATGGAAAATCCCCACATCCATAAAGCATCTGCGAGGATTTCTTGGGTTGACAGGGTATTATCGCAAGTTTGTTAAGAATTATGGGAGAATAGCAGCACCTCTAACAACATTATTGAAGAAAGATGCATTTTCATGGACTCCGGAAGCAACAAAGGCCTTTGAACATCTTAAAGAGGCAATGTGCCAAGCACCGGTCTTAGCTACACCGGACTTCACAAAAACCTTTATTGTGGAATGTGATGCTTCAGGAAATGGAATTGGTGTTGTTCTAATGCAAGATGAAAGACCCATTGCTTTTGAAAGTCGTCCAATCAAGGGAAAGTTTTTAAGCAAAGCTATTTATGAGAAGGAAATGTTGGCAATACTCCATGCACTTAAGAAATGGCGACCCTACCTAATGGGAAGACACTTCAAGGTAAAAACGGATCATGATAGCCTTAAATACTTTTTAGAACAAAGATTATCCTCTGAAGAGCAACAAAAGTGGGTCACAAAGATGTTGGGTTATGACTTTGAAATCATCTACAAAAAAGGGAAGCAAAATGTGGTGGCAGATGCACTCTCAAGAAAGGATGAGGATGTGGAAGCATTGTTGTGCGCCATTTCTATTATCCAACCAGATTGGATAAACGAAGCAAGGGAGGAATGGAAGAATGACGAAGAAGTGTGGGCACTTATTCGAAAGCTACAACAAGATTCCAGTACGTTTGATACATTTAGCTGGAAAAATGATTCGTTATGGTACAAAGATCGCTTATACCTCTGTAAGAATTCCCAGCTAAAACAAAAGATTCTTATGGAATTGCACACTTCTCCCTTAGGAGGGCACTCAGGATTTTTAAAAACTTACCACAGGGTTAAGAAGGAATTTTTTTGGGATGGCCTTAAATCAGATATTCAAAAGTTTGTGGCAGAATGTTTGGTTTGCCAACAAAATAAAGTTGAAACAATTAAGACACCGGGTCTATTACAACCTTTATCCATTCCAAGCCAACGTTGGGAGGAGGTTTCAATGGATTTTATCACAGGTTTACCCAAGTCTGAGGGAAAGAGTGTCATCATGGTGGTAGTTGACAGACTTACCAAGTATGCACACTTTTGTGCATTATCACATCCATTTAAAGCCAGTACAGTTTCTACTGCATTTATGGAAACAATTCAAAAGCTACATGGAAACCCAAAGATTATTGTAAGTGACAGAGATCCCATTTTCACTGGAAATTTTTGGACAGAATTATTTTCTTGTCTTGGTACTCAGTTAGCTCATAGCTCATCTTATCATCCTCAATCTGATGGGAAAACTGAGATAGTAAACAAATGTTTGGAAGGATATCTTCGTTGCTTTGTATCTGATAAACAGACACAATGGGTCAAATGGTTGCCTCTGGCTGAATGGTGGTATAACACTTCCTTCCATACAGCAACAAAAATGACCCCATTTATGGCACTTTATGGGTATCAACCACCATCCATCACATCATATTTAAGAGAAAATTCTAAGGTTCAGGCAGTGGAACATCACATCGAACATCAACAACAAGTCCTCCAACTCTTAAAGGATAACCTCGTGTTGGCACAAAATAGAATGAAACAACAGGCAGATCAACATCGCAGTGAAAGAAGTTTTGATGTAGGTGATTGGGTATTCCTACGGCTACAACCATATAAGCAAATGTCCCTCAAGCAAGCTAAGAAGGATAATAAATTATCACCAAAGTATTATGGTCCGTACAAGGTGTTGCAAAAGATTGGTACTATGGCATACAAATTGGAGCTTCCTGCAGCTTCTCGATTGCACCCAGTTTTCCATGTTTCATGTTTAAAGAAGGTTATAGGCGACAAGCTCCCAGTTCAAACAATATTGCCAGAACTTGACGAGGAAGGAAAAATTATATTGGAACCGGAAGCAGTCACAGAAACAAGAACTCGACAGCTACGAAATCGATCAATTTCAGAGTATCTTATCAAGTGGAAGAACTTATCCGCTGAAGATTCCACATGGGAGGATGAGAATTTTATGCAGAAGTATCCAGAACTACTCAAGCGTTGAGGACAACACTTTTTTGAAGGAGAGGGGCATGTTGGGTCCCTATAATACTAGTGATTACCCCATTACTATTGTAGTTATACCCCTTATTTATATTGTTGTGCCCCCATATTGTTATTAATGTGCCCATAGAATCCCTCTATTGTTATTTTTGTGGCTTTATATTATTATTGTTAGGTCGGCTGGATTATATTGTGACTCCTTAGACTCCTATATATAGAAATGAGGTTTTGTCATTTGAATCATCGAAGAATTGTTCATTTATGTAATATAAAGGAGGTTGCCCCCAAGAAGAGGCTGAATTCTAAGGCATTGATCTATCTTTTCTATCTTTTCTTGAGCTGGTTTCATAACAAAAGAGGACAGCAACAAGGATTTTGATCCTAGTTTGTACAAGAGCATAGTTGGCAGCCTCATGTATTTGACTGCAACTAGGCCAGATATAATGCATGCTGTTAGTTTAATTTCCACATTCATGGAGAGGCCAAAAGAAGTACATTGGCAGGCAGCAAAAAGGATTTTGAGGTATGTTAAAGCTACTAAAAGGTTTGACATTTTATATACCACTTCAGAATGTTCAGATTTAATTGGATACACTGATAGTGATTGGGCTGGAAGTGTAGATGATCAGAAAGCACATCTGGTTATGTTTTTCACATGGGTTCAAGAGCTATTTCATGGGCTTCTAAAAAACGACCTATTGTAGCATTGTCTACAGCAGCAGCAGAATATGTGGCAGCTACAGCAGCAGCATGTCAAGCAGTTTGGATGAGAAGGATGTTAAGGAGCTTATGCCAAGAGCAAGTAAAAGGAACTGTGATTTTTTGTGACAATAGCTCAGCTATTGCATTATCCAAGAATTCTATGTTTCATAAGAGAACGAAGCACATTGACACAAAGTTTCATTACATCAGGGAATTGGCAAACAATGGAGAAATTGTTTTACAACACTACAGAACTCAAGAGCAGGTTGCAGACATTCTGACCAAGCCATTGGGCCAGAAAAGTTTTGAGTTTTTGAGGAAATATTTGGGTATGACTGATAACCCAGCAGATTGAAATTAAAGGGGAGTGTTGAAATTGTAATTTCAACTGTCGTGCAGTGCCAGCGACCGTAAAACTGTTTCCAAAAAACCAGCCAGACTTTATCGCACCGCTTTTCATGAGACGATGGTATTTTCCAGAGGGGCAGTGATAACACCCAGCAGCAGACACGTGGACAGTGGTTTTGTCAGAGCATTTTTTTCCCGGAGCATAAAGTTCGTGTGGATTGAGCGAGCGATAACCGTTATTTTGAAATCTTGGTTTGAAGTCGTTCGATGGAAGTCAACGATTGAATGTACAGGCCTGCACCAAATTACGTGACGTAAATTAGAATTTACATTAACCGCCAGTTTTTGCCAGTAAAATAATTAATGAAATCTACGATGGTTGGTAAAGGTAGGTAAAAGATTTATGTTATTTTGTACAGGAGTATGGGTCATGTAAAAATGAATAGTTATGTTTTGTTGCAAAATATGTAATGTGTTCTTTTTGGTATTCATTGTAATGCAAGGGAAGCACGCAGCAGCGCGTGAGAAAAAAAATTACACAGCAGTGTAAAGAAAATTTGTATGCATAGATAGATTTTTATTTTGGAATGTAGCAGCGTGAATGAAGAAATTTACATACAGCAGTGTAATATTGTGAAGACAGAGACAGAGTAATTTGTTCTTTTTTTGGAACTGAACCGTTCCTGATGTAATCCCTCTGTTGAGAGGAAGATCTTTTATTTTGTAACAACTACTGCAGTTTTATTAATGAACACAAAGTTTTATGAGTGTGTGAAAACTCTATTCTTTCCAGCAAACAACTTGTTAGCTTCCATGTGTTAAGATCCTGTGTAAAAACACAGCATCATTCTCTGTTCAGTTTTTGTTTGGAATTATCAGAAATTCCCAACATGTCACTGCTGCTATTTCTTCTTTATTTTTCAAATCTGCTTTCATTCTGAGAGCCCGAACATCCTGTTCCTTGTCATCTTTACTTCAGCAATACATTGTTTGCTGGGTGCTTTATCCATGATGGTGCATACATCATCCAAAAAGAAAACATTGTACCCCTTTTGAACAAGCTGTCCAATACTTAAGAGGTTACATTTCATTCCAGGAACATAATAAACATCTGCTATGGTTTTTTTTTCACCTTTCTTTGTTAAAACTTTTACTTCTCCTTTTCCCATAACAAAAACTTTATTATAAGTCCCTAGTGTGACTTGTGACTTCACATTCTAATCTAACATAGAAAACAGGGCTATGTTTCCTGTCATATGGTTGCTGCAACCGGAGTCTAGAAACCGTACATCTTCACCTTTTTCTTCAGCCATATTACAAGCTAAAAACAAATTATTTTGGCTGATATTTTCTCTAGTGAAATTTGCACTAGTTCTATTACTCATATCATACTGCTTCTTCCTACATTCATTTGCATAATGCTCATATTTTTTACAATAGTGACATTGGACATTGGATTTATCATACCTTTTTCCTTGAGAATGATGTTGTCCACTTTGTTGGCTGCTGCCTTGGCCTTGGTTCTGATTTGGATTGCCACCTCTTCCTTGAGCATTTGCTGGACTGTTTCTTCCACCTTTGTTTTGGCTTCTACCTCTTCCTCTCTTGTTTCCTCTGCCTTGACCTCTTCCTCTTCCAAAGAACATCTGGGTCTTGAAGGGATGTTCTAGAGATGAGTTTTCATTTCTACTCAATCTTTACTCATGTGTTATCAGTGATGCGTGTAATTCATCAATTGAGAAATTTGTGAGATCCTTTGTCTCTTCTATGGTGGTGACAATCACATCAAACCTTGAGGGTAGGATCCTCAATAGTTTCTCCACAATCCTCCTTTCTTCAAGAATTTCTCCATGAGACCTTATTTGTGTGAAGAATGCGTCAATATTATCTGACTCCTTCATGCAAAGATTTTCAAAATCTCTTCTCAGCAAATGTAGTTTTGTTGTCTTCACTTTCTCCATGCCTTGATAGGCTATCTTGAAAGTTTCCCATGCTTCTTTGGATCTCTTAGTTGCTGCTATCCTTGGAAACACACTCTCATGCACTGCTTGGTACAAAAAATAGAGGGCTTTAGAATCCTTCTTCCTATTGCTCTTCAACAGATCCTTCTCTGCCTGAGTTAAACTATTAAACTCATTTTCATCTGCTGGTTCTTCAAAACCATCTTCAACAAATTCCCATAAGTCTTGTGAAGCAAGCAAAGCTTTCATAGTTATTGCCCAATAGTCATAGTTTTTTCCATTAAACTGTGGGAGCTGAGTATTAAAGATACCCATACTAGTGATGGCTCGAGCCATTCTTGCACTCTTAACTATGCTTCAAAATACTTGACTGTGTTTTTAAAATAACTGATTGTCTTCAACAGTAACACAAAAAATTGACCTGAGAAATACTTTGGATTCTTTCTTGACTGAGTCTTCACTTTGCTGGAGAAGCTGTTGCAGCAAGAAATCCTTCCTTCAGCTTCTTTGACACCTTCAAAGAGCCTGGAAAAGCTTTGATACCATGTTGGGAATTTCTGATAATTCCAAACAAAAACTGAACAGAGAATGATGCTCTGTTTTTACACAGGATCTTAACACAGGGAAGCTAACAAGTTGTTTGCTGGAAAGAACAGAGTTTTCACACACTCATAAAACTTTGTGTTCATTAATAAAACTGCAGTCACTGTTACAAAATAAAAGATCTTCCTCTCAACAGAGGGATTACACCAGGAATGGTTCAGTTCCACAAAAAGAACAAATTACTCTATCTCTGTCTTCACAATATCCATCACATCTTCATTCCACCCGGGGACATTCGGTTGGCGAGAGCGATAGTAGAAGAATTCTATATTGAAAGTGTCCTCATTAAAGCCCAAGTAGGCCTCTGATTTCTTAATAAAACGCATCAAAAATCCTCCGTAGTAGTCTATCCCACAAAAGGCCTTAGGGTTTAGGCCACGGAGGAGCTTGATGTCTTCAATAACTCTGGCGATACTGGAAAGAGGAATGGCGATGGACGTGTGGAAGAGAAAGCTCTCGTTCACTCTCGAATCCCACCCGCAGATGATATCATTTGCCCTCAAATGATTTGCATTAGCCAGGCATATGTTTGCCTTGTGATTATTGTCAGTCTTGGGGTCAGACTGGCATCCAGAGGAAGACTGCATGTAGTTGTTATATACCACGACAGGGTATCCCGTGAACTTGTTCCCATCGTTCAGGAATCCACCTCCCGCCTGGATTGTCTGGCTCAGTCCGGTACTCGATATCTGGCAGAGCTTGCTAACGTTCTTCGTTGCTTGTATCTGTTCCTCTGCAGGGCAACAAGTCGTAATAAACTACGCTAATTTGTATAGTGGATCCTAGGGTTCATTAATACTCCAAAAAATTAAAAATATAGAAAGCAAAATCCATTTATACTTAAAATAGACAACAGGAGCAAAAGCTCAAGAGAGTTGCAGACAGATATATGGCAATTTTATCGCCATGATGAATGGAAAAAGTTACTTAGATCTCACAGATATATGGCAATTTTATCGCCATGATGAATGGCAAAAGTTACTTAGATCTCTCGAAAATGGTGGTGGATGGGGTGATCATGAGTTGAAACTAAATTTGATTGTAAATTTCCAAAATATTTTGGAATAATCAAGTTAAATTAAGTTAATTATTTTACTTTACTTTTATATTAGATTCCTAAATATTCATAGAATTGGCAATTAAGATAATGATAGCTTTGTTAAATATATTACATATTAATGCTTATATATTTTGTGGAAAATTCTACGAATAAAAATTTAAAATTTTTTTCAGAATATTATTAATCTGTTATATTTTATGAAAATATTTAATTTTTAATATAATTGGTAAAATATTCAAATTTTTAATAATTTTATATTTTCAATATAGTTGATTATATTTTTATAAAAATAATCCAATTTTAATAGTTTTATATAATGTTAATTATTTTTAAGATACAATTTTTTATTCTATAAAAATGGAATAAACTAAACATGATTTTTTTGTGAAAAACCCTGAAAATTAGCCCAACACTAGATTTTCATATTTTCAAACATTTCGCGTTAAAACACACAATAAATCCATCCCATCATGGCATGAGAATAATGGAGGAAAATGCTTTTTCAACCTATAAACTAATGATTAATTTTATTGATTTTTCATTCTGTCTGCTGGATGAGAATGCCTTTTCAACGGATAAGCAAAGGATAATAAGGCAATCCAACGGATAAGAAAAGGATAATAAGGCAATCCTGCACGAATGCCTTTCCAACGGATAAGAAACGGATAATAAGGCAATCCTGCACAAAGCTTAATATTGGCCATAAAACCACTACATTTCAGCATGGATTGGCTATAAAACTAAAACGATTAGATGGACATATGTTTCATTTTTTCCTTCATGCAATTCGAGCTGATGAACTGACAATAAGGAAAGATGGAATGGGCTCGCCATGAATTTGCAATGAACCTCTGCAGTGACGTTAGGTTTTAACATTAACCCACAAAAAATTAGCAAAAGAAATAGGAATTTTTGAACATGGATTCAAATCCGATCTGTGCTCGATGCTTTTCTTGCATTTAATTTGAAGTTCTTCAAATAAGCTTCCTAACTAACCATTAGGATCTATGAGGGCAAAATAAGTTTCCCACCGAACAACGATTAAGTCAAAAGAAGGGTGAAAACGTACCTATTTGTCTGGTCTGGAGGATAGTCTGCACTGTCTGCGGTCGGAAGAGAATCTGTAGGTTTTTTCCCTCTCCCGGAACCGAAACAGGAACCCGGTCATCTATCCTGTAAACGACCCGACGAAGAGAAGGATACCACGTTATGTCCCCAAACTCGTGCCGTCGGGCAAAAGGCACGACCGCACCTTGGAGATCCAAATGTGATCCGAGAAATGGCTCCCAGCACTCCGAGAGAGATCTTTGCAGCCTTCAGATCCTCGTCATTTTGCGTCAGTCTGACCAGCTTCGCATAACCCTCGTAGGGCGGCGCGGGAACCACCAAGCTCATCGCCACCACGTATTCAAAACTCCGCTGCCCTTTCCCCAGAGCCCGCTACCGTGAGCCGCCGTGCTCACGACGCCGGCCATGGAAACTGCGTCCCAGTAAGTAGTATGCGGCAGAGTCAGCCCTTCCGCGGCCAAACGTTTAATTAGGTCTTTCAATTGAACTCCAGCATCGACTGTAACGGTCATGGAGCTCTTGTTCACCCTGATTCTTGAACTGTAGTCCCGAGTACTGATGAGAACTCCGGCATTGCCACCCGGGCAGGCAAACCGGTTAAAAGTATGAGACCCGACGCTCATAACTTTTATCTTTCGCCCTTCCCTCACAGCGCCTGATACGGCCTCGATAAGCTCCTTCTGGCTTCTCGGGTACACAACTCTTTCGGCCTTGCAGACCTTCCGATCCTGCCATGACCCTCTGAAATTCATTATGTCACAGCTTCTGAAGCCGCATGTGACCGTTGGAGCCGAACAAGCAGCAGCCACAGAGACCTGTATGGCGATCAAAACGAGTACCCAGTACCCTATAATCGCGATCCTCATTATTGAATTCTTGCAGCAAACAATTGGAAGCCGGGATAGTTTGACTATTGGTTAGAGCCAGCACAATCATGCAAATAAATCTAACAAAGATTGCAAAATTTCACGCTGAGAGAGAGCGAACAGCTCCATTGCCATTAATAATTATTCGAGAATTCCTGTTATAAATTGCGTAATCTTCGTGTGTAATGATAGTAGTTTCGGTGTCCTGTTACCTTCACGAAATGGCATCGTCGGGTTCGGTGGAAAAATGTACGGGGAGTTCGACTTTTTCAGAGTTTATCAAATGGTGTGCCAACGACGCCTGGTTTTAATGTGGGTCGCATGTTAAATTGAATGATGGAGGTTGGTGATTCCATTATGGCGTCCACAGCAGAAACAGCAGGTTGGAGAAGATTAGTGTGGGGGCAAGAGGCACGGAGTTCATGCAGTGTGACATTCACTCTTTTTCTTGCAATGTTGTGGATGCTTTTATTATATTTAAACTCGGGATGCGGGACAGAAGATGGATTCATAACTCTCCTTGAAAATTATAGTTCTGTTCTCTGTCGGCTGAAATTGCTTACTTAAATACTGTATTTAGGCCTAGGAGTAGGGACATCCATCACGAATTCAGTAATGACTAATTAAATCTGTTTGAATTCAGTAATCGGTATCATGTTTTTTTTTTGAAATTTTTCAGTTTGTTTGTTTTGTTTTTGTTTCGAAAACAAAATATATAAAAACAAAAAAAACATCTCATTGCAATCAAAATCAGTAAAAAGGAAACAGCTTCCGTTCCAAAATCTAGAGTTGCATTAAAGCGGCCTTTTTCTAAAGAAAAGATGTTCCGGAATTTATAGTTGCCATTAAAACGGACATTTTTTTGGAAATGCTCCATGAATTTCATCAGCTCCCTGTCAAGTGATCATATCACAGCGTTGGAATTTAACGAACATTCTTCAGAATGAGTGCATGGTGCACTTCATTCTCAGATGATAATCTTTTCACAAGATGATTCCAGCTGTCTCATCTTAATGATGCCTCTAGTTGAGATTAAAGCGGTCTTTCTCTAAAGGAAATATGTTCCGGAATTTATAGTTGCCATTAGAACGGTCATTTTTTGAAAATATCCATGAATTCCATCACTTCCCCGTGAATTGACAATAATTACAGCGGGAATTTCAACATTCGTCAGAATGAGTGCATGGTACAAAGGTAAATTCATTATGAGATAAGATGATCCCAAAAGTCTAGACTAATGATTCGTTCAAGGAAAATTATCGTATCACACTTAGTTGGGTAAAATGCCCGTTAAGGTACTTGATTTTAGTTTTCCCCTCCTAAAGTTGATAAGATAAAGATATCATTATAGTTGTACTGTTTTATATTTTGTCTTTTTATTAACCTTTGCTTGGTTTGATGAGATTATAATGTTATATGGTTCCATGAGATGTAATATTGTTAAAGATACAATTCTTTATTAATCTATGTTTTTTTGGGCAAAAATTATATTCAAAAGAATTGATTTAGTATTTAATATATGAAAATTTAAATATAATTATGATTATTTATTTATTATTATTTAGTACGTAATAAATATATTTATATTTAATTTTAGGAATAAGATGCAATACTGTTAAAAATATATATATTTTTTTAAATTTTGTTTTTGAATTTTGATGAAATTTTTAAGTGAAAAAATTAAGATCATATTGCAAGAAATTTAATTCAAAAGTTAATATATCATAATTTAAATGTAACTATATTTATTATATATAATTAATTTGTTATTATTTAGTAAGTAATGAAGTTGATGGTTTTTTTAAATATAATTTTTAATCATAAAAGTAAAAGTTATAATTTCTTAAACTGTAGAGTTTAATGGATAACTAAATTTAAAAATAATAATTAATTAAAAAATTTATTTGATGTTCTTAAACCTTTTTCTTCCTAACTTATGTCTAAATCCGTTGTTGAATCCATGGGGTTATCATTAACGAACCATGGTAAACCTATTCCGGAAGCAATACTTTCACAAAGCGACTTTTGGGTTTATTTTGGGCAGATTTTATGTGTCCTGATTTTAAAATTGTTTAAAAATTGATTATAAAAATTATTAAATTTCAGTTATTATTTTTAATTAATTTAAATATTTTTGAATATTTTCATCTTTCCTATATTAAACTATGATTTTAATAATAAATATTAAAATTTCACCAAAAATTATACTACAAAATTTGGATAAAAAATCATTTAGCTAAACGCCTATTTACAATTGATATTAAAAATTCATTTAGCTAAACACCTATTTACAATTGATATTTAAAAGCAAACCCAAAAATTTCACTAATCCCTAAACAGCTATTTACAATCGGTACTAAAACGGTAAATCCAAAAAATTGGCATTAAAACGGCTATTTTAAAAAGCAAATCCAAAAATTTCACTCATGCCCAATCCAAACGGGTTCATATTAGTGAAAACTATCACATCTGGGAAATTTAAAAGTACTTCCGAATATTTGTGATATACCTGATGAATCTCATTTTCTGTTTATGATTTTTAAAGGACAATCTAAAAATCAATTAGCCTTTCCACATTTTCGTTTGTGAATAATTAGTATTAAGAATAATTAATATTTGATATTAATTATTTTATTGTAATAATTTGTTTGTGATTTATAATAGGATAGATTCCTATTCATGTTAGAGCATTATGAGTATTGAGATGTCAATTTTTTTTTAAGAAAAAAATGAAACTTTAACTAAACAATATAGTTCTTGCCAAGTGGATGTTATGTTTTTGGAAAAATATTACAAATTTATATATAAAGTGGAATAAGTTATAGATTTTTCAAAATGTGTTTACATAAATGAATAGTAGTCTTGGTTTTAACTATTTCATTTGATTATGATTCAAGGAATATTTTTGCATATCATGATTTTTTAAATTGGATGGTTATTGTCCTTAAATCCAAATATGCTTAGATTGACTTCATGGTTGTGCAGTTTGAACTTTCATGCAAAACAAAATCTAGTATTATTGGTATTGGTAGTTCTATATTTTAAAAGAAAAATTGTTTCAACTAGGGCCTTCAATTTGGACATGTATGGCACTAATAATTAGATTTAAAATATTAGTTAGCTTAATTTTAATAAATAAAATACAAATTTTAAAACTGATTATAATTTTTCTTTCTGTAAAAGTTATATCTTTATATATATAAACTTGTATGTTTAATAAATTTAGAATGTGTTGTTTTAAAACTTATGTGGGATCAAGATATGTTGTAACATAAATCAAAGAGGATTATTTTAGCCATATAAGAGACTTCATGGCGACTCAAAAATAGGGCAACCTTGATCAAAGAAGGCAATCAAAACACATGCTTTTTCATCAATATGCTAATTGCAGAAGGAACTATAATTCTATCTCGGACATTAAGTCAATCTCGGGGGTAAGAAAGCATTCCACTTTGGAGATCTTGAGGGAGGTAGTCATATATTTTTGGGGCATGCTCTCGACTTGTGAGGGAATCAATATTGAGGACCAATTATGGGAGATTGAGAATTATCCCACTATGTTTATGGACTCAACAATGTTTCGCTTTTCTCCCCTATCACTATGGATGAAATTCTTCTGGTCCTCAAGTATTTTGCGAAGGAAAAAAAGTCTTGATCCAGATGGCTTGATGATGGAGTTGTTTTTACATTTCTTTGAGTTGATGGAACATGATCTCCTGGATATGGTTGAGGAATATCGCACTATTGGAAGCATAATAGAGGCTATAAACTCCATTTTTTTAGCTCTCATTCCCAAGGACTCGCATCCACACACCTTATCGGACTATAGGTCGATTTCCCTCTATGATATTACCTATAAAATGATATCTAAGATCATTGTTGGTTGTATCAAGGCCACTCTTTCTGAGCATATTTCTCAAGAACAATTTGGTTTCCTTTCAAACCGGTTGATTCACGAGGCTATTACCACTGCCCATGAGTGCATATATTCGATTTATACAAAAAGTTGGAGGCCCTATATATGAAATTATATCTTCAGAAGGCCTATGACTATGTTAATTATACCTTTCTTCATCTAATTCTTACTCAAATTGGACTCTCGGTGCACATTGTGGAATGGAACATGGCTCGCCTTACCTCGGTAAGTTTTGTTGTTTTGATTAATGGTTTTCCTTCATGCTTCTTCAAGGCTGGCAGGGGGTTGTGATAGGGTTTCTTCTTATCACCACTTCTCTTCATACTAGTCATGGATGGTTTAAGTGGCTCATAGAGTTTTGATATCACATATGTTCTTCGTTGATGATGTTCGCACTTTTTTACTAATCTCACGATCTCAATGCACTGTATTACATTCAATACTAATGATATATGGAGCAAAATATGGTCTAGTAGCAAATGGTGGTAAGTCAACCCTTTGTTACTCTAATGGCAATAGGGAGGAGCTTGAATTCATACTTGGGCTTTTTGGAGTTGAGATCAAAAAAACTGGTGGATGGGTTAACCTACCTGGGATTTAGATTGAACCTGAATAAATATAGGGTTAGCTAGTGGACATGGCTTCTGGATAAATTCCATAACATATTGAATAGATGGACTCACAGGTGGATCACATTGGGGGGTATATATACTCTTATTCAGTCAGTTCTACAACAATTATTAGTATATTGGACACATTGTTTTCGCTTCTAGTGTCTATTGTAAAGAAGATTTAGTCTATTATGACATGCTTCCTTTGGTCTGGTATTGGTGATATACAAAAATTTCATCTGGTAAATTGGGAAGCGATTACAAAGGAAAAGGAGAGTTATGGCTGGGGTTTATTGGAATTGTGGGCTTTTGGTTGGGTTCTTCTCATTAAATCCCTCTCGTGGGAACTTTATGGCAAGGGACTATGGAAGAATATTATTAAGGTGAAATACATGAAGTGGAAGACTGCTATGGAATGGTTCAGAAGGGGAGGGATTGTTGTTAGATCAAGATCTTACATTTGGTTGAGCTTCTACAAAGTCAAAAGATGGTTTTTACATACGCTCCAGTTGTCCTTTGGAAAAGGGGACCAAATTATGATTGGTATAGATTCTATGATAGGTGTTTTTTCCTCTAGCTGCCTCCCGGAGGGATTAATTGATATTCATCATGCCAGAGGTATTTCCTTTCTGGACCGAGTTATAAGTCAATGGAGAGGCTATTATCCAATTTGGAAGGACGTGATGGAAATTGGCATGTGTGGTGAATATACAATAGCTTGGCAATAATATATTCAGATTCTAGGCCTGGCTGGTCTGTGTCAGAATGAGAACGAGGACTCACTTACATGGTACGAGAAATTACAACATGGCTTTATGGTGGTCTTAGAAGTATACATGTATATCCTATCCTCATACTACTCCTTGACTTACTCATGTCAGTTTTAGAAAGTTTGGAAATGGAAAGTTCCCTCAAAGATCATCTTTCTTGTTTGGTTAGTTTGCCATAATAAGGTCCTTACTTGGGACAACATGTGTAAAATGGTTTTCCAAGGACTGGAATGGTGCCCATTTTGTAGGAAATCACTGGAATCAACTCTTAATCATTTTTTGCAGTGCTCATTAACCTTGCAGATATAGACTCAGGTTTTGTTAGTATTAAAACTTCCCACTTTCTAACAATTCACCACATTGGAACTATGTCTCAAATGGTGGGTATGCATCCATAGGGAGCATAAGTCTGTACTGTTATACATATTTTGGGAGCTTTCACATGCGAGAAACTTGTGTATCTTTTAAAGGACACCTGCAAATGTTCCCAGGATATGTTCCTATATTTTGGCATGACTTAATACACAAGGGGACCTATGACATATTGCGAAAGCATTGAGATTAAGACCGTGTCACACTCAAATACATTTTCCAGCAGGTTTATTTGACAATGTCGCTCAGGGAGGCATCTGTGGTTTCGGTGTGTGGCTCAGAATTTTCTCTCGATCACATTATAAAATTTTCCACAGTGGAGGACCTCATACCAACACTAGAGAATAAATCATGAAACTTTGGGGAATATTATGGTTTGTTAAGAGACTATAGTTGGATCACATCTTCATTTATGGGGATTTAAAGGCTCTCATCGACGAGATCCTGGGCCAAACCAATTTCGCACCCCCTAATCTAAGTTGTTGGTTGGATCGTATATATACTGGGAATCAAACACTATGGTGTATGGTTTATCAAAATAAGGACTTCATGTTGCTCTGGGCATTGTATGCTATATCTATATTACGAATGGTACTACTAGGGAGGAAGGCATGTCACCTCTCTTATAACTAGTTGTTTCATTTTTTTTCCTATGTCTCTTCAGACTGCTTTTTATCTAAGTTGAATCTCTAATACATGAATTTTTTATGGTTTGTTGAACTTAAGGGACTATAAAGCTATATATGTTTTTATTTTTATGGGGATGAGAACATTTTTCCTGAGTTGTGAATTAATTTTTAGATGTTTGAGATCCTCTCCTATCCTTCAGATATTCCTAATGAGCTTCCTTGGGAAACAAAGATCCAATAATGTACGTTACAAAGGTGCACAACTCATTATTCAAAATTGAAGAATGATCTTCAGAGGTTGGAGCTCCCTACAAAGAGTTACGAAAAATTTAAAATAGTTTTGCACTCTCTAAGTACATTTCTTGATATTTACAAGAACCTTGGGCCAACAACTGATGGCTTTATAGATATGATGAGGCGTAGAAAGGAAATAGTGATGGCTCCAGATAAATTGCTCAATGTAACTAGGAGCGTTACAAAAGCACATGCCAAATCTATGTTTAATTTCAAAGAAGAGTTGAAAAGAAAGATGTTGAAGGTGCAATATTTCAAGCACCCTAAAATTTCCCACCATTTGTATGATACATTCCTTGCAGCATATGAAATCACATTTTATTTATGATGAGTCTCATGAAATCTATGTGCCCATGATGTAGAAATGGATATGGATTTCCCATTCGAATGAACGAAGTTGATTGTACAGTGGAATGGTAGCAGTATTTTAAATTCAAATATTTTAGGGATAGAGCTATTGTGGGACACTAATACTCAATGGTTCCCATTAATCACCACGAGGCATGTTATGAACTATATGATAGTTTTGGAGGTAGGGATATGCCATGGATTTGAAATGCTTTCAATGTGAGGAAGCCTCGCCAAGTGATGGATCTCCTGAGGGACCGAGAAGCAGAGAAGGGGATGCCTTAACTTGGAAGGTGAATGACTACATAGAGAGGGAGTAATCAGATGGCCTGAGGGACTGAGAAGTAGAGAAGGGAAGGCCAAAAAGTAAATTAGGGTTCTTAGTCATTAGCATAAGTGATTGGGGTCAAAATCACATTAAGGGTGTGCCCTGAAACAATGAGTTGAAACTATACGACAAGGGAATGAAGGAAACAACACAACAACACTGGAAAAGAACAATCTAAGTTGGTTTGGACATGCCTAAAGCATACAAAGACTACAAAGAGGATCAATGAAAAAATGTATGAATTATGAGTTAATGTATATCATACTTTTATGAGATGGCTAAATTCTAACTTGATTTTTATCATATCTTTTTTGTTGGTTGAAGCAAATACTTGGAAAATTGTAAATCTTGTAAAATGTTGAGTCTATAAAGCTCCATGAAATAGTATGTTTGTTTTTCAAATGTGTTTCATTGTATATGTGTCATTGAACATTAAGGAAGGTGGTCCCCTAAGGGGAAGGGGATTGCAACAACGTAATTTATTATCCCCATGTATGCAATGTAAATACTTTTAATTGAGGCAGATAGACATGGATTCCATTAACTGTGGCAGGAGATTTCTTGAGGTAATTATTTTTTTAAATATCAGTCCTAGTTAGTTGAGTGGGATGACTATAACATAAATTAACTAGTGGAAAAGGGATAGAGGCAAGTGTCCTTTGACTCCCTTAGCAAGTAGGAATAGGAAAAAAATTAAAGCAACATGGGATATGTTGTCTAAGAGAAGGGGACTTCTATAACACTATGGAGCAGAGGGGGAAGTTAGTCGTGGAGGAGAACCCAAAAGTTATTCAACCCAGGGATACATGTGCTCTCGGGAAGGATTGAAAAATACACACACACAAAATACGTAGAGGGAGAAAACCTCTTGGCACTCAAAATCTGCAAAAGAAGCATTTCAATACCACTATAGAAGAGGCAAAAAAGGTAGCAAATCGAGCTACGATTGTTGGGCGCTAGAGAGAGCTATAATCTAGCTGAAGAGCCCTATTGAAACTTTTTGTGAATATGCATTACAAAATATCAGTGGCTTTTATTGAAGATGAATGCATGGTGGCTTGGTGGTGTTCTAGTTCAACTGTTCATTTATTGAAGGCTTCCCTCTGAAAGAACTCTACCTCAAGATTTCGAATTTGGCTTGGGGTGGTAGCTACAAGTAATAGTGGTTGTAGCTTGTCTACAGTGGGGTGGAGAGTCATTGTGCTAAACATAGTTGCCAATAGATATTGAGATAAGTGTTTGGCACTCATTCCTTTCATGTAGGTATTGCAGATGTGAATACATCCATGTGAGTGCAGGGAAGACATGTTAATAGGACTGCATGTCTTGGGCACTTAGTCCTTTGTATGATTAAATTGGCTGAAATTCCGTATGTGTTATATGGGTATGAGACATATTGATTTTTTCTACTCATAGGGTTAAATCAATCTCTGTGTATGATTGAGAAATTAATGGGGTTAGTGATTAGCTTGTGTTCAGGAAAACATGATGCACATTATGTGTGCATGATTGTCAATGATATGGATGTGTGTTTAAGTTCCTAATAAGGAGAATGGTTGAGCCTCATGAGCCTAGCAAGGAGCACTAATGTACTTACTTCAACCCAAAATGGTGGAAATCCAAGTGGTGGATCATTTATAAAACCAATAGGTTCAAGATTGCGTGATGAAATTATCACTCAGTCCAGTTATGCAAGATACATGGAGAATGGGAGAATGCCATTAAGAAAAACCACTAGATTTCAGAATAAGTATGTCATTATGGCCCACATTCTCGACACAATCAGCATGGGCAAGCCATGGTTAAAATCATTTGTAGATGGTCCATAAGACAAGCCAGACAGAAGTCTTATCTACTTTCCTTAGCCTTTTTACCTTATCCATGTTCACAACGTGATTTATCAGGCTGAGTAATGGTTGGCTTCAAGGCCAGATTGCTAGCCCATATGACCGTAAGACATACCAAGCACAATGTGAGCTCATGCATGGTTAGGATTTCGTGCGAGAGATCAATGATTGACGAAGAATCCAGGGTGACGCAAGCCCATAGGTCATGCCCTAGATGCTCGCAAATAGTCACACAAATGGTAATGCCTTACCTAATAAGGACCTAGAAGATGTTGTAATTGACATACGTCTCAAGCCTTAGACTAGTGCAAGCGCAACTTGCGTGATTGGCTGTTGGTAGATCGTCACATGACGTAGAGGGGAAACTTCCAGTTCCCGAGAAAATCTCTCCCGGAAGGTTCAATGAAGTGCAATAGTGAGGCAAGCCAAGGTGACTCATCACTGGGAGGATGTGGCAAGAGGATCCACCCTAGTACTTGGGAGTGAGGGAACAACCAGTGAGTAGAGAAAGGCCCACATAACCAATCACACCGCACACATCATCCCCATAGGGAAACCACGGGAGGAGATGAAGGTGCATTGGATTGGGATGACGAGGCATAGGGGTGACGTCATCCTAGAATGTGGATGCCCAATGAGAAAGAACATTGAGGATTCATTCAATATGAAAGGACAACTACTTTTGGATTAGCATGAGATGGGAATATGAGATGAGTCAACCAGGAGGTCCTTTCCCAGAGAAAATCGTAAAGGGATAAAGTGTTAAGAGTTAGGGTAACAAATCCATGTGATCGGAAAGTCACTAACAAGTGATGGCTTATCAAATATGTGTGTGTGTGTGTGGTGAGCGCTAAAGGTTAGGCGGTTTGAATTACATATATACTCGTATTGATAGGCAAGACCTAATCCATGAGCGGGTCAATAACCAATAAGCAATTTCTAGTGGCGTCGGGAGGCTAGCCAAATGGGAATAGCCATGTGACAAAGCCGATGAGGTGGCACTGTCTAAATCGTTGGGACTTCGATGGTCACATCCCATGATCCGAAGGTGAGATTGAGGTAAAGTTTTATATCACTGAAATTGTCTCCATGAGATGAATGCAGTGGTGATGTCAAACTATTGTTTTGAGTAAGTTGAATAGATAAAAAAATTTAGATCCCATTTCCATGGCAACACCTTGGATCTTGGGTCAGCATAGTAATAACCTCCTCTTAATCAGTTCTATGGTAAGGATTTGGAGGGGGATTATTATAAACACTGTCAAAATAAAGAGGACACAATACCATTAAAAGACTCTCTAAAAGACAAGAAGATACAATACCATTGAAAGTAACTTTGTGGCAAAGTAAATATCACCACATTCAAAAGAATCCCACATAGCATAAAGGAAACCTCCCATAAATCATTACCCATGAAAATGACTTCCCTAACAAAGATCATTATTTACATAATTAAAAGTTTATTTATTTAATTAATTTTTATTTTAATTTAAAATAATAATAATAATAATAATTTATATATTAAAATATGATTTAAGTAGAATAAATTAGCTATTTAACTAACAATTATATTATTAACCATTAAAATAAATATAAAGAAAAATATGGAAAATTAATAAACACAATAAAAGAACCCTTAAATGAAAACATTCAATATAAAAATCTTTTTCACAATGTGAATGAATGAGAATCTCATTTAAAAAGTAAGTTATTTTTAATGAAATTTTATTGAAACTAAGTTATCTTTTTCAATATAATTCTTGAGGTAAATCACATTACAGATTCTATAGACTACATTCTCAAATAATATCCCGTGCACGGGAGGGTTATTGCCGATAAAGGTTGACAATTCCAACGAACCTTGCTAAAGATTTCCAAGATAATGGCCGATCTAACGTTTTTAAAGCGCTGTAAAGATGCGTCTGTCATTCCCTATTTTGCTAAGATTAATCATCGTCTTAATTCACCTCACAATAATCTCATTTTCTTGAGAGTCGACTTGGCTTTCTTACGGTCTGGTGAGAAAATTATTGGATTTTTTTATTATCTAAAAAGCTGCTTGCGCTCCACCTTGATTTCACCTTCATTTGTCTAACGCTATTTTGTTTTCACTATGGGCACGGATTGATGTGTGCTCTGCATTGAAAGCGGAAGGTGTGGAGGAGGCCCTGCTAAGAAAAGGCAGTTTACTAAGTTTGATAATTCAGTAAAGCGAAGTTCTCAGCATTCAAAAGGCAAATTTTCACATCATATAGTGATTCCAGAAGCCAAATAAGCAGGGAACAACTTTCGGCCCTTGGTTCATGGATCGACTCACAAATTCCATATCCAACGTTCTGTGAGAGCATGAGCCCTTAGCCTTGTTCCTCTTCATTTCGATTGAGCTCATTCACTGGTGGTGTTGCTCCTTCACCGACAATTGGTGGATCTTCAGATTCTAGCTGTTTTTTTGAGAATAGCGGTGGAGCTTCAGATTCAGAAAATGTATACAGTCTGGCTCCATTGTTTACCTCACCAGTTGCAATTTTGGCATTGCTATGTAGATCATATATGTTCACTGCATCTGGAGTGAATTCCACTCTCTTTCCGGTGCCAGAATGAGTGATCTGATAAACTGAAAGCAGGTTTACCGAAAGTTTTGGAACATGAAGCACATCTTCAAAGCTTCCGTTTAAAAGTTCCACTCTACCTTTTCCGGTGACCTCAATAGGTGAGTCATCTCCCATGAGGATGGGAGGTCCTTTGCATGCATCCAAAGAGGAATAGACTTCCTTTGCAGCAGCCATATGATGTGATGCACCAGAATCTATAATCCATGCATCAGGAGAAGAATTAATTGCAACTAAAGCATGAAAATTGTTACCTTTCCCGTGTGGCGGATCCTCAGTTTTCTTCTTGGCGCCCTGAGGGATGTGGTCCCCAAGGTTGTGCTTCTGAAGGATTTCTGCCATTTGGTCAATTTGTTTCTTCATGCAAGAGGATTCTGGATGGAATCCTCTTTGACAGTAGGTGCATCTGTTTCGTTTCTTCCCTTTCTCATTTCTCGAGCCGGAGGAGTCATTGAAGGGCTTGGTGTACCCTTCCTTCTTTGGATGGGAATGTGCTTTTCCTTTGTCTTTTTGCTGCTGATTTTTCTGATTTGAATCAGATCTGTGATTTTTATTGTGGCTGCCATCATGCACAGCAAGTGCATGTGCTTTTGGAGGTTTGATTTTCCCCATGCCAATGAGTTTATATTGCTAAAAAATAAGAGACTCCATAAATTCTTTGAGAGAAGGCATAGTGTAGGTTTTACCTGTTGCGAGCCTTACTAAATGAAATGTAGACACAAAGACGGAGTATTCTGGTCCGAGCTTTGACATAATAGAGAGAACTTGACGACTCTCCTCCTTGGATTTGTCAATTCCACAACCCTTGAGTTGCAGCAATAGATCATTATATTTGGTGAAGAAGTCTTGAATTCTGTCATAGTTCCGTGGATCCAATGATAGCATCTCCACTTCGAGCAGATGTCCTTTCATCTCATCCTGTTTCCCGTAGAGCTCTTCAACCTTTTTCCGAATCTCATTGGGAGTATTGCAGGCAGATAGATGAAACTGCAACTCTGGAGAGATGCACATGCATATGGATCCGTGGGCCTCATCCATACGGTTGAGGTACTTGGATTTCTCTATGGTTGAAGTGGGTTCCACTTTTGTAGCCATGGTAATCCTGTACAACCCTTTATGACGAAGGTATCGAGCCCTTTGGTCCTTCCATTCATGATAGTTGTACGGTGTTAGGATCGATGGTTTGGGAAACTCCATTTTTCTGTCAATCTTCGATCTCCAAGCTGTAATACTTGCAAAATAAAGTACTGGTGTGCCTTTTATCTAGCAACCTGTGGGCTCTGATACCATGTAAATGTGTTAGAAAACCTGCATAGATGAATCTAGCTAGTAAAGGTTGAACACACAACATTGCAAAGCAAAAACACTAAAAGAAAATCGAAAGAAGAAAAGAATGATGCATTCGAAAATATGTTACAATGCTCATGATATAGCATCACTGGGTGAAAATCCCAAGGTAATGCACTATAGTTGTGATCAATGAGAAGACTCAACACCTACAACAAGTTCCGGAGATAACTAGTCAGTTGCAGAGTTAAAGAAGGAGCAAATCAAGGAGTAAATCATGCAAAAGGAATCTTGCATGCAATCCCATGCTCTAACTAAGAGTCCGCATGTAAGTGTGTAGTAGTTCCAACATGCAAATGGAATCTTGCATGCAGTCACATGCTCTAACTAAGAGTCTGCATATAGGTGTGTAGTAGTTCCAACAAATAGTGGTGTAATGTTGTATTTGCGCTTTCAGCAAATTCAGCGTGCTCCCCCAGCGTTTCAGTTGTGGTTGACTCCTCCGCCAAGTTTGATGACGGGTTTGTTCTAATTGTTCAGTCAACGCATCAACGTCACTGTCCAACCTATCTGTCGACGCCGCTTACTACTCTGGGGTTGACTTGAAGTGTATAAGCTCCTGTCTTGTCCCGTCCCTTTCCCACTCGTCTACCTCCCGGTCGTCTTCTTACCCTTCGACTTACCCCATTCTAACCTCCTCCCCTAGTCTCCCGTCCCTTGTTCGTTTCCTTTTAGAAGTAAAAATAATATATTCAATTTAATCTCGATAAATATTAGTAATATTATTAATAAAAATAATAACATTTATTTTTATTAATCATAATTTTCACATTAACTATAATAATAATATTTGTTTATATAAAAAGAATTTTAATAGTGATATTAATTTATTTTGTAATGATAATTATGATTGGTAGTGTGTTAAATTGGTAGAGATTTACTTTACCTCTATCCTTTTTAGCTTTGAAGGTGAGTTCTATGAACAAATCTCCAGAATTTTCATGGGTTACTTGCTCTCTTCGATGGTTGCAAACCTTTTTATGGAAGATTTTGAATCCAAAACCTTGCCTTCTGCTCCTTTCAAGCCTAAGATTTGGAAAATATTTGTGGATGATACCTTCATCAGCTGGCCTCATAGTCGTGAGAAGTTAGATATTTTCCTCTAGCCCCTGAATAATAGTCTAGCTCCATTATGTTCACAATGGAAACTGAAATTAATGGTAGCACGTTCTTATCTCCATGAAATATTATGTCTCTTTTTCTCACGAGGTCTTTCAGATGAAAACCCACACAAATCAATATCTTCACGCTAGCTCCCATCATTTTCAGGCTCAAAAGGTTGGTGTTCTCAACACATTGACCACTTGGGCTCTCAGGGTTTCAAATGATGAGCACTTGGAAAATGAGAAAACCCATATCCTTAGAGTCTTTGAGAATAATGGCTATAGTAAGATCCAAGGTCTCAGATCTTTCTTAAATGTGAGCAGAGGTCTGAAACCAAGGTAAGACCCTAGGGATTTGGTTGGCAGTGTTCAACTTCTATATATCCAGGGTACTATTGACAAGATTGCTTGTATTTTAAGGAAACAAAAGATCTTTTCAACCTTTAGACCCTTGAACACCATTCATGGTTCTTTCCAATCTGTTAAAATCCGTTGGACCTAAAGAGCATCAAAAGTGTCTATTTGATCCCTTGTTCATGTGTGACCCCATACAGTAGGGAAATTGGTCGACCTATAAATCAGAGAAATCAAGAGCATGCTGCTGATATCGAGCATTGTAGGGCACAGTCCTTAGTTCTAGCTAAACATAATGAGAAGACAAAACACCACACTTGTTTGGAAGAGTCTAGGGTCATTGCTAGGATTAACCATTGCCTTCACCGCAAGTTTAGGGAGGCCATCGAAAATAAAAAATAAAAAATGTCTCATATGGTTAATATGGATGATAGATGGAAAAGTAACAGTTGTTGGATCCCATTTATTTTCTCCTAGAATTTTTCCTTCTCCTTAGTCTCTTCCCCTTTCTTTTCTGATCTCTCCTTTTTTTTAATTAATTAATTTTTTAATTATTATAATTATAATTATTTTATTTTATTAATTAGTGATAGATTTTATTATTTATTTGATTCCTTTATTTAGTTTCATTTTATTTTTAATTGATTCCTTTATTTTAGTTTCATTTTATACATTTTGAGTGGCCCTAATGTTTAAGAGCATGTGTTTCCTCCTAAGAGGTTAGAGGTTCAAAACCAAAGGGGGATAAAGTATGTATGTCTTCATAGACTTAACGATGGGGTCCCATACACCAATTTGGTGTCTCACTTGGTCTCTTGTCCCACAAACAAGGTTGTGTGATACACCAATTTGGTGTCTCGCTTGGTCCTTTGTCCCACATAGAAGGGTGTCTGATACGCCAATTTGGTGTGTGGCTTGGCAATCACCTTAAAATTGCATAATAATAATTTTTATTATTTTTCTTTTCTTATGTTAAGTTGGTTATCTAGTTATATTTTTAATTCTTTATTTAGTTTATTTATTTTATTTTAGTTATTATTATTATTATTATTATTATTATTATTATATATATGGAGTTATTTTCTTGATTATAATTGTATTAAAATAATTAGTGTTGGTTTTTTTTGTTTAATCATTCTTTAGAGATGGTTTCTAATAATATTAAGAATAGTTAAGGAAAATAATAATGTTTTTTATTAATTAGATATTAAATGTTAGGGAAATATTTTGGTTATTAGTAATTTTTCATTAAATAATATTTTATTAATTCTTTTTTATAATTAACAATATCTTAGTGTTTCCCTTGTCCCACAAACAAGGAGGCCTTATACACCAATTTGGTGTGTGACTTGGTTGTGACCTTAGAATTGGATAATAATAATAATAATTTTTATTCATTTTTTTTTTTAAGTTAGTTATTTCATTATATTTTTTTTATTTTTTATTTTGTTTATTTGTTTTATTATTGATTTGTTTTATTTTATTTGTTTATATTATTTATTTATTTTTAATTTTCCTTAATTTATTTTTATATATATTTGGTTTTTTTGGAATTATTCTCTCCATTATAATTGTTTTTTAATAATTGGTGTTGGTTTTTTTTTTACTAGTTGGAGATGGTTTCTAATAATATTAAGAATAGTTAAGGAAAATAATAATGTTTTTATTAATTAAATATAAATTGTTTAAGAAAAACTTGGTTATTAGTAATTTTTCATTAAATAATATTTTATTAATTATTTTTTATAATTAGCGACATCTTATCCTTCATTATTTAAAGTTCAATTTAATTATTTTTTCTTCTAACTTTCGTTTAGACACATTTGCGTAGTATATATATCAGATGTCATGGATAATATTCATCAAAAGTCTTGATGATAAACCACACTTAGTGGTTAGAAACAACTGGATTCAAGAATTCGTAATGTGGTTTACTAAAAAAAATTATCCTGAAAAATGACTATAAATCACAGAAATTTACATTCTCAAATAAATTATCTATTTTTTAAAATCCAGATAACTTATTTTAATCACACACTGATTGTAACAGTGAAATTATATCATAGTTACCAAATTCTACCATATTGCTCGAAAATTTTTCAGAAATTCGATTGTTCGATTCTATTCGTCAAATAATACCTCATTCGAAGTTCGGTGCAGGGCGAACAATGCACATTTCAATGAAATTTTATTAGCAACTTTTTATTGAAAATAACCTAGGGGTTAAGATCTATATGAAAAGTTATAGCGTCGATTCAAAGTTCAGTTTAGGATGTATACGAAAAGTTATATCGTCGAATCCAAATTCTGTTGAGATTTTCTGTTTTATTAAATTTGGCAAAAATCCCATGTATGTGACAACAATAGGATTAGTTGTTATATTAGCTCTAGTGTTTTTTGAGGAGGAGTTAATGCATCCTATATTTGTTGTGAGGGAATTTATGATTTAGTTTTATACTCCAGCTATAAGAAATGTAATCCCGTAGAGGATTGTGTGTGTGTAGAGAAAATAGGGTGAGCTGAGAGTATGTGTGAAGAATTAAACTTGTTGTAATTTCCTGTTGAATAATAAGATTGACGATGCCTCTATTCTGGTGGACGTAGCCCAGATTGGTTGGGTGAACCACGTTAAAATCTTTGTGTTATGGTTTTGTGATTTTGTATGTGTTGTGTATGTATGTTTATTTTTATTTCTGCTGCGCATTGTTTGGTCTAACAATTGGTATCAGAGCGGCGCAGCGGAAGCGTGGAGGGCCCATAACCTACAGGACTCTGGTTGTGGAGCTGGTACGTGTGACAGAGACGCGGAAAGTGAAGCTTTTTTGGTTGGCGCGGTTTTGGCTGGAACAACAGCACCAATTTTGAGCTAAAGAAGGGGCTGGCACGGTTTATTCAGTAACAGTCGCGCCAATTGGCGTGGAAGTTCCAGGAATAGTCGCGCCAGCGCGCCAACGCGCCAGAAAGGGCTATTGGCGCGGAAACGAAAGGGTTAATCGCGCCAATTTCCTACCTTGCATGGATTTTGTTTCAAGCGCGGGTCTTCCGCCGTCGAGGAGCACCAGGCAGTTTATTTTGTTTCAGGCGCGGGTTTTCCGCTGTCGAGGAGTGCCAGGCAGTTTTTCCTTCTGGTAAACCTGCAATTTTTTGTTTTTCTTTTCAAATTGTAATTACACGGTACGACAGAGGCATTTTATAGTATAAAGAAAAGGTATTTTTAATTTGGAATTGGAGATTCTGTTTGTTACAACATGGCAAAAACTCAAAGTGCTCGTTTTGAGATCGAGAAGTTCAATGGCAAAAATAACTTCGAAATCTGGAAAGTGAAGATGCATGATCTACTTGTGCAACAAGGCGTGGCGAAGGCGCTGTTGGGAAAATCCAAACAACCTTACACCATGACAGATGATGAATGGAATGAATTGGATGGAAGATCTCTGAGCGGTATTCGACTGTGTTTGGCGGATGATGTTTTGTTTAACATCGTGTCAGAGAAAACTGCTGCTAGTTTGTGGACAAAGCTTGAGAAGCTGTACATGAAAAAGTCCTTAACCAATAGGATTCTTCTGAAGCGACAATTGTACAGTCTGCGCATGAAGGAAGGTACAACTATTACTGATCATTTGAATGTCTTTAATACTCTCATGGTGCAATTAGAAAGTATAGAAGTAAAATTTGAATCAGAGGATAAAGCTATAACTTTATTATGCTCGTTGTCCGAGTGATGGGATCATTTTGTTACTTCTATAAGTCTAAGTATATCAGAAACCCTTGAATTTGATGATTTTGTTGGAGCTTTGTTGTCTAAAGAGACAAGAAAGAGGTCAAATTCCGAAACCTCTACATCAGAAGCAATGATGGCTAGAGGTCGTTCTAGAGAAATATGCTCCGGTGAGCACAGCGACGCGTTCAAAATCGAAAGGGAAGAAGAGTAAGGTAAAGTGCTGGTTTTGTGGCAAATCGGGACATTTGAAGAAGGACTGTTGGAAGAGACAACAAGCATCCAAAAAAGACTCTTCAATAGAGAAGAAAGAAGCAAACACGACAAATACATGTTCAACATGCAAGACAGGTATGAGTGATGAAGTGTTATCAGTTGATTTGTCTAGTCATGATCAACATTGGCTGTTATATTTTGGTGCATCAAATCACATGTGTATTCATAGGGAATGGTTTAAAACTTATAAACCAATCAATGATGGAGTAGTTTACATGGGAAATGATGTCACATGTAACATTGTGGGAATTGGAACCATTCAACTTAAAATGTTTGATGGGACAATTAAAATTTTAACTGATGTAAGACATGTACCTGAACTAAGGAAAAACCTCATTTCATTAGGAGTACTAGACACTAATGGATATAAAACCTTTATTCAAGGTGGAGTAATGAAAGTTTATAAACTAGTAATGAAAGCAAAGAAGGTTGGAAATCTTTTTCAGTTAGAAGGAAGAACAAAGTCAGATCATGTTTCTACAGTGTCTGAAAATGACAGTAATTCTATTCATTTATGGCATCAAAGATTGGGCCATATGAGCGAAAGAGGTTTAAAGATTTTATCTGATCGTAAGTTACTTCCTAATTTAAAGTCTGATAAGTTAGATTTCTGCAAACATTGTCTGTTTGGGAAACAAAGCAAGCAGAAGTTTAAAACTGGAAAACATACTAGTAAGGGAATCCTTGATTATATCCATTCTGATGTTTGAGGTCTGTCTCCTACAACCTCATATGGAGGTTTTTCATATTTTGTATCTTTTATTAATGATTTCTCTAGAAAAGTGTGGGTCTACATGTTAAAGAAGAAGTCTGGTGTGTTTACAGTTTTCAAACAGTTTAGAGCATTAGTTGAAAACATCACTAGAAGAACTATTAAATGTTTAAGAACTGACAATGGTGGTGAGTTTACTTCAAAGGAATTTGATAATTATTGAAAGGAAGCTGGGATTGAAAGACATAAAACCACTGTGTATACTCCTCAGCAAAATGGAGTTGCGGAACGCATGAACAGGACTCTTTTAGAGAGAGCAAGAAGTATGCTGAGTAACGCCAATTTGCAGAAGGAATTGTGGACAGAAGCAGTTGCTACAGTTTGCTATTTGATAAATCGATCACCATCAACTGCAATAGGATGCAAAATTCCTCAAGAGGTATGGAAAGGACATCCTTGTGATTATTCTAAACTGAAAATTTTTGGTTGTGATGCATATGCTCTAGTTCCAAAACATCAACGTTCTAAATTAGATCCTAAATCGAAAATATATATCTTTGTTAGATATGGTGATGAGACTAAGGGATACAGATTGTGGGATCCTACTACTCACAAGATCATCATTAACAGAGATGTTAAATTTAATGAATCCTCACTTGAAAGTTCAGATGTAGATGATAAATTGAAATAGGATAATGTATCTAAGCTTCAATACATTCAGTTTGAAACTAGTTCAAATACTGATGATGATCAAGATGAACATGGTTCAGATGCTAGTCATGAACAAGTTTCAGATGTAGATCATGAACAAGTTTTAGATGTAGATCATGAACATGTTTCAGATGCAGATCATGAAGAAGTTCCTACAGATAATAATCAGCAAATTGTGGAAGTACCAGAAACATCTTTAAGGAGGTACACGAGAATTAAATGTCCTCCTAGAAGGTATGATGATTATGTTACTTCAGTTCCTTTAACCACTAACGATGATGAACCTTTGTGCTATCAGGAAGCTGTAGAAGGTTCTAAAAGTGAAAAGTGGAAAGAAGCTATGAAGGACGAGATGATGGCATTAGACAAGAATGACACATGGGATCTGGTAGAACTTCCTAAAGACAGAAAAACTGTGGGATGTAAATGGGTGTACAAATTGAAAATGGGTGTTGATGGTTCAAAGGATAGGTACAAAACAAGGCTGGTCACGAAAGGTTTTTCTGAGAAAGCAGGCATTGATTTTCATGAGATATTTTCACCAGTTGTAAAAATTGTTTCAATTCAAATTGTATTAGCATTAGTTGCCTTACTTGATTTAGAATTACAACAACTAGATGTTAAAACTAAATTTTTACATGGAGATTTAGATGAGGAGATTTACATGGAACAATCGGAAGGGTTTGTTCAAGATCGCAACAAGAAATTTGTCTGCAGGCTCAAGAAATCATTGTATGGTCTGAAGCAATCGCCTCGACAATGGTACAAGAAATTTGATTCTTTCATGTTGAGTCAAAATTATATAAGAAGTGAATATGATCATTGTGTTTACTTTAAGAAATTAAGTAATGGCATGTTCATTATCTTAGTGTTGTATGTTGACGATATGCTTTTAGCAAGCAAAAGCATACTAGAGATCAACAAGTTAAAGGCTCAGATGGCTAGGACATTTGATATGAAAGATCTAGGAGCAGCATGACAAATTTTGGGAATGGAGATTTTCAGAGACAGGAACAATGGTAAGCTGTGGCTATCACAATAGAAGTATATTGAGAAAATATTCTTGAGGTTTGGTATGAACAATGTGAAGCCTGTTTCAGTCACTTTAGCTTCCCATTTTAATCTTTCTTCAAGTTTATGTCCTAATACAAATGAAGAAAAGGAATATATGTCTCGAATTCCATATGCCAATGTAGTAGGTTGTTTAATGTATGCGATGGTTTGTACTCGACCAGATATTTCACATGCAGTTGGGGTTGTCAGCAGGTATATGGCAAATCCAGGAAAAGAACACTCGTTAGCAGTGAAATGGGTGCTTCGGTATTTGAGAGGCACAAGTGATTATTGTATCACTTATAACAGAAGTAGTGAATTTGTTTGCGGATATGTTGATTCCGATTTTGCAGGTGATTTGGATAAGAGAAGGTCAACTTCAGGGTATGTCTTTACTCTTGCAGGTGGAGCTATTAGCTGGATGTCAAAGCTACAAAATATTGTTGCTTTATCCACTACTGAAGCAGAATACATAGCTGCTTCGCATGCTTGCAAAGAAGTGGTTTGGTTGAAATGTTTGATTGGTGAGTTTGGTAGGTTATAGGACAACATCAAGTTATTTTGTGATAGTCAATGTGAAATTCATTTGGCTAAGAATCCGGCCTATCATAGTAAATCTAAGCATATACCTATCAAGTACCATTTTGTAAGACAGGTTATCACTGAAAGGGGTGTTTCTCTTGAAAAAGTGCATACAAAGGAAAACTGTGCAGACATGTTCACGAAACCAGTTTTGTTAGAGAAGCTACATTGGTGTCTGGCTTCTCTTGGCTTGTAGAAAAGATAAAAATAATAAATGAACAGGGTATCAGGCTAATTGTTGTCAAGGTGGAGATTGTTGACATTTTCTGTTTTATTAAATTTGGCAAAAATCTCATGTATGTGACAACAATAGGATTAGTTGCTATATTAGCTCCAGTATTTTTTGAGGAGGAGTTAATACATTCTATATTTGTTGTGAGGGAATTTATGATTCAGTTTTATACTCCAGCTATAAGAAATGTAATCCCGTAGAGGATTCTCTGTGTGTAGAGAAAATAGGGTGAGCTGAGAGTATGTGTGAAGAATTAAAATTGTTGTAATCTCCTGTTGAATAATAATATTTCCGATGCCTCTATTCTGGTGGACGTAGCCCAGATTGGTTGGGTGAACCACGTTAAAATCTTTGTGTTATGGTTTTGTGATTTTGTATGTGCTGTGTATGTATGTTTATTTTTATTTCTGATGCGCATTGTTTGGTCTAACAAATTCGGTGCAGTACTCGATGATATAGAGAAAACAATGCACATTTAAATGAAATTTTGGAGGCAAGCTTTTATCGAAATTCATATTAATATAGATTAGGCTTGGGATGTATATCGAAATTTATCAAGCAATGTACCCTATTTTCTTGATCTCATGCTATCTATCTTGACATCATGCTTCTTATTGTTTGATTTTTGGCTAATTATGCTTTCTTTCCAGCCGTATTTATATCTCGACAATCCATTCATTCTGTTTTTGGGAAATCTACCTATTTATTTATATCTCGACAATCCATTCATTCTGTTTTTGGGAAATCTACCTATTTCTAGAATAGATAAGAAAGTTCTAGAATATGTTAGGGGCTATGATATAAATAGGTTAATAGAGAAAGCAGGTTTGTAAAGGAAAGTATTGATGTAGGTGTTATTTGTAATGTATAAATTAATAATAATTTAAATAAAAAAAATTATGATTTTTTTCATATAAAAGTGTAAAACTTATTTTATTATAATATAAAGAATAAAGAAGGTTAGTAATATAAAATGTATGATAATATGGAATTTGTATGGTTATTTGTAATATGAAATTTGTATAAAAATTTAGTTTATTTAATATCAAATTATGTAATTTATAAAATAATTTGCTATAAATACAAAAATTTCCATATTTTGTTATCTTAAATGTAAAACTATAATTTTTATTATTTGTAATAAATAATTTTTAATAAATTTTTGGAAATCGTCAAAATTATAATTTTTCTATTTCAATTTTTAAAAATATTGAAAAAATAATATATTTGAATAGTTGTAAGAAGTATACTTCCAAATTTTGTCCCTATTATCTAATTATCAAATTTGTATTAGTAAAATTGAAATACCACTTAAAAAAGCCAAATCGTGTTAACATAATAAACCATGCATAAATCAATTCTCGAACTCATCTCAGATCAGCTTAATGTAAAAGTCTCTCCTCACGGACATGAGTGTCACTGTCAATGCTACTACATAGTATCCAGCCAAAGGTATTTATGATCTGAACTATAATGATTCGAACAGCTAACCTATCTTTATCGTGTGAGAAAACAGGTTAATATCATGTTAAAAGAAAAATTCTGGAAACCTTGAATCCAATCCTATAACGGGTTCAACCTACAAAAACTTTAACCAATTCTGTGACATTGGCCTAAAAAAAGCATTTTCTTGTTCATTGATGCCTGCAAACGCGAGCACTTCTCCAAATTTTACCCGGTCTGCAAAAGAATCCATACGGTGGAGAGCAATGACGATCTGTTTTACAAACGCATAATCCATCGAAAGCACATCTGTCTCGCCATCTCTGAACTGTGGCCCATTTCCATTTGCCCAACACAGCATCCGACCACTCGCTTGAGAAGAACCCAAATGGATCAAATCTCTGCTTTACCTCCAAGAATTTTTCCAAGCTCACAGCTCTTTGAATAGTTCCATCGAATGTAAACACTCGATTCTTCGCCCAGTGTGGCCTTCCACCATATTTTTGCAGAAGCAGCTGCTCAATCTCTTCCATCACGTCTTCATTCCACCTGGGAGCATTCGGTTGACGAGAGCGATAGTAGAAGAATTCTATATCGACAGTGTCCTCCTTAAAGCCCAAGTAGGCCTCCGATTTCTTAATAAAACGCATCAGAAAGCCTCCGTAGTAGTCTATCCCACAAAATGCCTTAGGGTTTAGGTCACGGAGGAGCTTGATGTCTTCAATAGCTCTGGTGATACTGGAAAGAGGAATGGCGATGGAAGTGTGGAAGAAAAAACTCCCGTTCACTCTCGAATCCCACCCGCAGATGATATCATTTGCCCTCAAATGATTTGCATTAGCCAGGCATATGTTTGCCTTGTGATTATGGTCAGTCTTGGGGTCAGACTGGCATCCACAGGAGGACTGCATGTAGTTGTTATATCCCACGACGGGGAATCCCGTGAACTTGATCCCATCGTTCAGGAATCCACCTCCTGCATGCATTGTCTGGCTCAGTCCGGTACTCGATATCTGGCAGAGCTTGCTCACGTTCTTGGTTGCTTGTATCTGTTCCTCTGCAATCGTAATAAACTATATCAATTTGTAGAGTGAATCTTAGGGTTCGTTAATACAATATATATATATATATATATATATATAATACAAAATTCATGTAGTATGGATCCAGAGGTCCATTTATACTTAAAATAGACAACAGAAGCGAAAGCTCAAGAGAGTTGCAGACAGATAAATGGCAATTTTATCGCCCATCGAATCGATAATGCTGTCAAAAATGCACCCCTCCCTGCAAACAAATATGTAGGTGAATAACTGTTGTTATTTGCCTCCTGGTGGGTGTTGGTCTGCAGGCCCAGTTGATCGATTGATTAGTCGATTGATTGATCTATCCCTCCCGAGGAATACACTAAACCATAAAGAAACATGCTAGGTTTTCCCGCCTTGTCCAAAATAAGTATCCGTGCACGCCTAACTCACTCCGTCCCTTTCACCATGCCAGGTTTGGAATTTCTTAAGAGTCTGATTCTAGTATAGAGTCTTATGTTCGTGGTCGTGATCGTCATAGAGAGCCAGATGTTCGGTATATAGATCGAGATTCTGATGTTGAGAACATATATTATTGTAGCTCGTAGGGTAAAGATGGCTATACTGGAAGCTCCGGGCTACATCCCTTGAAAATGGTGGTGAATGGGGTGATAATGAGATGAAACTATAGGAAAATTTTATAGCCATGATGAATGGCCAGAGTTACTTAGATCCGTGAAAAGTTGAATGGGTGATAATGAGTAGAAACTAAATTTGATTATAAATTCCAGAAATATTTTAGTATTAACCAGCTAAGTTAATTATTCTATTTTATTTTCATATTAGATTTCAAATTATACTTAAAATTGGCAATCAGAATTTTTTTAAGAATATTACTAACATGTAAAATGGTTAGTTATATTTTTATGAAAATATTTAAATCTTATAAAAATATTCAAAAATTTAATAATTTTATATAATATTTATATAATTTTGATTATTTTTAAGATTATATATATATATATATTTCAATTTAAATAAATTAAATATGAATTTAAAAAAAAAAAAAAAAAAAACGAAAATTAGCCAACACTACATTTTCATATTTTCAAAAATTTGGCATTAAAACACATAATAAATGATTTTTATTGCTTTTTCATCCCATCATGGCATGAGAATAATGGATGAAAATGCTTTTTCAACCTACAAACTAATGATTAATTTTATTGATTTTTCATTGTGTCTGCTGGATGAGAAAAAAAGGACGAGAATGCCTTTTCAACCGGATAAGAAAAGGATAATAAAGGCAATCCTGCACAAAGCTTAATATTGGCTGTAAAACCACTACATTTCAGCATGGAATTTACCAAGGCACTAAAACTAAAAGGATTAGATTGACGAATGTTCCATTTTTTCCTTCCTGCAATTCGAGCTGATAAACTGACAATAAGAAAAGATGGAATGGGCTCGCTTTGAATTTGCAATGAACATGTGCAGTGACCTTAGATTCTAACATTAACCCACAAAAAATTTAGCAAAAGAAGTGGAGTTTTTGAACCTGGATTCAAATCCGATCTGTACTCGATGCATCTCTTGTATTTAAAATGAAATTCTTCAAATAAGTTTCCCAACGAACAATTAGGATCTATCAGGGCAAAATAAGTTTCCTACCTAACAACAATTGAGTCAAAAGAAGGGTGAAAAATAACCTATACCCCAGTGGGATTACCTATTTGTCTGCTCTGGACGATAGTCTGCACGGTCTGCGGTCGGAAGAGAATCTGTAGGTTTTTTCCCTCCCGGAACCGAAACGGGAACCCGGTCATCTATCCTGTAAACGACCCGACGAAGAGAAGGATACCACGTAATGTCCCCAAACTCGTGCCCTCGGGCAAAAGGTACGACCGCACCTGGGAGATCCAAATCGTCTCTCAACTTGAGAACAACCGACCGTTTGAACATCGTCTCAACTGCAAACGTGATCCGAGAAATGGCTCCCAGCACCCCGAGAGAGATCTTTGCAGCCTTCAGATCCTCGTCATTTTGCGTCAGTCTGACCAGCTTCGCATAACCCTCGCAGGGCGGCGCGGGAACCACCAAGCTCATCGCCACCACATATTCAAAAACTCCGCTGCCCTTTCCCCAGAGCCCGCTACCGTGAGCCGCCGTGCTCACGACGCCGGCCATGGAAACTGCGTCCCAGTAAGTAGTATGCGGCAGGGTCAGCCCTTTCGCGGCCAAACGTTTAATTAGGTCTTTCAATTGAACTCCGGCATCGACTGTAACGGTCATGGAGCTCTTGTTCACCCTGATTCTTGAATTGAAGTCCCGAGTACTGATGAGAACTCCGGCATTGCCACCCGGGCAGGCAAACCGGTTAAAAGTATGAGACCCGACGCTCATAACTTTTATCTTTCGCCCTTCCCTCACAGCGCCTGCTACCGCCTCGATAAGCTCCTTCTCGCTTCTCGGGTACACAACTCTTTCGGCCTTGCAGACCTTCCGATCCTGCCATGACCCTCTGAAATTCGTTATGTCACAGCTTCTGAAGCCGCATGTGACCGTTGGAGCCGAACAAGCAGCAGCCACAGAGACCTGTATGGCGCTCAAAACGAGTACCCAGTACCCTATAATCCCGAACCTCATTATTGAATTCTTGCAGCAAACAATTGGAAGCCGGGATACTTTTAATATCGGTGAGAACCAGCACAATCATGCAAATAAATCTAACAAAGATTGCAAAATTTCACGCTGAGAGAGATCGAACAGCTCCATTGCCATTAATAATGATTCGAGAATTCCTGTTGTAAATTGCGTAATCTTCGTGTGTAATGATAGTAGTTTCGGGGTGCTGTTACCTTCACGGAATGGCATCGTCGGGTTCGGTGGAAAAACGTAAGGGGAGTTCGACTTTTTCAGAGCTTTATCGAATAGTGTGCCAACGACGCCTGGTTTTACTGTGGGTCGCATGTTAAATTGAATGATGTAGGTTGGTGATTCCATTATGGCGTCCACAGCAGAAACAGCAGGTTGGAGAAGATTAGTGTGGGGGCAGAGGCACGGGGTTCATGCTGTGACATTCACTCTTTTTCTTGCAATGTTCTGGATGCTTTTATTATATTTAAACTCGGGATGCGGGACTTAAGATGCATTCATAACTCTCCTTGAAAATTATAGAGTTTTCTATAATGCGATTTTTTGGAGATTCGGCGGAAGAAATTGAGGTTAAATCTTGATTTGTTGTAGTTAAAATGGTTAATTGAGGTTAAATCTTGATTTGTTGTAGTTAAAATGGTTTTTTAACTGCATATTTGGATTCAGCACCCTGGAAACTAGCTATCAAACTTGCGATTCCAATAAATTCCTGCCGGATTTTGACCGGAACCGTAAAGGCTTTCAAAAAGTCGTGTTATAGACAACTGCGAAAATTATAGTTCTGTTCTCTGTCCGCTGAAATTGCTTACTTCAATACTATATTTAGGTCTAGGAAGGCACATCATCATGATGAATTCAGTAATCACCAATTAAATCCGTTTCAATTCAGTAATCGTTGATTACTTCCAAGTTGTTTTTAGTGTGTTTTTTGAAAATTTTCACATGGGCTTTTCTGGTTTAATTTTTTTAAAATTTGATTAACATTTATTGAAATCACAAGTATGGGCAACCCGTGCACGATCCAAGTGCTCTCTTTGAAGGTGCTGAATTCATATATAAAGTCAAAAAACTAGTTTAAATAATACAAATCAAGATTTAACCTCAATTTTTCATACCAAAATTCCCATACCAAAAAATCACATTAAAACCAATTCCTATTAAATCTATATAAAAAACACCATAATTATTATTAACACATTTTTTATTAAACATGATTTAATTTTAATTATGAAATGTCTCTTGCCTAAATAATTTTTTTATTTAAATAATAATTTTTTATTATTTGAAATCAAAACTCTTAAAATACTAAAATTATAGAAAATTCAATTATGAACAATTTTCAAAAACAAAATATAAAAAACAAAGCATCTCAACGTGTATTATGATTGCAATCATCAATAAAAAGGAAACAGGTTCCGTTCCAAAATCTAGAATTGCACTAAGGCGGCCTTTTTCTTAAAAAAAGATGTTCCGGAATTTGTGGTTGCCATTAAAACGGTCGTGTTTTTGGAAATGCTCCATGAATTTCATCAGCCCCCTGTCAATTGAAAATATCACAGCGTTGGAATTTGAACATTCTTAGAATGAGTGCATGGTACACTTTATTCTCAGATGATAATCTTTTCACAAGGTGATTCCAATTGTCTCAACTTAATGATTCCTCTGGTTGACATTAAAGCCGGCTTTCTCCAAAGAAAATATGTTCCGGAATTTAGAGTTGCCATTAGAACGGTCAGTTTTTTGAAAAAATCCATGAATTCCATCGGTTCCCCGTGAATTGACAATAATCACAGCGTTGGAATTTGAACATTCGTCCGAATGAGTGCATGGTACATGGTAAATTTATTGTCCGATACTAATATTTTCAGAAGATGATCCCAAAAGTCTAGACTAATGATTCGTTCAAGGAAGTGATCGTATCTCACTTAAGTTGGGTAAGGTGCCCGTTAAGATACTTGATTTTAATTTTATAGTTGTACTGTTTTATATCATGTCTTTTTATTAACATTTGGTTGGTTTGATCATGGTGACATTATGATGTTGTAATGTTTTATGGTTCCATGAGATGTAATATTTTTAAAGATACGAATATTTATTAATCTAGTTTTTCTGGGCAAAAATTATATTCAAAAGAATTTGATTTAGTATTTAATATATGGAAATTTAAATATAATTATGATTATTTATCTATAACTAATTTATTATTATTGTAATAAATATATTTTTAAAATATGTTTATATTTAACTTTGAAGAAATAAGATGGAATACTTTTAAAAATATATTTTTAATAATTAATTTTTTTTTTTTTAAATTTTATTGAAATTTTGAAGTGAAAAATTAAACCATATTCAATGAAATTTAATATATCAAAATTTGAATATAACTATATTTATTATATATAATTAATTTGTTATTATTTGATAGGTAATGAAGTTAATTGTTTTTTTCTTAAATGTTACTTTTAATTATAGAAACAAAAGTTATAATGTCTTAAATATAGAATTTAGTGGATAACTAAATTTAAAAATCATAAATAATTAAGAGTTTTATTAGATATTATTAAATTTTTTTTTTCCTAACTTATGTCTGAATCCGTTGTTGAATTATGGGGTTATCATTAACTAAACTTAAATCGAACAATGGTAAACCTATTCTCTAGGGAATAGTTTCAAAAAAACCACATTTTGGTTTATTTGGGTAGATTTTTTTAAACATATACATGGTGTACGCATAGTATGAATGATAAGCATGAGAGTGCATCTATTATTGACATAATATACATTTATAGTACATGGTGTGACCCTTGGATTCATATTCCAAGTGGTTTCTTCGACTCCTTTTGGTTATTCAACTTCCACACCAATCCTTAGAGGATTAGGTGTCCAACATTCCCCCCTTAATCGGAAGGGTTATGTATGAGTGCAAGAAAAGAGTTGTAACACAAAATGTGCAAAAAATGCATGGCAACACTAAGCTAATGTGCTCTCTGAAATGTTGGTATCAAGGGAGGTGGTTTAAGGATGACCACCAACATTGGAATGCTTAGTGCAGTTCTTAGAACTCTTCCACGTCTTTTACTAGAGGAAGTGCTCCTGATGTTTTGAAGAGGGAAACCTTCAGCTATGAACGGGAGGTCTCACCCCGCATAAAAAGGGAGAACCTCAACCTGGAAAGGGAGGTTTCAACCTGTAATGGTTTAAGGATTATCGGTCTAGGCTTCTCATGCAAGCAAATGATTTCAAGCATTGTTTGGCTCTAAATCAATCATTGTTACATTGAAAGAAATTTGAGAGTACGAATTATTCGTTAAACCAACCAACTACAATGGTGGGTTAATTCAGATTAAAGAATCTCGTTAGCTAATTCAACTCTAACTCATGCTGGGAAAAATATTAAGTAACGAGGGTTAATTATTGAAACATATTATTATATTATTATTTGATGCTAATTATTTTATTAGGAACGATTTGTTTGTGATTTATAATAAGATATATTTTTATTCATATTAAAGCATTATGAGTATTGAGGTGTTAATTTTTTTTTTTAATAAAAAAATAAAATTTTAACTAAACAATGTAGTCCTTGTGAAGGGGATATTATGTTTTTAGAAAAATATTATAAATTTATATATAAAATGGAAGATTTAGGTTATACCTTTTTCAAAATGTGTATACATAAATGAATAGTAGTCTTGGTTTTTACTACTTTATTTTATTTTGATTGAGGAATATTTTTGCATATCATGATTTTAAAATGGATGGTTATTGTCTTTAAATCCATTTGTCCCAAATATACTTAGATTTACTTCATGGTTGTGCAGTTAGAACTTTCATGCAAAATAAAATTTAGTATTATTGGTATTGGTAGTTCTATATTTTAAAAGAAAAAATTGTTCAACTAGGGATTTCAATTTGGACTTTTATTTATAGGGCCATAAGCAATTAGATTTAAATGATAGTTAGTTTAATTTTAATAAATAAAATACAAATTCTAAAATTGATAATAAGAAAAAATTGTAAAAGTTATATATATATATATATATATATATATATATATATATATATATATATATATATATATATAAAACTTGTATGTTTAATAAATTTAAAATAGGTTGTTTTAAAATGTATGTGGGATTAAGATATGATGTAACATAGATCAAAGAGGATTATTTTAGCCATATAAGAGGCTTCATGGCGACTCAAAAGTAGGGCAATCTCGATCAAAGAAGGCGAACAAAACACATGCTTTTTCATCAATATGCTAATTGCACAAGGAACTATAATTCTATATGGGACATTGAATCAATCTTTGGGGTCAGAGTGCATTCCACTTTGGTGATCTTGAGGGAGATAGTAATATATTTTTGGGGCATGCTCTCGACTTGTGAGGGAGTCAATATTGAGGACCAATTATGGGGGATTGAGAATTATCCCACTATGTTTATGGACTCTACAAATGTTTCACCTTTTCGCCCTATCACTATGGATGAAATTCTTCTGGTCCTCAAGTATTTTGTGAAGGAAAAGAAGTCTCGGTCCAGACGACTCGATTATGGAGTTGTTTTTACATTTCTTTGGGTTGATGGGACAAGATCTCCTGGATATGGTTGAGGAATACCGCACAACTAAAAGCATAATAGAGGCTATAAACTCCATTTTTTTAGCTCTCATTCCCAAGGCCTCACATCCACACACCTTATTGAACTATAGGTCGATTTACCTCTATAATATTACCCATAAAATGATATCCAAAATCGTTGTTGGTCATATCAAGGTCACTCTTACCGATGGATGATTCACGAAGCTATTACCATTGCCCATGAGTGCATATGTTCGATTTATACTAAAAAGTTGGATGCCCTCGATATGAAATTATATCTTCAGAAAGCATATGGCTAGGTTGAATGAACCTTTCTTCATCGAATTCTTACTAAAATTGGACTCTCGGTGCACAATGTGGAATGGATCATGGCTTACCTTACCTCGGTAAGTTTTGTCGTTTTGATTAATGGTTTTCCTTCGTACTTCTTTAGGGCTTGCAGGGGATTATGATAGGGTTGCTCCTTATCACCACTTCTCTTCATACTAGTCATGGATGGTTTAAGCTTGAAGATTGGAGAGGCTATACCACTAGATACCTTTAGAGGACTCATGTTGCCTCATAGAGATTCGATATCACATATTTTCTTCGTTGATGATGTTCTCACGTTTGGAATAATCTTGCGATCTCAATGGACTGTATTACATTCAATACTAATGAGACATGGAGCAAAATATGGTCTGGTAGCAAATGGTTGTAAGTCAACCCTTCGTTACTCTAATGGTGATAGGGAGGAGCTTGAATTCATATTTGGGATTTTTGGAGTTGAGATAAAAAAAATGGAGGATGGGTTAACCTACCTAGGATTTAGATTGAAGCTGAATAAATATAGAGTTGGCTAGTGGACTTGGCTTTTGGATAAATTCCATAACATATTGAATATATGGACTCACAGGTGGATCACATTGGGGGGAATATATTCTCTTATTCAGTTAGTTCTACAACAATTATCAATATATTGGACACCTTTGTTTTCTCTTCTAGTGTCTATTGTAAAGAAGATTTAGTCTATTGTGACATGCTTCCTTTGGTCTGGTACTGGTGATATACAAAATTTTCATTTGGTAAATTGGGAAGCGATTACAAAGGATAAGGAGAGTGGTGGTTGGGGTTTATTAGAATTGTGGGTTTTTGGTTGGGCTCTTCTCATTAAATCCCTTTGGTGGGCACTTTATCGCAAGGGACTATGGAAGAATATTATTAAGGTGAAACACATGAAGCGAAAGGTTGTTATGGAATGGTTTAGAAGGGGAGGGATTGGTGTTAGATCAGGCTCTTATATTTGGTTTAGCTTCTACAAATTCAAAAGATGATTTTACATATGCTCTGGTTGTCCTTTGGAAAATGGAACCAAATTCTGATTAGTATAGATTCTATGATAGGTGTTTGCTCCTCTAACTACCTCCTGCAGGGATTAGATAATATTCTTCATGCCAGAGGTATTTCCATTCTGGACTAGGTTATCAGTCAATGGAGAGGCTATTATCCAATTTGGAAGGACGTGATGGAAATTGGCATGTGTGGTGAATATACAATAGCTTGGCAACAATATATTCAGAGTCTATTCCTGGTTCGTCTATGTCAGAATGAGAACGGGGATTCACTTACATGGTACAGGAAATTACAACATGGATTTATGGTGGTCTTGGAAGTATACATGTATATCCTATCCTCATACTACTCCTTGAATAGATCAGGTCAGTTTTAGAAAGTTTGGAAATGGAAAGTGCCCTTTAAGATCATCCTTTTTTTTGGTTAGTCTATCATAATAAGATCCTCACCTGGCACAACCTGTGCAAAAAGATCTTCCAAGGACTAGAATGGTGCCCATTTTGTAGGAAATCACTGGAATCAACTCTTCATAATTTTTTGCAGTGCTCATTGACCTTGCAGATGTGGACTCAATTTTTGTTGGTATTAAAATTTGCCACTTTCTGACAATTCACCACATTGGAACTATGTTCAAATTGTGGGTATGCATCCATGGGAAGCATAATTCTGTACCATTATACATATTTTGGAAGCTCTCGTATGCGAGAAACTTGTGTATCTTTTAGAGGACTCCTACAAATGTTCCCAGGATATGTTCCTATATTTTGGCATGACTTAATACACAGGGGAACCTATGACATATTGTCAAAGCATTGGGATTAATACCGAGTCACACTCAAATACATTTTCCAGCAGGTTTATTTGACAATGTCACTCAGGGAGGCATCTGTGGTTTCCGTGTGTGGCTTAGAATTTTCTCTCAATCACATTATAAAATTTTCCATAGTGGAGGACCTCATACCAACACTAGAGAATAAATCATGACACTTTGGGGACTATTATGGTTTGTTAAGAGACTATAGTGCATCACAACTTCATTTATGGGGATTTAAAGGCTCCCATCGACAAGATCTTGGGCCAAACCAATTTCATGCCCCCTAATCTAAGTTGTTGGTTGGATTGTATATATACCAGGAATCAAACACTGTGGTGTATGGTTTATCAAAATAAGGACTTCATGTTGCTCTGGGAATCCTAAACTATATCTATGTTACGAATGGTACTACTAGGGAGGAAGGCATGTTGCCTCTCTTATAACTAGTTGTTTCATTTTTTTTTGCTATGACTCTTTAGACTGCTTTTCATCTAAGTTGAATCTCTAATAAATGATTTTTTTACGGTTTGTTAAAGTTAAGGGACTATAAAGCTATATATGTTTTTTTTTTTTTTTGCGGGATGGGGACATGTTTCCTAAGTTGTGCATTAATTTTTAGATGTTTGAGATCCCCTCCTATCCTTCAGATATTCCTAATGAGATTCCTTGGGAAGCAAATATCCAATAATGTACGTTACAAAGGTGCACAACTCATTATTCAAATTTGAAGAACTATCTTCAGAGGTTGGAGCTCCCTACAGAGAGTCAGGAAAGATTTAAAATAGTTTTCCACTCTCTAAGTACATTTCTTGATATTTATAGGAACTTTGGGCCAACAACTGATGGATTTATAGATATGATGAGGCATATAAAGGAAATAGTGATGGATCCTGATAAATCGGTTGACGTAAATAGGAGGGTTACAAAAGCACATGCCAAATCTATGTTTAATTTCAAAGAAGAGCTGAAGAGAAAGATGTTAAAGGTGCAATATTTCAAGAACCCTAAAATTTCCCACCATTTGTATGATATATTCCTTGCAGCATATGGAATCACATTTTCCTTATGACAAGTCTCATGAAATCTATGTGCCCATGATGTAGAAATGGATATGGATTTCCCATTCGAATGAACTAAGTTGATTGTACAGTGAAATGGTAACAGTATGTTAAACTCAAAGATTTTAGGAATAGAGATATTGTGGGACACTAGTACTCAATGGTGCGCATTAATCACAACGAGGCATCTTATGACCTATATGATAGTTTTGGAGGCAAGGATATGCCATGCATTTGAAATACTTTCGATGTGAGGAAGCCTCGCCAATGGATGGATCGCTTGAGGGATTGAGAAGCATAGAAGGGGATGCCTTAACTTGGAAGGTGAGTGACTACACAGAGAGGGAGTAATTAGATGGCCCGAGGGACTGAGAAGTAGAGAAGGGAAGGCCAAAAATTAAATTGGGGTTCTTAGTCATGAGCATAACTGATTAGGGTCAGAAGCACATTGGGGGTGTGCCCAGAAACAATGAGTTGAAACTATACAAAGAGGGAATGAAGGAAACAACATAGCAACACTGGAAACTAACAGTCTAAGTTGGTCTGGACATGCCTAAAGAATCCAAATACTACAAAGAGGATTAGTGAAAAAATGGTTGAATTATGAGTTAATGTATATCATAATTTTACGAGATTGTTGAATTCTAACTTGATTTTTATCATATATTGTTTGTTGATTGAAGAAAATTCTTGGAAAATTGTAAATCTTGTAAAAAGTTGAGTCTATAAAGCTCCATGAAATAGTATGTTTGTTTTTCAAGTGTGTTTCATTGAACATCGAGGACGGTGTTCCCCTAAGGGGAAGGGGATTGCAACAACCTAATTGATTATGCCTATGTATGCAATGTAAGTACTTTTAATTGAGGCAGATAGACATGGATTCCATTAACTGGTAAAAGATTACTTGAGGGAATAATTTTTTTAAATATCAATCCTAGTTAGTTGAGTGGGATGACTATGTCATAAATTAACTAGTGGAAAAGGGATAGGGGCAAGTGTACTTTGACTCCCTTAGCAAGTAGGAATAGGAAAAACATTAAAGCAACATGGGATATGTTGTCTAAGAGAAGGGGACTTCTATAACACCATGGAGTAGAGGGGGAAGTTAGTTGTGGAAGAGAACCCAAAGGTTATTCAACCCAGGGATACATGTGCTCTCGGGAAGGATTGAAAAATACACACACAAAAAATACGTAGAAAGAGAAAACCTCTTAGCACACAAAAGCTGCAGAAGAAGCAGAGATAGTGACATTTTAGGACTACTGTAAAAGAGGAAAAAAAGGTAGCAACTGGAGTTATGATTGTTGGGCGTTAGAGAGAGCTATAATCTAGCTGAAGAGCCCTATTGAAACTTTTTGTGCATATGCATTACAAAAGATCAATGAATTTTCCTGAAGATGAAGGCATGGTGGCTTGGTGGTGTTTTGGTTCAACTGTGCACTTGTTGAAGGCTTACCTTTGAAAGCACTCTACCTCAAGCTTTGGCATTTGGCTCGGGGTGATAGTGTTCAGATGGGGTCCCCAAGGGTCAATTTTGGGGAAAAAGCCCAAATTTTTATGTAAGAAGATGTAAAGTCTCTGCAAATTGTGGTCGCGGAGTGTGTAGCTAGTTAAGAGTCAAAAAAGGGTTTTACCATCCTTTATGTAAGCTTGAGTCGGATTTTTGAAGATCCACCCATGGTCTGCGGACCATGGGATTGTATAAATAGGTGTGTCTTAGAGAGTCTAAGGCAAGAAATGGAAGCTAGTCTATGGGTACAAGTGAAGGATTCTAGCACAGAGAAGTAGGCTTAGAGGGGAAAAAGCTCTACAGCTTAGTGTGCAGAGGCCTATAGTAGTATCCACAACTGAGTGCGCGGACCCCTGCAGTTGAGTGCGCAGGAAGTATTGAGTCTGTAAACTTATACTGAAGATCAACAAGAAGATTATTACAAAAATTCCTGTGTTTTATCTCTTTACTTTTGTTATGTATGATTGTGATATATGTTGTGATGAATAATGTATTTATGAAATAATGATGGATTGATGCATGAATTTACTTGATCTGTATTACTATCTGAACGCAATTAATGTTAAGTGATTACGCGAAGATCCGAACACTTTATGTTAAAGTTATTAAACACTTAGGTAGATTTGAGTAAATATTGATCTAGAGGTACGTTAGGGTGTGCGTAAGTAGCTGATTGGCCTATTTAGGGTCTGCGAAATCCAGTTGTAGACCTTCACGAAGGTCTAGTGGTCGATTAAAGGAAGTTACAATGATAAGCCATAAGAGCTTAGAGATCTATGCCAAGGCAGATCTAGGTTGTAGAGGGACATCACACTGATCTTTGGGTGCAGAAACTTGGTTACCTGCATCCCCCCATACTGCTTCAGGTGAGACTTTAGTCCGCGCACCGTAGATTGATGCCTAAAGGGCTAGTAGTGTAGGGATTTGTTTGGCACAACTAAGACTGAACCTGGGTCAGAACCCCCTAAGCCAACAAATGGTTATGTTGCAAGGATCAGGATCTACATAAAGAGATGTGTGATGTCGCATCACTGGAATATGACCAAGAAGGAAATTGAGAAGTGATTGGATAGAAAGATCCACGAATTCGCAGTGCAGGAAAACAAGAATCCACACCTGACAAAAGAACAGTGGTTGGACAGATATTTGTACATAGAAATACATGAAATTTTCTTCTGTACCTTCTCGATTGAACTATACGAGTGGATAGCTAAATTGGCAGATGGCCAAGGGAGGTGGAAGCTTGACGGTCCAATAGTGTGGACTCTAGAATTAGTGTGAAGGTTGGAAGCTTCTGAAGATAAGATCGTACGCGCTACTGACCATTGGCTTGATCGGGTTATAGGAGGATTTTTTACAGAGTTCACGATCGACACCTCAGTCAATTACTGTGAAGCAGAGTGACGTTTCTTCAAAGGACCGCGAGGTAAGTATCAAAGATCTTTTAATACTCGAATTAAGATGTTGTTGTGTGAGAAACGGGTTATGTCACTACCTTGATGTCTGGAGATATGTGAAGTGGGAAGCTCTTTAGGGATAGGGGAAGAACAAGCCCTGAATATAGCTCGTTGATTGAACCTCCTGTGAGTGATGACAAGGGAGAAGCACAGGCGTCACCGCAGAGAACTGTTCAGTTGAAAAGGCAGGGGTTTCCACGAATACCTCATCTGTCCACACCACCTCCGCCTTCACCTCCACAACATACACCTTCGCCCACACCACCACCACCACCTCTGCCAGTCAACATGTCAAATACAATGAAGTTGCTAATTTTCAAGGGCTTGGGAAGTGAGGATCCAGATCAATTTTGGTTTGTTACGAACATTGTGTGGACAACACAACAGATTACAGACGATAATATAAAGAAGGCGTAGTTGGTTACCACTCTGCAGGATCACACACTAAAATGGTACGTTAAGTACTGCATTGATAATCCGTTGGCATCATTAGTAGACACTTAGACCGCTTTGAACAAAGAATTCAGTAAGCCTAAGTCTGCCTCGCAATCGGTAATTGGATTTAAGGAAATCATAATGAGGCCCGTTGAAACGCCATGGGAGCTAGATCAAAGACTTAAGTGAAAGATCCACGAAGCTAATATGAATCTCACAGGTAGTCAGCACCATGATTGGTTTATAGTCGTGCTCCTGCCCCACTTAAGGATTGCTTTATCGCAACAAAAATATAGGAACTCAGGCGGAAGCTCTTGAAATCGTGATGAGATTGCATGAGACACCTATTCAGGACGTGTCTTTGGGAGTTGAACAAATTCACTTGCAGTTGAAAAACCTCAGTTTGGAATTGCAGAGCTTGAAAAAAGAAAAAGAGGCTAGGACAACATTTCACAAAGAAGTCTGGTGCTTCAAGTGTAAGAGCCAGCGACATGATAAAGATCATTTCCCTATCTTCACGAACTACATTACAGGGGGAGGGCCGATGTCCTTGAGACAGGAAGCTCCAGTAGGACTAAGTATGGGGCTCACGCTATGGTGCGCTATTTGTCAAGTAGCTAGAAAACATGTCACAGATAATTGTCATTTGCTGCAAAAGTTTGTACAGACACCACAACAATTGTTCTGCGATTTCTGCAAATCGGTGGGCCATGATGAGCACCACTGTCGAAGCTATGAATTAATGATGGAGAGGATGCCTACATTATTGGGTTATGTTATATTCTTTCCACGACTGGCCTACCTAGTTAATCGGGGAGTTAGAGGGGGGGCAAAGCCCCCCCTTCTTTGCGTTGATTGTGCAGTGGGGGGGTCACAGGGGGGGTAGGAGCCCCATCTGTCCAAGGGGTTTGAGGGGGGTGGGTAGCCCCCCTCTACGGGGTCTAGGACAGGGCCCCAAGGAAAATTTGTTTGGACCCTATATTAGGTGGGGCGAACCTACCTATGGTTTTGTGCATGGTTTTCACACATGGTTTTAGGTGCGATGGTTTTTGGTCCATGGTATTGGATGCTTCGGCATGTATAAATATGTATTGTAACATTGAAAGGAACATAATGAAAAATCAATCTGGTAGTCCCGGTTTTGGGATCCAGGGGAAAATCTCTGTGTATATATGTTATGCTCTCGCATTGTTTATTTTATGTGTTTTACAATTTGTATTCAGGTAATTTCTGTACGGGGTTAAAACCTACATTTGGTATCAGAGTTGTTTTGGCTTCAAGGGTATGCCTTTGTTGCTAAGGGGTTTCGCTCGGGCCTGTGGTAGACCCTGTTCAGTGGGAGATCTGCGAGATCAATTCTGGTGGTGAAAGAAGATGGCGAGCAGTGGAAAGATAGAGATCGAGAAATTTAATGGTCAGAGTTTTGAGTTATGGAAACTCAAGATGGAGGTTCTATTGGTAGATAATGATCATTGGATCACGGTAGATCCGGGTACTCAACCAATGGGAGTCTTCGATGAAGAATGGAAGAAGTTGGATTGGAAGGCAAAGAGCACAATACGATTGTGTGTCTCAGATTCAATATTGCTGAATGTATTAGGGGAAGCTACGACTAAGGCTTTGTGGGTCAATTTAGGGACTTTATACCAATCTAAGTCTCTGGTGAATAAACTGTTCCTACGAAAAAAGCTGTATAACCTAAGGATGAAATATGGAGACTCGGTGACAGAGCATCTGAACACATTTAATACTATGGTAAGTAAGTTATTATCTGTTGATATTAAAATTTCAGATGAAGATAAGTGCATCAGTTTGTTGTGTTCTCTACCAGTTTCATGGGATAGTCTGGTTGTTGCAATAGGTAGCAATGCAACTGCCTTGCAGTTTGATGAAATAGTCTCATCCTTGCTGACAGAGGAGATGAGATGGAAAAATATGGAGAGCCAGAATGGTGATGCCTTGTCTGTACGAGGACGGTCCCAGAACAGAAACAAAAATAAGTCATCGAGTGGGAGATCTAAATCCAGAGGGAGATATAAATCTCCAGGAAAACATGTAAAGGTGTGCTGGAAATGTGGAAAGGAAGGGCACTACAAAAGGGACTGTAAATCTAAAGCTCCTAACAAAAGAAAGGGATCTGATGATTCTCCTTCTGCAGAGGAAAAAACCACCTCAGATGAAGGCGGGGATGTATACTTGGATTCTTCAATTATAGATGTAGATCATGAGGCATGGTTGATTGACGCAGGTGCATCCTTTCACTTCACTCCCCATAGAGAGTGGTTCTGCGAGTATGAGAAATATGATGGTGGTGATGTCTTCTTAGGGGACGATAGGAAGGCTAGAATCATTGGTCGTAGAAAATTAAAGTTGAAGTTGCAAGGTGGAAGGGCTAGAACACTTCCGGGTGTTCTGCATATTCCTGTATTCGCCAAAAATCTAATTTCTGTAAGCAAGCTGGGTGATGCATGCGTAAAAACAGTTTTCGAGAAAGATACATGCAAGATGACCTTCAGGGAGCACTTGTATTGATGCGGGGAGTTCGGATTAGAACTCTGTACAAGCTGCAAGGTAGCACTATTATTGATGGGTGCAACAGTTCTGTGGTTCATGAAAGTGGAGCAGAAAATCTAGTGGTCTCTGGAGAAAAGATCATGCCATGGCATCAAAGGCTTGGACATATTGGAGAGAAGGGCCTTCAAATACTTCATGATAAATGTATGGTAGAGGGTATGACTAATAGCTCTCTGGATTTTGATTTCTGTGAAAATTGTGTTTATGTGAAGCAAAATCGGGTGAGTTTCCCCTCTAATGGTAAGAGGGCGAAACAAATATTAGAGCTTGTGCACAGTGAATGTATCATTTATAGATGACTTCTCAAGGAATACATGGATATATTTCTTCAAGAATAAATCTAAAGTCTTTGGCAAGTTTAAAGAATTTAAGGCTTGGGTGGAAAACCATACAGAGAAGAAGATAAAGGTGTTGAAGATAGATAATGGTCGAGAGTTTTGCAGCAAGGAATTTGAAAAATTATGTAAGAAGTGTGGTATAGCATGACAAAAGATTACTCCATACACACCTGAGCAAAATGGAGTTGCAGAAAGAATGAAAAAGACGTTGATGGCAAGGGAAAGAAGCATGCTCAGTGGTGTTGGGTTAGGACAGGAATTCTGGGCAGAGGCAGTGGAGACGGCATGTTACCTGGTTAACATATCACCTTCATTGGCATTGGAGGACAAGACTCCACAATAGGTATGTAATGGTAAGAAACCCTCTCTTTCACATCTGAGGGTATTTGGATGTTATGCATATGTACATGTTCCAAAGGAGAAAAGAACAAAATTGGATAGTAAATCTCAAAAGTGCATATTTATTGGGTATAAGGATGGTTTAATGGGTTATAAGCTTTGGAACCCAGTAACAAGGAAGGTTGTGTACAACCGAGATGTGGTGTTTAGAGAGGTGAAAAGTGTTATTAAACATGAAGTCCCATCAAAGGAAACTGAGAACAGAGGGTTTGAGCTAAAGGAGGAATAATTCGACTCTATGGCAGAAGAGGAATCAGAAGATGAAGAGCCACAAACTCTGGTTGTGAGAAGATCAATTTGAGAAAGAAGGTAGCCAGAAAGGTATAGTCCATCTTCTTTCTGTTTAAATTTATCTTTATCTATTACTGATGATGATCCCATAACTGTGAAGGAAGCACTAGATTCAGAGGATGGAAAACTTTGAAAGAGGCCATGGTTGATGAAATGGCATCTTTGCACAAAATTGAGGCTTGGGATCCGCTAGAGTTGCCGATTGGAAGGAAACCTTTGGCAGCAAATGGGTGTTCAAGAAGAAGACAAATGTAGAAGGAAAGGTGGAGAAATACAAAGCTCAGTTGGTAGCAAAAGGTTATTCCCAGGTGCTGGGAATTGATTTTGGTGATATTTTTTCTCCTGTTGCCAAGGTATCTTCTATTATATTACTTTTATTTGTTGCTGCTGCTTTTGATTTTGAGGTAGAACAGATGGATGTGAAGATAACATTTCTCCACGGGATCTGGAAGAGGAGATCTACATGAAGCAACCTGAAGGCTTTACGGTGAACGGTAAGACAAAACTGGTATGCAAGTTAAAGAAGTCTCTGTATGGGCTAAAACAGTCACCAAGGATGTGGTATCAGAAATTTGATACATTTATACGGGGACTTGGCTTCACCAAAAGCAAAGCAGATAACTGTGTGTATTTTAAATTAATTGGTGACCATGTTATTTATCTGGTCTTGTATGTGGATGACATGTTGCTGGTTGCAAATGACAAAGAAATTATCCAGGATTTGAAAACCCAATTGTCCTCCAAATTCGACATGAAAGATCTCGGTGCTGCAAGCTATATTTTGGGCATGGAAATTAAAAGAGATCAGGCAAAGAGGAAGCTTTGGTTAAAACAGAGGAAGTATGTCAAGACAATATTGTAGAGGTTTAATATGCAGGATAGTAAACCGATGAAGGTTCCTATTCCTGTAGGTGTAAATTTATCTGCTTAACAGTGTCCCAAGACACAAGAAGAGGAAGAGGACATGTCCCGTGTTCCATATGCAAGTGTAGTCGGTAGTCTGATGTATGCAATGGTCTGTACTAGACCAGACATTTCACATGCAGTGGGAGCATTGATTAGGTTTATGTCAAAACCAAGGAAGGAGCATTGGACAACAGTGAAGCGGGATTTTAGGTATTTGCGTGACACTAGTGATTATGGTTTGTGCTACCAAGGAAGACCAGGATTGGACAAAGTTTTGGATATTTGTGGCTTTTTTGATGCAGACTGGGCTAGAGATTTGGATCAAAGAAGATCTACAAGTGGGTATGTGTTTAGCCTATTTGGAGGTGCAGTCAGTTGGATGAGTAAGAAACAATCTGTAGTGGCACTATCAATTATAGAGGAAGAATACATGGCAGCCACTCATGCAAGCAAGGAAGAAGTTTGGTTGCAAAGATGTGTTCAAGTATGGGTTAGAACAGGGAGCTATAAGGATAGATTGTGACAGCCAAAGAGCAATTTTCTTGGAAAATAACCCTGCTTACCATTCAAAGACAGAGCACATTGATGTTCAGTATCACTTTGTGAGGGATATGATAGAAGACAAAAAGGTGTTGCTGGTAAAGGTGGACACTTTGAAGAATACTGCAGATGCATTGACAAAATCTGTGAGCTTTGAGAAGTTCTCTTGGTGTAGAGAAACAATGGGCGTTGCAGGTTGGATAAATGACTAAGCTCTCTTGTGGCCCTCTGTGGAAAGAAAACAACAAGTGGGAGAATGTTGGGTTGTGTTATATTCTTTCCACGACTAGCCTACCTAGTTAACCAGGGGATTAGAGGGGGGTGGGTAGCCACCCTCTATAGGGTTCAGGGCAGTGCATTGAGGAAATTTTTTTTGGACCCTATATTAGGTGGGGCGAACCTACCTATGGTTTTGTGCATGGTTTTCACACATGGTTTTGGGTGCGATGGTTTTCGGTCCATGGTATTGGATGCTTCGGCATGTATAAATATGTATTGTAACATTGAAAGGAACATAATGAAAAATCAATCTGGTAGTCCCGGTTTTGGGATCCAGGGGAAAATATCTGTGTATATGTGTTTTATGTGTGATGCTCTCACATTGTTTATTTTTTGTGTTTTAGAATTTATGCAGGTAATTTCTGTACGAGGTTAAAACCTACATATACGTATCGGGTGCAAGTGGAAACTCAGCCTCCAGATCAGGGCACTGGGGGAGCGCGCAGAGGATATCAAGGACACGGATGAGGGCGAGGAGGAGGAGGACCTGGTAGGGGTATTGGGTAGGTCATTTTCTACAATTGTAGAATGTTAGGACACTATGCGCGGGATTGTATGAATCAGACACACCCGTCATGTCAATACACACTCAGTTTGACCACACAATCAAAGAATGTCTTGTGCTGATGGCCAAGATGCAAGAGAAGAAGTCGCAGCCTCAACATCCTACCCAAAACTTACAAATAATGAGGGTTGAGCCCACGAAGAGGACCTGAATTTGAATATCGTGCTGCAAAGTGGGATCACAACTAGTGACGATAAGGGAAAACAGCTTGAAGAAGGTGGATGGGTGCGCAAGGCCCCGAAAAAGGAAACTGGTTTCGATCTGGATTGTGTGAAGGAAACATTCATGGGAGCAAAGAAAAGCTTCGTTGAAACCTCTACCTCAGGGAGTCAGTGAAAACTGCCAGGCACCAGCGTGCCTAGAGAGGTTGACCCCTCTGTGCTTACCACCTTCTTGAAGACTTGTATGAAACTACTGCATGATAGCAAGGCTGTGAAAGGGCTACAGGAATCGATAAACAAGTGTGTTGGTAAGGATAATGCTCTTGATGGACCCCACATAGTCAAAAATATTGGTAAGCATAAGGCGAGAACAGGGCGCGAGATGAGGCTTACAACAAAAATAGGAGACTATGAGATGGACTAAGTTATTTTGGATTTGGGGTTTGATGCAAACATATTGCATAAACAGACCTGGGAGAGAATGGGGAGACCTATGCTGTAGTGGTCACTAATTCAACTAAGGATGGAAAACCAACAAAAGATTATCCCTATGGGATGATTGCAGGGAGTTACCCTAGATATAGAAGGTGTGAGTGCGTTGGATGATTTTGAAGTGATAGAAATTGTTGATGACAACAATCCATACCTCACACTCCTTCGAATAGATTGGGTTATTGATATGAATGGGATCATCAACTTGAAGAAGCGGACAATGTCATTGGAAAGAAAATTGCTCTGCGTTGTAGGACCATTGGACCTTGCAGAAGGACCGCGCTATGCCGAACCGATATGCAACTATGAGGAAAGTGATGATGATTTGGATCAAATCTACAAAACTACGGTGTGAGACCAAGATTAGGTTAACCCAACGGCTGATGGACGGATTGCATGGGACCACGAAATTTCCTGTACCCCGGTTTTAGATGAAGAGTTGGAACATTCGCAAAACAGGTTGCATGAAGTATCCACACTGCGCTGCAACACGATGACCAAATCGTTGATCTGTGTGTCATCGGAGGTAAGAAATTTACCTTATTACGATGGTTTAACTGACTTAGATAAGTTTTTGGATGCTTTTGAAAGAGAAGTTCTAGAGGATCACTGCTTTCAGGCGGTGGATTTGGCACTGCACGCTACACCTGCTTGGTGGTGGGGTATGCACAAAGACAACTTTGATGAGTGGCATGAGTATAGGAGGATGACGAGGATGCAATTTGGTCGTCTTAAAGTACGGTTAATTGAGAAATATGATGGGAGGAATGATCCGTGTGATCTTTTGGCAAATGGACTAAAGTGTATGGAACGGATCCGCAGCTAGAATGTGTGCAATTATTCTATCACACTCTGGATATAACCCCTATGAATTGGTATTTTGAAACAGATCTCCACCATGACACCATAGAGTGAAAGCATTGATGAGGTGCTACAGGAGGTTAAGGAAACGATCTTCCAATTTTTGGAGGATCCTTTGGAATTGGTTCAATTGGATTGGAGCACCCAGCTGCGCCATGCACTGGAATGCTATAACATGACCACTGAAGGGGAGGATGAGGATCCATAGAATATCAATATCCTAGAAATAGAAGGCCGCTGTGAGATCGAAGGTCTACAGATAGAGAACCTGGATATCATCGTGCCGCTTAAGACTAGGCAGATAAACATTGGTACTGAAGTGGAGCCCAAGTTTGTGAAGATCAGAGATAATTGGGATGATGCCACAATGGATAAAGTTGCTGAATTACTTCGTGAGTATCAGGACTTGTTTCCTACAAAATTTTTGGACTTAAAAGGAATCATAGGCGATTTGGGAGTGATGAAAATAACTTTGAAACCGGACGCGAAGCCCGTTAAGCAAAGGCCATATCACCTTAATCCCAAATACAAGAAAAAGGTCCCCTTGGAATTGGACAAGATGCTTGAGGCAGGCATTATTGAACCAATGGAGGAATATGACTAGGTGAGCCCAATGGTAGTTTAGGAAAAGGAGAAGAAGGGAGATATAAGGATTTGTGTAGATCTAAGAAATATTAACAATGCCTGTGTCCATGATCCTTTCGCAACACCATTTACTAATGAGGTACTGGACAATGTTGGAGGGTAGGAGGACTACTCATTTACTGATGGGCTCTCTGGATACCATCAGATCAAGATCACGCAAGAATATAGGAGTAAAACAACCTTTGCGATGGAATGGGGGTGTTTCCAGTATATGGTGATGCCATTCGGACTCAAGAATGCGCTGACGATATTCTCTCGCGTAGTCATTGCGACATTCAAAGAGTTTATTCACAAACTCTTGGAGGTATATTTTGATGACTCGAGAGTGTTTGGGCTAGTAAAGCATCATGTAGCCAGTATGCGCTTAGTGTTGGATATGTGCCGAAGGTATCAGATTGCACTAAACGTGAAGAAGTGCTTGTTTTGTGTCCCCTTTAGGATTTTTCTAGGTCATGTGGTATGCAAGCATGGACTAATGGTGGACCCTGCCAAGATCGTGGTAATAATCAATTTGGAAGCCTCAAGAAGTGTCAAACAGTTACGCGCAACACTAGGCCATACTGGATACTATCAAAAGTTCATCAAGGCTTATGCTTAGATTACTATGCCTATGGAGAAGCTACTGAAGAAGGAAACTACATTTTGTTGGGATGAAGAATGTCAGCGTGGTCTGGATGTCTTGAAGGAAAAGATGGTCACCGCCCCGATCTTGGTCTTCCTGGATTGGAAGAACGAATTCCATGTGCATGTTGATGCCTTATGTATTGTGTTGGGAATAGTGTTGACATCGGCTGGTGAAGGAGAAATGGATCACCCTATAGCATTTTCAAGCAGAAAGTTATCAAAGGTCGAGAAGAACTACTTAATGACAGAGCACGAGGGATTGGCTATGGTGTACAGGCTCCAAAAGTTTAGGCACTATCTTTTGGGTGGACATTTCAAGATGTACACAGACCACTCTGCTTTGAAGTACCTAGTCAATAAGCCTATGTTGTGGGGGAAGACATGAATATGGCTGTTGTTGTTTCAAGAATACGACTTTGAGGTAATTGTCAAACCAAGAAGGTTGAATTCAAGACCTTATCATTTTTCGCGAATTGAAATGGGGGAGGAGCCTACTAATTTGGAGGAAGGGCTACCTGACACACAACTCTTTGCAGTGCATGTAGCAGACAACCACTTTGCAGATATTATCCACCTTTTGACCACATGGATAGCTCGAGAAGGCTACACCAGTCAACAGAAGAAAGAATTGGTAGTACATGCGACTGATTTCTATGTGATTGCCAGAAATTTGTATAAGATGGGATCAGACAAGATACTCCGATGATACGTGCCTTGTTTTGAATGAAGTAGCATCCTCTCTGAAGCTCATGGAGGAGCTGTGATAGGAAATTATGTAGGAAAGGCAACGACACAGAAGATTTTGCATGTCGGATTGTGGTGGCCTACGTTGCTTAAAGATTCTAAAGCATATTATAGGGCATGCGTGTCAAAGGACGGGTAGGCCATCACGAAGGGATGAGATACCTCTGAATCCTCAGGTGTCATTGAATCCATTCAAGAAATGGGCAATCAACTTTGTGGGACCGATTCAACCCCCAGGCAAAAAAATAGGTGCGCTTTATATCATCACCGTGACAGAGTATCTGACTAGAGGGGCGGAGGACAGCCTGTAAAGGACTATACAAGGGCAACAACAACGAAGTTCTTGTTTGAATATGTCTTAACCAAGTTTGGTTGCCCAAAGGTATTTATGAGTGATCACGGTACGCACTTCCTCAATGAAACAATTAGCACACTGACATAAGAGTTCTAGGTGTACCATCAAAAAAGTACACCATATCACCCCCAGGCTAATGGAATAGTGGAGGCCTTCAATAAGATACTATAGAATGCACTGACAAAGATTTTCAATGCGCAACGGATTGATTGGGATGTGTGCGTACCAACATTATTACGGGCGTACAAGACTACTTGCAAAAAACTAACAGGTCAGACACCTTTCCGGTTGTTCTATGGTGTAGAAGTTGTGATGCCTATGGAATATATTGTGCCTAGTCTACGCATAGCAGCCTTCACAGGGATTATGGACCGTGGAGCCTTGGAAGAACGACTTGCACAGTTGATGGAGCTCGAAGAGGACAGATTCTTGACCCGATTTCACTAACAAGTACAAAAGGAACGTGAAAAGGCATGGCACGATCGACACATCAAGTTGCGCACATTCAAGGTAAATGACTTGGCTTTATTATATGATAGTATGTTCGCTAAATTTACAGGAAAGTTTTAGATACACTGGTTGGGGCCTTATGACATCAAAGGAATTGTAGATGGGGGAGTGGTTTAGCTTGCAAAGCTGAATGGAGAACCTTTCCCGGGAAAAGTGAATGGGAGCCGGTTGAAGCCATATGCAGGAGATCTAGCTCAATGACTACATGATGGTAGCATAGTCCTAGTACTCCATGGATTTGCAAGGGAGCATGAGACTATAAATTACACTGCCCGGTTTTGGGAGCTACGCGATAGAGGGGTTGCGCGAAAAAGGGTGATGTCACAGTACCAGAAGCAGCACAAAGGGAGCTGTGCTATGGAGGGAGATACCACGCAACACAGCCAAAAAATGACCGTTAGGGTCACTGTTCATGATTTGACAGCTAGGAGACGGTTAAGAGGAGCTGGGGGGTGGCATTTAAGGCTGAAATCTTTGGATATCTGTCGCCAATTCAACATTAATGGATGGATTTTGGGGGGAACGGTCAAATTTGAATTCAAAATCTCCTATAAATTACGTGTGGCCATCCAGCAGAGAACACTTTGCATCCTTAGAATTTTTGTGCTATGTTGTCTATCACTTATGAATCACAAATTTTTCGAGGATTTGGTCGCAAGCTCTATGTTTGATAATCTACTCGAGGACACCCAAAAATTTATTCGCAACACTATGTTAGGACTAGGAGAGACTGCAAGCACCGGAGGAACTGTTGCCTCCGAATGAGCGGCTCTAGAAGTTGTCAGCATGGAGGCCCCAACTCTTATGCCTACAATTCCAAGGTCGCCTAGGCTGAAGCCTACACCAGCGCGCAAGACTCGTAAGCCGAAGAAAGACAAGCGAAAAAGGCCGGTGGATGCTTGAGTCGCCTAGAAATCACTTTGTTACCCAGGCACAGAAGAAGGACAAGCAGCCTGAGAAGGTTGTAGATTTGGAGGCCGAAGAGGGCATTGAAGATATAGACGTTGAGAGCATGGAGCCGATCTCCAAGTTACCGGAGTATATCCCTCTGCGCAAAGGAAAGGTGAAGGTCACCAAGTACCTAGATGGGGAGAAATTCTGCATTCACACACCCTTGTTGCCAGAAAATATAACCTTTGAAGGTCCGCGCCTGGTGAGGGTTTCCATTTTAAAGATGGAGGATTGTTACTTAGCTGACCATGAGAGGTTCCCCACCTCACGACGGAGAATTACATGAAATGGGTGTATTACAAAGAATCTGGTGTCACTACGTTGGAGCTAGTTGAGTGGATTCACAGAGTAAGTCAATTCGGGTTGTTGAACCTGCTGTGGGTGCCCCACTATCATCGCTTCAACATCAATATCACCTATATAAAGCAATTGCTTACTTTGGTACATGATGGGTGTTTATGGCTTGGCGTGCCTATCCCTATCACAGACATGCTCGTTCACAGAATCACGCTCCTTCCGCATGAAGGCTTGAATCCGGCCAAGGAGTTTGGTGGAAAAACAAGTGAGCCCAACTTGGCAGAGAATATGAAGGCGAAATTTGAGCTTATCAAGAAGTGCGCGGGTACTCCATAACATCCATCAACAACCCCACGGTCAAAATTGCGATGCAAATACTAGTTGTTAAGGTCATGATGAAGTGCCACGCGGATGAGATTCTGACGCCCTTGATCTCGTTAGCTGCACAATGCGTGGAGGACGTGTAGTCTAACTGGTTGCGCTATCTATGTAGCAAGTTCCTTGCGAATTGTCGCAAGTCTCAAGACGAGAGAAAGACCTTCCACTTCACGTGGTTGATACTCTTTATTGTGCTGGTTTCTTGGTAGCAGCCGAAGGACAGTCAGTTCCCCCCATTGGAGGCAGGTTTGCCAGAAGCTGCACAGTTTTCCTCCATCTGGGCCATGAAGGACCCCGCGTGGGTCACAGAAACAAAAATTTTCTGGGTTTTGATGGAGTCAAGCATTCGCATGGCCATCATCCAACGCCCCACAGTTGTCCTCGACTGTGTATGAGAAATTGTCAGAGTAGGCAGAGTTCGAGGCAGACTTCCACAACGTGTATATCAAGGCGTGGAAGGATCCAGAGCAGAAGTGGTTCGATTTGCCTTATCTTCCCACTGATGATGCGATTCAGGAAGTCATCAAGTGGTGGCCAGCAGATTGGCACTCTCTGTCTAACCTAGCTGTGGGTACCAGTGAGGGTGCAGGGAGTTTTATAAAGAAGAAGAAGGAGGAGGCAGCGAAATAGGCGGTCCAAAAGTTGGTTGTGTAGCGAAGGAAGGAGGCCGAGGAGAAGGCCTAATTAGAAAAAGAGCGCGTTGCAAAGCAGTAGGCTGAACAAGAGCAATGCGACTCCGAGCAAAGAGATAAATCCCCTTTGCCCTAGACCGAGGAAGAAGAGAAGTCAGCGTAGGGCGGTGGTGGTGATGAAGGACAGAGCACTCCATTCTGGGTCAAGAGGTACAGAGAACAGCAAAAGGAGGGGCCTCGAAAGAAGTCAAAGGTGACTAAGCCACCGTTGGATCCCATTACACAGACAGAGGATGACCTCGACGAGATCGGGGGACAAAGTGCATGACACCATCGCTGAACTATTGCAGTGATTTGAACAATGACACCTACTATCACTAGGTACTATTCAGAAGGATCTGCATGAGCTGCAGATCCAGATCAGCGTGATACAGCTGGGAGAAGGTCAGGTGGGTGCTGCATAGACGAGCCTGGCTTGAGGGACAAGTTAGGTTGCATAACCTATCAGGTCAGTGGACCTCAGGACAGTCGCACTACCAGAAGGGTCCCTGAGCGCGAACTTGGCCAATGACAAGGTCATCGTAAGCACTCTGAAGAATTTCAGCCTCAACATTGCAGCCCTCCCTAACGAATATCTTCATGCGTTGCAGACTAGTGTGACAACAGAATTGAGAGTGCGGGAGCAGTGTGCCTCGAATTTAATAAGTGAGTACAGGGTGAACAATGAGAAAATGTTCGCTGAGAAGACAAAGGCCCTGAAGGAAAACGAAACAATCCAGGCACAGAGCACCTAACTGGAGGCCGTAGTTGTAGAGGCATGCAGGATAGTTTCGGAGTTGCACATACCTGAGGAGGCACCGCTTGAGGCCAAGGTCCAGAAACTTGCTGTGGGCATCCGTGATGCTAAGGCAGAGGTGGCCAAAGTTCAATTTGAACTTAATATGAAGATAAAAAAACTAGAGCTTAAGTCACACCCTTCGACTCCACTAGAAGTTAGGGAACAACACAAAGCTCCTGTCAGGGAAGGAATAGCTATTGAGGATGACATGGTCGTTGATTGTACAACTTTGCTTGAACATGCCATTGAAGTGGTGACGATCTTGCAGGAGGATTCCACCATGCAGATATTGAGTACCAAGATCTGTGAGCTCCAGCAATAGTACAACGAAGTAAGGGTGACGGTGCTCACCATTTCTACAGTGTAGCACCTTGCCAAGTTGCAAGAGGAAAAGTAGCTCCTTGCACAACTGGAAGCAACTATTGGAGCAAGTAAAGAAGGCAACCACGTAGAGCGCAACTAATGTAGCAATTGTACAGGTATAGCTGTGGGATCTTCGCAGTAAGATCACCACGCCAACCGAGTGGCTTGAGGGTGATTCATGACCTTTGTGTTGGGGGCCTGTTGGGATGGGGTCCCCTGGGTCAGTTTTGGGGCAAAAGACCAAGTTTTGATCTAAAAAGATGTAAAGTCTCCACAAATTGTGGTCATGGAGCGCGTAGCTAGTTAAGAGTCAAAAAGGGGTTTTACCCTCCTTTATGTAAGCTTGAGTCGGCTTTTTGAAGATCTACCCATGGTTCGCAGACCATGGGATTGTATAAATAGGTGTGTCTTAGAGAGTCTAAGGCAAGAAATGGAAGTTAGTCTATGGGTACGAGCGAAGGAGTCTAGCGTAGAGAAGTAGTCTTAGAGGGGAAAAGGCTCTGTAACTGAGTGTGCGGAGGCCTAGAGTAGTGTCCGCAGCTGAGTGCATGGACCCCTGCAGCTGAGTGCACAGGAAGTACTAAGTCTGTAAACCTATGTTGAAGATCAATAAAGAAGATTGTTACAGAAATTCTTGTGTTTTATATATTTACTTCTATTATGTATGATTGCAATATATGTTGTGATGAATGATGTCTTTATGAAATAAATATGTATTGATGTGTGACTTTACTTGATCTGTATTACTATCGGAACATAATTAATGTTAAGTGATTATGTGAAGATCCTAACACTTTCTGTTAAAGTTATTAAACACCTACGTAGACCTGATTAAATACTAATTTGGGGTACACTAGGGTGTGTGTAAGTAACTGATTGGTATGTTCAGGATCTGCAAAAACCAGTCATAGACCTCCACAGACGTCTAGAGGTTAAAGTAAAGAAAGTTATAGCGATAAGCCATAATAGCTTAGAGATCTGTGCGAAGGCAGATCTAGGTCGTAGAAGGACATCACACTGATCTCTGGGTGTGGAAACTTGGTTCCAGCATCCCCCATATTGCTTCGGGTGAGACTTCACTCCGCGCACCGCCGATTGATGCCTAAAGGGCCAATAGTGTAGGGATTTTTTTGGCGCAACTAACTCTGAACCTATGTCAAGAACCCCTAAGCCAACAAATAGCTACAAGTAATAGTGTTTGAGCTTATCTATAGTTGGGTAGAGTGTCATTGTGCTTAACTTAGTTGCCAATAGATCTTGAGATAAGTGTTTCTCATGTTCTTTATGTACAATGAAAATATGTTTGCATCTATAATTTGAAATGTCTCCATTGTTTTGAAAGGTATGATATGCGATTGTAGTATTTACTCAGTTTCCTGATATGTTTGATTGGCATTACGCTTGGAATGTGTTGGATTCAATGTGGTAGATTCATATTATAGAGATTATTACAATTAGGTTGCTTGGCTTGGAGAATGCTCCAGTGGTGTCGCGTACATTGTCTATTTTATGGAAACTAACATTATAGTCTTTTAACACTTACAGTGATATAAACATGATTTTATTGCAAGCTCTTGCTAGCTCTAATCTATAAATTTGAGTAGGAATAATGGAAAGTCCTTAATCCCAAGATATGTTGGTCACCCTATCTTGTATGGTTGATTTTCCAAGAGAAGTATGTTATGAATTAGGATCTACATTCCATCCTTCTCAAGGTCTAGGTGTATCTAAATCGGTATAAGTCTTGTTAACTAGGGTTTGTCTTTCCTAGACTAGACAAGGAAAGGGTTAAATGCATTCCTTACTATTATGTTCTTATTGGATTTTTGATTGATGTTGCACTTTTTCATGACCGGTTTATGGTTTTCTGTGTTATAAGGAAAGGTTGTTGTGATAAATGTCAGTATGTATTGTGATATTGCATTGGTGATTCCAGGCAAGAAATTCAAATTCAATTACCTATCCCAATGTTGACTATAAGAAGAATAGTTAATCCTCTTAATCTTGTAAGCTTTAAATTTCCAAAGCATGTCTCCTTAGCACCATGGCCTTACACGTAGTGCCATCATATAAGGAATTACATACATATTCCTGACTTAATTTTGTTGTATGAGGAATGGTTGTATCCACGAGCTTGAAGGCTTTAGAGTTCTGCATAATGGTCTTGGATGTATGTTTGGAATTCATTCCTTTCATGTAGGTATTGCTGATGTGAATACATCCATGTGAGTGCAGGGAAGACATGCTAAAAGGACTGCATGTCTTGGACACTTATTCCTTTGTATGATTGTTGCAAAATTGATTGAAATTCTCTATGTGTTATATGGGTATGGGACATAGTGAGTTTTTTACTCATGGGGTTAAATCAATCTCTTTATGTGCTTGATAAATTAATCGGGTTAGTGATTATCTTGTGTTGAAGACAACATGGTGCACATGATGTGTGCATGATTTTCAATGATATGGATGTGTGCTTAAGTTGCTAATGAGGAGAATGGTTGAGCCTCATGAGCCTAGTAAGGAGCACTAATGTACTTACTTTAACCTAGAATGGTGGCAATCCAAGTGGTGGATCCTTTATAAAACCAATAGGTTCAAGATTGCATGATGAAATTATCACTCAGTCGGGTTATGCAAGATACACGGAGAATGGGAGAATACCATTAAGAAAAACCACCAGATTTCAGAATAAGTATGTCACTATGGCCCACATTTTGGGCAAAATCAGCACGATCGAGCCATGGTTAAAATCATTTGTGGATGGTCCATAAGACAAAGCAGACAAAAGTCTTATCTACTTTCCTTAGCCTTTTTACCTTATCCATGGTCAGAACGTGATTTATTAGGCTGAGTAAGGGTTGGCTTCAAGGCCAGATCGCTAGCCCATATGACCCTAAGGCATAACTAAGCACAATCCCAACTCATGAATGGTTAGGATTTTGTGTGAGAGATCAATGATTGACGAAGAATTTGGGGTGACGTAAGCCCATAGGTCATGCCCTAGAAGCTCACAAATAGTCATACAAATGGTAATACCCAACCTAATAAGGACCTGGAAGACGTGGTAGTTGACGTACGTCTTCGGCCCTAGAGAGGCGCAAAGGTAGCATGCGTGATGGTTGTAAGTAGATCATCACATGACGTAGAGGGGAAACTTCCAGTTCCCTAGAAACTCTCTCCCAGAAGGTTCAACAGAGTGCAACAGTGAGGTAAGTCGGGATGACTCATCATTAGGAGAATGTGGTAGGAGGGTCCACCCGAGCATTGGGGAGTGAGGGAGCAACCACTGAGTAGAGCAAGGCCCACATAACCAATCACAACACACACATTTCCGGAGCAAATCGTAAAGGGATAAAGTTTTAAGAGTCAGGGTAAAAAATCCACGTGATGAGAAAGTCATTGACAAGAGATGACCTGGTCAAGAAATATCACTGTTACCTGGTCAAGAAATATAGGTGTTGGATGTTCTGCTCTAACTATTTAATATGCAAGCTAGATCTGATTCTTCAACTTGTCCTGACGATGAACCACACTGGTTAGTTCGAAACGCGTCGACAAATGCTCTATCATGTGATTTACGCCGAAATACTTGTCTCATAATATGAGATGACCTATCCAATATGTGTGTGTGTGTGTGTGGGTGGTGAGCATGAAAGGTTAGGTGGTCTGAATTACATATATATTCGTATTGATAGGCAAGACCCGATCCATGAGCGGGTCAACATACAATAAACAATTTCCCAGTGGCGTCGGGAGGCTAGCCAATTGGGAATAGCCATGTGGCCAAGCCGATGAGGTGGCAATTTAATTGCCAAGACTTCAATGGTCACATCCCATGATCTGAAGGTCAGATTGAGATAAATTTTTATATCACCGAAATTGTCTAGACGAGATGAATGCAATGGTAATGTCAAACTATGGTTTTGAGTAAGTTGAATAGATCAAAATTTTTAGATCCCATTTCCATCACAACACCTTAGATCTTGGGTTAGCATAGTAATCATCTCTTCTTAATGAGTGCTATGGTAATGATTGGGAGGGGGTTTTATTATGGACACTGTCGAAATAAAAAAGACACAATACCATGTAAAACTCTGTAAAAAAGAGAAGATACAATACCCTTGAAAGTAACTTTGTGGCAAAGTGAATATCACCAAGTTCAAAGGAAACCCATAAAGCAGGGAGGAAACCTCCCATAAATCATTACCCATGAAAATGACTTCCCTAACAAAGATCAATATTTAAGTAATTAAAAGTTTATTTATTTATTTTAATTTAAAATAATATTAATAATAATAATTTATATATTAAAAGTAGGATTTAAATAAAATAAATTAATTGTTTAATTAACAAACAATTATATTATTAACCATTAATGTAATTATAAAAAAATATGGAAAATTAATAAAAACAATAAACAAGCCCCTAAATTTTCATTTATTATAAAAAGCAAAATTAATAAACACAATAAACAAACCCTTACATGAAAACATTCAATATAAAAACAAACCCTTAAATGAAAACATTCAATATAAAATATAAAAAGCTTTTTCACAATTGAATCAATGAGAATCTCATTTAAAGACAGTTATTTTTTAATGAAATTTTATTGAAACTAAATTGTCTTTTTCAAGATAATTCTCGAGGTAATTCACGTTACAGATTGTTTAGACGACATTCTCAAATAATATTACATAATATCCCGTGCACGGGAGGGTTATTGTTGATAAATTTTGACAATTCCAACGAACTTTGCTAAAGATTTCCAAGATAATGGTCGATCTAACATTTTTAAAGCGCTGTAAAGACGCGTCTGTCATTCCCTATTTTGCTAAGATCAATCATCGTCTTAATTCACCTAAAAATAATCTCATTTTCTTCAAAGTTGAGATTCGCATGGTGAGAAGATTATTGGATTTTTTAATCTAAAAAGCTGCTTGCGCTCCACCTTGATTTGTCTAACGCTATTTTGTTTTCACTGTGGGCACGGATTGATGCGTGCTCTGCATTGAAAGCGAAACGTGTGGAGGAGGCCCCGCTAAGAAAAGGCAGTCTACGAAGTTTGATAATTTAGTAAAGCGGAGTTCTCAGCATTCAAGGCAAATTTTCACATCATATAGTGATTCCAGAAGCCGAATAAGCAGGGACCAAATTTCGGCCCTTGGTTCATGGATCGACTCCCAAATTCCATATCCCACGTTCCGTGAGAGCATGAGCCCTTAGCCTGGTTCCTCTTCATCTCGATTGAGCTCATTCACAGGTGGTGTTGCTCCTTCACCGACAATTGGCGGATCTTCAGATTCTAGCTGTGTGTTTGAGAATAGCGGTGGAGCTTCAGATTCTGTGTGTGTGTTTGAGAATAGTGGTGATCCGACTCAGTTGTGTAGTTGTGTAATGCTGTATCCGCGGTTTCGGCAAATTCAGCGTCCTCCCCCAGCATTTCAGTTGCGGTTGACTCCCCCACAAAGTTTGATGACGGTTTATGTTCCGATGGTTCAGTGAACGCATCAGCGTCACCGTCCAATCTATCTGCCGACTCCATGCGTCACCGTCCAATCTATCTGCCGACTCCGCTTACTACTCTGGGGTTGGCTTGAAGTGTATAAGCTCTAGTCTTGAAGTGTATTTTCTGGCTTAAAAGATGGTGTTCTCAACAGGTTGACCAGTTGGGTTTTCAGGGATTTAGATGATGAGCATTTGGAAAATGAGAAAATCCATATCCTTACAGTCTTTGAGAATAATGGCCATGGTAAGCTCCAAGGTCTCAGAATTTTCTTAAATGTGAGAAGAGGTCTGAAATCAAGGAAAGACCTTACGGATTTGGTTGGTAGTGTTCAAGTTTTATTTACCCATGGTATTGCTCACAAGATTGTTTGTATTTTAAGGAAACAAAAGATCTCTTCAACTTTTAGAGCTTTGAACACTATTTGTGGTACCTTCCAATTTGTTAAAGACCCATTGGACCTAAAGATCATGAAAGGTGTTTATTTGATCCCTTGTTACTATGGGAGCCAATACATTAGGGATACTGGATGACCTATACATTACAGAAATCAAGAGCATGTAGCATTGTAAGGCGCTGTCCTCAGCTCTAGCTGAAACACCACACTTGTTTGGAACCATTGCCATCACCCAATGTCATAGGTTGAATATGGATAACAGATGGAAATTTAGCAGTTGTTGGATCCCATCTCTTTTCTCAGAGAGTTTTTCGTTCTCCTTCGTTTTGTGAACTCTCCGCCTTTTTTTTAAATTAATTAATTTATTAATTATTATAATTTGTTTTTTATTTTATTAATTAGTGATAGATGTTATTATTATTTGATTCTTTCATTTCTTTTCATTTTCATTTTATTTGATTCCTTTATTTTAGTTTCATTTATACAGTGTGAGTCGGCTTAATGGGTAAGAGCATGTGTTTCTTCCTAAGTTATTAGAAGTTCAATACCTGATGGGGGTAGAGTATGTATGTCTTGATAGACTTAACAGTCCCATAAACAAATAGATCTCATACACCAATTTGGTGTGTGGCTTGGTAGTCACCTTAAAATTACATAATAATAATAATTTTTATTTATTTTGCTGCTAAGTTATTTTGTTATATTTTTAATTTTTAATTTTGTTTATTTATTTTTATTATTCATTTATTTTATTTGATTTATTTGTTTATTTGTTTAATTTAGTTTTTATTTTATATATATATATATATATATATATATATATATATATATATATATTTGTTTTGTTTTTTATTTTATTTTTTTGGAATTATTCTTTGATTATAATTGTATTAAAATAATTAATGTTGGTTTTTTTTTCCAATCATTTTTTAGAGATGGTTTCTAATAATATTAAGAATAGTTAAGGAAAGTAATAATGTTTTTATTATTTAGATATTAAATGTTAGGGAACGATTTTGGTTATTAGTAATTTTTCATTAAATAATATTTTATTAATTCTTTTTTATAATTAGCAATATCTTAGTGGGTCCCTTGTCCCACAAACAAAAAAGTCTCATACACCAATTTAGTGTGTGGCTTGGTGGTGACCTTAAAATTGGATAATAATAATATTTTTTATTCATTTTTCTTTTCTTATGTTAAGTTAGTTATTTTGTTATTTTAATTATTTATTTTGTTTATTTGTTTTCATTATTTATTTTATTTGTTTATATGTTTATTTATTTTTATTATTTATTTAATTTAATTATTTATATATATTTGGTTTTTTTTTTTTTAATTATTCTCTTGATTATAATTGTATTTTAATCGGTGTAGGTTTTTTTAATCATTAATTGGAGATGATTTCTAATAATATTAAGAATAGTTAAGGAAAATAATAATGTTTTTATTAATTAGAAATTGAATGTTAGGGAAAGACTTTGGTTATTAGTAATTTTTCATTAAATAATATTTTATTAGCTCTTTTTTATAATTATCAATATCTTATCCTTCATTATTTAAGGTTCAATTTTATTATTAATTTTTTTTTTCAACCTTCATTAAGACACATTCTATAGCATATATCAGATTCTATAGATCAAAATATTCATCAGAAGTCTTGATGATGAATCACATTTAGTCGTTAGAAACAAGTGGATTAAAAAATTTGTAATATAATGTAACAAAAAAATTATCATAAAAAATCACTATGACAGAAATTTACATTCTCAAATAAATTATCTATGTTTTTTGCATTCTGATAACCTATGATAACCTATTTTATTCAAAGACATTGATTATAACAGTGACATCATATGAATAAAATTGAAATACCAATGAAAGAAAAACCAAATCTTATTAACATATTACATAATGCATAAATCAATTCTCGAACTCATCTCAGATCAGTTTAAGGTAAAAGTCTCTCCTCATGGACATGAGTGTCACTCTCAATGCTACTACATAGTATCCAGCCAAAGGTATTTATGATCTGAACTATAATGATTCAAATAGCTAACCTATCTTTATCGTGTGAGAAAACCTAGGTTAATATCATGCTACAAAGAAAAATTCTGGAAACCCTCAATCCAATCCTATAATGGGTTCAACATACAAAAACTTTAACCAATTCTGTGACATTTATCACAGAACAAAATCCACACAAAAATTTGATCGATTCATTACTAATCATGGCAATTTATACACATTTTAGCTACGGATGAACAATTATTGCGCCAGATGATACTGACACTAGCCGGCTATTGAACAGTGATCGACGTCGTCTAAACAATGAGTGGCACCGTTTGTGATTAATTCCTGACACCTCCCCTTAATCACGATCTACATGTTAACTTGCCTGCTGGTCTAAGTCTCAGCTAGGCTTACAACATAATTTGGATTTTCTACAATGCACAACTTACTTCTACACATTTCAAATTTAGCCTTTCCAAGAGGCTTGGTGAATATGTCAGCCACATTTTCATTTGTATTACAATATGATAAGTCAATTTCTTTTGATTACAATTTTTCTCTTACAAAATGATGTTGTGTGTCAATGTGTTTTGTCCTTGCATGATATATAGGATTGTTTGCCAATTTGATAGTGCTTTGATTGTCACATATGATTATTGTAGGTGCTTGTTGTGTTTCTCCAACATCTTCAAGTATCCTTCTAAGCCATATTGCTTCACAGGTAGCACTGCATAATGCTTTATACTCAGCTTCAGTGGATGACAATGAAACAGTTGGTTGTTTCTTACTGCTCCATGATATTGGTCCTGAACCAATATTGAACACGTATCCAGTAGTAGATTTCCTATCATCTAGATTTCCAGCCTAGTCAGAATCAGAATAACTTGCCAATTCAACATCAAATTCATCAATATACATAATACCAAAATTAAGTGTTCCTTTCAGATATCGAAGGAATTTCTTTGCTACTTTCCAATAGCTTTCACAAGGCTTAGCCATGAATTGACTAAGTATGTTGACAGAATATGCTATATCTGACTTGGTAGTGGTGAGAAAGTTCAAACTTCCCACCAGTTGACGGTACATAGTTCCATTCACCTCTTTGGTTCCATGATCACTGCACAATTTGACATTCTGTTCTAAAGGAGTATATGTTGCCTTGCATTAAGTCATATTGAATCTTTTAAGGACTTCCCTTGTATATTTGCTTTGTGTGATTAGTGTCTTACTAGATTCCCTCCAAACTTCAAGACCTAAACAATAATGCAATTCACCAAGATCCTTCATCTCAAATACATGTGACAACTGATTTTTAATTTCTTCAATCAACTTGCATGCATTTCCTGTTATGATAAGATCATCAACATATACAGATATTAAAGCAACATTCTTGCCTTCATCTTCCTTGATGTACAAGTTAGGATCATTTTTGCTTCTCATAAAACCTTTCTCATAAAAGAAAGAATCAATTTTCACATACCATGATCTTGGTGCTTGTTTCAAACCATATAAAGCTTTCTTTAACCTGCAAACCAGATGCTCCTGTCCCTGTTTTACAAACCCTTCAGGCTGAACCAAATAAACTTCTTCTTTTAACTCACCATTCAAAAATGCAAATTTGACATCTAATTGATGCATTTTCCAATTATATTTTGTAGCTAATGCAATCATGATTCTAATTGTGTTCAACTTAGCTACAGGTGCAAAAGTATCTTCATAATCAATTCCCTCCTTTTGTGAATATCCTTTTGCAACCAATCTAGCTTTATGTTTATCAATACTTCCATCAACATTAAACTTGGATTTATAAAACCATTTGCATCCTATGGGAACTTTGTTTTTAGGCAATTCTATTAATTCCCATGTGTCATTCTTCATTATAGAGTTATATTCTTCATTCATTGCATCTCTCCATTATTCATATTCTTTAGCTTCCTCATAGCTTGAAGGTTCTACAACATTCATAACAAGAGACATTAATGCATAATCTTTATACCTTACAGGTACCTGACTTTGACGTGATGACCTTCTTGGAGTTTTACTGCTTTCATCTTTCTTTTTACTTTGCGGAGTCTCCTCTCCTCTTCTTGGAGTATCATGACTGCTTGATGCTCCTTGCTCTTGAACTTGTATTTGTTCCTATGCTTGTTCCTGTTCTTGTTCAACACTTGTATCTAATTTGACATAATCATCAATATCATGCCATACACTAGTATTATTTATTTTATCACCTTCATTTGCATTCTCATGAAACACCACATCCCTACTTGCAAGCAGTCTATGAGTACTGGGATCAAACAACTTGTATGCTTTCTAATCATCACAATAACCAATAAATATGCACTTAATTGACTTTGCATCAAGTTTTCTTCTTTCATCTTTTGGAATATGAGCAAATGCCTTGCAACCAAAAACTCTTAAATGACTCACTTTTGGTTTGTACCCATAAAATGCTTCAAAATGTGTTTTAAGCTCTAAAATTTTGGTTGGACTCCTATTTTTCAAATAAACAACAGTATTAATAGCTTAAGCCCAAAAACCATTAGAGATATTTTTACCTTGAAGCAAACAACGTGCACATTCAACTAGTGTTCTGGTTTTCCTCTCAGCAACTCCATTTTGCTGAGGTGTATGTGGCACTGTAAGTTGTTGCAGAATCCCATTGCTTTTACAATATTGATTAAATTCTCTTGATTTGTATTCTCCCCCCTGACCAGATCTCAAAATTTTGATAGAATTACCAATTTGTTTTTCCACCATACTCTTAAACTCTTTAAAGTACTCAAAAACCTCACTCTTCTTTCTTATGAAATAAACCCATGTATACCTAGATCTATCATCCCCAAAAATAAGAAAATACCAAGCTCCACCAATAGATCTAGTTTGCATAGGTCCACATACATCAGTATGAATTAATTCAAGTGTTTCCCTTTGCCTTTTTTCTTTATGTATAGGAAATTCCTCCCTATGTTGCTTGCCAAGTACACATGATTCACATTCAACATGATCATTTTTCAAGACGGGAAGTCCTTCAACCATTGTGTTCTTTTGAAGTAGCATTAAATCTTTGTGATTTAGATGTCCATACCTTTGATGCCATAAATCTACTATTGATATTGTTGTAGATGCCAATGCTTGATGACTTTTCCTGGTCACATCCAACTTATACAAGCCTCCAACTCTGGTACCTATGGCAATAACCTTGTAGTGATCTTGAATGTCTTTCACTACACACTGTGATTTAACAAATTCCACCTTCAAATCTTGGTCAGCAATAGTAGAAACATAAATTAAATTCTTTTTTATACCAGGAACATACATCACATTATGGATCTGTCTCTCTTGTCCATTAGACAAATTCACACCTATTACTCCATAACCTTGAACTTTAAGTGATCTGTTATCTCTTGGGTAAACATATGTTCCATCAATGTTTTCATAATATTCATCAAACCACTCCTTATTACAAGACATATGGAGTGATGCACCAGAATCAATGAACCAAGCATTCACATCATCATTTTCCACAGACAATGCAGCATCAGAAACAAACAATTTAATATTTTTAAATCCATCACTGATTGAGGTATCTTTGTCCACAAAATTTCCATTATGCCTTTTGTTTCTTTGCCTAGACTCATTATATTTCCTTTTATAGCAATCTTTAGAATGATGCCCAGGTTTGCCACAATAATAACAATCATCATTTCTCTTATCATGGATTGGAAATTTAGACTGTGTCATACCTTTCTGTTTTGCTTGAAACTTGCCTCCTTTGTTCTTGTCCCATGGCTTGCCTCTGTATGGATATTTTCCCTTGGCTACCAATGCCAAATCTGAACTACTAGAGCCCAAATTAAATCTCTTCATCCTCTCCTCCTCTTGTAGAAGAATTCTTGTCAATTCATCAAATGTAGGGGGTTTCTCTCTAGCTGAAAGACTTGAAACAAAAATTTGATAATCTTGCACTAAGCCATTTAATGTGATGGTGACTAAGTCAGTACTAGACACCTTTTCACCAATATCTCCTAACTTATCACTTAAATCTTTGACACGAGATATGAAATTGCTTATATTTTCATTTGCTTCCATTTTTAGAGATAAAAGCTTAGTCTTCAAAAACAAGATCCGGTTTGTATTTGTTGTTTCATACAAACCCTTCAGCATATCCCATATTTCTTTTGATGTCTTGCAATCTCTGATGTGAGGAATAATGTTGTCCTTTACGGACATATGCAACAACACCTTTGCTTTCGTCTCCCTTCTCTCCCAATTTGGAATAGAAGCTACAACAGTGGGTTTGGGCTCATCCCCACTCACAATGGACCACAAATTATAACCTTCTAAAATAGTCAGCAACTTGAATTTCCAATTCACATAATTTCCTCCATCAATTTTGGTGGATTCATTCAAATAAGTATCAGGCAACAAATTTGACATGATGGAAAAAAAAACTTTCTCCAATCAACAAAATGCCACCAAATCTAAATCCAAGTGCACCCAATCTCACCAAATCCCAGAAAACTTTCACCACACATGCACCATAAAAATCTTTACTAACTCCTTTTCACTATTAAAAATTTCAATTTTTATTTATTATTTTTACTTTTCACCACATTAAACAAATACTAAAAACCTTATCACTCCATGATAATCTTCTCATTAAAAACAAACACCTCTTTAGTCTCAACACTTAAAATAAAGCAAATCTTTTAAAAACTTCTCCCAACAAAAAAAACAAACCAAACTTGATTTGCTTTGTTTTTAAAATACGTAAAAAAAATGGCTGAAACCTTTTAACTCAAATCACTTTCATGATTTTCAAATAACATGAAAATTCTTTGCTTCAATGCTGCAGCCACTATGATATTTGCAACACAACAAATATTAGAAACAACACCCAACGACAATCAGATTCACTTACAGCACTTATAGCAAGCCTGACACTTGCAGCTTTCACCTCCACAACTTAATGCCCATGGGCAGCAAGAGTAAAATTGCAACTCCAGCTGAAAATTGCAACTCGTTGAGCACACAGCTCCACCACACTCATATAACTCCACTTGCGTTGAACTCTACTGCTTCTCTACACAGCGGGGGCTCTTAAGCGAGAATCTTCACAACTATTCACGGCTCCAGGGTTACAGAGCCCTCATGACTCCTCAACGCCTTCTTCCTTACACAGAGCTAAACTCAATACACAGCTCTGTCTCCTCACAGCTCACAGCTCTGATACCATATCAGAGAACAAAATCCACATAAAAACTTGATCGGTTCATTACTAATCATGGCAATTTATACACATTTTAGCTACGGATGAACAATTATTGTGCCGGATGATACTGACACTAGCCGACTATTGAACAGTGATCGACGTCATCTAAACAGTGAGCGGCGCTGTTCGTGATTAATGCCTGACAACATTCACCTCGAAAAAGCATTTTCTTGTCCATTGATGCCTGCAAACGTGAGCACTTCTCCAAATTTTACCTGGTCGACAAAATAATCCATGCCATGGAGAGCAATGGCAATCTATTTTACAGACGCATAATCCATCGAAAGCACGTCTGTCTTGCCATCTCTGAACTCTGGACCATTTCCATTTTCCCAACACAGCATTCGACCACTCGCTTGAGAAGAACCCAAATGGATCAAGTCTCTGCTTTACCTCCAAGAATTTCTCCAGGCTCACAGCTCTTTGAATAGTTCCATTGAACATAAACTCTTGATTCTTCGCCCAGTGTGGCCTTCCACCATATTTTTGCAGAAGCAGCTACTCAATCTCTTCCATCACATATTCATTCCATTTGGGGGCATTCGGCTGGCGAGAGTGATAGTAGAAGAATTCTATATCGACAGTGTCCTCATTAAAGCCCAAGTACACCTCCGATTTCTTAATAAAACGCATCAGAAATCCTCCGTGGTAGTCTATCCCACAAAAGGCCTTAGGGTTTAGGCCACGGAGGAGCTTTATATCTTCAATAGCTCTGGCGATACTGGAGAGAGGAATGGCGATGGAAGTGTGGAAGAAAAAGTTCCCGTTCACTCTCGAATCCCACCCGTAAATAAATATAATTTTCCGTCAAATGATTTGCATTAGCCAGGCATATGTTTTCCTTCTGATTATGGTCAGTCTGGCATCCAGAGGAGGACTGCATGCAATTGTTATATCCCACGACAGGGTATCTTGTGAACTTGATCCCATCGTTCAGGAATCCACCTCCTACCCGCATTGTCTGGCTCATTCTGGTACTTGATATCTGGCACAACTTGCTCATGTTCTTGGTTGCTTGTATCTGTTCCTTTGCAGAGCAACAAATCATTATAAACTATGTCAATTTGTATAGTGGATCCTAGGGTTTGTTAATACTAAAAAGAAAATAAAAAATATAGAAAACAAAATCCATGTAGAATGGATCCAGAGGTCCATTTATACTTAAAATAGACAACAGAAGCAAAATCACAAGAGAGTTGCAGACAAATATATGAAAATTTTATCGCCATGATGAATGGCAAAAGTTACTTAGATCTGTCAAAAATGGTGGTGGTGGATGGGGTGATAATGAGTTCGAAACTAAATTTGATTGTAAATTTCTGAAATATTTCGGAATAAACTAGTTAAGTTAATTATTCTACTTTACTCTTATATTAGATTCCCAAATATTCATAGAATTGGCAATTAAGATAATGTTGCGCTAAGGACATTACATATTAATGCTTATATATTTTTGGGGGAAAATTCTAAGAATAAAAATTTAGATTTTTTTAAAGAATATTACTAACTTGTACAATAATGAGTTATACTTTTATGAACATATTCAAAATTTTAATATAATTGGTTATATTTTTATGTAAACATTTTTAATTTCTAAATATTTTCAATGTAGTTGGTTATATTTTTATGAAAATATTTAATAATTTTATATAATTTTAGTTATTTTTAAGATACAATTTTAAAATATAATTTTTTATTTTATAAAAATGAGGTAAATTAAACATAATTTAAAAAAAAAAAAAATATTGAAAATTAGCCTGACACTACATTTTGATATTTTCAAAAATTTCACGTTAAAACGTATATAATAATTTTTTATTTCTTTTCCATCCCATCATGGCATGAATAATGGATGACAATGCTTTTTCAACCTATAAACTAATGATTAATTTGATTGATTTTCCATTCTATCTGCTGGATGACCAAAAAAGGATGTGAAAGCCTTTTCAACAGATAAGGAAAGGATAATATGGCAATCCTGCACGAATGTCTTTCCAACAGATAAGAAACACAAAATAAGGCAATCCTGCACAAATGCATTTCCAACGGATAATAAGGCAATCCTGCACAAAGCTTAATATTAGCTATAAAACCACTACATTTCAGCATAGATTGGCTATAAAACTAAAAGGATTAAATTGACAAATGTTTCATTTTCTCCTTCATGCATTTCGAGCTGATAAACTGACAATAAGAAAAGATAGAATGGGCTCGCCTTGAATTTGCAATGAACATCTCTATTGACGTTAGATTATAACACTAACCCATAAGAAAATTAGCAAAAGAAGTAGGAGTTTTTGAACATGGATTCAAATCCGATCTGTAATCAATGCTTCTCTTGCATTTAATATGAAATTCTTCAAATAAGCTTCCCAACTAACAATTAGGAACTATGAGGGCAAAATAAGCTTCCCACCGAACAACGATTAAGTCAAAAGAAGGGTGAAAAATAACCTATACCCCAGTGGGATTACCTATTTGTCTGCTCTCGACGATAGTTTGCACGGTCTGCGGTCGTAAGAGAATTTGTAGGTTTTTTCCCTCTCTCAGAACCGAAACGGAACCTGGTCATCTATCCTGTAAACGACCCAACGAAGAGAAGGATACCACGTTATGTCCCCAAACTCGTGCCCTCGGGCAAAATGCACGACCGCACCTTGGAGATCCAAATCATCTCTTACCTTTAACAACCGACCGTTTGAACATCCTCTCACTGCAAACGTGATCCAAGAAATGGCTCCCAGCACCTTGAGAGAGATCTTTGTAGCCTTCAGATCCTCGTCATTTTGCGTCAGTTTGACCAGCAGGTCTCGAAATTGACATCCTATAAGACATGTTTTAACTTTTAAGTTTCAGCACGTATTTTAATGTTTGGTGAAATTTTTTGGACGTGGAGTCTAAAATATATTGGGGTCCCATTATTTTGAAGTTTAATTAAAAATCCAAATCATAAAAATCTATTGTATCAGAATTTACGAATCCCTAAAATTATTTATTATAACTAAGGTTGAGTTTACGAAAATCTAATCATGGGTGATCCAATGGGATTTCTTTGTACCTACTGACTACAGGGCTAATCATGGGTAATCCAATGGGATTTCTTTGTACCTATTGACTACAGGGCTATGACAGAGCTATGGCTAGCGCGCTATATTCTTTCAAGATATGGTTCTTGAGAATTAATGAGACATTATAGGCATTGGGCAATGGGGAGTCAGGTACTACAGGGCTATGGCACGTCGCACAGTGCACTATATTCTTTCAAGATCTAGTTGTTGATGATAGAATTTAATGACCTATTTACTAGCATTGGAATTCACTCCTGGGAAACAACTTTATGTGGTTTGATGAATTATGTGTTTTGTTCTTTCTTGCTAATTGAGAAAAGAAATAGCATCCCTGCAATCTTTTAATTACCCTACTGCACTCTTGAATTTGTTTTTACCCTACTACAATGTTGAGTGTTGAATTTGTTAGCCTCTCAATATGGCATCAACCTAAGAGGTATGTATTTTTTATTTACTTATGCGGTTAGTTTATTGTAAAACTGGAAAAATACTTACAAGTTATGTAAAATTTGATATGGTATACAACCTCTGGGGAAATTTTGAAGTAAATTAAGGCATGGTTGCTTTTGATTTTGTTTTTATCCTACTGCAATGTTGAATTTGTTAGCATCTGAATATGTCATTTTTTCTCATTCAAAACTGCTACACTGGTGGTATCATCCTATGAGGTATGTACTCTTTATTTCCTTATGCCGTTAGTTTATTGTAACACTTGAAAAATACCTACAAGTTATGTAAAATTTGATATGGTATACAACCCCTGAGGAAATTTTGAAGTAAATTAAGGCTTGGTTTCTTTTGAATTTGTTAGGTATGTACTATTTATTTACTTATGCCGTTAGTTTATTGTAACACTTGAAAAATACCTACAAGTTATGTAAAATTTGATATGGTATACAACCCCTCACGAAATTTTGAAGTAAATTAACGCGTGGTTTCTTTTGAATTTGTTTCTATTCTACTGCAGTGTTGAATAATGAATTTGTTAGCCTCTGAATATGACATGCTTTCTCGTTCAAAACTGCTAAATTGGTGATACTAGTGGTATCAGCCTATGATGTATGTACTTTTTATTTATTGTAAAACCTGAAAAATACTTACAAGTTATGTGAAATTTGATATGGTATACAGTCCATGAGGAAAATTTGACCTAAATTAAGGCGTTGTTGCTTTATTTAATTATGTAGTTAGTTATTGTAAAGCTTGAAAAATACTTACAAATTATATGTAAATTTTGATATGGTATACAACCCTTCACAAAATTTTGAAGTAAATTAAGCCGTGATTTCTTCCAACCAGCTTAGGGAGCCCCTAAAGAAATTTTGAAGTAAATTAAGGCATGATTTCTTCTAACCAGCCCGGGGAGTAGCGCAAACTCAGGTTGGTAGCCCAATAAACCCTCAAATTCAAGAAAAAAAGTGTGTATTTTATTTTTTGTATTCTAATCTATTATGTGTTTTATGGTTTTATGTTATTTGATAGTTTTTGGAAGTTGAGGATTTTGAATTTTCAAAATTGGAGTGGACAAGAGATTTAATGTTATATGGTACTTTTCTGGAATGGGAAGTTGAAGATTTCTTAATTCAAAGTTCACTAAAAAAAATTATTTTTTTAAGAAATCTTGATTTACTTATTGGATTTTTGTTTTTTTAAATGCATATAAAAATTCCTATAAAAAAAAGAACCAAAAAATAATACAGATTTCTTAACTCAAACTTCAAATTATGAATATTTTTTTTGGAAATTAAAAATATAGAAATCATAAATCAAAAATTAAATTGAATTTTAAATCATTCATACATCCTAACTTTATCATACTTGAAATTTATAGGGGTGTGACTTCAAAATTGAAACCATTCATTATCATTCATCATCTTATAATGTTATCTGAAATTTCTATCTAAAAACTTATCCTTTCTGTATTTATAGGGGTGTGACTTCAAAATTGAAACCATTCATTATCATTCATCATCTTATAAAGTGATCTGAAATTCCTATACGAAAGCTTATCGTTTCTGTGATTTTAAGATTTTGAAAGCATTCTGCAAAAATATTAATTTATTTATTAGCTCATAAAATTATATGAGTAAAATTTAGAATGGTTATCTTATAACGGATTTGAAAAATTTCTATCCAAAATCTTATTAACTCATAAAATTGTATTAATAAAATTTAGAACGGTGAGAGTGTCATTTCATTTCCGGTTTTAAATAGTTTGAAATGAATATAAATTTATTTTATAGTTAGATGTGATGGTATAACTTTACTTGATTATGGATTTGCATGTGAAGGTTGTTGAGGTTGTTGAATTGAGTTATATATAGTAGTTAAATTTTACTTAACAATTTATTTTGTTCTAAATGTAATTGTTAATACCTTGTATTTTAATATTTAATATTTTTTTAACAAATATTTTTTTGGGTAATAGGTTTAACAATGTTTATGTTTTTTAGGTAATAAATAAATATGCATTATTAGAAAATATTAACTCGGCCAATTTGTATGATTTAATGAACTTTAATTTTCATATATATTTTTTACATAGGTGATTAAAAATCTATAAATGTCTCAAAAGAGAAAACTACAAACTACAATTGGGGGAATGTATGGATGGACAAAAGGGAAAACTTCCAAGACTCAAAACAATTTAGTAACATGTGAAGAAACCCATAATGCTGATGTGGAACAACAATAACAAGAATTTTATGGAAGTGCTTCTAATCATGATCTAGATGAAGAAACAAATGAAGTTGAAGAGAAGTTGCTAATAATTCAAAAATTAAAGTGCAAACAAAAAGACACTTTCGTATGGAATGGTTAGATAAGTTTCTTTGGTTGAATTATGTGAGGTTTGATGATAAAATAGCTATGAAGTGTACTTATTGTGAGAAGTATAAGATGAATGGACCATGGGATTTAGGTAGTGAGGTGGACAACAATAAATGAATTTTGCTAAAATCCGGATGATTGATTGAAAACTCACTGTTGTGTTGTATTTTTTTAATTTAATTAAGTTAAAAAATGAAAACTAGTTGGTTGTTTAAATAGAAAACAAATATTTAGTTTTCATTTTTTAACTTAATTAAATTAAAAAAATACAACACAACAGTGAGTTTTCAATCAATCATCCGGATTTTAGCAAAATTCATTTATTGTTGTCCACCTCACTACCATACTCAAACAAATCTAGCATTATAGAAGCCAACAAACAAAACAAAGAAATTTAAGGATACCATGCATCACTATGCATCACTGTAAGTGGATAAAAATAGTGGAATTGTAGTCTATCATATTTATAGTCTAAATTTTATAATGAGACTATTTAAACAATGAAAACCATGCAAATGTAGTATAAATAAAACATTTAGTGGATTTTTTCCAAACTATAGTGTATTTCATTGAAATTCAAACTTCTTAGAGAAAATACAAAAAAAAATTTAATAATAGATCGTAATTATACTTAATTTAAAGTCAATCTTTCTAGAGAAGCTACAAAAAACTTTTCAATAGGAATATCTTAACATAACTTAGAACAAATTTCAAAGCTCAAGAATCCTTCTTGACTTTGTATCCATCCATACCTCATATACTGCATGCCAATCAACATTAGATAATTCAGGTACATTCAAAGATATTTTAATTAAAGCATCGAGTGTATCCAACCCTAGCCTTGATTTTGATGTCCTTGATGATGTTTTGCTTAGAAAATCCCCTTTCACAATCTACTGTACTTGCAGGAATAGTGAGCACGGCTTGCCATAATTTCATCATATTAGGATAAGTTTTGTGCCATTGTTTTGTGTTACAAAAGACTTTCTATGCTTCTTTCATAGAAAAACCCTCACAAGCCAGATTTAATGAATCAACAAAAGGGTGCAACTCTCTTTTACAAGCTTTAACATCAAATAAAATTACAAATCCAACATCACTTGATATGGTATGTTGCAAATGTTGAAAAAGCTTTAAAAGCCAATGTTCTCAATTTTTCTCACGAGTACGACGCTCTTCTAGATAATAGCAAAGGCTGAATAAATTTGCTACATAAAAAATATGAAGGTCTGGAAATCTTTCTTTTAAAGAGTCTATGAGAGTCTCTATATAACCTTCTGCAAGTTGCTGACAACTCTCTTGCATACCTTCAATACAAGGTTTCATAGATTGTTTCCTTGTTTCATTGCATTTAATATCCATGGCTGAGATAGAGATGTATCATAATTCATGTCTATCTACCATTGTCCTTTCATTTTTAATATCAATGTATCCATTTTGAGAATCAATTAAAAAGTTTGAAAGATAAATTGTGTCTTCTCCAAACGTCTCTTTTCTCAAAAACCATCTAGATAATGTGCTTATAGTTACTGCAAGAGCCAACCCAATAGTTGTAATGTGTACATTTTCTTCTTGAAAAGTCATATTCAACTTGTTCAATTCTCCTAGCATATCATCAAGCATATGTAAACAATATTGGATAGAATATATCCGTGCTTTATCATACCATGATAAAGTTCAAGTTTTTTTTTGTTTTTTTTGTTTTTTGTTTTTGTTTTGTTTGTTTGTTTTTTTTTTTTTCCCACAAAGTTAAAATTGCTGGCATAAGCTTCAAAAGCCTTATAATAACTTCCCCCCTGGATAACCATCTCACTGAATGTATTTGTATAACATCAAGGACATCAATTTTCATGACTCTAAGCAAATCATTAAGTTAATTATTTCTTTTCGGGGAGTTTTGAACCCATGAATACACTTTGTTTGCAATTTTTTCAACATATAATAACTCATGTATTTTCTTAGAAGCATCCACTGCTGCTAAAGACTCACAGTGAGCCACACAATGAACTATAATAAGGTTTGGATTGTTCTTTCTCAAAAATGCAACAAGGCCATTTTCATGTCCAATCATTGCTAAAGCTCCATCTGTAAGAACATCTATCAAATCTTTATATTAAAGGCCTCTAACATTTATTAATTGATTGACACTATCATATATTGTTTTCCCTTTTCCATCCACTACATCATTGAGCTACATAAACTATGAGATAGGTAGCCAAAGACCCTTTGAGTCTAAATATGTTGCATAAACAACAAAGTGTTGCTCTAAGGTGCGATCACTGATTTTATCAACCATTAATGAGAAGAAAGGGCTTTCCATCATATTTTTTATCTGAGTCTGTTCAAGATGTTTTGATATGCAATTTATAAAATCATTTGCAGACTTACGATTTGTGTATGAAGAGTACTCTTGAGACTTTGACATATATGCATCCATTAGAAATTTGCAAAGTTTCTCATACTTTGAAAGAGATAAATCTTCTTAACAGATGAAATATGCTACTTTCATTGTAGAAATCACTCTTCCCTTATTGGCATCTTCAAGCTGTCTAATATGATCTAGAATTGGTTTCATCTTTCTCTCTAGAGAATTTATCCATCTTGCCTTCGCATCTTTATGCACCAATGGTTTTTCATGAGTAACAAGAGCATCATGTTGTAATATTGTGCAACCATTACCTAAACCCCACGGTCCATTCATCTTATACTTCTCACAATAAGTAAACTTCATAACTATTTTATCATCAAACCTCACATAATTCAACCAAAGAAACTTATCTAACCATTCCATACGAAAGTGTCTTTTTGTTTGCACTTTCATTTTTGAATTATTAGCAACTTTTTCTTCAACTTCATTTGTTTCTTCATCTAGATCATGACCAGAAGAACTTCCAAAAATTTCTTGTAATTGTTGTACCACATCAGCATTATGGATTTCTTCACATGTTTCTAAATTGTTTTGAGTCTTGGAAGTTTTCCCTTTTGTCCATCCATACATTTTCCCAATTGTAGTTTGTAGTTTTCTCTTTTGAGACATCTGTAGATTTGTAATCACCTATATAATATATATATATATATATATATATATATATATGAAAATTAAAGTTCATTAAATCATACAAATTGGTCAAGTTAATATTTTCTAATATTGCATATTTATTTATTACCTAAAAAAATATAAACATTGTTAAACCCATTACCCAAAAAAATATTTGTTAAAAAAATATTAAATGTTAAAATACAAGGTATTAACAATTGCATTTAGAACAAAATAAATTGTTAAATAAAATTTAACTATTATATATAACTCAATTCAACAACCTCAAACAGCGTGCATATGCAAATCCATAATCAAGTAAAGTTATACCATCACATCTAAGTATAAAATAAATTTACATTCATTTCAAACTATTTAAAACCATACATGAAATGACTCTCTTGTCATTCTAAATTTTATTAATACAATTTTATGAGTTAATAAGATTTCAGATAGAAATTTTTCAGATCCTTATAAGATAACGGTTCTAAATTTTACTAATATAATTTTATGAGCTAATAAATAAATTAATATTTTTGCAGAATGTTTTCAGAATCTTAAATCACAGAAATGATGAAAATGAATGGTTTCAATTTTGAAGTCCCGGTCGTGTATTTAAGGATAAGCTTTCAAATAGAAATTTCAGATCACATTATAAGTTGATGAATGATAATGAATGGTTTCAATTTTGAAGTTAAACCCTTGTAAATTTCAGCCTCCATAAATTTCAAGTATGATAAAGTTAGGATGTATGAATGATTTAAAATTCAATTTAATTTTTGATTTTTGATTTATAAATTTTTAATTTCCAAAAAAAATATTCATAATTTGAAGTTTGAGTTAAGAAATCTGTATTATTATTATTATTTTTAAGAATTCTTATATGCATTTGAAAAAAAAATCCAATAAGTAAATCACGATTTTTTAAAATATATATATATATATAGTGAACTTTAAGCTAAGAAATCTTCAACTTCCCATTCCAGAAAAGTACCAAATAACATTAAATCTTTTATCCACTCCAATTTTGAAAATTGAAAATCCTCAACTTCCAAAAACTACCAAATAACATAAAACCATAAAAAACATAATAGATTAGAGTACAAAAAATAAAATACACACTTTTTTTCTTGAATTTGAGGATTTATCGAGCTACCAACCTGAGTTTGAGTTGCTCCCCAAGCTGGTTGGAAGAAATCACACCTTAATTTACTTCAAAATTTCCTTAAGGGCTCCCTAAGCTGGTTGGAAGAAATCACGCCTTAATTTACTTCAAAATTTCGTGAAGGGTTGTATACCATATCAAAATTTACATATAACTTGTAAGTATTTTTTAGGTTTTACAATAACTAACTACATAAGTAAATAAAGAAACCACACATTAATTTACTTCAAATTTTACCATATCAAATTTCACATAACTTGTAAGTATTTTTCAGGTTTTACAATAAATAAAGAGTACATACCTCATAGGCTGATACCACCAGTCTAGCAGTTTTGAACGAGAAAGCATGCCATATTCAGAGGCTAACAAATTCATTATTCAACACTGCAGTAGGCTAAAAGAAAATTCAAAAGTAACCACGCCTTAATTTACTTTGGGTAAAAATAAATTCAAAAGCAACGACGCCTTAATTTACTTCAAAATTTCCTCAAGGGTTGTATACCATATCAAACTTTACATAACTTGTAGGTATTTTTCAGGTTTTACAATAAACTAACGACATAAGTAAATAAAGAGTACATACCTCATAGGCTAATACCTCCAGTCTAGCAGAAAGCATGCCATATTCAGATTCTAACAAATTCAACATTGCAGTAGGGTAAAAACAAAATCAAAAGCAACCATGTCTTAATTTACTTCAAAATTTCCCAAGGGTTGTATACCATATCAAAATTTACATAACTTGTAAGTATTTTTCAAGTTTTACAATAAACTAACAGCATAAGTAAATAAAGAGTACATACCTCATAGAGAGTAAATACCTCATAGGCTGATACCACCAGTCTAGCAGTTTTTAAGCATGCCATATTCAGAGGCTAACAAATTCAACACTCAACACTGCAGTAGGGTAAAAACAAATTCAACAGTGCAGTAGGGTAAATTAAAAGATTGCAGGGATGTTATTGCTTTTCCCAATTAGCAAGAAAGAGCAATCACAGAGGAAAATGTAAGACCATAAAACACATAATTCATCAAACCACATATGGTTAGATGCCAAAGGCGAAAGTGGTAACTGGTAAATTCTAAAGTTGTTTTGCAAGAGTGAATTCCAATGCTAGTAAATAGGTCATTAAATTCTGTCATCAACAACCAGATCTTGAAAGAATATAGCGCGCTAGCCATAGCCGTGCGGTGTGCCATAGCCTTGTAGTCCCCAACTCCCCATTGCCCAATGCCTATAATGTCCCATTAATTCTCAACAACCATATCTTGAAAGAATATAGCACACTAGCCATAGCCCTGTCATAGCCCTGTAGGTACAAAGAAATCTGATTGGATCACCTATGATTAGATTTTTATAAACTCAACTTTAGTTATAATAAATAATTTTCGTATTCGTAAATTTTGATACAATAAATTTTTAGGATTTGGATTTTTAATTAAATGTCAAAATAATAGGACCCCAATATATTTTAAAAGTCAGATTTGTCCTGCAAAATTTTTCACCAACCATAAAATACATGCTAAAACATTTTGTAGGACATTAATTTCCAGGCCGGATCGTATCACACTTAAGTTGGGTAAGATGCCCGTTAAGATAATTGATTTTAATTTTCCCCTCCTAAAGTTGATAAGCTAAAGATATAATTATAATTGTACTGTTTTATATTTTGTCTTTTTATTAACATTTTCTTTAGCTTATAATGTTTAATGGGTCGATGAGATATAATATTTTTAAAGATACGAATCTTTATTCATCTAAGTTTTCTTGGCAAAAATTATATTCAAAAGAATTTGATTTAGTATTTTAATATATGGAAATTTAAATATAATTATGATTATTTATTTATTTAATTTATTATTGTTAATATGTGATAAATATATTTTTAAAAATATATATATTTTTAAATTTTATTGAAATTTTTAAGTGAAAAAATTAACACCATATTCAATTAAATTTAATTAAAAATTTAATATATCAAAATTTAAATATAACTATATTTATTATATACAATTCATTTGTTATTATTTAGGTAATGAAGTTAATATATATTTTTTAAAATATTATTTTTAGCCATAGAAATATAAGTTATAAGTTCTTAAATGTAGAGTTTACTGGATAACTAAATTTAAAAATCATAAATAATTAAGAATTTTATTCGATATTATTAATTTTTTTTTTCCTAACTTATCTGTGAATCTGTTGTTGAATCCATGGGGTTATCATTAACTAAACTTAAATCGAACAATGGTAAACCTATTCCCTAGGCCGTGGTTTCACAAAACGACTTTTTGGTTTATTTGGGTAGATTTTGTCAAACACATACATACATGATGTACACATAGTATGAATGATAAGCATGAGAGTGCATCTATTATTGACATGATATACATTTATAGTACATGGTCTGACCCTTGGATTCATATTCCAAGTGGTTTCTTGGACTCCCTTTCGCTATTCAGCTTCCACGCCAACCCTTAAAGGATTAGGTGTCCAACATTCCCCCCCTTAATCTGAAGGGTTATGTATGAGTCCAATAAGAGAGTTGTAATACAAAATGTGCAAAAATGCATGGTAGCACTAGGTTGAATGTGCTTTATGAAATGTTGGTATAAAGGGAAGTGGTTTAAGGATGACCACCAACACTGGAATGCTTAGTGCAGTTCCTAGAACTCTTCTAGGTCTGGCAAGAAGCTGAGGTCTTATGCTAGAGGAAGTGCTCCTGATGTTTTGAAGAGGGAAACCTTCAACCATGAAAGGGAGGTCTCACCCCGCATAAAAAGGGAGAACTTCAACCTAGAAAGGGAGGTCTCAACCTGTGATGGTTTAAGGATTACCACCAACTTTGGAATGCTTAATGCAATTTCTCGAACTCTTTTGGGTCTGGCAAGAAGCTGAAGTCTTATGCTAGAGGAAGTGTCACCAATTTTGTGAAGAGGAATCACCAACTGAAGGCATGTTCAGGGGCATCTTTGTCTCTAGATACAACTCTGAATCTGGTATGGCAGGTTATGTCTTAGGCTCACTTGATGTGGCATTGAAGCTTGTAGATGACCATCACTTCCCCCCTGTCAGATACAAAGTGAGATGATGGAGAAAACTCAACTGCAAGGCCGTTCAATACTCTAGAACAAGTTCTGACATATGAATGAAATGTCTTCTTGGCTGTTGAAGCCCATTGCCAAGAAGCGATCCATCCAAGATGAATCTTTGTTCTTGCAGGAGACTTGTTTTTGAAGCATCTGTTTGAAGAATGAGTATGTTGACCAAAATTCTTGCATGGATGAAGATCAAAATAATGATCTTTCATATGGCCAACTCGGTCACAATGTTGGCATTTAACAACTTTTGACTGTGAATGTGAAGGAGAAAAATCTAGAACAAGGGAAGGTGAACTCTCATGAAGAAATCCTACACTCTGAAATTTGATGGGCTTGGAATAGTCTGGAATATGAACGGAGACATCCTTGTCATATCCAAGACCATTTCTATGCTTGTTATGGACAATCTCTTCCTAAGGTCTGATGATCGACTTGGGAAGTGCAAACTGAACTTCTGCATCTGCATGTAACTTTGCTACTTCTTGGGCATTGGATGTGAATCAACTGCAACATTATTGGTGTGTTGCTTATGGGAGTCCATTTCAATGTTCTGAACAGAGACAAGTTGATAATGATGACTAAACTGCTGTAATTCTGCTCGCTGAAGCTAAGATTCAAGCTCCAAAAAGTCTATTTTTCCTGTGTATTTTGCAGACAAGTTTTAATATTACAGAGAGTGTTATTGTTGGTTTTCACTGTATCATGATCAGTGGAATGTATGAGAGTTTTCAAGAACTTTAATACCTCCGTAATTTTGGCCATTTTTTTAACAACTCAAGCTTGTGAAATGAGGGGTCTCAACTTCTCAATGGTGCATATATTGAACATAATTCATTACATGTGATAGTGCTAACACTGATAAGGCAATGCTGGCCAAAAAAACTAGTTCAGAATAGTGAAAGATAACTTTCTTCTCATTCTTTAAAAGTTACCTTTTAACACTGAAGTGGACATTCATCTTATGAAACCCTTCACATCTCTTATTAACAACTAGTGGATAACAGATCAATTATATTGGTATATGGAAGCTCTATGAACAACGCAATGGTATATGGAAGCTCTATGAACAACGCAACTTTATAAATGATAACAACAATATAAACAACACACAGAGAATGAAGTAACACACATATAAAATTCAACATGTGTATACCACACATTCTCAAATACGAAGCTCGAGTCAAGGGTAATATTGTCCCACTCCTTGCTCTTTTTCTCCTCTCGGTCTCGGCTTCTCATGCAAGCGAATGATTTCGAGCATTGTTTGGCTCTAAATCAAGCATTGTTACATTGAAAGAAATTTGAGATACCTTTATATGCTGCCCTTTGCGCTCCCTTTAAGATAAGTGGGACGACCTCCTTTTCTTATCCTGTCAATTTTAAGATTCACTACCTTTGGCTCTGCAATCATTGTCTTCTATGTTATTGGTTCCCTGTAGATTTGTTGTGCAGAGCTTTACAATTGAAGAAATCAGATTGATCTGAGTGTTGGATATGAAGAATCTTAAGTCATTTGCCGAGATTTTGAACAAGATGGTTGAAGTGATGAAGCTTTGTTTCATGGCTTTGTCCATGGTCTCTATTCCTGTGTTCTTAAAGCCTGCATTTGTTGCTTCGTATGAATTCGTTTCCACCATCTTTCCTTGAACGCTGGAGACATTCTCGGCGTGGCGGACGCCTACAGTTCCTTATGTGTTAGTGAACTATATTATTTCTGCAATTCGTTCCCATTTTCTCTATACAAAAATTTCTGCAATTCGTTCCCATTTGCTTTGAACTTGATCAATTCAAGTTATTATACGAGATTCCCACCATATCATCCATGTGTGCTACTCCAGTTTCTCTTGAATGTAACTTCCCAGACTCTTTTGCCCAGTACCAAGGCTTGCCGCGAATCGAACCCATGGCGCACTAGAGACGATTTCTTCATAACCTGAGAGTTGGTGGTGGAAATGGTAAAACCAGGGCTATAATGGTGTCGGCTCCCAAACGAGAAAAGGATTCGAAGAAGCAGATCGTTATAACAGGAATGGGGCTTGCCTACTTTTTCAGGAACAACATCGAAACGTTTTATGATAATCTTTTGGAAGGGCAAAGCAGTATTGGTTTCATAGATCGATTCGATGCCTCGAGTTATAGTTTTAGATTTGTAGGCCAGATTCGTGGTTTTTCTGCAAACGGGTACATTGATGGGAAGAGAGAGTACCGAGGATAGTGTTGAGGAGATTCCAGGCTCAACGAAGTCAGATAAACCATTGCAAATACACTAGGCATATAAAAACGTTTGTTTACAGATCAGTGCACAGATATTAGACCAATAGCTTTTCAAAGCAGAATGGGGTATTGATTCTCACGCAAGAGGTCAGAATACACAACGTTGTTCAAATTAGGACCATCGTATTTCATAAGGGAGCGTTAGTGTAGTATGTTCTTGGAAAAATAGCCGAGGGGATTAAATGTGCAGAGAATATGGCAGAGAATTACGATCAGAATGGCAAGACTGAAGTTCAGAACATGCATAACAACATGCATAATTAGGTGGAGGCCACAAAACTAGTGGTTTAAATTGGAGCAGGATCAGCAATCACCCGCTATGATACCATGTCAAACACATATATGGTGTACATATAGTATGAATGATAAGCATGAAAGTGCATCTATTATTGACATGATATACATTTATAGTACATGGTGTGACCCTTGGATTTATGTTCAAGCGGTCTCTTAAACTCCCTTTGGTTGTTCACCTTCCACACCAACCCTTAAAAGATTAGGTGTCCAACAAATTTTATGTAAAATTTGTTTAAAAGATAATTAATAAAAAATATTAAATTTAAATTATTATTTTTAAGAAATTCAAATATTTTAAATATTTTTGAATATTTTCATTTAATTTAAATAATAATATTGAAATTTCACCAAAAATTATACTACAAAATTTCTATAAAAAAAATCATTTAGTTAAAAGACTATTTACTAATTTCGGTCAAAAAGTCATTTAATTAAACGACTATTTACCATTGATATTAAAAAGACCCAGCAAACCCAAAACTTTCACTCTATTTACCATTGATATTAAAAAGACCCAAGAAACTCAAAACTTTCACTCATCCCTAAACGGCTATTTACAATCGGTATCAAAATGACAATATTTAAGCGGTAAATCTAAAAAGTTGGTATCAAAATGGTTATCTTAAAAAATAAATTAAAAAAAAAAAAATTTATAGAGGTGGAAGAAATCTCTGGATGGTCAAAAGTAGTTTTAATTTTTTTTATATAAGTTGTGTTTGAATAATATTTTTGACAGTGGAAATAAATTCAACACCATCAAAAACATCTAAAACACCTAAAATCTTAAAATTGATTTTTAGAAATTTCTACTTCTCAAAATATAACCAAAATTTCTATAAATTTCAGAACAAAAACAATCTCATTAAACTACGGCAATTTCACTCATCCCTGATCCAAACATATTCATATTAGTAAAAACTATCACATCTGAGGAATTGGGGAATTTAAAAGCAGTTCCGAATATTTGTGATATAGCTGATGAATCTAATTTTATGTTTATGATCTTTAAAGGACAATCTAAAAATCTATTAGCCTTTCCACATTTTCATTTCTGATCTCCGAGATAAAAATCTAATGTATACAGTGACCATTAAATTATTTGATTTTGCGTTCCTCTCAAAGTAGATGACCATATCACTTGTGGACTTAAAAAACATTGCATCTACAACTGCAATCATACAAGTCTTAAACTAAATAAGATGAAGGTACACAAGAAAAAAAAGCTTACAAGTGGTAGATCACAACTTAGGTGTTAAACCGACCAAGTACACCGGTGGGCTTTTCATTGTTTACATTTTTAATGTCAGGTTTGACGTTAAACTATTAATTAAAGATTAAAAACTTGTTAGCTAAGTAAACACTCTATTTCCTAAATATTACACTATAAACTAAATAAGATAAAGGTACACAAGGAGAAAAGAAAAGCTTACAGAGGTAGAGTACGACTTATTCGTTAAACCGACCAAGTAGAATGGTAGGTTAATTCAGATTTAATAATCTGGTTAGCTAATTCAACTCTAACCCTGTTTTTCCCATATATGATAATATTATGTATAATATATAGGAGACGAATAATGACGTGGTAAAGCGCTATCTAAGTTATAAAAAAGCTTATTATAATGCTTTTATCGAGTTGAGTTTGAGCCCTTGTAAAATGATGGGAAAAGTATTAAGTAACGAACAGTTAATTATTAAAACATATTATAATATTATTATTTGATGCTAATTATTTTATTCGGAACAATTTGTCTGTGATTTATAATAAGATACATTTTTATTCATATTAAAGCATTATGAGTATTGAGCATTATGAGTATTGAGATGTTAATTTTTTTTTAATAAAAAAATGATTTTTTAACTAAATAATGTAGTTTTTGCAAAGTGGATGTTATGTTTTTAGAAAAATATTTATAAATTTATATATAAAGTGGAACATTTAAGTTATAGATTTTTCAAAATGTGTATACATAAATGAGTAGTAGTCATAGTTTTTACTACATTCTATTTTGATTAAGGAATATTTTTGCAGATCGTGATTTTTAAAATAGATGGTTATTGTCCTTAAATCTATTTGCCCCAAATATGTTTAGATTTTCTTCATAGTTGTGCAGTTAAAATTTCCCTGCAAAATGAAATCTAGTATTATTGGTATTGGTAGTTCTATATTTTAAAAGAAAAAATTGTTTCAACTAGGGTTTTCAATTTGGACTTGTATTTATAGGGCCATACGCACAAATAATTAGATTCAAATGATAGTTAGTTTAATTTTAATAAATAAAATAAAAATTTTAAAATTGATAATAATAAAAAATTGTAACAAGTATATATATATATATATATATATATATATATATATATATATATATATATATATCTACATATACATATACATATATACACACACACACACACACACACATATATATAGATATATAAACTTGTATGTTTAATAAATTTAGAATAGGTTGTTTTAAAATTTATGTGGGATTAAGATATGATGTAACATAGATCAAAGAGGATTATTTTAGCCATATAAGAGACTTCATGGCGACTCAAAAGCAGGGCAATCTCACTCAATTAAGGCGACCAAAACACATGCTTTTTCATCAATATGCTAATTGCAGAAGGAACTATATTTATATATGGGACATTGAATCAATCTCTAGGGTCAGAGTGCATTCCACTTTGGATATCTTGAGGGAGGTAGTCATATATTTTGGAGGCCGCATGCTCTCGACTTGTGAGGGAGTCAATATTGAGGACCAATTATGGGGGATTGAGAATTATCCCACTATGTTTATGGACTCTACAAATGTTTCACTTTTCCGCCCTATCACTATGGATGAAATTATTCTGGTCCTCAAGTATTTTGTGAAGTAAAAAAAGTCTCGGTCCGAATGGCTCAATGATGCAGTTGTTTTTACAATTATTTGAGTTGAAAGGACAAGATCCCCTGGATATGGTTGAGGAATATCGCACTACTGGAAGCACAATAGAGGCTATAAAGTCCATTTTTTTAGCTCTCATTCCCAAGGCCTCACATCCACACACCTTATCGAACTATAGGTCAATTTCCCTCTATAATATTACCTATAAAATGATATCCAAGATCGTTGTTGGTCATATCAAGGCCACTCTTACTGACTGGATGATTCATGAAGCTATTACCATTGCCCATGAGTGCATACATTCGATTTATACTAAAAAGTTGGAGGCCCTCGATATGAAATTACATCTTCAGAAGGCCTATGACTATGTTGATTGGACCTTTTTTCGTCTAATTCTTACTAAAATTAGACTCTCGGTGCACAATGTGGAATGGATCATGGCTCACGTTACCTCGGTAAGTTTTGTTGTTTTGATTAATGGTTTTCCTTCGTACTTCTTTCGGGTTTGCAGGGGATTATGATAGGGTTGTTCCTTATCACCACTTCTCTCCATACTAGTAATGGATGGTTTAAGCTTGAAGATTGGAGAGGCTATACCACTAGATACCTTTATAGGACTCATGTTGCCTCATAGAGTTTTGATATCACATGTGTTCTTCGTTGATGATGTTCTCACATTTGGACTAATCTCGCGATCTCAATGGACTATATTGCATTCAATACTAATGAGATATGGAGCAAAATATGGTCTGGTAGCAAATGGTGGTAAGTCAACCCTTCGTTACTCTAATGACGATAGGGAGGAGCTTGAATTCATATTTGGGCTTTTTGGAATTGAGATCAAAAAACTAGAGGATGGGTTAACCTACCTGGGATTTAGATTGAAGTTGAATAAATATAGAGTTGGCTTGTGGACTTGGCTTTTGGATAAATTGCATAACATATTGAATAGATGGAATCACAGGTGGATCACATTTGGGGTATATATTCTCTTATTCAGTCAGTTCTACAACAATTATCAATATATTGGACACATTTGTTTTCGCTTCTAGTGTCTATTGTAAAGAAGCTTCGGTCTATTGTGATGTGCTTCCTTTGGTCTGGTACTGGTGATATACAAAAATTTCATCTGGTAAAATTGGGAAGCGATTACAAAGGATAAGGAGAGTGGTGGTTGGGTTTTATTGGAATTGTGAGTATTTGGTTGGGCTCTTCTCATTAAATCCCTCTGGTGGGCACTTTATGGCAAGGGACTATGGAAGAATATTATTAAGGTGAAATACATGAAGTGAAAGGTTGTTATGGAATGGTTCAAAAGGGGAGGGATTGGTGTTAGATCGGGCTCTTACATTTGGTTTAGCTTCTACAAAGTTAAAAGATGGTTTTTACATATGCTTTGGGGGTCCTTTGGAAAAGGGAACCAAATTCTGATTGGTATAGATTCTATGATAGGTGTTTGCTCCTCTAACTGCCTACTGGAGGGATTAATTGATATTCTTCATGCCAGAGGTATTTCCTTTCTAGACCAGGTTATCAGTCAATGCAGAGGCTATTATCCAATTTGGAAGGACGTGATGGAAATTGGCATGTGTGGTGAATATACAATAGCTTGGAAACAATATATTCAGAGTCTACGCCTGGCTGGTTTGTGTCAGAATGAGAACGGGGATTCACTTACATGGTATGGGAAATTATAACATGGCTTTATGGTGGTCTTGGAAGTATACATGTATATCCTATCCTCATACTACTCCTTGACTAACTCATGTCAGTTTCAGAAAATTTGGAATTGGAAAGTGCCCTTGAAGATCATCTTTTTTGTTTGGTTAGTATGGCATAATAAGGTCCTTACCTGTGACAACTTGTGTGAAAGGGTTTTACAAGGACTGGAATGGTGCCCATTTTGTAGGAAATCACTGGAATCAACTCTTCATCTTTTTTTGCAGTGCTCATTGACCTTACAGATATGGAATCATGTTTTGTTGGTATTAAAACTTCCCACTTTCTGACAACTCACCACATTGGAACTATCTCTCAAATGGTGGGTATCCAGACATGGGAAGCATAAGTCTGTACCATTTTACATATTTTGGGAGCTCTCGCATGCGAGAAACTTGTGTATTTTTTAGAGGAATGCTGCAAATGTTCCCAGGATATGTTCCTCTATTTTGGCATGGCTGAATACAAAGGGGACCTACGACATATTGTCAAAGCATTAGGATTAAGAACGAGTCACACTCAAATACAGTTTCCATTAGGTTTATTTGATAGTGTCGCTTAGGGAGGCATCTGTGGTTACGGTGTGTGGCTTAGAATCTGCTCTCGATCACATTATAAACTTTTCGGGAGTGGAGGACCTGATACCAACACTAGAGAATAAATCATGACACTTTGAGGACTATTATGGTTTGTTAAGAGACTATAGATGGATCACAGCTTCATTTATGTGGATTTAAAGGCTCTCATCGACGAGATCTTGGGCTAAACCAATTTCATGACCCTAATCTAAGTTGTTGGTAGGATTGTATATATACCGGGAATCAAACAATGTGGTGTAAGGACTTCATGTTGCTCTAGGAATCCTATACTATATCTATATTACAGATGGTACTACTAGGGAGTAAGGTGTGTTGCCTCTCTTATAACTAGTTGTTTCATTTTTTTTTGCTATGACTCTTCAGAATGCTTTCTATTTAAGTTGAATCTCTAATACATGAATTTTTTATGGTTTGTTGAACTTAAGGGACTATAAAGCTATATATGTTTTTGTTTTTATGGGGATGGGGACATTTTTCCTGAGTTTTGCATTATTTTTTAGATGTTTGAGATCCCCTCCTATCCTTCAGATATTCCTAATGAGCTTCCTTGGGAAACAAATATCCAACAATGTACGTTACAAAGGTGCACAACTCATTATTCAAAATTGAGAACAATCTTTGGAGGTTGGAGCTCCCTACAGAGAGTCAGGAAAAATTTAAAATAGTTTTGCACTCTCTAAGTACATATCTTGATATTTACAGGAACTTTGGGCCAAAAATTGATGGATATGGTGAGGTGTAGAAAGGAAACAATGATGGATCCCGATAAATGGGTCGACGTAAATAGGAGGGTTACAAAATCACATGCCAAATCTATGTTTAATTTCAAATAAGAGATGAAAAGAAAGATGTTGAAGGTGCAATATTTGAAGCACCCTAAAATTTCCCACCATTTGTATGATAGATTCCTTGTAGCATATGGAATCACATTTTCCTTATGACGAGTCTCATGAAATTTATGTGCCCATGATGTAGCAATGGATATGGATTTCCCATTCGAATGAACGAAGTTGATTGTATGGTGGAATGGTAGCAATATGTTAAAGTCAAATATTTTAGGAATAGAGCTATTGTGGGACACTAGTACTCAATGGTGCCCATTGATAACCACGAGGCATCTTATGACCTATATGATAGTTTTGGAGGTAGGGATATGCCATGGATTTGAAATACTTTTGATGTGAGGAAGCCTCGCCAATGGATGGATCACTTGAGGGATTGAGAAGTAGATAAGGGGATGCCTTAACTTGGAAGGTGAGTGACTACACAGAGAGGGAGTAATCAGATGGTCCGAGGGACTGAGAAGTAGAGAAGGGAAGGCCAAAAATTAAATTGGGGTTCTTAGTCATGAGTGTAACTGATTGGGGTCATAAGCACAACGAGGGTGTGCCCAGAAATAATGAGTTGAAACTATACGACGAGGGAATGAAGGAGACAACATAGCAACACTGTAAAATAACAATCTAAGTTGGTCTGGACATTCCTAAAGAATCCAAATACTACAAAGAGGATCAGTGAAAAAATGGTTGAATTATGACTTAATGTCTATCATACTTTTATGAGATGGTTGAATTCTAACTTGATTTTTATCATATCTTGTTTGTTGGTTGAAGAAAATGCATGGAACATTATAAATCTTGTAAAAAGTTGAGTCTATAAAGCTCCATGAAATAGTATGTTTGTTTTTCAAGTGTGTTTCATTGTATATGTGTCATTGAACATCGAGGATGGTGATCCCCTAAGGGGAAGGGGATTACAACAACCTAATTTCTTATCCCCATGCATGCAATGTAAATACTTTTAATTGAGCCAGATAGACATGGATTCCATTAACTGAGGCAAAAGATTGCTTGAGGGAATATTTTTTTTTAAATATCAATCCTAGTTAGTTGAGTGGGATGACTATGTCATAAATTAACTAGTGGAAAAGGGATAGGGGCAAGTGTACTTTTACTCCCTTAGCAAGTAGGAATAGGAAAAACATTAAAGAAACATGGGATATGTTGTCTAGGAGAAGGGGACTTCTATAACACCATGGAGTAGAGGGGGAAGTTAGTCGTGGACGAGAACCCAAAAGTTATTCAACCCAGGGATATATGCGCTCTCAGTAAGGATTGAAAAATACACACACACAAAATACGTAGAGGGAGAAAACCTCTTGGCATGCAAAAGTTGCAGAAGAAGCAGAGATAGTGAAATTTCAGGACTACTGTAGAAGAGGCAAAAAAGGTAGCAACTCGAGCTACGATTGTTCGGCGCTAAAGAGAGTTATAATCTAGCTGAAGAGCTCCATTGAAACTTTTTTTGCATATGCATTACAAAGGATCAGTGGCTTTTTTTGAAGATGAAGGCATGGTGGCTTGGTGGTGTTCTGGTTCAACTGTGCATTTGTTGAAGGCTTACCTCTGAAAGCACTCTACCTCAAGCTTTGGAATTTGGCTCGGGGTGATAGTGTTGGGATGGGGTCCCTTGGGGTCAGTTTTGGGGCAAAAGCTCAAGTTTTGATGTAAAAAGATGTAAAGTATCTGAAATTATGGTCACGGAGCACGTAGCTAGTTAAGAGTCAAAAAGGGTTTTACCCTCTTTTATGTAAGCTTGAGTCAGCTTTTTGAAGATCTACAGACCATGGGATTGTATAAATAGGTTTTTCTTAGAGAGTCTAAGGCAAAGAAAGGAAGTTAGTCTATGGGTACGAGTGAAGGAGTCTAGCGTAGAGAAGTAGTCTTAGAGGGGAAAGGCTCTGTAGCTAAGTGCACATAGGCCTAGAGTAGTGTCCGCAGCTAAGTGCACGGACCCCTGCAGATGAGTGTGCAGGAAGTATTGAGTCTGTAAACTTTATACTGAAGATTAATAAAGAAGATTGTTACATAAATTCCTATGTTTTATCTCTTTACATTTGTTATGTATGATTATGATACATGTTGTGATGAATGGTGTCTTTATGAAATAATGATGCATTGATGCACAACTTTACTTGATCTGTATTACTATCTGAACACAATTAATGTTTAAGTGATTACGTGAAGATCCTAACAGTTTCTGTTAATGTTATTAAACACTTATGTAGATCTGAGTAAATACTGACATAGGGTACGCTAGGGTGTGCGTAAGTAGCTGATTGGCCTATTCAGGGTCTGGGAAAGCCAGTCATAGACCTTCGCGGAGGTCTAGAGGTCGATTAAAGGAAGTTACAATGACAAACCATAAGAGCTTAGAGATTTGCACCAAGTAAGATCTAGGTCGCAGAAGGATAGCACACTGATCTCTGGGTGCGGAAACTTGGTTCCAACATCCCCCCATATTGCTTCGGGTGAGACTTCAGTTTACACACCGCGAATTGATGCCAAAAGGGCTAGTAGTGTAGGGATTTATTTGATGCAACTAACTCTGAATCTGGGTCAGGACCCCCTAAGCCAACAAATGGTTCCGTTTCTGGGACTAGGATCTACATAAAGAGATATGTGATGTCACATCACTAGAATCTGACCAAGAAGGAAATTGAGAAGTGGTTAGATAGAAAGATCCACTAATTCGCGGCGCAAGAAAACAAGAATCCACATCTAACAAAAGAACAGTGGTTGGACATATATTTGTACACATAAATACATGAAATTTTCTTTTTCACCTTCCCGATTGAACTATACGAGTGGATAGCTAAATTGGCAGATGAACAAGGGAGGTGGAAGCTTGACGACCCAATTGTGTGGACTCCAGAATTAGTGCGAAGGTTTGAAGCTTCTGAAGATAATATCGCACGCTATTGAACATTGGCTTGATTGGATTATAGGAGGATTTGTTACGGAGTTTGCGATCGACACCTCAGCCAGTTACAGTGAAGCAGAGCGGCGTTTCTTCAAAGGATCGTGAGGTAAGTATGTAAGATCTTTGAATACTTGGATTAAGATGTTGTTGTGTGAGAAACGGGTTATGCCACTACCTTGATGTTTGGAGCTATGCAAAGTGGGAAGCTCTTCAGGGATAACGGAAGAATGAGTCCTGAAAATAGCCCGTTGATTGAACCTCATGTGAGTGACGACGAGGGAGCACCACAGGCTTCACCGCAGAGTGTTGTCCAGTTGATAAGGTAGGGGTTTCCACGAATACCTCATCCATCCACACCACCTTCGCCTTCACCTCCACAACATACATGTTCGCCTACACCACCACCACCACCTCCGCCGATCAACATGTTGAATACAATGGAGTTTCCAGCTTTCAAGGGCTTAGGAAGTGAGGATTCGGATCAATTTTAGTTTGTTGCGAAGGTGGTGTGGACAAAAAAACAAATTACTAACAATAATATAAAGAAGGCACAGTTGGTTACCACTCTGCAGGATTGCACCCTGACATGGTATGTTAAGTACTGCACTGATAATCCATTGGCATCATTAGCAGATACTTAGACCACTTTGAACAAAGAATTTGGTAAGCCTAAGTCTGCCTCACAATCAGTAATTGGATTTAAGAAAATCATGATGAGGCCCGGTGAAACACCATGGGAACTAGATCAAAGACTGAAGTGCGGAATCCATGAAGCTAATATGAATCTCACAGATAGTCAACATCGTGATTTGTTTATAGTCGTGCTCCTGGCCCACCTAAGGATTGCTTTATAATAGCAAAAGATAGGAACTCAGGCGGAAGCTCTGGAAATCACAATGAGATTGCATAAGACACATATTCAGGATGCATATTTGTTTGTCCAACAAATTCACTCACAATTGCAAAACCTCTATTTGGAATTTCAGACCTCTAAAAAAGAAAAAGAGGTCAGGACAAAGGTGCGCGGAGAAGTCTGGTGCCTCAAGTGTAAGAGCTAGGGGCATGATAAGGATCATTACGTTGTCTTCGCGAACTATATTACAGGGGGAGGGCCGATGCCCATGAAACAGGAAGCTCTAACAAGACCAAGTATGGGGCCCGCACTATGGTGCGCTATTTGTCAAGTAGCCAGAAAACATGTCACAGATAATTGTCATTTGCTGCAAAAGTTTGTACATACACCACAAAAATTGTTCTGCGATTTCTGCAAATCGGTGGGCCACGATGAGCACCACTGTCGAAGCTATGAATTAATTATGGAGAGGACGCCTACATATTGGGTGCAAGCAGAAACTTGGCCTCCAGATTAGGGCATTGGGGGAATGTGTGGAGGATATCAGGGATGCGGATGAGGCCGAAGAGGAGGAGGACCTGGTAGGGGTCGTGGGCAAGTCATTTACTACAATTGTGAAATGCCAGGACACTACGCGTAGGAGTGTATGAATCATACATGCCTGTCATGTAAATACTGCACTCAGTTTGACCACACAATCAAAGAATGTCCTGTGTTGATGGCCAAGATGCAGGAGAAGAAGGTGCAACCTCAACATCCTACCCAGAACTTATAGATGATGAGGGTCGAGCCCCGCGAAGAGGACCCAAATGTGAATATCGTGCTGCGAAGCGGGATCACGACTGGTGACGATAAGGGAAAACAACCTGAAGAAGGTGGATGGGTCCGCAAGGCCTTAGAAAAGGAAACTGGTTTCAATCTAGAGTGCGCGAAGGAAACATTCATGGAAGTGAAGAAAAGCTTTGCTGAAGCCTCTACCTTAGGGAGTCAGAACAAACTGCCAGACACCAGCATGCCTACAGAGGTTGACCCCTCTGTGCTTACCACCTTCTTGGAGACTTGTATGAAACTATTGCGTGATAGCAAGGTTGTGAAAGGGTTATAGGAATTGATAAACAAGTGTGCCGGTAAGGATAATGCTCCTTATGGACCCCACATAGTCAGAGAAATTGGTAAGCATAAAGCGAGAACAGGGTGCGAGATGAGGCTTACCACACAAATAGGAGATTATGAGATGGACCAAGTTATTTTGGATTTGGGTTCTGACACGAACATATTTCCTAAAAAGACCTAGGAGAGGATGGGGAGACCTGCACTGCAATGGTCACCGATTCAACTGAGGATGGAAAACCAGCAGAATATTATCCCTATGGGACAATTGCAAGGAGTTACCGTAGATATAGAAGGTGCGAGCGCGTTGGCTAATTTTAAAGTGATAGAAATTATTGATGACAACAATCCATACTCTGTGCTCCTTGGAATAGATTGGGCTATTGATATGAAAGGGGTCATCAACTTGAAGAAGCGAACGATGTCATTTGAAAGAAAATCGCTCCGTGTTGTAGTACCACTAGACCCTCCAGAAGGATCGTGTTATACTGAACCGGTCTGTGACTATGAGGAAAGTGATGATGATTTGGATCAAATCTACAAAATTACGGCACGAGACCAAGATTGGGTTAACCCAATGGGGATGGATGGGTTGCATGGGACCACGGAAGTTCTTGTACCTTGGATTTAGATGAAGAGTTGGAACATTGCCAAAATAGGCTGCACGAAGTATCTGTACAACTATAAAAAGGGTCTCTTTCACCTCTAATTACCTCACATTAATATGTCAATCCGAGAACGTTTCGTTATTTCAAAGGGTGTCTCAGTCTGAGGCTATCATTTGCCAGAGTAATGCTAGTAGTACAGTGTTCAGAAGTACAAGAGTAAATGGATGATTGTCTATAGCTTAACCACTTCAAAAGATTAAATTACACCTTCAAAAGACTAAGCAACTTATCAGTCAAGGTTTCGGTAGCAATAACCCATCCCTTTGGAAACTGATGGAAAAGGAAATCAAAGAACAGATCGTGGATCTGGGAGCTGGACAGTAGATGTCAATGCTCACTACAGTCTGAAATCGTTCTTCACGCCAATACCAGGAATTGGAACGACAGATAAGAAATGGAACAACAATTAAGAAATCGAACAGCAAGTCTGAAATGGAACAACAGCTAAGAAATATAACAAAAACTAAGTCTCACAAGCAGTAACTTCTTAGTCTATCGGATCAAATGCATTAATCGTAATCTACAAGAATCAAATGGAAATCTTTCACTCTTAAGGGCGGATTGAATAACACACACCAATGGAACAACACTGATTACTGATAAATTATGGAACAACGCTTGAAAACCATATATGCACACAACACACTTAAATAGTAATCTGATCCAAGTATCGATCTCAGTTAGAAAGAATACGACTGCATTTCAAAATAGAACAACATTGTTCATAAATGGAACAGTCACAAAGAACATAACTTCCAAGATGAATTCCGTAACGTTAATGAACAAGTGCACAACACAAAGGCTCTGTAATGGAACAGCAACAGTATTATGTAAAGACTAGCAGTATTAGATCAACTCCTAAAAGAACAGTAATATGATGCAGATTCAATACAACCATTCTGTCTGTAGAAGCCTGAATGAATTAAACATAATAGAGCATGTGATGGAAACTTATAAAACACACCAGATTACCAAATGACGTCGATAGGCAAACCATGCATAAACCAAATGTAATAATACAGGAGCAAGTGTCCTCCAGGGCCGGGCCCTTAGCCTCAAGGGGTACACCACTTGAAGTTATTCCAGACGCAGGGATGAAATAATAACCAAGTTTGTATTAATGCATAGAGCAGAATTACAATAAACCAGTCCTTAACGAGACTTGATGATCAAAGTTTTGATATTAAATGAAATTACATAAAAGCATAACCGTTTCTAACTCTTCTCCCGAGCTAAAAGTGTTGCCCCTTTTATAAGGGTGACGGCGGAGATATCTAAGTGAAGAAATAGATAAAACAACGATCTCGCCAAACCGTTAGTCCTCAGTCATTTCTTTTCTCTCCTGCGCCGAGCTGATATCTCCACCTCCTTTCCCGGGTTGATTCGCTTTGATTTGCTTTGCCTTGTTTGCATTCGGTCTCCCGTCAAAGGGACAGCGATTAAACCGTCCTTGTCCTTTCCTTTGGAACGGAAACCTCTCGTTTTTCCTCCTTTCTGCATAAGGAAATGAAAATTGTCAACGTTTTTGTCTTGCATATTAATCTCACATGGTCTATTATAATTCTTTATCATTTTCCTAGTTCATGATGCAAAAGGTTTGTAAATTTCAATGAAAAGATACTGAAATAATCATCAAAAACATACCTTCTTTAGTACTCCACACACCCCCCTGCTTACCCTGTTTCATGCCCTCATGAAAACATTGTAGTTGACATGTAAGGCAGTGAGAGAATAGGCTGGAGATGGAATCTCATGTGGAGGCCTACAGCCATGATGAGTAACTAGGTAGTCAAAGAAATGGCCTGTCTGACCCTCAGGCATCTCATACAGGGCTTGGTATCCGGGTGCAGGGTGCCAAATAATTGGACTCCGGAACCTATATCCTAACCAGGATGGCCCTGCCCTCAAAACGATTTCGCCATAGAGGTGCAAGCGGTTGGCAGCTAATTTAAAATTCTCATACTTAAACGGTTCCCTGAGCTGGATATTCGGATTAGAGATTTGATACCGAAATTTAGCTACATCAATGGCAAGGTCTTTGATAGAGAAAAAGTATTCTAATCCCTGCCGAATGAGTGCCTCATGCATGGGTCCTAATGCTTCAATTACACCCAGAGTCTTCATGAGGTTTCTATGTGCTCTCCACAACTGTACTGGGTCCCCAGGCTCAGCCCTTACCCACAAATCTAATCCGTTTTCTTGGCTTTGGAAAGTATTATAGGATTTAAGCCATTTAATTTGATTAACCCCAAATGAAATGAACACCTGCAATTGGATATCCCCAACAAAAGGGCCAGGGTTCAGCTCGGTCTCCTAGTCTAATACAAGGTTATGTAAATAGAACTCACACAGTAGTCTCTAGACTTTTACCCCGTAGTGCTTACGACAGTCTATAAAATCATTGACAGTGTTAATTTGTATGGGAGCACCTACTTTAACAACCTTTATTTTTAGTTTCAAATACCGTTCCAGTAGAAACAAGGCATAATTCTTGGCAGGGGCTCTACATGCTAAGACGTCATTGTATAAAGAACATAAGGTATCCATCTGCTTCATAACTATATCTAACCTACGAGTTACCTTTGCGACTTTCTCTTGTCCCTTTGCCACCCTTCAAAGGCCTGGCTTTCAGATAGATTGACGTTCCTACGTTGTTGCTGTAGTTCTTCATACTTTTCGCGAGGGACCATTTGCTCCCTAAGCTTTTCTGCTTCTTGCTGAGCTTGCTTCGTGCAACGTCATGAAGTAACGAATTCAAAAATGCAGGTAAATTTACAGAGAATTTTTGCTTTAGTACAGCTAAGAGTTTAAGATGCCGTGGTCTTACCATGTCTTTTCTGCCTTCACAGGTGATGTAGGTTTAAATGGTCGTTTCCAATTCTGCCCACGACTCTCCTAGTGCTGCTGACAGAACTCCCTTTCCTCTAATTGTCAGGCTCTGGCCTTTGTCCTGGAAGATTTCTATAACCTTCTGCAATCTTTCCTTTTTTAACGTCCATACAGGTCCAGTGGCTAGTAGTCCCGAGACTTTTGTGATTATGTCATCAGTGACTGCTATGTGTCTCCCCCTCACTGTGGAGTAATCCTCTTGCAAATTCTGCAAGAATTCAATTGCCACAGTCTCGTTAGACTCCTGCAAGCGGTTGAGATAAGTCAGCCACCCTGCTCTTGCCAGGATTTCCCAGGCAGCAGCAGAGACTGTTAACACCTGTGGTTCTCTCCAAATCGATCTTCCTCCCATGGTTTCGCTGTAAACCCTTAATGGAATGGCAGCTGCTCGTGCTGTTGAAACACAGAGAGGCTGACAAACGTAAGACTTGTTCAAAATCTAATGCTGCAGAGTATACAATAGAAATGGCTTATGAACAACAAGTCATGCAGAAAAAATAAAAATAGTATGTCGTTGAGCCGTGCCATACCCTAGTACACAACTTCCCAAATAGTGGGCTGACACGTAACCCAAGGAATGATGAGGTTAACCTCCCCCCCCCCCCATAATGTGATAGGTTGTCCCAGCCATCAAATAAAGGAGCAGCGCCCGCTCTGAAACAGAGTCATAAAGGAACAACGTATGGCAATATGCCATGTTTACAAAATCAGCAAATTACCGAAATCGAGGCATGGAGTTGGATCGCTTAATACGTAAGAGGCTGCTATGATATGATGTGAGGCTGGGAGGATAGGACATCTTCCATACATTCCAAGTCTGATGCGGTCATTATCAATTGCTTTTCCATGATTGGTGATAATATATTTACATGCGTTATATGATTCGGGAAATAATATATGATTAATTACTAAGGTATAAGAAACAGAAGGGTGCTAGTAACTTACCTATTAGTGTAAATAATGTATCTTCAATACCATTAACAGTGCTCTGCTACCGACAGGTGTCCATAACCTTGGCAGAGTTGTTTATTTCACCCATGGAACCATGATCCTTTGTGTATGCTTAGGAAATGTTGTGTGATGTCAAAATGTAGGCCATTATGCTGGCTTGGTGACTAGTTAACCATAATGCCATTCACGAGGAAGGAGCGAAAAGTGGGCAGGCCGGCTTGTGATGAGACCTCCTGTTCCAAGGGTTGTTTATTTGGTATACCTTTTGGACCATATCCCTGGTGTGGTGGCCATATTGGGAATGCCACTTCGCTTTCGTCCTCATGGTCATGGTAGGCTGGCTCTTGATGAGATCCCCTATCCTGCATTTGACAACTTATAAGTCATGTTTGCTCTTTTTTCTTTGTTTTCCATAAAGTACTTTCCCTTATTTATACACAAAGGGTGGTTCAACACTCCTTAAGAGTAGGAATGGTGGAAGAAGTCTTAACATCTCAATAGGAAGATACAAACCCTTTGCTCTTATTCCTAAATAATAATCAAAGAGGATGAAAAGGGATCATCATGATAAAGATAACCAATCAGAGCAGAATTAGTAGAAGAATGGCAGCAAAAGATGATAAATAAGCGTGTCCTTCCTTCTGTCCTCTTACCAATTCAGAGCATTTTCTTATAAAGATAGCGATTTAAGATTGACTGGTTGCAGTATGTTTTGATTTTGTATCCATCGCATAGTGCGTAGCTGTATTCTAAAAGACTTGAAAGAACAGGAGCAATAAGAATCCTCAATTTAGAACAGCAAAAGGAACAAGTTGTTTCTCAAGGAGAGCAAAAACATGCAAGGGACAACAGAAGAGCACAAATGTTGTTCCTTTGGAAAAGGAATAACATAAAATGAAAATGTCGTTCCTTTGAAAAAGGAATAGAAAAAAATGGAAAGCGCTATTCCTTTGGAAAAGGAACAACAGAACACACAGGTGCCATTCCTTTGGAAAAGGAACAGCAGAAATCGAAAACGTTGTTCCTTTGGAAAAGGAATAGCAGAACATACCAATGCGGTTCCTTTGAAAAAGGAACAACAGAAATCGAAAAAAATGTTGTTCCTTTGGAAAAGGAACAACAGAAACACACAGAAATGTTGTTCCTTTGAAAAAGGAACAACAGAAATCGAAAATGTTGTTCCTTTGGAAAAGGAACAACAAAACAAGCAAAAATGTCGTTCCTTTGGAAAAGGAACAACAGAAATCGAAAATGTTGTTCCTTTGGAAAAGGAACAACAAAACAAGCAAAAATGCCGTTCCTTTGGAAAAGGAACAACAGAAATTGAAAATGTTGTTCCTTTGGAAAAGGAACAGCAAAACAAGCAAAAATGTCGTTCCTTTTCCAATCGAAAATGTTGTTCCTTTGGAAAAGGAACAACAAAACAAGAAAAAATGTCGTTCCTTTGGAAAAGGAACAACTGAAATCGAAAATGTTGTTCCTTTGGAAAAGGAACAAAAAAAAAACAAAAATGTCGTTCCTTTGAAAAAGGAACAGCCAGAAGAAAAAGTTGTTCTTTTGAAAAAAAAGAACAACAAAAATAGCATCAAAACGTTGATTCAAAAACATGTACAAAAATGATTCAAGAAAAGGAATTATGTACAAACTGTAAAAAGAAATAAAGTCCTTAATGAATTACAGGTGAGGAAGACTTCTCTTCCTCCCCTAACATCTCCATATCAGAGTCTTGGCGTAGCTGCTAGCAGTGTAGGTTGGGGGAGCGGAATGGTTCCTACTGGCTAATGCATCGGTCTTTGCCAGTTTGTCTGCCAGGTTGAACTTTGTGAACTAGGGGAAGTCCATTATGGTGGATATGAGTTACTTTGCCAATATGGTGGGGTATAAGGAAGATTCGGCCAACCAGATTGGCTTGCCTGATTCAGCCACGGGTTTGAGGAAGGAAACGACTGCGGTGACCAGTTTGAAAACGGAGATTGGGATTGACTTTGCTACATATTGTATTGTTGAGCATTATATTGTGGAGGCTGAAAAGAAGAAGTTGGGTCTGGAAACATACCAGATTGTCTCGGCTGCCACTGACAGCATTGGTTGAGCAAATACACCGATTCTGGCTCTTCTTCTGCTTTCTTATATAGTGCTTTCAATCCAGGGAGTGAGGGGCAGCTCTCCGTCAGGTGATCTTTTGTACAGATGGTGCATGTTTGGACTACATCCAGTGGACACTCCTTATGACTATGCTTTTTCCTGCATCGGGGACAGAAGATTGCCAAATTCTGTTATGCCTCCATTTGCTTCTGTTTGGACTGCATAATATCAAGTTGTGTAGTTAGTGTCCCTAGCATATCAGTTTTAAAATTTTCCAATAAATTTCCAATTTCTACACGCGTTACTCCTTCTGTCGGAATTTTATTATCTCTTACAAACCGATCATGTTCTGCCAATTTTACTCTTGTGCTGCCTCTCAAGCTCCTGATACATAAATCAATAATGTCAGCAAAATTTTCTTGATAAATATCTCCTTTTCCCATAATGTTTAATGTTTCAATCCATTGTTCCTTCATGCCCCTTATTAATGTTGTTTTTAACAGATTATCAGGTAAAGGTAGTTATGCATAGGGAGATCTTTGAAGATTATACTGAAAACATTCCACATACTCCTCTAATGTTTCATTTGATCTAGCTGTCATCTGGAATATTTCGTCCTTTAGTTCTCTAGACCTGCAATAGTCCTGATATTTTTTCAGAAAAGATTCTTTCATTTGATCCCAGTTATTTATAACCCCGCCACCTAATCCCATAAACCATCTTAAAGCAGCCCCTTTTAATGTAGATGGAAATAGTTTCAGTTTCAGGGGATCGGTGGTGTAATCATATCCCCAGCATAGTACATCAAATTCAAATAAAAATGCATCCAGATCTTCTGATGTAAGACCGTGGAATGTAGGGATATGTTGAAGAGGGATTGCTTTCATAGGTGCATTTGTTGTAGAATCCACTATGGGGTATTGTAATGTAGAAGTTTGAGTTTTTGGCTGGTTTTGAGCCATTGGGTCGAATATATGCCAATACCCTTCTGGGATATGTAGGAGGGTATTCCTAGGTTGAGAGGGAATGGCTTTAACAGGGACAATTTTAATAGCACTTCCTCTATCTGGGATAATGAGAGTGCGTGATGTCTGAGGAGATTGAGTTTCTTCAACAATGATTTTTGCAGCACTTCCCTTGTCTGGGCTGTTTAATGGCTGAGTTTTTCCAATAGGAGACTTTGGTTCCCCAGTTTCCCTAGTTTCTCCTTCTCCTTCAAAAAGATTGCTGAGATTCCCTTCCTGCAATAGTTCTGGAGTAGAATTTTCAATTTCTTGAAAGTCTTGCTCTTCAGTTTGACTATGCACCTCAACAAAGGCTACAAATGGTGATCCTGTGGCTTGAAGGGAACTAGTAGGCTGTTTAGAAATGACTTTCTTGGGTCCTACTGAGGGTTGAGATTCTTATTTCTTGTAGATTTCATCTATGAAGGTTGTTCGGCCAAGGGTCACCGGCCCCTTAGCGTTTTCTGGCTTGGGTAGAGGTTTGGGATTTTTTTTTTCTGGCTTTTTCTGCTTAGTCATGCACTCAAATTAACTACTAAATTCTACTCAAACAAAATAGCAGCAATTCTGTAGGAAATTGGGCAGAGGAGCAGGGCTTTTACATGCTCCACACGTAGGTTCTTACCTTCCGTTTTTAAAACCTAATTCTTCCCTAATAGGTTCGTACACTACTCTGGAAAAAAAAAACAAATGGCTACACTCTTTCCCCAGCAACGACGCCAAAATGTAGAGCTATAAAAAGGGTCTCTTTCACCTCTAATTACATCACATTAATATTTCAATCCGGGAACGTTTCGTTATTTCAAAGAGTGTCTCAGTCTGAGGCTATCATTTGCCAGAGTAATGCTAGTAGTACAGTGTTCAGAAGTACAAGAGTAAATGGATGATTGTCCACAGCTTAACCACTTCAAAAGATTAAATCACACCTTCAAAAGACTAAGCAACTTATCATTCAAGGGTTCGGTAGCAATAACCCATCCCTTTGGAAACTGATGGAAAAGGAAATCAGAGAACAGATCATGGATCTGGGAGCTGGACAATAGATGTCAATGCTCACTACAGTCTGAAATCGTTCTTCACGCCAATACCAGGAATTGGAACGACAGATAAGAAATGGAACAGAAATTAAGAAATCGAACAACAAGTCTAAAATGGAATAGAAAATCTGAAATGGAACAACAGCTAAGAAATAGAATAGCAACTAAATCTCACAAGCAGTAACTTCTTAGTTTATCAGATCAAATGCATTAATCGTAATCTACAGGAATCAAACGACAATCTTTCACTCTTATGGGCAGATTGAATAACACACACCAATGGAACAACAATGATTACTGATAAATTATGGAACAGCGCTTGAAAACCATATACACACACAGCACACTTAAATAGTAATATGATTCAAGTATCGATCTCAGTTATAAAGAATACGACTGCATTTCAAAATAGAACAACATTGTTCATAAATCCAACAATCACAAAGAACATAACTTCCAAGATGAATTCTGTAACGTTAATGAACAAGTGCACAGCACAAAGGCTCTGTAATGGAACAGTAACAATATTCTGTAAAGACTAGCAGTATTAGATCAACTCCTAAAAGAACAGTAATATGATGCAGAGTCAATACAATCGTTCTGTCTGTAGAAGCCTGAATGAATTAAACATAACAGAGCATGTGATGGAAACTTATAAAACACATCAGATTACCAAATGACGTTGATAGGCAAACCACACATAAACCAAACGTAATAATACAGGAGCAAGTTTCCTCCAGGGCCGGGCCCTTAGCCTCCAAGGGTACACCGCTTGAAGTTATTCCAGACTTAGAGATGAAATAATAACCAAGTTTGTATTAATGCATAGAGCAGAATTACAATAAACCAGTCCTTAACGAGACTTGATGATCAAAGTTTTGATCTTAAAGGAAATTACATAAAATCATAACCGTTTCTAACTCTTCTCACGAGCTAATAGAGCTGCCCTTTTATAAGGGTGACGGCGGAGATATCTAAGTGCAGAAATAGATAAAATAGTGATCCCTCAGGATCAAGGATCCTGAGGGATTCGCCAAACCATTAGTCCTCAGTCATTTCTTTTCTCTCCTGCGCCGAGCTGATATCTCCACCTCCTTTCCCGGGCTGATTCGCTTTGATTTGCTTTGCCTTGTTTGCATTCAGTCTCCCGTCAAAGGGACAGTGGTTAACCCGTCCTTGTCCTTTCCTTTGGAACGGAAACTTCTCGTTTTTCCTCCTTTCTGCATAAGGAAATGACAATTGTCAACGTTTTCGTCTTGCATATTAATCTCACATGGTCTATTATAATTCTTTATCATTTTCCTAGTTCATGATGCAAAAGGTTTGTAAATTTCAATGAAAAGATACTGAAATAATCATCAAAAACATACCTTCTTTAGTACTCCACAGTATCCACACTGCGTTGCAACATGATGACCAGATCGTCGCGTTGTGTGTCATCGGAGGTAAGAAATTTACCTTATTACAATGGTTTAACTGATGTAGATAAGTTTTTGGATGCTTTTGAAAGAGAAGTTCCAGAGGATCACCGCTTTCAGGCGTTGGATTTGGCACTACGCGCTACACCCGCTCGGTGGTGGGGTACACACAAAGACAACTTTGATGAGTGGCGCAATTACAGGAGGATGATGAGGATGCGATTTGGTCATCCTAAAGTACGGTTAACTAAGAAATATGATGGGAGGAATGATCCACATGATCATTTGGCAAAATGGACTAAAGTGTATGGAACAGAGCTACAGCCAGAATGGGTGCATTTATTCTGTCACACTCTGGATATAATCCCTATGAATTGGTATTTGGAAACAGAGCTCCACCATGGCACCGTGGAGTGGGATATCTTAAGAGAAGGATTCTTGATGACCTTCAGCTTTGAAGATGGGTTCGAAAGAATGCAGGAGGTTAAGGCAATGATCTTCTGATTTTCGCAGGATCCTTTGGAATTGGTTCAACTGGATTGGAGCACCCAGCTGCGCCATGTGTTGGAATGCTATAACATGACCATTGAAGGGGAGGATGAGGATCCAAAGAATATAAATATTCCAGAAACAGAAGGTCGCCACGAGATCGAAGGTCTGCAGATAGAGAACCCGGATATCACCGCACCACTGAAGACTAGGTAGATGAACATTAGTACTGAAGTGGAGCCTAAGTTCGTGAAGATCAGAGATTATTAGGATGATGCCATAGTGGATAAAGTTGTTGAATTACTCCGTGAGTATCAGGACTTGTTTCCTACACAATTTTTGGACTTAAAAGGCATCATAGGTGATTTGGGAGTGACGAAAATAACTTTTAAACTGGATGCGAGGCTCGTTAAGCAGAGGCCATATAGCCTTAATCCCAAATACAATGAAAAGTTTCGCTTGGAATTGGACAAGATGCTTGACGTAGGTATTATTGAACCAATGGAGGAATCTGATTGGGTGAGCCCAATGGTAGTTTAGGAAAAGAAGCAGAAGGGAGAGATAAGGATTTGCGTAGATATAAGAAAGCTTAATGATGCCTGCGTCCATGATCCTTTCCTAACACCGTTTACTGATGAGGTACTAGACAATGTTGGAGGGTAGGAGGCCTACTCATTTACTGATGGGTTCTCTGGATACCATCAGATCAAGATCGCGCAGAATACATGAGTAAAACAACCTTCACGACAGAATGGGGGTGTTTCCAATATACGATGATGCCATTCGGACTCAAGAATGCGCCGACGATATTCTCTCACGTAGTCATTGCGACATTCAAAGAGTTTATTCACAAATTCTTGGAGGTATATTTTGATGACTAGACAGTGTTTGGGCTAGTAAAGCACCATGTAGCCAGTCTGCACTTAATGTTGGATACGTGCCGAAGGTATCAGATCGCATTGAACTTGAAGAAGTGCTTGTTTTGTGTCCCCTTTTGGATTTTGCTGGGTCATGTAGTATGCAAGCACGGACTAATGGTGGACCCTGCCAAGATCGCAGTAATAATCAATTTGGAAGCCTAGAGGAGTGTCAAATAGTTTCACACAACACTGGGCCATACTGGATACTATCGCAAGCTTATGCTCAGATTACCGTGCCTATCAAGAATCTATTGAAGAAGGACACTAAATTCTATTGGTATGAAGAATTTCAACACAATCTGGATGTCTTGAAGGAAAAGATGGTCACTGCATCGATATTGGTCTTCCCAGATTGGAAGAAGGAATTCCATGTGCACGTTGATGCCTCATGTATTGCATTGGGAGCAGTGTTGACACAGGCTAGTGAAGGAGAAATGGATCACCCTATAGCATTTGCAAGCATAAAGTTATCAAAGGCTGAGAAGAACTACTCAATGATAGAGCGCGAGGGATTGGCTATGGTGTATGCGCTCCAAAAGTTCAAGCACTATTTGTTGGGCGGACATTTCAAGATGTACACAGACCACTCCGCTTTGAAGTACCTAGTCAATAAGCCTGTGTTGGGGAGGAAGACATGAATATGGCTTATGTTGTTTCAAGAATATGACTTTGAGGTAATTATCAAGCCAGGAAGGTTGAATTCAGGACCTGACCATTTGTCGTGAATTGAAATGTGGGAGGAACCTACTAATTTGGAGGAAGGATTTCCTGACGTGCAGCTCTTCGCGGTGTGCGTAGAGGACAACCACTTTGTAGATATTATCCACTTTCTGACCACAGGGACAGCTCTAGAAGGCTACACCAGTCAGTAAGAGAAAGAATTGGTAGTACACGTGACTGATTTCTCAGTAATTTTCCGACATTTGTATAAAATGGGATTGGACGAGATAATCTGACGATACGTGACCGATTTTGAACGAAGTAGCATCCTTGCTAAAGCTCATGGAGGAGCTTCGGGAGGACATTATGCAGGAAAGGCAACGATGCAAAAGATTTGGCAAGTCAGATTGTGGTGGCCTACATTGCATAAAGATTCTAAAGCGTATTGTAGGGCATGTGATGCATGTCAAAGGATGGGAAGGCCATTGTGAAGGTATGAGCTGCCTCTGAATCCTCAAGTGTCATTTCAGCCATTCGAGAAATGGGCAATTGACTTTGTGGGACCAATTCAAACCCTAGGAAAGAAAACAGGTGCGCGTTATATCATTACCGCGACAGAGCATCTGGCCAGATTGGCGGAGGCACAGCCTGTGAAGGACTATACAGGGGCAACAACAACCAAGTTCTTGTTTGAATATGTCTTAACCAGGTTTGGTTACCCAAAGGTATTGATGAGTGATTGCGGTATGCACTTCCTCAATAAAACAATTAGCGCATTGACATAAGAGCTCCAGGTGTATCATTAGAAAAGTACACCATATCACCCCTAGGCTAATGGAATAGTGGAGGCCTTCAATAAGAAATGGAGAATGCGCTGACAAAGATTTTCAACGCACAGTGGAATGATTGGGACGTGCACGTACTAGCAATATTATGGTTGTACAAGACTACTTGAAAAAAAATAACAGGTCAGACACCTTTCTGGTTGGCCTATTGTGTAGAAGCTATGATGACTATGGAATATATCATGCCTATTCTACGCATAGCAACTTTCACAGGGATGGTGGACCGTGGAGGCTTGGAAGAATGACTTGCACAATTGATGGAGCTCGAAGAGGACAAACTCTTGGCTGGATTTCACCAGCAAGTGCAAAGGGAATGTGAAAAGGCATGGCACGATCGACACATCAAGCTGCGCACATTCAAGGTAAATGACTTGGTTTTATTATATGATAGTAAGTTTGCTAAATTTCTAGGAAAGTTTCAGATGCATTGGTTGGGGCCATATTTCATCAAAGAAATTACAGATGGGGGCGCGGTTCAGCTCGCAAAGCTGAATGGAGAACCTTTCCCAGGAAAAGTGAATGGGAGCTAGTTTAAGTCATATGCAGGAGATTCGGCTCAATGACTACATGACGATAACACAGTCTTAGTACTCCAGGCAACTTGAAAGGGAGCGCGGGACTATACACTACACTACCTAGTTTTGGGAGCTACACGACAGAGGGGCTACACGAAAAAGGGTGATGTCACAGTATGAGAAGCGACATGAAGGGAGCTGCGCTATGGAGGGAGACACCACGCAACACAGCCAAAAAATGACCATTAAGGTCACTGGTCATGATTTGACAGCCAAGAGAGAGTTACGAGGAGCAGGGGGGTGGCATTTAAGGCTGAAATCTTTGGAGATCTTCCGCCAATTCAACATTAATGGATGGATTTTGGGGGGAACGGTCAAATTTGAATTCAAAATCTCTTATAAATTACGCGTGGCCATCCAGTAGAGAACACTTTGCATCCTTAGAATTTTTGCGTTGTGTTATCTATCACTTATGAATCGCAAGTTTTTCGAGGATTTGGTCGCAATCTCTATGTTTGATAATCTACCTGAGGACACCCAACAATTTATTCACAACACTATGTTAGGACCAAGAGAGACTGCAAGCACCGAAGGAACTATTGCCTCCGAAGGAGCGGCTCCAGAAGTTGTGAGCATGGAGGCTCCAGCTCCTGTGCCTACGGCGCCAAGGTCACCTAGGCCAAAGCCTACACCAGTGTGTGAGACCCGTAAGCTAAAGAAAGACAAGCAGAAAAGGTCGGTGCCAGTGCACGAGTTACCTAGAAAGCACTCTGCTACCCAGGCACAGAAGAAGGACAAGCAGCCTAAGAAGGTTGTAGATTTGGAGGCCGAAGAGGGTGTTGAAGATATAGACGTTGAGGGTGTGGAGCCCATCTCCAAGTTTCCAGAGTATATCCCTCTGCGCAAAGGAAAGGTGAAGGTCACCAAGGACCCAGACGCGGAGAAATTCGGCATTCACATGCCCCTGTTGCCAAAAAATATAACCTTTGAAGGTCTGCACCTGGTGAGGGTTCCCCTTTTAAAGATGGAGGACTGGGACTTGGCTGACCATGAGAGGTTCCCCCACCTTGCGATGGATAATTACATGAAATGGGTGTATTACAAAGAATCTGGTGTCACTGCATTGGAGCCAGTTGAGTGGATTCATGGAGTAAATAAATCGGGGTTGCTGAACCTACTGTGGGTGCCCCACTATCACCGCTCCAACATCAATATCACCTATATAAAGCAACTGTTGACTTTGGTGCATGATGGGTGTTTATGGCTTGGTGTGCTTATCCCCATCACAGACATGCTTGTCCACAAAATCACGCTCTTGCTGCATGAAGGCATGAATCTAGCCAAAGAGTTTTGTGGAAAAATAAGTGATGCAACTTGGAAGAGAAGATGAAGGTGAAATTTGAGCTTATCAAGAAGCCACGCGGGTACTCCATAACATCCATCAACAACCCCATAGTGAAAATTGCGACGCAAATACTAGCTAGTAAGGTCATGAGGAAGTGCCGCACGGATGAGGTTCTGGCGCCCGTGATCTCATTAGCTGCACAATGTGTGGAGGGCGTGCAATTTAACTGGTCACGCTATCTATGTAGCGAGTTCCTTGCGAATTATCGTGACGCTCAATACGAGAGAAAGACCTTCCACTGTGCGTGGTTGTTGCTCTCTATTGTGCTAATTTTTTGGGAGTTGTTGGAGGACAGTCAGTTCCCCCCATTGGAGGTAGGTTTGTCAGAGGCTGCATAGTTTTCCTCCCTTTGGGCCACGAAGGACCCCGTGTGGGTCATCGAAATGAAAATTTTCTTGGTTTTGATGGAGTCAAGCATTCACATGGCCATCAACCAATGCCCACGGTTGTTCCCGACTGTGTATGAGTAGTTGTCAGAGTACGCGGAGTTCGAGGCAGACTTCCATTGTGTGTATATCAAGTTGCGGAAGGATCTAGAGCCTAAGTGGTTCGATCTTCCATATCCTGCCACAGATGATGTGATTCAGGAAGTCATCAAGCAATGGCCAACAGATTGGAACTCTCCGTCTGACCTAGCCGCAGGTACCAACAAAGGTGCGGGGAGTTTCGCGGAGAAGAAGAAGGCGGCAGTTAAACATGCGATTCAAAAGTTGGCTGCGCAATGAACGAAGGAGGCCGAGGAGAAGGCCTGATTAGAAAAAGAGTGCGTTGCAAAGCAGTGGGCTAAACAAGATAAGCGCGACTCTGAGCGAAGCAGTAAATCCCCTTTGCCGCAGACTGAGGAAGAAGAGAAGTCAGCGCAGGGCGGTGGCGGTGATGAAGGACACAGCAATCCATTCCGGGTCAAGAGGTACAGAGAACAGTAGAAGGAGGGGACCCAAAAGAATTCAAAGGCAACTAAGCCACGACTGGATCCCATTACGCTGACAGAGGGTGACCTTGACGAGATTGGGGACAAAGTGCGTGACACCACCGCTGAACTATTGCAGCAATTTGAACAACAACACCTGCAGTCATTAGGCACCATTCAGAAGAATCTGCGTGAACTACAGATTCATACCAACACGATACAGGTTGGAGTAGGTCAGGTGGGTGTTGCACAGACGAGCCTGGCTCCAGGGATAAGTCAGGACACAAAACTTTTTAGGTCAGTGGACATCAGGATAGTTGCACTACCAGAAAGGTCCCTGAGCGCGGACTCGACCGATGACAAGGTCATCGTAAACACTTTGAATAATATCGACCTCAACATTACAGCGCTCCCCAATGAATATCTTCACGTGCTGTAGACTGGTGTGACAACAGAATTGAGAGCACAAGAGTAGCATGCCCTGAATTTAATCAGCGAGTACAGGGTGAACAATGAGAAAATGTTCGCTGATAAGATAGAGGCCCTGAAGGCAAAGGAAACGATCTAGGGATAGAGCACCTAGTTGGTGGTCATGACTGTAGAGGCATGTAGAACAGTGCTGGAGCTGGACATACTTGAGGAGGCACCGCTTGAGGCCAAGATACAGAAACTTGCTTCCATCGTCCACGATGCTAAGGACGAGGTGGCCAAATTTAAGTTTGAACTTAATATGAAAATCACAGAACTGGAGCTTAAGCCACAACCTTCGACTCCACCAGAAGTTAGGGAACAAAGTGAAGTTGTTGTCAGGGAAGGAATAGCTATTGTGCATGCCACGGTCACTGATTGTACAAATTTGTTTGAACATGCCATGGAAGTGGTGATGAACTTGCAGGAGGATCACACCGTGCAGATATTGAATATCGAGAACCGCAAGCTCTAGTAGTAGTACGACAAAGTAAGGGTGATGGTGTGCACCATTGCTACAGTGTAGCGCCTTGCCACATTGCAAGAGGCAAAGTAGCTCCTTGCAAAAGTGGAAGCAATGCAGAAAAAGGAAGTGGTCCTTAATTCTAGGTTGGGTCCTTGGTTCGACGAAGCCTACCTAATCTCGGCCAACATACTAGAAAAGTTGGCAAACTTGCAACTGACACAATAGAAGATCAAGCGATCTGATGAAGGACTAGCCACAGAGCAGCTGGTGGAGCAAGTAAAGTAGGAAGCCACGCAGAGCACAGCTGAAGTAGCGGTTGTACAGGTAGAGCTGGGGGATCTTCACAACAAGATCACCATGCCAGCCAAGTGACTCAAGGGCGAGTCACAAACTTTAGGTTGGGGGCTTGTTCGGATAGGGTTCCCTGGGGTACGTTTTGGGGAAAAATCCCAAGTTTTGATGTAAAAAGATGTAAAGTCTCCACAAATTATGGTCATGGAGCGCATAGCCAGTTAAGAGTCAAAAAAGGGTTTTACCCTCCTTTATATAAGCTTGAGTTGGATTTTTGAAGATCTACCCATGGTCCACGGACCATGGGATTGTATAAATAGGTGTGTCTTAGAGAGTCTAAGGTAAGAAATGGAGGTTAGTCAATGGGTACGAGCGAAGGAGTCCAACATAGAGAAGTAGTCTTAGAGGGGAAAAGGTTTTGCAGCTGAGTGCGCATAGGCCTAGAGTAGTGTCCACAGCTGAGTGTGTGGACCTCTGCAGCTGAGTGTACAGGAAGCACTGAGTCTGTAAACTTATACTGAAGATCAATAAAGAAGATTGTTACAAAAATTCCTGTGTTTTATCTCTTTACTTCTGTTATGTATGATTGCGATATATGTTATGATGAATGATGTCTTTATGAAATAATGATGCATTGATGCGCGACTTTACTTGATCTGTATTACTATCTAAACGCAATTAATGTTAAGTGATTACGTGAAGATTCTGACACTTTCTATTAAAGTTATTAAACACTTAGGTAGATCTAAGTAAACACTGATCTAGGGGTATGCTAGGGTGTGGGTAAGTAGCTGATTGGCCTCTTCAGGGTCCGCAAAAGCCAGTCGTAGACCTTCGTGGAGGTCTAGAGGTCAATTAAAGGAAGTTACAGTGATAAGCCATAAGAGCTTAGAAATCTGAGCGAAGGTAGATCTAGGTCGCAGAAGGACAACACACTGATCTCTGGGTGCAGAAACTTGGTTCCAGCATCCCCCCATATTGCTTCGGGTGAGACTTTAGTCCGCGCACCACAGATTGATGCTGAAAGGGCTAGTAGTGTAGGGATTTGTTTGGCGCAACTAACTCTGAACTTGGGTCAGGACCCCCTAAGCCAATGAATAGCTACAAGTAATAGTGGTTGTAGCTTGTCTAAAGTTGGGTGGAGAGTCATTGTGCTAAACTTAGTTGCCAATAGATCATGAGATAAGTGTTTCTCATGTTCTTTATGTACAATGAAAATATGTTTGCATCTCTAATTTGAAGTGGTTCCATTGTTGTGTAAGGTATGATATGTGATTGTAGTATTTACTCAGTTGCCTAATATGGTTGATTGGCATTACGCTTGGAATGTGTTGGATCCGATGTGGTAGATTCATATTATATAGATTATTATAATTAGGCTGCTTAGCTTGGATAATTCTCCAATGGTGTTGCGTACATTGTCTATTTTATGGAAACTAACATTATATTATTTTAACACTTATAGTGATATAAACATGATTTTATTGCAAGCTCCTGCTAGCTCTAATCTGTAAATTTGAGTAGGAATAATGGAAAGTCCTTAATCCCAAGCTATGTTGGTCACCCTATCTTGTATGGTTGATTTTCCAAGAGAAGTATGCTAGGAATTAGGATCTACATTCCATCCTTCTGAAGGTCTAGGCATAACTAAATCGGTATAAGTCTTGTTAACTAGGGTTTGTGTTTCTTAGACTAGACAAGGAAAGGGTTTAAATGCATTCCTTACTATTGTGTTCTTGTTGGATTGTTGATTGATGTTGCACTTTTGCATGACTTGTTTATGGTTTTCTGTGTTATAAGGAAAGGTTTTTGTGATAAATTTCAGTATGTATTGTGATCTTGCATTGGTGATTTTAGGGAGGAAATTCAAATATGAATGCAAATCCCAATGTTGTCTATAAGAAAAATAGTTGATCCTCTTAATCTTGTAAGATTTAATTTTCCGAAGCATGTCTCCTTGGCACCATGGCCTTACACGTAGTGCCATCATATAAGAAATTATGTACAAATGTTTGACTTAATTTTGTTGTATGAGGAATGGTTGTATCCATGAGCTTGAAGGCTTTAGAGTTCTGCAAAATGGTCCTGGATGTATCTTTGGCACTCATTCCTTTCATGTAGGTATTGCAAATGTGAATAAATCCATGTGAGTGCAGGGAAGACATGCTAAAAGGACTACATATCTTGGGCACTTAGTCCTTTGTATGATTGTTGCAAAATTAGTTGAAATTCCCTATGTGTTATATGGGTATGGGACATAGTGATTTTTTCTACTGATTGGGTTAAATCAATCTCTTTGTATGCTTGATAAATTAATGGGGTTAGTGATTAGCTTGTGTTGACGACAACATGGTGCACATGATGTGTGCATGATTTTCAATGATATGGATGTGTGTTTAAGTTGCTAATGAGGAGAATGATTGAGCCTCATGAGCCTAGCAAGGAGCACTAATGTACTTACTTCAACCTAGAATGGTGGCAATCCAAGTGGTGGATCCTTTATAAAACCAATAGGTTCAAGACTGCGTGATGAAATTATCACTCAGTACGGTTATGCAAGATACATGGAGAATGGAAGAATGCCATTAAGAAAAACCACCAGATTTCAGAATAAGTATGTCATTATGGCCCATGTTCTAGGCAAAATCAACGTGGTGTAGCCATGGTTAAAATCATTTGTGGATGGTCCATAAGACAAACCAGACAGAAGTCTTATCTACTTTCCTTAGCCTTTTTACCTTATCCATGGTCACAATGTGATTTATTAGGCTGAGTAAAGGTTAGATTCAAGGCTAGATTGCTAGCCCATATGACTGTAAGGCATAACCAAGCACAATGCCAGCTCATGAATGGTTAGGATTTTGTGTGAGAGATCAATGATTGACAAATAATCCGGGGTGACGTAAGCCCATAGGTCATGCCCTAGAAGCTCGCAAACAGTCGCACAAATGGTAATTCCCAACCTAATAAGGACTTGGAAGACGTGATAGTTGACATACGTCTCAGGCCCTAGACAGGCACAAGGGCAGCACGCATGATTGGTTGTTAATAGATTGTCACATGACGTAGAGGGGAAACTTCCAGTTCCCCAGAAACTCTCTCCTGGAAGGTTCAACAGAGTGCAACAGTGAGGCAAGTCGAGGTGACTCATCACTGGGAGAATGTGGTAGGAGGGTCCACCTGAGTACTGGGGAGTGAGGGAACAACCACTGAGTAGAGAAAGGCCCACAACCAATCACACTACACACATAATCCCTGTAGGGAAACCACGAGAGGAGATGAAGGTGCACTCCATGGAATGGTTTGGGTTGACAAGGCATAGGGGTGATTTCATCCTAGAATGTGGATGCCCAATGAGAAAGAACATAGTGGATTCAGTCAATACGAAAGGACAACTAATTTTGGATTAGCATAAGATGGGAATACGAAATGAGTCAACCCGAAGGACCTTTTCTGGAGCAAATCATAAAAGGATAAAGTGTTAAGAGTTAGGGTAACAAATCCATGTGATGGGAAATTCACTGACAAGATATGGCCTATCAAATATAAATGTGTGTGTGGTGAGCGCGAAAGGTTAGGCAGTCTGAATTACATATATATTCATATTGATAGGCAAGACCCAATCCATGAGAGGGTCAACATACAATAAATAATTTCCAATTGGCGTCGGGAGGCTAGCCAAGTGGGAATAGCAATGTGGCAAAGCCGATGAGGTGGCACTTTCTAAATCGTCAGGACTTCAATGGTCAAATCCCATGATCTAAAGGTCAGATTGAGGTAAATTTTTATATCGCCGAAATTGTATCGACAAGATGAATGCAATAGTGATGTCAAACTTTGGTTTTGAGTAAGTTGAATAGATCAAAAATTTTAGACCCCATTTCCATCACAAGACCTTGGATCTTGGGTCAGCATAGTAATCATCTCCTCTTAATGAGTGCTATGGTAAGGATTGGGAGGGAGGTTATTATGGACACTGTCAAAATAAAAAAGACACAATACCATGTAAAACTCTGTAAAAAGGAGAAGATACAATACCCTTGAAAGTAACTTTGTGGTAAAGTGAATATCACCAAGTTCAAAGGAACCCCACAAAGCATGGAGGAAACCTTCCATAAATCATTACCCATGAAAATGACTTCCCTAACAAAAATCATTATCTATGTAATTAAAATTTTATTTTAATTTAAAATAATATTATTAATAATAATAATTTATATATTAAAAATATGATTTAAATAGAATAAATTAATTGTTTAATTAACAAACAATTATATTATTAACCATTAATGTAATTATAAAAAAATATGAAAATTAATAAAAACAATAAACAAGCCCTTAAATGAAAACATTCAATATAAAAAGAAAAATTAATAAACACAACAAACAAACCCTTAAATGAAAACATTCAATATAAAAAGCTTTTTCACAATGTGAATGAATGAGAATCTCATTTAAAGACAGTTATTTTTTAATGAAATTTTATTGAAACTAAATTGTCTTTTTCAAGATAATTCTTGGGGTAAATCACATTACAGATTCTTTAGTCGACATTCTCATTCTACGAAAAGGCAATCTACGAAGTTTGATAATTTAGTAAAGTGGAGTTCTCATCATTCATGATGCAAGAGCATCTAGACCTAGACAACAATGTGATGGTGTGGTCACATGTTGTGGCTAATGAAAGTTTGGAAGAAGACTTGGTTGTTTAATTGTATTAATTTCAAATTATGTAAGTAGTTAATTGTTGCCTAATTCTGATCAGAATTGGGAATAAAATGCTGGCATTACAATGCATGTGTTGTACTTGATGGAAAACCACTTGTAGCAGAACAACTCACTTCTATATAACTAGATGAATTTACAGAAGAAATATCAGATGTGACAGAATACATGGTAGTTGTATTAACAGATGTGATACAGGGCAGTTCAAAGGAATTAGTTCAGAAGTAATGTACAATGGAAACTCACTAAGATGACAGTTCACAGTAACATTTCCATCAAGTCCAAAGGGCGAGATTGTTGGCATTATGATACAGGTGTTGTCCTTGATGGTAACTCACTTAGACGAAAGATCTAAGGTTAAAAACAAAGAATTATTGTTCAGGCCACACAGAATGAAGAAAGAAAGGTATACACAGGTTCACCTTGACCAAGCCGCATATACACGCGGGTTCACTGTATAAAAGAAGCATATACGTACACACGCACTTTCACAGAAAGAAAAGCATGTATATCTTGGGAAAAAAAGTTTTTGGGTCCAAGGTATCTGACCCAAGGTATTTGGTCCGTGGTATTGGTCCAAAGTGGTTTTGGTTCATGGTATTGAGAAAGGCCTAAAACTATATAAGGAGGAGAATATCATTAGGCCAAGTCAAGAAAGTAATGAATATCCAATGAAGGATGAGATCAAGCATGCAGGTTATGGGTTTGTGATGCTTTGCTTGATCTGAACTAAGGATGCACCTATATGGCTGATGGATCAAGATCCTAAGGCTTGAAATATATTATGTGCTTTGATCTTGAACATTTTAGATCTGAATACTGACGCATGTTTTATTATGTAAATGTGATGATCTGGGTATGAATGAAGTCTGAAATAGTTGTGATGCTTTAAGTTAGCATTTCCAAATCTGTACGCAGGTTGGATTTGGCAAAACAACATATACACGCCGATTCATCATACAGAAGTAGTGTATACCTCACATGATGGAATTTGTAGATCCATATGCTGGTTTCCCTTAGTAAAAGAGCGTATACATGCTGGTTTGGCTTATGGATGTAGTGTATATCTTCTGAAGTATGATCTATAAGTGTTCTGTTTGATGTTGCAGTATTCAGGGTTCTGCAGTGTATTCTGGTGACAGTATTCTGCATATTCATATTGGTTGATTGTGATTAGCTTCAGTGTTAATGGATGAAATCTAATGATGGATCAGGATCATAATGACTTATCATTATGTGATCTGATAATGAATGGGCTAGATCTGATCACTAACACATGTTCTATCCTCTATGTATGATTATGTCTGAAGTCTGGAAGTACAACAAAGTGTTTGCAGATCTACACTGGTTTGCTTTAGGGAAGCTACGTATACATGCAGGTTGGCTTCTGCCAAATAGCGTATACAATCTGAAGCATGGTTTTAAGATGACAATTGATTCTGAATGATAATGTAACTCAGAACTATGTATTGATCTATCTGTTGCAGTTGATTGATTAAAGTATGAATGAATGATTGATTCAGTTGTGTCAGAGGTTCAGAGGTTGTCAGTGATTGATTGAGTTTGGTTGATTCAGATTGAGTTTCAGTGATTGGTTAATGCAGATAGAGTTGATGGATGTATTGTAGTGGTGATTAATTTTGAGCTTCAATGTTGTTGATGGGTCCAGTATGAAAATTGGATGAAACTTGGCCTTCAGATTATGGTGTTATGCTTCAGGAGTATCCAGTATGAAAATTTATGAAACGAGGTCCCTGGAGGATGAGAGAAGGTTGTAGCCTTATATAGGTCAGCGCCTACATACTAGTAAACATATCGGCTAGTACAAGAGCTAGGGGGTTGTAGCTCCCTTCTAGTAGAAGTTGGAGAATGAGAGAAGGTTGTAGCCTTCTGTAGGTAGAATCCTGCGTACTGGTATGAGTCTGTGCCAGTACAATGTTGTAAACAGTTTTTCTTAATATTAAAAGAAGACAGAGACGACAATAGCAGGTGGTTTTCACCCACATTGGGTTTCCACCTTAAATCATGGTGTTCATGTGTGTTTCTTATGTGTGATGATCTGTTCTATTTTTACTGCACCTGGTTACTGTTTATATGATTAATGAAGTACTGATGCACTGATTAAAGATCAACATATGATGAATTAACTAAATCATAAGTTTGTTGGATATACGCTAGTTGCATTAAACACAGTTGCCTTCATCGAAGTAGCGTATATGAAATTGAGTAAGAAATGAAAAAGTTATTGATTTTCTAATATTGATTCACCCCCTCCTCTCAGTATTATTTCCAGCAATTGGTATTAGAGCAGGTTCTTTGGTAGAAGCTTGATCGCTTGAAGGAGATCCGTAGAACAATGGGAAAGAAACTAAAGAAGAAAGCGCCTTAGAAGAAGAAGACATCTCAGAGGAACTATGATAGTGGGAGAATCGATTGGGGAATATGTGAAAGCAACACTTCAGATTTAGAATCACCTCAGAATGAAGATGAACAAGCAAAAGAACTATCGGGTATGAATTTTTTATCCTCTGGTGATACATTTCTCCATCCATTTGAAGATGATGAAAGTGATAGTGAAACAACTCAATTTTCTCTTATGGGTGAGGAAGAAAGATATCAAATAGAGGCAGAATTTAAAAGGCTTACGGAAAAAATTAGAGATCAACAAGATCTATTGGACAAAATGGAATGTGCCTCCAAAGAAGAAGCTAACAAACTAAAAGCTCAAGGAAACAAGGTAAGGAAGCAATTCAAGGAAAAGGAAGATCAATTTCAAAAGCTACAGGATGAAGTGACATCATTAAGAAATGAAGTAAATGAAAGGAGCACAACAATCAAGAAACTCAGAGATTGATCTAGGTGGATGTTGGTGGCCACCCACCTATCCCATCTAGATCCCCACAACTGTCCCTTTCAGTTTTCAGTTTCCTTAATTATACCGCAGTTTACTATTTTTAGCAGTTTTTCGGGTCCTAAACTTCCGGAGCCGTTTTGAGGCCCTAAATGATGTTTTTTGGGAAATCTACCGCCATCGATTTTTTTGTTATATCTGTCTTTATGGTTATCTCTGTATTTTATTGTGTTCCTGTTTAAATCCGGATCAGAGATAGATCCAATTACTATGAAAGTCTTGAAGCTAAGATCCTCTCTCTAAAAGAAGATCTTGAAGAATCAAATAAGCAGAATAAGTAACTACTCCAAGCTCTTGAAAAACAAGAAAATGAAGTTCTTGAATTAAGACATCAGTTGGAAGAAGGAAGAAAAGCTGATGGAATCATGAAGAAGCAGTATCTTGAAAAGGAAGAGCAACATCAGGTTGAGGTAAATATTCTGAAAGATAAATTAGAAGAAAAGGATAAGCTCTTACGATTTCAAGATAGTACTAAGATCTTGGATGATATTCTTAGTAGTCAAAGGTCTCTTGCCATCAAAACTGGTCTTGGCTTTCATGAATTTGTTGAAGGTGAATCTAGTTCACAAAGTAAGACAAGGAACTCTAATGCGAAATTTGAAATGCTCAACAAGGAGATGAGAGGTCAATCCCATCAACAACCAAGGAAAGAAAATCTTCAAAGAAAATCTTTTACTCCTTGCTATGGAAGTGATATTCGGTTATTCCCTCAAATGAATAATGTTGAATGTTATGTATGTCATAATTTTGAACATATTGCAGCCAGATGCAGAAGTAGAATGGTTCAAGACCGTCACACAGAAAGATCATCACGTTCTAGGTACTTTAACGGATATTGTTTTTCTTGCAATATGTTTGATCACAAAGCCATTGACTGCTATAGAAGGAATATGAAACATATGAGATGTTATGCATGTAACAAGATTGGACATATAGCTAAGGAATGCAGGAACAAAGTACGGGCACCATACCGAAAGGAGAAAACATCATCACACTCGAAGATATGGAAGAAGAAGGAAGTACAGTCAGAAAGATGTGGCACAACACAATGTACAAACATTACAGGCTCAGAGGGAGCTGAAAGTGTGAAACTTCAGTGTTCTAAATCTCATAAGCAAGTTCCATGAAGAGAAGTCACGTATATACATGAGTTAGACACTACACAATCACGTATATGTTAGTTTGAGGAAAAACAATGGGATAGACTCAGGAAAAGGGATTTGATATGGTTCAGTCAATTATTTCTCTGTTTGATGATGGTTACAATCTGTTGATAATGTGTGGAAATATATTGATACTCATAAGACGTTGTTTTTTATCCTCACAAGTTAACTTGATGTATATATGATTGTTGATGATGCCTTGATACTTCTTGTTGATATGTGCATGATCAGATCTGACAGTGAACAGATGGAACAGGTTCAGGGGGAGAACATGCTATGCTTCTAATAAAGCATTGTTGGTGTTATGCTTAGAAGTCTTTGGTACCTAATCAATGATGATGATGCTTATGATACATCTTACGGTTATGAGTTGCCCATGACAAAATCTCATATGATTCTTGGGGTCACATAGTTGGTATAGTACATATATGTTGCTTACATGATGATCTTCATAAGGACAAAGAGAAGTACAAAGCTTCATTATTTAGTGATAAGCCACTCATTTCCTTTATGTTGTTTTCATCATACTATAGTTCTTGGCTCTCACATGGTTAAGGATGGTTATCAAGAAATCTTGACAAATGACCATGAGCTCATGGTTTGCTAGATACATATTGCTATGCTAGATACATGGATGATTACTTAAGCTTTATACTGATAGATATTGTTGGTTGGCCAAGAGAATGGTGTTATGACAGGTCTCATGAAGACATAGCTATTTGAAGACATGGCTTACTTAGTCACATAATGATGATGAGTTCTTGCCTTATGATGATAGGTTTATACTCACATATTATCATGGTTGATGCTTATCAGATGTGGGATGTTCCCTAGTAATGATACATGGTTGATTATGGAAAGATCATGCAGTTCTTAATGATGATGTGAAAGATCATGTGATGAGTATGGTGTTTTCTCATATGATATGGTGTGAATGGTTTTGTTACTGCTTGGAGATGATTCATGGAAGGAAACGAAGCAAGTTGATCTTGATGAGATCAAGAGGATGAGTTGATACAGACATAATTTGTCACATGTTGATGATATCTACACTGACATGGACATATACAGGTTGTTGGTCTGGATGCTGTTGACAAATGCTTATGGAGCAGATCATACATGGTGTATGATAGTTGCTGATGACTATCATGGTCTTGTTTAGATACTTGGTATCTGTTATGAATGTCATGTATATCATTCAATGTAAAGGTCATATCAAGAATCATGATGTAATAATTTGTCTCTTGTAGTCTTTTGATGAGTCCCTTTTTAGTCATTTGATGTAATTTGTACCCCCACTATGCATGTGAAGGATGATGTAATATTTCAGTCATGTATAAACAATTAGTATATCCCCACTTAGTTGGGTGGATGAGTCAAGTTTAGTATATCCCCACATGGTTGGGAGAATGAATGTATGTATGAGTCATTGGTGACAAGAAGCTCAAACTCACATAGTTGAGTTTTAGAGTCATGTTATTTTTCTTGAAAATATTTGTAGACTTTGCATATGCTCAGGGGGAGCATGGATGATACAGTACATCTCAGCATGAACAAAGGGGGAGCTCAATTAGAGATTTTAGCGTGCACTTAGGGGGAGCATGACCCTTTGCCCTTGATGTCAAAGGGGGAGAGTGATTTGGTGTTGCAAATCAAGTCCAAAGGGGGAGATTGTTGGCATTATGATGCATGTGTTGTACTTGATGGAAACCCACTTGTAGCAGAACAACTCACTTATATATAACTAGATGAATCTACAGAAGAAATATCAGATGTGACAGAATACATGGTAGTTGTATTAATAGATGTGATGCACGGAAATTCAACGGAATCGGTTCAGAAGTAATGTACAATGGCAACTCACTCAGATGAAAGATCTAAGTACTACAAGTTAACAACAAAGAATTATAGTTCAGGCCACACAGAATGAAGAAAGAAAGGTATACGTAGGTTCACCTTGACCAAGCCGCGTATACACACGGGTTCACTGTATAAAAGAAGCGTATACGTACACATGCACTTTCACAGAAAGAAAAGCGTGTATATCTTGGGAAAACAAGTTTTTGGGTCCAAGGTATTTCTTTGGTCCAAGGTATTTGACCCAAGGTATTTGGTCTGTGGTATTGGTCCTAAGTGGTTTTGGTCCATGGTATTGAGAAAGGCCTAAAACTATATAAGGAGGAGAAGATCATTAGGCCAAGTCAAGCAAGTAATGAATATCTGATGAAGTATGAGATCAAGCATGCAGGTTATGGGTTTGTGATGCTTTGCTTGATCTGAACTAAGGATGCACCTATATGGATGATGGATCGGGATCCTAAGGCTTGAAATGTATTATGTGGTTTGGTCTTGAACATTCTAGATCTGAATACTGATGCATGTTTTATTATGTAAATGTGATGATCTGGGTATGAATGAAGTTTGAAATAGTTTTAATGCTTTAAGTTAGCATTTCCATATCTGTATGCAAGTTGGATTTGGCCAAACAGCGTATACATGCCGATTCAGCATACAGAAGTAGCGTATACCTCACAGGATGGAATTTGTAGATCCGTACACTGGTTTCCCTTAGTAAAAGAGCGTATACACGCTGGTTCAGCTTATGGATGTAGCGTATATCTTCTGAAGTATGATCTATAAGAGTTCTGTTTGATGTTGCAGTATTCACGGTTCTGTAGTATATTCTGGTGACTGTTTTCTGGTGACAGTATTCTGCATATTCATATTGGTTGATTGTGATTAGCTTCGGTGTTAATGGATGAAATCTAATGATGGATCAGGATCATAATGACTTATCATTATGTGATCTGATAATGAATGGGCTAGATCTGATCACTAACACATGTTCTTTCTTCTATGTATGATTATGTCTGAAGTTTGGAAGTGCAGCTAAGTGTTTGGAGATATATACGCTGGTTTGCTTTAGGGAAGTTGCGTATATACGCAGGTTGGCTTCTACCAAACAGTGTATACAATCTGAAGCATGGTTCTAAGATGACAACTGATTCTAAATGATAATGTAACTCAGAACTATGTACTGATCTATCTGTTGCAATTGATTGATTAAAGTATGAATGAATGATTGATTCAGTTGTGTTAGAGGTTCAGAGGTTATTAGTGATTGATTGAGTTTGGTTGATTCAGATTAAGTTTCAGTGATTGGTTGACGCAGATAGAGTTGATGGATGTATTGTAGTGGTGATTGATTTTGAGCTTCAATGTTGTTGATGGGTCTAGTATGAAAATTGGATGAAATGTGGCCTTTAGATTATGGTGTTGTGCTTCAGGAGTATCCAGTATGAAAATTTATGAAACAAGGTCCCTGGAGGATGAGAGAAGGTTGTAGCCTTTTGTAGGTCAATGCCTACATACTAGTAAACATATCGGCTAGTACAAGAGCTAGGGGGTTGTATCTCCCTTCCAATAGAAGTTGGAGAACGAGAGAAGGTTGTAGCCTTATGCAGGTAGAAGCCTGCGTACTGGTATGAGTCTGTGCCAGTACAATGTTGTAAACAGTTTTTCTTAATATTAAAAGAAGACAAAGACGACAGCAGCAGGTGGTTTTCACCCACATTGGGTTGCCACCTTAAATCATGGTGTTCATGTGTGTTTCTTATGTGTGATGATCTGTTCTGTTTTTAGTGCACCTAGTTACTGTTTATATGATTAATGAAGTACTGATGCACTGATTAAAGATCATCATATGATGAATTAACTGAATCATATGTTTGATGGATATACACTAGTTGCATTAAACACAGTTGCGTGTACATGCGAGTTGCCTTCATCGAAGTAGCGTATATGAAATTGAGTAATAAATGAAAAAGTTATTGATTTGCTAATACTGATTCACCCCCCCTCTCAGTATAATTTCCAACATAAAATGGCAACTGATCCTCCCTGCGTGGAGATCAAGCCAAGTAGTTAGAATTGTCCAGACTAGGATAGGATTTGATTTCTAAATATGTAGTCTATACCTTCAATTATGAAGGAGATGGTTAGGTAGGACATATATGTATTTCCCTTTCTTTTCTAAAAAGGAGAGTCGAGAGTAGAGAGATAGAGAGATAGGATTCAAGAGGGAATTGTAAGCCTACGGGAAGATTAGGAACAAAGGCCACTAATTTGTAGAATTAGGCCAGAGAGGAAAGATTTAGGCAGGAATTGAGTAGAGCGAGAGTAAGTATAATGTATGGATTGTATTTTGATAACAAAGATCTTTCGTTTGTGAATTTGGGCCAAGGCGAGACTCTATGATCGTTTTACATTGAATGAATGAAATTTTTGTGTTTATGATTGATTATCGAGTCTGCGGAAACCCTCGCTATGCTTTAGTTTTCTTTGTATTCAAGTCAGGGAACTATCCCTTTGGTATGTTAAGATTAATGCCTAAATCATGTGATTGATAGAAGTCGGGGCACTTCTTTTAAATATCATTGTTTGAGGCGTGTCGGCAAGCCCTTTTACACAGTTTTGGTCCCGCAAGCGAAAAACCCATTTACATTAGGAATCGTCGCAAAACACTGAACCAGATCCAAAATCTAGATTTGAAATTTTATAAAGGGTGGCTTATATTCTTATCGGGTCTGAAAGACTGATTGGATCAGTGCATCGCAGCGGAAAGCCTGGCTTGGAGGATTGCGACTATACGATATGCGATTATATCGTAGCCATCAGATCGCAATCATTCGTGGCCATTGGATTGTGGAAGCAGTTTTGTAACAGTGTATAGCATTTTGGATGGCAGAAGGATGGTAAACGATATTGAAAGTTAGACCCCTGATTCCATTCATCATTCGACACGTGGCAAGGAGGAGAGATAGAAAACCATTTATTGGGCGATTAGACCCCGGGTTAATTGTCCACCCGAAATAAGATGTGGACCGTCAGATTCGCTACGCGCAGATCGACGATGGAGAATTGGTGACAGTTTAAATGTTCGGGATCAATGCCGACCATTAGATCGGAAAGGGGAATGGACGGTGGAGATCAGCTGATCGGGGATCGATGATTGGAGAGCGCAATAGGGAGGCGATATTCCAAAGGATGGATCCGCCGATAATTATAGAGGCAAATGTATAAAACTTGAGTTTAGTTTAAAGCTTTCGGAGCGGGGTTTTGTTTGATTTCCTATGTATTCATATATTTCCGATAAAAAGTTTTGAATGGGATTTTTAAGGATAAGAGCAATATAAAACACTCCCGATAGTAATGACCCTGATAGTTTAAGTGGTTCCGCTTTTAAAAGAGAAGCATCAAACCTACGCTTCCAATATATATATATATGTGTGTGTGTGTGTGTGTGGGCATGAACTTTAAAGGCTTATAAGGGGGAGAATAGTCATGGTAAGGTTTGAGGGTGTAGCAGCCTTATGGTTGCATCATTTTTGGTATCAGAGCAGGAAAAGGGAAGAAATTTCCTGTGAGAAGGTTGTCTTACTTATAAAGATTATGATTAAAAAGGTATGAAAGTTGCAGCAGTTGAATGAATGGCAATGTTGGGCACATGACTACAACAGTAAGACTATAGAAGAACTTTTGGAAGTTCTTAGAGATTTTAGCAGAACCTTATTCCAGCTAAGGCTTGGAATAGATAGGGATAGAGGAGTCCTTAAGAGAAGTAAGTGGAGCAACCAGAGAGGGAGACCAGGCAGAGGAGAAGCTTGGTGAGAAGATGAACTTAGAAGGAAGTTGATTGGTTGCAGGTGTAGAGCTCACATAGAAGAGAAGATGGCTATGGAGAGTCATATGGAAGGTTTAGAAGAAGGCTACAAGATGGAGGAGATGAGTACTCAAACAATCCATAGGAAACAGATGATTCAAGTAGAGGTTGATAAGGAAATGACTGAAATAAGGAAAGAACTCGATGTGTTAGAAATGTTGCTAGAGGTGAACCAAAGACAAGGTTGGGTCTTGAAGAGGAAGCCAGTGAAGTGATCTAAGTTGCAGAGAAGGCTGCAACAAGAACAGGTAAAGTGGTTGATGAAGAACCTCAAAGAAGCAGAGGCAGAAATGGAAGTTTCCATTTGTAGACCAGAACAAGGTGAAATGTTGGGTGAAGAGGATAATGGGAGATCAGCTGAAGATCTCATGAACTATTGGAATAGTTCAAAATAATTAGAAGATATGATGACCAAGGAAGCAGATGAGGCAATGAAGCCTTGTGATTTTAATTCTCATAGTTTGTGTATGTTTGCAGGATATGCAGAGGATGATGGACAGTCTGGTGAAACTGTCACAAACAGGAATGAAGCTCTTGAGGTGAAGTATGATGGAGGATGCCTTTTAGAGGAAGAAGGTGCTGATTTGTTGCAGCAGAAAGACTTCATAGATGAAGTTCTATTTGGGGTAAGACAGTTAGATGAAGTCGATATGGACTAGAAGTCTAATGACAATGCCATAGTGGTATTACAAGGAGGTAAGCAAATGAATTTTTCTGATGAAATTGATGAAAGAACTTTGCAATATGATAGTGCAAAAAACAGGATAGAGGATTGTCGAATGAAGCTAGGAATGGAAGTTGTGATGAACTGCTAGAGAGATTTCACATGGAATTAGAATTCTTGGAAAGATTGCTCAAGGAACCTGAAGGAGAAATGAAGCTTTCAGAACCTGATAAAGAAAAGGATATGGTTACTATGCATGATAAGGATGAAATGTCTTTAACATTTATGGAGTTAAGTAAATGTTTAGATTCTTCAGTTAATGATGTAACTACAGGTATGGAAGACAGCATTAATAAATATGATGCTGAAATCAAAGAAATTGAGCAGAGATTATTTGAAGGTGAAATGGAAGATCAGGAGCAACAAGGAAGTTATGTCCTTAAAGACATGAAGGAGACAAAAGTATTAATTCAGCAAGATAAAGATGGAAGGAACCAGCAATTTAAAGGAGACGATCAACAACATGAGAATGAATTTGAGGAAGGCATTAGATTTCAGAAGTATAACAACTGGCAGCAGAATGAAGAACAATAGATTAGTCTAGCAGTACAAAGAAAGACAAGTGAAGACCGAAGATACAGATGGAGAATGAAGAAAAGGGTCAAGTGCAAGCTATTGCAACAAAGGTGGAATGGAAAGCTGATGAACGAGTTCAGGGAACTTGAACAAATTCATATTGATTTGTTAGAAAAGGAGAGAATCAAAGGCATGGAGTCACAGCAAGAAGGATCTGCTGAAATCCAAAAGATCTATGATGGAATGTTGGTGTTTGAAGCATCAAAAGAAGATGAAAGGTATTGTATTTTGAAAACTGAAAGTTGTTGTGTGTTTGCAGGTTATGAAAACTTGAGGGAAGACAAGCAGTTATTGGAAATTGTTATCTTAACAGGTGGAAAGATGACTACCCACAGTCATATGAAGAATAAGGAGAGAAGTTACAGTCAAGTGAAGGAAGGTGTCTAGTCAGATGACATCCAAAGGATAAGTCAAAAGGAGGATGGCAAAGGAATTATTGAGGCCAAAGGAATGTTTGGAAAGAAAGAGATCCATTCATATGAATATGGAACAAAGAGTTTTCTCAGGAGAACTGATGAATCTATCACAAACCAAATGGAGAATCTTATGAAGACCTTGGTGTCTCATAATTTTGAAACTAATATTTTGTGTGTAAATGCAGGATACACTGAAGTAAGAAAACTGTTTAGTGTTGTCATAAGTGAAGGGAAAAGCAAAGATATGATTTTTCAGAAGTTAGAAGAAGGAAATTCACATAATCTTGTGATGCATAGGAAAGAGCAATTGTTAAACATAGTTGTAGTGAATTATTCAGATATTAGACAACTATTGAGGATTGAAGCAAGAAGAGAACAGCTACTAAAGGTTGATATAAAAGAATTTGTAGATATTAAACAATTATTGAAGATTATTGACCTTGAAGGAAGCCAGAGTAAAGAAGGACTATATGGAAAAGAAGTTGTCAGAAATATTGGCATAATGAGGAAACAGGGTAAAGCATTTGTGTTTAATGAATTGATTGATTTTGGTGAAGATTTATATGCAGAAACAAGGAAATGTGGAGTCAATTGGAAACAAGGAGTTGATTCTGAAGATCAGATTGAAGTAAGGAAGGATGAGATCAGAATGTCTCAGAAAGGTGGAATGATGTTGAAATGTTAGTATGGAACCATTGAACTAGAGATGAGTTCAAGAGATAATAGTAATAGGATTACTATTGTACTACAAAAAGTTATTGATGAAGAAGTGGCTGAAGATGACATTTCAGAAGCAGACAAGTATGATGCCATGATCCTTAAGGGTGCAGAAATTAAGTTACTAGAAGAAGAGGTATTCCAAGTACCTAAGCAAGCAGGAATAATTCTTAGTTTTCAAGAAATTTGTGGAGTTGCAGGTATACTGAGAACTGAAGTAAGAAGTGGTGAAGCCATGAATGAGAAACCATAATAAGGAACTGAAATTGTTGCAGTGGATCAATAAAATGGCAAGTGATCCTCCTTGCGTGGAGATCAAGCCAAGTAGTTAGAATTGTCTAGACTAGGATAGGATTTGATTTCTAAATAAGTAGTCTATCCCTTCAATTATGAAGGAGATGGTTAGATAGGACATATATGTATTTGCCTTTCTTTTCTGAAAAGGAGAGTGGAGAGTAGAGAGACAGAGAGATAAGTTTCACCAGGGAATTGTAAGCCTATGGGCAGATTAGGAACAGAGGCCACTAATTTGTAGAATCAGGCCAAAGAGGAAAGATTTAGGCAGGGATTGAGTAGAGCGAGAGTAAGTATAGTGTGTGGATTGTATTTTGATAGCAAAGATCTTTCATTTGTGAATTCGGGCCAAGGCGAGACTCTGTGATCATTTTATATTGAATGAATGAAATTGCTGTGTTTATGATTGATTATTGGGTCTGCGGAAACCCTTGATGTGCTTTAGTTTTCTTTGTATTCAATTCGAGTAAGTATCCCTTTGTTTTGTTAAGATTAATGCCTAAATCATGTGATTGATAGAAGTTGGGGCCTTTCTTTTAAATAACATTGTTTGAGGCGTGTCGGCAAGCCTTTTTACATAGTTTTGGTCCCGCAAGTGAAAAACCCATTTACACTAGGAATCGTTGCAAAACACCGAACTGGATCCGAAATTCAGATTTGAAACTTTATAAAGGGTGGCTTATATTCTTATCAGGTCCGAAAGACTGATTGGATCGGCGCATCGCAGCAGAAAGAGGCTGTCTTGGAGGATTGCGACTATGCGATATGTGATTAAATCGTAGCCATCAGATCGTAATCATCCGTGGCTGTTGGATCGCAGAAGCATTTTTGTAATAGTGTATGGTATTTCAGATGGCGAAAGGACGGTAAACAATATTGAAGGTTAGACCCCATTCCATTCATCATTCGACATGTGGCAAGGAGGAGAGATAGAAAACTGTTTATCGGGCGGTTAAACCCCGGGTTAATTGTCCACTCGAAATAATATGTGGACCATCAGATCCGCTACGCGCAAATCGACGGTGGAGAATTGGTGACAGTTTAAATGTTCGGGATCAACGCTGACCGTTAGATCGGAAAGGGGAATGGACAGTAGAGATCAGTCGATCAGGGATCAGTGATTGGAGCACGCAATAGGGAGGCAATATTCCAAAGGAAGGATCTACCGATAATTATAGAGGCGGATGTATAAAACTTGAGTTCCGATTAAAGCGTTTGGAGCGGGGTTTTGTTTGATTTCTTGTGTATTCATATATTTTCGATAAAAAGTGTTGAACGGGATTTTCAAGGCTAAGAGCAATACAAAACACTCCTTATAGTTTAATGACTCCGATAGTTTAAGTGGTTCTGCTTTTAAAAGAGAAGCATCAAACCTACGCTTCCGATATATATATATATATATATATATATATATATATATATATATATATATATATATATATATATGTGTGTGTGTGTGTGTGTGTGGGCATGAACTTTAAAGGCTTATAAGGGGGAGAATAGTCCCGGTAAGGTTTGAGGGTGTAGTAGCCTTATGGTTGCATCAATTCAGGGAAAATTTTATCATCATATAGTCATTCCAGAAGTCAAATAAGCCGGGAACAACTTTCAGCCCTTGGTTCATGGATCAACTCCCAAATTCCAAATCTGGCGTTCCATGAAAGCATGAGCCCTTAGCTTGGTTCCTCTTCATTTCGATTGAGCTCATTCAAAGGTGGTGTTTCTCCTTCACAGGCAATTAGCGGATCTTCAGATTCTGGCTGTGTGTTTGAGAATAGCGGTGGAGCTTCAGATTTTGTGTGTGTTTGCCAATAGTGGTGATCCAACTCAATTGTGTAATGTTTTATCTGCGATTTTAGCAAATCCAGTGTCCTCCCCCAGCATTTTAGTTGTGCTTGACTCCCCCGCAAAGTTTGAGGATGGGTTATGTTCAGATGGTTCAGTTAACGCATCAGTTTCACCATCCAACCTATCCGCCGACTCCGCTTACTACTCTGGGGTTGGTTTGAAGTGTATAAGCTCCAGTCTTTTCCCGTCCCTTTCCCCTCGTCTACCTCCTCCTTCCAGTTACCCCATTCTAACCTCCTCCCTTAGTCTCATGTCCCTTGTGAGCTCCTTTTTAGAAATAAAATTAATATATTCAATTTAACCTCCATAAATAATAGCAATATTATTACTAAAAATAATAGAGTTTATTTTAATATTAATCATAATTTTCCCATTAACTATAATAATATTATTATGTGTTTATATGAAAAGAATTTTAATAGTGATATTAATTTATTTTGTAATGATAATTATGATTGGTAACGTTTTAATAATAATAATTTTAATTTTAATTTTAATCATTATAATAACAATAACATTAATTTTTTTTCCTATGTTCCTTTCTTTTAATAATAAGAGGCTGATTAATCTTTTTAAGTTTTTTTTTATTCCTAGCTTTTTACTCTTTTAGAAAAGGTTAAATTTCACCTTTTTCTTAGAAATATTTTTGTTGAGAATATTATTGACCACTTGGGCTCTTAGGGTTTCATATGATGAGCAATTGGAAAATAAGATAACCTATATCCTTATAGTCTTTGAGAATAATGGCTATAGTAAGCTCCAAGGTCTCAAAGCTTTCTTAAATGTGAACAGAGGTCTGAAACCAAGGAAAGACCCTAGCGATTTATTTGGCAGTGTTCAACTTCTATTTATCCAGGGTACTACTCACAAGATTGCATGTATTTTAAGGAAACAAAACATCTCTTCAACCTTTAGACCCTTGAACACCATTGGTGGTTCCCTCCAATCCGTTAAAGACTCGTTGGACCCAAAGAACATGAGAGGTGTCTATGTGATCCCCTATTCTTGTGGGACCCCATACATTAGGGAAACCGGTCGACCTATAAATCAGAGAAATCAAGAGCGTGTTGCTAATATCAAGCATTGTAGGGCATGGTCCTCATCTCTAGTTGAACATGCTGAGAAGACAAAGTGCCACACTTGTTTGGAAGAGTCTAGTGTCATTGCTAGGATTAACCATTTCTATCACCGCAAGTTTAGGGAGGCCATCAAAATCAAAAAAATGTCTCATACGTTGAATATGGACGACAGATGGAAAATTAACAGTTGTTGGATCCCATCTCTTTTCTCCCAGATTTTTTCCTTCTCCTTCATCTCTTCCCCTTTGTTTTGTGATCTCTCCCCTCTTTTTTTATTAATTAATTATTATAATTTTTATTATTTTATTTTATTAATTAGTGATAGTTATTATTATTTATTTTATTCCTTTATTTAGTTTCATTTTATTTTTATTTGATTCCTTTATTTTAGTTTCATTTTATATAGTTTGAATGGGCCTAATGGTTAAGAGCATGTGTTTCCTCCTAAGAGGTTATTTTTATTCATTTTTCTTTTCTTATGGTAAGTTAGTTATTTCGTTATATTTTTAATTATTTGTTTTTATTATTCATTTCTTGTATTTTATTTATTTGTTTATTTATTTTTATTATTTATTTAATTTAATTTTTTTTTTGTAGGTAAGCACCCACGGGGGATTTGAACCAGTGACCTATCGCAAGGAGTGCATTAACAATGCACCCATTCACGGTCAAGCCAAAGCCACATGGGCATTTATTTAATTTAATTAATTAATTTATATATATTTGTTTTTTAATTATTCTATTGATTATAATTGTATTTTAATTGGTGTTGTTTTTTTTGAATCATTAGAGATGATTTCTAATAATATTAAGAATATTAAAGGAAAATAATAATGTTTTTATTAATTAGATATTAAATGATAGGGAAAGATTTTGGTTATTAGTAATTTTTCATTAAATAATATTTTATTAATTTTTTTATAATTAGCAATATCTTATTTTTCATTCTTTAAGGTTCAATTTAATTATTTAATTATTTTTTCTGTAGTATATATCAAATTGTATAGATCAGAACATTCATCAAAAATCTTAATAATAACCACACTTAGTGGTTAGAAACAGGTAGACTAAAAAATTTGTAATGTGACTTACTTTAAAATTTATCATGAAAAAAGCTATAAATCACAGAAATTTATATTCTAATCTAAATTATCTATCTTTTTTCATTGTCATAGCCTATTTTAATCAGATACATTGGTTGTGACAGTGACATTATATGAGTAAAATTGAAATACCAATGGAAGAAAAACCAAATCTTATTAACATATTAAACAATGTATAAATCAATTCTCTAACTCATCTCAGATCAGCTTAAGGTAAAAGTCCCTCCTCACGGACATGAATATCACTGTAAATGCTACTACATAGTATCCAGCCAAAGGTATTTATGATCTGAACTATAATGATTCGAACAGCTAACCTATCTTTATCGTGTGAGAAAACCTAGGTTAATATCATGCTACAAAGAAAAATTCTGGAAACCCTCAATCCAATCCTATAACGGGTTCAACCTACAAAAACTTTAACCAATTCTGTGACATTCTCCTAGAAAAAGCATTTTCTTGTTCATTGATGCCTGCAAACGCGAGCACTTCTCCAAATTTTACCCGGCCTGCAAAATAATCCATGCCGTGGAGAGCAATGGCGATCTATTTTACAGACGCATAATCCATCGAAAGCACATCCATCTCGCCATCTCTGAACTGTGGCCCATTTCCATTTGCCCAACACAGCATCCGACCACTCGCTTGAGAAGAACCCAAATGGATCAAATCTCTGCTTTACCTCCCAGAATTTTTCCAGGCTCACAGCTCTTTGAATAGTTCCATCGAATGTAAACACTCGATTCTTCGCCCAGTGTGGCCTTCCACCATATTTTTGCAGAAGCAGCTGCTCAATCTCTTCCATCACATCTTCATTCCACCTGGGAGCATTCGGTTGACGAGAGCGATAGTAGAAGAATTCTATATCGACAGTGTCCTCGTTAAAGCCCAAGTAGGCTTCCGATTTCTTAATAAAACGCATCAGAAATCCTCCGTAGTAGTCTATCCCACAAAAGGCCTTAGGGTTGAGGCCACGGAGGAGCTTGATGTCTTCAATAGCTCTGGCGATACTGGAAAGAGGAATGGCGATGGAAGTGTGGAAGAAAAAGCTCCCGTCCACTCTAGAATCCCACCCGCAGATGATATCATTTGCCTTCAAACGATTTGCATTAGCCGGGCATATATTTGCCTTGTGATTCTGGTCAGTCTTGGGGTCAGACTGGCATCCAGAGGAGGACTGCATGTAGTTGTTATATCCCACAACGGGGTATCCGGTGAACTTGATCCCATCGTTCAGGAATCCACCTCCTGCCTGCATTGTCTGGCTCAGTCCGGTACTGGCTATCTGACAGAGCTTGTTCACATTCTTGGTTGCTTGTATCTGTTCCTCTGCAGAGCAACAAGCAACTATGTCAATTTGTATAGTGGATCCTAAGGTTCGTTAATACTAAAAAGAGTCATAGAGAACAGAATCCATGTAGAGTGATCCAGAGGTCCATTTATGATTAAAATAGACAACAGGAGAACACAAGCTAAAGAGAATTGCAAACAGAAATAAAACAGTTTTACCTCAATGATGGGTGGTCAAAGTTACTTAAGCAATGGAAAATGGTGGTGATAATGAGCTGAAATAAATTTGATTGTAATGGAAATTTTTTGAAATGAAGTTAAGTCAATTATTTGATTTGGCTCTTAGATTCCCAAATATTTCTAGAATTCACCATTAAGATAATGATTGCTTTGCTAAATGCATATTATATATTCATATCTATTGTATATATTCAATAACACGGTGTAATTTAAGTATTTTGTTCAAATTTATAAAACGAAAATTTAAAAATTGACATGTATCTTAAAGTTTAGAGACTTTAGTCAATATTACTAATTCATAATATACAAACGGTAAAACAACGGAAAATATTTAAATATTTAATAATTATGATTTTATATAATATTTATATGATTTTGGAAATTTTCAGACAGCAATATTTTTATGTTATATTTAAGAAAAAAATGAAAAATTAATCCACCTAACCCTCTGCGCGCTGATGTTTTTATATTTTCAAAACATCTAAATTAGTATGGCTCACATCAAAACACCCTACAGTAAATTAATGATCAATTTTACTGTTTTTTCATCCATAATGAGAATGCTTTTTCATCTAATAAAGTAATGATTAATTTTATTGTTTTTCATCCCAGTTGTCGGGTGAGACTAATGAATGGGAATGCTTTTTCAATGGATAAGATAAAAGAATATCTGCTGAATGCTTTTTCAATGCATAAGAATAATGAATGACAATGATGCCTAATAATTGCTATTTACCAGAGCTAACACTAAATGCGTCAGATTGAGCAATATTCCGTTTTTTACTTCCTGCATTTCGAGCTGATATACTGACTATATAAGAAGAAAAGGAATGGGCTTGCTTTGAACCTGCAATGGACCTCTACAATGACCATAGATTGTAACATAAACCCACAAAAAAAATAGCAAAAGAAGTAGGAATTTTTGAACAAGGATTCAAATCAGATCTCTACTCGATGCTTCTCTTGAATTTAATATGAAGTTCATCAAAATAAGTTTCCCAACTAACAATTAGGATCTATCAGGGAAAAACAAGTTTCCCACCGAACAACAATTAAGTTAGAAGAAGGGTGAAAAATAACCTATACCCAAGTGGGATTACCTATTTGTCTGCTCTGGACGATAGTCTGCACAGTCTGCGGTCGGAAGAGAATCTGTAGGTTTTTTCCCTCTCCCGGAACCGAAACAGGAACCCGGTCATCTATCCTGTAAACAACACGTTGCAGAGAAGGATACCACGTTATGTCTCCAAACTCGTGTCCTCGGGCAAAAGGCACGACCGCGTCTTGAAAACCTAAATCGTCTCTCAACTTGAGAATCACCGACCGTTTGAACATCTTCTCAACTGCAAACGTGATCCGAGAAATGGCTCCCAGCACCCCGAGAGAGATCCTTGCAGCCTTCAGATCCTCGTCATTCTGCGTAAGTCTGATTACCTTGGCGTATCCCTCGTAAGGCGGCGCCGGAACCACCAAGCTCATTGCCGCCACGTATTCAAAGACTCCGCTGCCCTTTCCCCAGAGTCCGCTACCGTGAGCCGCCGTGCTCACGACGCCGGCCATGGAAACTGCGTCCCAGTAAGTAGTATGCGGCAGGGTCAGCCCTTTCGCGGCCAAACGTTTAATTAGGTCTTTCAATTGAACTCCGGCATCGACTGTAACGGTCATGGAGCTCTTGTTCACTCTGATTCTTGAATTGTAGTCTCGAGTACTGATGAGAACACCGGCATTGCCACCCGGGCAAGCAAACCGGTTAAAAGTATGAGACCCGACGCTCATAACTTTTATCTTTCGCCCTTCCCTCACAGCGCCTGCTACGGCCTCGATAAGCTCCTTCTCGCTTCTCGGGTACACAACTCTTTCGGCCTTGCAGACCTTCCGATCCTGCCATGACCCTCTGAAATTCGTTATGTCACAGCTTCTGAAGCCACATGTGACCGTTGGAGCCGAACAAGCAGAAACCACAGAGACATGTCTGGCGATCAAAACGAGTGCCCAATACCCTAAAATCGCGATCCTCATTATTGAATTCTTGCAGCAAACAATTGGAAGCCAGGATACTTTGAATATTGGTTAGAGCCAGCACAATCATTCAAATAAGTCTAACAAAGATTGCGAAATTTCATGGTGGAGAGAGAGCAAACAGCCCCACTGCCATTAATAATGATTCGAGAATTCCTGTTGTAAATTGCGTAATGTTCGTGTGGAATGATAGTAGTTTTGGTGCACTGTTACCTTTACGAAATGGCATTGTCGGGTTCGGTGAAAAAAAGTACAGGGAGTTCGACTTTTTCAGAGTTCAATCAAATGGTGTGCCAACGACCGGTGGTTTTGTCTTGGGCCGCATGTTAAGTTGAATGATGAAGGTTGGTGATCCCATTATGGCGTCCACAGGAGAAACAGCATGTCCAAGAAGATGAGTATGGGGGCAGAGGCAGGGGTTCATGGCACAGTGTTACATTCACTCTTTTCTTGCATTGTTATGGATGTTTTTATTATATTTTCCAAAATATTTATTTTATATATTTCAAAATTTATGTCAAATTTACTGATAATTTAAATAAAGTTGTTGTCGATTTGACTTACTCTTAAATTGGGTAATTAAGATTTAAAATGGATTCAAAACTCTCTTATATTATTATATTTCTTTTCTCTAACGGTTAAAATTGCCTACTTAGAGTTATCATTAACACATTTTTTATTCGGCATGTATTATGATTGCAATCATAATCAAACAAAAAGGAAACATATTGCAGAATTTATAGTTGAAATTAATGCGCACTTTCTCGAAAGGAAACATATTCCGGAATATATAGTTGCCATCAAAACGGTCATATTTTGAAAAATATTCCATGAATTTCATCAGATCCCTGGAATTGATAATAATCACAGCGTTCGAATTTGAACATTCTTCAGAATGATTGCATGGTACACGGGTAAATTTATTCTCAGATTCTAATATCTTCAGAAGATTATCCCAAATATCTAAACCCAATGATTAAGGTTGGCATTAAAGCTGGCTTTGTCTACAGGAAACATGTTCCAGAGTCTATAGTTGCCATTAGAACGGTCATTTTTTTGCAAAAAAACCATGAATTCCATAGCTCCCCGTGAATTTATGATAATAAAAGCGTTGAAATTTGATCATTCGTGAGAATGGTACATGGTACATCGGTAAATTTGTTCTCTGATGCTAATATTTTCAGAAGATGATTGGAAAAGTATACCCGTAATGATTTGTTCATCCGGAAATTACTGGATCACACTTAATTTGGGTACGATGCGCAGATACTTTATTTTAATTTTTTCTTCCTGAATTTGATAAGATAAAGATTGATTTTGATTTTTTCTTCATGAAGTTGATAAGATAAAGATATCATTATAATAGTGTTTTTTTACATTTTTGTTTTTTATCACAATTTTATTGAATGAGATTGTAATGTTTTAATTTAAATTGTATTTTTAAATATATAAACTAATTTAATTTAAAATATATATATCTATATATATACAAAAATTATATCCAGTCATTCCATCATTGCATTGAAATATAATGTACAAATTATATAATATAAATTTTACACATTTATTTTTTAATTTTTTATATCTTAATTTACTCATAAAAATCATAATAATCCATATATATCAACCACGTTCATGTTAATATAAAATCAGAAACAAAAGAAAAAAAAAATTAAGAAGCTTTGAGGGTAGGTGATTACAACTTGGATGTTAAACCAATTCACAAGCTCTTTATACCTTTATTTAAATCAGATATCTTGATTAAATTGGAGAGTTATTGGAAAACTTGTTTTGATTGTTGTAAATAGTTTTTATTTAGATATTTTTTAATTTCAGCACAGTTTTATTAACATTTTTCTTTTTAAACTTTGCTCAAATGAGATTATAATATTTTTAAAGATACTCAATTTTAATAATCAAATTAAATTTGTAAGGAAAATTTTATATTTAAAAAAAAATAGATTTAATATTTAATATATCAAAATTAATTCGTAGGTTATTATTTAATATGTAATAAAACTAATGGAATTTTTAAAAATATATTTATAGTTATTTTTAGGAAATGTAATGTCATATTTTTCAAAAATATAATTTTTTTAATAATCCATTTGAGAATTTTAAAAAGAAAAATTAAAATTATATTTAATAAAATTAGATTCAATATTTAATATATCAAAATTTAAATATAATTACACTTAATATATAATTAATTGGTTATTATTTGATATATAAAAATTTAATGACATTTTTAAATATGTTTTTACACATAGGAACAAAAGTTATAATCTCTTAAAAATATAGATTTTACTTTTTTCACTGTGACCATTAAATTTAAAGATTATAATTTAACCTCTTAAACCTTTTTCTCCATAGCCTTATGGCTAAATCCGTGGGAAAATCAATGTGGTTATCATTAACGAATCTTTAGTTCAACGTTTATTAGGTTTGCAATCGAAATCAATCAAAATGGTAAAGCTATTCACTAAGCGTAGTTTCACAAAGCGACTTTTTGGTTTATTTTCGGGCAGAAATTTTATTGGAATTTGATTTTTATTTTTATTTCATTAAAAAATTTATGAGTGAAAATTACTAATTTTACATAATTCAAATGTCTTAAGATTTTCAATATTCTTAATCCTTTCCTATATTAAAATATATTTTAAATAATAAAATAGTGAAATTATACGAGATTTCGATCAATAAGTCACTTAGTTTAACGGCTATTTACAATTGATATTAAAACGGCCATTTTTAAAAGCAAAACCAAACAATTAAATCATCCCGTATTAAACCTCCTATTTTAAAACACTAAATCCAAAAATTGGCTACTTACAAAATGCAAATCCAAAAATTTAACTTATCTCTAATCTAACCTGGTGCATAATAGTTAAACTATCACATCTGGGAAATTTAAAAGTACTTCAGAATATTTGATGAATCTCATTTTCCGTTTATGATGATTTTAAGGACAATCTAAAAATCCATTATTCTCTCAATATCTTTCATCTGTGAATTCCGCAATAAAAAACTAATATATACTGTCACCATTGAAGTACTTTATTTTGCATTTCTCCAAAAGTAGATGAGGATATCGTTTGTGGACTTAAAAAGTATTGCGTCGACCAATGCAATCATATAACATAAATTATAAACTAAATAAAATGGAGGTACACGCTTACAGTGGTAGAGTACAACTTATGTGTTAAACCGACCGAGTACACTGGTGGGCTTTTCATTGTATATATTTTTAATTTCAGATTTGGCATTAAATTATTAACCAAAGATTAAAAAGCTCTAACTTTCTTTTTCCCAAATATGATAATATAAACTAAATAAGACAAAAGTACACCAGGAGAAACTAAATAAGACGAAAGTACACAAGGAGAAAATCTTACATGGGTATCGTACAACTTACTATGTTCAACCGACCAAGTACACTGGTGGGCTTTTCATGGCAGCGCCTAACGAGCCATATATCAAGTATTAAATGCACCTGGAGATGAAAGCGACATAACTCGTTAACACGCAAAATGCAAAACTCGTCACTAAATAAAAAAAGGCATTTTGCGTGTTAACGAGCTATGTCGCGTGCATCTCCGGGTGCATTTAATACTTGATATATGGCTCGTTAGGCGCTGCCGGCTTTTCATTGTTTACACCTTTTAATTTTACATTTGGCGTTAAACTATTGACGAAAGCTAAAAAAACTTGTTAGCTAGGGGAGGGAGAAACCACTTGGTCCATGCCACATAAGCCATACAACACGTGTCGAGTTGGTGGAGCCACATGTCGTGGTGGGTGGGCAAGTTAATGCAAAGGAAATTGGCGCAACTTAGGGTTTTGTGTTGGGTGTTTTCGAAAGTGGTTGTTAGCGTTGTGTATCCTTGTTCAAGCCTTATGTGTGGGCATTGAATTACCTCAATAGTTGTTCCACCAGCCTCCTTCTCTGGTAGACCTGCAAATTCGTCGTTGCGGCATCATTGTTTCACTTAGTTCGTGGGGGGTTTGCTATTAAGCTGGTCGTTGTTTCACTTGGTTCATCGGGGGTTTACTATTACGCATGTCGTTGTTTTCCCTAGTTCATGGTGGGTTTACCATTACACCAGTCCTTGTTTCGCTTGGTTCATGGGGTTTACCATTATGCGTGTTTCAGTGGTTGATTGTGCACGGTTGAGCGTTGCCCCATGCTCGTGGCACACAGTGGAAATGTATATTTGACTGCAATGGAGCCTATGGGAGATTTCTTTTGGTTCAATGGTGCACATGCATGTTATGGGTTCTATTTGGTTTTAATGAGTGCAAGTGGAAATTTTACTAGTTTTATCCATGGACTTTTTGTCAAGTTTTTTGTAGTTTGCTCCATAACTAACTTTACATGTCTCTCTTACATGCAAACTCTGTCTTTGTTGTAAGTAAGCTATGGTGAGGTGTTGTGGTTTTGATGAATGTTGTAGTGGTGTTTGGGCATGGTGGTGGCTTCGTGGTTGACTCACCGATAAGATATATTATCCTACTAGCTACCATTTCTTGTCTTTATCAGCACATTCCATCCACATGTTAGTAATTGTAGTCCATTCTTTGGGTGTTTCGAAAATGTGTGATTTTGTATGTAAAATTAGCTTAGGGTTTTTAAAATTATGCACGGTTGTTTTTAAATTGTATTCATATGCATTGGTAGGGTTTTTCAAAAAAGGGTTTTTATGCACTGGTAGGGTTTTTAAAAATGGGTTTTTATGCACTCGTAGGGTTTTTAAAAAATGGGTTTTTATGTACTGGTAGGGTTTTTAAAAAATATTTGTATGAGTTTCATTTTTTTTAAATGTTTGTCTCAGAGCTTCATTTTTTGGATGTCAAAATGTATGTAGGGTTTTTTAAAGATCACTGTTGCTCAACCTATAATTTTGGAGCCCTCTATCTTAGAGCGCCAATGTAATCTCTGGTACCTTATGTTTGTACACCATGCATCTTTGGGTGTTTCGAAAATGTGTGTTTTTCAATGTAAAAATGTATGTAGGGTTCTTTTCAAAATGTTTGTTGCTCGACCTGTCTTAGAGCTTCTAGAGCTCTCTGTTTTAGAGTGCCGATGTAATCTCTGGGACCCTATGTTTTCTCAACCTATACCTTTGGATGTTTCAAAAATGTGTGTTTTTGGATGTTAAAATGTATGTAGGGTATTTTAAAAAAATTTGTTGCTCAACTTGTCTCAGAGCACCAATGTAATCTCTAGGAGCCTATGTTTTCTCAACCTATATCTTTGGGTGTTTCGAAAATGTTCTTTTTTGGATGTAAAAATGTATGTAGGGTTTTTTTTAAATGCTTGTTGCTCAACTTGTCTCGGAGCTTCTGGAGCCCTCTGTCTCAGAGCATCAATGTAATCTCTAATATCTTATGTTTGGTCGACTTGTATTTTTGGGTGTTTGAAAATATGTGGATATTTGCATGTCTTATGTATGTTAATAGGTAAATGTCTGTAAGGTCTCCAATGTCTGTTAATAGGTCAATTTGATTTTCCATTTCTCCATTTGATTCAGTTATGCCAACCTTGTATGCCCCTACTCATCTAGACAAAACTACCACATGATTTCCCAACACTACCAATATTTCCAACTCTACTAAAATTATGTGAAGCTCCTCCTTCAACCATAATCCTTTCACTAGTGGAAGAAAAGGTTTATTTTTTGCATACAACTATTAAATGTGACTAGGAAAAAATATTACCCACCTAAAATGGTTATCGATACTTAGAGGAAGACTATATTTTCCTTTTTAAATGTGCATTTCCAATTTCTTTCATATCTACATCCTTTCCACTTCATAAAATAGTATCTTTGGGTGTTTTGAAAATGTGTGAATGTTTGTAGGGTTTATGTTTGTCAATAGGTGAATGTGTGCATGGTATCCAATGTCTTTTAATAGGTGAATTTGATTTTCCATTTCTCCATTTGATTCAATTATTCCAACCTTGTTTTCCACATGTATACTAGAATTTTGTTTATCCCTACCACCCACTAGAAATAACTTGGGTATCTCCTCGTTCTCGTCAATAGAAGGATCAAATTGATGAAGGAGGCACCTCCATTTTCATACCTTTCTATCCCACTTGCACTTGCTACAAACTTGTTTCACATATGGTATCTGAGGGTCATCTTTTCTTCTCCAATCCTTGAAACCGAGAGCGCATTAGAACTTACTTTCCTTGGTTTCATGATTGAATGAGGGATGCTACTATGTTCAAAGAATTCAAATATTTTCATATGAATTCCATATCTATATATTGAAGTTACCTATTTCATTTTTTTTTCCAAACACTACTTATTTCACTATTTTCCAATATGAAACGAAAATAAATATTTACAATAATATTTATAATGAAAAAGTAATTATTTGATGTTTAGTTCGGAAAAATAATTCTTTGATGTTCTAGTTCACTGCATTTGTAACAACAATATAGAGGATTCTCCATAGATGCTTCTTTGTGTGTTTGTGTTAAATTTTGCGTCCCTCACTTTTACTAGGCATGTATTTTGCATTCATTAGAGACTGTTTCATATTTAGTAGGTAATCCATGTTAGGTTGTTAATAAAATGATAAGAATGAAGTCATTTCAATATTTTATTCACAGATTAAATATGAGTCTGAGGGCACTGAATCACTCCAAATATTAATTTTTTCTCTTCTAGATTTTATTGATTTAGAAAAGAACACCTCTAGTTACATTTAAGGAAAAGTTTCTTGTCATACTGTAAACATCTACTATTTGGGTGCACGAGAGAACATCCTACGTGGATGCATGAGAGAACATCCTATGTGCTACTCAAATACAAATGAATAAAATAGAGAAAGAGTGTAGAATAACTCATATCAAAAGAAATTCAAATTTACAAATATCGATAGTTTATATCAATATCTATATTTTTTGAAACAATGAAATATACACATGCTATGATAGTAGAACATTGGGAGAGTAGAAAATTACAATTTATTTTGATTACAACGCCACAAAAATTATGGAATAAATTGACCTGGGATTTTATCGAAAATGGTCATGTAACAAGCAATAGAGACAATCCTCATAAAATCCACATCCTAGTGTGGTTACACCAAAAAAAATATGAAACCCCTATGCTTGATGGCCTCCAGAATATTCATTTCCCAACCTTGTTGAGTCGCCTACTTGATCCAAATGGGTTGGCCTACTTAATAATGGTTGATTAGGATATGTTGCATTCCCGCCATATGATTGAGTCCAATTTTCCCCTTGTAGCCATGGAATAATTGAGTACCCATAGTTCAGACTCGTGCTACTAACTCCTACATTAAGTGGAGGTGTCTGATAATCATACATAGGATTGACGCATGCAATGGTAGGAATATAGCAAGTGGGAAAACCCCCATTTTTATAGCAAGAGACTTGATGGATGTATTAAAGTATGAATGAATGATTGATTCAGTTGTGTCAGAGGTTCAGAGGTTGTCGGTGATTGATTGAGTTTGGTTGATTCAGATTAAGTTTCAGTGATTGGTTGATGCAGATAGAGTTGATGGATGTATTGTAGTGGTGATTGATTTTGAGCTTCAATGTTGTTGATGGGTCCAGTATGAAAATTGGATGAAACTTGGCCTTCAGATTATGGTGTTATGCTTCAGGAGTATCCAGTATAAAAATTTATGAAACGAGGTCCCTGGAGGATGAGAGAAGTTTGTAGCCTTCTATAGGTCAGCGCCTACATACTAGTAAACATATCGGCTAGTACAAGAGCTAGGGGGTTGTAGCTCCCTTCTAGTAGAAGTTGGAGAACGAGAGAAGGTTGTAGCCTTCTGTAGGTAGAATCCTGCGTACTGGTATGAGTCTATGCCAGTACAATGTTGTAAACAGTTTTTCTTAATATTAAAAGAAAACGGAGACGACAATAGCAGGTTGTTTTCACCCACATTGGGTTTCCACCTTAAATCATGGTGTTCATGTGTGTTTCTTATGTGTGATGATTTGTTCTATTTTTACTGCACCTGGTTACTGTTTATATGATTAATGAAGTACTAATGCACTGATTAAAGATCATCATATGATGAATTAACTAAATCATAAGTTTGTTGGATATACGCTAGTTGCATTAAACACAGTTGCCTTCATCGAAGTAGCGTATATGAAATTGAGTAAGAAATGAAAAAGTTATTGATTTTCTAATACTGATTCACCCCCTCCTCTCAGTATTATTTCCAACAATTGGTATTAGAGCAGGTTCTTTGGTAGAAGCTTGATCGCTTGAAGGAGATTTGTAGAACAATGGGAAAGAAGCTAAAGAAGAAAGTGCCTTAGAAGAAGAAGACATCTCAGAGGAACTATGATAGTGGGAGAATCGATTGGGGAATATGTGAAAGCAACACTTCAGATTCAGAATCACCTCAGAATGAAGATGAACAAGAAAAAGAACTATCAGGTATGAATTTGTTATCCTCTGGTGATACATTTCTCCGTCCATTTGAAGATGATGAAAGTGATAGTGAAACAATCAATTTTCTCTTATGGGTGAGGAAGAAAGATATCAAATAGAGGCAGAATTTAAAAGGCTTACGGAAAAAATTAGAGATCAACAAGATCTATTGGACAAAAGGGAATGTGCCTCCAAAGAAGAAGCTAACAAACTAAAAGCTCAAGGAAACAAGGTAAGGAAGCAATTCAAGGAAAAGGAAGATCAATTTCAAAAGCTACAGGATGAAGTGACATCATTAAGAAATGAAGTAAATGAAAGGAGCACAACAATCAAGAAACTCAGAGATTGATCCAGGTGGATGTTGGTGGCCACCCACCTATCCCATTTGGATCCCCACAACTGTCCCTTTCAGTTTTCAGTTTCCTTAATTATAGCGCAGTTTACTATTTTTAGCAGTTTTTCGGGTCCTAAACTTCCGGAGCCGTTTTGAGGCCCTAAATGATGTTTTTTTGGGAAATCTACCGCCATCAATTTTTTTGTTAAAAAATTGTCTTTTCCGTCGTAGTCCTCGGAGAGATCTTTCCAACGGGCTATCATGCACGTCAAACGGAGGTAATACGGCCAATTCGCGACACCGGGAATTTGATGTACCAACTTACCCAAAATTGGGACCCACAATTTGGCGTTTCATCTTCTAAGGTTAGGTTTTGGAATGTGAAGGGTTTTCCATTGTTTCTCAACAATAAATAGGCCTTCGAGCCTCATTGTAAAATAGTTCAGAGGCATGTAGCCACAACATCTCTTCTCAGAGATAAGCTACCATCGCCCTAGCTGGTTTATTTCCATTTCTGTTTGTACGCATATTTCAGTATTTTACAGTAATGAAATGAAGTATTATTTCCACTGCATATCTGTCTTTATGGTTATCTCTGTATTTTATTGTGTTCCTGTTTAAATCCGGATCAGAGATAGATCCAATTACTATGAAAGTCTTGAAGCTAAGATCCTCTCGCTAAAAGAAGATCTTGAAGAATCAAATAAGCAGAATAAATAACTACTCCAAGCTCTTGAAAAACAAGAAAATGAAGTTCTTGAATTAAGACATCAGTTGGAAGAAGGAAGAAAAGCTGAAGGAATCATGAAGAAGCAGTATCTTGAAAAGGAAGAGCAACATCAGGTTGAGGTAAATATTCTAAAAGATAAATTAGAAGAAAAGGATAAGCTCTTACGATTTCAAGATAGTACTAAGATCTTGGATGATATTCTTAGTAGTCAAAGGTCTCCTGCCATCAAAACTGGTCTTGGCTTTCATGAATTTGTTGAAGGTGAATCTAGTTCACAAAGTAAGACAAGGAACTCTAATGCGAAATTTGAAATACTCAACAAGGAGATGAGAGGTCAATCCCATCAACAACGAAGGAAAGAAAATATTCAAAGAAAATCTTTTACTCCTTGCTATGGAAGTGAAATTCGGTTATTCCCTCAAATGAATAATGTTGAATGTTATGTATGTCATAATTTTGGACATATTGCAGTCAGATGCGGAAGTAGAATGGTTCAAGACCGTCACACAGAAAGATCATCACGTTCTAGGTACTTTAACGAATATTGTTTTTCTTGCAATATGTTTGATCAAAAATCCATTGACTGCTATAGAAAGAATATGAAACATATGAGATGTTATGCATTTAACAAGCTTGGAAATATAGCTAAGGAATGCAGGAACAAAGTACGGGCACCATACCGAAAGGAGAAAACATCATCACACTCGAAGATATGGAAGAAGAAGGAAGTACAGTCAGAAAGATGTGGCACAACACAATGTACAAACATTACAGACTCAAAGGGAGTTGAAAGTGTGAAACTTCAGTGTTCTAAATCTCATACGCAAGTTTCATGAAGAGAAGTCATGTATATACGTGAGTTAGACACTACAAAATCACGTATATGTTAGTTTGAGGAAAAACAGTGGGATAGACTCAAGAAAAGGGATCTGATATGGTTCAGTCAATTATTTCTTTGTTTGATGATGGTTACAATCTGTTGATAATGTGTGGAAATATATTGATACTCATAAGATGTTGTTTTTGATCCTCACAAGTTAACTTGATGTATATCTGATTGTTGATGATGCCTTGATACTTCTTGTTGATATGTGCATGATCAGATCTGACAGTGAACAGATGGAACAGGTTCAGGGGGAGAACATGCTATGCTTCTAATAAAGCATTGTTGGTGTTATGCTTAGAAGTCTTTGGTACCTAATCAATGATGATGATGCTTATGATACATCTTATGGTTATGAGTTGCCCATGACAAAATCTCATATGATTCTTGGGGTCACATAGTTGGTATAGTACATATATGTTGCTTACATGATGATCTTCATAAGGACAAAGAGAAGTACAAAACTTCATTATTTAGTGATAAGCCACTCATTTCCTTTATGTTGTTTTCATCATACTATAGTTCTTGGCTCTCACATGGTTAAGAATGGTTATCAAGAAATCTTGACAAATGACCATGAGCTCATGGTTTGCTAGATACATATTGCTATGCTGGATACATGGATGATTACTTAAGCTTTATACTGATAGATATTGTTGGTTGTCCAAGAGAATGGTGTTATGATAGGTCTCATGAAGACATAGCTATTTGAAGACATGGCTTACTTAGTCACATAATGATGATGAGTTCTTGCCTTATGATGATAGGTTGATACTCACATATTATCATGGTTGATGCTTATCAGATGTGGGATGTTCCCTAGTAATGATACATGGTTGATTATGGAAAGATCATGCAGTTCTTGATGATGATGTGAAAGATCATGTGATGAGTATGGTGTTTTCTCATATGATGTGGTGTGAATGGTTTTGTTACTGCTTGGAGATGATTCATGGAAGGAAACGAAGCAAGTTGATCTTGATGAGATCAAGAGGATGAGTTGATACAGACATACTTTGTCACATGTTGATGATATCTACAATGACATGGACATATACAGGTTGTTGGTCTGGATGCTGTTGACAAATGCTTATGGAGCAGATCATACATGGTGTATGATAGTTGCTGATGACTATCATGGTCTTGTTTAGATATTTGGTCTCTGTTATAAATGTCATGTATATCATTCAATGTAAAGGTCATATCAAGAATCATGATGTAATAATTTGTCTCTTGTAGTCTTTTGATGAGTCCCTTTTTGGTCATTTGATGTAATTTGTACCTGGGCCCACTATGCATGTGAAGGATGATGTAATATTTCAGTCATGTATAAACAATTGGTATATCCCCACCTAGTTGGGTGGATGAGTCAAGTTTAGTATATCCCCACTTGGTTGGGAGAATGAATGTATGTATGAGTCATTGGTGACAGGAAGGTCAAACTCACATAGTTGAGTTTTAGAGTCATGTTATTTTTCTTGAAAATATTTGCAGACTTTGCATATGCTCAGGGGGAGCATGGATGATACAGTACATCTCAGCATGAACAAAGGGGGAGCTCAATCAGAGATTTCAGCATGCACTTAGGGGGAGCATGACCCTTTGCCCTTGATGTCAAAGGGGGAGAGTGATTTGGTGTTGCAAATCAAGTCCAAAGGGGGAGATTGTTGGCATTATGATGCATGTGTTGTACTTGATGGAAACCCACTTGTAGCAGAACAACTCACTTATATATAACTAGATGAATCTACAGAAGAAATATCAGATGTGACAGAATACATGGTAGTTGTATTAATAGATGTGATGCACGACAATTCAAAGGAATTGGTTCAGAAGTAATGTACAATGGCAACTCACTCAGATGAAAGATCTAAGTACTACAAGTTAACAACAAAAAATTATTGTTCAGGCCACACAGAATGAAGAAAGAAAGTTATACGCAGGTTCACTTTGACCAAGCCGTGTATACACACGGGTTCATTGTATAAAAGAAGCGTATACGTACACATGCACTTTCACAGAAAGAAAAGCGTGTATATCTTGGGAAAACAAGTTTTTGGGTCCAAGGTATTTCTTTGGTCCAAGGTATCTGACCCAAGGTATTTGGTCTGTGGTATTGGTCCAACGTATTGGTCCTAAGTGGTTTTGGTCCATGATATTGAGAAAGGCCTAAAACTATATAAGGAGGAGAAGATCATTAGGCCAAGTCAAGCAAGTAATGAATATCTAATGAAGGATGAGATCAAGCATGCAGGTTATGTGTTTGTGATGCTTTTCTTGATCTGAGCTAAGGATGCACATATATGGATGATGGATCGGGATCCTAAGGCTTGAAATGTATTATGTGGTTTGGTCTTGAACATTCTAGATCTGAATACTGATGCATGTTTTATTATGTAAATGTGATGATCTGGGTATGAATGAAGTTTGAAATAGTTTTAATGCTTTAAGTTAGCATTTCCATATCTGTATGCAAGTTGGATTTGGCAAAACAGCGTATACATGCCGATTCAGCATACAGAAGTAGCGTATACCTCACAGGATGGAATTTGTAGATCCGTACACTAGTTTCCCTTAGTAAAAGAGCGTATACACGCTGGTTCAGCTTATGGATGTAGCGTATATCTTCTAAAGTATGATCTATAAGGGTTCTGTTTGATGTTGCAGTATTCAGGGTTCTGTAGTGTATTCTGGTGACTGTTTTCTGGTGACAGTATTCTGCATATTCATATTGGTTGATTGTGATTAGCTTCAGTGTTAATGGATGAAATCTAATGATGGATCAGGATCATAATGACTTATCATTATGTGATCTGATAATGAATGGGCTAGATCTGATCACTAACACATGTTCTATCCTCTATGTATGATTATGTCTGAAGTTTGGAAGTGCAGCAAAGTGTTTGCAGATATACACGCTGGTTTGCTTTAGGGAAGTTGCGTATATACGCAGGTTGGCTTCTACCAAATGGTGTATACAATCTGAAGCATGGTTCTAAGATGACAACTGATTCTAAATGATAATGTAACTCAGAACTATGTACTGATCTATCTGTTGCAATTGATTGATTAAAGTATGAACGGATGATTGATTCAGTTGTGTTAGAGGTTCAGAGGTTATTAGTGATTGATTGAGTTTGGTTGATTCAGATTAAGTTTCAGTGATTGGTTGATGCAGATAGAGTTGATGGATGTATTGTAGTGGTGATTGATTTTGAGCTTCAATGTTGTTGATGGGTCTAGTATGAAAATTGGATGAAATGTGGCCTTCAGATTATGGTGTTGTGCTTCAGGAGTATCCAGTATGAAAATTTATGAAACAAGGTCCCTGGAGGATGAGAGAAGGTTGTAGCCTTTTGTAGGTCAATGCCTACATACTAGTAAACATATCATCTAGTACAAGAGCTAGGGGGTTGTATCTCCCTTCCAATAGAAGTTGGAGAACGAGAGAAGGTTGTAGCCTTCTGCAGGTAGAAGCCTGCGTACTGTTATGAGTCTGTGCCAGTACAATGTTGTAAACAGTTTTTCTTAATATTAAAAGAAGACAGAGACGACAGCAGCAGGTGGTTTTCACCCACATTGGGTTGCCACCTTAAATCATGGTGTTCATGTGTGTTTCTTATGTGTGATGATCTGTTCTGTTTTTATTGCACCTGTCACTGGTTACTGTTTATATGATTAATGAAGTACTGATTCACTGATTAAAGATCATCATATGATGAATTAACTGAATCATACGTTTGCTGGATATACACTAGTTGCATTAAACACAATTGCGTGTACACGCGAGTTGCCTTCATCGAAGTAGCGTATATGAAATTGAGTAATAAATGAAAAAGTTATTGATTTGCTAATACTGATTCACCCCCCCTCTCAGTATAATTTCCAACATAAAATGGCAACTGATCCTCCCTGCGTGGAGATCAAGCCAAGTAGTTAGAATTATCCAGACTAGGATAGGATTTGATTTCTAAATATGTAGTCTATACCTTCAATTACGAAGGAGATGGTTAGATAGGACATATATGTATTTCCCTTTCTTTTCTAAAAAGGAGAGTCGAGAGTAGAGAGATAGGATTCAAGAGGGAATTGTAAGCCTACGGGAAGATTAGGAACAAAGGCCACTAATTTGTAGAATTAGGCCAGAGAGGAAAGATTTAGGCAGGAATTGAGTAGAGCGAGAGTAAGTATAATGTATGGATTGTATTTTGATAACAAAGATCTTTCGTTTGTGAATTTGGGCCAAGGCGAGACTCTGTGATCGTTTTACATTGAATGAATGAAATTTTTGTGTTTATGATTGATTATCGAGTCTGCGGAAACCCTTGCTATGCTTTAGTTTTCTTTGTATTCAAGTCAGGGAATTATCCCTTTGTTATGTTAAGATTAATGCCTAAATCATGTGATTGATAGAAGTCGGGGCATTTCTTTTAAATATCATTGTTTGAGGCGTGTCGGTGAGCCCTTTTACACAGTTTTGGTCCCGCAAGCGAAAAACCCATTTACATTAGGAATCGTCGCAAAACACCGAACCAGATCCAAAATCTAGATTCGAAATTTTATAAAGGGTGGCTTATATTCTTATCAGGTCTAAAAGACTAATTGGATCGGTGCATCGCAGCGGAAAGAGGCTGGCTTGGAGGATTGCGACTATACAATATGCGATTATATCGTAGCCGTCAGATCGCAATCATTCGTGGCCATTGGATTGTGGAAGCAGTTTTGTAACAGTGTATGGCATTTTGGATGGCAGAAGGACGGTAAACGATATTGAAGGTGAGAACCCTGATTCCATTCATCATTCGACACGTGGCAAGGAGGAGAGATAGAAAACCATTTATCGGTCGATTAGACCCCGGGTTAATTGTCCACCCGAAATAAGATGTGGACCGTAAAATTCGCTACGCGCAGATCGACGATGGAGATCAGCTGATCGGGGATCGATGATTGGAGCGCGCAATAGGGAGGCGATATTCCAAAGGATGGATCCGCCGATAATTATAGAGGCAAATGTATAAAACTTGAGTTTAGTTTAAAGCTTTCGGAGCAGGGTTTTGTTTGATTTCCTATGTATTCATATATTTCCGATAAAAAGTTTTGAATGGGATTTTTAAGGCTAAGAGCAATATAAAACACTCCCGATAGTAATGACCCTGATAGTTTAAGTGGTTCCACTTTTAAAAGAGAAGCATCAAACCTACGCTTCCGATATATATATATATATATATATATATATATATATATATATATATATATATATATATATATATATAGATATATAGATATAGATATCTGTGTGGGCATGAACTTTAAAGGCTTATAAGGGGGAGAATAGTCATGGTAAGGTTTGAGGGTGTAGCAGCCTTATGGTTGCATCATTTTTGGTATCAGAGCAGGAAAAGGGAAGAAATTTCCTATGAGAAGGTTGTCTTACTTATGAAGATTATGATTAAAAAGGTATGAAAGTTGCAGCAGTTGAATGAATGGCAATGTTGGCCACATGACTACAACATTAAGACTATCGAAGAACTTTTGGAAGTTCTTAGAGATTGTAGCAGAACCTTATTCCAGCTAAGGCTTGGAATAGATAGGGACAGAGGAGTCCTTAAGAGAAGTAAGTGGAGCAACCAGAGAGGGAGAAAGAGTGCTCAGTGCAAGTTCTAAAGAAAGAGGACTTGGAGACCAGGCAGAGGAGAAGCTTGGTGAGAAGATGAACTTAGAAGGAAGTTGATTGGTTGCAGGTGTAGAGCTCACATAGAAGAGAAGATGGCTATGGAGAGTCATATGGAAGGTTCAGAAGAAGGCTACAAGATGGAGGAGATGAGTACTCAAACAATCCATAGGAAACAGATGAGTCAAGCAGAGGTTGACAAGGAAATGACTGAAATAAGAAAAGAACTCGATGTGTTAGAAATGTTGCTAGAGGTGAAGAAAAGACAAGGTTGGGTCTTGAAGAGGAAGCCAGTGAAGTGATCTAAGTTGCAGAGAAGGCTGCAACAAGAACAGGTAAAGTGGTTGATGAAGAACCTCAGAGAAGCAGAGGCGGAAATGGAAGTTTCCATTTCTAGACCAGAACAAGGTGAAATGTTGGGTGAAGAGGATAATGGGAGATCAGCTGAAGATCTCATGAACTATTGGAATAGTTCAAAACAATTAGAAGATATGATGACCAAGGAAGCAGATGAGGCAATGAAGCCTTGTGATTTTAATTCTCATAGTTTGTGTATGTTTGCAGGATATGCAGAGGATGATGGACAGTCTGGTGAAACTGTCACAAACTGGAATGAAGCTCTTGAGGTGAAGTATGATGGAGGATGCCTTTTAGAGGAAGAAGGTGCTGATTTTTTGCAGCAGAAAGAGTTCATAGATGAAGTTCTATTTGGGGTAAGACAGTTAGATGAAGTTGATATGGACTAGAAGTCTAATGACAATGCCATAGTGGTATTACAAGGAGGTAAGCAAATGAATTTTTCTGATGAAATTGATGAAAGAATTTTGCAATATGATAGTGCATAAAACAAGATAACTCAAGAGGATTGTCGAATGAAGCTAGGAATGGAAGTTGTGATGAACTGCTAGAGAGATTTCACATGGAATTATAATTCTTGGAAAGATTGCTCAAGGAACCTGAAGGAGAAATGAAGCTTTCAGAACCTGATAAAGAAAAGGATATGGTTACTATGCATGATAAGGATGAAATGTCTTTAACATTTATGGAGTTAAGTAAATGTTTAGATTCTTCAGTTAATGATGTAACTACAGGTATGGAAGACATCATTAATAAATATGATGCTGAAATCAAAGAAATTGAGCAAAGATTATTTGAAGGTGAAATGGAAGATCAGGAGCAACAAGTTATGTCCTTAGAGACACGAAGGAGACAGAAGTATTAATTCAATAAGATAAAGATGGAAGGAACCAGCAATTTAAAGGAGACGATCAACAACATGAGAATGAATTTGAGGAAGGCATTAGATTGTAGAAGTATAACAACTAGCAACAGAATGAAGAACAATAGATTAGTCTAGCAGTACAACGAAAGACAAGTGAAGACCAAAGATACAGATGGAGAATGAAGAAAAGGGTCAAGTGCAAGTTATTGCAACAAAGGTGGAATGGAAAGCTGATGAACGAGTTCAGGGAACTTGAACAAATTCATATTGATTTGTTAGAAAAGGAGAGACTCAAAGGCATGGAGTCACAACAAGAAGGATCTGCTGAAATCTAAAAGATCTATGATGGAATGTTGGTGTTTGAAGCATCAAAAGAAGATGAAAGGTATTGTATTTTGAAAACTGAAAGTTGTTGTGTGTTTGCAGGTTATGAAAACTTGAGGGAAGACAAGCAGTTATTGGAAATTGTTATCTTAACAGGTGGAAAGATGACTACCCACAGTCATATGAAGAATAAGGAGAGAAGTTACAATCAAGTGAAGGAAGGTGTCTAGTCAGATGACATCCAAAGGATAAGTCAAAAGGAGGATGGCAAAGGAATTATTGAGGCCAAAGGAATGTTTGGAAAGAAAGAGATCCATTCATATGAATATGGAACAAAGAGTTTTCTCAGGAGAACTGATGAAGCTATCACAAACCAAATGGAGAATCTTATGAAGACCTTGGTGTCTCATAATTTTGAAACTAATATTTTGTGTGTAAATGCAGGATACACTGAAGTAAGAAAACTGTTTAGTGCTGTCATAAGTGAAGGGAAAAGCAAAGATATGATTTTTCAGAAGTTAGAAGAAGGAAATTCACATAATCTTGTGATGCATAGGAAAGAGCAATTGTTAAACATAGTTGTAGTGAATTATTCAGATATTAGACAACTATTGAGGATTGAAGCCAGAAGAGAACAACTACTAAAGGTTGATATAAAAGAATTTGTAGATATTAAATAATTATTGAAGATTATTGACCTTGAAGGAAGCCAGAGTAAAGAAGGACTATATGGAAAAGAAGTTGTCAGAAATATTGGCATAATGAGGAAACAGGGTAAAGCATTTGTGTTTAATGAATTGATTGATTCTAGTGAAGATTTATATGCAGAAACAAGGAAATGTGGAGTCAATTGGAAACAAGGAGTTGATTCTGAAGATCAGATTGAAGTAAGGAAGGATGAGATTAGAATGTCTCAGAAAGGTGGAATGATGTTGAAATGATAGTATGGAACCATTGAACTAGAGATGAGTTCAAGAGATAATAGTAATAGGATTACTATTGTACTACAAAAATTTATTGATGAAGAAGAGGCTGAAGATGACATTTCAGAAGCAGACAAGTATGATGCCATGATCCTTAAGGGTGCAAAAATTAAGTTACTAGAAGAAGAGGTATTCCAAGTACCTAAGCAAGCAGGAATAATTCTTAGTTTTCAAGAAATTTGTGGAGTTGCAGGTATACTGAGAACTGAAGTAAGAAGTGGTGAAGCCATGAATGAGAAACCATAATAAGGAACTGAAATTGTTGCAGTGGATCAATGGAGAAGGTATTTGTACATTTCAGAAATGTATATGGAACAATATTGGCACAGGGATTATGATGTTCTTATTCAAGAACACATCTAGTTGCAGGAGGATAGTATTCATCATCTGAGAAGTGAAGTGGACAAAGAAATTGAGGAGCTGTGGGAACTCATATAACAACATTCCAATAAACTAAATAAAGGACAAAAGAAGGAAGGAATATTGGCTGGAAAGGATGGTACAAGTGAAGGAAATGGTAGATTGCAAATTAAAGTGTGGAAGCTTGACATAAATTGTGATGATGAGCAAAAAACAGTAAGTTATATGAAAAAGACAGCAGCAGACAGTGAAAGCATAACTAATGGACTACTACAACATAAAGTATGGAGACCTAGAGAACAACAAACAACAGCAACCAAGGAAAAAGTACTGAACAAAGTATGGGATCCAGGAGGACACAGAGCAGAAGCACATGATTAGGAGATCATGGCTATTTTTAACCAAGGGAGTCTGATGCAGGAGCATCTAGACCTAGCCAACAATGTGATGGTGTGGTCACATGTTGTGGCTAATGAAAGTTTGGAGGAAGACTTGGTTGGTTAATTTTATTAATTTCAAATTATGTAAGTAGTTAATTGTTGCCTAATTCTGAACAGAATTGGAAATAAAATGGCAAGTGATCCTCCTTGCGTGGAGATCAAGCCAAGTAGTTAAAATTGTCTACACTAGGATAGGATTTGATTTCTAAATAAGTAGTCTATCCCTTCAATTATGAAGGAGATGGTTAGATAGGACATATATGTATTTGCCTTTCTTTTCTGACGAGTGGAGAGTAGAGAGACAGAGAGATAAGATTCACCAGGGAATTGTAAGCCTATGGGCAGATTAGGAACAAAGGCCACTAATTTGTAGAATCAGGCCAAAGAGGAAAGATTTAGGCAGGGATTGAGTAGAGCGAGAGTAAGTATAGTGCGTGGATTGTATTTTGATAGCAAAGATCTTTCATTTAATTCGGGCCAAGGCGAGACTCTGTGATCATTTTATATTGAATGAATGAAATTGCTGTGTTTATGATTAATTATTGGGTCTGCGGAAACCCTCGATGTGCTTTAGTTTTCTTTGTATTCAATTCGAGGAATTATCCCTTTGTTTTGTTAAGATTAATGCCTAAATCATATGATTGATAGAAGTTGGGGCCTTTCTTTTAAATAACATTGTTTGAGGCGTGTCGGCAAGCCTTTTTACACAGTTTTGGTCTCGCAAGTGAAAAACCCATTTACACTAGGAATCGTTGCAAAACACTGAACTGGATCCGAAATTCGGATTTGAAACTTTATAAAGGGTGGCTTATATTCTTATCGGGTCCGAAAGACTGATTGGATCGGCGCATCGCAGCGGAAAGAGGCTGTCTTGGAGGATTGCGACTATGCGATATGTGATTAAATCGTAGCCATCAGATCGTAATCATCCGTGGCTGTTGGATCACAGAAGCGTTTTTGTAATAGTGTATGGTATTTCGGATGGCGGAAGGACGGTAAACAGTATTGAAGGTTAGACCCCCGATTCCATTCATCATTCGACACGTGGCAAGGAGGAGAGATAGAAAACCATTTATCGGGCGGTTAAACCTCGGGTTAATTGTCCACTCGAAATAATATGTGGACCATCAGATCCGCTACGCGCAAATCGACGGTGGAGAATTGGTGACAGTTTAAATGTTCGGGATCAACGTTGACCGTTAGATCGGAAAGGGGAATGGACAGTGGAGATCAGTCGATCGGGGATCAGTGATTGGAGCACGCAATAGGGAGTCGATATTCCAAAGGAAGGATCTACCGATAATTATAGAGGCGGATGTATAAAACTTAGTTCCGGTTAAAGCGTTTGGAGCGGGGTTTTGTTTGATTTCCTGTGTATTCATATATTTTCGATAAAAAGTGTTGAACGGGATTTTCAAGGCTAAGAGCAATACAAAACTCTCCTTATAGTTTAATGACCCCGATAGTTTAAGTGGTCCCGATTTTAAAAGAGAAGAATCAAACCTATGCTTCCGATACACACACACACACACACACACATATATATATATATATATGTATATATATATATATGTATATATATATATATATATATATATATATATATATATATATATATGTATGTATATATGTATATATGTATGTATATATATATATATATATATATATATATATATATGTGGGCAAGAACTTTAAAGGCTTATAAGGGGGAGAATAGTCCCGGTAAGGTTTGAGGGTGTAGTAACCTTATGGTTGCATCAATTCAGGGAAAATTTTATCATCATATAGTCATTCCAAAAGTCAAATAAGCCGGGAACAACTTTCAGCCCTTGGTTCATGGATCAACTCCCAAATTCCAAATCTGGTGTTCCATGAAAGCATGAGCCCTTAGCTTGGTTCCTCTTCATTTCGATTGAGCTCATTCAAAGGTGGTGTTGCTCCTTCACAGGCAATTAGCGGATCTTCAGATTCTGGCTGTGTGTTTGAGAATAGCGGTGGAGCTTCAGATTCTGCGTGTGTTTGCCAATAGTGGTGATTCGACTCAATTGTGTAATGTTTTATCTACGATTTTAGCAAATCCAGTGTCCTCCCCCAGCATTTTATTTGTGCTTGACTCCCCCGCAAAGTTTGATGACGGGTTATGTTCAGATGGTTCAGTTAACACATCAGTTTCATCATCCAACCTATCTGCCGACTCCGCTTACTACTCTGGGGTTGGTTTGAAGTGTATAAGCTCCAGTCTTGTCTCGTCCCTTTCCCCCTTGTCTACCTCCTCCTTCCAGTTACCCCATTCTAACCTCCTCCCTTAGTCTCCTGTCCCTTGAGCTCCTTTTTAGAAATAAAAATAATATATTCAATTTAACCTCCATAAATAATAGCAATATTATTACTAAAAATAATAGAGTTTATTTTAATATTAATCATAATTTTCACATTAACTATAATAATATTATTATGTGTTTATATGAAAAGAATTTTAATAGTGATATTAATTTATTTTGTAATGATAATTATGATTGGTAACGTTTTAATAATAATAATTTTAATTTTAATTTTAATCATTATAATAACAATAACATTAATTTTTTTTCCCTATGTTCCTTTCTTTTAATAATAAGAGGCTGATTAATCTTTTTAAGTTTTTTTTTTTATTCCTAGCTTTTTACTCTTTTAGAAAAGGTTAAATTTCACCTTTTGTTAGAAATATTTTTGTTGAGAATATTATTGACCACTTGGGCTCTTAGGGTTTCATATGATGAGCAATTGGAAAATGAGATAACCCATATCCTTATAGTCTTTGAGAATAATGGCTATAGTAAGCTCCAAGGTCTCAAAGCTTTCTTAAATGTGAACAGAGGTCTGAAACCAAGGAAAGACCCTAGGGATTTATTTGGCAGTGTTCAACTTCTATTTATCCAGGGTACTACTCACAAGATTGCATGTATTTTAAGGAAACAAAACATCTCTTCAACCTTTAGACCCTTGAACACCATTGGTGGTTCCCTTCAATTCGTTAGACTCGTTGGACCCAAAGAACATGAGAGGTGTCTATGTGATCCCCTATTCTTGTGGGACCCCATACATTAGGGAAACTGGTCGACCTATAAATCAGAGAAACCAAGAGCATGTTGCTAATATCAAGCATTGTAGGGCACGGTCCTCATCTCTAGTTGAACATGCTGAGAAGACAAAGTGCCACACTTGTTTGGAAGAGTCTAGTGTCATTGCTAGGATTAACCATTTCTATCACCGCAAGTTTAGGGAGGCCATCAAAATCAAAAAAATGTCTCATACGTTGAATATGGACGACAGATGGAAAATTAACAGTTGTTGGATCCCATCTCTTTTCTCCCAGATTTTTTCCTTCTCCTTCATCTCTTCCCCTTTGTTTTGTGATCTCTCCCCTCTTTTTTTATTAATTAATTATTATAATTTTTATTTTTTTTATTTTATTAATTAGTGATAGTTATTATTATTTATTTATTCCTTTATTTAGTTTCATTTTATTTTTATTTGATTCCTTTATTTTAGTTTCATTTTATATAGTTTGAATGGGCCTAATGGTTAAGAGCATGTGTTTCCTCCTAAGAGGTTATTTTTGTTCATTTTTCTTTTCTTATGGTAAGTTAGTTATTTCGTTATATTTTTAATTATTTGTTTTTATTATTCATTTCTTTTATTTTATTTATTTGTTTATTTATTTTTATTATTTATTTAAATTTTTTTTTTGGTAGGTAAGCACCCACGGGGGATTTGAACCAGTGACCTATCGCAAGGAGTGCATTAACAATGCATCCATTCACGGTCAAGCCAAAGCCACATGGTCATTTATTTAATTTAATTAATTAATTTATATATATTTGTTTTTTAATTATTCTATTGATTATAATTGTATTTTAATTGGTGTTGTTTTTTTTGAATCATTAGAGATGATTTCTAATAATATTAATAATATTAAATGAAAATAATAATGTTATTATTAATTAGATATTAAATGATAGAGAAAGATTTTGGTTATTAGTAATTTTTCATTAAATAATATTTTATTAATTTTTTTATAATTAGCAATATCTTATCTTTCATTCTTTAAGGTTCAATTTAATTATTTAATTATTTTTTCTGTAGTATATATCAAATTGTATAGATCAGAACATTTATCAAAAATCTTAATAATAACCACACTTAGTGGTTAGAAACAGGTAGACTAAAAAATTTGTAATGTGACTTACCAAAAAAATTTATCATGAAAAATAGCTATAAATCACAGAAATTTATATTCTAATCTAAATTATCTATCTTTTTTTCACTCTCATAGCCTATTTTAATCAGATACATTGGTTGTGACAGTGACATTATATGAGTAAAATTGAAATACCAATGGAAGAAAAACCAAATCTTATTAACATATTAAACAATGTATAAATCAATTCTCTAACTCATCTCAGATCAGCTTAAGGTAAAAGTCCCTCCTCACGGACATGAATATCACTGTAAATGCTACTACATAGTATCCAGCCAAAGGTATTTATGATCTGAACTATAATGATTCGAACAGCTAACCTATCTTTATCGTGTGAGAAAACCTAGGTTAATATCATGCTACAAAGAAAAATTCTGGAAACCCTCAATCCAATCCTATAACGGGTTCAACCTACAAAAACTTTAACCAATTCTGTGACATTCGCCTCGAAAAAGCATTTTCTTGTTCATTGATGCCTGCAAACGCGAGCACTTCTCCAAATTTTACCCGGTCTGCAAAATAATCCATGCCGTGGAGAGCAATGGCGATCTATTTTACAGACGCATAATCCATCGAAAGCACATCCATCTCGCCATCTCTGAACTGTGGCCCATTTCCATTTGCCCAACACAGCATCCGACCACTCGCTTGAGAAGAACCCAAATGGATCAAATCTCTGCTTTACCTCCAAGAATTTTTCCAGGCTCACAGCTCTTTGAATAGTTCCATCGAATGTAAACACTCGATTCTTCGCCCAGTGTGGCCTTCCACCATATTTTTGCAGAAGCAGCTGCTCAATCTCTTCCATCACATCTTCATTCCACCTGGGAGCATTCGGTTGACGAGAGCGATAGTAGAAGAATTCTATATCGACAGTGTCCTCCTTAAAGCCCAAGTAGGCTTCCGATTTCTTAATAAAACGCATCAGAAATCCTCCGTAGTAGTCTATCCCACAAAAGGCCTTAGGGTTGAGGCCACGGAGGAGCTTGATGTCTTCAATAGCTCTGGCGATACTGGAAAGAGGAATGGCGATGGAAGTGTGGAAGAAAAAGCTCCCGTCCACTCTAGAATCCCACCCGCAGATGATATCATTTGCCTTCAAACGATTTGCATTAGCCGGGCATATGTTTGCCTTGTGATTCTGGTCAGTCTCGGGGTCAGACTGGCATCCAGAGGAGGACTGCATGTAGTTGTTATATCCCACAACGGGGTATCCTGTGAACTTGATCCCATCGTTCAGGAATCCACCTCCTGCCTGCATTGTCTGGCTCAGTCCGGTACTGGCTATCTGACAGAGCTTGTTCACATTCTTGGTTGCTTGTATCTGTTCCTCTGCAGAGCAACAAGCAACTATGTCAATTTGTATAGTGGATCCTAAGGTTCGTTAATACTAAAAAGAGTCATAGAGAACAGAATCCATGTAGAGTGATCCAGAGGTCCATTTATAATTAAAATAGACAACAGGAGAACACAAGCTAAAGAGAATTGCAAACAGAAATAAAACAATTTTACCTCAATGATGGGTGGTCAAAGTTACTTAAGCAATGGAAAATGGTGGTGATAATGAGCTGAAAATAAATTTGATTGTAATGGAAATTTTTTGAAATGAAGTTAAGTCAATTATTTGATTTGGCTCTTAGATTCCCAAATATTTCTAGAATTCACCATTAAGATAATGATTGCTTTGCTAAATGAATAACACGGTGTAATTTAAGTATTTTGTTCAAATTTATAAAACGAAAATTTAAAAATTGATATGTATCTTAAAGTTTAGAGACTTTAGTCAATATTACTAATTCATAATATACAAACGGTAAAACAACGGAAAATATTTAAATATTTAATAATTATGATTTTATATAATATTTATATGATTTTGGAAATTTTCAGACAGCAATATTTTTATGTTATATTTAAGAAAAAAAATGAAAAATTAATCCACCTAACCCTCTGCGCGCTGATGTTTTTATATTTTCAAAACATCTAAATTAGTATGGCTCACATCAAAACACCATAGAGTAAATTAATGATCAATTTTACTGCTTTTTCATCCATAATGAGAATGCTTTTTCAACTAATAAAGTAATGATTAATTTTATTGTTTTTCATCCCAGTTGTCGGATGAGACTAATGAATGAGAATGCTTTTTCAATGCATAAGAATAATGAATGACACTGATGATGCCTAATAATTGCTATAAAACCACTATATTTCAAAAGGAATTTACCAGAGCTAACACTAAATGCGTCAGATTGAGCAATATTCCATTTTTTACTTCCTGCATTTCGAGCTGATATACTGACTATATAAGAAGAAAAGGAATGGGCTTGCTTTGAACCTGCAATGGACCTCTACAGTGACCATAGATTGTAACATAAACCCACAAAAAAAATAGCAAAAGAAGTAGGAATTTTTTAACAAGGATTCAAATCCGATCTCTACTCGATGCTTCTCTTGAATTTAATATGAAATTCATCAAAATAAGTTTCCCAACTAACAATTAGGATCTATCAGGGCAAAACAAATTTCCCACCGAACAACAATTAAGTTAGAAGAAGGGTGAAAAATAACCTATACCCAAGTGGGATTACCTATTTGTCTGCTCTGGACGATAGTCTGCACAGTCTGCGGTCGGAAGAGAATCTGTAGGTTTTTTCCCTCTCCCGGAACCGAAACAGGAACCCGGTCATCTATCCTGTAAACAACACGTTGCAGAGAAGGATACCACGTTATGTCTCCAAACTCGTGTCGTCGGGCAAAAGGAACGACCGCGCCTTGAAAACCTAAATCGTCTCTCAAATTGAGAATCACCGACCGTTTGAACATCTTCTCAACTGCAAACGTGATCCGAGAAATGGCTCCCAGCACCCCGAGAGAGATCCTTGCAGCCTTCAGATCCTCGTCATTCTGCGTAAGTCTGATTACCTTCGCGTATCCCTCGTAAGGCGGCGCCGGAACCACCAAGCTCATTGCCGCCACGTATTCAAAGACTCCGCTGCCCTTTCCCCAGAGTCCGCTACCGTGAGCCGCCGTGCTCACGACGCCGGCCATGGAAACTGCGTCCCAGTAAGTAGTATGCGGCAGGGTCAGCCCTTTCGCGGCCAAACGTTTAATTAGGTCTTTCAATTGAACTCCGGCATCGACTGTAACGGTCATGGAGCTCTTGTTCACTCTGATTCTTGAATTGTAGTCTCGAGTACTGATGAGAACACCGGCATTGCCACCCGGGCAAGCAAACCGGTTAAAAGTATGAGACCCGACGCTCATAACTTTTATCTTTCGCCCTTCCCTCACAGCGCCTGCTACGGCCTCGATAAGCTCCTTCTCGCTTCTCGGGTACACAACTCTTTCGGCCTTGCAGACCTTCCGATCCTGCCATGACCCTCTGAAATTCGTTATGTCACAGCTTCTGAAGCCACATGTGACCGTTGGAGCCGAACAAGCAGAAACCAGAGAGACATGTCTGGCGATCAAAACGAGTGCCCAATACCCTAAAATCGCGATCCTCATTATTGAATTCTTGCAGCAAACAATTGGAAGCCAGGATACTTTGAATATTGGTTAGAGCCAGCACAATCATTCAAATAAGTCTAACAAAGATTGCGAAATTTCATGGTGGAGAGAGAGCAAACAGCCCCACTGCCATTAATAATGATTCGAGAATTCCTGTTGTAAATTGCGTAATCTTCGTGTGGAATGATAGTAGTTTTGGTGCACTGTTACCTTTACGAAATGGCATCGTCGGGTTCGGTGAAAAAAAGTACAGGGAGTTCGACTTTTTCAGAGTTTAATCAAATGGTGTGCCAACGACCGGTGGTTTTGTCGTGGGCCGCATGTTAAGTTGAATGATGAAGGTTGGTGATCCCATTATGGCGTCCACAGGAGAAACAGCATGTTGAAGAAGATGAGTGTGGGGGCAGAGGCAGGGGCTTCATGCACAGTGTTACATTCACTCTTTTTCTTGCATTGTTAGGGATGTTTTTATTATATTTTCCAAAATATTTATTTTATATATTTCAAAATTTATGTCAAATTTACTGATAATTTAAATAAAGTTGTTATCGATTTGACTTACTCTTAAATTGGGTAATTAAGATTTAAAATGGATTCAAAACTCTCTTATATTATTATGTTTCTTTTCTCTAACGGTTAAAATTGCCTACTTAGAGTTATCATTAACACATTTTTTATTCGGCATGTATTATGATTGCAATCATAATCAAACAAAAAGGAAACATATTCCAGAATTTATAGTTGAAATTAATGCGCACTTTCTCGAAAGGAAACATATTCCGGAAAAAATAGTTGCCATCAAAACGGTCATATTTTGAAAAATATTCCATGAATTTCTTCAGATCCCTGGGAATTAATAATAATCACAGCGTTCGAATTTGAACATTCTTCAGAATGATTGCATGGTACACGGGTAAATTTATTCTCAGATGCTAATATCTTCAGAAGATTATCCCAAATATCTAAACCCAATGATTAAGGTTGGCATTAAAGCTGGCTTTGTCTACAGGAAACATGTTCCAGAGCATATAGTTGCCATTAGAACGGTCATTTTTTTGCAAAAAAACCATGAATTCCATAGCTCCCCGTGAATTTATAATAATAAAAGCGTTGAAATTTGATCATTCGTGAGAATGAGTACATGGTACATCGGTAAATTTGTTCTCTGATGCTAATATTTTCAGAAGATGATTGGAAAAGTATACCCTTAATGATTCGTTCATCCGGAAATTACTGGATCACACTTAAGTTGGGTACGATGCGCAGATACTTTATTTTAATTTTTTCTTCCTGAATTTGACAAGATAAAGATTGATTTTGATAAGATAAGATAAGAGATTGATTTTGATTTTTTTTCCTGAAGTTGATAAGATAAAGATATTATTATAATAGCATTATTTTATATTTTTATTTTTTTATCAAAATTTTATTGAATGAGATTATAATGTTTCAGTTTAAATTGTGTTTTTAAATATATAAATTAATTTAATTTTATATATATATATATATATATATATATATATATATTCAAATTTTTTATTCCATTATATTTTAATGTACAAATTATATAATATAAATTAAATATAATTAATGTAAACTTACAAATTTATTTTCTAATTTTTTTTTATCTTAATTTACCCATAAAAATCATGATAATCAATATATATCAGTCACATTCATATTAATATAAAATCTGAAACAAGGAAACAGCATAAAACTAAAAAGCTTTGAGGGATAGGTGATTACAACTTGGATGTTAAACGAATTCACTAGCTCTTTATACCTTTATTTAAATCAGATATCTTGATTAAATTGGAGAGCTATGGGAAATCTTGTTTTGATTGTTGTAAAGTTATAGTTTTTATTTTAGATATTTTTTAATTTCAGCAAAGTTTTATTAAGATTTCTCTTTTTATACTTTGCTCAAATGAGATATAATATTTTTAAAGATACTCACTTTTAATATCAAATTAAATTCGTAAAGAAAATTTTATATTCAAAAGAATTAGATTTAGTATTTAATATATCAAAATTTTATTCCTATATTATTATCTAATATATAATAAAATTAATGGTATTTTTAAAATATATTTATACTTATTTTTAAGAAATGTAATGTCATATTTTCAAAAATATATATTTTTTAATAATCCAATTGAGAATTTTAAAAGAAAAAATTAAAATTATATTTAATAGAAAAAATTAAAATTATATTTAATAAAATTATATTCCATATTTAATATATGGAAATTTAAATATAATTACACTTAATATATAATTAATTGGTTATTATTTGATATATAAAAAATTAATGACATTTTTAAATATGTTTTTACACATAGGAACAAAAGTTATAATCTCTTAAAATATAGATTTTACTTTTTTACTTTTTTAACTGTGACCATTAAATATAAAGATTATAGTTTAACCTCTTAAAACCTTTTTGTCCATAGCCTTATGGCTAAATCCGTTGGAAAATCAATGTGGTTATCATTAACAAATCTTTAGTTCAACTTTTATTAAGTTTGCAATTGAAATTACAGAAGTCTAAATTCCTTAATGGTAAAGCTATTCACTAAGCTTAGTTTTACAAAGCGATTTTTTGGTTTATTTTCGGGCAGAAATTGTATTGGAATTTGATTTTTATTTTTATTTCATTAAAAAATTTATGAGTGAAAATTACTAATTTTACATAATTCAAATGTCTTAAGAATTTCAATATTTTTAATCCTTTCCTATATTAAAATATATTTTAAATAATAAAATAGTGAAATTATACGAGATTTCGATCAATAAGTCACTTAGTTTAACGGCTATTTACAATTGATATTAAAACGGCCGTTTTTAAAAGCAAAACCAAACAATTAATTCATCCCGTATTAAACCTGCTATTTTAAAACACTAAATCCAAAATTGGCTACTTACAAAATGCAAATCCAAAAATTTAACTTATCTCTAATCTAACCTGGTGCATAATAGTTAAACTATCACATCTGGGAAATTTAAAAGTACTTCAGAATATTTGTGAGATACCTGATGAATCTCCGTTTATGATGATTTTAAGGACAATCTAAAAATCCATTATTCTCTCAATATCTTTCATCTGTGAATTCCGCAATAAAAAACTAATATATACTGTCACCATTAAAGTACTTGATTTTGCATTTCTCCCAAAGTAGATGAGGATATCGTTTGTGGACTTCAAAACCATTGCATCGACAAATGCAATCATATAACATAAATTATAAACTAAATAAAATGGAGGTACACAAGGAAAAAAGCTTACAGTGGTAGAGTACAACTTATGTGTTAAACCGACCAAGTACACTGGTGGGCTTTTCATGGTATATATTTTTAATTTCAGATTTGGCATTAAATTATTAATCAAAGATTAAAAAACTTTAGCTTTCTTTTTCCTAAATATGATAATATAAACTAAATAAGACAAAAGTACACAAGGAGAAACCAAATAAGACGAAAGTACACGAGGAGAAAATCTTACATGGGTATCGTACAACTTACTATGTTAAATCGACCAAGTACACTGGTGGGCTTTTCATTGTTTACACCTTTTAAATTTACATTTGGCATTAAACTATTAACTAAAGCTAAAAAAATTTGGCATTAAACTATTAACTAAAGCTAAAAAAACTTGTTAGCTAGGGGAGGGAGAAACCACTTGGTCCATGCCACATAAGCCATACAACACGTGTCGAGTTGGTGGAGCCACATGTCGTGGTGGGTGGGCAAGTTAATGCAAAGGAAATTGGCGCAACTTAGGGTTTTGTGTTGGGTGTTTTCGAAAATGGTTGTTAGCGTTGTGTATCCTTGTTCAAGCCTTATGTGTGGGCATTGAATTACCTCAATAGTTGTTCCACCAGCCTCCTTCTCTGGTAGACCTGCAAATTCGTCGTTGCGGCATCGTTGTTTCACTTAGTTCGTGGGGGGTTTACTATTAAGCTGGTCGTTGTTTCACTTGGTTCATTGGGGGTTTACTATTACGCATGTCATTGTTTTCCCTAGTTCATGGTGGGTTTACCATTACACCAATCCTTGTTTCGCTTGGTTCATGGGGGTTTACCATTATGCATGTTTCAGTGGTTGATTGTGCACTGTTGAGCGTTGCTCCATGCTGGTGGCACACAGTGGAAATGTATATTTGACTGCAATGGAGCCTATGGGAGATTTCTTTTGGTTCAATGGTGCACATGCATGTTATGGGTTCTATTTGGTTTTAATGAGTGAAAGTGGAAATTTTACTAGTTTTATCCATGGACTTTTTGTCAAGTTTTTTGTAGTTTGCTCCATAACTAACTTTACATGTCTCTCTTACATGCAAACTCTGTCTTTGTTGTAAGTAAGCTATGGTGAGGTGTTGTGGTTTTGATGAATGTTGTAGTGGTGTTTGGGCATGGTGGTGGCTTCGTGGTTGACTCACCCATAAGATATATTATCCTACTAGCTACCATTTCTTGTTTTTATCAACACATTCCATCCATATGTTAGTAATTGTAGTCCATTCTTTGGGTGTTTCGAAAATGTGTGATTTTGTATGTAAAATTAGCTTAGGGTATTTAAAATTATGCACTAGTAGGGTTTTAAACAAATGGGTTTTTATGCATTGGTAGGGTTTTTAAAAAATGGGTTTTTATGCACTCGTAGGGTTTTTAAAAAATGGGTTTTTATGTACTGGTAGGGTTTCTAAAAATATTTGTCTAAGAGTTTTATTTTTTTTAAATGTTTGTCTCAGAGCTTCGTTTTTTGGATGTAAAAATGTATGTAGGGTTTTTTAAAAATGATTGTTGCTCAACCTATAATTTTGGAGCCCTCTATCTTAGAGTGCCAATGTAATCTCTGGTACCTTATGTTTACACACCATGCATCTTTGGGTGTTTCGAAAATGTATGTTTTTCGATGTAAAAATGTATGTAGGGTTCTTTTTAAAATGTTTGTTGCTCAACCTGTCTTAGAGCTTCTAGAGCTCTCTGTTTTAGAGTGTTGATGTAATCTCTAGGACCCTATGTTTTCTCAACCTATACCTTTGGATGTTTCAAAAATGTGTGTTTTTGGATGTTAAAATGTATGTAGGGTATTTTAAAAAAATTTGTTGCTCAACTTGTCTCAGAGCACCGATTTAATCTCTAGGAGCCTATGTTTTCTCAACCTATATCTTTGGGTGTTTCGAAAATGTTCTTTTTTGGATGTAAAAATCAGTATGTAGGTTTTTTTTTTTTAAATGCTTGTTGCTCGACTTGTCTTGGAGCTTCTGGAGCCCTCTGTCTCAGAGCGTCGATGTAATCTCTAATATCTTATGTTTGGTCGACTTGTATCTTTGGGTGTTTGAAAATATGTGGATATTTGCATGGCTTATGTATGTTAATAGGTAAATGTCTGTAAGGTCTCCAATGTCTATTAATAGGTCAATTCTATTTTCCATTTCTCCATTTGATTCAGTTATGCCAACCTTGTATGTCCCTACTCATCTAGACAAAACTACCACATGATTTCCCAACACTATCAATATTTCCAACTCTACTAAAATTACATGAAGCTCCTCCTTCAACCATAATCCTTTCACTGGTGGAAGAAAAGGTTTATTTTTTGTATACAACTATTAAACGTGACTAGGAAAAACTATTACCCACCTAAAATGGTTACCGATACTTAGGGGAAGACTATATTTTCCTTTTTAAATGTGCATTTCCAATTCTTTCATATCTACATCCTTTCCACTTCATAAAATAGTATCTTTGGGTGTTTTGAAAATGTGTGAATGTTTGCAGGGCTTATGTTTGTCAATAGGTGAATGTGTGCATGGAATACAATGTATTTTAATAGGTGAATTTGATTTTCCATTTCTCCATTTGATTCAATTATTCCAACCTTGTTTTCCACATGTATACTAGAATTTTGTTTATCCCTACCATCCACTAGAAAGAACTTGGGTATCTCTTCGTTCTCGTCAATAGAAGAATCAAATTGATGAAGGAGGCACCTCCATTTTCATACCTTTCTATCCCACCTGCACTTGCTACAAACTTGTTTCACATATGGTATCTGAGGGTCATCTTTTCTTCTCCAATCCTTGAAACTGAGAGTGCATCAAAACTTACTTTCCTTGGTTTCATGATTGAATGAGGGATGCTACTATGTTCAAAGAATTCAAATATTTTCATATGAATTCCATATCTATATATTGAAATTACCTATTTCATTTTTTTTCCAAACACAATACTTATTTCACTATTTTCCAATATGAAACGAATATAAATATTTACAATAATATTTATAATGAAAAAGTAATTATTTGATGTTTAGTTTGGAAAAATAATTCTTTGATGTTTTAGTTCACTGCAGTTGTAACAACAATATAGAGGATTCTCCATAGAAGCTTCTTTGTGTGTTTGTGTTAAATTTTGTGTTCCTCACTTTTACTAGGCATGTATTTTGCATTCATTAGAGATTGTTTCATATTTAGTAGGTAATCCCTGTTAGGTTGTTAATAACACGATAAGAATGAAGTCATTTAAATATTTTATTCACAGATTAAATATGAGCCTAAGGGAACTAAATCACTCCAAATATTAGTTTTTTCTCTTCTATATTTTATCGATTTAGAAAAGAACACCTCTAGTTACATTTAAGGAAACGTTTCTTGTCATACTGTAAACATCTAGTATTTGGGTGCAGGATAGAACATCCTACGTGGATGCATGAGAGAACATCCTATGTGCTACTCAAATACAAATGAATAAAATATAGAAAGAGTGTAGAATAACTCATATCAAAAGAAATTCAAATTTACAAATATCGATAGTTTATATCAATATCTGTATTTTTTGAAACAATGAAATATACACATGCTATGATAGTAGAACATTGGGAGAGTAGAAAATTACAATTCATTTTGATTACAATGCCACAAAAATTATGGAATAAATTGACCTAGGATTTTATCGAAAATGGTCATGTAACAAGCAATAGAGACAATCCTTATAAAATCCACATCCTAGTGTGGGTACACAAAAAAGAATTGGAACCCCTATGCTTGATGGCCTCCAGAATATTGATTTCCCAACCTTGTTGAGTCGCATACTTGATCCAAATGGGTTGGCCTACCTAATAATGGTTGATTAGGATATGTTGCTTTCTGCCATATGATTGAGTCCAATTTTCCCCTTGTAGCCATGGAATAATTGAGTACCCATAGCTCATACGCGTGCTACTAACTCCTGCATTAAGTGGAGGTGTCTAATAATCATACATAGGATTGACACATGCACTGGTAGGAATATAGCAAGTGGGAAAACCCCCATTTTGATAGCAAGAGACTTGGATATTTATGAGGTCTTGGAATAATGGTGTATTATATGCCATATGGTCCAATGCATTTGGCATCATCCTCATTTCATTGATTGTGCTTGCATCATTGTCAACCCTATATGTCATCTCTTGTTCTTTTTGAAGCAATTGTTGAGCCTTTCTTGATTCCTTTTCCTACCTTGCCAATTTTTTTTATAATCCTTCTCTTGCCTTACTTTCTCTCTTTCAAGCCTTTCCTCTACTTGACGTTGTGTTACTATAGTACTTATTGCCTTCTTTTCCTTGGCTAAATCCTTCCTTTTCTGTTTTAATTCTTTAATTTCAAGTTTATTCCATTCAGAATCAACGTTGTATACAATCCTCTAAGTTGAGTAACTATGAACTTCGACCCAAATGAAGACTATATGTTGTTCCTTTCCTTCGTTTCATTGACACTCTCTCTATTGATAGCTTTAGGAATCGACCAAGTAACTGCTCCTTCATAACACTTGCTTCTCCTTGCTTGACACATGCCTTTCAATATCCAAGAAAACTCATTGAACTGTATTTTTCTCTTCATCTGATTCCTCATTATGTATAGTATCTTCCTTCATTGATCCATTGGCCACAGTATGTAGTATGCAAAAGGGTGAGCCTTTCCACAACCAAACGTTAAATTAGGTCCTTCAATTGAACACCAACATCGATGGTAATGATCATGGAGCTCTTATTCATTGTTATTGTTGAATTCTAGTCTCAAGTACTAATGAGAACTTTCGCATTGCCACTCGGGCAGAAAAATAGGTTAAAAGTACAAGACCTAACGCTAATAACTTTGATATTTCGCCCTTCTCTCACAATGTCTATGACATTCTTGATAAAAAGAATCCCATGGAAACTGAATCGAGAAACCAAGTTAAAAGCAACTCAGATGTGGATGAGAAGATAATTTGTACATCGATATAGAAGGAGGTGAATCTAAGTAGCCTTCAATAAGAAGAAGAGAAAGAAATGCCCAAACTCTTTCATATAAATATATAAGTCAAGAAGACAAAGATTGATGTTATATTTGATTGATGATCGTAGAAAAATCTCATTGTAGAAGTGTTGGTCAAGAATTCAGGGCTCGAAGTTTGTGATCATCCAAACTCATATCCACTAGGATGGGTAAATAAGGATGCCAAGTTGGAGGTAACCAAATAGCACAAAATTATATTTGCTATCAGTGATGATTTTATTGATAAAGTAGAACTATATGTGGTTCCCCTTGATGTATGTGGAGTCATGTTTGGGAATCCTTGCATGTAGATATGAGATGAAATATTCATGTGCAGATCCAACCAATACTGGCTCATCAAGGATGGAAAACTGTTCATCTTCAACATGCACAAAGGTAGGTCAAAATATTTGTTGGTAAGTATCAACCAAGCCAAGACATTAATCAGTTCCAACAAGAAGTATGTTTTATTATTTTTAAGAAAAAATCAGTTTGTATAAGAGTTAGTAAGGGGAAGGGAATCCCTGTAGGGGTTTACTAAAAAGAAGAAATAACGACTGGAAGAGTTGTTACAGGAATACAAGAATGTGCTTTGTGAGCCTAAAGGGTTACCACCTAAGAGGGAAGTGGAGCACAAGATCCAGGTATTTCTGGATTACCCATTTCCAAACATTGGGTTGTACAAGAAGTATGTTATAGAAGCAAGTGAGGTCAAGAAACAGTTGCATCAGCTCTTGGAACAAGTAGTCATTCGACCGAGTACATCACCATGTGAGTCACCCATCATCATTATGCCAAAGAAGGATGGAACTTAGCAGATGTGTATAGATTACAGAGCGTTGAACAAAATCATGCTCAAGAATATGTACCCCCTGCCTAGAATAGATGATCTATTGGATTAGTTGTAGCAAGAAAAATACTTCACCAAGCTAGACTTAATGTTTGGATATCACCATGTTTGAGTCAAAGAAGAAGATACCTACAAGACTTCCTTCAAAACTAGGCAAGGTTGTATGAGTGGTTAGTCATGCCATTTGTCTTATGTAATGCACTAGCTACATTTATGATATTAATGAATGATGTATTGTGCCCTTTTATAGATTCATTATTTATTTTCTATCTAGACGATATACTAGTATACAATGCTACCTCAAAGGAGCACATCCACAGTTGATGCATTAAAGAAGCGCCAGCTGCCAACAAATCTCAATAAGTGTGAGTTTTCACATTAGTATTTGGCGTATCTGGGGTATGTGATAGGTGGAGGAGAGATGAAGATAGATCTTGTCAATATGGATGCCATCATGAAATGGTTGGTTCCTACTCATGTTTCTAATGTTAGGAGTTTCATTGGGGTAGCACAATACCTTAGGAAATTCATAGCCTAATTTTTAGCAAAAGCACCACCGCTTCATGACATAACAGCAAGTGAGAAAATTTTTGAGTGGAGAGAGAGTTAGTAGAGGGATTTCAAGGAAATAAAGAAGAAGATCAGTGAAGCACTAGTTTTGGCATTACCAAAATTACAGTGACTCTTTCAAGTAGAGACATATGCAAGCGACTATGCTATGGGAACGGTCTGGATGCAGGAAGGAAGCCTTGTATGCTACCATTCTAAAGTATTTAATGGGGCAGTTCTTAACCACCGTATCTACAAAAATATTGTTGGGTTGTGTTATATTCTTTCCACGACTAGCCCGCGTAGTTAATCGGGGGGTTAGAAGGGGGGCAAAGCCCCACCTTCGTTGCGTCGATTGTGTAGTCGGGGGGGGGGTCACAGGGGGTTTGAGGGGTGCAGGTAACCCCACTCTATGGGGTCCGGGGTAGCACCCCGGAAAATTTTGTTTTTGGACCATAAATTAGGTTGGGCGAACCTACCTATGGTTTTGTGCATGATTTTTCACACATGGTTTTGGACGCAATGGTTTTCAGTCCATGGATTTGGACGCGATGGTTTTCAGTCCATGGTTTTGGAGGTGATGGTTTTCGGTCCATGGTTTAGGATGCGATGGTTTTCGGTCCATGGTATTGGATGCTTCGACATGTATAAATATGTATTGTAACATTGAAAGGAATATAATGAGAAATCAAGCTGGTAGTCCCAGTTTTGGGATCCAGGGGAAAATCTCTGTGTATATGTGTTTTATGTGTTATGCTCTCGCATTATTTATTTTCTGTGTTTTATAATTCATATGCAGGGAATTTTTGTATAGGGTTAAAACCTACATTTGGTATCAAAGATGTTTTGGCTTCAAGGGGACGCCTTTGTTGTTGAGGGGTTTTGCTCGAGCCTGTGGTAGACCCTGTTCAGTGGGAGATCTGTGGGATTGATTTTGGTGGTGAAAGAAGATGGCAAGAAGTGGAAAGATAGAGATCGAGAAATTTAATGGTCAGAGTTTTGAGTTAAGGAAACTCAAGATGGAGGATCTGTTGGTGGATAAAGATCAGTGGATCACGGTAGATTTGGTTACTAAACTAACAGGAGTGTCCGATGAAGAATGGAAGAAGTTGGATCGGAAGGCTAAGAGCGCAATACGATTGTGTGTCTCAGATTCAGTATTGCTGAATGTATCAGGGGAAGCTATGACGAAGGATTTGTGGGACAAGTTAGGGACTTTGTACTAATCTAAGTCTCTAGTGAATAAATTGTTCCTATGGAAAAAACTGTATAACACGAGGATGAAAGATGCAAACTTGGTGACAGAACATCTGAACGCATTTAATACTGTGGTAATTCAATTATTATCTATTGATATTAAAATTTCAGATGAAGATAAGTGCATCACTTTGTTGTGTTCTCTACCAGATTCATGGGATAGTCTTGTTATTGCAATAGGTAGCAATGAAACTACTTTGCAGTTTGATGAAATAGTCTCATCCTTGCTAACCGAGGAGATGAGACGGAAAAATATGGAGAGCCAGAATGGTGATGCCTTGTTTGTATGAGGACGGTCCCAAAACAGAAACAAAAATAAGTCTTCGAGTGGGAGATCTAAATCTAGAGGTAGATCTAAATCTCCATGAAAACCTGTAAAGGTGGTGTGCTGGAAATGCGGAAAGGAAGGGCACTACAAAATGGACTGTAAATCTAAAGCTCCTGATAAAGGAAAGGGATCTGATGATGCTCCTTCTGTGGAGGCGAAAACCACCTCAGATGAAGGTGGGGATGTGTACTTGGCTTCTTCAAGTACACATGTAGATCATGAGGCATGGTTGATTGACTTAGGTGCATCCTTTCACTTCACTCCCCATAGAGAGTGGTTCTGCAAGTATGGGAAATATGATGGTGGTGATGTCTTCTTGGGGGATGACAGGAAGGCTAAAATCGTTGGTCGCAGGAAAGTAAAGTTGAAGTTACAAAGTGTAAGGGTTAGAACACTTCCTAATGTTCTGCATATTCCTGCATTAGCCAGAAATATGATTTCTGTAAGAAAGCTGGATGATGCAGGTGTAAAAACAATGTTCGAGAAGGATACCTGCAAGATGGTTTAGGGGGCACTGGTATTGATGTGGGGACTTCGAATTGGAACTTTTTACAAGCTACAAGGTAGCATTGTTGTTGATGGGTGCAACAGTTCCATGGTTCCTGAAAGTGGAGCAGAAAATATAGTGGTCTCTGGAGAGAAGACTATGTTGTGGCATCAAAGGCTTGGACATATTGGAGAGAAGGGCCTTCAAATACTTCATGGTAAAGGTATAGTAGAAGGTATGAGTAATAGCTCTTTGGATTATTATTTCTGTGAAATTGTTTATATGGGAAGCAGAATCAGGTGAGTTTCCCCTTTGGTGGTAAGAGGGCGAAACAAATATTAGAGCTTGTGCACAGTGATGTGTTTGGACCTGTGAAGGTTCCATCACTGGGTAAGTCTGTGTACTATGTATCATTTATAGATGACTTCTCAAGGAATACATGGATATATTTTCTTAAGAAGAAATCTGAAGTCTTTGACAGGTTTAAAGAATTTAAGGCTCTGGTGGAAAACTAAACAGAGAAGAAGATAAAGTTGCTGAGGACAGATAACAGTGGAGAGTTTTGCAGTAAGGAATTTGAAGAATTTTGTAAGAAGTGTGGTATAGCACTGATCCAGATTTAAACAGGAACGCAACAAATTACAGAGATAACCATATACACAAAGATGCAGCGGAAATAATACTTCATTTCATTAATGGAAAATACTGAAATACGCTTACAAACAGAAATGGCAATAAACTAGCTAGGGCGATGGTAGCTTATCTCTGAGAAGAGATGTGATGGCTACATGCCTCTCAACTGTGTTACAATGAGGCTCGAAGGCCTATTTATTGTTGAGAAACAATGGAAAAAACCCTTAACATTCCAAAACCTAACCCTAGGAGATGAAACGCCAAATTGTGGGCCCCGTTTGGGGGTAAGTTGGTACATCAACTTCCCGGGGTCGTAACTTTGGCATATGATCTCCGTTTGACGCGTACAATAGCTCATTAGAAAGATCTATCCGAGCACTATCATTGTTGGAACGAGCAACACTAGTCCATTCCATGGACTCGTGTTGCCCCCGGATTCCCCAAAAAAACGTCATTTAGGGCCTCAAAACGGCTCCGGAAGTTCAGGACCCAAAAAACTGCTAAAAATAGTAAGTTGTGCTACAATTAAGGAAACTGAAAATGCTGAGAAAGACAATGGTGGGGGTCCAGGTGGACTTGGCAGGTGGCCACCAATATCCACCTGGATCATTCCTCCCCCCTTAGGAAGCAATGGTCCCCATTGCGTTGAGCTCCTCCATGAGATGAGGAAACTTCTGCTGAACTTGTTCCCTGGTGAGCCACTTGCCCTGCTGAAGGAGTTGGCCTGCTTTGACAACTCGATACAGTTGGATATTCTATTGGCGAGTGTTCTTGATCTGTGTGTCCATGATCCGATCAGTTGCAGCTTGTTCCATGCAATCTGGATTTAATTCTGTGGGTTTGAGTTGTTCTGCAATGTCGGATGTGTCTAGCAATGGTGGAAAGTATGGCCGAAGGCGGTCCACATTAAATACTGGGTGCAGGCCAAGGAATGGGGGAATGCTGAGCTCAAATGCATTGTCTCCCATAGCCTTAGTAATGGTGTAAGGACCATATCGGAGTGGTCTCAATTTCCGATAGGCTCCAGTAAGGCTTTCCTTTTGCAAATGCAACCAGACTTTGTCGACCACCTGAAACTTGTGTGGAACCCGAGGTTCATCATGTCGCTGCTTGTACTTGGCATTTGATTTCTCAAGAATGTCATGGACCTGCTGGCGAATATGTTGGATGCGCTCAATGAAGCTGGTGGCCTTATCTGTTTCGGACTGGACATGAGCTGAATTCATGTGAGTAGCTGCAAGTGGCATGGCCACATCAATGGGGCATAGTGGCTGGAATCCCAAACCCACCTAAAAAGGGCTATGGCCAGTGGAGCTGTGAAGAGCTCGGTTGTAGCTGTGCTGAACATAGGGGAGGCTCTCGTCCCATGTGCGTGGATGCTTTGAGTTATACATGCGCAGAATGTGCACAATCATCCTATTGACAACCTCTGTCTGGCCATCAGTTTGAGGATGGAAGGCTGTGGACTTCGTGAGTTTGGTGTCCAACATTGACCAAAGACTGGACCAAAAGGTGCTGAGAAACCGACTGTCCCAATCTGAGATGATAGACTGTGGGATCCCAAAGTGCACCCACACTCGTTCAAAGAAGAGTTTAGCAGTGGCTTCTGCTGTGATATTCTTCTTGCAGGCCATCATAATGGCCATCTTTGAGAACTTGTCGACGACCACAAAAACACAGTCATTTCCATGCTTAGTGGAAGGAAGGCCTGACATGTAATCCATGGAGATGGATTCCCAAGGTCGACTAGGGGTAGGCAACGAGGTATAGAGGCCTTGCTTCTTAATGGTCGGTTTGGCAATGGCACAGGCAGTACATGATCGGATGTACTTCCCAACATCCTGTCGAAGATTCGGCCAATAGAAATAGTTTTGCAGCACTGCCACTGTTTTCTCGACCCCGAAATGCCCAGCAGCCCGACTGTAGTGTGCTTCCCAAATCATCTTGGCACGCTCGCTTGAAGGAACACAGAGGTGACCGAGGTGGCATAATAGGGCATCCTGGAGGTGAAAATCTGCAACCTGCCGACCCTCCAAGAGTGTCTGGTATGTGTGGCCGAATTCTGGGTCGCTTTTGTAGAGAAGTGGCCAATCAGAAGTCTCATGCCTGCAAGAGTTGAGCACGGTGGTTAGCGCCATGATCGGTGGTCGACTGAGGCAATCTGCAACATTATTGGTGCTGCCCTTTTTATACTTGATATTCAAGTGAAACTGTTGCAGGTATGTAGACCACTTCTGATGGCGATCATTCTGCAATTTCCCTTGGGTCTGTATGAACTACAGAGGTCAGTGGTCTGTGTGGATGACCATTTCCTTCCCCAAAATGTAATGCTTCCATTGTCGGCAGGCCTGTACAATGGAATACATCTCTTTATCATAAGTGGGGTACTTCCGGACTGTGTCTGAAAGTGTTTCACTGTGATATGCCACTAGATGTCCATGTTGAGTAAGGACTGCCCCAATAGCATAGTCAGAGGCATCTGTCTCGACCTCAAATGGTTGTTGTAAATCTGGTAACGCGAGCACTGGTGCCGTGCAAAGGCGATCCTTCAACTCCCTGAATGCCTTCTGTTGAGATTCAGACCAAAAGAATTTTGCTTTCACCCCGCCCTTGGTGACTTGACTCAAGGGCCAAGAAATATGAGAAAATCCCAACACAAACCTGCGGTAGAAGTTGGCAAGACCTAGAAAGCTGCGGAGCTCTGTTAGAGTGGTTGGAGAGGGCCAATTCCGAATGACTTGGACCTTGGCTGGATCGACATGCACCCCTGTTCATCAATGATGTATCCCAGATACTGAACCTCGATCATGCCAAAAGTGCATTTCTCCAAATTGGCACATAGCTTGTGTTGCCGCAGTGTTTGGAGAACCTGTCGGATGTGGTGGAGGTGCTCTTCCCAACTCTGGCTGAAGATCAGAATGTCATCCAAGTATACTACTACAAAGGAGTTTGTGAATGGCCGCAAGATGTCATCCATTAGCCTCATAAAGGTTGCAGGAGCATTCGTCAATCCGAAAGGCATGACCAACCATTCGAAGAGGCCCTCCTTGGATTTGAAGGCAACCTTCCACACATCTGAGGGTTCAATTGGTACCTGGTGATATCTTGACTTCAGATCGATCTTGCTGAAATATTTCGCCCCCTTTAGTTGGTCTAGGAGGTCATCAATCCGCGGGATCGGGTACCTATTACGGACAGTGATCTTGTTCAACGCCCGATAGTCAATACAGAGTCTCCACGTCCGATCCTTCTTCTGTACCAACACTATCGGGCTCCCACAGGGCGAAGAACTCGGATGGATGTGACCTTTCTGCAGGAGCTCCTGAATCTGCCTCTTGATTTCATTGTTCTCCAGAACGGAGCGCCGATAAATTGGTCCGTTGGGTAGCGGCGCACCTGGGGTCAGATCGATGGAGTGCTTGACTTGACAGTGCAAAGGAACCCCTGCCGGGGAGGTGAAGATGTCTTCGTACTCCTCCACAATCTTGTCCATCTGTAGCTGCCGTGCAGAGGGACCCCGTTTGGAGGCCGCGGCCACTGTCTTCTTCTTCCCTTGAGGGCGTATCATCAGGAAAACAAATTTCCTGGTTTTGGAAATGATCTTACTACATTGTTTTGCAGTAATCAAAGAGATGGCAGCAGGTGGTGCTACCTCTGGTATCCTGAACAACTTATTTCCCAATGTAATAATAACAGCACGGGGCCTTGATTCATACACAGCATGTCGCTTCCACAAGTATGGTTGTCCTAGTAATACATCACAAACTTCAAGGGGAGCAATGTCACACAATACCTCATCCGTGAAGGGCTTGATGTTGTATGGAAGGCGACACTGCTGGCTCACGCGAAGATCTCGCCCTTGGTGAAGCCACCCAATGGTGTATGGTTGTGGATGTGCTGTGGTCGGTAAGCCCAACCGCTTCACGACCTCTGCCGAAATGAGGTTCTTTTGACTCCCGCTATCAACAATGAACTGTATCGGGGAGCCCTTTACCCACATCTGGGAGTGGAAGAGACGCTCCTCCTCCTCTGGATCTTCGGGTTCATTTTTCTGGATCTTTGCGGTAGCAACAGTGGCGCTGGGATCCGCATCAATGATCTGCTTCCCTTTTTCATACCCCTTATCGGGTTCTGACTCAGAGTCGGAACATGCATCTGATTCTGAAACCTTTAGCTCAGCCACCAGTGACTGCTTGGCCCGACACTCACTTGTGTTGTGAGTGGAGCTCTTATGGAACTCGCACCATTTTCCAGTGTCCTTTCTCGACTTCGCGGCGTTGCTCTTTGCTTGCAGCTTCGGCTGGTTGTCTTGGGTTGTCCTGCCTTGGCTTTGTCCTTTGTTCTGTGGTTTAGGGGCACCTTTCCCCTGCTTTGGATTCGCAGATCCAAAGTCTCGCTTCTTTTGTTTAAACTTCTGCTCGACCTTGACGGCATACCGGTATGCTGCGCCGAGCGAGGGGATGTTTAGGAACTGTATTTCTTCCTGGATGTACTTGTGCAGGCAGCCACGGTATTTGAGTATCAAATGTTGTTCCAAATCCTTGATACCCAACTTTGTGCGAAGGGTATGGAAAAGATTGGTGAACTCCGGCACGTCTTGGTCCCTTCCCTGCCGCAGCGTGGTCCACTTTATGTATTCATCCTCATAGCTTCCGACAGGGTAGTACTGCTCCTTGATGGCATCCCGGAATGAATCCCAGGTGGGTGCGGCTGAAAATAGTGAGCCAGTACTTTCATCCTTCTGCTCGCAGTAGGTTTCCCACCAGTCCTTGACGTGGGGGGCTGCTTTGAGAAGAGCAAAAACAATCTTTTCCCGACTCGAAAATTCATGAACAGAAATATAACCCTCTAGCAGATTTAACCATTTATCTACGGCATCGGCGTCTATCTGACCCTCGAATATGGGGATTTCAAAATTAACTTGTACCTTAAAGGGTGTGGCGTTTCCAGAGGAGCTGCTGGAAGCCGATGCGCCGCTTCTGGGTAGCCGCTGAAGGATCTGCACAAAGTTGTCCATCATCGCGTTCCGTTGTCGCTCGAGCGCTTCTTCGAGCAAGATTTTGATGGGATCTCCTGCCCCCTCGTCTTTCTTCTCGTCCGCCATGGGAGGCCGTCGGGATTTGCGAGGCTGGTCTTGCAAAGGTTCAACCAGTTCAAGCCCTAACTCCTTATATCCCGACCTTGTTGGGGACATGCAAAGAAAAACAGAGAAAAAGCAGACCGCTCTGATACCACTGATCCGGATTTAAACAGGAACGCAACAAATTATAGAGATAACCATATACACAAAGATGCAGCGGAAATAATACTTCATTTCATTAATGGAAAATACTGAAATACGCTTACAAACAGAAATGGCAATAAACTAGCTAGGGCGATGGTAGCTTATCTCTGAGAAGAGATGTGATGGCTACATGCCTCTCAACTGTGTTACAATGAGGCTCGAAGGCCTATTTATTGTTGAGAAACAATAGAAAAAACCCTTAACATTCCAAAACCCAACCCTAGGAGATGAAACGCCAAACTGTGGGCCTCGTTTGGGGGTAAGTTGGTACATCAACTTCCCGGGGTCGTAACTTTGGCATATGATCTCCGTTTGACGCGTACAACAGCTCATTAGAAAGATCTATCCGAGCACTATCATTGTTGGAATGGGCAACACCAGTCCATTTCATGGACTCGTGTTGCCCCTGGATTCCCCAAAAAAACGTCGTTTAGGGCCTCAAAACGGCTCCGGAAGTTCAGGACCCGAAAAACTGCTAAAAATAGTAAGGTGTGCTACAATTAAGGAAACTGAAAATGCTGAGAAAGACAATGGTGGGGGTCCAGGTGGACTTGGCAGGTGGCCACCAATATCCACCTGGATCAAGCACCGCAGAAGACCACTCCATATACACCTCAGCAAAATGGAGTTGTAGAAAGAATGAACAAGACGTTGATGGAAAGGGCAAGCAGTTTGCTCAATTGTGTCGAGTTAGGACAGGAATTCTGGGCAGAGGTGGTGGAGACAGCATGTTACCTGGTCAATATATCACCTTCATCAGCGTTGGAGGATAAGACTCCACAAGAGGTATGGACTGGTAAACCCTCTCTTTCACATTTGAGGGTATTTGGACGTGATGCATATGTACATGTTCCAAAGGAGAAATGAACCAAGTTGGATAGTAAATTTGAAAAGTGCATCTTTATTGGGTATAAGGATGGTTTAAAGGGTTATAAGCTTTGAAACCAAGTAACAAGGAAGGTTGTGTACAATCAAGATGTGGTGTTCAGAGAGGTGAAATATGTTACTAAACATGAAGTCCAACCAAAGGAACTTGAGAGGATAGAGTTTGAGCTAAAGGAGGAAGAATAAGAGTCTATAGTAGAGGAGGAATCAGAAGATGAAGAACCACAAAATTCGGGTATGAGAAGATTATTTCGAGAAAGAAGGCAGCCAGAAAGGTATAGTCCATCTGCTTTATGTTCAAATTTTGCTTTATCTATTACTGATGATGATCCCAGAACTGTGAAGGAGGCAATAGATTCAGAGGATGGAAAACTCTAGAAAGAGGCCATGGTTGATGAAATGGCATCTTTGCACAAAAATGAGGCTTGGGATCTGGTGGAGTTGCCGGCTGGAAGGAAACCCATTGGTAGCAAATGGGTGTTCAAGAAGAAGACAAATGCAGAACGAAAGGTGGAGAAATACAAAGCTTGGTTGGTAGCAAAAGGTTATTCCTAGGTGTCGGGAATTGATTTTGGTGATATTTTTTCTCTTGTTGCCAAGGTAACTTCTATTATATTACTTTTATTTGTTGCTTCTTTTTTTGAATTTGAGGTAGAACAGATGGATGTGAAGACAACATTTCTTCATAGGGATCTGGAAGAGAAGATATACATGAAACAACCTGAAGGCTTTGTGGTGAAGGGTAAGAAAGAACTGGTATGCAATTTAAAGAAGTCTTTGTATGGGTTAAAACAGTCACCAAGGATGTGGTATCAGAAATTTGATACATTTATATGGGGACTTGGCTTCACCAGAAGCAAAGTAGATCACTATGTGTATTTTAAATTAATTGGTGACCGTGTTATTTATTTGGTATTGTATGTGGATGATATGTTTCTAGTTGGAAATGACAAAGGAATTATCCAGGATTTGAAGACCCATTTGTCCTCCAAATTCGACATGAAAGATCTTGGTGCTACAAACTATATTTTGGGCATGGAAATTAAAAGATATCGGGCAAAGAGGAAGCTCTGGTTAAACCAGAGGAAGTATGTCGAGACAATATTGCATAGGTTTCATATGCAGGATAGTAAACCGGTGAAGGTTCCTATTCCTGTAGGTGTAAAGTTATCTGTTGAACAGTGTCCCATGACACAAGAAGAGGAAGAGGACATGTCTCGTGTTCCATATGCAAGTGTAGTCAGTAGCCTAATGTATGTGATGGTCTGTACTAGACCAGACATTGCACATGCAGTGGGAGTATTGAGCAGGTTTATGTCAAAACCATGGAAGGAGCATTGGACAACAGTGAAGCGGGCTTTCAGGTATTTGCATGGCACTAGTGATTATGGTTTGTGCTACCAAGGAAGACCAGGATTAGACAGAGTGTTACACATTCATGGCTTTGTTGATGGCGACTAGGTCGGAGATCTAGATCAAAGATATACAAGTGGGTATTTGTTTAACCTATTTGGAGTTGCAGTCAGTTGGATGAGTAGGAAACAATCTGTAGTGGCACTATCAACTATAGAGGCAGAATACATGGCAGCCACTCATGCAAGCAAGGAAGCAGTTTGGTTGCAGAGATTGTCTTCAAGTATGGGGTTAGTACAGCGAGCTATAAGGATAGACTATGACAGCCAAAGTGCAATTTTCTTGGCAAAGAACCCTGCATATCATTCAAAGACAAAGCACATTGATGTTCAATATCACTTTGTGAGGGATATGATAGAAGACAAAAAAGTGTTGCTAGTAAAGGTGGACAGTTTGAAGAAAACTGCAAATGCATTGACAATGTTTGTGAGCTCTGAGAAGTTTTCTTGGTGTAGAGAAACAATGGGCATTGTAGGGCTGGATAAATGAGTAAGCTCTCTTGTGGGCCCCTGTGGAAAGAAAACAACAAGTGGGAGAATGTTGGGTTGTGTTATATTCGGTCCATGGTTTTGGATGCGATGGTTTTCGGTCCATGGTTTTGGATGCGATGGTTTTCGGTCCATGGTTTTAGACATGATGGTTTTCAGTCCATGGTATTGGATGCTTCTGCATGTATAAATATGTATTGTAACATTGAAAAGAATATAATGAAAAATCAAGATGGTAGTCCCGCTTTTGGGATCCAGGGGAAAATCTCTATGTATATGTGTTTTATGTGTTATGCTCTCGCATTATTTATTTTCTGTGTTTTAGAATTCATATGCAGGGAATTTCTGTACAGGGTTAAAACCAACAAAGACCTTTATGCCCTGGTGCAAGCTATGAAGAAGTGGAAGCACTATCTGATGGGAAAGGATATAGTAATCCACACATATCAACTACCACTATGGTACTAATAGGCCCAGAGTACGCTGCAATAAACTAGGCATTACAAGTGGATGGGGTTTCTACAACAATTTCATTTGGTGATCAAGTACAAGAAGGGAAGCATAAACAAGTTAGACAAAATGCTTTCACGGCCACCACACCAAAGATCATAGTTTTGGAAAACCTTATGCACATGAAGCCATTCACCCATGGTGCATAAATATAGGCATATTCATAGGATGAGGACTTCAAGGAGGTGTTGCAGCAGTTGCAGAGTTAGATTCATGTGCATGATGGTGACAACAATGTTGACGACCATCCTAGGATGAGTTACTCTACAACATGGATAAGTTTTGTTCCCAAAGATGAGAAATTGTGGCTAATCTGAGAGGCTCACACCTCCAATATTGCAAAATCACTTTGGTGTAGGGAAGACTGTGGCCAACTTGTAGCGGTATGTGTTTTGGTCCAAGATATAGGATCAGGTAGTTGGGTTCATAAGAGGATGCATGCTTTGTTGTACCATTAAGGCTAACAATGGGAAACTGGGTCTATACCATCCCTTACTTGTACCCACTCGTCCTTGGGAAAGAATTTCCATGGAATTTGTGGGAGGTTTATCAACAATCAGGAAGGGACATGACTACCTATTTGTGGTAGTTGATAGGTTCAGTAAAATGTGTGTTCTGATGCCCTATAAAAAGTCCATAAATGGGAAAGAAGCAACAAACATTTTCTTTGGATAGGTCTGGGTGCATGACGGGATACCAAGGAGCATCATTTCAGATAGTGATATAAGATTTATCAACGAATTATGGACTACATTGTGGGAGAATATGGATAGGAAGTTGAAGAGATTTATACAATTTCATCCACATACAGATGGGTAGATAGAAGTAGTAAATAGGAATTTGGTGCATCTTATAAGGGGATACAACCAGAAGAATGGATACCTACGATGTAAATATGGTATAATACAACATTATTACAATAGAGCATCCCATACATCTATAGGAAAGTCCCCATTTGAAACCTATTTTGGATATTTGTCACCTTCACCTTTGCATATTGCATATAGGCACCAAGGAGGAGTGAGGGAAGATCTTACGAGAGATTCCTTAAGGGTTGAAAAGTTTGTAGAAAAGATCAGGTAGATCCATATGCAGGTACAAGAGACACTACAAAAGTCATAGGAGAAATATAAGGCCAGGCATGATCAACATACGACATAGAAATTGTTCAAGGTGGGAGAGAGAGAATGGTTGCACTCAAAAAAGGAGAGACTACAAGGGCCTGGTAGGAAAATAAAGGCTCTAAGGTATGGTCCCTTTAAGATATGAGAAAAGGTGGGTGATAAGCCCTATCGACTCAGTTCACCACCATATATTCGCATATACTAATTTGTGAATGTAGAGAATTTGCAATTTTATAAGCCTTCCATGCTAGATCAGGGAGAGGAACAAGTCCTACCTTCTGTGGAGTATTTGGCACCAATTCTCAATCAACATTAACAAAAGATACAGTTTTGTAGAAGTGTTTAAAAATTAAAAGATGGGGGCAGCATGACCTTTGATAGATTGGGTTGAAAGGACAACTTCTAGTTAAAGCTAAATGGTACACCAGAGAGAAGGTGGAGGAAACATTTCCTCACCTCATTTAGTATAAGCTTTTAGGGACAAAATCCTCCCAAAATGGGGAAGTGTGATCTAGATTGGATCATTATGTTTTTTTCATCCATCTTAATGATTTGAGAGTGGAAAAAATTGGAGGAATCAACTCATGGGACCATTTTTACTGGCGGGACCCAATTTGGCCAAAAAAAGGTTTAAAACCTTTTGGGAGCATTTTGAGGCATCATATGATGTTTTTTGAGGGTAAAAATTTGTTCTTAAGCGTGGCACATTTTCATGTTATTCAACACATAGAGACATTTCCAATGACCTAAGATCTTGTCAATTAGAGTATGTATGTGAAATTTGTGCCACTTAGAACTTGGCCTTCCTATTTTCACCACCATAATTTGAGAGGACGCCAAATCATCCCCTAATATTCATGGAAAAGCGGCTACCCACATGATTATAATGTAGAAGACTCTAGAAGATTTTATATTATAACTTTGGTTAAGAGTTGAGGTATTCAAACCAAACCACTAGAAGGCTATTAGGTTGTGTTATAATTGGGCCACTAGGAGGAAAAGGGATTCCATTCTTTTGAATGCATTTGTTTCAAGCTGAGAAAAAATAGCTAAGAGGGATAAGAGGTAGAGAATATGGAGAGGATTTGTGCACTATAGCATCCCATGGGCCATAGGTCATACTTATTTGAACTCGCGGCCATATTTCCATTCAGAGAGAGAGCGGAGCGGCATCACCTTCCAACTGGGTTTTTCTTCCTAAATAGTTTCCCAGAGAATATCTTGTGTCAAATGTGTGTGTGAGATTTTATTTTTCCATTCTATATTTTTTGCATAATTTTAATTCGCATGCATGCACTATTAACAGTAAATCTACAAATCCAGAAATTTAATAAAATTGTAATAGTGTAGAATTTCATATTTTAAACACAATTTTGTCAGATTTGTTGTGACAAATTGTCTAGTGGAATATCCACGAAAGTTTATAGATCATATTTGAATTTTGGCTACAACCAAGTCCCAATAGAACCAACTAATGTGTGAAAGGTTGCTTTGAAGTCTAAGGAGGGAATTTTTGAATGGTTAGTCATGCCCTTTGGTTTTAAAAATTCCCCATAAACTTTCATGAGGTTGATGGATGACATCTAGTGACATTTCACCAAATCTTTTATGGTTGTTTGTCTAGTTGATATCCTGATCTTCGACAAGAGTTTGGTAGAACACTTACAACATATTTAGCAGGACCTTCACACTCTATGGTAGTAAAAGTTATGTGCTAACTTGAAAAAAATGCTCCTTCAACATAGAAAGGTCTAGTACCTAGGTTACATTTTTCATAAGCAAGGTGTGCATTTGGATCCATGCAAGATCCAATTCATTTGGGATTGGCTAGCCCCAACGACTGTAACATAAATTCATAGGTTCTTGGTCCTTAGTAACTTCTACAAAACATTTATGTTGGGGTTCTCTTATATGGCTTATCCTTAAGCCAAGTGATCAAGGTCGAAGCAAAAGCAAAGATATTTTGGTCTAAGTCCCAATAGAAGGCATTTGATGAGCTAAAACACTAACTTTTCTCTACAGTAGTCCTCACCCTGCAAGACCTGTAATAGCCATTTGATATTGAGATAGATTCCTCCAACTATGTTATTATTTTAGTCCTCATTTAACACAGACATCCACTGGCATATCATAGTGAAACACTCTCTAATATTGTTGACAGATATCCTGCCTATGATAAGGATATGTATTCCATTGTGTAGGAATGTCAGCAATGGAAAAATTATATTCTATGAAGGAAGACAATCATCCACAGAGATCACAAACCTCTTCAATTTATGCATACACAAAGGAAGTTACGAAATGACTTCCATAAGAAATGGTCCACATACCTTCAACAATTATATTTGAACATAAAATACAAGAAGGGTAGCACCAATCATGTTGCAAGCTTCCTCATTCGTCCCTTGGTTGTGACACTAACCATAGTTATAAACTCTTATGAGAACGAGACTTATGGATGGCCACAAATATATAAGAGTGACTTGGAATTCACTTCCACATACTATTTCTTGATGGAAGATAGGCAAGCTTCATACTTCCACCTCTAGAAGGCACTATTGTGTTATTTAGACACCATTTTGTTCCTTCAATCAAGCATACCAAGATGATCTAGGAGGCACATTACAATTGGGTAGTAGGGAACTTTGGTGTGGAGAAGACAATGGTAGTAATAGAAGTATTTTTACTAGCCAAAACTTTCATAGTATGTTGGAAAGTATATTAGGTCCTACATTCCATGCACCATTTCCAAACCAACCATTAAGAAACAAGGCATGTACACCCCTTTGCCTACTCCTAACTCACCTTGGGAATCCATCTCGATGGATTATATTTTTAGCTTTCCTTCTATTGAGCATGGTAATGATTGTGTATTTTTTGTTGTTGATAGATTTTCTAATATGGCCATTCTTACTACCTACAAGAAGAGTATCTCAACAAAATTCACTGTTAATCTCTTCTTCCAACGGTTATGGGTAAATTTTGGGATCCTCCATACCAACATATTAGATCATGATAGAAGGTTCCTATGCACATTCTGGTCGAGCCTTTAGTCATTTTTGGACACCAAGCTTACCAATAAACTGCCTTCCACCCTTGGACTGATGGGCAGATAGAGATCATCAACATGATGATCGTGCACATTTTGTGCATGTACAACTCCAAACATCAATGAACATGATATGAGAGTCTCCCCTATGTTCAACGTAACTACAACAAATCTCTCCATATCTCATTTGGCCACAATCCCTTTTAGGTGGGCCTAGGATCTCAACCATTACGTCCCATTGATGTCGCAATGCCCCTTTTAACTATCCAAGCAGAATCTGCACATGTTCAATCTGAAGCTAATAGATATACCAAGTTTATTAAATGAATTTAGCACATATATCAGCATGTCCATGATATCTTGTAAAAATTCAATACTAAGTACATACAACGCCATGATCAACACCAGGTGCCACACAAGTTTCAAGTGGGAGACAAGGTTTGGTTGCATTTGTAGAAGGAGTGTATTGAAGGGGCTCACCAGAAGGTTTGACCACTCCACTATGGACCTTACACCATCTTCAATTTTGTGGGTGACAACTCTTTTGAGCTAAGTATCCCCCTTCCTTGGCCTAAACCCAGTGTTCAATGTGGGCTTCTTTCGGCTATACTTTCCACAATTGTTAGAGACATAAAAAATTATGAAGCAGTTAACACAAATGAAACTCAACCTAGGTTACATTAAACATGCCACAAATGATCAGATCATGGACACACATATTAAAATCACTTACCAATAGTTTATTTAGCTATATCGGGTTGTCAAATCAGGTTAGCTCCTTCACCAAAGCAAGTGGCCCACCAGGGGCCAAGTTGAGCAGAAGTATCCCCATATCATGGAAGAAATCAACCCAATGGAGAAAATTTCTTCCTAAGGGTGGAAGAATTATCCAGGTGGATATCGATGGCCAACCACCTATTCCACTGGCTCATGGCACATTTTTTCTATTTTGGCAATTTTCTACTTTTGGTAGCTTTTAGGTCCTAAACATCGAGAGCCATTTTGAGGCCCTAAATGAATTTTTTTGGGGAAATGGGCCAATGGAAATTGTAAATTATCTTAACTATTGAAAAATGTACTACTCAAATAGACCTTTCCAATGGGATATCGTGTGCACCAAATGGATATATTATGCCAAAGTTACGACCCCAGGAAGTTGACGTTCCAACATATCTCATCGACGCAAAAATCATTTTCGTTTCATCTCCCAGGGTTATATTTTTAGAGTTTCTCATTAATTATTTATGATGAAAAGGCCTCCAATCCTCATTATCACACAGTTCAACAAAGGTGCGTAGCTATCACATCTCTTCTTAGTGATAAGCTACCACCATTCAAGCTACTTTGTTTTCATTTTGCATGTATACAATATCAACATTTTCCATATATTAATAAAATTCAAGTTTTAGTGTACCTTTGTGTTTTGGTTATAAATATGTATATCATTTCATTCCCTTCATAAATTTGAATCATTGGTTCCTACAATGTTTTGTAATAGTAGGTTGGTGCCTACAAAGAGTTATATTTTAATGGTTTTCTCCCTAAAGTGTTTCCATGTATGTGTTGTTGTTCATGTTTTTCTTATCATATTGATGTTTCATGGTGCTTAAATGTTTAAATAAGTATAAATTTTATAATATGTATTCACTCGATCCCCTTCTTAGTATAATTGTGAATTCGACAATGTGAATTTATCAAGTCCTCAATAGACCCAATTTTGCAAGTAGTCATTGACAAAAATGGAAACTTAGGTAAGTAAATTTAACAACCAAATTATTACAACAATATATCTCAATTAATAAATTTAAATGGTCACTTTAATATGTAAGTCATTATGATTAACCACAAAGGAAATTAACACATTCTACTATGTACAATTTATCATATTTCCTACCATGCAATGAATGGAGTTTAATTTATATCTATGCACTCATATATATGAAACCCATAACTAAAAACCAAAAAAATCAAACACAATGAACACAGATTTTTATCTTAAAATTAAATAGGAAACCCAACTTTGAGTGATTTCTCAATTTTCATTTCGACAATCTCAAGTCATAATGTAGGCTTCCATCTCATGGATGATTCAACTTTTTTACACAACCAACACTTGTTCTTCTCAACCTATTTTCCAGCAAAAATTCCTTTATTCCTAATCCATATTGGATCACTATATAACTTGTCATTCATCTTAATGCTTTTGGAGAGGGAAGATTAGAGGAATCGTCTTATAAGAGTAATTTTATTGGCATGACTCAGCTTTAAAATTGGGCTTTGAGACCTTTTGGGATCATTTTGAGGCCACAAATGACATTTTTTTTGGGGTAAAACTTTCTCAATTAAGTATGACATTGTGATTCTATTCTACACTCAAAGACATTTCCAATAGTATAAGAAAGACGTCAATTAGAGTTCATATGAAAAAATTATGTCTCCCTAAAGTTTACCTATCAAAATTAACAACCATAATTCGAGATAATGTCACATCATCCCCCATTACTCATGGAAAAGGGGCCAGCCATGTGAAGAATAAGAAGAATACTTTAGAAGGGTCAATGTTGTAACTCTAGTTGAGAGTTGAAGGAGTCAGACTTAACACCTATTTAGTTATCAGACTATGTTATAAGTGAACCAATAGGAGTAGAAAAGGTTCCATTTTATTCAATTGTATCTTGTTCCATAGTCGATCCAAGTGGCTATAAACATCCACCCACCTCTTCCACTAAATCAACCATTCTTTGTTTGCTTGGCAATTTTTTATGGTTTTCTAGGTCCCAAACTTCAAGGGCCATTTTTAGGCCCAAAAAAATATTTTTAGGAAATTCGTGGGACAAAGGATTTCCATGGCATACTTAGCTCCAATTAAAATTTGTAGTCTTTAGATAGTTTTTTCCAATGAGGTAATGTGCAGCCCAAATAGATATTCTATGCAAAAGTTGCACCAGGAGCAAGTTGATGTACCAACCACCTTGGGCCCACATACCTTTTGGCACTTCATCTTCAAGGGTTAGGCTTTTGGACCTCTAGTTTTCTTTATTTATTTTAAAATTTCATTCATTCAACCTCTTGTAATAGCTTTTGTGAATGCATGTAGCCACCATCTCTCTCTCTCTTCAAAGATAGCCACCACCATTCTAGTCAGTTTGTGTTTTATATTGTTATTTTATTTATTAATAGAAGTTGGGGTTTCACTATATTATTGTTCTAGGTTGTATATTTATCTGTGTATGTGCTTCATTTCATTTCCTTTCCTTCATTTTAATTCATTCCTTGTACATCCTAGACCAATAACAGAGAAAAACAACATGTGAGTGGGAGTGAGAGAGCATAACAAAGGGGTTTCAGTGTTTGTAGCAACCTATCAAGCCACGGGTATTAGGTAACTCCATAGAGAACATATTCTCCTTATGTACTTAAATTATTTTCATTCTAGAGAAAGAAAGAGTAGGACAACCTCACCTTCTAGCTAGGTTTTTTCCCAAAAGTGTTTCCCAAATCATATTTTGTATTTATTTTGTTTGGTGTGTGATTGTATTTTATTATTCTCTATTTACCATAGCTTATCTGTTACATGCATAAAGAAAAAAAAAATATCTAACTAACCCTCGTAGGATATATTTGATTTTATTTTATCAAAATTGTTGTGATGAACTGTACATTAGAATATCCACAATCGTTTATGGATTCATTCGCCACCTATTTGCCAATCAAAATTCCTTTGTGAGTGTAATTTCAAGAAGATATATGTAAATATGGGGGTAATGGAAAATAAAAAAGATACAACCTTTCATTTCTCCATTCGACCTCTTCTTTTCATTTTTTTTTTTGGTTAAATTCTTGTTTCTCTTTTCTTTTCGAAAAAAAATAAATTAAAATTGTAATTTATTTTTAGTTAACCTTTATTAATTGTTGAGTTAAATTTAATTAACCATTCATCATGTTTGAATCCATTTTAAATCAAGAATAAATGAAATAAATTTCATAAATGTGTTAAGAGTTAGACTAAGGATTACATCCATAATCTGGTTTTATCTAAAGCCATGGTGATTGAGTTGAGGATGAGATCTCTATCTTCATCCAAAATAAAATCCACTATGAAAAACAATTTCATGCACAAATAAATAAGAGCCTCTTCCTTCCTTTTGGTTTTGAAATATGAAGAAATATAGGAATACAAATTAGAGAGTTTCAACTAAAAACCCTTAAATATATAAATTACTCTATTTCTCCTAAAGTGATGCAATTATTCTACCACATCTAAAACCATGAAGATGGAGGGAAACAATTCTTCTCTTACTCTTACTCGTTTGACTTGCAAAGAGGACAAACTGTTGATCAAAGAAACCCCAATAGCTCACCTATGGTGAGGGCTTCCTTAAAGGAGTTCCTTTCTTCCTACAAAGGTAGAATCACAATCTAATGTTAGGGTAGTTCAGGTGAATTTGAATTAGTCAAGTTATTAGTGTTTTTAGAGCTCTAAGTTTATGAGAACTCATAGAATTGACCCATGGTATTCATGTAGAATATAGCCTATTTAAATTTGGAAAGACTCTAGGTAAATTGTTCTTCGTGGCCATTAGGATCCCAAATAAAAATGCCTTTAGACACCAACAGTTCTCTTGATTTTGTGATCTTAAAAACTAGTATCAAAACTATGGTTAAAGTTGCTGTGTGTTAATTAAATCCAAGTGTTGGCTTCAAGGGATGCTTTTGTTGACAATGGTTTATTTTTCCCGGTTGCCATTGGGATCCCAAGAAACAATGTCTTTAGACACCGTCAATTCTCATAGTTTCAAAAACTGTTAGTAACTTAACCAAGACAAGTTTACTGAAGTACCCTAACACCTAGGAGGGACCAAGCCCATTCTATGTCGAAATAACTTGACGAGAGACACATTGCTTCAACATCATGAAAGAGACAACTTGCAAAACGTTTCTAGATATTGATGATGCATAGTGGAGGGGGCCCGGAGTGAGGATATCCACATGTTGGTATCAGGAGGATCTCGAGATCCCAACCAAATAGAGATGGCTAGAGAGGCCATGGTAATGGAAATAATACAACTAGGGTGTTCTCCATAGCATTTGAGTTTGGTATGGTGCATTCATATAATTTTTGGTTAGTCTTGTTATTTGGTGACTTTTATTTTTATGTATTTTGATTTTTTTAAACCAGTGATCTAGTTTTTTAAAAAAACCAATATGTGACTAGCCTTTGGCTAAGAAACCACAATCAATGGGGCATGTAAGTTGTTAAAATTACTCAAGTATCACACTAAACCCAGGCCTCACAAATCTATAACACAGCTAGATTTTTTATAACTAAGTGGTTTCGAATGGATAACTTTCTTCCCAGAAATACCTTAACAAAAACACCTAATCATAAATTAATTTACTTAATGTTAATAAAAAATTAAATATAATTAAAAAATAATTGAACACTAAATAAATTGTCACATACTTTAACATTATAACTTGTAAATTGAATACTAAATATTTTAGTATAGCATAGTGGTAAGTAATGAGGTGTTAATGTGGTTGAATAAATAGTAAGGACTTTGGTATGTATTAATATATAAATTTAAATATATATCTGCTAATAAAATCATTATATATATATATATAATTAATTAATTAATTTCATAATTAAGGTTATATGTTTGTGCATATTGGAAAAAGCGTAGAATTTAGATTTATTTTTTATCACAAATATTTAGGTTAATAAAAATATTTATATTGGAGAAATGATATTATATTTTAAAGTTCTTTTTTAATGAAATTTTGTTATTAAATTTAATATTGTTATTAAATTTGTTAAGTTTATTGCGATAAATTAGAATTTTTAATTATTTTAATTATTAAAAAAATATTTTCATTTTATAAAAAAAAAATCATATAATTAAATTTTATTCTTAATTTCAAATTTTAGTTATTTTTATTTTATAAAAAAATCTAATCATATAATTATATTTCAACCCTAAAATTTATATTATTTCCAACCAACTCATTATGTTTATTTTTCCACACATCAATCTCATACAACTGTTGGCAGTTATCAACTATTTGCTTTATATAACTAGACTAGTAAATTAACATGTCCTCACATTGAGTGGACCCAATTTCTATGTTTTTTCCTTTAATTGGTCGCGTCATTTAGATCATGCCATTTCAACCTGAATTTAACCAATCGAACTGTTGTAAACTATTTGCTCGTCAGTCTTCAGGCTGCTGCCTCCGCAAGGAATTTAATCCACTTTTACAATACATTATTGATTAGCGATTTGCAGTACAAATGTCGTGCTTTCTGAACACGAAAGCACAAGCGAAATCACGTTCATCGCCGGAATCAATATGGGCAAAGTTAATGAGGCCTTTCCGAGCTTCTAATGCGTCCCAAGCAAGTACATCGACAACGAGCACTAGAGAATCCGGAGATTTACCCCAGCTGCAAGACCTTGAACCCATAGAAAATAATGTATACGACCTTGTGATAGATAGCCTCGATTTCCAACCAATCAAATTTGATTTCACAGAACTGCAGACGGAAGTTAATGCGCTTAAGGCAGATTTTGCCAGAGAAATTGGGCATTCTCTCGCCTTAAAACTCATAGATATAGTATCAGAACTGTGCGATCCAGACCAGGACGAATCCTCAACATGTCTCCCCAAAGTGGAAGAAATTGATCCATGGAGATGGATGACGAGGGAAGAAGATTTCAGAAAAGTAACCGACAATAACCCACAGCTTCTCCCAGGAGGGATCAACTCAGTGGAGGATATTACATTGATAGCAGCAAACATACACGCCATTTATCAAGGTTTTTCCTTTACCATTATCAGTTTTTTAGTAGATTGCAGGTTTTATCGGTTTTTATTAGATTACAGATTTTGAGAATATTTTGAAATCTACTTCTTATCTGATCATATTCGGAAATCGATTGTCCATCGCCCTGAATTTAAGATTACCCAAATCTTATAATATTCTGGGATCCTATGCACATGTGCTAAATCAATTGCTAAATCAATTATTGGGTCATCTCATCCTTCTCATCTCAAAATATTCAGGGAATCTGCAATACACAAAAAAAATACCTTATCTATCAAATATGAACTTGACTCCCATCCATCTATTTTGAAATTCAGTGTTATTGACTCCAGAAGCTTATTCTAAAGCCCAGTATAAGTTGATATGTAAGAATAACACATCTTATTTTATACTTTAAACGAATTTACATGTGAATAAATTTGATCTCTCTAAATTCACATTATATCCGTACTTAAGATAAATCTTCACTGCTTTTATCACATTTTAAATTAACCTGACAATTTCAGTAACCTATCCTCACAATATCGTTCGTTCACTGCTTCGTGTTTTATGCCAATGAATTCTATTAGATAAAACTCACATGAGGAGCTCCCCAGAGCAACTATATCTGGAGCTGAAATCGTTCAAGGAAAAAGGGTACATGGAGGCATTGCAGAAAGTAGATCCGGAACTCTATGACTTTCTCAGCCTTTCGGAATTGTTCGGAGACCAGTTCGTCGCTGGACCCCGGATTCTACATCTAACCGCTCACATGTTCTTGAGAGCCCGAATGGACATCGGACGGGAACGATTCCCATCGACCTGGCTAGACAGGTGGCAGAATGCAGAAACTTGGTTTAGGACCGTCTTGAATTCTTTCAGAGAACGCATTTTTGAAAGAATGCGGCATATTGCTCTTGATCTGGACAAAGAGTTTAATTTGATCGAAGAATTTTGCTGGCGAACGAAGCCAGGTAACAACAGAAACACAAATAAAAATCTGATCATTGTTGTACAGGACTCAAAATCTCACCATTGTCTATTGTGTTGCAGATCCAATGGAAGCCTATCCGTGGGAGAAGATTGTGCATCTTTTTGGAGAAGTGGAGAAGTCGGGTCTTCTGACGCCACAGATAAGAAGGAAATTCATATTGTCATGCACCCTGTTGGATTGCGCATTAGAAATCCGGGATAAATACATTCCGCGCCACATTGCACAATTGTAAAATCTCAGAGTTTGCTACCACTAATTTGTCCAGCCTTTTTTCCCTGATAATATATTGATCATTTTAATAGAATGCCTTCCATTTGTTTGAAGAGATTGAAGTACTCACCACAAAAGTTCTCCCACGGACTCAAAAGGAGTATTTGAGTTCGCCATACTGACATCCAAATATGCAAATGGAATTTCATTCCACGGGTTTTGAGATAGAAAATAGCCATGGTGATTAAAATCCCATCACAACACGATAGAATATTTGAGTTGCTCAGCTCTTCGGAGTTATTTTGCCTTTATTGTTCATCCTTTATTCACACCCATTTTTTTTCTCTCATTCAAATGTTTTTCTTATTATGCTATAACAGTATCACTTTAAATCAATATCATTGTAAATTAACCATGGAATTTATTTAAGTTAAAAATTGGAATTAATAAAATCAATTTAGTATTTATTAAAATAAAGAAATAAAATTTAATGGAAAAATTCATAAACATTAATCACTATGCATCACTTGTTGCAATAAGTGCTAAGTGAATTTTTAAAAATTATGAGAAATTAGTAAATGAGTGCTAAGTGGACTACTCAAAAATCATGAGAAATTAGTCATTTAAAATGACTTATTATTACATTAAAAAATATTTTAATAAATTTAGCTATAAAAATTATAGATATTAATAAAAAATAAAACACATGTATTAAAATAAAATGTATATATGTTAATATAAACAAGGGCTACATAGTAGTTAGTATCTCCAGCTTAGTTTAGATAGAACTTAGATAAACAAAAAAATAACAAAGACAAAGATTTCATCACAAAAACAAAACAACTAATAAAATATTGTATTATTCAATGCTATCACCAAAAATTAAGAAATATGATTAATTAATATTGTTTATATTAACATACATATATTTATGTGTGTGTTTTATTTTTATTCATTTATATAATTGTTTATAATTAAACCTATTAAAATATTTTCTTAATATAATAATAAGTCATTTTGAATTGAAAATATTGTGAAAAAATTATAATTCATGAAAATAGAAATAATAGAAAAAAAAAACAAAAACAAAAACAAAAAGTTAAATAAAAAGAAATAAAACAAAAAACAAAAAATTAAGGACTAATAGAAATTGACGTTATTAAACAACCCATAATAAGGCCTCAACCAATCACCTTACAAATAGATAAATTTAAATAATAATAAAAAATAACAAAAATTAATTCTTAATGTTAAACTATTCATAAGCTTCATAATTTTTGGTTAACGACAAACTGATACACAGTCAAAGGCAAAATATGATTAATTAATATTATTATACGTGTATAATAATATTAATTAATCATATTCTTTTATTTTTGATTATCATATTTAACAATATAATATTATGTTAGTTGTTTTATTTTTGTTATGAAATTTTGATGTTTTTATTATTTTTTAATTTAATTAAATTATATTTTAACTAAACACCTTTATTTTATAAATAATATTACATATTTTTTTAATAATTTATTTCTTTTTTCCATAATTAAAATTATAAAAATATAACTCAACGAATGTTGAATAATATGTATGAAATACGAATATTAAAAGTTCAATAGAAAACATTCTCCCATAGTTAAAGATGGATCTTAATCCATCCCTAAAATTAAAGCGTCCAAGAAAAAGGTTAGCAAATGCACTCCATGTACAAAAATAGACAATCATGTTTGTTGAAACATGCACATGAAGTTAGGGTTTTTGAGAAGGATAGAGAGAAAAGATTGAAATATGGAGATGGAGTTAGGGTTGTTGAGAAGGATAGAGAGATGGGCTTTAGGGTTTCCATATGAAATAGCCTTCAAAGTGGAAAATCAATAGTTCATTACAGGATTCCTCATGGGAATAACATTGTTAATATTGCACTATTGTTGTATGAAGAACCCACCTACGAGTGTACCAGCCACAATGATTCTAATCATCTTTTGTTCCTGTTTCACAACAAAGTCACCATCAACATATATGTGAAAGGACAGAGGTTAACCATCGCAAAACAAGTTTAGCAATCAAAAGTCAGAATTCCCTTGACCGTGGAATATTAAAATGTTTAAACCTCAATTCCCTTGACCGTGGAATATTGAAAAGAGGAATCGATGTTGAAGGTCCAACGCTACAAAACGGACGGATGAAATTTTAAATCAATAAATTCCATCCAGGTTTAAATGCATGTCTATGTTTATAATAAAATAAAGTAACGAGTAATATGGTTGTTATCAACCTTATATATTACTAATAATATTTTAAAATTAAAATAGTTTTTTCACTAGTTAATTTTAAATGAAAATTGAATAGAGAGTTTTAAAAAATTAAATTTAAATTATTTAATGGGTATAATTTTAAATTTGTTTTAAAAAATAAAAATTTTGAAATTGTATGGTTGGATTTTGGTGAATTCCCGTGAAAAAAATTATTTTATTTATAAGTTAGACTAAATCTTAAATTATTATTAATATTAATATTAATTATTATATAAAATCAATATTAATTATTAATAATATTTAATAACGTTAATATTAATAAAAATGACATTGGAAATAATATTGAAAACAATATTAATAATATAATATTAATAATAGCTCAATCATTAGCTTAATTGGTCGAGTTCTAGTCATTAAATCTCCTTGCTAATGGGAGGTCACGAGGTCAATTTTCCTCGACACTCTTAGGGTTAGGCTCTGCTAATGAGTGGATTTGCCCAATAGTTTCGATGGACATGGTAGAGTAATCCCTTTGGGAAGATTTGCCTAGATAGTTTCAATGGACATAGTGGCCATCAATCTCAAGTGTATGTGAAACTCACACACACATGTGATATTAATAATATTTAGAAAAATAATGTTTGTTATTTAAAATCGGATTTTGAATGCATATACGGATTTCTTGTTGTGGATAATTTACAACTCAAATTTGTGATTCCAATAAATCCTTGCCAGGTTTTAAACAGATTAGATTGGAAGATAATATGCTAGAAAACCTTCGAAAATGTAGAACAAATAGACTATGGCGATTAATATTATTTTTTTAAAACAAAACAGGGAGCATTCATATTAAAATATTTGGTTTCATAGCCAAAACCATATACATGCTTTAGTTATTTATGCTGCTCAAGTGTTCCAACATATCCACAAAAATCTTTTTTTTGCCTCTATGGGCTTTCTAAACTACAATTTTACATTGGAATCTCCCATATAGTATGTAAAATTGCCCCAAAAAAATTTCATACTTGCAATACATAAAAAGACATATTATTTAGAGAGCCCTAGAGGGACCACTTTTGTTGTGAGTTCCATATTCCCATCTTTGTTATGAGACAAACAATCTACAGATGTAATGACACCCGCTTCTGCCACCTGGAGTTCAGTGTCGAGTTCTGAAATGCCTTGCTTGAGACCAGGATCACCTATATTCAACGTGTCCCCACTCACTTGTAGCTTCAACATAAGCAATTCAAACTATAAGCTTGTCATCTTCCTATCCATGTGCATTTGCAACCACTCACAATTCTTTTACAAAAGATTAAACCTTGATTCCTTCTCACTTTCAATAAGCTCCGACCTTTTGGTTGAGATTTCAACCATGCCCATTATGACTTTGAATGATGCTTTAAGTGGTCTAGCTCATTATCAGGGACTTAACCTTCAGAGGTGATCATATTCACACTTCCCAAACTCAATCTATGAAACCACAAATCAATACACAAAACAAGAGGGAGAGATAAGTAATTACCCAAGAGCCATTGTGAATTTAACGGTTCTTCATCATGCCAGTAAAGACAAAACCCGAGGAGAGGCATTAATTCTAGATCAACTCAAATCCAGAGAACTACAACATGAATGAATTCTTCCATACAAATTAAATCCAAACTAGGAGAATGGTGCTAAGGTACATAGAGATAAACTTGAGGTATGTTACTCCTCCATGCGGAAAAGGTCCCTTTCTGTCTACGCCAAGTGTTAGGGACACCATATTTCATATAACACTTAAAACAATACCTTTACGATCCTTCTTTCTCTCACAAGTCTAGGAGCAACTAAGATAATATGTTGTTGCAATATAAAACAGATGGAATTTTATCATGGAATGGGGAAGCAATCCCTTAACCATATTTTAATTATAATATCCCTTTCCCAACCTCTGCTCCATAATTGACAAGTTTTTTTCTTCTTCATTTGTGTCTAAGAATGTGGAAGAGAGAGATCTCATTAAAATCTTAATTTGCAAGGCTATCATGTTCACAATTATGGGGTTGAAAGGGCTTCTTTTAAATTTCAATTTGAAGATCAACCTTATGCCTATCAATGAATCTCAAAGTACCTTAATTTCCTTGTACGTTTTTTATGGTGATATCTAAACCTTTCCATAATGCTAAAAAAAACAGTCTGATTATTTATTATTGTACTTGAGCCCTAAGTGTATCTGAATATTGATATCACCCCTCCCGCTCCTGCCACCACTTGACAATTAATATTATTAATGTTAATAACTTTTAATATTATTAAAATTTAATATATTAATAATATTTAATTTATGATAATTCGTAATAATAATATTATTAATAACATTAACCAACTTTGTTAATAAACGGTATTAAAATTAATTTTGATAAATAACATTAATAATATCTACATTCTAATTAATATTATTAATAAAAAATAAAATTTAAAAATACGCATTTTGACAATATTATTAATAACATCTAGCATTAATATAATAATTATTGATATGTGCATATAAACAACGACTGTCGGCATGTGTATAAGGCCATCTGAGAACAAAAGACACCTAGTGATGCAATCAATCTTTTGGCATGCCAACACTCAACTCAAATTGATACTAACAATGGTAAAGCCTTGGGAGATCATACTCCACAAGTCGCCTCGCTTGCGGGATCATGATGGAGGCTCATTATGATTCATTATAGTTACTGGTAAGGAAGGGCAGGGATGGTGTCATGATGAATCGACGTCCCTCCCTGAGCCCTCTTTTAATTCCCTAAACCTCCAATGCTCACCAGACGTCCAAGGTTACAATGAGTATGGTGATGGTAATGAGTAGGAACAATGCCTCTCAGGCTAATTGTTTCCTCTCAATCGGAAATTGGCCCATTCGCAAGCCTACTTTAGCTATCTCGACGCCGGAATACATTCATTGCAATGGGATTGGCTCTCAGATAGCCCAGACCTCCTCAATTCATAGGGTGGTCATGGTATTTGCAATGGCCTCCTGGTCTTACAACATCCATCTCACTCTACAGTCGACTTCTTTGATTTATCATCATTTGCAAGTACTAGTCCACCAGAAAATTCATGAGAATTCATACAAGCTCATCCCTGTTTGGATACTTGGGGGGTGCTTGGTATGACATCTCGGCCTTGACTCTGGATTCTCTGTTGAAAAGTCTTGGAAGACTCATTAATCATTATGGAGCCCAATTAGTTAGTGAAACACCTTCCAGGTTGATAATTCAACCAACATGGCACCATGTTAATTTACTTTGCCCCTTGGAGAAGTGTCGTCGAGGCCTGCAGATAGTTGGGAGCTCAGTCACATTTCCTCTCTAAGCGAACTAGCAATTCAACCAACCCCTATTAAGGACTTCATTGGAGCGTTCAATTGCAGGCTCAAGGTAATCGATGGAAGACTCACTTAAAGGCTTCGTGCATTCATGTGGAATCCAACTCTTCACGTCGGGACTGGAAAACCTCAAAGGTCAGCCTAAGACAGCATATCGAAGGTGGCTTCAGGCTGGAAGGCGCACCAATTGGAGCTTGCCAACTCCCCTCAAGATATTGGCATATGGTTAGTGTAAGGTCTCATCAAGAATTCTATCATGTAGTACAAAAATTATCCCCCAATTTTGTCGAATTTTGGCTGGCCCATCGAAGGGAAGTTGTCCTTTTTGTAATCAGAAATTTTGTAGCTCTACCCTGAATTATCAATATTTTTTACCAAATAGACTAGTTAAGGAAAACATGCATAATCTAAAGAAACTTAACATGTGTTATTGGGTCGGTTTCCAATCCCATAACATCAAGAAAAACACTATTTTTTTGGCACCCTAATATAAAGTTGAACTTTCACACAAAAAATAATAATATTAATATTACATGTGATAATAAATTTGATAATAATAATAATAATATTAAGGGTTAGTTCAATTGGTTGAATACTCATTTTTAAAGCACCTTTGTTATTGAGAGGGTTCAATTCTCTCAACACCCTCGAAGGGATTTATGGTTGAATTGGCAAGAAGTGACCCCTTCAAATGGATCTACTTGGTACAAATATCCCATGGATTTAGCTGAGCCACATGTAGAGCTATCTCATCCCTCAAACAAAGGGAGGCCATCCTTCTATGGAAATTGAAAAAGGCTCGAGCATAGTTTTGGCCCAGTATCCATGAACAATCATAAGATCTAATACCATGAAGGTAGTAAATGTATTATCATGCGTTGGGATTATTTGTGATAGATAAAATGTTATAATTTGCTATTTTGAGGAAATATAAGTCATCTATATATATATATATATATATATATATATATATATATATATATAATTCTTTTTAATATTAATGTTATTATTAACCTTATTAATAATTGTAATAATAATAACAATATTTAAATTAAAATGAAAAACAATATTAATAATAATATCATTATTATAATATTGATAATATTCAAAACAATAATGTTGTTAATATTAATAACCTTTAAAATTATTAACATAATAACATAAATATTATTATTAACTTAATAATATTTAATTAAATATTAATATTATTAATGACATTAACCTTGGTAATATAAATAGTATTAATATTAATATTGATAATATTATTATTAATAAAAATTAAAATTCAAAAATTATATTCATTTTAAAAACATTATTAAAACATTAATCATGGTCAACCGCATTTATAAAAATGGTTTTATCATTCTATTCAATATTTAACACAAACACATTGTTATATTTATGGTCGATCATGGTCAATTATAGTCAAATCATGTTCAACCACAATCAATCATGATCAATTGCAATCAAACCATGGTCAACCATAGTCATTTATAGTCAAAACATAGTCAACAATGTTTAAACATGGTGAACATGGACAACAATAGTCAATCATGGTTAACCATAGTCAAATAATTGTTAAACATAGCCATTTATAGTCAAAACATAGCGAGCAATGTTTAAATAAGGTGAAAATGGAAATCCATAGTCAACCATATTCAAACAATCATTAGTCATAGTTAATTATGTTTAGAAATAGTCACACATGGTTAACCATAGTCTAACCATTGTTAACCATCATCAACTATCGTCATCATGGTTGACTATGATTAATTGTGATTGACCATATTTAATTATAGTCACCATGGTCATCTTTGGTCAATCACTATGACCATGGTCCTTGACTGAACCTTGATTGAACCTTGGATCTCTTGGTTTGCACAATTTCATGTCACTTAGATCACCAATTGAATTGTCCCCCTGGGACAAACATCTTTTTTTTTGTTGGCTTGACACATGGGGGATTTGAACTTTGAATCTCATAGTTTACATTATACATAACAGAATGATCGCCAATTGAGTTTCTCTCCATGGGCTAATAATAATATTAATACTAATAAAGTTTACGACTAATAATACTAATAAGGTTGGCATTATTATTATTATTATTATTATTATTAGTTTGTACCATGATCTAACTTGGCCAATGCTATCTTTACCATAGGCAATAATAGTCAACCTTGTTCATTCATAGTCATTCTTAGTCAACGTAACTCGACCATATTCAATTCTAATCAACCATGTTTAGCCAAAGTGGATCAAGGTCAACCTTGGTTAGGTATAGTCATGATTTAAAAATGTTTAATAATAATAATGTGATTATTAATAATAATAACTATTATTATTTTAATATTAAGGTTCACTATAATATTATTATTATTATTAACAATAATAATATTATTATTACTATTAATATTAATAACATTAATACTAGTAGTATCCCCCGATCGGGGCGATGGAGTGGGTAATCAAAAGAATTATAGATGTCAGAGGCTAGGAGGCGAGAGGATTGCCTACCACAACCCACACGATTATACCGCAAGGTGTGTTGGAGTCCCGCATGTCTACAACGACGTTAGAAGGGAGAAGTGGTGTTTTGTACGTAGGCAAGAGGAGAGGTGGTAAGGACGACGGCGTAAGGTGGATGGGATGGCAGGTAAGTAAGACAAAGTATGAGAGGGAGCGTAGGGAAGAGAGGATGGCTAGATTGCAAGGTAGCGAGAGAACAAGAGCGGAGGACCAGCCATACTCGCATTCAGCAAGCAGGCATAGTAACCACGGGTACGTTAATCGTTTTCTTTCTATAATTCATGAAGGAAAGTTCAGTATGCCGGGTGGGGGAAGGAATTTGTGCCAGGTTGGGAAGGAAATTCCATGGGGAGAGGTTATGCTGCGCAGAGAGAGCAAAAGCAGTGAGGAAGAGTGGCCTTGTAGCTTTGCATCGATACTGGCCAGGTTTGAGGGCATAGAAGTTAATAGGGAGTGGCGCATTTTGCTCAGGGCTAAGGCTTGCGAGGCTAGCGAGGAGTTTATCCAGGTGGAATGGAGGACTGAGGGTCTAGAGAAGTTCCTTAGGCTGAATTTCTAGGTAGATAGGGGGAGTTATGGTAGCAGAGAAGAGCAAGCCTGGGAAGGGAAGCTGGGCAGGAAGCTAAGCAAGGAATGGGTGACATGCAGAGGAGGTAGCATTGCGAGGGGAGGGAGTGGCGATGGCAAGCAAGGCAGGGGGAGGGAGGAGAGTCCCAGCGCGAAGCTCCCTTCGTTCGCTCTCCCGGGGTCGCACAGGGAATGGGTTAGCCTGAGGGACCTCAACGCGGGAGGAAGGGACAGGGGAGGAGAGACAGAGACTATGGGTCTAACCGAGAGGCAGGTCGGGGTGAGCAGGGAGAAGGTGAAGACCACTCCTGGTTCACTTGAATGCCTGGGAGCAACGGAGTGTAGGCAGAAAGGAGGCAGTAACAGAGAACAGAAACCCCACAAGGCAATTGGCATTTGGATGGGTAATGGTTGTTTTATCCTGACATTGAATTGTGATCACTGTGAACAGGTAGCAGACACCGACGACATGGCGCGTCCAGCCAGAGGAAGAGGTCGCGGAGGACGAGGAAAATCTGGTCCTTGTTCAAAGGACCTGGGAACCTCGGAACAAAGGAAAGGCAGAAGACCCATGGACGAGACTGTCAGGGAGGCAGCAAAAGCATATAAGGAAGGAACGGATGCTGGGATCCGAAAATTATAGAAGAAATGGAGGATAGAATTATGGAAGAATACTCTGAGGGTGAAATGGAGGAATGGAAAGACCACATCCCAAATCCTAGGAACACCAGAGGGAGACTATCCCAATTCAAATAGACCCTGCATCTATACTGGCTCATGAAAAGACTGGTAGGAAAAGCAATGGAACAAGTGTCCATGGGGATGGCTCTGATCGTCAGAGACATGCCAGACTATAAAAAGGACCTGCAAACAATCCAGCTCCAACTCTGTGAGCAGAACATAAGACTGGACCATACAGTGACACATTCCATGTATTATTTAAATGACACCAACACCTGGAGATTCAGCTGAAGATCCAGCGACAGTGGAGTCAGAACCGGAAGACCTCAAAGAATAGATGAGTACAATGACCTCAGGATTTTGTTTTTTAGCGGCTAGCTTTCTTTTACATGCATGCTTATGGGATCTAAGACTATAGACTGGTTTTTAAATAGTTATGTATATATCGCTTGGGTAGAAAGACTGATAACTTATCATTTTTGGATGGCTTACAATATGCATAGGTGGCCAACAGACTTGGTTTCCCAATGGGCAAGTTGAGGCCACCTGTTAACTGTACGTGGTTTTAGTTTTATTTTATATAAATAGAAAGTGAGGCTCTACCTTAGCTTACAAAAAAAAACATTAATACTAGTAGTATTAATATTAATAAGGCTTATCAAGAATATTAATATTAGGGTTTGTCAATAAGGTTTATTATTTAATAATAATATTAGGGTCTGTGAATAAGGTTTAATATTTAATAATAATAGTATCTTATGTGAATAAGATTTTAAAAAATGTTTATTAATAATAAACAATAACTATTATTATTATATTGAGGTTGTCTTATATATAAGGTGACCATAGTTAGCTATAGTCACCATGTTTTACTATGGTTGACCATAATCAACTATTGTAGCTTGTAGATAACTATGGTTAACCATAGTTGACTCTATTCACGATGGTTGACAATAGTCAACCATCGTCAACCATAGTTGACTCTATTCATGATGGTTGACAATAATCAACCATGGCCAACCATCAACTTTAGTTAGCCATCATAAGTCATCATCAACAATGGTCAACAATGATCAACCATGACCAACCATGGTCATCTCTGGTTGACCATAGTCAACCTTGGATAACAATAGTCAACCCATGTTCAACATGGCAAACCATGGTAAACCATGGTTAGAATGGTCAAACATTCTCAACCTCAGTCAACAATGGTCAACATTAATGTAACATTGTTAAATTGATGTAACATTAATACATTGTTACATTAATGATTGATCATGGTCAAACTCAGTGAGCCTCAGTCAACCATATTCAACTTTGGTCAACCTCCTCAACCATGATCAAATTCATCAACCCTCTTCAACCATTGTCAACCATGGTCAACAAATCCACCCCACACATGTTTATCGTCAACTAGCACAACCACATTAGTAAATGTGGTTGATATATGTCGATCGATAGCATGTTCCACCTTATATACGCCAAACGGTGTATGAAAATGATGTCGATCAACGTATCTCAACCACACACTAATGTGGTTGTGCCACTATATTTTATTATTACCTTCACCTCAATACTCTAAATTTTATTTCATACCAATTACACTTCTATATTTGCAATCCTCTATCATAAGCTTAATCACCTCAATATTTTATAGTCATCATAGTTACCAAGGATTTTTTTTTTATTTATTCTTTATTTTCTAAGTTGTATATATAAATTTATCGCAGTAAATTATTCTTAATCCATCATGTATATAGATATGATGAATTCCGATATGTTAAATCCCTTTACGTATTCAAATATACAATTCAAAGAATGAAAAATTACAATCACATTGAGAATTATGTTGCCAGGTTTCTACAAAAAAAAGGGCAAAACATAGAACAATTAGATTGTGCCTTGCATTTATGCTTATGAATAACATTTACATTATTATATTATAATAATGTTTTTTAGTTGAAGTTATATTAATGTCAATTTCATTTTAAACCTCTCTTGTAAGTCAGAGAAAAGCTAAACACCATTGTACTTTCTCTAACAATAGAAGTTGTATAAACATGTCTACACAATTTTAATGAATGTGGACTTTTTTAGGATCTACTACACCTCCATAAACATGTATTATAAAATGGTACTTAATATCAATATGATGTCTTACTATCATAATATGGATTGGTAGCCAGATGGATAGCTATTTGACTATAATAGAATGTAATTACATTATCTTATATTCTTGCATATTCACTCAAAAGACATCTCATGCAAACTTCCTCCTTGAATGGATGTGATAAAATTATATATTATGCTTCAATAGCGGCTAAGGAAATTGTTTTTTTAAGCTTTGACATCCAACTAATAGTTCCTCTCCTACAAGCATAAGTATTTTTATATAAGAATAAAGACAACCTAAAGTAGATCTCCTCTTGTCCAAATCACTTGCAAAATATGAATCAGCATAACCGTAGAAAGAATCACTACAGTTATATTAAAGGCGATGCAATAGTCATTTTTTCCTCTAAGATACTTAAGCACCCATTTTACTACATTCCAATATTATCTTCGTAGGATTTTTGTGTGCCTACTAAAAACACCGATTACATGTGAAATATCTATTCTATCACATACATTAAACTTCCTATTGCATTAACATATGGTAAATGAGACATGATCATTTTCTCCTTCACTACTATGACATAAACCGAAAGCTTAAACTAGGAAGCTAAACGGATATTTTCAAGTTTCACATTATTCATATTGAATTTCACGAGTATTTTCACCACATATTTTTTGTTATGATAACCTAAGCTTGCCATTTTTCTTAACTCGGTGTATCCTATGCCTAATATTTTTTTTGTTACTCCTATATCCTTCATATCAAAATCCATATCCTATTGAACCTTTAACTCATTTATCTCATCCATGATTTTGTTTGAAGTAAGCATATTGTCAACATATAACACCAAAATAATGAATATATCATTGAAAATTTCGTAGTAAACATAATGATCATACTCACTTATACTCTAACTTTGGCACATCATGAAGGAATCAATTTCTTGTACCATTGTCTAGGAGATTACTTCACGCAATACAATGACTTCTTGAGCTTGCAAACTAACCTTGTTTTGCGATATTAAAAAGTTCCTTCTGGTTTTCCATGTATATTACCTCTTGTTCATATTTTAAATCCTGAATAAAAAATAATTGTAAAGAAAATAATAGTACAAGATAAGAAAATGAAGCAATCAAACAACATGAAATTTATGTGATAAAACTATTATAGTGTGTCAAAGAAAGATCCGCGAGGAAAGATATGGTACTTTATTACTTAAGAATAATATTACAATTAGGCTTAGAACCATATTTAATCTCTCAAATTATATATATATATATATATATATATATATATATATATATATAACTTGACACCATCACTTTAAACAAATTCCCACCTATTATACAAACTAACAAATACTTATTTGTAGTCAAATTTGGCTTTTACAACATAGTTTTCTTTTCATTTTTGTCACAATTGTAGCATGCATAAAAATGACCATGTTCATGTTACGACATAATTTTGTGTAATATATAATATGTATTTTTAAAATAAAATGAAATTAAATTAAATTAAATTAAATAATTAATTAATTAATTATATATAGAGGAATGATTTCGTTGTAATATTTACAAATGGTGACATACTATATTTTAATCATTCAATATAAAATGAAATAAAATATTATTTATTTTAGATATAATAAAATTTTACTTATTTTATATATATTATTAGTATAATTAAATACTAATAGTACAAATATCAAATATATGTGTCAAAATTTATGAAAATATAATAATATTTTATACATCCACAAAATCTAGTCATGTACCTTTATACCTCTTTCAAATTCACCACACTTCTCACTCATTGCACCTTTGCATAATAGTGTATATGCATATTATGTTACCATATTCCCTTTAACACTCTCTCCCAACCCCTTGAATTTTATAAGTTGAATGTGAGGTGTTACTTTCATTTAACCAGACCTCCAAGGTCTCATTATGGAAATGGGGTTACAAAATTCCTCTCTTTCCAAAGATATCATAATTAACTTAAGAAAACACCATCGTGTTCAGCTCATCAAGAGTTTTTTAGCAATATAAAATTGATCTAAATCTTACTATTGGATCGAAAGCTATGCTCATTTAAATTTCGACCAATAATCCCTTGTCATGGCAATAATGTTTCCATGTAGAGCTACCATGTGTTTTATGTGGATCTGCCATGTCAAGCCTGACCTCCACATAGGCTGTGAGATAGTCGCAACTATGTCATCGTCTTGTCCCACCCTTCACACCGAGACGTAAAAAAGGTACATGCCCATGAGGAGCCTGTGGCATGATTCTTATGTTAATTGACGAAAATTTCCTTTGTCTTACGGCTCTTGTCTCCCAAGACTGCACCATGACAACACTCACTCTCCATGCCTCGGGTGTGAATGGGAAACTATTCACGTCATCTATTGACAATTTTCTTATTTCCCTAACCCATCAATCATGGCCGATTCCCCTTGAGGTACAAGACCCTTGTGACCATTATGATGTCATGATGGTGTCATGCTAACCTCATGATGGCAAATCCTTCACCAAGTGACAAGAAATTTTTTGTTCGTGGCCCCTAGCAATCCCACAATGCCTACTACTAATGCACCTCATGTCCCATGATTCTGCAATGATGTCATCAAGCCATGTAGGCTTTATCCTAGGTCCCACCTAGGCTCGTATCTTCACACAATTTAGCACTTCATTGTTTAATGGATTTTTTTAGGGGGTTATGGTGGAGCCTAGTCCATTGGCTTCCATGTAATCATACCCTGACCATTCTCCTACTATAACATCTTTAGGCCACCCTCTCTCAGGTTGTGACCACAAAATTTGCACCATTTGATATTAAATCTTTCATATTTTCACTCTATGTTGACTCTCGATGGAACACATAGAAAGGGAAAACACCCACAAGGACCACGATGCAACAAGAATATCCCCATCCACTGATGAGAAATCCATTTGCCCCTTTCATGCAAAGGAAAATGACTAAGTTCAATCTAGGAGTTCTCTCTAACAAAGGCATGAAGCCCATACTTTTGTTGTTACATGAGTAAGTGATTACCCTCCAGCGATGATTAGCATATTAAACACATCTCTCAACATCGAGATGCTCAGTTATACATAACACATAATTCAGTAATGGATTCACCACACAGTCTAAATGAGACCCATAAATAATCAACACAACCACAAAAATTACTAAAGGAAGCATGTTAAACACGGTATGAATAACAAGGATCCACACATCCCTCATACCATGAAATGAATATGCATCAATCTTCATAACATACATAGGAACACACACATTCCTCATTGATAGCACATGCTATATAAGGATAAGAAGGAATTTCAATTGAATTAAATTATACAACATCATAAATAAGAAACGTGTCTTATGAAATAGATGATTGGTGACTGAGAGGGGGACTTCAACTCTCCATCAAATCATAGGATGATTACGCTGCTATCCTTTCTTGCATCCAACCACTACTAAGCCATATTTATATTCTATAGAGGTAATTTCTCTGGAAATCTCAACCAGTCACCAAATTTCAAGAGACAAATACCATTTATTAGGAGCTCCCTCAACATCTTCCCATTGTAACACCAAAGTTACTCTTAACCAACAAAAAAACAACCAAAAGGGTTTCGACAAAGCACAAAGAGTCTTAGTTCAGTTTGAGAGTAGGATGTGCATGTATAATGGGAGGTTTATCAGCTGGATTAACTATTTTAAGCCTAAATATCACACTTATCCAGTAGTTTATTAGTGCATGCTAGCACCAGTGTTACGATCCCTGAGGCTACACTTGGTGTTTATCAACTCCAACTCATACTGGGTGCCTCAACCTATCCAGTAGTTTCTCAACCTGGTTAGTTCCTAGTGGTTTATTGTCCCAAAGTTTAGCCACTTCCTAGGTGATTATCAACAAGTAAGCCCTATGATTTTATCAACTCAGTTATAACTAGAGCATCACCATTCCACTGAACTCTCTCTATCAAGCAACACGTAGGTACATACCAGCCTCAATAAGCTTCACATGGGCACAAGAACAGCCTTAGCACTCGCACACCATTTCTTTTCCACAACACACTGAACATAGGTAATGGTTAAACAAGTTTTCTAGGTATAATCCCCTAGCTTCCAAACTCCTCTCTATGTTCTCTATGGTGCCTTTGTCTATGTGTCTTCATTTTTTCATATGTCTATGTGTGCTCTCCCTTCAGTCTATCCCCCTTTCCTATTTTCCCTCATTCCTTTTTCTAGAATGTCATATGTGGCATGTTAAAAAAATCCATTTCTTCCACAACAATGGGTGGCTTGTCCTCTTTTCTTATTTCCCATGCACTATCTTAAAATTGTCTTTGCACTTTATCCCTTGTTCACAGTGGCTCCCCATACGTAAGCTTGAATTCATATCCCCTAGTTGATTTGTCGATTGTATCAGGGAGATGAGATTCGATTAAATGTAGGATTGGACTTAACAATTTTCCATCACCCAATTAGATATTTGCACCATACTGCAATCAAGAAGCAAGTGAATATATAAATGTAGGCTTGGGTTTACAAGAACTCTCCCCCTCCCCATAATTTTAATCAATTTTCACTCTCAATTCAATCATCGTTTATAATTTAATATTGTTTACATGAATTTACAATTCATAATAATAATATTTACAGGAGGGATTAGCATTGGGGATGTCACAAACCCCACCCCTTATTGGGACATCATCCTCAGTGTTCTACATATAAATACACACACAGTTTATAGTGATATTTATACATAAATAACTCTATTTATAGTTACATTTACATTTCCTTCCTCAGCAAACAAAAATGGGTATGAAACCCTTATCCAATCAGGCATCACCCATGTGGCTTCCTCTAGTCTAAAGTTTCTCCACTACACCTTGACCTTCTCTATGATGATTTTGAAGCTCGATCTGCCTCCAATATAAAATTCACATGGGTTCCATCTAAAACTCTCCCTCTGATTCTATTTCTAGCACAGACCAATAAATCACATATTAGCATCTTATACATGTATTTTAAGTAAAGAAACATGGAAAACATCATGAGCGTTCAAGATATGTGGCAAGGCTAATTTGTATGCCACTGGCCCCATTCTCTTTAGAACTTCAAATGGTCCAAAAAACTATGGTGCCAAATTGGCACATGACCCACTTCTTAATGAATTTTACTTTGGTCTAACATAGAGATACACATGATCTCCCACTTTAAACTCTTTATGCACTGTATGCTGGTTTTCATATCTCTTCTTCCTATCTTGAGTTGCATTTATATTTTTCTTGATGGTTGTAACTTCTTCCTCCATATATTTTATCATGTCTAGTCAAATATGCACCTTGTTCACTAAATCAATCCAATTGATAGGAGTGTTTCATTTCCTACCACAAAGGGCCTTAAACAAACTCATTGTCAATGATTCTTGATAGCCATTATTGTAGGAAAACTCCACCAAAGGGATGAACTCTTCCACCTCTTTGGTTGGTGCATAACATACATTCTTATCATGTCTTCCAACAATCTATTTACCCTCTCATTTTTCCCATCTATATGAGGGTGGTACATTGTAATGAAGGCTAGTTCTATCCCCAGACTAGTAAACAGCTCTTTCAAAAATTTGGAGGTAAATTTTGCATCCCTATCAGAGATAATTTTCTTAGGTATTCCATGTAGCCTCTCTATCTCCTTCATGAACACTTGGGAAATATCATTTACTATATGAGTAGACTTGATAGCCACAAAGTGTGATTTCTTTCTCAACTTGTCTACCACGACTATAATGGCATCATGTTATCTAGCTATCCTTGGCAACCCAGCGATACAATCCATGGAAATGACTTCCCACTTACACTCTAGAATGGGGATTGGTTGCAATAATCCAGTTAGATGCTTACTTTCCACCTTTACTTATTGGCACTTTAGGAAATTGGATATGTACTTGGACACCTCCTTCTTCATGCTTGGCCAATAGTATGACTTTTTCATAGTTGTTATCATCTTTTGATATCCCGTATGACAAGAATTTGGTGTTTTATGGTACTCATCCAATATGAGCTTATTCAATTTTCCCTCACAATTCACATACCATATTCCCTTAAACTTTATTATTCCACCCTCCGTAATGGAGTAAGCATTACTCAATACTCCTTTTGGTTCTTTCTCTAATCACTCCTTGATTTGTTGATATCGCTTATCTTGTTTCGCAGACTCTTTAATCTTTTCTTGAATGTTAAATTCATATGATCTCATCGTAGCTATATGAGCCACCTGTAGCCTTCTGCTAGGTGCATAAGCTACCTTGTTCTCCTTGGCTTTGATGTATTTGATTTCAAATCCAAATTCACTGATTAATTCCAACCACCTTTCCTACCTGGCATTCAACTTTGGCTAGTCAAACAAATATTTTAGCCCTCCATGGTTTGTCATCAGTGGAAATTTCCTCTTATGGAGGTAATGTCTCAACAGTTTTAATGAGTGAAGCATTGCCACCAATTCCATATCATGGGTGACATAGTTTTTTTCATGTTCATTCAACTTCTTGGACTCATAGTAGACTACTTGTCCCTCTTGCATCAAGGCTCTGCCCATACCTTCTTTGCAAGAATCCATGTACACCATGAAATATTTTACTAGGTCTGTTATCCTTAGCACTACTGCATGTGTAAGCAAGTGCTTCAGATGCCCAAAGCTTGTAGCACATTCAGTTTCCCATTGAAATTTAATTCCATTTCTTTGCAGCATTGTGATTGGATGTCCAATATTAGAGAGGTTTCAAGTGAATCTTCTGCAGTAGTATCTCATCCCCATAAATTATGTTACTTCCATTACATTTATGGAGTTTGCCATTCCATGATTACCTTAACGTTTTATGTGTCAACTACGATACTCTCCTTTGAGACTATATGCCCCAAGTATTAGATCCAGGATTGAAAGAACATGCATTTGCTAACTTTTGCATAGAGCTTATGCTCTCTTAGAAATCGTATCACCGTTGTTAGGTGTTTCTCATGCTCTTACTAGTTCTTGGAATACACCAAGATGTCTGATCTGGATTTAAACAGGAACGCAACAAATTACAAAGATAACCATAAACATAGAGATGCAGTGGAAATAATACTTCATTTCATTAATGTAAAATATTGAAATATGCTTACAAACATAAATGGAAATAAACCAGCTAGGGCGATGGTAGCTTATCTCTGAGAAGAGATGTGGTGGCTACATGCCTCTGAACTGTGTTATAATGAGGCTTGAAGGCCTATTTATTGTTGAGAAACAATGGAAAACCATAAACATCCAAAAACCTAACCCTAGAAGATTAAACGCCAAACTGTGGGCCTTGTTTGGGTAAATTGGTACATCAACTTCCCGAGGTTGTAACTTTGGCATATGATCTCCGTTTGACGTGAAAAATATCTTGTTAGAAAGATCTATCCGAGAACTCCAACTTTGGGAAGAGCAGCATCGGTCCATGGACCCATGATACTCTTAGTTTTCTCAAAAATCATTGTTTAGGGCCTCAAAACGGCTCCAGAAGTTCAGGACCTGAAAAAATGCTAAAAATAGTAAACTATGCTACAATTAAGGAAACTGAAACGCTGAAAGAAACAATGGTGGGGGTCTAAGTGGACTTGGTGGATGGCCACCAATATCCACCTTGATCATTCCTCCCCCCTTAGGAAGCAATGGTCCCCATTGCGTTGAGTTCCTCCATGAGATGAGGAAACTTCTGCTGAACTTGGTCCCTGGTGAGCCACTTGCCCTAGTGAAGGAGTTGGCCAGCTTTGACAACTCGATACAGTTGGATATTCTATTGGTTAGTGTGCTTGATCTGTGTATCAATGATCTAATCAGTTGTAGCTTTTTCCATGCAATCTAGATTTAACTCTATGGGTGTGAGTTGTTTTGCGATGTCAGATGTATCTAGTAATGGTGGAAAGTATGGCCGAAGGCAGTCCACATTGAATACTGGGTGTAGGCCAAGGAATGGGGAATGCTGAGCTCAAATGAATTGTCTCCCACAGCCTTGGTAATGGTGTAAGGACCATATCTAAGTGGTTTGAGTTTCTAATAGGCTCTGGTAAGGCATTCTTTTTTCAAATGCAACCAGACTTTGTCGCCCACCTGAAACTTGTGTGGAACCCGATGTTGATCATGTCACTACTTGTACTTGGCATTTGATTTCTCCAAAATGTCATGGACCTGCTGGAAAATATGTTGGATGTGCTCAATGAAGTCATTTGCCTTATCTGTTTCGGACAGGACATGAGCCGAATCTGTGTGAGTAGCTGCAAATGGCATCGCCACATCAATGGGACATAGTGGTCGAAATCGCAAGCCCACCTGAAAAGGGTTGTGGCTAGTCAAGTTGCGGAGATCCCAATTGTAGTTGTGTTGAACATAGGGGAGGCTCTCATCCCATGTGTGTGGATTCTTTGAGTTGTACATGCGCAGAATGTGTACGATCATCCTGTTGACAACCTCTGTCTAGCCATCAGTTTAAGGATGGAAGGCTGTGGACTTAGTGAATTTAGTATCCAGCATCGACCAACGACTGGACCAAAATGTACTAAGGAACCTGCTGTCCCAATCTGAGATGATAGATTGTGGCATCCCAAAGTGTACCTACACCCGTTCAAATAAGAGTTAGAAGTGGCTTCTATTGTGATATTCTTCTTGTAGGCCACCATAATGGCCATCTTCAAGAACCTGTCAACGACCACAAAAACACAATCGTTTCCAAGCTTAGTGGAAGGAAGGCCTGACATATAATCCATGGAGATGGATTCCCAAGGTTGACTAGGGGTAGGCAGTGGGGTATAGAGGTCTTGCTTCTTGATGGTTGGTTTGGCAATGGCACAAGCAGTGCATGATCTGATGTACTTCTCGACATCCTGTCGAAGATTTGGCCAATAGAAATACTTCTGCGATATTGCCACCGTTTTCTCGACCCCGAAATGCCCAGCAGCCTGACTATAGTGTGCTTCCCAAATCATCTTGGCACGCTCGCTTAAAGGAACACAAAGGTGACCCAAGTGGCATAGGAGGGCATCCTGAAGGTGAAAATCTGGAACATGCTGACCCTCCAAGAGTGTCTCGTATGTGTGGCTGAATTTTGGGTCACTTTTGTAGAGAAGTGGCCAATCAGAATTCTCGTGTCCTCAAGAGTTGAGCATGGTGGTTAACGCCATGATCGATGGTCGACTAAGGTAATATGCAACATTATTGGTGGTGCCCTTCGTATACTTGATATTCAAATGGAACTGTTGCAGGTATGTTGACCACTGCTGATGGCGATTATTTTGCAATTTCCCTTGGATCTGTATGAACTGCAAGGGTCGGTGGTGTGTGTGGATGATTGTTTCCTTCCCCAAAATGTAATGCTTCCATTGTCGGCATGCCTACATAATGGAATACATCTCTTTATCATAAGTGGGATACTTCCAGACTGTGTCTAAAAGTGTCTCGCTGTCATATGCCACTGGATGCCCATGTTGAGTAAGGACTGCTCCAATAGCATAGTCAGAGGCATTTGTCTTGACCTCAAATGGTTGTTGCAAGTATGGTAATGTGAGGATGGGTGTCGAGTAGAGGCAATATTTCAACTCTGTGAATGAATTTTTTTGAGATTCAGACCAAAAGAATTTTTCTTTCGCTCCTCCCTTGGTGACTTGACTCAAGGGCCAAGTGATATGAGAAAATCCCAACATGAACCTGCGGTAGAAGTTGGCAAGACCTAGAAAGTTACGAAGCCTTGTCAGAGTGGTTGGAGATGGCCAATCCCGAATGACTTGGAACTTGGTTGGATCCACATGCACCTCCTGTTCATCAATAATGTATCCCAGATACTAAACCTGGGTCATGCCAAAAGTGCATTTCTCCAAATTGGCACATAAATTGTGTTGCCACAGTATTTGGAGAACCTGTCAGATGTGTTAGAGGTGCTCTTCCCAACTTTGGCTGAAGATCAAGATGTCATCTAAGTATACCACTAAAAATGAGTTGGTGAATGGCCGCAAGATGTCATCCATTAGCCTCATGAAGGTTACAAAAGCATTCATCAATCCGAAAGGCTTAACCAACCATTCGAAAAGGCCCTCCTTGGCTTTGAAGGCAGTCTTCCACACATCGGAGGGTTCGATTGGTACCTGGTGATATCCTGACTTCAAATTGATCTTGCTGAAATACTTTCCCCCCTTCAGTTGGTCCAGGAGGTCATCAATCCATGGGATCGGGTACCTATTACGGACAATGATCTTGTTCAGTGCCCGATAGTCAATACAGAGTCTCCAAGTCCCATCTTTCTTCTGTACCAACACGATCGGGCTCCCAGAGGGTGATGAACTTGGATGAATGTGACCTTTCTGTAGTAGCGCCTGAATCTGCCACTTGATTTCATCATTCTCTAGAACGGAGCATCGATAGATTGTTCCATTGGGAAGCAATTCACCTGGGGTTAGATCGATGGATTTCTTGACCTGACAGTGCAGAGGAACCCCTGTGGGGGAGGTGAAGATGTCCTCGTACTCCTCCATGACCTTGTCCATCTGTACTTGTCGTGCAGAGGGGCCCTGTCTGGAGATCGTGGCCACCGTCTTCTTCTTTCTTTGAGGGCATATTATCAGGAAAACAAATTTCCCAGTTTTGGAAATGAGCTTACTGCATTGTTTTGCAGTAACTAAAGAGATGGCAGTAGGCGATCCTACCTCCGGTATCCTATACAACTTATTTCCCAAAGTAACAATAACAACACGGGGCCTTGATTCATACACAGTATGTCACTTCCACAAGTATGGTTGTCCTAATAATACATCACAAACTTCAAGGGGAGCAATGTCACACAATACCTCATATGTGAAGGGTTTGATGTTGTATGGAAGGTGACACTGTTGGCTCACGTGAAGATCCCATCCTTGGTGAAGCCACCTGATGGTGTACGATTGTGGATATGATATGGTTGGTAAGCCCAGCCGCTTCACAACCTCTATCGAAATTAGGTTCTTTTGGCTCTTGCTGTCGATAATGAACTGTATCGAGGAGCTCTTTACCCACATTTGGGAGTGGAATAGACGCTCCTCCTCCTCTGGAACTTTGGGTTCCTCCTTCTGGATCTTTGTGGTGGCAACGATGGCATTGGGCTCCACATCGATAATCTGCTTCCCTTTGTCATTCCCATTGTCAGGTTCTGACTCAAAGTCGGAACATGCATCTGATTCTGAAACCTTTAGCTCGGCCACCAGTGACTGCTTGGCCCAACACTCACATGAGTTGTGAGTGGAGCTCTTATGGAACTCACACCACTTTCCCATGTCCTTTTTCGGCTTCGCGGCATTGTTCTTTGCTTGCAGCTTTGGTGGGTTTTCTTGGGCCACCCCGCCTTGGCTTTGTCCTTTGTTCTGTGGTTTGGGGGCACCTTTCCCTTGCTTTGGATTCGTAGATCCAAAGTCTCGCTTCTTTTGTTTAAACTTTTTCTTAACCTTGACAGCATATCGGTATGTCGTGCCGAGCAAGGAGATGTTTAGGAATTCTATTTCTTCCTGGATGTACTTTTGCAGGCAGTTGTGGTATTTGAGTATCAAATGTTGCTCTGAATCCTTGATACCCAACTTTGTGCGAAGGGTATGGAAAATATTGGTAAACTCCAGCATGTCTTGGTTCCTTCCCTGCCACAGCGTGGTCCACTTTATGTATTGATCCTCATAGCTTCTGATAGGGTAGTATTGCTCCTTGATGGCATCCCGGAATGAATTCCAAGTCGGTGCAGCTGAAAATAGTGAGCCTGTACTTTAATCCTTCTACTCGTAGTAGGTTTCCCACCAGTCCTTAACGTGCGGGGCTGCTTTGAGAAGAGCAAAAATAATATTTTCCCAACTAGAAAGATCATGAACAGAAAAATAACCCTATAGTGGATTTAACCATTTATCGACGACATCTGCTTCTATCTGACCCTCGAATATGGGGATTTCAAAATTAACTTGTTCCTTAAACAGTGTGGCATTTCCAGAATAGCTGTTGGAAGCTGATGCGTCGCCCCTGGGTAGCCGCTGAAGGATCTGGGCAAAGCTTTCCATCATCGCATTCCTTTGTCGCTCGAGGGCTTCTTCGAGCAAGATTTTGATAGGATCTCCTGCCCTCTCGTCTTTCTTTTCATCCGTCGTGGGAGGCCGTCAGGATTTTTGAGGCTGGTCTTGCAAAGGTTTGACATCCTTATATCCCGACCTTGTTGGGGACATGCAAAGAAAAAAAGAGAAAAAGTAGACCGCTCTGATACCACTGATCCGGATTTAAACAGGAATGCAACAAATTATAGAGATAACCATAAACATAGAGATGCAGTGGAAATAATACTTCATTTCATTAATGTAAAATACTTAAATATGCTTACAAACATAAATGGAAATAAACCAGCTAGGGCAATGGTAGCTTATCTCTAAGAAGAGATGTGGTGGCTACATGACTCTGAACTATGTTACAATGAGGCTTGAAGGCCTATTTATTGTTGAGAATCAATGGAAAACCATAAACATCCAAAAACCTAACCCTAGAAGATGAAACACCAAACTGTGGACCTCGTTTGGTTAAATTGGTACATCAACTTCCCGGGGTCGTAACTTTGGCATACGATCTCCGTTTGACGTTCATAATATCTCATTAGAAAGATCTATCTGAGAACTCCAACTGTGGGAAGAGAAACATCGGTCCATGGACCCATGTTGTTCCCAATTTTCCCAAAAAAAAACATCATTTAGGGCCTCAAAACGGCTCCAGAAGTTTAGGACCCGAAAAACTGCTAAAAATAGTAAACTATGCTACAATTAAGAAAACTGAAAAGCTGAAAGAAACAATGGTGGGGGTCCAAGTGGACTTGGCGGGTGGCCACCAATATCCACCTGGATAAATGTCATCAACGAAGGCCAACATGAACTTATCCAAATAAGGACTCCAAACATTATTCACCAAACACACGAAGGTGGCATGAGTATTTGTACGCCCAAAGGGCACAACCACAAACTCATAGTTCCCATGGCTTATTATAAATGTTTTTTTGTGAATATATTCATCCCTAATGCACACCTGATGGTAACCACATCTTAGATAATTTTTTGGTAATACTACTACTCCATTAAACTTATCAAATAAGACATCAATCTATGGCAACAGATATATGTTCTTAATGGTGGCTTTTTTGAGTTGTTTGTAGTCTACACATAAGCTCAATGTGGCATCTTTCTTTACTATGAACAAGGCTGGAACTCCCTATGGAGACGCAATCAACCTAATGTGACCCTTATCCAACATTTCTTTTAGTTTTAGCTTCAACTCAATCAGTTATGTTGTGCTCATTTAGTAAGAGGCCTTATATTCCGCTGTTGTCCCAGGCATTAATTCTATTGAGAAATCTATTAATTTATGCAACTAGGGTAAAATTCCACTTTGGATATCTCAGATGACATATATTATGATTTCATTAAATTCCTGTTTTCGGGAGGACCAAAATCGACCTAAAGATCACCTCATTTGGACAAGTAGATGTTGGTTTTTGAATTTATGAACCCACTCATGTATATTGTATTAGGTCGGCCCTATACACATGTACAATTGGACAGGTCCACCTCACCATCAAATGGACCCTCTTGCAAACCTAGAAATAGAAGATACCTCAATCGCATTTGAACATCATCATCAAGCATCTTCTTCTTTACTCGTCTATTGTTTGGCTCACATAGGTTTGTCGAATGAAGTTCGCTCAAGGTCCGAAGTTTTTTTTCTGAGGCTCGCACGAATTAGGGTTTATGTTTTCTGGTCACACGCTCACCACAGGTCTAATCTGACTGTAGTCACACACTCACAGTATCTCTGAGTACGACTGGGAAGCCACAGTCGCTCGCATATCATCTTGAAGGGAGTGACCAAGGCCATGAGATCAGATCTGGGCAAATCTGACCATAGTCGCACGCACACAATGGCTAAGGGAGCGAATAGGGCATCATAATCACTTGCAGGACAACTTGAAGGAAGAAACCAAGGCTCTAAGGCATATGTAGGTTGATCTATCAACAACCAAGTGCACACAGTGCCTCTGGGAGCGACTAGGGTATAATAGTCGCACACATAACATCTTGCAGGGAGTGACTGAGGGTTTGAGTCGGCTTTTCTTTAGAGTCACATGCTCGCAGTACTTGAGGGAGAAACTAGGAGTTAAATTCACTCACTCGTAGTGCCTCAAAGACCAACCAAGAAGTCACAGTGGCTCATAAAATTTCATGATGACAGTGACCATGGTTCTAAGCTAGGGTTTGCAGGTTTCTCTCTACTATACAGTAATTATGGAAGTATGTCTCTAATTTGTATTGGGTAAATGTTTGTTGAGATATTATGTAATGGTTCGATTTTACTCTCTATTGAAACATTTTATGGCAATCTAAATAAAATAATATTTGAAAGGGTTTTCCCCCTTATGGTTTTTTTCCCTGGTCTTTAACCAATATGGTGTCTCTTGTGGTTGTGTTATTGTTTCCTTTGTCATTGGATATATTGTTCTATCTTCAATTACTGCTTATGATTGGAAACATTGTTAATAATTGGATGCATTGCTATATGAGGAATTGAATTGGGCTAAAGTAATTGAAACAACATAGAAAAATCTAAAAAATTAACATGGTTTCAGAGCCCAGGTGAAGTACAAGCCAGAAAGGAGACAAGAATTGAAGCCATATTCTTTGGAATGTTGAAGGAAATTATCTAGTCAAATTCAATATGTCTTCCTCTACCTTCAAGGAGCATGAAAAGTTGTGAGACTCATCAAACTTCGCTACATGGAAAGTCAAGTTGGAAATCATAACTGAAAACAATGATGTGTTGTAGTACATTCAAGGAAGAATGTCTAAGCCTCTAGAAAATTCTTCCGCTTCCCACAAAAACAGGTACAATAAAGGTGAGTCCAAAACAAATAAAACTATAGTTGATGGTTTACAAGATCATTTACTTGCATATGTTGGAAAATTAAGGAATTCAAAAGAAATGTATGATAAGATATCTGGCATGTATGAAATCAATAATTTGAATGGGATCATCGCCTTCAAATATCAACTCAAAGACACCAAGATGAAAAAAGGAGAAGCAGTACAATCCTATATCATGAGGATATCTCACCTTAGAGATTAATTGGAGAGAGTTGGAGAATTTGTGCTTGACAAGGAATTAGTGATTGTGACTCTTAGAGGTCTCCCTCTTATTTGGGAAACCTTCATTACTACGATAAGCAACAACAATGTCCTTTCATCATTTGATGATATTGTTGGAAATCTTGCTCAAGAAGAAACAAGGATGGTATCAAGAGGTAGAATTCAAAAACATGAAGATGGGGAGTCCACTGCATATATCACTCATGAAAAAATGAAAAAGAAAGGAAAAGTAGGTCCATCAAGCTCAAGAAAACCTCCTCCTCGCCATTCAAATAGAAGGAAGGAATAATCACACGTTGAATGCTATAATTGTCATGATAATAATCATTATGCATGAGAATGTGCCGAGGAGAGAAAAGGACCATGTTACAACACTAGAAGCAACAACATCAAATACAATAATAAAAGAAGAAAAGAAAATCAGAGAAATGATCATGATAGAAGAAGAAGAGATACCTCAAGTGACCATGAGGAAGATCACCATACTCAAAAGAAGTCAAGATTTCCCAGGTATAAAAGTAATGTTGTAAATAAATCTAAATATATTCTTATTTCTACCCTTACTAGTTCTTCTCCTCCAACTTCGTGGGATAGTTGTTTGGTTGATAGTGGGGCCACTCATCATTTCTCTAGATAGAAGGAAGTACTCTCTAATCGAGTAGAGAGGAAGATTAAGCTAAAGATTATTCTTACAGACAACTCCACTCATCTTGTGAAATGTTTTGGGTCCGTCAAATTTCATTTGAATTCTGGGGAATCAGTTTTGTTGCATGATGTTATATGCATGTGTTGGGATTAATGAAGAATTTGGTATCTATATCCGCATTGGAGGATAAAGGGATGAGGATTTACTTAACCAAGGGAAAAGTTCTGAATTGGTCTGTTAGTTCACCTAATAGAGATTCATTCACATTAGGATAAAGATCTGAAGGACTCTATAGAGTCACTAGAAGGCCACTTCTATCATTGGTTGATAATACTAATCATGTAAGTGAGTTATGGCACCAAATATTAGCTCATTTACATTATGATGCTCTTCCAAAGTTGAAGAAGTTGGTATCAAGTATTCCCAATGTTCAAGCCCATCAGATGGAGTATGTCTAGGTTGTGCAAGTGGGGAGAAGACAAGGGGACCATTCCCCTCCAGTGAGAATAAGACAAATGGCATCCTCCATCTCATTCATTCTTATATATGTGGTTCGATGCCTATGCATTCTATTGGTGCTCATCTCTACTACATCACCTTCATTGATGACTTTTCAAGAAAGACATGGATATAATATTTGAAGCACAAGGATGAAGCCTTTGAAATTTTCTAGGAATTCAAAGCTTTGATTGAAAATCAAACAGGGAAGAAAATCAAAGTATTCAGCTCTCACAATGGTTGGGAATACATGTCAAATGAGTTCATAGAATTTTGCAAGAAAGAAGGGATCAGGAAGGAAACAATTGTGCCATATACACCCGAACAAAATGGATTAGTGGAAAGGAAGAACATGTTTTATATTAGAAGTTGCCCATGTCATGCTCCATGATCAAAATATGCCAAAGTTCCTTTGGGGAGAAGCAACACATGATGTTGTATATGTTCAAAACAGGGTACCTCATCCAGCTTTGGAAAATAATACCCCTGAAAAAGTATTTATAGGTAACAAGCTCAACATTAGAAATCTCTATATCTTTGGATGCCCCGTATATTTTCATGTGCCAAAAGACAAAAGGCACAAGTTGGAGGCTACTAGAAAAAAAGGTACATATGTTGGTTATTGTGAAAATTCTAAAGGATATAGAATATATATTCCTGGTCAAAGGAATGTTGAAATTAGCAGGGATGTAACATTCGATAAAGATGGTGCTCTTGGAAAAGAAAAATACCTTCCTCCACCTCCTCCTCCCAAGAAGAGGAATGATGACATGGATATTCTAGATGGTCCTTATGTGCCTAAGTCTGAGATTGATATTGTTGATCATCCCATAGAGCCTATCGATCCTTAGATCCTCCTCCAAGTGATCGTCCTACTAGGAAGAGACCACTTTGGCTCCATGACACTCTACAGGATGCTGGGAAACATATTATCGTTTGAATATTGTTTAGAGAAAGGAAGCAGCTATGCAGGTACCAGAGATATGTGGGAGCCATGAGCACCATGATTCAAGCCGAACCTTCCACATTTGAAGAAGTCATAAAAGAACAAGTTTAAAAAGATGTTATGGTTGAGGAATATGAATCAATAATGAAAAATGATGTATGGGATGTTGTGTTGATACCAAAGGGAAAATATATGGTGACTTCAAATTGGTTATTCAAGATCAAGCATGGAATTTTTGGTAGCATTGAGAAATACAAAGCAAGATTCGTGGCTCGAGGATTATCACAGAAAGAGGGATAATACTATGATGATATATTTTCACTTGTGGCTCGATACACAACCAGTCGTTCAATAGTAGCCCTTGCTGAAAGTCAATGATGGACTCTTGATCAAATGGATGTAAAGACCTCATTCCTTCATGACATATTACAAGAAGAAGTGTATTTTGGGAAAACACAAGGATTTGAAGTAGAGGACCGTAGAATGCATGTTTGTAGGTTGAAGAAGGCATTGTATATTTTGAAGCAAGCCCCCAGAGATCAGTACACCCGCATAAACAGTTATTTGATGAAACTGGGATTCACAAGAAGCAATGTCAATCCCAATCTCTACTTCAAGGTAGTCCAAGGTATGCCATTGATTTTGGTTTTGTATATTGATGATCTATTCTTGATAGGTAGTGAGCCTCTAATGATCGAGTGTAAGAGGGAGTTAACCTTTGAATTCGAAATGAAGGACCTTGGACTCATGCACTACTTCCGAGGCCTTGAGGTGTGGCAAAGGCCTCGTGAGATTTTCCTTTCACAAGGAAAATATGTTGTGAAGCTGCTGGAAAGATTTGGAATGACAGAATGCAAATCCATGGCTACATCGTTGGAAATGAACTTTGAGAATTTAAGTGGAGAAGTTGCAGGACCCGATTTGGGGAATCCATCCGAGTATAAATAATTGATTGGGGCTCTGATGTTCCTTATGAACACCCATCCATACATGTGCCAGATAGTGAACATGTTGAGTCAATTCATGATCGAGCCTCTCCATGCACATTGGATTGTTTCCAAACATATATTGAGATGTTTTCATGGGACGATCACTCTTTGTCTGAGATATTCTTTTGTAGATGTTCGAATTCATGGATACACTAATGTTGATTGAGCAGGAAATGTTATCGACAGAAAGAGTACATATGGATGTTGTTTCGGTCTTTGATTTTCCATGATATCATGGATGAGAATGAAACATAAGTATGTAGCACTAAGTATTTTCGAGGCAGAGTATATTTCCACTAGAATGGCTAGCTATGAAGCAGTCTGGCTGAGGAAGCTCTTTGGAGAGCTATTTGAGCAAGTCCTAGACACTATAGTGATATATTGTGATAATAAGAGTGGGATCCACCTCGTAGATAATCCTATGTTTCATGAAAAGTCCAAGCACATAAGATTTGATATCACTTCATTCGAGACATGGTGTAGAGAGGAGCTCTTAGAATTCATCACATATTGAAAGATGAAAAAATTGCATATATTCTCACCAAATCTTTACTGAAAGGGGATTTTTTGGTTTTCAGAGAGCATCTTGGATTGATGGAGGTGACCCCTCCTAATAAAGGGAAATCTTGATCGAGGACACTGAGCTATCTCTTCCACCCTATAGAGCTCCCAAGGTGAGGAATTGAGATAGAGAGCTCCTGGGGTTGAGGGATCTCTTGAAAATAGGGGATCACCCCTATCTGTCACCAGTGGGATGTGTGTGATCCTTGTTTTTTTTTACAAGTCAGGCATCTCCATCACCTTTGGTTGTTGTAGAGTATACCCTAGTTGGAATCATACCCACAAGCATGGCTTGTTGGCATTATCCCTCCCCATTTGGTCAACAGGTTGAGGAGGCTTGGAGGCATGTGATCCTTACCTCTTAGTAAGTCGGGTATATCATCCAAGCTGGATTATGGTGCAGGTGTTATACCTTGTGACTCTAGAGGATCATTGATGGGAAGATCATTAGGAAATAGGATTGGATTGATATTTTCTCCCCTTTATGGTTTCAGGTTGAGAATGATCTACCCGATGTGATTCCAGGGTTGAGATGTGCTCCCCTGTGTCTTTGGATATCCTTTTGCTCGATATGGGGTTGAGATATGTGATTGTCCCATGAGATAGATGGTGGAAGCTAATGCTCCCTGCTTCTTCTTCTTTTAGATTTGAGAATGCTTCAGCAGATAGAGTTGAGCCGAGATGGTCACCACATGACGACAACATGATAGGATGATGTAATGATCAACAAGCAAATATTGGAAAGCGGAATTCTTCCTAGTTGAGAGGGAGTGTTAGTTTATGCAACTAGGGTCAAATTCCACCTTAGACAACTCATATGAAAGATATGATGATTGCATTTAACTCCTCTTTTCGAGAGGACCAAAATAGACCTAAAGATCACCTCATTTGAACAAGAAGAAGTTGGTTTTCGAATTTATGAACCCACTCATGTATATTGGATTAGGTCATCCCTATACACACGTACAATTGGACAGGTCAGCCTCACCATCAAATGGACCCTCATGCAAACCTATAAATAGAATATACCTCAAGCTCATTTGAACATCATCATCACGTATCTTATTCTCTACTCATACGCTGTTTGGCTCGCACAGGTTCGTCTAAAGAAGTTTTCTCAAGATCCGAAGTTTCTGGTCTGAGGCTTGCACAAATTAGGGTTTATGTTTTCTGGTTGCATGCTCACCACAGATCTGATCTGACTGCATTTTCACACAATATCTCTGAGTGAGACTGGGAAGCCACAGTCACTCGCATATCATCTTGAAGGAAGCGACCAAGGCCCTGAGATCGGATTTTGGCAGATCCAACCATAGTCACAAGCACACAATGGCTAAGGGAGTGACTAGGGCATCATAGTCAATCGTAGGACAACTTGAAGGGAGCGGCTGAGGTGTTGTAGCATTTTTTGGTTTTGATAAGTTAGAATAAATTAGTCCAAAAAAATAAAATATATTTCAAAAAATGTTAATCTAGGATATGGACAAAAACAATACTAAATAAAAATGTTATGAAATATTTTGATAAATATGTCCATATCAAAGAAAATGTTAGAATAGATGCCCTAAAAAATGAAGGCAAAAATAAAGTGTTAGGTTAGAGAGAAAATAAAAAAGCAATAAACTTTGAAAGTGTGCAAGACCAAGTGCCACTACTTTTTACTTTATTATGCTAAATAATGGTTGTGTGCAACTTGTCATAAATGCCACAACCCATGATAGTCAAATAGTTTAATCTTGACTAGTTCATGCTTTAAATTTCATATCTATAGTTAGAGAATAAAGGTCTAGCCAAACTGTTTAATCTTGGCATATCAGTAGTTAGGTAGAGAATAATAAGGAGCTCATCAGTTTAATCTGATCCCTTGGATGTTATAAGGTTAGAATTAGATAGTTTTCTTTTCAAAAGAAAACGGAAATAAAGGGTCTACTAGCTTAAATGCACCAAATTAAGTGAAGAGAAGAGGTTAGGGTAAGTAAAGGCTAGGTAGAAGAAAGGTTGCAGAAGTATAAAGTTGATTGAAGCATAAAGCACATTTATCGTGCTTGATCATGTGTTTCAGTGTGCAGGAGCAGTTATGAAAGTTAAAAGATGTTCACTAGCTGATTTGGTTAACTTCCCCTCATTCATTTCATTCCCCGCTACATACTTACTAATTTCCTCATTATCCCATCATTTCTTGTGAATATACCCTTTTCCCTTCATTTTCACCTTTGCTCCTTGGCTTCACACATTTTTCTAGAAAATTACCCTTTAAAGGTCATTCCCCTACCCAAAACCCCCTTTTCCCTAGTGTGAAACCCATTTCCCAGAGAAAAATGACTTTCCCCTTGTAATTTCCCTATTTAATCCATAAAAACCCCTTGTCCTAAATTTTTATTCCCCCCCTCCGCTTCATTTAACTTTAACTTCGCAAATTCACTTTTTCCCGACTAAACTCTTTTAACCCACCACCCTTGGTAGGGTTAAATAAAGCCCGTCGCGGTTAACCATGGTCCCACTCCATAAACCCGCATATGTTTAATCATTGCTTTATGATTAAATAATTACAAATCCTTTGTAATTAATCCCTGGGCCTCACTAATCTTCGTGCCTGTTCCCTCCGTGCAACTCCACCACACAAAAGCCCTCTGATCATCAAGTCCAAGATCTAACGACCCATATCCATATTGCGCGCTCCCGATCTCCGAGATTTAAAGGCCCGAGAGCACGCAAGATTCATGGTTTTGATTAGGCCCCTTGTGGTTATGTTGCAGTCCCATGTTAACTCATGTGCCCTCGAAGAAAAACCACCTCACAACCAAAAGTGATGTGATGAGCAATAATACCACCCTCCTCGCGTAGACCGAAACCATCACTATTCACTTATCGATTTCCGCACCAAATTTTAAAAAGTTAATTGTTTCCCGTTTAAATGCCAAAGACCCTCATTTTTTCTCTTTCCACCTGTTTACACAATGAAACCCTCCTAACCCTTCCTGCGCCACCCTGAGCCTTTGCAACCCATTTTGACCTCTGATTACCGTACAAACACTGCCAAGACTCCATCCACAGACCTTTTGTCTCAAATAAAATCATTCTCACCTCCCTGTTAGCTTGTGTTTTTCTTAACAATTGTTTATTTTTGGAGGCGATCATATAAAACCTGTTTGTTCCATATTCTCTCAAGAAATGAATTCAAAAGTCTTTGTTCAGAAGAAAAAGAAAATTATCACAGAGCAGAAAGAAGTCCTTTAGACAGTAACTGTTAAAACAGAGGAGGCAGATAAATCATACAGTTAAAAGACAAACAAATTAAATATACACAAAGATGATCAATATCCAAACTACTAGATTCTGAGAGATGTAAAAAACTAAATCATTTATTGTTGAAATACATAGTAAAAAATTGAAATGTACAGTGAAAGTAAAAACCACAGTAAAGGTTATTGACATATCAACAAGGTCAAAGAATATAAGATGAAAGTGTATTAGATGAAAGGTCATAATTAAAAATGACATCCAGCGTGAAGATCAAACAATCAAGTAGCTTAAAGGGCAAAAGATCAAAGTCTAAAGGACAACAGAACCTAAATAATAGGGACAGCAAGCAGCAGTTCAATAGCTGGCTCTATTTCCTTGTAGGAAGATATTTCCTTTTCCTAGAGTAAATCCTAAAACAGTTTAGGATATTTTCGTAGACCTACTGTTGTATAAATAATTCTTTTCACGAGTTATTATGGGTTCACCATTAAGCCAGGTTGACCATTGAAGAAGAGTTGCACTCTTGAAGAAAGGTTGCACCTTGATGAAGCATTTGTAAACATTTGATGTACTTAGCTTTTTTGGACCCTTAATACAAAGCAAAGGATTCTGAATTTAGTTTTACACAGTTTATGTTTCCTGTAATTTTTTCCAGTATTACACATTATTTTTTTCTTCATATTCTTATGTCTTACAGAGATACCTAGGTAGGAATAATTGTGTTTCAATCTATTCCTATAAGCTTCTAAAGTGATACTCTATAAAGAGAATGGATTAATGGATTATCTGTTTAATTAATTCACTCTGAATCAATAAATCATCAGCATCTTGTTGTAAGCATAAGCATATTCTCTTGAACCTTCTGAACATTGGTCAGATGTTTTCATACTTATGATTATTTAATTTTCTGTCTGAAAATTGTGATAATCATATTATTTTGTGTTTCTGCTCACCACTATTCAAGCTATTTCATTGTGTGAAGTTTTATAGCAGCCCTCTTCTTTGGGATTAATATTATTGAAAAGGTTAGGAATTACAGTGTTATATATATTTCATTCATTGGTCCTCCAAATTAAAACAAAAACCCCAAAACAATCATCTTAGATGCTCTGGCTTGATCGCTGACCCTTATCAACTTAGAGGTACAACATAAATCTGGCATCGTTGCCGGGGAATTTGAATCTCATTAAATTTTTCCTGGGGAAATGATATTCATTCTATTCATTTAAGGTGATTAAAGGTCTAGAAAGGTTAAAATCCTTCACCTGGCGACTCCACTAGCCCAAACTGGCACCTTTTAAGCACACCAGATGTCATTCAGAATCTGACTTGGTAAATCCTCTGTTAGATCCTAAAAAACTTCTAAGAAAAACCAATTCTAAAAGGAGACATAAACCATCTTCTTCTTCCTCTTCTGCCTTGCAGTCTTAATATTTAGTATCATTTTATCCTTTTAGTAATATTCCATCTGATCCTGATAGGACACAAATACCTCCTGGGGTTTCTAAACTTTTAGATAGGGGAGCTGATTTAGATTCAGCTTTCCTCATTCATTCTTTTGAAACACATCAAGAACCCCTCTACCACCAGGATCACCTAAAACTGAGTCTAACTTGGGTGTTCATTTACCTTAATACAAACCCACAAATTTCATATCCCCTATCACTTATTCATTTCCTTCCACTTTAGAACGACCTGAAGCTTCTACTTCTAAACAACCTAAAGAGACCATCTCTGTATATTCAAATACACTCTTTGAAACAAAAGAGGTTATTCATTCACTAGTCCAAAAGTTAGTTCTTAAGACTACTTTAAAGTCATTCAGGAGATCCCCTCCTTCTTCACCTCCACATAGTCACACACCCCCTCAATCACCTTCTTCTACCTCTTCTTCATCTTCTTCCCCTTCATCCACACAAACACCTCTACACCACCTTCTACTATGGCATTCCAACCTATTGTACATGCTAGATATGAAGCTTTAGTCTTACCTGATAACATCGATCCATTCCCAGCTGGGTACTTGAAATACCTTCCTAATTATAATGGAGAAACTAGTCCCACAGCTGAGGACCATCTTAAATATTTTCTAGACTTTGCAGACAACATGAATATCAAACAAGAAAATGTTTATGTGAGATTGTTTGTACAGTCACTTGAAGGAAATGTAAAGATCTGGTTTAGGCAGTTACTTGTAAATTCCATTAGAGATTGCGAAGAGCTTAGAAACATATTTAAAAGCCATTGCGGTGTAAAGAAAGATCCTCTTTACTTTCTGACCGAATTTGAAGAACTTAAAAGAAACTTTGGTGAACTTGTATCAGATTTTATCAAAAGATTCAATAAACTTTATCATAAGATGTCCCTTTTAAACCCCCTGTAGCAGCAGCTAAGTCTAGGTTTTCTAAAGCCTTTCACGATGATTTTGTTGTAATTCTAAGAGAGAGAAATTCAAGAACTCTTGAAGATATGCAAACAAATGCTATAGAGATGGAAGAAAATAGGGCTGCTTCGACTTCCTTGAAAGCTAAAGAGGAAAAGGCCCAAAGAAAACTCAAATCTATTCAAGAAGCCTCTAGTTCCTCTAGTTTTTCTCAGACTAAAACTGAAGATTCTAAAATAGATGAAATAACTTCTCTTCTTAGAAAATTATCAAATATAATTTATAAGATTGAGACTCAACCTAGGACAGTTCAACAAACAATTTCTAGACCCCAAAATCAAAATCAAGGTCAGTATAAAAGGAATCCACAATTACAATTTTTTTAGAGACATAGTAATGATTAGCTGGTTCCCACTCCTTTAGTAATAGATGACCAGCAACCTGATGAAAATACTATGACTATTACTGAAGATATAAATAACATGGATACTTCTTCTAATCAAACAATTATTATTCCTCTCTCACAACAAAATCAGGTTCAAGAAGATCAAGAATCCTCACAGGTTTCTAAATACCATGCCTTCTCTGAATTTTTAATTGCAGAGTTGAACAAGAGATATGATCTTAGGCCTAGACCCGGCCCTGGAAGACCTCCTAAGGAAACTCCAATAATTGAACCTCGTACCAAAGCTATTGAAACTCAAACAACTGTTATTCGACCATTAAATCAGTCAACTGATATTGCTCAAAATGATAAAAATGCTTTGACTACATTTAATGTTGAAAAAGAGTTAAAATCCCAATTCCACTTTCAGAACTTTCCAAAAACCCTGGGTATAAAAATCAAGTCTCCAAATGGATACAAAACACCTTGGTTGATGCTGAAAGTGATATCATTAGTCTGCAAGATGAAAAACCAGCAGTTGTCTTTGGTCCTAGCTCAGATATGATAGATGAAATAGTGCCTCCTTTCTATGTAACTCTTAAGACAAATGATTCCATGTTATATAATTATATGCTTGATTATGGAGCATCACATAACCTCATGCCAAAAACTATCATGGACCATTTGAAACTTGACATAACTAGATCCTATCATGACTTGTACACCTTTGATTCTAAAAGGGTGCCCTACTTAGGATTGATTAAGGATTTAGTAGTCACCCTTGCCCAAATTCTAGTGAAAAGTGTAGTGCTTGATATAGTTGTCATAGATATTCCTCCCAAATTTGGAATGCTCCTTTCTAGGTCTTGTTGTGCCAAATTAGGGGGAACTCTTCAGATGGATATGTCTTATGCCACTATTCTAGTTTATGGGGGAAAACAACTAAGATTATATAGAGAGGTAAGATTTGTGCACACTGTTTGCAAAATAGACTAGCCAAGGAACCATCCCATTTATGCAATTGATCAGGATTTTGGTTTCTTTCAACTCTGTTCAAACCAAATACATGAAACTCAAGTTAAAATAGAAGATATAATTGAAAGTCCTGTACCAAATCAAACTGATGTATGGAAACTTTTTTTTTATTGTTCTTGTACAAAAGATGGACTAGGAGTTGGGGTAGTTTTAGTTTCACCAGAAAAAAATAAAAATTAAAAAAAATATTCCCCGATCATGCAAACTTGACTTCGAAGTTACAAATAATGTGGTTGAATATGAAGCTTTCCTTTTGGGACTACAAGTAGCCAAAAGCTTAAAGGTTCAAAACTTAAGTGTTTTTACAGATTCAAAACTTATTGTCAAACAAGTGAGAAATATTTTCCAGACTAAGCATCCTAGACTTAGGTCTTATCGAAATGAAGTTTGGGATTCAGTTGAAAACTTCTTAGATGCTTTTAATTTGAATTATATTCCAATAAATCAGAATATTCATGCAAATGCCTTAGCTATTTCCACTAGGTCATTTAAAATTCCTAATCAGACCAATGTACTCTATCAAATACAAGTCAAGTATAGGCCATACATCCCAGACAATCTAAAACACTGGCAGATATTTAAAGATGATGAACATTTGAAATCTTTTCTGGATGATTTTTCAGTTCTACAAATTGATGAAGATAAAATGGAGATGATACTTCAAATTTTGATTCAAAAATCGTTGATCATGACATTATTCAATTGTCTAACAATTTTATTCCCAAAGGCCTCATCCCTTTAGAAAAATTGTTTGATCAAAATGATGTCCTCTGAAATCCTCAGTCCATTTCGTCACAAGATGACATAGAAGAAATCAATATTGGAACAAATGATGATATAAAAAACATCGAAATATGTGCATCTCTAGATCCTGAGATCAAAGCTCAATATCTTAAGTTACTTCAAAAATATAAGGATGTTTTTGCATGGACCTATGCTGATCTAAAAACTTATGATACTTCATTAATACAACATAAGATTCCTTTAAAGCTAGAAGCAGTTCCTTATCAACAGAAACTTAGGAGGATTAATCCAGCTCTTCTACCAACTGTAGAAAAGGAAATTAAGAAAATTCTAGATGCTCAGAACATTCTACCTCTTAGATGTTCTAATTGGGTTGCAAATTTAGTTCCAATTAGAAAGAAGAATGGAGAAATTAGTCTCTGTGTGGACTTTATAAATTTGAACAAAGCATCATTAAAGGATATCTATCCTTCGCCCAAAATGGATTTGTTACTTCAAATGGTTTCAGGAGCACAAATACTTTCTATGCTTGATGGTTTTTCAGGCTATAATCAGGTAAATGTTGATTCAACAGAGAGAGAGAAGATAGGCTTTACTACACCTTGGGGTACATTCATGTATGCTGGAATTCCATTTGGCTTATCCAATGCTGGAGCAACATTTCAGAGAGCTATGGATGTAGCTTTTGTGGGTCAAGTAAATAAACTTGTGGTCATTTATCTTGATGACATAACTGTTTTTTCTAAATATGACCAGAAAGATCTAAAGCACCTGATGAAGGTTTTTGACAAGTGTAGAAAATTTGGAATATCATTGAATCCTAAAAAGTCTTTGTTTGCTATCAAAGAAGGAAAACTATTGGGCCATATAATTTCAAAATAAGGAGGGGTGATTGATCCCTGTTGAAATGTGGCAACAAGAATATTCCAATTTTAATTTTTCCTTGAATTAAAATTTGAATTTAGTCTCACCAGCTGCTTGAAAAATAATTAATTAATTCATCTTGGATTAATTAGTTGGCGAAATTCAAGCTAGAATTCTTTGTGAAGTCATGCATAAGTTATCCCTTAAATTAAGGAGATTATCCCTTAATTAAGGAGATAAGGATGAGTTATAATTGAGTTGTAATTAGTTAGCTCAGTTGACCGAATTATGTCCAGTTAAATTAGTTCCAAATAGTTTGAGGAACTAATTGTGAGCTCAGTCAGTTAATGCATGCATGCATCAAACTAGTGTGCTCCAGATAACTAAAGATTCTATCATAAATAACTCATGCATGTCTATTCATAGAAAGACCCAGTTGAGATTAAAGACAGGGATAGTGTATTATCAGTTGCAAGAATTTTCCTATAAGGAAAACTCTTGCATGCAGAAGGAATTCATTCCTTGAGATTTGTGTAGTTTTACATTGTGTAAGATTAGTGTGAGTGATCAGTGTCACACTTGGTGACAGTTGGATCACCCAGGAGAAATTGCGCAAGGAAATAGGAGGCTTGGAGGGTAGAGGAGAAGGCACATGAGCAGCCTATTTTGTCTGTGAGCATCAGTGAAGGATTGTGCTGAGAGTTGGCTAGCTATGAGAGCTAAAGCTTTGTGTAATCTTGATATATTTCCACTTGTATAATAATATAGATAGCGGTGTTTTTAAATGAGGCTTTCCCCAAAGTATTCTTCTATGTTTCATGTGTATTGATTCTTCTTCTTTGTTATATGTGTTTCGCTTGATCTTGCTAAAATTTATTAAGCTTCCGCAAGTTTGATTGTAGAAGCAGATTAAGTATTTTTCTTTAGTTATATTGCATAATCAGGTTAATCTACAGTCAGAATTTCTACATGGTATCAGAGCAAAGGTTATCGAAGCTGTGAACAATATACTGAGAAGAGAATTTGAAGTTTGAAGTTCTTGGTTGGAGGTGCAAAATCGAATTCTTATCATACTTCAAAGTTTTCCAATGGCGTTCAATGGCTTGAGACTCGAGTATGCCTTGGATGGCAGCTCAAATTACATAGCATGGAAAGATCGCACGCAAGATCTATTAGAAGACAATGGTTTGAAGGATTTCATTGATTAAGAAATCCCCAAGCCAGCTGTAGCTAATGCACAAGAATTGGCTAAATAGAAGAAGTGTGTGGCAAAGGCGAGACAGATTCTTCTGGAGGGAGTTTGAGACCATATTGTCTCGAGTCTCCATGGGAAGGATACTCCGTTTTCAATGTGGAAGACATTGAAGGACCTTTATCGGAACAATAGCGACCAGAGGAAACTAGCGCACAAGGATAAGCTTCGGAAAAGCTAGATGGAGAAGGGCGATACTATTTCTACATATCTGAACAAGCTCACCACCTGCAGAGATGATCATGGTAGTGTGGGAATAACTACTACCCATGATGATATGGTGAACCTTGCTCTCCTCGGTCTTCCAAAGAGCTGGAATAGCTACAGGACTTGGTGAATGGAAGAGAGAAACTACCGGATTGGGAACGACTATGGTCGGATCTTATGCAGGAGGAGATCATGAGGAGCACTTGAGATGGTTCTTCATCAAAGAATGATGATGAAGAAAAATTTTCCTTAGCAAGTAAAGCAAGGAAAGGGAAAGGGAAGGCTTCCCATTCCAAATCGAATTCTTCTCATGGAGGGAAGAAGGTTGACAAGTCTGAAGTGAGATGCTTTAATTGTCATGAGTTGGGACATTATGCGACTAATTTCCCATTGAAGAAGTCCAAGAAGGGATCCTCGAAAGGATCGGAAGGTGAGGCATTAGCCTCTCAGTTCGAAATGGACTTTACCCTCATCGCATGCATGGTTTCATCGATGGTGGGTTGTGTTTGGTATCTTGACAGTGGAGCCTCATTCCACATGACCAGCGATAAAATTTAATTTAGTACCTTGGAGGAGAAAGACCTCAAGATGTGCATAGAGATGGGTGATGACGGAAAGTACTATGTTTCAAGGGAAGGCACGGTTGCTTTTTAGAGGGAGCATGGAGCTCCTCTCACCTTGACAGATGTGAAGTATGTGTCTGGACTGAAGAAGAACTTGGTATCGGTCGTGATGTTGGAGAACAAAGGCTATGATGTTGTCTTCAATAAAGGAAAGGCGTTCCTAAGACACATAGCCACGGGTCAGACCAAGAGGATTGGGATTCGAGTGAAGAATCTCTATAAACTAGAGGTAGATGATTGTGCGGCATTGAGGTCAAAATCAGAATTGGTGCAAAGCCAAGACATTGGTGAAATATGGCACAGGTGCTTGGGCCATCTGCATCATGGGGCCTTGAATATAATGCAACAGATCTCTACTGGACTTCCCAAAGGCAAACTTGAGCAAGTTGACACATGCAAAGGTTGTACCTTGGGAAAGTACACCAAGTCTTCCTTTCATGATCGAGACAGTCAAGCAAAAGCGATCTTAGAGCGAGTTCATACTGATTTGTGTGGACCATTATCAACGGCATCCATTGCGAAGCAAAGGTATTATGTGATTTTCATTGATGATTTTTCTCGTAAATGCTGGATTTATTTCATGCAGAAGAAGGACCAAACCTTCTCAAAGTTTTGTGAGTTCAAAGCTTTGGTTGAGAGAGAGTCAGGAAAGAAGATCAAGGCCTTGAGAAGCAACAATGGAGAGTATGTCTCTCAATAGTTTAAGGACTTCTGTGCAGCGGAAGGAATTAAATGAGATTTGACGGCACCTCATAACCCATAGCAGAATGGGGTGGCCGAGAGGAAGAACAGAACGATTGTAGGGGTGGCACGGGTGACGTTGCATGACTAAGGCCTACCACTTCATTTGTGGGTTGAGGCATGCAACATAGCGGTCTATTTGCATAATAGAAGCTCGCATCGCATACATGGGATGAAAACACCAGAGGAAGATTTCTCCGGTAAGAGACCAGATGTGGGTCACTTCAAGATTTTTGGCTCATCTGTATATTTCCATGTGACCAAGGATGCATAGAAGAAGCTCGAGCTGACAACAAAGTTGGGGATACTTGTGGGGTACACTGATACACCCCACAACTATCGAGTGTACTTGTCTACCAATCAGAGGACAGTGGTTCGCAGAGATCTCAAGTTTGATGAGAAGAAGGCCATGCAAGTTTCCCTTGAGAGGGAGCTCCAATTATAGGCTTTATAGGAATTGTTGGTTCTTGAGGAGGAGCCTCGAACTGATGCGTAGCAGCCACATGCAGAGGTTCCAGGAGTGGAGACATCCACTCAAAAAGAGTCTTCTAGAGATGGATGCAAGCACACAAGAGAAGCTGACAAATTGTTGGAGGATGCGAGAGAGAATGTAGGAGCACCATATTCTCAGCACAGACAAAGGAGGTCACCTGAGAGGTACACTGGATACATGGCCGTTGTTGGGGAATGTGTTGAGACTCAGCCATCTTCCTTTGAGGAAGCAATGTAACAGCCGATTTGGGTTGATGCTATGGTGGAGGATTATGACTCCATAGTTCGAAACAGTGTTTGGGACGTGGTTCCAAGACCGGAGAACAAGTTAGTTGTGAGTTCCATTGGCTTTACAAGGTAAAGCAAGCTACTGATGGTAGTGTGGAAAAGCACAAGGCAAGATTTGTTTCCCGTGGCTTTTCACAGGTCGAGGGGATAGACTATGATGAGACTTTTGCTCGTGTCACAAGGTACTCATCTATCAGATCGATGTTGGCACTATCAGCACAGATGGGTTGGAAGGTCCATCAGATGGACGTGAAGACTGCATTCCTCAATGGCAAGATTGAGGAAGAGGTGTACATAGAGCAATCTGAAGGTTTTGAGACCTTCAATCGTGAGTCGCATGTGTGTTGACTCAAGAGATATTTGTACGGGCTGAAGTAAGCACCTCGTGCTTGGTACACCAGGATCGACAACTACTTCACCGGGTTGGGCTTCACAAAGCGTGAAGCGAATGCAAATCTATACCACATCATTGTGAAAGGTAAGTCGTTGATCATTGTTCTTTATGTTGATGATCTCATATTAGTAGGTGATGATCAGTTGATCATGTCTTGCAAGGAGGACCTTGCAAGAGAATTCGAGATGAAATACATGGGTCTCATGCACTGCTTCCTTGGCATGGAAGTGTGGCAGAAGGATGGGGAAGTGTTTGTGTCTCAGGGAAAGTATCCCAATAAGATACTATGGAGATTCCACATGGAGAAGTGCAAACCCATGCAGACTCCTCTAGCAGGTAACTAGAGGAAGGAGGATGCTACTTCAAAAGAAGTAGTAGAGGCTACTATGTACAGACATCTTGTGGGTTCACTGATGTACTTAGTGAACACACGACCAGATTTGTGCTATGCGGTGAACCAAATGAGTCAAGCAATGGTTTAGCCTACCAATATGTTTTGGAAGGCGGAAAAGCATGTTTTCAGATACCTCAGAGGCACATATCAATATGGATTATGGTACAGATGGACAGAGGGAGTGAAGCTACAAGACTTCACTGATGCATATTGGGCAGGAAGTCCATCAGATCAGAAGAGCACATCAGGTGGAATTTTCCACCTTGAGTCAGTGGAAGTTTCTTTGTACAGTAGGAAATAGAGGTCGGTTGCCTCAGCACGGCAAAGGCCAAATACATTGTTGCAAGTCAGGCAGCATGTGAGGCCATCTAGATGCGGAAAATTTTAGTTGGTTTGTTTGATCATAGGATGGATCCAACTGTGATCTATTTTGATAATTAGAGTTGTATCAAACTCTCTGAGAATCTAGTATTTCATGACAAGTCCAAGCACATCGACATTCGGTATCATCATCTCAGAGACTGTGTAGCGAGGAGGATCATATTGTTGCAGTATATTTCGACCGAGGAGCAAGATGCTAACATTTTGACTAACGCATTGCCAAATTGTAAATTCAAGTTCCATAGAGGCAAAATCGGGGTGGAAAATAATCCCTTTATTGTTGACAGGGAGTGTTGAAATGTGGCAACAAGAATATTCGAATTTCAATTTGTCCTTGAATTAAAATTGAGAATTAAAATTCGAATTTAGTCTCACCAGCTACTTGAAAAATAATTAATTAATTCATCTTGGATTAATTAGTTGGATAAATTCAAGCTAGAAGCCTTTGTGAAGTCATGCAACAGTTATCCCTTAAATTAAGGAGATAAGGATGAGTTATAATTGAGTTGTAATTAGTTAGCTCAGTTAACTGAGTTATGTTCGATTAAATTAGTTCCGAAAAGTTTGAGGAACTAATTGTGAGTTCAGTCATTTAATGCATGCATGCATCAAACTAGTGTACTTCAAATAAATGAAGATTCTCTCATAAATAACTCATACATGTCTATTCAGAGAAAGACCCAGTTGAGATTAAAGACAAGGACAGTGTACTATCAGTTGCAAGAATTTTCCTATAAGGAAACCTCTTGCATGCAGAAGGAATCCATTCCTTGAGATTTGCATAGTTCTACAAGGTGTAAGATTAGTTGAATGATCAGTGTCACACTTGGTGATAGCTGGATCACCCAGGGGAAACTATGCAAGGAAATAGGAGGCTTAGAGGGTAGAGGAGAAGTAACATGAGCAATCTATTTTGTCTGTGAACATCAGTGAGGGATTGTGCTAAGAGCTGGCTAGCTGTGAGAGCTAAGGCTTTGTGTAATCTTGATATATTTCCACTTGTATGATAATACAAATAGCGAGGTTTTTAGCTGAGGCTTTCCATAGAGTATTCTTCTATGTTTCATGTGTATTGATTCTTCTTCTCTATTATATGTGTTCCGCTTGATCTTGCTCAAATCTATTAAGCTTCTACAAGTTTGATTGTAGAAGTAGATTAGGTATTTTGTTTTAGTTATATTGCATAATTAGGTTAATCTACAGTCAGAATTTCTACAATTCCAAGCGTGTGTCTACCATTGAAACATTGACCTTACCTAGAAACAAGAAGGAGATTCAAGCTTTTCTAGGCAAGATTAATTTTTAAGGAGATTCATCCCAAATTATGCTGAGATTGTAAAAGATATAATTGACATGCTCTGAAAATATCATGAAGTTAAATGGACAGTCTCTTCCAGGCATGCATTTGAACAGATCAAGAAAGCTGTCTCTGAAGCTCCCACCTTGGCTAGCCCTGATTACACTAAAACATTCAGTATCTTTTCCTTTGCCTCAGAAACAACCCTTGATGTTGTTCTACTACAAAAGAATGAAGATTCCCATGACCAACTGATGAGCCCCAAAAATGGGTAACTTATTGGGCTCATTTTGTCTATTATTCTCAATTAATCCACCATTCTTCATAGTTTATGCATATTTTTGAGTATATTTATGTTAATTGAATGAATGAGAATAGTCACTTGACCATGAAGTCTAATACGTGCTTATTGCAAACTTTTGGACATCTTTTGGACCAAGGTCAAGCATTTATGAGCTAGTTGATAGCAAAATACGAGGGAACAAGGTTGAGGATTTGTAGGAAGGGTGTCTCCTGCACTAAATGGCCCTTTCCTCGAGTTATCCACCATCATCTAGGAGTTCAACAACCCACCGAAGATGATCCCCAAGGGCAGCTAAGCAGCTTTAGTGAAGTGGCTGATTACTTGAAGTTTTGAGCAACCAAGCCCCTTGAGTTGAGGAGGGCTATTGGAGGTCCTCGTAGTGCATAAGTAGGAAGGCTTCCAGCCTTCGTATTTTAGCTTTTGAACAGTTGTATCTTCTCACTTTAGTGCTGCTCTGCCTTTCAGCTCATTTTCGAGCTTTTGTTGTAAACACTTTTGTGACATGGTTATTTTTTTAGTAATGGAGATCAGTTTCACTTTGCATCAGCTCTAAGTTTCTTTTAGGAGGCTGTAGCTCTTGGGGTTGGGCCCAACCCAAGTGCCAGTACCTCCTCTTGTGTACTTTTATATGTTTTTGCTGCATTCCTAGAATAATTTCTGCTACTTAGATTAACATCTTGCTTTGTTACTTAGGTTGTTTTGATGATTGAAATAGTTTTTCATGCTTCAGGTTGATTTGACAGTTTGAATACAAAAAAGATCTTCAAAAAAAGCCATCAAGCAACCCTTGATCTCACCTCTCCCTCCTTGGGACCATGAGCTGAGACCAAGGAATACTTGCTGCCACAAAAACATTGTTCTTGCTTCTTCATGCAATTGCTAGTGTTAGATTCTTAGTTGCAAAAGTTGATACCAGTTGTGCTTGCATATTTAGATCTATTCTTTCTTGGTTTTCATAGTTGTCTTACATGATTTTCTGCCAATAAACTTATGTCCATCATGATTTCTGGTTTCTAGGTCAGATTAGGTCACAGTAGATAGATCTCTGATTCTTTTAGTCTTTCTTTGATTAGTTTTGAGAAATTGTGTGCAGATCACCTATAATCCATCCCTGCCTATCCTTCCTTCCTCACACAACCTACTCCAACCCCAAATTCCGGATTCCTTCCCTTCATTCACCACACTTTGCCAGTTTGACCTAATTTCTTCATTTTTGTGCAACATTGCTCCCTCCATCCTTGAACAAATCCAACCATCTTCATCACTTCCTAGCCTCATTTACCAAGTCCTAGACCTCTCCACAGCCTCATCCAACCTCCATTTCCACTTTCCCACCATTTTTCCTCCATCAACCCTCAAAAATCCTCTTTCGGATCTTCCTATAGAACATCCTGTAGAAACCCTGCAGACTTCCTGTAGAAGATCACGTGAGCAATTTCTCGAGATCTGATCATTGTGAAACTCTCTGGAAGGGTGCTAGGGATCCCTTAGGCCCTCTTCTCACCTTCCCAACCTCCTGCAAGTGCCCACTCCACTTCCTTTCGCCAATAAACCCCTGCACAATTAAACATAGTTAAAGCACATGCATAATAATTCTGCCAACTTACTCAAAAATACAAAAAGATGTTTTTTCCAGGTTTTACTTCAGAAGTAGCTTAGTCACATGCATTTTACCTTTCTAGGAGTCAATGGCATCCATTTCCACCGCTCTCATATCTTTTCTTGCACCAGTAAGGCTAGTTGGTAAAAACTAGGGTTTGCTAGGGTTTGTGTTTCCTTTCAGCTTCTTTCTGCAAATAGATTAGCCTCCTTTGAGTTAGCTTTCGTCCATCATAGTTAAAATATTCTTCTAAGAGCTCATAGAAGTTGGCTTAAGCTCCTAGCGGACTTGTGCGAGCTGATCAAGTGACAGCCTGCGACAAGAGCTAGTACTTGTGCATACAACACCATCGCTTCCAAGTTTGTTACGAACTACCGGGTTGATAAAAGTAAAGAAGGGAGTCCCAGGAGTTGCAACGTCATTGCTGCAATACTAGAGCCCACCACCAACCCATAGCCTTTTTCAGTAAGGTTATGAGAGATGCCGAGCTTAAGTATGACATAATTGAGAAGTAAGCCTATGCCCTTATTCAAGCTCTGAAATCATTCAGGATGTATGTCCTATATTATCCTATTACTACTTAAGTTCCTAGTAGTGCTGTGAAAACGATTTAACCCAACCAGACACTAACGGGAAGAGAGGTAGATGGATCACTCAAATACTGGAGTTTGATCTAACTATCAAAACTACAAAGCTAGTAAAAGGCCAAGGATTAGCTAAGCTTCTAGTTGAATCCAACTGTAAAGTGCTTGGAATCAATTCTGTTTTAGAGATACAAGGGAAGAATCCACAAGAGCCTTCTCAAACTTCAGATAAGAAGAATACACAAGAACCTTTTGTCCTTACAAAAGGGGAGAATCCACAAGAGCCTTCCCTTCATCCTGAAGGAAAGAATCCACAAGAACCTTCCCTTCATCCTGAAGAAAAGAATCCACAAGAACCTTTACCTTTAGATTAGATCCCCCCTTTATACATTGATGACAAATTTTTGTTGTGAGATTGGTACCAAGTCATTGTAAATTTCTTGATCCATTTTGAATGTCCAGCATCATTCTCGAAAAGCCAATGTAAAACTCTCAAACTAAAAGCAGTCAAGTACTATATCATAAATGCAAATTTGTATTGGAAAGACCCACTAAATATTTTGTTATTATGTTTAACAGTCGGAAACTGAAGTAATCATTGACTAGTTTCATACAAGATTTTGTGGAGGACATTATGCTTGGAGAGCAAAAACATATAAGATATTAAGGGGAGGATTTTATTGGCCAACGTTGTTCTTACAAGTAGGAGCAAAGGTCAAAGGTTGTGTTCCTTGTCAAATGTTTGTTGGTAAGAAAAAATTAGCAGCTCTGCCACTAGTTCCATCAATAGTCTCAAAACATTTTAGCCAATGGGGATTAGATTTTGTTGGAGAGATTCATCCCACTTCAAGTAATTAGCATAGATGGATCCTCACTACAACAGACTACTTCACTAAATGGGTGGAAGCAATTCTAGTGAGAAATGCTACTGATTCAGTAGTAATCAAATTTATTGAAGTGAACATCTTATCTAGATTTGGTTGCCCAACTCAAATTGTCATTAATAATGCAACAATGTTTTCTAGTGTTAAAATGATTGATTTTTTCTAGAAATATCAGATTTTGTTACATCATTCTACTCCATATTACCCACAAGGTAATGGCCTTGCAGAATATTCAAATAAAATTCTGGTAAAGGTAATCAAAAAGACTCTAGCAGATCATAAAAAGAGTTGGAACTCTCATTTAAAGTATGCAGTATGGGCAAACAGAATTACTCCAAAGAGATCTACTGGAAAATCTCATTTCCAATTAGTTTATGGGAAAGATGCAATATTCCCTACTAATTTGGCCTTCCCTGTTTTAAAATTCCTGCAGGATTCAACAGATGAACCTGATGATTTTTCAAGGAGAATAAATCAGATTATTGAACTAAATGAAAATAGAGATGAAGTTCAATACAAATTGAAAAAGTACCAGAGTAAGATGAAGAGCCTGTTTGACAGAAGAGCCAGGGAAAGGGATTTCAAGGAAAGTGATCTAGTTCTAAGATGGGATTCCAGGAGAGAAGAAAAGGGAGAACATGGCAAGTTTGATAACCTGTGGTTTGGACCTTTAGAAATTGCTGAAGTAAAGGGAAACAAAACTTTTGTGCTACAAAATCTTGAGGGGTTATATTCCACTTATCCTGTAAATGGAAGGTTTCTCAAACATTACATTCAGTACTGAGAAGTTGAAGTAGATTTCATTACTTCCATTGTAAAAACTTCAGTTTCTTTTACTTTGCAAGCTGTCAGTGTGATTTTTTATGGCAAAAGACTCCATAGCCCAAGGAGAAGGCACATGGATCTGCAAGTTCTTTGCATTCTTGTTATCGGGAAAACTAGTGTTTATTCAGAGCTACTAGTCCCACTAAGATGGGTAGCTATCTTAGAAACAAACAAACTAAAGTCACTTGTGTTTTCCTTTACGAGAGATAGATAAGAAAGAAGCAAAGAGTACCAACCTCAGTCTTTCGCTTGGCTCCTTGCTTGTTTCCTTTCCCCTTTGACAGAATCCCGCCACTCTTTCCTTACTTGTCTCGCTTCAAAGAGCACCTGTAGAGTCAAAGCAACATAATACCATCAAAGCATAGAGATCTATCACCATAAACAATATAGGATCAGATGTATATTAACCATACAAATGCATATATCAATACAAGATTCAGAGATATACAAGAATATGGAGGAAAACTCAAATAGCTTTATTGATAGAAGTAGTAGAAGAGAGGATTAAAACCCATTGGTTTGACCCAGCGCCATCCTCCCAGCATGAAAGCCCTCTTCACCTCATACAAAGAAAGATCACCCAACAATGTCTTCAAAGAGAAACCAACAACACTTCCTTGCAAATTACAAAATTCCAGCCTTTGGATCTCTGGGATGAGGGATCCATATATAGATGTTTGCAGGGGGGTGAGTCAGCTTCTGGGATTTTGATTAGTGTCATCTCTATGATAGTTCTTGGTTCCACTTGGAGATTTCATGATCTCTTACTCATCCTTGGGTGAATTCAGAGAGGCAAGTGTCAAATGAGCATCTTCTAGAAGATTCTCAGGGTCTCCACCTAGCAAACTGATTGTGCCATTTGTCTACTCTCACTCATCACACCCTAAAGAAGGGCTTTCCAGTATGCATCACACTTTTTGCATGGGGCAGGTGAGATGCATTGCACCCTTAGCACTGGGCCGTTTGTATGGTCCTACTTTGACCAGTTCTAAGTAGTTTTTCATGGAGAACTTCTGGGAGATGATGTAATCAGCTGACCTTGCTCCTTTAGGGTATGAAACAACACTTTTAGGGACTTAGAAGCCCTTGGTTTATGGACATATGTGATTGGGGTTGCAGTGCCCAAATATGTCTATAATAGTTGCCCCCTAAAGCATGAGGTCATAAATCTTTTTGATGTCAAGTGAAATGCTTTATCATGAGGATCCGAGGTTTTTCGAACTGGAAGGTGACCTGTAATAAGATACAATACAATACATTATCTTCATAATATTTTCATGATCTAGATGAGGCGGGAATTCCCATGCTTAGCTTTATAAATTCACTTTCATGTACATAGGACAGACAACCATCTATGTAGCAGATCGATGATTCTGGTAGAGCCATCATCCTTTGGTTTGGATGATTATCTATGCAACAATGACGTACATTTGATGTCTTTATTTTCCTGAATATATCGCAGCCCAGATGGATGAAACTAGATCCGGGGTCTTCAAAACTCGTTCAATCTTCGCCCGAAGCACAAGTCGGTCCATGTGAAAAGATGCTCTGATGTCGAACATGGAAAGACATCACCTAATTACCAACCAATGATGTACGCTGTTAACAGGCGTGAGAGGAATCACCGATGATGATGATGACCCTCAAGGTACTGCAGTACAATTCACGTGGTGTGGATACATGATTCGATGTTGAACACCACGCAAAATCTTTCGGTCGAAGGCCATTAATGTAAACTTGTCGCCGGAAGTGAGAAACTTGCCATTGAGGCATGCAAGCTTCAAAGTACTAAAAGGGGTGTTCCTAGGTCGACTTCTTGGATAATGAGCTGAAGTCGACAAGAAGTGACCCGTCGTAGGAGGGAATTAATGAATCCCAAATCTACGACACGGAACGGAGCAAATGATTTTGTGGAGGTGAAAACGATCTGATGATACAAGGTTCTCGGTGGCAGTCATGAAAGAATGAAGTGTGAAGGTATTGCAGTGGATGAGACACAAGTTGGGTAGGTGAATTTTGTGAGCGACTTCTCTTGAACATATCGGCGACACTGAAATGGATTGGCAGCATTAACCCAAAAAATGGATGATACGGTGGACCAATGGTGATATGACCGGTGAACGGAATAACCCAACCTAACTCAATCATGGTGATGGAGTGAAAGTGTCATGTTCAAGAGCGACCTGCTACCAATAAAGTTTCTTCAGGTTTTCTTCCCAATTTTCCCCAGTCATTTCTGACCAGTGCCTCTTTATTTTTGTCAAGCTTGAGGAGGATAACATATGCTTGTTCTATAATTTGCCCTTCGGGCAAACCCGTCACTATATTTTAATGAGCCTAGCGACAGTGAGACTTTCTCTTGTTTGAATGGACAAGTTTGTCGCTATTGTTTTAACGAGTTTAACGATAAGGATAACTCGGTTATTTTCAATTTTAGAGAGTCTGAAAAGAGACGGAAAGGAAACTACAATATTCCTTTTTCGTAATATAATCCCTTAAGTTCGAAAAAGTATAAAACAATGCGAAAGGGATGAATTTTCGATAGTTTTAATGAGAAGAACAAGACAAATGCTCGATCTTTTTATGTAATAATCCCTCAGGTCCAAAAAGATTAAAATCTAGAGGAGGGATGGCACTTCCAATCACTTTAACGAGCTGGAGAGGCCAATTTCTCAACAATATTTTCATATTTTACGAGTCAGATGAAAAGAGCTTAAAGGAGACTTGTTTTTTGAGGAACGAGTGATGTTTTCAAATAGCAGCTAGTTCCAAGTAATGTTTGGAACTTTTCAATCACGACAGTGTAAAGAAGGTGGCTAATAGGATCACTCGTCGCAGTTGTTCCTCAAAAGGGGTAAAAAATCAAATGGAGGTGTATGATCGACTAAAAAAGAGTGAAGGTGATGGTAAGAACACGACCAAGGCTCAAAAGCTGATAATGATGCGATCACAATGGTTATTTACCAGAGGTGGGTTCATTTTTTTAACGAGCTTAAACGCTGGTGGAACATATACTCATTTCTAGGTTTATTTTTTAACGAGCTTGAACTTCGCGTAAAACTGCTCATGCCAGTCGTATAATAAGGATGTCTCATCGATAGGTTCATTTTTTTGGCAGCTTGCCCCATTCAAAATTTTGCTCCAAATCCTTTCATTATGTAAGCTAGGAATGACCAATCCTACGAGTTTAAAGGGTTAAGAACCTACAAACTAAGAAAATAAATGGTCGCTTTTCACTTTCATGCAAAAAGGTTTGCATGCCCCCAGGTATAGCGAAGTAGAGTTTCCAGGTTACCCTTCAATTTGTAGACAAAACACTTGTTCTGTTGGGAAAGGCATACCCAGGTTACCCTTCAATTTGCAAACAAAACACTTGCTTTGTCGGGAAAGGCATACCTTCTGACGGAGGTATCTTATTCTAGTCTAATCCCATTTTCCTAAACGGACAGGTGTGTCAGACTAGTCATATATCCTACGCGGAAACCTACCTATACCTGAATTTTTCTTGCCAAAGTAGACCATGGTGCATGCCCCCTGGGTTTCAGTCACAACCACCAAATCACTCGTGCTCATCAGGTGGACGGACTAGAGATTGATGAGACATTCCTTACACAAAAAGACCCGTTAGGGATGGCATTTGACTATTAGCTATGTGTGTGTTATCACAAAATCAGGCACTGAAGGCTGCCAATCAGCAAGACTCTGTGTAACTGTTTCAAACCAAGCTTTAGACTAAGGTTTAGCCTCCTTAGTCAGAGAGGGCTCTCTCACAGATTATGAATATGGACTAATGACAAGGAAAGATGGCTAACTCTTTAAAAAACACATGAAAATAAGTTGGCTGGACAAATATAAAATTGTTTCCCATTGGGCTTATGGAGTCTCACACATCTCAGCAAACAAAAACACTATATTTTCATGGAAATCAAGGCTCTTTACATCAGATGTTCAAACATACTTTACATAAAACACAACTTGCAAAGCATACTGGAAGTCAGAGCATGAAACATGAATTCTGAGTGATTATGCTGTAACAAGACTGTAAAAGAACACTAAGAGAATAAACCACCATACATTTGAACAATAAGATCTATTGAGAATCTTGAGAAGAAACAACAGCTGTTTGTATTACTGAAATCTGCTTTTTTACATAAACCAAAATAGACTTGTTCTTTATCAAAATCTCCAACCCCTATTACATCCAAGTCTGATCTATATATAGGGATACATTCTTAACCACCTTGAGCTTCCTCCTCCAGCATGAGGGGAGCTCGAAGACTGCTATTAACTACTCCTATCTACTGTTTAACTAATTCATTAAATGCATTAAGTGCTGAGCTGTAATTGCAAAGAGTCCTAACTAAACTAAAACTCTGATTTTATTCTCCTCGTAGCATGATTCTTTCTTGATCCTTGACACCTGGCTTTCTTTCCGTTCAGCTGAGATGGCATGAGATGGCATGAGATGGGCAATTAATGTCCCATGCTGGCTTTGAATATCGAAGGCTTTGATCTGTTCTGTATTGGCTGAAAATATCCCTAAATTTTCGGTTCTGGTCCCCCATCACCGAGTATGCAGCAGTGGATACTTTAAGTCCTTAATAACCCAAGAAAATAGGGCAACACCATGCTCCTGATATGCTGGACACCTTTTTTATGTGTGAAGACAACACCTTTCGAAAAGATTTGCTGACTTGTCAATCATAATTGATTAGCTCAACTGAAACATGCAGCTACAGCAGTTTCGTAGCGCGCTACGAAACTGCTGTGAAATTTCAAAAACACAGCTTCAACCAAAAATCTGACTGTCTTCAAGTAACAAGGAAGAAGAAATGTATGCCAATCATTGGCAATGAAAACAAAACCCTCCCCATAAGGTCCACTAAAGTGTTCACTGCCTGAAAGATTAAGAATCCTTGGAGTTTCAATAGCTGCCTGACATAAGAGGCTAAAACAAAGTTCATTGTCTTGGGTTTTTATCCCTGAACAAGAGATAACTGCCTCAGAAGGTTTATGATCTTCTGTTTCAACACCATCATCTGTTAAAATGCCACATTCCGCTGCAATTGCTTTAGCTGTGTTAATATTGTCACCAATGACCATCCTCACTGTAATACCTGCCATATCATGCTGTGGAGATGCTTTCTCAGATATGACTTCCATTAATTCACTCAGTTCCATGCCGAAGTCAATCAAAGAAACAACAGTACATCTGTTGCAGAAGAAATCAAGCTTTGTCATGCGAATGTTCATCTGAGTGTCTGTTCCATCATAGTGAGGAGAATTGGGCTACGAGTTACAATTATCTGTTTTGGCTGCTCCTCAACAGGCAATGAATGTACCAATGCAGCTACTTCTTCAGTTGTCTTCCATTTAGCCAGTTGACCAAGACGCTTCTGTCCTGCCCACACACTAGTATGGATAACCTTTAAAAATAGTTACCCTGTCCTCGGGTTGAATATGAAAATTGCTCCATTGATAGGCTTCGTTGTAAGATTTCCTTCAAAAGTTTTATGGATTGTGACACGATACACATTTATATCATCCACAAACCATATAATTTGGTTGCTGAAAATCTCTCCATAGTTTTGAGATGACAAATACGGTTCTGTTGGCTCCGAAGAATAAAGTTGCAGGCCCTTTCTTATGCGCTCCCTTAACACATACAAGGCAGGATTTGACTTCATTATTTTATTCATAGCTTGGGCCAAAAGAGGCTTTGAACCAGGAAACCAATTACCAAATGCAGAATGTAAATTGTAAGCAAGATCGATTGCAATCATAACACCAGTGGGTGATGTATAAATTGACATATTATCTGTTGTATAGTCTAAGAATTTGGCTCTCGTATACCGTTCACGGTCATGAGAATCATAGTCTTCCCACCGAAGTTGCACATCAATCCAATATTTATTACTTGCCTTCTGATCAAAAACATCCTTAGACTCTGCCACAAGGCTGGGCTTGCATTCTCCAGAAGACCGAAGGAATTGTCAATCAAAACATGCCACTACGCTCCCTGCCAATCATTCTGCGCACTAAAATTAGCACCATTTCCATTTCCTTGAGGATCCAATCCATCAAGATACCGACTATGTGGATGCATATAGATCAACCAAATGGGCAACCCTATCTCCTCCAGCGCCATTTGTATTATCACTTATGTCGGTGCCATACAAACGACCTGGAATTGCGGTTCCTATTGAAAAGTGCATTATGTCCACTTCATGACCACCGCAACTTTTGCTTGTACAACTGTCAACCGTCTCTTTGCAAGCACCCATATTATGACATGTTGCATTACCGCCACCTTGGAACATGAGTGATACAGAAGGGCAGCTCATTTCCATTCCTTACACATAACGATATTCCCCCGGTAATTTTAGCAGAAAATGTTGGCCGAATGCTCTTCCTTTCCTGGAATGTCTTGCTAAAAATCTTGATCTTGGAAGTACTTTCTCGAACTGCATATTCTCCATCTGAGGCCCAAACAAATTCGAGTGCAGATCCAAAGGATCTATTCCTCCATGCCAGTGCCGTATAAATTATGTATTCACCATCACCACATACAACAACAAATCTTCCATTTGGATTAATGTTACCAAAGGGGTCTAAATTTTCCCATAAAGACCCTTCAAACAAGAACGGAATTTGGAGGACAACATTCAGTCTGGAGCGGAGTTCTTTGAGAGAGACATTTGATATATCCACATTATCAATAAGTATTTTCCCATCAGAGATTGGAGTAAGGCGAAATATATCATTAAGGACACTAGACCTGTTCTTCCAGCTATTCCAAACTGCTCACATGCATTTATAGTAAATGACACTGCTCGCAGGGCTGGTGGCAAAAATGGCATATATCTCAACATAACTTGGTTGAACTCAATGAGTCAGTTGAACTCAATGAGTCTTTCCATTGGCCAGTTTGGATCAACACAGGAATGCCCCTCCAGTTTTTTCGGAAAAATATCCATGTACTGTTGTACTCTCTCAACTAAAATCATTTCCTTCTTTACCTTCAGATATTTCAGTTGCACATTGAACTAACAGCTGTTTGGAAGAGCTCCCTGTATGAACATTATCTTGCCGGTGACCAGTTGATGCGTATGCTTCTTGTGAGATTCTCACTAGATGCTGATTTCTTGAGGGTAACAGAACTCTGTTCAATAGGCATGCTAGGATTTTGACCTCTACTGAAAACTCGAACAAATCCCCAATTTCGTAGCACGCTACGAAACCACCTAAACATGTAGCGCTGCGAAACTGCTAAAAAGGATTCATGCGCTGCGGAAACACTTTGTCCTTAAGCTAGTCTGAAAAATTTTGGCAACAGAATTTTCAGTGATAACAGTGGCTCCACTTGGGATAGTGTGCCCTTGTGGTACACTAAGAACCTGCAGTTCCAGTGTCTTATAAAATTTATTTGACAAACAGAAATTTGCTTGACCAGCATGACTGTAGGAGAAAGAAAGCTATTTCTACTGAAAGATGCTCAGTTGACCTTGAGCTTATTTTGCATTTACCTCTACCTACCTACCCTAACAATTTCAACTTCTTTCTGCTCAATCAATATGAAATTTCCAATGTAGCCAATCCTCTGTTTTATCTGATATTTGATTTCTTTGACTGCATTGGAGTTCAGAGCCAATCTGATAGTGTGATGACCGCTGCCACTGAAATTGTCTCTGATCTTTATAGGAAAACTGAAACACTGAAGAGTAAAACTCTTCCATGTAATCAGCTATAGGATCCCAGAATATATGATCAGCTTGATGATTCTTGTAACTTTCAGGTTGTGCAAACTGATCTTCAACAACAATATACAGCTCCTTAAACGTGAAAGAGAAAGGAAGTGGCACTCTCTCCTTGTGTTCTGCAGAGAAAGGAAGCGGCACTCTCTCTCTCTCCTTGTGTTCTGTCATAGAAAGCTTCTGAAAATAATGATCATGATTATGAAGACTGTATGCCTGAATTTGTTCTTCCAAACCTTTAATGTCTTTCTCAATGTCCTCGGCAACTTCATCCAAAAATCTCATCTTATCCTCTGCCTTGCAGTCAAAGGATTTTAGATACGAGGACAAGGACAAAGAAAAATTTTCATTTGTTTCTCCTTTACTATGATCATTATTCCATTGTTTGAAACCTTCAACTGAAGGAGAGTTTAACACCACCTCTGACCTATCTATCCATTCCTCCAAAAACATAAGCCAAAAGTCTTGAAATGACTTAATGGATTTGACAGGAAAGCTTTCAACCCATTGTTTGCATTTCCCTTTAAGTGAATCATAGAATAACCTTATGCAAACATCCTCATGTTTAACTCTAAGAAGCTCAGCAAAATGACAGAAATCTGAGATATGCTTCAGAGTTAAACTCAAATCTTCTCCATTAAATTTGGGACCATTCCTTAGAAAATATGCATCCTTGGGAAAATGATTTGGGAAACCATGAATTCCTGAAAAATCTATGCATGCATACCTTGAAGTAAGAATGGTAGCATCTGGGTCCTTCATAACTCCAGTGGAATCACCATGAACCTATGAATTTCGAATTCTTCAACAATGGAGTCGCCAAGGTAGATTTGCAGCCTCAAACCTTCTGAGCTCCTGCTACCTTCAGAAGTTCAGCTTCATAATTTCGGGAATGATTAATCTTCAGACTCCCGGCAGACGCACCAAAATGTTATCACAAAATCAGGCACTGAAGGCTGCCAATCAGCAAGACTCTGTGTAACTGTTTCAAACCAAGCTTTAGACTAAGGTTTAGCCTCCTTAGTCAGAGAGGGCTCTCTCACAGATTATGAATATGGACTAATGACAAGGAAAGATGGCTAACTCTTTAAAAAACACATGAAAATAAGCTGGCTGGACAAATATAAAATTGTTTCCCATTGGGCTTATGGAGTCTCACACATCTCAGCAAACAAAAACACTATCTTTTCATGGAAATCAAGGCTCTTTACATCAGATGTTCAAACATACTTTACATAAAACACAGCTTGCAAAGCATACTGGAAGTCAGAGCATGAAACATGAATTTTGAGTGATTATGTTGTAACAAGACTGTAAAAGAACACTAAGAGAATAAACCACCATACATTTGAACAATAAGATCTATTGAGAATCTTGAGAAGAAACAACAGTTGTTTGTATTACTGAAATCTGCTTTTTTACATAAACCAAAATAGACTTGTTCTTTATCAAAATCTCCAACCCCTATTACATCCAAGTCTGATCTATATATAGGGATACATTCTTAACCACCTTGAGCTTCCTCCTCCAGCATGAGGGGAGCTCGAAGACTGCTATTAACTACTCCTATCTACTGTTTAACTAATTCATTAAATGCATTAAGTGCTGAGCTGTAATTACAAAGAGTCCTAACTAAACTAAAACTCTGATTTTATTCTCCTCGTAGCATGATTCTTTCTTGATCCTTGACACCTGGCTTTCTTTTCGTTCAGCTGAGATGGCATGAGATGGGCAATTAATGTCCCATGCTGGCTTTGAATATCGAAGGCTTTGATCTGTTCTGTATTGGCTGAAAATATCCCTAAATTTTCGGTTCTGGTCCCCCATCACCGAGTATGCAGCAGTGGATACTTTAAGTCCTTAATAACCCAAGAAAATAGGGCAACACCATGCTCCTGATATGCTGGACACCTTTTTTATGTGTGAAGACAGCACCTTTCGAAAAGATTTGCTGACTTGTCAATCATAATTGATTAGCTCAACTGAAACATGCAGCTACAGCAGTTTCGTAGCGCGCTACGAAACTGCTGTGAAATTTCAAAAACACAGCTTCAACCCAAAATCTGACTGTCTTCAAGTAACAAGGAAGAAGAAATGTATGCCAATCATTGGCAATGAAAACAAAACCCTCCCCATAAGGTCCACTAAAGTGTTCACTGCCTGAAAGATGAAGAATCCTTGGAGTTTCAATAGCTACCTGACATAAGAGGCTAAAACAAAGTTCATTGTCTTGGGTTTTTATCCCTGAACAAGAGATAACTGCCTCAGAAGGTTTATGATCTTCTGTTTCAACACCATCATCTGTTAAAATGCCACATTCCGCTGCAATTGCTTTAGCTGTGTTAATATTGTCACCAATGACCATCCTCACTGTAATACCTGCCATATCATGCTGTGGAGATGCTTTCTCAGATATGACTTCCATTAATTCACTCAGTTCCATGCCGAAGTCAATCAAAGAAACAACAGTACATCTGTTGCAGAAGAAATCAAGCTTTGTCATGCGAATGTTCATCTGAGTGTCTGTTCCATCATAGTGAGGAGAATTGGGCTACGAGTTACAATTATCTGTTTTGGCTGCTCCTCAACAGGCAATGAACGTACCAATGCAGCTACTTCTTCAGCTGTCTTCCATTTAGCCAGTTGACCAAGACGCTTCTGTCCTGCCCACACACTAGTATGGATAACCTTTAAAAATAGTTACCATGTCCTCGGGTTGAATATGAAAATTGCTCCATTGATAGGCTTCGTTGTAAGATTTCCTTCAAAAGTTTTATGGATTGTGACACGATACACATTTATATCATCCACAAACCATATAATTTGGTTGCTAAAAATCTCTCCATAGTTTTGAGATGACAAATACGGTTCTGTTGGCTCCGAAGAATAAAGTTGCAGGCCCTTTCTTATGCGCTCCCTTAACACATACAAGGCAGGATTTGACTTCATTATTTTATTCATAGCTTGGGCCAAAAGAGGCTTTGAACCAGGAAACCAATTACCAAATGCAGAATGTAAATTGTAAGCAAGATCGATTGCAATCATAACACCAGTGGGTGATGTATAAATTGACATATTATCTGTTGTATAGTCTAAGAATTTGGCTCTCGTATACCGTTCACGGTCATGAGAATCATAGTCTTCCCACCGAAGTTGCACATCAATCCAATATTTATTACTTGCCTTCTGATCAAAAACATCCTTAGACTCTGCCACAAGGCTGGGCTTGCATTCTCCAGAAGACCGAAGGAATTGTCAATCAAAACATGCCACTACGCTCCCTGCCAATCATTCTGCGCACTAAAATTAGCACCATTTCCATTTCCTTGAGGATCCAATCCATCAAGATACCGACTATGTGGATGCATATAGATCAACCAAATGGGCAACCCTATCTCCTCCAGCGCCATTTGTATTATCACTTATGTTGGTGCCATACAAACGACCTGGAATTGCGGTTCCTATTGAAAAGTGCATTATGTCCACTTCATGACCACCGCAACTTTTGCTTGTACAACTGTCAACCGTCTCTTTGCAAGCACCCATATTATGACATGTTGCATTACCGCCACCTTGGAACATGAGTGATACAGAAGGGCAGCTCATTTCCATTCCTTACACATAACGATATTCCCCCGGTACTTTTAGCAGAAAATGTTGGCCGAATGCTCTTCCTTTCCTGGAATGTCTTGCTAAAAATCTTGATCTTGGAAGTACTTTCTCGAACTGCATATTCTCCATCTGAGGCCCAAACAAATTCGAGTGCAGATCCAAAGGATCTATTCCTCCATGCCAGTGCCGTATAAATTATGTATTCACCATCACCACATACAACAACAAATCTTCCATTTGGATTAATGTTACCAAAGGGGTCTAAATTTTCCCATAAAGACCCTTCAAACAAGAACGGAATTTGGAGGACAACAGTCAGTCTGGAGCGGAGTTCTTTGAGAGAGACATTTGATATATCCACATTATCAATAAGTATTTTCCCATCAGAGATTGGAGTAAGGCGAAATATATCATTAAGGACACTAGACCTGTTCTTCCAGCTATTCCAAACTGCTCACATGCATTTATAGTAAATGACACTGCTCGCAGGGCTGGTGGCAAAAATGGCATATATCTCAACATAACTTGGTTGAACTCAATGAGTCAGTTGAACTCAATGAGTCTTTCCATTGGCCAGTTTGGATCAACACAGGAATGCCCCTCCAGTTTTTTCGGAAAAATATCCATGTACTGTTGTACTCTCTCAACTAAAATCATTTCCTTCTTTACCTTCAGATATTTCAGTTGCACATTGAACTAACAGCTGTTTGGAAGAGCTCCCTGTATGAACATTATCTTTCCGGTGACCAGTTGTTGCGTATGCTTCTTGTGAGATTCTCACTAGATGCTGATTTCTTGAGGGTAACAGAACTTTGTTCAATAGGCATGCTAGGATTTTGACCTCTACTGAAAACTCGAACAAATCCCCAATTTCGTAGCACGCTACGAAATCACTAAAACATGTAGCGCTGCGAAACTGCTAAAGGATTGTTGCGCTGCGAAAACACTTTGTCCTTAAGCTAGTCTGAAAAATTTTGGCAACAGAATTTTCAGTGATAACAGTGGCTCCACTTGGGATAGTGTGCCCTTGTGGTACACTAAGAACCTGCAGTTCCAGTGCCTTATAAAATTTATTTGACAAACAGAAATTTGCTTGACCAGCATGACTGTAGGAGAAAGAAAGCTATTTCTACTGAAAGATGCTCAGTTGACCTTGAGCTTATTTTGCATTTACCTCTACCTACCTACCCTAACAATTTCAACTTCTTTCTGCTCAATCAATATGAAATTTCCAATGTAGCCAATCCTCTGTTTTATCTGATATTTGATTTCTTTGACTGCATTGGAGTTCAGAGCCAATCTGATAGTGTGATGACCGCTGCCACTGAAATTGTCTCTGATCTTTATAGGAAAAATGAAACACTGAAGAGTAAAACTCTTCCATGTAATCAGCTATAGGATCCCAGAATATATGATCAGCTTGATGATTCTTGTAACTTTCAGGTTGTGCAAACTGATCTTCAACAACAATATACAGCTCCTTAAACGTGAAAGAGAAAGGAAGTGGCACTCTCTCCTTGTGTTCTGCAGAGAAAGGAAGCGGCACTCTCTCTCTCTCCTTGTGTTCTGTCATAGAAAGCTTCTGAAAATAATGATCATGATTATGAAGACTGTATGCCTGAATTTGTTCTTCCAAACCTTTAATGTCTTTCTCAATGTCCTCGGCAACTTCATCCAAAAATCTCATCTTATCCTCTGCCTTGCAGTCAAAGGATTTTAGATACGAGGACAAGGACAAAGAAAAATTTTCATTTGTTTCTCCTTTACTATGATCATTATTCCATTGTTTGAAACCTTCAACTGAAGGAGAGTTTACCACCACCTCTGACCTATCTATCCATTCCTCCAAAAACATAAGCCAAAAGTCTTGAAATGACTTAATGGATTTGACAGGAAAGCTTTCAACCCATTGTTTGCATTTCCCTTGAAGTGAATCATAGAATAACCTTATGCAAACATCCTCATGTTTAACTCTAAGAAGCTCAGCAAAATGACAGAAATCTGAGATATGCTTCAGAGTTAAACTCAAATCTTCTCCATTAAATTTGGGACCATTCCTTAGAAAATATGCATCCTTGGGAAAATGATTTGGGAAACCATGAATTCCTGAAAAATCTATGCATGCATACCTTGAAGTAAGAATGGTAGCATCTAGGTCCTTCATAACTCCAATGGAATCACCATGAACCTATGAATTTCGAATTCTTCAACAATGGAGTCGCCAAGGTAGATTTGCAGCCTCAAACCTTCTGAGCTCCTGCTACCTTCAGAAGTTCAGCTTCATAATTTCGGGAATGATTAATCTTCAGACTCCCGGCAGACGCACCAAAATGTTATCACAAAATCAGGCACTGAAGGCTGCCAATCAGCAAGACTCTGTGTAACTGTTTCAAACCAAGCTTTAGACTAAGGTTTAGCCTCCTTAGTCAGAGAGGGCTCTCTCACAGATTATGAATATGGACTAATGACAAGGAAAGATGGCTAACTCTTTAAAAAACACATGAAAATAAGCTGGCTGGACAAATATAAAATTGTTTCCCATTGGGCTTATGGAGTCTCACACATCTCAGCAAACAAAAACACTATCTTTTCATGGAAATCAAGGCTCTTTACATCAGATGTTCAAACATACTTTACATAAAACACAGCTTGCAAAGCATACTAGAAGTCAGAGCATGAAACATGAATTCTGAGTGATTATGCTGTAACAAGACTGTAAAAGAACACTAAGAGAATAAACCACCATACATTTGAACAATAAGATCTATTGAGAATCTTGAGAAGAAACAACAGCTGTTTGTATTACTGAAATCTGCTTTTTTACATAAACCAAAATAGACTTGTTCTTTATCAAAATCTCCAACCCCTATTACATCCAAGTCTGATCTATATATAGGGATACATTCTTAACCACCTTGAGCTTCCTCCTCCAGCATGAGGGGAGCTCGAAGACTGCTATTAACTACTCCTATCTATTGTTTAACTAATTCATTAAATGCATTAAGTGCTGAACTGTAATTACAAAGAGTCCTAACTAAACTAAAACTCTGATTTTATTCTCCTCGTAGCATGATTCTTTCTTGATCCTTGACACCTGGCTTTCTTTTCGTTTAGCTGAGATGGCATGAGATGGCATGAGATGGGCAATTAATGTCCCATGCTGGCTTTGAATATCGAAGGCTTTGATCTGTTCTGTATTGGCTGAAAATATCCTTAAATTTTCGGTTCTGGTCCCCCATCACCGAGTATGCAGCAGGGGTCCCCTTTGCAGATGACACATGGAGATTTAGGTTTTGATGGTGCAATGTGCGGATTTTCGGTAGACGATGTACGGTTGCCCCTTTTTGCCGTTGGCTCCTTCTTCTTCTTCTCCTTCCCTTTGTTCTTCTTCTCAGTTACTTGGTTTTTAGTTTTACTAGCTTCAGCAAGCGAAGAGGAAGAGGGAGAGGGAGAAACAAATGAAGTAGAAGGTTGGGGGGTAACTCTAGTATCATCTAGTTGCTAATTTGATTGATCAAGAATCACAGTGCTTTGAACGACAGAGGTCGAGAAAAGCCATACTGGCAGGCCAATTGTCAGTTCTGGAAGGGACAATGTGGCCATATGAGGTGCACCAATATCTCCCCAAGAGGAGAAAGGACTAGGATTTCCCCCAAGGGGAAATCCTTGATTGGTGGACTCCATTTTCTCAACCTAAGATCAACGAGGGAACAGTGACGTTATTCCGATTAAAATAAATTTTAGACGTTTTGACACAACTTGCTTTTTCAATTTTTAAGAGTCGAGAAAAAGCTAAAGATGACTCTAGTCGCCTTCGACTTTTAATGAGCCTGAAGTGACAAGTGCTCAGATGGACCTTTTCTTTTAAGGAATCTGAAAAGGAACGAAAGAGACTACTCTGGAAATCTAGACAGAGGGATTACCAAACCAATAGCAAAACTGCAGAATACTTTTTACAGTATGGTAGTCAATCTTCCCGAATGCTGTGTTCAGTGCATTGCGATCGATAGGGTGACAGACACGGCTTCCTAAGGATAAAGGATATAGACTATTATGGTCTCCCAATATATACTCTACAGTACGTGGGAGCACAAGTTCGTACTAGCACTTGTCGTCTCAAAGAGGAGGAATCACCCAACCTACGATGAAAGCGATAGTTACCAGGCTTTATGATGTCGGAATACGTCTCGAGCCTAGACTTCTAGATGTTGTGCGTTAGGTTCCAAAGCGTTTTTATGTTCATTGAATTTATTTTACAGTTAATCTTTCTTAAGAAGTTTTCCTTTAAGGTTCACTGCATGATGTAGATATACAACTCCTAAATATGCAATCTAAGATGATAAACAGTCGTTTACTCTTCTTTTTGCAATGAAAATCCTAGCTACGAAGGAAAGAGAAGCGAAATCCTTTCAACATAGAGCAGAGAGCACACACTAGATGCACTATCTTAAATCAAAATCAACAAGCAGTCTAAATGCAAATGCACATGCATGTATTTGTTTTTCGCTTTCTTAATGTGTGAATGACAAAAAGAATGCTAAATACAAATCTGAATGATCTCTTCTTTCAAAGCGACAGTACTAACGATTCTCTTTCAAAAAACGAAAGGAAGACAAAACGACACTTTGCGATTTTGAATTGAAAACTGCTTTCAACACTTGAAATACTATTAATTTAGATCAAATACAAGAGTAATAGTGTAATCGACTATCAAAAAGAGAAGGATTCTTTTCTTTGATTGAAAACGACACTTGCGACACTTTCAAATCAAAAGACGACAGTTCGATTATGCTAGTATTTTGTAAAGGAGAACTGTAAATGGTGAAAAATACATAAAAAAATTCACAATTCTTTGTACAAGGGAGGCTGAATAATTCAAAGGAAGGGGGTTTCAATTGTGGTCTACTAATCATAGACAGCAAAACTCCTGAATAAAGCTGAAGACAGTGAAGAAAAAACCAAAATCTAGAGGCAAAAACAGTCTTACCTGATCATCGCACCTGTAACATAGGGAAACAGGGATGCATCCCACCTACTGCACATTGGATGTGTGATGCATCCAGTCTGCCAAAAGGAGATAGTACGATGGTCCAGGGACGAGACTTTAACTTGGTTTTTGGTCACAGTTTGCATCTTAGTTCAGGGATTTAGGCTGAGCTAATGATAGTCAATAAATACAAAGTATAGGGGCTGATCTAATGAGGTTACTTGAGCTACCTCTAGGGCACTTAGGATGTTTTCAAGTCAGTTGTTCAATTCATAAACAAACCAGGAGATTGGTTGAAGCAGCGTAAATCTACTTTGCACTTGCATAGCAAATGCAGTTCGAAGGTTAGCTGGCTTAACTTCAGGCCCTATCTATAGTTTATGAATCAAACAAATAGAGACAAGCAATCAAACTATTCGCTCCCTAGCGGAGTCGCCATTTTGTTATCGGGAAAACTAGTGTCTATTCAGAGCTACTAGTCCCACTAAGACAGGTAGCTATCTTAGACACAAACAAACTAAAGTCACTTGTGTTTTCCTTTACGAGAGATAGATGCGAAAGAAGCAGAGAATACCAACCTCAGTATTTTGCTTGGCTCCTTGATTGTTTCCTTTCCCCTTTAACAGAATCCCGCCACTCCTTCCTTACTTGTCCCGCTTCAAAGAGCACCTGTAGAGTCAAAGCAGCATAATACCATCAAAAAATAGAGATCTATCACCATAAACAATATAGGATCAGATGTATATTAACCATACAAATGCATATATCAATACAAGATTCAGAGATATACAAGAATATGGAGGAAAACTCAAATAACTTTATTGATAGAAGTAGTAGGAGAGAGGATTACAACCCATTGGTCTAACCCAGTGCCATCCTCCTAGCATGAAAGCCCTCTTCACCTCATACAAAGCAAGATCACCCAACAATGTCTTCAAAGAGAAACCACCAGCACTTCCTTGCAAATTACAAAATTCCAGCCTTTGGATCTCTAGGATGAGGGATCCATATATAGATGTTTGAAGGGGGGTGAGTCAGCTTCTGGGATTTTTATTAGTGTCACCTCTCTGATAGTTCTTGGTTCCACTTGGAGATTTCATGATCTCTTACTCATCCTTGGGCGAATTCATAGAGGCAAGTGTCAAATGAGTAGCTTCTAGAAGATTCTCAGGGTCTCCACCTAGCAAACTATTTGTGCCATTTGTCTGCTCTCGCTCATCGCACCCTACAGAAGGGCTTTCCAGTATGCATCACACTTTTTGCATGGGACAGGTGAGATGCATCACAACCTTAGCACTGGGCAGTCTGTATGGTCCTGCTTTGACCAGTTTTGAGTAGTTTTTCATGGAGAACTTTTGGGAGATGATGTAATCAGCTGACCATGCTCCTTTAGGGTATGAAACAACACTTTTAGGGACTTAGAAGCCCTTGGTTTATGGACATATGTGATTGGGGTTGCAGTGCCCAAATATGTTTATAACAATTCTACAGGAAAAAGCAGTCCCCAGTTGGAGCCAATGTTGTAGCATATTTTGGTTTTGATAAGTTAGAATAAATTAGTCCAAAAAATGAAAATATTTTTCAAAAAATCTTAAGCTAAGATATGGACAAAAACAATACTGAATAAAAATGTTAGGAAATATTTTGATAAATATGTCCATATCAAACAAAATGTTAGAATAGATGCCCTAAAAAAGGAAGGCAAAAATAAAATTTTAGGTTAGAGAGAAAAGAAAAAAGCAATAAACTTTGTAAGTGTGCAAGTCCAAGTGCCACTACTTTTTACTTTATTATACTAAATAATGGTTGTGTGCAGCTTGTCATAAATGCCACAACCCATGATAGTCAAATAGTTTAATCTTGACTAGTTCATGCTTTAAATTTCATGTCTATAGTTAGAGAATAAAGGTCTAGCCAAACTATTTAATCTTGGCATATCAGTAGTTAGGTAGAGAATAATAAGGAGCTCATCAGTCTAATCTGAGCCCTTGGATGTTATAAGGTTAGAATTAGATAGTTTTCTTTTCAAAAGAAAAAGGAAATAAAGGGTTTGCTAGCTTAAATGCACCAAATTAAGTGAAGAGAGAAGGTTAGGGTAAGTAAAGGGTAGGTAGAAGAAAAGTTGCAGAAGTATAAATTTGATTGAAGCATAAAGCACGTTTATCATGCTTGATCATGTGTTTCAGTGTGTAGGAGCAGTTATGAAAGTGAAAAGATGTTCACTAGCTAATTTGATTAACTTCCCCTCATTCATTTCATTCCCCACTACATACTAATTTCCTCATTATCCCATCATTTCTTGTGAATATACCCTTTTCCCTTCATTTTCACCTTTGCCCCTTAGTTTCACACATTTTCCTAGCAAATTACCCTTTAAAGGTCATTCCCCTACCCAAAAACCCATTTTCCCTAGTGTGAAACCCATTTCCTGGAGAAAAATCACTTTCCCCTTGTAATTTCCCTATTTAACCCATAAAAACCCCTTTTCCTAAGCTTTTATTCCCCCCTCCACTTCATTTAACTTTAACTCCACAAATTCACTTTTTCCCAACTAAACCCTTTTAACCCACCACCTTTGGTAGGGTTAAATAAACCCTGTCGTGGTTAACCCTGGTCCCACTCCATAAACACGCATATGTTTAATCATCGCTTTATTATTAAATAATTACAAATCCTTTGTAATTATTCCCCAGGCCCTGCTAATCTCCACGCCTGTTCCCTTTGTGCAACTCCACTGTGTGACAACCCTCTGATCATCCGCTCCCAGATCTAACAACCCACGGCCATATCGCACACTCCCAATCTTCGAGCTTTAAAGGCCTGAGAGCACAGGAGATTCGTGGTTTTGCTCAGACCTCTTGTGGTTACATGGCAATCCCACATTAACTCGCATTCCCTCAGAGAAAAACCACCTCACGGACAAGAGCAGTGCGATGAGCAATAATACTGCCCTCCCCATGTAGGTCGAAACCATCATTGTTCACTTATCGATTTCCACGCCAAATTTTAAAAAGTTAATCGTTTCCCATTTAAATGCCAAAGACCCTCATTTTTTCTCTTTTCGCCCATTTACACAATGAAACCCTCCTAACCCTTCCTACACCATCCTGAGCCTCTACAACACATTTTGACCTCTGATTACCGTACAAACACTACCAGGACTCCATCCACAGACCTCTTAGCTCAAATAAAATCATTATCACCTCCTTGTTAGCTTGTGTTTTTCTTAACAATTGTTTATTTTTGCAAGCGATCGTATAAAACCTATTTGTTCCAAATTCTCTAAGGAAATGAATTCAAAAGTATTTATTCAGAAGAAAAAGACAATTATCACAGAGCAGAAAGAAGTCATTTCGACAGTAACTGTTAAAACAGAGGAGGTAGATAAATCATACAGTTAAAAGACAAACAGATGAAATATACACAAAGATGATCAATATCCAAACTACCAAATGCTGAGACATGTAAAAAACTAAATAATTTATTGTTGAAATACACAGTAAAAAATTGAAATGTACACTAAAAGAAAAACCACAATAAAGTTTGTTGACGGATCAACAAGGTCAAAGAATATATGATGAAAGTGTATGATATGAAAGGTCATAAGTAAATATGACATCCAGCATGAATACCAAATAACCAAGCAGCTTAAAGGGAAAAAGATCAAAGTCTAAAGCACAACAGAACCTAAATAACAAGGACAGCAAGCAGCAGTTCAATAGTTGTCTCTATTTCCTTGCAGGAAGATATTTCCTATTCCTAGAATAAATCCTAAAACAATTTAGGATATTTTCTTAGACCTACTGTTGTATAAATAACACTTTTCATGAGTTATTATGGGTTCACCATTGAACCAGGTTGACCATTGAAGAAGGGTTGCACTCTTGAAGAAAGGTTTCACCTTGATGAAGCATTTATAAACATTTGATGTACTTAGATTTTCTAGACCCTTAATACAAAGCAAAGGACTCTGAATTCATTTTTACACAGTTTGTGTTTCCTGTAAGTTTTTCCAATATTACACATTATGTTTTTCTTCATATTCTTATGTCTTACAGAGATACCTAGGTAGGAATAATTGTGTTTCAATCTATTCCTATAAGCTTCTAAAGTGATAATCTATAAAGAGAATGGATTAATGGACTGTCTATTTAATTAATTCCCTCTGAATCAGTAAATCATCAGCGTCTTGTTGTAAGAATAAGCATATTCGCTTGAGCCTTCTGAACATTGGTCAGTGGTTTTCATACTTATGATTATTTAATTTTTTTTGTCTGAAAATTGTGATAATCATATTATTTTTTGTTTTTTCTCACCACTATTCAAGTTATTTCACTGTGTGAAGTTTTATAGTAGCCCTATGGGATTAATATTATTCAAAAGGTTAGGCATTATAGTGTTATCTGTTTCATTCATTGGTCCCACAAATTAAAACAAAAACCACAAAACAATTATCTTAGATGATCTAGCTTGATAGTTGACCATTATCAACTCAAAGGTACAAAACGAGGCTCTCAGGAAGATCGGGGTTGATCCATCCAAATTCGCATGCACACAGTGCCTTTGGGAGTGACTAAGGAATCATAGTCACATGCATAACATCCTCAAGGGAGTGATCGATGGTTTGAGTCAGCTCTGCTTTACAATCACCTGCTCATAGTACCTGAGGGAGAAACTAGAAGTTAAATTCGCTCGCTCATAGTGCCTCAAAGAGCGACCGAGAAGTCACAATGGCTCACATAATTTCTTGATGAGGGCGACCAGGGTTCTAATCTAGGGTTTGACAATTGACTGCAGTTGACCACATATGTCTGGAGGCTGGAAGGTTTCTCTCTACTGTACAGTAATTATGGAATTCTATCTCTGATTTGTATTACGTAAATATTTGTTGAAAGATAATATACCGGGCTCATTGTACTCTTTTTTGAAACATTTTATGACAATCTAATAAGAAGAAGATTTGAAAGGGTTTTCCCCCTTGTGGGGTTTTACCCTGGTCTTTGACCAATCTGGCGTCTCTTGTGGTTGTGTTATTGTTTCCTTTGTCATTACATATATTGTTCTATCTTCAGTTACTGATTATGATTGGAAACATTGTTAATAATTGGATGCATTTCTATATGAAGAATTGAATTGGGCTAAAGTAATTGAAACAACATAAAACAATCTAAAAAATTAACACAATCAACCTCCTAGTGCGCTGGTAATCCTGGAATTTCCTCAAGGAAAGAGTCCTCAATCTGTTTTAAAATCAAATGTTCTTCCATATTGTTGTTACTATATCAAGATTCACTTGTGATGTGGATGGGAAACATCTTCCACCCTTTCCAGCCACAATGCTTTAGTTGTAGCACGGTTGCTAGTGTGACTGATACCAGTTTGAACTTCCCCTGCAATGTTCTCTTCTTCCTATTGTCACTGAGGCATTTAATCGACTTGTTGTGGGATTTGAAATTGATCGTGTGGACTTACAACTAGTCCATCCCTATTAGAAAGTCGTAGGAAGCTTAGGGAAATAGGTTTAAATTCACTATGGTGGGCATGCTGCTTACAGAAATTGGACCTAACTAGGCCACAAACTCCACATGTTTCTTGGTTTCAATGTCCAACTAGACCATCCAAGATTTATTTTACATTGTTTTTGATAAGGTGGACTTTTCATAAACTTGGGGGATTATATAGCTAAAATTTTAACGTAGATTAGTTAAAACCAAAATAAGTTGGGTGTTGATCGTACCTTCCATCTCAATAATTGATGTCTAATGGTCCACCAGTCTATTGCCCATTGTTGCATAGATGTGTGGCATACTTAGGGACACATCATTCACTATTTCAACCTCTTACACTACATACAAAATTGGAAGGTTCCTTTATATCTATGGGAAATCCTTTTGTAAGTGGTCTTCCCCACATTCCCAACACTCAATGGGTTTTCTCCTAGATTTATTATTTTCCTCTCTTATAGACTTAGGTAACTGGTCTTTATCAACATTGGTAGTTTTTTGTTGAAAATCACCCTTTATGGTAGTGGAAAATTTCATGCTTCCTCTCCATATCTAGTATCTTACATATTTCTTTCATTTCCCTTAAGAATTGGGTTTTCCTTTTTCCCTCCAATCAATTCTGAATTCTAAATTGTTCCTTGATTTTTCATAGAGTGCTTCATCTTCTTAATGGACTACTCCAATGTCCTTGGTTCAGTGAACTTGATTCTATCCTTAAATGTTTGAGGTATCCCACTGATATATCGTTTAATCTTTTCCTTCCCCTTTTTGATGTAAGGAACATATTTTAACAACTCTGTTAGGTCCCTATAATATTAGTGATCCCCCCATTACTATTGTCATTGTATCCCTTATTGTTATTATTGTGCCCCTATTATCCTCATATTGTTATTATTGTGCCCCATAAAATCCCTCTACTGTTAAGTTTATGCCTTTAGATTATTATTGTTAGGTCGGTTTGGTTATATTGTGACCCCGTAGACTCCTATATATAGAAAGGAACATTTGAATCATATAAGAATTGTTCATTTGTGTAATGTAAAGGAGGTTTCCCCCTCGAAGAGCCTTATTTCTAAGGCATTCATCTATCTTTTCCATCTTTTTGTGAGTTGGTTTCATAACATTTGGTATTAAAGCTGTGGATTCTAAGGTTTCGCTGCCCCAAACAGACCATCATGGAATTTTCACTATAACGTTTTCACTACAAAGTTTCAGAAGCTACAAAAAAAACCCATTTTGAGAAGAAATTGGTATGAACCTTGCATCCAAATTTCAAATCTTTTCACGCTATTATTTCAGAGATATGATCTGAGGAAGTTAGGGTTTTTTCAAGCTCCAGAATTTCCTCTAAAACAGGTCATCAAGGAACTTTCGCTATAACTCTTTCACTATGAAGTTTCAAAAGCTAAAAACAAAACCCATTTGAGATGAAATCGGTCTAAACCTCAGCTCTGAATTTCAGATCCTTTCTCGCTATATTTTTGGATATATAATCTGAGGAAGTTAAGGTTTTTATAGACCTATGAATTACATTCCAAATAGGTCACCTTGGGAAAATCATCATAACTTTCGCTCTGAGCATCAAATTGAATTTTCGTAAGAAGTTACAGAAAGACGACAGATTATTGTTTTCTTTGTATCAGTTTTAGGTACTAAGGTTGAAACAGTGACACGTGACATGTCGTACAAGTTTGCTTCGCTGAACTAGTCTATAATCGGGTTATTGTGGGAGATTTGGCATAACTCTTCCTTGGAGAATCCAATTTTGATCAGATTGGTGGCATTGGAAAGAGGACGTAGAGGGCTACTGTAAGTCATAATTTTAGAACTAGGAGATCCAAAATTATAGAGGTACATCTGATTCAATATCGAGCTCCTACAAGTGAAAAAAGGTGTGTATTTTTTAAATTTTTGCATAATCTTAGTTTGAAAAATTAGTTTGAAGGAATTCAAAGGGCATAGTGAAGCATTATTATTGATAATTGATGCCCCAAAGAAAGAAAATGGAAACACCTAGTAAGAATTCTGAAAGCTCTATCATGACTCATGAAGAAGAGGAAGAAATGCAACATGATATATCAATATTACGAAACCAAGTGCAACAAATTTCACTCGCACAAAAGGTAACAAAAAGTAAGATGGATGGTTTAAAGAAAGACGTAGAAGCTAAGAAGGATTGTTTAAAGAAAGGCATATAAACTAAGATGAATGACTTGGAAGTTAATATGGATGGCATGGAAGCTAATATGGATGGCATGGACACTAAGATGGATGCTAAGATGAATGGCATGGACAATGAGACGGAAGAATTGAAGATAAGTTTGAATAAGTTGCTACAAGAAATGGTCACTAATGGTGAAAGGGTAGTAAAGGAAACTCATGATGAGAACAAAATAAATGTTAATCATGATTTCATAGACTCTAATATTGGATTGAAGACCCACCATGTTCCAAAAATCGATATGAGGAAGTTTGATGGCAAGGATCCCGGAACATGGATACTACAGATGGAGTAATTTTTCGATCTCCATAATGTGCAAAACACACAAAAGGTACGTATTGCAACTTTATATTTGGAACCAAATCAATTTGTATGGTATCGATGGCTTTGCTCTTGTAAACAAATTGTCACTTTGGCAATTTTTACAGAAGAAATGATAGCACATTATGAGGATACGAAAAGCAACACCTTTTTCAGCCAATTGATAAATCTTAAACAAAAGGGTTCAATGATACAACACATTGAGAACTTCCAAAAATTGAACATAAGGGTAAAATATATTCCAGAGGAGCATAGGATTGATGTGTTCATAGGGACTTTAAAGGATAATATCCAACATGAGGTTTGCCTTTGGGAACCTAATTCATTGGATAAGGCATTCAGGTTAGCAAGAAAAATGGAAAGCAAAATTATGGCAAAGAGAAAGCCTACCACACACAACAATAAACATGGAAGTGTTGTTTCCCCTAGCCTTCCACAACCTACAAGGTTGACACCACAAAAATTAGAAGAAAAAAGAGCAAAAGGGCTTTGTTATAGTTGTGATAGTAAATACACTAAAGGTGCTGAGAAGAAATTATTCTACATAAATTGTGAAGAGGAGGAAGAAAAGGAACAAGAAATGTCAAAAGAAGAGGATATACTCTAGGAACAAACCCTAGATAAAGAAGAAATGAATATGACCATATCTTGTAATGCTTTGGCTAGAATTACCACTCCTTAAACTATCAAGATAGAAGGACATATCAATGAGAAAAAGGTAATAGTGTTGATTGATTCGGGAAGTACCCATAATTTTATTCATTGTAAGATAGAAAAGGAATTGAATTGTTTCCTATATCCAACACCAGAGTGTCAAGTGATGGTTGCAAGTGGAGGAACCATAAATTGCTCTAGAAAGTGCCATAATATCAAGTTATCCATGGGAGAATATGTATTGAATAGCCCAATGCTTTCCATTCAAATGGGTGGTGCTAATGTTGTACTAGGAGTCCAATGGCTACAATCCTTGGGTACAGTAGCTTTCAATTTTCAAGAACTTTTCATGAAATTTTCTACGGAAGGATGGGAAGTTGAATTAAGGGTTATTGCGGGGAAACTGGGAAAGATAATCAGCTCTAACGGTATGAAAAATCTTCTAAAGAAGGAACAACGAGGTGTAATTGCACAATTATGTTCGCTAGAGGTTCCCACATCGAAATCATCTATTTCTCCAGATCTCCAAAAAGTCTTGGACAATCATTCCAAGGTATTTGAGACTCCTAAAGGTCTCCCACCTATTCGTGATCATGATCATACTATTCATTTGATTCTAGGAAATGTTCCTCCAAACATCAAGCCATACAGATATCCCTATGTTATAGACATTTTTGTGCCTTACAGCATGAAGCATGAAATGTCAATAATCTGAGGGATCCAAAGTCCCTAAACATGTTGTTCCTACCCCTAGAGGAACAAGGTCAGCAAACCACAGCACTTCAGATCAGTTTTCCACTGAAAAACACTCAAAAACAGGTCAATTCTGGATCATGTCAACTGCTCCACTGAGCATCTGCGCTGAATGTCAACTGCTCCATGGTGTACCTGCGCTGAATGTCAACTTCAACAAAGGCTACCTGCACTGAGCGAGTTTGGACATGTGGAGGAATCTTTCCTCAATGTGTCAGTGCCCAGGAAGCTTCCAAAATGACACTTGGATCAAAAGATTCACCTAAGTGATGAGTAAGAGGTTCTAAAACTCCAAGTGGAAGGTAGAATCTCCAAGTGGACTCAAGAACTGAAGAACAACTGGGGTTGAAGAGGACACCAGTCACACATCAAGCTGACTCATCTTCACTCCAAAACTCTATATAAGGATCTCATCCCATGGGATCTGGAGGCCGGAATTTTGTGCAAAGAATTGCTGTTGGTTTACAGTTGAGATTATTGGGTGATTGCTTGAAGGAGGTGAAGAGGAGATTTCTTGCCGTTGGGAAGGTGATGCTGGATTGGGCCTCTTATGGTTGTATCACCACCTGAACCTTACTTTCTTCCATTAATAAAGCATTTGAGGTTCTTCTATTCGCATGTGTTTCAATGATGTATTGTTTTACTTGCGTATTTGATTTATGCTAATCCTTGAATCAATTATGAATGCATGCTTCTTGTAGTTTCCCTTTCTCGTCTTGTTTGCAGGATCTTGTGTAGCTGGGCCCGTGAGAAGACAAGGAGCTGGGAGCAAGCAGCAAAGAGAGAAGATTGGATCGACCATTCGCGAAAGACATCGGTGAGTGGATCTCTTCCTTTCCTCTTTTGCATGTCATAAAGAAGTAATCTTAGATAGCTTTGCTTTGACTGTTGCTAAGGAACTATCACCCTTAGAGTGGGATAGGGTCATTCCGTGTTGGATACTTTTCCCTACAACAGACTGGCGACTCCGCTGGGGATCGTATCTTGTTGGTAGCTTGTGTTTCTTGCTATTCATTTCCTAAACAAAGGGAGTACCGAATCGAACTGCATTTGAGTCCTTCGAATGCAAAGTAGAGGGCAGCTACTCTAGCTCAGTTCTGGGCATGTTTATGATTTGAAGAGCTGATCCACAAGGACTCTTAATAGCTCTTTGTGATAGTGTTCATCTTCCTTTAATCATCCTCTAGTGTATACTTGATTGATAGCCTCTGATTTGGCCTAAAACAGTTGATTTTTGAGCAATCTGTGACCTGGAACCTAAGAGAAACGAGAGTTTTCTCTTCAGCGCCACTGCAGTGAAGGCTCTCTGCGTTTCAACGCAGGTCCCGAAGGGCCTACCTGCGTTGAATGTCAAACTGACAGTGCAGAGCCTGCGCTGAACCAGTTTTGCATTGTGCAACTGGGGTTCCCTGCCTTCTGTTGCCCAGTTTTCAGTATTGTTTTTGCAGCCTGTATACCCATCTGAAACTACCTTTCTTTGCCATCATTCCGCCTCGGTTGTATGAAGAAACTGTGATTGTTCTTGTTGTATTTCTTACTTCATTTACAGTTTCCCATAACGAAAGTGAACTAGTCTTGCTGTGGCCTCTTAGATCTAGACCTGTGATAAAGTGTCGTTTTGATTCTAAGAGTTAGTTTATTTGTTGTTCATAGCTGATTGAGCATTTTCTTTCGTCATATGGTTCGAATTTCAGTATTTCTAGTGTTGAAACGAGTGAATCTTAAGGTGTTCTTTTGATTATTGGACAAAAGCTTGTTTGCTTTCACTTGAAATTGAATTCGAAATTATACAACAGCTTTCTTTTTGTAATACATCAACATTAAGAAAGAGGAAAAGAAATACTTGCATTGTGCATGTGCATTTTGACAGTTTGCATGTCGATTTAGGAAAAGTGCATCAGTGTGTGCTCTATGATCTGTGTGAAAAGTTGATGTCTTTCTTTTCCCTCAGTAGTTAAGATTTTCATAAGTTGAAAGAATTGAAAAAAGCTTGCTTATCATTCTTAGACTGCATTTAGGAGTTGTATCATACATCACGTGGTGATCCATAAAGGCAAAATGCTAAGCAAGATCAACCTAAAATGAATTGAATTTACATAACAACGCTTTGAAACATAACGAAACACAGTAGAGGTCTAGGTAGAGACGTGTTCCGGCGTCGTTAAACGTAGTGACTGTCGATCTCTACGAAGGTGGGTGATTCCTCCTGAGGGACGATAGCACTAATACGGACTTGTGCTCCCACGTACCGTCGCGTATATATTGGGAGACCCCTATAGGAATAAAGCCTTTATCCATAGGAAACCGTGTCGGCCGCCCTACTGATCGCAATGCAGTGAACACAGCATTCACGAAGATTGACCACTCGTACCGTAAAACGTATTCTGTGGTTTTGCGAAAGGTTTGGCACACCCTCTGCCTAGAACTCCAGAGTAGTTTCTTTTGGCCTTTTTCAAACTCTATAACTGAAAAAGTCCATCCGAGCATTTGTCACTTCGGGCTCGTTAATACATCGAAGGAGACTAGAGTCATCTTTAGCTTTTTCTCGACTCTTAAAAAGTGAAAAAGCAAGTTTTGTCTAAAGCGTCGTCATATAAAATTCATTTTAAATGGAACATAATCACCTCTTATTCCTGCGTTGGTCTTTAGGTTGAGAACATGGAACACACCAACCAAGGGATTCCACATGATGGAAATCCTAGCCCTTTCTCCTCTTGGGGAGAAGTTGGTGCACCCCATATGGCCACGTTGTCGCTTCCAGGGCTGACAATTGGCCTGCCAGTTTGGCTATTCTCAACCAGTGTAGTTCAGAACACCGCGGTTCCTGAACAGTCGAGTCAACAGTTAGACCAGTCTAGAGCTGCCCTCCAGCCTTCCACTTCTTATAAATCTTCCTCCGATCCTTCCTCTTCGAAAGGTAGAGCCGGCAAAAGCCAAGCTCCCATGGAGGAGAAGGAAAAGAAGAAGAAGGAGCCTAAGGCGACTAGGGGCAAGCAAAAGACATCTAACAAAAATCCACACACAGCACGGACCGGGCCTAAATCGCCATGTGTCATATGTAGAGGAGACCACTTCCACCGAGATTGTCCCGGTATTCCCCGGATACTAAGGGACTGGTCCCCTCGTTTGCACAATTCGGAAGCATCAACCTCTGACAGCCAGGTTGAATGCTTACCGTCAACCAGCGAAAGTGAAGGTTCTAGACAAAGAGGGGGAGCAAGATCCCCCTGCGAACTGTGTGAAGGCAATCACACCCTCCGCCGTTGTCCCTTTTTAGACGAAGCAAAGAGAGTTTTGGAAGATCGTCCGGTTTCACCGTTACGACTTCCTCCTGGATACCAAAAACTCGCGCCAAGTCCTTCGTTGGTTGAAAATACAGCTGTCCCGCTCAAGTGGTCAGCTGAAGCGTCAGTCACTGAAAATGAACCTACTGAATCCGGACCGGACGAAAGTCCAAAGGTCGAAACGGCAGTTGACCCGGTTCTCCCTTCAGAAGTTTCATCTTCAAATGACACCGTCACTGAAGATTCATCTTCAGCTGACACCCTCACCGAAAAGAATAAGGATGACACCATCCAGATTCTTTTCATCAACACCGATTCTGATGAGCATCAGGGCAATGCGCCCACTCCTTTATCGCAGGAAGGAGCATCGTCAGGATCATATCCGGCCGTATATTCGGTCCCACCACCAAGCAACCTGGTTGTGTCCTTCAATTGGAACCAACTAGGCAGACCCCGGTTACCAGCCAGCATACCATTCAGAATTATAGTCCAAATATACAGAATGGTAATGGTTGGAACTATCATTGATGAAGGGGCATCTGTGAGTATCCTTTCCTCTATTGCTTGGAAAGCACTGGGTTCCCCGGCGCTTTTGCCTGAGATAAGAAATCTCTCGGGTTTTGATAAAGGAACCAGTCGACCATTAGGGATCCTCCCTAATGTGCCTATTACATTGAAAGGGAAGGCTGTCAAAATGAACTTGATGGTCGTCCGAGGACCCTTGGATTATAACCTACTCCTTGGACGAGACTATATATATTGCATGAGAGCAATAGTCTCCTCACTCTTTCGAATAATGTGTTTTCCACACGAAGGAAGAATGGTCAAGCTCGTAGACCAACTTTCATTTCTGGGATCACGCATCGCAAATAGTCGCATACCAACCCTTAATGGTCTTTTCAATCAAAAAAGGTCTCCACCCCCGGTTCTTCTTCCTGATGAGTGCGAGTGATTCGGGAAAATAGGGCTGGAACCCAGGGGGCATGCATCCTGGTCTGCTTTGGGCAGAGAAAACCCTGGGCATAAGGTAGAATTTCCGCGGGAGAATATGACTAGTCCGTACCCCGTCCCCTCCTTCCTCTTCGTAAAAGATAGAGCCGGCAAAGAGCCGAGCTCTCATGAAGAAGAAGGGGTAATTGGGAGTGGGGTTGTTCTGGAAAAAGATTCTTTTGTCAAAGTTATGTGAGAGGGCGGTGGTCATCACTCACCATTGTCTATCTTTAGTAGACATAGCCGAAGAAAGATTTTGTTTGAAAGATTAACAGAACAGTCTTTGGGTAACCTGAAAGAGGTAAGCCTCACACGTTAAAAACAAATGTTTTGACAGATAAGTAGGGGCGACCTTGAAATTGTACTTTATACCTGGGGGCATGCAAACCTCTTGGAATGCAAGCACGGGCGGCTATTGATTTTTTTAGTTTTTTAGGTCCTCCCTTTAAACCTGTAGGTCTAACCCTTTAAACTCGTAGGATTAGTCGATACCCAGCTTGCATAAAGAGAGGATATGGAGCAAAGCGTAGTGAGATGAAGCTCCTTAAAAAATAGCGAGCTCTAGGAGACCTTCCTATCTTATGACTGGTAAAAACGAGCAGTTTTGGCAAAGTTCATGCTCGTTAAAAAATAAACGCGAAAACGAGCAGTTTTGGCAAAGTTCATGCTCGTTAAAAAATAAACGCAAAACCGAGCATTTTTAGCAAGAGTTCATGCTCGTTAAAAAAATAAAGGCACATGTGAGCAAACTTCCCCCAGAGTTCAAGCTCATTCAGAAAAAATGAACCGGTAAATAACCATTTGAGACAGTAAATTCATCAGCCATAAAAGCCTTGGTCGTGTTTGCACCGTCACCTCCACTTGTCATTTGGCCGATCATCCACATCCACTTGATTGTTTACCTATTTTGAGGAACAGCTGCGAAGAGTGATTTCACTTAGCCATCCTTGTGACATTGCCGTGATTGGAAAATTCCAACCTGTACCTGGAATCTGCTGCTACCCCTGTTTATCACTCGTTCCTCAAAATACGAGTCTTCTTTGAGCTCTTTTCACTGACTCGTAAAATATGAAAAGTTTGCCGAGTTTTGGCCTTCCAGCTCGTTAAAAGGACCGGGAGAGCTATCCCTCCTCTAGATTTTAATCTTTTTGGACCTGAGGGATTATTGCACAAAAAGATCGAGCGCTTGTCTAGTTCGGCTCGATAAAGCTATCGAACATTCATCCCTTCTGTTTTGTTTTATACTTTTTCGGACTTAAGGGATTAGATGACGAAAAAGGACCTTTAGAGTTAACTTTATGTACCTTTTTAGACTCTCTAAAAATGAAAAGGACCGAGTTGTCTTTGTCGCTAGACTCGTTAAATATATTAAATAGCGACAAACTTGTCTTTAGACGAGAACGAGTTTCCCTATCGCTAGGCTCGTTAAAATATAGCGATGGGCTTGCCCGAAGGGCAGGTTATAGAACAAGCATATGTTATCCTCCTCAAGCTTGACAAAAATAAAGAGGTACTGGTCAGAAATGACTGGGGAAAAATTGGGAGAACCTCAAAGCTTAATGGTAGCAAGTCGCTCTTGAACATGACACTTTTGCCTCCGTACCACATCGGGTTGGGTTGTTTTCATTCACCGGTCCCTTCACCATGGTCTCGCCATACCATCCACATTTGGGGTAATGCTACCGATCCATCACATCAATGTCGTTATATGTTCAAGAGATGTCATTCAGGAAAAGTCAACCGTGTCCCATCCACTGCCATACATCATCTTTCATCCTTTCATGACCACCACCCTGAATCGTATTTCACAGATCGTTTTCACCTTCATCACAATCATTAGCTCCGTTCCGTGTCACTGATGTGGGATTCATTAAGGCCCTCCTTTGACGGATCGCTTCTTGTCGACATCAGCTCATTATCCAAGAAGTTGATCTAGGAACACCCCCCCAGTACTTTGAAGCTTGCATGCCTCAATGGCAAGTTTCTCACTTCCGGCGACAGGTATACATCAATGACCTTCGACCGGGAGATTTTGCGTGGTGTTCGACGCCAAGTCCTATATTCACACCACGTGAATTGTGCTACAGTACCTTGAGGGTCATCATCATTATCGGTGATTCCTCTCGCGCTTGTTAACAGTTTACATTATTGACTGGTAATCAAGCGATGTCTTTCCATGTTCGACTCCAAGAAATTCTCACATGGATCGACTTGTACTTAGAGTGAAGATCGGACGAGTTTGAAGACCCCAGATCTAGTTTCATCCATCCGGGCTGCGATATATATTCAGAAAATAAAGAACATTAACATATGCAGCAGATGATCATCCTACTAAAAGGATGATAATTTCAGCAGAGGATTATCAGTCTATCATCAGACAATCGTCTGTTCTATGTACAGAAAATGTATTTATAAAGCTGAGCATGGGAAATGCCCGCGTCAGCTAGATCATGAAAGCAGTATGAAAAATAATGTATTGTATTGTATTTTGTTACAGGTCACCTCCCGACGATTGAATGAACTTCGGATCCTCCTGATAAAGCATTTCACCCGATAAACGACCTCATACTTTAGGGGGCAACTGTTATAGACATTTTTGTGCCTTACAGCATGAAGCATGAAATGTCAATAATCTGAGGGATCCAAAGTCCCTAAACATGTTGTTCCTACCCCTAGAGGAACAAGGTCAGCAAACCACAGCACTTCAGATCAGTTCTCCACTGAAAAACACTCAAAAACAGGTCAATTCTGGATCATGTCAACTGCTCCACTGAGCATCTGCGCTGAATGTCAACTGCTCCATGGTGTACCTGCGCTGAATGTCAACTTCAACAAAGGCTACCTGCGCTGAGCGAGTTTGGACATGTGGAGGAATCTTTCCTCAATGTGTCAGTGCCCAGGAAGCTTCCAAAATGACACTTGGATCAAAAGATTCGCCTAAGTGATGAGTAAGAGGTTCTAAAACTCCAAGTGGAAGGTAGAATCTCCAAGTGGACTCAAGAACTGAAGAACAACTGGGGTTGAAGAGGCCACCAGTCACACATCAAGCTGACTCATCTTCACTCCAAAACTCTATATAAGGATCTCATCCCATGGGATCTGGAGGCCGGAAGTTTGTGCAAAGAATTGTTGTTGGTTTACAGTTGAGATTATTGGGTGATTGCTTGAAGGAGGTGAAGAGGAGATTTCTTGCCGTCGGGAAGGTGATGCTGGATTGGGCCTCGTATGGTTGTATCACCACCTGAACCTTACTTTCTTCCATTAATAAAGCATTTGAGGTTCTTCTATTCGCATGTGTTTCAATGATGTATTGTTTTACTTGCGTATTTGATTTATGCTAATCCTTGAATCAATTATGAATGCATGCTTCTTGTAGTTTCCCTTTCTCGTCTTGTTTGCAGGATCTTGTGTAGCTGGGCCCGTGAGAAGACAAGGAGATGGGAGCAAGCAGCAAAGAGAGAAGATTGGATCGACCATTCGCGAAAGACATCAGTGAGTGGATCTCTTCCTTTCCTCTTTTGCATGTCATAAAGAAGTAATCTTAGATAGCTTTGTTTTGATTGTTGCTAAGGAACTATCACCCTTAGAGTGGGATAGGGTCATTCCGTGTTGGATACTTTTCCCTACAACACCCTATGCCCAAAAGAGTGAAATTGAACGTATGGTTGCAGAAATGCTAGAGGCTGGTATAATTCAACCTATTCAAAGTTCTTTCTCTGCTCCAGTAGTATTAGTTCACAAGAAGGATGGATCATGGCGCATGTGTCCAGATTATAGGGAGCTCAACAAGCTCACTATTAAAGATAAATTTCTCATTCCTGTTATTGATGAATTATTGGATGAATTGCATGGATCAATTTATTTCACCAAGTTGGATCTTTGTTCAGGATATCATCAAATCAGAATGAAGACTGAAGACATTCCAAAAACAACATTTAGAACTCACGAGTTCATTATGAATTTTTGGTCATGCCTTTTGGCCTTACTAATGCACCTTCTACATTTCAAGGTTTGATGAATTCCATTTTCAAACCCTTCCTTAGAAAATTTGTGTTAGTATTTTTTGATGATATAATAATCTACAACAAGTCTTGGGAGGATCATGTCCAACATGTTGACATGGTGCTCAAACTATTGGAAGAGAAACAATTATATGCAAAAATCTCTAAATGTTTTTGTGGAGTATAAGAGGTGGAATATCTGGGTCATATTGTATCTCATGAAGGTGTTAAGGTAGACCCTAGCAAAATTAAAACCATTAAGGAATGGCAAAACCCCACATCCATAAAGCATCTACGAGGATTTCTCGGGTTGATAGGGTATTATTGCAAGTTTGTTAAGAATTATGGGAGAATAGCAGCACCTCTAACAACATTATTGAAGAAAGATGCATTTTCATGGACTCCAGAAGCAATAAAGGCCTTTGAACATCTTAAAGAGGCAATGTGCCAAGCACTAGTCTTAGCTACACTAGACTTCACAAAAACCTTTATTGTGGAATGTGATGCCTCAGGAAGTGGAATCAGTGTTGTTTTAATGCAAGAAGAAAGATCCATTGCTTTCGAAAGTCGTCCAATCAAAGGAAAGTATTTACACAAAGCTATTTATGAGAAGGAAATGTTGGCAATACTACATGCACTTAAGAAATGGTGACCCTACCTAATGGGAAGACACTTCAAGGTAAAAATAGATCATGATAGTCTTAAATACTTTTTAGAACAAAGGTTATCTTTAGAAGAGCAGCAAAAATGGGTCACAAAGATGTTGGGTTATGACTTTGAAATCATCTATAAAAAAGGGAAGCAAAATGTTGTGGCAGATGCACTCTCAAGAAAGGATGAGAATGTGGAAGCATTTCTTTGTGTTATTTCTATTATCCAACTTAATTGGATAAACGAAGCAAGGGATGAATGGAAGAATGGCGAGGAAGTGTGGGCACTCATTCAAAAGATACAACAAGATTCTAGTACATCTGATACATTTATCTAGAAAAATGATTCGTTATGGTACAAGGATTGGGTATACCTATGTAAGAATTGCCACCTCAAACAAAAGATTCTTAGGGAATTGCACACCTCTCCCTTAGGAGGGCACTCAGGATTTCTAAAATCCTACCACAGGGTTAAGAAGGATTCGTTTTGGGATGGCGTTAAATCAGATATTCAAAAGTTTGTGGCCGAATGTTTGGTTTGCCAACAAAATAAAGTTTAAACAATTAAGACTCTAGGACTATTACAACCTTTATCCATTCCAAGCCAATGTTGGGAGGAGGTTTCAATGGATTTTATCACAAGTTTACCCAAGTCCGAAGGAAAGAGTGTTATCATGGTGGTAGTGGACAGAGTTACCAAGTATCCACACTTTTGTGCATTATCTCATCTATTTAGAGCGAGTACCTTTTCTATTGCATTTATGGAAACTATTCAAAAGCTACATGGAAACCCAAAGATTATTGTAAGTGACAAAGATCCCATTTTCACTGCAAATTTTATTACAAAATTATTTTCTTGTCTTGGTACTTAGTTAGCTCATATCTCATCTTATCATCCTCAATTTGATGGGAAAACTAAGATAGTAAAGAAATGTTTGGAAGGATATATTTGTTGCTTTGTATCTGATAAACAGACACAATGGGTCAAATGGTTACCTCTGGCTTAATGGTGTAATAACACTTCCTTCCTTACTGCAACAAAAATGACCCCATTTATGGCACTTTATGGATATCATACACCATCCATCACATCATATTTAAGAGAAAATTCTAAGGTTCAAGCAATGGAAGATCACATCGAGAATCAACAACAAGTTCTCCAACTCTTAAAGGATAACCTCACCTTGGCACAGAGTAGAATGAAACAGCAGGCACATCAACATCGCGGCAAAAGAAGTTTTGATGTAGGTGATTGGGTATTCATACGGCTACAGCCATATAGACAAATGTCCCTCAAGCAAGCTAAAAAGGATAACAAATTATCACCAAAGTATTATGGTTCGTACAAAGTGTTGCAAAAGATAGGTACTATGGCATACAAATTGGAGTTTCCTGTAGCTTCTCAAGTGCACCCAGTTTTCCATGTTTCATGCTTAAAGAAGGTTATAGGTGACAAGCTTCCAGTTCAGAAAATATTGTCAGAACTTGATGAGGAAGGAAAAATCACATTGGAACCTGAAGTAGTCAAAGAAACAAGAACTCGACAGCTACGAAATAGATCAATTTCAGAGTATCTCATCAAGTGGAAGAACTTACCCGTTGAAGATTCCACATGGGAGGATGAGAATTTTATACAGAAGCATCCAGAACTACTCAACCGTTGAGGACAACACTTTTTGGCAGGAGAGGGGCATGTTAGGTCCCTATAATATTAGTGATCCCCCCATTACTATTGTCATTCTATCCCTTATTGTTATTATTGTGCCCCTATTGTCCCCATATTGTTATTATTGTGCCCCATAGAATCCATCTATTGTTATGTTTTTGCATTTATATTATTATTGTTAGGTCAGCTTCGTTATATTGTGACCCCGTAGACTCCTATATATAGAAAGGAGGTTTTGTCATTTGAATCACCTAAGAATTGTTCATTTGTATAATGTAGAGGAGGTTGCCCCCTCGAAGAGGCTTATTTCTAAGGCGTTCATCTATCTTTTCTATCTTTTTGTGAGTTGGTTTCATAACAAACTCCAAGAATCTGGTAGTATATTCTTAATCTATTAATTTCCTAGGTTTGATCTCGTAGAACTCTTTGGCCTTCTTATCATAATATTCTTCAGATGGATACTTCTTCCTTAAGTATCTCTCAAACCTCTCCCAAGACAATTATTTCTCGTTGATATCCTTCACATTCCTTAAATATTCCCACTAGACATCAGCCTTGCCCTTCAAACTAAATATGACTACTCTTGCTTTCATGTTCTCATAGTAATTGTGAACCCTAAAATACTTCTCCATCCCCAGCAACCCTGCCTCTACTTCTTCATACTTCTTCATCCTTATTCACCTCTCCATCAAATGTAGGGGGATTTTTCTTCTTGAACTTTGATGGAATGAAAACTTTTCCCCTTCTTCTTCGCTAATCATGTCTCCTTGTTTTTCCACTAGATGGTTGCCCATAGTTTCCTATCCTCCTTTTCAAAGTACTTAGAGAGGTTCCACCCCTCACTATGTATTCACTTCTTTTTTTGTTCCTTTTCATATATATGTTACCTTTGTACACCATCATCCCTCACTTCTTGTCTTTCGCATATTGTTGAACTCTACTTAAACGTGTAACTAGCCCCTAGCTCATGTTGTTTTTTACTTTGCTAATCTAATAGACTTTGTAGCATAACTTCATTCACTTCTACCTATTTTTCCTGGGCCTTGATGATCTTTTCATTTTCATCCTTGTAACTCCTTATCTTAGCCTTTACACTTCTAAGAGTATTCACCATCAAATCAATCGAGTGTTTTTTCTCCCCTTTTCTCTACTGACTCCTCTTCAGATCATGTTGGAACCTATCGATGCTATATTACTCCATTCTATTGCTCATCCCTTGTTCTTGCTATTTGTGGTGTCTTATTATGTGTTGTCATACATACACACACACACACACACACACACACACATTTTTAGATGATTCAAATCATGAATACATATTCTTAATTATTACCTTGGTTGACTACTATAAGTCTATTGGTGCAAAGTTATCTGAAGCATCACACTTCAAGTGAGCATATCTATTGGTAACATTAATGATATTAAAATCAATGCTCATGATATATATAGATCACAATAAAGTGTGACAAACATCACACAACATCAATAAATATGATGACTATGCTTCGTAACAGGTCCTAACATGCTATCACACTATTTTAAAGCCCTAACTTATCTCCATAGGTCTAGCGTTGAACCTTCAGCTCTGATACCACTTTGTAACACTCCCTCCCACCCCCTTCAAGTTCCTAAGTTGAACGGGTGGTGATACTTTCATTTAACCTCACCTCCAAGTTCTCATTATGGAAATAGGGTTACAAAATTCCTACCTTTCCAAATTTAGCAAAATTAAATTTGGACTACACCATGATGTTTAGCTCATCGAGGGATTTCTAGAGATATAAACTTTATTCAAAATCTGATTCCTAGATCGAAAGTGAAGATTTTTTAAATTTGGGCCAATAAGCCCTTTCCATTAGTTATCCTACCACATGAAACTACCATGTGTCCCACATGGCTCTACCATGTCAACCCCAACCTCCATGCAGATTTCCGTGTATTCATAATTGTGTCACATCATCATGCCCCACCCTTCACACCGAGTTGTAAAAAGGTGCATGCCTGTGAGGGGCCCATAGCATGATTATTACATAATTTGATGGAAAGCTCCTTCATCTTTTGACTCTTATTTCTCAATATTGCAGCACGACAACACTCACTCTCCACAACTCAGGTGCGAACAAGAAATTATTCATGTTATCTATTGGAAATTTTACTATTTCCCAAGCCTGTCAATCACGACCCATTACCCTTGAGGCACCAGACCCCATGATTGTGATGATATCATGTTAGAATCACACTGACATCATCTTTTGATGGCATCATGATGGAAAATCATTTGCCAAGTGGTGGGAAAATTTGTGTTCACAACTCCTGTCAATCCTGCGATTCCTACTTCTAATGGGAAACAAATAAGTGTCTTGCCAATGGGCATGTAGGGGTTGTATATGCCCACTGTTAGATACCTTTCCTGTCAAAATCTAATGGTGGGCATATAAATCCCCTGCTCATTTAATGCCCATTGGAAGGTTACTTATTTTCAGCGCTTATAATGCACCCCATGATAATCTCATTAAGCCATGTAGGCTTTGTCTTGGGTCCCACCTGGACCTAAATATTTACGCAATGTAGCACTTCACTGTTTAATGGATTTTTTGGGGGGGTTGTGGCGGAGAGTCCACGAGCCTCCATGTAATCATGTCTTGGCCTTTCTCCTACTACAGCACCATAAGGTCACCCTCTGTCGATCCGTAACCATGAACTTCTATTTGACAGTAAATATTTTGTCTTTACGCCCTATGATGCCTCTCAACAAAACACATAAAAACTGAAAACACCCGCAAGGGCCATGGCACAACAGGAATATCCCCGTTGACTAATGGGAAAACCCTTTGTCCCTCTCGGGTAGAGGAAAGTGGCTAAGTTCAAGCCAAGAGTGCTCCCATATGAAGGCATGAAGCACATAATTTTGTTGTTACACGAGTAAGGGATTACCTGTCAAGAATACTCAAAATATTAAATGTATCTCTCAATGTTGAGTTACTTGGTTATACATAACACATAATTCATGAAATGCATGTACATAGTTAAATGAGACCTTTAAATAATCAACATGGCCACATAATTTTCTGAAGGCAACATGTTAAACATGGTATCAATAACAGGAATCCATACGTCCCTCATACCATGAAATGAATGTGCATCAATCTCAGTAACATACGCAGGAGCAAACACATTCCGCTTCGAGATCACATGTTATATAACAATAGCAAGGAATTCCAATTGCATTAATGTATACAAAATCATAAATAGGTAACTTATCTTATGAAATAGATGACTGGAAAGTGAGAGTGGGACTTCAACTCTTCACCTAATTGTAGGTTGACTACATTATTATTCATTCTTGCTGATAACCACCCCCAAGCCGAATTCAAAGTTTGTAGAGGTAATTTTGTAGGAGATCTCAGCTAGTCACCAAATTTCAAGAGACAAAGTCCATTTCTCAGGTGCTTCCTCAACAACTCCCCATTGTAACACCATAGTGACTTGTAACCAACAAAAAAATAACCACAATGGTTCCAGTAGATCACAAAGAGTCTTAGTTTAGTTATAGAGAAGGATATTCATGTATAATGGGAGGTTTATCATCTAGATTAACTTATTTCGGAGCAAGAACACACCTATCTAGTATTTTATTAGTGGATCCTTGGCTAATGCTATCAACCTGGAGGCTACATAGTGTTTATCAGCCCCAACTAGTATTGGGGTGCCTCAACCTATCTGGCAATTTCTCAACCTCACTAGTTCCCAATGGTTTATCAGCCCCAAGGCTAGCCACTACTCAGGTGATTATCAGTGAGTAAGCCCTGCAGTTTATCAACTCAACTATCACCAAAGCATCACAACTCTATTAAACTCTCTCTAGCAAGTAACACATAGGCACACATCAGCCTCAATAAGCTTCATGTGGGCACAAGAACAACCTTAGCACATGCACACCATTTTTTTCCACAACACATAGCACAGGTAGTGGTTAAATGAGTTTTCCAAGGAGAACCGCCTAGTTGTTAAACTCCTCTATGTGTTCTCCTCCTATGCCTTCATATGTGTGTCATCCTCTTATCATATGTCTTTGAGTGCTATCCCTCCATTTAGTTCCCCTTTCCTATATTCCTACATTCCTTTTTCCAACACGTCACTTGTGACTTGTTGACCAATTCCATTCTTGCCACGATAGTGGGCGACTTTTCCTCTTTTCTTATTACCCATATGTTGTGTTAAATTTGGCTACGCACTTTGTCCCTTGTCTACATTGGCTCCCCATATATAGGCTTGAATTATTGTCCCCTAGTTGCCCTAATGATTGTATCAAGGAGATGAGAGCCATTTAAATGCAAGCTTAGACTTAGTAGTTGTCCATCACCAAATTAAATATTTTCACCATAGTGCAATCACAAAGTAGGTGACAAAATAAATGCAACCTTAGATTTACCTTGAATCCATGCCTAATCTTAATTTAGTCAGTATTTACAATATAATATTATTTATGTGAATTTACAATTCATAATAATAATATTTACAAAAAACATTAGCACAAAAACTATCACATCCCTATTCATCTATGCTTCTATGTCATACTATAAACCTTATTCATCTTCCATGAACTTACATATATTATCATTATCACCAGATCTCCCATGTAATACAATTAACCTTAAACAATTCAAAATTCCATTCAACTCTTTTACATGTTTAATAATTTTTTATTAGCCAAACACAACAAAAGGAATGTACCTTCCCTTTAATACTCCTAACAAATTCCATAGAAATATTAAAAGGCCTTTCCTTTAATTACTCAACAATCCCTTAGAAAACCATTTATAATATTTACATTTATAAAGCTTCTTATGTTTACCATACCCAAAACTAAGTATAAATTGCATACATAAATTCGATCTCATCATATTCATATCATTTAAGATATCAAAGCATGACTAAGAAAATCTTTTCCAATTCCCCTCAACACAGATGCAATTTCGACATCACCAATTACATTACCCATTTGGTTGTTATTAACATCTCACAAACAGGAATTTTTTGGATCCATTTTTTAAAACATCATCACTCTTTATAACTCTATCCCTCTCAAGGTTTCTCAGCATAAATCGGAAAAATCAAAGGAGCAGACAACAAGCCAAATGAATCTCCCAAGAGCTTATTTTGATGGGGCGGCACAAAATGGTATATGTGCATGTGGGGTTTTCATAGTCATGAAAGAAGATCAACATTTTTCTATATACTGGAATGGGGGAAAAGGAACTAACAACAAGGTTGAGGCTATGGCGCTATCAGGGTTACTATACTTTAGCTTATTCCTAAATATTCCGTCTTTACAGATCTATGGAGACTCTAAAATAATTATTGACCATGTCACAGCAAAGAGTATTATAAAAAATCAACACCTTTCTGGATGGATGAACAGAATTGACACACTATGGAAAAGGAGGAAGGATTATTCTATTCATCATGTCAACAGATCCCATAATACACAAGCTAATGAATTGTCAAAGAGAGGACTCCTAACTCAATTGAGAAATTGGAAAATTGACATAAAAATGGAAGCTAAAACATATTCGATTCAGGATTTTTTTCTACCTGGCTCATAATTCTCTTGTTTCATATCATCTCCCAGTTATGTTTCAAAGAAAGTTTTTTTTTTTTTTTGTATATAAGGCATTCTCTAGACTAGCTGGCAGTTATTGACCTCTATTGAGGTTTTTCTTATCCAAGCAATCAATCTGGTAAAAGAACTGCTTTTTCCCTTTGATGTATTGCACATGAATAATTCCTTTTCTAGTACACTTGGATACTTTTGGCTTTCAGGCAATTTTGCTTCTCACTATTCCCAATTTGGTTGTACAACCATGTTATTTCTCTCATCTCAAACTATACTCATATATTTATATGATTATTAGTTTTTAATACTATGAAGCTTTTTTTGTACCGAAGAAAAAAATAAATAAAATAAAATTATATATATATATATATATATATATATATATAATTTTACCAATCTAATGAAATCCTAGGGTAACTAACATCCACTTGTCTTCTCTCTTTCTCATAAAGTTGAATTCCACTTGTCTTCTCTCTTTCTCATGAAATTGAATTTCACATACAATTGCATCATTGAAAATTTCAACAATTTTGATTTTGGTTATAAAATAAATTATCAACCATATTAAAAATCATGCCATACTCATTGCCTACCATACCCTAAACTAAATATAAATTGCATACATAAATTCAATGTCATCATATTCATATCATTTAAGATATCAAAGCATGACTAAAATTTTCTTTTCCAACTCCCCTTAGCACACATGCAATTTTGACATTACCCATTTGGTCGTCATTAACATCTCAAATTTTAACAATCTAATGAAATCCTATGAGAACTAGCAAAATCCTTTTTAACCTCTTAACAAACATCCACTTGTCCTCACCCTCTCTCATGAGATTGAATTTCACATGCAATTGCATCATAGCAAATTTCAACCAATATTGTTTTTTTGGTTATAAAACAAATTATTAACCACATTAAAAACCATGCCATACTCATTACATAGGTTAAAAATATATCGTATTTAGCCAACATGTAAATATATGCTCAAGCATATTTAAATGCATGTTCTATCACATATTATCGCTAAATATGGTCATTGACGCGCACGCATTACTTCTATTTTACTCTTGCATTTACGAATATTCCTACGCTTTGCTCATTTATACAATAGCAGTTTTCTCAATTTAGAGAAATATAAACCATACCATTGTAAATTCTTTTAAGGAATTATCTCTTCTAATTCATTGATAAAGAATGAAAATCCACAACACATTTGATCTATTCAATAGATTCATTGCCATAGCATAGTGGTTACAATTTTTGTATTTTTTTTGAATGTTGTATTCAAATTTGTGAGTTTCAGCCTTCTTTTAATGGAAAATTTTATTTTAACCATTCTTTGTAAGTTTATTCCACAACACAAAATAAGTCATCAAATTTGAGGCTTATAATGACTTTTATTTATAAAAATTCATTTTAAATTTCCATTATTCATAAATATTTAATAATAATTTTTTTAAATGAGATTTCTTTTTTAAATAAATCCTTGAATTTATTTTGTGGCAAAGAAATTACGCAGCTTTAGTGTTATCTACTTGCCTGAAAAAAATTGTGTATTGTTTCAATCATGGAAATTGTAGATGAATGTTTCCATGGAATTTCTGAACACTTTTTTGGTGGAATCCTCTACTCTTTTCACAAAGTGAGAGTTCTTTTATACTGTGCTCCCGTGACTTCACTATATTGTCAGGATAACTACGTTGTTACAAGATCCACTTTTTATAGTACATGTAACTCAAGATAACTACGTTGTTAGAGGATCCACTAAAAACATAAAATCTCATTCCCTGCCAAATGCCATTACAAATAATATATCACAAATTGACTTAATACATGAGCTTGATCATTAAAGCATTTTTAAAGTGCCAACAACATTCACAATTGGATATTGGTTCAGTCGTCAATTGAAAGTAGAGGACCATTTTGTAATGTTTATACCAGTTTTGAGTCATGTTGGATATTATGCCAACTTAATGGAAGATAAAAATAATGGTTTGATTCTTGTTAGATTGACACTGCAAATTTGTAGTCTATCAGATTTATAGTCCAAATTTATGGTGGGACCATTTAAACAATACAATCCTTGAAAAACTTATAATCCATGGACTATAAATAAATCATTTAGTGGGACTATAAAATAAATCAAATCATGGACTATAAAAAAATCATCTAGAGAAAATACAAAAAAGTTATGCAATAATAGACAATAATTATACATCATTAAAAGTCAAACTTTCTGGAGAAACTACAAAAAAACTTATCAATAGGAATATCTCAATACATAGATCCTTTATTAAACATAAACTAGAAGAATTTTCAAAGCTCAAGAATCCTTCTTGACTTTGTATCTGTCCATATCTCATATACTGCATGCCAATCAACATTAGATGATCCAGGTCCATTCAAAGATACTCTCATTAGAGCATCTAGTGTATCCAACCCAAGCCTCGATTTTTTAATGTCCTTGATGATGTCTTGCTTAGAAAATCCCCTTTCACAATCCACTGTACTTGCAGGAATAGTGAGGACATCTTGCCATACTTTCTGTCTGACCAGGTAGTAACTGCTCAACCAAAATTGATTCATGCGTATTATTCCATCAGGTAGGTCTGCATTATATACATGAGGGAGAGACTGTTCACTTCATCTCCCGATGACTGTTCATATTACTTATTTATCTATTTACATTATATTCACCCAATCCTGAGGATTAGGTGTTAGCATTCCTCCCTTTAATCTGAAGGGATGTTGGTGAGTCCAAGCATCATTCTAAATCGTTCAAGCTTTTCTCTTCCAAGCGCTTTGCTGAAGATGTCTGCAATTTGCTCATTAGTGGAACAATGACGAAGATGGATTGTTTTGGCCTCAACATGATGTCGAGTCAGATGATATTTAGTATTGATGTGCTTCGTTCGATCATGGAACTTTCGGTTTTTGGCCAACTTTATTACAGAGGTATTGTCAATCATGAGTGGAGTTGATTGTACTTGTTTTACTTGCAAATCTTCCAGAATTTTCCTGAGCCACACAATTTCTTTTGTTGCTTCAGTTGCTACCATGTATTCTGCTTTTGTTGTGGAATCTGCTGGAACTGATTGTTTGCATGATCTCTAGGAGACAGCTCCTGATCCAATACTCATAGCATATCCTGAAGTAGATACCTGAGTTTCTTTGTCTCCATCGAAGTCTGAATCAGAGTATCCAATCAAGTTGAAGTCGTCCACCTGTGTATACTTGATTCCAAAGTCTTGAGTTCCCTTCAAGTACCTTAGAACTCTTTTTGCAGCAGACCAATGTCCCTCACAAGGCTTTTGCATAAACCTGGAGAGGATTCCAACAGCAAATGAAATGTCTGGTCTGGTAGTAGTTAGGTAGTTGAGACTTCCTACAAGCTGTCTATACTTTGTTGCATCCTCAAATTCTTTTCCTTCAATAGATGTGAGCTTTAAGTTTTGTTCCATTGGAGTAGTGAGAGGATTGCATTCTGTCATGCCAAACTTGTTCAACAGATCTCCAATGTATTTCTTTTGAGAAAGAAATATGGACTTCAAATGTTGGGTTACTTCAAGGCCAAGATAGTAATGAACATAGCCCAAATCAATCATTTCAAAACTTTTCCCCAATTCCTTCTTTATGGATGCAATGTAGCTTTCATTGTTCCCTATCATTACAAGATCATCTACATATACCACAAGATAGACAATTGTTTTGCCAACTTTCTTAACAAATGAAGTTGCATCATTAAGATCATAATGTTTGAAATTGAGTTTCAGAAGATGCTCAGTTATTTTTTCATACCAGGCTCATGATGCTTGATTGAGGCCATACAAGGACTTCAACAGTTTGCATACTTTATGTTCATGTCCTTTCACAGCAAATCCTTCAGGCTGGGACATAAAAACATTCTCTTTTAGATCTCCATTCAAGAAAGCAGTTTTTACATCCATTTGATGGACTTTCCAACCATTCTAAGCTGCTAGGGCAAAGAGTGTCCAGATGGTAGCCCATTTTACTGTGGGGGAAAAAGTCTCCTCATAATCGACCCCTTCCTTCTGTGCAAAACCTTTTGCCACAAGCCTAGCTTTGTGCTTGTCAAGTGAGCCATCAGCTTTATACTTCTTCTTGTAGACCCACTTGCAGCCAATTGGTATGATTCCTAATGGAGGATCAACCAGCTTCCAAGTGTCATTCTTTATGAGGGCATCATACTACTTTTGCATCTTTTCTTTCCATTCATCATGAGAAGTAGCTTCTTTGAAGGAAGTTGGTTCAAAATCTGTAGACAAGTTCAATTCACAATCATAAGAAACATCCATATCAACAGGTGAATTAGAGTCATCTACATCACCTCCATTTTGTCGGTTTTAATTTCTAGTTCCTACCTTTCCAACCTCATCAGGATGAACACTTTCAAGTGTTTTTGTCAGCCACTTTGGGGGACCTTTCTCAGATGGTCCAGGCTGCTCCATTGATTGAGTTGGGATTGAATCAAGATTGGGTCTCCCAATTCTATCAATCACATCACTTAAAGCATCGTCTGTTGTTGGAGTTTCATACGAGGGAAAGTGTTCTTCAGAAGAAGATTCCACATGTTGATCTAGTATAGGAATACCCCCTTCAAGATGTGGAATCTTATTATCAAATTCTTGAAATGATTTTGCTTTTGCGAATCTATCCAAGCGATCAAGTTGCCGCTCAACAACATTGTCAGTTTTGGATGATTCAAGAAAAATTACATCTCTAGATATAACAAACTTTTTATTTACTTCATCATAGAGACTGTATGCTTTGGAGGTGTTTGAATACCCCAAAAAAATACACTTACAACTTCTAGCACCAAGTTTGTTTCTATGTACCTTTGGTATCAAGGCATAACAGGGGGAACCAAAGACCCTGAGATGCTTTACTGAAGGAACATGTCCATACCACATTTCTTATGGAGTCTTGTTTCTAATAGCATTAGATGGACATCTATTCTTTATATATGCAGCACATAGAACAACGTCAGCCCAAAACATTATCTTTACATTTTTGAAGAAGTGCATGGATCGTACCATATTTAAGATTTTCCTATTCATTGTTTCAGCTACACCATTCTATTGGGGATTATAAGGTATAGTTGTTTGATGTTTGATCCCATGTTGGCAAAGATAGTATTCAAATTCATTTGATGTGTATTATTTTCCATAATCAGTGCAAATAGACCCAATATGAGATTGTGCATCATTTTCAATCCATTTATGAAAGTTCTTGAATGTTTGAAAAGCATCAGATTTGTTCTTCAATAAATAAACCCAACACATTCTGGTGTAGTCATCAATAAATGTCATCATATATTTATTTCCATTTGCAGAAGGAACAGGCATTGGACCACATAAATCTGAATGAATGAGTTCAAGTTTTCTATGTGCTCTTGAATGGGATTCATGAAAAGACTGTTTGCTATGCTTTCCTAGAATGCAAGCATCGCATTGCTTAAGTTTCCTAGGAATTGTAGGCAAACCAGCAACACCATTTTTCTTCAACAAGCGGAGGCTGTCATAGTTCAAATGTCCAAATCTAGCATGCCATAATAAACTTGATGGAAGAGTACCTTCTTCATGATGAGAATTGTATGAGAAATGTTGTGCACGAGCAAAGGTTCCTTGTAGCTTGAGAAGCCTTTATTCTTCTATTCCCCTCATGACAAGTGAGCACGGTCAGATGCTTTTCTCACCTCAAGCTTGCCATCGAACATGTGAATGGAGTGACCTTACTGGCGGATGTAAACCAAGGACAGCAAGTTTCTCTTTAGCTGTGGGAGATATAGAACATGGTGCAGAAGAAAGTCTGTAAGACCAAGCAATGTAAGCCTGATTGTGCCAAGTCCTGATGGCTTGATTTTGATTGGTCTGCAAAGTATACTGCTCCATCAACATTGTCAGTAAATTCTTCAAAAAAATATTTTCTATGAGTCATGTGGCAGGTTGCTCCTGAATCAAGCAACCAATCATTTTTCCAAGAAGCAAGTGAAGCATTAAATAAATCTTCATTTACTCCAATGTTACATTGTGCCACAACATAGTGACCAGATTCAGGTGCTTTACCTTTGTCTGTATCATCAATTTTACCTTTTTGTTGGTTTCTTTGCTGCTCAATTTTTTTCCATGGTAGCTTGCATGTAGAGGCATCATGTGATCCATTTCTTTTGCAGTGAATGCAGTGCAAATATGCTTTTTTTCCTTGAGAGTGTCTGCCCCCCCTGCATCTCAAATCTCTTCCACCTCTTCCTCTGGAAGAATCTTGAGCAATATTATTATCTCTATGTGCAAGAAGAGTTGTCTTCTTTTCCAAACCCTTCTCTTTTTCAACGAACTTCTCCATTATAGAATTTGAATTGAGCCCAAAAAATAATTACAATATTTGTAGCAAAACACTAATAGTAATTTGCTATGTCTTTACAAAATGGAATCAACTGCTCAATATTCATATATAATGCAATATATGTTCCACATATTATACCATGGCATGTCATGCACGTCATATATAATGCAATCAGGGGGGACTAACTAGCGCAAAGAATCCCAATCTGTGGATTGAAACCAAGGTTTGATGGCATTTTTTTTTTTTTTTAATATCAAATATAGCGCATGCATTCAACGCAAAGAGATAGTGTTAACTAGCCCAACAATTCACCATTTTTCTTCAATACAAGTCGGACCAACACATCATAAGAAGAAATCCACACTTCATGAGAAGAATTCAAGGTAGAAATTATGAATCCAACATTAATTCATACAGTGGATTGAACACTCTACCCTGGGTTGCCATCAAAGCATATTCACCATAAAATTAGCCATCAAGCAATATTCCAGTCACATGAAATTCGCCAGCAACTTAAATACAACAGACTAATATATATGGGCAGTGTTCAACATATGGTATTAATCATATCAGCGTTCCAAAACAGCATTAATACAATTAGTGTATAGCCAAAAAAACTTCAATCGTATAGCCAAAAACTCAACATATATACCAGCATCATTCTTCTGCGCATCATTACTTAACTCAGATATTCGTGATCCTTTTTCCAATCAAACAGGATGGACGCTGTCAACAATTCACTGACCACTTATTTTCTCTGGTGCACATGAGCTCAGGTTTCCAATATAGCGTAAGAAGCCGAGGGTGCAAAATACCGTAAGCAGTTTCTTCTCAAGAAAGTTTCCAGATTTCCTAGATGATGCGTGGTATGCTATAACGCTTGAGTATGGACAACCCAGTGGACTGCGTACTTTGAAATATGTTACAAAGATGTGATTCCAGAAGGTGTGATACCATGGACGTGGTAGACTTAGGTGACACCCAGAAAGTGCAGGATTTTACAGGACGTGAGAAGAAACTTTCGGCGGTTCACCATAAACTTGGACTGCCAATTGCGGTTACAATTTTCTACATCAAAAATAAGAATGAAGAGCACCAGCGTTTAGCATTCACACACCAACATTCACCCCAGGTTAGACCATGTCTCTTGACAGAGGGACATAGGGTGCAGATGTGAAAAATGCATATGACAGTAGTTTAACAAATTTTAAAAACACATACAATATCAAAAATGTATATGACACTACCTGGAGCAGTTTTCAGGCAACCAGGCAGAATATAGGTAGGAAACTGATTGAATAGACTTTGCAGTAGACAAAGAGCACAGTAGACAAAAGGGAGTTACAACTATTTTGGGAGCTGGCTCTGATACCATGTCAGACCAGGCAATAACTCCTCAACCAAAATTGATTGGTGTGTATTATTCCATCAGGTAGGTATTCATTATATACATGAGGGAGAGACTTTTCACTTCATCTCTCGATGACTGTTCATATTACTTATTTATCTATTTACATTATATTCACCCAATCCTGAGGATTAGGTGTCAACAATTTCATCATATCAAGATAAGTTTTGTGTCATTGTTTTGTGTTACGAAAGACTTTCCATGCTTCTTTCATAGAAAACCCTTCACAAACAAAATTTAATGAATCAACAAAAGGGTTCAACTCTCATTTACAAGCTTTAACATCAATTAAAGCTACAAATCCAAAATCACTTGATATGGTATGTTGCAAATGTTGAAAAAGCTTTAAAAACCAACCCTCTAAATTTTTCTCATGACTAAGACACTCTTCTGGATAATAACAAGGGTTGAACAATTTCGCCGCATTAAAAAAATGAAGGTCTGGAAATCTTTCATTCAAAGAGTCTATGAGAGTCTCTATATAACCTTCAGTGAGTTGCTGACAACTCTCTTGTGTACCTTCAATAAAAGGTTTCATAGATTATTTCCTTGCTTCATTGGATTCAATATCCATGGCTGAGATAGAGATGTATCGTAACTCATGTCTATCTACAATTGTCCCTTCATCTTTAATATCAATGTATCCATTCTGAGAATCATTTAAAAACTTTGAAAGATAAGTTGTGCCTTTTGCAAATGTCTATTTTCTCAAAAACCATCTAGATAACGTGCTTATAGTTACTTCAAGAGCCAACCCAATAGTTGTAATGTCTACATTTTCTTCTTGAAAAGTCACATTCAACTTGTTCAATTCCCCTAGCACATCAGCAAGCATATGCAAACAAAATTAGATAGAATATATTCTCATCTTATCATACCAAGACGAAGTTTTTTTTTTCATTTTTCCACAAAGTTAAAATTGCTGGCATAAGCTTCACAAGCCTTATAATAACTTCCCCCCTGGATAACCATATCACTGAATGTATTTGTAGAACATCAAGAACATCAATTTGCATGACTCTAAGCAAATCATTAAGTTTGTTATTTCTCTTTGGAGAGTTTTGAACCCATGAATACACTTTCTTTGCAATTTTTTCAATAAATAATAACTCAGGTAATTTCTTAGAACCATCTGTTGCTGCTAAAGATTCACGATGAGCCACACAATGAACTATAATAAGGTTTGGATTGTTCTTGTTTTAACATGAAACAAAGCCATTTTCATGTCCAATCATTGTTGAAGCTCCATTTGTAGAAACAACTATCAAATCTTTACATTGAAGGCCTCTAACATCTATTAATTGATTGACACTATCATATATAGTTTTTCCTTTTACATCTACTACATCTTTGGGCTTCATAAACTGCAAGATAGGTGGCCTGAGACCCTTTGAGTCTAAATATGTTGCATAAATAATAAGGTGTTGCTCTAAGGTTCAATCAGTGCTTTCATCAACCATCAATGAGAAGAAAGGACTTTCCAATATATTTTTTATTTGAATTTGTTCAAGATGTTTTGATATGCAATATATAAAATCATTTGCAAAATTACAATTTGCGTATGAAGAGTACTCTTGAGACTTTTTCATATTTGGATTTTTTGCATCCATTAGAAATTTGCAAAGCTTCTCATACTTTGATAGAGATAAATCTTCTTGAAAAATGAAATATGATATTTTCATCGTAGAAATCACTCTTTCCTTATTGGCATCTCTCACCTGTCTAATATGATTTGGAATTGGTTTCATCTTTCCCTCTAATGCATTAATCCATCTTTCCTTATCATCTTTATGCACTAGTGATTTTTCATGAGTAACAAGAACATCATGTTGTAATGTGGTGCAACCATTCCCTAAACACCATGGTCCATTCATCCTATTCTTCTCACAATAGTTACACTTCATAGCTATTTTATCATCAAATCTCACATAATTCAACCAAACAAACTTATCTAACCATTCCATGCAAAATTGTCTTTTTGTTTGCACTTTTATTTCTGAATTATTACCAAACTCTTCTTCAACTTCATTTGTTTCTTCATCTACATCATGTTCAGAAGAACTTCCAAAAATTTCATATAATGGTTGTTCCACATGAGCATTATGGGTTTCTTCAAGTGTTTCTGAATTCCGTTGAGTCTTAGAAGTTTTCCCTCTTGTCCATCCATACATTTCCCCAATTGTAACTTGTATCTTTCTCTTTTAAGACATTTGTAGGTTTGTGACCACCTGTAATATATATATATATATATGTATATATATATATATATTAAAATTCATTAAATCAAACAAATTAATACTTTCTAATAATACATATTTATTTATTACCTAAAGAAATATAAATATTGTATAACACCATTACCAATAAAAACATTTGTTAAAAAAATGTTAAATCACATGAAAATAATGATACTTGTACTATATATTATTTGTAAAAAATATAAAAAAATATACGCATAAATTAATGAAAAACCTACAGATTTTGATTCAATATTGTTTGAATTAAAAGGGTATATCTTTTTATAATTTCGACCAAAGAAAACTTGATGCTCTTCATAGTGTGACATATATGTACTTAATTTCCATTCCAACCATAAAGAGCCATGGGCACGTGGCACTCCACTTTCTCCCCTGCCAAATTGAAATTAGAATACAGAGCATCTATGAATGCGGGCTAACAATCTTAATTTTTATAACTCGATGTTTGACATGTAAGCTCTTAGTCTGATCCCATTTTTTTAATTTCAACACCCATATTCCTTTTCAGAAACAGAGTTTTCACTAGAAAGCTACTCGGGTTATCTTTTTTCTTTTCTTTTTTAACAATTATTTATATTGCACAAGAGTTCTCATCAAAACAGAGAAGATTCAATCAATCTTAAATAGGTCAATGTTGAGACAGAAATTTAAATAACGAATAAGGACCTCGTTTAAAGAAACGAGAGACAATTATTCAAAAATAAATTAATAGTAACAATTTTATGAGAAAATTCTTCGACGTAAATTATATGATCTTATATTTGTCGATGTGGTTCGAACCAACCAGTGTAGTTCATCGTCAAGAATAATATAGTTTCATTCTCTCTAATAACTATCTGTTGCAGCAAACTCTACATATTGCAGTCCCAAAAACATTTGACAAAATCCATAACATTAAGGTCATAGATTACATATATGCAAATGCTTCTATATGCATAATACAAAAAACAGTAGTTCACGAATATTTATAAATTTATGGGACTTCATTTGACATCATCTCTAACGCAGAGTATTTATTTGTCCCAAATTGTTTTATGAATGTCAGAACATTTATTCCTTTAAATAAGTTTCAAATTCTTGATCCCTATATTTTTTTTTCTAAATTATGCTAAATTCTATTACTGAAACATAATGGTACACTGAGGCTGTAGCCTTTGCCTATCCATGCCATAGTTTGGGCCAAAAACTAGCAAAACAAGGTTTGAACTGCACATAGTGGGAAACCAGTCTAGTTCAAAAATAAAATTGCAGGTGTTATCTTGCTGCCCATCCCTATATTATTTCATATAATTTCTTTCAAATACTTGATCCCTATATTATTTCACATATTTTCTTAATATTTGTCTTGCCAAATTATTTAGCGAAATGTCCAATATTTATCTCAATGTTACTACTCTATCATTCCACCAAATTTACAAAGGTTTCCTATGGTCTTTGCGAAGTTTTCCTATGGTCTTTATCTATCTATATAAAGGGGATATCTATTCTGCTAAATTTGTTAAATCCCTCTCAACTTCATGTGACATTATCCAATTGTTCCCAACTAGCTAACTTCATCCCCATCCCTCACTCAGGTATTAACTTGAGAACTTTTGATTTCGAATACCACGGCTTAGAAACATTTCAAATTAGATGGAATCGTCCCCTGCTTATACAAAGAAAATTGTATGAACATTATATTTTGCAATATCATTTCTAACTATCTACAATGCATATTTATTATTTCTTATTAGAGACAATCGGTAATGGTGGAAATAAGGACGTGTCTCTAATTCTGAATTCTATTAAGCCAAACTTTATTCAACGAAATTTAAATCACTATTTGTTTGGCTATCCTGATGAAAATGCCAAGAAGGCATGAGTTGCATGTTTTCTTTCATGTCTAGTTATCAAATGGCTGCCTATGAAATTAAATCTTACTTTTTCTTTTGCTAAAAATTAAGATATAACAACCTTGTAAGGAAAGTTATCATAACATATTTCAAAGGAACAGCATGGGTTTCTATGTGGAAGAAACATCCTTGAAGCTGTAGCCATAGCTCAGGAAGCTATGCACTCTATGCATACAAAAAATATAGGCATTTCCATTCTCAAAATCGATTTAAAAAGAGCATACGACTGCCTGGATTGGAGCTACCTCAGATGTTTACTCATCAAAATCGGGCTAAATGACAGGTGCACAAAATGGATCATGTCGTGCGTGGAAGGAGTCAACTACGCGATCCTTATCAATGGGTATCCCACACCCTTTTTTCTAGCTGAAAGGGGTCTTCGGCAGGGGTGCTCTTTATCCCCAATTTTATTTATCTTGGTTATGGATACCCTTAGTCTACACATCAAGAAAGCGGTAAATGATGGAAAAATTGGCCCCCTTGTCATTTCCAGAGGTAACTATCATACTCACAATCTCTTTGTGGATGATGTGCTGCTGTTTGCTAGACTTTGCAGATACACCTGGCATATTATGCATGAAATTATATATTTATTTCAAAGAGCCACGGGTCTTTATGTCAATGATAGCAAATCCTCATTTCATTATGGTAAGGATGAAAATGAAGATATGGTTTATATCTCTCAGCTTTTTAATATTCGGGCGGTATCCATTAAGGAGGGGTTAAAATATTTGGGATATCATCTTAAGCCCACAGGATACAATACATTGGACTGGTCATGGATCATAAACAGATTCTATAAGAGGATACAAGGGTGGGAATGTAAATGTCTATCACTTGCTGGCAGAATGATTTTATCTCAGGCGGTTTTGGCTCAAATCAGTGTATATTGGGCGCACTTGTTTTACATCCCATCGTCTATAATTAATAAATTAAACAGCTTAATGGCTTCTTTCATCTGGGGTGGAAGTAAGGAAAGGAGAAAATATCACCTCTCAAGTCTGGACAAAATCTCTCTCCCCAAAAGACTTGGGGGCTGGGGCATCATGAACCTGCGCATCTTTGGCAAAGCTCTCCTATGCAAATCACTGTGGCAGGCGATTTTTGGGACGAGCTTATGGAGTCATACTATCAAATTGAAATACCTTGGGAATGAAGATATTTTCTTCTGGTATAGAAATGGTCTCTCTTGGCCCACCCAAGGCTCTGCGATTTGGAGGAGCTTCCAGAAAATTCTACCTTTTTTCCGCAGGAATTTCATATGGAAATTTCAAAATGGTAACAATATCCTTATAGGTCTGGATGCCATTAAGGGTGTTGATTCGGATCCAAATATTAGCCCGCAGCTTCTCACGCTTCTCCACCAAAAGGGTATCTTTTTCTGGGCTCAGGTTATAGAAGGTTGGAAGAATGCCATCCCGCTATGGAAATCGGATAGAGATCTGGGCATTGATGGTGTTCTGGCTGCCCAATGGAACAAGATTATTTGGAATATGAAGAATGCGGGTATTTATAAAACTGAGGACAGAGATTGTATAGAATGGCAAGCAAAGAAAGACAGGTCCAATATTCTGGTAAGAGACATATACTTATCATTGTTAGAGCAGCAAAGGGAACCCTCCCAGAATATTTTTCCTTTCTCCCTATGGAAGGCCAGCTGTCCGATAAAAATCATTTTATTTTCATGGCTTGTATACCATAACAAAAATCTCTCCTGGAACAATTTACAAAAAAGGAGCTGGCAGGGACCATCGATTTGCCTGATCTACCTTGCAAATTCAGAAGATAACCTGCATATGTTTTTACACTGCCCACAAACTCAGTTAATATGGATGAAATTGGCTTCTTTCTTTGGCTTTCCTGTTGTTTCGCATCTATCAATAAAAGAAGCCTTCGAATGGTGGGGCTCTCAAAAACTTAACTGGCGTCCCATTCCATTGATAACTATTTGGTTCATATGGAAGTGGCGAAACAAAAGAATCTTTCAAAACAACAGAGAGGCTTTTGGAAGCATTATAGACAAGATTATTCCTTATTACTTCTCCTTCCTACAGATCATGCCTCAGCAGAAAAATCAACAGATGGCTTCCTCTGCCCTTCTGCCGCTCTCATTTCCAAGAGCACATTTTGATGGTGCGGCAAAGGATGGCACATGCGCTTGTGGTGTTTTCATATCTTTTTCAAAAGATCTCCAATTCTCCATTTTCTAGAATGGTGGTAAAGGGACAAATAATAAGGCAGAGGCCATGGCCCTGCATGGTCTGCTCATCTTCTGTACTTTCATGGATATTGGACCTATAAATGTATATGGGGACTCGAAAATTATCATAGATCATGTGAATGGAAAACAGAAAATATCAAATGACAGCCTTTCAGGATGGCTGAACAGGATTTCATCTCTATGGAACTCTGTCACTTTTCCTATTGCGCATATAAAGCGCAATCAAAATGTTCATGCGGATGCTTTGTCAAAGAAAGGGATGCATGCTCCAATCGGTATATGGTATCTGGTCATCACAATGGATTCCTGTGCATATGAGATCCAGCCTTTCTCTATGCCCGGCACATAATGCTTGCAGATTTCTGGTTTGCTATATGGCCAATATTTAGGATATACCTATCTCCTTCAGTCTTACAAATTCCGAATATCTGGATAGTCCATAATTTTGCTATGTTTAAATGCTCCACAATGATGATGATGCTCTGAACATATCCCTCAGATATCGAGGGCATATTCCGGGATATATGATCCTCCAGTTTTTGTATATATCAGTTCTGTTTTTACATAATATAAACCATATAGTGCTTTTTCTTCTGAAAAAAAAAAGAAAAAAAAAAAAAGTTGAAATGATGTCTATATTTGAAATTTTCTTTTTGAAACTCAAATTTAGCATTTATTCTATGGCTGACATCTTTAACTATGGCTCTCGGCTCCCTGGCTAAAATTAGAGGAAGTTAATACTAATTTCCTCCCATGCCAAAGTTGTTAAACCCTCTTGTTTTTGTGGATAGGGTGTTCTGGCTATCCAAATTAACCACGCTTGTCTACTCAACTAAAAGTAAAGAGGTAACTCACAAGTTATCATGATATCGATGATTTATAAATTTACATATTTGAAATTTGAATGTTTTGTAGAATATATTTCCTAGAAAAAAGAAAAAGTAAACTTAATTTTTTCCCAATAATTCAACTCAGGTTATATATAAAAAATAAATAAATAGATTAATAAAAAAATCACTATCATAAAATATTATATATATATATATATATATATAGTGTATGTAAGCTTGTTAGGTAACATGAGATCCATATTTACAATTAGCACTATAATTTTTATATATTTATTTAATTTTAAAATTTTAACTATTATATAAAAATTTTAATTTTAAACAATTATACCAAAAATATTTTAACATTGTTTACTAAATAGTTTATTAAATAACTAATTATAATTTTTATAATTAAAAAACTTACTAAAATGAAAATTCCAATCCAAACGAGGTCACTTTTCCCTAAGCATAGAGCACTGAGACGGACGGGAGGAGGATGAACGATAGGAGGAGGTTTCGATCGCGGGTCTGCAAGGAACCTGGACCCGACTGATCGAACTAGGGTTACCATAGGGCGCTTAGACCGGAGGAAGGGGGTAAGCTGATCAGGGGAGCTGTGCAACCAGTGGAGGAGGAACGGGCATCTGGAGGTAAGCGTTTACTGTTTTGGGCGACAGCTGGAAAAAGAGTAAAATACTCATTGACCCCAGCGCTGGTGGAAATCCTGTCTTTTGTTTTTACTCTATTATCCGTGTTGAACCATGGTAAAATCAACCGAGCTCGTGGACCTGGACCCTGCCGCGGAAGATATTTTGTCAGTTTGGGGCAAAGACCCGTCAGTTAAAAACATAGAAAGGTATTTTGGAGACAGTTCTTGCAGATCTGGAACACTCTCGCCAGAAACGCTCAGAATCCAACAATCCTTCATACAACTGACCCAAGGATATGAAGAGAATGAGGTTATTCACCCGGATTCTTTCGGCGCTCAGCTTTCAGCTACCCCGGGAGAAGGAACCCTGTATGCAAGTTTTCGTCCCTCAAGCCATGGTAGCAAAGGGAAAATATCCACGGAAGAGCCAGTCCTTTCCGGGGGTTTGGAAGATATTGTAAATTTTCTTTCTAGTGCTGAGCGGCCGGGCGAGAAAAAGGCCGGAAGGGCATCCACCTTAACTAGGGCTTCCATTGGAAAGGAGAGGGGCGACTCAAAAGGCGATGGAGATAGGTCGGGCAAAGAGATAGCCGTTTCCACGGATCCACTCGCGGGAACTCAAGCGGAGGGTCTGACTCCTCAGGTAAATCGTAACCCTAATGATTTTTTTACTCGGGAGGCGGAGGATTTCCCTATTCTTCGCAGACCTGAGGTAGGGTTTTCTCCTTCAATCCCGGATCCAGAAAGAGCCGTTTTGAACAGAGAGGAGCGGGAGGAGGATATTGGAGGGAGGAAAAGAGGAGAAAAGAGGAAGAAACTAAGGCCCATCGGTGAACAGGAGATTGAAGGGAATTTGGTCTTGGGGATGGAAGTGAGCATAGAAGAATCCCTGGAGGTGGCCGAATGCACAGTGGTGGGTAGGGCGAGAGGAAAGAAGTTCTCATCTAGCTTCTTGCAAGATTGGGGAGAAAGGAACTGGAAGGTAGGAGAAGAGAGGGCTTTTGAAGCCTCTACCTTGGCAAAAGGTTGGTTTATGTTCAGATTCGAAAGAAAAGAAGCGGCGGATTGGGTAATTGCTAGAAATTGGGTGATTGGGAATATCCCAATTCTTCTGAAGAAATGGTCACCGATGTTTGACGCAGGCAGAGAGAAAACTGATGTGTATCCTGTATGGGTCAGGGCTCCTGCATTGCCCCATTTCTTATGGACGGATGCAGTGTTTAAGGCCATTGGGGACAGATTGGGTACGTTTTTGGAAGCTGACATGAGCTATAAGCAAACTCGCAATAAAGCCATGGCTCGCATTCTTGTTAATCTGAATCCGGGTAAAGGCCTAGCAAAAAAGATAAACCTGCAGTATAAGGATATGGTTTTCGAGCAGGTTCTGGACTACGAATACCTGCCCTTCAGATGTCATAGGTGCCACGAGTACGGGCATCTAGCGAAGGAATGCCCTCTTGGAAGGAGACGGAGGAGATTTCAAAAGACGTCGTTTCAAAGGGAGGATGTTTACAGTCCTTTACATCAGTTCCATGGTCTGGATCCCACATCTGAACTGAAAAATGCCGCAGAGGAGACGTTGGCCCAGAATCTCTCATCCGACCCGAATGTTGCTGATATGGAGGTAGAGATTCAAATGGGAGAGCAGTCGCCGGTCTATGCCCATAAAGGATCTGAACTAAAAAATGCCGCAAAGGATACATTGGCCCAGAATCTTTCATCTGTCCCGAATGTTGCTGATATGGAGGCAGAAATTCAAACGGGAGAACAGTCGCCGGTCTCTGCACACAAAGATAACCAGGTCACCTCAGCGGCCAAGGAACCAGCTATGGAGGAAATCTCAGCAAAGGACCAACATCTTGCAAAGCTAGCACAACCATCCGACGGTTTAATGGGCATAGAGGATATCTCGGCCGCCCTTCCCTCCCTTGATCTGAATAGTGAAGGTGGTTTAAATGAACCTGGGCCCTCGGCTCTCCTCCCTTCATGCCCTTACAACCTTCGTTCCCTCGATCATAAGGCTATCTCCTGCGTCTTAGTAGGAGGAATAGGAACTCTCCCCTCCCAAAGCCAAATTAGGAAGAAAAGAGGAAGAAAATCCAATCTCTCGTCGGCTCAGATTAAAGCAAAATTTGAGGTAGCAGATGGGAAACAGCAGTCCATTCCAGGGGCCCTTAGAGCAGCGCATCCCCCAGAGGAGGTTATCAAATGATCATTTCATCATGGAACTGTAGGGGTTTAGCCAGTAAACCCAAAAAACTGGTTTTGAGGGAAATGTTCCTAAACTCTAAAACTGACATCCTATTTCTCCAAGAGACTCTTGGAAGTGGAGTTGAGGTGGAATCAGCTTTAAATGCTTTAATGCCCGGGTGGAAATTTATAGCAATAGATTCAGAAGGTCACTCTGGTGGGTTGGCAATTGGCTATAAGGAAGGGAGGATAAAGGTCAGCAATATGTGGGGGATGAAACAGGCAATGGGAATGGAAGTTCAGTCCACAGAATTTGCCTTCCCCCTCTCCATTTGTAATGTGTATGGGCCCTGTCAGGACAGGGTGTCTTTCTGGAATAAGATGATGGCAAATTCTTTCTTGAAGAATAAAAATTTGGTGTTAGGAGGAGATTTAAATTTCTCGATTGGCAGAGCAGAGGCATGGGGTCCTTCAGCCAGGGAAGACCCCTTGTCAGACTTCTTCCTAAATCTGTTCTCTGTCAATAATCTCATAGACATCAACTTACTCAAGCTCAAGCCTACATGGAGGAACAGGAGAATCGGGGAGGCTAGAGTGGCAAAAAGGCTTGATCGTTTTTTCATTCATGAGGAACTGGCAGTCAAGATCCCTATGTTCAGGCAATGGGTTGAAGAAGGAGGGCTCTCAGACCACTTCCCGATCTATTTGGAATTCACCTCCCCTCCTCCTAAACCCCCTGCTCCTTTCAAATTTAACTCTTCATGGCTTCAAGAGGAGTCCTTTTCAAATCTTTTCAAACAAACTTGGATGCACCCGGAAGCCAATGCCCCAGAGGATAGAGGCTATTTATTCATGGAAAACCTTAAAAGATTAAAGATAGCCACCAAAATCTGGGCAAAGGACAGAAAGGAGGCTCAGAACGCGGAACTCTCAAAGATAAGTGAGGATCTTAAACAGCTGGAAAGCCCTGAGGAAGATGGTTATCTTTCGCAGGCTTCAAAGGAAAAAATCCTTCACCTTGAGAAACTTAAGTCTAAAATTCTATTGGACAAAGAAGAAGAATGGCGTTTAAAGAGTAGGGCAATCTGGCTCAAAGCCGGAGATGAAAATACCAGATTTTTCCACAATTACGCCAAAGGAAGGAAATCGGAAAATACAATATGGGGCCTCAAAAATGAAGAAGGAAGAGAAGTGCAGACTTTTCAATCGCTGTCAAATCTAGGTCAGTGTCACTTCCAAAAACTCTTCGCAGACCCGGGAGAGACTACTATTGCGGAGGTAATAAGGACAGCTCAATGTTTCCCGAGATTCTTGGAAGAGGATGAAGCGGAGGATCTATTCTGTGAGGTTACAAAGGAGGAAGTGGAAGCTACCATAAAATCCATGGCAAAAGAGAAAAGTCCTGGACCAGATGGGTGGTCCATAGAGCTTTTTCTTCACTTTTTTGATTTAATAGGATCAGAAATCACAGGAGTTGTAGAGGAGGCCAGGAAAAAAGGGGAAGTATATAGTCCTTTCAATGCTACTTTTATAGCCCTTATTCCAAAGAAGGATGTCCCGGAAAGCTTTGAAGACTTCAGACCAATATCGCTATGCAATAGTATTTACAAAATCATAGCAAAAGTTATAGCAAACAGAATCAAACCTATCCTGTCTCGTCATATATCCATGGAACAATTTGGGTTTCTATCGGGAAGACAAATCCATGAAGCAATAGGAGTCGCTCAGGAGGTCATGCATAGTGTGAGGCAAAAGAACAAGAAGGGAGCTGTTATCAAAATTGATTTGTCCAAGGCATATGACAGGATAAATTGGTTGTATCTCAGGTTGCTTTTAACTCACCTTGGGTTTAAACCGGATTTTATCAGTTGGATAATGGGATGTATCTCGAATGTAAGCTATGCAATTCTCATCAACGGAGCGGCCTCACCTTTCTTTAAGGGTCAAAGGGGTTTGAGGCAGGGGTGCCCTCTGTCTCCTTTGCTCTTTCTTCTTGTAGCGGAGGGTCTCAGCCAGCTGATTCACAAGGCCAGAAGAGAAGGGAAGGTGAAAGGTATTGAGGTAGCCACGAATTTATTTATATCACACCTCCTTTTTGTTGATGATATTTTAATCTTCACAAATTCTGAGCTCTCTGAAATGAAAGAACTAAAATGTATCTTAGATCTGTTTCTGAAAGCCACTGGCATGCAGATAAATCAAAGGAAATCCCAGCTGATTATGACGGGTTTAACAGTTCAGGAGAGGCAAAGGCTCCAATCAATTTTACCTTTCCAGCCCAATACCTTGGAAATTCCTTTCAAGTACTTGGGTTTCTGGCTAAAACCAAATGCTTATAAGAAGGAGGACTGGAACTGGTTGATTGCAAAAATTGAATCCAGGATCTCCCATTGGAGTTTTAAATGGCTCTCAAGAGCGGGCAGATTGACTCTTATAAAATTAGTGCTTTTGGCCATTCCAGTCTACTGGGTTGCTCTTACATGGGTCCCCAAGGGCATCATGGAAAAGATCAGAAGGTTATGCAGCAGATTTCTTTGGGATGGTGCCAAGGACAACCCAGTTCTTCCATGGGTGGGTTGGGACAAGTTGGCAAGATCCAAAGAATGGGGTGGTTGGGGGATTAAAAATCTTCCAGATTTCAGTCTTTCTCTGGCAGCAAAATCGGGATGGAGGCTGATAAAGATGGAAAATTTATGGACCAAAGTGATTAAAAGGAAATATATTGACCCGGTTCCTCTGGAGGAATGGATAAGGACCCCAGCTAAGAACAAACAGAATGCATCTGTGATATGGAAGGCCACTGTGGATTCGTTCAAGGTAATTGAACAAGGCTTGGCTTGGAAGATTGGAAACGGTAGAAATCTGAAGATTGGAAAAGATCCATGGATCGGTTGCAATGGAAACTTTGCCCTTTCACCTGAACTAATCAGGCACTTAGAAGACAAAAATATATTAACTCTTGATCAAGTGGAAAAGGTGGGTCATTCGAGCATCTGGGGTCAGGCTTGGATAGATGGAGGAGATCTTCAACTGGATCAGAGGTGGTGGAACGAATGGTCTTCTTTTACCCAAGAACTTGTTCGCTCGAGTGTAAGAATTACAGACATCCCGGACAGCTTGATCTGGGCTCATGGAGAATCTGGCGACTATTCTCCTAAAGATGGCTACAAGTTTATACAATCCAGGAAAGGGTGGGGCATCCCCGAGTGGTGGTCAAAGCAAATCTGGAAGCTCAAATGCCCTGCAAAGGCCCGACTCTTTCTTTGGTGCCTCCTCAAAAGGAAGGTCCCCACATGGGACATCCTCCAAGCTAGATACATGTATGGCCCTGGGAGGTGCTCCCTTTGTAAAGAGGAAGAGGATTCTATAAATCATCTGTTCCTTCGCTGCTCGGAGACTGCTAAAATATGGAGGGAGGTTGAGAAGCTGCTGAATAAAAAGTTACAGTGGGGAAATGGAAATCTGGACGAGGCTTGGTCAAATTGGTGGCAGCAGTACCCGGAGGGGAACATGAGAAATCTTCCGCCCATCATTTGCTGGGGTATCTGGCTTGCTAGAAACAGAGCCATTTTTCAAGATAAGGGAACCCAGGCTTCTGTCACAGCCATCCAAGCGGTCTCCATTTACTCTTCTATCCCTGAACCGGAAGCAAAAAGTCCACAAATTATAAGCAAGACAGTTCAAATAAAAGATGGCATCCCGTGGGCGTTCTTTGACGGAGCATCACAGAATAACATAGCTGGTGCAGGAATTGTCATTCACCTAAATGCTCAACACTCCCTTAAAGCCTCGGTGGGTTTGGGCTCAGGATCAAATAATTTTGCCGAATTATCAGCCCTGAGACTGCTCCTTTGTTGGCTTATTCACAGAAACTCCTTCACTATTCAGATCTTCGGAGACTCCCTCAATGTGGTTAATTGGGTCAGCGGTAAAAGTATATGCAAGAATCAAATTTTGAAACCCATCCTGGATGAGTTGCTGGTCCTTAAGTCATCTTTTAACACTTTCTCCATATGCCACATATACAGGGACAGCAACGATGCCGCGGACAAGCTTTCTAAGGAAGGTTTGCAACAAGTTTTGGGAGGGTCGAAGATAGTTGAAGACTGTCAAGGACAGTCCATTTCATCAGATGTGCCTCCTTATATGTAACTTTTCAGCTGTTTTTGTATACCTGTTTTTTTTTTTTTTTTTCTCTCATTTTCCTGTTTCAGTTCTCTATAACAGACGTCTCTTTCACAAAACTCTGATACTTAATATTATATATTTTTTGTGGGTTGTTTTCCTCTCTGTTGAGGAGACCCAAAGGCTGCTTTAGTACGTTGTTTTTTGCTTTTTTGATCTGCCTCTCTCAGTCGAGGCGTGGTTTTGGTTATGACTGTTTTGTATCAGCTGTTTTCTTCAGTTAAAACTTGCTCAGTTTTCTGCGTATCTAAAGGGCAGAAAGGAGTTTATAGTTTTTTGTTTGCTTGGTTGGCAAGCAGCTTTAACAGAAATGCTCGGCATTTGCAATGTAACTTTTTATTCTCTTAATAAAAAGTTCACTTTTTCTTCGGAAAAAAAAAAAAAAAAAATTCCAATCCAAACTAAAAAGAATATTCATTAGCAAATTGTAACAATTAAATAAATAATTATATTTTTTTATAATTATAAAATTTATTAATTATAAAATGAAAATTCCAATCTATACAAAAAAAACTCATTAACAAATTGTAACAATTAAATAAAGTTATAATAAAAAAATGTGAAAAATAAACCTGGTGTACATTATATCTAATTAATTTAGGTAATAATCCCAAAGCCAGAAAAGAAAGGAAAAAAAAATAAATCCACTCATCATAATATCAATTAAATATAAATTATTAATTAAAATTTTCAATGTGTATTAATCATTAATTTAAATAATATATATTTTATTTCGTAAAAAATTATAAATAATATAAATTCGTGTTATCTTTTTCTTATATTTATACATATAAATATAATTAATATCTTTATTGATATATTCATTTTTGTTATATTTATAAATATAAATATAATCACAAGTATAATGAATGTGAGATTATAAAAAGTTCAATTCCAAAATTTATTTTTATATATTTGTGGTTATACATATAAATATAATTAATATTTTTATTGATATATTCATTTTTATTTGATTTACAAATATAAATATAATCACAAGTATAATGAATGTGCGATTATAAAAAGTTCAATTACAAATTTTATTTTTATTCTATATTTATAGTTTTTTTTTATTGGTTACTATGGATGGAGTTCAACTCACCAGCATATATTTGCAGGTTTAAGTGTTTGGGTTAAAATTTTAAATTTCAAGAAATTTAATCTTGAGAGTATTTGAATTGTTTTTATAGTTGGAATGAATTTAATACTATCAAAAATTTTTTTTTATATTTGTAGTTACTACGGGCCAACCAACTCACCCGCATATATTTGCAGGTTTAAGTGTCTAGGTTAAAATTTTAAATTTAAAGAAATTTGTTTTTGTTTATCAAAAATATTTAGAACATTAAAAATCATGAAACTTTATAACTGTAACTAAAAATTCCAAAAATTCCTACGAAACATTTTCAAAATCTTAACAAAATTTCTATTATTTTCAAAACTAAATGGTAACCTAGTTAAACTACAAATTTTATAAATATATTGGCCCATTTAGTTCGAGTGCCCACTACTCTTAACGCGTGCTCCTTCCTTTTGTTTTAATTTATTATAATAAGAGTAAGGAATGGGACAGCTTTGTTATGTAAAGTGGCCTCTAGCGTCATACAACCCTTCATTTATTATAATAAGAGTAAAGAATGGGACAACTTTGTTGTGTAAAGTGGCCTCTAGCTTCATACAATCGTTTGCAACAACGGATTCTGCCAACCCTTAGAAAATGCCTCTGCCCTTAGATTCGACTAAACCCACCATCCAAAATGCTTAAATGCATAGAGTTAAATGAAGGTTTGATTCCACAAAGTATTGTAAACTTACATGGAAAGATTGTTTGGGAAATTGTAAAATTATAGGAAATTTTGACACGAAACCAATAGAAATTGCAATATTAACCCACCAGGCAATTGAGTTATGAAGAAATCAAACAATAGTATGTCGAAAGTACCAAATTATTTTAGAGGAGAAAAGTATTGGAATATGAATTTGGTTGTATTTTAAGTATTGGAATGTTACCTGTGAAACTTGAAGTGGGGAGTTGAGTTGTTGGGCATCCAAAACTGCTCACAGATTCCACTCTGACACTATCAATCTACAAGAGAGGAGCACCAGAGCCAAATGTGCAGAACTCAAAGACACCTTTTCTATGATGCTGCAACAATTCACCAAATTAGCCAGGGTGAATAGGTAAACCATAAGTTGTAGGGTGAATAGGTAAATCGTAAGTCGTAGATTTCTATTTGAAAATTGCAAGTCTCATCAGATTAAATTTGAGCAGTGGATTGTAGCTGGATAATTACTCCATTAATGGTAAGTACTAGGGTAGTAGGCAGTGGGATAGTGAAGCATTTAAATGCCTTTTTAAACTGCGTTATGTACCTACTGTTGGTCCCAGACTCCTATGAAATAAGGTATTATAAATTTTTACATTTTACTTGTTGAAGTAGACATCGTTTTAACAAGTTGCAAGGGTGTATCACATGTCGGATTTGATATGGAAATTTTTTCAACTCCCGTCAAATATGTTCTTAAACCAAAAATACGTCTCACAAGACGTCAAATTCCAGGCCTAGTGGTGTGTATGGTGGGTCAGCGCTATTGGAAGAATGACATCGACAATTGTACCTCAATGTACATGACAGAGGAAGGCAGGTGGCTATAATTTTGGTTACTATAGAGTGGGTATGTATGGCTTATAGGAAATAGGGTGTGTATGGTAGTTTGTATGAAACTCTGCTCTATATAGTGAACAAAATTTATGGCTAGGAAAGTATGGAGGTCATACATTAGATTTGATGTGATAATTATATGACAAATAGTATAGACTACAAACAGAATTTGGCAACCATAATAGTATGGGAAGCAAACAAAATTGGTGGCTTTGATATTAGTGACAAACCATTCTCATTTGTATTTGAAGATAAAATATATTTGTAATTCATGTAAATGTATTGATATATAAAATAATGGATAGAATGAGGCATTGTTAGAGTTGTCTATTAAGGTCACAAATTTGTTTGGAAAGTTATTTTTCATCGGAATTTGATGGTTTTTTTTTTTCAAAAAATCTGATCATAAGAGTGTTTGAATTGTTTTTTGATGGTGGAAATGGATTCAGCACCATCAAAAACCCCCTATGCACCCAAAATCCTAAAGTTTGATAGATGTAACCCAGATTTCCCAAATTTTCTGTCGATTTTTGACCAAAACCATTACAAAATTTCCACTATTTTCTAGGCAAACTTTGTGGCCTCAGTAGACTAATCTGATAAAATGATGATGGTACAACAACCCTTGTGATTGTTTACTTATAGCATTGATTGGTCAAATTGTGAATGGGTGTGTGCCCCTTGATTTTTCATTTAATTAATTACTTAATCCATTATTGTTTACATTAGCTAGAAAAAGTATGCAAAAAGTGGCTCTTTTCATTCTAGAAAAAGCAAGTTGTGGGAGTTCTAAAAATTTTGTTCATTGTGTCTTTGGAGACCAAAAATCACAATAAATCATGAGTTCACTCAAACTAACTCAAGGGGGACTGATATCACTTAAAAATTGCTCACAACAATATATGGGATTAAGATAAACATCATCACTAGGAACGGGAACCATGGCATTAATATACCCACTAAATGAATTTCTTGAAAATTATGAAACATAATCTTTTTTTAGACTTATGTTGGTTTCTTACAAAAAGATCATAAAATTTGCATCGATTGTCCGTTGATAGTGGCATAAGTTAGAAAAAATATGCAAATAACGGCTCTTTCAATTCTAGAAAAAGTCATCCATGGAAGTTCAAATTGGAGTTTGAATAATCTTCTACTCATTGTGCCTATGGAGACCATGGAGACCAAAATTCATGATAAAGCATGAGTTCACTCAAACTTGCTCAATATTTTGTAATCAAAATTAGTACGTCGTTGGTGCATGAACATGTACCATTCTTGGTACTAAATATTTTCTATATACTGAGGCCATAGGTATGCATTCAAAAAATATAATTGGAGTTCATAGACAATGTTATGTTGGAAAGTTCACTCTTGAGAGCCATTTGCACTTATTTGAGAGAGAGAAAGCTCATAAAGACTCAACAAGAACCCTCCTATGGAGAAAGATAATAAGCCCACCATTAAAAGATTCTTCTCGGCATATAAGAAAAGTCTTTTTTCATTACCATTAGTGATAAAGGTATATTTGTTTATTTTTTATATTTCTTTTGTTTTGCAATGGTTCGGTTTCATTTATGATGCAAGCTATTAAATTACTAATAAATTACTAATTTTCTTATCTCTTCTTTTAATGGTGAGTAATGTTCTACCTTTTCATTAATTAAAGGAAATCTTTTTGCTCACCTTAACAACGGAATCATCCAAACACTAACATTTTAATTAATATCAATATATACCTCTATAATGTTATTGTGCTATATACATCATATTTACCTAAGCCTAAATACATTGATCCTTCTCCAATAGTATTTTAGAGTAAACTTTAATCAGGCCCCGCTGCCTTTAAGGCTTTTTCCAATATTTGTTTATAGGAGAGGGTCCTATAATATTTAAGGTTGTTTCTAATGTTCGTTTATAGGAAAGATTTTTGACTCTCCTAAAATCCTTTCAAACCATTTTAAAATTTTATTGTGAATGTTCTATAAACTATGTCAAAGGTTTTTAATTGAAAGTGAAAATTTCTACCTATGGGGCATAGAATAGATGGTGATGGGGTGTATTGTTAAGTCAAATTGTGATGTGAAAGTCACCGGTTCGGAACTCCGTGGGAAATAATCTAGTCATGTTAAGGGTTGGTGTGGTCCAAACCAGGTGCGATCCTCGAGTGATTTTGACAACTTAGATTCCCTTGAGTCGTAGTTTCTCAAGCCACAAGTCAAGCCTGATGTAATTTCTGATGAATTCATACCACTTGACAAACAAACAAAAAAATGAAAGTTTCTCTTTAAAAAACTTTAAAGTTTCAAAAAGAATTTGAAATTTTGAACTTAAAAAATACTTCAAAATATTATTAAAAAATAAATAAAAATAAGTTATACAGGTTACAAGTGGTGAAATAAAAAGTTCAAAATTTTGAGTGAAATTAAAAATTTAATTATATGAAATAAAAAAATAAAAAAAAAAATATTTGCAAATTTTTAAATGGGGTAAAGCTCCAAACTTCTTATGGAAACGAGAAACTTTAATCTTTGAAAAAGGCCTAAAAGCAACTTGCAAAAGGATTAAAAAAACCAATGACATGGGTTTAAGAATTATTTGAAAAATGAAAAAGGATAAAAAAAAACAACGGCATGGGTTTAAGAAGCATTTGACAAATGAATTTTCGTTAGTGATAAATTCCAATTAATATAACTAAAAGTTGTAGGTGTCCAACATTTAGTACTTTGGATTGGATTCCGAGAGATAATAAAAGTGATAAAATCAACTGGTTCATAAAAGTTGTAGGTGTCCAACATTTAGTACTTTGGATTGGATTCCGAGAGATAATAAAAGTGATAAAATCAACTGGTTCATACATTTAAGGTCAAACATAGGTCCCATCCACAAACACAGGAGATATATTTAATATTGGAAGAATTAATAGCGGAAAATGAAGGCAGAGGAGTTCCTCATTACTAGAGGGATAGGAGCAGATGGATTCAAAGGCATCATTGGACAGGGCAATGGAGGACTCTTAGGTTCTTATCTCAAATGCAACCTAGAGAAATTGGGTATCAAACGTTGAAAGGACAGCCTTTGTCCAGAAACCACAAAGGTCCTGTGGTGAAAATTTTCCACGGTATATTCAGGAACATATACAAACATCTCCTTTAAAAAAAAAAAAACAAAACATATGACAGTTAATATGCCTGTAAAACGCAACTCTAACATGTCTTTACTCAATTTTTATTTCTTTCCAAGGCAATAAAGAGGGTATCATTTTCAATCTAAAAAATAATTGTTATATACATGTGTGTGTGTGTGTGTGTGTGTATATAAGAATTACAAGTCATTATGAGGGTTACAAGCCCTTATAGCGAAATTTGGGCTTAGTGGGTTTTGGGTCCATATTTTGAACTTAAGCTCTGATACCACGTGTAAGTTTCCATTCTAGGGTTTTCTACCATATCTATATTCTCTAAAATTAAATGCAATAAGAGGCAATAATTTATTTTCTTACAAGACATTTAAACAATGATAATTTACTATCTAGAATCTAATTCCTACAATTTAATTAGTGAAAATTTCATTTCAATCACTTACATGAGTAATCTATGCATAGAGGAATACCTGTACCGATGGGCCGATGGAGATGCCCTTGAGCTGTTGCTCCTACTGGAATGCTCCTCTTGGCTACTAACTAGATTTACCTTCCAACCGACTAAGAAGTAAATCTTAGCCTAGGAAACCTCCACAGATTCCCTAGCCCTCCGAGCCCAAGTCCAACCAGATGTAGTGGGTGTGTCCAAGACCAAGATAAATAATACTTCATTTCTCTCTCTCAACAATTCCTATAAAATCATAGCCAACCAAAACCAAATGCAAGCCCCAACATCCCCCTTCCTCTCTTCCTCCTTCCCCTTTTATGCCTTCTCCCTTCTCCTCTCCACCTCAACCACCTCTCATTAATGTCATAACTTCTCCCTTATCCTTACAATTGACTTCTCTTCTCCCAAGTAAACATGAGAGGACATTTGGGAATGTGATAAGAATAAGTACATTTTGAGGATGAGAGATGAATATATAAATTGGTAATTTGTTGGAGAAGACCATGTCTTCTCTCAAGTAAATGTGAGAGTACATTTTGGGAATGAGAGATGAATATATAAATTGGTAATTAGTTGGAGAGGACTATGTCTTCTCCTAAGTAAATGTGAGAGTACATTTTGAGGATGAGAGATGAATATATAAATTGGTAATTAGTTGGAGAGAACCATGTCTTCTCCCAAGTAAATGTGAGAGTATAATTTGAAGATGAGAGATGAATATATAAATTGGTAATTAGTTGGAGAGGACCATGTCTTCTCCTAAGTAAATGTGAGAGTACATTTTAGGAATGTAATATGAATATTTAAATTGGAATAATGTAAGAAAACCATATCCTATCCAAGATTAAATTTGAAAAGACAAGTTGAGAATTGAACAATAGCAATAATAAATTTTGTATCAGTAAATAAAATTTATTGTTTCCCAAATGAAGGTATTCACCAATATTTCTTGATAATTATAAGTCAATATTTTCAGGTAATGTAAACATTAATAAAATTTGCATGATAAGATTAAGTGGGGCAATACATTCTCTCAGACAACATATCCTCTAAATAATTTGCTTTTCTCCACAATCGATAGATTCACGAAGCCATAGGCACAGCCGAGGAAACCCTCCACTTAATCAAACTGAAGAATCTGAAACGATTTATTCTCAAGATTGATCTCTCAAAGGCTTTTGACCGTGTTAGTTGGCTCTATATTAGGATGTTATTAACACACCTTGGCTTCCCTATCCCCTTCATCTGATGGATTATGTGTTGTATATCTACATTCTCTTTCAGCGTTCTCATCAATGGATCTACATCCAATTTCTTCCATGCCAAGAGGGGTCTCAGGCAACGCTGTCCACTCTCCTCACTACTCTTCCTAATGGTCATGGAGGGATTAAGCAGGCTAATTTCACATGAGAAAAGAGTTGGGAGATTACAAGGTCTCAAAATTACGGAGCAATGCATCCTTACTCATCTCCTTTTCGTTGATGATGTGCTCATTTTTCTCAACGGAAACATTCATGACTTCAATACACTATTTGATGTAATGCAATTATTTTGTATAGCAACATGGATGGAAATAAATAGACCAAATTCCACCATTACCTTCTCGGCATGCTCACCACAGAATCTCGACAAGCCTATCCGAAGTTTCCCTTCCAAAGAATCCCGCTGAAGGAGGGATTAAAATACCTAGGATTTCACATTAAATCACATGGATACAAAATTGCCTACTCGACCTGGTTGGTGTCTAAGGTAGAAAAAAGGTTGACCAACTGGAACCATCGATTCTTGTCCAGAGCTAGGTGACTGGTGCTTCTCAAATCTGTTCTAGAAGCCACTCTGGTTTACTGGATGTCGCTTGCCTGGATACCACAAGGAATTCTCTCTAGAATACAAGGAATTTGCTGCAATTTCCTCTAGAAGGGGCACAAGGAAAGAAAGCCTTTTGTCTGGGTAAAATGGAGCCTCATTGCTTTACCAAAAAAATGGGGGGATGGGGTCTCAAAGATCTCCCTGCCTTTGCACACGCATTGGTTGCCAAATTGGGATGGCTCCTTCTAAAGACCAAAAGTATGTGGACATAAGTGGTCATTTATAAATATATTTGGACACAAAATCTCATGGATTGGGTCCGATTACCAACTTGGAACAAACATGGTATATCAGTTATTTGGAAGGTTATTCTACAAACCCTCCCCACCATCAGGAGTGGATTAACCTGGCACACAAATAATGGTACAACAGTTCACATTAGGGTAGACCCATGGATTGGATGCAACAGTATATACCAGGATTGGATGGGCAGCTACTCAATTCACACATTGTGGACCAGTTGAACTTGTCCATATACCAACAAACATGGAAGTCTGTAGATAAGCTTGGCATCCCAGATTAGTGTACACAGGACTGGGGGAATTACATGATTGCATCATCTGAATCGCATGTTTGAATAAGGGATGATGATGACGATTTAATGAAAAGATATTTCCCGTGTCCTTCTTGGTGTGTCATATGCAACAGGAGGAGGAATCAAATGATCATTTATTCATGTCCTGCTCAAGTTCTCGTCATATCTGGGTGCAAGTGCTTTCCTCACTAAACATCACAAAACGTTGGGAGGGAAACAACATCAAGGAGGCATGGAACAATTGGTGGAATGCTTCCTCCAACATGAAAATCCGCAATATTCCATTGATCATATGCTGGAATATATGGTTAAAAAGGAACGAAATCATTTTTAAAAACATGCAAATCTGGTGGCTGCTGTTTACTACTAGGATCTGCAACAGCTTCAATGAAATTCCTGAGGATGAACAGTCCTCCCCTGCTTGATCTATCATTCCCGAAGTTATTGACCATGAACATCCATGGGCCTACTTTGACGGTTCTGCCCAAGACCAGGGGTGTGGGGGGGCAGGGGGGTATCCTACTTCACTTATCCAATACTCATTCCTTTTGAGTTCGTATGGGATTGGGTTATGGAACTAACAACTTTGTTGAGCTCATCTCCCTGCATCACCTATTATATTTTGCTCTATATCATAACTGTAGAAACATTTAGATCTTTGGGGATTCTAAGGTTGTTATCAATTAGTTCAATTGCACATCAGCGTGTCATGTACATTCTCTGAAGAACATTTTGGATGATGCATTATTTTTAAAATATCAATTTGATCAGATTACATGTATTCACATTTACAGGGAATGCAACCACATTGTTGGTCAACTTTCAAAAGAGGTAGCATATCGACCTAGGGGTGAATGGATCATTCAGGAACAAAGGGAGGAAGAGGCCTACAAATAGTATCACAAGCTATATATAGATCGGATGCAGCAATGGGCCAACAAACCCTAATTATCATAAATTATATGATGCATAACATAGCAAAAAAAATTTAGCAAAGCAATTTTGAAACTTTGTAAAAATTTTGTATAACTTTCACTGAACTTTGAAATTACACCCTAAATGGGTACTCATGTATAGATTTATATATTATGATGACTATGGTCACACATATAGTGTATGCCACATCTATAACATATAATTTTCCACTCATAATAGAAAATTATGATTTTTCCCAAAAAAATAAAATAAAATAAATCTCTATTTATAACTGCCAAACTCTCACCAACATAAATTTTCAACAAGGATGAGGCCAATCCTTATACTTAGCTTTTGACGGATCTCAAATTAAATTGAGTATGAGTGTGCGCTGACTTGAAAAGATATTGAATACGAAAAAAGGTTTTGTCCAAGAGCACAACATTTATCAAATGTATATACGCTGGATACTTCTGACCAAACCCATTATATTCACTGATAAATCACCTAAAAATAAAATGAAAATTATACATCATCTTGAATGTTGAGCTCAATAAAGGCCTCTCTACAGCAGTTTTGGAGTCAAATATGATATGCACAATAACTGAGTATTCAACAAATTTTCCTAATTGTCAAAATCAACCAAAATTAAAATACAGATGATGATAGTTCACAAATCCAGCAAATATGTTGCACTATATTTAAGATTATATTACAATGCAATAGATGTTTGGTCTAGTGGAAAACTTGAAGTAAATACGAATAATGGTTCTCTAAGCATCTTTGACATTGCACTATATTTAAGATTATATTACATTGCAATAAATGTTTGGTCGAGTGGGAATACTCTGAAGTAAATACGAATAATGTTTATGTAAGCATCTATGATATTATGTTGAAGTGTGGAGTTGTCAGGGTTCCTGCATTAACTGCATGGCACTTGGATTAGCAATCACCTTGAAACAAATTCTTTGGCATTGTAAATTAAAAAAAAATTATTCGCAACATTTTGAAAATAAAAAATATTGTGGCCCTGAATGAATTGATTTTCTATGGCCTCTCAAACTTGTATTTCTTCATTATTGATTTTGATTATGGTTTACTGCCATAAATCTTGATCAGTTTTTTATGGGTTTAGATTCCTTTCACATTTCTTTCCAATTTTTTTAAATGAAAATGTTTCATATATTACTTAAAAAACAAATAAATACATTAAAATGCAAGCTGTTTACACCATATAGACAACAGGGTTGTAAAGAAAATCCCATCCTAAAAAAACCAGAAAGTCCAACATATAAGCCCAAGTTCCCATAGGGAAGGACTCACCACCATGGCATAAAGCCCTGAGTTGAATTATTAGGAAATCCAACTCTGGCCTAATCCAACTCGTGCCTAATGCTTCTCAAATCCCCTAAGGTCGTGCGTGAGGATTCTCATTGAATGTAACTTTACAATGATGTTTCCACAGAAACCTAACTACCACCTAATGAACTGAATGCCCAAGCAATTTGCAACCATTCCTGATCATCCAAGTGTACCCTAGGAAAGGTGCCTTCTATTAGAGTGGGGCTGCAAAAAAAATGAAAATCATGGGCAAAAAACTATCTTTAGTTTTATGGGCTAATGATACACATATAAGTGTGACAATATGAGATATTTGTAAATTATTGCTTCTTATTATTACAAAAATCTGAAAAATGTAGGTTTACTTTGTTTGATTAAAGTAAAATTTGTGTGAATATTTTTTTTATAAAAATGTAATTTTTATAATTAATTTAACAACAAAATTTGAAAGACCTTGGCTATACCCAAAAGTTCTGGAATTCTAAAACATAAATAATCAACAATTTTTTTCTAAAATAATATCAATATAGATATACAAGAGTGACTAATTAGATGAGGTCACTTGTATTTCTTATACAAATACTTCCTCATATAACTTTTTACCCTTTTACAGTAAGGAACTGCCTCTTAATTCCCTAATAGATTATATATATACAAATAAGATAACTTTATTGATCAAGTAACCAAATAACATCTAATGGAAGGAGCAGAGAATATGTTTATATATCACATTCTTATACAGTATTATTTAAAGTTCCCCGAAGACTTTTTCTATGAATTTAATGAGCATGACTTTTCAAAACCAATACTAAATTCGACTCATACTCGTATGTATCACCATTTGATGTGAATCTACCAAGACTCTTTCTATGAATTTAATTAGTATGATTGTTCAAACTATATTAAATTCAATTCATACTCGTCTCCATTGCACTTTGATGTGAATTCTCAGAAACGAAATTGAAACAAAATCTTATGTATATAATGGGTAAATTATTTTCATGGATTTTTTTTCAGAGAGAAATCTTTATTATATGATTGAAGTCTACAGATTACAATCGATATAGTCGAAGCCAGCAGAATACAACCGAAGCCACCAGATATATACGGCATAGCCTGCCTCAAAAGTCATAAAAAAATGTTTTCAAAAGAATATAGATAACTTGTTGTCTATATAGTGATCAGAATTCATTGATTATTCCTGCAAATCAAGAATCTATCACTTTGGATGGATGAATGTCTTTGCATCCTTATCATATAATTTGATTGGTATTTCTCTAACGAACTTTAAATTTTTAAAAATATTTATTAACTAAGAATTCGCTAAAATAAGAATTTAATGGCAGAAAAAATTTATTCTTCCGAAAATTCGCCTGGAATGTATTTATCCCGGATTTCCAAGGCACACTCCAATATTGTGCAGGACAACATGAAATTCCGCCTTATCCGTTGCGTCAGAAGACCTGAATTCTGTACGTCGGTAAAGAGTTGCACAATTTTCTCCCAGGAATAGGCTTCCATTGGATCTGAAAAAGATAAGGACGATTAGATTTCAGTTCTGTTGTTTTAGTTGGTGTTACGGATCCATTTTACCCAAAGTTGCAGAGGGTTGTGAGAAAATTTAGGCACAAAATTTTTACCGAGGACAATATAATACCGCTGAAATGTTAGAGGAGGTTGGTTCTTACTTGGCTTTGTGCGCGCGCAAAATTGTTCAATCAGATATAACTCTTTTGCGAGCTCACTGCCGATTTCCGGATTTTTCCGCAGAATGCGTTCTCTAAAACAATTTAAAACTGTAGTAAACCAGGCTTCGGCATTCTCCCACCTGTCTTGCCATTTGGAAGAAAATTTAGAACGTCCGATATCCATCCTTGCTCTCATGAACATGTGCGCGGTAAGCTGCAGAATTCGTGGTCCAGAAATGAAATGAGAGCCGATCAATTCCGAGAGACTCAGGAAATTATATAGTTCTGGATTTTCCTTCTGCAATGCCTCCAAATACCCTTTTTCCTTAAACAATTTGAGTTCCAGATACAGTTGCTCAGGGTCGCTTCTGTACCTTTTACCTGTTAGAATTCAAGTTTAATAGTTTCTTAATACTTTCAAACATATTACTGAATAATAATATTGTTAGAAAATTTTAAAGATTGGAAATTTAATGTTGAATTGAGGTTTCTGTGATCCATAATAGTTATTATAAGAAGAACTCTGGCGTAAATTATATGTAGAAAACTTTTGTCGAACTCTGGCGTAAATTATATGTAGAAAACTTTTGTCTACGCGTTTCTAACCAACTAGTGTGGTTCATCGAAATGAACCACACTAGATGAACCACACTAGTTGGTTCGAAACGGGTCGACAAAGATTTTCTACATGTAATTTACGTCGAAATTCTTCTTATAATAATTGAAAATTTATGTTAAAATTTTGAAATCTTAATTAATTTTTCTAGAATGTAAAATTTAAATTTGAATTTTTCTTGCTCTGCAAAATTTTAACTGCGTCTATCTATAAAATTTGAAAAATCATGATATTATATTTTAGAAAAAACCTGAAAAATTAGCCCACCCGGGAAAAACACAAACCCTGATGCATCGCCTTGATATTTGCTGCTGTCACTGCAATGTCCTCGACTGACTTTATCGCCTCTGGAAGAAGCTGTGGGTTATTGTCCGTTACTCTTCTGAATTCTTGTTCGCTCGTCATCCATCTCCATGGATCCAATTTTTCTATTTTGGGGGTAGATTTCAACGATTCGTCATTGTCTGGAGAACAGAGTTCTGATACTAAATCAATGAGTTTTACAGCCAGAGAGTAGCCCGTTTCTTCGGCGAAATCAGTTTTAAGGGAGTTGACTTCTGTTTGCAATCCTGCGAACTCCAATTTCAGTTGTTGTAAACCTGTGTTTTCCGTAACATGGTTGTTTTCTTTCTTCTCTACTAGTGCTGCCTGCTGGGCTATATGCTCTGATTTACTAGCTGGGCATTGTGATACAATCGTTGAGCTTGATTTGGCGTGTGGTTTTGATTTCCAAAAACACAGCATTCTTACTGCAAATTGGTAGTCGGTTCTGCCCTAGGAATGTAAGTTGGGTGATTTGGCCGATTGCAATCAGAGAAATCGGCCACCGTTGGAGTAATTTAACAGAGTTCGGTTAGTTAAATCAGAACGAAATGGTATGATCCAAAGGATGCAACCGATTCAAGGAACAATGTGGATGATATTTGTCATCACAAGATCGTAAACTTATATTTTGCATGAAAAGAGGACATGGAAGTATGATGCATTTGATTAATTATTGAAAAAACTATTGTGGGTTCACTGATATAGGAAGCATAGAGTGTATAGAGTCTATGTGATGAGATGTGGACTTGAAAAAATAATGATAATAATAAATACGAGTAATGGTTTTTAATTATTATTAAATGTGTAAGGTATATAAAAGAATAGAAAATATGGGAAATTATCTACACACTTATTATTGAATTAATAATGGATCCTCACATATTAATCTAGAACAATATCATACTTTTGTGCGCTTTTTTTGTAAATAGTTAATAAAACATATATTTATGTTGAAATTGAGGTTGCATGGAAATATTTGTTTTTTTTGTTTTTAATTGGATAAAGTTTATTATAATTTTGTTAATAAATAGGGGAAATGTAATAGTCATGGTATATATATATATATCAAATAAGTAAATTTTAGGAGTGGTCTAAGAAGTGGGGGAATTGCTTGGATGGCTAAAAGTAGTTGGAATCTGGGCAAAAAAATTCAAAAAATCTTATAGAATTAGTGTTTGAATCATGTTTTTGATGGTGGAAATGGATTTAGCACAGTCAAAAACCTCTATAGCACTTAAAACTATGAAGTTTGACAACTTTTACTTGGATTTACAAAAACCCCTACCGGGGTTTTCCAAAATATTGTCAGCATTTCCATAACTTTCAGGGCAAAAAAGCATAAGCATTAGACTATGGTGGTTTGTAAAGAGTATAGAAAATTAGGTTCTTTGATATGTTTGTTTTAATAAATATTTACTTTTATCATATTAATAGGATTTTATTCAGGTTAAATTTAATGGTGATTTATAAAGAGAGGGAAAAAAAGCAAACAAACATATTCTCTTCTATTAAAAACACCTTTTAACTAGTAAAAATATTTTTTAATTCTTTTTCAAAATTTAAAAGTATTTTAAATAATCATTAATATTCCTAACACACAGACATATATATATAAAAGATATTTTGTTTTCAACTATATTTTGATATATAAAATAGAAATATAATTTTGCATTACATTTTTCAATGCAATAATCCATAACATTTTTATTTTGATATTATTTTAAACTAGCTTTAAGCCCTGACTAAAAGGGAAAAAAAGGCAGTGTATTCGTAAAAGACAAGAGAATCTCTTACACCTCTCTAAGGTAGTTCCTAAGAAATTCTAGAGGCATATCCTAACCAGGAAAATTAAATATAATAATAAAATTTCTTTACACGACTGGAATTCCTATCTTAAAAAGCTTTATGAATCTCCAAATGTCATGGATAACTTTGAAACCCTTCTCACAACAAAAGAAGTTTTCTCATTAGAAGACATTGATTTTGGGGTTAATCGCTTGGCTAATGGGAAATCTAAGGACATTGAAGGTTACCAGGCAAAAATCTTAAAAATTGGAGGTCCTGTCCTCATCCCCCACATTCACAAGCTTTTCAATCAAGTGGTCAAGCAAGGGTTCCCTAAACCATGGACTCAAAGCCTCATTATCCCTATTTTTAAAAGTGGGGATACAAATAACCCCTCTAATTATCGGACAATTATGATCAGCCCTCTCTTAGCCAAGTTATATGGTATTATTTTAGAAAGGAAGTTGAGCATATGGCTTGAAAGTGAAGGTAAGCAGGATAAAGGCCAAGCTGGTTTTAGAAAGCAACACTCAACAACAAACCACCTTGTTACGCTTAGGATCATTGTGGAGGAATGTCGCAATGATAAATCCAATCTCTTTTGTTGCTTTCTGGACTTTAGAAAGGTTTTCAATATGGTTCCTAGAAACAACCTTTGGAACAAATTAGAAGAGCTAAAGGTTCCTTTTGAGTTGAGAATTGTCGCTATAAGGTTACACGAGAATGTAATTGCCAAGTTAAAGAGCAATGAGGGGTGGTCGAAATATATTAAGTGTAATATCGGAGTTAAACAAGGTTGCCCCCTCTCCCCTACCCTATTTGTCATTTACATCGACAAGCTAGAAGGTTGTTTAGAGGAAGCAAGATGTGTTGGCAAGATCTTAGCTGGGATAATCATCATCCTTCTTCTCTACGCTGATGATATTGTTCTTCTCGCAAGGTGCCCATCTGATCTTGATAAGCAACTTATACTTCTTAAGGATTTCTGCTCTACCATGGGTATGATTGTTAACGCTGACAAAACAAAAGTTATGATTATCAAATCCAAGAAGGACACTTACGCTAATTTTATGTATGACAATAGTAACTTGGAGGAAGTGTCTTCCTACAAGTACCTAGGAATTGATATTCATCACAAGCTCAACTAAAAATATAGCATTGAGAAAAGGATTAATGGGGGATGGAAAGCTTATTTTGGTCTTGAAAATAATTGTAAAAGGACAAACATCGTAATGTGGGATAGAAAGAAACTCCTCTTTGAAACTTTAGTCACTCTGGTTATCTTATATAGATGTGAGGTTTCGGGTTGTAGCATCTCTAGAGAATCTTGGAGAAAGGTTGAGAAAATCTAGAAGCGTTTTATAACGTATAACCTCAAAATTAAAAGCAACCCACCCTATCCTATTCTCCTTATAGAAGTGGGTATTTCCGCTATCGAGAGCCTAGCTATGACTAGGCTTCTGTTGTACAAGCACAAACTCAATGATATAGGAGACCATATACTTCCTAAGCTAGCTTTAAATTCCAGCCAAAACCACCTAAGGCTCAAACAAGGTTGGTCTAATGACACCAAGGCCTAGTTAAACCATTGGGAGATCGACGAGAATGTTCCATTGTGAAACATTAATAACATTAAAAATATTGTTACTTCTAAGTTCAAAGAAAAAATGTGGTGTGAGAAAGATTTAGCAACTAAAAGAAAATTAAGATATTATAAGGAGGTCATCAACCCCACCCTAGAAGATCAAAAGTATCTCTCTGTTTTAACTAGCTCGAAGAAGAGAATTAATATAGCCAAGATTAGAATGAACTCTCATGAGCTCCATAGTGAAACAGGTCATTAGGCAGTTCCTAAAACACCATGGATGGAAAGGTTCTGCCATCTATGTGAGAATACGAACATTGAGGATGAAAATCACTTCCTCTTAGAGTGCCCCGTGTACAACCACATTAGATCTCAGTTTCAAAATCTTTGTTGCAATACTGACCTTCCTAGCCTTTTACGTTGTCAAAATTACAGTGAGCTCGGGAGGTTTCTCTCCAAGCTTTTTGAGCATAGGAATAAAATCTTAAATCAAACTAAATAATTCATTTCTTTAGGTCCGATAGACCAAAGTTTGGTCTCAATGGACATTAACCATCATCATCAACAATTCTTATCTCATAGTTAACTAAGACTTTTTATTTTTATTTTTTACACTATTTTTGTAATGCAACAATTATAATCTATATAAGCTAGAATAAGTTTTTAAAAATATAAAACCTATAAAGTTAAAAAAATCAAATTTATATTTTTAACAAAATTTCTCAAAACTCACAATTTTATTAAAAATAAAAAAATAAAAAATTTATTTAATACATAAATATTCCCATTATAAATATATATTGTTAAAATTTTCAAATCTTAAATCAATTATAAAAATATTAAATTTATTTACCTATTAAATTTTAAATAAAAAAAAAATTATTATTTAATATTAATAATTATTTTATTTGTATTTCTTAAAATTAATATTGTAATTACACTTTCTATTAAACTTAGGCATATGGATTGTAATTCTCATAAATCATAAGCACAATTTCCATAAGGATGCAATTAATTTTTATGGGTTGTTAAAAAAAACCCTCTTGAATTTAAGTGTTTATTTTCAGTTAATATTAAACCGCCGAGTGTTGGACACTTCAAATTTGTTGGCAGATCATTAATTTCATTGTCGAGAAAGGAGATTCTCTTGCGATCCCTGGTCTCTTCTTCACTTGGGAAATGTTGTAGATGTTTACCTGCTCCAAATAACTAGTTCTCCCTAGTATACCATGAAATTTTATTTCCTTTTTTTCTGCACCAACATACTCAATCAAGCACCTATCTATGAGTGCTTCTACATATTCCCTCCCAACATCTATGAAATAAGTTGTCTCGCTTTTGGTGAACAATATTTCTACTATCCACATCTCCCCCAGTGTCTCCACATCAATTTCTACATCTTCAGGAAAGGAAGCACAATATAGAAAACACATTTTCTTATTATCAGGAAAATCAATGTAGCTCCATCTTAGCCGCTAATAGAGCTCTGCATCAATGGTCCTATGAGTGGAGGGGAAGGATGGATCTACAATTTTCATCAAAACTACAAAGCGATTCGAGTCATCAGCAGTCATTTTTTGAGCCAATGGTAAACCTTTAGACTTTGACACAACTTTCTAGCAATAGCCCCAAAAACTCTTCTCCGACAGAGGTCGTATCATCACGCAGTGCACTTTTCCTGCCATTATTTCAACCACGTCTCTATAGCAATTGGAGATTAAGACTTTGCTTCCTTTATCACGACCAAAATTTGCCCCAACTTGATTCAAATCAATTGGACTCCATATGTTGTCCAATAAAAGAAGAAACTTTTTATTTTCAAGGTGAACTCAACTCAAATTTTAAATTCAAAGACTCGACAATGATATCCTAGAGACTTTGAATCTTATAGTTTTGAGAAATGGTATACCAAATAACGAAATTGAAGCTACTACTCACCTTCTTCTTGCAGTTCTCCTTGCAACTATTGTGTATGAGTTGCAGTTCTTGTGGATGAGTTGGAGTAATGTCGTTTTTCCAACTCTCACCATCCCCCACACACCAATCCCCTGAGGCTTGGGATGAGGTTCGTTAAGCCATGTCAGTAGTTTCTTCATATCAGCTTCTATGGAAGACCCCACAAATCCAGAATTTGGTAGAGGTTGAAGAAGCACATCTACTTGAGGCTCTATGTACACCACAACCTATGCAACATGGAAACTGTCAAAATAGCATCATCAAAGTGTTGGAAGAACTCACCAAATCTGGTTTTCCATTGTCTCATATCTGCGGGGATGTTGGGTTGAAAAAGAGGCAACAAGAGGCAAGAACCATGACATTGTCCTCATTGTCTGTTGGATGAAGTTTGGACCTCCTCCTAAAGTACCTGCAGTGCTTAAAACATGTGTGTCTTTCAAGAACTATGCAACAAGATACATCTTCATAAACTAAAAAAACATGAATCAATTGCCCATATTATGCATGAAGAAAGTGCTGAAGGAAATGAGAACATGAGTGAGATCTTATTGCAAAAATAGAGTAATGGAAAAAGATGACAATGAAATGAACCAAATGCTGAATCAAGACAACAAACTCCAAAGCTCATGCAAGAACTAGAAATCTGTGTTTTTGGGGCTGCTAAGGGGTCTCTTTCTCAAGTCATGGTCCCAGAGGGAGGAAGTGAGGCTGAGGCACCTACTGAAAACCTTGTGGTGATCCTTTTCCTCCTTGCTAACCTGCTAACTAAAAGAAGGCACAAATGGAAGCAAACTAACATACAACCAATCTAATCTACATTGTTGTAATGGAAATGTAGCTACTTAAGCAAATGAACAATCAAACTATGAATCTATGCTAACATACATGTACAATAAAGAGGAGCCTTGGCTACTAGGGTTGGGCCCTAACCCAAGAGCTTCATCCCTCTGTGCTAACTCAATGTTGGCTCAAAACAAAACTCATTCTTATTATCAAAACAATGGATTACATCAAAAACTGTCACAAGTCTTGCAGCTCGAAAATAGAGTAGAGTTTTACAATCAAAAATCCAAATCCTATTGATTTCCTAGGCCTCTCTACTTATACATCTGAAGTCTCCAACAACTTCCTTAAAATTAGGGAGTCGGCTCCCAAACTCGAGATAAACTTGTGCTTTGTCTTTCACTTTCTCGGCTACCTTCTAGTCCTCATGATTTGGATGTTTGCACTCCGAGCTGATGGAGGAATATTCTAATGGAGGGGTATTAAATGAGGAGTATTTACCTCCTATAATTTCTATCCCTTGTCCGAGTTTTTACCAAGGTCTTTGCCAAAATTCCTTTCTTTTATCCTTTAATCCTGCATTAAATTCACAGTAGACCAAAAATCAAAATATCCAACTCTAACTCATCTCATAAACAAAATATAATCAAAAGTATGCAATAAGTTGTGAGAATAGTTGGCTTGACTAGGCTAGGAGGTGAATTAAGGCCCATATAATTACCCAATGATGAGGCTCATCATCACCCCCTACTGAAAGTGTCGCTCATCCTCTGAGCAACTTAGTCAATGTCCATGTCCTTCATGGCTTTGGTAGCCTCTTTGACATCCCATGCCTCCACTGTGGTCTCTTCTTCTTGTTCATAGAAGCCTGCTTTCTTCTCTACTTCTTCCCATTGCCTATTTTCATCTTCTTCTTTTCCCCCTTCTAGCATCCCTAGGAGTAGTGGTGGACTGAGTTTTAGGCCTATCCAATTTACCTTCAACCTTTGCATTGATTGCTTATACATAGGTGTCATGTTGAGTGCCTCTCTCAACCTTTGACGGGAGTGATATTCCCTGATCTTCAAGCTGTGTGGAAGCGTGTTCCATCTCCTTAGACAGGCATGTATACTATCATCTCCTAGCAACCTAAACATATCCTTAAAATGTGAAATTACTTGCTCTTGGGAAACAAGATATCCAGGTGTCAACTAAGGATCATTTGCAATCAAATTATGGGTGTTGATTATGGCCATTGGATTTGATTGTTTAGCTCTGATGAAAAGAGGTTCATTTTGCTCTCTAGCCAATATTATTTTCATCTCTGCAGTGTTGTCATGGAAAGGGTATGTGTTTACTATTAATTTCATCTTCCTTTTCCTTTATTCTTATCTTTTATATATCCTAATGTGTTAATATATTAAATAATTATGGTAAGAAATGAAGTAATTATTTGCAGTTACGACTTAGCTAATTATTACCCTTCTTTATGCAAGAAAACAACAAAAGGGACAAATGTTGTTCCCTATGAAGGAACAACAAAAATTGGCAAGCTAAGGAAGGAATGCGGCGGTTGCAGATAAAGCCAAAGCAAATCAGAAGAATCAGCGCGAGAAAGGAAAGGATGTCTGAAGTTGGAAATCTATTGTGGCTCCCTCGGGATTGAGAGATCCTGAGGGATCGCGTTTATCATTTATCTTTTACCCTTTCCTATTATAAAAGGAGATTTGTGTAAGAAGGAGAAGGGGAAGAATCTCTATTATTATTGAAATTGTAATTTTAATTACAGACTCTTATTATCGAGAAGAACACGAATATATTGTAATGCTCATTTAGTTTGATGGTTAATATACATGTGAAGTTGTTGTTCCCTCGTGTTATCTGAAGTAACTTAGCAGTGTTCACTAGTGGCTAAGGACCCAGCCTCTGGTGGATTCAACTGCTTTCCTTGTGTCATACATTTCCAATTCTCGCAAGTGTGATGGTTTGATAGTATTCTTTCTTTCTGTGGTTTTATCGCTTTTGCTATTTATTGTTTTCCAGTGTTGACAAAATATCTTTGCTTTATATAATTTACGGTATTGTCGTTGATTCAATTTACTTTAATTTCGGATATAGTTACTTAGATAAATAATTCGCTTAATGTAATCAACTCTAAAGAGTATTAACTATTGTTATTAGACTCTCAGATTGATATCATTGTTGTTTATATTATTTATTGAAGACTCGGTTTGAGTTAGATTAAATCAGTTAAAGAGAGATGAGTTATCACTACTGTACTCTCAATTGATGTTATTGTTACTTTAATGAATGTAACATTTGAGTTTGGTAGAAGATTGAGTTTTTAATTGCAATTTGAATTTACTAGATGCATCAGTTTACTCTTGTATTTAAAGATCTATACTGCAATATAGGAAACATTACTTTCTGAATTAAATTGCAGCCATATACTGTGTACACTCTTGAAATAAGAGGACTTGCCTAAGTTGATAATTAATGTGAGGATAATTAGGAGTTTTAAAAGGCACCTATTATCGACCAACATTTTGGCGCCGTTGTTGGGGAGAGTGTATCCATTTCTAAAGAGTGATGTACATCTGATAATTGTTGTTGAAGAAGAATTGGGTATTGAAAATGGAAGGTAAGAACCTACATAACGAGTAAGTAAAGTGCTTGCTCCTCCGCCTTCTTTTCAGCAAAATTATAGAAAACTAAAGTAGGTATTTTATGCTTGTCTGTTGAGAGAGAACTGGGTATTAAAAATGAAAGGTAAGAACCTGTATATGGAGCACGTAAAATGCCTGCTTCCCCGCCCGCTTTCTAGCAGAATTGTTAGGAACTTAGGGTAGAGATAAACATTTGATTTGTTTGCATGAATGACTAAGAAGAAAAAACCCGAAAACAATCCAATTCCACTACCCAAACCCGACAGATCTAAGGGACCAATGACCCTTGGACGATCAACTTTCATAGACGACATCTTAAAGAAAGCTGAATCTCAGCCATCAGTAGGTCCTCGAAACGTTGCCTCCAAACAACCTACTATCTCCCTTCAGGCCACAGGCTCACAATATGTAGCCTACGCTGAGGTCCACAGCAAAACAGTAGGATCTGAGAAAAATTTTCAAGAAATTGAAAATTCGCACCCAATTTCCTCACAAGAAGGGAATTCTTGTGATATTCATGAAGGAGGAGGAGAAACAGGGGAAACGGAGGAGCCAAGATCCCCTCGAGTAGTAATTGAGCAAGGAACACCCAATATCCCAGACCGAGGGAGCGTTGTTAAGATCATTCCCACCCCTTCTAATCGCCTTAGGAATAACTCTCTAGAGATCCTGGAAGGGTACTGGCATATATTTGATCAAATGGCCAACAATCCACGAGCACCCCAAACCTCCACATTGCAGTATCCCATCATTGACACAGTTGTTAACGCACCCATGAAAGTTATCCCTCTACAAAATATTCCCACCTTTTATGGACTCACATAAGAGGATCCAATGCATTTCTATTTGAATTTGATGTATTATGTCGGGGTTATGATTATACCAACGACCCCCAGAAGCTAAAGTTGTTTCCCTCCATGTTAAAGGAGCAGCCTTGTGTTGGTTTATGGGGCTAGGTGGGGGAACCATAAACGACTGGGATCAAATGAAAAATGATTTCCTTTAAACATATCAGGACTATTGCAGATCTAGGGAACTGAAAGATGAAATATTCCAAATGGTAGCAAGACCCAATGAAACATTGGAATATTATGTGGAGCGCTTCCAATATAACCTCCAAATATCTCCCTATGCAAATCTGTGTTTCCCTGATAATGTGCTGAAAACTACACTAATTAAAGGGATGAAAGAACAATGGATAGAGACATTAAATATTATGGGTAAAGGTGATATATATCAGGAAGACTATGCTGATATTATTAAATTGTGTATCAAGTGCTCAAGAGGCAGTACGAGATTAAAACCAGCAGAACGCGACATGACCACCAGGGATAGCAAAATCTCTTGCAGAAACATTGCTCGTGCAGAAATTGGCAACCTGCTAGAGGATTTCAAAACAGATATCTTGGGGACTTTGACAACACAACTAGACATCATGCAAGCCAAGCAAAAGTAGGCTGAAGCAGAAAAAAACTTGGTGATATTTTCTCCTAGATGCAGGAAAAAGCATAGTCACAAAGAGTGCCCACTGGATATGATACAAACCTGTGCCATATGTACCAAAGATCACGTCACAAAAAGCTGCCCATCAATCCCAGGGTTAAAAGCAGTCTATAAGGAGGTAGAAGAAGAAACAGAACCAGTCTACCTGCTAAATCAGTGTCACCAATGGCAACCACGACAAACAGGTATGCCTACTGACCCAACTTCTTTCTTTCAAACCTCGCAATATAATTCACAACAATACCCAAGAGCTATGTGGCAGAACCAGCCACCTTTTCCTAATTGGTCATAATAACAATTCCCTATGCCACCTTGGGCCAACCAATCACATCAAAACAACAATTGGCCAAATTCCTCTTACTTTCCACCATTCTGTAAAAATGCATATTCATCTCAATGGCCACCCTCCACCTCATAAAACCAGAGTTGGCAGTCAAGCTGGCAAAGACCTACAAACCAGCCAGCAGGAAGAATCCCCCTACCTCAACCTACACTGCCAGCACCCTACACATTGCAACAAAACCCTGAGACCAACCTACGACCACAACTCCCAGCCCAACCCAACCCGAACCCTAACAATAGACCGGTCCAATCTGTACAAATTATTGAAGGACCAGAGCCAGAAACCGAGTTGAGGGAGTGTAATGAGCTTAAATTAAGGTCTGGATGGATAATAGAGTCAGAGGGGGATAAAAATATACAAATTGAATATTCGTTACTTGTAGAACAAGTACCACAAATGGAGAATATGGTTAAACAAAAAACTCATGATCAAACTATTACCTCTTCTCCACCATTCCTAGAGAGATTAATTATACCCCGCTCAATCAAATATCCCGATTTCATTCTTCTAGGAGAATTGAAAATTTTGTGTGTAAAAATACCTCTCCTCTAGGCTATTCAAGACATTCCAATTTATGCAAAAACTATTAAGGAATTGTGTATGAAAAAGCTGAAGAGGAAAATAAAAACAACCCCAACTGTCCATGTAGTCGGTACTTTGTCTGATTTATTATCAGGCAGAGAAACACCGGTAAAATATGAGGACCTAGGAAACCCTATAGTCACGGTGCAAATAAATGGATGCTCCTTCCCCAATGCATTAGTTGACCTAGGAGCAGCAATCAATATTCTCACAACAACAACCTGTCAAAATCTTGGCATTACATCCTTGTATCCAACCATGACCTTGCTAGAGCTGGCTGACCAATCGGTAGTCAAACCAGAAGGCACATTACCAGATGTAATGATGTCTGTAGATTCTTGGGAATACCCAGTAGATTTTCTGATCATCAATCCTACAAACCGACTAGACGAACATCCCCTAATTCTAGGAAGACCTTGGCTAGCAACTATAGATGCTTACATAAGCTGTCATACAGGTAGCATGAATATAGCAAGAGGAAGTAATGTGAATAATTTAGCTCTATATCTCCCAGCTCAGCCAATTTTAACAATAATAAAAACTAGAAAACAACCTGTATCATATCTAACTGAAAACATTAGATCACCACTAACTATAGAAGATGTTTTCGAATTCAAGGATCAAATAGAAGATGACATCATTAACACTTACATTAACCAACCAGATGTCATATCCCATCCAAAATGTCACATGATCGAAGCATCCCCTAGATAACGAAATTGAAGAAGATCCCTTAAAGGATATTAATGATCAGTCAATACCAACAACTTCTGTTTATAATAGCAAAACCATAAAAATTGAGCCAGGGAAAACCTTAAATATCAACAAAAACCTAACTGATGACCAGTAGCAGAGGCTTGTTCAACTTCTAAGAAAATATAAAGAAGCTTTCGCTTAGGATTACCCGGACATGAAATGGATTGATCCCCAATTATGCATGCACCACATCTATACAGAGAAAGATGTGAGGCCCATTCGACAACCTCAACGGAGGTTAAACCCTCAGCTTAAAGATATTGTTAAAGATGAACTACAAAAACTGTTGGATGTAAATTTCATCTTATAAATGATAGCAAATGGATCTCTCCATTAGTAGTGGTGCCTAAAAATAATGGAAAGTGGCGTATATTTGTTGACTATAGAGAGCTTAATAAGGCAATCCAAAAAGACCATTTTCCCCTTCCGTTCATTGATCAGGACTTGGACACATTGGCAAAAAAAAAAAAGTTATTTTCTTTCCTAGACGGCTTCAGATGCTACAATCAAATTCAAATTGCCCCTGAAGACTAGGATAAGACTACCTTTACCTGCCCTTGGGGGACATTTTCTTACAGGGTCTTACCTTTTGGACTGTGCAATGCATCTCCTACATTCCAAAGGGCCATACTCAGAATTTTTCAGATCTGATAAATGAAGGACTCGAAGTATATATGGATGACTTTACACCTTACGGAGATGACTTCGAGCTGGCATTACAAACGCTAGAGAAATTTCTGCAATGATGCATTGCTACCAGGCTCTGTTTAAGCCATGAAAAATGCCACATGATGATGACCGAGGGCCTCATCCTGGGTCACTACATCTCAGCAGCTGGAATTCAAGTAGATCCAGCAAAAATTCATATAATTATTTTAATACCTACCCATTCCACACAAACTGAGGTACGTAGCTTCTTAGGATTTTCTAGTTATTATAGAATATTTATAAATAATTTCTCTCAAATCACAGCACCGTTATATGCATTAACAGGAAATAGTGACTTCATATGGACTGACAAATGTGACACTACTTTTGAATATTTAAAACGGCTTGTATCAACAGCCCCAGTATTACGAGGCCCAAACTGGGATTTTCCATTCCAGATCTCATCTGACGCTTCAGATACAACCATTCGAGCAAGTCTCGGCCAAGAGAAAGGTAAGAAACCTTATGTGATATATTACATCAGCAAGAATCTATCTCCGGCTGAGTTGAATTACACTATGACTAAAAAGGAATTTTTGGCTGTAATCTATGCTATTAATAAATTTAGACACTATATAATTGGATACCCTGTGGTTTTGTATACTAATCACTCTGTTATTAAATATCTAGCTAATAAACCTGTTACAAATGGAAGAGTGACAAGATGGTTGATCCTTTTGCAGGAATTCGACATAACAATCAAAGATCGACCAGGAAAAGAAAATTCAGTAGCAGACTTCCTTTCAAGTATGCCAAAGATAGATGACTCGGCAGCAGTAGAAGACTAGTTCCCTGATGAACACTTATTCGTTGTCACCATGAAAACACCATGGTACGCAAATGTCACAAACTACCTAGCAATGGGAAAATTACCCAAGCACCTGACGCCTAATGAAAGAAAACAAATAGTACAGCGCAGCACTTGGTTCTCCTGGATCGGAGGATATTTATTTCATACAAGGGCTGATATGCACATTCGAAGGTGTGTCAGGGAAGACAAAGTCTTCAACATCCTGAAAGCTTGCCATAATGGACCTTGCGGTGGACACTTTGCAAACCGCAACTGGTCAAAAATTCTTACAAATGGGCTATTATTGGCCCACCATCTTTAAAGACATCGAGAAGTTTTTCCAGGCATGTGATAGTTGCCAAAGAATGGGACGCCCTGGACAGTCTGATGAGATGCCCTACATCCGCAGTTAGTCATTGAACCTTTTGAGCGACGGGCATTAGATTACATTAGTCCAATAAACCCATCATCTAATCAAAAGACATACATACTAGTCGCAACAGAATATGTGACTAAATGGGTGGAAGCAGAAGCATTACCAAGGGCAACGGAGGACTTAGTAATCCACTTTCTTTTCCAATTGTTTGTGCGATATTGCTTGCCTAGAGAAATAATCACGGATGGAGGGCCACAATTTATAGGCCATAAGATTGTTGTGACATTAAAAATCATCATATCATGCACAAAATCACAACTCCATACCACCCGCAGGAAAATGGCCAGGTAGAAAGTACCAATAAAGTAATTGAGGCAATACTCACAAAGATAGTTGCATCACATAGACGTGACTAGGCTACCCAATTTCCAGAAACCCTGTGGGCATACTGTATGACATGGAGAGATACCACGGGATATTCCCCATATCAGCTAGTTTTTGGCAAAGAACCTATCTTCGCAATCAAGTTTGAAATTTAGAAATTGAGGATAGCTCAGGAGGTAGACTTGGACTTAAATGAAGCACAGATTAATAGGCTACATCAAATCAATGAATTGGATGAAATCCGGCTATCAGCTCTTCAGCGTACTACACTAATCCAACAAAAAAGAACGAAATGGCATGATGCCCTCATGATTTGATAATCACCCTATTTGCGACCTTAGTTAAAGATTTATTAAATGAAGGTATTACAAACTCATATGTTGGTGTGTGTGTCTATGTTATTTAAGCAATGGATCAATCAGATTGCCAATACATAGACAATTGAATGGAAAGACAACAGAGAAATACAGTAAGAAAATACAAGAACACAAGAAATTAATAAGGAGTTCACCCTATTCTATAGGGCTACATCTCTGGTCCAACTTCAGTGGTGGCCTTATTTTATTGTGTTTCAAGTAGATAATTACAGTGCAGGAGCTCAATATGAGTCACCTGACACAGATTTGCTTGGCAGGGCGGTGCTTGGATTCCCCAAGCCACTAGAGTGCACAAACTCGTTTGCCTACCAGCTCTATGACCTTTTGGTCTACAATGGAAAGAGCCCAATGTGGTGCTCAGTCCGGAGAGATCCTCTCCGGGATGGCTTGAATCCCTCAAGCTCTCGGGTGCTCGACTCTACCTTTGGTCAGCTCGACCCTCTGTCCTCTTCTGCTTTTACTTCACTATCTTTACCCCTGTGTTCCATCCTCCTCTCGGGTGCTCGATGCTACCTTTGGTCAGCTCGGCCCTTTGTCCTCTTCTGCTTTTACTTCACTGTCTTTACCCCTGTGTTCCATCCTCCTCTCGGGATTCTAGTTCCTCTGTCTCTCTCTTTGACTAACTGTGTATTCTATCTTTGTTCATGGCTTTAAGCTATTCGTTTCCATGTTCGTTTAGTTCCTCTTCCACCTTCGTCGAATCACCTTCTGCAGCTGCGCTTAGAGTTCCCTGGCTCGGCGTCATCATCAGCTCACAGGGAGTGGCAACATGTCCTCCTGTAACGCGCCAGCCTGCTTCGTTGGTTCAGTTCTTCAGTTACATCGTGGATGAAGTCTTCCTCCACCGCGGTGGTCAAAACGAACGTCAAATATTTACAAATTTCGGCTTAATCCCCCATCGATTCCGCTTTCTCCATCGGGCGCGATCTCAGCCGTCCAATCTGGGGCTTCCAAATCTGAAGTTATTCGCTCGTCCCGTGCGGTTGACTTGCTCGACTGTTAGCGCACGATGAATGGTGGTTTTCTCTCTCCTCCGCTTGCCACGCATCTTTCGTTGAGTGGGATTACTCCAATTTCTCCAAAACTGCTTACCGTTTGAGGGCGTCCCGATCAATACCACCGTTTTTTCAAAGCACGGGTCCTGCCTTGTCCTTTTGCGCTTTTTCGCTTTTCGTCAGTGTTTCTCCAGCTCCCCATGCGTCCAAGTGCTTGGGGCTTCTCCATTTAGGCCCTTTCCGCCCAGCGATGTGTGATTAGCGCTAATCACGCATCATCAAAATCCACCTCTATTTCCCGATCCAGGGTTACCAGGGGCTAATTCGGCCTCCTGCGCAGTCTCCATGGGCCTCAGTCAGCGTGCTTTGACCGGGGTCCTTGTCGTTCCATGTTGGCTGCCATTGCCACTGGTTCACGGTGTTTTTTATCGTTGTTTTGGAATTTTTAGAAGTTTTTCTTGACCTGGTACAACCATGGCTCTGTTTATCACTCTCTATGGATCCAATTGGGATCACCTTATCAAGAATAAGATCTTCCATGAAGGTGATTGGGCACTTCTGTATGATTCTAGGTTCCAGGATTTCCCGGGAAAACTCCAGACCAGATGGTTAAGCCCCTATGAGATAAGAGAGGTGCATGACAATGGCACCCTCACATTAGCCCCCATTAATGGGTTTGGCTACTCTTTTAAGGCGAATGGACATTGAGTACAACTCTATCACAAACCGCTTACCAGGGAGTCATTTTGCCAACAATTATGGGAAGATTCCACAATACAAATTCTTGTTGAGGAGGGTAACCTGTCCACAGCTTCATTCCAGTGAAGAATCTATTTGTTTTTGAAATTTGTACATAAATTTTCCTTTCTATTTGATTGAATTTGCTTCTATAAATTGTATATAAGTTGTTTCTTTCCTATTTTTCCTTTGTTGTTCCCTCTAAGGAACAGCTGCTGCTCCCTCTAAGGAACAATTGTTGTCCCCTCTAAGGAACAGCAATTTTGTGCGTAAATTTTCTTGTTGTTCCCTCTAAGGAACAGTTGTTGTTCCTTCTAAGGAATAGTCATTGTTCCCTCTAAGGAATAGCAATTTCGTGTGTAAATTTTTCTTCTTGTTCCCTCTAAGGAACAATCGTTGTTCCCTCTAAGGAACAGTCATTGTTCCCTCTAAGGAAGAGAAATTTCATGTGTAAATTTTCTCGTTGTTCCCTCTAAGGAACAGTCATTGTTCCCTTTAAGGAACAACAATTTTTTTCTTCATTTTTTCTTTTTCTTGTTGTTCCCTTTACGAAACAGTTGTTGTTCCCTCTAAGGAACTGTCGTTGTCCCCTCTAAGGAACAGCATCTTTTGTACAATTTTTCTTTTTGTTGTTCCCTCTAAGGAACAGTCGCTATTCCCTCTAAGAAACAGCACTTTTCGTGTGTATTTTTTCTTTTTGTTGTTCCTTACCAGAAACAGCTATTGTTCCCTACAAGAAATAGTTGTTGTTCCCTTTAAGGAAGAGTTGTTGTCCCCTCTAAGGAACAGTAGTTTCGATGTACAATTTTTCTTCTTGTTGTTCCCTCTAAGGAACAACACTTATGTGTATATATCTTTTTGTTGTTCCCTACAGGGAGCAGCACCATCTGCGTGTATTTTTCATTTGTTGTTCCTTAGAGGGAACAGTTGTTATTCCCTCTAAGGAGCATCACCTTTTTGTGTGTTTTTCCTTGTTGTTCCCTATAAGGAACAACACTTTTTGTGTGAGTTTTTCTTTTGTTGTTTCCTTTAGGAAATAGCACTTTGTGAATATTTGTTTGGGAACATCCTTTCTTGCCTTTCCTCACTCTTCATGATCCTCTATAAGGCACAAGTGTACAAATATATGTGTAAGGATACAAACTTGAAGTTTACTGGAACAAACAAATATATTGAATATTATCATCTTTAACAAGATTGCTTTGTAGTGATCGAAAAAGAAAGGACACAACCATCTATATCACTTCACTTTCCTCATTTCCATTATTAATCGAATTGATTGATTATTTGTACTATGCTGGTTCTTCCCTAACCCCTATAATTTTCTCTGTTCATTATAATAAAATAAGGTTAAGGGTATACTTTTTTTCTATTGATATGTTAGACTTCTTCCGCCATCCATACTCCTAAGGAGTGTTGAGCGACCCTCTATATATAAATAGGAAGTGTTGTTTAAAATATATATATATATATATATGTGTGTGTGTGTGTGTGTGTGTGTGTGTGTTTACTAACGATTCTATGATTTTTTTTCCGATGGAGGATAGGGGGTCTCATCACGAGCCAGCCTACCATGATCAAAAGGAAGCAGCGAAATGGCATTCCCAATATGGCCACCACACTAGGGATATGATCTAATGGATGCATCAAAAAATAATGTCCTTGGAACAGGAGGTCTCATTACGAGCCAACCGACCTGCCCACCTTTCACTCCTTCCCAGTGAATGGTAATGTGGCCATCTGGTTACCATGCCAGCACATTGGTCTCCACTCTGATATCATAATGCACTTCCGCAATTATACATAGAATATCATGGTTCCAAAGGGTGAAAAAGCAACTTTGTCGAGGCTATAGATGCCTACAGGCAATAGAAGCTGTGCTGATGGTATTGAAGTCGTATTTTTAGCATCAATAGTCATTATAATTCCCTTCTTTTATTGTGTATCTTTATTACAGAGAGACTATGTCCCTAATTTATTTTGAACCTTTATGCATGTGATATATTTTAAAAATCAATCATAATAGCTTTAAGTGGAATGAGGACGGCAAAGTATCTTTCCTACATTAGTTGTCTTTTTTCCTTTCCGAATCACCTCACGACATCTCCTCACTTATTGATAATTCTAATTATATGCATTGATTTCAGCACTCCGATATCTTTTGGGCTCCTTTCATTAATATGCATACCTTGCCACTTTCATCATCCATGTACTTCATCGTCAACACGCTATTCCTTCACTCATCCGGTCGAAGGTGACCTATCATTTCAAGGGGGGGAAGGAACAACCTCCAGTGTACTTAAGCATGTGTGTCAGCTCTTTATTTGATTTTGCAGGGCAATACGACATTCCATGATTATGGAGTATGTGGTATAATGGCAAGTCCTAGATAGCGGTATTTATGCTTGTAAAGTATCATCCAATATAACCATTATAACAACTTGATGTTCCATCACTCAGCTCTGTCTATTTGATGTGTTATCTCTGCTATACCAACTGTTTGTAGAATTCAGGTAGTATGGGTGGAAGAATAGTGTGCAGGGAGCGCTAATACTAGTTGTTTCTGATGCAGCCAGAGAAATTCTAGCCCGAGCTGGGTGGATAGCATACTTCACACGATTTCAGCCACCCAACGAAGCAATTGCCATTGAATTCCTACAAAGTTTACAGAACGGACTATCCATGGTAAGGGGCAACAAATCATTGTGTCAGACGTTGTGATAGCACAAGTATCCGGGTCGCCCGCTGAAGGACCATTATGAACTAACAAAAGATTGAAATTGCAGGATGCTATTGCAGTCTTTTAGGACGAAGGATAGGAGTTTATCATCAAAGGAAAAGGAGTTCGACTGATCCGAATGGAAAATGGCATCAACTCATGGTATTCATCCACCCATGGTATTGTAAATGGCATCCGCCCGTGGTATTGTAAAATCCACCCATGGTATTCATTCAACCATGGAATTGACCCATGGTATTGTAACTGAAAAATACTATAAGTAACAAGTCATATTTTGTAAAAGGACAGATTGTCCGCCACAATGTAGCCTTTACAGTTATTATCGGTTTTAATAAAAAGTTTCTTTGTGGTTTGTTTATTGGGTATTCTCCTCTTTTTTCTTCTGGCAATTCAAGTTTTCAGATCTTGGGGGTCTCTACCCCAAGATCCATTTCAATCTTTCAGATCTTGGGGATCTCCCCCAAAGATCCAGATCAGTGGTATTAGAGCAGGTTATGATTCCATGGGAATCAGGGTTTGATGCATATTTCAATTTCAAATTTTTCAGCAATATTCAACAAACTTTAGGCATGTGCTACGTCCTCCACATAACACTTTCTTGGGCCAAGCAGGAATATTTTTTTTGGGCAGCGAGTTTGAAGATTAGATCTGAAACATTTGGTACAAAATTTACAAAAACAAATATCAGATCTGGATTCTTTGCGAAAAAACAAAATTCAAAAAAGAAATCGGCCAAATCAGAGACTAGATGAGGGAGATATCGCTGATTTAAAATCAGCTAAGTCGTAGAATTTTTTTCCGACGATAACTGGTGGATAGTGACTCTTCTGTAATTTTTTGAAGTTTTTGTGCAGAATTTCAGAAAACAGATTGTAGATCTAAGCTCCTCTTGAAAAATCACCCAATTTCAAAAAAAAATGGGTCTAATCGGAGTTCGGATGTGGGAGATATCATTGATTTAAAATCAACTATTTTTTCAGAACTTTTGTGACGGCAGAAAACATTGCAGCGCAAATCAGAGATTCTAGGTTGTCCAGATAAGGATTTACAACACATTGGAAGATGCAAAATGATCCTTCTGCTTCCAAAAATAGGTTATAATAAATATTCTGAGCTATATTGGCCGAGTTATGTCCATTTTAATTATGGAGCAGCATTCGGAGCGGGTTTCATCAGTTTCAGCATAGCAGCATTCAGCTTGGGTTATTTGGAGACGTGCCCTCCCACCCCAAGATATGTAGGCACCTGCTACTTCATCAGAAACCAACATCATGGTTATGGGTCATCCACAAACCCACACTTCATTGAAGTCCATTTGCTAGGCTGCACATTGTCAGTATCACAGTTAGTCACAAGGATTATAGGGTACCTCTATCCTCAGATCTTCATTTGTCATGGTTATGGGTCATCCACAAACCCACACTTCATCCAAGTCCATTTGCTAGGCCACACACTGTCATCATCACAGTTGGTCACAAGCATTACAGGGTATCTCTATCATTGGATCTTCGTTTATCATGGTTATGGGTTAACCACAAAAAAACCCTTATCTTCAGTGGCTCTTCATATTCAACAAAGGCTTTGCAGGAGGGAACTTTACGCAATGGGGACCATTGCTTCTTAAGGAGGGAGGAATGATCCGAATGGAAAATGGCATCAACTCATGGTATTCATCCATCCATATTATTCATCCACCCATGGAATTTACCCATGGTATTGTAAATTGCATCCGCCCGTGGTATTGTAAAATCTACCCATGGTATTCATTCACCCATGGAATTGACCCATGGTATTGTAACTGAAAAATACTATAAGTAACAAGTCACATTTTTTAAAAGGACAGATTGTCCGCCACAATGTAGCCTTTACAGTTATTATCGGTTTTAATAAAAAGTTTCTTTGTGGTTTTGTTTATTGGGCATTCTCCTCTTTTTTCTTCTGGAAATTCAAGTTTTCAGATCTTGGGGGTCTCTACCCCAAGATCCATTTCAATCTTTCAGATCTTGGGAGTCTCCCCCAAAGATCCGGATCATCGACCATCATCCCTTGGAGAACCGTGGGGAGAACTAGCCAGAGTCGTCCAGAATTACATCACATGTGACGGGCGAAAAGACGTGGTAAGGTCACGTCAACTTAAACTCTTAGCAGTCCTGAAACAAAAGTGTTTTGTGAATTTACCTGCATATTTGAATTTTCTACTGCATGATACCGCTGAAAGGATAAAAAAGTCCCAACACATAGAAACCGTCGTAAGCCACCACTGTTTGATTAGGCTCATAGTTAGTTACAACCTCGCCCAGCAGCAATCAAGTTGGGAGGAATTAATATTTTCTATTGAAGGGGGTTTAGCTCTGCCTGTGCCTCACCCTGTTCCGAAAAGGAAGAGGAATACCCTTACAAAAAACGTTCCCAAAAAATGCAGACATTCTGCCAGGCTGAGGACAAACTTAAGAGCGGCCGAAAACCCCCAAGGCAGTATCAGCCAACCCATAGAGTTGTCTAGCCCAGGAAGTGAACAACGCTTGCAGATAGAAGGCCAAGATAACCCTAAACCAGGCCATGAGGAAGAATCATGGCATTTTGGAGATGAGGAAAGAGATGAATCAGAACCTCCCTTAACATCAAATACAAGTCCCCCAGGAGATTTATTGCATGATATCGAATTGGCCCAGATTCTGGCCAACATGGATGATTTCATACAGCCCAAAAGCCCGCTCAATTTTAACATTAGAGCAACCCAATCTGTAGAGAACTCTGGCCACGATAGAATTATATCAGAAAATGTAAGCTGTGAAGCAGAAACAAGGGCAGAGGTCACTCAAGAAGAGGTGAACCAACCTGGTGATATGCCTCCAGGAGAACCCTGCCGAGTAGGTCTAAATACGGAGAATATAGGCCAAATAGAAGAAATAGAACTAAACCAGGAAGACGACTATCAATCTAGGGATATGGTTCTTTTAGAGCAGAGCCAAGATGAGCAACTAGGCTTGGTAGGAGCAGAGATGATTAACAGAACAGTTGCTCCTCCTAAAAGCATAGAGACAAAATTAAAAAGCTTAGGAAGGAATAGTAGAAGCTACGGCAAACGGTTAAAAGGCTCAGACGAAAGATAAGGAAACTATCATTAGGGAAGGCTCTAGAAAAAACCTTGGAGACAATAAATGCAACAGTTCAAACTGAATTATATGAAAGAAGAACTACAGGGACTTAAACTGAGCCCATACTCACTCAACCTGTTAAGGAACAACATGAAATTCTTGCAAAAGTAGATACCCAGACAGAGGTTGTACCCTCATATGATTTAGCTATTCAGACGGAGATGGTACCCTCCTGCAGCGTGGCTACCCAGACGGAGGCATGGACCTCCCATAATAAGGGAACATAGACAATAGGCATTCCTTCTCATAGCAGGAGTACGCAGACAACCATTCAAGCCTCAGATATCATTACAAGCAACAACCCCAGTATATTGAATCTTCAAGAAGATTTAGCACAGGCTCGGCTTGTCGTAGAACAGCTTGAGCTAGAAACCATCTCCCAGCAAAAATATCAAGAATTACAGAGGAAGCTTCAGGACATGAATACATAAGAAAGCGAGACCTTCGATAAATACCAAAAGGCAGAAGAGTGAATTGAGAAAATGAAGCTCATATTAGAGAAGGTCATGGGTCAAACGGACACTATCTGCTCATTATACATTGATGTCTTGGCATGCGGGTCTCCTGCCAACAATTATGCCTTATTTTTGCTAGAAAGATACTTGCAATTGAAAATCAAAGCCGTCAGAGCTGGAAAACTGATAGAATTAAAAACAATTGAGGATTTCATAAATTGTTGCAAACAGCATGGGGGAAAAGTTCAAAGGTTGCTTTGTGAATTTTACTTACATAATATTGTATTAGAGGAAGAAGTGGAAAAGAACCCCAATCCTTTTGTGGGGAATGTGCAATTCCAAGCTTTTATCTCATTTGTTGTCAATCAAATGAAATGCTTCAAGGCCCATAACGCTTTCCAAAGGCAAGAGCATGGACTGGACCTTTGGGTCAGAGGTGAACCCAAATACCCTTTGCAAATGTTGGCCAATCACAAGAGTCTGATGACAAGGGAAGGAGTAATCAAAATTTTGGGGCCTATTCAGAAAGAGATTGTACAAAAAGGGAGTAGAATACTTCCTCTCCATTCAGTAAAGCTCCTTGGCTGTAGCCAAACTCAGGTGGACAGTCTCCACTAGTGATGTACAGAATAGAGAGCCATTTAATTATAAAAGTTTTAAACTAGCTGCAGACCATTTTGTTACTTATAGAAATATCATTTTGAGAGAAGGTCCTTATTGGCTAGGTTGTCAGTTCCGCGCCCTATCATTCGGTATCCTGCTGAAGGTTATCGGGCCATATATGAATTTCTTGAAGGATAGAGAGGGCCCATATTTGAGCTTTTGGCCAAGAATCATGGTTTTAGACCACTTTACAACATTCCTTCTCCAGCTTGTTCTTTAACTGCTATGCATACAAACTACTTGATTTTCATGAGGCCATGAAACAGGGTAAGCAGCGGAGTATATTCAGTCATGGAAAGGGTATGTTTTTACTATTAATTTCATCTTCCTTTTCCTTTATTCTTATATTTTCTATATCCTAATGTGTTAATATATTAAAGAATTATGGTAAGAAATGAAGGAATTATCTCTAGTTACAACTTAGCTAATTATTACCCTTCTTTATGCAAGAAAACAGCAAAAGGGACAAATGTTGTTCCCTGTGAAGGAACGGCAAAAATTGGCAAGCTAAGGAAGGAATGCGGCAATTGTAGATAAGGCCAAAGCAAATCAGAAGAATCAGCGCGAGAAAGGAAAGGATGTATGAAGTTGGAAATCTGTTGCGGCTCCCTTGGGATCAAGAGATCCTGAGGGAGCGCGTTTATCATTTATCTTTTACCCTTTCCTGTTATAAAAGGAGATGTTTGTAAGAAGGAGAAGGGGAAGAATCTCTGTTATTATTGAAATTGTACTTTTAATTACAGAGTCTCGTTGTCGAGAAGAACACGAATATATTGTAATTCTCATTCAGTTTGATGATTAATATATAAGTGAAGTTATTGTGCCCTCGCATTATCTGAAGTAACTCAATAGTGTTCGCTGGCAGCTAAGGGCTCGACCTCTGGTGGATTCAATTTCTTTCCTTGTGTCATATATTTCCAATTCTCTCAAGTGTGATGGTTTGATAGTATTCTTGCTTTCTGTGGTTTTATCGCTTTCGTTGTTTATTGTTTTCCAGTGTTGACAAAATATCTTTGCTTTATATAATTTATGGTATTGTTGTTGATTCTGTTTACTTTCATTTCAGATCGAGTTACTTAGATAAATATTTCACTTAATGTAATAAATTGTAAAGAGTATTAACTATTGTTGTTAGACTCTCAGATTGATATCATTGTTGTTTAGACTATTTATTGAAGACTGGGTTTGAGTTAGATTAAATCAGTTAAAGAGAGAGGAGTTATCACTACTGTACTCTCAAACGATGTTGTTGTTACTTTAATGAATGTAAGGTCCGAGTTTGGTAGAAGATTGATTTCTTTAATTGCAATTGGAATTTACTAGATGCATCAGTTTACTCTTGTATTTAAAGATCTATACTGCAATATAGGAAACATTACTCTCTAAATTAAATAGCAGCCTGTTGTGGCCACCAAAAACCCCCCTCTTTGTTTGGTATTAGCAATAACACCAAGAAAATTGGGACCCTTAATAAAAAATCCAAAAAATCATTTTATGAAAATTTTTGTATTCAACTCCTTAAAACTGTATCGCATCACGAGAAGAGAATAAAACATTTTCTTATGAGCATAATAAACTGCGAAGAAGCGACGCGAAATTCATCGCATCGCATACATTATGAAGCGCTCTTAAATGAAAAATCTTAAGAAATCTCCGACGGCCGATATGCGACGTCGCATATCGCAACATCACGTAAGCAGCACACAATGATTGAATGACTAAGCGCGATCTGCGATGCTGCGATCTGCGATGAATGTGATTTGCGATAAATGTGATCATGAATTTCTGCGATGACACATCTTGACAACGCGATCTGCAATGCTGCGATGCGAGTCGTAGAAATCACCCATCACAAATTTTCCTCGGCGCAGTATTCAATGAAAGTTGTCCGTAAACCAAAATTGGGCGCGCGCCTTAAAAGAAATTAATGAATGTACGCCAAATTATTCAAGAAGGACAGTTTTGTGTTTTTCGAAGAGTCAGTTCGCTATAGGTGTCATGATTTTATACATTCATAAGAGCTTAAAGCTTTCATGTCAATCTTTATTATCATTACTCTTTTCCTTTGCGTAAACTGTAAGACAGGAAATAACATGAAGCAATGTGCAGGAAACATCTAAGGAAAAGGGGAAAGCGTCAATGCTCGGAGAACAGAGAAGAGATGCCTTCATAAACGGATGCCGCATGCAACAGGACCACAGATTCCAGAGTATCACTCAACAGATGCTGATGTCAATAGGCCATCCAAAGCTCAGAGTCAAAGGCGCACAAAAGCAGCATGTTTACAAAAGATCCTGAAGCTTATGCCCGGTAAAGGAAAAAGGGCGCTAAAGAAGGAAAACGCACCAGAAATCCCGGAACAAAGAACGGAGGCAGTTTTTGATGCAGAAAATTGTTCAGAGAGCAAAGTCCCTAACTTGTTCAGTCATTCGCAAGGCCGGAAACCGAAATAGCAAAAGCAGAATCAGTTTGAGAGAAATTTGGGTTATTACCAAGTGTACACGCAGTGAATACACCCAGCCAAAGGAAGATTCTCGAAAATATCTTCTAGTTTACCAGAAAGTGGTGCCAGCACTTGTTATTTCTATTTTCATAGCTCAAACGAAAGCAGAAGGCGGCCAGCCGACTCTTCCCAGGTGAATGTTGCATGCTTGCAGCATTAAGGAGCAAATACAAAAATGGTTAGGAATTAGATTCAATTGTTAGAAATAGTTTTGCTTTAGCAGAAGGGCGGTCATTTAAAACCGTATCCTAAATTTATGTAATTAATTTAATTAGTTAGCAGTATTTAAACCCTTCTCAGGAATTAGGAGAAGGGTCTAGAAATTTTTCAAAAACTTGTCCTCAGAACATGCACTTTTGCACCCTCGGAGGGGGTTTTGATGAATGGATGGATCAAGGTTTATTAATGTTTGCATTTGATATCTGCTACTGATGTTGCACTTCTGTACTCTTAGTAGATGTTAGAGCAAGGAGAGATAAATCATTGTTGCTTGAAGCTTATGAGTGGAACCAGTCATCAATGGTACTTTTATCTCTTGACCGTTTCTGTTTATATTCTTAAAGTGATATACAGTTTTTAGTTGTTTATATGTTACTGCATGAATGTGTGAGTTACCATTTGGCACTTTTGTACGGTGGAGTCATTTATTTATGTTTGATATATGAATAACTTATTATGCGATATTTTGTTCACAACTGTTTTGCCTAACTTTTTATGCAAAGTGGTTTATCTTAATTGATTTCCATTCTTATGATAGTTGAATGATCTTTATTACCAGTTATTGTTTGAAATCTCTTTAGATCGCATAATAGAAGAAATACACCCCGGGTTAGCGTAGATTAGATGTGTTGTTTCTCATTAGATTACAATAGCATAGAGTTAGTTTAAAAGTTTGAATTAAATTAGCTTTAAGTACTCTTAGATCAGCATCATCCAACTCTGCACACACACACACCCTTAGATTGGGAAACTGGTCCCATTATCCCCAGTCGGACCCGCTATACCAAACGGATAAGGAGCTGCCAACCAAGGTCCGGACCGGGTGGGTATCCCCCTTGTTGTCGACCCGATTTTCGGGGCTTCAACATATTTGGCGCTAGAAGGAGGGCCCGAACTATGAATGGCACCTAAATCAAAATCTAAATACCATTCTGAGAGTAAATCGCCCTCATCAACTCCCCCGACTTCCCTAGTACGTTTAAATCCAGAGTCAGAAGTCGCTCGAGTATTAACCGCTGCTACATACCCTAATATTTCAAACCAATCTACCATTGAACCCCCTGAAGTTCAAACTCTGATTCGCAAACTCCAAGGATTTTCTATTTCTACATAGAGGTCTAATAAATCTCAAAGCAGCGTGACTTCGCAGTATAATCCTGCTCATCCCCTGACCAGTTTAAAGAGTGAAAAATTTGGCATCCAGCCAACTGAATTCCCTCTCCCCACCAGAAAAAGAGCAAGGAAAACACCACAAGAGTCTGACAGTGAGACTCTTTCATCTACATCGTCCATTTCAACTCCCTCACCGCGAAGTCAGCCACCCACATCTTCATTCCAAACCATCCATCCATCTTCCACAACCCCTCTTCTTCAATCATCTAAGATCATAATATCTTCATCTTCCCAACCTCAGGGATCATCCTCTACACTTTCATTTACTAGCAGCTCAACGATGGCCCAGTCTCCATGGAACAATCCTGGGGCAGTTTTAATGCCTCCACCCCTGAGCCAAATACCGGCCCATCCTGAGAAATGGCTACCCAAATTCAATCCAAAAGCAGGCATGCTAGCTGAAGAGCACATTAACAATTTCATGCTTTCTGTCAATCTCAACGGAGTTACCAACGAGGATGCTGTTGTCCGGATTTTTCCCTATACAATGCAAGGAACAGCCGGGTCATGGTACTTTTCATTACCCTCCGGGTCTATCACAAGTTGAGACATTTTTCAAAGTCAATTCCTTACCAAGTTTGGTGATGACAGATCAACGGCAACGTTAATCAATGACCTATCCAATCTTAAAGTCGAGGCCAGAGAACCCATCAAAGATTTCAATTTACGGTTCAATAAAATCCTCAACAAAATTCCCACTGCTTCCCAACCCAGCATAGAAGTACGATGTGAATGTTATATTACGGCCTTACCATCAAACTTAGCAATCTTCGTGGATAGGGCAAATAAAACAACCTTAGTTGAAAACCTGACAGAGGCGATAGCAGTAGAGAAACGCGTAGTAGCCCTGGAAAAGAGATCTGCGATAGAGGAACGCAAATCTAAAAAAGTCACCTTCAAGGAAGACTCCAAGAAGAAACAAATGAAAGACCCTTTCGATTTGGAAGGATTGCAAAAAGTATTAAAGACCATGTCCAATGAGATGATTGACATAAAAAAACAAGAAGTAGAAACTTCTTCAAAAAAGCCCTACAGAGCTTTTAAAAGAGGCCCTTCAATGGATGTGAAACCACCCAATGCTATCTCAAATGTCGAATCCGAAGAAGAGGAAGAAGAAGAGAGTACCACTGAAGGGCAGACCGATGACGAAGAAGTTGTGGAACTACAAGGAATGTGGGATTTCATCCTCCCAAAAGAAGAAGATCAAGAAGCATTTCCGGTTAGCACACGAAGCAAAAATCAACTTGATCCTCCCCAAACTACCCCTAAGCAGAAGGGCGCAAGACCTGCAGCAAAAGATAAAGTCACAACAAAGAAAACGACCGCTAAAGCGACTCAATCTAGCCCAATCCAACCAGATCAAACACCTCCATCAAGAACACTGATAGTGTCGGATGAAATGGAATACAATATTATTGATGACATGAAAAAGACTAGGGCTAATATCACTCTTTATGAATTGAGCAAATTGAAACATCAACAGAAGATAATGATGAAAGAATTACATGTCGTGCCTACTACATCTTTGCCTACAGCTGTAGCTTCCCACAACATGGGAAGACCTCCAACCAACACGATCAATAAGATTGATCCAAATGATATCGCCTTGATTGGAGGAAGATCAAGGTCTCACACTCCCCCTTTTCTTCTCACTTATGAAATTTTCAATAAAAATTTGCACAATTGTTTGGTAGATTCTCGTGCTTCAACGAATATTTTACCCAGATCAATATGTGCCAAGTTGAATGTTCCACCACAAAAATCCGCAGTGCGCATAGTTCAGCTTGATCGATCTCAAGTCGAAGTGATTGGTGAACTTAATCAGGTAACCATAAGATTGCCATCCAACCCGAAGGTATGTCAGGTTATTGACATTCTAGTAGCTGATATCTCAGAATTCTATGGCTTAATTCTTAGCAGGGATTGGTCCGAAAAACTCCATGGATACTTCTCAACCGACTGGTCGCACATGTGGTTACCCTACAATGGTAAACCGGATCAAATAAAGGTTGAACGAGAGTTACACCAGAAGTACATAGTAACGGAATTGGAGGGAGAAAATGAAGCAATAGCATATAACAGCAGTATCATAGGCAATTACTCGGTAGATTCTTTCCTCGGCAATTTCAATGCTCATACATCACCTTACTTAGAAAATTCAGTTTTGTCCCAAGTCGAAAATTTTTCCCAAACTGATAATTCAAAGTGTGTTAATTTTGTAGATAAACCTGTAAATACATCTTTGTTTTGGAAATTATATTTTGATGGCTCTAAATCTAACGAAGGAGAGGGAGCAGGATGCGTTCTTATTAGTCCAGAAGGAAATAAGACCATGTTTACATGCAGACTTGAATTCGATTGCACAAACAATACAGTGGAATATGAGGCCTTGGTGCAAGGCCTATACAAAGCAATCGGGTTGAACGTCAAGTATCTTCAAGTCTTCGGAGACTCTGAGATTGTCGTCAAACAGGTACGTAACACCATACATTGCCTATCAGGTCATTTGAAACACTATCAATCTTTAGTACAAGATCTGACTGATCATTTCATAGCATTCAATATTTCGTCAATCCCAAGACTCCAAAACGCGAGTGCAGACCTTTTAGCTAACGTAGCCTCTAGACTTATTCCCTCCGAAGATTTTTGTCCGGATAGATTCTCAATAGAATTAATCTTTAGACCGTCCATCCCTGACAACATTACAAATTGGAGAGTATTCAATGATGATCCTGATATTGTAAATTTCCTCACTTCTGAAGGATCCTACTCCAATCAAATAATTGACGAAGACCATCACGATCGACAAATACAACAAGATAGCACTGATAATGCTATACCTAAATCGGTGGTTAAGTTGGAAGACTTATACGATTTGAAAAGTCGGTTTAAAAGGTCTACCAATTCTAAGCTCTACAGTTCAACTCTGAACTACGAATTAGTAAATCTAGGAACCGATGATAAACCACAAAACGTTAATCTAGGCCACAGCCTAGCCCCTGAAGAAAAACTAGCGTATATTCGTATTTTGAGACAATACAAAAATGTTTTTACCTGGAATTACGATGAGCTGAAGACATACGACACTTCTATCATTCAACATACTATCCCTATGATTGACAACGAAAAACCTGTCCAACAGAAACTCAGAAAAATCCACCCAAATTTAGAAAATCAGATAAAAACTGAGCTAAATAAGTTATTAAAAGCCAGAATAATTTTCCCCGTCAGACATTCCAAATGGGTCTCCAATATGGTACCCGTTAGAAAGAAAAACGAAGATATTAGAATCTGCATCGATTTTCGGAATCTCAACAAAGCCTATCAAAAAGACAATTTTCCCCTCCCACCTATGGAGCAGATATTACAGGCAGTAGCAGGCTCAGAACTAATGTCTTTTTTGGATGGATTTTCAGGATACAATCAAGTGCTGGTACATCTCGATGATCAGTTAAAAACCACATTCTGAACTAAATGGGGCACATACGCATATCAGAAGATGCCATTTGGTTTGATCAATGCCGGCGCTACATTTCGGAGAGCCATGGACATCGCATTCAAGGGTTTAGTCAATAAATCTATAGTAATTTATTTGGATGATATAACAGTGTACTCCAAGAAGCAAAGTGACCATCTCAAAGACTTGAAACAAATCTTTCAACGATGTTTAAGGTATGGAATTTCACTTAACCCAAAGAAATCTTTTTTCGCATTAAGTGAAGGAAAACTTCTAGGATTCATAGTGTCAAAATGTGGTATTCACATTGAGCCTGACAGAATCAAAGAAATTTCTGAAATATCCCTACCTCATAACAAAAAAGCCATGCAATCTTTCCTTGGTCAAATCAATTTTGTGAAGAGATTTGTCCCAGATTTTTCACGAATTGTTTCTCCTTTGCAAACCATGATTAAAAAGAATTCAAATTTTAAATGGGGTCAAGATGAGCATGAAGCATTCAACCTGATCAAACAAGCTATCATTAATGCTCCATCTTTAGCAACCCCGAGTTTTTCAGAATCTTTTATCTTATACACATTTTCCTCAGAGAAATCATATGCTGCGATTCTAACTCAAGCAAATCAAGAGAAAGCGGAAGCTCCAATCGCATTTTTTAGCTCGAATTTACAAGGTGTTGAACTCAACTATTCAGACGTGGAGAAACAGGCATATGTTGTTTTCAAAGCGATCAAATATTTCAGACCTTTCTTACTTAAAACCCATACTAAGGTCATAGTACCGTTTCCAGCAGTAAGAAATCTTCTAGTGCAGAGGGATGTGGATGAAAAAAGAGCAAATTGGATCACTGCTTTACAAGAATACGACCTTGAGATCAAACCAGCAAGCATTGTAAGAGGTCAAGGCTTCTGCAAAATGTTGGCTGGAGCATCGCAAATTCTTGAAAATTCATCGGAAGAGGTACAAATGTATGAGGTAAGCCTAAACGATGCAGAATCATTATATGCTGACACCATTTATTATCTTAAGAATGGGTATGCTCCATCACACCTGGATCACACCAAGAAAAGAGCTCTGAGATTGAAAGCTAAACAATATCAGCTCATAAATGATGTTCTGTTTAAAAGGAATTACGATTCTGTTCTTCTTAGGTGTCTTGAGAAAACTGAAGCCGAAAAGGTTTTGCAGGAACTCCACGATGGACCAGCAGGCGGACACTATGCTGGAGATGCTACTGCACATAAAATCTTACGTGCAGGATATTATTGGCCCACGTTGTTCAAAGACTCACACAGTTACGTGAGGAAATGCCAAGTCTGCCAAACTACTGCAGGGAGACAAAAGAAACCGTCCATGCCACTACAGCCGGTAAACATCGAGCAACCATTCAGTCAGTGGGGCTTGGACATAATAGGTGAGATCATTCCTCACTCTTCTAAGCAGCATAGATACATCCTCACGGCAACAGATTATTTTACTAAATGGGTAGAAGCAGTTCCTCTCAAGACAGCTAATTCTGAAAACATCATTGAATTCATAGATCAATTTATAATCACTAGGTTTGGATTTCCAACGGCTTTAATGTTTGATAATGCCTCATACTTTTCTGGGAATGCAATGACTGAGTTTGCACTTAAAAAAGGGTTCAAACTGAAATATTCGGCCAACTACTATCCGCAAGGTAATGGATTGGCTGAGTCAACAAATAAAAATCTAATCAGGATTATTACAAGAACAATTGACCAGAACTAAAAGAATTGGAAAAAAACTTTGGTAAATGCTTTATGGGCAGATAGAATAACGAAGAAAGCTTCAATCGGCACTTCTCCCTTTAATTTAGTTTATGGGAAGGAAGTGGTTCTCCCAACTCACTTAGTGATTCCCTCCTTGTCTTTAGTACAATACATTGATGAAGTATCTACTTCCTCCTTACAATTAAGACAAATGGAAATAATTAAATTAAAAGAACGACGAGAACAAGCTAAGAAAACCCATGCTCATCACCAAGCGCTAATAAAATCCTCTTTTGATTCAAGCATAATGACCAGAAAAAATTTTCAGGTGGGAGATCTAGTTTTGAAATGGGATAAGGCTCATGAAGAAAAGGGCAAACATACAAAATTTCAGAACATGTGGCTTGGTCCTTTTCAGATTGTAGAAGTCATAGGCCCATCAACATTTGTGTTGCAGGATTTAGCAGGTAGAAGGGATTCTTTGCCTGTTAATGGACAGATCCTTAAAATATATTTTCCATAGAAGATTATTCTTCTATTTTCTAGGATAGTTTTAGTTTTGTCTTTTCTTTCTTATAAATAAAACCAGTTGTAGATGGTTACTACAAGGGTTCACGAAAAAAGACACCAATTCTCTATCAGATTTTAATTTTTTTTTCGCTTGTACAAATAGTAAAATTTTTCGAAAAATCTGATCTTTATTATTGACAGATAGAGTTAACTTTAGCCTAGATATGATACTAGTTTCAACTTCAAAAAAAATTGATGAAAGCAACCTTTGGCAAAAAAATGTTTTATATCAGCACAATGAAAGGTATCAATAATAAAATAAAGATTCTCTGTAAAACTGCTGTTTTCAAACTCTATTATTATCGTCCAGAGCTTTCTTAAGGAAAAACAATGATTTCCTCCCTGCTAAAGGAAATTGCAGCATTCAGAGGAACAATCTGAGAAAACACTATATCTCAAAGAATAAGAGGTCTCATCACGAGCCGGCTTATCATGATCACAGATATTATAACTTGCTGACTTTACCAATACTGTCCACCAAAACAGGGCAACGACTCAAGATTGTTGCAATCAAAAGACAAGGGGTCTCGTCATGAGCCAGCTTGTTCAGCAAAAGTGTAAATCAAGTGAATGACTGTGTCATAATTTGGCCACCAAACCAAGACATTGTTCTTTAGAGAATAAAAAAGGAAAAAGTGTCAAAATGGGTTTTTCTTTGAAAAGTTGTAAATAGCCTTAAGCAGGATAAAGGATCATTGCTAGGTAACAGGTAACCCTGTCGAGGCTATGGACGCCTGCTGACAGCAGAGGCTCTACCTACGACAAATGAGCATATTTTAAAAGCCAGCACATAGAGAAGACCTTATTTTATCTTTAAAAGACCAAGTAATGGCTAATGTAAATACAAGGACTAAGCCTGAGGAAGCAAACAATTGGAATAGAAAAAGGTTGAAACAAAATATCATTGATAGGATAAGGCATAATGTACTCTATCTGTCCATAACAAAATTTAGACTTATGAAAAATTTTCTACTTTGGAAGTTAAAATTCAATAGAAAAGCAGAGATAACTGGTTCTTCCCAGTGAATCGCCATTGTTGTGGCCACCAACAACCCCCCTCTTTGTTTGGTATTAGCAATAACACCAAGCAAATGGGGACCCTTAATAAAAAATCCAAAAAATCATCTTATGAAAATTTTTGTATTCAAATCCTTAAAACTGTATCGCATCGCGAGAAGAGAATAAAACATTTTCTTATGAGCATAATAAACTGCGAAGAAGCGACGCGAAATTCATCGCATCGCATACATTATGAAGCGCTCTTAAATGAAAAATCTTAAGAAATCTCCAACGGTCGATATGCGACGTCGCATATCGCAACATCGTGTAAGCAGCACACAATGATTAAATGACTAAGCGCGATCTGCGATGCTGCGATCTGAGATGAATGCGATTTGCGATAAATGTGATCATGAATTTCTGCGATGACACATCTTGACGACGTGATCCGCAATGCTGCGATGCGAGTCGCAGAAATCACCCATCGCAAATTTTTCTCGGCGCAGTATTCAAGGAAAGTTGTCCGTAAACCAAAATTGGGTGCGCGCCTTAAAAGAAATTAATGAATGTACGCCAAAGTATTCAAGAAGGACAGTTTTGTGTTTTTCGAAGAGTCAGTTCGCTATAGGTGTCATGATTTTATACATTCATAAGAGCTTAAAGCTTTCATGTCAATCTTTATTATCATTACTCTTTTCCTTTGCGTAAACTGTAAGACAGTAAATAACATGAAGCAATGTGCAGGAAACATCTAAGGAAAAGGGGAAAGCGTCAATGCTCGGAGAACAGAGAAGAGATGCCTTCGTAAATGGATGTCGCATGCAACAGGACCACAGATTCCAGAGTATCACTCAACAGATGTTGATGTCAATAGGCCATCCAAAGCTCAGAGTCAAAGGCGCACAAAAGCAGCATGTTTACAAAAGATCCTGAAGCTTATGCCCGGTAAAGGAAAAAGGGCGCTAAAGAAGGAAAACGCACTAGAAAAGACCGGAACAAAGAACGGAGGTAGTTTTCGATGCAGAAAATTGTTCAGAGAGTAAAGTCCCTAACTTGTTCAGTCATTCGCAAGGTCGGAAACCAAAATAGCAAAAGCAGAATCAGTTTGAGACAAATTTGGGTTATTACCAAGTGTACACGCAGTGAATACACCCAGCCAGAGGAAGATTCTCGAAAATATCTTCTAGTTTACCAGAAAGTGGTGCCAGTGCTTGTTATTTCTATTTTCATAGCTCAAACGAAAGCAAAAGGCGACCAGCCGACTCTTCCCAGGCGAATGTTGCATGCTTGCAACACTAAGGAGCAAATACAAAAATGGTTAGGAATTAGATTCAATTGTTAGAAATAGTTTTGCTTTAGCAGAAGGGCGGTCATTTAAAACCGTATCCTAAATTTATGTAATTAAGTTAATTAGTTAGCAGTGTTTAAACCCTTCTCAGGCATTAGGAGAAGGGTCCAGAAATTTGTCAAAAAACTTGTCCTCAGAACATGCACTTTTGCACCCTCGGAGGGGGTTTTGATGAATGGATGGATCAAGGTTTATTAATGTGTACATTTGATATCTGCTACTAATGTTGCACTTCTGTACTCTTAGTAGATTTTAGAGCAAGGAGAGATAAATCATTGTTGCTTGAAGCTTATGAGTGGAACCAGTCATAAATGGTACTTTTATCTCTTGACCGTTTCTGTTTATATTCTTAAAGTGATATACAGTTTTTAGTTGTTTATATGTTACTGCATGAATGTGTGAGTTACCATTTGGCACTTTTGTACGGTGGAGTCATTTATTTATGTTTGATATATGAATAACTTATTATGCGATATGCTGTTCACAACTGTTTTGCCTAACTTTTTATGCAAAGTGGTTTATCTTAATTGATTTCCATTCTTATGATAGCTGAATGATCTTTATTACCAGTTATTGTTTGAAATCTCTTTAGATCGCATAATAGAAGAAATACACCCCGGGTTAGCGTAGATTAGATGTGTTGTTTCTCATTAGATTACAATAGCATAGAGTTAGTTTAAAAGTTTGAATTAAATTAGCTTTAAGTACTCTTAGATCAGCATCATCCTACTCTGCACACACACACACCCTTAGATTGGGAAACTGGTCCCATTATCCCCAGTCGGACCCTCTATACCAAACGGATAAGGAGCTGCCAACCAAGGTCCAGACCGGGTGGGTATCCCCCTTGTTGTCGACCCGATTTTCGAGGCTTCAACACAGCCACATACTGTGTACACTCTTGAAATAAGAGGACTTTCCCAAGTTGATAATTAATGTGAGGATAATTAGGAGTTTTAAAAGGAACCTATTATCAACCAACATGCAGCCCTTGTCTCCTCATGGTTCATCCATGATGCCAAAGCCATTAATTGTAGATCTCCTAGCTTGGCATTAGGATCCCAAACATTCATGTCTGTGAGTGCCATGTTGTGCAAATAAAACTCAGCCATGTTGGCCCTATCCTCTAGTGTACTTTGATCACAAAGATCAATAAACTGCCTGTAGTCCTGAAATGGCATGGTGCCCCTTTATGCTAGTGTTTTAATCTAAAACTGCAGCCACTGTCCTTTGAGGTAAAGAAAATATGATTTAGCTGGCATCCTACCCTGGATGGCCTCCAAGGAGAGGTTGGCCATACATGCTAGTTGGTTCTCCCTTTCCTACAACTGTCCCCTCAGCCATGCATTTTCCCTCTCAAGTTGGTCTCTCATTATTGCTTCTCTGTCCCTTAAGCCACTTAGCTCTTTGCCCATTTGTTTTAGCTTCTCTTCCATGTGCCCAATGTTTTCCACCCCTTTTGACTTGGTGATTTGCATCCATCGGTGGGTTCTGGCCCTCTCCTTCTCAAGTTCGAAAAACAATGGGATGGCAAATTTTTGAGGTATCACCTTGCCTCCTTCAATAAACTAGTAGTAGGAGTTTAGGTTAGGTTGGGGGCTTGGTTCCTTCATTTTAGGGTCTTCTTCTTTTGTTTCTTGCTGCTCCCCTACCTTGCCTTCCAATTTCTGTGCTTCTATAGTTTTTGCAAAGTATCTTGTAGGACTGTTTTTGCTTCCCGTAGGTTTTGCTGTGGATCCTATAGGATGGCCTTACCCTTTAAGGAAGTTGATCTTGTACTAGGCCTCCTTACATCGGTGATTGGTGACTTAGGGGAAGGAATTTTGTCTCTTGGTGGAGGGGAATCTTCAATCTCAATAGGAATTTTTGTTGATATTTGTGGCTTCCCTTGTTTGATTCTTGTGCTCTTTCTTGTTCTGAAATATAGTGGGGCTTGCCTCCTTCTTTTCCATTTTTGATTGACTGGGGTGCTGAGAGCAGTGAGGGCAGCTACTGCCTCCCTCTCAGTAGCCTCTGGGGACACCCTAGGTGACTCCTCTTTGTGTTCTTCCCTTTCTGTTTCAATGCCTTCTTCCTCTCTATTTTTCTTATCTCCTTCCTCTTGTTGTTCTTCCTCATCTCCATCAGTTTCTTCCTTATTTTCCTCCTCTGTTCCATCATCATCCTCCTTCTCTTCTCCCTCTTCTTCTTTTTCTTAGTCATGTTCCTCTATTTCAGTTTCTTCTTCATCCATCTCATCCTTATCTAGCTTTTTATCTTCTTCTTCATGTTTTGCCTCCTCCTCGCTAACAGAGGGACTAACATCATAAGTGAGGGTTTTGATGTCATCCTCTACTGGCAAGTCTCTGAAGACTGACCATATTATAGGGATTCTGAGGTTTTGGAGGGCATCCTCAATGAGGATCCCGATCAACCCATGGTGAGCCAACTGTTGGGAATTCCCTTCCTTTACTTTGTTACTGGAGTCTATGGGTGATTGCATCAAGAAATAGGATATTCTGAGTCTTTGGTAAACTGGTGTTTCTACCCCAAATCTTAATTCATCAAGGATCCTAAAATTGTAGCCATAAAAAACATTATATCTACCCTCACATGAGATATATTTGATGATTTAGTAGCCTGCTTCACTCCATAGTTATGGCAGACTATCCCTCCTTACTCCATTTTTGTCCTCTGTGGGTTCTTCACCTTCTAAAAAGAATTTCCTTTTTGCCACCTAACAGTCTCCTGTCTTCTTTTCTCCACGGAATTCCTAGGGAAAGTGTGGTGACCCTACTGATGAGCTCTAGGGTGATATCTATATTGAGGCTGCTAGCTAAAAAAGTGGCATGGATTCTGGTGTGTGGAGTGAGGGAATGAGAAAATTCTTGAGCCACCTCATCATCATACCCTGTGAATTTTTCGAGAAACCCCATCCAATTGTGTCTTGTAAAGATTTCAAGCACTTGGGGGTGTTGTTGTATCCTCACAATGTTTGTGGGTTCTCTCCTATTAAACCCTCCTGTCATTTTTCTTATGAGGCTTGAGGAGAAAATGAGAAGGTTGACACAAAATTTTTAAATCAAGAGGAAAACAGAGTTTACTATGTATATAATTCACCTCCCATAGTTATTAAATTCACTAGATTTTAGAGCATTTCTATTTCATTTGCTTGTAAATGGGGATGGATTTTTATAGCCTACCTATTTAGAATGGTGGCAGTGGAAAATTCCCATGATATCCCCTCTTGAACTCTTCTCTACCTATCCTATAAACTGCTTCTGTGTATCCTGTAGACTGATCCTATAGATTGTATCTTGTAGATTCTTCCTGTAGGAATTCTTGTGCATGATACTGAAGAAATTCTCTTGCAGAATGATGGATCCTTGCTTCCGGTGGGTGGTCAGAGTTATGAGAGAGACTTGAGTGAGGGATTTTTGAGGAGGTGAAATGCATGAATGCATGCAAACAATGTTTTATTTCTCTTTATGGTGTTTCGGGGTGAGGTGGTGTGCTAACAGCAGAGGTACGTTGTCATTTTTGGACCTTTGGTCCCCGCTACCACCTCATCATTTCCCACTCCTCGTAATCAGCTCCCACCTCGTAGATCCGTAGTTAACCACTTCTTGTCCTACTCCTCCTCTGTCTTTGAGTTGACTGCAGCCACGTGTGAGAGGACACTCGGTTTTGCATGTGATAATGAACGAAGGTGGCCAAGTTAACAGACCACCTTTTCACTTAGAAACCAACTATATCGTAACCCTTACAACTTTTGATTAAATGATGCATATGAGTGAGTGAGAGGATACTTACCTGTGGTTTTAATGCCATGCTGCAATTGTCAAAGATCAAAGGTGTTGCATTGTTTATTTGTTGCATGGTCATTCTTCTTCCTCCTCTTGTTGTTTGTTGATGGTTTCTTGGCTTTTGCAAGTATCTGTGACTGAAGATCTAATGTTGCTACTGTTGTCGAGCTCCTAATCATCCTAGTGAAGATCTGTAGTTGATTATTGACATTTTGTGGGATAGGAAGCTACAGGATTTCCTACAGGATGTCCTATAGCTGCTTCTCTCTCATAATTCGTTAATCATGTCGCTGGTTATGGCTGTGAGGATGGTGCAATTAATGGATAGAGGGAGTAGGAGTGTGTGTGGAGCAAGGGACATTCAGGTAATTCTCTTACTCTCCTATGTTTTTCCTTTTTTCTTTCTTTTCATAACTGGCAGAAATTGATCTCTTTTTGTTTTGAATGGTGAGTGAAGGGATGATGATAATGGACGAGGTGAGGTGTTATATCATGTCTAGGATGAACTTTAGGGACCTAACAAACCTACCATGTGGCCTCGGATTACTTCTTGTAGGTTTTCTGGGCCACTGTAATTCCTACAAGATCATCCTGTAGGTTTTCAGGGGATCTTGTAGGAATACAGGGGATCCTGTAGAAAACACAGTATTCGCATAAATTGAAGCAATGGAGTGGAAAAATGATAGAAATGATGGAGGGATGCATGGTAAGGAGTGGAGGAGATGGATATGTGTGAGGCAGGGTTCCCTTTGGATCCTCTTTTTTCTCCTTGACTATCTTTCTCACCCACCTGCAAATAACAATTATATCTTTTTCTCTCTCTCTTTTTTTTTTTTTTTTGAAAAACACCTAGGTTGCCTCAGAGAGGTTTTCACCCTAGATGTTTGCCCTGGCTGCCTCAAGGAAGGTTTTCACCCAGGGATCTTCTTATTCTTTTTTTTCTTTTTATCATTGGGCTGCCTCACAAGGTTTTCAACCCAAATATGGGACTCAGACACCACATGGAGGTTTTCACCTGAGTCCTTATTCTTTTTTCTTTTTCAGTGACCTAATGAGGGAGGAGCTAGAACTTGCTCTACCATCATCATTGTTTTATTGATATTGTCAATGAACTCTTGCTTTGATAAAGGCCTCTTTTACATTTTCAATCGGTGTCCATTGATAAGCAATAGAAGGGCTCCTTCATCTATAGTTTTGATTTGCACTGAACCATTATCATGGCATCTCTCCACCACATAAGGTTCGTGCCATCTTGTCCTTAGCTTTCCCTTGAAATATTTATACCTAGAATCATATAACAATGCCCAATCACCCTCTTGAAATTTCTTCTCCTTAATATGTTTATCATGCCAGATCTTCCTCTGAAGTTGAACTATCTATGTATGTAGGAGGGCCTACATTCTGAATTCATCCAAGCCATTCAATTGGAACAATCTTTCTTTTTGTGCATGACTAAGATCCAAATCTAGTTGGGTTGCCATCCTAAATGTGTTATATTCAAACTCAATGGACAACAAAGCCTTTTTCCCATAGACCATCTCATAGGGTGTAAATCCAGTGGTGGTCTTCCATGTGGTATTATAGGCCCAAGTGGCCTCAACTAGTCTCTTTGCCCAATCCTTCCTGCTGCTGCTCACTACCTTGGTTAAGATTCCCTCCAGTGCCCTGTTGGTCACCTCCACTTCCCCATTAGCTTGTGGATGATAGGGAGTAGAGGTCCTATGCTCAATTTTGTGATGGTTGAGTTGTTCTTCAATCATGTTGGAGGTAAACTGACTGCCTTGGTCTATGACTATCTCTCTAGGGTACCCAAATTTGTAGAATAAATTCTCCCTTAGGAACTCAGCCACCTTCTCTTCTATTGTTGCCTTAATTGCCTTGGTTTCAGCCCACTTAGTGAAATAATCTGTGCACACAATAATGTATTGTTTTTGCTTTGAAGGAGGGTTGATAGGCCCAATGAAGTCCATTCCCCACTTGTCAAATGGCTCAAAAGTCACTTGATACTGTAGGGTAATTTCATCTTTTGGAGTAGGATTTCCCATCCTCTGGCATCGATCACACTGACTAGTGTACTTTTTCACATCCTGATGAAGAGTGGGCCAATAATAGCCTGCTTGTAACACTTTGAATGTTGTCCTCTTTGTTGCAAAGTGACCTCCACAAGGCCCATCATGACAGGTCATAAGGATGTCAAAAACTTCCTCTTCCCTTACACACCTTCTCAAGATTTGATTTGGGCCAAGTTTGAAAAGATTTCCCCCAATCCAGGTGAAGGGGGTGCTTTTCCTTACTATCATGCTCTTTTCTTTAGAGGGAAAGTTTGGTGGGAATTATGTTGATACCAAATAGTTTGCTATATCAGCAAACCATGGAGAGAGAACTGAAATAGAAAACAAGTGCTCTTCTAGTAACTGGTCATACACCATTCCTTCTTCATCTACAGGTAGATTCACCCTAGATAAAAAGTCTGCAACAACATTTTCTTTACCAGGCTTATCAACAATGATTAGATCAGACTGTCGTAACAAAAGCAACCACCTTATAATTCGAGCATTCACATCTGGTTTTTTCATCAAATATTTTATTTCAGCATCGTCATTATGCACAAATGTTTGATAACCTGTAATGTAATGCTTAAATTTGTTTAATGAATGCACAACAACCAGGAGTTCCTTTTCAATCACTGTATAATTTAGCTCAGCCTTTGACAAGTTCTTGCTGATAAAATAGATGGCACAGGGTAGTTTCTCCTCTACCTGACCTAAGGCTACTCCTATGGCTTTGTGTGAGGCATCAACATGAATATGAAAAGGGAGGGCCTAGTTTGGGCCTCGGAGAATTGGTGCAGTGGTTAACTTACCCTTTAGAATGTCTAAGGCATCTTGACAACTTTTTGACCATATAAACTCACAATCTTTGGCCAAGAAACCAAATAAAGGAGAGGCAAACTTGCTGAAGTCCTTTATGAACCTTCGGTAGTATCCAGCTAACCCCAAGAACTCCTAACATCTCTCTGCTTTTGCGGAGGTGGGACCCTTTAGATGATTTCTATTTTGTTTGGGTCCACCTACAGTCCTTGCTGAGATATTGAATGACCTAGCATGGTCCATTCAGTCATTAAGAATTCACATTTTTCTGGACTGAGAGATAAGCTCATTTCAATGCATGTGTGCAATACTTTGCCTAGGTTAGTCAGGGCTTCTTTAAAATCACAACCATAAGGTGTAAAATCATCCATATAAATTTCCACCGCATCATGTACTAATTCAGTGAAAATACTCAAGACTGCTCTCTAGAAAGTGGCAAGAGCATTGCGTAGGCCAAAAGGAAGGACCTTGTAGGAAAAATTACCCCAAGGAAAAATGAATGTGTTCTTATCATGGTCTTCTTGGAAACTTTGGATTTGGTTGTACCCACTGAATCCATCTAGGAAAGAAAAAAACTTTTTCCCTACCAGGCCATCTAGCACTTGGTCAATGAAGGGTAGGGGAAAATGATCCTTCTTTGTGGCTTTGTTCAACTCCCTATAATCGACACAAATCCTCCACTTACCATTTTTTTGGGAACTAACACTAAAGGAGAGACCCACTCACTGTCGGAGATAGGGTAAATGAATCCTTCATCAAGCATTTTTTGCAGTTTTTTTTTTACTATATCTTTAAGAGTTGGATTCATCCTCCTTTGTGGTTGCCAAACCAGCTTGCAACCTTCTTTGATGTATATGTGGTGAGTACACATTGAGGGGTGTACTCCCTTCATTTCCTTGTAACTCCAAGTGAAGGCTTCTAGGTTTTCTCTCAACATGTTGCATAGCTTTTCTTCTTCAAGAACAAAAAGAGGTGGATTAATTTTCAAGGTTTTCTCTGGGCCGAATTCTATGGTTTTGACATGGAGTGGGTTAGAATCGGCCAAGCATAAGTCAATTGGATGATTGTTCTAGGTTTCCCTTACTTTTTCTTCTAATGGTAACGAACCAGGAGTTGGACTTTGGAGCAGGTGCTCAATTAAATCATCCTCATCTTGTTGTCCTCCTCCTATGGTTGCTTCCAAAGCATAAAGTTGGGTGGAATAAACCTCATCTTATTCCTCCTCCTCCAACCATACAGGTAAATCATGCTCTAGAGAAGGTTGAGCAAGAGGGCATAGGACTATTTGTTTGGACATATGCCCATTCTTGATGGTCATATTCCCAACTCTGCAGCTAATGTAATCATCGACTGTGGCCAACCATGGCCTCTTAAGAATGATAGGATAACTTGTAAGTTTAGCCTTAGGCTGGAGAACTAGAAAATCTGCAGGGTACTCCCAGGAGTTAATGGAGACCATCACATCCTCCACAATTCCCTCAAGGGTGACTATGGAACGGTCTACAAGTTTCAGAACTGTTGTGGTCTTCCTAAATGACCCTTGGAGTTTGAGCTTGAGCATGGTGTCCTTGGTCGTCACATTAGTGGTAGCCCCAAGATCAATCAGAGTGTGCGGGTCGAGCAACTAAATTTCCTCTCCTTATCAGTCGAGCCCCCTAAAGGGTCCTTATCAGTCGAGTCATGCTTACGCATCCTCTCCTCTCCTTATCAGTCAAGCCCCCTAAATGATCCTTATCAGTTGAGTCATGCTTACGCATCCTCTCCTCTCCTTATCAGTCGAGCCCCCTAAAGGGTCCTTATCAGTCAAGTCATGCTTACGCATCCTCTCCTCTCCTTATCAGTCCAGCCCCCTAAAGGGTCCTTATCAGTCGAGTCATGCTTACGCATCCTCTCCTTATCAGTCAAGCTTGGATGAGCGAGAAATCGATGGCGGCCTTTTAGAGAAGACCCGGCCTAGTGCAAGGAAGCTTAGAAAGGAAGAAGATTAAGCCTACTCATTAAGACTCACTAAGAAACCTAACATATCAAGATAGATTCATTCCTTCGTCAAGTAAGTGAGTGGAAATGGAGTGAGTGGACATGCCGGTTGTTCCCATCGCTGTAGTAATATATGAATATACACTATGTTACCCGCTTGGTATAGCACGCGAAGCCCCAACCACCAAATCAAGATGTTATCTGAGCAGTTGTTCGATTCGTCGAGGAGAGTGAAAGGATACCGGGCCCGAGGAAGCAAGGAAGAAAGGATTCCTTCGTCAAGGAAGGCATTGATGTGCATATCTACTACAGGGCTTCCAAGGTTCAAATATTTCGAACATATTACCTGTCCTAGCATTAAGTCAGACAGTTGCCCAATGACATTAATGGTAGGGGCATCCCTCTTTCTTCTTCCTGGATGCTTGAAGCATTTCTCCTTAATCAACTTATTGTAAATGGGAACATCTTTTATTGCCAGGAGAAGAGGGATCTTTACACATAGATTTTTCAATTCTCCCAGAAGTTCAGTTTCTTTTGGGGTAGGTTGGAGTGGTTGGGATAATCTCTCAGGAAAGGGTGGATTTATTTTAAGGTTGCTTTTCTCTCTTTCTTCCTCAACCTCCCTATGTAGAGGGGGAGGTTCATTATCCAGGAGAATTCTCCCAGATCTAAGGTTGATCTCTTGGATTTCTACAACATAATCTAGATATGATGTCTCTCCATTGTATACTTGTTGAGCCTGCCTATTGTTCGGGTTCGGATGTGGCTGGGTAGGCATCTAGGGTTGCTTGGGTGGAGCAGAGTGTAGGAATTGTGGTTGGGTAGGTGGTGGAGTCAATAGGGCTAGAGCATTGTTGTATTGGGGCCTCCACCCCTGGAGTGGTGTATTTCACTGAGGTTGTGGCGAAGCGTAAGGTTGAAATAACTGGCTGGCTGGCTAGGAATGATACTAAGATGCATAAGACCAAGGAGGGGGTGTATACCAAGAAGGATGAGCAGGCGGTCCCCATGAAGGTATAGTTGTGGTTTAGTTGGGGTTGTAATATGCATGGGATGACCCTTGCATGCCCTGTTGTTATGGTCTAGGCCCAAGGGGTCTCCTTTGGTTGATGTAGCAAAACTGCTCAGTGATCCCTTCAGCTCCTTGATATATAGATTTGAGTCCTAGTAAAGAAGGGAACTTTTCTATGGAGTGGTTTTCTTCACAGACCAAGCAAATTTCAATAGAGTTCAATGGACATTCATTCCTAGGATACCTCCTGGTGCATCTAGGACAAAAGATAGCCAAGGCTCTCTCCGATTCCTCTTGCTTCCTTTTGATGTTCATGGTGTCTAATTGCAAGGCAAGGGTTTGCAGCATCTCACTTTTTAAATCTTCCAGCATATTTCCAATTTCACCCTTGATGGATGAGTTGGAAGATGATGTACTGGCCATAGGTTGACTACCCCTACCCTTTTTCCTGGCTGCCCTAGAATGGTTTGTAAAGGCAGTCTTGATATCCTCATAGGGTAATTGGTAGATATATCCTCCTGCTAACAAATGTAAGGTATCCAGAAGATCTTCCCTTACTCCTTTGAGCAGGACCAGCTTTAGTGACTTGGGGTCAAGTGTGCACTTGGCCCTTTTGTAACTGAGTTGGAATCTTTCTTCGTAGTCTTCTAAGGATTCATCCTGGCCCATCATCATCCTGAAAATTTCTTCTTTAGTATCCTTTGACCTACAATAGTCCCGATATTTGTTGTTAAAAGCCTGTTGCATCTGATCCCAAGTTGTGATGCTATCTCCAAGTAAACCCATGAACTAGCGCAATGTTGCATCCTTGAGGGTAGATGGAAACATTTTTAATTTTTTCTCATCATCTATATAGTCATAGGTTCGGCATATAACAACAAACTCAAATAGGAAAGTGTCGGGGTCCTTTGTGGTCAGGCCATGGAAATTAGGTAGGGCAAAGGGGCTTATATTCTTCATCTTAGTGTCCTCGTTTGTTTCCCTGATGGGAAGGCACCCTCAACTCTCTCTCTATTCCCTCTGTCAATTCGGTTTTCAGCCATTGGTTCAGTAGGAATGGTTTCTTCTTCTTCTTCTTCCCCTATAGGTTCTTCAAATATGTCAGGTTTCTCACCTAAAGGTTCCTCCAGTTCACAACCACCAAAGAAGAGAGAAGGTTGGTTGTTGGATGCAGTGGGGGTATTTGGCAATAATTTCCCTAAATTGTCCCTATTCCTACGAGGCATGAAAGGAAATGTTTTTGGGTTGGTTTTTGTAAGATTTTTTAAGATGGAAAGTACTTTGCAGAAATGAAATTGCTGATTGAATGAAAAATCACTGACATAATGAAGAAGCTACTTGCTGAATTGAAATTCTACTTGCAGAATGGAAAGGAAAGTAGATAATGAAAGATGAAAGAAAGGAAGCTACTAGATTACTTTTGCAGAAATAAACTAATGGCAGAAAATTGAAGACAAGAAGTAGAAGAAAAGAAAGCAGTAATCACATTCTACTTAGACACCTCCCTGGCAATGATGCCAAAAAGTGATGAGCACCAGTATTGCAGCAAGGATGTTGCAACTCCTGGGCTACCATCTTTACTTATCAACCCAGGGTTCGTACAAACTTGGAGGTGATAGTGCTATATGCACAAGTAAAAGTGAAGGTCCTGCCTATTGTCATTGTTCATCCGGCGAGAGACCCCAGGGGTTCCAATCCAGACTTCTATAGAGTCAAAAGAATCTTGATTCTTTGATGGAAGAAGAGAAAATCTATTCTAAGAGAGCTACTCTACTGCATTAATGAGGAAAACAACATGTAATGCTAAATCACACCATATCCTAATTAACCATTTAAACAGCTATGCTAAGCAGAATTGCTAAATCAACACTAACCTAATGCTGCTATCTAAGTTACAGAAGTAAAGAGCATCAAACCATACTAATGTGTGAGCAAGAAAACTAAACTAAATCTGTTTTCACTTTTTTGGGTTTTTTGGTAAAATCAAGCATGCAATTTAATTGTTCTTGTGGATGTGGCAGGTGGATGGAAGGTGGTTGAGGATGGATAAAAGGCTTATGGAGTGATTGGATGGGGTGGAAGGGTCCTAGGAGGATTTTTGTGACTTCCTAGAGGTTCCCCATCAATTCAGTCTCAAAACAGGTCGTTTCAGGAAAACCTACAGGATGTACTAGAAACCTACAGGGTGATCCTGTAGGAATTACAGGAAACCTACAGGATACAACTGAGAGCTAATTGTGAGGTGTTGGAGGTGTTGGGAAGCTGGAAAAAGGTGTGTGATGAGTGGGATAAGGTGTTAGAAGGTCTAGGAACACTCAGGAGTCCACATCCAAGAGAAGAGATGGCTAGATTCACTCAATGTGTCTAGGGGGATTTCAATGAAAAAGGACAAAAAAACTAGTGAGGGTGATGGTGGAACAAGAGATGGTTAAGGTTGATGAGGTGGAAGATGGATGTTGGTGATGAAGTCTAGACTGTGTGTCTTTCAAGAACTATGCAACAAGATACATCTTCATAAACTAAAAAAACATGAATCAATTGCCCATATTATGCATGAAGAAAGTGTTGAAGGAAATGAGAACATGAGTGAGATCTTATTGCAAAAATAGAGTAATGGAAAAAGATGACAATGAAATGAACCAAATGTTGAATCAAGACAAAAAACTCCAAATCTCATGCGAACTAGAAATCTATGTTCTTGGCGTTGTTGAAGGGTGTCTTCCTCAAGTCATGGTCCCAGAGGGAGGAACTGAGGCCGAGGCACCTGCTGACAACCTTGTGGTGATCCCTTTTCTCCTTGTTAACCTGCTAACTGAAAAAAGGCACAAATGGAAGCAAACTAACATACAACCAATCTAATCTACATTGTTGTAATGGAAATGCAGCTACTTAAGCAAATGAACAATCAAACTATGAATCTATGCTAACATACATGTACAATAAAGAGAAGCCTTGGCTATTAGGGTTGGGCCTTAACCCAAGAGCTTCAGCCCTCTGAGCTAACTCAGTGCTGGCTCAAAACAATGGATTACATCAAAAATTGTCACAAGTCTTCTAGCTCAAAAATAGAGTAGAGTTTTAAAATCATAAATTTGAATCCTACTGAGGTCCTAGGCCTCTCTACTTATGCATCTAATTCTCCAACTACTTCCTTAAAATTAGGGAGGCTCAGCTCCCAAACTCGAGATAAACTGGTGCTTTGTCTTTCACTTTCTCGGTTGTCTTCTAGTCCTCATGATTTGGTTGTTTGCACTCCAAGATGATGGAGGAATATTTGAATGGAGGGATAGTCAATGAGGAGGATTTACCTCCTATAATTCCTCTCCCTTGTCCCATTCGAGTTTTTACCAAGGTCTTTGCCAAAATTCCTTGCTTTTATCCTTTAATCCTGCATTAAATGCACATTAGACCATAAATAAAAATATCCAACTCTAACTCATCTCATAAACAAAATATAATCAAAAGTATGAAATAAGTTGTGAGAATAGTTGGTTTAACTAGGCTAGGAGGTGAATTAAGGCCCATATAATTACCCAATGATGAGGGTCATCGTGTATCACCAATTCATCATGTTGACATCATCATTTGTATGGATTATGTTAGCATCTGTACTATTGACGTCAATGCCATGTGTCCTCCTATGGGTCATGCCAGCAAAAAATTTAGTTGTTTCACAAAAACTTCAGTTGGCCATAAATTTCTCATACCATGTCAGATTGAGGTGTCATTCACGTCATTGGATTCAAAATGACAAGCTCTTCGATTTGAGATTAGTTTCAATGTGTTTTGAGGACTTTGAAATTTTGGCCTTCTAGGATTCTCTTGGATTAAGAAGTGGGCCTTCCCCCCACTTTACAAATATAAATGGTTAAATAACAACCACCTATGGAGCATATCATCATCTGTCTTGAAGCAACCTTGCCTGGGAGAAGATTTGATGGGTAAACAAGCACGAGAATTAAGCCAACACCTACCCCTGAAAAGTCAGATTCAATAAAGTGGATAGTGTAAATCAATGGTTGTGATTAATTCTGGGGGGTCGAGCCTAGCCTATGAGTCCACCCAGGCACCTCGCTAGAGGAGATAAAATGGCCTTGCCACTTATCAGGCCAATGTGGCGACCATGTGATCAGTAAGGACCATTATCAAGCGAGTGTGGCAAGTGAGTGCAAGACCGTTTGATACATCACCCTCCTCCCTTGTCCATCGCCCAATCCAACTCCGCCACATGTCTTCCACTCATGCAATATCTCCCTTTTCCAACCTAAAATCCCCATGAACCTACCGTTGGACCCCACATGTTGACCATTGCAATTTAATTTTGTCTATTTAAAACTATTATGTGTCAATCCATTCCATCTGTCTGCAACTACCTCCAATCAACTACCAACCAAAGTGAAGACCTTTGTGCACTCACAGTGTTCAATTCCCTCTATTTACAAGAAATCCTCCACCACCCTCATTAGGAAGAAATGAATAAAGCCAAGGGGAAATGGAAATCACTTGTGCAACAACCTATCGGCCCATTTAGAGAAACCATTGATGAAAAATTACTAGGGGCGGGATTATTTTTAGGCATAGTGTGCACTAGAGATTAAAGGAATTCCTTCTGGGCGATGATTTACAAATATCTTGAAGATTAATATCCCTGGGTGACCGTCAGAACAATTGTCGTCGAAAATGAAGTGCCCACCTGAGAGGCAACCCCATATGGCGTGACGAACTCTTTCCTGCATAGAATCAGAGTGAGGCCTTAGGTTTTTCCCTACACATATATGATCAAATGGGTTATCGAAATAGTAGATATAATGGAGAGGAAGTTCCACTCTCGGAAGGGCACCATAATTGGTTTGTTTTCAGCAAAGGATTTTCAGGAGATGTACCATTGTCCAAACCCTCAATGCATCTACGAAAACATTATGTGGAGGACTTCTGTAAAAAGCACAAGGATCCAGCTGATTCTATTAAAGACTGAAGGAATGGTCCAAATAAGCACAAAAAGGAGAAATATGGTAAGTAATATATAGATTCACTAGCTTCTCCTTTTAATCAAGTAACCACCATGCTCTGCAAGCTACATGCATTTCCAAATGTCTTTAAATTCCCTGACAATTAGTTCCCTTTAATTGATGGGGCTTCTAAGGGGTACATCTTCAATTAGGCCACTATATTATCAAATAATCATGCAAAACACATTCTATCTGTTAGAGTCGGTCTGGTCATCCCTCCATCAGAGATCATTTCTCTTATTGCATTTCATTTTTAGGTGTCTCGCTCAATTCACTCAGTTGCATTCCACTAGGGGCATGCCATAATCTAACGGAAGGGTCTTGTCATTCATTACCCCTCATGCCTTGCCCAGCTGGCTCAGGTATGTTCCTCAAAATCAAGTTTTAAATTCACTTACATTCCTGTTTTAGTCTCCTGATCAGCAAGAATCATTTCAGTAACTAGGTCTAGGGTTAGTTGATTTGGTCATCAACAATGTCCACCAATGCCAGCAGACCCATGAGGGAGGTTCTTAATAAGTTTTCATTTCAAATATTTTCATTGTCATATTGCTGGACTAGGACTTTTCTTCAAAACTCTGTTTTGAAGAAAATTCGTCATTTCGTTTTGTAATAAATTGCCATGTAATTTTAAAAAGTTTTTCAGTTGTTGAATTCTCCAAGCGCAGCCGTGGTCTTCCTTTATCAAGACATGCCACTATCCTTGGAAAAATAGCCAAAAGATTCATCATTCAAGTCAGATAGTCAAAGAGGAAACAAAAGAACAGGGTTTGTATTAGAGTGAAAAAGTGCCAAAAGCTAAAACATTACAAAAATGGGTCTTTACAAATCAAATGACTTTATAAACATATTTCTATGTGTATCAATGTCATTTGCATCCTAGAGATCAATGAAAGTCCAAGTTTAGTTGCGAAACTGTAATTTTCAAATCCAAGCCTGTGTTTAGAGTGCGCGCGGCGCACTGGGCAGAGGGCGCAGCGCACTGGTGAGGCGCGACGCACTGGGAAGGCGCGGCGCATATACTTAAAGGTCCGAAATTGCTCACAATTCCTCCAAATCGCCAAGAACTCGCACGGATTTGCCAGGTAGAGCCTCCATCTTGGTGTTTCATCCAATTTTGTGATAGGCTATGGTGGTTTATGGATGATAATGGTTAAAACAAAAATATCAAACCCTACCTCTTAAATTGCCTCAAGGAAACTTGCTATTAGGGTTTCAAAATCATTGTTGTGTCACCAAATTCACTCCCTCATCCCATTGGTCCCTTGTTTTCATCATTTCCTAAGTTTCCCTATCCCCCCTAAGCTCATTAATTACTTCTCCCAAATTCCCAAACCCAAAACTTCAAACCCTAACCCGATACAAAAATCCCTAACCCTATACATAAATTCCCAAACTCTCCCATATTCCCCTAACTGATTTTATCCCAACAGTCCCTAATCCCTCACTATTTTCCTCCCTCCTAACATTCCCTTGTTTCACTATTTTTCCCTTGGTGCCAGAGCTCAAGTACATTACCAAAAGGCAGCCCAAAGCAGTTTCATACGTTAGCACCTATTCCTTTAAACCAATTTTTCTATCAACTGTTATGGCATCTGAGCATTCATCTGATTATGAAGTGGAGACCCAAAGTGACTCAACCAGGGAGGAACATGCACCTGGAGACCTCATAAGGGTGGCAGACATATCAGAGAAGAACCAACCACCCTTACTGAATTACAGGCCTGCCCTCTGGCCATCTTCTGTTTTCAGCATCAATCATGTTATGAGTTTTGTGAGAAGGTTGCTAATGTTCAATTTCATCATGAGTTGGCTCATCTATTTGTATTGCATTTACATGGAGATCAGGTTACTTTGGCTGGTGTCACCTTCACACTTACACCAGAATCTATCTCACTAGCAACCGGCATACCAAACATTGGAAAACCATGGAAAAAGAGGCAAAAGGAGCATGATCGTCTTCAAATATTGGTCGAAGCCTCTTTAGCCCAGCATGGAACTTGATAGAGAAGGTCCAGCCCAAATTTCAAGAAATTTGGAGCAATTTTTGGCATTTTGAAATTTTTTGCACTAAAAAACAGGTTTTGTCTCCCTATGCACTGCGCCACGTGGCACTCGCTTTTGCTAGAGGGCTCCAAATCCAAAAAGCTTTGCATTTCTGGATTTTTCATGATAAATTGTGGTTTCTTGTGCATGGCCAAGAAATTTGGGTAGGTTTTGAGTCCTCAAGAGGCCAAAAACACTCAAAAAATGACTTCACTGCCCCTATTTTGACACACATGAAGCAGTCTTGGGAAATTGAAGTTTTGGAGGGGAAAATGACATTCAAATTCAGAAATTCCACTTGGGTTGGAAAGTAGATAGGCAAGGCTTTCCAACAAGCTATCTTGGGCTCAATTTTTAATTCGGGAAGGGCATCAAATTCAGCTCCAAAGTGGCGCGACGCATAGAAAAACAGGTGCGGCGCATAGAGGATTTTTGCCTATTTTTCAATGTACAACTCAGAAATTCACCCAGTTTTGACCAGTTTTGCTTTTTGATGTTACTCTTGATCTTTCATGATGTAATTTGATAACCATGATGTAATATTGGCATATTTTTACTTGTTCTAGAGAATTCATTCACTAAAAAGTGAAAATTAAATGAATGAATCAGTTTCCTAGCATATAGGGGCAAGTTGTTTGATTGCCTAGATTTCAGTTCCTTATTTAGAATTGGTTCAAACAGCTCCTAGAATGATGAGCTCGACCTCTAGAGGCATGGGAAGGAGTTAGGCTTGTCTATATCATGTAATCTCTCAGTCATTTTCAAGGTTGGATATTTGGGATTGCTTGGCACTCTATTGTACATTTCATTTCAGCAATTTTGGCAAAGGAAAGACCAAGTTTTTGCAGCACTTGTTGGGATCCATGTGACTTTTTGTTTTGATGATGTTTTTCTCTAAGTAATTGTAAGTTTACTGATGTTTATGTGTATCATTTTCCCTTCTCTTTTCTTCTGAAATTAAACGAGTGATTGAGGTAGAATTCATTGGACTATTGTGCTCTGCCTTGAAATTTTGTTTAGGACTCTTGAGACTTTCTTGCCCTCCTTAGCCCCTCACCGGCCTGATCCATCCATTCATTCAATCCAAAGCATCAAAACAATTTCCTTCCTTGCCCCAATCAGAACTCTGCAAAAACTAGGCCTCATCCCCGAACCCAAATTTGCCTTTCCCTTTTTCCAACACAAAACCCTCAAAAACTCAAAAAAAATCCTTGCACTTCATACCTAGCCTAAGATCAGTTGTTAAATCAGTCATCTCAAGCCCCATTGATTATCTTTCGCTGAGATTGACCCAGAGAGAGCCCTCTCCTGTCCTCGTAGGGCTAGCTACGAGGCTGAGTGTGGTTTGATGTGGACCTAGAACCTTGCCTTTTCAGCCTGAGGCAAATCTAGACTCTAACACTATCTTTTTGCTCTTCTCACAGTGTCTTGGAGAACAAAATCCCTCTATTTTATCTGTCATCATATGTCATGGACTCCCTCTATTATTCTCTTTATTTTCCAATCACAGGATGGAATTGGACCGTCTCTAATCTAACACCAATTCACATTGTTGAAATATGGCAACAAGAATATTCCAATTTAATTTGTCCTTGAATTAAATTGTGAATTAAAATCGAATTTAGTCTTAACAGCTACTTGGAAATAATTAATTAATTCATTTTGGATTAAATAGTTGGAGAAATTCAAGTTAGAAGTCTTTCTGAAGTCATGCAATAGTTATCCCTTAAATTAAGGAGATAAGATTGAGTTATATTTGAGTTGTAATTAGTTAACTTAGTTTACTGAGTTAACTCCAGTTAAATTAGTTCCAAACTTTTTGAGGAACTAATAGAGAGTTAAGAGTTAGTTGATGTATGCATGAACTCAACTAGTGTACTCTAGTTAACTGAAGATTCCCTCATTAGAAACTCATGCATGTCTATTCTGAGAAAGACCCAGCTGAGATTAAAGTCAAGGATAGTGTACTATCATTTGCATGTGTTTTCTTATAAAGAAAACTCTTGCATGCAGTCAAGGCATCATTCCTTGAGGATTGCGTAGTTCTGACAGTGTGCGAGAGAGTGTTACACTTGGTAACAGGAGAATCATCCACAAGGAACAACGCAAGGAAATAGGAGCTTGGAGGGCAGAGAGGAAGGCTTGAGAGAAGCCAAGATTGCCTATGAGCATTTGTGAGGATTGTACTGAGAGCTGGCTAGCTATGAGAGCTAAGGCTTTGTATGATTCCTATGTATTTCCACCTTGTATGATAATACAACAGAGTGGGGTTTTTAGCTGAGGCTTTCCCCAAAGTATTTTCATGTGTATTGTGTGATTGATTCTTATTCTTTTGGTTATATTGTTCAGCTCGATCTTTAAGCTTCCGCAAATTGATAGTAGAAGTAGGTTATAGTATTTTGCTTTGACTTATCTTGCATTATCGGGTTAACCTACATCATACTTTCTACATGGTATTAGAGTTGTGAGTAGTATATTAAGAAGAGAATTCAAAGTTTGAAGTTCGGGGTTGCAGGTGCAAATCGAATTCATATCATACTTCAAGGTTTTCGAATGGCATTATATGGCTTGAGACTCGATTATGCCTTGTAAGGTAACTCAAATTACATAGCATGGAAAGATAGAATGGAGGCTGTATTAGAAGACAATGGCTTGAAGGAATTAATTGATCAAGAAATCCCAAAGCCAGCTTCAACTAATGCACAAGAGTTGGCTAAGTGGAAGAAGTGTGTGGCGAAGGTGAGACAGATCATCCTTGAGGAAGTTTGAGACCATATTGTCTCGAGTCTCCATGAGAAGGATACTCCATTTTCAATGTGAAAGACATTGAAGGACCTCTACCAGAACAATAACAACCAGAGGAAATTGGCGCTCAAGGATAAGCTTCAAATAACCAAGATGGAGAAGGGTGATACTATTTCCACATATCTGAACAAGCTCATCACCTACAGAGATGAGCTTGGCAATGTGGGAATAACTAATGCCGATGATGATATGGTGAGCCTCGCTCTCCTTGGCCTTCCAAAGAGTTGGAATGGCTACCAGGACTCTGTGAATGGAAGGGAGAAACTGTCAGAATAGGAACAACTGTGGTCGGATCTTATGCAGGAGGATATTAGGAGGAGCATGCGAGATGGTTCTTCAACCAAGAACGATGATGAAGAAAATCTGGCGTTAGCAAGTAAGGCAAGGAAAGGGAAGGGGAAGGCTTCCCATTCCAAATTTAATTCTTCTCATGGAGGGAAGAAGGGTGATAACTCTAAAGTAAGATGCTTTAATTGTCACGAGATGGTATATTATGCAACTAATTTCCCATTGAAGAAGTCCAAGAAGGGATCCTCAGAAGGATCGAAAGGTGAGGCATTAGCCTCTCAGTTCGAAATGGACTTTACCCTCATTGCATGCATGATGTCATTGATGATGGTTTGTGTCTAGCATCTTGACAGTGGAGCCTCATTCCACATGACCAGCGATAAAAATTTATTCAGTGCCTTGAAGGAGAAAGACCTCAAGATGCGCATAGAGATGGGTGACGACGAAAGCTATAGTGTTTCAGGAGTGGGCACAGTTGCTTTTTAGAGGGAGCATGGAGCTCCTATCACCTTGAAAAATGTGAAGTATGTGCCTGGACTAAAGAAGAACTTGGTATCGGTCACAATGTTGGAGGAAAAAGGCTACGATGTTGTCTTCAGTAAAGGAAAGGTGTTCCAAAGACACATAGCCACGGTTCAGACCAAGAGGATAGGGATTCAAGTGAAGAATCTCTATAAACTAGATGTAGATGATTATACAGCATTGAGTATGAAAGAAAAATTGATGCAAAGCCAAGACATTAGCGAGTTGTGGCACAGGCGGTTGGGCCATTTGCATCATGGGGCTTTGAAGATAATGTAGCAGATATCTACAAGACTTCCCAAAGGTAAACTTGAGCAAGTTAACACATGCAAAGGTTGTACCTTGGGAAAGTACACCAAGTCTTCCTTTCATGATTGAGACAGTCAAGCAGAGGTTATCCTAGAGTGATTTCATACTGATGTGTGTGGACCATTCTCGACGGCATCCACAACGAAGCAAAGTGTTGAGCTCCAAAACTGCCCTTTCCTTAGCAACTTTTCTCATCCATCCTTCTTTGCTTTTCCATGAGAAATGTATCCTTATCATAAAAAACCATTACACATTGCCTCAAGGAGTATATTTCACTGATTTACAGGTTATACTTTTATGTTTTCTATTTGAATAAGTTTTTGCCTTTTAGCTACGAAACGTAGCCACATTCTGCAGCTAATCAGTTGTTCCGCAGCTACTTTCACACTTTTGTAGGTTTCAGGTGTCAAGAAGGGATAAGGACTATGTGGGTAGCTTGGAAAACATTAGGGCATGGATCGTATCCTATTCATCTGGCTTAGATCGACGAGGAGGACTTCGGTCAAAGGGAAGTCAAACTTAGAAACCTATGGCAAACAAAACTTTGTTTTGCACAAGTTTCTCAGTGATGGGATTTGAAGCAGTTTCCTGAGGCCACGAACTTCATCTGCCACCTGCGCAAATAGAATCCAATAGAAATTACCATAGATGTATGTTTCCAAGAAACCAAGGACAAGAATTCTGCATACTTTCCCACCTACGTGTTTTGTTGTAGCTTATTTTTCTCCTTAAAACAGTTGTATAATTTCCCTATAAATACATGTGTGAAGAACGCAAAACAAGTTAAGTTTTTGCTTATGTATTAAGTTCGGATTTCCGGTCTGTAGTTTGAACAACTCATTCTTGGTTTTTAATATAAAGATTGTGTTTCATGGATACCTGAAGCGTTGTTTGAGTGTTGATTAAGTGCTTATAATCCAAGACCTTTGCAGAGGGCCCCTGCGTTGGTCAAGGTTACATTTTATTTCTATTTTGTCTTTCATAGTTAACTGTAAATTCACTGTGTTATGTTTTCCATGATGTTTATAATCATTTTCTAACTTTGTTCATAATGCAGTTTGTGTCATCATCCTATTAGCACAGAATAGCTGTTTTGTTTCATGTCAGTAGCATAGAGTAATTTAGATTTGCTGATCATTAGTCTAGTTTCTTTCATTTACTGTTCATTAGTCTTTAGATTTTGAATTTAATTGATCAGTGCCATTTTGTTGTTAGTTTAATAATTCATGTTGTAAGTGAATGTTTCCGAAAGCCCTTTTAGTTGATGGTTCATCTTAAAAACTAAGTGGTGAAATATTTCATTTATGAATTAGTCTTTCTCTGCATTTTTATGTTTACTTTTTCTTAGAACAATGAAGTATGGAGTCCTTAAAAGTGCTATCACAAGGAGGTAGTTCTCCCACAATTGTGTAGCAAAGTGATAAAGCACTTCATTTAGCTGTTATAGTAGATTAATTGCAATTTCATTTTCAGTCTTAGTCGATTTCAGTTTTAGTTTTAGAACAATGAAGTATTGAATCCCTCAAAATGCTATCATGAGGTAGTTCACCCAAAATTGTGTAGTAGAGTGACAAAACACTTCATTTAGTTTCCATAATAGATTAGTTGCAAATTCATTTTCAGTCTTAGCATTTCATTTAGCTTTGCTACAATTTCATTTTCAGTTTTTCATTAAGTTTTGATTCTGCCATAGACTAATCAGTAGTTGTAATCTCACTTTCATTATTTCATTTCCAATTCTGTTTTCATAATAGATAGTTGCAATTTCACATTTAAGTCCTTTTAGTTCATGTTTTGGAAACAATCATAATAGCAAGAAGAGAAATTTTGTTTTCATTTTCTTGATTAAAACTTTACTTCCAGATCTGGCTTAAAGCACTTTTAGCTCTCATTTCATTTTCTTTAGATTCCTAGCAGCAGAAGATTTAAGATTTTGTTAAATACATTGCAATACATTAGGAATTAAAAGATCAAACCCCTAAAACAACAGAAAACTCAAAAAAATTGTAGGAAGGGCCATCTAGCACATATAGTGCACTACACTTCATCAGTTTACGATATTCGGATTGATAATTTATGTAGAGAAATTTAGGACACTAAATTGACCAAACACAAAGGTATTATGTGATTTTCATTGATGACTATTCTTGTAAATGCTAGATTTAATTCATGCAGAAGAAGGACCAAACCTTCACAAAGTTTTGTTAGTTCAAAGCTTTGGTCGAGAAAGAGTCAGGGAAGAAGATCAAGGCCTTGAGAAGCGGCAACAGTGGAGAATATGTCTCTCAAGAGTTTAAGGACTTCTGTGCAGCAGAAGGAATTAAATGAGAGTTGACGGCACCTCATAATCCACAGTAAAATGGGGTGGCCGAAAGGAAGAATATAACTATTGTAGGGGCAACATGGGCAATGTTGCATGACCAAGGCCTACCACTTCACTTGTGGGTTGAGGCATGTAACACAGCGGTCTATTTGCATAATAGAAGTCTGCATCACATACTTGGGATGAAGACACAAGAGGAAGCTTTCTCCGGTAAGAGAATAGATGTGGGTCACTTCAGGATCTTTGGCTCATTGGTATATTTCCATGTGACAAAGGATGCACAAAAGAAGCTTGAGCTGACAATAGAGTTGGGGATACTTGTGGGGTACACTGATACACCTCACAACTATCGAGTGTACTTGCCTACCAATCGGAGGACAATGGTTTGCAGAGATCTCAAGTTTGATGAGCAGAAGGCCATGCGAGTTTCCCTTGAGAGGGAGCTACAACTATAGGCTGTGGAGGAACTATTTGTTCCTAAGGAGGAGGAGCCTCAGGCTGATGTGGAGCAGCCGCATGCAGAGGTTCCAAGAGTGGAGACATCCACTCAAGCAAAGTCTTCCAGAGATGGACAGAAGCGCATAAGAGAAGCTGACAGATTGTTGGAGGATGTGAGAGAGAATGTGGGAGCACCATCTTCTCAGCGCAGACAGAGGAGGTCACCTGAGAGGTACACTGGATAAATGGCCCTTGCTGGGGAATGTGATGAAACCGAGCCATCTTCCTTTGAGGAAGCAGTGTAGCAGCCGATTTGGGTTGATGCTATGGTGGAGGAGTATGACTCCATAGTTCGTAACAGTGTTTGGGATGTGGTTCCGAGACCGAAGAATAAGTTAGTTGTGATTTCCCGTTGGATTTACAAGGTAAACAAGCTTCTGGTGGTAGTGTGGAGAAGCATAAGGAAAGATATGTTACCCATGGCTTTTCATAGGTCGAGGGGATTGACTATGATGAGACTTTTGCTCCTGTCACAAGGTACTCATCTATCAAATCTATGTTGGCACTATTAGCATAGATGGGTTGGAAGATCCATCAAATGGATGTGAAGACTGCATTCCTCAATGGCGAGATTGAGGAAGAGATGTACATAGAGTAGCAAGAAGGTTTTGAGACCTTAGATCTTGAATTGCATGTGTGCTGACTCAAGTGAGCACTGTACGGGCTGAAGTAAGGACCTCGTGCTTGGTACACCAAGATAGACAGCTACTTCACCTGGTTGGGCTTCACAAAGAGTGAAGTGAATGTGATCCTGTACCACATCATGGTGAAAGGTAAGCTATTGATCATCGTTCTTTATGTTGATGATCTCATATTGACTAGTGATGATCAGTTGATCGTGTCTTGCAAGGAGGACCTTGCAAGATAATTCGAGATGAAAGACATGGGTCTCATGCATTACTTCCTTGGCATGGAAGTGTGGCAGAAGGATGGGGAGTTGTTTGTGTCTCAAGGCAACTATGCTAATGAGATACTCAAGAGATTCCACATGGAGAAGTGCAAGCCAATGCAGACTCCTCTAGATGGTAACTGGAGGAAGGAGGATGCTACTTCAGGAGAAGTAGTGGAAGCTACTGTGTATAGGCATCTTGTGGGTTCACTGATGTACTTAGTGAACACACGACCAGATTTGTGCTATGCGGTGAACCAGCTGAGTCAAGCGATGGTTCAGCCTACCAAGATGTTTTGGAAGGTGACAAAGTGTGTACTGAGATACCTCAGAGACACATCTCAGTATGTATTATGGTACTGACGGACAGAGGGAGTGAAGCTACAGGGCTTCACTGATGCAGATTGGGCAGGGAGTCCATCAGATCGAAAGAGCACATCAGGAGGGATTTTCAACCTTGGGTCAACGGTAGTTTCTTGGTACAACAGGAAACAGAGGTCAGTTGCACTCAGCTTGGCAGAGGTAGAATACATGGTTGCAAGTCAGGCAACATGTGAGGCCATCTAGATGCAGAAAATCCTAGTTGGTTTGTTTGATCAGAGGATGGATCCAACTGTGATCTATTGTGATAATCAGAGTTGTATCAAACTCTCTGAGAATCCAGTATTTCATGATAGGTCCAAGCACATCGACATCCGATATCATCATCTCAGAGACTATGTAGCGAGGAGGATCATGTTGTTGCAGTATATTTCGACAGAGGAGAAAGATGCTGACATTTTGACAAAGGCATTGTCAAAGTGTAAATTCGAGTTCCATAGAGACAGGATCGGGGTGGCAGATAATCCCTTTCTTGTTGAGAGGGAGTGTTGAAATATGGCAACAAGAATATTCCAATTTAATTTTTCCTTGAATTAAATTGTGAATTAAAATTGAATTTAGTCTTAACAGCTACTTGGAAATAATTAATTAATTCATTTTGGATTAATTAGTTGGAGAAATTCAAGTTAGAAGTCTTTCTGAAGTCATGCAATATTTATCCCTTAAATTAACGAGATAAGATTGAGTTATATTTGAGTTGTAATTAGTTAACTCAGTTTACTGAGTTAAGTCCAATTAAATTAGTTCCAAACTCTTTGAGAAACTAATAGAGAGTTAACAATCAACTGATGCATGCATGAACTCAACTAGTGTACTCCAGTTAACTAAAGATTCCCTCATCAGAAACTCATGCATGTCTATTCCGAGAAAGATCCATTTGAGATTAAAGTCAAGGACAGTGTACTATCAGCTGCATGTGTTTTCTTATAAAGGAAACTCATGCATGCAGTCAAGGCATCATTCCTTGAGGATTGCGCTAACAGTTTGTGAGAGAGTGTTACATTTGGTAACAGGAGAATCATCCATAAGGAACAACACAAGGAAATAGGAGCTTGGAGGGCAGATAGGAAGGCTTGAGAGAAGCCAAGATTTCCTATGAGCATCTGTGAGGATTGTACTGAGAGCTAGCTAGCTGTGAGATCTAAGGCTTTGTATGATTCCTATGTATTTCCACCTTGTATGATAATACAACAGAGTGGGGTTTTTAGCAGAGGCTTTCCCCAAAGTATTTTCATGTGTATTGTGTGATTGATTCTTCTTCTTCTGGTTATATTGTTCAGCTCGATCTTTAAGCTTCCGCAAATTGATAGTAGAAGTAGGTTATAGTATTCTGCTTTGATTTATATTACATTATCAAGTTAACTTACATCAGATTTTCTACATTTATCACAATCTACTTTGGGAGACCAATTATTTTGGTCATTTCTATCAAATATGCCACAAGGTCATGATCCCAATCTATGATTTATATTTGAAACCAATCCCCCCAAAATGTCTCGGGAAGCTATGGAAGACCTTAGGAGGATTGGGAATTGGTTTGGTGAAGAGTCATCCACATACATCAGAGTCTTAGGAAGCCATGCACTCCCACATTCCTTGCTACTATATGTTCCATACAAGTTGTTGTGCAAGGAGGTATCATATCAAACAGTTGGTCACGGGATTACCAAATCCTTAAAAGATTCCAACAACAAGGTTTGTCCCCAATTACCCCTACCTTTTGGAATATTCTCTTTGGCCAACTATGGGCATGTTGAAAAGGAACTAAAGTTTATTGAGATATTAAAGTTGGCCACTATTCCTACTAGGCTTTATGACCCAGATGGAGTAGCAAAGAAAATAGCCCTAAAATTTGGTATTGGAAGGTTCCTCCATAAAGAAAACAAGTTGAATGAATTGTTCGTCGAAGCAAAATCCTATGATTCATTTTTTAAAAGGGTGAATGAGGAGTTATCAGTCCGGGAGCGAGAGAATTTCCTCATTTTCAGAGATGCAACACCAGCCCTCCTACCATTATATTTGTTGCAGCTTCCTCTGCAATGGAAAATATCTTTAAGGATACCATAATATCTACTTAGTAAAGGAGCTCCTCCCAACCAACGGTCCCCCCTCAACAATAGTGAACAACAATAACTGGTTCTTCAGATCCTAAAATATGGATGCATACAATGGAACCAAACATGGACCAGGTCTGGGACCAGTTTTATCAAGCCCTGAAGAAATCTAAGCAAGATGAATGGGGGAAAGAGGTCCTAGAGGGAGAAATTGTTTTTCAACGGCAAACTCCATTAAATAGTCCACCTTCTCAACGACACACCATGCTAGAGAAATCCACAGCTAAGAAGACACCATTGATTACCCGACTTGAAGTAGAGATTATTACAGTTAATCCTACTTCAGAGATCTTCCTCGACATTGAAAATATTGCCCGAATGGATATTTTTTACAACCCTATGCACAAGGAAGTGGTAAAGAGAGGAAGGTAGAAGAGGAAGATAGATGATCTCAGTTCACAAATGCATATGCTTCACCCACCATGGACAAATCCATGGAAGTATAAGAATTGTTGAGGGAGAAGGATGAGAAGATTGCCTCCCTAGACCAAACACTCATCAATAAGGAGGAGCCACTGGGAGCAAAGTGGAAAGCTCAACTAGATCAAAAGGAGATTTCACTTGAAGAGCTAAAAAAACAGTTCAATTCCCTTCAAATTCAACATGCAGAGGAGATTAAGGACAAAAACAACTCTAAGAATCCCAACAGAAGATAAAACAATTACAGGGGGGACCCTTAGGCTAAAGGATTTCAAGCAAGAGGCCCATCGCTCGAAGTTACAGCTACAGAGGTGACAATAATTGTTCTGTGAGAAGTTGAATTCAATTCAGGAACAATGCAAACTAGGAAATGCTTTGACTGATGAGCCGGTGGAAATGATTTCATGTTTTTATGAAGCTAATAAGGACCTTAATGAAATGTTAGAATGGAAAGACAATGCGAAGCAGAGAAATATTAAATTTCCTAAAATAAATGCAATGCATAAATCAGACATCCTTAAGGGATGGAAAGACAAGATCCATTCAGTTAAAAAGCCCATTAGTGATGCGCGTGAGATGTCAAATTCCCTGGTGGAATCCATTAATGATTCCCTACTTGAATCAAATCTCATCGCCAGTTGTTCAAAATATTCCCTGCAAGATGTGGAGAGCCTTCATAGGAATTAGCTTGAACAAGGGGTTGAGTTCACAAAGAGGATTACCCAACTGAGAAAATTTTATTTCGAAACCAATTGGCACTTTCTAGTCAAACCCCACACTAATTGGTTGGTTTTGAAATCACTTACCAACATCTCAACTCAAGTGCTGCCACCGTTGCGAGAGGCTCTCTTTAGTAGCTAGACACAAATAAAGCCTTGTTCCCCTCTCGAGTTGGCGATACTTCTTAACCTTCAAAAGTCATTGCAAATATGGATAGCGGAGCATGGGTCCACTTCGAAGGATCAAGCAAACCAACAATGATGATCTTTCTTGATTTGGAATCATGATATATCTCTGTCATTTTGGCAATTTTGTAAAAAAAAAAATCAAGAAAGAAACAAGTTTTTATGCAATAATTAGAATAGTTAGGCCTTTGGCATGCTCACACAAATAATTAGTTTAGACACTTGTAACACTACAAGATATTTATGCAATTGTTTTTGTTAGGACTTTCCCTATAAAAGTGGAGAGGAACTCTTTGGTAGGGGTTTGATTTTCTATTCTAGAGCCTGCAATATTCTGCAAGTTTTGCAAGTTATGAGGCTTTATGACATGTATGATGTTCTGAAAGATTAATGAAGAAGATTTTGGTGATCGTAAGCACTGATATGTGGATTATGTGTTCCTGTCTTTGTTTACCATTTTCATATGTGTTTCTTTCCTCTTAGAAATCATGTAATTTTAGTTGTTAGAACTCAATGTTGTATGTCACATTTATCTATGTCATGCTATGGAAAATGGTACCTATAGATGTAAGATTGAAAGCCCTATGCACCCAATTTCCTTCTATTATCTATCCCCTCACCTATACTACAATAGATAAACAAACTTCACTACCTGTGTGTAGGCCACCATGGTTAAACTTTAATTATTTGGAATGAAATGTTGTCAATTTATGTAATGTGGTTGGTCTTTGTGTACGACTATTGAACCATGTTTAAATCCTTTTATATTTAACTCTTGAGCAACAATGATTCATCTTCAAGAGACTCTAATATGTCCTAGGCAGTGAACCTTCTCCTCAACCCAGGGGTTGTCTCTAGTGGCAACAACATATTTTGGTGCCATTGTCGAGGAACGAATTAGAATATATTTCCCTAGATATGATTTGGTGAGAAAAGGAAATGTGGGTTGATATCTCTCACCAAGAAAATCCCTTAGACTGTAACCCTCACTTTTAGAAGGCCTCATACTCATTTAGATACCTCTCATAAGAAAACTCCTCCTGTATTTGACCTAGAAAGAATTGTCTCCAAGATAATTTGGAGAGAAAGAATCCCAAGAACTCTAGATCTTGTTGTATTTTCCCCAGAGGCCTCAACTTCTAGCTCTCATAAATCTGAGATAAAATATCCTAAAACCTCATCCAGAGTTTTAGAGTTTTTAGAAGGATGTTTTCCTCCACCTAACCTTTACTTCCCAGGACCTAAGTCTAAAGAAACCTCTATCAGTTCTGATCCTTCTGCATATCATACCTTCCAAGAAGTTGAAGAAGTCAAATATATTCTAGTTACTAGTCCATCTCAAACCCCCACTACTATTTCGCACCAAATATTATCCAGTGTGGTTCACCCAACCTCTCAGCCAGGCCCTGCAACAAATATTTTTCATCCTCCTTTGCAAAATATGGTTGTCCTTGGATTTTTACTCAACAAATATGCTCCTTTGAATCTACAATAGCCTTTGAATGCAATGCCCCAAGACTATCTTAATCCACTACCTAAATTCACTAGGGAAGATGGTTTCACAGCCCAAAAACACATTGATATCTTCTATGCATTTGCAGAAAACTTGAATGTAGAGCACTAGGATGTAGTCTTGAGGATGTTTGTCCAGTATTTAGATGGGGAGGGTAGAAAATGATTTAAGAACTTACCAAATAACTAAAAGAACACTTGGGAGCAATTAGAGAACATTTTTATGCATAAATGGGGAGAGAAAAAAGACCACATGTATTTCTTGGTTGAGTTTAATGAAATAAAGAAAAGGCACAATGAAGATGTCATAGAGTTCACAAAAATATTTAATAAGTTGTATAAGAGATTGCATGTTGAGATTAAACCTCCACAAGTAGTAGATAAGGTGGTGTTTTCTAGAGCCTTTGAGTCAGATTTTGGGTTTGCCCTCAAAGAGAGGAAATCTTGCACACTGGACCAAATCCAAATTGATGCTCTGGAAGTTGAAGAAAACATTACATCCACAAGGAAGTTGAAAGGAAAGGGAGAACATGTTGATAGGAGAAGTGGAAAAGAAGAAGTCAACTCCTTTGGCCAAGCGAGAGATGCCAAAGAGCAGAAGTTGGACGAGATGAATAAGTTGATTAGAAACCTTTCAAACAAACTAGTGAAGCTAGAGTTAGAAAACAAAAATCCTCCTCAATCGTTCCAACAAGGCCCCAACATAAACTTCAATCACCAATATAGGAGACCTCCTTTGCAACTATTGCAAAGAGAAATAAAGGACTAGCAAGACCAAATACAACCTCCCCTATATTTAGAAGATGATCCTGAGGAAAGTATTGAAGATGCTATTGAGGTTTAGGAGAATCAATACTCTACTCTCTCAGAATAAGAAAATGAAATACAAGAACAGGGAGGAGAGGAGGATGATCAGAATACCCCTTTGGATGAAGAAGAGATAGATACTTACTATAATTAGTTTGTTGATTTCATGTAAGCTTAATTTCATAGAATATATGATTTGAGTTCCAGAAAAAGATCCCAGATAGAAGACCAAAATGAATAAATTGTCCAACCTACTCTCCAAAAGAAAACTGATAAAGGGAAAAAACTTGCCAACCCTGGCCTACCAACCAAAGGAGAAACCTTCCACCCTATAAACGCTAAGTCTGAATCTGTGAATGTATAGAAAATACAGTGAAAACAAAACCAATACATCAAGAAGACAAAGAACCAATTGATCTAGTGAAGCTAGATAAGAATCCCATTATTTTCAGATTACAAAAAGAGTTAGAGAATGTCAAGATATACATTCCCTTGACTGAATTGTTGAGGCATCCTAGTTATAAAAAAAAAGTCTCTGAGTTCATGGATGTGTCTCATATTGCCTCATCACAAGACAGTTTGATTCTGTAGTAATAAATTCATGTAGTCATGTTTGGCCCCCATGTGGAGGAGCAAGAACCTTCCACTCCTCCATTCTATGTTACCTTGGTGGTTCATAATTTATTGTTACACAATCGCATGCTTGATTTTGGGGCCTCTCATAATCTTATGCCTTTGACTGCTATGGAACAATTAGGCCTACAAATAACAAAACCATATAATGACTTGTATTCCTTTGATTCCAAAAGACTGAAATGCCTTGGGATGATCAAGGATGTAGTGGTTAATCTGGCTCAAATTCCTATGAAGAGCATGGTAATGGAAATTGTTGTTGCAAACATTCCTACAAGATTTGGTATGCTCCTTTGTAGATACCGGGGAATGAAGCTTGGAGGGTCTATGAAACTAGACCTTACTATTAAGTTTAGGGTATGTTCTATGCTAGAGAAATTTATTTCAATTTTCACAATTAGCTCAATATCTTTTCCAGAATATAAATCACATCAGCATTAAAGTAAACTGCAGATAGAACATAAATATAAATCGTAGAAGACAAGCCAAGACAAGAGGACACAAGATGTGGCACTAGCCAGAGACAAACCCCAATGTGGGGAAACCCTTGATCAATTCTTCCTTTATGTTCTTAAAAGTTCAACAAAGAAAGAGAGAGAGATAGTACATTTACAATAGAAGTCAACACTTTGACTTTTGATATCTACATGAGATCAGTTGAAGACATATTGCTTCAACTGATTCTCTAAGGTGACTCCTTCACCTCTCATAGAGCTGTATTTCGTCCATTTGCTGCACCTTACCATGTAGCACCATGTTGTACCATCACAGTGCTGGACCTTGATGACTGAGCTACTCTCATCTGCTCTCATCATCATGCTGCCCATTATGCTGCATCTTCCATCATCATTCCTTCCGCTAAGATCATCATGATGCACATTCACATTAGTGCCATCGAGATCAAGTTTGTGAGATCATCTTTAATACCACCATTCACTGAGATATGAGAGTTATATCGAGATCAAGTAATGATCCTATAACTGTCATAAGACTTTAATTAAGAACATATCACGGAGATCATTCTTTGTCATTGAGTAAGTCATATCCTTGCAAATGTCGAGATATATTATGAAATCATAGTGATCTTCTATACTATAATAGTTATGCAAAGAACGTAGCCCTTCTATTTCAAACCCTAACCACTATTGGCCATTATGCTGAGACTGCTACAGGAATACCACTTGGATCTACTTCATCAATGGTATGCCAAGATTGTAATGCTACTTCAATGATGATTGAGATTGAGAGGTGGCTGAGATTAAGACAGTGAGGAGGCTGAAATTCCATGACTACGTATAATTGTCTTCATTAACTGTGTATAAGGTGTTTCCATTTCTGCATATAAACAGTCTCCATGACTGTGTATAATTGTCTTTATGATCTACGTATAAGTGTCTTCATGAAAAATGTATGAGAAGTCTCCATGACTGCGTATGGACCTGCATATAAGAGTCTTCAAGAATTATATAAACTGTTGTGTGATCAACACAGTCCATTCGTCTGAGATCTTCATCCAACCGAGATCCTTACAAGTGTGCCGAGGCCATTGGTTATTCTATTCCTATACAAATCTGAATGTTGTTATACCATACTGAATTACTAGACCGTAGCTGGAGATTGACTGCGGCTCTCACATTATCACTGCGGCTACCATACTTCTATGCTTGTGGCTCTATCTCACTATGACTAGTTCTTACTGCGGCTCTTCCGTTCTTGACTACGTTATCACTATGACTACATACCTTGGCTTAATTCGTAGATGAGTGCACCTAATACATCTCCAATGCCTGTGGATAGATGTCTTCATGACCTACATATATGAATCTTCATAACTGCAAATAAAGACTTCATTGTCCACATGTTAATAAGTCTTCATGACTGCGTCAGATTAGGGCATCATCATACTAGGCCAGCGTATTCTTTAGTGTCTCTCCTTCTCCAAAAACCCAAGACGTGGAGAGGAGATCACATGAAGAGTATGTCCAAATGACTTCAAATCCTCTTCTATTTATACTAAAACGTAGATGATGAATAGACATGTCTATTGGGCTTCTGAGCCTACTCAAGTTACTGGCCGACTTGACAATTTGTCTTATAACACAAATAAATTCATAACTCCATGAATACTTGACGGAATCGGATAATCTTTAGATCAATCCTACACCTCTCGATGAGAGGGATCCAATAAAAATATCAACTACCATAAATAAGATGACCTACATGGAGTTTGGCCCTAGTCACCAATTTTAACACTCCCTCTCAACTAGGGAGAACTCCATCCGTTGATCCATATGTCCAACTGTACTATCTCTACCATCAGTGCCCTGCACTGATCTACTTTGCTCAGCTCTACTCAACTCATCTCAGCTATACTCTACTTAATCATGAAGAATAAGAATTGATCGAGAATGTCTCATACCATTCTCCACTGACCCGAAGTCAGTCTCAGAGTAGGTACTGTTGGTCCCAGACCAATCCTCTACTAACCTGAAGACAGTGTCATAGTGGGTACCACTCCCACTGGTCCCAGACCAGTATCATTGATCCCAGATCAATGAAGGTCATCCTGGCATAGGGAGTACGGTAGATACGACGATTCTTATATCGATAGATCAACAATGGTCCCTATCCTCATTTCCCTACTCATTGATCAGATGAGAGGTACTTCCCATGAGTCTCGGACTACATGGGTAGGATGCCTCGACAGGAGAACTAATCATCATGTCCATAGGAGATCAAATCATCCTATCCCACAAGAGAGTGAATCATCTTGTCCACAGGAGAGAAAATCATCATGTCCATAGGAGAGCGAATCATCCTGTCCACAGGAGAGTGAGTCATCCTATCCCACAAGAGAGCGAATAATCTTGTTCACAGGAGAGCGAATCATCCTGTCCACAGGAGAGCGAATCATCCTGTCTAGTGCGCACCACTAGGGGAGGGTGAGTCATCCTATGGTCATACGTTGCTCCAGTAAGAACCGCAATCCCCCAGAGCTCCTAGAGCTCAATGTATCAACATGCAGGACCCTTTTACAAGGGTCTCTCGATGACTCCAAGTAGTTCGGGAAAATAACATATTTGATCTTTCCCCGGGGCTTAGAAAAAGTGTAGCAACCTGTACATCATCTGGAGCTTACTCACTCATTGACTTACCATATCCCAGATAAGGTAGTATTTGATGTCTATCTTCTGGAACAATCATCAAATACAGGATTCCTCAATAATTGAATCCCACCTCTGGTTGTGTTGGTATCATCCCAAGACCCCTTTTTCCTCCTAAAAACATATCATTTACCCATTCCTTTTCATCATATATTCCTTAGAATCCTTGAAAATTAATTATTAATAGTCTTATAGTTATTAAAATGCATTGAAATTGATTTAGGAATTTTATGTTGAAGAATTAGAAGTTTTTGGTGAAATGGTTACAGGAAGTTCCAACATCCTGTAATTAGCTCATTGTTTGACATGTGGCACAACAGCTGGACTAGAGCAAAAGGCATGGATGAAAAATAGAATGTCCAAGGATGGAAAAACACATATCATACAGCCAAATCGACCCTCCTACATGCGCGGTCAACTCAGGTCAAAGCATGGCACACTGGCGACAAAGGCAGAAACAGCAACTCATTCTAATTTGATTTAGTTTTTGTTCTTTTTGAAATCAGTTAGGATAGAAACATTTTGAAAAGCTCGATGTAATAAAAGTGGCAACAGCCAAATTCCGAATGTACATTCATTATCGAAATGACATGGTTGTGCTAGACATATGTAAATACAGTGCGAGTAATGGATGTAATGGTTAATCGTTGTATCATTCTGAAACAGAGTTTTTAAACTTAATACTAAGAACCCAGTTGCAGTTACGACTTGTGTCTAGTGCATTGATTTGATATTCGGTCGAATATAGTCCAGTGTACCTCTGGAACACGGACGGGCCCTGCACTCAACCGGTATACTGTTCTTTTCATTTTATTTGCACTTAGGTTATCGTGTGGTTTGCACAGTAGTTACGATTGATTGGATTTCGATTTCAATAGGTATTATATGGTTTGCACAGCAGATACAATTAATTGGTTTCGATTTCCATAGCTCTTGATTTCCATCGAATGTATATGGTTTGCATTTATGGTAATGCTAAACAGTCATCACTGAGATCTGGAAGTGCGTCTTGTAAGGGAGTCGATCCCTGTGTTGTCTTTTAAAAGCACTGTCATAAACTTTGTTTTCATTTCACAATCCATTTATGATCTCTGTATATTTTGATATTGTATAAATATTAGTGAATATTGGGTATTTACTGAACAAGGGTTTTATGTGTAATGTCTTTGTAAGGAGATTGAGATCATTGTTGCAGTGATACACAGTGTTTAGTTTCAGTGTGTAATTTAGTAAATGCATTTAATGATAGCATTGTAGTCAGGTATATTAGCAGAGTGACCTGAGTGTTTGGATGATAGGTGACATACCCCAGTCTTCCGTAAAGAAGCCCTGTGACCTACATCATAACCACTTAGCCAACAATCCTTTATGTCTATATACTTTAGACGCATGCCTCTAAGCTTACGCATCCTGGTCGATAATTAATATAGTCTAGTCTAGTACCCTAGCTAGAACACTACATTTTGGCCCCGTTGTCGGGGAGGCGTACTTAAAGGATTCAGACAAAAAGAGAAAAATTTCAACACACAAAAATAAACAAAAACACAGTTAGAAATCATGTTCATTTATGCCTAGATTTAGAGACAGTCAAGGGAGATTTGTAAAAACCCCCCACCATCTAAAAACTAACCCATCATCATCAGGAGCAGACTCTCTAGGGAATACAACACCAGCTGAAGAAGTTATCCAGACATTGGCAGAAAAATTTTATTCAGGACAGAAACTTACTCTTATTGAGAGGGAAACTTTATTCACACATAAATCGCAGAAGAAGCACTTTCCTAGACCTTCTACACAAGGAGAAAGTAGTACAGTTACCGAACAATCTTCCTTCCTCCTTTTTCCACCAAGTGACACTGACATAGAGAGACCAATTAGAATGGCTGAGGAAGGATCTAGATCAGTACCACGCCAAGGAGATGAAGAGGAGTCAACTTTTAAGTTCCCTATACATGAACCACAGGAGGATGAGGAGATCAAAATGAAAAACATACCCCCATCCGTCCTACCAAATTTCTATGGTATGGCTTCAGAGGATCCGGACTCATTCTTGTTCGAGTTTGACATTGTATGTCGAACTTATGGCTATACAGATGATGCCCATAGACTCAGATTGTTCCCAGCCACATTAAAGGCATCAGCCTTAAAATGGTTCATGGGGCTAGGTGAGCATGCTATAGTTGATTGGGATGGCATGAGGAGAATATTTCTAAGGAAATATCAGCCTTATTGCATATCCAAAGACTCTAAAGATGACATCTTTAGAATGAGTCAGCAAGAGGATGAAACCTTAGAGGAATATTTAGAACGGTTTGTCTACAACTTACAAAAATCTAAACACCGAACTATGCCTCCTGATCTGGTCCGCACAATATTCTTGAAAGGTATCCGAGAGGAATACATGGATGATCTCAACTTGATGGGCAAAGGTGACATTTCTGCCTTACCCTTTGAAGAAATCGTTGAGTTGTGCGAAAAGTATTCAAGGAGTAAAGCTAAAATGGGAAAGAGAAGTCTGTCATCAAGGGTCACAAAAACTGCCTCTGCAAGTGTCACTAGGGCCGAAATAGGGAATCTTTTAGAAGAATTTAAAACAGATTTGTTAAGCACTCTAGGGAACCAAATTGACACGTTAAAAGCTAAGAAGAAACAAGAAGATGAAGATCATATCATGGCTATTTTCTGCCCAAAGTGCCGGAAGAAACATGCATTAAAATATTGCCCTCTAGAGAACATCCAAGTTTGTGCTTTCTGTACTGAACATCATGATATGTTTAACTGTCCTAAAGTTAAAGTTTTGCAGAACTGTAATATGGCAGCCAATACAGAGATGGAAAACGTGTATTACATGGGCACAAAGCGACCATGGCAGCCAAGGCCAGCACCCCAAGGTATGTTTCCAAATCAAAATCTGCAATTTCCTATGAATGATCAAATGTATGCACAAAACTCATGGAATGTACCCATGCCATGGCAGCCCCAAAACCAACCACAACACCAATGGAGACCGTCTCAACAGTACTCCCAATCTTATCATACATATCCTCAATCATACCCACCTTACTCACAACCATATCAACAATACCAACAGTCGTATCCATCACATTCTCAAACATATCAGCAGTATCCTCAACAAGTTGTCTATCAGCCCCAACCTCCTCAACAAGCACTGCCTGCTCCTCCACCAATAAATGCACCACAACTGCAATTTCTAGCTAACTCACAACCTCCCAGACCCACTCAAATTCCTGCTCAAACTGTCCCAAATCTGAATAATAGAGCAGAGAGGCCAGCCTATAATGTAGAGGAAGGAACCTCATATTCCACACTGCCTTTGCAAAACATTAATTTGAGGTCTGGTAGGGTGCTCCACAAGGATTCTCCAATAACAGATAAGCAAGAAGAAAACTCAGAAAAGGAAAATGAAATGACAAATCAAACAAAACCAAACAGTGATACCAAAGACAAACAGATGCAACCACTGCATCCACCTTTTCCAGACCGATTGGTCCAAGTAAAACCACCACTGTCTACACCAAAATTTGATGTCTTAGATGAACTTAAAAATGTCTACATAAAAATCCCACAGCTGCAAGCTATAAAAGACATTCTTATCTATACCAAAGCCATCAAAGACATGTGCCTCAAGAAGCCTGCTAGGAAAAGAATTGATCCTCAAACTATTCATGTTTTAGGAAATTTAGCAGGCCTTGTGACCAATACCATCTCCATGGAGAAGTATGTTGATCTTGGCATTCCCAAAGTGACCACCATCATTAACAACATACGGATTCCAAACACTTTGATAGATCTTGGAGTCGCAATCAATGTCATGACTCTTGAAACCATGAGAACACTCCAGCTCATGAATTTGCAACATACCACGATTGTTCTAGAACTAGCTGATAGGTCCAAAGTCATTCCTGAAGGGATTTTGGAAGACATCATTGTCTCACTGGACTCTTGGGAGTATCCAGTGAATTTCCTAGTCCTTCAACCCAAATCCAATTTAGGAGGACACCCTATCATCCTAGGTAGACCATGGTTAGCGACTGCTGATGAATTTATAGGATGTCGATCAAGCAACATGATCATTTCAAGGGGGACCGAAAGAAAACAACTCACCCTTTATCCATCGGCACAATCACCAGTAGTAACACATAATTTGTGGCTTGATGATAAATTTAATGATAAAGAAGAAGTACAATCTGTTTTTAGCATTAACCAAATCTATGATTTCCAGGAAGACAATAATGATTTGGTAGAATTATTCCTTTCTCAACCTGATATGTCTGAAAATTTGAGAAATGAACAATATCATGCTGCAGATTTACTTCTGGCTCAAAACTTTCAAGAAACATGCTCTATCCAATCCTTGCAAACTACATTTCACGACATTTTTCCAGTTCAATCCATCACCAATACACAGAGTCATATCATAGAGATTAGTCCAGGGAAAACTCTGAACATAGGCAATCACCTAGACTCATCTCAGCAAGAGAAATTGATTCGACTCTTGAGAAAATACCAAAAATCCTTTGCTTGGGACTACACCGATATGCATGGGATTCACCCCGACACATGCACTCACCATATCTATACAGATAGCACCATTAAACCAGTGAGGCAACCACAGAGAAGAATGAACCCCATGCTCCAAGATATTGTCAGAGTTGAGTTGCAAAAACTTTTGAGAGTTAATTTTATATATCCTATTTCTGACAGTCAGTGGGTATCCCCATTGGTTATAGTGCCCAAGAAAAATGGTAAGTGGCACATTTGTGTTGATTACAGACAGCTGAACAAAGCAACGCTCAAAGATTACTTCCCACTGCCATTTATTGACCAAGTGTTAGACACCCTAGCTGGCAAATCATCATTTTCTTTTCTTGATGGTTTCAGTGGCTACAACCAGATCAGGATAGCCTCTGAAGACTAGGACAAAACCACATTCACCTGTCCTTGGGGAACCTATGCCTACAATGTTTTGCCATTTGGACTTTGTAACGCTCCAGCTACATTTCAGAGAGCTGTGTTAGCTATTTTCGCTGATTTAATTCATGATTGTGTTGAAGTCTACATGGATGATTTTTCAATATATGGCAATTCATTTGAACATGCATTAGAAAATCTTGAGAGAGTTTTGAAAAGATGTATTGAAGCTAACCTGTCCCTCAGCAATGAAAAGTGCTTTATGTTGTTAAACGAAGGGATAGTGTTAGGCCACTATGTTTCTTTTCAAGGCATCCAGGTTGACCCAGCCAAGATCCAGATCATAGCTGATTTGTCAATTCCACAGAATCAAAGAGAGGTAAGAAGTTTCCTTGGGTATGCAAGCTATTACCGCAGATTTATTGAAAATTTTAGTAAGATAGCTTTACCTTTATTTAAACTTCTAACCAAAGAAGTACTTTTCAACTGGAATGAGAACTGCCAACAAGCATTCGAACATATCAAAAAGAAACTATCTACCGCACCAGTCTTGAGAGGGCCTAATTGGAGCCTACCATTTCATATCTTTACAGATGCATCTAACACTGCAGTAGGTGCATCCTTAGGACAAAAAGATGAATCTTGTACTTATGCCATTTATTTCATTAGTAAAAATCTAACACCTGTAGAGTTAAACTACACAGTTACAGAAAAGGAAACACTTGCCATCATTTATGCTGTGAATAAATTCCGACATTACATAACTGGTTTTGAGATCTTTGTACATACTGATCATTCGGCCATTAGACATTTAATGAATAAACCAATAACTAGTGGCAGAGTTACCAGATGGTTACTATTGTTACAGGAATTTAACATCACAGTGTTAGATAGACCATGCAAAGAGAACCAGGTGGCAGATTTTCTCTCTAGACTGCAAAATCCAGGTGAGGTTGTTCCAGTTGAAGATTCTTTTCCAGATGAAAGCTTATTTGCAATTTCCATAGTAACTCCTTGGTATGCTGATTTGGCCAATTATTTGTCTACAGGAAGGACACCTCCACACTTTACTGCAAAGGAACGGAAGAGACTAGTCAAACAAAGTGCTAGATATTCATGGCTTAATGGCAATTTATTTTACACCGGTTATGATATGATTATTAGGAGATGTGTAAGAAATGATGAGGTAATTGATATTTTAAAATCTTGCCATGATGAACCGTGTGGTGGGCATTTTGCAGCGAAGCAGACAGCATTCAAAGTTCTTACTCTTGGATACTATTGGCCATCCATTTTCAAGGATGCCAAGAAGTATGTAAAGAGCTGTGACAGCTGCCAACGAATGGGCAGGCCCACAGCTACCGATGAGATGCCCCTTCAGCCCCAAGTTCACTTAGAGCCATTTGATAAGTGGGCTCTAGACTTTATAGGACCCATTAACCCAACCTCCAATGGTAAGAAGTACATCTTAGTATGTACTGATTACGTCACAAAGTGGGCTGAAGCAAAAGCACTGGTTAGAGCAACCGAACACACAGTATTCAATTTCCTTTTTGAGGAGATTTTTGTGAGGTATGGAGTACCAAGGGAAATTGTGACTGATCAAGGTACTCAATTCACCTCAAAGTTAGTGAAGGACATCACAGACAGATACCAAATCAAGCATAGGAAAAGTACCCCTTACCATCCACAGGCCAATGGGCAGGTGGAATCCACAAACAAAACCTTGGAAGGCATCATTACTAAAACTGTTGCAATGAACAGGAAAAACTGGGAAGAGAAGCTCAAAGATGCACTCTGGGCTTACAGGATTACCTGGAAAGATACTACAGGATTTACACCATATCAGTTGGTGTACGGTAAAGAGGTAATGCTTCCTATTGAGTTCCAAATACATACTTTTAAACTGGCTGTAGATTTACAAATTGATTTGGACCAAGCACAAAAAGAAAGAATTCAGCAGTTGAATCAACTGGATGAGATGAGGCAGCAAGCAGAGGAAACCACAATCCTCATGCAAAAACAAAGGAAGCAGTGGCATGATGCACATATTAAGAAGAAGCAGTTTAAGGAAGGTGACTGGGCTTTACTTTTTGACTCAAAATTCAGAGATCATAAAGCCAAGTTCACCACCCATTGGATGGGCCCCTATGAAATTGTTCAGGCTTATGACAATGGTTCAGTCAAGCTCAAAACTATTGATGGAGAAGGTCACTCCTTCACAGTCAATGGTCATCACCTGAAACTATACACCAAGCCCATCAGCAAGCAAGATTTTCGCCATACACTATCTCAGCAAAGAGAGGTTGAGGTACTGCAGCCCTCAGCTGTAGTATCACTGCCTTAGTTTCATTTCCTTTCAATTTCAGAGTTAAAAATAAATTAAAAAAAAAATATAAAACAATTAATATAAAACAAAAACTAAATATATATATATATATATATATATATATATATATATATATATATATATATATAAATTAAAAAAAATAATGGGTTAGATGTGAAAACCAGTCTCTGGCACACTCTAACCTCGAATTCCTACTTGAAAACCAATTCGTTGGCGGGTATGAATTCTCTTTCTTTTGTTCACTGTTTGATTTATCAGCTGAATCATGACTTGAGGACAAGTCAAAATTTTAGTCGGGGAGAGAGGCATCAACACTTTGTTCTTTTATCTCTCCATTGTAAATTCTTAAAGATTTATTATCCTATATCTTCACTGTAAATTTCCAAAGCAGCTTGTTCCAGTATTCCAGACTTCAGTAAATAAGTTGTTTGTCAATGTTTTATCTCAGAGGGACCTGGTTATAAACATTATGCAGGGGGACCTGTTCTGTCCAGACAACTATGCTACCAATACCAGCAGTAATGGGACCTGTTAAGACATTCAGAAGGGACCTGTTAAAGAAATTGACACCAAGGGCTACTTCAACAGAATTTCATCAAGTTTCTACAAGGATTTGGGCACCAAGACTCCATCAAATGCCCAAGCTCAGTGAACCTGTATCAATATAAGGAGCTGCATGAACCTTTTCAAATTTTTCTCAAAGGACCTGTGCATTCAATCTTCCTTAGAGGACCTGTTACAACAAGCAAAAGAACAGTGAAAAAGGGACTAGCTACTCAGCATATCAATACAACAATGACCAACAAAAGAGTAATATGTTTCTTGTTCTTAAACATTTGATTTCTTAGATTGATTTTTAATGTAACTTTGATGACTGTGAACTGTTATGATTGATTTCAAGGAAACCTACATTTCCTATCATCCCTTATTCCATTGATTCTCATCATTCTCATACATCAACCTATTCATACTTCTAAAACCCATTACCAACACATCAACCTTGTCATACATCCTACAGTCATACCAACATCCTCCATCCGACCGAATACCAACTGGAATAGGACACGTGGCGGATTATGTTTTTAAATACAAGGGAAAGAGACAAATGTAAAGCGGCCTATCTATTTCATTCCACACAGCCAAATCATGACTCCACCACCCAACGTACCCAATGATTCAAGGGACTCCCCGAAACCATACCCAGCATTATATATATACGCTCCCAGCGCTCTTGTGGTGACATCTATGTAAGCGTACAGCACTCCTCTGTTCTAAAATGAATGAATATGCTGTGAAGTGAGTACAGCCGGTTATCCCACCATCATTTTCGCATTTGATTCCCATAACTTTCAAAGTATAATCAGGAGCAGTGAGCGCCGGAAGAAGTATTATCATTTAGGTTCGATTATTATCATTTGGGTTCGATTTACTCAGTGAGGAATGGGAGCAGTGAGCGCCGAAAGAGGAAAGTATAACCACTCTGTTGCGACTTCCACCACAGTCATAATACAGTCGACCGACCGAGCATCATATTGAAGATTAAGGGAAGCGATATATCAGGTAACAAATTTGAAATTTCTTTGTTGAAATTGTAGAAACATAAACAGAGAAGGGTTAGAGCACGACCCTCTGCCACCATGACTAATAGGGTCGAACCGAGTGTGTTCGACAGTTCACAATATCATGAGGATTGCATTGAAATTCTCAGAGAAATACAGTGGTTACCATTTCTAGAGAAATTTCATGGAAGCTACCAAGCAATTTGCTTTCACCTTCAATGGAGAAAAAGCCCTGATAGGTAACTTCTCATTCAGGATTTCAGAGGATACTATAGCTCAGGCAATAGGGATTAGTCCAGAAGGGGAGAAGTATTTTAAAACCAAGCAATTTAAAGAGAAATCGTGGACACAGTTTATGTCTAGATCTAGAGTCTCATCAGTGAACTAGAAGAAGGGTGTTCCAAGAAGTTGGTTGATGCATCCCTGGGATGAGATGGTCTACATCCTTCAAAAATTCATAACCTATGAAGGCCATTACAGTATTGTCTATCTATACCACATTAAACTACGCCTCCACTTGAAGAAACAATGTGTTATCAGTATACCATATTTTCTGTTACAAAGCTTAACCAAGATGTCCAAGACTATTCAGAAGCAGAAGGGGAATGAAGACAAGAGCCTGTATCACTTTGGCTTAATTAAAATTCTTATTGAGCATGAATTGCAGAGAAGAGGGAAACCATGGAAAGAATTCCTAGCTGCTAATCAAATTAGAGATGAGGAAGATAAAGAAGAAGTGCAAGAGGACTCAGGGTTCATGAAGGATATTGATGAAGAAATCCCAGTATCCAAAGCCAGCAAGGCACCTCTACCTATGGGCAGCATAAGGACCAGGAACATGAGAAAGGAAGATGCTAAGAGGGCCGAAAAAGATAAAATTTTCACCACTTACTCACGAAGAACAAGGAGGACACCAAAAGCCCAGTTGCAAGAAGACCAGCTTGAATCCAATGCACCTGCACAAATGGATGTTGAGAGTGGTGACCACTCACTACCAGGACCAGAAGTTGATATAGAGGTAGAAAGCAATAACAAGCAGGAAAAATGTTCACCACCTCCCATTAAGAGACAGAAGAAATTGGAAAAACAAATTGAAGAATTAAAGGAAGAGCTCATGGAGACTAATATGTTAGAAAAAGTTATGAAGAGAGAAAATGAAATGCTCCGGGCGTAGAGTAAAGAAACTCAGAAGAAGAATGAAAAGTTAAAGGAGAGAATCAGTGAACTGGAGGCTGAGCAAACGGAGATTTCTAACTGGGCCACTAAGTGGTACAATCAGAAGAAGACCCTCAAAGAAAAATACAAAAGGTCAAAGCAGGAGCTCAAGGGTCAGAAAGATAACTAGGTGAAAAAGAATGTGGACACATTGCTCAAGGCAGCAGAGATCCAGTCAGGGACAGAGTTCAAGGGAAGCACTTCGGGGATAGCATGAGGACATGCTAATTCCTTAAGTCGGGGAGAGATGTTGGTATCATCCCAAGACCCCTTTTTCCTCCTAAAAACATATCATTTACCCATTCCTTTTCATCATATATTCCTTAGAATCCTTGAAAATTAATTATTAATAGTCTTATAGTTATTAAAATGCATTGAAATTGATTTAGGAATTTTATGTTGAAGAATTAGAAGTTTTTGGTGAAATGGTTATAGGAAGTTCCAACATCCTGTAATTAGCTCATTGTTTGACATGTGGCACAACAGCTGGACTAGAGCGAAAGGCATGGATGAAAAATAGAATGTCCAAGGATGGACAAACACCTATCATACAGCCGAATCGACCCTCCTACATGCGCGGTCAACTCAGGTCAAAGCATGGCACACTGGCGACAAAGGCAGAAACAGCAGCTCATTCTAATTTGATTTAGTTTTTGTTCTTTTTGAAATCAGTTAGGATAGAAACATTTTGAAAAGCTCGATGTAATAAAAGCGGCAACAGCCAAATTCCGAATGTACATTCATTATCGAAATGACATGGTTGTGCTAGACATATGTAAATACAGTCCGAGTAATGGATGTAATGGTTAATCGTTGTATCATTCTGAAACAGAGTTTTTAAACTTAATACTAAGAACCCAGTTGCAGTTACGACTTGTGTCTAGTGCATTGATTTGATATTCGGTCGAATATAGTCCAGTGTACCTCTGGAATGCGGACGGGCCCTGCGCTCAACCGGTATACTGTTCTTTTCATTTTATTTGCACTTAGGTTATCGTGTGGTTTGCACAGTAGTTACGATTGATTGGATTTCGATTTCAATAGGTATTATATGGTTTGCACAGCAGTTACAATTAATTGGTTTCGATTTCCATAGCTCTTGATTTCCATCGAATGTATATGGTTTGCGTTTATGGTAATGCTGAACAGTCATCACTGAGATCTGGAAGTGCGTCCTGTAAGGGATTCGATCCCTGTGTTGTCTTTTAAAAGCACTGTCATAAACTTTGTTTTCATTTCACAATCCATTTATGATCTCTGTATATTTTGATATTGTATAAATATTAGTGAATATTGGGTGTTTACTGAACAAGGGTTTTATGTGTAATGTCTTTGTAAGGAGATTGAGATCATTGTTGCAGTGATACACAGTGTTTAGTTTCAGTGTGTAATTTGGTAAATGCATTTAATGATAGCATTGTAGTCAGGTATATTAGCAGAGTGACCTGAGTGTTTGGATGATAGGTGACATACCCCAGTCTTCTGTAAAGAAGCCTTGTGACCTACATCATAACCACTTAGCCAACAATCCTTTATGTCTATATACTTTAGACGCATGCCTCTAAGCTTACGCATCCTGGTCGATAATTAATATAGTCTAGTCTAGTACCCTAGCTAGAACACTACAGGTTGTTACAATGAATCACAGTGGTATTCATCATGTGTACAAACAGCTCACTGAAGAGCTTCCTCAACCAGACAGATTCATATGAGATCATACTCATATCTATGTATCCGGTCTCGACTTCTACTTCCTGCTTGTCCATGATATCGAAGCAGAATTCAAAGAGAACCAGCACTGAGAAGTGCTCTAGTGTACCTCCACACTCCCTGCCCATTCAACATTTGAATAATCATGTAGTTTCATATTTCCAGCAGTGTATCTCAATCCATGAGAGATTGTGCCATGAAGATATCTCAGAAGATTCTTGGCACCAATCCAGTGAGGCTCAACTAAATATGAGCTCACCATGCTAATTGCAAAACATATGTCCGGATGGAAGTTCACCAAGAACATCAACGTAAATGAGTTTATGATACTCAAAGGCATTTCCCAAATTTGGTCCGACATCACTACCTTGTAACTTCTAAAAATTAAGATCCTTGAGGTAGTTACAAGCTAGCAGTTTATCATTCCACATTTGGAATCAAACTCCCTCTTACTTCTGCAAATGAGAGAGTATGCACCTATCAAAAATAGGTCATCCTCACAAGGTGTTGGTATGAAAGGTTTATCATCCAGTCATGGTTTGGATTGGTTTCACTCCTAGTGAATCTCAGCTCCATCTGACAGCTATCAATCCTCTCATACTATGCCCGGGGAGTTTTGCTTCAAGCCATAGAGGGCTTTCTTCCACTTGTATACATGAGATTCCTGACCATGAATCTCAAACTCCTTGGGTTGTTCCAAACCTGAGGACCTGCTATATGAGGGGAACAGTCCCCTTGTAAGATTTTCCTTCGGTACATCTCAGACATGTACTTTTATGCTTCTTTTTGAATTCAGGCATTCCTATCACCATCTGGCTCACGGACCTTCGGTGCTATGTGTCAATGGACATGATCCCTAGTGGACTTACAGCACCCTACTACAACCCTGAACTCAAAAACATCTTTGAAAATTCTATTTTCAAACATGTACCTTTCCATCGATGAATGCCATCATGAAACCTTTGACTTCCATTGTTGAATCGACACCGGGTTCTTCTTGTGATCAGGTACATGAAAAAGATTTTGTAAATGAATCGAGTTACCCTCATTCAATTGAGGGATAACATTCCATACACCCTTTCTGGGATAGGTGGCATTGGCTCCAGTATAATCCCATGATTGTTTCCATCTCTACCAAATTAGAGAGCGCACCCATATCTCCGATGAAGTGCCTTGAAGCACTACAATCAATAAGAATCTGAGGGCCAATACAGGATAACACTTCTTTATCTTATCAGAAACAATATTTGATTCTTCATACTTGGGGTTCCTTGCTTTCTTTAAAGAGTCGACCATTTCTCCTTGATGAACTGTATTACCTGTCATTCTTTTGATCATTGAAGATGTCCCTGGAATGATCATCAAGTGATGTGTCCCTGCCATTTGGACACTCCTTCGCATAATGGCCGAACTAGTTATCTGTCTTTCCTTCCACCCTAAGATCCGGTCTTCCAATGAAGTGATCTTAAGGTAGGCATCAGAAACTTCCGCTACGCCAGTCTGATAATATTCTCTACTTCGACTTCACCCTTAGTGAATTAGAAGAGGGATGAGGAACCCATTGATACTTTTGTCTTGTCCCAACTATCTTCGGTGATTGCTCTTTTACTCTTGCTTGGGCATTGTATTCACCTCAGCTCTGATACCATGTTAAGTTTAGGGTATGTTCTATGCTAGAGCAATTTATTTCAATTTTCACAGCTAGCTCAATATATTTTCCAGATTAGCAATCACATTAGCATTAAAGTAAACTGCAGATAGAACATAAATATAAATTGCAGAAGACAAGCCAAGACAAGAGGACACAAGATGTGGCGCTAGCCTGGGACAAACCCCAATGTGGGGAAATACTTGATCAATTCTTCCTTTATGTTATTCAAAGTTCAGCAGAGAAAGAGAGAGATACTACATTTACAATAGAAGTCAACACTTTGACTTTTGATATCTGCATGAGATCAGTTGAAGACATATTGCTTCAACTGATTTTCTAAGGTGACTCCTTCACCTCTCATAGAGTTGTATTTTGTCCATTTGTTGCACCTTACCGTGTAGCACCATGTTGTACCATCACAATGCTAGACCTTGATGACTTAGCTACTCTCATCTGCTCTCATCATCGTGCTACCCATTATGCTGCATCTTCCATCATCATACCTTCCGTTGAGATCATCATGATGCACAATTATCCAAATCGGATCCATAAACGATTGTCAATAAACATGATTGTATCAGGACGAAACAAATCCTTGAAGAATCCAAAACAACAACCAAAAACACCTTGAACCAGTGGCCATGGCAGTCGGTGTGGAGACGACGAGGACCTCGGTCAAAGCGCGCTGACCGAGACCCATGGAGGCTGCGTAGGTCAATGAAGCCCTAGGAGCCAAGGAATGGGAAAAGGAGTTGATTTTCGATGAACGCGCATCGTTGGGCAAACAATGCTAAAATGGTAGAGCTTAAGCACCCGGTCACGTTGGGAGCCAGGGGACCGTGGGCGGAAAAGCAAAAAAGCGCCATCGTACGAAGGTGGGACCCACAACCTGGAAACCGACGGTTTTACCCTGGGTGCCCTTGAATGGTAAGAGGTTTTGGAAAAAAGCGGAGCGATCACACTCAATGATCGACCCGTGGCAGCAAAGGTGAGAGAAAAACCGTCGTGATCGCGCGTTATCGGTCGAGCAAGTTAACCGCACTCGACGTAAGAATGACGTTGGATCTAGAGAAGCCCAGATCGGACGGTTGAGATTGCGCCCGATAGACAGAGTGGAATTGACACAGAATTAAGCTGCGATTTAAGAGGGTTTGGAATCCATTGACTGCCACGGTGGAGAAAGAAATGAATCGACAAACAGGCTGGCGTTGTTCCGATGGAGACACGTGGCTACTTCTCGAGCGTTATGCTGATGCCGAACAAGGAACTCCAAGCACCCAGGCAGAAGGAGAATCAACGTAGGAAGGAGAGGAACCGAACAGGCGTGGAGACCGAATGGCTAAAGCCATGAACAGAGACAGTGAATGGGGATGCGAGAGAGAAAACGAAGAGTCCAAGTGACCAAGAGAGACAATGAACAGTGAACCCTGAGAGGGGGACTAAGCACAGAGAGCAGTAAAGCCAAGCAGAGGAGATAGAGGGACGAGCTAACCACAGGCAGCATCGAGCACCAGAGAGCTTGAAGATTCAAGCCTTCCCATAGAGGAATTTGTCCGGATTGAGAATCACAATTGGCTCTTTCCACTGTAGACTGAGGGTCACATAACTGGTAAGAAGAACAAGAGTATGTGTACTCTAAGTGGCTTGGGGAATCCAAGAACCACCCTGCCAAGCAAAATCTGCTTCAGTAGAACTCATATTGAGTCCCTGCATTGTAAATTCTCTGCTCAAAGACATAATAAAACAAGGCCACCACTGAAGCTGGACCGGAGACGTGGCCCTGGAGAATAGGGTGAACTCCTTCTTAAAAAAGTGTTTGTGTCTTTTTATTGCTTACTGTATTTCTCTGTTGTCTTTCCATTTATTTTCTGTGTATTGGCAATCTAATCGATCTGTTGTTTCAATAACACAGAATACACACACAAACACATGAGTCCGTAATACCTTTTGTTTAATAAATCTTCACTGAGGTCACTCATAGGGTGATTTTCAGATCAAGTGGTATCAAAGCTCTAGGCTGTAAGGTTGGACAAGCTTGTGTTGGTTTAGTTGTGAATTATCACTAGATCAAAGCTCAAATTAGGAGAAGGAGAGTTGGTGGAACTAATCCTGAAATTGGGAGAGTCTATTCTCGAAAGACAATGTTAGAAGAAGGTTCTATAGGGCCAAACTCTCAAATCCTAGAAAGTTTCCTAGCTATAAAGTCCATGGTGGAAGAAATGTATAGAGACTTTAGAAAGCATAAGGGTGAAGATTCATCAGGCTCTAAGCAAGATAAAGAAGAAGATGAATCTCATGCCTCTGACCACTCCAAAGGAAAGGGGAAAGAAGAAAGCTTCCCTACACCTCCTAGTAGCCCTGTACATAACAAGAAAGCATCTTTGATTAAGTTAGATGTTAAATTTGATTTGCCTATATATGATGGAGAGTTAAATGCTGAAAAGTTGGACAACTGGATAAGACAAATTTATGTGTATTGCAGAGTACAAAATATAGACTCAGACAAGAGCAAGATTCAGCTGGCAAGCCTACGCCTAGGAGGCACTGCCTTGGTTTGGTGGGAAGGCAGAACCCAAGCTGATGTGAAGAAGAATGGTAAGACCATCTCTGTTTGGAGTGACTTTGTTTCTGCCATCAGAAAGTAGTTCTATCCATTGGCCTACATGCAACAAGCCATGATGAGTTGGCAAACTCTTCGGCAGTTGAAAGGGAAAAGTGTATAAGGGTATACTCAAGAGTTCAGAAAGAGAGCATCGATGTTGGGTATTTCATTAGACTCACCAGAAACTCTTTTGAAGTACATTGGGGGTCTACACAGCTACATGAGGCACACTATCTTCATGTTTAATCCCACTAGTATAGATGAGGTATATGTACAAGCTACTCATCTAGAATCTAGAAGAAAGAATGGAAATCCAGAAGTTGGGGGACCATCCCAACCCACTGTAAGCAAGAGAAAGGAGAAAAGAAAGCAGAAATCGAAAGCAAGGAAGGCTAACACTGCACAAAAAGGCAAAGCTTCATGCACTCACTGTAAAAAGGAGGGGCATGATGATGAGCACTGTTGGATTCTGCATCCAGAGCTGAGGCCTAAGAAGCCCGAGGGCAAGAAGAAGACGACTGCTGCAACTATTCAGAAATATTTGGGGTCAAACTCGGGAGATGAAACAGTCATTGCAGCCACAGGTATAAAAGGTAAGAATTCTGAAGCATCTACTAGTAATTCTGCTCAATCTGTTATTGATGAAGGACATGAGAGAAAAAGGCGTGAGCTTTTCCATATTCGAGTTGTTTCCAAATATCAAAAGATTGATACTTTATTTGATAGTGGCTCACAAGTAAATCTGATTTCTGAAGCAATTGTAAAGAAATTGGGATTAGCAACTACACCTCATAAGAAACCATACCCATTAGGATGGTTGAATGATAAAGCACAACTACAAGTGACTAGACAGTGCAAACTCAAGTTTTCTTTTGGTTAGCATTTGTAGATGAGGTTGAGTTAGATGTAATTCCTTTGGATATATGTGGAATTGTTTTAGGAAGTCCTTACTTGTATGATAGAAAGGCTATTTTCTATAGAGCTGAGAACAAGTATCTACTTGTTAAAGATGGAATTGAATACTTTGTAAGAGCTCATAAGCTCAAGAATAATTATACTCTCATAAACTCAGGGCAGATGAAAAGAATGATAAATTCATGCAAACAGTTCTTACTAATGGTTGTAAAGGAAAATAAAACTGATAAAACCAATGTATTTGAAGGCTGTAATTCTAATCAGCAAGCTGATATAGAAAATATTGTTTCAGAGTATGATGTCTTGTTTCAACAACCACAAGGTCTGCCACCCAAAAATGGAATAGTACATGATATTATTTTGCAGCAAGATGTTCCTTTGCCTAACATTGGGATGTACAGGTTATCTGCTTTAGAGAATGCTGAAATCAAGAAGCAGGTGTAGGAGTTGCTCGAGAAAGGGTTCATCAGGCCTAGCACATCACCATGTGGGTCACCAATCGTTTTGGTGAAAAATAAATATGGCTCGTGGAGAATGTGCATTGACTACCGAGCGCTGAATAAAATAACGATCAAAAATCGTTATCCCCTTCCTCGCATAGATGATCTTTTAGATCAATTGAAGGAAGTTGTTTATTTCACCAAGCTGGATTTGCACAGTGGATACCATCAGGTCAGAGTTGCAGAGCAAGATGCATGGAAGATTGCTTTCAAAACAAAGCAGGGATTGTATGAATGGCTGGTTATGCCTTTTGGCATGACCAATTCCCCTGCTACTTTCATGAGATTAATGAATGATGTACTCAGACCTTTTCTTGATGATTTTGTTATTGTGTATCTGGATGACATTCTGATTTTTAGTAAAACGTGGGAAGAAAATTTAAAGCATGTTAAGCAGACATTAGATGTTTTGAAAAGAGAAAAACTTCATGTTAAACTCTCCAAATGTGAATTTGGCAAAACCTATCTAAACTATTTTGGTCATATAGTAGGGGGAGGTGAATTGAAAATAGATCCCTCTAAAGTGGCAGTCATTGTAAACTAGCCTAAACCCAAGTCTACTACGGAAGTGAGAAGCTTCTTAGGAGCAGCACAGTATTGGAGGAAGTTCATTTCAAATTTTTCCTCAATTGCAGCTCCCTTACATGCTTTGACAGGATTGAACAAGGTGTTTCAGTTAGGAGGCAAACAGCAAAAAGCTTTCGACACCTTGAAAGAAAAAATTAGTACATCACCCATACTAGCGCTGCCAGATCTACAAAGACCATTTGAGATCCAAACTGATGCCAGTGACTATGCCATGGGAGCAGTGTTGACACAGCACGGTAAACCCATATGTTATCATTCTGAGACTTTTAATCCTGCAGTAGTTAACTATCCTACCTATGATAAAGAATTGTATGCATTAGTTCAGAGTGTGAAAAAGTGGAAACATTACTTAATGGTCAAAGAAACAGTAATACATACTGATCATCAGCCACTTCAATATCTACACTCCCAAACTAAGTTGCAACAATCAAGACATTACAGATGGATGGGTTTTCTACAACAGTTTCATTTAGTCATCAGATATAAAAAGGGCATACATAACAAGGTTGCAGACATGTTATCTAGACCCATTATAAATGCATCTACCATACTTAAGCATAACTCTGTGTTGCATGAAAGCTACATAGAACAGTATGCTCAGGACATGGACTTTAAAGATGTATATGCAACTTTGAGTCAAGGCAAAAGAGTAGAAGAATTGGACTGTCATGTGAAGGACCGACTCTTATACCATTGTGGGAAACTCTGCATTCCACAAACTAAGAGAGAAAAGATAATTAGGGAAGCACACACTTCTCTGATATCAGGTCACTTTGGGGTAAGTAAAACAGTTGCACAGCTGCAAAGGTTCTGTTATTGGCCAAGAATGAGTGAGACAGTTTCTAGATATGTAAAGGGGTGTGCTATGTGTGCTAAAAGTAAGCCCAGCAACAGAAAACTAGGCTTATACACTCCCTTTCCAGTTCCTTCTCACCCTTGGGAAAGCATTTCCATGGATTTTGTTGGAGGACTGCCCAAATCTAGGAAAGGTCATGATTATCTATATGTTGTTGTGGATAGGTTCAGCAAAATGTGTATTTTGATACCTTGTAGTAAACAGATTACAGCTGAACAAACTGCAAAGTAATTCTTTCAACATGTATGGGTTCATTTTGGATTACCCACTTCTATTATATCTTATCGAGACACCCGATTCGTGGGAAAGTTTTGGTCCAATCTGTGGGAACTGATGGACACCAAATTAAAGAAAAGCACAACTTTTCATCCACAAAGAGATGGCTAGACAGAAGTAGTTAACAGGACAGTGATCCAGTTACTGGGAGGATATTGCAGCAAACACCCTAAGCTTTGGGATGAACACCTGTGTTATGTGCAGCATGCTTACAATAGAGCCAAACACTCTTCGACCCAGAGATCTCCTTTTGATACCTGCTTTGGTTTCATACCAAGGTCTCCCTTGGATTTTGTCTTTGGTAAAGATACCATGGTTGATGGACACAGTGATGTGGACAAAGCAACTAGGTTCATTGAACAGATCCAGGAGATCCACCAGGCAGTACAGGAATAGTTGGAAAAGAGTTAGGCCAAGTACAAGGCTAGGCATGATAAGCATCAGATGGAGCATAGTTTTCAAGTTGGAGATCAATTCTGGCCGTATATCAGCAAGGACAGGATGCAAGGTGAAGGCAAGAAGCTAAAACCTATCAGGTATGGACCCTTCAGGATACTTGAGAAGATTGGTGAAAATGCTTTTCGCCTTGATCTACCAGCTTACATGCACATCTACTCAGTCGTGAATGCAGATTGCTTAAGGTTGTTTGAACCTTCAATGATTGAGGACCCTGAAGAGCAGAGTCAATTACCTTCTGTCGATGACTTGCTACCTGAATATCTTAATGAGTTGCAGGAAGATACAATGCTGGACAGGAAGATAAGGATGACGTGCAGTGGACAGGTGGAATACCTCAAAATTGGGCTTAAAGGTTCGAAGTCGAGCAGTGTGAAATGGATTGAGATGGGACAAGTGAGACAACAGTTTCCTCACTTAGTCGATGCTTGAAGAAAAACCAACTTTTGGTGGTCCAAAAGCTTTTCAGTTGGGAGGTCATGATCCGAATCGAATCCATAAACGACTGTCAAAGAAACATGATTATATCGGGACGAAACAAATCCTTGAAGAATCCAAAACAGCAATCAAAAACACCCTGAACCAGTGGCCATGGCAGCCAGCGTGGAGACGACGAGGACCTCGGTCAAAGCGCGTTGACCGAGGCCCATGGAGACTGCGCAGGAGGTCGATGAAGCCCCTGGGAGCCCTGGAATGGGAAAAGGAGCTGATTTTCGATGAAAGTGCATCGCTGGGCAAACAGGGCTGAAATGGTAGAGCTTAAGCACCCGGTCATGTTGGGAGCCAAGGGACCGTGGGCGGAAAAGTAAAAAAGCGCCATCGTACGAAGGTGGGACCCACAACCTGGAAACCTGCGGTTTTACCTGGGGTGCCCTTGAACAGTAAGAGGTTTGGAAAAAAGCGAAGCGATCACCACTCAGTGATCGACGTGTGGTAGCGGAGGTGAGAGAAAAACCGTCGTGATCGCGCGTTATCGGTCGAGAAAGTTAACCGCGCTCGACCTGCGAATGACGTTGGATCTAGAGAAGCCCAGATCGGACGGCTGAGATTGCGCCCAATCGATAGAGCGGAATTGACAGGGAATTAAGCTGCCATTTAAGATGGTTTGGAATTCGTTGACTGCCACAGTGGAGAAAGAAACTAATCAACAAACAAGCTGGCGTTCTTCCAATGGAGACACATGGCTACTTCTCGAGCGTTATGCTGATGCCGAATAGGGAACTCCAAGCACCCAGGCGGAAGGAGAATCGACGCAGGAAGGAGAGGAACCGAACAGGTATGGAGACCGAATGGCTAAAGCATGAACAAAGACAGTGAACGGGGATTCGAGAGAGAAAACGAAGAGTCCAAGCGACCAAGAGAGACAATGAACAGTGAACCCTGAGAGGAGGACTGAGCACAGAGAGCAGTAAAGCCAAGTAGAGGAGACAGAGGGCCGAGCTGACCACAGGCAGCATCAAGCACCAGAGAGCTTGAAGATTCAAGTCTTCCCATAGAGGAATATATCCGAATTGAGCATCACATTTGGCTCTTTCCACTATAGACCAAGGGTCATAGAGCTGGTAGGAAGAACAAGAGTCTGTCTACTCCGAGTGGCTTGGCGAATCCAAGAACCACCCTGCCAAGAAAAATCTGCTTCAGGAGAACTCATATTGAGTCCCTACATTGTAAATTATCTGCTCAAAGACATAATAAAACAAGGCCACCAATGAAGTTGGGCCGGAGACATAGCCCTGGAGAATAGGGTGAACTCCTTATTAAAAAAGCGTTTGTGTCTTTGTATTGCTTACTGTATTTCTCTGCTATCTTTCCATTTATTTTTTGTGTATTGGCAATCTGATCGATCCGTTGTTTCAATAACATAGAATACACACACCAGCAAATGAGTCCGTAATACCTTTTTTTTAATAAATCTTCACTGATGTCACTCATAGGGTGATTTTCAGATCACACATTCACATTAGTGCCATCAATATCAAGTTTGTGAGATCATCTTTAATACCACCATTCACTGAGATATGAGAGTTATATCGAGATCAAGTAATGATCCTATAATTGTCATAAGACTGTAATTAAGAACATATCACGGAGATCATTCTTTGTCATTGAGTAAGTCATATCCTTGCAGATGTCGAGATATATTATGAAATCATAGTGATCTTCTATACTAAATAGTTATGTAGAGAATTTAGCCCTTCTGTTTCAAACGCTAACCACTGCTGGCCATTATGCTTAGACTGCTACAGGAATACCACCTGGATCTACTTCATCATTAGTATGCCAAGATTGTAATGCTGCTTCAGTGATGACTGAGATTGGGAGGAGGCTGAGATTAAGACAGTGAGGAGGCCGAAACTCCATGACTACGTATAACTATCTTCATTAACCGTGTATAACGCATTTCCATTTCTACGTATAAAGAGTCTCCATGACTGCGTATAATTGTCTTTATGATCTGCATATAACTGTCTTCATGAAGAGCGTATGAGAAGTTTACATGACTGCGTATGGACCTGCGTATAAGAGTCTTCAATAATTATATATACTGTTGTGCGATCAACACAGTCCATTCGTCTGAGATCTTCATCCAACCGAGATCCTTACAAGTGTGTCGAGGCCATTGGTTATTCTATGCCTATACAAATCCGAATGTTGTTATACCATACTGAATTACTGGACCATAGCTAGAGATTGATTGTGGCTCTTATGTGCTTGACTGCGGCTCTCACATTATCACTGCAGCTACCATACTTCTATGCCTGCGGCTCTATCTCACTACGACTACTTCTTACTGCGGCTCTTCCGTGCTTGACTATGTTATCACTGCGGCTACATACCTTGGCTCAATTCATAGATGACTGCACCTAATACGTCTCCATTGCCTGCGAATAGATGTCTTCATGAACTGCATATATGAATCTTCATAACTACGTATAGAGTCTTCATTGTCTGCATGTTAATAAGTCTTCATGACTGTGTTGGATTAGGGCATCATCATACTAGGCCAGCGTATTCTTTAGTGTCTCTCCTTCTCCAAAAACCCAAGACGTGGAGAGGAGATCACATGAAGAGTGTGTCCAAATGACTTCAAATCCTCTTCTATTTATACTAAAACGTAGATGATGAATAGACATGTCTATTGGGCTTCTGAGCCTAGTCAAGTTGTTGGTCAACTTGATAATTTGTCTTATAACACAAATAAATTCATAACTCCATGAATACTTGACGAAATCGGATGATCTTTAGATCAATCCTACACCTCTCAATGAGAGGGATTCAATAAAACTATCAGCTTCCATAAATAAGATAACCCACATGGATTTTTGCCCTAGTTTCCAATTTTAACACTTACATATGCCACTATTCCAGTGTTTGGTGGAGAAGAGCATAGGTTGTGCAGAGAATTTGGGTTTGTAAAAACTGTCACTAGAGAAGATAGTTCTAACAACTCTCCAATATATGGCCAAGAAAAAGACATTGCATGTGTTTTGTTGGAAATGGACGACCAAGTTATGGAGGGTACCCAAGTAGAAATGCCCTCACTGGCCAATCAACAACAAATAAAAGTTGGATGTGTGTGGAAGTTATACATTGATGGAGCCTACTCTAAGGAAGTTAATGGAGCATGAGTATTGATGAGATCCCCTGAAGGTAACCTCATTCCTCTTTCATATAAGTTGGAATTTGACGTTACATATAACATTGTTGCATATGAGGCATTAGTGTTGGGCCTACAAGTTGTTAGAGCTTTGAAAATTGAATGTTTGACAATTTTTGGAGATTCTGAGCTGATTGTGAAGCAGATTAAGAATCAATGCCAAACCAAGCATCCTGAGTTGAAATCTTACATAAATGAAGTATGGGATCTAGTTGAGAATTTCTTTCTAGCATTTAATATTCAATTTATACCCAGGGAACAAAATAGAATGGAAGATTCCTTGGCAAAAACAACCAACACTTTCAAGCCCCCGCAAAATCCCCTACTAAGGTATGAAGTGGAAGTTGAGCACAGACCCTTATTGCTTGACAATGTAAAATAATGGCAAGTGTTTGAGGATGAAGATTAGATTAAAAGGTTATGGAGGTGATTGGGGAGTTTTCTAATGTTGTAATAAACCAAGAGGGTGAGGATATTGAGGAAATTGACGCAGCTAAACAACAAGTCCTTGGGAGGAATCTGTGGCTAGAGAAGAAATTTTGTTGCTAAAGGGAAACACAATCCCAAAGGGGTTTGTTCCTTTGGAAAGGTTGTTCGATGTTAATGATGTGGTAGTCAAACCAGCCAAGAAGGAATCTGAGGAGGATACAAAGGACAGTAATATTGGCACAGAGAAGCAACCCAAACTAATTAAGTTGGCCAAGGGGATCTTGGAGGGATACAAGCAAAAGTACCTTGACCTATTCAGAAAGTTTGCATATATTTTTGCTTGGTATTATGATGACCTGAAGAATTATGATATTAGTATCATTCAACATAAGATCCTCTGAAGTCTAAAATTAAACCTCACAAACAGAAGATGAGGCAGATAAATTCCCTGCTTCTCCCCTTGATAGAGAAATAAATCAGGAAAATCTCCAAGCTAAAATCATTATACCCTTTAGATATTCAGATTGGGTGGCTAATTTGGTCCATGTTAGAAAGAAGAATGGAGATATCAAGTTGTGCATGGATTTCAGGAAACTCAATAGGGCCTCCCTAAAGGATAACTACCCCTTGCCCAAGATGGATTATATTTTGTAGAAGCTGGTGGGGTCATCAATATTTTCCATGATTGATGAGTTCTCTGGGTACAACCAAATTTTGTACATTCTAAAGATAAGAAGAAGAGAGACTTCAACACTCCTTCAGGGACATTCATGTATTCCCAAATGCCTTTTGGTCTCATGAACGCTCGAGCTAATTTGTTAAGGGTGATGGCCATAACATTTGTTGGGGAGAAGGATAGATTTGTGGTGATTTACTTAGATGAAATAATTGTGCTCTCAATTCTGATGAAGAACATTTGCAGCATTTACAACACACCTTTGAGAAACGCAAGAAGTATGGTTTATCCTTGAATCCAAAGAGGTCCCAATTTTTTCTCAGAGAAGACAAGTTGTTGGGGCATATAGTCTCAAGTGAGGGAGTAAGAATTGACCCCAAAAGGGTAGAAGTGATCAATACCATCCCCTTTCCAAGAAATAAAAAGGAGATACAAATGTTCTTAGGGAGGATAAACTTTTTGAGGAGGAGCCCAATCCATTAACGAGGAGGATAAGCCAGTTGGTTGAATTACAGGAGAATAGAGAGAAGCTGACTCAAAATTTGCTTAAGCACTAGGATAAGATGAAGGCCTTGTTTGACAAAAATGCCAAAGGCCGAATTTTCTAGCTAGGTGACCTTGTGCTCAGATGGGATGTTAGGAGAGAAAACAAAGGCAAGTAGGGAAAATTTGATACTTTGTGGTTTGGGCCATTCAAGATAGCTGAAGTCAAAGGTAATAACACATTTTGCTGGAAAATTTGGATGGTGAAGTGTTTCAGCTACCTGTAAATGGGAAGTACCTCAAGCTCTATTTTTAGAACTAAATACATGTATCCATTTCCATTGTAAATACTAGTGAGCCATTGTAAGTACTGGAGAGTTTATTTCATTTTCAATTTTGTATATATATTTTTACTCATGCCCAATAAGGCTACTAGTATGCAAGTTCTCAATGCCTTTCTAGCAAGACACTTTCCCCAGTTGGATCCAATGTTGTACCCTCCTCTTCTATCCTTTTATCCTTCATATAACAAAGGAGTCGAGGCACAAATCATAACAGAGTTTGGAGCCATTTTTAGAGTGGAATATGAGTTCAAAGGCCACATCAAACCCACTCAGTTAAAAATTTATCTAGAAGATCTTTCCAACTGTATAAGGAAGTCTGAAATTGGCCTCATGGATCAAAAGATAAGGGCAGTCAAAGTTGGGCCCATAAAAGTCAAAATCTCGGAGACGTTGAGACCCTAAAATCCCGTAACCTATTAGAAAATCAATTTCAAATATTTGGGGACCAAGTACTATGGATCTATCAACTGTCAAAGTTTATGCCATCTATTGATGTAACCTTGTAACAAAAATTGGAGGCCTAGACCTCAAGACCTTAGAACCCCGTAACCTTTGGTTAAATAATTTTTCGAAGGCGTTGAGATTGATCCATTTACGGATAAATTGCTCGCACAACAAAGGTTCAGGTACCCTTCTCTCTCTCCTCTAACTAGACAAATGGCAACATGTCATTGGGAAAAGGTGATGTCATCAACCACCCACTAGGAGGTGGAAATGTGGTAGGAAGTTTTGAAATTTTCAAGTACCCAGAGGGCCCAGATATGAATGATACTTGGACCAATAACAGGTTGACATGTGGCATGGTTGAAATTATCATGGCATCATCCTTGTAGTATACCCCAGAAGGTCGAAACCCCATAACAATTTATAAAATAATTTGGAAAGGAGTTGGGCTTCCAAGGACTAGCATACTAGAGCACTAGGGCATCTAGGTTCCATATTAGTAGTGAGTAAGTCCTAAGCAACGCCATTTTCAACACAAAGGAGTTACCAAGTGGCAGTGGGCCTTCCCCCCACTTTCCAAATACAAACGGTTAAATAAAAACCATGGAGCAAATCATCATCTGTCTTAAAGTGGCCTCACTTGGGAGAAGCTCCAGTGGATGAAAAAGTGTGACAATTAAGCCAACGCTTACCCCTGGAAATTCAGAGACAATAAAGTGGATAGTGAAAATTAATGGTTGTGATTAATTCCAGGGGGGTTGAATCTAACCTCTGAGTCTGCCCAGGCACCCCTTCAAAGGAGATAAAACGGGCTAGCCACCTATCAGGCCAGTGCAACGACCACGTTAGTAGTTGGGACCATTATCAAGCAAGTGTTGAAAGCGAGCACGATATTGTTTGATACACACCCTCCTCCATTGTCCTTCACCCAATCCAACTCTTCCATGTGTCTCCCTCCCATGTAATCTCTCCCTTTTCCCACCTAAAATCCTTGTGAACCAACTGTTGCAATTTAAATTTGTCTAATTAAAACTATTTTATGTCAAGCCATTCCATATATATGCAACTACCTACAATCAACTTCCAACTAGAGTGAAGACCTTCGTGCACTCATAGTGTTCAATTCCCTCTGTTTACCAAGAAAGCCTCTACCACCCTCATCGACAAGAAATGAACAAAGCCAAGGGCAAATCAAAAGCACCTGTGTAGCAACCCATCGACCCATTTAGAGAAACCATTGATGAAAATTTACCAAGGGCATGATTATTTTTAGATAAAGTGTGCATTAGGTATTCAAGGCATTCCTTGTGGGAGGCGATTTATAAATATTTTGAAGTTGAAGGTCCCCGAGTGATCGCCAGAATAGTCATCGTCAACGATGAAGCCCCCACCTTGGAGGAAACCAAATAGGATTCGACAAACTCTTTCCTGCATAGAATAAGAGCAAGGCCTCAGATTATTCCCTACACAAATATGGTAATATGGGTTATTGAAATGGTAGACATTATGAAGAGTAGGTTCCACACTTTGAAGGGCACCAAAATTGGTTTCTTTTCAACAAAGGCCTTTCAGGAGATATGCCATTTACCAGACCCTCAATGCGTCTATGGAAAAAGGTATCAGAAGGACTTATGTAAAAAGAGCGAAGATCTAGTTGATTCCATTAAAGACTAGAGGAGTGACCTGAATAACCATAAAAAGGAGCAAGATGGTAAGTACTTCATAGATTCACTAGCTTCTCCTTTTAGTAAAGTAGCTTCCATGCTTTGCAAACTACATGCATTTCCAAATGTCTCTAAATTCCCTGACAGTTGGGTCCCTTTAATTGATGGGGCTTCTGAGGGGTACATCTTCGATTGGGCCATTATATTATCAAATAATCTAGCCAAACACATTCTAGATTTCCTCTCTTCTTGTTGTATCTTAGAGAACACAATAACTCCATTTTATATGTCATGGAATCCCTCTGTTATTCTCTTGATTTTCTAGCCATGGGATGGAAGTGAACCATCTCTGATCCAACACCAATTCACATTTATCACGATGTACTCTGGGAGACCAATTATTTTGGTCTTTTATATCAAACCTGTCACAAGGTCATGATCCCAATCTATGAGGTCATATTTGAAATTAAGCCCCCCTAGAATGTCTGGGGAAGTTATGGAAGACCTTAGGAGGATTTGGAATTGGTTTTGTGAAGATTCATTCACCTACATCAGAGTCTTAGGTAGCCATGCAACCCCACATGCCTTTCCACTATATGTTCCATACAAGTTGCTATGTAGGGAGGTGGCATATCAAACAGTTGGTCATGGGATTACCAAATCCTTAAAAGATTCCAATAAGAAGGTTTGGCCTCAATTCCCCCCTGCCATGTAGAATCTTCTCTTTGGCCAACTATGGGCATGATGAAAAGGAGTTGAAGCCTATTGAGATGTTAAAGTTGGCCATTGTTCCTACTAGGATTTATGACCTAGAGGGAGTAGCAAAGCAAGTAGCTTTAAACTTTGGTATCAGAAGGTTCCTCCATGCAGAAAACAAGTTTGATGACTTATTTGTTGAAGCATCCTCCTATGATTCAGTTTTGAAAAGGGTGAATGAGTATTTATCAATCCAGGAGCTAGATCAATTCCTCGCCTTCAGAGATGCAAGATCGACCCCCCTTCCATTAGAGTTGTTGCAACTTCCTCTGCAAGGGAAAATATCTTTATAGGATACCACAATATCAACTCAGCAATGGAGTTCCTCCCAACCAGTGGCTCCCCCTCAACAAAAACAAACAACAACAACTAGTTCTTTAGATCTCAAAGGACAGATGCATACAGTGGACCCAAACATGGAGTATGGTTGGGACCAGTTTGATTAGGCCCTAAAGAAATCTAAGCAAGATGAATGAGGAAAAGAGGTCCTAGAGGGAGAAATTATTTTTCAGGATCAAACTCTATTAATAGTCCACCTTCTCAGCATCACACCATGCTAGAGCAATCCACATTTGAGAAGACACCATTGGTTAACTGACCTAAAGTAGAGATTATTCCAGTTAATCGTACTTCAGATATCTTCCTCGACATTGAAGAGATTCCCCCTATGGATATTTTTTATAGCTCTATGCACAAGGCAGTGGTAAAGAGAGGAAGGAAGAAGAGGAAGATAGATGATTCCCAAGCCTTAGTCCTAGGGAAAACTACACAACCTGCTCCCCTTGAAGTCCTCTGCAAAAGTACTTCAACTGCCCCCACCAATGAACTTGGAAAATTAACTCAGTTCACAGGTGCATATGCTTCGGCCACCATGGACAAAGCCATGGAAGTACAAGAATTTATAAGGTACAAGGATGAGAATATTGCCTCCTTGGAACATGCACTCATCAATAAGGAAAAGCAACTGTTAGCACAGTGGCAAGCTTAACTAGATCAAAAGGAGGTTGCGCTAGTAGAGCTACAAAAATAGTTCAATTCCCTTCAAATTCAACATGCAGAGGAGATTAAGGCTAAAGAAAAACAACTCCAATAATCCCAGTAGAAGATAAAACAATTATAGGGGGGATCCTTAGGCTGAAGGATTTTAAGGATGAGGCGCATGAAATGAATGTATGGCTACAGGGGCAGCAACAATTATTTTGTGAGAAGTTGAATTTGATTCAGGAACAATGCAAACTAGGAAATTCTCTAAAACTGATGAGTTAGTGGAAATGGTTTCCTATTTTGATGAAGCCAAGAAGGACCTTAATGAAATGTTAGAATGGCAAGACAACACAGAGGGTAGAAAATTTGACTTTCCTAAAATTAATGCAATGCGTAAATCAATCATACTCAAGGGATGGAAAGCTAGGATCATTTTAGTTGAAAAGCTCATTAGTGATGTGCGTCATATGTCAAATGCCCTAGTGGAAACCATTAATGATTCCCACTTGAATCCAATCTCATCTTCAACTGTCCAGAATATTCCTTGCCAAATGTGGAGAACCTGCTTAGGAATTGGCTTAAACAGGGGGTTGATTTCACATAAAGCATTAACTAGCTGAGTAAAGTTGATCTCGAAGCCAATTAACACTTTCTATTTGAACCCCACACTAATTGGTTGGTTTTGAAATCACTTACCATCTCCACTCAAATGATGCCACTGTTGCGAGAGGCTCTCTTTAGTAGCCAGACATAAATCAAGCCTCATTCCCCTCTCGAGTTGGTGATACTTCTTATCCTTCAAAGGTCATGGTAAATATGGATAGTGGAGCATGGGTCCACTTTGAAGGATCAAGCGGTCCAACAGTGAAGATATTTTCTGATTTGGAATCATGATATACCTATGCCATTTTGGAAATTTTGTGAATATTTTATTTTCAAGAAAGAATTAAGTTGTTAGGTAATAATTAGAACAACTAGGCCTTTGGCACGCTCCCACAATTGATTAGTTTAGACAATTGTCGCACTACAAGATATTTTTGTAACTTGTTTTGTTAGGACTTTCCCTATAAAATGGAAGAGGAACTCATTGGTAGGGGTTCATTTTCTATTCTAGAGCCTGCAATATTCTGCAAGTTTTGCAAGTTCTTAGGCTTTATGACATGTATGTTGTTATGAAATATTCATGAAGAAGATTTTGGTGATTCCAAGCACTAATATGTGAAGTATGCGTTCCCGTCTTTGTTTACCATTTTCATATGTGTTTCTTTCCTCTTAGAAATCGTGTAATTGTAGTTGATGAAACTCAATCTTGTATGCCAGGTTTATCTATGTCATGTTATGGAAAATGGCACCTGTAGATGTAAGATTGAAAGCCTTAAAATGTGCTCCATAGTTTCTAATTTCATTTCCTTTGTCCATACATTATTCTGCTAAAGTTTAGTGCATATGATTCTATTTTTAGCCCTATGTATCAGATTACCTTCTCTCTTCACTCACCTATACTACAACAGTTAAAGAATATTCACTACTTGTGCATAGGTCACCATGGAGGATCTGAAAATGGGGCTCTTAGGCTTCTTGTCTAACTTACAAGAACCTCTCCCACTTCCAAAGCTTTAAATATTCCCAAGTCTTATTGATTATCCAATGCGGAATTAAAAATGTGCTTGAAAACATGGGTGTATGCTTATGTTTGTTTTAAACTGTTTAGGTGTTGTAAATTAATGTGCTCAAACTGATATATAAACACATATAATAGTAAATAAAGCAGCAGAGACAATGCAGCAATAAAACAGACACATGAACAACAATATTAATTTGGAGTTCACCCAAAACTCTTGGGCTACATCTCCTTGAGCTCTAGTCAACTCAACTAGGCTCTCTAGGATTATGGGAAAGTCCTTTTTACAAGTTCTCGGCTCAACTCCACTGTTTTACACAGAAACAATGGGTTTTGACACCATTTTATCCCTAGCTCTTGAAGCTCTCGACTTTCTGGCTCTCGGCTCTCGCTCTCGCTCTTGGCTCTGGCTGCTTTGGCTTTGGCTCTTAGCTCTGGCTCTGGCTCTGGCTCTTCGACTTTGGCTTCTTTGGCTCTCTGTAATTTACAACTCTTTGGCTTTTCACTTGAACTCCAAGTGACTCCCTTGGTTGCTCTACGCTTCATCTTTTGCTTGTTGCGCTACTTGTTTTCGTTCCCTTTGCTCAATTAAGCTCTCTCTGCTCTCAATTTCGCTAGATTCCTGCTTTGGCTTAGCTTTTTCATGCTCTTATCTCAGTGCTGCTTATTTTTTTTTTCTGTCATTTTGTGGCTTTTAGCCAATCGGTGTTGTCCATTTGTTTCAGCTCTTGGGCTCTCTGGCTCCCAGCCACTGTCCCTTCATCTTCCTTCTAGAGCATTCAACAATCATTGCTAAGGTCCCAAGGTATGATGACCACCTGTTTTGCAACGGAAAAGGTAATTGGCGCGTCGAAATTCCAAATATATCATTTCTCTGCTTACACAGGGAAACACATAGAAAGCCTGCAAAAATCCACCCAAACACGACTATCGAACTTCAAAAATTATGAACTCCGCCTTATTTTCCATCAGGTCCGCCTGAAATCGCTATTGCAAGTCGCAATGCCCATGTTTCATGGTTTTACCTTGGTATTTTAAAAATACATTAAAACATTAAAAAATCTCGTAAAAATGGCTTTAGCCAGATTTGAAATATTATATGTTTTCATTCGCAAACCCTTTCGGGTTCGTTTTCATCACATCGCATATATCGCGGGGACCCGTGGTAAGTCATATGGCGTGACCTATGCCGACGTCGATATCGGTGATCGCGGTATCGCTTGGCCCGGGATCCCACCTTTGCCTCATGGCATTGCCGATTGCAATTCGTCGATTTCGGCTATAGGCAATATCGCAATATCGCATCGCCCGGGACCTTTGCCTTGGGTATACACCGCCTGCCTCCGATTCAACCCGCTGATCCGATCATCGGAGGTCACTGATCGGGGGTGTCTTCCGCCTGACCCTAGTCCTCCTCTTTGCCTCACGCGATACGATTTTCCCTTATAAGGGTCTTTTGCCCATTTTTAAAGGATTTTTGCCTCTTTTCCCAAAGAACAAAGGTATCTTCTTTCTACAATAACTTTTGCATCCTAAGTCTATTTTTGCCCATTCAAGTTGCAACAGATTCAGGACAAGAAGATCTTTGCAATGGGGCTATTTCCAGGAACTTCATTGGACTTTCATTTTCCTTAGTGAGGAATACTAGACTTAGGAGTCTATCCAAAATCAATTTTGGATCACGCCTTCCCAGTAAAAGAACTTTTGGTCTCCAAAAGACTGATATACTGATCTAAACAGTAAATGAGAGTGACTCACCTTCTTCTTTCAGCCTCCCTACAATTACCTTACATAGTGCCTCTGAACCAAAGTTTCTGACCACTTCCCTTCTGTATGGGCTGGTCTTCCTGGGAAGAGTTTCCTTATTCTTTGCCTTTCTGCAAAATTCCTGCTTAGATGGTCACAGAAGGTAGTTTGAACTCTCTGCCTTGATCAGTGATCCAAGGTGGCTCCAACAAATGTGAATTACACCTGCTTCACAAAAACTTTCCTTTGTACCTATTTGAGAAGCTACCAACAACAACTGTTAACAACAATAGGCATACAGACAACAACTAGATGGACTAAACTCCTGCTTCAACAAAAGAAACAGATTTCACATCTTGTGAACACCTCCATGTCTTACACCTGCATACAAATGTTGGACTAGACAACAAGCCCACAAAACATGCCTTTTAAACAAATGACCCTTCAAGTCAAGCATGTAGAAAAGGACCATTAGGACTCTTTTCAAAATATGAAACACTTCATTATTATCTCCATCTTGGAGACCAAGATAACTTCTCCCAAGTCAACATTGCATCACATGCATGTCAAAGCAATTAACCCTGCAAGTTAATTACACATACATGTTCAAATACAAGGAAAACATCAACATCCTGGTGTTCATGCATCTCATGCTTATGCATGCATTTCATCCTTCAAATTTCACTTAAGCACATTGTACTTTCGAAGTTGAAATGAAATATAATGTTGCAGCAATAAAGTGTCTCCCACTCAATCTTTTCCATTCACCATCTTGGTAGAAACCTGCAACTTGCAACTCATCAACAAGAAATGCAAATAGATGCATCAATAGACATGTAACCTTAATTGGAAAAGAACTCTAACCATTTCTTACCAATCTAGTTCAAAGGTTTTTCCTTTGTCTGCACATCAGCATCAACATGTGAATCATTCTGAAGCACATCATTCATGGAAACTCCATTTCCATTTCTGCCATCTTTTCTTTCTACTTTCTTCAACTTTTTTGGAAGCATCGCTGGATTCAAAGTCCAACATTTTGCAGCAAGATGCCCTTGCTTATGATAGTAAGTGAAACACATGTGCATCCTCTTGACAACATGATTTGCCTTGTCCAATGGACCTTTGGGTCTTTGCTTATTTTCCTTCAAAAGTTTCCTGTATGTGGCCATTCTCTTCCAACATCTAGAAACATGATGGTTATCCAAACCAAAAAAGGAACATGCAATTACTTTCCCATGTTTATGTGGAAATTTACCATGTTTTGCAAAATCAAAAGGAATATGATTAGAACCAAATTTATACCTACCTCTTTCACCTTTATTTCCTTCATGAGGAGGTGAAGCAAATGAAGAAGTGGCTCCCTTTGGAACACCATCAATCTCTTCAAAATTGTTAGAGTTTCCACAACTCTCTGGTTCAAGTGTGTGCTTTTGAACACCTGCATCCTGCAAGTGATGTTTCAAGCCATTGCATTCCTCTTGAATACAATCTTCACACTCTGCAATGCAAACCCTTCTTGGAGCTGTTTCAATGGCCTTCATGGCAGCTTTGGAACTCTCTCCGTAAGACTGTCCATAGCCAAGACCCAAATACTTAGGCCTTTCTTCAACCATTATTGATTAAACAATACCTTGTGCATGCTTTCCCAAGCCCTTTCCTTCATAGCCCATCTTGGACATTTCAAAAGAACCAATATAAGCATTCTTAGAAGAATTTGAAGACAAACTGGAATGGTTTACCTCTTCTTCAAGCTGATACTTGATTAAGGCTTCTTTGGCAACAAAGAGCTGTGACTCTAACTCATGCACCTCTCCAGGTTCATATGTGCAATACGAAGTTGCCTCTCCATTTCCTGCAGTTTTTCAGCAAGCAACTACTTCTCTTCCTTCATGGAATTCAACTGCTCTCTAAGTATGTTGCTCTTCCATCCATCCTCATACATTTCTCTCACCTTGTCCATCATGATGAACAAGTCTTGATTCATGTCTCCATCAAAGAGTCTTGTGATGGAGAAGGAATTTGAGGATACACTTGAGGAAGTTGTCATTATGCCAATGAACAAAGAACTTCAAACAAGATTAATGAAGAGCTTATTTAAGCAACCTTTTGCAACAAACCTTTTGTGCTCTAAGGATTTCCTTGAGGTCCTTTGGGATAGAAGAATGCCTTCAACCCTTCTTTCTATTTGTCCTTCCTGGGCTGAGCTATCAATAGCTTTCCCTTCACTTCTGCAAACTCAGAAAATAGTCAGTCTACAAACAAGCATACATCAATCAGACAATCAAGCAGTCTTTGCTTTGTCACTCAAGAATTCTGATATAACTTTCTTTGAAGGTGGGGTTAACCAAACTTAGGCTCCGATACCACCTGATCTGAAAATGGGGCTCTTAGGCTTCTTGTCTAACTTACAAGAACCTCTCCCACTTCCAAAGCTTTAAATATTCCCAAGTCTTATTGATTAACCAATGCGGAATTAAAAATGTGCTTGAAAACATGGGTGTATGCTTATGTTTGTTTTAAACTGTTCAGGTGTTGTAAATTAATGTGCTCAAACTGATATATAAACACATATAACAGTAAATAAAGCAGCAGAGACAATGCAGCAATAAAACATACACATGAACAACAATATTAGTTTGGAGTTCACCCAAAACTCTTGGGCTACATCTCCTTGAGCTATAGTCAACTTAACTAGGCTCTCTCGGATTATGGGAAAGTCCTTTTAACAAGCTCTCGACTCAACTCCATTGTTTTACACAGGAAAAATGGGTTTTGACACCATTTTATCCCTGGCTCTTGAAGCTCTTGGCTTTCTAGCTCTCAGCTCTCGTTCTAGCTCTTGGCTCCGGCTGCTTTGGCTTTGGCTCTGGCTCTGGCTCTTGGCTCTAGCTCTGGCTCTGGCTCTTTGGATCTAGCTTCTTTGGCTCTCTGCAATTTACAGCTCTCTGCCTTTCCACTTGAACTCCAAGTGACTCCCTTGGTTGCTCTGCGCTTCATCTTTTGCTTGTTGCGTTGCTTGTTTTCATTCCCTCTGCTCAATTGAGCTCTCTCTGCTCTCAATTGCCCTAGCTTCCTGCTTTGGCTTAGATTTTTCGTGCTCCTGTTTCAACGCTGCTTATTATTTTCTTTTTCTGTCATTCTATGGCTTTTAGCCAATCGGCGTTGTCCGTTCATTCTCGGGCTCTCTAGCTCCCGGTCGTTGTCCCTTCATCTTCCTTTTGGAGCGTTTAACAATCATTGCTAACATCCCAAGGTATGGTGGCCACCTATTTTGCAGCGGAAAAGGCCACTGGCGCATTGAAATTCCGAAGATATCATTTCTCTACTTACATAGGAAAATACATAGAAAGCTTGTAAAAATCCGCCCAAACCCGTCTATTGGACTTCAAAACTTATGAAATCCATCTTATTTTCCATCGAGTCTGCCTGAAATCGCTATCGCAAGTCGCAATGCCCATGTTTCATGGTTTCCCCTTGGTATTTTAAAAATACATTAAAACATTGAAAAATCTCGTAAAAATGGCTTTAGCTGGATTTGAAATATTATATGTTTTCATTTGCAAACCCTTTCGGGTCTGTTTTCATCACATTGCATATATTGCATGGACCCAGGGTAAGTCATATGGCATGGCCTACGCCGACGCGATCTGCCGACGCTGATATCGGCGATCGCAGTATCGCTTGGCCAAGGTCCCACCTCTGCCTTGTGGCATCGCTGATTGTGATTCGCCGAATTCGGTGATCGGCGATATCACAATATCGCATCGCCCGAGACCTTTGCCTTGGGCATACACCGCTTACCTCTGATCTGACCCGCCGATCCGATCATTGGAGGTTGTTGATTGGGGGTGCCTTCCACCCAACCTTAGGCCTCCTCTTTGCCTCATGCGATGCAATTTTCGCTTATAAGGGTATTTTGCCCATTTTTAAAGGATTTTTGCCTCTTTTACCAAAGAACAAAGGCATCTTCTTTGCAATAAATTTTTCATCCTAGGTCTATTTTTGCCCATTCGAGTTGTAGCATATTCAGGATGAGAAGATCTTTGCAATGGGGCTATTTCCAGGAACTTCCTTGGACTTTTATTTTCCTCAGTGAGGAATACTAGACCTAGCAGTCTATCCAAAATCAATTTTGAATCAATGGATGAACTTCAATTCTTTAGAACGAAATGTTGTCGATGTATGTAATGTGTTTGGTCTCTAAGTACAATTATTGAACCAAATTTAAATCCTTTTATACTTAACTCTTGAGTAACAACGATTCATCTTCAAGGGACTCTAAAATGTCCTAGGCACTGACCCTTCTCCACAACCCGAGGGTTGTCTCTAGGAGCAAAAACTTATGCTATCCGTAAGGTAAGATTTGTTTGTCGAACACAATGGAATAAATCATCTCAAGAATTCCTTTTTTTAACAACTGTAAAATTTCTATTAACACAATATTGTGCACCAAGCACAGAGTATTACATCAAAAATTGAATGGTATATTTCTCCTATATAATTCATTAAGATCCTAAATCTATCTTCCCTTCTATACCATGAGTCTATTACATTCATATAAAGTATTCTATATGTATACTTCTTGTAGAGATTATCTAAAAGTTGATATCATTTCGATAAGCTTGAGAACTAGTCATTAAGAACTATTACGTTGTCAACATGAGGTACCTAATTTAGATAAAGTATTCTCGGAATCACTAACTCAACTAATTTTGTAGATGAAAATTGAACTTGGGAAGCATAGTCTCATCCTTGTTGTGCAACTTGGACTAATTCTAGTTGTGAATTCACCCTGTTGACATATTCATGAAGCTCTCACATCTAATTTCTTTGGTCAAACATTATTCCTAACATGTCATCTATATGTGTTGATAACCTGTCAAATTTGAAACTAAGTGAAGCTACCTCCATCTATTTTATTATTTCTTTGTGGTCATGCGCAAACCCAGAGGTATTTCCATGACCATGTTTACATGATTTTTCTTTAACCATAAGAAACTTCAGTGAATCCATTGTACTAGAGCTAATAGACATTAAAAATGAGAAGAAGAATGAACTTGGAGATGGCAACAACATAGAATGAGGAGGTGATATGATAATAGCCTCTTCCATGAGGCCATCAAGAGCATAGCCATCCTTTGAGGAGTGTAAATTGTATGGTGTATCCAAAAAATGATGGCCCTATACCAAAACAAAATTACACAATTCTTCACAATTGTCAATCAACATGGGAGCTACCACCTTGAGAAATGAACTAAGAGAATGTTTGATGAAGTGGAACAAACCCAACTTTGTCGCATGAGAGAAGCTTGGGAAGGCACTTGAAATTTCATACTTAGACCATACAAGATGTATTTTCACCTATGATTTACATTGGCTCACTTGCAAAACATCTCGAGGGAGATTAATACTAAGATCCACTCATGCCCCCAGACACTTGGGTTAAATGATACCACCAAAAATATATGATGAGCTAATGATATTAACTTTAATTAAGGATAATTGCATAGGTTATAGTAAGGGATAGGAGCTTTTCTTATTGAACCATAAACCAATGGAGTTCTGGGAGCAAGTGAGACAATGTGATTGGCAAGAGAATCAACCAGCGTGTTTAAATTTATGAGGACATGTTTCAGCTAGACATTTGGAATCATGGATAATAGGGATAGATTGTTTTGAAAAGAGAATCAAGTTTGATATCAAATGGTGAAGTTCCCATATTAAGGTGCCTAATAACATTTTTAGAGTCTCTCACAATGATTAAGGATCCAAGGGATAAAGATTTAGCTAGAATTATCCTTGAAGAGATTTTACATCTCTTCTTAGTTATTGGAAGCTAGATCTAAGCTCTAGGCATAGGATATTTGGTGTTGTCCTCTAGACCAAAGATAAATCCCCACCTGCCACGTACCTTCCACCCCATTGTCTCAGCATATCTTTCTTTTTTTAACACGATCGATTACTTATGTATTATAAAACTTCAAGGAACAAGTCTTGTTACATAAGATAGAGGGAGCGGAGAGGGGAGGATCCAAAATGGGTATGCAGACCCTTGATCCTTGATGATGGACTTGTTAAATGCGGTTTGAAAAAGATAACGGCTATATTGCCGTAAAAACATGCCTACTAGAAAATAAAATTTACAAGACATAGATCAAGTTACAGTTGCTGGTTGACAGAGTCATCGGGCTGAGGCTCCTTTTTTGCGCTGGCCCTTGTCGAGGCCTCTGCTTGCATGCTTTGAGTTATTGATTTGATGTGAGCAATGGCTTCTTCCATATGGTTGCATTTTTCTTTGAGACCTTCGATCTCCGCTTTCTGTTTCTCCAACTTTTTTCTTTTTGATTTACTGTCAGCTTGGAATTCCTCCTTGAGGTCGTTGAAGTGCTTTACGAATCTGGCTATCATGAAACAGTGAGCTTTACACAAAGTGCAGCTACTATTGGTGATTACTCGCTCCAGGGGGTTCTCAGCTGGATCATGGTCTGCTGGATTCTCGGACATTTCGGAACCTCTCTTGGGGGGAGCTTGAAGGAGATGAAACTGAGGGGAGAAACGGGGGGAGCAGAAGGGATAGGGGGGAAGGGGAAAAGATGAAGGGGAGAACTGGCAGCGAGCGCAGGCTTGAGAGGGATCGAAAGCAGCAAGGAGGAAAATGAAAAGAGGAGTATAGAGCACAGGGGCGGATGAAACCAGGAGGGAGGAGAACGTTGTAGGAAGAGGGCGCTGGTTCAAGCAAACAGTGCTATGGTTAGCAAGAAAACATAACAAAACATTAAGAACACGACATTTACCACTGTAATCGGTTGAAGACAGCCTCCTGTCGAAGCTGGACGTAATGCACCATGTGATACTGAGGAGCTCCAGAAACTTTTTGAAATGAGTCGATCTTTTGTGCTTTTGAAATTGAGGAGCTGTAGCTCTGAGCTGAGCGAAGAATGAGGATCTCTGAAGAATATAAAGCAGGTTGAGAGGCTGATCGTCCAAGTCTGTCGTGTGATACGCAAGGATTTTGCTGGTCTTGAGATCAGGCCTTGGATTTTTTATGCAGTCGGTAAAGATTTTGATGAGACATACGCCTAACTTCTGCTTGGAGATGTCACAGGGATTCTGAGATATCTTGGACCCGTACCTGTTCATTTTGGCAGCAAAGATTTCTTTTGCATCATTCAAGGTGAGGAGGGGGTCGGTGTCAGAGAGGGTGAAGACTGCAGGCAGCTTGACAAGCTTAGGAGAAAGAGCAGGAAGAATAATATGATTGCTGAGGTGACCAATATTCAGAGAGTTTGCAGAATGGTGGATCAAGCTACGGGATTGGCTTATCATAAATGGTATCGTTTTCTCTGACTTGTCCAATGGGTCTATTGGTTTCCCTATTAGCGAATGAGTCAGCTTCTATATTATTGTCCCTCAAGACGTGTTTGAAGGTGGTATCCCCCGTATGACTGATGTTGTCCATGATCCTTCGTTTGATATTGCTGAGAGCCGCTTTTTTGAACTCTCCCCCTGTAGCCATAGCAGCAATTACAATTGCCGAATCTCCCATGATGATTGGATTCTGAACTCTCATCTGTTTCAGAATGCTTGTGCCTAAGAGGAGGCTGTAAGCCTCGGCCATGTTGTTTGACATTTGACCCAGGCCCCATTCATATGTCATAAGAGTTTTGCCATGCTGATCCTTTATAATTCCCCCTGCCCCAGCTTTCCCGGATTGTTTTTTGAGGCTCCATCAAACTGAAGAGTGGTTCACTTTTGTGCTAGAATCCATTGATTTATGTCCTCCTTGGTGCCCCTAAGTTTCCAATTGTTCCTTCTCTTGTCTGCTTTGAAGTGGGGTTGCTTTTTTTTGTCGTAACTTAGACAGAATTTGTTGAACCAGTCATCCTCATCTTTGTGCCAGCTGGATCGATCTGGTTGAGAGACGGAGTTGGCGCTTATTGTATCAGAGACAAGAGCCATAGTTTTTGCCAAGGTGCGCGCTGGGTTTGGCTTCTGGTTGTTGAAGATACAATTGTTCCTAGTGAGCCAGATTTGCCAGCTGAGCGTTGAGGGAATGCATTTCCACAAGCGAATGATAGGGGCCTTGTTTTTCTTAGGATAAGGATAGCATTTCTCCCAATTTTTGTGTAAAGAGGGAAGCTGGTCGAAGGTCTCTCCTATCTTCAAAGGACTGATGAGCTGATTCTAGCAGCTTTGAGCATAAGGACAATCAAAGAAGAGGTGTTGGCTGCTTTCCTCCTCAGCACGGCATAGGCAGCAGATTGAGGGGCCAAGTATACCTCTTTTTTTAAGATTCTTGGTTGTGAGGATCTTGCCTTTGAGAAGGGTCCAGTTAAAAAACTTGATCTTTGGCAGGCACTCTGATTTCCACACTAATGTACAGAGGTTCCATTTACCTGTTGTTGTACTTGCCTGAAGAAGTTTGTACCCGTCTTTAACTGTGAAGTTTCCTCTGCTAGGGTCCCATATGAAACTGTCATCAGCCGCTTTGTTTGTGGGGGCAGAACCTGAGAGAGAGGTCTTAAGGTCTGCCCATTATTCCCTGAGATCATTTGGAAGCGGGAGGTCCTTCCAATCAAGCCAACTATTATGATCCCATAGGGAAATGTCATAAAGAGAGTTCAGATTTTTTGCTTCCATCCAAGTTTGCAGGGTGTTGAAATTCTGGAGTAGATTTCTTGGCTTTACTCCCATGATTCTGTCTGTCCAAATACTTATTTATTTACCATTGCTAGGCAATTTTGAAATGTGGTTTCTGAATTGAGGGAGAACTTTTTTGATGAGTTTCCAGACAGGAGTGCACTGTCTTTCAACAATTTCTTCAGAGAGGACATTGGAATTCGACCCATTGAGATATTTTCTTTTCATAACCTCCACCCACCATGAGCCTTTTCCTATAAGCATTCTCCAGATCAGTTTGAATCCCATAGCTTTATTGGAGAGACTAGGCTGAATTTTTTTGAATCTTGCTTCCCTCCCTGCCAGAGGAAGCTTCTCATAATTAATTCCATCTGCTTGAGGGTGCTGGCGGGAGCCAAGGTTACTGCATATTGATAAATGGGAAGGGCGGAGAGTATAGCCTTAATGAGGATAGTTCTGCCAGCCAAATTTAGCCAGGACATCCCCCAACTTTGGAGAAGTCCTCTCATTTATTCTATGTGCTTTACCCAAATTTCGGACTTGACTATTTCTTTTGCTAAGGGCAGACCCGAATATGAGAAGTAGCTCCAATTTCTTTGCACTGGGATGTCCAGAATCGAGGATATTCTTTGCATGATTTAAAGAGGGACACTCCAAGTGTATATCTTACATTTTTTATTGTTTATCTTTCCCCCTAAAGCTGCCAGGAATGAGTCCAGAGTTTTCTTGAATCTTTTTTCCATCAAGCTTGAGGCTCCCCCAATTAGAGGGGTGTCATCCGCAAAGAGCGAATGATTTATTTCTTTGATCCCTCTCTCTATACTGATCCCTGTGATCTCCTTTTGCTTGCAAAGTTTTTCCAAGTGGATGATCAAGGTTTCCGCCATTATGATGTATAAGAATGGAGAGAGGGGGCAGCCTTGCCTCAGTCCCCTAGAGCTTCTGAAGTAGCTGCTAGGTCTGCCATTGATCAGGGGGGCGGTCCAAGGGTTAGAGATGCACTCCATGATGATGCTTATGAATTTGTTGGAGATCCTGAATTTTCTGAGGACGTCTGTTAGGAAGTGATGGTCAACCCTGTCGAAGGCATTTTCCATGTCTAATTTGATGATCATGCCTCTTTCTTTCCTATTGATGCTACTATGAATTGCTTCTTGTATCAAAATGACGTTGTCCGTGATTTGTCTATGAGGGACAAATCCACCTTGGTTCTCTGAAATAAGATAGGGGAGGAGCTTCTTAAGCCTGTTGGCTAGGATTTTAGTGACTATCTTGTAAGAGACATTGCATAGAGAAATAGGTCTAAAATGGTCGAAGGAGAGGGGATTAAGGTCCTTGGGGATGAGGGCAAGGTGTGAGGATTTAGTATTTTCCCCCATCTTGTATTTTTTAAAAACATTTTTTACCATCCTGACATAGTCTTTTTTAATTGTGTCCCAATGATTTCTGTAGAAGGCGACAGTGAAACCGTCGGGTCCCGGTGCCTTGTCCGGCTGCATGCTGAAGGCCGCCAACCTGATCTCCTCTTCTGATACATCCTGGTCCAATTCTCTATTTTGCAGATCAGAAATTTTACTCTCGACTGGTCTAAGGAAATCTGTGTTGTCCGAAGTTTGTGGGACTGCTGATAATAGAGAATGAAAATGTTTGTGCGCTGCCTCTTTGATTCCCTCTTGATCACTGATCTCTTTCCCCTCTGCCACAATTTTGTCAATTTGGTTTCCGGCACGTCTGAGCTTTATGTTGTTGTGGAAGAAGGAGGTGTTTTTATCTCCAGCTCTGAGCCAGAGACACCTTGATTTCTGTCTTTGTTCTTCTTCCTCCACTCTATTTTGCCTGTAAAGTTCCCTGTACATTTCATTTTCTTGGATTTGGTCTTCCTTTGTGGATTGGATGTTCTCTTTTTCCTGGTTCCACTGATCCAACTGCTTATGAAGATCTGCTCTTTTTTTGGTTTCCATTGCTGCGTTTGCTCTTGCCCACTGTTTTATGGCTGTTCTTAGAGACTTTAATTTTGTTTCCCAAATGTAGTGGGGCAAACCAATGGCTTCCTTAGCCCACTGTTCTTTGATAAGTTTGCGAAAGTCGTCTTTAGAGTCCCAAGATTTGTTGTATTTGAAGGGGAGAGGCCCCAGATTTCTTCCCTTGTCCAGAATCATGACCACGGGCTTATGGTTTGAGGCAGAGGCATGGATAATTTTGTTTTTGATTGAGGAAAAGCCTGTGACAATTCTTTCTTGTACAAGGATTCTGTCTAGTCTCTCTTTAATGTTGTGGATGCCAGCTCTTTTGTTGCTCCAAGTAAATTTCCCGTTATAAGGGGGAATATCAATAAGGTTGTGAGTTTGAATTATTGCTTCCAGAGAATGTCTTGAAGGGTTCGCGAGGAAGTTCCCACCTAGTTTTTCCTCAATGTTCCTTATTAGATTCAGATCTCCACCCAAGAAAATGTTCCTATCTTGAGCAGACTGCAAATCTAAGATTATTGAGTCCCAGCAAAGAGCTTTATCCCTGTAGTGATTCGGGGCGTAGATGTTGTAGATAGTGTACTCTTCTTTTGAGAATTTGTTTTTAAGGTCTGTTCTTACCCACCAATTGCAAGAATTTTGGTTGGTGAGGTCCCATTTGTTCTTGTTCCATAGAGTTCCTATGCCTCTTGAGGCACCTGCTGCTCCTATTGCTATACCTGTAAAACTTTTGTATCTTTTGATATGATTTTGGAAGTCTTGTTCAGATATTTTGGTCTCCTGGATGAGGAAGAGGTCTGGCTACTCTTGATTGATTAAATCCCAGACTGCATTTGCTTTTAGGGAGGAGCCCATCCCCCTGCAATTCCAAGAGACCAAAATCATCATTTACCAATTTTTGGGTGAGTCCCGCTCCTCTCCTTTGTCTTTTCCCCACTTCCTTTTTGTTTGTCCAGGTATGTGTCCATCGGTTGCTGAGTTCCAGTGGCCATTTCTTTCGCTGCTGTTTCGTCTCTAATTTCTTTGTTCGACTTCCTGCCTGCTTTTCTCGGAGGATCAGAGGAGAGGCTAGCTTCTTTCAATTTGTTTCTGGTAAGGATTCGCTCAATGGTTGGGGGGGGAGAGGACAGGGGCAGCGAGGGGGAGGGGATGACTGCGAGGGCAGTGGCTCGGGGAGATGCGGGGGGGGGATAGGGGATCTTCGACTGACAGGGATTCAAAAGGGTTGGAGGATGAGGGGAAGGGAGGGGCTGAACTGGAAGGGGGAGGAGGAGGGACATTAAGGGTTTCCGAAGGAGGCTTGGTGCTAGGGCCTTGCAAGGGGGTAGATTTCTTCTTTTTTACTTGCTCCCAAGAGCCTTCGGAGGTTTCAGCATTTCCATTAGACTCATTTATTTTTAACTTGCTACATCTATTTGCAAAATGTCCATATTCGTGACATACCTTACATTTGAAGGGTAGCTGCTCGTAGTCTAGCTGTTGGATGTGTGTCCATTGATCTACTTTGATCTTGATGGCTTCCAGCAGGCCTTTGTTGAGATCGACTTCTGCGCAGATCCTTGCGCAAACATGCATATTCTCCTTTGGCTCAGATCTGTCAATGTATTTGCTGACTGCGTTCCCAATAGCCTTTACTGATTCATCTCCCCAGCAGTGGAGCGACAGATGGGGTAGACGGACCCAAACCGGGACAGCATTTGGGATGTCCATTTCTGGATCGAAGTTGGGAGACCATCTGTTCAGATAGAGGCCTCTTGAATCCATGAAATAGGGGCCATTTCTAAAGATAAGGTTCTTGTCCTCTTTCGATTCGAACAGAAAGGTGTAGAAGCCCCTTCCATAGAATCTGATAGCTATTTTTCCTTGTATTATCGCATTCCAGTTGCGTTCCACCCATTTTTGGACTGCTCTGGGCGAAGGCCAAAGGCCAGTGAACTGGCCAACGAGACCTCTCTCAGCTAAAACGATTGCGGCCTTCCTCGGGAGGGTGGGAGGAAGAGATACTTTAGGGATTTCATCAAGTTCCTTGACGAACTTTGACGCAGATGGGCGGATTCTTGTTGAGGCATTCTCAGGGATAAGAGATGCGAACAATTTCTCATAGTCTTCCAAGTCTGGGGATGATGGATCAGTCCCAACCATTGATGCGAAGGAGAGCCAAAACGCAGACGAGCCAAGAAGAAAACGAAAGCTTAAGGGAGGGGCCCCAGAGCTGGGGCCGAGCAGGAGGCCCAAGAAAAACCGGAAGGCGGAGGGGAGCCCAGGGGGGCGCAGAGAAGACAAACCTGGCAGCGGAGCTGCCAGGTGGGGCCTGGAAGGCGAAGAACCAGTCTAGGCGGACGCGCGGGAGCTCCAATTTCGAAAACGCTTCATTGTCTCAGCATATCTTATAATATTATGAAATCTTATAATATGCAGATTTATTTCCCTAGATTCCATATTAATTAATTAGTAGCTATTTTAATTTATGAATAATTGAAATAAGAAAAGGGAAGAAAAGGCACATAAAAACACCATCCACTCAAATAAAAAAAAAAGATCTATCTTGGGAAACCCAATGTGGGAGAAAACCCAACTAGAAGGTTTCTCTCTTTTCTTCAATGTTAAAAATGCATGTACAAAGGAATGGGAAATCCTAGTTGAAGAATGTAGCTAGTGCCAGCCTTCATAATTGTATATGTTAAAAGAAAGAAAAAGGAATTTTTATTAGACATAGTTACCGGAGAATCCAGAGTAAAACTTATTTTCCGTCAACGTTAACGGAAAAATAAGTTTTACTATGGATTCTCCGGTAACTATGTCTAAAGATATATACCACAGATGTCTTAAATCCAGGAATTTTTATTGTAAAATAAATTGACTTATTAAAGCATGGGTTTCATGCTTGGGTCAATATGTCAAAAGCACCCATTGTGTGCTCTACGGTTTATGTCTTGTGTCAAAAGTCAACATCATGATGCATAAGATCCTTCTTGAGCTCATTGTGTCAAAGAAGAAATCTATTATTGAGTCATAAATATAATTCTTGTATTCTCCACCAAGTCGGCTGATCCAGGTGGATGTTGGTGGCCACCCACCTATCCCATTTGGACCCCCACAACTGTCTCTTTCAACTTTTTCAGTTTCCTAAATTGTAGCATAGTTTACTATTTTAGCAGTTTTTTGGGTCCTGAACTTCTGGAGCCGTTTTGAGGCCCTAAATGATGTTTTTTGGGAAATTTCGGGCAACATGGGTCCATGTTGCCTCCCAAAGAGGTAGTTCTCGGATAGATCTTTCTAACGAGCTATTGTACGCGTCAAATGGAGATCATATGCCAAAGTTACGACCCCGGGAAATTGATGTACCAGTTTACCCAAACAGGGCCCACAATTTGGCGTTTCATCTTCTAGGGTTAGGTTTTGGAATGTTAAGGGTTTTCCATTGTTTCTCAACAATAAATAGGCCTTCGAGCCTCATTGTAACATAGTTCAGAACAGTTGAGAGGCATGTAGCCGCCACATCTCTTCTCAGAGATAAGCTACCATCGCCCTAGCTAGTTTCTTTCCATTACTGTTTGTAAGCATATTTCAGTATTTTTACAGTAATGAAATGAAGTATTATTTCCGCTGCATATCTGTCTTTATGGTTATCTCTGTGTTTTATTGTGTTCCTGTCTAAATCCGGATCAGTGGTATCAGAGTGGTCTGATTTTTCTCTGTTTTTCTTTGCATGTCCCCAACGAGGTCGAGATATAAGGAGTTAGGGCTTGAACTGGTCAAACCTTTGCAATACCAGCCTCGCAAATCCCGACGGCCTCCCATGGCAGATGAGAAGAAAGACGAGGGAGCAGGAGATCCGATCAAAATCTTGCTCGAAGAAGCCCTCAAGCGACAAAGGAACGCGATGATGGACATCTTTGCCCAGATCCTTCAGCGGCTACCCAAAAGTGACGCATCGGATTCCAACAGCTACTCTGGAAATGCCACACCCTTTAAGATACAAGTTAATTTTGAAATCCCCATATTCGAGAGTCAAATAGACGCAGATGCCGTAGATAAATGGTGAAATCTGCTAGAAGGATATTTTTCTGTTCATGAATTTTCAAGACGGGAAAAGATTGTTTTCGCTCTTCTCAAAGCAACCCCCCACGTCAAGGACTGGTGGGAAACCTACTGCGAGTAGAAGAATGAAAGCACAGGCTCACTATTTTCAGCCGCACCCACTTGGAATGACTTCCGGGATGCCATCAAGGAGCAGTACTACCCTGTCAAAAGCTATGAGGACAAATACATCAAATGGACCACATTGCGGCAAGGACGAGACCAAGATGTGCCGGAGTTCACAAACATTTTTCATACCCTTCGCACACAGTTGGGCATCAAAGATTCTGAGCTACATCTGGTACTCAAATACCGCGGCTGCCTACACAGATACATCCAGGAAGAGATGGAGTTCTTGAACATCTCCTCACTCGGCACAACATACCGATACGCTGTCAAAATCGAGCAAAAGTTCAAATAGAAGAAGTAAGACTTTGGATCTGCAAATCCGAAGCCCAAAGGACAAAGCCAAGGCGGGGTGACCCAAGACAACCCGTCGAAGCCGCAAGAAAAGAACAACACCACGAAGCCAAAGAAGGACACAGGAAAGTGGTGTGAGTTCCACAAGAGTCCCACTCATAACACAAGTGAGTGTCAGACCAAGCAGTCGCTGGTGGCTGAGTTGAAGGCTTCCGAATCAAATGCATGTTCTGACCCTAAGCCAGAACCTGACAAGGGGAATGGCAAAGGGAAGCAGATCATGATGCGGATCCCAGCGCCACTGTTTCCACTGCCAAGGTCCAGAAGAATGAACCTGCAGATCCAGAAGAGGGGGAGCGTCTTTTCCACTCACAGATGTGGGTGAAGGGTTCGTCGCTTCAATTCATTGTCGACAGTGGTAGCCAAAAGAACTTAATTTCAGCAGAGGTCATGAAGCGGTTGGGCCTACTGACTACACCGCACCCGCAGCCGTACAGTATCGGGTGGCTTCACGAAGGATGAGATCTAAAAGTTCGCCATCAATGTTGCCTTCCCTACAGCATCAAACCCTTCACAGACGAGGTATTGTGTGATGTTACACCTCTGGATGTTTGTGATGTATTATTAGGCCAGCCATACTTGTGGAGGCGACATGCTGTGTATGAGTCCAGGCCTCGTGCTATCATTATTTCTTTGAATAATTCATTATACAGGATACCAAAGGTAGCCCCACCTACCGCCACATCTTTGATCACCGCTAAGAAAGGCAACAAGCTCATCTCCCATACCAAGAAATTCATCTGTCTGGTTCACTCCCAAAGTAAGGGGAAGATTGTCATCACATCCATGACCCCCATGAAGGGTTCCTCCATGCAGCAGCAGCAGCAAAGGGATACAGTCATGACAAGACACAGGAACAACTTCTCCTCACCCACAGGGGTACCACACAAGTTTCAGGTGGGCGACAAAGTTTGGTTGCATCTGCAGAGAGAATGCCTTACCAGAACCCACCAGAAACTCAGACCACTCTGACATGGTCCTTACACCAGTACCAAGGCTACGGGTAACAATGCTTTGAAGCATAACATTCCTCCATTCCTTCGCTTGCACCAAGTGATCAATGTGGACCGTCGTCGACCATGCTTCCCACCATTTCTGAACATATCAGAGATTGCAGAACAGCTCACCAGGGACCAAGTTCAACAGATGGAAGAACTCAACGCAATGGGGACCACTACTTCCTAAGGGGGGGGGAATGATCCAGGTGGATGTTGGTGGCCACCCACCTATCCCATTTGTACCCCCACAACTGTCTCTTTTAGCTTTTTCAGTTTCCTAAATTGTAGCACGGTTTACTATTTTTAGCAGTTTCTCGGGTCCTGAACTTCTGGAGCCGTTTTGAGGCCCTAAACAACGTTTTTTTGGAAATCTAGGGCAACATGGGTCCATGGACCCATGTTGCCTCCAAAAGTGGTAGTGCTCGGATAGATCTTTCTAACGAGCTATTGTACGCGTCAAACGGAGATCATATGCCAAAGTTACGACCCCAGGAAATTGATGTACCAGTTTACCCAAACGGGGCCCACAATTTGGCGTTTCATCTTCTAGGGTTAGGTTTTGGAATGTTAAGGGTTTTCCATTGTTTCTCAACAATAAATAGGCCTTCGAGCCTCATTGTAACACAGTTCAGAACATTTGAGAGGCATGTAGCCGCCACATCTCTTCTCAGAGATAAGCTACCATCGCCCTAGCTGGTTTCTTTCCATTTCTGTTTGTAAGCATATTTCAGTATTTTTACAGTAATGAAATGAATTATTATTTCCGCTGCATATCTGTCTTTATGGTTATCTCTGTGTTTTATTGCATTCCTGTCTAAATCTGGATCATCGACCCCAAAGACAAATCAAGTCAAATGTGTGAAGGAATACAACCTTCCTAAGAATACTATATATACACCCTTGCATTTGACATATTGATGAGATAAAACACAATTCGATCTGCTATTTGAAGATGAAATAAAGGGATGTGCATATGAAGAAAATGATAAGACTCTTCAAGGAAAAAGATAATAAAATAAGTCTGAACAAAATTCCTTATGTTTTCCGCCATACGTGTGAATTTGAAGCTAATTGCAGGGGTCGAAGATGAAGGACGAATTGCAGAAGTTGAATGAAGGAGGAACCAAACTTGCGGGCTGACTTGGTGGAGAAAAATAGGCCATATGTTTTGGTCTAAGGTCTTGGAATGTCTCGATTTGATTTGAATCTACTAGTGGAAGAGTTTGACTGGGTTTTCCCCTTCATAAGGGGGTTTTCCCTGGCTAAGTGCCTACATATGGTGTTCATTGTGTTTTTGGAATTTATTTGATGATGAGAATATTAATATAATCAACATAAGATGAATATAATATGACAAGTAAATTTAAAGTAAGAAAAATCAAGAATAAATACTACCCTAATGGATTTCTCAACATGGTATAAGAGCTAAGGTTAGTTGGATAAGGCAACTAAGAAGGTCACTTCTGAAAAGAGTTTTAAGTCTACCTTTGAAAGACCAAACTATCTATAAAGGGGACCAAACTAATGTGGCACATTTCTAGGCATGATCATAAATTCTTACCTCTGCAATTACGTCGAAAACATTGATAAATAGGGTCGTAGACTAAAGAAAGGAACCAAGGAAGCATTTCAGATATATGAATGCATAAGATCCTTCTTGGGCTCATTGTTTCAAAGAAGAAATCTATTAATGAGTCATAAATATCATTATTGTATTCTCCACCAAGTCAGCCCCAAATACAAATCAAGTTGGATGTGTGAAGTAATACAACCTTCTTAAGAATACTATATATACACCCTTGCATTTGACCTATTGAAGAGATAAAACACACTTCGATCTGCTATTTGAAGATGAAAGAAAGGGATGTGAATATGAAGAAAAGGATAAGACACTTCAAGGAAAAAGATAATAAAATAAGTCTGAACAAAATTCCTTATGTTTTCTGCCATATGTGTGAATTTGAAGCTAGTTGCAGGGGCTAAAGATGAAGGACGAATTGTAGAAGTTGCATGAAGGAGGAACCAAAATTTTCGGCTGACTTGGTGGAGAACAATAGGTCATATGTCTTGGTCTAAAGTCTAAGAATGTCTCAATTTGATTTGAATCTACCAATGGAAGATTTTGGCTGGGTTTCCCCCTTCATAGGGGTTTTTCCCTTGCTAAGTGCCTACATTTGGTGTTCATTATGTTTTTGGCATTTATTTGATGATGAGAATATTAATATAATCAACATAAGACAAATATAATATCACAAGTAAATTTAAAGTAAGATAAATCAAGAATAATTACTGCCATAATGGATTTATCAACATGGTATAAGAGCTAAGGTTAGTTGGATAAGGCAGCTAAGAAGGTCACTTCTGAAAAGAGTTTTAAGTCTACCTTTGAAAGACCAAACTATCCAAAAAGAAGACCAAACAAATGTGGCACATTTCTAGGCATGATCATAAATTATTACCTCTGTAATTAGGCCGCAAACATGGATAAATAGGGTCATAGACCAAAGAAAGGAACCAAGGAAGCATTTCAGATATATGAATTGCTAGGCTACTAATCCATTCAATGTCAGATTCCTTATAAGTCAAAGCTAAGACCTGAGCATAAAATTAAGGCCTAAAAACATTTCTAAAATCCAAAATGACATGTGTCATCCGAGGAATCCAAAATGACCGAATTTTTGAAGTCTAGAAGGACTAAAGATATTCCCTGTAACCAACAAAAAGGTTCAAGAATAAAAAACTCAAGGATTAAATTGTTTAGAGATATCATAGATATGTCACTCCATAAAAATCAAAGGAGTTGATACCATTGTAGAAAAGGTATGAGAAATTGTGATTATATATACCACATATGAACTTCTATTTTGACATAAAAGGCTGACATGGAGGATCTCAGTTCTTGGCATAATTAGATCTATTATAAGAAGTCAAATTCACCGAAACTTAATTCAACAACCTCACAAAATTGAAAGGAAATTGAGCCCCACATTCCTTGTAAATGTCTAACCGAATAAAAGGAAGGCATTTGTTAAGTAAAAGAAAGCAGTCTATATCAATATAAGGTGTATCCTATTTGAAGAAGACCTGCATAGCAAGGTTGATACCTATAAGTGACAAAGAAGCCAACCTTTGATGTAAAAGGCATTGAAGAAAGGAAGTCCTTGATAAGCAATCTTAGTATCGCTATCTCAAGAAAAGAAGACTACAAACTAGTTTGTCTTACATCAACTTGTGGAAATAGAATTGAAGATCTCATCAAAAAGTCAAGTAAGTATTGTTTATTTTTGTTTCTTTATTCATCTAACACAATGACTACAATTTGCAAGAAGAGAAATAAGCTCAATGAAGCATCAAACTTTCAAAGCATAAAAGGTTGAGGTATGTAATCTTGAGGTATGTATAGAATAATCACTTGTTAAAAGGTCTAGCATGAAATGTTTTAGGGTTTGGTTACTTAATTCTAGGATTGGCTGGTTTTTATTATAATAAAGATTGTTAATATTTAGGAATTATAAACCCTAGCTAGAACATATGAAAAACTCTAACCCTAATATTCTTATTCCTAACTCATGATATCCAGGGCTTGTAAATATATGACAATTATTTGTGAAAATAGAATTGAATGATTTTGAGATAATTCCCCTAGAGTTAGTTAGGGTTTGTACTCAAAATCCCTTGAAATTCATTCAAGGTAATGAAAACCCTAGTTAGTCGTTATGTTATTATACTTGTATATTTTGGTTGTGTTTGTCAATAAATATTGTAGGGGTATATTGAAGAAAGCAAAAGTTGGATCCTTGGGCACAAACTAACTCATATTGTAATAGATCATGAATATGTTAAGAGGGAGTCCTTCAATAAGGAAACCCTACAAGGTTTGTAAAAGGAGCAACTCAAGGTACATTCAAAGATCACATAATTTATAGCTAGTCTTCCTCACATTAAAAGGTATGTTTTTTTTTAAATTTACTTTACATTACTAACTCTCTCATATTGTCTAGGTTTTTTAATCATCAAGATTCTTGTTAGGGTGATTAATCTCTATATTGAATCTACCCTTGTCATACTATCACTTGTAATTTGTTCATTTTGAAACCCTAACCTTTAGGGTTCACTATAAAACCCTAGCCTTTTGATGCTTAGGGTATGTTGATGTTAGCAGTGAAACCCTAGTATACTTAGGGTTTGTTGATGAAAATCTAAAAAATGTGATTAAATCCTTCTCTCTTGATGATTAGGTTTGTTGATGGTATAGAACCCTAACCTTTTATGGGTTGATGTCTAGGTTATATGATGAAACCCTAGATTTTTAGGGTTTGATGAATTAGGGTTTATGAACAAAACCATTATAATAGTTAAAATAAGGTCATATGAATGAAACCCTAGGTGTATATGTTTTTTTATGTTTGAAACCTTAACCTGGTTAAAATTGTTGTATAGCTAAATTTGAAGTTTGATGTTTGTATCTAAGGTTTATGATAAAAACCATAGTAAGAGATTGATATAAGTTTCCAGAGCATAATAATGAAACCCTATATATGAATTGATATAATTCTAACTTGATTGTTGATATCCATGATTTTGTTTTTATTGATGAAATCTAAGAGTTGTGACAAAACCCTAGTATAATTTAACATGAAATTCTAGGGCATAATATTGAAAATGTTGTGATTGGATTGGTAACTTGATTTAGTTGATATCTAAGGCTTTAAGTCTCGATGATGGAATCTAAGGTTTGTGACAAAACTCTAACAAAGCTGTTGAAATCTAGGATATAAGAGATGTAACTCTTGTTAATTATGAACCTAACTAGGTTTACGTTTTAGATGTCTAAGACTTGATTGTTTTGATGTTTAATGCTCTTGTATATTTGTACTTGGTTGTACTTGTTGTTGAAGATTTGCAAGAACATGATCTTCAAGATGCTAAAGATGTTCACCTATCTCATAATTAAAGATAACTTGATAATATTGATGAACATGATGTAAAGATGCAGTTGTAAGAATGATGATGAGATTAAATATGAATAAGATGATCTTGTTTCCATAGAAAGAATGATGTTCTTGAAGGAATAAAGCTTTGAAAATTTGCAGTTTCTCTAATGATATGATGATACAAATAAAAGAGCTTGTGTGGCTAGAAGAAAGAGGTTCTTGTTATAAAGAAGAAGCTTGGATAAAGAAAAGCGTATTTCCCTGGAGGGCATATTGTGACAACTATAAAACTTGAAGAAAGAATGTAATCAAAGAATAGCTAAAGCACTACAAATAGTTAATCGTGAGTTGTATTCATGAAGTCATAAAACAAGAATTGGATGTTTTGGAAAGAGTTGAGGATAAGTTTGATGATGCTGGAAAATTAAAGAAGATAGCTTCCAATGAGATGTAATTAGACAATGTAATGATGATCTAAGCAACATCAAAGTGATTAAGGACCCTAAAGGTTTACGGTAAACACACACACACATATTGAAATTTTATTATTAATTAGGTTTGTGATTGTGCAGGATCTCTCCATAAGAAGGTTTTGAAGCATGCTTAGATTGGTGGATATATCTGATTTAGCTAATAGGAGAGATGAAGCATCTTAGGGCGACAATATTCTTAGGAAGACATTTGGTCAGTCTGTGATGATGTATAGATCCCGAAGTAGGGACGACATCATTGGTCTTGTGGAGCTTCGACCTTAATGCGATACCTAGATCCCTAGGTTGGTGTTAGAATTGAAGCTTGATGGTACTTATAATGTCTGAAGCTACACCTTAGTCCCACCTGATTAGATACCTTCGTCAAGTATCTAATTTGTAGCATTGTGTGTGTTGTGACTCTTCATAGCGCATATCATTTTAAGATCTTCCATGTACCTATGTATATATAAGTAATTATGAATACCTCCCTAGTTAAGAGGGAGCATTGAATAATGAAACTAGTGTCAATATTCATAATTGTATTTGACAAAAGAAAGAAAAAGGAAATTTTATTGTAAAAGAAATTGACTTATTAAAGCATGGGATTCATACTTGGGTCAATGGTCAATAGGTCAAAAGCACCCATTGTGTGCCCTAGAGTTTGTTTCTTGTGTCAAAAGTCAATGTCTTGATGTATAAGACCCTTCTTGGGCTCATTGTGTCAAAGAAGAAATTTATTATTGAGTCATAAATATCATTCTTGTATTATCCACTAAGTCGGCCCCAAAGAGAGATCAAGTCGGTTGCATGAAGGAATACAACCTGCCTAAGAATACTATATACACACCCTTGCATTCGACATATTGAAGAGATAACACACACTTTGATCTACTATTAGAAGATGAAAGAAAGGGATGTAAAGATGGAAAAAAAGGATAAGACACTTCAAGGAAAAAGATAATAGAATAATCCTTAACAAAATTCCTTGTGTTTTTTGCCATACGTGTGAATATGAAGCTAGTTGCAGGGGCCGAAGATGAAGGACGCATTACAAAAGTTGCATAAAGGAGGAACCAAAATTTTGGGCTGATTTGTGGAGAAAAATAGGTCATATGTCTTGGTCTAAGGTCTTGGAATGTCTCAATTTGATTTGAATATACTAGTGGAAGAGTTTGACTAAGTTTTCCCCTTCATAGGGGTTTTTTCCTGGCTGAGTGCCTACATCTGGTGTTCATTATGTTTTTGGCATTTATTTTATGATGAGAATTCTAATATAATCAACATAAGACGAATATAATATCACAAGTAAATATCAAGTAAGAGAAATCAAGAATAAATACTACCTTAATGGATTTCTCAACACTCCTATGGAGTTATGTTTTGACACTGTGCTTGAACAACTACTACAAACTCCTCCTCCCACTTTGTTATGCTTTGAAAATACCACACTTACATTTTTTGCTCAATTATCAAACAAGTAAAACACAAAAGAAAGGAAACCCTCCTCCTCTTAGCAGTTTGATATTTAACAATACCCAATAGTCATCTAGGGTTAGGAATTTGAGTTCTTCAACCCTCAATTTGATAATGTTTTGGAAATTCTAGAACCTTTTTGAAATCCCTTTTGTGGCTAGCCCCACATTTGTGAGTAATGAGGCTAATGTGGCATCCACTCATACCATGGTGGTTAATTAAGTAGGATAACTTGCAAGAGGCATAACTTTTGCATACGAGCTCCAATTGAGGCAATCTTTGGACCGTTGGAAAGGTCTTAGAGTGCATATCAATGTTAGGGGTGTCAAAAAAGGTTTCAAACCATACAACCCCAAATAACGTATTTTTATGCCTCAAAATTACTTCAAAAAGTTCCTAACCATAATTTTCCACACAGGGACTTGGCATTAAAATGGGCCCTACAAACCAATTATCCAAACTTTCCACCTTCAAAGTACCAAGATAGATGTAAAATTATATGATGATCTAATTTAGATCATTGAGAGTTGAGGCATATACAAACCTCAACCTAACCATAGATGGTTATTAGGCTATATTAAATGTTGGGTTGATAGGAAGATAAGGGGTTTCATTCTTTTGGTATTGTTATTGTTACGTAGTTCAATAAAGCATATATGAGTGGGATGTTGAATTATAACAGAGAAGATAGGATATTTTGTAGCAGTGATTTAAGCCACAATGTTTATGGAAACTATATAATGAGTGTCCCTTTCTTTGTATTTACATTTCATAATTTAGAAAAAGAGAGCAGAGATGGGCCTCACCTTCTAGCAAGGTCTTCTCTTGTATTGGGTTCTCCAAGTCACGTATTCTATTCATTTGTGTGGGTGGTGTGTTAATTTGCTTGTTCTTTCATTTCAATTTCAACTATTTCCATAAAATTGAGCATTAAGCTAGTAATAATAAATATAAGTTATAAAGTAGTAAGTTGCATGATAATTTTTTAATAATATTGTAACATATATTGTGATGAACAATTTAAGTGGAATGATAATTTACAAATAATGTATTTACGCAAGTATCAAGTGGGGGATAGAGGAACTAGATTAAAATTGCAATGACCATTGAAAATTAAACATCTATAACGACTCTTCCTTTCTTTAATACTCTTGCTTGATTAATCTCTCGTATCCAATTCAAATTTTCTCATGGCTATGTGATAGTCCTCAACTTATTGGAATTTGGTGTTGATGTTGCTTGGTTTCCCTCTCAATGTCAATGTGTAGTGTTGTTGATGTTATGTATTGATAGGTTATGGTTTTGTTTGAAACACAAGGGTTGCAATTATTTTGCAATGTTTGGGTTGTACACTTCTCATGAATTCATAACCCATATGTTACACTTGGAATTCTTGGAATTTGGTGTTACATCCAATTGGTTTCTCTCTCAATGTTAAGTTGTAGTATTATCAATGTTTTGTAGTGATGAGTTGCGTTTTTTGCTTCTTCATAAGGGTTACAATTATTTCACAAGATTTGGGATATAGACTCTGACCTCTAGCACTGTTGTAACCAAATTCAGACACGAAAATCTTCCTTCTAAAATTTACTAATAGTTAGGTTGAACTGAAATTGAATATATATGATCCCCCTCTGTATGAAATCTTCATGATTATAGTTATAAAGGACTACAGTGGGTTTGAATTAGTTCACTGGTTGAATATTAATCCATGCTCTGTCACATAGATTATTAGCTTGAAGAAATTAGCATTCAAAACAGATTTGATATGATATAATCATCAATACCTTTTAATATGAAATTCATGATTCCTATCAGGTAATAACTTGCACTCGAGTTAAACACGATGCACTAACCTGACAAGATTAGGCGATTAGTAACGTTTATATCTAACCGATAATATTCCTATCGAATTCAGAAGTGCATGCATGTTAAATGTGATATTTCAACCCAATGACATCTGACGACTCATTTCACCATGATCCAATGATTTTCAGTTGTATTGGGCCACAACATGTGTGTTATTTAAAGGTGATGTCATAACTTGATGGGATCCGACGATCACAATTCACTCGATCCAACGATTATCATCTGCATTGAGTGGGAATTGTTGAAGTTGTAACTAGTGTTGGTCTGCATAATGTAATGTAAAACTATCATTTATGTATTTATTATATTCATTATTATATTTAGTTTTTGGTCAAAGCATGTTCTTCATGCTTATAAAGTCAAAAAAAAATTATTATGAGTCAAAGAAAAATGTACTTGAGTCATGTCCCATTTGGACATTTGTAAGAAAAGAATTTTGAATTTTATGTTGGGTAAAGAAGCCCACAAAATGTCAAGTCAAGCCTCCTTGGGACAAGTCGGCCTGGGCCTCCAAGATCCACCTATTCGACCCTCTTGGACAACTATATATAAGAGGACATTTCAACCTACTTAGGACATCAATCAATGACACAACAAGAAGTACATTTGAACCATATGAAATAGAACAAGGAGCATAAGTCAAAGGAGAGAGAAAGTCTTTTGTTGACTAAAATTCTTGATGTGGACATAATTTTATACATGTCGAAATTACAAGGGCTGAAATTTCAAGGAGTTGACCAGTTTGACATATGTTGACTTTGACTTTGGAGGTGACTTGGAGGAGGGATGGACTTGGAGTTTTTGTGGCAATTCTGGTCTTGGTCTTGGTCTTGGTCTTGGATATCTCATTTTGATCTTATTATTTAAGAGATGGATTGTTGTTGGCTTTCCCCCTTGTGGGGTTTCGCCCTAGCTTAGAGCCTACTTTTGTTGTCTCTTGTCTCTTTCTTTTTTCTTGAAAGACTAAACGTTTGTATACTTGCTTGATGAAGAACACATAATAAGTAATAAGAAAATATATAATATTCACAAGTAATTATTAGGATAGGGAAATCAAGCTTAATCATATTACACTTGGTTTCTCAACATGGTATCAAAGCTAAGGAAGATCAAAGAAGCAAGAGATTTTGTAGCATATATCCAAATCTATTGGGAATCATGATTGTCGTTAAACCAAAATCTGCAGGTATTAGTCAACAATTGCATCGCCAAAGATAAGGATCCACGAGAGGCGGTTAGTCCATGTCGCGAAACACACGAGGATCGTTGGTTTATCCAATGTCCAATAATCTCCCCCCCAATGTGAGTCAGTGTGTATCGAACTCGTGACCTTCAATTTGATACCACTTGTTGGGAATCACGATCGTCGTTAGACCAAAACCCGCAGGTATTAGTCAATGATCGCATCGCTAGAGATAAGGATCCACGAGAGGCGATTAGTCCATGTCACGAAACACATGGGGAACGTTGCTTTATACAATGTCCAAAAAAATCTTTGTGGTGGCTTGTGACTCCTATCTGAAATATGTGGTGACTTGAACAAAATTTGAGGTACTTATCCAAGTTATGCGGTGAAAATTTGTTGCATTGATCTATGAATGGAATATGAAGGAAACAAGCAATAATTGTGTTATATCAGATCCAAATCAAATTAAATTTCATATGAAATGACACCTCTGTAATAAATTCAAATTTCTTTGTGACATCCAAGTACTATGGTCAAATCCTATTCACATCCCTTATTTGGAGTACACATATCATATAATTTATCTCTGAAGGCCAAAGTTTAGAAAATACAATGAAATATTTTTATGAAGTTCAAAATGTCAAAAGGAGATTTTGATCCAGACTTATGCAGAAACACAACATAATATAGATCAACATAAACACAAAGATGCATCATAAATAAATTCTCGTTTCATTAATATCAAAGAACTGTAATATGCTTACCTACATAATGGAAATAAACTAGCTCGGGCGATGGTAGCTTATCTCTGAGAAGAGATGTGGCAGCTACATACCTCTTAATTGTGCTACAAAGAGGTTGAAGGGCCTTTTTATTATTGAACATCAAAGGGAAACCTTGAACAACCAAAAAGCTAACCCTAGGAGATGGAACAACAAGAGTTTGTGGGGTAGCCAACTTCTGAGGGTCGTAACTTGGTCATATGATCTTCGTTTGGTGCGTATGATACCTCGTTAGAAATATCTCTGCTACGAACCTAAAAAAACATCGTTTAAGGGGTCAAAATAGCTTCAGAAGTTCAAGACTCGAAAAAACTTCTAAAAATAGTAAATTGTGCTATAAACAAGGAAAATGATGAAACCAAATTGAGGTCTAGGTGGAATAGGCAGGTGGCCACCGATATCCACCTGAATCAGATTTGTATGTCTTCACTATAGCAAATAAAAGAAGAACTTGAGTTCATGTAACAACTTCTTTTGGAAATTTGAATTTCTTTAAGGCATTATACTTCTGGAAATGGAAGCCGTGGGAGGATTATGCGAGCTACAAGAAAGACCATAATCTCTATAATCAATGCAACTCTGAGGCATTATCCATGTGATCAATGTAAAGGTTCTATGGAAACATTCCTTTATGACATCCAAGCTTACTGTAGCACCATACCTTTGAAATCCAAAGCATTCATGATGACACTAAGATCTGAGCTATACAAAACATCTGGGATTTTTTTGATTAGTAATATAAATGATGAATTTCTCCATGGGAAAATTTGAGTTTGTGGCAACATGTGTGAAGTATTATGCAAATTATGTGGCAATATATATGCATTTATGAGGCAATGTCTTATGTGATTTTATGTGAACTTTGAGATACATTGTTTTGAGGACCTAAGGAACATTAATTATGTGTTACATGTGAAAGACATAACTTATATGCAAAGGTCATAAGTATGAAAATATAAAGCTCATAATCTATGTGACAGATCTAAGGGAGACACCAAAACATATTGATAATGTTATTCACTCAAGGAACTTGGGAAGCTAATCAAAATTATAAGTGTGGAGTAAAGTACAAACGCATTGCACATCAAAATTTGAGGATTAAGTTGTCTATGACATATCCCTTGGAAAGGTACATGTTCTTTTATACCTTTCTGCAATAAGAAACCAAATTTCTATGGAACCTGGAAGGGACTGAAAATCTATAAATCTCTTTTAAAAGACCAAGATTCTATGTAGACTTTATGGAAAAGGACTAAACTACTAAGTGTGAATTGTAATATGGAGATATATAAAGTGTGATAGATATTATCAAGAGGTACTAGATATTATGGAGAAATGAAGCCTCCTCTACAAATGATGTATGTAAACCTAGACAAAGAACATTGTGAGTAGTTTAAAGAAATCTTTATGGTTTGCATCCTAGTTCAATGGTTGAAGGGTAGAAGTACCTTTATTAAAGAAAAATAATACATGGCAACTAAAGAAATGTCTAAAAGGACTAAATATTTGCAAGGATGGATAAGGTAAGGTTAAAGAAGGTATGTAAAATCTTTGTTTATTTGCAATCAGTAACCTATGCTAAGTTTTCTAGGTCATGATGAAATGAAACGATCTTATGTTCTCTTGATAGTTAGTCTATTTAGACATATTAAAGATCGTTGATATGTTAACATTTGAATACTTTATTTGCATATGAATATTAGGTTTTTGTGATTAAGAAACAAAAATGCTTTTAGAAAGCTTGACAATAACTTATTTAAGGTTTGAAACTAACAATGTACTTGTAGAAATGACAAATTTTAAAGAATCGCAGGCCTTGAATATTTTGAAGCATCTAGGGTTTGTAAACCCTAACAAAAGGTTTAAATTAGAAAAACCCTAGAAACAAAACCCTAACTAATCATTTCCATTGTAAAAAGACAAACTTAGCTCTTAAGAATGACACGAATGACATCATGTTGATGTGAGGACAAGGTTGATGAAAAAGTCCAAGATTAAGAGGGATTTGACCTTCTACAAAAGATAAGTACTCTACATCTCCTTGATTAGTACTTCTGCTACTATCTTTTTACTTTTCCTTTTCGTTCTTTCATAGTCTTCTAATAAAGTTTGGAGGTCAAAAGAAGAACTGCCTAAGCTTTACTAGCAAATGGAGGAATTAGAAGAACACAACAAAGCACGAAGACTTCTCTGAATCCTAATAGATGTAACTGAAGAAGGAGAAGGAAATTTAACATATGCATCAAAGAAGCCGATTAGATGGCAACATGAAATCAAGAAGTTCACCTACCTCAGTTGGAAAGAGGGAGTTGCAAGACCTTGGATGGATACAATACTACTTGAAGTTTGAAAAAGAAGCTTTTGATCAAAACAATAAATGACAGATCTATGGCAATACAATTTTGTAAGAAGTTTAAGAGTTTTATCATTGTACCAACAACTGATTGGATTCAATTCAAGGACACATCAATTGACTTAACGATACTGATGTTGATAAAGATACTACTGATGGTTGGGAACTTGTATGATTTCTTAGAAGAGCATGAAGCAAAACTTTGTTGCAATACAAAGGAAGAAGATGTGAAGGCTTGTACAAGAAAATATGAAGAAGTTTGGCTCCATAAAGTGTTTGATGAACTACTTGATGATATGCTAGATTCGATTATGATACTGATCAAAGTTGCATGAAGATTGTTAGAGATCCAAGAAGGTCGAAGAACTTTATGATTCAAGAGTATGATGCAGATTTGAGTCGAGAAGATACAACAAATCTCTATGGAATAATAGGTAGTTGATGCAAGGAAAGTATGAGTACTTTTGACACAAAATTGGGCTTGTAGTTATCTCCTCCCTGTTTGAGAGGGAGTGAGGATCTCCTCCTTAATTGAGAGGGAGTGAGGGTGGACATTGTGTTCTCCATGTGTCACGTACTATGGCCAGGACTAACAACCGTAAGCCTAGTGCATGAACACTGATAGGGAGAATGGTGGATTGGATAAGCATTAGGGATCGACATTCTTTGAAGATATATACTATGAATAATAATAACAACTGTAAGTCAAGTACATTGTTCTAAGATGAGAATGGTCCAAAGGAACGATATTTGCTGGTGTCAAGTATTGTGACAATGGATTAGGAAATGATCTTGTGAGGACATGCCTTAGTGAACACCCAGGTGGGGTATGTGCCTTGAGAGGTGGTGTGACCAAATTTATGCCTCCTAGTATTGTGCTCTGATCTAGTGGAAAGATAGAGCTTACTTGTCAAGGCCTTGGTAGTTTTACAATGTTGGTTATGATGGTGTAATCATCATTGATGCTTATCAATCGAGATCCTTTCTTATATGAATATTTCAACCTGAAAATATCTTATTGAGTCATTATGAATACCTCCCTAGTTAAGAGGGAGTGTTGAAGTTGTAACTAGTGTTGGTCTTCATAATTCAGTAAAACTATCATGATGTATTTATTATATTTATTTTTATTCAAAGCATGTTCTTCATGCTTATAAAGTCAAAAATAATTTATTATGAGTCAAAGAAAGATGTACTTGAGTCATGTCCCATTTGGGCATTTGTAAGAAAATAATTTTGAATTCGATGTTGAGTCAATAAGTCCACAAAATGTCAAGCTGGCTTAGACCTCCAAGAGCCACCTATTCGACCCTCTTGGACAACTATATATAAGAGCAAAGTTCAATTTACTTGGGACATCAATCAATCACACAATAAGGATACATTTGAACCATACTAGGGAGAACAAGAAGAAGAAGTCAAAAGAGAGATAAATTCTTTTGTTGACCAAAATTTCTGATGCGGACAAAATTATGTATAGGCTGAATTTTATGTGCTATTGTAGGGCTAAAATTTTAGGGAGTTGACCAGTTCGACCTATGTTGACTTTAACTTTGGAGGTGACAGGGAGGATAGCTGGACTTGGATTTTTTGTGGCAACTTTGGTCTTGGTATTGGCCTTGGATATCTCATTTTGATATGATTCTATAAGAGATGGATTTTTGTTGGGTTTTCCCCTTGTGGGGTTTTTCCCTAGCTCGAAGCCTAATTTTGTTGTCTCTTGTCTCTTTGATTTTCTTGAAAGGCTAAACATTTGTATAGTTGCTTGATGAGGAACACATAAGAAGTAATAAGAAAATATTTAGCATTCACAAGTAATTATCAAGATAGAGAAATCAAGCTTAATCCTATTACATTTGGTTTCTCAATAGGAACATGTGCCCAAGTTAACGAACCTATTCTTAACCCATGTGATCCAACGGTCCAACCTTAAGTAGGGATGAATGTATTCTATTAGTTTTATCAATTAAATAAAGGAAGAAATCCATGTACAAAATGAATGTTGAGATTCTCAAAGCTAGAATAATCATCACAAAATTTAACGCAGATTGGGGATATATTTAGAGGTTGGGGATCCCATCCTTTTGGATTGATTCTGCCCAGCTTGTATCAAAAGAGAAATTTCAAGCTGTGCTCAAGAAGGCTCAAGAAGATCAAGGTTATTCCCCTACTAGTAGTGAAGAAACTATTTTTGAATAGCTATATTCTCTTTGCAGGGATTTCAATGTGCTAGCTCTTCAGGATAAGATGATTCAATGATTTCCTTCTACTCCTTATCAACTCCACTTCGAGATTGGTGTAGCCTAATTAAAGTTCAAAAAACAATAGTTGCTATCCCTAGTTGAATGGGATAAATTTCTGAAGCTGAAAATATATTTTACTCAATAGTCCATTCTTGCTTTTGTCATATAGGGTACTGAATCAGTCCAACCCTTGCGGTCCGTGATAGAAAAAATTATAGAGCAAGAGAAAATATAGAATTCCGTAGTTTCCAAAGGTCTAAGAAGAAAAAGTCCACAATATAAGGCCTAAGAAGAAAAAGTCCACAATATAAAAGGCTCGACAGCTGACACCATAACGAGAGAAAAAACCAAAACTACTAAACAATATTCAAAGCGTAAAAATATACCTTGCAAATAATTTATATTTTTGGGAATATGCAATATATATTTTTTATTTTATTAAAAGACAATTGCTAGAAAATTTGTTTATAATAACCTCAATTTTATTTTGAAGAGGTCAACTTTTTGGCGGTGAAACTTTTTTTTTTGAATATGCATAATGCACACATTGTGTTAACCTGCTCATGGTGACAATGCAATTTCATTATATGCAATTTCGATTTATATGGTGTTTCTTTTAGTGCTTCATGCTTTGTTAATTTTGTGTTGGTATATCTTGGTACACACGAATGATTATTAGTTAACACCATCAAACTGATAACTTATTTAAGATATATTACTTGATTTATTCCTCCTTAGATATACATTATTTGGAGTTTTAAGTCAAGAATTTTGAATGATTTGCTGTAGATTGGAATTAGATCGATACACAATGTTGTATGGTTTCGTTGTATTTTTCATTTGAATTATAAAACATACCAATGATATATGTTTTTACCTTTTGGTTTATTTTTTGTTTGTTCCCTCTTTATTTTTATCTTATGTTAACTCCGTTATGTATTTTCCTTGCTAGTTATTTGGAAAACTTATCGATCTTGATTACATATTTAAGATTTACAATTTAAGTCATTGATGATTTGTTCTATATGAGTTTCACTCATTTTAAAGACTAACCATATATTATTTTCAAATCCCCCTATTTATAATATGGCTAATTGAGCTGAGAGGCTCATTCTACAACCCGTTATGATGTGTTAGGGTGTCTGTTCGTCATCAAAGTTGAAATTTTGCTATGTCGGCCAAAATAAAAATTAAATAACCATACAAAACATTTAAATAATGTCGACCCATAAAAATTTTTGCACGTGAAGAAATTGGGTCCCTCTTGGCTCATGTTAGATCCATATTTAAGATGGATCTATGCTGGTATTTTAAAGTTATCATAGAAAAACATTTTTAAACTTATAGGGAATGCCCCCTGTGGTTGAGGAAGGCCAATCCTCCAACCTAAAGCAGGAGGATCATTGATCCTCATTGAATTCCTTTAGGATTGTTTATGTTGCCTAATCAATTTGACAGCTAACACGAACCATTCAACTTCCATAACCTATAAATTGACCCATATTAATTTCTATGAATGTAATGCTTACTATCATGTAGATTTTTATACTTTTTGATTGCCTCTACTCCACTTAGTTTATACACTGTTTAGATTGAATTAAAACTCCACCCAATTAATATAATCATTTTACATCTTTCCACACACACACATATATTTTTGATTGCCTCTACTCCACTTAGTTTATACAACTGTTTAAATTGAATTAAAACTTCACCCAATTAATATAATCATTTTAAGTCTTCCCCCCTGCCCCCAACACACACACACACACACACACACACACATATATATATATATATTATCAGTGACAACAGTCACACAATGAGTGCCTTTATAGTACACCCAATCATTAGCTATTCTATATCTCATGAGCTATATTTGAAAAGGACATGGGGTGGATTTTGATCCACTTGCATGTGCACAAGTTGCAGGTCCATTTTTAATATTGTTTTTAAAGGCACAACCACATGCTCAATCGCTACCTCAAAGTGTCCACATGGCTTGAGGACTAGACCCACATTCACAAGAACTAAATTTTGCAAAGGTAAAAAACTCCCCACTTTCCACCATTAAATCCAACCCTTTTAAACTTTCCATAAAACACTTTATTAAATATAAAAAAAATCATAATATTACTCATTTAAATTAAACAATTCATATTTCTACCCATATCAATAAAATATTAATTTTCATCCTTTATTTATGATATTATTAACCGTTCACATGATTTCTTGTACTTTCCAATCATATTCCATTCCATTAAAAAATGGTAAACACAATATACCCGCTAGTTGACCTAACCTTATTGGTACCAACAACGATCAAAGTGTGTGTCATTTTGAATTATATCTCAATCTTTCCTTTGAGTAAACTTAGAAAGTGTAATGCCCACAAAAACCATTCATATGAACAAAATATTTAAGAAGTCAGTTAATTAGTTGTAAGTATGGCCATTGGCAACAACAAAACAATCCATATCAACAAAATGTTTAAAAAGCTGGAGAATTAGTCAATGATTTTCAGAGCTTCAAAAGGTTGACAAACTAAACCTAAATCCCTAACCTAAAACCTGTAGAAATTCACAATTAACTTAGAAAAGTTTGTTAAATTCAGGTCAAATGTTACACAAGAAAAATAAAATCCTCCAGCAAGACCAGTGTGTAATCTCAACCCACATTCTACCAAAACAAAATCACAGTTCGAGGGATTCCATCGATAAATCTGTTATCAATGTTTGACGAATTCCGGTGAAAAGAGTCACCAAAAAAAGAAGAAATGGTGGGCTACTTACGCTACTTGAATGTTGAATCGACGACACGCTAGAATTGTCTACAAGAGCCTAGAACCTAGTTCATACTGTTGCCCTCGTGGTTCCTCCAGATCATGGGAAAAAAACATTATCTATATCATCTGCAAATTCCATTAGTTGACGTCCACAATTTATACTTTCGACAAGTCTCCAGCTCATTTGATGCGAATCCCCACCCACGGCTACTGGCCTTTACTTACGCCAGGAGTCCGTATCCCATTCGCAATTAGTTTGACTCTGCCATTTCCTCGACCAATCCGATGGCTAGTCTGAGGAGTTTATGTGTTTTATAATAGATTTTTCTTCGCTAGCCAATTTTTCTTCTGCAAGATAAATCTGGGCAAGTGCGGTTCATAGTATCGTCTGAACATCCACTTGATATTCCTCAATACCCATTATATAATTTGGCTTTTGGGATTCAGTTTTAACGCTTAACTATTTTTGGATGTGGGTCTGAGACTGAGAAAAGAAGTCCCCGATCTCTTGTCAGATCTCCATTATTGGGCATTTTCAAGATCGAGATCTGTGAATTTGATGCACAATTATGGCCCTAAAAGCCGTAAGTTTGACTCATGTAAGGTATGAGACAGGTGACAAACTAGGCCATTTCCTCGCATGGATTTCCCTTCTTCCTATTTTCATTAGCCTAGGCGGGTTTCTGACACATTTCATGTTCAAAAGAGAGCTTCAAGCCATTTTTTTCGCATTGGGTATTCTCATATCAGAGTTTATAAACGAACTCGTAAAGAAATCTGTCCAACAAGCCCGCCCTGAAACTTGCCTAGCATTAGAGATGTGTGATTCACATGGTTGGCCCTCAAGCCACTCACAGTACATGGCCTTTTTTGCTGTGTATCTCTCCCTGCTTGCCTGTAAAGGGGTCGGCTTTTCAAACAAGTGGACTAAAATCATCACTGCTGCCTTTCCTTGGCCCTTCGCAGTGCTCACCATGTATTCCAGAGTGTATTTGGGGTACCACACTGTAGGGCAGGTTTATGCAGGAGGGCTTTTAGGGTTACTTTTGGGTTCTCTTTGGTTTTGGTTTGTAAACTCTGTGCTTATTCATACATTCCCAATGCTGGAAAGCACCCCATTATGTGAATACCTTTGCATCAAGGACAGTTCACATATTCCCGATGTGCTGCGTTTTGAGTACCAGAATGCCATAGCAGCTAGGAAGACGAAGATGGATGCAAAACGTGGAAAACAGGCAAGAACAGATTGAATCAGGCTCTGAAGTGGCTATACAGGTGCTCTTGATATGCGTAGATCAACATTTTTTTCCCTTTTTGATTACTGTTATTGTTTTCTATTGAATGGGAGTTGCTTAGCATTTCTCAAATCAGCAGCAACACTTGTTAGGAAATAAATATACTGGGAGCAATGACTGTATTATGTGCATTATTACTATCACTATCACTATTACTATCATTCTTCTTATTATTTGGAAGTATATTTCTGAACCAAAGCAATTGCCTTCCATTTATACAGAAGCACTTCTAATTTTGTTATTGCCAAAAGACATTTTGAAAATTGGCTATATGAATCACGTTAATTAGTTTTAAGCTTTAGAGCAATGCCTTTCGCTCTCTGTATTGAAAGTATTAAGCATATAATTCCCAGCATCACTTTACAATTGGATTCCATTAGTCTTATTCCTCACATCGTCAACATAGGGAGAGTTTTGTTTATTGTATGTAAAACAGAATCTTCTGTTAACAAAACTTACTGAGTACAAAATTTGGCGAGCCCTGGTTGGCTTGGCTCCCTTCCGATAAAATTTCAAAAATGTCCCACATAGAAATAAGACATCGGAAGGAGCCATTACTGATAAGGAAAACATATTTGACCAAGCTTGATGAAGCTTACAATTAAAACAAGGACTTCAGTGTGGGGAGAGTCATATTTATCAGTACCGTTTTTTCCTATCATTGGCACATGCCTTGCTGTTTGATCACTCAGAATAAGTTATTTCGCTGAGAGGCGCATTCTACAGCTCAGTATGAGGCAGATTTGTGGTTTTTTTCTGTGCTCAGACATCATTTCAAAAAAAACTATTCCAAAAAAAATGTTGGCTATAATAAAAACATAAATGATTATACATATTTGGTTAGTCTTTGCTAAAAGCATTATAAAACATCAATAATCTCATTCTCATTGTGCTCACTCGGTTAATTGTTAATATTACAATCTAGTATAAAAGAGATGTGGTAAAAATACTTCACTTTCACCTTTGGAGTAATAAATAAAATATTTGAATGTCCATGTTAATTAATATAATTTCATATCAATTTTATAAAGATAAAAGAATCAAAAGTAAACAAAAAAGATTCTATTTATCTTATAAATGTTTCAATATAGAACTCTAATAAAGTGTTTGAATATCCATGCTAACTAATACATTTCCTTTTTTTTAAGTAAGACACTTTATTAACTTAGTAAAAGGGTACATAGTCCAAAATTGTTAGTCTCTGGCTTGCCTAACAGGAAACCAGACTAGAGATTGAGTTGCAAAATCTCAAGATTGTGAAAAATGTTTTTGACACTTGCATCTGAAAGACAAAAGGTACAGCACTGAGGCTGACTGCTGTAGTACATAGTCTGGCTATTACTTAACTGATAAAAACATGAAACAAAAGGATTTGTGACTTCATGAGAGCTAGAGATTAGAAATCTCCTGGTTGGGGACTTGCTGGCTAGATGGAAATTGCCCAGAGGAGAGCTGCTGTGGCAGATACTAAGGAGGATGTTGAGTTTATGTTTGATGCTTTCCAAGTTTCCCTTCCAGCTCTATCAACTTGTGCTTGTGATCCTGCTGAGTCTGATGGTTGTTGACGAGGATGAGGCCCAACAAGATTTTGGTATGCCAATAAACGTTTATGGCTTTCATGTAACCTGAGTAGCGGGAACGAGAAGAGGTACCCAGATTGGGGATCCAACCCATATTTTGGACTAGAATGTGATGATCAGGGGTGGGACATCATTCTTGTCGGATTGCAACTTCAATCTGTTCAATTTCTTGCCTTACAAGTTCAGGAATGAGTTGCTCGTAGCAGGCCATAGAGTTTCTAGCTTGAGTGTGAGCCCACTGCTGAGGGCTCAATCCTTGGAGAAAAGGTGGAGGGGCAGCCTTTGCCTCTTCCTTTGCTAGGGGCGTTAGAGTGAGATCTAGTCATGGTGATGAGGGGACTGAGAGCGAAGCACAGATCAAGGATAATGGATAGGGGGTGAATGTTAGTTTATGTAGCTTAGACATGTGTTCTAGTCTCAAATTGTGTCTATGAGGCTAGGGTGTGAAAATTTCTAAACCGGAATCCCTACTGTAGCAATTGATGATATTTCTTCTACTTGTTAGATTTATATGAACAAGTTATTTGTAGTTTCCTACAACAAATATTGAAATACATGCACTGCAGCCTTCACTTAATTAATTTATATGTAGAAACAAGAGATTGAGCAAGAAAGAAAATACAACACAATAACACTGTTATTTTTGGACAAATGTCCCGGGAAAAACCCAATGTGGGAAAACCGGTGCAGCAGATCTGAGGGTTTTATTATTATGCAATAATAAATTTGAGTACAATTCTTGGATGCTCAACTAGCAATCCAATACAAAGAGAAACTAGACAAAACGAGTGGTGAAGGGTTCTCACCCTGTCATTGGGAGAATCTAAGCATGACCACGTTGAATTGGAGTTTTTGCATAGCCTCTACGCATAATTGCGTCACTCCCACGTAGTTCCTACGTCACCCCTGTTGGGTATCACGCTGCTCCTTCTTTAGACCCTTTGCTTGCTGGAAAATCCGAATCTCTGCCTCCAGATCTCACACCCTGGCTCCTGTCTATTGAAAGTCAATTTCTGTTGAAATTTGGTACCGGAGGACAGGTGGTTCCCTTAGGCTTTGATCTTTGGCCTAGGGAAAAGTGTCCAAAAAAATTTAATTTTTCTCCTAAAGTGACTTTATAATTTTATAAAGTTAAATCTAATTTAAAAGTGACTTTAAATGATAAAGTTACTAAGTCTAATTTTAAAGTAACTTTTATAAAGTAAATGAAAAATTAGAAAGGAAAAGTGACTTTGGAAATAAATGACTAAGTGGGTTTTTATTAAAGTGGGGTGAATTAAAAAATAGAAAATGAGATTTAAATGAGCATTTAATCTCAGCCATTGATCTAAATCTATTTCAACCATTGGATTTAGAGATCACCCAAAAGTCACTTGGATCACCCAAAAGTCACTTGGAGTTATATTAAAGGAGGAAAAGGAGGAAAAAGTCATTCATTCTTTCATGAGCAGATTGGGAGAAGGAGAGCAAGAGAGATTTCTGAGCAGGGAGGAGAAGGAGACAACAGCTTGGCACACATTCCAAGGCAGTAGTTGAGCAGATTTGTACAGTTGATTCAGCACATAGTGAAAGACAGATTTTTGCACAAAAATCGAGGAGCAGTTTGCTGATTTTTCTGCACACAAAACGGAGGCCGTACAGCATTTATTGCTGTCCTGTTTGCTGTAATTTCCAGATTGCTGTGAGGCACGGGAAATGAGATAAGTTGTAAATTTGCTTGCTGATTTTTTGCTGAATAATTCCACTGTAAAAAGGCAATTTTCAGAAATAAAGAAGAGCTCTCAAACTGATTTTCCCCAAGAGTTGTAGGGGGTTTTTCCAGGGTCAAGTTGACCAAAAATATCAGTGTTTTAATGTGTTTTAATGGCTGTTTTTGATTGCTGATTTTTAATTCTGCAATTTCCAGCATTCTGAAAAATTTCTAGAATTTGTGTTTTCAGCAATATTTATTTTTTTCAGTCTGTTAAATGTATGGTTATGGGAATGGGCATTTAACTACATGGGAGAAATAAGGAGAAACTGAAAATCGGGGTGGGAAAACAGAAATTTCTACATGGTATCAGAGCTTGAGTGCTGAAGGGCAGTTTGGGACAGCAAAAAGAAAAATTACAGTTGCTGATTTTTCACTCAGAAAATTCCAGCAAGCTGATTTTTTCATAAACAACAGTTTTATCTTTACTACAGCAGTGCTATTCTTTCAGTTTTAGGACAGCAGGATGTCATTGGGATTGAGGGTGGATGATAGGTTGGATGGGCATACAAATTGCAGTGTTTGGAAGGAGAGAATGCAGAGTATCTTTGAGGAGGCAGAAGTCTGGGATATCATGGTGCATACCGCACAGAACCCTGTTGTTGTGCCCACTGATGTTACTCAGTTGGCTGAGTATAAAAAGAAGAACAATAAGGGTAAGAGGCTGATTCTAGACGGAATCAAAGACCATTGCATTCCTCATGTGAGAGGAAAGAGCAATGCCCATAAGATGTGGACAGCATTGTCCAATCTCTACCAGAGTACCAATGAGAACCGGAAGATGGTCCTGAAGGAGAAGCTGAAGAACATTAAGATGGGTAATGATAGTGCAGCTGGATATCTCACAAAGATTACTAATGTGAGAGATGAGTTGGCAGTGATTGGAGAGGCCATTCCACCCACTGAGTTGGTGCGGATTGCAGTGAATGGCCTCCCCCGTTCATGGTTGAACTTTGCTGATGGGGTTTGTGCACGTGAGACCCTTCCCACATGGGAGAGGTTTTGGGATGATTGCATTCAGACAGAGATCAGGAAAGGTCAGCTTGGGGCAGCCAAGCCAGTTGAGCAGGATGAGGATGTAGCACTGGTGGCAGGAGGCAAGAAAGGCAAAGGGAAGAAGCAGGCTTCCACAAGCAGTGGTGGGGGCAAAGGCAAAGGTAAAGGTAAACAGGGGAACACACAGAAGGACTATTCCAAGGTGAAGTGTTGGAATTGTCAGAAGATGGGACACTATGCAGTTGTGTGTCCGGAGAAGAAGAAGAAGAAGGGGAAGAACCAGGACGTGGCAGCTTCAACAGAGATTGAGGACTTTGCTGGTCGTTTTGACCGAGAGTTTGCGTTCACTATGTGTGAGTCCTCTAGTGCAGGATCACCTGCCACACAGGTTCAGAGGGAGCATGCTTTTCTCTCGATTAGCGGAGCATCTTCAGGTATCTGGTATGTGGACAGTGGGGCTTCACGTCATATGATAGGAGTCCGTGAGTACTTCTCAGAGCTTTTAGAGAGTGGAATTGATATTGAGGTAGTACTCGGTGATGACAGAGTTGTTAGAGCAGTCGGGGTGGGGACAGTGACATTTCAGAGGGAGTCCAAACCTCCCTTGAAGGTGTCAGAGGTTCTTTATGTGCCAGGGATGAGGAAGAACCTCATATCCGCCTCAGCTTTGGAGGACAGAGGATATGAGGTACTGTTCAGGGGAGGACAGGTGTTGATGTATCCCAGGGGCACTCCAGCTGATTCAGCTAGAGTGATAGGTGTACGCCATGCAAAGGTGTACAAGTTTGCATTCCAACCCCTTTTGGCATTGAGCAGTAGTACCGACAGCAGAGCTAGCAGTTCTGAGCTGTGTGAGATTTGGTACCGCAGGATGAGACATATGTATCATGGAGCCTTGAGGACATTGTGGGAGATCACTACAGGTGTGCCAGATTTCAGTACTGATCACTTTGATACTTGCAGAGGTTGTGCGATGGGCAAGTTTGCCAAATCCCCTTTTCCCAGCAGTGACAGCAGAGCGACGGGGATACTTGATTTGATTCATTCCGATGTGAGCGGTCGAATGTCTCATGTTTCCTTGAGTGGATATGAGTACTATGTGTTATTCATTGATGATCACTCCAGGAGGACCTGGATTTATTTTTTGAAGACCAAGAGTGAGGTCTTCAAGCGGTTTCAGGAGTTCAGAGCTCTTGTGGAGACTCAGACAGGTCGAAAGATCAAGTCCTTGAGGTCGGACAATGGAGGAGAGTACACCCTTGGAGAGTTTGTTGACTATTGTGCGGAGGCAGGCATTAGGAGGGAGTTCACTGTTCCTTACAACCCCCAGCAGAACGGGGTTGCAGAGAGGAAGAACAGATCCATCATAGGGGCTGCCAAAGCCATGTTACATGATCAGGGGTTGCCATTGTTCTTGTGGGCAGAGGCCTGCAACACAGCTGTTTACTTGCAGAACAGGAGTCTGCATCGTGCCTTGGGGCACATGACTCCGGAGGAGGTTTTCTCTGGGAAGAAGCCTGATATTGGTCATCTTCATATCTTTGGATGCATTACATACTCCTATATACCCAAGGAGAAGAGGACCAAACTAGAGCCCACCGCAGAGAAGGGTATCTTTGTGGGCTACAGTGAGACCTCAAAGGCCTTTCGGATTTACATTCCTGCATAGAGGAGAGCTGTTGTCAGACGGGATGTGAAGTTCGAGGAGGACAGGGCCTTTAGGAGGTCACGGGAGTTAGAGTATCTGGATCAGCCAGACCCTCAGCAGCAGTTGAGTCAGTCGCAGGGATCCAGTGGGCAGGGATCAGAAGGATCAGGAGGTACATCTATGAGGATGTCAGGTCCGTCAGTGAGTAGTGGCTCATCGAGCCAGAGGGGTGGTGCTCCGGGCAGCATGCAGAGCAGTTCACAGAGCAGTTCACTAGGGAGTCCACTGATGGACAGTTCACACGGTACCTCAGCTTCTACAGGTTCAGGTGCAGGCAGGAGGACAGCAGACAGACAGTCAGGAGTTCAGGCTACTGATGATGATGAGGAGGAGGAGTTTCATTCTCCGGTGGGAGAAGTGCGCTCAGGGAAGAGGAAGCCCAAGTGGCTTCAGGACACCTTGAGAGATGCCACATCTGTTGCTGAGCCGAAGAGGCCGGTCAGAGAGAGTAGACCACCTGAGAGGTTTTGTAGCTATATGGCGATGGTTACCAACATCCTTGACTCTGAGCCTTCTAGCTATGAGGAGGCAGCTAGCCAACAAGTCTGGAGAGAGGCCATGCAGGAGGAGTATTCTTCTATCATGAAGAATGATGTTTGGGAGGTGGTGCCGAGGCCTGAGGGCAAATCCGTGGTTACTTCCAGATGGCTTTACAAGGTAAAGCATGCTGCAGATGGCAGCATTGAGAAATTCAAAGCGAGGTTTGTGGCTAGAGGGTTCTCCCAGGTAGAGGGAGTTGATTATGAGGAGACCTTCGCTCCCGTGGCTCGATATACTTCGATCCGCTCCATTATATCGATAGCAACAGAGATGGGTTGGAAGATCCACCAGATGGGTGTGAAGACCGCATTTCTCAATGGCTTCATACAGGAGGAGGTGTACATTGAGCAGCCACAGGGCTTTGAGGTGCATGGGAAGGAGTCCCATGTGTGCAGACTGAAGAAGGCCCTTTATGGCCTGAAGCAAGCTCCCAGAGCTTGGTACTCCAGGATAGATACATATTTGCAGGGGATGGGTTTCACAAAGAGTGAGGCAGATTCGAACCTTTACTTTATTATGATTGGCGAGGAGCCTCTCATTCTGGTGCTGTATGTGGATGACTTGATCATTACAGGTGCAGAGAGACTCATAGAGCACTGCAAGAGAGATCTTGCGGCGGAGTTTGAGATGAAGGACATCGACTTGATGCATTACTTTTTGGGTTTGGAGGTGTGGCAGGAGGAGGGGCATTTCTTCCTAGGGCAGGGGAAGTATATTGTGGACATCCTTAGCAGATTCCACATGGAGGATTGTAGACCCATGTCGACACCGATGATCACCAACTGGAAGAAGCTTCATGCTTCAGATTCCGAGTTGGTGGATCCCACATTGTACAGGCAGCTGATTGGTTCCTTGATGTATTTGGTCAACACTAGACCAAATATCTGTTTTGCAGTCAACACGATGAGTCAGTTTATGTGTGAGCCTAGGAAGGTTCACTGGGTGGCTGCAAAACATATTTTGCGGTACTTGCAGGGGACAGTGGATTATGGTCTGGACTACAGGCAGGGAGATGGAGTGAGATTGGTAGGATACATTGATTCTGATTGGGCAGGTTGTGCTTTTGATAGGAAGAGCACTTCAGGGTGCTGTTTTGGGTTGGGTTCAGCAGTAGTGTCATGGTTCAGCCGGAAGCAGCAGTCAGTAGCACTGAGTTCAGCGAAAGCAGAGTATATGGCAGCCAGTCTAGCTAGTTGTGAGGCTATTTGGCTTCGCAAGATGTTGTTTGGCTTATTTGGTCAGCCGTTGAGACCTTCAGTGATTTACTGTGATAATCAGAGTTGCATTAAACTCACGGAGAATCCAGTATTTCATGACAGGTCAAAGCATATCGGGATCAGATATCATTTCATCAGAGACTATGTTCAGAAGGGAGCTGTGAAGCTTGAGTATATTTCCACTGATGAGCAGGTTGCAGATATTCTTACCAAAGCCTTACCACGGGGCAAGCATGTCTACTTCAGAGACAAGATGGGTGTGGTGAGGAACACCTTCCTCGGTAAGAGGGAGTGTTGAAATTTGGTACCGGAGGACAGGTGGTTCCCTTAGGCTTTGATCTTTGACCTAGGGAAAAGTGTCCAAAAGAATTTAATTTTTCTCCTAAAGTGACTTTATAATTTTATAAAGTTAAATCTAATTTAAAAGTGACTTTAAGTGATAAAGTTACTAAGTCTAATTTTAAAGTAACTTTTATAAAGTAAATGAAAAATTAGAAATGAAAAGTGACTTTGGAAATAAATGACTAAGTGGGTCTTTATTAAAGTGGGGTGAATTAAAAAATAGAAAGTGAGATTTAAATGAGCATTTAATCTCAGCCATTGATCTAAATCTATTTCAACCATTGGATTTAGAGATCACCCAAAAGTCACTTGGATCACCCAAAAGTCACTTGGAATTATATTAAAGGAGGAAAAGGAGGAAAAGGTCATTCATTCTTTCATGAGCAGATTGGGAGAAGGAGAGCAAGAGAGCAAGAGAGATTTCTGAGCAGGGAGGAGAAGGAGACAGCAGCTTGGCACACATTCCAAGGCAGCAGTTGAGCAGATTTGTACAGTTGATTCAGCACATAGTGAAAGGCAGGTTTTTGCACAAAAATCGAGGAGCAGTTTGCTGATTTTTCTGCACACAAAACGGAGGCCGTACAACATTTATTACTGTCATGTTTGCTGTAATTTCCAGATTGCTGTGACTCTGTGAGGCATGGGAAAGGAGATAAGTTGTAAATTTGCTTGCTGATTTTTTGCTGAATAATTCTCACTGTAAAAAGGCAATTTTCAGAAATAAAGAAGAGCTCTCAAACTGGTTTTCCCCAAGAGTTGTAGGGGGTTTTTCCAGGGTCAAGTTGACAAAAAATATCAGTGTTTTAATGTGTTTTAATGGCTGTTTTTGATTGCTGATTTTTAATTCTGCAATTTCCAGCATTCTGAAAAATTTCCAGAGTTTGTGTTTTCAGCAATATTTTTTTTTTTTTCAGTCTGTTAAATGTATGGTTATGGGAATGGGCATTTAACTACATGGGAGAAATAAGGAGAAACTGAAAACCGGGGTGGGAAAACAGAAATTTCTACAATTTCCTCAGTAGGAATTCGATCTCCCTTTAAGGCTTGCGTTGCCACTGCGTGAGCTTGGCGTGGGCCAACGTCTGCCTCTCTCTTGACGTCGTTCTGCTCTCTCTCTGCCTCGTACTCTCCGACCTAGGAAAACTTCCTTCTTCTGGATACTCACTGCCCCTCACTGCAAAAGCTCACTTCGAATCTCTCTTTGGCAGCTACTCTACTTCAGAAATTCGATCTTCTGAACTCACTTAGTGTGTTCTCCAAGTGCCCATCAAGCTTCCTCTTATGAAATCCTCTCATTAATCAATCAACCATCCAGATTAGATCCTAATCAATGGCTAGGATCATATTGACTTGATCTCTGCCTTCTTCTAGAAGTTTCATCCACAGTTTATATTAATACCCTTTAATTATTTTAATTTCCTAAGTTTAGACTTAGGGTCCCATTAAAAATAATTAATTATTTTAATAAAACTGTCTCCGGGTGGAATTTCCCAAACGATTTCTGGGTATTGGAGAATGCATGTGTCTAAGCCTCCTTACAAATTTTGAGACTTAGAGCACATCCGATGCTACCAAAAATCAACACTCCCTCTTAGCGAGGAATGTGCTCTAACAATGCAATCTATTGAAACATCACTCTGACTTCATAACATTGTCCTCTGTGTTGCTGATGTCTGACATGCTGTCCACCAACTACTGTGCTGCTACTATAATTGTTCTGTTGCTGACATTGCCACTGTTAACACTACATCCATACTACAGCTCCCTCTTAAGTGCTACATCTGTGCTGTTGCTAGCACTGCCACTGCCAACTACCACTGCACTGCAAATTGTTGCTGCTACTCCATCAGCAACGGAAAAACATCCCAAATTACTGAACTAACTGTGTTTAGTATGATACCACGTGAATGCTGAAGCTTGACTACTGCTAGTCTCTGCGTTGACCCTCTAAATCTATTGCGCTGTTGCTGACCTCTGCTCTGTGCCATCTGCACTGCTGCCAACTTTGCTCTGCGTTGTTCAGTCTCTGACGCTCCTAGCCACTGCAACTGTCTCCCCGACACTCCTTGACACCATCCGACACTAGTCCATCTTGCTACTTATGATCTAGGATCCTATAGCAAGGAATTGATTCGAGATGTGGGCTCCTCAAGGACCCTGCCCATCTGTACCTCTTTCGAACTACAACTCTAAGTCAGCTCACCTCCCTCCTGGAGGTATCTCGGCTGTCATGGCGAACTCCTCCTCCTCGACCTTCGCGGGTGCAGCGTTCAGGTCGTGCTTCTCATCTTTGTCCTTCTTCCTGAGAGGACATTGAGTTGCGTAGTGACCCATCTCACCACACCTAAAGCACTTTATCTTAGAGACGTCCTTCTTCCGCCTCTGCTGCTCCTGCTGCCCCTTCGATGCAAGGGTTGCATTCTCCTCCTCCTCCTCCTCCTCCTCCTTGGGCTTCGACCCACTGCTGCTGCTTCCATCAAGTTTAACCTTGACTAAGTCTCTCCTCAGCTCCTCTTGTTTTAGAGCTGCCCACATCTCATCCCAATTTGGCAAAGCTGCTTTGCCCAGGATAATCTAGACAAAGACTTGCCACTCATTTGAGACAGAATTGAGGGCTAGTCTAACCAACTTTGAATCTTGAGGTGTATGCCCCACAACAGACAACTCATCGCAGGTCTCTTGAAGCTTTGTGAGGAATGGATCCACACGCTCCCCTTTTTGCATCTAAGCAAATCTGAGTTTCTGCTCAAGGTACATCTTCTGCTGCTCGGAAGATTCCCTGATATAACATAGACAAAGTGTCCTACATCTCCTTAGCAGTCCCTTTGCTAGCGATGTGACAGACCACATAATCTTTCACTTCGTTGAGGATCATTCTTTTCGCCTTCGCCTTCTCAACCTTGTATTTCTTCAACGGATCTGCATCTGCAAGGACAACCACCACGTTGTCGACGTATGTCTTGAGGGCATGTTCATCTATAAGGAATGACATTCTTGCCTTCCAGATGACGTAGTTGGATGCCCTGTCCAACCTATCCTGATCCCTCAAGCCACTGGTTGCCATTTCTGCCACAAATGTCGAAAATCTCCTCTCTCCTCTGCGTTTCTGTTGGGCTAGCTTACACACTTCTTGCTAGTAAAACCGCTGCCCCTTGCTGCTGCTCAGCTCTAGAGAACTTGAATTCCTTGGCTAGGTATTCTCTGAGGAAGAAATTCCCTTAGCTGTGCTTCTCCTGTCTTTTGACGATTTTTTGCCCAACAAACTGCCTGCAGAAAAATCTGTGTCCCACCAGCGTCTCCTCACGTTGAGGCTTCAACGTTGCTCCTTCTGCCCAAACAAAAACTCGATCCGGAAGCCCTTCTCTCCGTCGACTCACTTGGAAAGAGACTACCTCCAAATTTCAGCCTTCCAGCTAGAATTGTGGAAACCCTCTAGGGTTTCGAACTGCTGCTTCTTGCAGCTTTTTGATCTCCCTCTTCTGCTCAGCGCTGGGTTCTTTGGCACTGCTCTTCTTGTTCCACCTGCAACTTTGATACCATGTGAAAATTCCTAAACTGAAATCCCTACTGCAGCAACTAATGATATTTCTTCTACTTGTTAGATTTATATGAACAAGTTATTTGCAGTTTCCTACGACAAATATTGAAATACATACACTGTAGCCTTCACATAATTAATTTATATGCGGAAACAAGAGACTGAGCAAGAAAGAAAATACAACACAATAACACCGTTATTTTTGGACAAATGTCCCCAGAAAAACCAAATGTGGGAAAATCAGTGCAGTAGATCTAATGGTTTTATTACTATGCAATGGTAAATCTGAGTACAATTCTTGGATGCTCAACTAGTAATCCGATATAGAGAGAAACTGGAAAAAACGAATGGTGAAGGGTTCTCACCCTATCATTGGGAGAATCTGAGTCTGATCCCGCTGAACTGGAGCCTTTGTGCAAAATTACGTCACTCCCACGTAGTTCCCGCGTCACTGCTGCTGGGTATCATGTTGCTTCTTCTCCGGACCCTCGACTGGCTGGAAAATCCAAATCACTGCCTCCCGATCTCACACCCCGACTCTCGGCTACTGAAACTCGATTTCCTTAGCAAAAATTCGATCTCCCTCTAAGGCCTGCGCTGCCACTGCATCAGCTTTGCGTGGGCCAACATCTGCCTCTCTTTGGACGTCGTTATGCCCTCTCCCTGCCTCGTAGTCTTCGGCCCAGGAAAGCTTCCTTCTTTCAGATACTCACTGCCCCTCACTGCAGAAGCTCACTTCGAATCTCTCTCTGGCAGTTGCTCTGCTTTAGAAATTTGATCTTCTGAACTCATTTGGTGTGTTCTCCAAGTGCCCATCAAGCTTCCTCTTATAATCCTCTCGTTGATCAATCAACGACCCAAATTAGATCCTAATCAATGGCTAGGATCATATTGAATTGATCTCCACCTTCTTCTAGAAGTTTCACCCACAGTTTATATTAATAACCTTTAATTATTTTAATTTCCTAAGTTTAGACTTAGGGTCCCATTAAAAATGATTAATTATTTTAATCAAAACTTTCTCCGGGTGGAATTTCCCAAAACAATTCCTCGATATTGGAGAATGCATGTGTCTAAGCCTCCCTGCTGATTTTGAGACTTAGAGCACATTCGATGCTACCAGAAATGAACATAGGTAACACATTTTCTCCAATACCCAGAAAAGATTTCGTGAGAAAATGACTTGATTAGATTTAATAATGTAGTTAATTAGTTTTTCTAAGTATAACTTAGGGAAATAAGCTTAATCAATCAGTGTTAATTGGGGTAAATTGATTTTCCTCTAGAGACTTTCGAAAAAGTCATTAGAAAGGGGTGAAGATGATCTTAGCCATTGATTGTGATTAGATCATGGCTATTGATTCGTCAACGAGAGATGATAAGAGGAAATTGATGGGCATTTGGAGAACACATCGAGACACATAGTTGTAATATTAGCAAGGGCGTAGAGGTAGCGTAGGGACATCAACAACAGGGGTTTCAACATAGATTTCTGGAGAGATTCTTCACAACGATTTCTAGGGAAGATTGGAGATCGATTTTTTTGCAGTGAGGCCGATTTTCTAGTGGTGCAAGTTGCTCCAGCATGGGGTGTGAATTACCCTAATAGGCAGTGCGAATTGCTCAAAGAGGGAGAAATTCTGGAGTAAGGAGAATTTGTAGGGGAGATCGATTTGCACAAGAGGATCAATTTGCCAGTAGAAGTCGAGATTTTCCTAGCCAGTGCGAGTTGCTAAGGAGGGTTGCGTTTATTTGCTAGGCTGCACATGTGAGCCAGAATGAGCTTCATAGGGAGGCCAAATTTGTTCTAGTGGGACGAATTGCTTCCAGGAGGTCAAGGAGACTTGCAGAAGTGATGAGAATAATTTTCCGGAGGTTTGCCATCTTACGACAACCAGTTGTAATATTTTTGCTGAAGAATTTTAATAATAAAACCCTCATTTGTAGACTGGTTTTCCCTTCAGGGTTTTTCCAGGGACATTTGTCTAAAAATACTGGTGTTCATTATTTGTGTGTGTGCATAATTTTCTCAGTTCTTATGATTATTTATTTTCCGTGAAGTTGTAGTTGTGTTTTATTCAGTATTTGCCGCAAGTATTTTGCAGTTGAAAAATAATCTGAACATATAGGAGAATAATAACCAATAATTGCAATGGTATTTAAAATTTCACATGGTATATGGGCGAATCTGAGGGCAGAAGGAGGATCTGCGCAGGCACAAGAGGAGAAAAGCCAAGGGTTTTAACCCAGTTTGAATTCTTTAGTTATTTCTCCAGCTTATTTGAGTTTGCAGAATTTCCAGAGATGGCCGCAACAGAATTGAGAGATCAAGATAGGTTGGAATGGAGCCTCCAACTTTGGTGTTTGGAAGGCTAGTATGTTGTTCTTATTGGACGAATATAGTCTGAAGGAGTTTGTAGAGAATGTTGTTGCTGTACTGACAGATCCACAACAACTGGCCACCTACAAGAAGGAGAATGCCAAAGCAAAGAGAATGATTCTTGATGGAGTCAAGGATCATATTGTTCCACATATCGCAGAGAAAGGGACAACAAAGGAAATGTGGGATGTCATCATAAAAATGTACCATAATCCTACAAAAGAATAGGAAATTGATTCTCAAAGAGAGGCCGAGGACTATCAAAATGCAGAAGGGTGAAGAGCGATTTCACTCAAGAAGAGCTTAGGCTTAGCTTGGTTAGTGGGAGCAACAGTAGTGGCAAGACACCGAAGGTTGAGAGGGAGCAGGAAAATGTTGCCCTAGTAGGAAAGGGGAAAGTGAAGATGGGTTCTAGTAAGGAACCAAACTCAAAAGGAGAGAAGATTATGAAGGACCTAACAAAGGTAAAGCGCTGTGGCTGTCATGAGTATGGCCGTTATGTTAGTGATTGTCCTCTCAAAAAGAAGAAGCTTGTCCTCTAGTAGGATGGATCGGGAGTTCACACTGATCGCTTGCTCGACTAGCTCAACTTCACAGGGTGTTTGGTACATAGACAATGGAGTGTCATTTCATATGACAGGAGTTAGAGAGTACTTCTCTAGTTACAAGGAGGAGGACATCAGGTTCTAGATTCAGAATGGGATTTGGGAACAAGTCTAGGTGCAACCCAGTTGCAAGAGGGACTGTTTTATTTCAGAGGGAGAACAACAAGCAAATACCTATCCATGAAATGTTGCATGTGCCAGGCTTGGGGATGAATTTGATCTTCGTATCAGTCCTTCAGGACAAAGGTTATGATGTCATCTTTAGAGGGGCTAGAGTGCTGTTACAACACAAGGATTGGAGGTCACCTATAGCAATTGGGGTGAGGAGCAGTCGATTGTACAGGTCGTAGATGGACACGCTCAAGGCACTAGTTAATAGCAGTAGTTCGAGAGACCAGGGGGATCTATGGCATAGGAGGATGGGCCATCTCCATCATGAAGCACTTAGATTGTTTCATGAGACGATGACAGGGGTTTTGGGGGTGAGCACAAAGCACGATGTTGTTTGCAGAGGATGTGTTGGGGAAGTTTGCGGAAGCAACTTTTCCAAGGAATGACAATAGATCGCAGTGGATTCTAGACCTTGTGCATTCAAACGTATGTGGGTCGATGTTGAAGAAGTCCCTTAGAGGATATTAGTATTTTGGTACTTTTATTGATGATTTCTCTAGGAAGACCTGGATCTATTTCTTGAAGACCAAGGATGAGGTCTTCAGTTGCTTTCAGGAGTTTAAAGCTCTAGTTGAGAATGTGACAGGTAGGAAGATCTAGACTCTTCGGTCAGACAATGGAGGTGAGTACACTAGCAAGGAGTTCCAGGATTTCTGTACTAGGGTAGGAATTAGGAGAGAATGGATGGTTCCTTACAACCCACAACAAAATGGGGTTGCTGAGAGGAAGAATTAGTTTATTTCGGAGGCAGCGAGAGTAACGCTGTGTGACCAAGATCTCCCATGCTATCTATGGACAAAGACATACAGTGCAGTGGTTTATATTCAGAACAGGGTCCCACATAGAGTGCTTGGCAAGATGGCTCCTGAGGAGGCATTCACCAGGAAGAAGCCAAATGGTAGTCACTTCAAGATATTTCGCTGCCTAGTGTACTATCACAATCTAGGGGAAACACGTTTAAAATTAGATCACACTGCAGAGCGAGGTTACTTCGTTGGCTAGAACGAAAACTCGAAGGCATACAAGATCTTCATCCCAGGGGCTAGGAGGATTATTGTTAGGCGGGATGTCAAGTTCATGGAAGACAAGGCATATAAAAGGTCCAGAGAATTGCCAACAATTGAAGAACAAAGTGAGTAGAAGCTCCCAAAGTAGAGTAGCAAAATCAGGGCAACAATAGAGCACAAGTACGGTGACCAGTACAAGCACGAGTTCAAGTGCGAGTGCTCTCGAGGCTTCACAGAGCATGGAGCAACAGATGCAACAGATTCAGGAGATGCATCAGGAGGACACGGAGGTGGATATTCCTAACTCAAATGTTTGCAGAAGGAACTACGAGGTTCAAGCTACACTCAGGGTTGCTAAGGAGTTTGTGGGGACTACTCCTACGACAGGCAGGAGAAAGTGGTACACTGGCTACATGGCATTCGTTAGTCATTTGGTAGATAATGAGCCTTCCAACTATCAAGAGGCTGCACAAGAGCAGATGTGGCGAGATGCAATGGTTGAGGAGTATTCTTCAATCATGTAGAATGATGTTTGGGAGGTTGTACTGAGACCGATAGACAGGGTGGTGTTTGGATCATGCCGGATCTACAAGATCAAGCACGGTGCAGATGGCAGTATCGAGAAATTCAAAGCTAGGTTTGTGGCGAAGGGGATCTCTCAGAAGGAGGGAATAAATTATGAGGAGACTTTTGCTCCTGTGGCTAGGTACACTTCTATATGAGCTGTGATCACATTCACAACACAGATGGGATGGCAGATCCATCAGATGGATGCCAAGACGACGTTCCTGAATGGTGAACTAGAGGAGGAGGTGTATATAGAACTACCAGAGAGCTGTGTGGCACATAACAAAGAGACCTATGTGTGCAGATTGAAGAGGGCCCTGTGTTGAAGTATGTAAGTAGGTTCGATCTTCATAAATATGAAATGTACTCTCAATTATTGTATATTGTAAAAGGAAAGAAAAATTATTATTATTATTTTTGTAGCATGGGTTTCATGCTTAAGGTCAATTTATAGGTCAAGCACCCATTGAGTGCTTCTAGGGTTTGTCATACAATAAATAAGCCAACTTATTGATTATCATATATGAAAGACCCCATTGGGCATCTTGTATCATGTCAAGAAAATTATTGTAAGTTAAGAAATGTCAAAAGACACCCTCCAAGACAAGTTGGCCTACAAACAATGACAAGTCGGCCTTAAAAGGGCTATTTGACCTCAACAAGAAGCCTATATATACAAGGTGTTCGACCTCATTGAAATGGTACCTAAGAAGTTTGTATGAGCATAAGAAAGGCAAGAAATACCTAGCAAAGAGAAGGAGAATAGAAGGAAGAAGAAAGTAAAGTATTTTAGGACTGTTTTTGGGCCATCATCCTCCACACGTGCGAAGAAGAATTAGGGAATCTTTGACTGCAGTAAGACTGAATTGCGGAGCTGTCAAGAAGTTGAGTTTTTGGTACTAAGAAGACCTACTTTGGAAGACGAGTTATCTAGAAAGAAGGAGCACATCAAGCAAAAGAGAGAGGTCATTTCAACCATAAATCTACCCACACGTGCGAAAATCAGAAAGTATTGGCAAGTCGGAAAAGTGCAGTTCTGAAGCAGTAACCTGTTAGCCCTGAGGTGCAGTGTTGACTTTTTGAAGGTTAAAGGAAAGGCTCGGCCTGCTTCGCTGTTCTTAAAGGGGTCCCACATGGGCCATTATTCCCCTCCTTCTCTTACCCCGCTCACACTCTACCCGCCCCGTTTCCTGACTAAACCTTCTAATCCCGACGAAACTCCCCTTTGGCCTTAGCCCCAAGCGCAAAAGCCAAAATACCCATAAAACCTTACCCATTCACCATACGCGCCTTCAGCATAGCTCCCGAGGGCGTCTCGTCATTTCACCGTGTCTACGTTGTTGATCTTTTCCCGCCGATCCAACAGCCCACATTCCTTCCGATAAAGGCAACCTGCCTGATCATTCCCAGCCGTCAGATCGCCTCCGCCAGATCTAACGGTCAACACCCATATCGTGCGGACAACAAGTGCGACAAGTACCCGCGCGATGAGGGCGGTTTTCCTCTCTCCTTTGTCGCTACGTGTCATCCATTGAATGGCATCGCGCGAGTTCTGACACTTACCGCTTACCGCCTGATGCCCGTCCAAATCAAACCACCCCGCGCGTTATCGCCTGCACATCTCCGTCGCCCTATAACCGTCCAATATGTTCACCTAAAGATCTAACAGCCCGGACATGTCCCGCTCCCACCACGACCATTAGCTTCTGCAAAGCGATCTCCGCCACACATCTCCATTGATCCGATGGCCACCATTCACGATCACTCCCACTGTTCATCTGCCCATGCACTCCACACCCCACGTCCTGTCTGTTACCCAAAGGAGAAGATGGCCGACTCTGTCAGTTTGGTGACAGTCTGACCATGAAATTGAATTAAAGGAAGAGCATGGCCGAAGGATGAAAGGACACAACACTTAAACAGTCATGGAACTCCACTGCCATGATCAATCCAACCACCTGAAGGGCAGCATAGTACTAGAACTGACCAGGTTTTCATAGTGGAGAAAGAAACTACTTTCAAAGACGTTATCAGACAGTTAATGGTAGTTGGTGGTCAATCAAGACCCCTCCATCCCTAAACGGCTAAGAGCCATTGTAAAGATAGATTATAAATAGCCAGAAGAAAGAGGTAATCAGGGTTGGCAATTGTGTTTTGGTTCAACTTCTGGAGACTGTAGATATTATGTAACTTGCAGCGTCTCATCTTCATTTTCAGCAATGCAAGCTTCTTTTGCTGTTAATTGTTCAATGCCCATTTCTCCTTTGTTCTAAACTTGTATCTGGAATGTTTTATTCATGATATCTTCTATGCATAATGCTAGATAACTGTCATCTTATCTCTGTATTAGTAAATTGAATGTATCATTGAGTAGGTCACTCAGGTTTCTTCTGTATTTGATGCAAGATAACTGTCATCTTATCTCTTCATTGATAGAGTAGATTTGTAAGTTTCTTTACTAGTTGCACCTGGCCATCATACATTCTGTATGCATCTGCTGGTGTGGTTAGTATTCTTCATTCATTCACTTAATTTGCAAACTGTTGAGCATTGGTGGTCTAAAGCCGTGTAGTCTGAGGGTGTTCATGCATGTCTGGAGTGAAAACAGAGTAGAAGTGGTTATCTGGCTTGAACCAAGTCATCACCCATCCCAATAAGTTCTTAGAACCATATTGAAAATTATATGTTACCATGCATCTCCGAGCTACAACCTAGGAGAGTTTCCTGGAGCCCTAACAATAACCAAATTTTGAAGGGCTGAAATTGCAGTCAAGGAAGTGCAATTGAAGCATTTTTGGAGTAGTTTGACTTGGGTTGACTTTGTGAGGGACAAGCTCATTAAAAGGAGAAGCTGACTTGGTCTTGGAGGGGTCTTTGACAAGGGTCATAGGTCTTGGAATTCGTCATTTGAAGATTTTGTAAGAAGAAAATACTTCTTGTGGGTTTTCCTCTCAAGAGGAGATGTTTTGGCCCTGGCTAGCAACCTACAATTTGTGTCCTTTCGTCTCATTGAGCTTCATTGTTTGGTAGCTGTTTGATGACAAAGAACACTATAGTAATCAAGATAGGGAGTCAACTACAAGTAAATCAAGTTAAGTGAAAGAACATCACAAGTAGTTATCAAAGAATTAGAAATCACCTAATTAAGCTGCCCCTAGATTTCTCAACATGGTTTCAAAGCTAAGGTGACAACAACAAGAAAACGCAGCTTGAAGATCACTCCATTGAAGAAGGATACATAAGGGCCGAACACAAGGAGGTCATCAAGGAGAACTAAGAAGCATCAAGGAGGACCATTCATCTCGTCACAAGGATCACATCATCTATAAGGAACACCACATTGAAGAAGAATAAGACCTCAAGGACCCTACCTCCACTCGAAAAAGGACTCTACATTTGAAGCAACTTGGGAAGCTTCCAAATTCTACATTATTATCCAAAGGAAGGAAGAAGAAGCATTGCCATCATCATCAAAGAAATCAAGGTGATCTCCCTCTCATTGAAGAAAGGATCACATCTCAAGCATACTTGAAGAAAGAAGGTCATCAAGGAAGCAATCATCATTAAGAAGGCATCTTCAATTGTCAACATCATCAAGAAGGCATCAAGTTGAAGATATCATCATCAAAGGAGCATCTTCACTTTACAAGTAAGTATTTTATATTTTATGTCTCAATCTACAATGACTTCTTTCTGCAAGGAGAACAACATACTTGTTGGGTCGTCAAATTACCCTTGCATGGAAGAAGAGAGTCGATTTGATCCTCATAGAAAATGAAGTTAGCGAATATGTCACAGGATCAATCACCAAGCCTCCTCAAGAGCAATCTCAAGCACTATCAAAGTACATGAAAGGAGAGATAAGGGCTCAAAGGATCCTCATTGAGTTAGTCAAGGATTCTCTCATTCCTTATATAGCAAAATTGAAAACAACAAAAGAAATCTATGAAAAGTGGTAGAATTGTTCTTTGTAAGCACTGCAGGAGAAATTATATCATTAAAAACCAAACTATATACGACAAAGGTATCAAAGGAAGAAGTGGTAGCCTCATACCTTATGAGGGTATCTCAAATAAGAGATCAACTACAAGAGCTAGGAGTAATAATGTCTGATCGAGAGACAACTACCATTGTGCTTAATGCACTACCTGATGTGTTGTCACTCACTGCTAAATATGCTTACAACTATGAAAAGAGTGCAAAAGAGCAGTGATGTTGAAGCCATTTCCCAAGCCACAAAAGCTATCATAGCTTAATAGGACCCTCTCCACTGCATAGTGCTCTGGAAGAGCTTTCCAACGATATATGAAGTACAAAAAGGGAATTCTGGAGCATAAGATATGGCCTGTTGAAGTTACCCATGGAAAGGCAGAAGACAAGGAGAAGAGACTTAAAGAAAATCGCAAATAGGAGGTCCGGGAGCTAATCTCATTGCATATCAGCAGTCTTGTATCCCGCATCTTGCATATCGGCCATCTAGTGATCTCGTAGTCCCGCGACCTCGTAGTCCCACGACTTCACAGTAAATCCCGCATATCGGCGATCGACGTGGCGACGGGGTTCTAACTTTAAAACCTTGCGGTATTGCCAATTTGCAATACAATGTTAAATCGCCGGGGAGGGGCCGATTCTATTTAACAAAGGATTTCATGAAAAAAACGAAGGCTAGGCGGACCCTTTCTCTCTCCTCCACGTGGTAGTACGGAAGGTGATGTGGCCATATGGGGGACACATGTCACTCAGTTTCGGCGTTTTCAGGGGTCCTATAGGAGCATTTCTGGGTGACACGTGTCACCACTTACAAGGTGACATGTGGCAATGACGATGTCACCCTGTAGAATGGCGATTAGCGATCACACAGGTAGGGCCCTCCTGCACCTCGGTCTATCCCGGCCTGCGATTGCGATATGCGGGAAATCCCCCCCGGACGCTGTATATTATGTGATCTGGCTTATAAAGCTCCCGCGTTCGAATAGTCGGCCAACGTTGAGAAAGAAGGCAAAAGGTCCCCCTCTCTATGGTTGCGATTGCGATATCTTTGGTGATCCCGATCCCGTAGATCGATGATCGCAAGGGTAAAGGGAAGTGCCAGAGGCAAAACACTATAACCCGCTGGGATGCGGGATTTTGCGCTACAAAGGAAACATGGCCCTAGACACAGGCTTGAAGGCCTTAGCGCTCGAGGATTCAACACTTGGTTGCAGCCCCTGGTCATATGAAGGAAACCGTAGAAAGGGGGCTATAACAAAAGGGGCCTAAGGGGAAATCAAAACATCCCTGTTTCGTGATATGTCAGTGATAAAGGCCCGCCCCGAAAGACTTGTTGCTACATCGTAAACGCATCCTAAGGCAGACCAGGAGCATGATACAAAGCTTTGAAAGATGGATGGGTCGAAAACTCCAACATTGAATAAGAGTATGGTACAGTGGTGTACCAGTATGGGGGGCTCGAGAGCTCTTAATGATTTAGCATGGGCCTCCACTCGACTTCAGAGAAAGAACTAATCAGGTAGTTAAGGCAGAATGGACGGAAATCTGTTGAACAACAGAATGGACACTTCCTCCATCATCCTCCAGTTTTCTTTTTAGTTATGCAATTTCCATTTATTTCCAAGAAGGGATCGAATCCCAATTGTAATCGTTTTGGGCAATAGCACCTTACATAGGCTGAGACAGCTAGTCTAGCAGGACAACTGGTGCTCTGGCTAAGATATTTTGTAAATTGTAATTCTGGCTCCCCCTCTTCTTATAAAAAGGGGGAAGCAACACTTTAACATGGGTTGGTTGGTTGGTTCCAAAATTTCTCATCTGCAAGGTCTGAATTCTGAGAGGCCATTTTGGTTCAATTTGTTTTTTATGGGGGCTTCACTGGTATCGTGCTGAATGTATGGACTGATTATTTGGACCCTTTAAGATAAATGACATTTCCCTGTTGATTCCAAGCATGATTAATGTGCAGCATGTTCCCCTCGATAATCTCATTTCATTTATGTTTTTCCTCATTTGAAATAGTATAATGAATGCAGTTGGTTCCTCTCTAATCTATGGATTTATCTTAGCTGCTCAATAGAAGACAGTACCTATGTTATCACAGACCTACATGTGTTATTCACTAGCATTGCAGTACCTGTAAAATTACAGATTTACTTGTGTATTTGATTAACCTGTAGGACCTGGGTTAGCTCGGATCTACGTTAGCTTTTGGCAGAGAATGATACCCATGTCATGTTTGGTCTGAAACCTTCTTTTGCACCCCGCTGTTTCTATCACTCCACCTCCTCCCTCTTCCATATTTCTATTGGAAAATCTTTGCTTAGGATTCTGTGTTGTTTACAACCCTATACATCGAATTCCATATTTCTGCTGGAACATTGTTGCTTAGGATTCTGTTTGTTACAACCCTATGCATCTATTTCCCTCCTTCCTTTCCTCCTCTCCACCATTTCTACAACTTCATTTTTAAGCTGTCTCATTGTTGTGTGTTGGCCACCAGAAGAAGAGGCCATTTCTCTTTGAGATTGCCCCAATATACCCCCAGCATTTAGATCCATGTGTTGGCTTGAAACTATCTCAGTGAAAGCTTATTGAACCAAGCCCATCCTATTACCTTTTGACGTGACAATTGGAGTGCGGAAAACCCCTCACAGATTATCTCTTAAGCACTGATCTGAAAATGGGGCACTTAGGCTCCTTGTCTAACTTACAAGGACCTCTCCCACTTCCAAAGCTTAAATGTTCCCAAGTCTTATTGATTAACCAATGCGGAATTGATAATATGCTTGAAAATAAAGGTGTATGCTTGTGTTTGGTTTTAAACTGTTTATGTGCTGTGAATTGATTTGCTTAAACTGATATAAGGCATATAACAGTGAAACAATGCAGCCAACAACAAACACACATAAGACAACAATTTAATATGGAGTTCACCCAAAACTCCTGGGCTACATCTCCTTGAGCTCTAGTCAACTCAACTAGGCTCTCTGGGATTATGGTCTAAGTTCTTTTTACAAGCTTTTGGCTCAACTCCACTGTTTTACACAGAAACAATGGGTTTAGACACCTTTTTATCCCTGGGTCTGAAGCTCTCGGCTTTCTGGCTCTAGCTCTTGCTCTGGCTTTGACTCTGGCTCTGACTTTGGCTCTGGCTCTGGGCTCTGGCTCTAGCTCGTGGCTCTTGGCTCTGGCTCTGGCTCTTCAGCTCTGGCTTCTTTGGCTCTGGCTTTGGCTTTGGCTTTGGCTCTGGCTCTTCGGCTTTGGCTTCTTTGGCTATGACTTTGGCTTTCTGCAACCTTCAGCTCTCTAGCTTTTCACTTGATCTCCAAGTGACCCCAAAAGGCTCCCTCGGCTGCTCTGTGCAGTAGCTTTTCGCTCTCCCTGCTCTCTCGGCTCTGCAACTGCTTTCAGCATTCAGCTTGCTGCTCAATTGAGCTCTTTGGGCTAATCTGAGGCATTTTCCCAGCTTTTCGACTTCCCCAGCCATTTCCCTGCGTTCAATCATTCCCTTGCGGCTCTGTGGCTTCTCTGCACTATTTGTTCGACTGGCCATCTGGCTCTGCGGCTCTGTGGCTTTCAAACGCCTCATCGTCTGCCAAAACGCCTACTTGTAGCGTGGAATGATGATTAGGAGCTGTTACAGAAGGAATCGGGGCCGTTTCATAGGCAAAAACCCAAAAATGGTCGTTCTCTATTTACACAGAGAAATACACAAATACACAGGAAAATCCGCCCAAACCACTGTTTATCGAACTTCAAATATTATGAATTTCGCCCTATATTCCCTTTGGGTCCGTCTTTGGGCGTGATCGCAAATGATTGTTGATCAACGATTATTATTGATTTCGGGTGGCTAATGCGCACAGGGATTACTTGCCTGAAAAGGGTGGTTTTCTCTCTTCGGCGCCTAGCCATGTGGCAACCAATGTATGGGCTTGGGCAGAGCCTGGCCAAAACCACTTACTGCCTACGACTTGCCCGAAATTCCGCTCGTTTCATGGTTTCCCTTTGTATTTGAAAAATATATTAAAACACTGAAAACATCACAAAATGGCTTTATGGCGGACTTGAAATGTTATGCAACTGCATTTACAAACCCTTTCGGGTTCGGTTTCATCGCTTATCGCATCGCATATGTGTTTTGGGTAAAATCCCAAATACACGGGAAATACGTGAAAATCCGAATTCCTGGACCTGAAATTTTATACAATCGGGCTTTGAAAACTTATCGGGTCCGGCCTTTTTATCGGCATCAGGGGTCGTTGATCGCCGATCATGGATTTCGGCGATCGCAATGTCGCTCGGCCCGGGGTTTTATGCATTGCTGATGCCGATTTGCCGATCCGATCATCGGTGATCGACGTATCGCATGATCGCAATTGCCAGATCTAGGGTCCCGATATCGCATATGTGTTTGCCTCCGATCTGATACATCGGATTGGTGGATCAGAGTTTCTCCCGCCTCCGCTTAAGTTCGGCCCTTTGCCTTTTTCCAATGTGATTTCCCTTTATAAGGGTTTTTGCCAATTTTAGGGGATTTTGCCTCTTTTTCCAAAGAAATAGAGCATCTTCTTTCTGCGATAACTTTTGCATCCTAAGTCCATTTTGGCCTATTCAAGTTGCAGTAGATTCAGAAGGAAAAGATCTCTGCAATGGGGCTATGTTCAGGAACTTCCTTGGACTTTCATTTTCCTCTGTGAGGAACACTTGGACTTAGGAGTCTATCCAAAATCCATTTTGGATCACGCCTTCCCACTAAAAGAACTTTTGGTCTCCAAAAGACTGATATACTGATCTGAACAATACCTAAGAGTAACAACACCCTCTTCTTTCAGCTTCCACACACTTGCCTTGCATAGTGCCTTTGAACCAAAGTCTCTGACCACTTCCCTTCCTGGATGGGCTAGAAGAACTGTCTTCCTCCTTGCCTTCTCGCAGAACTTTTGCTGAAATGGTCATAGAAGGTGGTTTGAACATCTTTGCCTTGATCATTGATCCAAGGTGGCTCAAACAAATGTGAAGTTCATCTGCTCCACAGGACTTTCATTTGTATCTGTTTGAAAAGCTGTCAACAACAACAAAAATACAGACAACAACTGGATGGCCTAAACTCATGCTTCAACAAAAGAAACAGATTTCACCTCTGGTGAACACCTCCATGTCTTACATCTGCATACAAATGATGGACTAGATAACAAGCTTACAAAACATGCCTTTAAAACAAATGACCCTTCAAGTCAAGCATGTAGAAAAAGATCATTAAGACTCTTTTCAAAAAATGAAACACTTCATCATTATCTCCATCTTGGAGACCAAATTAACTTCTCTCAAGTCAAACATGCAATCACATGCATGTCAAAGCAATCAACCCTGCAAGTTAATTACACATACATGTTCAAAAACAAGGAATTCATGAACATCCCTGTGTTCATGCATCTCATGCTCATGCATGCATTTCATACTTCAACTTTCAGTTAAGCACACTGTAATTTCGAAGCTGAAATGAACTATAATGTAGATGCATCAATAGACATGCAATCTTAATCGGATAAGAACTCTAACTGTTCCTTACCAATCCTTTTCAAAGGTACTACCTTTGTCTGCACATCATCATCATAATGTGAATCATCCTGAGACACATCATTCATGGAATCTTCCTTTCCATTTCTGCCATCTTCTCTTTCCACTTTCTTCAACTTTGGTGGAAGCATTGTTGGATTCAAAGTCCAACATTTTGCGGCAAGATGTCCTTGCTTATAGTAGTAAGTGCACTGCATGTGCATCCTCTTGACAACATAATTTGCCTGTCCAATGGACCCATGGCTTCTTGCTTATTTTCCTTCTTCTACTTCCTATATGTGGCCATTCTCTTCCAACATCTAGAAACATTATGGTTATCCAAACCACAAAAGGAACAAACAATTATTTCCCCATCTCTATGTGGAAACTTATCATGCTTTGCAAAATCAAAAGAAATAGGTTTAGAACCAGATTTATACCTTTCTCTTTCACCGTTATTGCCTTCATGAGGAGGTGAAGCAAATGAAGAAGTGGCTCCCTTTGGAACACCATCAATCTCTTCAAGGCTGTTGGAGTCTCCCAAACTCTTTGGTTCAAGTGTGTGCTTCTGAACACCTGCATCTTGCAAATGATGTTTCAAGCTATTGCATTCCTCCTGAATACAATCTTCACACTCTGCAATGCAACTCCTTCTTGGAGCTTGTTTCAATGGCCTTCATGGCAGCTTTGGAACTTTCTCCATAAGCTTGTCCATAGCCAAGACCCAAATACTTAGGCCTCTCCTCAATCATTATTGGCTCAACAATACCTTGTGCATGTCTACCCAAGCCTTTTCCTTCATAGCCCATCTTGGACATTAGCTTGGAACCTATGCCTTTGGTATGCTTTTCAAAAGAACCAATATAAGCATTCTTAGAGGAATCTGGAGACAAACTGGAATGGTTTACCTCTTCTTCAAGCTGATACTTGACTAAGGCTTCTTGGGCAACAAAGAGCTGTGTCTCCAACTCATGCATCCTTCTCAGGTTCGTGTTTGCAATATGAAGTTGCCTCTCCATTTCCTGCAATTTATCAGAAAGCAATTGCTTCTCTTACTTCATGGAATTCAACTGCTCTCTAAGTATGCTTCTCTTCCTTCCATCCTCATACATTTCTCTCACCTTGTCCATCATGATGAACAAGTCTTGCTTCAAGTCTCCATCATAGAATCTTGTGATGAAGGAGGAATATGAGGATTCACTTGTAGAAGTTGTCATTATACCAATGAACAAAAGATCTTCAAACAAGATAAATAAAGAGCTTATTCAACAACCTTTTGCAACAAACCTCTTGTGCTCCAAGACTTGCTTTGAGGTCCTTTGGGATAGAAGAATGCCTTCACCCCTTCTTCCTTCTTGCCCTTCCTGGACTGAGCTATCAATAGCTTTCCCTTCACCCCTAAACTTAAACAATAGTCAGTCTGCAACAAGCATACAATTAGCCTCTGACTGTTTAAACACCTTTCAGACAAGCAATCTTTGCTCTGTGAATCAAGCAATCTGATATAACCTTCTTGAAGGTGTGGTTAATCAATCTCAAGCTCCTATATCGCCTGATATGAAAATGGGGCACTTAGGCTCCTTGTCTAACTTACAAGGACCTCGCCCACTTCCAAAGCTTAAATGTTCCCAAGTCTTATTGATTGTCCAATGCAGAATTGATAATATGCTGGAAAATAAAGGTGTATGCTTGTGTTTGGTTTTAAACTGTTTATGTGCTGTGAATTGATTTTCTTAAAATGATATAAGGCATATAACAGTGAAACAATGCAGCCAACAACAAACACGCATAAGACAACAATTTAATATGGAGTTCACTTAAAACTCCTGGGCTACATCTCCTTGAGCTCTAGTCAACTCAACTAGGCTCGCTGGGATTATGGTCTAAGTTCTTTTTACAAGCTCTTGGCTCAACTCCACTGTTTTGCACAGAAACAATGGGTTTAGACACCATTTTATCCCTGGCTTTGAAGCTCTCGACTTTCTGGCTCTAGCTCTTGCTCTGGCTCTTACTCTGGCTCTCGGCTCTGGCTCTTGTCTCTGGCTTTGGCTCTTGGCTCTGGCTCTTCGGCTTTGGCTTTTTTGGCTCTGGCTTTGGCTCTTTGGCTTTGGCTTCTTTGGCTCTGGCTTTGGCTTTCTACAACCTTCAGCTCTCTAGCTTTTCACTTGATCTCCAAGTGACCCCAAAGGCTCCCTCGGCTGCTCTGCGTAGTAGCTTTTCGCTCTCTCTGCTCTCTCGGCTCTGCAACTGCTTTCAGCATTCAGCTTGCTACTCAATTGAGCTCTCTGGGCTCCTTTGAGGCATTTTCTCGGCTTTTCGGCTTCCCCAGTCGTTTCCCTGCGTTCAATCATTCCCCTGTGGCTTTGTGGCTTCTCTGCGTTGTCTGTTCGACTGGCCATCTGGCTCTGTGGCTTTCAAATGCCTCATCGTCTGCCAAAACGCCTGCTTGTAGCTTGGAATGATGATTAGGAGCTGTTACAGAAGGAATCGGGGCCGTTTCATAGGCAAAAGCCCAAAAATGGTCATTCTCTATTTACGCAGAGAAATAAACAAATACACAGGAAAATCCGCCCAAACCACTGTTTATCGAACTTCCGCCCTATATTCCCTTCGGGGCTATCTTTGGGCGTGATCGCAAGTGATTGCTGATCAACGATTATTATTGATTTCGGGTGCCTAACGCGCACGGAGATTCCTTGCTCGAAAAGGGTGGTTTTCTCTCTCCGGTACCTAGCCATGTGGTAGCTAGTGTATGGGTTTGGGCGGAGCCCGGCCAAAACCACTTACTGCCTACAACCCACCCGAAATCCCGCTCGTTTTGTGGTTTCCCTTTGTATTTGAAAAATATATTAAAACACTGAAAACATCGCAAAATGGCTTTATGGCGGACTTGAAATGTTATGCAACTGCCTTTTCAAACCCTTTCGGGTCTGTTTTCATCGCTTATCGCGTCGCATATGTGTTTTGGGTAAATCCCAAATACACGGGAAATATGTGGAAATCCGAATTCTCGGACCTGAAATTTTATACAATCGGGCTTTGAAAACTTATTGGGTCCGACCTTTTTATCGACATCGGGGGTCGTCGATTGTCGATCGCCGATTTCGGCGATCGCAATGTCGCTCGGCCCGAGGTTCTATGCATCGCCGATGCCGATCATCGACGATCGGTGTATCGCATGATCGCAATCGCCAGATCCAGGGTCCCGATATCTCATGTGTCTGCCTCCGATCCGATTCATCTGATCGGTGGATCAGAGTTTCTCTTGCCTCCACTTAAGTTCGATCCTTTGCCTTTTTCCGATTCGATTTCCCTTTATAAGGGTTTTTGCCAATTTTAGGGGATTTTGCCTCTTTTTCCAAAGAAATAGAGCATCTTCTTTCTGCGATAACTTCTGCATCCTAAGTCCATTTTGCATTCAAGTTGCAGTAGATTCAGAAGGAAAAGATCTCTGCAATGGGTTTATGTCCAAGAACTTCCTTGGACTTTCATTTTCCTCTGTGAGGAACACTTAGACTTAGGAGTCTATCCAAAATCCATTTTGGATCAAGCACTCCTCTCTTTAAGATGTCTCATGCACTGGTCTACAATCAGCCCAGAGGCTGTCTCTAGGAGGCTTTCTATCTCCCCTGCAGCACTTGTGCTGCTGGTGCGATTTTAGGCGACAACATGATGAATGGGGCAACTTTATATCGGGCATCTATGGGAAGAAGGAAACTACATCATTCAATGATCTATGGTCATTATGCAAGATTGAAACAAGATTAATGGCGAAGAATGACGTTGGAGCAACTGAGCAAACACAAGCATATGCTGCTATGGCAAGGAGGAAAGGAAAATTTGGGATGTTTGAGTCTCGAAAGAAGTTTCAAAAGAAAATTGATATGCTTAAAATTCAATGCTATGAATGTAATGAATATGGGCATTTCAAAAGGATTGTCCTAAACTCAAGAAGGACAACACAAAGAGAAAAGAAAGAAATGAAACCCATGTTAGCAAAGAAGTAGCAGAACTTGAAAAGAAGAGAAAGAAGGAGGAAGTGCAAGACCTCTACTATGACTAAGGAAACGTCATATACTTAGTTCTTTTTAGTTTGTAGAAGATAGCTGTTATGAGAGAAAACATCACAACTATGATAGGATGCATTATAGCAAAGATTGAGATAACATATTCACTGGAAGCATAAAAAGACAACTGAAGTGAGCAGTTTATATGGTTGGAGGAAGTCATCTAGCAAAACAGGAAGATAAATTTTTTCTCACTTCATCATCATCAGAAAGAAGCATTTGCAAAATTTGTTGATTTTTGTAGCTTGGGAGGTACTTCAAGCCTTGAGGATCAAGGGTTTGGAGGAAGGAGCTCCGTAAATGGCCTTGTGGGCTTGAAACCCAATCTTGGGGTTTTGCACCCATCGATGTTGGGGACAAAATGATGGAGAGATTTCGACGTGTGATGGATGAGGATGATAGTACTTGTCGATACGAATCCGACGCATTAGAAATCATTTGATTCCGAGTTGTGGTTGAAGAGAAATGAATTTTTGAAGTTAATATGGGTAAATTTGTCTAGTTGGGTAGGTTGTCTTGAGGTTAAAGTAGTGCCCAAAGAAAAATTTGTTGGGGCCACTTGATGCCTATAAATATAGGTCAAGTGTGAGGCATTTAGACACATCCAAGAAGCGTCTTTCATAGTCTACACATATTAAGAAAGACAATGAGAGTGCAGGAACATGCGAGTGCAGGAACGCGACTACAGGAAAGCGTGAGTGCAGGAATGAACGAGTGCAGGTAGTGCGAGTGAGGGCTTAGTATGTAGCAGATTGCACCAGAGTGACGCAGAAGCTGAGCAAGGCTCAATATGTATTATATTGATATGTTAAGGTTGAATTGATGCTAGTGGATGGTGTCCTAAGAGAGGACAATTTGGAAATCTGTTAGCAGCCAAGATGAAGGGTTTCCTAAGTGGTTGGACGCCCTAACCAGGAGCAGATGCTGCAAGAAGGATTGGTAACTCGTGGTCTGTTGGAGGGCAGCATGGGATCGAGAGTTGTTTCTTGGTATAGTAGGAAGTAGAAGTTCGTGTCACTGAGTTCAGTCAAGGCAAAGTACATAGTAATGAACATGGCTACATACGAGGCCATTTGGCTTCAAAAGCCGTTGGTAGTCTTGTTTGGCAAGAGGATAGAGATTATAGTAATACAATGCGACAATTAGAGTTGCATCAAGTTGTCATAAAATCTGGTTTTTCACGACAGGTCCAAGCATATAGACATCAGGTACCACTTCATCAGGGATTGTGTGCAGTGCAGGATTGTCTAGCTACAATATATACCTACAGATGAGTAGGTAGCATATATTCTAACTAAGGCTTTGGGGAAGGCAAGGTTCATCTTTTTCAGAGACAAGTTGGGTGTTATGCAGAACACGTTCCTCGCTAAGAGGGAATGTTAGTTTATGTAGTTTGGATAGGTGTTCTAGTTGCAAATTGTGTCCATGAGGCCAGGGAACACATTTTCTCCAATACCTAGAAAAGATATCGTGAGAAAAGGCCATGATTAGATTTAATTAAGTAGTTAATTAATTTTCTAAGTTTAGCGTAGGGAAATAAGCTTAATTAATCAATATTAATTGGGGTAAATCGATTTTCCTCTAGAGACTTCCGGAAAAGTCATGAGAAGGGGTCAAGATGATCTTAGCCATCGATTGTGATTATATCATGGCCGTTGATTCATCAACGAGAGATTATAAGAGGAAATCGATGGGCATTTGGAGAGCACATCGAGACACAGAGTTGTAATAATAGCAAGCGTGTAGAGGCAACGTAGGGACATCAACAATAGGGGTTTTAGTAGAGCTTGCGAGGGAGATTCTTCACAGTGATTTCCAGGGAAGATTGTAGATCGATTTTTTTGCAGTGAGAGGCTGATTTTCCAGTGGTGTTAGTTGCTCCAATAGGGGTTGCGAATTACCCTAGCAGGCAGTGCAAATTGCTTAGAGGGGGAGAAATTTCAAAGCAAGGAGAATTTGTAGGAGAGATCGATTTGCACAAGAGGATCTATGTGCCAGTGGAAGTTGAGATTTTCTAGTGGAGGCTGAGTTGATTTTCCCAGCCAGTACGAGTTGCCAGGAGGGCCAAGTTTATCTGCTAGGCTCCATATGTGAGCCAAAACGAGCTTCAGAGGGAGGCTAAATTTGTTTTGGTGGGCCGAATTGCCTCCAGAAGGTCAAGGAGACTTGAAGAAGTGATAAGAATAATTTCTGGAGGCTTGCCATCTTACAACAACTAGTTGTAATATTTTTTCCGAATAATTTTAATAATAAAACCCTCATCTACAGACTGGTTTTCCCATCGGGGTTTTTCTAGGGACATTTGTCCGAAAATACTGGTGTTCATTATTTGTGTGTGCGCATAATTTTCTTAGTTCCCGTGATTATTTATTTTTAGTGAAGTTGCAATTGTGTTTTATTTAGTGTTTGCTGCAATTATTTTGCAGTTGGCAAAATATCTGAACAGAACAATAACCAGTAATTGCAACAATACTAAAAATTTCACAATGAAGGGGCTAGGTAATGCAGATCTGAGGCAGGGGGATGGATTACAAAGAGTAAAAATTGGAACAAGGTTTGGTGTGGAACATCGTGAGAGGGGTGACTGAAGGGAAATGGATGCAGTTAAGGAGTGTTGGGCGAGGGGGGAGGTTAGAAACACTCTGGGATGGCAAGGATTCCAGACAAAATTGAGATTCTCAAGAAAGGATATAGAGAACCACAATGCTGACAATCCAAAGATGGAACCACAGACATAATATAACACTGAAACCACCAAAATGGAAAGCCAGGAGTCTTACCCGCCACATGGTAGAACTTATAGCCAAGTTGAGCGCAATTAATGGGTTGACTCTGTTCGAATTCTCCAACTATGAAGGAGACCACTCTCATAAGCCTTGGCATGGTCTTGATAATGGAGTTGGAGGCTCTTGGATTGTGGGATATTGCCAGAATCGATGGTAGCCATTATGCTGCAGATATGAGGTTGCTGAATGTTAAATAGTGTTGTCGTCCAATGCTTGGAGGTGGTGCCACTGAGCTGTGGAGATCCTTCTATCATACGTTCAGGTGCTGTCATGATTACAAGCATTCGGTGGCACTGTGGGAGTGAGTTGCATTACTCCAATCATAAATCTCTGGTATCATTCCTGTGTAAGATTTGCCCTCTGCCATTAACCAACATATCTTTGAGCCATGCTGCTGAGTACTTAACCTGTACCTTGCCAACTTTCTAGCATGATCGCTCCTGTCAGCTCTCACTTGTGAGGTGACTCGTTCCTTGTTTATCTGCCATATGTCTGGCATGCTGGGACGATTATTAGCATCATATTAATGAGGCAGAGAGGGAGGTGCCATTTTTGAACACCCACTGTGGGGATATTAACTAATATATTTCAATGTGAACTATATATTTTGACCCTAGTAAAATATTTCAATCCTCGAAAGGAAGAAGTCATTAAAGTAAAATAATTTAGTTACTTCTTAATAAGAGGGAAATGTGTAATTCAGAACCACTATAGATCCATCTTAACCATGGATTTATCAAGCACTAGAAGGAATTAAATCTCTTGATGTCTAAACCTTTTTTTCAAGTTTTGCATTCTAGAAAAAGGTTTGCATATCAAGAGATTTGATCCCTCTCGGTGCTTGGTAGATCTGTAGTTAGGATGGATCTATACTTGGTATAGATGAACTTACTATCTTAAGCCTATATGAGAAGGCCGCCTTCAGTTTTCAATATAGACAGTTGTTCTGGTAAGTCATTTAATGGGTTATATTTGAAGTTTGAACTGCAACTTGGTCAAGTATATAGTCAATAACTATATTTATATGAACCACTATAGATCCATCTTAACCACGGATTTATCAAGCACTAAAAGGAATTAAATCTCTTGATGTCTAAACCTTTTTTTCAAGTTTTGCATTCTAGAAAGAGGTTTGCATATCAAGAGATTTGATCTTTCTCGGTGCTTGGTAGATCTGTAGTTAGGATGGATCTATACTTGGTATAAATGAACTTACTATCTTAACTCTATATGAGAAGGCCACCTTCAGATTTCAATACAGACAGTTGTTCTGGTAAGTCAAATAATGGGTCATATTTGAAGTTTGAACTACAACTTGGTCAAGTATATAGTCAATAACTATCTTTATATGAACCTAGCAGCTTAGCAGCTCATGTGAAGCTTTGTAATTTCTGTGGTGTATGTTGTATAAGTAAGATATTTGATGTTTTTGCAGTACGCACAGAAATAACTATGTAGTAAACCTTTTGAGAGGAGGACAGAGACACTAGTATTTATCATAAAACAACATGCCTGATAAGATCTTTTTTTTGTCTTCATTTTAACTGCCTTCTTTCTTTGCAATACTGATGCAATAATTGACTCTTCCCAACAATATCTTGTGTTATCATTTTAACTGCCTCTTTTGTTTGCAATACTGATACAATATGTGACTCTTATGTTCTGTTTGAATTATCTACCCAATGCCTGGTTCTATTTCCAGTTTATTATTTTGACATCATTAATGGTCGTATCCTGTGAGTTCATTTTCTTTTCACATTAATAGATTTGAATATTTGATAGCCAATGATAGTTTCCTTCGTTTTTTGTCTAGCTTTGGCCATAATTTAAATATTTTTATATGCTATCCGGTTCAATATATTTCATTGTTTGAGTTTGACACACAAGGGTGACTTCTATATTCAGAAAAATAGACGTAAACTTAATGCTTGGATACTATAGAAAATAAGCTCCTCGTGGCCACTTGAATTTCAATTATCTATTTGCTAATAGGAAAAATATTTCTTTTATTATACTTTTTGTCACAATTGAATTTTAGAGGGGAGACTTTGAACTTTGACAAAGATGAAGTTTTATGCATCAAGTTTTTCTTTGTAGAAGTTAGGCTTTAATGCATCCTTAATTAACCAATTAACTATAATGACATTTTTACAGTCAAAGGGTTTTAAAGATTGCCAGGTTAATGCAGCCAGGTAACTGTGCCGTACTTTTATCTGAATATGGTAGAATCATACTGAAAGGGCTGTTATTTTAGTTTCTGTGCAAACCCTATTCTCAGCCTTCAAAGTTTACTGGGATGTAGTTAGTAGGTCCACTAAATATATAAGCTAAAGTGTTGTTCATGAAAGGATTGGTAGAAGGATGACATTATGTCATCTGGAAACATTCTCTGAAGGACTGATAATAATGAATATCCTGGACGCTTCATCTATAGGTTTTCTTTGACTGACAGGAATCAAATAATCTTTTCTAGCATGAATATGTCGTCCCTGTCATTAATTTTATTGTAGACTTTAACAGCACTCTGTCAAGAAATCATGCTTCCATATTGCTCTGATAAACAGTATCAGAGTAGGGGAGTATTTGGTCATGTATATGGCAGCAGGGGGATTCTGCGAGGATTTAAAATTCAAATATGATTCAACCTGGATTCTTCTGTTCAAAATCACAGACTGATCTGAAGTATTTGTATTTAAATTTAAGTATTTGTGATTGCCTTCTTGCCTTTAGATCAGCTCATTCTTAGCTGTAGGTTGGATATCTAACTTTCTTGGCCTTATCCTTCTTGTTGAACATGATGAACAAATTAGTGTGTATAGAAAAGTCTTTACTGGCAAATTCTAGTCTAAAGCATACTTGGCCAAGCATTTCAGAGAACATCTTGAAGTTCAGGTGAAGTCCTGGATGTGATTGAGCAAAGTCATGAATGCATCCTTAAGCTTTCAGGATTGATTCATACTGCTAGGGAAGTATGAGCTAGAAGATTGGAAATAAATGTAGCATTTTGTAAATGTGATAAATTTGCATATGTTGTTGCAGATAGAAAATATCTTGAAAAATTCCAGACAATCAGATCAGCAGTCTTCTCCTTCAGCAGCAGAAGTCTCTAAAAATTTGGCAGGAAGAATGACATTTTGAAAATTTTCATACCAAAAGAAATTTTAACAGTTGGATGGGACAAGAGAAGCTCCTCTCTCAGAACGATGCAAAAATTCTTAAAATGAACAAGGTGATCTATATTCTAGTGAAAAGGACATCCCAGTCGAGTGTACAGGCATCTGGAAGTTTTAGATTGGTTTTCCATGGCGGCAAAGGTCAATCCACAAATTAAATTGAACACGATAGCTTCCCATGCCAGTATTGCAATTTGAACTGAGAGGAGCTTGATAAAAATTGCAAAATTTTTGACGAGACAAGCACATATATGCAATTACTCACCTTTACATGCTACATTACATGTGAAATTGTTCTTGAGCATCTTGTTGTCTGTATTTTTTTTTCCTCTTTTTTCCATATAACCATGCACATGAAATCCCTGAAAACTTCACCATTGTCAATGGGTGGAAACTAGGACAAACAGCTGGTGACTAAGTTCCCAGTACCCAACCCTGAGGGGGGATAAGCAGAGTCGAAACCATGACCTCCCCAACTTGGAAGTTGGAGGAGAGATCTCATGTTTGACTCATGACCTCTTGAGCTAATGCTTGGGGCTGGTTGTTATCTGTGTTTATACCAACAATGACTGGAGTCCATGGATCCTTAAGAGAGACCATAATAGGTTATGTAAAAGGGTCTGTGATCATTTTGGTAAGGCTGCAGTAAATATGATATTGTAGGAGATTGGAAAGTGAATGTTTTAGCTTGAAAAATGTGCCCCATAAATGGGTTGAAATATTCTTAAAAGGATAAAGTATTCTATTAAGGTCAACTTGGATCAATTTTGCCAATTTTGCCTATCATATGTGTCAAGTTCCTTTGATTATGGTAGGAGACCAACTTTGGGAGGTCAAATATATTCTTAAAATGATATAGTATTCTATTAAGGTCAACTTGGATCAATTTTGCCAATTTTTCCTATCAGATGTGTCAAGTTCCTTTGATTATGGTAGGAGACCAACTTTGAGAGGTCAAATAGTTTCTCTCACACATAAAGGCTCTACACCTGTCAGCGTTTGGATTAGCTTGTTATGTTGATCTCCTAAGAGATATGTAGGTAAGCTTCTATGTTGCCTATGCCCTATCTTTAATGGTTAAGTTTACATGCTCTCTTATTCACGGTTTCAATTTTTCTTATTTTCTTTTCTACGAATTTAGGATTATTGTAACCCCCTTTTGGAGAATTATTGGTTCTAATGAATTCATATCCTTTTGCAATAGTAGGGATTTCATGGATTTCATGTAATAGAGGATTTTTAAATAGAAAGGTTACTTTATCAAGGTAGATTTGCGTTGAAGGTTGTGTTGTAGTGAAGGGAAACTATTAATGGTACCATTATCCTTGCAACAAAATATTTGATAAAACTTTGTAAAAAGAGGTTAGCATACAATGCAATTTATTTATGAGGAAATTGGTGACACTTGTTTTGTTGGTTACTTTTTTCTATCTTTTAGCAGGAGAATTAGTAGACCTGTTAGGCTGTTGCTTGTCACTAAAGATATCTGGAATCGAGTCAGTGGGATTGCAACTACACCCTTGAGCCTAACACAACCGCTCACAAGCCATGCTAGATGGGTAAACTGAGTTGCGAACCTAGGCAGGGCCTCTATATTAGTTGTCAAAACCTTCCGATGCGGAACATCACCCGGTATCAAGTCAGTGGGACTGCCACTATACTCTTGAGCCTAATGCAACTTCCCACAAGTCACACTAGATGGGTAAACCGAGATTCGAACCTAGGTGGGGCCCCTTATATTAGTTGCAAATGCCTTCCGATGTGAGACATCCACTATTCAGCCTAGCCCGATGGACTGTTTTGTTGGCTACTTTGAGTGAGAAGTGATTAATTTGTGAAGGGCAGTGAACCCAAATCCATCCTTACTTTCTTAGCTTCACAAACCACAATTTAATTTGCAGCAAAAAGGAATAAATAGAATCACAATCACACAAGACAATATATAAGACAACATAATGCTAAAGAAAAGTATATTCATTCTCATTATTAGATATCATATTACAATCCATTAACATCTCTCATATCACATAACATTAGAATCTCTCTAGGCCACCTTTTTTTTGGTTAGATTTTGCACTTTTTGTGCATTGATCGTGTGCACATGGTTTGTGGGTTTTTTTTTTATTGCTTTTACCCTTTTCTCCATAATCATAATTTTTTTTTCATTTCTTATTTTAGGGATTTTCTAACTTTAGTAGTGGTGTTTAATGACTAAAGTGGATTAGCTGACTAGTGATTAGTCATTAGTGTGTTATTTGCATTTAAATATTGAGGTGAGTGCTTGGCATGTGGTCACAAAATGGAAGGGTGTGTGTATCTATTTTTGGCACATGTGGGATGCATTGCATTACTTGAGGAGTTATCTAAATGTGTGTGCTTAGGTAGAGTTTGTTGGTTTGGGCCATCATATGGAGTGTATTTGGCATGTGTTGTCAGGGGTCTACGTATTCTTGGTACATGTGGGGTGCTTTACTTAGGGAGTGACACTTAGATGTTCTTGGACATTCTTGCATGCATGGACCCTTCTTTTATTGTATAAAAACATATGAAGGGCGCATTAGCGAACAAATACAAGTATTCATTGTAAATATTGTTTCAGTAAATTTCTAGCTTACTAGTATTGATTTGTAGATTTTTTTTTTAGAGCCACACTCTCACTTGCTTACCTATTCTTGGTACACGTGGGGTGCATTATTTAGGGAGTTACAATTATATGTTCTTGGACATTCTCGCATGCATGGAACCATCTCTTATTGTATAAAACATATGAAGGGCGCATTAGTGAACAAATACAAGTATTCATTGTAAATATTCTTTTAGTGTTAATGAACAATTATGTCATTGTTGTGACAAGTTTCTAGCTTACCAATATTGGTTTGTAGCTTTTTTTTTAGAGCCACACTCTCTCACTTGCAGAATTGATATACAATTTTGATATGTGGAGCCTAGACTCTTGATCGATTTATGATTTTACTTCTAAAAAATATTAAGTTTTAACCAATATTTTTCTTAGTTTCAGCTGTGTAGGGTAAAAGTTTTGACTGCATATTTGCTATCATGAATTAGAAATTTTACATTGGAATGCATGCTGAAATTCTTCCATCTAATGAATGTGTCAGGCCAGGGTAACTCCAGACTTGGCAGAAGAAAACTGATTGATTGATTTCATTAGGTAACAATTGTTTATATACAGGAATGTGACTGATTAGTTCATCTACTTGATGACTGTTCACATTCCGGGTACACCCAACCGCTGAGGATTAGGTGTCAACAATTCCCCCCCATAATCTGAAGGGATGTTGGTGAGTCCAAGCATCGTTCTGAATCTTTCAAGCTTTTCTCTTCCAAGCGCTTTGGTGAAGATGTCTGCAATTTGCTCATTTGTGGAACAATGACGGAGATGGATTGTTTTGGCCTCAACATGATGTCGGATCAGATGATATTTAGTATTGATGTGCTTAGTACGATCATGGAACTTTGGGTTCTTGGCCAACTTTATTGCAGAGGTGTTGTCAATCATGAGTGGAGTTGATTGTACTTGTTTTACCTGCAAATCTTCAAGAATTTTCCTGAGCCACACAATTTCTTTCATTGCTTCAGCTGCTGCCACGTATTCTGCTTCTGTTGTGGAATCTGCTGGAACTGATTGTTTGCGTGATCTCCAAGAGACAACTCCTGATCTAAGACTCATAGCATATCCTGAAGTAGATACTCCAGTTTCTTTGTCTCCATCGAAGTCTGAATCAGAGTATCCAATCAAGCTGAAGTCGTCCACCTGTGTATATTTGATTCCAAGGTCTTGAGTTCCCTTCAAGTACCTTAGAACTCTTTTTGCAGCAGACCAATGTCCCTCACAAGGCTTTTGCATAAACCTGGAGAGGATTCCAACAGCAAATGAAATGTCTGGTCTAGTAGTAGTGAGGTAGATGGGACTTCCTATAAGCTGTCTATACTTTGTTGCATCCTCAAATTCCTTTCCTTCAATAGATGTGAGCTTTAAGTTTTGTTCCATTGGAGTAGAAAGAGGATTGCACTCTTTCATGCCAAATCTGTTTAACAAATCTCCAATGTATTTCTTTTGAGAAAGAAATATGGATTTTGGATGTTGGGTTACTTCAATGCCAAGATAATAATGAACATAGCCCAAATTAGTCATTTCAAAACTTTTTCCTAATTCTTTCTTTATGGATGCAATATAGCTTTCATTGTTCCCTGTCATTAAAAGATCATCTACATATACCACAAGATATACAACTGTTTAGACAACTTTCTTGATAAATAAAGTTGCATCATCAAGATCAAAATGATTGAAGTTGAGTTTTAGAAGATGCTCTGTTAGTTTTTCATACCAGGCTCGTGGTGCTTGTTTGAGGCCGTACAAGGACTTCACAAGTTTGCATACTTTATGTTCATGTCCTTTCACAGCGAATCCTTCAGGCTGGGACATAAAAACATTCTCTTTTAGATCTCCATTCAAGAATGCAGTTTTTACATCCATTTGATGGACTTTCCAACCGTTCTGAGCAGCTAGTGCGAAGAGTGTCCGGATGGTGGCCCATTTTGCTGTCGGGGCAAAAGTTTCCTCATAATCGACCCCTTCATTCTGTGCAAAACCTTTTGCCACAAGCCTAGCTTTGTGCTTGTCAAGTGAGCCATCAGCTTTGTATTTGTTCTTGTAGACCCACTTGCAGCCAATTGGTTTGGTTCCAAATGGAGGATCAACCAGCTTCCAAGTGCCATTCTTTATGAGGGCATCATACTCCTTTTGCATTGCTTCTTTCCATTCATCATGAGAAGCAGCTTCTTTGAAGGAAGTTGGTTCAAAATCTGTAGACAAGTTCAATTCACAATCATAAGTAACATCCATATCAATAGGTGAATTAGAGTCATCTACATCACCTCCATCTTGTCGGTTTGTATTTCTGGTTCCTGTTTTTCCAATTTCATCAAGATGAACACTTTCAAGTGTCTTTGTCAGCCACTTTGGGGGACCTTTCGGAGATGGTCCAGGCTGCTCTGTTGATTGAGTTGGGACTGAATCAAGATTGAGTCTCCCAATTCTATCAATTACATCACTTAAAGCATCATCCGTTGTTGGAGTTTCATGCAGGGGAGAATGTTCTTCAGAAGAAGATTCCACATGTTGTTCTAGTATAGGAATCCCCCCTTCAAGATGTGGAATCTGATTATCAAATTCTTGAAATGATTTTGTTTTTGTGAATCTATCCAAGCGATCAAGTTGCCGCTCAACAACATTGTCAGATTTGGATGATTCGAGAAAAATGACATCTCTAGATAAAACAAACTTTTTATTTACTTCATCATAGAGGCGGTATGCTTTAGATGTGTTTGAATACCCCAGGAAGATACACTTACGACTTCTAGCACCAAGTTTGTTTCTATGTACCTTTGGTATCAAAGCATAACAGGTGGAACCAAAGATCCTGAGATGTTTTACCGAAGGAACATGTCCATATCACAATTCATAAGGAGTCTTGTTTCTTATAGCACTAGATGGACATCTATTCTTTATTTATGCAGCACATAGAACAACATCAACCCAAAACATTATCTTTACATTTTTGAAGAAAAGCATGGATCGTACCATATTCAAGATTGTTCTATTCATTCTTTCTGCTACACCATTCTGTTGGGGATTATAAGGCACAGTTGTTTGATGTTTGATCCCATGTTGGCGAAGATAGTGTTCAAATTCGTTTGATGTATATTCTTTTCCATTATCAGTGCGTATAGACCCAATATGAGATTATGCATCATTTTCAATCCATTTATGAAAATTCTTGAATGTTTGAAAAGCATCAGATTTGTTCTTCAATAAATAAACCCAACACATTCTGGTGTAATCATCAATAAATGTCATGATATATTTATTTCCATTTGCAGAAGGAACAGGCATTGGACCACATAAATCTGAATGAATGAGTTCAAGCTTCCTATGTGCTCTTGAATGTGAATCATGAAAAGACTGTTTGCTATGCTTTCCTAGAATGCAAGCATCACATTGCTTACGTTTTCTAGGAATTGTAGGCAAACCAGCAACACCATTTTTCTTCAATAAGTGGAGACTGTCATAGTTTAAATGTCCAAATCTAGCATGCCATAATAAACTTGATGGAAGTGTACCTTCTTCATGATGAGAAATATATGAGAAATGTTGTGCATGAGCAGAGGTTCCTTGCAGTTTGAGAAGTCTTTCTTCTTCTATTCCCCTCATGACAAGTGAGTGGTCAGAAGCTTTTCTTACCTCAAGCTTACCATCAAACATATGAATGGAGTGACCTTGCTGGCGGATGTGGACCAAGGACAACAAGTTTCTCTTAAGCTGTGGGAGATATAGAACATGATCCAGAAGAAAGTCTAGAAGACCAGGTAGTTTAAGCCTGATTGTGCCAAGCCCTGATGGCTTGATTTTTGACTGATCTGCAAAGTATACTGCTCCATCAACATTGTCAGTGAAATCTTCAAAAAAATCTTTCCTATGAGTCATATGACAGGTTGCTCCTAAATCAAGCAACCAATCATTTTTCGAAGAAGCAAGTGAAGCATTAAACAAATCTTCATTATGTTACATTGTGCCTCAATATAGTGAGCGGATTCAGGTGCTTTACCTTTGTCTGCATCATCAGTTTTACCTTTCTGCTGGTTTCTTTTCTGCTCAATTTTTTCCCATGGTAGCTTGCATGTAGAAGCATCATGTGATCCATTTCGTTTGCAGCGAATGCAATGCAGATCTGCTTTTTCTTCTTGAGAGTGTCTGCCCCCCCTGCCTCTGAAGTATCTTCCTCTTCCTCTTCGTCCACCTCTTCCTCTTGTAGAATCATGAGCAGGATGCTTTTCTTTATGAGCAAGGCAGACAATCTCTTCAAAAGATTCAGGGACTGTCTTCTTTCCAAAGGCTTTCTCTCTTTCAGCAAAATTTTTCACAAGAGAGTCAAAGGTTATATCTTTAAGATTTCCATTTGCTTGTAAAGACTCAAGATAATTGGAGTAAGTAGGATAGAGTGCCTTGAGAAAAGCAATAAGAGGGATATCCAGCTCAACCTTAGTGGATTTGATATCATGCATTATGGATTTTACTTCAGATGCAAGAGCAAGAGGATCATTATTTTTTAGTTCAAGAGTGAAGAGTTTAATCATGAGCTGAACAACTTCAAGTGCAGAATGTGAATCATAAAGTTCTTTCATCTTTTGTAAAGCTTCAAAGGCAGTTGAATATGATGAAATATGGTGACTTACTTCTTCATGTACAGATGCTGCGATTAATGCATAGGCTTTGCTGTTCTTGTTTTCCCAAATGATGAGCTCTTTGTCTGATGTAGGCTGCACAGGGTCTTTGTCTTCTTCTCCGACACATATTCCTTTCCACAACTCATTGTAGATAAGGGTGTGTTTTACCATCCGGGACCATTCAGGATAGTTCTCCTTGCCAGTGAGAACTATTCCTACCATAGAAATGATTGAATGCATTCTGTAAAAAATTACTTCTGCTGATAAAAAAAACTTTCTTACGTTACAGCCTTCAAATCCCTCTAATGTTTGCTAGAAGCATCAACATTTCATTGAAATGATAACTTTTCAATGCAGCATTACCATTTTATCATTTCAATGCAGCATTACCATTCAAAAGAAAAACTCTGTAATAAAACGCGCAAAAAACACTTTGACTGATATATAAACTGCGCAATACTTTGAATGCTTTGAAAGACAGCTTATATAAACAGCGCAATACCAAATGCTTTGAAAGACTGCTTATATAAACACTTTGAAAAACAACGCAATTCTGCTATTCACCTCCACAAATGCTTTGATTATGGGGCTGTTGTGAACGAGGTCGGTTCATTGCCGTTCACAAAATCCCTCGCAGCTCTCCTGTGACCACAAATCTTCATCCAGAGCAGCGATTTTAATGCATTTCAGAGAATCATACTGCATTTCAGCCAGAAATTTCCACCGCAGTGCTCTTGTGGCAGCAAGTTTTCATCAAGAACAAATCTACATTTCAAGCTTATAAAGCGGTTCTGCAAGTTCACAAACAACGGAGGCTTTGACATCAATATTTGCTGTTGGAGTTTCGTATATATCCATGGAACTTCCGTCAAAATAAGTCTTCAACGATTCGACCCAGTGACCTCAAACTCGAGATGTATTAGATTCAAATTCCAACCGTTATAGAGATGCAGGAGGGATACTTGTTTTGTATATATTCACTTGATTTGAAGAATGCAAGACAGATCAGAAGACTTCAAAAGCCGTGAAGAGTTCTGGGAAATTGGATTAGATTGGTGCGAACAATACAAATCCGGAGAGGGGACGATGGAATTTCAGCAAACATGAAGCAAAATAAAATATATTGATATGCTTTGATACCATTACCAGCACAGGCAGCCCGAAATTTCTCAACGATTTGGACAATCTCTATTACGAACCCCACGAGGAGGAACCTTCGTTGCTTGATGTGGAGCGCCTCAGGTATCTGCTGGAATTGGGCGTCAACGTCAATGTGAGGGACAACGTTCAATGGAGATTCGAACCTTGACTGTTCAATTTCAGATGCGGTCAGGCCTATGCAGGTTAGAGACAAGCGTTATGGATAGAGCGTTGGCAGAGGCAGATTATTTAAGAACAGAAGGGAATAAGGCAGAGGCGTTAACCAATTACACTAAAACTAGCAGGCACATGCATTATTGCAGAATATGGGACAAAGGAGTTACAAGGTACGCCAAAAAAAGGGACCTGGGACCTGTGCTCTGATACCATGTCAGGCCAGGGTAACTCCAGACTTGGCAGAAGAAAACTGATTGATTGATTTCATTAGGTACCAATTGTTTATATACAGGAATGTGACTGATCAGTTCATCTACTTGATGACTGTTCACATTCCGGGTACACCCAACCGCTGAGGATTAGGTGTCAACAGAATGAAGAGGGAAACTTAGTCGTGAAAGGGAATTGAAAATGGTGGATTTGATTAGGTGTGATTTCCATGATCTAGTGATTGTAGTGATCCATGCTTGAGAGAGGCACAAGAACCTATGAGGGGCTGCACTATTTTTTATACTTTGAGGGGTAAATTGAACCTATGATAGGTTGTTGATTTTGAATGCATTGTTTTTGTTTGAATTGTGATCCAAGTGATTGCAAAAATGGAAAAAATTTTAAATATAAGGTCGAGAGTGTGACCGATTAGAAGGTACTTCTAATTTCACTCTTTAAGAGTGCAAGTTGCAAATGGTTATAGAGGAGATTTATCTCTAGGGCATAGTCCAGGGCAAAGTTACAATTTCTATTGATCTTAGTATGAGAAGAGGGTTGCTAAGGTGAAGAGGATTCTTTTGGGTTATGTGACGAAGCACCGATTCCTCACATCATAAGGAAATTGACAAAAGAAATGTTCAATGCATTGAAAACTTTGTATCAAAGTGTCATTATTTTCAGGAAGATGTCCTTGAAAAACACGCTCACTCAAGCACACATAGACTCCTTTAAAATTCTTCGAGGTTTTTTGATATTTCAAGTATGAAATCAAAATATACATCGAACTTTCTTAAAAGGTCCTAGAGCTTGTACTTGTGACCAAATTGCAAAATTAGCTGTAATTCCCCCACTAGGTTTTAATGTAAATTTGAACACCTTCATATTAGGTTGGTGAGTCAGAGATATTTTGGTGGGCCTACATGCCTATGTATTTATGTTTGATATATTTTGGGGCCAGTATGCCTAGGTTGATATGTCGATTTTGATTATATGGCCAGAGGGCTAGGAGTGTATACATTGTAAATGTTGTACATATTTTGTATACGATAAATAAAGTGAAATAGATTGGCGATGGTGTCACTCCATGGTAAGTGTATTGGGAGCATGCAACTCCTCAGACATGGGCAATAATGTCAATGACAAAGGGTGGTGATAGGTGGACACCGAGGCCCACGTGGCTTCAGTGTGCCACATGGTGGAGAGGCCATGCAGCGCGGAAGCAATGCTTGACTAGATGATAATATATATATATATATATATATATATATATATATATTATCATCCAGTCAAGCATTGCTTAGAGGACGATGACGACTGAACTTTGGTCTTGCAGCGACCAGTTGGTGAGCCTTGAGTATGGGTTTTGATTCCAGCTAGGAGCTGTTTCCGGTTGTGATTTGGAGGGTTGGTTAAATCACAATTTCTATTACACGAATCACGATTTCCATTACACCGAAACCCATAGGTGTTAGTAAACAAAGGCATCGCTAGAGTTAACAGATCCACGAGAGGCAGTTAAGCACATGCCACGAAACACATGGGGAGCGTTGGTTTATCCAATGTCCAACAATCTTCCCTCTAGCGTGAGTCAAGTTTGATTCGAACTCGAGACCTTTGGCTCTGATACCATATGTTGGAATCACAATTTCCATTACACCAAAACCCATAGGTGTTAGTAAATGGACGCATCGCTAGAGTTAACAGATCCACGAGAGGCGGTTAAGCACATGTCACGTAACACATGGGGAGCGCTGGTTTATCCAATGTCCAACATTGGAACCTTGGCACTTATGGCCTGGAGGGTGCCTGGAGCCCTAAAGTAGCATGATTGTTGGGTTGGTACCTTGGTCATGAAGATTCAATTATTATTGGTTTACTATTCCCTGTGGAGTCGTAGCCCCAGCTCGGGGGTGACCTGTGGTTGAAATTAATGAACCATGTGGTCTATCGCAGTGTGGATCATGGGGAACACGTAGCGAGTTGGATTCTCTTGCAGAGATAAGTGTTCCTCATAAATGTTATATGTTATGTTGATTTGTTTGTGTGGATGTGCCATGGTTATTTACGATACACACTACTGTTTATCTAATTATAAATTCATGGTCAAGATCCTAGAATTGGGGATTATGTATTGACATATATAAAAAACTGTGATACATTGTTGCGCGCTACATTACATTACTGTCTATTGAGGTAGTTAAATTACTGCTAAATTCCAGTACTGCTATGTGTAATATGAATTACAAGTATTGATACTGTGTTTTAGAGTTTTGCATTCATACTTACGAATACTAAGAATCATAGGAATTAATGGTTGAGAAGGCTAGAGACATTACGTCAATCCTATATCTACTTGTAATACAATCATCCTTGGCTACAAAAGGGAAAATTTTACAAAACAAAAAGATTCTGTTAGATCTTCTCAATCAACAAAACATTAAAAATCAATGGATGTCAAATCCTTTATATCAACTTCTAGAATTAAAAAGGAGAACTTCCTTGGACAAAAATATAGACACCCCTCTAAATTCCTAAACAAATAGGGACCCCTCCTATAAAGACAATTTCTTTATATTTGATTAAGTTTTGTGTTAAATTATTTATATATATGAACAAATGAAATATAATTGTATTGTTGTTTTTACCTCCATAACCAAATTCATTTTTGGAGCTATCATAATTTTATTAATGATGATATTTTTATTAGCCTATTCCATTAGGATTGTAGAGTCACTAAAATTGTACAATTGTTTTAGATCCTTTTTTTTTGTTGCTTTATTCAAAACCTAGAGAACAGAAAACTCCATTCTTAGTTCCTTGTTCTGGACCATACTTCATGAACAAATAATGCAATGAGACAATAGAGTTATATTAAGGCTATTGTATCAAATATTCAACAAGATACTTATTATTCAATGCTAACAACCTTATGAGCAAATGAGAGCACTTAAAGCTAGCAATATATTTAGATTTTTAAATGACACAAATGAGCTTCTTTAGGACAACAATAAGCTAGTTATGTTTCAGTGAATTTCTTATGATGCAATTTAGTGCGAAAACTGTCCCAAAGCCCTTGTCTCCTTTTGCTTTAAATTTAGTATGCTAGAAAGAGAGAATCAATAGTGGATAAATAAAACTAATATGTTTTAGACCTTCATAATGTTGTATAACAACTATCAATAAGATATGCAATGAGCCCAAAACAACAAGCCAATTGATGCTATGAGTTATTGATTTATTTATTCTTTATATGTTGTGTTTAATGATTTTAGATTAGCCTTATGATTGTCTTCCCACTGTCATGAAATGTTTAAACGCTGCAAACATGGATCAATGACGGTTTCGAAAATCAAACCAGAGAGCCCCAAGGGTTTGGAGACACTTGTCCACAATTTCTTTGAGGGCTGGACCACTTGCAATCTCAAGAAATAACTCCAATACCTCTGTCAAAAATCAATGAATTATCCTAGAAAATTAAGATCACCAGAGAGGGAAAAAATAGGTAGAAGGGAAAGGATATGAGGGAAAAAGAGCTAGATGAGGCCTTTTGGGGGTTGTGTGGAAAGGAAGAAGGCCCTTAAGGCCACGACAGGATGGGAGAAGGGTGAACAAATGTTGCCGTGAGGGTTTTGAGGGAAAAAGGAAGGGAAACGAGGGAAAGAGAAGCAAGGGAGAAGGTTGCAGTAGAGGGATAAGGAGATAAGAAGGGTTTGGAGGTGGATTTAGGGGTTGATAAGTGAAAGAAGAGGTTGCGTTACAAGGAAGAGAGGCAACATTGAGGAGGAAAGGGAGGAAGGATGGGGGCCGCAGGGAAAGAAAGGGTAGTGACAAGTCTGAATGGGCAGTGGGGAGGAGGAAAATCCCATGCCTAGGGCTGGCAACAACCTTTTGGGCTTGCAGTTAGGAGAGGACTCAAAAGGTTGACGACAGGGCTAGAAGCCTCAAAAAATCACTGAAACCCTCACCAAATTCAGGGAATTTTTTCCAGATCTTGAAATTTCTTTTCAAATAATCACAAAAATCCCCTGAAGCTTGACGTTGAGTTTGGGAGAACAATAGAGGGTGGATCTTGCCTTCTTAGGCCTAGATCCACTTCTAGAAACCCTCTTAACATTTTTCCAAGGACTAAAACCATTGAAACCTTTAACAACTTTTCAGATCCAACTTTCAAATCCACCTACACAAATAAAATTTTAAAAATCCCAAAACTCCAAATTATTTACAAAATTTATTATACCATATTCACAATAAATTTCAAGCTCTAATTAGCAGATCTATCTTTATTTGCACAATTAAATTGGAGATAAATGAGTAAAATAAGAGTTTTTAAATTTTGAGCCATGGTCAAAACCTTTGCAAAACCAATCATTAGATAGATCTTGAAAATTTAACACAATGGGCTTTTAGGTCTCTGTACTTGGGAGTTGGTTGGTCCAACTGAAGACTTCCCCTCATGCCCAATATCTGAATATTGATTAGATCTCTGCACACTTAAGATTAAATTTTTAGCTTCAAAAGGGGCTTAGATACACGTAAAAACCCTCAAGATTTAGAGATACTTGGTAGACCAATCAAGTTAGAACGTTTTTCTAAATCCCAATACCTAATACAAGATACTTGTGCAAATAGATAACCCAACTGCTGGCTAATGAAACAGAAAACTTGTGAAATTTAATTCAATAGAACATTTAGGTACATGATTCAGAAAATACTACCAATGGACAGAAAAGGAACACCATGATGAATAAACCACATCGTCTTCTTTATTAATTCCAGAAAAAATATTACAGTGACAGAGCTTGACTCAGAGTTTTTTTAATTTTTTTTTTTGGTAACTTAAGAAGCAAATGACTTATAATTTATAGATAAATTTTCCAAGTGAAAAATAATGGTTAGTTGGCTTGATCCCCGTCAAAATGATCTCGACCATTGATAAATATTTGATTATCTTTTAATCTCTACGGCCAAAAATCTTTATTTTTGAGGGATTTTCTAATTTCTCATAAAAACCATTTTTATTAGCTCAAAAATAATTATTTTGAGCTAATGTTCTCAAAAATTTGACTTTGACTTAACCACCAAGGCCCAAGGATCCAATTTTTCTTGATATTTCCAATATTCTCTTGGTGAGGGACCTCTAAAAATTAATTTATTTAAAACCCATGAATTTTTCCACATGGAGAATTTAGTTTTTTCCAGGACTTTTAATTTTGACTCAAATTAATTAAATTTCTTAGGATTTTAACTTATTTTGCCAGAAAATTTAATTAATTGATACTTGAAGGGATTAATAATTTTTTCCACCCTCTAATATTTTAGCCATTGTGTCTAAGTATGAGGGACCATGCACCAAAATATTTTTTACATAAGATAATTACATTTCAACTCTCAAAGGGGAACACCCGTTCGTTATTGACCCTCAAATTAGTACCTAATTCTGCAACTCAATATAATGTAGTAGACCAAGTGTTTGTAATAAGATAATTCAACCACTTAGCTTAAATTATTCCCAAATCACTTTTACAAAAGACTTGACTGAAATACTAGGACTTACCGAAGACTTTGACGATAAATTCCACCCTAGCTTTGGGGTGAGGTTGGAGGGAAAAACTTTGCCGATCATCTGTGTTTAGAAATACAAATGAATCAGTGATACAAAAAACCTCAGAGGATGAAATTCGTCGCTAAGATAATAAGCTTATTTAGGTTGTTACATATTTACACGCTTTTACTAGGATCATTTACATTAACATTTTGCAGAATGGGTTTACAACTCTGGCAAACTGATGACTAATGATGATGAATTCAGGAGGATCTGAATGCTCAAACATGTTTTTGCGAAAAAGTGTATTGCTATAAGGTAGTTGACGCAAAGTGGTCAACACAACTAATTGTTGATCTCTTGGAAGAAAATCTTAAAATTAGGACACTTGTAATTCCCAGCTAGCATTCAATTGCTGTGTAAAACCTTTGACTAAGCTTTCATATATAGATGAGGATTGTTGTAAAGATGAGTCTTGTCATGATGATATGTCCTTGACTGTCTCGCTGTAGAATTGAACCCCTTGTTTCCCTGTCCAAAAAGGCAAGCTTTTTATACTGTTGACGAAATTGAGGGATCTTCTCCCATCCATTGACTTTATGCTTTTGAATCCGATATTTATTATGAAATGCAATCAATTACTGCCTTTAAATTTGGATTCCATGGTCAATTCCACCCAACGTTTTCATGCCAACCTCTGCATTAATAAAATCAATTATTTCTGCTGTATGTTCCATTTCCTTGTTTTTAGAATCCATCTCATCTCTACACTGTTGATCAACAGGAAAGGGAATCTGCATATCTTAATTCAATGATTTTTCAAAAGAATGGCATGTTCTTGCCAAATATTGTCCATTGTTAATAATATCAGGTAGTCTTTCTGGTTCAGCACCACACCCTATATACAATGTTTGTCGGTTTTCACCAGCTAAGTCTGTCCTCCTCTCAAAATCATTGTTTCTATTTGTGAACTCACAGTTTTCACTATCTTCCAGAATTTTGAACATCCTTTGCAACTGTTCCTGCTGCTTTTGTTGCAATGCAACTATCACTTCAGCTGCAAAACGAAATGCTTGTAGATTTGTTTTATGGAGAACAAATGTTCCCGGATACGTTGCCACTGTTGCCTCTCAAGCCCTAGATCTCAAATTACAGCAGCCAATTCCAATTCCAGTGAAGAAACCTTGGCCCATGCCTCTTCCTATTCTACTAATCATAATAAACATACTAAAATAAAATAGTTGTTGAAATCTTGAATCACTAGAGGTTACTGGAAAGAAAATCAATTAAAATCATAAGAAATAAACTAAACATAGCACTGCTTGCAATGTCTCGAATTGTTGAAGTCAAAATCAAATCCCCTTGCTATAGAAATGTTCAAACGCTGGTCTTTAGCCATGATAAGCTCTATGGATGACCTTTGACTGCCATTTTACCCCTATCTGCTGCCTTGAAAGCTGGAAATATTCGCTACAATTTTCCCAAAATTTTCTTGAAGATAAATCTGTTGGAAAAGTGGCTCTGAAGATAACTGAGGATAAAATAGTGAGACCACTTGACACCTATGCCTGATGCTAAGAATCTTAGATTTGTACATGAAATTGTAGATTTATGCCTGAATATTCTCAACTGTTGACATTGAGCTAGCTTTTAGGATTTGAATAATATCTTTACTAAAAATACATGCATAGAGTAAACAAGTAATGCAAAGTACAATTCTCTCCCAACAATTTTCCGGAATTCATTAAAACACCTTGACCTATAGCTCCTTTGCGATCTTCCCACATTCACACTTCTTTGGAAACCTAATTATGGCATTTTCATTGCCTGGAGCATATCACATTCAGGAAATAGATACAAAGTCTGTGCTCCATTGTCTTTGTTTGCTTTGCTATTGAAACTTCTTAGAAACTCAACACCATGAACTGTAGGCTCTGGTTATTTGAGCGTGAGAACTCTCCGTTGATTTTGTGTTCGAATCCTTTCCACCATAATCTTCTTCTCGCTCGACCCTCCTCATACTGTTGTGTCAACCTTTGAATAAATGATCTGAAAGGAACCATTTCTGACCATATCCCAAGATATAATGGTTATTCATTTTGTTATTAACATCAGATGGTATATAGTTGATTGCCCATTTGTAGTTCTACCAAAGCTGTCCAAAGTAACCTCAATGAGGGGGCTTAGGGCATCATTCAACAATTGGTTGTCTCGGCAGCGAATACTACTTGTGACATTTACACAACAAATGCAAGTATATTTGGTCGAGTTTGGTTGTGTCACGATAGTGGATATAGCATCCATCCTTTCCAGAATACCATAGAGAAATTCCAAAGCATTTGACCCAGTATATCTGTGGAGTAGAACTGAAATAGAGGTAAAACAATCCCCAGGCTAAATTTCTTGAATTGCAGTGCTCACGCTGATGGAAAAAATGAGGAAATAGTTTAATTCATATTTACACAACCACCGCTCATCTTGATGCCGTGACACTTGGGTTTGCGTTGCCCATTTCTGGTCTCGCCTTTTATGTGAAAATCAGTGGGATTTATCCCACTTTTGTCGGGAGAACTAATATGATGGTGTTTATATACACCACGCCTTCTCATTGCTCTTGACGCGTAGTGCACTATGCCCTCATGGGCTCCTCCTTTGTGGCTTGACTTTGGGGCTTGAATAGTGACTTGTAGCTCATGGACTTTGTAAATGTCGTGTTAATGTTTGGCTTGGCTTGTAGCTCGTGGATTTAGGAGATTTGCTCGTGGACTTTGTAAATGTTGTGTTAATTTTTGGCTTGGCTTGTAGCTTGTGGATTTAGGAGATCTGCTCGTGGACTTTGTAAATGTTGTGTTAACGTTTGGCTTGGCTTGTAGCATGTGGATTTAGGAGATTTAGCAATGAAATATAATTGTTGGAGATCTGATTTTTATTGAAACTTATAATAATTCTATAAAAATGTGAGAGCAAAAATTGAAGACCAAAATGGCTTTTAAAACCATTTTATTTGTTATTTGCCAACATAGACAACTTGTCAAAATCCGTAGCTTTTGTCTTTTAATCAACCTGGTGCCCACATTAGCAAAAGTGGCACTATGAAAAATGAAAACATCTTTGGCGTTACAAAATGAACTCTCTTAGAAGGGCTACCAAAACTCCAAAACTTCAAGCACTACGAAATAATTAGGTAGCGCCCATGAGCCTGCATAAAATTTATATAGTGCTAACAAAAGATTCAGTTCTTCTGCTGATTTCCAGCTTTGAGACCATGCATTTGATCCAATCAAACTTGAAATTTATTTAGTAAAACGATCCCTAATTTATGCAATTAATCAATGATAGCTTCTAAGAACTAAACATATCCTTTACATCCAATCTTGGGATCTTCCCCAACCCTTAATTTGTTTGCTTTTCCTAGTTTTCATGCTACTTAATTAATTAACTTAACTTGTGAAGGAAATGCCCTAAGCAGTTCCTTTTCGTACAATTGTAGCACTATGAAACCTTTTCCTTTCTAATATGAGCCATTCTTTTATTAATTTTCTCTTTAGGTATTTAGAATTCATAACTTGGCCCCATAACCCTTCATTATGGATTATCTGCCAAAGGCCTTTCATAACTAGAGCTAGATTGAAGACATATATTCTTCAACTGCCATTCATTCGATTTCTTTATATTTGCCCCTCTTGACCATTTGACCAAAGGAATTCCTTCTTTTTCTCTTTTCCATGTCCATAAAAAAACATTTTTCTTGACTTCCATCTAAGATTGCTTTTGGAATATGAGCCATGTACATCCAATACACATGAATATTCTCTAATACAACCTTGGTTAGAATTAAGCCACCTCCTCTTGATAGCAATATCTTACACCAATTGAAATTCTTGTTTCTATTTTATTATACATCCACATCTAATCACCATATTTATAATCCTTAGGTTTCAATTTAAAACTTAGATACTTTAGAGCTTCCTCCATATCAATTGAAAGCTATGTTGCCAGAAAACGTGGGTGCAGGGACGGGGACGAGGATGACATTTTTGGAAACAGGGTGCGTGGGTTCGTTGGGTAACATAATAATATTAAATTTTATAAATTATAAATTTATAATTAATAATTTATATGAAATTTGAATTTGTATATTTTTTCAACTTTAAACAAGAAAACTTTAATGATAATCATTTAAACATGCACATCATTGAACATTCAACATTGACATTGAAATTTCAAAATTTATCACCAAAAAACTGTTCTTTTGAATCTTTTCCGTGTAACCATGACATTGTGACAGCTATGTGAGAGAGCTCAAGGCTACTACTAAAACTGAAAATTCAAAATACATACTAGGATAAATGCTAGACTCAACGATTTTGCTGAAACTTGGGACAGATTTTGTCACACACAGGCTTTAAAATAACTATGTAGCTTAGGTTCATTTGCAAGGATGCCTGTCAATGAATCAGGCTGTGGTCGTACAAACCCTTCCTCCTACACAGCCAAGGAGTGTTAGCATTTCTGCCTCCTGCTCTAATTTCAAGACAACTTCTCTCCTTATTGAAATTGCTCATTCTGGCTAGAGCTTGAGCTTGTAACTTTGCTTTGAATGTTTAGTCTCTCCCATATAAAAACACAATTTTTTCATAGGAGATTCTTCTCAACCTGATAGTGGTCTAGAATTTTCTTGATGTCTAATCATCCACCTGCCCCATGCATGGTGTGCTCTATGGTAAAGCAATCCCAAAAACAGTGGCAGCCTTACCCTTCCACAAAACACGCTTATCAGTGTTTGTTTCACAATAAAGTGCACAGCAGCCATCTTATGGCTTGAGGGATAGTTTGTCTTTGAGTGCGAAGCTCTGCCTGAATATTAATTATCTAAACATAAAACATCTTCGCAGTTTTTAGAGATTACTTGGGGTACAAGTATGTAGAGACCTTATATGATTTAGGCATATTTTCCTAGTTTTAATCTTAACATGATGTTATCAGAATGATGTGAGAAATTGGCAGATTTTGATACTTAATTTAGCCATTGTCCAAAATAGCCCTTCGCCATTTAACAACATCAGCTGATTATAGCTTATGGCTGGTCTCAATCCTACTTTCTATTTGACCGAAAATGTCTGAACTTGTATGTGTGCATTTACAATTTATAATTTGATGGTTATTTGGCTCGGGAATGAATCTTTCATTCCAAATTGATTTACAAGAATTCTTAAAAAACAAGACTTGTAAAAAACTTAAAAAACCGGGTACGGGTACCCGTGCAACACAGGTTTTGATGGTAAGGACCATGGAAGACTGTTTCATTCCAAATTGATTTACAAGAATTGATTTAGGGTTTTTTAGGTTTTGTTATAAGTTTTCCCTTTGTTATAAGTTATTTTTTAAATTTCAATAAAAAAAAATTATTTGAAAATTAAATTTTTAATATAGTTTTTTTTATGAAGAACCCAAAGAACCCGAAGAACCCAAAGAACCCAACTCGAAGAACCCAAGAACCCAAGCACCCGAAGAACCCAAGAACCCAAGAACCCGTTAAAGGAAGAAAGCCCAATTTTTTTTTTTTTTGAAGAACCCGGTTCTTCATGGAAGAACCCGGTTCTTCTAGGTTTGTCTGGGAAGAACCCGTACCCGAATCCGGTACTTGGGTGCGGGAACCCGGGACGGGTTCGAGAACCCCACCCCCGGGTGCGGGTACCCGTGCAACACATATTGAAAGCTTCCTCCATATCAATTGAAACCTTTGGAGACATTTAAAATTTGTGATTTTACCTCTTCATCCACTTCATTGAGCATCATTAATGAATTTAACATGTTTACTTAAATCCTTATAGCTACCTTTGAAGGTTAACCTAATTTTATGAGTTACTTAAGTTAGATCTTTGTCTAAGCCTTGAAAAATCATGTTATTTCTTGAGAGCTAGATTCCCCATATTAGAAAGTAGGGAAAAGCCTTAAAAACTTTTTTATATTTGTATGTTAACCATGACAAAAGACACTTTAACAATGTTAGTTGTTCCCATGTGTTTGTATATATGGTATTTATAACACTTTATTCCAGACTACCCTGAAGAAAGAATGGGTAACAAAAATATGGTCCACCATTTCTTTGCTTCTTTATACAAGATGTATTTGTTAGGTGTGTGCCAATTCCTCTTTTGTCCATTATCCCATGTAAAAGCCATTTCTTGATTTCAAAGGAATTTCTAATTTCGATACTATCTTCCACCACCAAAATTGTTAGGTTATTTCGACACATAGGAAATAGTTAAGTATAACTTGGTCTAGTATATAGTTAGGTAAAGTGTGTTTTTTTACTATGTACTTGCTGTAACTTATAATCCGTCGGTCATGATATGTTCTAGATGTGAGGTGGTCCGACAATTCAATTTCTTCTCGGTATTACCGACACTTGATCCATGGCTTAACACCCGATTGGTCCATGATCTCTATTTAAAGAGCATGGAGGGTCATTTGTAAGGTGATCGTTCATGAGAGAAGCTTATGTAAATTTTCTTTCTTTTACATTAATAAATTGCCTGAAGTGGCCGTGTTGGCTCAGGCCGTGGATTGTTGCCCTCTTTGAGGGTTTTAACCACGTCAACAATACTGGTGTATTGATCCGTGATCTGTTTATGAGTGGTGTTCTTTGTTGTTCTATCTGAGGAACTTACCCTGAAATTTTTTACATGGTACCAGAGCTATTTGAGGGCCGCATCTGTTGGTGATCCAAATCCGAAGCCGGTACAACTGCATCAGACTGTCGTTTCCTAGATCTACTGTTTTTGACTGCTTTCGGGCCAAGAGGACTGCTCTATCGTGTTAGGAGCATCTGTTCCAGTGAGGAACCCCTTTCGTTTCACGCGAAAAGGTTTCCGGTAGCCCTAGCTACGTCATTTTTAAGATACGGAGGTATACAATCTTTATTTGCAGTTTTAGTTATTGATCTTTCTGTTTATTTCAGTTTATTTATCTCTCTGTTTTTATTATGGATATATACCTTTCATTTCTGTGTATGCTCTTTGCCCCGCGACTTTGTGCGATTTGGGCAAATCAGAAACAAAAAGGAAAGATTTTTCTCATGCGTATGCTCTTTTCTGCCGTGCATTTGTGTGATCTCAAAAAATCATAAACAATGAGGAAAATATTTAGTTTCCAACGAAATCTAACTTTAAGCCGTAAGACTTGTTTTTTTTGCATGTTCGTTTTGGGTTGTGTGGTTTTCTTTGTTTTGTAGGCAAAAAAGGGTTTTTCAAGTAAGCATGCACCCCAAAGCTTCAATGAGTAAAAAAAAAACCCTTCCTCTTTTCCAAAAATTACCAACCTTTTAAACTAGTTCACTTGGTCCAAAGTTACTTTATGAGAATAGAGGTCTTGGGTTCAAGTCTTTTCTTTTGTTGAGTTACTTTTTCAAAAAGCACATGTAACTTATGTTTTAAAGTTACTTTATGTAAAAGTGTTCTCACCCATTATAAAAAGTGAGTCACTTATGATTCTAAAGTCACTTTATCTTTTATCTAAGTTACATCTTAGTGGGTAGCTCATAAAGTACCATTGTGAATGTGACTTTCACTTATTTATAAAAGTGGGTCACATAAAGTACTCTTTTTTTAAAAGTGAGCTAATTAGAGTAAATTTGGAGGCTGGTTGGGTGGGGAGGTCAGGGATTTTTTATTTTTATTTTTCAATTTTAAATATAACATTATCATTCACTTCCGAACATTCACATACTTCGTCGGCATCTTCAACAACTTTTCTTAAAAAAAAACATAACTTTTTCATCCGGACACTGTTTTTAGAGCCGTGTTTTTTAATCGGCCTAACTTTTTGAGATCTTTTCATTGAAACACTTAGTGTCAACATCTACAACTTCAATTTCTGTTAAAATGGAAAGTCCATGCCAAGTTATTCTTGAAAGCACCAACTACTTCCAATAATTGTCCTACATTGTGGATTTACTTAGAAGTAAAGGCCTTTATAGAATAGCCTCAGGCCAAGGATCTAAATCTAAAGATAAAGATAATGCAACCAAATGGGAAAATAAGCAAGATCAAGCACGTGAGTTGATAGGGATGTCTATTTCTCCAGACCTTAGATTCCATATTGCAGAACTTGATACCCCCGATGAAGCACTGAAACAACTCAATAATGTTTTTGAAATTAAAGCCCAACAACTCGAAAATGAGTTGCTTACGTTGGACCCCAATAATTTTTCTTCCATTGAAGATTTTTTTATCCAAGTTCAAGATCCTTAGACTTCTCTTGGAAGGTGTTAAGGTTAAGAAAGAAGACGATAGCCTTATCTATTCTATTCTTACTAAGTTGGGACCAACCTACTCTGTGTTTGTTTCCACCTTCCATTCTACTAGAGAAACTTTTATTTCTCAAGGACAAGCCTACAAGTCCCCCATCTTTTGCTGGCTTTTGTGATTCCTTAATAAGAAAACAAGAAAAAATCTTACATCTTGGTCTTCTTAATACTGGAAACTCTTTTAAGAAAGCTTTAGCAACCCAGTATCAACCAAATTCAAAGAATCCTAAGAAACATTATCCTAAAAAGAATGGTCCTAAACCAAACAATGGTCCTAAGCAATTTCAGTCTCAAAATGAATCAATTCAACAAAATGATAAGACAAATAAAAACAAAGGGAAGAAGACTGATAGACATTGCAACTTTTGTAATCGAGATGACCACTTAGAATCTAAATGCTTTAAGAAGATAGAAGCCTTAAAAGCAACAATGAAGAAGCATAACATCCATTTTGAGCACTCTTCAACTTCAACTTCATCTTTAGGAATAACACTTTCTGCATGTGGTTGTCAAGCATCTCAGTTTGGTTATGCACTAAATGTATCTTTTTCTTCTCACTCTCATGAGTGGCTCATTGATTCTGGAGCTTCTTATCACATTGCCAAAAACAAAGCCATGATTTCTTCTTTAAATGATTGTAACACCAAAAATATATATGTTGGTGATGATAGATCTCTTAGTGTTGTAGAGACTGAAACTATTCATCTAGACAATGGTCAATTTAATGATGTATTATGTGTTCCTACCTTATCCTACAACCTTCTATTTGTATATCCGATAACTCATTTAGGTGAAGGTAAAATCGTTGAATTTTCACCTCATGATGTTGTAATTAAGGACCTAAGAGATCCTTGACAAATTTTAGCTACCGGCATTGCTGATGATTCCAAAAGGTTGTATAAGTTTAACAACTTTGGGTCATCAACTCTTCCCTCAGTATTTGTTGGTCATAATGATGAAGTGAGCAAACTTTGGCATGAACGATTTGGTCACTTAAACTATCGCTCCCTTCAAAATCTATGTAAAGAAAATATGGTGACAGATCTTCCTATGGTATCTTGTAGAGGTGGTGTTTGTTTCGGATGTGTACTCGGAAAACATCATCGGGATAGTTTTGAAAAACGTGCCTCTTGGCACGCTCCAAGCCCTTTACAACTTCTGCATAGTGATTTATGTGGTCCACTTCCAGTTGTTTCATTCTCTGGCTATAAGTATATCTTAACTTTCATTGATGATTTCCCAGACACAGTTGGGTATACTTCTTAAAACTCAAGAGTGAAGTCTTTAACATGTTCTTGGCCTTTAAGGCCTTTGTTGAGAAACAATCTGGACATCAAATTCTTAAGCTAAGATCTGATAATGATGGAGAATATGTTAACAACAAATTTATCAACTTTTGCAATGAGCATGGAATTCAATTGCAACATACTGTTCCATTTACTCCACAGCAAAATGATGTAGCTGAAAGGAAGAATCACACCTTAAATGAAATGGCTAATTGTATGCTTCAATCTAAAGGGCTTAGTTTTAATTTTTGGGCAGAAATAATTAACTGTGCAAATTACATAGTAAATCGCACTCCTACTAAGGTTTTAAAGAATATCACTCCAGAAGAAGCATGGAGCTCAATTAAACGAGATGTAAGTCACTTTCGTGTTTTTGGAACTGAAGCATGGGCCCATATTCCAGATGAGAAACATAAAGCCTTATAACTTAAGAGTGAAAAATGTATTTTTTTGGATATTTTGAAGATGTCAAATGATATAGACTTCTTCCACCTAATCCAAAAATGTTATCATTAGAAGAGATGTAAAGTTTGCTGAAAATATATCGGCCTGCAAGCCTAGTTCGACGGATATGCCACCTCTCTCTATCCCTTCTACTTCTGAAATTATTTCTTCTTCAGATGATGACAATCCTCCCCCACCTTCTCGGGATCCTCCTTTAGCTCCTTAGCTTCCAAAATGGGTCCGCGCTACTCGGGATGCAGCAGGTGCTCTTGCAAGAGATCTTATAGATCAACGTCGCACACGTTCTTAGTTTGATAGAGCCTCTTCTCTACTAGCTCAAGCTTTAGCGAATTATGACCCTAAAACCTTTGCAAAAGCTTCAGGCCATCCAGATTGGGACGCAACTATGAACGAAGAATATCATTCACTATTGAAAAATGATGCATGGGACCTTGTTCCTCTTACAAAGGGATACAAATTTGTTAGGATGAAAATGGGTTTACAAATCCAAATTTGGACTAGATGGAAAAGTTGATAAACATAAAGCTCGTCTTGTCGCTAAGGGTTTTTCACAGGTTGAAGGCATTGACTATACTGAAACCTTCTCCCCTATTGCCAAAATGAACTCTATCCGCCTTGTTCTTTCCCTTGCTATCTCTTTCAAATGGGAAGTCCATCAGATGGGTGTTAAATCCGCTTTCTTGCATGGGGACTAGCATGAAGAAATCTATAGGGAACAACCTCTTAGCTTTATATAAACAAACTCCAGCCTTGTATGTCGGCTTAAGAAATCCCTTTATGGTCTCAAGCAACCCCCTTGGGCTTGGTATGCCAAAATGGATAACTTTCTTTTAGATACTGGCTTTTCTAGGTGTCATTATGACAACACTGTCTACACCAAGAAAGTGGGTAAGTCTCTTATCATTTTTGTTCTTTATGTTGATGACCTTATCCTTACTGGTAGTGATCCCAACCTTATAAACCATGTGAAGTATAGCCTTAAAAAGCAATTTGAAATGACAAACTTAGGACATTTGCATTATTTTCTTGGTCTTCAAGTCTTGCAATCCAAAGAAGGTATTTCCCTTTCCCAGTCCAAGTATGCCTGTGATCTTCTACGCCACTTTCACATGGAAGACTGTAAGCCAGCCCCTTCTCCCTTTCAGTCTGGAGCCAAACTTCCAGTCACTTGTACTTCCCCTGAAGTTGATGCTACCTTATACTGTCAGCTTGTTGGAAAACTTTTGTATCTGACCCATACCCGTCTCGACCTTTCTTTTGCTGTTGGCCTTATTGCTCGGTTTATGCAAAACCCACATGAAAGTAATTGGAAAGCAGTTAAAAGAATACTTCGTTATGTTTGAGGCACAATTCAGTTTGGGATTCATTATAGTGCAAAAGCATCTCCTCTATTGGTTGGTTTCACTGATTTCGATTGGGCTATTGACCCTGATGATCAGAAGTCTACTGCAGGTTATGTCTTCACTCTTGGTTCTGGACCTATTACATGGGCTTGCAAGAAACAAAGTGCCATTTCTCTTTCTTCAGTAGAAGCAGAGTATTGAGGTGCCATAGAAGCTAGTAAGGAAGTCCCGTGGCTTCGTCAGATCCTGTGAGAGTTTGGTTTTCAGCAGCATCATCCGACTACACTTTGGTGTGATAATCGAAGTGCCATTCAACTATGCAAAGATCTAGTCCAACATCAATGCAACAAAACATTGAACTACACATGCATTTCATCAGAAAGCTCATTCATGACCATGTTCTTGAAGTGAAATATTGTTCAACCAATGATCAAGTTGCATACATTTTTACAAAGGCTCTCACAGAGAAGAAGTTTACTAAACTTTGATTTATGGTTGGAGTGTAGGAAGTTGTCACTAAGGGGAGATAGGCTCTAATGCCTCCTTCCTTTTCTTATTGTGTCATCTTTGTACATCCTTCAATCCTATCCCAAGTTATTCTTAAGGGGGGATGTTAGGATATTTCAACACATAGGAAATAGTTAAGTATAACTTGGTCTAGTATATATTTAGGTAAAGTGTGTTTCGTTACTATGTACTTTTTATAACTTACAATTCGGCAGTCATGATATGTTCTAGACATGAAGTGATTTGACGGTTCATTCTCTCCTCGGTATTACCGACACTTGATCCATGGCTTAACATTTGATTGGTCCATGATTTATATTTAAAGAGCATGGAAGGTCATTTGTAAGGTGACCGTTCAAGAGAGAAGCTTATGTAATTTTTCTTTCTTTTACATTAATAAATTGCCTGAAGTGGTCGCGTTGACTTAGGCCGTGGAATGTTTCCCTCTTTGAGGGTTTTAACCTTGTCAAGAATATTGGTGTATTGATCTGTGATCTGTATGTAAGCGGTGTTCTTTTGTGTTCTATCTGAGGAACTTACCTTGTAAATTCTTACAAAAATTATTTCCTCCAACTGAAATTCCTTCATTTTGTGTTGAGTAACCCAATTACACTCTATATTCTACCATGTATGCTTCTTCTTAGACCATTTAATGAAATCCTTTTGATCTAAAAGCTTGATAGTGCTGCATTTGAACAAAATTACATAATAGGTCCATTCCTCTATTTTTTCTCTTCGAATATTCAATTCTTCTCCTTATTTATAGTTTTGAGACAATGCATTTGATTCATTCAGACTTCAAATTTCTTTTACTAAAAATATCCCTAATTTATGCAATTCATCAATGATAGCTTCTAAGAACTTAAAATTTCCTTTACACCTAATCTCGAGATCTTCCCTAACCCTTGATTTGCTTCCTTTTACTAGTTTTCATGCTACTTAATGAACTTGTGAAGGGAAATACCCTAACAAATTCCTTTTTGTACAATTGTAGCACTATGAAACCCTTTCCTTTCTAATCCAAACCATTCTTTTATTGATTTTCTCTTTCGGTATTTAAACTTTATAACCCTTCATTATAGATTAACTTTCAAAGGCTTTTCATAACTAGAGTTAAGTTGAAGACATAGATATTCTTCAACCCTCAGCGATTCACTTTTTTTAGATTTGCCACTCTTGACCATTTGAGGTATTCCTTCTTTTTCTCTTTTCCATGTCCATATAAAGATAAAACAATTTTCTTGACTTCTATCCAAGATTTCTTTTGGAATATTGGCATCCAATACACATGAATACTCTCTAAAACAACCTTAATCTGAAGTAAGACACCTCCTCTTGATAACCATCTCTTACACCAATTGAAATTATTGTTTCTATTTTATTATACAACAACATCTAATCTCCATATTTATAATTGTTAGGTTTCAATCCAAAACTTAGATACTTTACACCTTCCTTCATATCAATTAGAACCTTTGGAGACATTTGAAATTTGTAATTTTACCTCTTCATCCACTTCATTTAACATCATTAATGAATTTGACATGTTTACTTAAGTCCTTCTAGCTACCTTTGACGATTAGCCTAATTTTATGGGTTACTTGAACTAGATCCTTGTCTAAGCCTTGAAAAATCATGCTATTTCTTGAGAGCCAGATTCCACATATAGAAAGTAGGGCAAAGCCTTAAAAACTTTTCTAGATTTGTATGCTAACCATGACAAGAGACTTTGACAACGTTAGTTGTTCCCATTTGTTTGTGCATATGAGATTTATAACACTTCATCCCTGACTACCTTGATGAAAGAATGTGTAACATAAATATGGTCCACCACTTCTTTATTTCTTTACACAAGATGTATTTGTTAGGTCTGTGCCAATTCCTATTTTTTCCACTATCCCATGTAAGAATTTTATTTTCCAAGGCAATTCTTGATTTGAGAGGAATTTCTATTTTCCATATTATCTTTCACCATCACATTCTTTCTTCGAACCAAAATTCCTTCATTTTTCGTTGAGTAATCCAATTTCACTCTATATTCTACCTTTCTTCTTATACCATTTAATGAAATCCTTTTGATCTAAAAGATTTATAACACTATGTTTTAACAAAATTACATAATAGGTCTATTCCTCTACTATTTCTCTTGGAAGATTCAATTCTTTTGTTGACTACCAACTTTGAGACAATGCATTTGATCCATTCAGACTTGAAATTCTTTTTAGTAAAAATATCCCTAATTTATGCATTTCATTAATGATAACTTCGAGGGACTTAAAATTTCCTTTACACCCAATCTTGGGACCTTCCCCTGTTGGAAATGTAACTAGTTTCGGTCTTCATAATTGTTGTCTTACTCATTTCAATATGCGTATCTTATGTAACAAACAAAAGAAGAAAGAAAAGTTATTATTTTAAAGCATGGGTTTCATGCTTCTTATTGATGGTATTCTAGGTAAAAGCATGTTCTTTATGCTTCTAGGGTTTGTTATGTCATAGGATTTATTGTCATGAGTGTTGAGAAATCTAGGGGCAACTAGGTTAGGTGATTTCACTTACTTTGATAACTGCTTATGATGTATTTTTACTTAACTTGATTAGCTTTCTCTTACACTTGATTATTATTAATGTTATGTATCATCAAACAAATACCAAACAACAAAATAAATGAGACAATAGGACACAAGATGTAGACGATTAATCAGGGCCAAAACATCTCCAACTGAGAGGAAAACCCACAAGAATTCTTCTCTTCTTATTGAACTTCAATTGAAGAATTCCAAGACCTATGACCCTTGACCAAGACCCTCCAAGACCAAGTCAAACCTTGATTCCAATAACTTCTACAATTTCGAATTGCCCAACAGATTCTTCTGGAACTTCGACCTACCTAGCAAATTCTTCTACAACTTCGATATGCCCAACAAACTCTTCTGCAACTTTGATATGCCCAACAAATTCTTCTGCAACTTCGACTTGCCCAACAAATTCTTCTGCAACTTCGACCTGCCCAAGAAATTCTTCTGCCCAACAAATATAGGAACCTAACACGAGAGAGAGAGAGAGAGAGAGAGAGAGAGAGAGAGATATTCGATCTAGTTCTTCCACTTTTTTCATCCTTTTCCAGCTTCTATTTTGAGAAGATCGAACTTGCTTGAGTGTTCAAATGAGGTCGAGTTCCTTCTTATTTATAAGCTTGTGAGGGGTACGAATTGCTCTCTTTAGGCCGACTTGATCTTTGTGCCATGACAAGGTCTTGGAGGGTCTTTTGACTCTGTTTTGACTCAAATAATTTTTCTTTACAATATGTAACATGCCCAAATGGGTCTTCAATACATCATAATGACTCAATTGACTTTATGACAAACCGAGAAGCACCCAATGAGTGCGACCTAAAAATAAATTTCCCTTGAGCATGAAACCTATGCCTCAAGAATAATAATAAATTTATTTTTCTCTTTTTAGTAAATACATAAAATCATGATTACATACGCCATTATGAAGAACAAACCTAGTTACATATTTCAACACTCCCTCTTATGAAGTTATTCATAATCCATACAAGGTACTTGGACATTATCAATTTGAAGAATTCTCATAAGAAGAATCGGATTGGTAACCCATCTGTTTAACATCATATCATCCAACATTGTCACATAGCAAGGCCTTGACTAACAACTCTATTTCTCCACAAGATGAGAGCACAATGCTGGTGAGACCAATGATTTATATACACCCTCATCATTGTCTCTCTCGGAACATACCCCAATCGGGTTCTCCCAGAGTATGTTCCACCGTGACTATTCTTATCTTGTATTCCAAATGCAGAATATCGGTCCTCTACGACTACTCTTATCTTGGATGACCTACCACATCATCAAAGAGTATCAGATGCCATGTACCATTCTTTCTTCCCAAGTGAAAACAATAATGATGTGTCTATGCCTCCCTCTCAACTAGGGAGGATATACCCATTTGTATAAATGAATATTCTTAATCTCCCTCTTATCCAAGGACTTTTCCAAGCTCCCAGGGATTTGCTTCCAAGCTCCCTCTTAGCCAAGGACTTCTTTCCAGGCTCCCTCTTAAGTAGGGACTTGTTTCCAGAAATAATCTTTTATTCATTGGTGGAGATCATGAGAGCTTCAGTTGCTTGTAGTGCTCCTCCATTCAATGTCATGAATTTTATCTTTAATATTATGGAGCCTTCATCTTGCAGGGAATCAACCATTGCTTTCCTCAAATCAGTCATGTCATCCTTCTCCTTATTGGAAAGTGATTTTCTAGTCCACATTTGGCTTTTCTTCATACAACTACTTCTTCCACATCATGTTTCCTTTAGGATCTTCTATCCTGTTAGAGCCTAGATTTGCCTCAGGCTGAAAAGCCAAGGTTCTAGGTCCACATCAAACCACGTTCAGCCTCGTAGTTAGCCCTATGAGGACAAGAGAGGGCTCTCTCCGAGTCGATCTCGGCAAAAGACAAGCGATGAGGCTCGAGATGACTGAAAAACAAACTAATTGTAGGCTAGGTATGAAGTACAAGGGTTTGATTGGAGTTTTTTGGGGGTTTTGTGTTGGAAACAAGGAAAGGCAAATTGGGCTTGGGGATGAGGCACAATTTCTGCAGAGTTCTGATTGGGGCAAGGAAAGCAATCGTTTTGATGCTTTGAATTGAGTGAATGAATAGATCGGACTGGTGAGGAGCTAAGGAGAGCAAGAGAGTCTCAAGAATTCTCCTTAAACAGATGAAAACATGGAAATTTAAACAAATTCAAAGGCAGAACATAACAGTTAATGAATTCTACCTTAATCACTCATTTGTTCAAATTTAGAAGAAGAGATAGGAAAATGATACACATAACAATAATGAACTTATAATTACTTAGAGAAGCACACCATCAAAACATAAAGCCACATGGATCCCAAACAATGCTGCAAAACCCTGGTCTTTCCTTAGCCAAAAATGCAGAGGTAGAATGTACAATGATATGCCAAAGCAATCCCAAGTGTCCAACCCTGAAAATGACTTAGGAATTACATGATATAGACTAGCCCAACCGATTCCCTTGCCTCTAGGGGTCGAGCTCATCATTCTAGGAGCTGTTTGAACCAATTCTAAACAAGGCACTGAAAACTAGGTAGTCAAACAACTTACCCCTATATGCTAGGAAACTGATTCATTCACTCACATTTCACCTTTTGGTGAATGAATCTTTTAGAACAAGTAAAAATGTGCCAATATTACATCATGGTTGTCAAATTACATCATGAAAAGTCAAGAATAACTTCAAGAAGAAAAACTGGTCAAAACTGGGCGAATTGCTGAGCTGAAAGGTGAAAAATTGGGCAAAAAACCTCTGTGCGCCGCGCCAATTTCTCTGTGTGTTGCGCCACTTTGAGACTGAGTTTGAGGCACTTCCTGAAGTCCAAATTGAGCCCAAGTGTGCTTGTTGGAAAGCCCTGCCTATCTACTTTCCAACTCAAGGGGAATTGCTGAATTTGGTGCCCATTTTCCCCTTCAAAACTTCAATCTCCCAAGACTGCTTCCTGTGTGTCAAAATAGGGGAAAAGAGGTCATTTTTTGAGTGTTTTTGACCTCCTGAGGACTCAAAACTTGCCCAAACTTCTTGGCCATGCACCAACAGTCATGGTTTTTCATGAAAAAACCAAAAATATAAAGTTTTTGCCATTTGGAGCTTTCTATCATAAGCGCGCGCCATGTGGCGCGGCGCATAGGGAGAAAAACCCTGTTTTTTGTACAAAAATTTGCCAAAATACCAAAAATGCCCCAAATTTCTTGAAATTTGGGCTGGAGCTTCTTCATTAAGTGTCATGCTGGGCTAAAGAGGCTTCGGGCCAATATCTGAAGACGATCAAACTCTTTTTGCCTCTTTTGTCTTTATCCTGGAGCTGTGGCGTTGATGTGTCAAACTGTGTTGGACTGTCTTAATGATTGTGCAACCTTTGCCACCAAGGAAAAATAGTGAAATAAGGAAGGGGAGGGAAAAGTAGTGAGGGATTAGGGACTGTTGGGACTATAGGAATTAGGGAAATGTAGGAGGGTTTGAGGGGTTTTATGTGTGGGATAGGGTTTAGGGTTTCACCTTTGAAAGTTTTGGGAAAGGGAATTTAGGATAGGGGTTTAGTAACTTTAGGGGATGGGGAACAATGGAGTCAAGGAACAAAGGGAATTAAGGACAAGAGAAATAATGGAAAATAGTAACCTTGGTGGGAAACAAGTTTTGAAACCCTAGGCAGCAGTTTACATGTGAGGAATTCAAAAATGATAGGGTTTGAATTTTTGTTATAATCATTAGCATCCATCAACCACCATACCCTAGCACAAACTTGGATGAAACACAAAAATGGAGGCTCTACCTACTTGTGGAATGAAGAATTTGCAATTTGGAGGAATATTTAAATGAATTTCAGGCCTTTTAGCCCAATGCGCTGCACCTTCCCAGTGCGCTGCGCCAGTATAAATTTACACTGGAAAATTTCTCCCAGTGCTCCGCGCCTCCCTAGTGCGCTGCACATTATTGCAGGAGCCTTTTGGAGGCCTTTCCAGTGTCCAAATTGGGCGCAGGATAGCTCGTTGGAAAAGTCTTTGAGTCTGCTTTCCAACCCAACCAGAATTTTTCAATTTGGAGTTCATTTGACCTGTCAAAAATCAAATCTCCCAAGACTGGTCAAAATGTTCCAAATGAGGCTGCCTAAAGGCAGAGTGCTGTTACAGTCAACCTTTGAATGCCTTCCTCAACTCCAAATTGAGCTCATGATAGCTCGTTGGAAATCTATTTGCGTCTAGTTATCATTTGACTCATCAATCAAGTCATTTGGCCAACCAAGCTAGGAGAAAACTTGATTTTCCCAAGGTCACTTCGGAGGTGCATTAATTCTCCCGAGGCAACTGTATTTTTGACATTTCTCTAAAACCATGACATCTGTGTAAAAAATGAAGGAGGTTTTTATTTCTTGGCCCGTTGTGGATAAAAACCTCTCTCAGTTTGTCCAAATTCATCTTTCCTTGCTCAGAAACATCATTTGAGTGAAACCTATCCCAATGTGTGGAACAGGGGATTTGTCGAAATGAAGCGAAATAAAGGGGATAGGGGGCTTCTAAATTCTTGAGGAAATTTTCGGAAGTAGGGAGGGATGTTAAGAAGTAGGGGAAAGTGGAATCTTAGAGATTGAGTGAGGGGAAGGGGTCCAAAAGGGCGAAACACATGCCTAACCTAGAAAATTGCCAAGTTGAAGCAAGAAACTAGGGTTTGTGCAAAAATGAGGAATTTGGGGAATCTCAGTGATGGGAAGTGTTTAATAAGGTACATTAAGGATAGGGGAAGGTGGAAGAACATCATGATATAAGTCTTGTTGATGATTTGACCATCCAAGAGAAATTGCCTTCAAAACCCTAGGAGAGGGAAATGACCTTACTTAGGCACAATTGAAGCATGAACAAGGTGTAAAATGACCCATTGGAACCTGACATGATAATGACAACCCTCTGAATGATGGCACACTCATTTGAATGGTGACATGGATCGACAGTTGGACAACTTTGGAAGGAGTACAAGCAAACCCTAGACCTAATACCTAGTGACCAAATTTTGCTTGAAGACTCACTGAAATGACAAAATTTGACCTTGACACTTCAAAATCACTTTGTAAGAGCATGTTTGATCATTGGAGGAAGGCTGCAAAGACTGACACTAACATATCCCACCACATGAATGCTAGTTGTGGACAACATCCACAATTCTTTTTTTTCTGTAGCCCTGCATTAACCCATCCAGATGTTATTCAAAAATAAAAAAGAACATCAAATCAAAATTACCTTTTGTGATGGCCTTTCATCATGACATCTGTTTGCTTGTAATATAACATCCCGCACATATATAATGTCAAGGGTCTCCTTTCCAGATTTTATCAAGATCTTCATATCTTTCCCATGGAGATATCATAATCAAATATTTTAGTCATTAGTTCTTGATTGCCTTCTCCATAGTTGCAACTTTCATGATATTTTCCTTTCTTTATTCACACATTGTTTCCCCAGGAACTTCCAATCATAGTTCCTTCATCTCTGTCAACCACCTCATATTCCATATGAGGACATATTATGTTTATTTCATCTAGTAAATGTGTGAACCATGCCTTCATGCATCCTATAGAAAAAGCTGTATAACTTGAGGATGAAAAATGGAGACTCGGTGACATAGCATTTGAATGCATTTAATATTGTGGTAAGTCAGTTATTGTTTGTTGATATTAAAATTTCAGATGAAGATAAGTGCATTAGTTTGTTGTGTTCTCTACCAGATTCGTGGGATAGTCTGGTTATTGAAATAGGTAGCAATGCAACTGCCTTGCAGTTTGATGAAATAGTCCCATCCTCGTTGACGGAGGAGATGTTGGCTCGAAAGAGTCATCAGGGAAAATACCCTGGGTTCGGGCACATGAGGCCAAAAGTGTTCCGTTGTAGTCTAGGACAACGTCGACATTTTAACCTCACCCCGAAGGGCAAGGAGTCTCACCTGAGGCGTGCCGTGACCAAAAGGGAGAAGGGTTAGCATATGGTTGAGGGAATATCAATCGGGCACAGGCGATCATGCACATATGTATCCATAATACATGAAACAATGATAATAGTATCCTTAAATCATATGAATAGATCCATTATAAAGAACACAGAACTAACAACATCCTTGCATTAATCTATGAATTACCAACTACATGCAATCAGATAGACTATTTAAAATTTTAATGGACCCACTAAGCACGATACTCAATACATTAGAAGTCTCAATAACCAACAAATTTGTCTTACATTAACTTAACATAACAGAATACATCATCATTCGACATTCGCCATAAACATTACATAAAATACCCGACTCAGTCACTCAGGTTAGATTACTTTCGCAACCAAGTCCCTCGAATCCCAACACTCCCTCCTTCAGCATCTGCACCTGTGTACCTCTTCTGCAACCAACTCCTTCTTCCTCTAGCAGGTTCAACAACAACCTTCTTCCTTTCTGGTCTTCCCCTTTTATGTCCTTCCCGATTGCCTGGACTGCCAGTTCTCGCTCGACTGCTCTCTCTTGGCTGCTTTTGTGCCTTCCCGTCTCCTTGGCTGCCTTTGCCTTCCGCTGCCACCTTGCCATCACTCCTTCACAACTGTTCATTCTGCCACCCAACCATTGCTGCCATCTGTCTCTTTCCTGCCCTTCGGTCAGTCAAAACTGGTCAAAATCATTCAAAATTAACGAAGGCCCCAACAGGCCCCAACCACAATTTCTTGACTCGTTCCGAAGTCAAGTCACTTCGACCTCTGGCAGTCCTGCTGCGACTTCCATGTGCTCTACGGGTGGTGGCTGCGTTACTACCGACGCTGTCTGCTGTGCCGATGCTTCTGCTGCTTCGATACTTGCTTGCGGAGTAGGCACCTATTTTATCTCAATCCTAGCTTGCGGCATTGCATTTGTTCATGTGGCCCTTTCTTTCCCTTGTGGCTCCTTCGTTCCGAACGAAGGCTCCAACTCTGGGACCAAGGATGTTGTTTGCTGCCTGAACTCAGTGTATCTTTGAATTTCCAGGTCCCAGTTGGCGAGGATTGCATCAACGCCTTGAGTGAACACCTCGACCGATTGTGATGTTAGAGTTGTTGGTCGCTGTCTCTGCAGGTTGTCCCATTGTTGGCTGCTTGAGTCGCATGCATCCTTCAAGAGTAGAACATGCATACCAACCGACGGCCACAGGTCTTTGATTATCCGTTTCGTCCTTGCTGATTCCTCCTCAATGTTGTCAACCTGGGCTTGGAGGATGTCGATTTGCTAATTGATTTGTTGCAGTTGAGCATGGTCTGTGCAATCCCTTGTGTTGGAAAACAGTGACTGAATCTGTTCTCTTAACGAGTAAACCTGGTGGTTCTTGAGTGCTAAGCTGCCTGACCAGTCGTGGACCTTGCCCATTGGGGCGTATTCGTTGGTGAGGGCTTCAACCAAGTCTTTCTTCTTTACTTCCAGTTCCCTGACCTTTCCTTCAACTGTCCGCACGTAGATTTCCACGGGATCTGGTAGTGCAGACCTTACCGTCTCTAGCTTCTGCCTCATCTCAGAATTTGTGGTTGCCAAGCGCGTGCACGCCATCTGTATGTGATCGCAGTAGTCGATCAACATGTAGGCGGACATGTTCACCGGTGCTTCAGTGTTGGCTTCGGTGACGGTTGGCCATATGGATTAGAACCGTTGTGTAATCTGATCCACATGGGCTTGCAATCCCGTGTTTGCTTCCCGTAGGCGATCTCGCTCTTTCGTCACTAGGAGAAACTACATCTTTTGCTGCTCATGTTCTTTGGCCAGGTCTTCATGGAGGCTCTCGGCCTTGTGGGTTGCTTGCTGAATAAAAGAAAATAATTGGGCTGATGACCAATGATGGAGTGTATCAGCCTGCATTGTGCTTGGTTCCGGGAATTGTTGTTGTAGGGGTAGGCCGCTTGCAATGGACTTATCTAAATGGGAGGTGGGTGAGTGTTCTTGCTAGGATGGTAGAGTGAACTGTGGTGTGGCTGGAGTAATGCTAGGGTTTGGAGGGACTGCGAGCTTTATAGGGAGAGCGGGTAAGTACTGGTCAGTCCTTTCTCTTTGCTAAATGGTATCCAGGTGTCTCCCTGCTGGTGGGTCCAACCCAAACATTGGTGCTGTACTATCTGCAGGTGGCGTCCCTATAGTCGATGTGGTGCCCTCTTCCCAGCCGACCGACTGAACTTTTGCTTCTACAGTAGTCCTTCGGTGGCCGAACGGGAGGATCTCGGACAGGGTCGCGGAAGTGGAAGCGGTTTGTGGGGATGACTCCCGCGATGGCTGTATTGCGGTGGATGTAGTGGCAGGGATCTCCTCGACTATGGTGGTTGCAGGAATTGGCTGTTCGACCTCAATAGTGAGGTCGACGACTGGAGCTGGCGGGTTAATTTTCGGCTTTTTAGTAGCCGACTTTTTGACTTGTGGGGTGCGGATGACTTGCTTCTTCTGCGGTTTGGGGACCGTCATTTGGGAGGGATCCTGAGCGGCTCCTGCTTGGCGTGCGAGAGGTACGAGGAGTGGTGGCATTACAATGGGGAAAAACATGGTGGAACCTTGAAAGTGCTCAGGATAGTCACTCTCACTTGGCTCGAAGCTGGCGACTGTCCTTCTTGCTTCGAACATTTTTTCTTCCATTTGGAGTAGCATCAGTTGGAGTACTTCATCGGCTGCCCGCTTTTGACTGCTTTCTGCCCCATCTCCCTCTCAGTCTTGTGGCATCAGAGCTCCAAAAAAGTACCTTGGCTTCCCTTCTCTTACCTCACAGGCCACTCCCAACGAGGACTCCACTTCTCTGCGTAAGGCTTCCTCCATCAGGCTAAACCTCCGCGATCTCAATTTGAATGTGCTCGGGTTGATACACCACAGTCTTATATAAGCGTGCGCGTGGGAGGCGCCAAACCAGAGGTCGCCTTAGAACTTATCTAAGAGAGCCTTGGGTATCCTCTCAGTGCACTGAATGGCGCCCACCATCTACTCGTACCAGCTCTTGAAAGCCCTCTCGTTGATCTCCTTTGTGTTGGGATCCCCCAATGCCTTCCACGGTTCATACCTGAGTGCAATTGGCTGGTCTTCAGTAATGGTTGCCATTTGCCTTTCTGGTGGTGGCCTCCATTTCCACATTGCTAGTGCCATTACCAAGTATCCGAACACAAAGCCAATCCTCCTCCTATAGACATCTTCACAGGCCTCGAATAGTTCGTTGAGCACGAAAGTTGACCAGTTGAGTACTTCTCCTTGGCAGCAGTGTTCCGCAATTGAAACGGTGTCCAAGGTGCACTCGTTCCTCATGAAATGCCTCATTGTTTTGCCTGCGATAAGATAGCAAGCAAACCTAATATTATCCTTGTTGATTTTGTCTAGCTTCGCGCCCCTCCCACCTCGCTCTGTCCTGTATCTGGCCTAGATGTTGTCCTTTGTCTGCTTATATTCCCCGCTTGATCTCGGCCTAGAATGCTGTGCTAACTGCATTCCCAACTTTTGCTAGCCTAGTGAGTCGATAATGTTATACCCATATAGTAATAGGTGTCATATTTCATGATTGACTGGTTCAGCTCTGTAATATGTTCATCCTTTCCTTGCTGTAAAGGTTTCCATATTATGAAAAAATAATAAAATAAAAAAATGTAAAGAGGGTATACCCTAAAAGAAAAATCAAAGGGTGAAAAAAATAAATGGTCAAAAGAAGAAATGAAAAGAAATGAACCCCAAATAAAAAAGATCAGGAAAGTGTGCAAGTCCAAATGCCACTACTATTTCATTTTTGCAAATAAAGCATTGTGTGCAGTTTGTTGAACTTTTTACCACAATTGATGAATGGAAAAACAGCTTAATCTTGACCAGTTCATGTTTGAATTTCATGTTTTAGAGATAGAGAACAAAAATCTGTCCAAACAGTTTAATCTTGGCAGATAAGTAGGTAGGTAGAGAAGCAAAAGAGCTCAACTGTTTAATCTGAGCTCTTGGAAGAAGTAAGTGCAGACTTAGATAGGCTTACCATGCAAACAAAAGAAAAGATTGATGAGGGTTTGCTAGTCTAAGTGCACCCAGTAAAAGAAGAAAAAATGTTAGATAAAGTAGGTTGGGTAGGCAGTTTTGGTGTTGCAGAATGAGACATGTGATTGATTTTGTCTCTCAAAGTGTTAATCTTACTTCTATCACAGGTACCATGGCAGTTTTATATTTTGGAGCAGCTCAAGCCAGGCGTGACTAACTCTCCTTCACACTTCTCCCCAATCATTTACTAACTTCCCCAGAGATATTAAGATTTGCTTAATATCCCTCTTGAAGCCACTCATTCCATTTCATCATTGGCCTAAGTGAATTCCCATTTCACTTAGGAAAAATGTACGCTGTCACCCCAAAACACCTCTTTTTCCCCTTTAAGCCTAAGTTTCCCAACATTATACTTAGCGCTTTCATATTCAAAATCCATATTAACAAACTAACTTTATATTATAAAGCTCCCTTGTAAATGTTACCCTACCCATATTATGTATATATGAAAAACCCTAAAGTGTTAATATCCCGCCCCGGTTAACTATAACCGTATGTCACTTTTTCAAATGGGAATTAATTGTTCATCTGGAACTGATTAATAACCCTTTCCGCGCGCTCATGGAATAATTAACCACCCGGGTTAATTAAAACCAAACCCTCCCAAACCAATCAAACTACACCGATATCATTAATTTAAACATTAATATGATCGAGCCCCCGCGCATTAAAACTCCTCCATCTTCGCACAGCGCCCTCCGTCCGATCAACGGCTCCACATCGGACGGTCTACGATCATTTCGCTAGCCCCCTTGCTGCCGACTTTTACCTCCCGGGGATTGGCGGTTTTTTGTCCCGTACCTTTGCCATGCGTCAAGCTCCCGCGATGCTTGCTTGCCCTCTGCCCGAAACCGCCCAAGCCCAAAAGCGGTGTAGGCAAAACAACTTACCACCCTCCCCCTCGCTGACGTCAACAATCCTTTGCTGATGTCATCCCGCCATGTCACCATCCGTATTGCCACATCATCTGTCCTGTACCCCCCGTTGACGTCATCCGTCCTTTGGATCAAATTTTCCCGCCAAAAATTATTGTTGTCAATAAAGGGTAAGAAAGGTCATTTTGGTTATGTTTTTTGTGTATAGTGCCCGCGCGCTCCAAGCGACTAATGTTCATAGTTCCAGTTTTCGATCGCCTCCGGACCACAAAGGCTCCATCAATGAGCTCGCGGCCTCAGCTAAGCTGCCAGTTACGGTTTCCTTCCTTCAAGCACAGTTAAAAACAAACAGATGGACTTCCAAGCTCGCAGAAACATAAAGAAATAGGGATTGACAGGATGTTTTGCTACCCTAGCCAGTGGAAACCCGCAGAGACATCAATTGCAGAGAAAGGCGGTGAAGACACGTTAGCAGTTCCATTTTTGCAGAAAAGTGGTGAGCATGAGGTCAGTTCAGCATTTAACAGGGTACAAAACAAGTCAAAGAGTATGAGAGGAGCCATAAAGAGTATTAATGCAGAAATAAAGACAAATCAAATCAGCATTAAAGAGTATCCGAGCCGACTAAGGAAAGCAGATAAGAATTAATGCATCAGTTAAGACAAAGAGTCTGCGCACAGCTACTTCAGACAGCTGCAGGCTGAACCCTAAAAAGCTAGCTTCCAGCACAACATAAGTTAGCTATTTCTACTTTGCTTGTAAATTACTTTAGGTTAAACTTAGATATTATCTCATAACTTTGATGAGACATCCTATTGTACATATTTTGTTGTATAAATACCCCTTTCCTTAGAGTTTTGAAGAGGTTGGGTATGTGTAGTTTTCTCTAGACTTTGTTGTAAACACTGAACGTTGGAATAAAAAAGCTGCTAGAACCAAATGTTTTTTGGCATACTGGATGAAGAATCGATGCAAAAGACTTATCACAGAATTCTTGAATCAACCTATGGATCAATCAGTACCTTTATATCTTGTGTTTTACAGTTTTCTTGTCTGTTATATCATCTGTGTTTCATGATCTGAATGATAAAGAAAAAGATTAATTCAGAATTTGCTTAGTTGCACTCTGTTTTCAGTCTTTATTATTTTCTGTGCTTTCTTCAGAATTAGTATAAACTGTGAATTCTTAATTGCTCATGTTTCCCCTGATTCTTTCACGTTGAGTATTTGCTAAGGAATTCTTAACTGTTCCGTATCAGTAATCATTCACTTTCCCTCCTTTCAATATGATGAAGGATTCTTAATTGCCCTTCACCCATTTGAGCCCATTCCATTTGATTCCAGCCTTTTAATTGTTCCATGTTTGACTACCTTGCTCTGTGACACCATCCTCTATTAGAAACCAAATCCAGAAAACCATCTCATTTGACTCTATCATGCCCAATGGACTGAAGTCTTCAGTTTTGCCTCACTGTTCTATTGAATCTCACCACCCAAACTCAAAATAAAACCCTTGTACTTCATAACTAGCCTAACACCTCTCAAAACAAAGTTAAATCATAAAGAGAGAGCCCTCTCTGGATGCAGATTGGCTAGAATATGTATCTAAAAGATTGCTCTGTGGTTACTTCGGCCGTAGTCCCTTTCTTACAACTTTTGGGAACAACTTGAGTGATAACAGATAGATGTCCTCGACATGAATGGGGTATTCCTTGTCCAACCATAGCGACCCACCATGCATCTTGCTTGCCAGTAATTTTGTGCACTGCATGGCGGCAAATTGGGTGCCGAATACGGGCAAATTTCGTAGGTGGAACAACGTGGACCTCTGTATCCCTCTGAAGTCATCTCTGATTCTGGAGGCCCTGGTGCCATCCTCCCTTTGAAATTCTTCTGCATACACCTCCCTCTTCATGGCTGGAAACTGGAATCCATCGGTGAAGTCATTGTCGATCAGATTCGACTTGTCATACTTCCCATATATATCGTCCACTGCTTCAATTCGTGCATCAAGAGTGTTTTGTGGGACTAATATTATTCCTTTTTCCATTGCTTCTCTTCTGCGGTAAACAATTTGTACTAGAGGTTTCTTGCTTCTCTTCTTCTGCTCTTGGTCTTCCGAGTGATCCTGGAATTCTTCTTTGGTTTGAAACTTCAGCGTTCTCTGCATCCTCCTGCGATTTATGTACCCAACTCTGACACGACATCCCCTAACTGACGAGGCTTTAATCAACTAATTACTCCGATGACCTTTCCATATATTCTAGCTATATTTCGTCGCCGTCGGCCGACTGGTACATGAGTGGGTTGCATAGCGTCTTTATTTGGCCATGATGGGTTTATTTATTAACTAATTCTATGCTTAACGGGAAAGATTTTGCAACCCTATCTTGACAGCCTTATTGATTACTTAATCGAGAAATAATTACTGGTACGGTGGATGGGTCAGGTACTTGTGTGGCCATCAATTCTGGAAAAGGTTTGGGCCTACGTGTCTTTCTTTAACGAGGGTGACATGTGTGGCTACTGTCTCGCTGACTAGGCCTACTAGTGCGACCCCTGGCACTATCCACCCTCTGGTGACTTGGCCTCCTTATATGACCGCTGAACACTACCCCCCAACCACAATTGGGTTGCGGTATTCCAAACATGTCCACAATCTTATTATTTGAACTAATAATATATATATATATATATATATATATATATATATATTTGATTTGATTTGTTTATTAATTTATTAATTTGCTTACTTGCAGAAGAGTTTCCACCCTTTGGTGACTTGGCCTCCTTATATGACCGTTGAACACTACCCCCTCAACCACAAATGGGTTGCAGTATTCCAAACATGTTCGCAATCTTATTATTTGAACTAATAATATATATATATATATATATATTTTTTTTTTTCCCCCTGGAAAAAGCGTAATCTTTTCATTAGTTGGAAAAAATTACATGTTGTAGATGCGTATAGCATATGCTGCGTATTTATCAATAGCAGTATCAGTAGTTTGCTGTACATGATCAAAAAGAGCAAAAATTACATCTCTAGGATGTTCTGTGTAGTCATATATATGTTGCCACGCAGGGCTATCAGTAGAGTTCCTATATCAGCTATATACAAAACAGTTCAAAAATCTTATATAACAAAAAACCATGAGATTCATGGGCTATCCGCCCTATGATACTGTGCGTCTATATATGGGCGATGGTAATACTGATATGTATTTTCGCCCCGCTGCTCGTGTATCATCCACTCTCCCCTGGGAAGTGTCGTGGCCTCCTTGGAAAGTTGGTCGGCACAGTTGTTATGTTCCCTGTAAATGTGATGGCACGATATGTCAGTGAATTGAGCCTTCAACATATAAATTTCATCCAAAATACTGCTGAGTGTATGTGTATGACATGTGGTGATATTGTTGAACCAATCAATGATTATCTTTGAGTCTCCATAAACATGCAGATGCAAGCAGTCATGATGCAATGCAAAATGAAGTAGGTGCCGTAAAGTGATGAGCTCTGCGAAATTATTTGAGCCAGCCCCGAGACCAAGCTTTGCTTTGTAGTTATGCTGTGTATTTTTATAGAGGAGAAAACCACCCCCACAGCCTTGTTGCTGTGCGGCACCATCGAAAAAAGCCCATGGCTGGCTTTGATCAATATGGGGCGGATCATGCGGATGACGGGTCTTTTGCTGCACAGGGTCGGGGGTTTCGTTATAGACAGCGATAATCTTAGCAGTGAGCTGTGGCCAGATAATATCTTTGTCTTCAAATGTCAGGCGATTTCGGGCAAGCCAGTAGTACCAGCATATGATGATTGGCAGGCACTGTAGTTTTGAATTGCGGTGCTGGTTATACCAGATTTCCCAAGCATTGTTTAAATCCACACCCTCTCATCTAGTCGAGAGTTGAATGTTCGCGGATATGGATTGCCAGATGTGTATCAGGTTTGGGCAATTTAGGAAGAGGTGTACGCTGGATTCAGCTGCCTGCTTACAAATGATGCACTAGGAAGGTCCATGTATAGCCCGTCGCATGAGATAATCACCCGTGGGAACAATGCCTTTCAGAATGCACCAGAAAATAAACTTCTGTCTAGGAGGGGCCGTAAGCTTCCAGATGGAGTTCCACCAAAAGGAGATGTGATCCGGAATCTTGTGGGAGATAAGAGAGAGGTATCCGTCTTTTGGTGTATAGGAACCATGCTTGGATGGGAACCAAATAAGCTCATCCGAGCCCTGCTTGATTCTAATGTGAGCTTCTGATAGAGCAGTGGTGTAAGTTCTCCAGATATGGTGCCACTGTGGAGGGATGTTTATTTGATCCGCGGTTTTCCAACACTGTTCAAAAATAGAAGAATTTTGCATGTCAGCAATATCAGCAATGGAGGAGATCCCTTGAGAGTGTAGGTGCTGTATGAGCTCTTCCGGGAGTATGTGTCTACCCCCACTATCACTCCATGGATCCCGTCCAACTCTGACCTGTGCACCATCATTGATCCTCCAAATCAAATTATCCCGGATGAGAGGAATAGCATGTAGAAGTGCTTTCCAGACAGAGGAGATCCCTGCTTTAGGCCAGGAAGGGAGACGAATCCAATCCATGATCTGAAGAGGCCATATATATTTATGGTAGACCATATGGGTCCACAGATTTTCTCCCGTGATAAGAGTCCATCCCATCTTAGCTGCCAATGCCAGAGCAAATGATGGGAGATCCTTGAGTCCCCATCCTCCCCATTTCTTGGGAATGGCGATCCTTTTCCATCCGATCCAAGCAAATATGCGTTTCTCTGTTGCCCCATTCCATAGATATCTGTTGCATGTTTGCTGTAATCTGGATAGAATGCTCCGAGGGATCCATGCCAAGGCCATCCAGAAGACCGGAGTAGCTTCTAAAACCGCCTTTATAAGAACCAGCCTTCCAGCACGGGAGAGATAGCGGTGACTCCAGATGCTAAGCCTCTTCTCCAACTTTGCAACTAGCCAAATCCAATCCGCTATTTTTGGACTGATAGGTTTGATCCAAAAGCCCAGATACTTTAAACCCTGATCAAGGGGATGAATGCCATATGGAAAAAGCTGACGAGCCAGATGAGACTCATTTACAGAAGTTCTGGCAAGAATGATAGATGATTTTGAGTGGTTTGCCAGCATCCCAGTAGCAGAGGAAAAGAGTGTGATGATCTTTGAGAATGTATGCGAGTCCCGGATACTACCATTTAAAAAGATCATGACATCATCCACGAAAAGTAGATGTGTGAGGAACCAATCATCGGATACTTTGAGGCCACCGAAGTCTCCATTCCGCTTGGCAGATGCTATGAGGCGGCTGAGACTGTCCATGACAATAAGGAAAAGAAGAGGAGATAGTGGACATCCCTGACGAAGGCCCCGTTCAGAGTGGAAGAAGGGAGTAGCCGACCCATTGATCAGCACACTGAAGGATGGGGTGGAGATACAAGCCATGATCCAAGTGATGAACGGATGAGGAAAACCCAAGTGAATGAGGAGCATTTTGATGTATAACCAGCTGACCCTATCGAAAGCTTTTGCCAGATCAATTTTTAGGATGATAGCTTTTTGCTGTTTTGTCCAGATGGAATGGAAAGCTTCCTGAGCTACCCCAATGGCTTCATGAATCTGGCGATTCTCCAAGAAGGCAAATTGTTGAGGGGCAATGTGTCGGGAAAGGATGGGGCGCATGCGGTTTGCAATGATCTTAGATATAATCTTATATAGGACATTGCAGAGGGAGATGGGGCGGTACTCATCAAATGAGGAGGGAGTGTCTGTTTTAGGAATCAGGGCTATGAAGGTGGAGTTGATGGCATTATACATAGAGCCCGTCACTCTGCACTCCTCTACCACCCGAAGGAGATCCATCTTGATCATCTCATAGAAAGCTATGTAGAACTCAATGGTCCATCCGTCCGGGCCAGGACTGCGCTCCTTTTTGAACCATTTGATGGTGGCTTCAAGCTCCACCGGGGATACAGGATCAAAAAGACTTTCAGCTTCCTCTTCATTGACAAACCGGGGAAAATGTCCAGCAATGTTTATGATATCTGCAAGGTTGGAGCCCGGTGGCTGTTTGTAGAGATTCCTGAAATGTGCAGTACCCAACTGTGATAGTTTATTGAATGTGTCTGCTACTCCATCCTCTGGCATCGGAAGATTCCAGATGGTGTTACTGACTCTCCTGCCTTTTGCATAATTATGAAAGAATCGAGAATTTTCATCCCCAACCTTAAGCCAAATTGCTCTACTGCGAAGACGAGTAGATTCCTCCCTCTCCTTGAGAATTTTTTGTTTCTGATTTTCAAGCTCCACCAGGTGTGCCTTGTCAGTCGCTGATATAAATCCAAGCCCTCTTTCATCAGTGAGAGAGGAGAGTTCCTCTTCTATACGAATAAGATCCGAGGTTTCCTGCTTGTGTTTGTTCCTAGCCCATTCAATAGACAGCTCCTTGAGCTTTAAAAGGTTCGCACAAAAACCCCTAGCCAAAGAGTCAGCACGATCTATAAGATGCGAGGGCCAGAAGTCTGATACAAGTTTGACATACGCAGGATCCAGGAGCCACCCATGATTGAATTTAAAAGGTGCCTTAGGCTTTTGATTTGGACCTGTTATTTCTAAATAGATGGGCAGGTGATCAGATATACCCCCTTGCCCAACCCATTGCCTATAGTGGTGAAGCCTTTGAAGTAATGGCCCCTTCATCAGGAAGCGATCAAGTCTGCGTGCTAGGGCAGCATCTCCAATCCTTCTGTTCCTCCAGGTGGGCAGAGGCTTGATCATGGGCACATCACATAAATCATGCCTGTCCAATAGGTCTGTCATGAATGCAGTTAAGGGATCAATTTGAGCCGAGGCTCCCCAAGATTCCCCATATCCCAGGGAGAAATTTAGATCCCCCCCAATAATCAGCTGATCAACAGAAAGGATAGATAACCTCATGAGGTTATTCCAGAAATATTCACGCTGCTGGCAAGGCCCATATATATTGATGATCCTAAGGGAGGTCCCCAAATCCGCTGAGAAAAGATCAACCCCCAAGAAACCAGGTCCACCCCAGGTACCTTGTGCTTTGATGGTGGTAGGATTGTAACCAATGGCTAAACCACCAGATCGACCAGAAGCGTCCAGAGCAGTAAACTGCCAACCAGGAAGGATAGAAGATAGTGCTGCTGTGATGGAATCTGCAGGCCCGAGGGTTTCTTGAAGCAGCATGATGTCTACAGGAGAGGACTCAAACATCCTCTTGAGGGCTAGTTTCTTTGAGGCACTAGCCAAGCCTCGACAGTTAAAAGAAAGGCACTTCATGGGGGAAAAATCCCCGGGGTATTCTTCGCTCTAAGAACCCCATCAATGGTGGATTGCCTTCCAGTGGCAACCTCTGCCCCAGCTCTCCGAATAGCCTTGGTAAGATCAGATTTTCTCCCTCGGGTGGGTAGAGAGGATGACCCCGGAGTGATGATCCCCAAACCCGTATGAGAGGTGTGTGTACCCTGAGCTTGTTGTCGAGACCGCAGGAAGTAAGGGTGGCTAGCGCCCCTGGGCGAAGAGAGGGATGATGAAGGAGATGAGGGGGGGAGCGTGGAAGTGATGACAGGGGCGACAGCAGAGGATTGTGGCATCGAACAAACAACAACAGATAATGATGGTGCATCTAATGTCGATGATGAAATTAATGACAGTGGGGGAGATAGAGAGTTACCCGGGAGTCCCTCTGGTGCGCTGGTATTTGCCGACTTTGATCTGGTGATAGGAGCAGAAGGGCGCCCAATTGAAATACCCTGAGTCGGTGCAGCAGATACACTGGTGGTGTTCGCCGGAGGAAATGGTTGAGCAACCGGTGAAGCAGTCCTTGGAGTAGATATGTTTGCCTCAGGTGTACCGGCACATCTCTGAATAAGCGGGCAGTGCTTGAAAACGTGCCCCACCCGGTGGCAGCGTCGGCATCTGAAGGGCACACCTTCATAATCAAGGATCTGGATGCGAGAGTATCTCCCCCAATGTAGAGTGATCTTTTCTTCCAGACCATCCCTGGTGTCCAAATGAACTAGAATCCGAGCCAGGGCTCGATTCCTAGATTCCACGAATGTGCGATCGTGATCGAGATAGGTTCCCAGGGCGTTACCTATGCGGATGAAAGTCTCTTCATTCCAGTACTGCAGGGGCAAGCCTGGCAGCCGAACCCAAAGAGGTCCCGCACCCAATTGTTCTCTCTCTGGGTCAAACAGCGGACTCCAGCGCTTTAACAATACAGGCGCCATCTCAATATGCCAAAACTTTGCCAAAACCAAGTCCGTATAATTCTCCTTTGCGAAATGTAACGAGAACCATCCACGAGAGAGCACCTGAACTTCCGGGAGTTCCATTAAGATCCCGCCCCAAATTTCTTTGACCCATTGGGTAAGCCTGGTAGCAGAGTAGGCACGGCCCCGAACATGCCCCACCAAGATAGTATTAGCCATGACTGCGGTCTCCGAGATGGTAGTAGCCTCACTGAACCAAATAGCAATGTCCTTCGATGTAGATTTAACACACTTGGTCCTCTTTTTCCCCGATCTAGGCGCAGAAGGGTGATTTAGCAGAGGATCCGGGAGGCTATCCGGCGGCTCCCTAGAGGCGCCGACTTTCACTGCTGGGGTTTCAAAACATCCAGAGGGGGAGCTCAGGAGGGCGGATATACCCGCAGCGGATGGCTGAGCCTGAGAGGAGGGGGGCGGTACCGGGGCCGAAGTGGAGGGGGGGCGCGAATCGAAAGGCGGTGATGGGGGAATCACGGAGGATAAAAAACGGAGGGTACCCGGTGATAACGGGGGGAGGTCCAGATCTGTAGAGGAGGTGGTGACGGTGCCTTCGGGTGTACCAACAGGGGGTGGGATCGGGATGGAAACCGAAGGGAAGGAAAGCGACCCAGAAAAGGAGGTAACCGGAGCCACAGACCGCGGAGCGAAAACAGGGTGTTCAGGGAAGATCTGCGACGGTTGGAGGTCCTCAGAGTAGTCAAGAGCCTCCTCAGTATCCATGACTTCATTAACCGTTTCCATAGCTGACAGTGACCGCGACCTATATATATATATATATATATATATATATTTGATTTGATTTGTTTATTAATTTATTAATTTGCTTACTTGCAGAAGAGTTTTAGGCGTGCGCCATTCACCCATCCTTGTAGTAGGAGTCCATCCAGTTGCGTGAGTCTTACTGCGCCCGATTCTTTTATTTCTGTGATTATGAATGGGCCTAACCAGTGCATCTATAGTTTTCCTAGGAACTTCAGGAACTTGCTATCATAAAGGAGCACTTGGTCTCCAACTTCAAACGATTTCTTCTTGATGTGCCTATCGTGCCAAGCCTTTTGTCTTCGTTGCTCGACTGATTGATGGAATTCTGCTAGGAATTGGGTTTCATCGAGTTCCATCAGCTGGCTCAGCCTGTTCCGCAAGGCACTGCTATCCGTCATTCCTGTAGCCTCCGAGATTAGCATGCTGGGCAGTATAAATTCCACTGGTACCACCACCTCTCTGTCGTACACAAGCTGAAATGGAGTTTGTTTGTGGAGTCGTTTGACTGTTGTCCTGTATGCCCATAGGGTCGTTGGAATTCTTTCGTCCCAATCGTCCCAGTTGGTAGATTTGACTTTTGTTATCCCTTTCTCCAGTATTTTGTTAAATGCTTCTACTCCACCATTTGATTGCGGATGATAAAGACTACTCTTATTATGCTGGACCATAAAAGTCGTTAGCAGAGCTTCAATTGTTTCGTTCAGAAAGTGGGTGCCCTGGTCACTTGTGAGGCTCCTCGGGCATCCAAACCTTGAAATAATATTTTCAAAAATGAATCTTGCTGTTGTTTCTATTGTGCAGTCTTTTACTGGCGCGACCTCTGCCCATCTTGTGAGGTATTCTGTCTCTGTGATTATGTATTGGTCTTGCAAGTGTCGTTCTAGTGGAGAAATAGGCCCAATGAAGTCTATTGCCCACTTATCAAAGATCTGAAATGAATGGACTGGGTGTAGTGGTAGCTCATCATGTCATGAAGGCTTACTGACCCTCTGATAGACGTCGCATTCTTTGGAAAATTCTTTAGAATCCTTATGGATAGTGGGCCACCATAATCCTGCGTGTAGTATCTTCATTGCGGTGGCCTTGCCTCCTACATGGCCTCCCACAACCCCTGCGTGGCACTCCCATAGGACGACCTTTCTTTCGTGCTGCAGGACACAATGTCTGAGTATTTGATCCAAGCCCATTTTGTAAAGGTGTCCCGCGATGAGCTAGTAATCTGCTGCTCTGACCACCAAGTGCTGCCTCTGTGTTGCTGTGTATCCCTCTAGGCAACGTCCTGTTGTTAGCAAAGTAGTAATCTCTTCTAGGTGATCGGGAATGGCTTCTATCCTAAATAGGTCGACATCGGGAAACCAATCGTCTATTGCTCTGTCATTCTCCCTTATTTCCAAGCGCGACAAGTGATCTAGCCCTACATTCAATCTGCCTAGCTTAACAACCACTTCAAACGTGAATTCTTGAAATAGTAACAACCACCTGCATATTCTTCCTTCTAGTACTGATTTGTTTACTAAGTACTTCAGCACGGAACGGTCTATAAAGAATTTGAACGACGCGCCTAGTAGGTAGTGCCTGAACTTTTGGAGAGAGTAGACCATTTCCAGAGCTTCTCGTTTTGTTGTGTAGTTCTTTTCCACCTTAGAAAGATTTCTGCTAGCGTAGTATACTGGATGGTCCATCTTTTCTCCTGGTTGTGTTAAAACTGCTCCTAGCGCTATTCCAGACGCGTCGATGTGTACGTGGAACATTTTGTTCCAGTCGGGGTACACTAATATGGGGGCGCTTACTAACCTTTCTTTCAGTTTATTCAGTGCTTCTTGACAATCCGTAGTACAGATAAATTGTTCTATCTTACTTAGTAATTTCTCCATTGGGGCTGTTATGGCTGCATGGTTCCTGATGAACCGTTTGTAGTACCCTGTGTGGCCCAGAGTTGCCTTTAGTTGTTTCACGTTGCACGATGGTTCCATGTGGACAATAACTGCTACGTTGGCGGGGTCCACGCAGACTCCATCTTTGCAGCAAGTATGGCCCAGTAGAGTTCCAAAGGGGACTGCATAAATACATTTTTTTAAATTTAAGGAGATCTGCAGCTGTTTGCACCTCTCGAACATCACTCTCAATAAGCTGGTATGCTTTTTCAGTAGGTTGTATACTGTCCAGTCGTCCATGTAAACTTCTAGGAATTTGTGAATGTAATCTCGGAATGCGGCTATTACAATCCTTGAGAAGACTGCTGGCGCATTCTTTAATCCGAATGGCATTACATTGTATGCGTATGACCCCCACTCCATCGTGAAAGTTGTTTTCCTTTTGTCTTCCTCGGCTATCCGGACCTGGTGGTAGCTTGAGAACCCATCTGTGAATGAGTATGCCTCATTCCCTGCAACATTGTCTAGGACTTCGTCGCTGAATGGCGTGGGGAACGGGTCATGCACGCATGCATTGTTCAGGCTTCTGTAGTCGACGCATACCCTAATTTTGGTCGCATCCTTCTTGTTTTGAATAACTATGGGGCTTATCCAGTCAGCTTCATCTATCGGAAATATGATCCCTACATCCAACATTTTGTCAATTTCCCTTTTAACTTTCTCTTTTACCCTTGGGTTTAGTCGGTATGGTTTGTGCTTTACTGGTCGGACACCTGGTTTCAGAACAATTTTCATCTCTCCCAGGTTACCTTTTATCCCCTTGAGTTCTGCCACTGAAGTTGGGAACAGGTCCTGGTATTCTTGTAATAAATCAAAAATTTCTTTGGTGGTTTGTTCGTCCTAGTAATCTCCCACTAATGCTATCTTGGGTTTATCTTCCGTCCCTACATTCTGTTTTCTCAGCTTCACTGGTAGGAGATGGGCGCCTTCCGTCGAGGGGTTCTCCTGAATCCCTCTTTCTCCCTCTGTTTCTTCAAAGGCCAGGTGTCTAAGCCCCTCCAATCCATCCTCCTCTGGTTCTGCATCAATTTTGTCGCAAGTCACAAATCTTGACGATTCCATATCATACAAGCATTGCAGAAAGTTTTCTTCATGCTCCCCCTCAACTAGCGTCTCTGGGGTGAACATAACCCCCTTCACCACCTGGAGTACCTCTGTCATTTGTGCCTCACTGCTTTTGAATAAAAAGTCACCGATGAACTATGCTTCCAAGGTATCCCAGCTAGCTGTTTGTCGCCGTAGCTCCTCCTGGATATACCAAGCCCGGGGGACAGTGCTGAGGGTATGTATAAAAGCATGTACCCACAGATTCCTTGGCAGTTCCCGACTTTCCCAGTTGGTCGTGCAATTTTTGATGTGCTCCTCGGGACTTGAATTCTCTGTGTATTCCCCTTCCTCTTGTGGCCAATCTTCTTTCTTGCCAAATCTTTCCTTCATTGCTTGCTTTGCGTGCTTCAATGTTTTAGTACTTGGAAGTGCGCCTTCCACCATATTGCTGGCGTTGCCATAAGTGCAATGTCTAGAAAGGGAATTCTCTAGTCTTTTGGTATGCCCTGGTCCATTCTGTCTAAGAACCGATCTATCGGCTCAAGGCCACAATACTTCAGGTTGTCGACCCTTCTCATGTCTCCCCAGTTTACTCGACTTATCATTGCACATCGTTGAGTTGTTAGTTCGTATCCACCCTGCTGCCATGCATCCCATGCAGCTTCTAAACCAACTTCCGAGCTTTGAATGCTTCTCCAGCTAACAAATCCTTCGGCTGTAGGATTTATGTAGTCCTCCCTTTTCCCTGCTGTGAGCATATATAGCTGGTCTAACACCCCTGGTTCATCCCTGTCATCTGTTGGCTCTGTAAACCTGGGTCCTTGGTAGGGGTCTAACGACTGGATCACCCTTAGCCCATCTGCTTCAAAAATCATCAACTCCTTCTTCAAATCTATGACAACATAGTTTTCGTATGCCCAGTCAATCCCCAAGAGTGTTGGATATGGATCTTTATCCCCCATAATATCAATTACTTCGAACTCAGTGTGCGTTTTCACCCCTGCTACATCAACCTCTACATTTTCCAATCTCCCAATAGGAAATATGCAATACTGATTCGCCATTCTTAATTGAATTGGCGAGTACTTCAGCTGTGGCTTCCCCATTGCCTCCCAAGTCTTCTTGGGTAGGATGTTTACATTCGACCCTAAATCTAGCATGGTGTCCCTTATCTGGAATCCTGCCACTTACACAATGATTCAGAACTCCTTTCCGCTTCAATCTCCTGGAGGCTTTCTCTGGCCAAGTTTCACATGGTTGTCCCGCTTCCTCTTTCTCCATGGATACTACGACCTTCAAGCTTTTCCACAATTCCTTCAGCATGGCCTCATCTTCAATAATTTTTAAGAATAATTTAAACCATTCCCTAATCGGCTGGGTGGGAGCGGCCTGTGGACTTGCAGTCTTTGGGTGTCCCTATCTTCGGTCATACCCTCGACTAATTTGGCTACTTCTTGGTAACACTGTTTTTGGCGCTCGGGCTGATATGCCCTTCGGGGCGACGTTGCTTTAACAATCACTGGGGGTTCCTCGACGTAGCGATCCTCACTTGTCTAATTCCCTCCTCAGGTGACTATATTAATATTTGTCGCGGGGAAGCCATTGTTGGTCTGAGGCTCAACATTCACCAAGTTGGCCCCTTGCTGTCGGGTTCTCTCTTCCCACTTCGAAATGAGCTTCGGGCAGTCCTCCGTCGCATGGGTGTTAACTCTGCACTGCGAACACTAGGGTCTTCTCGGGAGCGGGCATTCCCTTGCGACATGTCCTTCCTGATTGCAGTTGTAGCACCTTAAGGGTCCTCTACCTCCTGTTCTTCCTCCGTGTCCATTTCCTCCTCGCCCCCCTCGACTCGCTTCATTGACCCTGAACGTGGATTTGTCTAGTATTTCTGCTAGAGCGTCCAACGCTCGACACTGATCAGTGTGATGAGTGGTCGATGCACAAAATTCACAGTAGTTGTTATTAGGGACATTAGAATACTTTTGCAGAATTGGACACATTCGCGGTAGGTGTTCATATGTCCTACAAATCTCGCATAAGTTTGCATTATTCCTTCCTGGGAAGGGTCCTTGCGCTTCGATTGCTGCAACTCCTACGGTGGGAGGTGTCCCTGATAGCCCCGCCACCCCCTGGTTGATTAATTCCCCGCAATCGCGGGCACTCCATCGCAACATGTCCTTCCACCTAGCAATGGGTGCACCAAACATTGGGGCTGGCTGGTCGTACGGGCTAGAGATCCCTCAACTTCTCGGTCAAGTTTGCGATCTGGCTTTGCAGGCCCGTGATCGCCAGATCTTGCAGACTCGTGCCTCCCCAGTATTCGTGGGGATATCTTGCCATTGATTCTATCTGGGAGGCTTGCTCCAATGCATCCTGCAGGGTTCCTATCTTCTGTTGGGTCAGCGGTGTTTTGGTGAAGGGCAAGAGTGCCTTGATAAACCAGTCCTGCTGGTGGTTTGGGTCCAGGGTGTAACTCAGCTTGGCAATGGCATCCTTAAACCTTTGCATGAGTTCCCAAGCCATCTCACCCTCCCTTTGCTTAATTTCCCACAGCTCTGATAACCCCTGTTGATCTGTCTGCGACACCTTGAATTCCTGCACAAATCCCCTCTTAATATCATCTATGGTGGGATTCTGGTTCTGCTCTGCCCACTTTATGAACCAGTGTAGAGCTCGTTCCCTTAGTGTGGTCTGGAACTCCACTGCCTGAACGTTATCCGGAGTCTGATGGGCCCTCTAGATGGCTTCGTAGAGGTACCAGTGTTGCTCCACATCCTCGTTCCCCTTTCCTGCAAATTCCGGGTATCTAGTAAATGATCCCGCCATACTGCTCTGAGTATGGGCTAATAACACAAAACCTTTGCTTCTTGGCTATTGGGATCCCTGTAGTCCCAAGTTACTGCTATAGCCGGTTCTTGTACTACTTCCACTATTGAGATTGGTCCTGTATTTCTCCCGCGCACTATATACTCGTGTTGCCTTGGCTAAGCTAATGACAAATTCTTCTGGTTTGTGATAAAGTACCAGGGGAAGGTCGGGGGAAATGCCACTTATATTTCGGGGTTGGGGCTGCTGAGTTTTGATGGATGCTTTTTCCTCGTCAAACAACCTCCTCATCCCATCGCCCACATTGTCGTCATCTCTTTCCTCATGCCAACATGGGTGCTGATCTCATGAGCCTACTTCCGCAACCTGCAGGGAGGATTCCCCGTCCGTTCCTTGTTGCGATTCCATTTCTGCAACCTACAGGGAGGATTCCCTGTTCATTCCCTGTTGCGGTTCCATTTCTGCAACCTTGCGAGACGGTCCTCCTTTGGTCTCCTGTTGCGATTCTTTTTCCGCAACCTGCAGGAAACGTCCTTCCTCCTCTTCCTGATTCCAACATTCCTTTCTCCTGCACTCAGGTTGCCTAGCATCATCTTCTCCCTTCATCTCAACTCGGGGTTTTCCCATCACCACTCCTATTTGGTGGGGTCCCCTCCTTCTCTTCCCTAGAGCCTGAGCCACTCTTTCCTGCCACTTGTCTGCTAGCAGCACCCTCCTCTGTGCTCTAACATCCCTAGCTCTCTTCAATCCTTCTGCATCCATCCCCTCACAGCATCCCTATCCCTTTGTAGGCAACATTTCCCCCTCTAATTCCTTCCCTCGATACTGGGGTTTTACGCTTCCATCCTGGCAGTGGGTAAAGATAACAGTCCTTCCTCTACCAAAAACATCTTAATCCACGTTGGGACTTCCCTTATCAACTCCCCCCTCAGCTCGGAGTTGAACACAACTTCTGCCTTTGAGAAGGACTGGTAGCTCTTCGCAAAAAACTTGACCACATACCCCTCCACCGTAGTCTTCACCCAGAAATCGACTGCTCTTGTTTGATCGTTATCCAGCTGCTGTAATAATGCAGTATTAGATGGAGTCCAACTATGGTGAACTCTAGCCGAGCCACTTGACTAACTCTGCCTCTTCAAATCCATCAACCAATTGTATAGGTCCTCAAGGAACAAATCCCCTCACGTACTTTGCCGATCGGTTGATTCCTGTGGGCAACTTTCTTTGCCACAAATTGATATACTTTATTGTTCCACCAGTATCTGATCTCTCTTTTAAATACCTTTGACACCATATTCTGAACCAATTCTCTCAATTTCAGGTCCTGAAAATGGAACCATTTGTTGGCTTGAAAGAGTCATCAGGGAAAAGACCCTGGGTTCGGGCACAGGAGGCCAATAGGGGTCCGCTGTAGTCTAGAACAGTGTCGAAATTTTCACCTCACCCCGAAGGGTAAGGAGTCTCACCCGAGGCGCGCCACGACCAAAAGGGAGAAGGGTTCAACATAGGGTCGAGTGAATATCAACTATGCACAAGCGATCATGCACATATGTATCCATAATACGTGAAACAATGATAACAATATCCTTAAATCATACACATAGATCCATTATAAAGAACACAGAACTAACAACATCCTTGCATCAATCTATGAATTACCATCTACATGCAATAAGATAGACTATTTAAAATTTTAATGGACCCACTAAGCACGATACTCAATACATTAGAAGTCTCAATAACTATCAACTCTGTCTTACATTAATTTAACATAACAAAATACATCATCATCCGACATTCACCATAAACATTACATTAAATACCCGGCTCAATCGTTCGGGTGATGAAAGGAATCTTGGGGTAAGCCCAAAATCTCCTTTCATGTATAAATCTCGATCCTGGGCCTGTGGGTTATGGCCCACAAGCCTTATCGGAAGCCACCACTCATGAGCTTTAAAGCTCGCACGTCCATCATCCATATATCGGGAGCGACCCATCATAAATACATGTATCGGGAGCGACCCACCATAAATACGTGGAAACCATATATATATAAAACCCTCGTTTTATAACCGTGCCCACATATATATAATTATATGGAACAATACCAAACCCCGCTTTTCCAAAATACATGCACGTAGATAACAATCCATCAAATCCTCTTTAAATCTGTTTTAGAGCAGATTTTCGTCCTGTTTTCCAGCTTGACTGTCCACGTCTTCATCGCTCCTCTTGGATTCCTCTTTAAATTAGAAAAGGGTCAGATGCTCCTGCATCAGACTTCCGAGCTAAATTTTTTTTTATGACCTCCTGGTCATATACTTCTCCTGGTCCTTAGCAATTCTACCCACTGTATCTCTTCAGTAGAACTGCTTTCATGATATTCTGTGAGCTGCAACCAACCTTTGCAGTAATAGTCTCCTTCTGTTACACGATATCTCACCAAGCCCTCCGCACTCGGTCTTTTGGCATCCTTCTGGTTCTCTTCTCTGGAACCAATTGAGCATACCTTGCTCTAGGTTGCTGCAAATCTTCTCACCTTCCGCTGTTGCCATTCGCACGATGGTAAGACCATAAACTCTCCAGCTTTACCACAACTGTACCTCTTTCCCCTTCTGCGTGCATTCTTTCTCCTTCTCGCAGGAAACTTTCCCTGCTCTGATACCACTTGATGAAAATGAGATCTTGGGAAAAATACAGAAATATTGGCACGACTGCCATTAGAGTGCGGGTATGGTTATCGTAGAGTGTCTCATAAATAGAAAGCTCTTCTTTCGTCCACCTACCTTCTAACTGGAAAATGGGCAGAGGCACCTATTCACAACAAGCCAAGTCTGATTCTATGTGACAGCAAGTCTGATTCATGGTCGATGAAAATAATAGTAATAATAATCATCGATCAGACACTTGCAAAGTTGTTGCGTTGGGCAGGCGCCGTGTCCCGAGAGATGAAAGTAGACTATTTGTGGAAATCTGTGATTGCTCTGAAAGGAGCTGGGCGATTTCATAAAGAGCCACGTCACATAATGAAGTTGTTTAAAACGCTTCCGTTTAGGCTTGTGGGCCATAACCCACAGGCCCAGGTTCGAGAATTTTTTCCTGAAAAGGGATTTTGGCTTACACATGACCGCCGATCTCAATGTCTTTACATTTAGCAGAGTCCTCTGCTGCTTTCGAGGACTTTAGTGGCACATATGGCCTGGATTCGCCATGTTTGGTGACCAAAATATCTACCAGAAGAGTGCCGTAAAATTTGAGGCCTCCGGAATATTTGGCAAACAGAACCGGCAAATATACTCCTCCGGCGCTTGTCACCAGAACCGCGGCCATGGCAAACAACTTCAGATCTGATGCGCCATCCCTGTCTCTGCAACGAATTTCTATCCAATTCACATTTCGATTTGATTCAATCAGAAATCGAAAAATCAGAACTGTCACCATTCGGAAGTTGGGATTGTCAAACGTTGCGATATCTGACCATCTTCTCCGCCCGATGTGATGCAGCTTCCTCCGCCTTATTTCTGTGAATCGATTTTGCAGATATCGATTAAAAGATTCCATCCTATCAAGCTTTGGCTTAATATCTCGATTTGGGTTGCACACAACACTTTAACCTCTATTCGGACACTAACGTAAACTCGCTTCTCCTTCTGGAATTCCTTCACTCGATTTGCAACAGCATTATTCCATCAATGTGACACTTCCACGTGTTTAATAACCCGTTCAACACTTTCACAACACTCTGCAATTCAATCGTTAACCCAATCCAGCGTCACACACACATCGTTATAATCACCTCCATGTATATACAGTTAAACAATATTTTAGATCGCCATCGATCCTTAAGTGATTGATGGTCGATCAGCAAGCTCGCTACACATGGTTTAACTTATTTATAAAACACACACAGGCGTACACAATACTAGAACACGCTTTTATATATTATACATAACAGTACAAGCTAAGGCATTCCAGCCTTAGAACCAAGCTCACTCTCGGCTACATCTCACTCAGGTTTTTTTTCACAAAAACATCAATCTATCACTCGATATATCTTTCTACTTCTGTCTCATTACATTTATAGAAGAAGTGTTAGATTGGAAGGATCCGATCCATATTTTTCTCCAACGAAAACTCTTCAAATACATGCACGCAGATAACAATATCCATCAAATCCTCTTTAAATCTGTTTTAGAGCAGATTTTCCTCCCTTTGTTCAGCTCGACTGTCCACGTCCTCCTCGCTCCACTTGATTCTTCTTTGATTAAGAAGGGGGTAAGATGCTCTTGCAACCGTGCTAATAATATCTCGATTTGGGTTGCACGTAGATAAAAATCCATCAAATCCTCTTTAAATCTGTTTTAGAGCAGATTTTCGTCCTGTTTTCCAGCTTGACTGTCCACATCTTCATCGTTCCTCTTCGATTCCTCTTTAAATTAGAAAAGGGTCAGATGCTCCTGCATCATCGGGGTAGATCAATTTCACAACCAAGTCCCTCGGATCCCAACACTCCCTCCTTCAACATCTGCACCTGTGTACCTCTTCTGCAACCAACTCCTTCCTCCTTTGGCGAGTTGAACAACAACCTTCTTCCTTTCTGGTCTTCCCCTTTTATGTCTTTCCCGGCGACCTGGACCGCCAGTTCTCACTCGGCTGTTTTCTCTCTTGGCTGCTTCTGCACCTTCCCGTCTCCTTGGCTGCCTTTGCTTTTTGCTGCCACCTTGCCATCACTCATTCGCAACTGTTCGTTCTACCACCCAACCGTTTCTACCATCTGTCTCTTTCCCGTCCTTTGGTCAGTCAAAACTGGTCAAAATCATTCAAAATTAACGAAGTCCCCAACAAGAGATGAGACAGAAAAATATGGAGAGCCAGAATGGTGATGCCTTGTCTGTACGAGGACGGTACTAGAACAGAAACAAAAATAAGTCATCGAGTGGGAGATCTAAATCTCCAAGAAAACCTGTAAAGGTGGTGTGCTAGAAATGCGGAAAGGAAGGGCACAACAAAAGAGACTGTAAATCTAAAGCTCCTGACAAAGGAAAGGGATCTGATGATGCTCCTTTTGCAGAGGCGAAAACCACCTCAAATGAAGGTGGGGATGTGTACTTGGCTTCTTCAAGTACACATGTGGATCATGAGGCATGGTTGATTGACTCAGGTGCATCCTTTCACTTCACTCCCCATAGAGAGTGGTTTTTCGAGTATGAGAAAAATGATGGTGGTGATGTTTTCTTGGGGGTTGACAGGAAGGCTAGAATCGTTGGTCACGGAAATGTAAAGTTGAAGTTGCAAGGTGGAAGGGTTAGAACACTTCCGGGAGTTTTGCATATTCCTGCATTGGCCAGAAATCTGATTTCTGTAAGCAAGCTGTGTGATGCAGGTGTAAAAACAATGTTCGAGAAGGATACCTGCAAGATGGTTTGGGGAGCACTGGTATTGATGCAGGGAGTTCAGATTGGAACTCTGTACAAGCTGCAAGGTAGCACTATTATTGATGGGTGCAACAGTTTTGTGGTTCCTGAAAGTGGAGCAGGAAATATAGTGGTCTCTGGAGAGAAGACCATGTTGTGGCATCAATGGCTTGGACATATTGGAGAGAATGGCCTTCGAATACTTCATGGTAACGGTATGGTAGAAGATATGATTAATAGCTCTCTGGATTTTGATTTCTGTGAAAATTGTGTATATGGAAAGCATAATTGGGTGAGTTTCCTCTCTGGTGGTAAAAGGGTGAAACAAATGTTAGATCTTGTGCATAGTGATGTGTTTGGACCTATGAAGGTTCCATCACTAGGTAAGTCTGTGTACTATGTATCATTTATAGATGACTTCTCAAGGAATACATGGATATATTTCTTTAAGAATAAATCTGAAGTTTTTGATAAGTTAAAAGAATTTAAGGCTCTGTGGAAAACTAGAAAGAGAAGAAGATAGAGGTGTTGAGGTCAGATAATAGTGGAGAGTTTTGTAGCAAGGAATTTGAAGATTTTTGTAAGAAGTGTGGTATAGCATGGTAGAAGACCACTCCATACACACCTGAGCAAAATGGAGTTGCAGAAAGAATGAACAAGACGTTGATAGAAAGGGCAAGAAGCATGCTCAGTGGTGCTAAGTTAAGACCAAAATTCTGGGCAGAGGCAGTGGAGACAACATGTTGCCTGGTCAACAGATCACCTTCATCAACATTGGAGGATAAAAATCCACAAGAGGTATGCACTGGTAAGAAACCTTCTCTTTCACATTTGAGGTATTTGGATGTGATGCACATGTACATGTTCCAAAGAATAAAAGAACCAAGTTGGATAGTAAATCTGAAAAGTGCATCTTTATTGGGTATAAGGATGGTTTAAAGGGTTATAAGCTTTGGAACCCAGTAACAAGGAAGGTTGTGTACAACTGAGATGTGGTGTTCAGAGATGTGAAATATGTTTTTAAACATGATGTCCAATCAAAGGAACCTGAGAAGATAGAGTTTGAGTTGAAGGAGGAAGAATCAGACTCTACAACAGAGGAGGAACCAGAAGATGAAGAGCCACAAACTCTGGGTGTGAGAAGATCAGTTTGAGAAAGAAAACAACTAGAAAGGTATAGTCCATCTGATTTTTGTTCGAATTTTTCTTTATCTGTTACTGATAATGATCCTAGAATTGTGAAGGAAGCAATAGATTCAGAGGATGGAAAACTCTAGAAAGAGGCCATGGTTGATGAAATGACATCTTTGCACAAAAATGAGGCTTGGGATCTGGTGGATTTTCCGGCTGGAAGGAAATCCATTGGCAGCAAATGGGCGTTCAAGAAGAAGACAAATGCAGAAGGAAAGGTGGAGAAATACAAAGCTTGGTTGGTAGAAAAAGGTTATTCCCAAGTGTCGGGAATTGATTTTGGTGATATTTTTTCTCCTATTGCCAAGGTAGCTTCGATTAGATTACTTTTACTTATTGCTGCTGCTTTTGATTTTGAGGTAGAACAGATGGATGTGAAGACAACATTTCTTTATGGGGATCTGGAAGAGGAGATCTACATGAAGCAACCTGAGGGTTTTGCAGTGAAGGGTAAGAAAGAACTGATATGCAAGTTAAAGAAGTCTCTGTATGGGTTAAAACAGTCACCAAGGATGTGGTATCAGAAATTTGATACATTTATACGAGGACATGGCTTCACCAGAAGCAAAGCAGATCACTGTGTGTATTTTAAATTAATTGGTGACCGCGTTATTTATCTAGTCTTGTATGTGGATAATATGTTGCTGGTTGGAAATGACAAAGAAATTATGCAGGATTTGAAGACCCAATTGTCCTCCAAATTCGACATGAAAGATCTTGCTGCTGCAAACTACATTTTGGGCATGGAAATTAAAAGAGATCGGGCAAAGAGAAAGCTTTGGTTAAACCAGAGGAAGTATGTCGAGACAATATTGCAGAGGTTTAATATGCTGGATAGTAAACGGGTGAAGGTTCCTATTCCTGTAGGTGTAAAGTTATCTGCTGAACAGTGTCCCAAGACACAAGAAGAGGAAGATGACATGTCCCGTGTTCCATATGCAAGTGCAGTCAGTAGCCTGATGTATGCGATGCTCTGTAAGAGACTAGACATTTCACATGCAGTGGGAGTATTGAGAAGGTTTATGTCAAAACTGGGGAAGGAGCATTGGACAACAATGAAGCAGGTTTTCAGGTATTTGCGTGGCACTAGTGATTATGGTTTGTGCTACCAAGAAAGACCAGGATTGGACAAAGTTTTGGATATTCGTGGCTTTGTTGATGCAGACTGGGCTGGAGATTTGGATCAGAGAAGATCTACAAGTGGGTATGTGTTTAACCTATTTGGAAGTGCAATCAGTTGGATGAGTAAGAAACAATCTATACTGGCACTATCAACTACAAAGGTAGAATACATGGAAACCACTCATGTAAGCAAGGAAGTAGTTTGGTTGCAAAGATTGTGTTCAAGTATGGGGTTAGTACAGGGAGCTATAAGGATAGACTATGGTAGCCAAAGTGAAATTTTCTTTGCAAAGAACCCTGCTGACCATTCAAAGACAAAGCACATTGATGTTCAGTATCACTTTGTGAGGGATATGATAGAAGACAAAAAGGTGGACACTTTGAAGAATACTGTAGATGCATTGACAAAATCTATGAGCTATGAGAAGTTCTCTTGGTGTAGAGAAACAATCGGCATTGCAGGCTTGGATAAATGAGTAAGCTCTTTTGCCCCGTGGAAAGAAAACACCAAGTGGGAGAATGTTGGGTTGTGTTATATTCTTTCCACAACTAGGCTACGTGGTTAACCATGGGGTTAGAGAGGGGGCAGAGCCCCCCTTAGTTGCGCCGATTGTGCGGCGGGAGTGTCACAGGGGGTTTGAGGGGGGCGGCTAGCCCCCCTCTATGGGGTCCGGGGTAGTGCCTCGGAGAATTTTTTTTTTGGACCCTATAGTAGGTTGGGCGGACCTACCTATGGTTTTGGGCATGGTTTTCGCACATGGTTTTGGACGCGATGGTTTTTCGGTCCATGGTATTGGATGCTTTCACATGTATAAATATGTATTGTAACATTGAAAGGAATATAATGAAAAATCAATTTGGTAGTCCCAGTTTTGGGATTTAAGGGAAAATCTCTGTGTATATGTGTTTTATGTGTTATGCTCTCGCATTGTTTATTTTTTGTGTTTTAGAATTTGTATGCAGGTAATTTCTATACGGGGTTAAAACCTACAACTTCCGGTGCTGAAATTGACTCTCTGCTCTGATTTTCGACTTTCTCTCTCTCCCTCTGCATGGCCCTTCTGGCCCTGCGTCAGCCTCTATGTCAAGGCTATTGGATCACTCTCTGCCTCTCTCTACTTATGATTCTTCTACTGAGAATCTCTCTCTCCGGAAGATGCTCTCCCTGCCCCTCAACTGCAAGAAATCTCGTCAATCAAGTTTTCCTCCTGGGAACTTCTCACTTTAGAAAATCGATTTCTTGATCTCTCTTGGTGTATTTTCTAAATGACCCTCAAGCCCCTTCTTATATCTTCTTGTTGGACCACCAACAACTTAGATTAACTCCTAACGAAAGGCTCAGCTCGTTTTGACTTGATCTACGTCTTTATCTAGAAGATTCACCCACAATTAGATTAATACCCATTAATATTTTAATTTTCCTAAGTTTAGACTTATGAACCCCATTAAAAATATTAATTATTTTAATATAATCGTCTTCGGGTGGAATTTTCCAAAACGGTTTCTGGGTTCTTTGGAATGCATGTGCCCAAGCCTCCCTACAAACTTTGAGGCTTAGAGCACATCCTACGCTACCCCAAATCAACACTCACTCTTAGCGAGGAATGTGCTCTAGTAATATACTGTTGCTGCGTATTGCTCTTACTCTAAAGCATTGTCCTTTGCACTGCTGATGTCTGACACGCTGTACACCAACTACTACGATGCTACTACAATTGTGTTGCTTCCTTTGAAATTTCCGCTCCGAGTGCTACATCTGTAACTACAACTCCCTCTCAAATGCTGCGTCTGCTATGCTGCTAGCACTGCCACTGCTAACACTGCATTTGTACTGCAACTGAGTTGCAAAGAGAAGCAACTGAAAAACATCTAAAATTGGACAAGTATCCAGTGGATACACCTCGGTGCTAAAAGCGTGACTGCTGCTAGTTCCACACTGTCTTCTGAAGCCACTGCACTGCTAAAGCTCTGTCCTGTGCTTGCACTCACTGCTGCCTCTCTGATCTGCGCTGCTCAAGTTTTGGCGTTGCTAACTACTACATTTGTTGCTTCTACACTCCATGGAAACCATTGAAAACTCCTCCATCTCGTTACTACTGACCATGGGCTCCTGTAGCAAGATATTGATGCAAGAGGTGGACTCCTCAAGGATCCTGCCCATCTGTAGCTCTATCAAACTACTGTTCTAAATCTACCCACCTCCCTCTTGGAGGTGTCTTGGCTGTCATGGAAAACTCCTCCTCCTGTTTGATTTTTGTGGCTGCAACCTTAGGATCATACTTCTCATCCTTGTCCTTTTTATTCAAAGGACATTGGGATGCATAGTGGCCCATCTCACCACATCTAAAACACGTCACCTTGGAGACGTCCTTCTTTTGTCTCTTTTGCCCATGCTTCCCCTTCGATGCAATGGTTGCATTCTCCTCCTCCTCCTTGGGCTTAGACCCACTACTACCGCTTCTTCCATCAAGTTTGACCATGACCAGGTCTCTCCTCAGCTCTTCTTGTTTTAGCGCTGCCCACATCTTATCCCAATTAGGCAATGTTGCTCTACCCAAGGTACTCTGGACAAAGACTTGCCACTCATTTGAGACGGAATTGAGGGCCAGTCTAACCAAATCTAAATCCCGAGGTGTATGCTCCGCAATCGAAAACTCATCACGAGTCTCCTTTAGCTTTGTGAGGAATGGATCCACACGTTCTCCCTTCTCCATATGAGCAGATTTCAGCATCCGCTGCTTGGAAGATCCCTGATATAACGTGGCCAAGGCATCCCACATCTCCTTAGCAGTTTCTCTGTTAGCAACATGGCACACCACGTGATCATTGACTCCATCTAGGATCATCCTCTTGGCTTTTTCCATCTCAACTTTTTAACTCTTTAGCAGATCTGCATTTGCAGGTTCAACTACCACACTGTCAACATATGTCTTAAGGGCATGCTCATCTAGAAGGAAAGACATTATAGCCTTCTAGATGACGTATTTGGATGCTCCGTCCAACCTTTCTTGATCCCTCAAGCCACTGGGTGTCATATCCTCCGAAAACTATTGAACAACTCCCTCTTTCTCCCTACCGCATAGCTTCTAGGTTGGCTTACGCACTCCCTGGTGGAGTTGGTAAGTCTGCTGCTCCGCTGCTGCCCAGCAAATGAGAAATATTGTTTTCCTCGGCAAGAAATCACTAAGGAAGTATTCCCTCACTATGCGATTTGCTTCCTTCTTCCAACGACTTTTCTGCCCAACACTTAGCTTGCAGAACACTGTGTCCCTCTAGCTCTGTGCCGAGGCTCTGCGTGGCTCCTTATGCCTTTGCAAATTCTTGATTCGACAGTCTTACCTCTATGTTGACTCACTTAGAAAGAGACATCCACGAAAATATAGCCCTCCTGGCTAGAACTGCGCAATCCCTCATGGGATTTGAACTGCTGCTTGTTGTAGCAAGTTGGCCCTTGCCTCAGTGCTAGATCTACTCTTCCTGTTTCACATCAATAACTCTGATACCATGTAAAAATTCCTAGATCTAACAATCTCCGGAATCATACTACAACTAGATGAATCTACTTCACCTAGATTGTAAATTACATTACAAACTTATTTCAGATTTCTTCTTGAAATATTGAAGTAAATTACTGAAGCAACCTACACCAAAATAAATATGATTATGAAACATAGAAAATGAGCAAGGAAATACAAACACATAGGACACCGTTATTTTTGGACAAATGTCCCCGGAAAAACCCAATGCGGGAAAACCGGTGTAGCACTTCTGAGGGTTTATTATTATTAAGCAGTAGAAAATTCCGAATACATCACTGGATACCCCATAGATTTATTCAGTTACAGAGAGAAATATTGGCAGAAGCTTAGTGAGATTACCTCACAATCACTCAGAAAAAGTCTTGGCTGTTCTGGCTGCTGGATGAGGTGCCCCTGATAGGCCCTACGCTATCTTTGTGCTATCCCAGCGTCAACCCTCTCAGGCACAACGTCACCCAAATGGAGAATTGATCAGTAACCTAGAGTCATCGCTCTCAGCCTTCTGGTCTCACACCCCAGCTTCCAGCTACTGAAACTGACTCTCTACTCTGATTTTCAACTTTCTCTCTCTCCCTTTGGGCTTCTTTTGTGTGGCCCTTCTAGCTCTGTGTCAACCTCTACATCAAGGCTACTGGATCACTCTATGATTCTCTCTATTGATGATTCTCTGGCTGAGAATCTCTCTCTGGAAGTTGCTATCCCTGCCCCTCAACTGCAAGAAATATCCTCAATCAAATTTTCTTCTTGAGAACGTCTCACTTCAGAAAATCGATTTCTTGATCTCTCTAAGTGTATTTTCCAAATGACCTTCAAACCCCTTCTTATATCTTCTTGTTGGACAACCAATGACCTAGATTAACTCTTAATCGAAGGCTCCGATCTTTTTGACTTGATCTCCGTCTTTATCTAGAAGATTCACCCACAATTAGTTTAATACCCATTAATATTTTAATTTTCCTAAGTTTAGACTTAAGAATCCCATTAAAAATATTAATTATTTTAATATAACCGTCTTTGGGTGGAATTTTTCAAAATGGTTTCTGGGTTCTTTAGAATGCATGTGCCCAAGCCTCTTTGCAAAATTTGAGGCTTAAAGCACATTCGATGCTACCCCAATTCAATAAGGCCGACTTGATTAAGGGTTAAATATCTAAGATAAGAAGATTCCTAAAAGGACATACCTAATGAACATTCAGATGGGGTATGTGCCTTGTAGAGGTAGTGCGGTATCACACATAAAGCCTCCCAACATAATGCTCTTGAATGAAGATGAGCTTGCCTAGTTCAGCCTAAAATACAATGCTGGTCATAATATTGATGCTTACAATTAGATTATCGATTTGACTCTTCTTATGAGAACTCTTCAATTTGAGAATGATGTTGTACTGGTTGTACAATTATGAATACCTCCCTAGTTAAGAGGGAGTGTTGGAAATGTAATTAGTTTCGATCTTCATAATTGTTGTTGTACTCATTTCAATATGTAGATCTTATTTAACAAACAAAAGAAGAAATCAGAAAAGTTATTATTTTCAGGCATGGGTTTCATGCTTCTTATTGATGGTATTCTAGATAAAAGCATGTTCTTCATGCTTCCAGGGTTTGTTAGGTCATAGGATTTATTTTCATGAGTCAAGAGAGTAAACATCATGTTTATAAGACCCTTCCAAGTAAAATGTAACTTGTAAAAGAATTTATTTTGAGCCTAGAAGGTCCTGGAAAACTCCAAAGTACAAGTCGGCCCTAGCAGCTTCAAGTCATCTTAAAGGAGTGAATTCGACCCCTTCGAAAGGCTATAAATAGGAGCAAATTCAACCTCATTCGGTACGTAGTCACTCACTCACAAGTTCGATCTCTCAAGAAGAAGTTCGATCTGAAGCTAGGATAAGAAAGAAAGGAAGAGCGAATGTCCAAAAGGCAAAGAGAATCTTAGAAGAAGAAGAAAAGTTTATTTTTGGACTCTATCTCTCTCACACATGTGAAATCGAGGGTTTCTGTAGCTTCCAGGAAGGCTGAAATTGCAGGTTCGAGTTGCAGGGGATCAAGTTGCTAGAAGAGCAAGTACTCTATTTTGACCTCATTGACCCTGGGAAGATCTTTTTTCCTCAAAGGAAGATCCCTTGAAGAACTGTATTGTGTAATAATTAGGGTTTCTACAGTAGCTACAAGCTCGAAGTTGCAGGGTCGAAGCTGGAAGTTGGTTGAAACAGGATTGAGCTTTGTTGATCTGATCTTTTTGGAAGGACTTCTTAGAGGGGTGACTTGGTACTTGGAGGAGGACTTGGTTTAGGATTTGGGTCTTGATTGTCTTGATTTGAACCAAATTATATACGAAGAGAAGATTTTTTCTAGGTTTTCCCCTTGGAGGGGTTTTCCCTGGCTTGGAGACTAATTTATGTGTCCTCTATTTTTTACTATTTTTCTCTTGATAATTGTTTGATGAAGAAGAACTAATAAATAAAAACACAAGAATTTAAATAAAGTTCACAATCAATTATTAAGGTTAAGGAAAAATTAGAATTAATAGTTGCCATATTGCATTTTCCAACATCCCCAACACTTGATTTGTTTCCTTTTCCTAGTTTTAATGCTACTCAATTAACTTGTGAAGGTAAATGCCCCAACCAATTCTTTTTTTGTACAATTGTAGCACTATGAAACCTTTTCCTTTATAGTTTGAACCATTCTTTTATTGATTTTCTCTTTAGGTATTTAGACTTCGTGACTTTGTCCCATAACCCTTCATTATGGATTAACTCCGAAAGGATTTTCAGAGCTAGAGCTAGATTGAAGACATAGATATTCTTCAACTCCCATCCATTCGCTTTCTTTAGATTTTCCACTCTTGACCATATGACCAAAGGGATTCCATCTTTTTCTCTTTTCCATGTCCATATTGTTGGAAAATCAAGGTTCTTGTAGATTATAGTTGACTTTCCTTAACTTGATAATTACTTGTGATTATTAGTTGGCCTTTTATTCCTTTTATTTTCTTTTCATCAAGAAATTACCAAAACAATGAAGATCACAAAGAGACAATACACAAGATATTGGCTCCAAGCCAGGGCAAAACCCTTCCAAGGGGAAAACCCAAAAATAATACTTCTCTTCTTACAGAATCAAATCAAAATGAGACTTCCAATACCCAAAGACCAAAGTCAAAGTTATTCCTAAGCACCAAGTCAACCCTTCAACATGATCTCTTCAAAACGAGCCAAAATATTCCAAAGTCAGCGAAGTTCAAACTCTGTTAAAGCAACTTTAGTCAAAATCTCGGTCCTGCAACTTGAGGTTTGTAATTTCGGCCTGCAAATTTTGTTAAACACAGAAGATGAATGATAAACATGAGTGTGTATCTATTATTAACAAATGATATATATTTATAGTACATTCACATGACCTTTGGTTTTGTATTCCAAGGTCTCTTTGACTTCCTTAGACTATTCAGCTTCCACACCAACCCTTAGAGGATCAGGTGTCCAACATTCCCCCCCCTTAATTCGAAGGGTTAATTATGAGTCCAAGAAGTGAGATGTAATACAAAATGTGCAAAAATGCATGGCAACACTAGGTTGAATGTGCACTCTGAAATGGTGGTATAAAGGGCGGTGGTTTAAGGATGACCATCAACATTGGAACGCTTAGTGTAGTTCCCACAACTCTTCCAAGTTTGGCATGAAGCTCAGGTCTTCTGGTAGAGGAAGTGCTCCTGATGTTTTGAAGAGGGAAACCTTCAACAATAAAAGGGAGAACCTCAACTTGTGATGGTTTAAGGATGGCCAACAACTCTGGAATGCTTAATGCAATTCCTAGAAGTCTTCCAAAACTGGCAAGAAGTTGAAGTCTTCTGCTAGAAGAAGTGTCCCCAATTCTTTGAAGAGGTATCACCGATTGAAGGCATACTCAGGGGCATATTTGTCTCTAGCTACAACTCTGAATCTTGTATGGCAGGTTGTGATTCAGGGTCGCTTGATATGACTTTGAAGTTTGTAGGTGACCATCATTTCCCCCCTGTCAGATACAAGGTGAGAAGACGAAGAGATCTCAACTGCAAGACTTTTCAATATTCGAGAACAAATCCTATTGTATGAGCGAAATATCTTCTTGGCTATTGAAGCCCATTGCCAAGAAGCGATTAGTCCAAGATGAATCTTTGTTCTTGTAGGATGTTTGTTTCTGAAGCATGTGTTTGAAGAATGACTGGTTTTATGACAATGCTTACATGGATGAGGATCAAAACAATGATCTTTCATGTGGCAAACTCGGTCATAGTGTTGGCATTTCACAATCGGTTGTTGTTGCTGTGGAAGAGGAGCAGAATCTGGAACAACTGAAGGTGAACTGTCATGAAGGAATCCAACACTCTGAAACTGAATGGGCTTTGAGTAATCTGGAATATGAAAGGAAACCTCCTTATCATATCCAAGACCTGTTCTCTGCTTGTTGTGGAAAAGCACTTACCAAGGTCCGATGACGGGCTTGGAAAGTGCAAACTGAACTTCCGCATCTGCATGTACAACTGCTGCTTCATTGGGTACTAAATATGAATTGACTTGCTGTTTATGGGAGTCTGTTTCAATCTTCTGAACAGAAACAGGTTCAGAATGATGACTCCACTGCTATAATTCTTCCTGCTGTAGTTGAGATTCAAGCTGCAAAAACTCAATATTCTCTTGTGCATTTTGGAGACAAATTTTAATATTGGAAAGAGAGGTTTTGTTGATCTTAACCATCTCATCAACTGTGGAATGTATTAAATTATTCAGTAGTTTCAATACATCATCCATTCGATCCATTTCAAACCAATATAATGATGTTATCTTCAACTACAAATTGTCCTATAAAATGATAATAGCTACAACTATTACATGAGTAGCAGGATACCAATATCACCAAATCACTATAGCAGATAACGCAATATCAATTTCAACGCAACAAATGACTCGCTGCTGCAATGTACTTACTTCTCAAATTATTCAAACTACTCACACTGTGAAAAAGAGAGTCAATCTTTGACTTTTTTTGCAAATGAAATTTGTCGATAGTTCTAGTAGAGCTTGGTTTGTGTCATCAAGATACCAAAGACAATCAATTCCAAGGAAGCTGGATCGAACCCTGCGAACTGATTTCTCATTGCCGAACTAAAGCTTCAAAAGAATCAAGTACCTTCACCCAGTGCTAGAATCAGGAAAATTCTGAAACGATCAACGAAGTATCTTTAACACAGTGATTTGTCAAGCCCCTTTTTGGAAGGTCAAAATTCAATAATTCTTCAAATTTAACATTTGTTTGCAAAGTAATGGCGTCATAATGTAGTGCGTTGCCCAAATTTTAATGCACCCAACAATGCACAATCGTTAGCAACATTGAATGACAATCTCGATGGGAGCTCTTATTGGTTGCGACCAAGCATATGCTAGAGGCTAATGCAAACGTTCTCGCACTTTTCTTTTGACAGCTACAAATGTCCAACTCTGAGCACGTAGGGATACGGCACGACCTGTACAGTCGCATATTATAGTGGAAAATTCAAAAGAGAAACCATTCAGGACGCAATATCACATCCCAAAGCCTTAGTGATGCAACTAGAGGTCTGTGAGGCTGAAAGGAAAAATACCAAAGACAATGGCTGTCGAGGAGAACATGGGGCGTAGGATGCAGTGAGTTTATGGACTCAACTTATGGACACGTGTGTACGAAATGGAAATTATGATGAGGCTCTTGACTTAGAAGCTTTTGTCCTAAAGTTAGCAACCATGCATTCGAAATTTCCTTCGTTGTTTAGGAGTATTTAATGAGCATGAAATGCGCTTATAGTTCTTGAAATGTAGAGAAGCATGGATTGCAACTATCATTGACGATTTGGACCAAGGGAATGTATATGAGTTCTTAAAACGAATGGTAGATTGCCACAGAGTCCTCGAAGAGACGTCGAATTTCTCTGCCTCTTCTTGAAATTTCGCTAACGTGGCCCTGCCAGTTGTGGTATCGAGGGAGGCGAAATGTCGAATGTTTGCTGGAAAAGACTGATAAAGGATCTGAAGTGGATGAATGAAGATCCCCCTGAAGGTGTTAACGCAGCTCCATGGGAGGACAATCTTATGCTCTGGGATGCTACTATTACCGGGCCTCCGGATACTCCATGGGAGGGTGGCCAATTCAAGCTAACGCTATGATACAAAGAGGATTACCCTAACTCCCCTCCAACGGTTAAATTTGTATCCAAGATATTTCACCCGAATGTTAGCAGTAATGGTGGTATTTGCTTGGACATTTTCAGAGAACAGTGGAGCCCAAGCTATGGTGTAGCTAAACTTCTCCTCTCAATTCAGTCATTACTTTGTGATCCAAATCCATATTCTTGTATTAATAGAGAGGCTGCTCAATTATACATCAATGATCGCAAAGAATATGAAAGAAGGGTCTGCCAGGTTGTTGAAGAGAGCAAGTCAAATATATAGCAGAAATTTTACTCCCTTGAAATGATCAGAAATCCTTTTATTATGATTGTCGTTTCAAATATGACTTTTTGGATTTAGATATATCCTTTTCCATCCAGATTTCCTGTTACGCGTTTTCTGCTTAAAATGGCCATCCAAAAAGCAATCTTAGCAGTGGATGTGAATAATCTCTGTTTCAAAACCGGATTTCTGCGCTTTTCAATTTTTTAGAAAGAGGTAGGCAATTAGTCTCACTCCCTGACCCGTTTCTTCTCAACTACCAGGTTAAACAACTGCTATTGCATCGGATTCAAACACCAGGTGGCCTGTCTATCGGCCAAGCAATTAATCAAAATACAATAACAACTAAGCCTGCATTGTCAGAATGCACAACACTGTTAGGACCAACCTATTTCATGATGAGGGAGCGTTAGTGTAGCAGAGTCTTAGAACAATCGCAGAAGGCATTAAATGTGCAGAGAATATGGTAGAGGCATTTTTGCTATTTGAGACCCTGGATAGAGAACCCAACACGAATCTTGCTGAGAGGTCAGCCTGATAGTGCACAACATGAAATAGGCATGCACACAATAATGACAGTTCTATCCGTAGGAATGCAAAACTGACATGCACAGAGAGGCCACAACTAGTGGCTTAAATTTGAGCAGAGAAGAAATTTGCTTGCAGCTTTGGTACCATGTTAAACACATACATCGTAGCAACAGAAGATGAATGATAAACATGAGTGTGTATCTATTATTAACAAATGATATACATCTATAGTACATTCACATGACCTTTGGTTTTGTATTCCAAGGTCTCTTAGACTATTAAGCTTCCACACCAACCCTTAGAGGATTAGGTGTCCAACAACTTTGGCCCCCACAATTCTGTTGGAATATAATCCTAACATCTACTTTTATTTTTTAGCTTAAGTATCCTTGACTTAGCCACATGCACTAAAAATCATGTTCACACTTGGTTTTTGGTAAACTAGCTCAATGGACCAACCTTCCTTTGTTTTTTGCCTTTAAAGGCTTAATATTATGGAAATATTGGTCCAACCACTTTCCTAAGCCATTTAGACATCTAAGTGCATGTTCACACCTAACCATACCTCATCCACTTGAGTTATTTGAGGATTGGTGCCACACATGAAGATTCCCCCTTAAATCAAGGGATTTGGTCCCCCAAACCATTTTAGTATGTTTTAAAGTTGCCTTCCTTGGGAAATGAACCCATCCTCATGCTTTCCTTGTGGCTGATAGTTGGCATAGGTTTTCTTGAGTCATTGTTGCTATTTTAGGCCTCCCTTTAGCTTTTCTTAGCCTTTTCTAGTTTTTTACTAGTTTTTTCCTAGTTTTCTAGATTCGGCAATTTCTATATAACCACCTCCCTTTGGGATTAGAGGTTTGGTTGCTCATGTATTACTATTGTTCATTAATTTAATACATTGATTTTATGGAGCAAATTCTTTCTCTCCTCTCTTGAATATTAGCAAATTACTTGTGTTTAATTTAACTAGAATTCTAGATCTATCGGAGTTTCTGCAGGAATTCTACAAATTCACACAAAAAACCTAGACAACTTCGCACATGTGGACAAAAAAATATGTTTTTCAAAGGCTTCTTCTTCATTTTGACTTATCCTTCTTCTTCTTCACTTTCTTGCTCTTCTTTATTCTTATCTCGGTACATATCGAACTTGATTGAGTGAGTGATCCAAATGAGTCGAAGTCTCGCTTATTTATAGTTTTCTTGTGGAGTCGAATAGGCCTATTTTGACTGACTTCACCCAGGCTAGGCTGACTTGGTCTTGGAGGAGAAATTGACTTTCTAGACTAAAAAATAAAAACTTTCTTTTGTTACAACAAGTCCAAAAGGGACTATAATACATGACAAAATCTCTTCTTTGACTCAACAAGCCCTAGAAGCATGAAGACCATGCTTTGACCTAGACTTTGAGCATGAAACCCATGCATGGACAAATAAAAGAATCTTTTTCTCTTTTGATATAAAATATATAATGTCATGATTACAAAGACATTATGAAGACTGAATCTAGTTACATTTTCCAACACTCACTCTTAACTAGGGAGGTATTCATAATCCTATAAGGAGGTACAAGGATTCTCAAATTAAAGTATTCTAATAAGAAAAGTTGGATTTAAGCCATCTTTTAAATATCAATATCACAACCAACATTGTCAACAAGGCCTTAATTGTCAATCTCTATTTATATGAGAGTATAATGATGGGAGACTTTACGTGAGATACCACAAAACCTCTTAAGGAACATACACCATATAGATGTTCACTAGGTATGTTATGTACTTTTAGGACTATTCTTATCTTGGTTTTCCAATCCTCGAAGAAAATCAATCCTCTTCGACTACTCTTTTCTTGGATGTCCTATCTCATCCTCGAAGAGTATCATTCTATAGTTTACTTCTATCTTAGATTTTCCAATCCTCAAGAAGTACCAACCTTATATGCTTATCCAATCCTACGAACCCCATTATTTCTTCATGGCCTTCACTTAGACGTATGAATGTTAGTCCTAGCCTAGTGCATGACACATGAAGAAAATAATATAATGTCCATTATCACTCCCTCTCAATCAAGGAAGAAATGCCCACCAAACCAAGCTTGCTTCGTAAGTACTCAAGCTTCTTGTTTGGTAGTGCATTTGTCAGAATATTAGCTACCTATTCATCTGTATGAATATAATGTAGCTTCACGATCCCATATCCTACCAAGCTTCTTATATAGTGGTACTTATTATTAATATGCTTCGTCCTAGCATGAAACGCTAGGTCCTCTGTCAATATTATGCAGCTTTTGTTGTCATGGTGTATACTTGTAGGGATTAATGGTCCTTAAAATAAATATGATAGCAATTTTCTAAGCCAAACAACCTCTCTTCACTTGCAGCAACGTACTCAACTTCAACACTACTCAATTCAAATGTATCTTGCTCATCCATGAAATCATGGAAGATCCCAAATTGAAGCATCCACCAGTAGTGCTTCTTCCATACGTTTCACTGCCACCCCAATTAGAATTTGTATATCCCAAAAGTTGGATTTCATTTCCAATATATCTAAGGCAGTGATGCATTGTCTCACGAAGATATCTTAGGATGTGTTTGGTTGCTATCCAATAGTCACGCTTTATCTCCATCTGAAGTTGATTGAATACATTTACTGCAAAACAAATTTGAGGTCTAGTATTCACAAAATACATTAAGGAACCAATTAACTGTCTATAACATGTTGTAGGATCAACTGGACTAGATTCTGAACTCCTTAAATTCTTTAGATTAGTGATCATAGGAGTTGTCATTGGATTACTATCCATCATGCCAAATTTCTGTAATATTTTGATCACATATTTTCCTTGGCCAAAATATATTTCACCAAGTTTATGCCAAACCTCTAGTCCCAAATAATAGTGCATGAGACCAATATTGTTCATGCCAAATTCTACTGGAAACTACTCCTTGCATTCCTGAATTCGATGTTCCACACTTTTAACAAGTAGATCATCCTCATATAAACGTATGATCATAATTTCATCCTTGACCACTTTGATGTAGAGTTTAGGATTTGCAAATCTCTTTACAAAACCAAGTCTCAATAAGTATGCATCCATCATGGCATACCATGCTATAGGTGCTTTCTTCAAGCCATATAGAGCCTTCTTTAATCTACACACGTGTGTCTCCATCTTATGGACTTAAAATACTTAAGGTTGTTTAATGTAAACTTCTTCATCAACGACCCCATTTAGAAAAGTTGTTTTAACATCCATTTGATGGATGTTCCATCCCATAGTGGCAACCAAAGAAATAAATGGTATAATGGTTGTGTATCTCGCTGTAGGAGCGAAGCTTTCTTTATAACCGATTCCTTCTTTTTGTGAGAAGCCTCTTGCTACAAATCTAGCTTTATACTTATCAATGTTCCCATCCACTGTATGCTTTGTCTTGTATATCCATTTAAAAGTGACAATAGATTTGTCACTTGGTTTAGGATTAATTTCCTAAACATCATTCTTCATAATCGATCGGTATTCTTCTTGCATTGCATTCCTCTATTCTTGATGTTCAATTGCGGAGGAGGGTTCAACCTCAATGAGTTTAGTCATATAGGTTTCATAACCAGAATACCTTTTAGGTATTTTAGTTTATGTAAAGGTTCCCTTTGTTGTTGCATGTCCCTCTGCCTCTTGTAGAGTTGTCCTCAACCAAGTAGGTCTCTTACAAGTTTCTGTAATAACAACTTGTTGAACAAATTCACTAGGTCCTTCAACATCTTCTTGAATTGATGTAGGATCTTGAACATTGTCATCCCTAGAGATTTCTTAAAAAATGGGTACCTCTTCTTCATCAGAATCAACCATAATATCTTTGGATCTCTTGTAAGCTACATTTTTCATCAAAGATGACATCCCTGCTTACTTCAATGTGGCGATCCTCTTTAATGTATATTCTGTATGTTTTTGATGAAGCACTATAACCAACAAAGATACCTTTTTCACTTGTAGGATCCAATTTCTTCCTCTTATCCTTTGCAATGTGCATGTAAACTAGACATCTAAATATTCGAAGATGATCCACACTCGACTTCTTTCTTGTAAATGCTTCTTCTGGAGTCATATTATTGAGAATCTTATGAGGACTTCAATTATGCAAACAAACCACTATTATAGATGCTTCTCCCCATAAGAATTGAGGGAGATATTGATAATGAAGCATGGCTCTAACACATTCTTTAATTGTTCTGTTTTTACTTTTAGACACACCATTATGTTAAGGATTATAAGGAACAATTAGCTCCCTCTTAATCTCTACTTCCTTGCAAAATGCTACAAGCTTTTTAGGGGTATATTCTCCACCATTAAATGACCTTAGGGTATTTTATCTCTTTCTCTGGAAGATTTTGTACTTCATTATTGAATTCTAGAAACTTCTCAAATACTTCATTTTTGTTCTTGAGAAGATATATCCAAGTTTTTATAGAGTAGTCATCAATGAAGGTCACATAGTATTGATGTCCTCCAAGATATCTTACTTCCATAGGTGCACACACATCAAAATGTATGAGATCTAAGATTTCCTTTGATTTGGTATCATTTCTTGCAAAGGATTTCTTCACATTCTTGCCTAGAGCACATCCCTTACTGATTCCTTCATGTTCTCCCTTCAATTCGATATTGTGAGTGACCATTTGATTTAGAGATGGAAAAACCTTGTAGTGAAGGTGTCCATACCTTCTATGCCATAATTAAAAAGGGCTCACATATAGATGTACTAGGGCTTGAGGGAGAGGTGTAAGAAGTCTATACAATGTCACTTCATGAAGCCTAATTATCTTAGCATGATCAATACTAAAGCCCTTTCCCCAAACCAAAAATTTTCCATCAACAAAAGTAATCCTATCACCTTTATCTTCTAGACAAGAAATATAAAGAATTTTTTTCTTCAAAGCTAGAACATAGAGTATGTTATTGAGATGAATGCTCCCATTAGTCTCGAGCTCCAATGAAGTAGATCCAATTGATTTCATTGGATAGCTCTTCTTATCTCTAAGTTTGACTGAATGAGAAGAGATTCCTTTTGACAAAGTCTACAGTTGATTGCATTCACTTGCCATATGTATAGAAGCTCCACTATTAATGACCCATACATTATCATCCTTAAAAGTACTTGTGAGAGTTGAGAAGAAACTTCCATCCATTATTTATTTTGTTGGCTTGGAGATGTACTTCAAGATGTATCATTTGATGGTTACAAGGAGGCTCCGAAGAGTCATGAAAACTTTCTTCACAAACCTTGCCATTGAGAAGAAAGAGTAGATTACTGCTTCTAGATTGCTCTTCAAGCAAGGTGCCAACTAAGATGCGATCTTCCAATCTCCTTCGTTCATCTTAGATCGGATACCATGTTGGAAAATCAAGGTTCTTGTAGATTATAGTTGACCCTCCTTAACTTGATAATTACTTGTGATTATTATTTGGTCTTTAATTCCTTTTATTTTCTTTTCATTAAGTAATTACCAAAACAATGAAGATCACAAGGAGACAAAGTACACAAGATATAGGCTCCAAGCCAAGGAAAAACCCCTCCAAGGGGAAGGCCCAAAAATAATACTTCTCTTCTTGTAGAATCAAATAAAAATGAGACTTCCAAGACCCAAAGACCAAAGTCAAAGTTCCTCCCAAGCATTGAGTCAACCCTTCAACAAGATCCCTTCCAAATGAGCCAAAGGCTTCCAAATTCAATGAAGGTAAAACTCTGTCAAAGCAGCTTTAGTCAAAATATTGGCCTTGCAACTTGAGGTCTGCAATTTTAGTTTGCAACTTTGGCCCTTGCAATTCACACAAAAAAACCTAGACAACTTCACATGTGTGGACATAAAATATGTGTTTCAAAGGCTCATTCTTCACTTTGTCTTCTCCTTCTTCTTCTTGGATTTATTGCTCTTCTTTCTTCTTGTTGCAGATCGAACTTGATTGACTGAGTGATCCAAATGGGTCAAATTCCATCTTATTTATAATCTTATTGAGGAGTTAAATAAGCCTCTTTAGGCTGACTTTACCATGGGTGGGCCAACTTGGTCTTGGAGGAGAAATTGACTTTTCAGACAAAAAATAATGACTTTCTTTTATTACAAGAAGTCCAAAAGGGACTATGATACATGACAACAATTCTTCTCTGACTCAACAAGCCCTGGAAGCATGATAAATATGATTTGACCCAAACTTTAAGCATGAAACCCATGCTTGAGTAAACAAAAAAATCTCTCTTTTTATATAAAATATACAATGTCATGATTACAAAATTCAGCATGAAGACAAAATCTAGTTACATTCTCCCACATATGAAATTAAAACATTTTTCTCGACTTCCATCCATGATTGATTTTGGAATATGAGCCATGTACATCCAATATGCTTTGAACTTTTGCCCCTTTTATATGTCCTTTGTTCTTTGCATATTTTATTAACATGTGTAAAATAAAAAGGGGGATGAGCGACATCATTGCTTGAACTCCCTAGTTGCATTAAGAAACCTTGATGGAGAATTGTTTATGAAAACAACATAAGAGATAGATGTCAAGCAACACATGATCCAATTTACATTAGTCTCTGAATTATAGGGCAACATGAGGTATTATAATGACAACATAAACACATAAAGAAAACCAAGATCACATTAATAATGAGAAAGTGAAATCTTTCTTATAAAAGCTCACAAGCTATTTAAGTTAGTATACTTGATGAATGTGGGATAGATTGAGAGACACAATTAAGTGTAATAAAGCATAAAATCACACATTAACCGAAAGTCAAAGTGACTTTATTAATGCCTATGTCTAATACCTTATTCACCAATATGTTTTTATATTTACTTTAACACCTTCCCTTTGTTAAAAAATGAGTACCAAGGACAGGTGTTCCCAAGGCTTGGAGTCTAGCCTAGGAAAGAGTGTACTAATGTGACCCCTTAACTTTATGGGAAATAAAGTTAAAGTGAATTTATAAAGTCATAAAGTGACTTTAAGAGAAATAAAGTTATAGAGAAACTTTATAAACATAATGACATAAAGTACCTTTCATGTAATTAATGGAAAGGTGACTAAGGAGAAAAGGTGTTGTAGAAATTTCTCATTTCCCACCCCGGTTTTCAGTTTCTCCTTATTTCTCCCATATAGTTAAATCCCCTTTCCCATAACCATACATTTAACAATCTGGAAAAAATAAATTTGCTGAAAACACAAATTCTGGAAATTTTACAGAATGCTTGAAATTGCAGAAATAAAAATCAGCAGTAATAAACAGCCATTAAAACACATTTAAACACTGTGATTTTTGGTCAATGTGACCTTGGAAAAACCCTGTTGTGGAGGTAAATCCTCTCTGCGGACAGAGACGATCCCTACTAGCCCAGACCGGGTCTAGCAACAATCAAACAATGCTATCACGCAAGTTCCTAATTGCAAATAAAAAGTGGATGGTGAGAACCTACTTGGATTCCAACGCTAATATTCGTAGAAGAGATGTCGCTCTCGTTCCTTTGCCTCGGCCGGTCACGATCCCCACGATCTCCGTGATTGGACACCTGCACATGCAAAGAACAACACAAATACAAGCATAAAATCCAATAGATGCAATTATATATCAGTCAGAAAAGATATAACTCAACATCAATCATATAACAATGAGAGTGGAACCATAATGATAGTCATGTATTATTGATAAATAACAAAGAAGAATACAACCATAGTTCTGACGTCAAATTCTCCTTTGGCTGGGTAGTCAGCTACTCAAGTCTTGCAAAGCTTGTTGGGATGGGAAACAAGCCTCTCTCTCTTGGGTGACAAGAATCTCCTCACTTAGATTTGGCCTTATGGGTGCAAAGAAGGCTCTTGCAACTTCAAACTCTTGAACTCCTGGAATTCTCTATCACTATGCTAGAACTGGAACTAGCTTGCTCAAGGCATAGAGACAAGCTTTTATAGATAGAGAGGAAAGAGATAGGATCAACCACATTATTCATGGGATTGGCTTTATCACTTGGAAACTTCCATGAAAGGTGGCAAACCACTTCCCTTCTATGGAGATTCGAAGCCAAACCATCCTAGCTCAACATAGATTCAGTTGGTGAATGGGTTAAGGAGAACCTTCGGAAGCTTGTTTGTTAAAAACTTTACTCAATTCGGTTGGCGCGAGTGCGACTCTGAGACAGAGTGCCAATGGCGCACCCTCTTTAGAGGATTTCCCCCATTGGCGCGGGTAGTACACTGTGGACCCGCGCTAATGCAAAAAGAGCTGTTTCCATGGGTATTCTGCAAGAGATGTCTTCAGGGCATATGAAGCTCATACTTAGAGGAATATGATGCAAGTGATTTCAGGTCATGTCACTTCTCACAGGTCCCGGAATGAGTCCTCCAGTGTGCGGGAGAGGGGTAACAAGGACGGTGACAAACGGTGACAAATTACTGTGTAACAGATGCCCCCTAAAGCATGAGGCCCGAGGGAGAGAGAGGGGTGAAATGCTTTACAAGAACATGCGCAGCTGAAAACACTGCCGCCAGAGAACCTGCGAAAAGAAGTACAACTGATATCTCAAATACATGATATGTGGTATGGGCGCAGCCATCCATAACATAGTACAGAATAATCTAGATCCAAGGTATGGGCGCAGCCATCCAGTGAGGATTGATAAATAGACTCAGGCATGGTCGCAGCCATCTAATGAATGAGTCATGTAATGATCATAATAAGCCACAAATCGCAGCCTGGATTCCAACAGACAAAATCCAGGGTCTTGCGCTCCATCGCGACCCGAACAGAGTACAAGTCCAAGCATGCGAATACAGGAGTTGAAGTCGAACATGCATGAACATCGTCTGATAACCAGCCAATAAAGAAAGCTGTTAACATATGCGAGAGGTACCACCAATAATGACAATGGCCCTCAAGGTACTATAGGTACAATCTACGACGTGCGAATTAGTGAGCTGGCGTCGAACACCCGTAGAATCATTCGATCGGAGGCCAATGATGAAAACCTCTCATCGAACACGAAGAAGCTGCCATTGAGGCATGCAGGCTCCAAGGCACTGGAAAGGAGTCTCTAGATCAACTTCCTGGATAATGAGTTGAAGTCGACAGGAAGTGACCTTCATCAAAGGTGGGCCATAGTGTTTCCCGCATCATTGACACGAGACAAAGGAAGAATGTTGTGGTGAATCAGAATTATGTGAGGCACCAGAGGGAGGTTGTAATGCTGCAGAGGTCAATTGCTCTTGAACATATCAGCGGCACGACAATGGACTTGGCAGTATTTGACATTAAATGATCAAGGGTCATGGTGACAAGACAATGAGCAGATGAGAGGTCAAATAGGATATCCCAAATCCACAGAGGCAAGTGAAAAACGAGATGAGATGTCCCCACCCAGACACGAAAGCAAACAAGTGCCATGTTCAAGAGCGACATACTGCCGACACGACAATAATTATGGGTCCATTTTCCCCACCATTTCTGGCGAGTACCCCAGTTATTTTTAACAAGCTTGACGAAGATAACATATGCTTGTAAGGCGTTATTACGACAGAATCCGATGTCATTAAGTTTTAACGAGTCTGACAAAGGAAGAACTCGACGTCTTTTCCTGTTTAGAGAGTCTGAAAAGACAGCAGAAAAGTGAACTCCAGGGGGGTCCTTTTTCGTAAATTTGTGTCTTCCGAGCCCGAAAAAGTATAAAACAATGCTCGAAAGAACCGCTCGAAAGAACCCCTCTTTCAGATTCAGGGAGCTGTAGTGGCTGATCCATTGCCACGAGAGCCTAGGATGGCTCGCTGGGCAGCATTGATGCCCTGAGGAGGAGGGGGCCAGCAGATGTCCTGGCGGCCTGAATTCTTCATATGGCTCTGCCGTCAGCTGATCGTGGTAGAGGATTGGCCATACGCGGGGACTAATTTCATGGGGGATCCAGACCTCCCACTGCCAGAGGGAGAGGAATGGGACGAGGAGTTGGGTATGATCTCTTCGTTTTTTGATGTTTTATGTATTATATTTTTTTTTGTCAATACATGCATGTTCTGATAACAGTTGTATGTATATGCAGATGTTGGCCCAGAGCGACCAGCCGGTTTGTCTCCTATGGTGTGGAGGGGCCAACCCGCAGCTGACCCTCAGGCAGGGGGTGTTGTGGGGGAAGAGCTGGTGCAGAATCTCAAGGGACTCACCAGAGGGATTCCAGGTTACGCTAGATTGGAGGACGTGCCTTTTGCATACCAGAGGCACGCAGTGGGGGTGCCGAGTCGCATCCATCGTCTGTCGAGACGCTTGGTGCGTGCGGTGACGTGCTATCATGAGCACCACCGCGACTAGACCTCTAGGCTTCATTTATGCATATTTTTTGAGGGACACGTCGTCCTGGGATGTATCAGGATGAACATGTATTATTTTTTGAACTATGTAATGCACACGGTGCAAACATTGCGACACACATATATATATATATATATACATATGCCTATGGTTTATTATTGTGCTTTTATGTGCTTGCTTGTATAATGTTTTGATTATAAATTACGCAAATTTCTATCTAATACATGATTAGCCAATGCATCAGATAATGTGTTTAATCGTTTTGGAATATGCTGATATGTGATAAAGTCAAAATTCCTTTCTAACAATTTAACACGTAAGTACAACCTTAAAATGTGACGGTCTCTGACGGAATATCGCCCATTGAGCTGATGGACGACAAGTTGAGAGTCTAGGTTAACAACTAATGTACGAATACCGAGATTAATTTCCTCGGCTAATAATTCAATAACAACGCTATATTCAGCAACATTGTTTGTAGTACAGCCTAAACACACACCTTGAAGATTTATCAACTCACCGTGAGGATCGTAGATCACCCACGCCGCAGAGGACAAATTGCGAGTGCTGTGGTAGGCACCATTAGCGAAACCAACATAAGGTGCACCCGACATCTGCACAAGGAGAAAAAACACAATAAGAGGCAATCACGCCTTCACACCAAGCCGAAAACATGAAAACACACGCACACACACGCATGTATAAATCGAAGTGCATGAATCATGCATAGTATTTTTTCAAGTACATCCCATTGCGGGGCTTATCAAGAGGATTACCTTCGTAGTCAACTAGCTCATATGTCCCCTTCTGCAACACTTTCTTTACAATGTAAGGGCTAGCCACATGGGCGCGAGTTTGCCTGCCCCCAGCTTGTCATTTGCTTGGTCGTATAGCAGGACTAGATCTCCCTCAACAAAGGAACGAGGATGGATGGTGTGGTCGAAGTGAGTTTTAACTCTCTTCTTTTGAGCTTCGATAGCTAGAGAGGCTAGGTGACGGGTCTCGTCCAACCGTTCTAGGTAAAGAAGCCGTTCCTCTACCGGTGTAGTGTTGGGAAGCAACTCGACGGCTATTTTCAACGAATGAATTTCACATTCTATAGGAAGGGTAGCCTCTAATCCGTAAACTAGTTGAAATGGAGTGAAACCAGTGGTGTCCTTCACAGAGGTTCGGTAGGCCCACAAGGTGGGAAACAACATCAGATGCCAATTAGACTTATGCATGTCAACAGTACGTTGAAGCATCGTAACCAAAATTTTGTTAACGGCTTCAACCTGGCCGTTAGACTGAGGATAGTACAGGGTCAAACTATCATGACGTAAGCCTAGTTGGGTTGTTAGTTTGGTCATCATGTGATTACGGAAATGCTTTCCGTGATCCGTGACGATGGCCTGCGGAACTCCGAACCGCGTAATAACATGATTGAACAAAAACTGCGCCGTTGTATGACCGTCTTCAATTAATGTGGGCATCGCCTCGGCCAATTTTGTAAAGTAATCAACGACAACGATAATAAACCCATGCCCCCCGGCCGAGCGAGGTTTACAGGTTGTATAATCAATGCCCCATTTTGCAAAAGGGCCTATGGTGACTACAGGGTGCAGCGGAGCTGGTGGCGTACGCATCTTGTGCTGGTATATCTGGCATGCATGACATGAACTGACGGCAAGAATGTAATCCTTAAAAATGGAGGGCCAGAAATAACCGACGCGAAGGATTTTCTGAGCTGTGGCATATCCGGACATGTGACCACCACAAGCGTCAGAGTGGCAGTCATTCAGGACTCTCTCAGCTTCTTCAAGGGTTAGAAAACGACGGAGGACGGAGTCAACGCCGAGACGGTACAGGGTGTCCCCAATGATACGATAGGGTTGAGACTGATGACGGATCCGCCGCCGAGCATCTTTGGATACAGCGGGGCAGAAAGACGACGTCTGTAAATAAACAATAATATCCCCGTACCAGGGATCGAGGGTGCTAATCAGAAAAAGAGTTTTGTCCGGGATATGATCTTCTGAAAGAGGGGGTGCAGAAGGAGATGGCAAAGAACAAAGTAACTCAGCAAAGACCAAGGACTTCTTAGACTTGGCAGCAGTAAATTCCAAGTCAAACTCTTGGAGGATGACGATCCACTTTGAGTATTTGCCCCCCAGCAACTGACGTGACAAAATGTACGTCATTGGGTTGCAATCAGAAATCACGGTCGTGGTGCGCAACAATATATAATGCCGAAAGCATTGGACGGCACAAACATCGGCCAATGCCAACTTCTCGACGTAAGCGTATCGAGTTTCCGTATCCAAGAGGTTGCGGCTGAGGTAATATATGACGTTCTCATTGCCATCATCATCTTCTTGCACGAGAACCATGCCGATAGTGGTATCGGCGGCGACCAGATACAGTATAATCACGGTGGTAGTTCGGAGGTCGCAATAATGGAGCAGAGACAAGGAGACCCTTGAGACGCTCAAAAGACTCCTGAGTGATAACATCCCAATGAAAGGGTGTATCTCGCTTCAATAACCGTGTAAAACCTTTAGCCACCTCGGCATAGTTCGGAATGAATCGTCTTAAGAAATTTGCTTTGCCCTGCAAGCTCTACAACTGCTGCAAAGAAGCAGGGGGAGGAAGATTCAGAATAGCCTCGACTTTGAGGGGATCTAGACGGATGCCCTCTCGGGAGACGATAAACCCGAGTAGTCGGCCTGATTCAACGCAGAAGACACATTTATGAGGATTAAGCCTGATACGGTAGTGTCGACAGCGGAGAAAAATTTCACGAAGATGGGAAGGATGGTCCTGATGTTTGACTGAATGAGCTGGAAGATCATCCAGATACGGCTGTACAATGTGACGGATGTCATGAAAAGCATAGGACATTGCACGTTGGAAGGTGGCGCCGACATTCTTTAAACCGAAAGGGAGCTTCTTGTAAGAAAAAGTGCCCCAAGGACAGATAAAAGCAGTCTTATGTTGGTCAGCGGGCGCAATATTGATCTGGTTATACCCAGAAAAACCGTCCATAAACGAGTAGATTTCGCTTCCTGCACACTCATCAATGAGCTGATCGATGAAAGGTGTGGGGAAGTTATCCTTAGGATAGTCGCGGTTAATGTCACGATAATCAACACAGACTCGAATAGTACCTTGCTTTTTGTTCACAGGGACTATATTAGAAACCAAATCCGTAAGTGGAATGGGGTAAATGAAACCAACCTTGAGAAGCTTTTCAACTTCTGCTTTAATGGCTACAGCCTTTCGGGGGTGCACGGGGTGTAGGCTTTGACGAACGGGCTTAGCACCCGGATATGTAGGTATCTCATGCACCACTATGCTAGGGTCAATGCTGGGCATCTCTTCGTAGGACCAAGCAAAGATATCACAAAATTTGCGAAAAAGATTGGTGTAGAGTTGAACTTCCTCTGGAGTGCAAGTGGCTCCAATGTGAAGCTCGACAATCCCTGGTTTCACAGAGATGTCGATGGGTTGGGTCTGCGTAATGTTTCCCATATTTCCTTCAGAAGCCACTTGATAAATTTGAATAGGTGTTTGAAGTGGCTGAAATGGGATACAAGAAGCAAACCATTCGAGACAGGCGATCATTTTCTGATGGGCAGGGAGGAACGAGGAACGGTGGTGATGATCAGACCAAGGGGGTTCCTCAAGAGACATGGTCTCTATAATGGCTTCATTGGAAGGAAATATTTCCTTTAATGGATCCGAAGTAACATCATCTCCAAGCCAAGGGGAATGAACATACGAGTTGGGAACACCGCTCGGAGGAGCAGGTTCGGGAGGGGGAGCCGATGCAGCAACGATTTCGACGTAGTTGAGTTCGGCAGGACTCAACGGCATCATATCGCCCCAAGATTCTATCTGATTAGCGGGAGGAAGGACCCATGGATCAAAGCACACGAAAATCATGTTAATAGGAGCGATGGAGGTGGAAGGGGAAAGACACCCATCAGGGCGGGATCTTTAAAGAGTCCGGCTCCCACACTCTCGAATGATTTGGAGGTATGCTCCACGAAAGGCACGTTGCCTTCGGAAGAGGAGGCAAATAAAGAGAGCTGGTCCACCATGACAATCTTCCCCTGATGAGGGAAACGAATGACACGGAAAAGAGAGGAGGCCATGGCTTGCATGGCGTATGTCCAGCTACATCTGAGGAGGAGGTTGTAGGAAGATTAGCATCGACAACTTCGACGTCCACTTCTACCGTCTTCCCTTCCAAAGAGATGGGCAACCGTTGGAGGATAACATAAGGACGAGACTCTCTTCCATCAAAGGCTTCCAATGTCGTAGGAGACTGACTCAGCGTTGGAGAACCAATAGCTTTCCAACAGGCGACAGACATGATGCAAGTTGAGGCATCTTCATCAATGACTGTACGATGAATCGTTTTAGTATTGATAATGACCTGTATGAGGAAAGCGATTTGGTGAGGTAGTCTCGGCGTATGGCCCTCGAGGTCAAAAGAAATCAGATCCGAGTCAGCCGGGTCTATGCCACCAATGGCCGATAGCAAGGACTTCCTCTGCGAGGGGCAGCTCTGGAGGACTTCTAATGCGGACATAGCAGACGGAACCTGAGCTAAGTCCTCAACGATGCTGTAGTGCTGGGCAGCATGAGCATTAGGGTTGTAAGAAGACTTTCGGAGTACACCTTTTGGAGGGGGTCGAATAGTCGTCTCAGTGCTAGGTCTTTCGATGTGGAGTGGACCAGAACTGGACGGAGGAGCGCTGGAGGAGACCTCAGGCTCTTTCCCGGCATGAGATGGATATTCTTTTGCTCGAGTAGTGACATGGATGGGAATCGTCCCAGCCATAAATACTTGAGAGCCGAATGAAGAAGAGGGTTGCGATGGATCTGCCACCATTTGAGTTTGCTGTGAAGGGAAAGGTTCTTTAAGCACAACAGGAGTCCCAGGAGCACCTTTCAACAATCGACTAACTTCGGACCACCTGGGGCAGTCTTTAGTGTAGTGATCCTCGTCACAGATAAGACAAGGATACTTAGGTTTACGTTTGGCTCCTTCCTCGGGTGGAGGTTTAGGGGAGTCCTATTTGGGCTGTTCAGATTTATTCTTGGCTTTCCCTTTCTTTTTCCTTTTTGAGGATTTATCCACCGTGGTGGACTGGATGACGTTAACCTTGGAAGTGTTTCCAGAATTAGATTGACCCTGAGAAGTGTTTTCACTAGAAGCATTCGATTTTTGCTTCCCAGGGTTCGCGGATGATTTCTTTGAAGATGGGTATACAGAGCCAATAACACCGTCAACAGTTGGTTTTGGCGGAGCTTTGGATGTTCCGGGTCTCGGGGCGTCTGGAAAATAATCATATAAAGTACCTGACTAAGAATAAACTAAGTCGAGGTACTGAGCACGTGCGATAGCTTGCTCTTCAGTCACACAAGCTCCCATGGCAATGTCTCGCGCGATCGCAGGGACAAAGGAGGTCGTGAACCAATCGATTAGGAGCTGATTAGGAATCCAGAACTTGATCAAGCGACGACGCCGTCTCCATTCATGTATATGATCGGATATATGTGTGGCCGTGTCCTGTTTGAAAGATGTAAGGAGATGTGTCCCTGTCTCATACCGAATGGGTAACTGAAAATGAGTTAGGAATGCCATAGCTAGCGAGTTGAAATCTTGAAATGTTCCGCGATTCAATTCAATATACCACTTAGCGGCCGAGCCGGTGAGAGTCCTTTGGAAGAGGCGGAGCCGGATGAAATCATCAAGCCACGAGTTGGATAAGCACCAAAGGTGATAGGTCATGACATGGGCTTGAGGGTCCTCACCAGCTTTGCCATCAAATTTCGGGCAATCACCAAGTATTTTAGTTGGAACTAGTGGCCAATATGGATTATGAAGAATGGGATCATTTGTCAATTGGACACATCTGACAGTTCCAATGTCGCTAAGAAAGGTAACTGAGGATTGATGGACATCTGTGGCCGTGGGAGAGAGGTAGTACCAGGGTTCCAACCAGGTGGTGGTTGCCCCCATGGACTTTGTCCGGATGGGCCTGGCCCATAAGGGTTCTGCCCATAGGGATTTTGCCCATAGGGGTTATGTCCATAAGGATTCTGTCCATACGGATTCTGTCCATAAGGATTCTATCCATAAGCAGACAGCTGACGCTGGGTCTGCCCCCCAACACCCCATGGATTAGCAACTTGACTTGCAGGTGCAACATACTATTGCTGATAATTCTAGTAAGGGGTGACCTGCATTTGTTGATAATTTTGATAAGGGGCGAACTGAGTTTGCCCCTGGGGTTGCTGGTAACTATACGGTTGCTGAGCTCCGTACTGAGCCTGATAAGAACGCTGCGCTTGGTAAGAAGGTTGGGATTGTGACCCACCTTGCATCGGATAACCAATTTGAGTCTGGGGCCTAGAAGGATGTCCTTGACCAGGTTGAGCTTGGACCATCTGGCCGGAAGGTTGTCCTGGTTGGGTTTTGGACGGACCCGTTTGCCCATAAGGATGAGCTTGCTGGGTAGCAGGTTGTCCTTGTGTAACCGAGGGTTGTCCTTGCGGGACAGATGGTTGGGCGGGCTGGACGGCCGGTTGACCTTGAGGTTGACCAGCTTGTCCAGAAGGATGACTAGGCTGGGCAGTGGGTTGGCCTTGCTGTATGCAAGGCTGACCCCCTTGCCCAGAAGGATGACTAGGCTGGGTAGTGGGTTGGCCCTGCTGTACCTAAGGCTGACCCCCTTGCCCAGAAGGATACCCCTGTTGGACTGCCTGTTGACCTTGTTGAATATAAGTTTGTCCTGCTTGTTGTTTAGTCAATTTAGTGTTTCTAAATTGATGTCATTAATTGTCAACGCGGGGCTCGTAAGCTGATGAAGTGAAGGTGTACTATATGTACTTAAGCAACCTCTTAGATCTTTTTGTCGTTTGGGGGTGTTGTTTGTGGTCAATTTATCTTCCTAAGATGGAATGGAGATTTTATAAACAGATGAGTGATAGTGTGTGTAAGGTGATTTCTAAATGAGTGAGTGTGTGTTATTGGTGGTTTCTAACTACCTTCTAAACTTGCAAAGAAATAACTTGAAATGAAACTGAAAGCAAAGCAGAAAAACCACTTTCTAATAGCACTAGTCACTACTCACGCTGCTGCAAAAAAAAGATAAGAAAAACTACTTTAAAGACCAGTTATAATGTTCAACTCTTCCTAACTCTCTGCTTCCAACATATGGTATTATGTGAAACACGATTAAGAAGTAGTTAGAAATAAGTCTAAAAAGTAATCAAAATAAGAAAAATCCACTTTAAAGACCAGTTATAATGTTCAACTCTTCTTAACTCTCTGCTTCCAACATATGGTATTATGTGAAACACGATTAAGAAGTAGTTAGAGATAAGTCTAGAAAGTACTCAAAGCAAGCTGTAGTTTATTAGTATTCTGATCTCTTAAAGATGAACAACTTATGATAAAGAGACCATCAATATGTTAGCATACAACTTGAGAAACTAAACTAGAAATCAGCTAGGAAAACAGAGTAAAGGCAGCAACTATGAATATGACAACTGAAAATACTATTAGAGATAAAACAAATACACAAAGACACACAATCCCGGGCTAACACCTGCAGAAAACAATCATGATCAGTTTAAAGTAAATGCTGGAAATGAAATGACAGTGAAAGTAAATTAAATCTGTACATGTATTAAAGAAAATGGAAAATTGCTGAATTCAAAAGAAAGAAATGGCAAGAACATAAAGATAAATTACTGTACAAGGGCTGTTATGAATGGGGGCCCTCCATCCACAAAACCCAAGGAAAGATCAGCTACGTAAAGGAGTCAAAACAACAGTCTTCTATTAATTCATAATGCAGAAATTACAGTCAAAAAGTGCTGAAACAACAGCTTCAAAACAGAGTTTCTGTGCTCACTAAAAGCGTAGCAATTACATAAACAAAACAACTAAAGACTAATCCTTAAGCGTGCGCAGACGTTGGATTTTATAAGCATATGAGTAACTGGCTAATGCGTAAAACATGAAACTGGAAATTAACTGAAAAACATGCTAATTAAATGGTTCAGTAACACGTCAACAAGTCCGTGGGTGATTTGGAAGGTACGGTAGTCATGGAGGGTGAATCCAAGGTTGGATCCTGTCTCCCATGACCTGCGTAGAGTGGAGGAGTCGCCATCTGGAGTGACGTGACCTTTCAGCTCACGCAGCACCGTTTGAGCTGGCTTTGTTGACTGAAGTTTGATCCTCGTTGACCGGAGGTATGCGTGGAGTTGCTGACCGAACTGATAGCACAGGAACCTTCAACACCTTCATTCCCACGTGCCCATGTGATTCGTTTTGCAAAATGACACGTGGAACATAGAGATCAATGAAAAGGCTGCGGAATGTCCAGATAGCTGCGGAATTGCTGAATGGCTGCGGAATTGCCAGACAGCTGCGGAAACTCTGTGCATATGTCAAAAATCTAGACCAACAGTCAAACATAAGCAAAGTTAACCAATTATGCTTAAAGACATCAAATGTAATGATCTGGGTAGGTTTATGAGGAAAATAGAGCAAAAGAGAGGGATAAGTGAGGAAAAGCTGTAGGTAATGATGGATAATTAGGTGCAAGTTAGAGGCTCTACATACCCCCACTACGAGGGTGTTGCATGTCCTCATGCAACGAAAACATTGTTTAATCCACCTGCTGAGATGCCTCTGCTAAGACATCTAGTCTTCTCCTCTTCCTCTGTGTAGCCACATTGACTCTTGGTCTTTTCATCAAACATCTGAATTTTAAATTGATCAAAGCTCTGCTTAGCTTCCTGCATTTCTTCTTGAGCTTTTTGTTTTCCTTTTGCCAAAGGCCCATATGAAGCATGGTATTATCTTGGACCATCTTGTCCACATTGCTCTGTTCCTTCAGTTTTTCATTTTCCTGTTTGATGTGGCGATTTAGTACCTCTAGCTCAAATACTTCTTGCTTCAGTGATTGAACCTGCTGTTCAAGAGGTAGAACAGTGCTTGGACCAGCAGCAGCTTGTTCTAATGTCTCCAAGTAGTTATATACTCTCTGCTGATCTGGGTCAATCTCTGGTGACCTCTTTGGACTAGGCTCATGCTCAAATTCGGGTTCATGTTCAAATTCAGGTTCATGCTCAAGAGGACTTTCCTCACGTGGAGGACTAGTCTCAACCTGCTCAACATGTGGAGGGCTTTTCTCAAAGTCAAGTCTTGTAGCAACCTTTTTAGGTGTGCTCAAGTCAATAAAGAATGACTCTTTGTTCTTTGTGGCCCCCATTTTGCTTTGTAACCTGCTGCTCCTCCTCACGGTGGTGATGCTCTGTTTTTCCTTGTGTTGCTTCTGTTTTTGTTTTTGCATCTTCTTGGAAAGGACAGCCTCATGAAGTTGGGCCAACCTATGTGCCAATGGCTGAGTGTCTTCTTCACTGGAATTTTCAGGAGTAAGGTAGGTTTCTTGGGCTATGGCTTTTCCTTTATCTTTCTTTTGTTTCTTCCTACTCTCCTTTTTCTTTTGAGCAGCCTCTTGTACAATTTCTTGCAGGGTTTCTGTAATGATTTCTTGGGCTGTTTGATCAATGTCTACAGCAGGCTCAGGGTCAATTTCTTTTTCAGAATGATGGGCAACATTTTCTTCTTCAATAAGGTCTTGGACAGTTTCTTCTTGGACAACAGTTTCTGGGGTAACCTCTTCTCTTTTTCTTCTACTCTTTCTAGGCACAGAGGCTTCTCCAGCCTCTTGGAAGTGGTTCCTCACAAGAAATCTTTCCTAGGTATCCCTTTTGGCCTTTAACTGTTCTTCAACTAGTATTTTGACAAGCCCATGATGGTATAAATGTGGCTCAATGTTTCTTGGGTTTCTTTGGACTATTGAGCACATTTTTCTAAGGCTTGAGAGTAAAAAGTATGGAAGGTTAATGTCATGCTCTCCTAAGAAATGCATCATAATTTTGGCATGATAAACATATAGAACTCCAAACCTTCCCTCACATGTAAAGAATTTTTGTACTAATAGAAGCAAAGCTGTCCATTCTTCTTTGAAAAGATTAACAGGGATTCCCTTTGTAAAGATGCTAGTGTCCATACCTGGATTCTTCAGAATTTGCTTCCATTGCTGGTCTTGTACTGATCGGTTTTTGAACCATCTCTCTCTAGTTTGTGGTAGTGAAGTGGCCTGTGCCAAACTGCTCTCGGTGACTGTAAATTTCAGATCTCCTATCTCCACTTGGTTGTCTTTTTCTTTGAAAGAACGTGCAAAAGTATTTGTGACCTCCCTATGATAACCCTTGAATTTTTGAATGCACTGGAGCCAATTTGCCTTCTGCAAAGCGTCTTTGACTTGGGGATATCCTTCCAGAAATTTGGAGCCCTCTGGCTCTGCCCTCAGAAGTTTACCCATCAACTCTATGGCTCTGTTTTAATACTCTGGAGAAAGGGTTATACGGCTTCAACCGTGGCTTCAACACAACAACTTCACAGCTTCAACAGTGGTTTCAACACAGTAGATTTACGGCTTCAACTTAACAGCCGTAATACACTCACAACAGTGGTCAAAGTTTAGCAGAGGAGAAAAATGAAACAGAGTATGGTTACGATGGCAGAGTAGTGAATAAGGCAGAATAGTGGAAAACAAGGGAAATGCGGAAGTGAATCAACAGCGTGAATGAGATTATACATGCGTAGGAGGGTTATGAATGATGGGAAGAAACAGTTAAGTCCTTAGACTTCGGTCATGAGTGTACATTTGGCTGCGGAATCATAACGCAGAGAGCCGTAGTACAATTGTCTACGTCACTTAGGTACAAAAATTTTAATGGAAGAGCAGCCGTGTGTGAGTTTTAAAATCGTGATGAATGGTGGCCGTTAAGGCTGAGAGATACGGGGATTTCGGTCGAGTAATGGAGAGGATTGGCAATCATTACATTAAATGGCAAAAAACACAACTCGTAAACCATGCAAAATGTTATAACCGTAGGTTTAGAAATTAGATCATACCTTAGGTGTCCGCGTTTTGATTCATTTTGCTTATCTGACACTAACCTTTCATTGTTTGTTGCTGCTACATGACCTTTTTCAATTTTTGCTGATGACCTTTGGACTGCAGATTCCTTCCTTAAACAGACTGTGTTTTTTATGCAGGTGCAGAAAGTGTATTGGCTGCGGAATTGGGATATTGGCTGCGGAATTGCTCCTCAGCTGCAGAAACTGTAGTAATACCCTTCTGTCTGCACAAAACAACTTTAGCTGTGTGAAATAAATCTGACAATGACTTTATTGGTGGGATGGAATGTAATGGATGGATGGATGGAAAGAAATGAGGTGGAGTGAGAGTGATTGGATGAATGAGATGGTGAATGAAGTGGATGAAATGGCGAAATGAGATGGAAGAGAGAGAGAGATTTTTTTTTTTTGGAAAACATGAGGTGTCAGGTGACCATGATTTTCACCTCAGGTTTTCTGCATAAGACTGCCAATCAGAGATTGGTTTTCAGGCTTATACATTTATTCCCTTTTTTTTTTTTTCAAAAACCAAAGATTAGGCTGATGGAGGAGAAGAATCCTTCTCCACCAACCTGATTGCAGAATCTTCTTTAAACAACTTGACAAATTCCTCTTTTGAGAGTGGCTTCTGGTAGACTTTCAATCTATGGCCATTCACAATAAGAGGGGTTTGAAGCTCATCAATGGTCTTCACTCGAACTGCTCCATTTTTAAAGACTTCATCAATCTCATATGGCCCAAGCCAATGAGTTTGAAATTTTCCTTTGAAGTCCTTAAATTTTGAATCAAACAATAGTGCCCAATCTCCTTTCTGAAACTTTCTTTCTTTGATGTGTCGATCATGCCATTTAGATCTTTGGTGCTGAACTAGATCGGTCCTTAGAATTGCATCTTGTCTTATTTCGTCTAGCTCATTTAGCTGGTCCATTCTGTGTCTTTGGGCTTCCGTGAGGCTCATCCCCAATTGGACTGCCATCTTGAAGGTCTTGATTTGGAACTCAATGGGGAACAGGACTTCCTTCCCATAAACAAGTTCATAGGGAGAATGTCCTGTTGTGTTCCTCCATGTAGTTCTATAGGCCCATAAGGCTTCAGGAAGCCTTTTCGCCCAATCTCTTCTATGAAGATGAACAGTCTTAGTGATAATGCCTTCAAGAAATTTATTGGTAGATTCCACTTGGCCATTTGATTGTGGATGGTATGGAGTAGATGTTCTGTGCTTGATCTTATATTCCTCCATCAGCTTCTCCATCAATTTAGATGTAAATTGGCTTCCTTGATCTGTTACAATTTCTCTTGGGACACCAAAACGAGTAAAAATATCCTCAAAAAGAAATTGAACAACTGAATTTTCAGTGGCAGAAGGCAAAGCTTTTGCTTCTACCCACTTAGTAACATAATCAGTACAAACCAATATATACTTCTTTTGCTTTGATGGTGGATTAATAGGTCCAACGAAATCTAGAGCCCATTTCTCAAAGGGTTCGATGCATACCTGTGGCTGTAGTGGCATTTCATTTGAAGGAGTTGGTCTCCCAACTCTTTGGCATCTGTCACACCTTCTAACATACTGCTTTGCATCTTTAAAGAGAGAAGGCCAATAATATCCTAGAGAAAGGATTTTATAGGCTGTCCTCTTGTCAGAAAAGTGTCCGCCGCAAGGTTCATCATGACATGCCTTAAGGATGTCAGGCATTTCATCTTCCCGAACACATCTTCTGATTATACAATCTGGCCCTGTTTTGAACAATTCATTAGAAATCCAAGAATAATGTGAACTCTCCTGAATGATTTTCCTTTTCTCATTAGAAAATAAGTGTAGAGGAAGCTTCTCTGTAACTAGATAATTAGCAATATCTGCATACCAAGGAGTCTTGGTAGTTACTGCAAACAAGTATTCATCTGGGAACTTATCTTCTACTGGAGAATCTTCATTATTGTTTTGGATTCTAGACAAGAAATCAGCTACTGTGTTTTGTTTCCCAGGTCTATCTAACACAGTAATGTTGAATTCTTGTAAAAGTAAAAGCCATCTTGTAACTCTTCCATTAGTAACAGGTTTGTTCATTAAATATCTTATGGCAGAGTGATCGGTATGGACAAAAGTTTCATAGCCGGTTATGTAGTGTCTAAATTTATTGATCGCATGTACCACAACTAAGAACTCTTTTTCTGTAACAGTGTAATTTAACTCAGTGGGAGTCAAATTCTTACTAGTGTAATAAATGGCATAAGGGATCAAATCCTTTTGTCCCAAAACAACTCCTAGAGCTGTATCTGAAGCATCGGTAGAAATGTGGAAAGGGAGTTTCCAATTTGGACCCCTTAAGATGGGTGCTTCAGATATTCTAGTCTTTAAAGTTTCAAAGGCAGTCTGACACTCAGGATCCCATTTGAATTCACAGTCTTTGGTAAGCAATTTGAAAAGAGGAGATGCTATCTTAGTGAAGTTTTCAATAAATCTTCTGTAATATCCAGTGAACCCAAGAAAACTCCTAACATCTTTCTGACAATTTGGAACAGGTAATTTGGAGATGACTTCTACTTTGGATCTATCAACTTTAATTCCATCTCCTGAAATATGATGTCCTAAAACAATTCCTTCAGTAAACATCATAAAACACTTTTCATGACTTAATGAAAGATTTGTTTCCTTACATCTAATTAGTACCTTTTCCAAATTTTCTAATGCTTCTTCAAATGTATTACCATAAACTGTGAAATCATCCATGTAGACCTCTACACAATCATGAATTAGATCTGAAAAGATTCCTAGTACAACCCTTTGAAATGTAGCGGGTGCATTGCACAATCCAAAAGGAAGTACTCGGTAAGCAAAAGTTCCCCAAGGACAAGTAAATGTGGTTTTGTCTTTATCTTCAGGTGCTACCTGAATTTGATTGTAACCACTAAAACCATCCAAGAATGAGAAGAACTTTTTACCTGCTAAAGTATCTAATACTTGATCAATAAAGGGCAAGGGAAAGTGATCCTTTAAGGTTGCTTTGTTTAATTCTCTGTAATCAATGCAAACTCTCCATTTACCATTCTTTTTGGGCACTATAACCAAGGGAGAAACCCATTGGCTATCTGAAATAGGGTAAATGAAGTTTACATTGAGTAACTTCTGGAGCTCTTCTTTTACTATCTCCCTAAGATTTGGATTCATCCTCCTTTGAGGTTGTCTGATTGGTCTACTGTTTTCCTCAATATAGATGTGATGAATACAAGTCTTAGGGTCAATACCTTTCATGTCGGTATACTCCCATGCAAAAGCAGTAGAATGTCTTTGCAAGACTTTGGTTAGCTCTTCTTGTTGAGATTTTTCCAAGTTTTTGTTGATGTTTAGTGTTTTACCTGGAAAGACTTCAATGGCGGAACTACCAAATTCTTCCATAGAGAAAAGAGACATTTGTCTAGATGATAGACACTCTATGTCAGAATCCAACTGAAAATGTGTAGAGTCATATTCTGAAGATGGTTCAAAATTTTCTAATGTATTCAGAATTTGACTATCTTCACTAATCTCAGAAGTGGTAAAGACAGGTTGTATAGTATCTTCATCATCAACCCATTCATCTTCTCCTATTTCTGTTATTGCCTTTGCTGGAGGATACAAGTTGAATTTCTTGGTGGAATTACCATCTGATATATACATGTCCCCAGACCTACAACTTATGAAAGCATCAGCTGTGGCCAGCCAAGGTCTTCCTAAAATAAGAGGATGTCCTCCTAGATTGTTCTTGGGAGTTAAAATCATAAAATCAACTGGATATTCCCAAGAATCTAGGGAGACTGGAATGTCTTCCAATACACCATCAGGTTTAATGATTGATCTATCTGCAAGCTGCAGTAAAGTAGGTGTAAAGAGAAGGTTAGGAAGCTTTAACTGATCCATGGTCTGTCTACTCATGATGTTGATCGCGGCTCCTAAGTCAATCAAAGTATTTGGGATTTCAACCCCATTAATATGAGTTTTGACAATAGGGCTACCGGGGTCCACATATTTTTGCATGGTAATCTTACCCATCATAATGTCTGCAATTTTTCCAACCAGATGTATTCTTCTGGTATCTCTGGTTCTTTTTCCTGTTTTCTTTAAACTCAACTCCTTTATTGTCTTTGCTAGAATGGGAATTTCCTTAATGGCTTGTAACAAGGGGATCTTGATACAGACATTCTTCAATTCATCTAGAAAATTATAGTCAGGCAACCAAATTTGCTTTTCCACTCCTTTGTCAATTTGTAATCTTTCAGGAAAAGGAGGTGTAGCTAAAGAGGTAGGTTGCTCAACTATGGGAGTTGTGGGGGTTGATTCTTTTTCTTTTCTTTTTCTGTTTGAATGTTTGGGCGTTGAAGGGATACTTCAGAACCCTTATTAGCTCTAAGAGATTCTTCCTCAGAAATGCTTGGCTGTTGAACATTTATAGAAGGTTGATCTAGGATTCTACCTGATCTGAGTTGTACTTCGTTAAGAGGAACAATCATATAGGTAGGGAATGGTTGACCTTCCATCATGTAAGCATTTTGAGGGTTCCTATTATTGGGGTTTGGCAATGGCTGAGAGGGAAGTTGATTTGACTTCTGTTGAGATTGGAGCAAGAGTTGAGAATTTTGATTTTGTGGAGGAGGTTGTTGTTGTTGAGGGTATGGCAATGATAGTTGTTGACCTTGATTTGGAAGTTGTGGAGCTTGCTGATTCTGAAAAGATGGAGGATATTGATAGAATTGAGCAAATCTCCCATAAGGATTTTGCATGCTTTGCATCCATGATTGAAAAGGATTTTGTGGTTGAGGCCAAGGTTGTTGCCAAGGATTCCAATTTGGTTGGGGTTGAAAATTCATAGAGTTGTTAAACCCTTGATTTTGTTGCCCCTGCCAAGGTCTCCTTGCAACAAAACAGAGAGATTCAAGTGTGTTTGGATCTTCTTGAAAGACTGCCTTGAGTCCAGGGATTGAAGGACAATCCTTGGTCTCATGAGTTTCTGAGCAAATTACACATGTTTCCACAACTTGTGCCTCCAAGGGACATTCCCTTAAAGCATGGTTCTTTCTACATTTCGGGCAAAAGATGGCCAAGGCCTCGGTTTCTGCTTTCTGTTTATTGTGGATCTTAAGGGTGTCTAATTGTTCACTAAGACTCCCTAAGATATCAGTTTTAAATTCATCAAGCATATTGCCGATTTCAGCTCTACTTACTGATCCGGTTGCGGATTTATTTGCCCTAAGTAGAGAAGGATCTCTAGGCCCTTTTTGAGTTTTTGATTTTCCCCTTGAGAGATGGACACATAATTCTGCTATATCAGAAAGTGGAAGCTGAGATATATCTCCCTTCCCCATCATATTCAGAAGATCTATCCATTCATCTCTAATGGCTTTTAGTAAGAGGGCTTTCAAGGTCTCTTCATCCAAGTTACTCATTTTTGCTCTTTTCAAATTATATTGAAATCTTTCAATCAGATCCTCTAAGTTCTCATCTTCTCCTTGTACCATTTTAAATACCTCATCCTTATGATTGGTGGGAATACATTAATCTAGGTACCTTTCCAAAAATGTCTGTTTCATTTCATCCCAAGACCTAATGGACTGAGTGACTAACCCCATGAACCATTTCAAAGCTTGTCCTTTCAATGTGGAAGGGAACAATTTGAGTTTTTGAGTATCATCTAAATAGTCATAAGTTCTACATAAGACTTCAAACTCAAATAAGAATGTTTCAGGGTCCTCAGTTCTTGTCCCATGGAAATTTGGGAGGACAGATGGCGATATGTTTTTCATAGTAGCCCGGGAATCCTCATTAACAATAGGAAACCCAAATGAGTTATCCCCATCTCTATTTCCTCCTCCAAGGGGACCTCTACCTCCTCCATTGTTGTTTCCTCCTCCTCCTCTACCTCTACCTCTACCAAATCCAGGTGCTTCTTCTTCTGCCATAGTAGTTTCCCCAGAGACTTCAGAGTCTTTAGGTTCTTCTACTAAGGGTGTATGAGAAGGATTTCCTCCTTCTTCTTCAGATGTTTCTACTTCTTCAATTATAATTTGCCTCTCTGGAGAAAGAAGGAAAGGATCTCTTTCTAACTCAGACTCGATGGAAGGTATGGGAGAGTCGACTCCTGCTTCTTGAATTCCGGGAACCCTAGGGCTAGGAGTATCAGTTGGAGATAAGGGAGGTGTCTCTTGTCTATCTCTTGAAGTAGATGGACTTGTGAAAATTGAACTTTTTGCTCTAGCTAAAAACCTTCCCCTAGAATCTCTAGCTCTATGCATGTCATTTTTTTTTTTTTTTATTATTTTTCTTCAAGTCAAGTTAATAGTTCTTTTTCTGATCTTCCAGGTCACTCTAGGTGCAAGAAGAGAGCATACTCAAGAAACTACTAAATCAATAACTTTCTCTTTTCTGATCCTCTAGATCACTTTGAAGTGCAAGAGGAGAGCATACTTTGATAGGTTATCAACTTCTTTTCTTGAAATTTTATGTTTTTTTTTTCTAAGAATATGGCTACTTAATTTCACTTCCCCGGCAACGGCGCCAAAATGTTTAGTCAATTTAGTGTTTCTAAATTGATGTCATTAATTGTCAACCCGGGGCTCGTAAGCTGATGAAGTGAAGGTGTATTATATGTACTTAAGCAACCTCTTAGATCTTTTTGTCGTTTGGAGGTGTTGTTTGTGGTCAATTTATCTTCCTAAGATGGAATGGAGATTTTATAAACAGATGAGTGATAGTGTGTGTAAGGTGATTTCTAAATGAGTGAGTGTGTGTTACTGGTGGTTTCTAACTACCTTCTAAACTTGCAAAGAAAAAGCTTGAAAGAAATAACTTGAAATGAAACTGAAAGCAAAGCAGAAAAACCACTTTCTAATAGCACTAGTCACTACTCATGCTGCTGCAAAAAAAAGATAAGAAAAACTACTTTAAAGACCAGTTATAATGTTCAACTCTTCCTAACTCTCTGCTTCCAACATATGGTATTATGTGAAACACGATTAAGAAGTAGTTAGAAATAAGTCTAAAAAGTAATCAAAATAAGAAAAATCCACTTTAAAGACCAGTTATAATGTTCAACTCTTCCTAACTCTCTGCTTCCAACATATGGTATTATGTGAAACACGATTAAGAAGTAGTTAGAGATAAGTCTAAAAAGTACTCAAAGCAAGCTGTAATTTATTAGTATTCTGATCTCTTAAAGATGAACAACTTATGATAAAGAGACCATCAATATGTTAGCATACAACTTGAGAAACTAAACTAGAAATCAGCTAGGAAAACAGAGTAAAGGCAGCAACTATGAATATGACAACTGAAAATACTATTAGAGATAAAGCAAATACACAAAGACACACAATCCCGGGCTAACACCTGCAGAAAACAATCCTGATCAGTTTAAAGTAAATGCTGGAAATGAAATGACAGTGAAAGTAAATTAAATCTGTACATGTATTAAAGAAAAGGGAAAATTGCTGAATTCAAAAGAAGGAAATGGCAAGAACATAAAGGTAAATTACTGTACAAGGGCTGTTATGAACGGGGGCCCTCCATCCACAAAACCCAAGGAAAGATCAGCTACGTAAAGGAGTCAAAACAGCAGTCTTCTATTAATTCATAATGCAGAAATTACAGTCAAAAAGTGCTGAAACAACAACTTCAAAACAGAGTTTCTGTGCTCACTAAAAGCGTAGCAATTACATAAACAAAACAACTAAAGACTAATCCTTAAGCGTGCGCAGACGCTGGATTTTATAAGCATATGAGTAACTGCCTACTGCGTAAAACATGAAACTGGAAATTAACTGAAAAACATGCTAATTAAATGGTTCAGTAACACGTCAACAAGTCCGTGGGTGATCTGGAAGGTACGGTCGTCATGGAGGTTGAATCCAAGGTTGGATCCTGTCTCCCATGACCTGCGTAGAGTGGAGGAGTCGCCATCTGGAGTGACGTGACCTTTCAGCTCACGCAGCACCGTTTGAGCTGGCTTTGTTGACCGAAGTTTGATCCTCGTTGACCGGAGGTATGCGTGGAGTTGCTGACCGAACTGATAGCACAGGAACCTTCAACACCTTCATTCCCACGTGCCCATGTGATTCGTTTTGCAAAATGACACGTGGAACATAGAGATCAATGAAAAGGCTGCAGAATGTCCAGATAGCTGCAGAATTGCTGAATGGCTGCGGAATTGCCAGACAACTGCGGAAACTCTGTGCATATATCAAAAATCTAGACCAACAGTCAAACATAAGCAAAGTTAACCAATTATGCTTAAAGACATCAAATGTAATGATCTGGGTAGGTTTGTAAGGAAAATAGAGCAAAAGAGAGGGATAAGTGAGGAAAAGCTGTAGGTAATGATGGATAATTAGGTGCAAGTTAGAGGCTCTACACTTGTCTAGAGGGATAACCTTGCTGGACACCAGGTTGACCTTGTTGGATGTAAGGTTGTCCTGGATGTCCAGACGGGTAACCTTGCTGGGTACCAGGTTGTCCTGGATAACCAGAAGGTTGAGTCAGATAAGTAAAAGATGGACCATCAGCGGCCGAAGGTTGTCCCTGATAGGGTTGTCCTTGTAGGCCCCCAGGTTGTCCTGGGTAAGACTGGCCGTAATATTGCTGCCCTTGGGGGGTTTGCATATAAGACGACTGGCATTGGTTAGGCGGTCCCTGAAGCTGTGCAGGCCTTACTTGGTCCCCATGGAAAGTGGTGGCATTCCAAGCAATGGATAATGGTACCGAGACCTCAACAATAGGTTGAGTAGGCAAGGGTCGAGAAGGGTAAAGGTACCGACTAGTAGAATCGTAATAATAGAATGGACCTTGCGCGTTCAGATCCTGAACAACTTGCCCACACTGATCATACGACCCCCCTCCTGGGACGGGGCCAGAAGAGGGTGGTGCACTTTGTGCAGGATGGACAACTTTGGGTGTGTGTGCCGGCTGACCGCTACTCACTTGACCGTGAGGAGGACCAGCACCAGTATTCAGAGTTGAAGACGCTGTAATGACACTAACAACCGAAGTTGAATGTGCTACACAAATAGTTGGATTCGTTGGAACTGAAGTGACAGGTGTACTGTGGACTCGTGAAACAAAAGATCCCGTAGTGGGAGTGATATGGGGGTCCCACATACTCGAAGCAGGGATCCTGGCACTTATATTATCCCTCAACGACTTATAGCGTGAGGGTACCGGAGAAGTGGCTGGGATAGGAGTGTCGATATTCGACAAAACGGGTGTCTCACTCACTCTAGGAGATGTCTCATCCATGTGAGAGGTAGACATTGGAGACGAAACACCAGGGGGGGTAAAAGGAATATCGTCCTCTTCAGGCTCCCAGATGGGGTTCCAATGAATTTCGTAATCCTCGTCGTCCGGGGCACGAGAGTTGATCGGTTGGATACTTGGGATAACAGGAAGAGTATCACTCACAACCGGTACCTCAAGAGCAACGAAAGATGGAGACCCTTGATCACTTGGAACGAGAGTCGACGGTTCAGCCAGGATGACAAACTTCAAACAAGACCTAAGGGAATCTAACGATAAAGGACCCTACTCAAACTAACGCACACAAGATCTAACCAGGTAATGTTAATCGTGGCCAAATAAATTTTAAGATGCAAGGACACAACTTGACCTTTTCATGTTTTAAGAGTCGAGAAAAGGACAAAAAGGTGACTCTAGTCGCCTTCGAATGTTTTGTGAGCCCGAAGTGACAAACTGCTCAAGTGAGCCTTTTTTTTTAAGGAGTCTGAAAAGGATAAAAAGTGACTACTATGGAGAACTAGGCAAAAGGGTTTAGCAAACAAATTCGTAAAACTGCATATACACCTTGGTAGTCATATGAAAACCAAGGACTTCCCGTACGGCAGTCAATCTCCCTGAATGCTGGGTTCGGTGCGTTACGGCTTGTAAGGCGGCAGACACAACTTCTTGTGGATAAATGATGATAACCTAGTGGGTCTCTCCTATATATGCGAAGGTACGTGGGAGCTCAAGTCCGTGCTAGACCACTATCGAGTCACTAGAGTGTTATGTTCCAATACGTTTTTAAGTTCATTCAGTTCATTTTATGGTTGATCTTTGATTAGGTTTCAATTTCCAGGTCCTACCGTATGTAATCTCTCACAATTCCCTAAATGCAAGCTATATGCCAAAGAATATCATTTCGTTCGATGAATACTAACTACGAGAGAGTTGAGAATTTTTCAAACAAACAAAATGACCACAAACAATCAAGAACCACTCTAATGCAGCTAATGGAAATAAATGAAACTTTTTTTGTTTTGTTTTAAATCACTAATCAATGAAAAGCTTCTAATTTCAATTAACTAATTCAACGCAAAAGAGATTGTTCGTTTTCTTTTCAATGGCAAAGTGCACTAAACAAATTTTGAGAGATAATAACACCGAGTAAAAGAGACAAATTTCACTCAATGAGAACACAATCAAATCCCCAAAACACCAAGGCAGTCCTTCAAACCAAAACGAAAACACAGAGACCTCTATGAGCTATGTGATCTAAGCCCAAACGAAGCCAAGCGAAATCCAAGCGAAAAAGAAGCAAATAACTTGAATAACAATAAAAAGCTTTGACAACTATTGAGAAAATGCGAAAGAGTAATCACAAAGTCGACTGGACGATCAAAGAACCCAAGACTCCTACGGAAGGCTCGATGCACAAAGCCACTAGATGCCCTAGGGCTAAAATGTGAAATCGATGGAAAGAGGCAAACACCCGAAGGATGGAGGTCTAAAACCAGTCAAAAAAGGATCAAACACACTCCAGTAATTGAAAAAGACGTGGCAAGATACAAATCCAAGCTCAGAGGGCTCGAAAACAAGCAAACTGGAAAAGTTGACAGGCCTGGCGCGACTGTCAGGCTGCAACTCGCGCTTTTAAGGGATTGGCACGGGTTGTCTTTGAGCAACTTGCGCCAATTGGCGTGACTGTTAGGCTAAAAAGCGCGCTAATCAAGTTTTCTAAATCAAAAACAAAAACAAGCAATCCAGGGCTTGAAAGCAGTATCCAGGCAGACCAGGAAGCAAGAGACAGCAAGAAATCCAACCCAGAAAGCTATCTAAGCAATCAAAACAAGAGAAACCAAAGAGACAAGACAAACTCCAAGTTGTTTAGTCCGTAAATCAAACCGGAGATTGACTGAAGTGGCATTGATCTACTTCACTAATGCAAAGCAATAGCGTTTCGAAGGTTATCTGGCCGTACTTTAGGCTCCGTCTAAAGTTTACAAATCAAACAACAAGTTAAGTCCCCAGTGGAGTCGCCAAATTGTTGTGGAGGTAAATCCTCTCTGCGGACAGAGACGATCCCTACTAGCCCAGACCGGGTCTAGCAACAATCAAACAATGCTATCATGCAAGTTCCTAATTGCAAATAAAAAGTGGATGGTAAGAACCTACTTGGATTCCAACGCTAATATTCGTAGAAGAAATGTCGCTCTCGTTCCTTTGCCTCGGCCGGTCACGATCCCCACGATCTCCGTGATTGGACACCTGCACATGCAAAGAACAACACAAATACAAGCATAAAATCCAATAGATGCAGTTATATATCAGTCAGAAAAGATATAACTCAACATCAATCATAGAACAATGAGAGTGGAACCATAATGATAGTCATCTATTATTGATAAATAACAAAGAAGAATACAACCATAGTTCTGACGTCAAATCCTCCTTTGGCTGGGTAGTCAGCTACTCAAGTCTTGCAAAGCTTGTTGGGATGGGAAACAAGCCTCTCTCTCTTGGGTGACAAGAATCTCCTCACTTAGATTTGGCCTTATGGGTGCAAAGAAGGCTCTTGCAACTTCAAACTCTTGAACTCCTGGAATTCTCTATCACTATGCTAGAACTGGAACTAGCTTGCTCAAGGCATAGAGACAAGCTTTTATAGATAGAGAGGAAAGAGATAGGATCAACCACATTATTCATGGGATTGGCTTTATCACTTGGAAACTTCCATGAAAGGTGGCAAACCACTTCCCTTCTATGGAGATTCGAAGCCAAACCATCCTAGCTCAACATAGATTCAGTTGGTGAATGGGTTAAGGGGAACCTTCGGAAGCTTGTTTGTTAAAAACTTTACTCAATTCGGTTGGCGCGAGTGCAACTCTGAGACAGAGTGCCAATGGCGCACCCTCTTTAGAGGATTTTCCCCATTGGCGCGGGTAGTACACTGTGGACCCGCGCTAATGCAAAAAGAGCTGTTTCCATGGGTATTCTGCAAGAGATGTCTTCAGGGCATATGAAGCTCATACTTAGAGGAATATGATGCAAGTGATTTCAGGTCATGTCACTTCTCACAGGTCCCGGAATGAGTCCTCCAGTGTGCGGGAGAGGGGTAACAAGGACGGTGACAAATGGTGACAAATTACTGTGTAACAAACCCCCTACAACTCTTGGGGAAAACCAGTTTGAGAGCTCTTCTTTATTTCTGGAAAATGCCTTTTTACAGTAAGAGAAATATTCAGCAAAAATCAGTAAGCAGACTTTTACAACTTATCTCAGCCTTGCTAAAAATCCGCTTTGCTGAAACTCCGCCCTGCTGAAACTCCGCTGTACAGACTTGCTGAAACTCCGCCCTGCTGAAACTCCGCTGCTGAAACTCCGCTCTGCTGAAACTCCACTGTTGAAACTCCGCTCTGCTAAAACCAAGGATAATTTTAGGGGCGAATGTTCGCCCTTTGGCGAAATTAAGGGGTTTTAAATTTTCAGTGGGCGAATATTTTGTATCATAGTACATTTTTACAAATCACCTCAAATAGCCCACCTTATTTTAAGGGAGAGGGTAAAAAAGGTAAATTTAGCCCTTGAAATTAGGACTTACAACCTTCCATTCGCCCATTTTCAAGAATAGGTTTTATTTAAGTGAATCCATTCGCCCATTTTCAAGAATAGGTTTTATTTAAGTGAATCCTATGGGCCAAATACCATATTTATAAAAGAGGTATGGTAAATAAATAAAACATTTTTTATATTTACTCCATAAGTCACCTTATATACATGTAAGGGTGTAAACAAATAAAAATATAAGTAAAATGGAGGTATGGTAAATAAATAAAACATCTTTTTATACTTACTCAAAAGGTATGGTAAATAAATAAAAATATAAATAAACTAGACGTATCGTAAATAAATAAAACATCTTTTTATATTTAGTCCATAACCCTCGTTCTATTTATGAAGGCTCAAGAAATAGGTTTTATTTAAGTGAATCCTATGAGCCAAATACTATATTTGTAAAAGAGGTATGGTAAATTAATAAAAATATAAATAAACGAGAGTTATGGTAAACAAATAAAACATTTTTTTATATTTACTGCATCAGTCGCCTTATATTTACGAACACTCAAAAAATGGGTTATATTTAGGTGAAACCTATGGCCAAAATACTATGGGACAAATACCATGGACTAGATTGTTATTAATACCATGCAAAATACCATTATTAACCCTAATATTAGAATTAATAAAAATAAAAATGGCACATGGTATTGACCCATGGTATTCACCAAAATGGCACATGGTATTGACCCATGGTATTCACCTGGAATGTAGCCTATTTAAATGGGGGAATTAAACCATCATGTAGCCTATGCTAAGATTCACTAGGACTTTACAAAGTTTTATTATTTAGCGAAAGACTCGCCAAGATCTTACAAGATTTTATAATTGAGTAAAATATTCGCCATGCTTGAGAGAGATTCGCCAAAAAATTATTTATACATATTATATTATTGATAAAATCGCCTTCCATTTTTCATATATACCATGGAGATTCGCCCATTTATTATATTTATAAATTTAGGGGGGGTTCTTAAAATTTTCCGTGGCTAAAACTCCGCTCTGCTGAAACTCCGCAGTTTACTGTCCAGAAATCTCCCTTGCTTTCTTGCTCTCCTTCTCTCAATCTGCTCATGAAAGAATTAATGACATTTTCCTCATTTTTCTCATTTAATATAACCCCAAGTGACTTTTTGGGTGATCCCTAAATCCAATGGCTGAAATAGATTGAGATCTAAGGCTGAGATTAAATGCTAATTTAAATTTCTCTTTTTATTTTTTAATTCACCCCACTTTAATAAAGACTCACTTAGTTATTTATTTCCAAAGTCACTTTTACTTTCTAATTTTTCATTGACTTTATAAAAGTCACTTTAAAATTAGACTTAGTAACTTTATCACTTAAAGTCACTTTTAAATTAGATTTAACTTTATAAAATTATAAAGTCACTTTAGGAGAAAAATTAAATTCTTTTGGACACTTTTCCCTAGGCCAAAAATCAAAGCCTAGGGGAACCACCTGTCCTCTGATACCAAATTTCAACACTCCCTCTTACCGAGGAAGGTGTTCCTCACCACACCCATCTTGTCTCTGAAGTAGACATGCTTGCCCTGTGGTAAGGCTTTGGTAAGAATATCTGCAACCTTTTCATCAGTGGAAATATACTCAAGCTTCACAGCTCCCTTCTGAACATAGTCTTTGATGAAATGATATCTGATCCTGATATGCTTTGACGTGTCATGAAATACTGGATTCTCCGTGAGTTTAATACAACTCTGATTATCACAGTAAATCACTGAAGGTCTCAACGGTTGACCAAATAAGCCAAACAACATCTTGCGAAGCCAGATAGCCTCACAACTAGCTAGACTGGTTGCCATATACTCTGCTTCCGCTGAACTCAGTGCTACTGACTGTTGCTTTCGGCTGAACCATGACACTACTGCTGAACCCAACCCAAAACAACACCCTGAAGTGCTCTTCCTATCAAAAGCACAACCTGCCCAATCAGAATCACTGTATCCTGCCAATCTCGCTCCATCTCCCTGCATGTAGTCCAGACCATAATCCACTGTCCCCTGCAAGTACCGCAAAATGTGTTTTGCAGCCACCCAGTGAACCTTCCTAGGCTCACACATAAACTGACTCATCGTGTTGACTGCAAAACAGATATCTGGTCTAGTGTTGACCAAATACATCAAGGAACTAATCAACGACCTGTAAAATGTGGGATCCACCAACTCAGAATCCGAAGCATGAAGCTTCTTCCAGTTCATCGGTGTCGACATGGGTCTACAATCCTCCATGTGGAATCTACTAAGGATGTCCAGAATATACTTCCCCTTCCCCAGGAAGAAATGACCCTCCTCCTGCCACACCTCCAAGCCCAAAAAGTAATGCATCAAGCCGATGTCCTTCATCTCAAACTCCGTCACAAGATCTCTCTTGCAGTGCTCTATGAGTCTCTCTGCACCTGTAATGACCAAGTCATCCACATACAACACTAGAATGAGAGGCTCATCACCAATCACAATAAAGTAAAGGTACGGAGCTGCCTCACTCTTTGTGAAACCCATCCCCTGCAAATCTGTATCTATCCTGGAGTACCAAGCTCTAGGAGCTTGCTTCAGGCCATAATGGGCCTTCTTCAGTATGCACACATGGGACTCCTTCCCATGCACCTCAAAGTCCTGTGGCTACTCAATGCACACCTCCTCCTGTATGAAGCCATTGAGAAATGCAGTCTTCACATCCATCTGGTGGATCTTCCAACCCATCTCTGTTGCTATCGATATAATGGAGCGGATCGAAGTATATCGAGCCACGGGAGCGAAGGTCTCCTCATAATCAACTCCCTCTACCTGGGAGAACCCTCTAGCCACAAACCTTGCTTTGAATTTCTCAATGCTGTCATCTGCAACATGCTTTACTTTGTAAAGCCATCTGGAAGTAACCACGGATTTTCCCTCAGGCCTCGACACCACCTCCCAAACATCATTCTTCATGATAGAAGAATACTCCTCCTGCATGGCCTCTCTCCAGACTTGCTGGCTAGCTGCCTCCTCATAGCTAGAAGGCTCAGAGTCAAGGATGCTGGTAACCATCGCCATATAGCTACAAAACCTCTCAGGTGGTCTACTCTCTCTGACCGGCCTCTTCGGCTCAACAACAGATGAGGCATCTCTCAAGGTGTCCTGAAGCCACTTGGGCTTCCTCTTCCCTGAGCGCACTTCTCCAACCAGAGAATGAAACTCCTCCTCCTCATCATCATCAGGAGCCTGAACTCCTGATTGTCTGTTTGCTATCCTCCTGCCTGCACCTAAACCTGTAGAAGCTGAGGTACTGTGTGAACTGTCCATCAGTGGACTCCCTAGTGAACTGCTCCACATGCTGCCCGGAGCACCACCCCTCTGGCTCGGTGAGCCACTATTCACTGACGTACCTGACATCCTCATAGATGTACCTCCTGATCCTCCTGATCCCTGCCCACTGGATCCCTGTGACTGACTCAAATGTTGCTGAGGGTCTGGCTGATCCAGATACTCTAACTCCCGTGACGTCCTAAAGGCCCTGTCCTCCTCGAACTTCACATCCCGTCTGACAAAAACTATCCTCTGTGCAAAAATGTAAATCCGAAAGGCCTTTGAGGTCTCACTGTAGCCCACAAAGATACCCTTCTCTGCGGTGGGCTCTAGTTTGGTCCTCTTCTCCTTGGGTATATAAGAGTATGTAATGCATCCAAAGATATGAAGATGACCAATATCAGGCTTCTTCCTAGAGAAAGCCTCCTCCGGAGTCATGTGCCCCAAGGCACGATGCAGACTCCTGTTCTGCAAGTAAACAACTGTGTTGCAGGCCTCTGCCCACAAGAACAATGGCAACCCCTAATCATGTAACATGGCTTTGACAACCCCTATGATGGATCTGTTCTTCCTCTCTGCAACCCCGTTCTGCTGGGGGTTGTAAGGAACAGTGAACTCCCTCCTAATGCCTGCCTCCGCACAATAGTAAAAAAACTCTCCAAGGGTGTACTCTCCTCCATTGTCCGACCTCAGGGACTTGATCTTTCGACCTGTCTGTGTCTCTACAAGAGCTCTGAACTCCTGAAACCGCTTGAAGACCTCACTCTTGGTCTTCAAAAAATAAATCCAGGTCCTCCTGGAGTCATCATCAATGAATAAAACATAGTACTCATATCCACTCAAGGAAACATGAGACATCCAACCGCTCACATCGGAATGAATCAAATCAAGTATCCCAGTCGCTCTGCTGTCACTGCTAGGAAAAGGGGATTTGGTAAACTTGCCCATCGCACAACCTCTGCAAGTATCAAAGTGATTAGTACTGAAATCTGGCACACCTGTAGTGATCTCCCGCAATGTCCTTAAGGCTCCATGATACATATGTCCCATCCTGTGGTGCCAAATCTCACACATCTCAGAACTTCTAGCTCTGCTGTCGGTACTACTGCTCAATGCCAAAATGGGCTGGAATGCAAACTTGTACACCTTTGCATGGCGTACACCTATCACTCTAGCTGAATCAACTAGAGTGCCCCTGGGATACATCAACACCTGTCCTCCCCTGAATAGTACCTCATCCTCTATCCTCCAAAGTTGAGACGGATATGAGGTTCTTCCTCATCCCTGGCACATAAAGAACATCTGACACTTTCAAGGGAGGTTTGGACTCCCTCTGAAATGTCAGTGTCCCCATCCCGACTACTCTAACAACTCTGTCATCACGGAGTACTACCTCTATATCAGTGCCACTCTCTGAAAGCTCTGAGAAGTACTCACGGACTCCTGTCATGTGACGTGAAGCTCCACTGTCCACATACCAGATACCTGAAGATGCTCCGCTAATTGAGGGAAAAGCATGCTCCCTCTGAACCTGTGTGGCAGGTGATCCTGCACTAGAGGACTCACATGTGGTGAACGCAAAATCCATGTCAAAACGACCTACAAAGTCCTCAATCTCTGTTGAAGCTGCCACGTCCTGGTTCTTCCCCTTCTTCTTCTTCTTCTCCGGACACACAATTGCATAGTGTCCCATTTTGACAATTCCAACACTTCACCTTGGAATAGTCCTTCTTTGTGTTCCCCTGTTTACCTTTACCTTTGCCTTTGCCCCCACCACTGCTTGTGGAAGCCTGCTTCTTCCCTTTGCCTTTCTTGCCTCTTGCCACCAGTGCTACATCCTCATCCTGCTCAACTGGCTTGGCTGCCCCAAGCTGACCTTTCCTGATCTTTTTTCTGAATGCAATCATCCCAAAACCTCTCCCATGTGGGAAGGGTCTCACGTGCACAAACCCCATCAACAAAGTTCAACCATGAACGTGGGAGGCCATTCACTGCAATCCACACCAACTCAGTGGGTGGAATGGCCTCTCCAATCGCTGCCAACTCATCTCTCACATTAGTAATCTTTGTGAGATATCCAACTGCAATATCATTATCCATCTTAATGTTCTTCAGCTTCTCCTTCAGGACCATCTTCCGGTTCTCATTGGTACTCTGGTAGAGATTGGACAATGCTGTCCACATCTCATGGGCATTGCTCTTTCCTCTCACATGAGGAATGCAATGGTCTTTGATTCCATTTAGAATCAACCTCTTACCCTTGTTGTTATTTTTATTTTAAGCTGTCAACTGAGTAGCATCAGTAGGCACAACAACAGGGTTCTGTGTGGTATGCACCATGATATCCTAGACTTCTGTCTCCTTAAAGATACTTTGCATTCTCTCCTTCCAAACGCTGTAATTTGTATGCCCATCCAGCCTATCCTCCACCCTCAATCCCAATGACATCCCGCTATCCTAAAACTGAAAAATAGCCCTGCTGTAGTAAAGATAAAACTGCTGTTTATGAAAAAAATCAGCTTGCTGGAATTTTCTGAGTGAAAAATCAGCGGCTGTAATTTTTCCTTTTACTGTCCCAAACTGTCCTTCAACACTCAACCTCTGATACCATGTAGAAATTTCTCATTTCCCACCTCGGTTTTCAATTTCTCTTTATTTCTCCCATATAGTTAAATGCCCTTTCCCATAACCATACATTTAACTAGCTGGAAAAAATAAATTTGCTGAAAACACAAATTCTGGAAATTTTACAGAATGCTGGAAATTGCAGAAATAAAAATCAGCAGTAATAAACAACCATTAAAACACATTTAAACACTGAGATTTTTGGTCAATGTGACCCTGGGAAAACCCCTACAACTCTTAGGGAAAACCAGTTTGAGAGCTCTTCTTTATTTATAAAATGCCTTTTTACAGTAAGAGAAATATTCAGCAAAAATCAGCAAGCAAACTTTTACAACTTATCTCAGCCTTGCTGAAACTCAGCGTTGCTGAAACTCCGCCTTGCTGAAACTCCACCCTGCTGAAACTCTGTTGTACAGACTTGCTGAAACTCCGCTGCTGAAACTCCGCTCTGCTGAAACTCTGCTCTGCTGAAACTCCGCTCTGCTGAAACTCCGCTCTGCTGAAACTCCGCAGCTCACTGTCCAGAAATATCCCTTGCTCTTTTGCTCTCCTTCTCTCAATCTGCTCATGAAAGAATTAATGACCTTTTCCTCATTTTTCTCCTTTAATATAACCCCAAGTGACTTTTGGGTGATCCCAGTGACTTTTGGTTGATCCCTAAATCCAATGGCTGAAATAGATTGAGATCTAAGGCTGAGATTAAATGCTCATTTAAATCTCACTTTTTATATTTTAATTCACCCCAATTTAATAAAGACTCACTTAGTCATTTATTTCCAAAGTTACTTTTCCTTTCTAATTTTTCATTGATTTTATAAAAGTCACTTTAAAATTAGACTTAGTAACTTTATCACTTAAACTCACTTTTAAATTAGATTTAACTTTATAAAATTATAAAGTCACTTTAGGAGAAAAATTAAATTCTTTTAGACACTTTTCCCTAGGCCAAAGATCAAAACCTAAGGGAACCACGTGTCCTCCGGTACCAAATTTCAACAGGTGTTTCATGGGCAATGAGAGATTAGATATCCACCCTTGATCTAATTGGCTAAGATCTAATCTCAACCATTAGATCTTAGGGTTAGGTCTCTCTTCTTAATGAAATAATAAAAGGGAAAAAGGAAAGGGGAGAAGGCACCATTTTCTCATTTATTCATAAGAGTTGGAGAAGAGAAGCAAAGGAGGTTGAAAGAGCAAAGTTAGAGGAGAAAGAAGTGTACAAAAAAGAAAATACACAGCACACAGTACAAAAACAATGAAATCAACAAATAGTCCAAGGACAAAAGCATGCTTGAATCCCAATAGATATTCCTGGTTATTTTCCTAAGCACCAATGCAATTTTCAAGGTAGTATGGCTACATTTATTGCAAAGAACAGACACAGAATTTGAGGGACAAAATTGCACAATTTTGAAGATATCCAACACGAATTTCTGTGTGAGATTGGTGTGATTTTCAAGGTTTCCAAGTGAGATTTCATAAGGAGATGTGTACCAATTTTGAGGGATTAACAAAGAGTTAATTGGCATGAATTTCTGAGCGGGAAGAGCACATAAATATAGGCATTCAGTGATGAAATTAAAAATAGGTACAACACATTCTCTAAGGAAATTTAGTGAACAAATTTCAAGGGAGATAACTAGAAATTATGATGTCATATAGTGTTGTAAATATCTTTGATAAGGAATACAAATATTTCTCTCACTGGTTTTTCCTTTAGGGTTTTTCCAAGGTCTTTGGACCAAAAATCACTATGTTAAATTTGTGTGACTGTTGCATTTATTCTCAGTGAAAGTGAAAGAGTAGAGTAGGCTTATGTGTTTCATGCTTTAGCAAATATTCATGTTTAAAAACAACAACATAAATCTATGTTGGGTTGGGCATTAAATTGATGTGATTTCTAAAACTGAAACCGGGTTGGACCTACAAATTTCTACATGGTATCAGAGCGACAATGAACCTATCAGTGGAGAAGTGTTGAACAACAAGCACACCCAACCTACATACCCAAATATTTGGTGGATGAGAGGGAAATTTCTTACCCATTTTTAATGTTGGATAATTGTGTTGGTTGAGAGGGTCAAATGGCTTCTGGTTTGAGGTTGGAGGATAGGTTAAGTGGGGCTGAAACTTTGGCCCATGGAAGGAGATGATAGTTTTTCTACTTGCAGGGTATTAGTTGTGGGATATTGTTGAGAGGGTGGTACAACCACTCACTGATCCAATTTAGTTTTCAAACTTGAGCAAGTGCAATATGAAGGCTTAGAGAATCCTTCTTGATGTGATTAAGTACCACCTTACACCTCATGTGTCATCAAAGGATAGTTTTTCTACTTGAGGATTTTTAGTTGTGGGATATTGTCGAGTGGGCGGTACAACCACTTGTTGATCCAATTTAGTTTTCAAACTTAAACAAGTGCAATGTGAAGGCTTAGAGAATCCTTCTTGATGTGATTAAATACCACCTTATACCTTATGTGTCATGGAAGAAATATGCCTACAAGATGTGGTATTCCTTGATAAAACTTTAATAAAGAACTAATGAAAACAAGGAGATGGTGTTACATGAGAAATTAAGAAACAACAAGATGACCAAAATTGACACAATGACCTCATACCTTACCAAGATCACATATGTAAGAGATGAGTTAGTTATAGTGGGAGATATGATTCCTGATGACCAGTTGGTTAGGATGATATTGAGTGGCTTCCCAAAGAAGTGATATGGATTCGTGGATGGTATTGTGGCCAGAGAGTATGTTCTAGATTAGGGGAGGATGTGGGATGATTTCATTTAGGAGGGGATTAGGAAGAATTCCAAGAGTGGCAATAAGCATGGTGGGTGGATGAGGAGGAGAATGTTTCTCTTGCATCTAAGGGTAAGAAGAAGTCCAAGAAGGGGTCCATGAGTGGGACCAAGTAGAAAGGGAAACATAAGACACAAGAGGACATGAGCAAAGTGAGATGATTTTCTTTCTAGAAAATGGGGCATTGTGCCTTTCAATGTCCAAAAACGAAGGGAAAGAAGAAGAATGTTGTTGCAACATTAGTAGAGATGGATGAGTTTTCCACCAGATTTGATGAGGAGTTTTCCTTGGTTGCTAAGCTTGCCATAAGTGTCACATCCTCTAATGTTTGGGACATTGAAAGTGGAGCTTCATGTCACATGATAGGTGTCAGGGAGAATATTAGAGGTCTTACAGAGAGGGGTGTAGATCTGAAGGTGGTGATTGGAGACGACTCCATGATTAGAGTAGTTGGCGTTGAGAATGTGTCCTTTTAGAGGGTGTCATAACCTCCCATTAAAGTGACAGAGGTCTTAAATGTTCTTGGGTTGAAGAAGAACCAAATATCAGTGCCCACTATTGAGGGAAAGGGATTTGAGGTGGTGTTCCCACATGGACAGGTTCTTATGTATTTCAAGGGATCTAGTATCACTTCTTCCATAGTGATTCGAGTTCGCCATGGGAAACTCTATAGGTTCATGTTTCAATACTAAAGCATAAGTTTCAACCTCCAACAATAATGATTTTTGTGATTTGTGGCACAAGAGAATGTTTGATTTGCATCATGGGGCTTTGAGAGTATTGAGGGATATCATAATAGGATTTCCAAAGTTTAGTACAGAGAACCATGTTGTGTTTAGGGGGTTTGCTTTGGGAAAGTACACCAAGACAACTTTCCCAAGAAGTGATAGTAGGGTAGTTGGGATATTGGAATTATTCACTCTGATGTGCGTGGTCAGATGTCTTCCTTATCATTGAGCAAATGTGAGTACTATGTCACTTTTATTGATGATTACTTTAAGCAAACCTAGATCTACTTCATGAAGATCAGGGATGAGGTATTCAAGAGGTTCTAGGAGTTTAAAGCTCTTGTGGAGAACTAAACATAGAAGAATATCAAGGTCTTCAGGTCTGACAATGGGTACGAGTATACCTCCAATGAGATGAAATATTTTTGTGTTAGAGCGAGCAACCAGAGCTAGGGAGTGGACAATTCCTTACACCCCATAACAAAATGGGGTTGCAGACAGGAAAAACATAGCCATAGTTGGGGTAGAGAGAGCTATTATCCATGATCAGGGGCTACTATGCTTTCTATTGGCCGAGGCATCCAACACTGTAGTGTATTTGCTGAACATGAGTTCACATAGAGTGTTGGGGAACAAGACTCCTGAGGAGGCTTTTTTTGGAAGGAAGCCTGAGATTGGGCACTTTAGGATTTTGGGTGCCTGACATATTCATGTTCTTGAGGAGCAGAGGAAAAAGTTAGAACCAATGTGGAAAAAGTCCTTATAAAATCATGATAACATCTAGAATTCCCAAATTTTCCAACTCACCAATTTTATCATCTGAGTTTTTCGCGATTTAAAAAAAATGAAAAACTCAAGATAAAATTGGGAGTTCATCCAAAAACTCATAAGTGAGGTGTTGGGATGCATATAAGTTGGGAAAAGGTTGCCTTTTCCACTCATTTTGCACTCAAACCTTTGTGATTTGTGCCTGTGGAGAGAGGAGGTGTTTGTCTCTGCCCAAGAGGAGGTTATTTACCCGATTGTGTGTGAATCAACTTCAGAAACCCCTGACATAGAAGCCATCTCATTGGACGATATTGACACCATTTTTGCATGGAGGGTTGAGACTGAGAGGCATATCATGGACTTAGTCCTTGATTGATTAGAGGTGGATCCAGACGCATTGGATCCATAAGAGGTGGCAACTGTAGGGGAGGGAGAGGTAGGGGAGGACAAGGAGAAGGAGTAGGAATAAGAGGAAAAGAACGAGGAGGAGGAGGAGGTGACACCTTCTAGGATGGGAAGCAACAAATGACAGAGGCTACCTCCTATTTTTTATTCTAAAGGATGACAAAGTCCATTTGTAGCCCCAGGGATAGGGGTAGTTCCTTTGCCTATAGTGTAAAAGGAAAATCCATTCCCTATTCCCATAAAAGGGGCAGGGGAACTCAATGATTGATTAGTTTATGCCCTGTAGATGAATCATGATATACATTTATTATATATTTTGTTGATATTTTGACTCTCGAGACTAAGTTAGGACTTAGGATTTAAGACTTGATTCACTTTCGATATGTGATGTAGCATAAAACTTCTTGTACATCTTATATATTAACTTTCTTTTCATATTTATGTGGAAATTCATTTATATAATGTCGTTGATACTTTAGATGCCAAAAAAATAAAAAAAGAATATTTTTGTACCTTTTAAATTTTTCTGATTTTTTGTCGATTTTTTCAAAAACCACCTGACTTTAGCGACTTTTTCAGTTTCCAAACCCTTGTCGATTTATTCCCAAGGTCAAATTTTTCCATTTTTGTTAGAACCCATAATCAAGAAGGGAATTTTTGTGGGGTATAACATGAACTGCAAGGCCTACCACATATATATTCGTATGCAGAGGAAGGTTGGTGTGAGGTGGGATGTGAGATTTAAGGAGGAGGGATATTTGAGTAGGTCATGAGACATCGATCAGGGAGATCAAAAAACTGCTCAGTGGGGGAGTACATCACAAGGCATGTGAACATTAGTTTAGGTTCACAAGGGCTTGGAGGATCATAGGGTTAAAGGGTGATAGGTCCACATGTTATAGAGTCACAGGGCACAGGTTCCCAAGGTACAGGTTCAACATTAACCACATGGGAATCATCATGAGGGGTTCAAACTTCAGAGGAGGATATTCCCACCCTAGTGCAGGAGGCTAATTTAGGGAAGAGGAAGCCAATATGGCTTCGTGATACCTTGTAGGAAGCCTAAGAGACAATGGGAAATCCCAAGTGGCTAGTTAGGGAGAGCATACCACCAGAGAGATTTGGTAGCTATTTTGATATGGTGAGTAGCATTGTGGAGATAATTCCATCTAGCTACGATGAGGACACATGTCATGGAGGGATGCCATAGTGGAAGAGTATGCTTCCATCATGAAGAAAAAATTATGGGATATAGTGTTGAGGCTTGAGGGGAAGTCAGTAGTGACTTCCAAGTTGCTCTACAAGATCAAGTATGTTACAGATGGTAGCATTAAGAAGTTCAAAGCTCAATTTGTGACACAAGGGTTCTCACATGTAGAGGGAGTTTCCTATGAATAGAACTTCACACCAATGGCTCAATATAATTCAATTAGAGCAACGATCTCCATTGCAATAGAGATGGGCTAGAAGATACACTACATGGATGTGAAGACCACTTTCTTAAGGGAATCATACAATAGGAGGTATATATTGAGAAACCAAAAGGCTTTTAGGTGCATGGGAGAAACTCTCATTTGTGTAGGCTGAAGAAGGTCTTATATGGGATGAAGTAGGTACCGAAAGTGTGGTATTCGCAGATTGATTCCTACTTGTAGCAGATGAGTTTCGAGAAGGGTGATGTATATCTAAACCTATATTTAATTTTGGTTGGTGAGGATCCACTCATTCTTGTATTGTATGTAGACGATTTTTTTATTATAGGAGAGGAGAGACTCATTGAGCATTGCAAGAGAAACCTTGATTCAGAGTTTGAGATGACCAATATTGGATTGATGCACTATTTTCTAGGTTGGAGGTTTGTTAGGAGCATGGGCATATCTTCCTAGGATAGGGCAAGTATGCAGTGGACATAGTTAGGAGATTTCATATGGAGGATTGCAGGCCCATGATCATGCATATGATTGCAAACTGGAAGAAGCTGCATGCTTCTAATTCTGAGTTGGTAGATCCCAATTTATACGTTAGTTGATCAACTCGTTAATGTATTTAGTTAATACCAAATCAAATATTTGTTTTGTAGCCAATACATTGAGTCAGTTCACGATGGAGCCTAGGAAGGTGCATTGGGTGGTTGCAAAACATGTGTTACAGTACCTGTAGGGTACAATGGATTATGATCTGGAATATGTTAAGGGGATGGAGTCAAACTGACTAGCTACAAAAACTTAGATTGGGCAGGATGTGTTGGTGATAGGAAGAGTACTTTTGGGTGTTGCTTCAGGTTGGGTTCGAAAATAATGTCACGGTTTAGCAGGAAGCAACGACGAGTAGCAATGAGTTTTTCCAATATAGAGTAAATGGTAGCTAGTTAGGCCAGTTGTGAGGCCATTTGGCTTTGAAATATGCTTGTGTGTTTATTTGGTAAGGTGTTGAGGCCTACGATGATTTATTGCGATAATTAGAGTTTCATTAAAGTCATAGAAAATCCAATGTTGCATGACATGTCAAAACACATAGGGATCAAGTACCACTTCATCTGTGATTGTGTTCATGGAGGAGTGATATATCTTGAGTATATATCTACTTATGAGCAGGTGTCCATCATTCTCACCAAGTCCTTGCCATGGGGAAAGCATATTTACTTCAAAGACAATACGCGAATGGTGAGAAACACTTTCTTAGTAAGAGGGAGTGTTAGAAAATGAGTACGAAGGACAAGTGTTCCTAAGGCTTGGTGTCTAGCTTAGGAAATAGTGTCATAATGTGACCCCTTTACTTAACTTTATGGGAAACAAAGTTAAAGTGAGTTTATAAAGTCATAAAGCGACTTTAAGAGAAATAAAATCATAAAGTGACTTTATAAACATAAAGAAATTAATGAAAATGGGACTAAGGGGAAAGGTGTCTCATGGGTCAACGAGAGATTAGATTTCCACCCTTGATCTAATTGCCTTAGATCTAATCTCAACCATTATATATTAGAGTTAGGTCTAATTTCTTAATGAGAGAACAAAAGAGAAAAAGGAAAGGGGAGAAGGCACCATTTGCACATTTCTTCATGAGAGTTGGAGAAAATAAGCAAATGAGTCTGAAAGAAAAAAATTAGAGGATAAAGGAGTGTACAACAGAGAAAGGACATAATACACAATACACAATACATCACTCGTCAAACAATCCAAAGACAAAAGGAGGCTCGAACCCCAAGATATATCCCTGGTTATTTTCCTGAGTACCAATGTTCCAACACAATTTTCAAGGCAGTCTAGGCTACATTTATTATAGACAACCAACATAATTTGAGGGACAATGTTGCGAAAATTCAAGATAACCAACATGAATTTTTTTGTGAACTGGACGCGATTTTCAAGGTTGAGTGAGATTTTAGAGGGATTTGTGCACAAATTTTGAGGGATTGAAATATAGCTAATTGGCACAAATTTCTGAGTGGGAAGAGCACAAAAGTCAAGGAAGTTAGTGAGGAAATTAAAAAAGCACCTACAACACATTCTCCAAGGAAATTTAGTGCACACATTTCAAGGGAAATAAGTAGAAATTATCGCAGTCATTCAATGTTGTAAATTTCTCTGATAAGAAATAAAGATATCTCTCTCAAATCTCAATAACGCAAATGTAGAAATTCCTTGTAGATTCAAACTGCAGATTGTAATATGCTAAAAAAATTGACTTGAATCTACTCTACTCATCAACGAAAACAATAAACAATTGATGAAATAATAAAGCATATAAGAGAAATAATTCAATCACACACAACACAATGATGTTTTGGGAAAGCCACAAATAAAACCCCTGCTATATGTTTATTGCATTAATCGGAAAATATAAGAAGATTACAATGCTTTGCTCAAGCTCGATCAACCTCTACACTATCTCTATCTATCTCACTTCCTCACAAGCTAACTCTGGCCAATACTTAGCCAATTCTACTGCCTTCCAAGCTTCTATTTCCTTACGTTGTTCCCTTTTGGAATTAGCTCATATTAATTGGGAAATCCCACAATTATGAATTGCACAATCCTCACAGGTCTTCATATGATTGAATGCACCACATGTACGATTCAAATGATTATACAACTGATAGTACACTGTCCCTGAACTCCAATCTCAACTAGGTATTTCTTCGATCTGACTTGCATGAGTTAATTATGAGTGAATCTTCATTTTACAGATCAATGATGGTTACACCCCACTACTATAGGTTACATCCCACTACCATAGGTTACACCCCACTATAATAAGTTGCACCCCACTATAGTAAGTCACACCCCAATGTAGTAAGTTAAACCCCAATGTAGTAAGTTACACCCACTACAGTAAGTTACAGCCCACTGCTGCTGGTTACAGCCCACTGCTGCTGGTTACACCCCATTGTTTCTGATTTCCCACTAATTCCTCCATCAGTTGGAATTAGTTTAGCTGAATTTAAATTAGTTGGACTGAATTAAATAATTACAACTCAAAATAAACTCAAGTAGTGCTCCTAATTGTAGGAGACACTCTACATGACTCTGGTTAGACCCTCAACTCGAATTTAACTAAGTTAACTAGGTCAAATTAACTTAACTATTAGAAGTTGTTATCAGATGTGGAATTACAATTTAATTTCTAATTTTATTCAATGACAAATTAAATTAGGATTTTTTGGTTGCATTTTCAATACTCTCGCCCAACAAGAAAGGGATTATCTGCTACTTGGATCTTGCCTCTGTGAAACTCGAATTTGCATCTTGAAAATTCCTTTGGCAAAATGTTTGCATCCTGCTCCTTTGTAGGAATTTACTCCAGCAACACGATTCTCCTCTGCACACAATCTCGTAGACGTTGAAATTGGATATCGATATGCTTGGATCGATCACGAAAAACTGGATTCTCAGAGAGTTTGATACAACTCTAATTGTCACAATAAATCACTGTAGGATCAATCTGCTGACCAAATAACCCAACAAGGAGCCTCACAGGTTGCTTGACTAGAAACCATGTACTCTGCTTCTACTCAAGTGAGTGTAACTGATCTTTGCTTCTTGCTGTACCAAGAAATTGCTATTGACCCAATACTGAAGATTCTCCCTGATGTGCTATTCTTGTCGGATGGACTCCTTGCCCAATTTGCATCTATGAAGCCTTGAAGCTTCATTCCCTCTGTCTGTTTGTACCAAAGACCAAAATGAATGGCGCCTTTGAGGTATCTCAACACATGTCTAGCTGCCTTCCAATAAAGTTTGGTTGGCTTAACCATGTCTTGACTAAGCTGGTTAACTACAAAACACATGTTCGGCCATGTGTTAACCAAATGCATAAGTGAACCCACAAGCTATCTATAAATAGTAGCTTCCACTACTTCACCTAAAGTAGCATCTTCCTTCGTCCAATTACCTGTTAGAGGAGTCTCCATGGGTTTTCTGCCCTCCATGTGGAACTTCTTCAGTATCTTGTTGACATACTTTCCTGGAGAGATAAATAGTTCCCCATCTCCTTACCATACTTCCATACCAAGAAAGTAATGCATGAGCCCCAAGTCCTTCATATCGAATTCTCTTGCAAGATCATCTTTGCAAGATTTTATCAGCCTCTCATCACATGTTAGAATCAAATCATCGACATATAATAATATAATCAACAATTTACCTTCAACCACAATATAGTAAAGGTTCACATCTGCTTCACTTTTGGTGAAGCCCAACCCGGTGAAATAACTGCCAATCTTGGTGTACCAAGCACAAGGTGCTTGTTTTAGTACATACAATGCTCACTTGACCCTGCACACATGCAACTCTCTGTTTAAGGTCTCAAATCCTTCCGGCTACTCAATATACACCTCTTCCTCAATCATACTTGCTGTCTTCACATTCATCTAATGTATCTTCCATCCCATCTGCGCTGACAATGCTAGAATAGATCTGATTGAATATTACCTTGCTACTGGAGAAAATGTCTCATCGTAATTAATTCCCTCCACCTAAGAGAATCCCCTGGACACAAATCTGGCCTTGTGTTTTTCCACATTCCCATCTGCTGCTTTCTTTACCTTGTAAATCCATCTAGAATTCACCACTGACTTGTCTGCTAGTCTTGGGACCACTTTCCAAACACTTTTTCTGATAATGGAGTCATACTCTTGAACCATGGAATCAACCCATACTGGTTGATACACTGCTTCCTCGAATGAGGATGGCTCAACCTCTACAATCTTTCTCATTAGAGCCATGTAGCTAGTGTACCAATCTAGTGACCTTAGTCTGTGTTGTGATGTGGGTGCTCCCACATTCTCTCTAGCATCATGCATCAATCTGTCAGCCTCTCTAGTGTGCTTCCTTACATCTCTGGAACTCTATGCATGAGTGGGTGCTTCCATTCTCCGCTCCTTTGCATGTGGCTGCTCCACATCGTCCTCAGATTCCTCCTTGGAGCTAAAAGCTCCTCATCGACATGTAACTGAAGCTCCCTCTCAAGGGAACATCTCATGGCCTTCTCTTCGTCAAACTTCACATATGAACCACTGTCATCTTGATGGATGACAGGTAAACCTGATAGTTGTGAGGTGTATCAGTGTACCCCACAAATATGCCCAACTCAGTTGTTGGATCTAGATTTTTAGATGCATCCTTGGTAACATGACAGTAGAATGATGAACTAAAGATCTTGAAGTGTGCCACATTTGGTTTCTTACCTTTGAAATATTATGATCGTGTGAATGATGTGAAGGTATAAATGGCACTTAGGATGTTTGAGTAACATAATGGTATTACTTGTTGCATTCCATGTATAATTATTGATCAACGTCATTACTAATGTGTTGATATGATTCTATTGGTATTTGGAAAGTCACAAAGGTTGGAAATGGGTAGTGCATGCTTAGCATGTAAAATAACATGTTGAAACTGAATGAAAGGGAAGACATCTTCATGAAACTTTCATTGAAATCATAAAAAACTAAATGAATAAAACTATGACTAATGTGTGGGATTGTGATAAGCCAGGATCTATTGAGTATTATAGATAACACAAATATCACCTGCTAGTTGGACCCTTCAAAATTCTCAACTGAAAGTGCTAATAAGGACAACCAAGTAAATGAGGCAAGAAGTAAGCTTGGGTAAAAAGGTAACATGAAGGAATTGGGGAAATAATTCCTTCAGACGAGATTAAAAAAATATTGTCTTCAGATTGTGTATGATTGTATGAATACTAGGAAATGGTATTGTGAAGATAGGGGCCTTCAATATGAAATATTACAAGGGCTACTACAAGTCTTGGTATTTGGAAAGTGACAAAGGTTTGAAGTGGGTAGTGCATTCTTAGCATGGAAAAGAACATGTTGAAATTGAATGCAAGGCAAGACACCTTCATGAAACTTGCATCGAAATCATAAAGAACTAAATGAATAAACCTATGACTAATGTGTGGGATTGTGATAAGCCAGGATCTATTGAGTATTATAGATAACATAAATATCACCTACTAGTTGGATCCTTCAAAAGGCTCAATTGAAAGTTCTAATAAGGAAAACCAAGTAAATGAGGCAAGAAGTAAGCTTGGGTAAACAACTAACTTGAAGGAATTGGGGAAATAACTCCTTCAGCTGAGATTCAAAAATTCTTGTCTTCAGATTGTGTATGATTGTATGAATACTAGGAAATGGTATTGTGAATATAGGGGCCTTCAATATGAAATATTACAAGGGCTACTACAAGTCTTTTTGAGTGAAATGGAAAATTAAAATGCTAATGAAATTAGAGATATTTAGGTTTCACTTTTTATTTAATGGTTGTTGAAATGAATGTTTAAGTGCATTATGAAATTATTGAAATAAATGTGATGTACAAGTATAACACCATTTTAATTTACATGAACGGAAGTGGTAGAATTATTATAGGTGTAACATTTGCGAAATCACTTTAGGTTGTTATGAATTGTGAAATTATATATGTATGTGCATGTATGGATAATGAAAAGTGTTGCCTGATTGAAATATCAAGTTGCAAGAAAAGTGTTGGAATGGTGGGATATCAAAATCACCATGCATAGTAACACCACTTGCAAAGGATCCCAACAACATGATTAAAAGTCTCACAATTATGAGATCAAGATTATGGATGAAGCAAGTATTGGGAAATTTAAATTTTTGGTTTGAAATTTTGAATATATCTCATGAAATAAATTGAATGTTGTGATACACATGGCATAATGGAGCCAGGAGCTCAAGAAAAAGATTTCCAGGGAGGCATTGTGGCCTGTGGCACTTTGGTTAACTCATGGGAGAAAATCATAGTTGGATTTTGACTATAAGACTCCATGAATATTGCAATGGAGCATGCCAGACTGTGACTTGTCCTTAATAATATTGGCACGTCATTAAAGCATGATAGATGGCTGCTAAGATGTACGACTCTATTGAATAGCCCACACAGGAAAGCCCTTGAATAGGTAGACTATGCAAAATTGCGATAAAGTAGACCTAGAAGGGTGAGTGACTAATGGGGGCCCATGCAGGAAAGCATTTGTCTAGGTAGAATACCCATACTAGAGGTTACCTGGGCCCGTACGAGTGAGTAGCTAGTTGGAAATATGACTATGTTCACTGGGACGTGTGCATGAGGAATCTAATGGAAGTTGTGTGAAAACACTGTGTGAAGCAATATGACTTCCACTGAGTGCTTTCCTTAGGGATGAGAACCACTAATTTAGTTGGGTTTGAGGATGGAGTTATATAAAAATAATACGTGGAGCAATGTGACTACCATTAAGTGCTTTCCTTAGGGTTGAGAACCACTCAATGAGTTGGGTTGAGGATGGATCTGTATGAAAATAATGTGTGAAGTGTTATACAAGAAAATACCTCCTTGCCAGCTTAGAGGAGAATACTAGACATTTGACTGAGATACACCCCCGATTCAGGCCTAATTTTAAGTTGTAACACACCCTAAAAACCTGCAAAAAGCATGTTAATGCTGGACTCAATCCAGTAACCTGCATTACCCTACATATTAAAATTTTGTATCTCTCTTGGGACCGCATTACCTGACTTTCATCAGCCCACGAGAAAAATTCACGAGTTAACTCATTGTTCCTTCATTTTTTACCCAAAGTTGAATCTAAAATGCTGGAAAATATCACCTCAAGTCCAAGTATTGTTGTTGACTATCCTAATAAAGACTATTGGATCAGAAGAAAGCAGTAAAGTATAGGAAACATATTCGAGCATTTGTATTTTTCCCAACGTGAATGGTGAAGGAATAAGTAGCTTTCTCAGCCTCCCATTGCCTATATATTTGAGGCTAGGCCATTGTAATCAGGATTAGAATTCATGCATTGTTATGATGTCAAAATATTGTTTGAGAGAGAGAGGTTAAAGAGCTAGGAGTTGGAGGAGGTCATGTTTCAATTATCTATGGTTGTAACTTTCCCTCATCTTTTGAATATATAGATCTATTGTTGTTCCTTTCATATTGTTGTCAGTTTCTCATGTGTTTTGTGTCTATTTAATGATAACATGGAATATGGTCTCGTATTTTCATGTTCAATAATGTATTATTGTTCATTTATTAATGATTGAATTGATCAATATTTACATGTTGTAAAGGTTGGGATTGATTTCTTTTGTGTGTAGGGTCGAACTTAGGAGTTGGTTGGGAGAACTTATCACCCACATTGAATGCTCCAGTTGATCTATGCAAAAAGGATCATCAAGAAATACCTTACCATTTATTTGTAACTTTTAGCTTATTGTTTACATTGTTGAATAAATTAGACCATAATTTTATATTTCCCTTGATCCACTTGCCTTAGGTTTCGGGAAACCTAATAGGCTTTTCTAGTTTCTCCACCTGAGCTTAAATCCCTATAGCAGAATTGGTGACTCCAATGAAGATTATTTTTTATTTTCTTTTTTATTTGTACCTCCTAGATCTTGAGTCTCCACGCTTGATTTGCTTTGTTAATTTTGAATTCTTGTTATCTGTGTATTTGCATGCTAGTATTGCTGGTTTGAGTCTCTGTTGTGGCTTGGATCATTATTTTTTCAAGAAAAGCCATTGTAACGCACTCTTCCGGTGCTTTCCATTGCATAATAATGCAAGATTCCCTTGTTCACAGAGTGTTACCCTAGTTGTTAACACCCTATGTGATCTAGAAACCCACGTTAGTACCCTAAAATCTTGTTTTCCACCCTTTTCATGGATTTCACTACTTTGATTTTTGCTTGTCTATTAGTCCTTAGGCCTGTTATGTTTGAAACTCTAATTTTTCTAGTTGCAGTTATATGTTTTTCTTTTGAAAAGGTAGCTTAATTGCATCATTTTAAAAAGAAAAAAATATATTACTTTTTGTCAATTTGGTTTTGTTTTGATCAACTAAAAAGTGAGCTTGTTATTTTGAGTTTGAATGTTTTCATGTGTTGTGAAATATTAGAAGTTGCATCAGGACTATTTGCTTTAGAAAATGTGTTGTTACTATCTCCTTGTAGAAACCATTTATCATGGAATTCAATTGAAAATCATATTTTCTGCATGGTTTGAGTCAGGTTTCACAAACTTGATAAGTCAACACCCTTCCAAACACACTAATAAAGTTCCTTTAAAAGAAACTATGTAATAGAAGAAACTCTTTGTTTGAGGAAAACACGCATTAGCTTAGGTTAGGGTCTTGGGTTAGGTTTTGAAAGTCAACTCCCCAAGGTTGTAAAACTAGACTAGTGTCATTAAAGAGAGAAAATCATGTTGCACTCACATCATCCGGGACCACTCCTCCAACATAAGAGTTAAACGTGAGACAACATCAAAGTGCGAAAGAAGGTAGACCACCTCCGATTGCATTTCAGTGGATATTCTGTGTACCGTGGGTCTTTTTGAGGATTAGAAAGCTGAGTCAGGGACTCAGGTATCCTACCCACATAGCATATTGTATACAACCATGACCCCCCTGGTGGTGTCTGTAATTTGAGGTGAACTTAGTCACCATATTCCTAGGGACTTACATAAGGTGACTAGGGTGGGATGCCCTGGTACCTAGACAGACATACCTAATTTATCTTTGTTATTTTGGGAGGGTGCTCATCTTCACGAGAATACTTGGACCCTTCTTACTGAGGTTTGGGAGAAGCTTAGGGGTAATTGTAACTACGTTTTTTTGGCCAACTTTCTCTTATAGGCCTTCGATATTGGGTTCCATCTCCAACTAGTTGTGACTATCAGATAAAGTCTGATTTCTTGCTAATCTCGTAGAGTTCTTTTATTTTTTAGGAGTGTTTTGTTTTGTTTACTAATATGATATAAGAACATCACTTAATAATTTTTTTGTAAAATCTATATCATTCACCATGGCTTCCACCATACCTTGTCGTTAGTCTAAATGACTATAGGGTCTTCCTTGACTTTTTATGGAGGAATTTATGAGTGAATCAAATTCTCCTTTTACTTAGGGGAGTAAGTCTACAGTTTCTAATTCTTAATCATTACACACTGACCGAGATTCTACTTTGCTTGAGGACCCTTTCATTGAAGGTCTAGTACCTCCTTATAATCCTCCACTAATAGATCCTCTTGGGTTTTTTTTTATCCAAATAGAACCCGTGCCTACAATTCCTTCATTAGTTTTCACTCTGAAAATCCCAATGACTACTGGTGAGTCATGATATTTGGTGGACACTTTTGGTCCATTGTCATATATCCCACATGTTTCAGCTTCTACACCATTTTTCGGTTATCCTACTATTCAAAATATGTCTAATATAGGAACCCTAGAAACACCAACTGTCGGTGGTGAGTCACTTTTCGCCTCCTACCAACCCTTCTCCTTTTGTGTCAGCTCATGGACCTTGGACTGACACCCCTTTCGGTGTGGACAATTTGATAAACATAAATAATCCTTTCAGTTGGAATCTGCTTCTATCTTCAACCCTCCCTCAACCACAAGGCAGGGGTAATGTTTTTGATACTTACCCGATCATTGGGGGTATTCGTGTTGATCCAAGTGGCTCCAAAAAGGCTAAAAAATAAGAGCCTTTGGATTTCTTAGAAACAAGAACCACGACGTAGAGCTCGTCATATTGATTCCAACAATGCAGGCAACACTCAAATTCAACATCCTATGTGTCGGTTATTGGTCATCAAAGTCCCAGGGTTTTGGTCGTTGGCTACATTTAGAGGCTCACTAAATTTGGCAGCCGCCAACTAACCGAAAATTTGGCATTGTGCAGAGGTAAGAACTGACCAAATTATCACCTCTTTAATTTTTCTGATAACCCTTAAAAGTCAGTGACGATTTTTGGGGTTGTTTATTCAAAAAAAAAAAAAACACAAAAAATAATATATATATTAAATAAGGTGGTGGGCCACCACCCCCTTCCCTATCATATTATATCATAATATGGCCAACAGTCAACCATGTAGAAATTAATAGAAATTTATTACTATTGATGAATTTAGACTGGAAAAAAGAGATCACAAATTTCCTCTATTATTTTGTGGAATAGAAATCACAATTAAGAAAAACATGTTGTGACATGCAACCATTAAAACCACAAGAATACAATAATTTTACAAGGGAAACCAACTAGGAAAAAACCCTCTGCTACTTTTCATTAATCAGATGAGAATGGGAAACTATTACAATGTCTTGCTTCAATCTTAAAGTACACCCTGCACTGTAAACTTCTTCTCCTGTTGACTGTCCTTCTTTGGCCAACACTTAGCCAATTCAAAGAGCGAACTACCTCTTATTTCCTTGTGCAATTCAAGATAAATTAGGCTCCTAAATAATAGGGGAATTACTTATTTCCTTGTGCAATTCCTAATGAATTAATCACCTTCATCAATGCCAAGCCTGTACACTCAACTAGTATACAATTAATAATTACAATGTGCTTTTTCCTCCAATCCAGCTAGGCAATTCAAATTCCATGCATGTTTAGTCTATTTTTAGCTGATTAACTAGTTTAACTAAGACATCACTGAGTTAACAACATTTCTACTACTCAACTGAACTTCAACTAACATGATTAATTACTTGAGCTCAATTAACTGAGTTCAACTGAAAATAATTGAACTAGATTGCTAAATTTCAGCAATCATTTCATGTAAAACTCCACTCCAATCCTGTAACTCGAATTTACTGAGTTAAATAGTAGACAAGGCCATGTCACTCTAGCTAACTGCAATCCAAGTCATCCTGCTGATGTGGAAAATCGAATTACTCAATTTGGCTAAAGAATAAGTCAAATTGAGCCTTCCTTGCTACAATTTCTAACACTCCCTCTTAGCAAGAAACAAATTTTGCACCACCCCTATCCTACACCTGTGAAATTCAAATTTTCCTCTTGATAATGCATCTACATCCTGCTCCAAAGTTGGAATGTACTGTAACATCATAATTCTCTATGGACACAATCCCATAAGTGATGGAACCTGATATAAGTGTGCTTGGACCTATCATGAAATATTGGATTCTCTAAGAGTTTAATACAACTCTTATTATCACAATGAATCATTATCGGATCCATCTCCTATCTGAAAAGGCCCACACATATTTTCCTCATCCATATGGCCTCACATGATGCTTGAATTGCAACCATGTATTCAGCCTCTTTTGAGTTGAGTGCCACATACCTTTGTTTCTTGCTATACTAGGAAATAATTGTAGACCCAACATTGAAGATAACACCTTAAGTACTTTTCCTATTTGATGGACCCCCTTCCTAATTTTCATTAGCGAAGCCTTGGAGCTTCTGTTTGTCCTCTTGTACGATAACCCATACTTGGTTATGCCTTTGAGGTATCTTAACACATGCTTTTCTACCTTCTAATACAACTTGGTAGGCTTCACCATGGCTTGACTCAATTGATTAACTGCATAGCATATGTTGAGCCTTTTGTTCACCAGATACATCAAGGATCCCACAAGATGTCTATAGATGGTAGCATCTACTACCTCTCCTGAAGAAGCACTCTCCTTCCTCCATTTTGTAGCTAGAGGTGTGTCCATAGGCTTTTAGTTCTCCATGTGAAATCTCTGAAGTATTTTAGAGGAATACTTCCCCTGACTCACAAACAACTCACCATCACCCTACCATACTTCCATCCCAAGGAAGTAATGCATCAAGCCCATGTCTTTAATCTTGAATTCTCTTGCAAGGTCCTCATTACAATATTGGATCAACTGCTCATCCCCTATAAGTATCAAGTCATCAACATACAATACCAAGATAAGAAACTTGCCATGTACCACAATGTGATAGAGATTGGCATCTACTTCACTTTTGGTGAAGCCCAATCCACAAAGATATGTATCAATATAAGTGTACCAAGCTTGAGGTGCCTTGTTGAGACCATAAAGGGCTCTCCTGAGTTTACACACGTGTATCCTTGTCATATGTCTCAAATACCTTTGGCTTCTCTATGTAAATTTCTTCCTCAACAACACCATTGAGGAAGGTGATCTTTACATCCATCTAGTGGATCTTCCACCCCATCTACATAGCTAATGCTAAAATGGTTTTGATCGAGGAATATCTTTCCACTGAGGAAATTTTTTCCTCATAATCTCCCTCTACTTGAGAGAAGCCCTTGGCCATAAATCTAACCTTGTACTTCTCGATGCTCCCATCAGCTGCATGCCTCACTTTGTAGATCCATTTGGAACCAACCACTGAATTGTCCTCTGGTCTCAGCACCACCTCCCATACATCTTTCCTAATGATGGAGTCATACTCCTCCACCATGGCTTCAACCCACACTAGTTAAGAAATCACTTCCTCAAATGAAGAGGGCTTTGTCTCAACGAGTTTTTTCATGAGAGCCATACAACTAGTGTATATGTTTGGTGACCTCCTCTTTTTGCGCAAAGGTGTAGGAGCTCACACTTGCTCCCTAGCATCTTGCGCCGACCTTTCAACTTCTCTAGTTCTCTTCCTCCCCTATCTGGAAGATTCTGGTTGAGTGGGTGCCTCCACTCAACCTCCTGTCTACTCCACAACATCCTAAAGCTCTATTCGAAGCTCCTCCTTTGGAGCTAGAAGCCCCTCCTCTAGTGGCATACTCATCTATTTCTCTAGAGATCATCTCATAGCCTTCTCCTCATAAAATTTGACATCTCTCCTCACCAGTGAAATCTCTCCTACAAAGACTCCCATCTTAGTTGTAGGCTCCAATTTATTCCTACTATCCTTGGAGACATGAGAATATAGAGTAGCTCCATTTTTTTTAAACGAGATACATCTTGATTTCTCCCAAAGAAACCTTCTTCGAGTGTGATCATGCCAAGTATTCTATGAGGGCTCTTGTTCTACACATAAACAATAGTGTTGCATGCTTCTTCCCACAGATGTAATGGCATGCCTTGATCACGCAACATGACTTTAAATGCTCCCATTATGCTTCTATTACTCCTTTCATCCACCCCCTTTTGTTGTGGGTTAGGGGGTTCTATAAGTTCTCTTCTAATACCATCTTTAGCACAAAAGTCCATTAAAGTGTTAGGAACAAATTCTCCTCCATTGTCACTTCTCAGGTCTTTCAATTTCCGACCAATCTCATTTTCAACCAATGCTTTGAATTCAATAAATTTTGATAAAACTTCATCCTTATTCCACATGAAGAAGATCCAACATTTTTCTAGAAATGTCATCAACAAAAATTACATAATACTTGTGATTTGTTGTATAGGTTGTAGAAAATGGTCCACATACATCTGAATGGAGTCACTCTAATATTTCTTCCACTCTACAATCTCGACCTTGGAAGGTGGATTTGACATATTTCCCCATTGTGCATCCATTGCACATCATGTTGGTCAAGGGTGTATTTTGAGAGATCGGTGGTAATATGTTGCATGATCTTTAAGGCCCATGGCGTAAGTGTCCCATGTGCCTGTGCTAGAGTTCTCCAACATCTCAAAGCTACACATTTTTTTCCTTGCAACTTAGTGTAGCGCAAGATTCCACCTCAAGTTTGTAGAGATTTTTCAATCTAATTCCAATATGTTTCACTTGCTTGGTAGCTACATGTCTCAAAAGGGATTTCCCCTTACTGAAAACAACATTATAGCCTCTATCCTCCAATACAACTACAAATATCAAGTTCTTCTTTAGCCTAGGTACATACATAACATCTTTCATATGAAGATGGGATCCTGACTCCCTCTTAAAGGTTACATTTCCAATTCCTTTGGTATTGTACCTCCCATCATCCCCAAGTTCTATGTGCATCTAGAGATCCTTCTCCTCTAGGACACTAAAGAATTATTTGCATCTTTTCATATGGAACGAGGCGCCTAAATCTAGATACCATGCACCACCCATTACAGTGTTATCCATGCATGAAATTATGGTGAAGTCTAATTTGAATTGTCAGATATGTGCTTAACCTCCTGCTCCCACTAAAGGCTTCTTATTAGAATTCTTGTGCAAACAATTTATTGCATAGTTCCAAAATTCATGGCTGTGAAAACATTTTATCTTGCTTAGGTCCTTCTTCTTTCCATTGTTTTGGATGGGCTCTAGCTTGCTTTGTGTCTTCTTTCCCTTCCCAACCAAGGTGAAAATTTCTTCCTCCTCGGCTTTGGATGTTACTTCATCTCTAGTGTTCCTCTGATTTCTTCCTGCACAAAATAAAACCAAAGTCTCTCCCAATTTGGTAATTTGTTCCTTCCATTTACAGAGTCATGGTAGCTATGCCAAGATTTTGGAAGGCCTAGGAGAGCTAGGATCAATAGCTCTAAAGATTGTATGTTTTCTCCAGCGCCTCCAAGCTGATCTCGACACTAAGTGAATATGGAGAGGTAATTGATGTGTCCCATAAATAGGTATATTTTGAAGATCATCATGCCATCCTCTAGCCTTAAAACTATCTTTTTCTCACATTAATTCACATTTTTTGTTATATTATGCTTAGTAAGAGGAGTAAAAGGTGCTTTTCATAGTATGTGGCCTAATGTGGTTTATTGTAGGAAAAATGAGCATTTTTTAGGCACTTACTATGAAGGAGCTTGATGGAGACAGCCAGGAAAGAATCTAGGGGATTTTTCCACCTCCTTAACTCCCTAACTCGGGTTGGGATCACAACATCCTCTCTCAACAGTTCGAATTCATTAGCAGCTGAGTAACTCCTAGTGCAAGTAAAGCTCAAGAGGGAAAAGATCCACCATTTCTGAGATCAAGGAGGGAATCACTCCTATTTTCAAGGGAGTTGCTATCAGCTACCTTTTTTGTATAAATAAACAAGATGAAAATATCATTAGGATTCAAAGTTTTGATTCAACTAGGTGTAGTTATTGAGCTTAGAACTTGACATTGTCATTTTGAACTTTTATGTGATGTATGAAACCTTTACTTTATGATAATGAGAAGTTGGTTATTGAGCTACATCTGAGTTAGTTTTAGAGGGTTGAGACCCTTGGGTTTGGGCCCAACCCAGAGGCTTTGGTCCCTCTTTTGTACTTGTGTTTTTTTCTTGATTCCAAGCATTTCTTAGTTTCTTTCATTTTAGTAGAGGTTAAGCTATAAAAACATGTGGTTGCAAGCTTCTACATCACCTCTCTTGTGGGAGAATGGGTGGAAGGATTCACAATCTCAGTCCAAAAATATTGTGTTTATGATTTCTTAGAAATATATGAATGTTAGTTGTTCTGCTTCACATTTAATTTCTATAGCTTAGAAGTCAATTTAGTGATTACAATAGTGTTATGGAATAAAATAGATGTTATTTAAATTCAACTCATCTTTTCCATCATAGGTTATATCACTTTGTTAGTGATCAATGGATGTATGCATGTGGATGGTTGGAGGGTTATGTTCATGTTAATTTTAGGTATGTTCTATGCTAAAGAAATTTATTTAATTTCTTTTCCATATTAGCAATCACATTCGCATAAAGTAAACTGTAGATAGAACATAAATATAAATCGTAGAAGACAAGCCAAGACAAGAGGACACAAGATGTGGCGCAAGCTAGGGACAAACCCCACAAGGTTTGGGGAAACCCTTGATCAATTCTTCTTTTATGTTCTTCAAAGTTCAACAGAGAAAGAGAGAGAGAGAGAGATAGTACATTTACAACAAAAGTCAACACTTTGACTTATCTAGATCTAGCATAGATCATTTCTTATAACGATGAGATCAGTTGAAGACATTCTGCTTCAACTGATTCTCCAAGGTGACTCCTTCACCTATCATCGTTCTGCATCTTGTCCATTTGCTGCACCTGACCGTGTAGCACCATCATGCTGTATCATCATGCTGTATCATCATGCTGCTCATGATCATTGTGCTGCCCACACATCATGTTGTCCATGACCTCATACATCATGCTGCCCATGTGTTGTGCTGCTTCATGATTCTATCATGCTGCCCATTCATTATGTAGTGCTGCATCCAAAAATCATTGAGTTGTTCTCAACATCATGGATCTGCACCTATCTGATGTGTACTCAATTACTGTTATGCTGCTCTCATTATACAACATCACATTGCTACCCCAAATCAACAAGTATGCTGAGAATGACAGATCCGGTCTTTTCATTGTAATATACTCCTTTAGTATGGCTGTGGGGATTCATAGATCTTCTTTGTTGTCTGTGCATCATCATGCTGCAACACTATAACACTGTCATCAGCCTTAGCTGCTTGCTATGGCTTGCAGCCTAGCAAAGCAGCTAGGCTATAGATCTGAAATCCTCCATGCAGTCTCAAACTACACAATCAAGCTGTCATCTACAGTAATCTGTTTTCAATATATATATTGCCTGAGTGTGAAAGCTGTGCGTGTATATATATATTACCTGAGTGACTGCGAGCATATATATATTCATTGAGCTGCGTATCCACCTGGGTTGTGCGTATGTATATTTAGTGAGTTGCTGTTGCTGCATATCCACATACATTCATGAAGTTGCTGCTTACATCATTGCGTGGACAACATATATATATTGCATATATTACAACGTTCCATTCCAGTCAGCAACGATGATCTCAGATAGGCTATTCTAGCCTTTTACTATCCTCACACTTCATGAAGAATCATCCCATACATAACAGTCTCTCGATTTGTAATTTTGTGATGCCAAATGGATGACTGTTATAGGTCAGCGAAGACAGAACCCTTTGCTTCAGTATGCGGATGCACGTGATGGGAGAGATAGGGCTCCTCTAGCCCTTAGATGGCTTCGGTCTCTTTGGTACTGATCTATCCATCCAATCTGCGGCTAGATTGGATCTACAACCCAACAGTGTTCCCATGAAACCCTAGATCAGAGCAGAATGCCGCTTAAGAGAACAAACTTCACATGAGGGAACAAACCTCCTCAAATGACTGCTGCTACCTTCTCTTGTTTATCCTTTCACTTCGCTTTCCTTCAAGAATGAATTATGATTGAATGTGTGTACGCATATTGCTAGGGCATCATCCACGTATAAGCTAGGGCATTCATTCCCATATGCGTATTATGCGTGGTATGATATCTCCTTATGTATTGCGTTCTCCTCATGATCAACATATAATGGTTACGACTCTTCCATATGACAACGGAGCAGATTTATCATGAGATTGTCTTGCGTGAAAGGAACAACATATTCCCTGATCTGCGTATCAATGTACAACATCAACGTATTCCTTGATTTGCGTATTAATGGTCTCCATTAATAGTGTATAAGGTCCAGCGTATAAGGTCTCTATGTGCATCCTCATAAGCCTGCGGCTTATTGCGGCTAGGGTGTTACAACAGTTAGGGCATCATAGTGGTTAGGGCATCATCTTTAGTCCAGCGTATCTTCTTGTGTGTCTCTCCTTCACCAAAAACCCAAGACATGGTGAGGAGGAGATCACATGAAGTGTGTGTAGCTAATGACTCCAAATCCTCTCTTATTTATACTAAAAGCATGGATGATTGAATAGACATGACGTTTGGGCTTCTTGAGCCTACATAAGTTGCTGGTCGGCTAGATAATAAATCCATAATCAAAATAAATTCATATCTCCATAAATACTTATCGGAATCAGATGATCTTTAGATCAATCCTACACCTCTCGACGAGAGGGATCCAATAAAAATATCAGATGCCATAAATAAGTTGACCCACATGGAGTTTGGCCCTAGTTGCCAATTTAACACTCCCTCTTAACTAGGGAGAATTCCATCCGCCGATCCATAAGTCTGACTATACTGCCTTTGCCATCAGTGCCCTGCATTGCTCTGCCCAGCTCTGCTCAGCTCTAGTGGCTCTACTTTGCTCAACTGGCTCTGCTTTGCTCTAGTTTAGCTCTGCTAAACTATGAATAAGAAGAATTGATCGCGAATGTCTCATACTATTCTCCATTGACCCAAAGGCAGTCTTAAAGTGCGTACCACTGGTCCCAAACCAGTCTCAACTGACCCAAAGTTAGCGTCATAGTGGGTACCACAACTACCACTGGTCCCAGACCAGTATCATTGATCCCAGATCAATGGAGGTCATCCTAGTGTAGGGAGTACAGTAGAAACAATGATGCATCCATTGGTACTATTATGGTCCCTAACTTCATTTCCCTGCTCATTGATTAGATGAGAGGTACTTCCCATGAGTCCCAGACTGCATGGATAGGATGTCTCGATAGGATAACTTAATCAATCCCATCCTCACAGGAGAACACATAAATCCTGCTACAATTGCCATGGAGAACACATGAATCTAGGCCTCATAGGAGAACACATCAATCCTGCTACAATCGCCATGGGGAACACATCAATCGAGGCCTCACAGGAGAACACATCAATCTTGCTACAATTGCCATGGGGAACACATCAATCCAGGCCTCACAGGAGAACACATCAATCTTGTCCCACAAGAGAGCGAATCATCTTGTCCCAGTGCGCACCACCAGGGGAGGGTGAGTCACCCTGTGGTTGTTCGTTGCTCCAGTAAAAACTGCAAGCCCCCAGAGCTCCCAGAGCTCGATGTATGCAACATGCAGGACCCTTGTACAAGGGTTTCTTGACGACTCTAAGTCGTTATGGAAAATCACAAATTTGATCTTTCCCCAAGGCTTTGACAATGGAGCCTCCTTGCTCATCGACTTGCCATATCCCAGATAAGGCAATATCTGATGTCTATCTACTGGAGCAATTGTCAAATACGAGATTCCTCAATAATCGAATCCCACCTCTAGTTGTTACAAAGAATCACAATGGTATTCATCATGTGTACAAACAGCTCACTGAAGAGCTTCCCCAACCAGGTAGCTTCATACGAGATCATACTCGTAGATATGTATCCGGTCTCGGTGGTGCTTACAACAACCGACTTCTGCTTCCTGCTCATCCATGATATCGAAGCAGAATCCAAAGAGAAACAACACTAAGAAGTGCTCCAGTGATCCTCCACACTGTCTGCCCAATCAACAATCGAATAATCACGCAGTTTCATATTTCTGGTAGTGTATCTCAATCCATGAGAGATTGTGCCCTAAAGACATCTCAGAAGATTCTTGGCACCAATCTAGTGAGGCTCAACCAAATATGAGTTCCCTGCAAAACATATGTCCGGAATCCAACTCCCTCTTACTTTTGCAAATGAGAGGGTCTGCAACTTTCAGAAATAGTTCGTCCGCATAAGATGCCGATATGAGAGGTCTATCATCCATAGCCTTGGGATAATGATTTGGATCGGTTTCACTCCTTAGTGAATCTCAGCTTCATTAAACAACTATCAATCCTCTCATACTATGCCTGGGGTGTTTTGCTTCAAGCCATAGAGGGCTTTCTTCCACCTGCATACATGAGATTCCTATTCATGAATCTCAAACTCCATGGGTTGCTTCAAACCTGTGGAACTGCTACATGAGGGGGATGGTCCCCTTGTAATATTTTCCTTCGGTACATATCAGACATGTACTTTCATGCTCTTTTTGAATTCAGGCTTCCTTGTCACCATCTAGCTCACAGACCTCTGGTGCTATGTGTCAATGGACATGGTCCCCAATGGACTTCTTGTAACTTAATACATCCCTGAACTCAAAAGCATCTTTGAAAATTCTATTTTCAAACACGTACCTTTCCATCGACGAATGTCACCTTTGAACCTTCGACTTCCATTACTGGGGTTCCTTGCTCCCTTGAAGAGTCGTCTGTGTCTTTGATGACCTACATCTTTTTCATTCAGACACTCCTTCGCATAAGGGCCGAACTCATAACCAAGACATCCACCTTTCCTTCCACCGTTAGATCCGAACTTCTCAATGAAGTGATCTTTAGGTATGCCATCAGAAATTCTGCTACACCATTTTGATAATATGCTATGCTTCTACTTCACCCTAAGTGAATTGTGAAGAACCCATTGATCCTTTTGTCTTGTCCCAACTGTCTTTGGTGATTACTCTTTCACTCTTGCTTGGGCATTGTCTTCACCTCATCTTTGATACCATGTTAATTTTAGGTATGTTCTATGCTAGAGCAATTTATTTAATTTCTTTTCCATATTGGCAATCACATCAGCATAAAGTAAACTACAGATAGAACATAAATATAAATTGCAGAAGAGAAGAAAAGACAAGAGGACACAAGATGTGGCGCAAGCCAGGGAAAAACCCCACGAGGTGTGGGGAAACCCTTGATCAATTCTTCTTTTATGTTCTTCAAAGTTCAGTAGAGAAAGATAGAGAGAGATAATACATTTACAATAGAAGTCAACACTTTGACTTATCTAGATCTAGCATAGATCATTTCTTATAACGATGAGATCAGTTGAAGACATTTTGCTTCCACTGGTTCTCCAAGGTGACTCCTTCACCTATCATCGTTCTGCATCTCGTCCATTTGCTGCACCTGACCGTGTAGCATCATCATGATGTATCATCATGCTGCTCATGATCACTGTGCTGCCCACACATCATGTTGTCCATGACCTCATACATCATGCTACCCATGTGTTGTGTTGCTTCATGATTCTATCATGCTGCCCATTCATTATGTAGTGCTGCATCCAAAAATCATTGAGCTGTTCTCAACATCATGGATCTGCACCTATCTGATGTGTACATAATGACTATTAGGTTGCTCCCATTATAGAACATCACATTGCTACCCCAAACCGACAAGTATGCTGAGAATGACAGATCTAGTCTTTTCATTGTAATATACTCCTTTAGTATGGCTATGGGGATTCATAGATCTTCTTTGCTATTTGTGCATCATCATGCTGCAACACTATAACACTATCATCAGCCTTAGCTGCTTGCTATGGCTTGCAGCCTAGCAAAGCTGCTAGGCTATAGATCTGAAATCCTCCATGCAATCTCAAACTACACAATCAAGCTATCATCTACAGTAATCTGTTTTCAATATATATATTTCTTGAGTGTGAAAGTTGTGCGTGTATATATTGAGTGCGTGTATATATATATATATTACCTGAGTGCCTGCGTGTTGCCTGAGTGACTGCGAGTATATATATTCATTGAGCTGCGTATCCACCTGGGTTGTGCGTATGTATATTTAGTGAGTTGCTGTTGCTGCGTATCCACATACATTCATGAAGTTGCTGCTTACATCACTTCGTGGAAAACATATATATATTTCATATATTACATCGTTCCATTCCAGTCAGCAACGATGATCTCAGATAGGCTATTCTAGCCTTTTACTATCCTCACACTTCATGAAGAATCATCCCATACATAATAGTCTCTCGATTTGTAATTTCGTGATGCCAAATGGATGACTGTTATAGGTCAACGAAGACAGAACCCTTTGCTTCAGTATGCGGATGCACGTGATGGGAGAGATAGGGCTCCTCTAGCCCTTAGATGGCTTCGATCTCTTTGGTACTGATCTATCCATCCAATTTGCGGCTAGATTGGATCTACAACCCAACAATGTTCCCATGAAACCCTAGATCAGAGCAGAATGCCGCTTAAGAGAACAGACTTCGCATGAGGGAACAAACCTCCTCAAATGACTGCTGCTACCTTCTCTCGTTTATCCTTTCACTTCGCTTTCCTTCAAGAACGAATTATGATTGGATGTGTGTATGCATATTGCTAGGGCATCATCCATATATAAGCTAGGGCATTCATTCCCATATGCGTATTATGCGTGGTATTATATCTCCTTATGTATTGCATTCTCCTCATGATCAACATATAACGGCTGCGGCTCTTCCATATGACAACAGAGCAAATTTATCACGAGATTGTCTTGCATGAAAGGAACAACGTATTCCATGATCTGCGTATCAATGTACAACATCAGTGTATTCCCTGATTTGCGTATTAATGGTCCCCATTAACAGTGTATAAGGTCTCTATGTGCATCCTCATAACCCTGCGACTTATTGCGGCTAGGGTATTACAGCAATTAGGGCATCATAGTGGTTAGGGCATCATCTTTAGTCTAGCATATCTTCTTGTGTGTCTCTCCTTCACCAAAAAACCAAAGACGTGGTGAGGAGGAGATCACATGAAGTGTGTATAGATAGTGACTCCAAATCCTCTCTTATTTATACTAAAAGCGTGGATGATTGAATAGACATGACGTTTGGGCTTCTTGAGCCTACATAAGTTGCTGGTCGGCTAGATAATAAATCCATAATCAAAATAAATTCATATCTCCATAAATACTTATCGGAATCGGATGATCTTTAGATCAATCCTACACCTCTCGAAGAGAGGGATCCAATAAAAATGTCACCTGCCATAAATAAGCTGACCCACATGGATTTTGGCCCTAGTTTCCAATTTAACAAGTAGTGTTATGGCATAAAATAGATGTTATTTAAATTCAACTCATCTTTTCCATCATAGGTTATATCACTTTGTTAATGATCAATGGATGTATGCATGTGGATGGTTGGAGGGTTATGTTTATCTATAGGGGAGGGTGCATCTTCTAGCTCCATCTTAGACTCCTCCATCTTCTGTTTCCACCCCTCAATTATGTCCCAAAACTTGGTTTCCATATTCACTTTTCCTAGTAAACTTAGGACCTCGTGAGCATTTGTCCCAGTGCAAGATAGACCTCGAAGAGGTTCTGGGCTTGGCTAGGGGGCTCAACCCAAACTTCCTTCATTCTCTAGCCTCAATCCACCTCTCCATGCCCTCAACGCATCATTTTCACCCTAAAAAGCCTCTCGAAACCCCTCTTGTAGCACCATTTTTGATCCCCACTTCAACTTTAGCTCAGTGAAGATTAATAATTACCCCAAGTTGCGATTTGCTGATCAGGGGTAGCTCCTAGGCCACTCCAACCATTCCTTTTCTTCACTGCAAAACCAAGTAGAATTAGTTTTTAATCACAAGTATGATGCAATTTAGGTTTCCGAGTTTAAAGCAAGTGTGAAATAAGTAGATGATACATGCAATTATGTTGCTAGTTTGATGAATTATGAAAGATAAAGTAGCTTTATTTCTACAAGTAGATTATCCCTTGTCCTTTCATGAAATGATTAATTAGCATCTACAAGTTGAGCAAATGGCATTTCCAATTTCATAGCTAGAATTAGCTTTCAATTGTACTTTCATCAACAAGCTTTCACTATAGTTCAGTAGGAGGAATGGTCTCTGAGCACTTTGATCTAATGTCATGAATGAGGGTGGCATGAGTAGAATCCAATTTGTTGTGCATATAGCACTATCACCTCTAAGATTTTACGAACCTTGGGTTGATAATTTGAGCTGAGTAATCCTTGGGAGTTGCAACATTCTTGGTGCAATACTAGGGCTCACCAGTAATGTGGAATGGTTTCATTTTTCTACATGCAGATGTTTCTAAGATTCTCCCTTAATGCTAATTTCTTGACATCACTACCATTTTCGATTAGCTCAGTGAGTGTCTTCCACATAGAAAATGGAGTCTCCTTGCCATGTAAATTAGAGACTATGTGGTCTCTCACACCTTACAAGGTGATCCTCCTAGGTTTTGTGATATCTTTCTTCCACTGGGCTAACTGATGTGCATCTGATACTGTTGGTTTTAGAATGTTAATTTTGGTGTACTCCAACACTCCATTATCATTGAATACAACTTCCATACTATCCTTCCAAGCTATGAAATTTGAGGTTCCCTCCAGGGAATACTCTAATCTCAATCTGTCGAAAGCATTTTTCCACACGAAAGAAAAATTGCTTCACTAAATCTGCAAATCAAAATCTCTGAAGGATAATGTCTATTAATTGTTTTCTAGTGTGATTTCTACCCTGATACCATGTAGAAATTAATAGACATTTTCTACTCCTAACGAATTCAAAATGAAAATAAGAGATTACAAATTTACTCTACTATTTTATGGATGGAAATCAAAATTTAGAAACACATGCAATGACATGCAACCATTAAAACCACAAGAACAAATTATTTTATAGGGTAACCCAAATGAGAAAAAACCCTCCGCTACTTTTCATTAATCATATGAGAATGAGAAACTATTACAATGCATTGCTTCAATCCTGAAGCACACCCTGCACTGTAAACTTGTTCTTTTGTTGACTGTCCTACTCTCGCCAACACTTAGCCAATTCAAGGCCCTAACTTCCTCCTATTTCCTTGTGGAATTCAATAAAAATTAGGGTCCTAGAGAATAGGTGAATTCCTTATTTCCTTGTGAAATTCCCAAGGAATTGATCACTTGCATCAATGCCAAGCCTGTACACTCAACTAGTATACAATTGATAATTACAATGTGTGTTTTCCTCCACTCCAGCTAGGCAATTCGAATTACATGCACGTCTGGGCTATTTTTAGCTCATTGACTAGTTTAACTAAGAGATCACTGAGTTAACATTAGTTCTACTACTCAACTGAACTTCAACTAACTCAATTGATTTCTTGAGCTCAATAAACTGAGTTCAACTGAAAATAATTGAACTAGATTTCTAAATTGTAGCAATCACTACATGTACAACTCTACTCCAAGCCTATAACTCGAATTTATTGAGTTAAATAATAGAGAAGGCCATGTCACTCTAGCTAACTGCAATCCAAGTCATCTTGCTTATGTGGAATATCAAATTACTCAATTTGACTAAGGCATAAGTCAAATTGAGTCTTTATTGCTACAATTTCGAACAAACCATATTTGGGGCCAACGATATTTCAATCCGCTAGCCTAGGTGGTCAACCCGCCAAGTGGGCAACCCCATTCAAACACCTCTGAATATTTCAAACAAATGGTGACCAAAATGGGGGTGATGGGTTTTGAACCTGGCCCACTCCCTAACAAATTACTTAAAAATTCATCTGCCAACTAGGAGGCTCGTTGGATTGGCCTTGATTTTTATACCCAAGAAATTTTATATAAACCCACATATTTACCATTCAACCAATGTAGATCAACAAAAAACCAAGCAGCGGAAATAGGAGGGTCCACTCTATTCACATTTTTCGAGAAAAAAAAATTCTAGGTGAATATTCCACAAAATATTCCTTCATGCAGAATCATTGAGGAATCTTGGAGATTCCTTGGGGGCTAATTTTTTATGGTGTCAGGAACATTATGATTTTATACTCCTCTGAATGAAAATTTTTCTAGGAGTCTAATGGTGCATCCCATTTTTTTTATCTGAGCAGCAAATTTTTTTCCCGTGCCTGTTATCACCCCAAGAAACTCACCTAGGTTGTGAATCAGTGATGCTCAGGAACATTACAAATTCAACAATTATGTTGGATAAGATGATGGATAAATGAAGATATGCTGCACATTTAAGCCAGATAACCACTCCTACTATGACTATCCCCAGACATGGGTGAAGACCCCCAAACTACAAGGCTTTCAACTACCAACCACTCACAGTTTAAGGTAAAGGTGATGATGGAGAAGACTAATTACACCAACAAATACACAGGACCCTGTGATGGCCAGATGCAACTAGTTAGAAGATCTGTAAAACTATTGTTTAATACACAGACAGGATGACATCTCCCTGATATTAAAACAACATCAATCTGCAAGCAATTTCAATGAACCACTAAATTATAACACAGAGGTGGGATGACAGCCCCTCTGATGTTAAACATTTACAACACATCAAATAAATGTAAGCAGACACAGTCTGGAACAAGAAAGAGAAGTGGAAAGTGAGCAAGTGACAACAAAAGAAGCTTGTATTAGTTGGAAATCAAGACCAGAAGATGCAGGTCTCATAGTATTTACAGTCTCCAGAAGTTAAAGGCAACAACAAAATTATCATTCATCAAACACTCATCCCCCACTACATCTGTTTTTTCAGTATATATGGTGTCTCATACACAATCTCCCTGTTAGCTATGCATGGAGGAGCCCATAAATGGCCACCAACCACATTTACATTTAGAAATGGGGCTGCTGATACAACTCTGGCTGTGTTATAAATGGATTTGACCCCTCTGTTGCTCTGCAGTCCTCCTTTGAGCAGGTGGCTTGAAATACCAAAGTAACCATAACAATTGAATGCTTTGAATTGATAAACGGTGTCCTGCTTCCTTCTCGGCCATACTGCTGATTAATTGCAGCAGCTGAACATTAAAAATGGCTCCATTATGACTGTTTTGCTTATAAACAGCGAAACGATGCCCAAACTGTTCATTCCCGCCCATCATTGCTTCAATCTTGACTTTAAAAGGTTCGGGCATGGTTCAATCATCTATCGGGTCCACCTTTCGGGTCGCAATGCATATCTTAACCGGCCAATCCTCTGCTTTTTTATATTTCCTTATACACAGAAAATGCGCCCAAAACCATTGAAAATGGCTTAAGCACGGATTTGAAATTTTATAAGAAATGATTCATAAAATATCAGGTCCGACCCATCCGGTCCGAACTCCATCACAATCGGCACCTGCCTAAGGCCTCCTTTGTAATTTCTTTATACAAAGAAAATACATAAAAAACATTAAAAACGCGAAGGGTGCGGACCCGAAATAATATGAAATGGAGTGTTGTATGGCCGTCGGGTCCGGCCCATCGCATCGCAACATAACTCATGTTAAAGCCCGCCCCTTTGAAAGTGCCGATAGCGATATTTCCGTGGACCCGATAATCTATCAGAAGGAATTAACACTGTCGTCGGGTTCGGCCCATTGGCGATCGCTCATATATATGCAAAAGGCCATGCTCAATTGGAAACGCCGATGCGATATCGACGATCGCTCATCGGTGAAATATAAAAGCCCTTTTGTAAGTCCTCCATTGCAACTCGCCGATGTGATATCGGTGATCGCTCATCGACGATGTCTTGTGCCCCAATCGCTGCGGACCCGATAATCTATCAGAAACCACTTATAATGCCATTGGGTTCGGCTTATCGGGTCAGAAGCATATCATATGTGAAGGCCCTGTCCCTTTGGCAACCCCGATAGCGAAATGCCGACGTGATCTCGGCCGTTGATCCAGATACGCAATCGACGGTCCTCAAAAAATCGCCAATCACCATCTCCATTGCCTCTTTTTAAAAGTGCGATACGATACGCCGATGCGATATCGATGATTGCTCATCGGCAAGGTCTCCTTTGTCGCTGCCACTGCCTTCCCTGACTTGCGATATGCCGACGCGATTTGGACTGTTGATCGGCCAGATCCAATGACTGATATTAAAGCGGATCCTTAATCCTGTAACTTTGATTTTTACATGGTTTTTGGGGTATTTCCGCCTCCCGATAGTGTATTTCTGCCCTCGAAAGGGATTTCCCCTTGCAATTTTTTCAATCGGTAGAAGACTTTTAGCCATAATTTGAGAATTTGAACAGCAACCATGGATCCTTTGGCACCATTATAAGTGTAATTGCAGCCTTTGAGAGTGTTTGAAACCATTTTTCTAGTTTTGCACAGCAAAGCTAACACTGGCTCCTTCTAGGGATGTGTTGAGGGTCCCGAAGTCGAGTCAACAACAAGGGGGATACCCACCCGGTCGGGAACCTGGTTGGCGGCTCCTTACCCGTTTGGAGTAGCGGGTCCGACTGGGGATAACGGGACCAGCTTCCTGATGCATGGGATGTGTGTGTGTGTAGAGTTTGATTATGTTGGTTCTGGAAGCATTCTAAAACTACTGTGAATCTAACTTGCAAACTAACTCTAAGTTACTGAAATCTAGTGGAAACAACATATAGAATCTACACTAACCCGGGATATATCTTTTCCATTATGCAATCTAGAAATATTTCTAACAACAGCTGGTAATAAAGATCATTCAACTGATATCAGAATATAAATCAATAAAGATAAACCATTCTGCATAAGAAGTTAAGCAGAGCGGTTGTGAATAGCACATCGCATAATCAAATCATTCGCATATTAAGCATGAATAGATAAATCCACCGTACAGAAGTTCCAAATGATAACTTATATATTCATACATTAGCCTGCAAACAATATCAGCTGTATATCGCTTTAAGAATACAAGCAGAAATTAATCAAGAGATAAAAGTACCATTAATGACTAATTCTTACTCATAGACTTCAAACAATAACGATCTACCTCTACTTGCTTCTAATGTCTACCAAGAGTACAGAAGTGCAACATCAGTAGCAGACATAAAAATGCAAACATAAATAAATCACGATCCTTCCATTCATCAAAACCTCCTCTGAGGGTGCAGAAGTGCATGTTCTGAGGACAAGTTTTTGACAAATTTCTGGACCCTTCTCTAATGCAGTGAGAAGGGTTGAAATACTACTATCTAATCCTAATAATAGTATCATTACAAAATTTAGGATGCGGCTCTCAAATGGCCGCCCTTTTTCTAATTCAGTAAAACAAAAAGAAAAACAACTTTCTAAATTGAAATTACTTCTTAATTTGGTCCCTGAAATTGCAGTTATCAAGCATGGGCTTGAGAAGAGTCGGTTGGCCGACTTCCGTGCTTAGTTGGGCTGCGAAAACAACGTCCATAAGAGCTGGTGCTACTTTCTCGGCCGCGTTGATGATGCACCTTATCGTCATGCAATGGCTGTGAGGCTTAACTAAGTAAGTCCAATAACTTTCCCAGTTTAACCTAGCCAATGCCTGAATTGTCTTCCCGTTCGCCTGTGCTTTCTGCTTCCATTCTGCTCCCAGCTGTAACGCACTTGGTAAGTATCCCGGGGTGGACTCTGAAATCAAATTAGCTCTGTGCAAATTTTCATTTACACAATCGATAAGTATGGTCGCCTGTGTTGCCGCTGACTCTACTACCTGCTCCGCCTGTGTTATTTTCTCGTCCCATTTGTTAAAGAGCAGTTCTTTATGATTTTCATTAATCTTGGGTGCCCCTGCTCTTTTCCCTTCCTCGTCATTTTGACAAGCCAGATATTCTGTTACTCTTTTGTTGGCCTGGTCATAGTCGTTCCGCAATTCCACCACCTGGCTGGTGATCTTGTCGCTTATTTCACAAAACTCCCTCCACTGTGATATTTTGCGCACCATTTCCTCCTGTTGCTGTGACAATTGGTCGTTCAAGCCGATGGACTCTGAAATAAACTCTGCCAGCTTGGGTTCATCTTTGTGCATTTCTTGCACCGTCTGCAGCTATTTTTCTCTTTCTTCAATACTTCTTTGGTGGCTCACCTGCATCTGGTGAAAGCTTTCTTGTAACTCTCCAAGCTGCTTGGAGGCTTCAGCGTTCTCATTGGCTTGTCGCAACTATTGTTGTAGCAGTTGTATTTGACTTTCACGTTCTTTTAGAAGCTGCTGAACTTCAGAGGCCTTGTCGATAGTTGCAGAAGCATATGCTCCCGCAATTTGAGACAATTTCGTGAGATTCTCTGTTGGATTGTTATTCGGGTCTTTCCACAAGACATCTAGGTGTTCAGCATTTTGAGCCAGTGCATTTTCAAGCTTCCTTTTCTTTCTTTGTCTCCTCACAACTACCTTGTGCTCTGGACTGTAGAATACGTCCAGTGAAGGAATTTCTTCTACGCCGAGTAGAAGTTCTGAGGATGGAGTGATAGGAAGATGCTTCGTCTCTACGGTACTACTGACTATGGTTGAGAAGAACTCTTGCACAACCTGAGTATTGCTCACAGGTGTTTGCGGGACTTGGCCTTCAAGATTTATCAGTTCATTGAAGGTCTCCCATTCTTTATCTAGTTCTGCTGTAACCAGAGGTGCTTCGGTGACGGGAGGGGGAACTTCTCTTGGTGGCGAGACGACAACTTGCTGCTGAGCCATCGAACTTGACTGAGCCGTGTCCTTGATTGTTTCTTCGTTCTTGTCTTCTTTGTGGACAGACTCTTCAGGATCTGGAGATATTTCTTTTACGGCACTGGAATCAGATTTGGAGGCGTTGGAGTGTTCACTGAGGCTGACGCTTGGAGTTGGTTCTCTGGTAGCCACTCGCAGTCTTTCCAGGGGAATGTTAGCCAACCTTCTTTCTCTATACAACTTGAATTTTCGGAGGTCGTCTGGGGACAACCTTGACTGAGATTCTTGCAAAACTTCTTTGATCGAGTTCTTACTCTGAAAGAGGTCGTCGAATAGATCTTTATGTCCAGAGAACACACTTATCTTGACGTTAGTTGTAAATTCCTGGGCCACCTTATTTGGATCAAATGGCCTTGGTGAGAATTTAAATAGTTGGAGACACGTCACATTCTCCACTTCGCCAAAAGCGTGTCCCACATCGAATAAAGAGAAGGCCCACATGTGACGGGGAATGGAGGCCAAATGGCCTTCTTCTTGTTCTTTAGGTCCTTAGTTAAACCACCTTCAGAACAAGTCTGATAAGCGATCTCTCGGGCCAACAATTTATCTGGTATGTACAAGGGTAGGACATGAGGAGGTACTGTGCTTCCAAAAACTCGAATGTAAGTAAACCATTCTTCTCCAAACCATCTTGCTACGGAGGTGATGTCGTTTTGTGGCTCGGGAGAGCATCTCGGAGGGTCTTTGTCATATATCATTCTATGCATGGGCAGTATGAGCCCGTGGCAAATCTGGTAAAAATGGGGGATAAACTGAGAATCCCACAAGACTTTATGGTAGACATGAATGGGCAATGGGTCCTGGGTAGTCCATTGCCAGCCCATAGTAGGGAATTTAGACACAAGACAGACAGAGTCCATTATGTAGGCAGACAAATAAAAAGGGGATAAAACCTTTGGGAGAAGGATATTTTAGAACGATAGTAGAGAATCGCCGTGTATAGAGTGTCAGAAAGGATTTTGGCCCAATCTATTATCTCGGAGTTAGTCGCAGCATCAATTAATGGTAGCCATTCAGATGGAAATTTATTGATATTGGGCTTACCGAATAGCCTACAGAGCATGGCTGCAACAAAACAATACGGAGAAGTAAGGGAACCGGTGCTATACATACCGTTCTTATCTTTCTTCAGTGGTTCATCCCTTTTTGACCATTCCTTGGTGGTGTTTGATAGGTCCGGATTTTCTGCTGCGAACTTCCTAACAAAATCTGCATTGTAGATCGTTTGAGGTTCGGGAAGGTGATACATGAGCTTCAGGTCTTGAGCCACGAACGATCCTACGAGCCCATGTCCTTTGACTTTGAATTGCCTATGATGCAACTCTGCGTCGTCTAAAATCCACTTGATCATGTCTGTATACGGTAGGATCTTTGGCCTTGCCGCTATTTTGTGGAGGAAAGAGCACGCTAGGTCTTCCAGGGATGCTTCTGAAGGACGTGGTGCATCTGCGACAGCAGCAGTTGCCTTGATTATTCTAGGGTTCTCTTCCTCTAACAGCCTATACATGCCTTCCCATGTGGAAATGCCTGCATCTTTATTGCATGCGGTATCTGTGTAAAGGGGCGCCATCTCCTTGGTCTTTTCTCTTGTTTCTGAGCTCTGAGCTTTGTTCTTCTTCCCCATCTTGCTTATCGTTTCTGTTTGATTTTGCCTTCGCACTTTGCTCCTGCAGGTTATGAGAGAAATGGAAAGATTGATCAAAAAGGTGATGGGAGAGTTTTGAATGCAAGAGATAAATCAGATACGCCACCTTACGTGAAGTAAATCCGCATTAAGGCACGCGTCTTTATGCCACTTAATAACTGACAACTAATTCATTACTAACATTAAAAGCGCAATAATTTCCAAGTCAGGTTATAGTAAGTGGATTTTCTTTGGGTGGTGTGCCCGAAGGAGTCGTATCAAGGTGCTTTTATGACTTGCCAACGCATCCTGCATGTCGCGCGATCGCAAACGGTAGCGATCGCAATATCGCAGATCGCAATATCGCAAATCGCAACATCGCGGATCGCAATGGCTCAACGTTTGCTAACGTATCCCGCCTCATTTCTGCGATGTGCGATCGCGCGATCGCAATAGCGCAAATCGGCGGACTCGTAAGCTTTTTTTCATGGATGCTAACGTATTGCGATGCGACGTGGTATATTAATGCCGAGATGATGTGCATATTGGCCTTTAGAAGGGAAATGCAGGCGTTTCTTACCCTTTCGTGCTGCGACCTTGAAGATTTTCTTTTATGAACACAGGCTTAGGCTTAAGTTGTCCAAGAAACCTTTCCTAAGCTGATGCTTGTAATTTCAAAAGAAATCTTTATTTTCTCTGAAATGTAACTAAGGGTCCCCATTCATTCTAGCATCGTGGTCGATACTAGTTTGAACGAGGGGGGGTTGTTGCTGGCCACAACAGGATGAGATCCTCCCTGTGAGGTCTCAAGAACCTGCAGATCAATGCCTTTCCAACAACAAACAAATTAGCCAAAATTCCTAGTGTTCCATTGGGCATGGAGTCTACTACAGTTATACTAAAAACTGATAAAAGCACAATATTTACAGTTTTTAAGGCCCAAAGACCTTAAATCACATAGTTTTTCAAAAACCGCCCATTAACTGGGCCATCAAAGATTGGTTCTCCTCCCATACTTTTCAGTATGAAGGTGTTGTTTCCTTGAATCTGTGAAATGATGAAAGGGCTTGTCCAGAGAGCATCAAACTTCCCATGATTGCCTTTCTTTTCTTTAAATGCATCCCATTTCAGAACCAAATCCCCAACCTGGAAATTATTTCTTTTTGCCTTCTTGTCAAAGACTTCCTTGATCTTTTGCTGATGTGTTGTAGCTTTTTCAATCAACTGCTCTCTGATCTGACATAATTCTGTTAAATCAGTGATTCTATTGGCCATATCATCTTCTTCATTCTGCACTGTTTGGAGCAACTTTGCCACTGGAGTGTGGGTTGATTTCACCAGTGAAATCCAAGCCCCACTGCTGAAAAGGTCCTTTTGTAATTATTAGCTTTAGGGGCAGGGATTTTAACTGCTGCTTACCTTCAAATCTTTGGCACCTGTCACAAGATTTAACAAAAACAAATACATCAGAAAATAAAGAGGGCCAATAGTACCCAACTCTGAGAATCTTTTGGGCTGTAGTTCTCCAATGATGATGTCCTCCACACATGCTGTTATGGAATTGCTGCATAACTTCTATTGACTGTTCTTTGTCCAGGCATCTTAAAATCACTCCAGATGGATCCCTCCAATAAAGCAAGCCACCATTGACGCAATATTTTATTGCCTTGAGCTTTAACGTTCTTTCTTGACTTTGAGAAAATTCTGAAGGAACTTCTAGCTTTAAAAGGAAATTAATTATTGCAGCATACCAGCCATAGTTTTAAAATTCGGCCATTTCGAAACCGAAACGGCCGAGTTGATCCGTTTTGTTGCCCTCAGGAGTGACTCGGTAGAAGAAACGGCTCGTTTGGCTGAGTCAACCATGACTCGGCCGAGTCATTGAATGACTCGGCCGAGTCATGGCTGACTCGGCCAACTCGACCGTTTCCATACTGACTCGGCCGAGTCACAAATAGCGACCTGTAACCCTAGTAAAACAACGATTTAACAATTTTTTGATGATTTTTAAGGTGTTTGTTGATTGGTTTGGACTCCAATGTGTTTTATGAATTAGTTAAATGTTATTTGGGGTCCATTTCCCCCTCCCAAACCCTATTTAACACACGCAAATGCTCTCTACTATTGATATGCTATTCAAATTTCATGGTAATGTTAAATTCTTAAAGTAAAAGTGACATTCTCCTTAATCTTTATTTTCATCCTTTTACTTAAATTTTTAACATTACCATGAAATGACTCAGGATGTTTGAGAGTGGTTTCGGCCTCATTGGATTTCATATAGAGAAAGTAGAATTTTAGATTTCATTCAAAATCCAGCAGACTTATCAGTTTTTCAGGATTTCAGGATTGGAGGATTGCAATGTTTCCATTGAATGTTGTCATGTATTAGGGTATGGAACTTGTATTTAATCAAGCGCAGTAATCCCTCTATGTACCTTGATGTTAGTGACATTGGTTGTCAAACTCCTATGGGATTTGCTCCCAAACCAAGAGCTTCTGAAAATGTCGCTCTCGCTCCCGTTTTCGCTCTCGCTCCCCACTTTCGCTCCTGCTCCCAAGTAACACTGAGCCAGATGATGTTGGCAACTCTGGTAGTAGCCAGTAGTATTGGTCACAGACTTTTGTTGTAGAGGCCATTTATAGCCTCCTTGGTTGTGTTTTTGTTTTGATCTCTATATCATCATCGTTATGTATTGGACAATGCACTGGGTGCCATTTTGATATAATGGATATATTCATGAGCCTACTTTGATCATATGTTGTGTTCTATCTATATTCTAATGCTGTGTGTTTGGAAACGTGAATGAAAATCTTTAAAATTATGTGTTTTTATAAAAAATAAATATTTAATGTATTTTTTACAATGACCGAGTCATTGAAATCGAGCCGGCCGAGTCGATACCGAGTCGGAGTCGGAGTCGGAGTCGACCCTTGGCCGAGTCGGAGTCAGAGTCAGAGTTTTAAAACTATGATACCAACTACATGAAGCTAGGTTCTCGGCCACTAACTGTCCTCTCTGCGTTTCCGCTGTTTCATGCTCTTCTATTTGACCATTTTCTACTACATTGAATAAGAAATCAATGTCCAAAGACCTGCAATTTTCTTCAGCCAACAGTTTATCAAGCCCCTAACCTCTTACCAGCGTGGTGGGCTTCAACTCTATGTTGAATTCTATCATTTTTGCAATCCATTTCGCTCTTTTTCCATCAGCGTCAGGCTGCATTAAGACATCCTTTATTGCAGCAGAAGGCACATATGCAACTATTTTGGAATGCAAGATGTATACTCTGAAAGCTTTCAAATATTTGATAAGAGCATAAGCCTGCTTTTCAATAATATCATACCTTAGTTCAGCATCCCTCAGATTCTTGTTGAAAAAGGCCACTGGATGCTCTTGACCTACTTCATCTTGCTGCAACAGGATAGCTGCAATGGTATCCTTAGAGGCAAATGAGAATAGATGAAACTCCTTGCTATAATAAGGGCTTATTAAAGTAGGAGCTTCTACAATAGCCATCTTAATGGACTCGAATGATTTTCTGGCCGCATCAGTCCACTTTACCTCTGCTCCCTTTTTCAACATGGAGGTTATGTGCTTAACCAGCTTTGCAAAATTAGGAATGAACCTCCTTACAAAGTTAATTTTTCCCAGAAAAGACTGTATATATTTCTTTGATCTTGGAAGAGTCAAGGCCTGAATCGCTTTGACTCTTTCTGGGTCAATCTGAACACCTGCAGCAGACACTACATGCCCCAACAGTTTGCCTTCTTCCAAAGCAAATTGGGATTTTTTGGGATTGAGTGAAATTCCAAATTTCTTGCACTTTAAAAACACCTTCTTTAAATGCTGTAGATGATCATGATGGCTGCGAGAATAAATAGTTATGTCATCAAGATATATCAGCACGAATTTATCCTTTTCACCTACAAAAGCAATATCCATAGCGCGGTGAAAGGTGGCTCCAGCATTCATCAGCCCAAATGGCATTTTTGCATACATGAACGTGCCCCAAGGAGTGGTAAATGCTGTCTTTTCTTGATCATTTGGATTCACAACGATTTGATTAAAGCCTGAAAATCCATCTATAAAAGACATTACTTTGGCACCTAAGACTTGCCGCAACAAATGCTCCATTTTTGGCAGGGGATAATTATCCTTTTTAGAGCATTTATTTAGATTCTTGAAATCAACACACAGTCTGATTTATCCATTCTTCTTCCTCACAACAAACAGATTGGCCACCCATTTAGAATATCTGAGAGGCACTATAATCTTAGTAGCCAGCAACTTTTTAATTTCTTTCTCAACCAGAGGAAGGAGCATAGGATTCATTGGTCTCAGCTTCTGTTTGAAAGGAATAGTATCTTTCTCAAGTGGAATTTTGTGCTGAATTATATTCCTGTCAAATGTTTTCTGATCACTGTACTCCCAAGTGAACACATCAAAAAATTGCCTCATTAACTTGCAGTATTCAGCATTCTGATCAACAGATAAATTAGTGGACAGATTTATAAATTTGGGCTGACTTGGACTTCCTATATCATGCTTACAAATTGCAGATTAATCTTCTTTTTGGGCAGCTTTATAAGGCACATCATTGTGATCAAACAATCTCTCAAGAGGAATTAGACCCTTAGGGATATGGTTACTAGGAAGCTGGACTATGATATTCTTGCCAATTTTATTTCTAAGTTGAGCCTTGGGATCCTCTAACAAAGCATCATTATTTTGGTCAATATGCATTTCAGAGAACTCATCAATGACTTGAAGGAACTTATTTAACTCATCATCATCATCAAAAACCTTCCAATGGCGAACATTATCAGGCACATAGGGTCTATACTTCATTTGTACCTCATAAACTAGTTTGGGAGGCGACGGAGGGATTAACAAACTAGCAGAGACAGCAAGGGAATCAGGAAGCTGATTTTGGGCTCTAGGAATATATGAAATGCAGAAAAAATAAAAGAACTCTTTGAATCTCCATACCTCATCTCTATAAGCTCTCAACCTTGGATGCTTTGCTTGAAATGTTTTATTTACTTGCTAAATTATCAGATCAGCATCTCCAAACACCTTCAAATTTTTTATTCCTCTATCTTTGGCTGCATGAAGGCCCAACAACAGTGCTTCATATTCTGCTATGTTGTTTGTCACCTGAAAAACCAGCTTCAGAGACAATTGCACTGTTTCTTGTTGTGGAGATACTAGCACCACCCCTGCTCCTGCAGTCTTCTTGGTACATGCTCCATCAAAGAACATCTCCCAAATTTGACCACCTGTATCACGCTCGGCCTGAGCTGTTGGTTTCCTGATCTGCAATGCAGCCGTCTGAGATTCTTCTCTTTGGAGAATGCAAGCTCCAAAATTAGTGTCCACTGCATATATGGGATGGTTTGTAGGGTTCTTCTCATCACTAATGATATACGCCAACTGTGCTTCTCTATATAACCTCCTGCTTTCTCCTCCAAACACTGGAACAGTTGCATAAGATAGATCATTCTGCAATGTCCCACCTAGTCTCTTAATCCATCCTCTAGACAGCAACATACCAAACTTGGGAGGAACATCAGCCACCACTATATCCATCATCATACTTTTCATGGGCAGCTGGGTTAAGGTAATGGCCAGATCCTTAATTAATCCAAGGCATTTTACCTTCCTTGAGTCAAAAGAGAACAAATCATGATAAGGTCTAGTGATATCAAGGCCTAACTCTTCCATGACAGTTTTGGGCATTAGATTGTGGCTGGCCCCTGTGTCTAGCAGGAAATTGTGGAGGATTTTATCATGGATAGTTAATGAAACATAGAAAGATGGAGAACTATTATCAGTAGGTTCAATCATGGGGCTAAGCACAATAGCAGGCTTGTCATCTTGCAAATTGACAGGGTCAATGGAGGTTTGTTTAGACTCTAGTTCAAGGGCCTCAAGGATGGGTTTTCTGAATAATTCACTCTTCACCAATTCAGCCAGAGGCATGGATATTTTCAATTTCTGAATTTCTGACTCAAAACTAAAAGAAGAGAATACTTTATCAACAGTTTTTACCTCTTGAACTGGAGCTTTGAGGGTGATAGGATCAGCTGATGGTCTTCTTTCCCTGCTACTCTGTGGCATTGTTTGAGCAGCTGCTTCTTGTCCCACATTTTCTTTGAGATTCTTTACATTGGATCTTAGATTATATTTTTGCTACTGCTCACCAGATTGCAGAACAACACCACTATCCCACCTCTGACTGTTTTGTTCTTGCAGCAATGACTCTTCATATTCGGCCAATGTTAAAAATGCAGCACTGCCTTTATCTTCCAAGCAGTGAATTTCATCCTCATCTTCTTCAAATTGTTCCCCCTCCATGACTACATTTTGAAAGGGAGCTTTAACTTTATGATCTTCTTTTGTTTCTTCACCCCTTTGCATAATTTGTAACTGCTCATTAGCTTTTCTGAAAAGGTTTGGATTTCTTGGAGCAAATGCGTTCTGCTGCCTTGTTTTCCTTGAAGTCTGCTCGACCTTTAACTTAGAAATTTCAACAGCCAATGACTCGATCATCTTAGTCATTTTGTCTAATTTAGGCTCTGAAGTTGATGCAGGGGAAGAAGAAGCCTCACCTCTCAGCCTTCTCCTATCAACTTGACTCTTTAACTTCTATGCTGCCATAATATTGGATTCCACCTCCAGGGCTGCATCTTGCATATCACCTAGAGTAGCGCATCGTCTTTCTCTCAACAATAAGCAAAAATCAGAGTTAAAAGCATTGGCATATGTGAGTTTGGTGGCAGTGGGAGTAGGCTTTACCTCAGTTGGTATTTTACTATACATCATATTAAATCTCTTATTGAAGTCAGGCAAAGATTCACCCTTTTCTCTTTTCAGGTTTCCAAACTTAGTGTGATAATATAATAAGTCCTTATTATCTCCCCATTGCTTCAAAAATGCATCATCTAATGCTTCAATATCTATTATATATCTTTGGCGTAATTCTATAAACCACTTCCTAGCCTCTCCATCAAGGCTTTGGACAAAAACTCTCATCCATACATCATTCTCATTTATATCTAAATTATCAACATAACTGTAAAATGCTTCAAGATGTTCTTCTGTTGTCACTCCCTCTGTTCCAGTAAATTTAGGCATATATTTTTGATATTCTCCCACAGGCATAGGATTTAGAGGCATAGGCAATACCAAAGGTCCATATCTAGCAGTAACAATCCTCTCAATCCTAGTAGGTGCTTGCTGTCCTACCATGTTTGGAATATGTGGAAGAACACTAGCAGATGGAGCAGTAGGAAATAATGTAATGGATGGCAGAGATAATGGGATGTTTTGGACAGTATGGAAAGCTTTCTTTGGACTAAGATTCAAAGGGGAAGCAACTGCACAAGGGGATGAACTAATCTCTGAAAGAATTTCTTTATTAACAGTACTGGGCTCTAAGACTTCAAGTTGTAGTTCTTCAATTATAAACTCATCTTTCAGAGATAAATTGGAGTTTTTAGGCTTACCTGATCCTGATGCCCCTTTCTATGATGATTTCTTCGATTTAACAACTTTCTCAGGGTCATGCAATGGTTCAGCTGGAGATTTCTACGGATTTCTTCTAGTATGCCTCACAAACTGAGCCAGAACTTCAAAGTGGAGTCGCCAAAGGATGGTCTTCCACCAATGGAGTCGCCAGATAGAAGATTACAACCAATACTATGTTCAAACCTTGTCTATCATCAAAGCTTGAAACTATGTCGTTCTCCCAAGGAAGCTTGAGCTCCAATTCTCCTCTTCCCGGCAACGACGCCAATTAATGTTATCACCCCAGGAAACTCACCTAGGTTGTAAATCAGTGATGCTCAGGAAAATTACAAATTCAACAATTACGTTGGATAAGATGATGGATAGATGCAGATATGCTGCACATTTAAGCCGGATAAACACTCCTACTATGACTATCCCCAGACATGGGTGAAAACCCCCAAACTACAAGGCTTTCAACTACCAACCACTCACAGTTTAAGGTAAAGGTGATGATGGAGAAGACTAATTACACCAGCAGATACACAGAAGCCTGTGATGGCCAGCTGCAACCAGTTAGAAGATCTGTAAAACTATTGTTTAATACACAGACAGGATGACAACTCCCTAATATTAAAACAACAACAATCTGCAAGCAATTTCAATGAACCACTAAATTATAACATAGAGGTGGGATGACAACCCTCTGATGTTAAACATTTACAGGACATCAAATAAATGCAAGCAGACACAACCTGGAACAAGAAATAGAAGTGGAAAGTGAGCAAGTGACAGCAAAAGAAGCTTGTATTAGTTGGAAATCAAGACCAGAAGATGCAGGTCTCATAGTATTTACAGTCTCCAGAAGTTAAAGGCAACAACAAAACTATCATTCATCAAACACTCATCCCCCACTACATCTGTTTTTTCAGTATATATGGTGTCTCATCACACAATCACCCTATTAGCTATGCACGGAGGAGCCCATAAATGGCCACCAACCACATTTACATTCAGAAATGGGGCTGCTGATACAACTCTGGCTATGTTATAAATGGATTTGATCCCTGTGTTGCTCTGCAGTCCTCCTTTGAGCAGATGGCATGAAATACCAAAGGAACCATAACCATTGAATGCTTTGAATTGATAAACGATGTCCTGCTTCCTTCTCGGCCATACTGCCGATTAATTGCAGTAGCTGAACATTAAAAATGGCTCCATTATGACTGTTTTGCTTATAAACAGTGAAACGCTGCCCAAACTGTTCATTCCCGCCCATCATTGCTTCAATCTTGACTTTAAAAGGTTCGGGCATGGTTCAATCATCTATCGGGTCCGCCTTTCGGGTCGCAATGCATATCTTAACCGGCCAATCCTTTGTTTCTTTATATTTCCTTATACACAGAAAATGTGCCCAAAACCATTGAAAATGGCTTAAGCGCGGATTTGAAATTTTATAAGAAATGATTCATAAAATATCAGGTCCGACCCATCGGGTCCGAACTCCATCGCAATCGGCACCTGCCCAAGGCCTCCTTTGTAATTTCTTTATACAAAGAAAATACATAAAAAAACATTAAAAACGCGAAGGGCGTGGACTCGAAATAATATGAAATGGAGTGTTGTATGGCCATCGGGTCCGGCCTATCGCATCGCAACATAACTCATGTTAAAGCCCGCCCCTTTGAAAGCGCCGATAGCGATATTGCCGCGGACCCGATAATCTATCAGAAGGAATTAACACCGCCGTCGGGTCTAGCCCATCGGTGATCGCTCATATATATGCAAAAGGCCATGCTCCATTGGAAATGCCGATGCGATATCGGCAATCGCTCATCAGCGATGTCTTATGCCCCAATTGCTGCGGACCCGATAATCTATCAGAAACCACTTATAACGCCATCGGGTCCGGCTTATCGGGTCGGAAGCATATCATATGTGAAGGCCCTGGCCTTTGGCAACCCCGATAGCAAAATGCCGACGTGATCTCGGCCGTTGATCTGGATACACGATCGATGGTCCTCACAAAATCGTCGATCACCATCTCCATTTCCTCTTTTTAAAAGTGCCGATACGATACGCCGATGCGATATCGACGATCGCTCATTAGCAAGGTCTCCTTTGTCGCTGCCACTGCCTTCCCCAACTTGCGATATGCCAACGAGATCTGGACCGTTGATCGGCCAGATCCAACGACTGAGATTAAAGCGGATCCTTAAGCTTGTAACTTTGATTTTTACATGGTTTTTGGGGTATTTCCGCCTCCCGATAGTGTATTTTTGCCCTCCAAAGGGCTTTCCCCTTGCAATTTTTTCGATCGGTGGAAGACTTTTAGCCATAATTTGAGAATTTGAACAACAACCATGGATCCTTTGGCACCATTATAAAGTGTAATTGCAACCTTTGAGAGTGTTTGAATCCATTTTTGATAGTTTTGCACAGCAAAGCTAACAGTGCCTAGAAGAGAATCTTGTAAGGAATCTAAAAGATTCTGGAGGAGCTCAGATTTGACGGAGACAGAAAGGGGTCAAGTTTATAGTCAAATTTCATGGCTTTTCACAAGGAACGCAATGATGCTAGTAGTTCCTTCATTCGAGTAGCCAATTTTCAGGATGTCCCTAGACTTGGAGGTATAAGGTGTATTTTTGCCATGTGTTCATTTGATTTTGTTGATATGATTATTTGAATTTGAGATTCATGTATGCCACTTTGTGTGAGAGATTGTTATTTTGTCATGTTGAAGGAAAGATTTTATGAGGGAGTGTTCTTATAGAAGAACATCTCCTAGGAGAGACATGCCACTCTAGTTAAGGGGGTTCATCTTTGTATTTGATAGAGATTCCATCATGTACTCATCATATTCTTGCAGAAACCAATGAGGTGACCTCCCCACTCTTGACACTGGCCCCAGAGACGTAGTCCACATTGAATGAACTTCGTTATCATATTGTGTGTTTATGTGTGCTTCCTGATTATTACTTCTTGATTCATGTTGATGGTTCCCTGAAGTGTTGTTTAATAATTCACATTTCTCATGATTTCACATGAAAATAAGCGTTGGTAAAAGGTCTTATATAATGGGGATTTTTGTTTGAAATCATTCATGAAAATTTTCCGGAACACCTACACCCATGCAACCGATGGTACAACAGGGTGCGTCTTTGATTGATTCTATCCCTATTAGTGGTTATCCTATTAATACGAGTCCCATTATCGTAAAAGGTGGTAATCCTATGCCTAACCTCCTTATGTTGCCAACGGTGTCTTGTATCTTGGGCGTGCTGCATCTCGTTGGGGCCTTCCAACTCAATCATCAATACCTGTTGGGAAACCTATATTCTAGGGGTAACAAATTTATTGGTAACATCCGTTAGGCTGGGGACATAACATATGGTATCTTGCTTTATATGATTCCACCTCCACCATAAGGAAATTACTATCTAACTGCATCTGTAAACTCTACCGAGAACTACTTGATGGTTGGGCCTTCTGGTCCTTTAGGTCACCCTAGTATACCCTGGTCAGATTCGATGATGCCTACTCCATTGTCATTTTTGGCTACTATCGACATCCCATATTTGTACAAGTTAACTATCAACCCCATCAAACATAAATTGTTGTGGCCTCTGTGATGAGCTTCGGTATTGCAACAATAATGTTGCAACTCACAAGGCTACCGACTTTAATTATCAACCCGGGGTTCGTACAAACTTAAGAGGTGTCGGCACTATATGTGCGACATACAATGTGTCCTTCCTTTGCTATCACGATGTAATGGAGTGCATGTACTGAAGTCAAATCCTAAACTAATTGCAGAAAATGAAATGTTCGAAATGGAACTTTAACCTATTGCAAGAAAGAAAGTACAAGGAAAGAGATGGAAATTCAATGCTAAATCACACCATTTCCTAATTAACTGCCAAGAAACTATGCTTCGAAATAATGCTAAATTATCATGAAACAAATGCTGATATCTAAGCATGGAAGTAAGAAGCATCAAACAACACTAATGTGCAAGTAAAGGGACTGAAATAAATATGTTTTTGTCTTTTTGTCTTTTCATGCAAAATCAAGTATGCAAACTAATTTCATTTGGTGATGTGGCAGGTGAATTAAGGATATGGGAGGTTGTATGGAAGGGTTAGGAGATGGTTGGATGGTGTTGGAGACCCTTGAGAGGCTTTTGGTGACTTCCTAGAGGTTTTTTCTCAATTAGGCCTCAAAACAGGCCATTTCAGGAAAACCTACAGGATGTAGGAGAAACCTACAGGATCCCCTTAAAACCTATAGGGTACAACCGAGAGAAAAATGGAAGGTGTTGGAGGTGATGGAAGGCTTAGGGAAGGTTGTAGATGGATGGAATGGAGTGAGAAAATTCCTAGGATTTCTTAGAACTCAAAACCAAAGTTGGGAGATGGATGGATTTGCTCAAAAAGCTCGGAGAAGTTTCCTACAGGATGTATAGATTCACTATAATTCATCGAATGAACAAAAAAATTAAATCCAAATTGGATGGGACAAATTTTTTTATTAACTAGGATGTCTTAGGATGTCCAAGTGGAATCACTCAAAAAGACCTTTGTTAACCCATTCAAAAAAAGCAAAAAACATTACTAGTCGAAAATCTAGAAATTCGAGAACTAGTGGGCTAATAAAGCTAAAAAATTCCTAACCAAATCAAGTGAAAATGCAATGGGGTAATTTTGTTATGAACATGAATGCCTTTTTGATCTAATACAAGTGGAATCAAGTCTATTGAAGCTCGTTAGTATGCTCTAAAAAATAGCAGAAATTTATTGTTCTTTGCTAAAAAGGAGGTCGAACAATCTAGATTTGGGAATAAGAAGACTAATCCAAGCAACTCAATGATTATTATGAACTTCCAAAGATTTTCCAAGGATGAAATAATTCTTGTGATCTTTCAAAAGAACTTACATCAACCATTTAACAAAATCCCACAACAACAAATCATTAATACTAAATGCAAAAATAGAAAGAAATAAAAACTAGAGATGCATGTGAATCAGCAACGAAAAGAAGGAAAGAAAATGATACAAAAGGGCTTTGAGGCTCCTGGGATGGCCAAGCCCAAAGAAACTCAGAGACCTATGGAGGAGAACAAGATTTAGAAGTTGAACATGACACCAATCTTCATTATTTTTATCGATAGAATTACATCCTTGCAAGAAAATACAAAGGAGCTGCAAAAAGACAAGCTCTCTCCACAATAACACTAATGAAAATCTCTATCTAGAAGAAAATTCGACTTGGTACTTATAAAAAATGATTAGGAATCATTCCCCATGAATGGAGGAAGCTTTCCCCACCAAAATCCCTTGATTAGTGGATCTAGTCCCCAATACTAGGAATTTGCATTAAATGGCAAGGAACACATTCCTAGATTTTCTCAATCATTCCCTAGAGGAAAATTCGACTTGGTACTTATAAAAAATGATTAAGAATCATTCCCCATGGATGGAGGAATATTTCCCCACCGAAATCCCTTGATTAATGGATTTTCTCCCTTGATTAGTGGATCTGCTTCCTTGATTAGTGGAACACATTCCTAGATTTTTTCAATCATTGGAGTTCCACAATTTGTGCCATAATTACATAATATCTTGTTGACTTATTATTTATTATTGATCCTCCAGTAGTAGGGAACAAGTCCCTAAATTATCTCCTCCTCCAACTCTTCATAATCTACCCAATATTCTCATATTATTCCACAAAAAATAAATAATATTAGGCACAAATTTTCAATTATTCATAAACCTTCCTCATGAATATATTAAAGTTAAAAATAAATTATCTAATGCAAAAAGAGAGGTTTAATGTGTTGAAGGATAGTCATAGGCCTTAATTTATGTTTTAAATTAGAGGCACAGGCCTTAATTTATGTCTAATTTAGAGGCCCATCACTCTGACCCCGCACAAAATTCCTTCTGACATTCTAAAGTTTGAAGGAAAATAGGGAGACGACCAAACAACACGTCACTATATACCATGTATTGTGTTTTTCCAATTCTATGATTGACGACAATTTCTGACTTAGACTTTTCCCTTATACCATGTCTGGGAAGGTTGCCAAATGGTACATCGAATTACCACGCACATTGATCGATAGATTTAACATCCTCAGCATGGAATTTCTTAAACATTTTTAGATAACAATCCGTTATGAAACAAGAACATAATTACTAACTACTTTGCGCCATAATAATTCCATCCATATCTCCAATCGTATCCATTAATGGAGAAGATGATAGAGGTTAGTAAAGGCACCCATTCTGGGCTATCTACTTGTCGATTAGTTCCGCAAATTGCTTTTACCTACCATCACAAAGGATGTTTCCATGCCTAGAGCAGTCACTGAAGACCCATTCATTAGATCTACCCAACATCTTGAACTTATCTATTTGAAATTGATCACCCTTGATGGCTTGATCCCTAATTATTCCCAAACTTAAAATGCTCCTACCACTCAATATCTTGGTTCGCATGTCGATAGTCTCATTGTTTCTTTGACCAAAACTATTGTAAACTAGTTTAGAGGGAAATCTACTCAATTATCTATTAATGCATCTCCCACTTCAACTACAATGGCCCACCCTACTACCCCTCTAACCACTGCAATTAATTTTTGTACAATCTACGTAATAAACCAGTGGTAAGAAAAAGAAGAATAAGAAAATATCTGCCCCTTCTGAGAAGTAGTAAGCTATTCAAAATTCCTTGACTCCGAAAGCCCCTTTCGCTGCAAAATATGATAAAGGACAAGAGAAAGCAGTTAAGTTTCCTTGTAATATCCGCATTGAGGACCCTTTGAACTACAAAATTTCCTCATTTATAGGAATGTATCGATCTCCTTGCTTAGAAGGATTCTAGGACCCTTGTTGTCCTTAATAGCCCTTTCCTTGCCCAGTAGCAGTAGCAGCAGTAGAAACACCTTGCTGCAAACCCACCCAAACCCCCGGAACGGGGAAATGGTGGTTCTCATCCCCATTCTTTTGGAGAATGATTGTCAACTTTCTACGCTTTTAAGAAACTTGACTTACAAACCCGTGCCACGAATTATAGAAACCCTGTCTCAGACACCTTGTACACCCCGTTAAGCACCACCCTGCATCCTCCTAATTATTTACATATCGAGAGGCCATTTTTAGACCATGTGATTCATCCTGCCAAAGGTACACTTCGTCGTACTATGCACAATCTGTTTGCTCATGCTACAAAGAACTATAATATCGTAGAATACCTTGCACATGCACCTTCTGCCATGTCCACTCCCAAAGTATTACAAACTTTTCCTATACAACAAAAGGCTTTTCATACATCCATAGGTGGAGTTAACTCTCAAGATTCCCGTTTAGTTGTCTTTAACATGGAGAAAATTAAACCTCGCCTTTCCGATCAACTTGAATTCGATGTGTAAGTTCAAGAAAAGGAAAAAGTCATCCACTACACCATCATTGACGAAGGTGCTTCAGTATGTGTGATATCTACTTCTTGTTGGATCACTTGGGTTCACCTAGTTTATCCCCACTGTCAAATTCCTTGAAAGTTTCTTACGGCCACACCTTCACTCCTAAAGGATATCTAGCTAGTTTTCCCATCACTCTTTGGGGAAAAACTGTATCTTTTGAAATCGAAGATGTAGATTTCTCACTTGATTACAGTCTTCTTCTTGGTCGTAGTTGGACTTAATAAATGTGAGCCATTTTATCGTATGTCTTCTAAGTTATCACTTTCCCTCATTAAGGAAAAATTGTCACTTTGGATCAATTTTCCTTTTGCACCCTCGAGTTTCAACCTGCCAACAGTGTTCCTCTAGTGTGTGGCCCTCTTGACACATTTCTTAGCATTGGTACTAGTCTATTGAATGCCTTCTCACTTCTCTCGCCCAAGGTTCCTCCGACCATTTCAATGGTCTCGAATATTTTTGATATCCATACTGATCCTTGGATCCTCCCAACCCCTTCTACCATTGATTCTTTTGGGGACCAAATGCCCCTATCACCTATTGAGTTAACTTTCAATTGCCACCTTCCTCTCGGATTGCTTTAGTACGATGGATCTCCGGGGTGCTGCTACGCCGCCAGAGTAGGACTTGCTGCAACACTCCGCGTGAGATCCTCGAACCTACTATGGCCACCATCGGCGGCCTATTTTCGTTCTCCTCCCTACCCGTGGAGATCAAGGACGTTTTATTACCCGCCCTCTCCTCTCCAGAGGCCCAGAGAGAGGCTGCAACTTCCCCTTCCTTACGCTCTTTGGGTTTACCAAGGATAGCGGTAGTTGGGGCGAAGCCCGCTTTCTTCGCTCCGCGAATGAGAGAAGAACTCTTTCAGAAAAAAAGTTCTCTCTTTGCGAGGTCCGAAGGTGGGGAGCGCATAGTGTTCGGAGGGTGCATAGGAGAAAACGTAAAGCAGCGCTTTCCCGGTAGAGTGATTGGCGGCAAGAAACTTTCAGGCTTGTTGAAGCTGCTGAGCATAACGAGTCTCCCAAGAAAGATCAGTACATATGGCGTAAGACGATTTCACATATCGAGGTTGGTATGGGATCGGGTGTGTTTCCCGTCTGACAATGATGCCCGCCCGGGAAGACATCTCAGATCTTCGTGCCGACGCTTTTGGCTATTCCTAAATGTGTGGATACATGGTTCGAGAAATGCACCGCGCGAGATGACGAGATTCTATTTGCGAGATGACGAGATTCTATTTGGTTGGCGATATATCCGCCATTCTCTACGTCATTGTCGCTCTTCTTAGATCGTCATTTCGACACTTTCTCGAGCAGACACAGTGCATATATTATATATGTAATTACGCTATCGAATTCATTATTCGATCGAGAGAGCGTGAATGCATATATTATATATGTTATTATGCCATGAATGATAGATCGATTTCTTCCCCTCAATTCAAAAGGCTGGTCCTACCCAGCTTATCGGGTTACCGGCTGGTCCTAAGACGGTCAAGGACCTTTAGGTGCTCGACCATAGGACCTTTAGGTACTCGACTGATAAGGATGCGTAAGCAGGCTCGACCATAGGGAGAGGACCTTTAGGTACTCGACCATAGGGAGAGGAGAGGATGCGTAAGCAGGCTCGACTGTTAAGGCCGCCATCACCTTTAGGTGCTCGATTGTCAAGGACCCTTTAGGGGGCTCGACTGATAAGGAGAGGAGAGGGAGAGGAGGACGAAAGCGAACGGGAAGGCTGGTCCTAAGGGGGTGGGTCGAGAGAAGCGCAAACTGCTAATCATCGGTAGGGTGGGTCGAGAGGAGCACAGCCGGCCCATCGTTGGGTTGAAACGAAAGCTGCACAACCGAGTTCTGTTCCCCATGAAATACCGTTCCCCATGAAGCGGAGAAGCCAGCCCATGAAGCCACAAATCACAAACCATCAATTTTATCTTGGGACACAACCATGGGACTCTCTACAGGGCTATCACCTTCTTCTTGGTTGGAAGAGATTCCGGCGGCCTTTGAGTCGAGCGACTACGTACCTTTGCTCTCCCTTATGGTCGAGCAACTAAAGTTTCAATTTACTTATTGGGTGGGGGGGCTCGTAACCTCGGCCGAGTCGGGCTTTTTAGTCGAGTGTGCTAACGCACCCTTCGGGCCTATTGTCGAGAGTTCGGCTGGCTCACCCTCACCATCTGAATAGTGAGTACCTAACCGGTCCTTGATGGGTGAGCAATCAATCACCTTCCCTTAGAACGCATCCGTACGATACATTCTTTCTGATACAGCAGGCATTGAACCTGCTTCACACCGGGGATTGGGGTGGGTGGGTAAATAGTAGGCGATGGCGGCCTTTTGGTCGAGTGTGCTAACGCACCCATCAATCGATCAATCACGAAGGATGCGCAAGCAGGCTCGACCATAAGCCCCCCCACCCAATAAGTAAATTGAACCTTGTCCTCTCCTCTCCTCTCCCTCTCCTTAACAGTCGAGCACCTAAAGGTCCTTATGGTCGAGCACCTAAAGGTCCTCTCCTTAACAGTCGAGCCTGCTTACGCATCCTTAACAGTCGAGCACCTAAAGGTCCTTAACAGTCGAGCCCCTATATTCTTGGATTCCTGGTATCCATGGGAGCTGTTCTAATCCGCTATAATCTCCCTAGGCTACATTACATTACTTACTACCCACCAGACGACAATAAGAATATAGTTCTCATTTCTCAATGGCCTCAGCAGCAGGTAAGGATGGGACTAATTGAATGAAATGAAAATAATGGAGACTACTTTACATACAATACTAGCATATCTACGTTATAAGCCTGAGAGAGATAGCTCTGATATCTCAGTTAGACTAAGTATGTTATTATTTCTTCTCCATATTTGAAGAATATCCATATTCTTATTCCTATAATAGAAAGAAAGTTGAATCCATGGGGTTTGTTCGAAAGGTTGGAACATCCAAAACATCCTCAAAAGGTGTGTTCATTTAGTTAGTTAGTTAGTTTTTCCGTAAGCTATTACTACCCTAATACTTACTTGCTTGTATCTACTGCTCCTATAGTAGTAGTGGATCCACCGGGGAATCATGACTATAGATCTACGTTGCTTACCTGAGCATAACGTAAGGGATATCCTTGCACTCGGAAGCGCAAGACCCTCCGGACCTTCCCAAGGGATATCCTTACCTTGGGTAGGATAACCTGACCTCCCTTCGCGGGGGCAAGGATGAGGGGACGAACCGCTTTCTCCACCTACCTTCAAATGGCAGGCGCTCAAAAAGGGACGGAGTCACTCACTATTCATATGGTGAGGGAAGGTGAGCGGACCACCCTTAGACGCACGCTTGAGCATGCACACTCTACTGATGAGCACGAGAGAATTGCTCTCCGCTCCTTGCTTGCGGATCAAGAAGTTGATCGGGTCTTTCCGGTCAGATTAGTGAGAATCTTACCCGCTGCTTCGCTCCTCGCCCTTCTTAGGTCGGGTGAGCGCTTTCGCTCCTCACCGGGGATTGGGGTGGGTGGGTAAATGGTAGGGGGGGTGAGCGGCTTATCGCTGATGGCGGCCCTCACCCATATGAATTGGCGAGTCGATGGCGGCCTTGCCTTTATGGTCGATCGCCCAAAATCGCTGATGGCGGCCCTCACCATATGAATAGTGAGTCGATGGCGGGCCTCAGACTAATGGTACCACCAACTCTCTCATTTCACCTCCCTCTATTGACCTCCTTGATGATTTATTTCCTTCTGACAAGGCTATTATGGAAGTCATGTCTTTATTCGAGCCACCTTGGGATAAGTTTCATCATCGTGCCTTCATCTCTCTTCAAACTGAAATGGGAATGTATCCTTTACAAATCATGTTTGTTGATTACCCCAAGATTGTACCTTCCCATTTTACAACCATTCATGAGATAGCTGTGGAAGGAAACTTATGGGACTTGTCCAAAACAATTCTTATTGACATCTCAATCAAGACATGTGTCAAGGAAAACATACAGATTGGAGAAAATTGCACTCTAGAGGAGATTGCTAGCTTCACCTATCTCTTGAAAGAGTTCTACAACTTTTTTTCTTGGTCTTATGAGGAAATTACTGGCATATACACTTCTATTGTCGAGCATGATATCAAGACATATGTTAGATCTAGTCTTATTCAGTAATGACTAAGATGATTCCACCCTCATAAAGCCGCTACAATCAAGTCACAATCTAAGAAGTTACTCAAAGTTGATTTCTTCTACCTCGTTGTATTAACGGAATGGGAGTCTAACGTAGTCCCTGTCAATAAGCAGCATGGAACCATCTGTATCTGTGTCGATTACCAAAATTTGAATATCACTTGTCCAAAATATAATTATCTAACACCTTTCATTAACCAAATTATCAACAATTATGCTGGTTTCCATGATTTTTCCTTTATGGAAAGTTTCTTTGGCTACAACCAAATCACTATTAAGCCAACCAATCAACACAAGACTTCTTTTATCTATCGATGGGGTACATTTTCTTATTGCAAGCTTCCCTTTGGTCTTAAGAATGTGTGGGAAACTTTTCAAATGGCTATGGACTATGCCTTCCATGATAGTATACAAACTGTGTAGGCCTATTTGGATTACCTTCCTGCTCACTCAAAACGCTGTTCCGATCACCTAGCTCTTCTTCGAGCTATTTTTCTAAGGTGTCGATTTTATCACATTTTTGCAAATATGCACAAGTGTGTTTTCTTCGTCAAGTCCAACTGCCTCCTTAGTTTCATATTTTCAAAACAAGAGATTCAAGTTGATCCCACTAAGGTTGAGGCAATCCTTGAATTTCACCCTCCATAATCCATTCTTCAACTCCAACGTTTGTAGGGGAAGGAAAACTTTTTACGAAATTTTGTCATTAATTATGCATAAATTATGAAAGGATTCATGCACTTATTAAAGAAAGGAGTTCCCTTTTTGTGGGATGATTGGGCTCTGAGATCATTTGACGCCTTGAAAAAGGCTTTAGCTTCTACACCATTATTGAGCCCTCCTCACTACATGTGCGAATTTTCATTATATATTGCAGCATTACCATCCTCTATAAGTATGTTGCTTGTTCAAGAAGATGACACTCATAGAAAGCATGTGATTTTTATCTTTCCAAGGGCCTCACTAGGCTTGAACTTAAATACTCACATCTAGAGAAACTTTATCTAGAAATACTCTTTGTTGTCAGCCAATTCTGACACTACATACTCTTACATTAGACAACTGTAATTTCTCTAGAGAACCCTATGAGATACATTCTATATCATCAAATAAGTGGAGGAAATTATTTGAAGTGGATCGTTATACTCTAGGAATTCGATCTTGTGTTCACCACCACAAAATCAAAAAAGTATTTGGTGTTTGTTGAACTATTATTGGATCTTCTCTGAGTCGATCTAGATGAAGTATCCCATGATCCTATGCCAGAGGAATCTGTCTATCTGGTTGACTCTTCTGACCCATTGTATGGAGGTATTATAGTTTATCTTCAAACCCAATATTTCTACCCAAATATATCGAATGATGATCGCCATCGTATTCACAACCACGTGAAACATTACTTAGTTCTTAATGATAATTTTTATCGGTGTGGTGTTGATTCTATTCTTTGGTGATATCTTACTCATAATGAAGTAGAGCATGCTACAAATGATTGTCATGCTTGGGCACGCGGCGATCATCTTTTGGGCATGGCTACTAACTAGATAATCCTACGTGTTAGATACTATTGGTCATTTATTTTCAAATATTGTATTACTCTGGTCAAGTAGTGTCATCCTTGCCAATTTTTTACCAAGAAAATGCACGCACCCCCTACCCCTCTTCACCTAATAGTTACTGTTGGTCCATTTTCAAAATGGGGAATTGACTTAATCACTTTCAATCCCACTTCAGCAAATAGTCACAGTTACATTGTTTTTATCGTCGATTACTTCACCAAGAGGGCTAAATCCATCCCTACTTTCAAGGATGGTGGTGAAACTGCCACATTATCCCTGTTTAACCAGGTAATCTTCCAGTTTGGTGTACCTCACACCATCATTATAGACTATGGATCTCACTTTCAGAATCATATGATGTCTAACTTAAATTCTATGCTTGGTTTTCACCAATATCAATCTTCCTGTTACCCATAGGTTAATGGCCAAGTCGAAGTTGTAAATGGTATCATCAATACCATGATATTTTGGTTAGTAGGCAATCACAAAACCAGTTGGGATAGAATTTTATATTTTGTGCTATGGGCATATCAAACCTTAGTAAAGACTGCTACATGATTCACATTGTTTCCATTAGTTTATGGCTTGGAAGCAATTATCCCTATCGAGGGTCATATCCCATGACTGAAACTCATTGTTGAACTCCTACATGATACCTCTACAGAAGAGGATCATTTGTTGTCAGTCCATAACTTAGATGAAACTCATCATGATGTTGCATTAGCTCTCAAATGTCACAAGCATAAAGTCAAATCTCAGTACGACAAACATGTTAATCCTCATTCTTACCAATAGGGCGATCTTGATCGAGGTGGATATTAGTTGCCACCCACCTATTCCACTTGGACCCACAACATTTTTTATTTTATTTTATTTATATTTATATTTGTATTTTATATTTATTTTTTTTTATTTTTTTTATCTTTATTTATTTATTTTTTATTTTTATTTTTATTTTTATTTTTATTTTATTTATTTATTTATTTTTTTTATTTTTTAATTTTTAATTTTTAATTTAATTTTTAATTTTAATTAATTTATTTATTTATTTTTTCAGTTTCCTTAATTGTAGCACAATTTACTATTTTTGGCATTTTTTTGGGTCCTGAACTTTTGGAGCCATTTTGAGGTCCTAAATGACATTTTTTTTGGAAAACTAGAAAACCCATTGCCCATGGCGCAAGTTTTTAATAAAAAGTTGTATTCCTTGAATAGTTCTTTCTAACAAGTTATTGTAAGCGTCAAACAGATATCGTATGCCAAATTTACGACCCCGGGAAGTTTATGTATCAATTTATCCCAATGGGGCCCATAGACTTTTGGCGCTTCATCTCTTAGGGTTAGGTTTTTGGATGTTTAGGGTTTTCCATTATTTCTTAATAATAAATATGCCTTTGAGTCTCATTTTAAAATAGTTCAGAAGGCATGTAGCCACACATCTCTTCTTGGAGATAAGAAGCCATCACTTGAACTAGTCTATTTCCATTCTACATGTAAACACATTTTAGTACTTTGTTATTAATGAATTGAAATTTTGTTTTCATTGTAGCTCAATGTTTATGTTTGTATTTGTATCTCATTTTTTTCCTTCATAAATCTAGATCAGTGGTATCAAAGTGGTCTGCTCTTTCCCTATTTTTTGTGCATCTCTCCAACAAGGTTAGGGTATAAGGAGTTAGGGCTTGAGCTAGTTGAACCTTTACAAGTCCAACCTCACCAACCTTAATGGCCTCCCATGGCGAAAGAAAAGAAAGATGGGGGAGCATGAAATATTTTCAAAATCTTGCTTGAAGAAGCCCCCTAGTGACAAAGGAACAAGATGATGGACAACTTTGCCTAGACCTTTCGGCGGATGCCCACTGGTGACATATCTTCATCATACATCCACCTTGAAGGTGCCACTCCCTTTAAGATACAAGTCAACTTTGACATTCCCATATTTGAAGGCTAGATAGGTTCAGATGTCATAGATAAATGGCTAAATCTATTGGAAGGATACTTTTTGGTTCATGACTTTTCCAATAGGGAAAAGATCACTTTTGCACTCCTCAAAGCCACCTCCACGTTAAGGACTGGTGAGAAACCCACTATGAGCAGCGGGATGAGAGGGAACCCCCACTATTTTTAGTCAAACCCACTTGGAATTCTTTCTGTGATGACATCAAGGAGAAATATTTCCCTATCGATAGCTATGAAGATAAGTACATAAAATGGACCACACTGTGGTAGGGAAGGGACCAAGACATGTCGAAGTTCACAAATATCTTTCATACCCTTCACACAAATTTGGGTATCAAGGATTCTGAGCGACATATGGTACTCAAGTACCATGACTATATACAAAAATACATCTAGGATGAGATGGAGTTCGTGGAAATCTCCTCACTTGGCGTCGCATACTGATACGTTGTCAAGATCGAGTACAAATTTAAACAAAAGAAGCAATACATTGGATTTGTGAATCTAAAGGAAGGAAAAGGCACCCCCAAACAATAGAGGAAAGGAAAAATAAAAGGCAGGGTGACCCAGAAAAACACATCGAAGCTTCCAGCAAAGATTAACACCACGAAGATGAAGAAGGACATAGGGAAGTGGTGTGAGTTCCACAAGAATCCAACTCACAACACAAGTGAGTGTCACACGAAATAGTCCCTGGTGGTTGAGCTGAAGGCTTTGGAATCAGATGCTTGCTCTTAGTTTGATTCAAACCTCGATAAGGGGAATGACAAAGGGAAGCAGAGTATTGATACAAATACCAACACCACCATTTCCACCACCAAGGTGCAAAAGGTCAAGCACGAAGATCCAGAGCAAGTGGGGCATCTCTTCCACTCACAGATGTGGGTGAAGGGGTCCCCACTATAGTTCATTGTTGACAACAGGAGCTAAAATAACCTCATATTAGTAGAGGTCATTAAATGGTTGTACCTAATGACTGTGCCACACCTGTAACCATAAACCTTAGAGTGGCTCCTCCAAGGATGATATATTTGCATCAACCAGTAGTGTTATATTCCCTACAACATCAAAGCCTTCACAAATGAGGTATTGTGTAAAATTTGTCCTCTTCAAGTTTGCTATGTATTATTAGGCCAACCATACTTGTGGAAGTGTTATGCTATGTATAAGTCTAGGACTCTCACTATTATTATTACTTTGGGAAATAAATTATATAGGATACCAGAGGTAGCCCTTCCTACTTCCATCTATTTTATATCTACTAAGAAATGTAGTAAGATCATCTCCTAGAATGAGATTTTTTTTTTTTTTTCTCAAAGTAAGGGGAAGATCGTGGCCACATCCATGGGCCCCTAGAAGGGTTCCTCTATGCAGCAGAAGTGGGTGCATAAGGTCATGGAATAATATATGGACATCTTTTCCTCACCCATAGGGGTTCCCTTTCACTGCCATGTCAAGCACTCGATCGATCTGACCCTCGAAGCACCTCTACCCAATGGTCGATATATTGTAGCTCCATTATGGAAAATGAAGAGACCAAGCAGTAGAACTGGGAGCTGCTGCAAAAAGGGCACATTTGACCAAATTCCTCACATTGTGGGAGCTTGATTGTACTTTTATAGAAAAAGAATGGGACCAAGAGGCTCTGCATTGATTATCGGGAACTGAACAAAATCTTTGTCAAGAAAAGGTATCTAATCACACGAATTGATGACCTTCTTAACTAGCTCAAGGGGGCCAAGTATTTCAACAAGATCGACCTGAATTCTGGCTATTGCTAAGTTCAAAAAGAGCCCACTAATCTATGGAAGACCACCTTCAAATCCAAGGAGGACCTTTTTGAATGCTTGTTCATGCCTTTTGGGTTGAAAAATTTCCCTGCTAATTTTATGAGGTTGATGGATGACATCTTGTGGCCCTTCACCAACTTGTTTGTGTTCTTATATCTAGATGGTATTCTTATCTTCAGCAAGAGTTGGGAAAAGCACTTGCAACACATTCGACAGGTCCTTCAAACCCTGTGGAAACACAAGCTATGTTCCAACCTGGAGAAATGCACCTTTGGCATGACCTAGCTCCAATATTTGGTTTATGTCATAGATGAGAAAGGCATGCATGTGGATCCAGCTAAGATCCAATTCATTTGGGATTGGCCAGCCCAGACCACTCTAATAGAGTTTCACAACTTTTTGGTTCGTGCCAATTTTTATCAGAGGTTCATGTTGGGATTCTCCCATATCGCTTGGTCTTTGAGTCAAGTTACCAAGCGCAGAGTAAAAGGAAAGTTTTCCTGGTCTGAGTCCCAACAGAAGGCATTCGTTCAGCTGAAGCATCACCTCTGCTCTGCACATGTTCTCACATTGCCAAACTTTCAACAACCATTTTAAATCAAGACAGATGCCTTTGAATATGCTATTGGTGCATTTCTCACCCAGCAAGGGCATCTAGTGGCCTATCACAGTGAGACACTTTCTGAAATAATTCAAAAGAACCCCACCTATGACAAAGAGATGTATTCTATCATGCATGCTTGTGGAGAATGGAAAAATTACGTTATGGGGAAGGAGACGATCAGCCCCCAGTTGTAGCACTAACTATTGTTCTCAACTCTTGTGGCCATGAGACCCGTGGATCACCATAATTGTACAAGAATGATCTAGAGTTTGCCACCACATAACAAAAGCTAGTGGGTGGCAATAAAGTTCCATATTTCCACCTCTGGGATGCAATATTATGCTACCTGGCCACCTTTTCATTCCTTCAAGCGAGCATGCCAAATTGATTTGGGAGTTTCACTACATGTGGGTTGCACGACACTTTGGTGTCGAGAAAATTGTGGATGTACTAAAAAGTATTTTTATTGGCCAAGACTTCAACAAGATGTCGGAAAATTTATCAAATCATGCATTTCCTATGTGATTACCAAGCCAATAATAATAAATAAAGTGTTGCACACTCCTCATCCTACTCCCAACCATCCTTGGGAATCCATCTCCATGGATTATTTGTCTAGCCTCCCTTCTACCAAACATGGAAATGACTATGTATTTGTGGTCGTGGCTAATTTTTCTAAGATAGCTATATTGGCGGCTTGCAAGAAGAGTATCACAGTAGAGGAAATTTCCAAACTCTTCTTTGAATGAGTGTGGGTATATTTTGGGATCCCGCAGACCATTATATTATCAAAATAACATGTTCCTGAGCACATCCTGGTCGAGCCTCTAGACATTATTGGACGATCATTATAAAGTCTGATCTCTAACATTGTATGGCTGAAGTAAACACACACATCACAATTAATAGAGGAGAACTCATATGATAGACACCATAATGCAATAAGACCACCCCTCTCTACTGAATCCAAGCACCAAATTCTCCTTAGCTCCGATGCAGAGCTCATGCCCAAGAAAATAAGAAATAAAGGCTAACTGAGAGAAGTTTCCACGAAAATCACACTAAGAATGGAAAAATTAGAATTCCCCTAAATTATCGACTAGCATTGATGATTAGACTCCAAAAATGTCACAATTTTTTGAGACATCCCTCTTGTGGTGGGGAACCAAGATTCCGCCCCCCTTCCCGCCCTCGCTTCAACTTGACGTTGCGACATGGTAACAAATCCCAAACTGAAATTTTGAGGGCCATATTCCATGCCTACCTTCATATTTGAATTTTGCATGCTTGTGCATGCAGGGAACTTGCCATGTCACTCCCTACATTTATTATACGCTCATCTACTAGGTGGTAAGATTGTCCCCAAACCCCTCCAATTTCATCATTAATCACCCCAATCAAGGATTTTTTGTCATCATCCAAAATGGATTACAGAGACTCAATCCAACTTGTGCCTTCTTCCATTGCCAGATTGATTTCATGCATAGGTATTTATCCTTGCACCCCAGATTAGCAAGAAAATCAACTTCCTTGTTTCTTGTTCTCCTCGTGTATGAATTTATTACATAGTTGATGGAAAGGACCATCCCCTCAATATCAAAGATAAGAAACTCGACTCTCTAACTCTTAGCTAGTTTGAATATATGAGTGTCATTAATTATTTTATAGATTGACGAGATCACTAGTTGGGAATCTCATTCAATTTGTAGCTTGGATTAGCTTGCTTCAATAGCCAAATGTAGATCCCTTTCTAGAGCCAAAAAAATTCCACGTTATTGCTTGTTGTTCCGCAAGTATATGTATATAGAATCAAAGAATTCTTGTTACAATACCTAAAAATCCCCCCATAACCTATTGGCCCAAGGCTCCCTTTGGAAGCTCCATCAAAATTAGGCATTAAGAATCCCACTAGTGGGGAGAGAAGCATGTGTGTGAGGATATTTGAGGAGAAGACAACTTCGACACCAACTGGGCTATCATTGCTTGGGAGATATCTAATTTGATCAATATCTTAGCCTCTTAATTATTTTCCTTCCAATCTTTTACGGACCAAGGTTCCAAAAGGATTATTTCTTTGATATTCTATTTGATAATATACCATACAGTATCAATATTTTCCTTTTGGTTCTTAAATATCCTCCTATTCCGTTCCTACCATAATTCCCATAGTGAAAATCCCCCCACCAAGATCCATGCTTGGTTGACCATCGAATTGTTTAAAATATTTTAGCCCCATTATTCCAAAGATTCCACTAGATTGTCAAGATTGCAGTCAAGGTGGCCAAAGAGAGAATGCACTTGAGACCAAATAGAGTCAGTGTATGAAAATGAATTTAGGAGATGTTCCTTGTTTTCTTCCTAGTTTCCACATAGGTGGCACAAGGAAGGTCCCTTTCTTCTGGATATGATCCCATGTAAGTAATTTACTCCTCCATATTATGCATAGAAAATGATCCACCTTATTCCAAAATTCACTAGTCTATATTCTCCTCCATAAAGCCTCTCTTGGCATGTTTTGATGACCATCCAATAGAGAATAAGCTTCTTTGAGTGTAAACATTCCTTTGATTTGATATCCCCAATGGAGTTTATCCTGATCATGTGTGACATGAATTTTGTGCTCTTGTATCTCTTGGGCCAAAGAAAGCCATGGAAGCATGTCTTGGTGTTCTGTCCAATCTTCCTTAGTTTTCCACTCCCTCCAAAGTGAGGAGTTTTGGTTTGTTTTCTAGAAACATGCTACCTTCATGCCTTGATGATTCATGGTAAATGTTCTCAAATCTTGAAGGTCTTCCCTATCTCCCATAAGAGGGATTTTTTTCCACGCATCTTGCCAAAATAAGGTTTTACGCACCTTCCTTATTTCCCAAAAGGAATGGTCTTGCACTAGAATCTTATTTGTTTGAGCCAAGTTCTAGATAAAACACCCCGTAGGGAAAATTGTGGTCCACAATTTATCATATTGGGAAGAGGAGTTACTATACTTCTTGTCCCATATTTACTTCTAGAGCTCCTTCCCTCTTTGAATCCAATGTGACCTTGATTGAGCCCCCAACACTCTATTCAGGATCTTCAAGTCTCTTAAGCCTAACCCCAGAACCAATTTTTGGATACATAGTTTATCCCATGCCACTAGCACCCATTTCTTGGCTTGATTTGTGCCACGCCACAATAATTCCTCAAATGTAGATATTATTTCTCTGAATAATATTTTTGGGAACACAAGTACTCAAATTTGGTATATTGGTAAGCCTTGGAGAACCAATTTGAGTAATAACAATCTTGCTAGGTCCAAGGATCAGAATGTCCAATTGTTAACTTGTTAGAAATCCTATAAATAATTTATTGCTAACATGATGTTGTCAAAGAGTTAGACGCTAAGGGATTCCTATAGATTTAGAAAGGAGATACTAATTTGGAATTCTAGAAAATGGGCAAAATGGTGTTGTACATGGCAAATTATGTGGAGAAGTAAATGTTAGATTTCTCACCATTTATCATAGTTCCAAAAGCTACTATAAAGCTTGAGAGGATAGGTTTTAAAGCTCTTGTTTCACAAATTGAATGTCAACAGAAGAACATGAAATCATCCACTAATCGTTGATGAGTAATATGCATGCCATTCGCAAATAGGTGGATACCCTTTATGATTCCCTAACCACTAGCAACAATTAGATAATGACCCAGTCCTTCTACAACTAGGATGAATAGAAAGGGAGAAAAGGGCTCACCCTATATTAAGCCTCAATAAGTTTATATCTCATGGTAGGGGAGCCATTTAGGAGAACGAAGAAGGGGCTTGAGATGAGGGACCTAACCCGTGAGATCCACTAAGAGGAGAAATATCATCGTCCAGAACTTGCCTACCCATGGAAGTATGGCCAAACTCCTTTTTGTTCTAGTATTTTATCATTGTTTCAAGTTCCTTTAGTTTTATATGGAACTTATGCATACAATTTCTTCCCAAGACATTGATTTTGTACGAATAGGTTTTAGCTTTAGACAAAAAATTAGGTCTTGCAGCCAAAAGCTTTCAAACTTGAATGGATGGTTCCATGAAATTTCTTTCAATACTAATTCCATATGGATTATCCAACGGTTCAACCCTAAAAAATGAAGTATAGTTGCTTCTCCAATAATATATTGACCCATCAAAGATTATGATATTAGGAATTGATCTGAACGATTGGCCACTTGATTTTTTCCACCCCTGTTACTATTCCATGGGAATACATCATTGATTGTACCAATTCCAGTCACCCTTGGGTCATGAAGAATATCTCCGAAGAGATTCACCTCTAGGTCAAGCCTCTTTATTCCTCCCTTCTTCTCCTCCAGAGAATTAATAAGGTTAAAATATCTACCTGTAATCCAGAAATCATCCCGGGGTAGTTCTCTTATTGTGTGTAGGATAGACAAAAATGTCACCTTCTTAGTTGGAAAATGTGAACCTAATCTAGGTGGATATTGGTGGCCACCCGCCTATGCCACTTGGACCCCCTCCATTATTTCTTTCCATTTCCTTAATTGTAGCACAATTTACTATTTTTTGCACCTTATCTGGTCCTAGAATTCTGGAGCCGTTTGAGGCCCTAAACAACATTTTTTTGGAAAATGGGAAAACCCATTGCCTATGGCAAGGGTTTGTAGTCAAAATTTATAATCTTCGATAAAGTTTTCCACAAACAAAGATCACATGCCAAAGTTATGACCCCAGGAAGTTGATGTACCAATTTACCCCAATAGGGCCCACAAACTTTTGGCGCTTCATCTCATAGGGTTAGTTTTTTGGATGTTTAAGTTTTTCCATTGTTTCTCAATAATAAATAGGCCTTCGAGCCTCATTGTGACATATTTCAGAAGGTATGTGGCCACCAAATCTCTTCTCAGAGATAAGATACCATGTCATGAGCAAGTTTATTTCCATTTTGCATGTAAACAATTTTCAGTACTTTGTCATTAATGAATTGAAGTTTTTTTTATTGTATCTATATTTTTTGTTGATATCCATATTTCATTTCATTCCTTCAAAAATTTAGATCACTGGTATCAGAGTGGTCTATTGTTTCTCTATTTTTCTGTGCATGTCCCCAACGAGGTCGGTCTATAAGGAGTTAGGGCTCGAACTGGTTGAACCTTTGCAAGAACGACCTCATTGACCCCAAAGGCCTCCCATGGTGAAAGAAAAAAAATATGAGAGAGTAGGAGATCCTTTGAAAATATTTCTCGAAGAATCCCTCAAGTGAAAAAGGAACGCAATGATGGACAACTTTGCCTAGATCCTTCAGCGAATGCCCACTAGCGACGCATCTTCATCCAGAAGTCACTTTAGAGGCATCACCCCCTTCAAGGTACACGTGAACTTCGATATCCCTATATTGAAAGGTCAAATAGATGCAAATGTTATAGATAAATGGTTGAATCTACTATACGGTTATTTTTTGGTCCATAGTTTCTCTGATAGGGAGAAGATTACTTTTGCACTGCTCAATGGTGCCCCCCATGTCAAGGACTGGTGGGAAACTTATTGTGAAAAAATGGCCGAGGAACTCTTCTGTTTACATCAGCCCCCTCTTGGAACTCTTTCTGAGATGTTGTGAAGGAACAATATTACCCTATGGGGAGATATGAGGACAAGTACATATAGTGGACCACACTACGACAACAAAGGGACTAAGACATTCATGAGATAACAAATGTTTTTCATACTCTACGCACAAAATTTGGTATCAAAGACTTTGAGTGACTTCTGGTGATCAAGTACCATGATTGTATGCACAAATACATTCAAGAATAAATGGAGTTCCTATAAATCCCATCGCTTGGCGCAGCGTACTGACATGTTGCTAAGACTGAACAAAAAATTAAACAAAAGAAGCACGACTGTGGATTTGTGAATCAAAAGGAAGTGAAAGAACACCCCTAAATTGAAGAACAAAGGACAGAGCCAAGGTGGAGTGACCCAGGACAACCCATTGAATCTGCAAGCAAATAGTGGCACCACAAAGACGAAGGATTTAGGAAAGTGGTGTGAGTTCCACAAGAGCTCCACTCACAACAAAAATGAGTGTCTCACCAAGAAGTCACAGGTGACCGAGCTAAAATATTCAGAGTCCAATGCATATTCATATTCTAAGCTAGAACATGACAAGGGGAATGACAAGGGGAAGAAATTTATTGACGATGAATCTAGTGCCACCATTGGCACCACCAAGGTCCAGAAGATTGACCCTAAAGATCTCAAGGAGGGGGAGCGTCTCTTCCAGTCACAGATGTGGGTGAAGGGTTTGTTGCTACAGTTCTTTGTTGATAGCGAGAGCCAAAAGAACCTCATTTCAGCAGAGGTCATGAAGTGGTTGGGCCTACTGACGACACCACACCAACAATTGTACACCATCCAGTGGCTTCACCAAGGACGAGATATTTGTGTCAGTCAACAAAGTAACCTTCCCTACAACATCCAACCCTTCATGGATGAGGTGATATGTGATGTTGCTCCTCTTGAAGTTTTTGATGTATTATTAGGCCAACCATACTCATGGAAGCATCATTTTATGGATGAGTCTAGGCCTTGCACTGTTATTATTACTTTGGACAATAATTTATATAGGATACCTGATCCAGGTGTATATTTGTGGACAACTGCCTATTCCACTTGGACACCCACCATTGTTTCTTTTAGTTTTTCATTTTCCTTATTTTAGCACAATTTACTATTTTTGGCACTTTTTCGAGTCTTGAACTTCCAGAGTTGTTTTGAGGCCCTAAATGACGTTTTTTGGGAAAACTAGGACCAACATGGGTCATTGTCTAATGTTGGTCATTCAAAAGTTTTAGTCCTCGGATAGATGTTTCTAACGAGGTATTGTGCATGTCAAACAGAGATTGTATACCAAAGTTACGACCCCGAGAAGTTGATGTACCAATTTACCCAAATGGGGCCCATAGTTTGGCACTTCATCTCCTAGGGTTAGGTTTTTGGATGTTTATGGTTTTCCATTATTTCTCAATAATAAATAGGCCTTTGAGCCTCATTGTAACATAGTTCAGAGGCATGTATTTGCCACATCTCTTCTCAGAGATAAGCTACCATTGCCCGAGCTAGTCTTATTTCCATTTTGTTTGTAAGCATATTTCAGTATTTGATATTAATGAAATGAAGTGTTATTTCTACTACATCTTTGTATTTATGGTTATATCTGTAATTTTTTGCGTTCCTGTTTAAATCTAGATCGATGGTATCAGAGCAGTATGCTCTTTCTATGTTTTTCTTTGCTTGTCCCCAACAAGGTCGGGATATAAGGAGTTAGGGATCGATCTGGTTGAACCTTTGCAAGATTAGCCTCGCAAACCCCGACGACGACCCATGGGGGAAGAAAAGAAATACAAGGGAGCAGGAGATCCTATCAAAATATTGCTCAAGGAGGCCCTTGAGAAACAAATGAGCGCGGAGATGGATAACTTTGCCCAAATCCTTCAACGGTTGCCCACCGATGGTGCATCCACATCCAACAGCCACTCTGGTGGCTCTACTCCTTTTAAGGTACAAGTAAACTTTAACATTACCATATTTGAGGGCCAAATAGATGTAGATGTTGTAGATAAATGGTTAAATCTGCTAAAAGGATATTTTTATGTTCATGATTTTTCCAGCCGAGAAAATACTACTTTTGCTCTTCTCAAAGTCACCCTCCATGTCAAGGATTGGTGGGAAATCTACTGTGAGCAGAAGGATGAAAGTACAACCTCGTTGTTTTCAGCCACAACCACTTGGAACTCATTTTGGTATGCCATCAAGGAGCAGTACTACCTTGTCGGGAGCTGTGAGAATAAATACATAAAGTGGAAACAACGTTGTAGCAGGGAAGGGACCAATATGTGCCAAAGTTTACTAGTGTTTTTCATACCCTGTGAAGTAGGATGATTCTCTCTGTGGACAAAGACAATCCCTCTAGCCCAGGGGAGAGGGTATAGCCACAAACAAGACAATATAATGTAAATTTCCTTATATTAGAATCGAATAAGAGGGCCTACCTCTTATAACGCTAATCCACTTGATGGTGATCTTGCTTCCTTGCTCCAGCGTCCTTTCGTTCCTTTCACTCAAGTACCTGAAACAAACATGCAAGAAACAATGGAAAACATGATAGCATAAAAATGAATCCAATCTACTTAAAAGGTCAAGGAGTTTTAAGATATCAAATGTAATATTACACCTGATAAAGGACATAAACCATTATTTTTATTAAAATAAACTTCAAAGACAAATACAACCGAAGCCTTGAATTTGGAGATCTCCTTTGTGGTATCCAAGTCCTGCTACACGCCTTTTCAGCACCCTTTTCCTCCTCTAGCTTGACATGAAATGGCTTCCAAGATCTAACTCTCTCTCCTCATGCTCTAGCTACCAAATACTAGTATTTTGTCATCTAAGACTAATCTTCTTCTATCAAAAGCTGGTTCTATCTCTCCACCACTTTCACTATGTGTTGTATTGTGTGTGTAACCAAAAAGGGTAAGAGGAAGTGGTTTATATAGGGAGAGGAGGATAAGAATGAGATCCACTCAAGGGGGAAGAAGATCTTATCTCCTTGGGAAGGTCCACTTTAATTGGGAAAGAACCTTATATGGAGTTCTCAACCCTTATCCAACCAAACGAACATCCAACACATCGCCACTAGAAGTTTCTGTACATGAAACTATGTTTCCTTTTATAAAAGCTTTCCAGAAGTAGATTGGCGTGAGTATTGGGCTAACAGTAGCGCCGATTGGTGCGGGTCATAGTGTAAAACTCTGCCATCGACGTGGGTGAGACACTGGGAAAGAGACTTGATCTTAAAAACTGGGTTTTAAGAAGGATTCTCTAGAAATGTTTTGAAGGGAGTGGGGACTACTTTCTTCAAACTTCAAGGGATGCAAGAGCATAGGTTTCATGGTGAAAGTATAACACAGTAGTCACTACTATGGTTCTCTGGGATCAAGAATGGGGAGTGACAAGAGAGTGAAAAATTACTGTGTAACATATGCCCCCTAAAGCATGAAGTCAACGCTGAGAGCGATGGGAATGATTTAAGACAGAACAAGGACTTGGAATACTAGCATTGGAAGACTTGCAACTCAAAAATACATGTACATATATGAAATCTGATAGTCATTCCTGATAAACATGAGAGGCATATAACAATACATGAATCCATGGTAGAGGCATAGCTATGCATCAAGAAAAGGATCATGTGAATGGATCCTCGGCATGGACGTAGTCATCCGAATGAAGGGATCATATGAAATAGATTCATGGTGTGGGCGCAACATTCCGCATAGAGGGTATCAAAATGAAAAGACCCATGGTATGGTCGCAGCCATTCAACTAAGTAGGATCAAAATGATAAGACCCGCAACATGGTCGTAGCCATCCATCTAAAGAATCATGTATATAATCATGAATTCATCACTCCTCGCAACTTGGACTTTTGTGATCTAAGCCCATGGTCTTGTGCTCCAACATGGCGCGATCAAAGTACAAATTCTAACATGTGAATAGACGTGCTAAAGTTGAACATGCAAGAAAATAACTTGATTAGAGGCCAATGATGTGAACCGTTAACAAGTGCGAGGGAAACCACCCATAATGTCAATGGCTCTCAAGGTACTATAAGTACAATTCACGAAGTGTGAATAAGGAACTGAAGTCGAACACCTGTGAAATCGCTCAATTGAGTGCCAATGATGAGAACCTGTCATCAAGTGTGAAGAACTTGCCATTAAGGCATGCAAGCTCTAAGGTACTAGAAAGGATTTTCTAGATCAACTTCTTGGATAACGAGCTGAAGTCGACAGGGTGTGATCTGTAGAAGGAAGGTCATAATGAATGCTTCATCATCAACATGATATGGGAAACACAATGAATGAGAGTAATCCAAGATGGTGGCTGTTATAGACAATTTTGTGCCTTACAGCAACAAGCACGAATTGTCAATAATCCAAGGGATCCAAAGTTCCCTAAACATGATGTTCCTACCCCTAGAGGAACAAGGTCAGCAAACCAACAGCTCTCAGATCAGTTCTCCACCTGAAAACACTCAAAAACAAGCAATCCTGAAATCAAAGCAGGTGCTCCACTAGGCTTCTGCGCTGAAACACAACTGCTCCATGGTGTACCTGCGTTGCAAAGCAGGTAGAACAAAGCCCACCTGCGTTGGGCGAGTTTGGACATGTGGCACAGTGAGTCATTGCTTTGGAATCTTCCAAAAATGACACTTGGATCAGGTATTTCGCCTTGTGATGAGTCAGAGGCTTTGTTTCTCCAAGTGGAAGCAAGGTTCACCAAGTGGATTCAAGAACTGAAGATCAACTGAAGATTAACTGAAGAGAGAGAGGACACAAGGCAGCTACACATCAGTTGCAAGCTGACTCATCCTTTCTCAATTCATCTATATATTGAGCTCTCTCCTATGAGCTCAGGAGGCTGGAATTTTGTGCAAAGTAATGATATGCTGTTGGTTTCATTCTCGAGTTATTGGGTGATTGTTTGAGAGAGGTGAAGAAGAGCAATTCTTTCTGCTGGGAGGTGTTGCTGGGTTGGAGCCTGCAATGGTTGTAATACTCTCAGAACCTTTATTTCTTCATTAATAAAAGCTATTGAGGTTCTTCTATGTGCTCTTGTTTCAATTATATATTGTGATGATTGCATGTTTGGTTTACACTAATCCATGAACCAGTTATGATTGCATGCCTCTTGTAGTTTCCTTCTTTGTTATTGTGCAGGATCTCATTGTAGCTGGGCGAGCAGAACAACAAAGAGCTAGGAGCAAGCGGCCAAAGAGAAGAGTTTGGATTCGACATTAAGCGCAAGGCAACGGTTAGTGCTTTCTCCATTCTCTTTTGCTTTCATAAAGAAGTAAACCTTAAGTAGTTTGTTTCACAGTTGTTGCTAAGGAACTGTCACCCTTAGAGTGGGTTAGGGTCATCCGAGTCGGATACTTTTCCCTACAACAAACTGGCGACTCCGCTGGGGATCGTATCCGTTTGATTGTGTTTGTAGTATTTTGCTATTCATTTCCTGAACAAAAGAGTACCGAATCGAAAAGCTTTTGACTATATCAAAAGCGAAGTAGAGGGGCTGCTACTCTTGCTCATTTTCTGAGCAGATTCATGATTTGAAGAGCTGATCTACAAAGATCCTTGTAAGCTCTTAGTGATAGCTTTGCACCTTCTAAATCATCCCTTTGAGAGTGCTTGACTGAATGCTTCTGATTTGAGCAAAAACCGTGCATTTTTGAGAAAATTATGACCCGGAAACTGTGAAAACGCAATTCTCGTTTTCCAAAGCAGGTAGTACACAGGCTACCTGCTTTGCAACGCAGGTCCCGAACTAGCTACCTGCGTTGAGAGCCAGTTTGACTGTGCAGAGCCTGCGTTGACCCAAATTTGCTTAGTGCATTTGGGGTTTCCTCCTTTCTCTTGCCTGTTTTCACTTAGTTTTGCTGCTAGGTGTCAGTCTTGTGCCTGTTTTGAAACCAATATTACTTGCCATCATTCTGCATCTGTTATATAACAAAATTGTACTTGTTCTTTGTATTTCTTGCTCATTTACAATTTCCCATAACGAAAAGTAAACTAGTCATGCTTTTGGCCTCTTAGATCTGAACCTGTGTTAGGCGTTTTGCCGGTCTAAAGAGTTAGCTTGTTTGCTGTCCATAGCTGATTAGTCATTTTACTTTCGTTAGTATGGTTTGATTTCATGTATTTCCAGTGATTAAGCAAGTGAATCTTAAGGCGTCTTTTGATTTTGGACAAACTTGTTTACTTTCGCTTTAAATCGAAATCAAAGTTATATAACCACTTTCTTTTTGTAATCCATCCACATTAAGAAAGGGAAAAGAAAATACATGCATTGTGCATTTTGCATTTGAAAAAGTTTGCACGATGATTTAGGAGAAAGTGCATTAGTTTGTGCTGTATGAACTGTGTGAAAAGAATTTGCCTTCTTTCTCTCTCAGTAGTTAAGATTTTCATCAGTCAAAAAGATTTGAAAAAGCTTGCTTCTCATCTTAGGCTGCATTTAGGAATTTGTCATATACATCTCGTGGTGAACCTTGAAAGGCAAACTTTAAAAAGATCAACTTAAAATATATTGAATGAACCTAACAACGCATTTGAAACATAACGCAAATATCTAGAGGTCTAGGTAGAGACGTGTTCCGGCGTCGTTAAACATAGTGATTGTCGATCTCTACGAAGGTGGGTGATTCCTCCTGAGAGTCGGTGGCACTAATACGGACTTGTGCTCCCACGTACCGTCGAGTATATATTGGGAGACCCCTATAGGCAATTATCCTTTATCCATAGGAAGCCGTGTCGGCCGCCCTACTGATCGCGATGCAGTGAACACAGCATTCACGAAGATCGACCACCCGTACCGTAAAACGTATTCTGTGGTTTCGCGAAAGGTTTGGCACGCCCTCTGCCTAGATCTCCAGAGCAGTTTCTTTTGGCCTTTTTCAAACTCTATAACTGAAAAGGTCCAACCGAGCATTTGTCACTTCGGGCTCGTTAATACATCGAAGGCGACTAGAGTCATCTTTAGCTTTTTCTCGACTCTTAAAACATGAAAAAGCAAAGTTATGTTTAAAAGCGTCTAATAAAATTCATTCAAATCGGAAACACAAATTTTCCCCTTTATATTTTAGTTGATCGAGTAATCCGCAATCATGGAAGAAAGTCAATTGAATATCCGTCGTTCTCGGAGGCTTGCGAGTCAACCATCTCTGTCTCCAGAATCGAAAACAATCCGGACAAAGCGAGCTCGTCGAACCAGTTCAAAATCTCCTTTAAAAGTTAGAACAAGCGTTCCAACAACATCTGAGATTCTGGTCACTCCAAACATTTCTGGAAACCCTGCCTCAATAGAAGAAGTTCAATCGCCACAGAGGGACAGTAATACTGATCCTAGTCTGGGGGCAAATACTCGTATGACTGAACCAGTTCCATCTGTAACCGGTCCAGAGAGTTTTGTTCCTCAAACATCCGTCGCGGTCGATACAACCCCTTCTTCGGCACCGGAAATCTTCTACGGACCTGACGGTCTTCCTCTTCCACCTGGTCTGATTGCGATAGAGGAAATTATAGAGGAACCGCAAGTATCCACTCCAATTCAATTTGGAGTAGGGGTCACTCTATTTCCTGCTACAACAGAAGTTTGTCCATCACCAGTGGAAGTTCCTGTAGAATCACTAGGTGATCAATTGGATAGACTAAAAATGACTGAACAACCGTCGACATCTAGGACTGTGTCGAATGACACGGCGACGGCAGAATTACCTGCTGCAAATCCAACAATGTTCGCCGGCATACCATCTGTCCCAACTAGCTCGCAGTCGCTAGAAGGAGTCCATCAAGAGACTATCTCGACAGTATGGTCTGTTCCTGTTTGTTCCGGAGTAATGTCTGGTAACTCTCATGGTGAGGCTCATCAAATTGACCCTTTTGGGAATCTAATTAGGCCATCCAGTCCTCCAAGGCAGGCAGTTGCCTTGAGTTCTGGGTTGCTACCGTATGGGGGGCAGCACCCATACGAGAGTTCTCAACCTTATTCAAGTTATGGCGGAATTGCAATGAGTAGTTGGGTACCTGTGCTATCCCAACCATCGAGAGTTGTATATTCTATGCAACAGTGTGTACCTGTGACAAACATCCCAACTGAACCGGCTATTGTGACCGTGTCGCAAGTTCAAACAATGCCTGTTGTATGTCAACCTCAGATTGCTCAGGTTCTCATGCAACAGCCCCTTGACCCTGCGACCCAACCACAATCACCTACTGGTGGGACAACACAAGTACAGTTGGGTACAACTACCCCACATCTTGGTCCAATGGTTAGTGTAGCGCAACAACCCATGGTGTCGCAACCGTGGATAATGCAATACCAACAGCCGCAATTCCAACAAGCGTACCAAGGTTCTGAACAGAAAATATTTGCGAATACTGGACAACCATATATTCAAAATGGTCAAAATCAACCACTTTATAGTGGTCAAGTCCATCAACCGTATTCATCATACCAATATCAACTCCATTATGCTGGTATGCAAAGACCGACTGTTCAGGCGATTCCATCGTATCCTGGTTACGCTTCACCTAACTTGAACCAGCAGTTACCATTCGTGGCGACTTTAGAGTTGCCTGATTTACATCGGTTAACAAACGATCCAATTGCTTACGCCCCTTGGTGGCCAGTGATTCCGCACAAACTTCCATCCGACATTCCTAAATTCAATGGAAATCCAGGTGAAGACCCGTCGAATCATGTGATGACATTTCATCTATGGTGTTCGTCGAACACTTTGAATGACGATTCGATAAGGCTTCGCCTCTTTCAGAGGACATTGACAGGTCCGGCGGCAAAATGGTATATAGAATTGCCTAGAGCTTCGTTCGACAATTTTGGCTCCCTTGCCACAACATTCTTGACCCACTTTCAATTACCAATAAGGTACGAAACGGGAACAGAGATATTGACTAACTTCAAACAGACAACCGCAACTCATATATCAGATCATATACATGAGTGGCGACGTCGACGAAGAATGGTTAAAGCATACGTTCCTGATTAGCTTTTAGCTGAGTGGTTTATAAAGTCATTACTTCCGGCTATAACGGAAGATGTAGCAAAGGGAGGAGTCGTAACAGAAGAGCAAGTTATCGCTCGTGCACAATACTTGGATTTAGTATATACTCAGTCCGGTATGCTCTATGACAAAATACCAGACGCCCCTAGACCAGAGTTTTCAATCCCTCCTCCTCCTAAATCAAACAGTGACTCTCATGCCGGCGATGGCATGATTGGCACGGCAAACACGAATCTGAAAAGGACCAATCAAAAGAAGGCCCGTAAGGATTCGAATCAAAATGCGCATGAAGAAGTTCTTGCTTCGGAAGTAAATGCCGTATCGACAGATAGGGGCAAAGAAACCAATCAACCAGGAAGCAAGAAGAATCAAAACAAAGGGAAGAAAAAACAAGGAGATTCGTCTCCTCGAAAAACTTCTTTTGGAAAAGGGAAACCACCTTCTGGGTGTCAGATATGTGATGAGGATCATTGGACAAGAGATTGTCCATATAAAGCCGAGTTTAAAATATTCTTAAAGAATTCACAAACCCCAGCTGTATTGACTGATCCGTTTCCCGATCCAAGTCAAAATCTGGTTGATAGTGGAGATACTTCCCGGTGCCAGGTGCTAATGGTGTCGACCTCTGAACAACAGAATGATGCTTTGATTTCGACAAAATGCAAAAACTGCGGGAATCCGCAGTCGTCGAACGGTAAAGGAAATGATCAACCAAGCAGTTCGACGACAACTTCGACAAAAGTTGTGCCACCATTTACTACGGGAAGCATTCCTATGATCCAGGGAAGGAATCACTCTCTCCAAAATATCGGAGTCATTTTCCTAAAAGACCCTACTTTAATGGGTACTTCCGCATTGCCGCCTTCAAGTAATCTGGCGGAAATGACCACAATGGAATATGAGACCTTCTGTTTCTAATGGATCTAAAAGTTTCGAGGATAGTTCCTTTCTCAAGTCAACCTCGTTTAAAAAATGAAACAAGGAGTAAAAGAGGATAGTTCTTTACGATGTCAACCTCGTTAAAAAATGAAATGTCCCCTTATGATTTAGGAGGCATGCGCCTCATCTGCATTATTATTATGCTGGGGGCATCATCGAGCAGTTTTAGCAATGTTCATGCTCGTTAAAAAATAAACGCAATCATCGAGCAGTTTTTGTGCAGAAGTTCATGCTCGTTAAAAAATAAACGTAAATTATGAGCAATCTTTCCCTAGCAGTTCAAGCTCATCCAGAAAAAATGAACCGGTAAACAACCTCGAGAAATGTAACCTTTGAAAGCCATACTAAAAGCCCTTGGTCGTGTTTATATGCCATCACCTCCATCTGTTCATTTGGCCAATCGTTCACCTCCATATGTTTGTTTATCCATTTTGAGGAACAGCTGCGAAGAGTGATTTCACTTAGCCATCCTTGTGACACTGCCGTGATTGGAGAATTCCAACATGTACCTGGAATCTGCTGCTATCCCTGTTCATCACTCGTTCCTCAAAAGACGAGTCTTCTTTGAGCTCTTTTCACTGACTCGTAAAATATGAAAAGTTTGCCGAGTTTTGGCCTTCCAGCTCGTTAAAGCGACCGGAAAGCTATCCCTCCTCTAGATTTTAATCTTTTTGGACCTGAGGGATTATTGCACAAAAAGATCGAGCGCTTGTTTTGTTCGGCTCGTTAAAGCAACCGAGAATTCATCCCTTCTATATTGTTTTAAACTTTTTCGGACTTAAGGGATTAGATGACGAAAAAGGAATTTTGGAGTTAACTTTTCGTACCTTTTCAGACTCTCTAAAAATGAAAAGGACCGAGTTTTCCTTGTCGTTAGACTCGTTAAAATGATTAAATAGCGACAAACTTGTCTTTAGACGAGAACGAGTTTCCCTATCGCTAGGCTCGTTAAAACATAGCGATGGGCTTGCCCGAAGGGCAGGTTATAGAACAAGCATATGTTATCCTCCTCAAGCTTGGCAAAAATAAAGAGGTACTGGTCAGCAATGACTGGGGAAAAATTGGGAGAACCTCACAGCATTAATGGTAGCAAGTCGCTCTTGAACATGACACTTTGTCCTCCGTACCGCATCGGGTTGGGTTGTTTCATTCACCGGTCGCAGAACCATGGTCCTCGCCACACCGTCCACAATTGGGGTAATGCTACCAATCCATCACATCAGTGTCGTTATATGTTCAAGAGATGTGGTTCTGTAAAGAGTCAACCATGTTCCACCCACTGCCATACATTATCCTTCATCCACTTCATGACCGCCACCCTGAATCATACATCACAATTTGTTTTCACCTCATCATAATCACTAGCTCCATTCCGTGTCACTGATGTGGGATTCATTAAGGCCCTCCTTTGACGGATCGCTCCTTGTCGACATCAACTCATTATCCAAGGAGTTGATCTAGGAACACCCCCCTCAGTACTTTGAAGCTTGCATGCCTCAATGGCAAGTTTCTCACTTCCGGCGACAGGTATACATCAATGACCTTCGACCAGAAGATTTTGCATGGTGGTCGACGCCAAGTCCTTTATTCCCACCATGTAGATTGTACTGCCGTACCTTGAGGGTCATCATCCTTATCGGTGATTCCTCTCGCGCTTGTTAACGGTTTACATCATTGACCGGTAATCAAGCGATGTCTTTCCATGTTCGACTTCAAGAAATTCTCACATGGATCGACTTGTACATCGAGTGAAGATCGGAAGAGATTGAAGACCCCGGATCTAGTTTCATCCATCCGGGCTGCGATATATATTCAGGACATAAAGACATTTGATATGTACATCATGGCAGCAGATGATCATCCTTTTCAAAGGATGATAAATTCGGCAGAGAATTATCAGTCTAGCATCAGACGATCGTCTGTTCTATGTACCAAAATGTATTTATAAAGCTGAGCATGGGAATGCCCGCCTCAGCTAGATCATGAAAAAATGTATGAAAAATAATGTATTGTATTGTATCTTATTACAGGACACTTCTCAGCAGATCGAATGAACTTCGGATCCTCTCAATAAAGCATTTCACCCGATAAACGACCTCATACTTTAGGGGGCATCTGTTATAGACAATTTTGTGCCTTACAGCAACAAGCACGAATTGTCAATAATCCAAGGGATCCAAAGTTCCCTAAACATGATGTTCCTACCCCTAGAGGAACAAGGTCAGCAAACCAACAGCTCTTAGATCAGTTCTCCACCTGAAAACACTCAAAAACAAGCAATCCTGAAATCAAAGCAGGTGCTCCACTAGGCTTCTGCGCTGAAACACAACTGCTCCATGGTGTACCTGCGTTGCAAAGCAGGTAGAACAAAGCCCACCTGCGTTGGGCGAGTTTGGACATGTGGCACAGTGAGTCATTGCTTTGGAATCTTCCAAAAATGACACTTGGATCAGGTATTTCGCCTTGTGATGAGTCAGAGGCTTTGTTTCTCCAAGTGGAAGCAAGGTTCACCAAGTGGATTCAAGAACTGAAGATCAACTGAAGATTAACTGAAGAGAGAGAGGACACAAGGCAGCTACACATCAGTTGCAAGCTGACTCATCCTTTCTCAATTCATCTATATATTGAGCTCTCTCCTATGAGCTCAGGAGGCTGGAATTTTGTGCAAAGTAATGATATGCTGTTGGTTTCATTCTCGAGTTATTGGGTGATTGTTTGAGAGAGGTGAAGAAGAGCAATTCTTTCTGCTGGGAGGTGTTGCTGGGTTGGAGCCTGCAATGGTTGTAATACTCTCAGAACCTTTATTTCTTCATTAATAAAAGCTATTGAGGTTCTTCTATGTGCTCTTGTTTCAATTATATATTGTGATGATTGCATGTTTGGTTTACACTAATCCATGAACCAGTTATGATTGCATGCCTCTTGTAGTTTCCTTCTTTGTTATTGTGCAGGATCTCATTGTAGCTGGGCGAGCGGAACAACAAAGAGCTAGGAGCAAGCGGCCAAAGAGAAGAGTTTGGATTCGACATTAAGCGCAAGGCAACGGTTAGTGCTTTCTCCATTCTCTTTTGCTTTCATAAAGAAGTAAACCTTAAGTAGTTTGTTTCACAGTTGTTGCTAAGGAACTGTCACCCTTAGAGTGGGTTAGGGTCATCCGAGTCGGATACTTTTCCCTACAACAGTGGCATATGATCAAACAATGTACAAGTAGGAAGAATTCTCTTGAACATGTGGATGACATGACTCTGGATTTTGGCAGCATTTGACATCATAGGATTAGAGGTCATGGTGACATGGCAAAGATAATATGAGGGTTTAAAATGGATAACCCAAAATCTAGGGAGGCAAGTGACAAAGTGAGGATGTCCCAAAACCTGACACGAATGGCAGATGAGTGTCAATGTTAAAGAGTGACATGTTGCTTCAAGTGAAGAATACAACTCATGAAATACTTCCAATTTTCCCCCACCATTTCTGGCGAGTACCCTAGTTATTTTTACAAAAGCTTGAAGATGATAGAAAATGCTTTTAATATAAGTCCATCCTTTGGATGGATGCATCCTAGTAAGTATTATGAGCCATAGGAAGGAGTAGCTCAGTCTCATCATAATGACAAGTCCTATGTTTTTTAATCTTTTAACGAGTCCGACAAAGGTGAAACTCAGAATCTTTTCCATGTTTAGAGAGTTTCAAAAAGACATGGAAAAGAAAACTCAAAGGGTCCCTTTTCGTAAAGTTGTCTCTCGAACCTGAAAGAGTAGAAAATAATATTCAAGAGAACCTCCTAGTCATGTTTGACTAAGGTATACCTTCTATGTAAATGGTTTTATCCCAACCCGAAAAGGGGTAAATGTATACTGGGTAAACAACGTTTCACAACCTTTAACAAGTTCAAAACAACAAGAGATCGACAATGTTTTCATATTTTGAGAGTCAGAAAAGAGCTCAAAGGATAATCCTTGATTTTATTTGTTTTAACGAGTCTAAAAGGCAAAAATACTAGGAAATATTTTCATTTTTTATGAGTCAAAAAAGAACTTAAAGGTGAATTGTCCTGGAGGAAAGAGTGATATAAAGGGTACTACTTGCAAACGAGAACCAATAGGGGATGATGGTAGAGTTGGAGCCATCTGGTGACCGAAAAACGATAATTGGTCAATGGTCACTATTCTCCCTTCATGTGGAAAAAAAAATCACATGGAAAAGCGAAGAAACAAGAGCTCCCGTGACATAAACATAGTCGTGTCCAAGGGGAAGACTGAAATCTAAGGGACCTTGGACTACCATCACATCTATATAGATAGTCTTTCCTCCAAAATTAATAGGTAACTTCAGAATGATCCCTAAGTGTTGACTGGTTCCTCCGTTGAAAGCCAACAGATTTGGGTTGATAGGCACAAGCTGTGGGGAACCCAAAGCTTTCCAAGTAGTATAAGACATGATGCTAACAGACATGACTTAATCTAGTATACTTCCGTGTACTACCATATTATAGGCTTGTACTGTGATCTAGAAAGGCACATAAGATGGAAGGTGGAATACAGTCAATTGACTCCAATCAAAAGCAACAACAAAACTACTTGGTTGGGGTATCATATGATTCCCCCCATGCTCTGCAAGAATATGAGAAGGAATCTCCTGAACAACCAGAACAGGAGGGTCACTCTTTGATTCATGAGAATCTGAGGAGACTAGAAGAACATGAGAAGTATGATCGCTGCTCTCTTCGGGAATAGAGTGAACAACTAAAGGTGGAGCCAAGTCGACACTCTTTTCAACCAATGTTTGGTCAGGAATGGACATAAGAGAGTCATGATTAGGAAGAGTAGGATGGGCAAGAGATGAATCCAAGTCAATCTCTTTACCAACTAGGAGAGGGTTAGAAGAAAGTCTTTGATAACCAATAGGGAGTTGGGGTTTAGGAGCTGTAAGTTTTTCCAAAATTTTGGAAGCTTTATCCATAAGAGGAAAAAGTTGAATAAGATGTTCTCCTTCACATAACCTATAGGGGAATCTGATCTTTCCCTTCTTCTTACCGTCATTAGTTGAAGGTGTAGCATCGACATGATCTCCAGAGGTCGACGAGGATGGTTTATTCAGGCGTTGAGACCATACCTCTAAGACTCTGAGAATGCTAGGACAGTCTCGAAGGATATGGTCACCCTTACATAGTCTGCAATGGAATTTGACCTTCCATGGAGGATCGGAAGGTTTGTCTACAGGAGGTGCATCTGGAGTAACAACTGTGCGGTTGGCCTCTTGCTTATCTAACTTCTTCTTCTTCTTCTTCTTAGCCTCCTGGTTACTATATTTCAAACTTTCACCGAGCGAAGTAGAAGAGGAAGGTGAAGAAATAGGGGAAGAAGGTGAGAGGTCAACCTTAGAATCAACATGATGTGATTCAAATGAAGGATATGGCTAGGTAGGAGTTGGGACACTTGGGACCACCGAGGTCGAAAATAATCAAATAGGTAAACCAATGGTTAACCCTGGGAAGGACAACGTCACCATATAAGGAGCACCGACGTTTCCAAAAGAAGGAAAAGGACCAGGATTCCCATTTGAGGGGAATCCTTGACAAGTAGACTCTAGAAATGTTGCCATTGGAATTGACCCTAAATAATCACTAAGGAAGATAGCTTTAACCAGGAATATTTTGTGGGTTGTTAATTTTAAGACATTGAAACAAAACTTTGCCTTTTCATATTTTAAGAGTCGAGAAAATGGAAAAAGGCGACTCTAGTCGTTTTCGAAGTTAACGAGCTCAAAAGGACAAGTGCTCGATGATATTTTCAAATTTAAAGAGTAAAAAAAGATCAAAATGACTGCTCAGGATAATCTAGGCAAAAGGATTACCAGGTAACCATGAATTACAAAATACCTCCTGGCGAACCGAAAAGTATGAGCAGGCAATCTCCCTGAATGTTGTGTTCGGTGTATCACGTTTACAAGGTGGCAGACTCAGCTTCATGTGGATAAATGATTACAAACCTAGTGGGGTCTCCCTTTATATACGTGATGGTACGGGGAGCACAAGTCCGTACTAGGGTTGTCTAATGCCGAAGCAAACGACAGTTGCTAGGTTTAAAGACACTGGAACACATCTCTAGCCTAGACCACTAAATGTGAGTGTTAAGTTTCAATGCTTCCCTAGGTTAATTCAATAAATTTTAACGATTGATCTTGATTTAGGTTTCAATTCCAAGGCCCTACCACTGTCATATGAAAACTCCTATATGCAGTATATGAGAAAATAAATCTTTGTCTTCAATGAAAGTTAACGCTAATTGAGGGATAGAGAGCACAATCAATGAAAAAATCAAAGAATGAAATCTTTCACTAATACATGTCCTAAATTCACTTAATATTCCCCTAACAACAAAATAAGTTTCAGTTCATTTCCAATGCTTCTGATGATGCAATTCTAGCTTCTCAATGATGCTACTAATGCAATATTTTCGCTTAAGTAAACTAGAATGATGTTCTTCTTTTCATAAAATGCAAAATGAATCTTTCACATAGAGCACTTTTAATGAAAATTTCACAATTCCGAACAAACAAGCATCAATCAAATCCAAAGCATGATAAATGAAACTAAAAGAAACTTCTTCCCTGAATCAAACAAACCAAACACATAAATGCTTCAATCGACAAACCAAGCAATGTAATCTATGCTTAGAAAGAGAAAAGAGACACTCGAAATAAGAGAACAAACGAGACTCTTTCACTCATTCAATTGAAAATGAAGCAATGAAGATGTTGTGACTGAAAGATGGATTAAATGAAGCAACAAATCATAAACTTGACACAATGAGTAAATAAATAAATGAACGGTAATTGACCTAGATTCCCTAGGATCATAGAACCCATCCAAAAAACTCAAAAAATCAAGCAATGAAACTTCAAGCCAATCAATCAATGAAAACCAACAAACAAAGCATTCTAGTCACTTCTGGGTGGAAGAAGAGATTCTGAGGGTCGAGATACACTGGCATGGAATGGGAGAAACTCTAATTTTTTCTTAACTCAGAGACTGACACAACTTTTGGGCTGAAACTAGCAATAATCGGAACGACCGACACGACTATCAGGCTAAAACTAGCGCGGATAGTCTTGATTGGCGTGACTATTTGGGAAAAAATAGGGTTGATCGAGGGATTTAAAGAAAAAAGAAAAAAGAAACCTTCATACAAGTGGGCTAATGTTTGTATGCCTTCAAACAAGTCAATACAGATCCAAAAGACCATAAATAAACAAACCAGGCACACTAATAGAAAGAACAGACTGATGAAAAGGAGATGTATTTCCCTAGTATGGTCACCAATTTGTGGAGTAGGACGATTCTCTCTGTAGACAAAGACAATCCCTCTAGCCCAGGGGAGAGGGTCTAGCCACAAACAAGATAATATAATGTAAATTTCCTTAGATTAGAATAAAATAAGAGGGCCTACCTCTTATAACGCTAATCCACTTGATGGTGATCTTGCTTCCTTGCTCCATGTTCCTTTTGTTCCTTTTGTTCAAGTACCAAAAACAAACATGAAAGAAACAACTACAAACGTGATAGCATAAAAACGAATCCAATCTACTTAAAAGGTCAAGGAGTTCTAAGCTATCAAATGTAATATTACACCCAATATAGGAAATAAGCCATTAGTTGTATTAAAATAAACTTCAAAGAGAAATATAGCCGAAGCCTTGATGTTGAAGATCTCCTTTATGGTATCCAAATCCTGCTACATGCCTTTTCAACAATTTTTTCCTCCTCTAGCTTGACATGAAATGGCTTCCAAGATCTAACTCTCTCTCCTCATGCTTTAGCTACCAAAGGCTAGTCTTTTGTCATCTAAGACTAATCTTCTTCTATCAAAAGTTGAAGATTTCAGAATTTTGTAGCTGGTTCTATCTCTCCACCACTTTCACTATGTGTTGTATTGTTTGAGTGTAACTAAAAAGGGTAAGAGGAAGTGGTTTATATAGGGAGATGAGGATAAGAATGAGATCCACTCAAGGGGTAAGAAGGTCTTATCTCCTTGGGAAGGTCCACTTTTTAGGGGGAAATAACCTTATATGGAGTTCTCAACCCTTATCCAACCAAACGAACATCCATCACATCACCACTAGAAGTTTCTAGATCTGACCAGGACTGGTATTGAGCTAACAGTAGCATCGATTGGCATGGGTCACAGTGTAAAACTCTGCCATGGTGTCAGCGAGATACTGGGAAAGAGTGATGATATTAAAAACTGGGTTTTAAGAAGGATTCTCTAGAAATGTTCTGAAGGGAGTGGGGACTACTTTCTTCAAACTTCAAGGGATGCAAGAGCATAGGTTTCATGGTGAAAGTATAACACAGTAGTCACTACTATGGTTCTCTAGGATTAGGAATGGGGAGTGACAAGAGAGTGACAATTTATTGTGTAACATACCCTTCACATGAAGCTGGGTATCAAGGATTCTGAGAAACATTTGGTACTCAAGTACTGCGACTGCCTACATAGGTACATCGAGGATGAGATGGAGTTCTTGGACATCTCCTCGCTCAGCACAACATACCGATACAGCGTCAAGATCGAGCATACATTTAAACAGAGAAGCGAGACTTTGGATCTGTGAATCTGAAGCAAGGGAAAGGCACCCTCGAGCCACAGGACAAAGGACAAAGCCAAGGCGACGCATCCCAGGACAACTCACCAAAGATGCAAGAAAAGGAAAACACCGCGAAGCTGAAGAAGGACACGGGAAAGTGGACAAGAGCTCCACTCACAACACAAGTGAGTGTCGGGCCAAGCAGTCACTAGTGGCTGAGCTGAAGGCTTCGAAATCAAATGCATCTTCCAACTTTGAGTCTAAACCCAACGAGGGGAATGACAAAGGGAATTAGATTATTGATGTGGAGCCCAATGCCACCATTGCCACCATGAAGATCTAGAAGGAGGAAACCGAAGATCCAGAGGAGGAGAAGTGCCTCTTCACTCCTAGATGTGGGTAAATGGTTCCCCGCTATAGTTCATTTTCGACAGCGGGAGCCAAAAGAACCTCATTTTGGCAGAGGTCATGGAATGGTTGGACTTACCAACCACGACACACCCACAACCGTACACCATTGGGTGGTTTCACCAAGGATGGGATCTTCGCATGAGCCAACAGTGTCGCCTTCCATACAACATCAAGCCCTTCACAGATTAAGTATTATGTGACATTGCTCCCCTTGACGTTTGTGATGTATTATCAGGCCAACCATACTTGTGGAAGCGACGTGTTGTGTATGAGTCAAAGCCTCGTGTTGTTATTGTTACTTTTGGAAATAATTATTACAGGATATCGGAGGTAGCACCACCTACCACCATCTCTTTGGTTACTGTAAAAAAATATAGTAAGCTCATTTCCAAAATCGGGAAATTTGTATATCCTTAGGGAAAAAATAAGACAATGGCCACGACTTCTAGAAAAGGCCCCTCCCCACAACAACAATATATGGACAAGGTTGTGGAGGAGTACAAGGACATTTTCACCTCCCTCGCAGGGGTGCCTCTGCACTGTTAGATCAAGCACTCCATCGATCTGACCCCAGGTTTGTCATTGTCCAATGGACCAATCTATTGGCACTCTGTTATGGAGAATGATGAAATCAAGAGGCAGATTTAGGAGTTGTTGTAGAAATTTCACATCCATTCGAGTTCATCGCTTTGTGGGAGCTCGATTGTGTTGGTACGTAATAAGGATGGGACTTGGAGATTCTGTATTAACTACCGGGCATTGAACAAGGTCAATGTCCAAAATAGGTACCCGATCCCACGGATTGATGACCTTCTGGACCAACTCAAGGGGGGAAAATATTTCAGCAAGATCGACTTGAAGTCTGAATATCACCAAGTACTAATCGAACCCTCCGATGTGTGGAAGACTGCCTTCAAAGCCAAGGATGGCCTTTTCGAATGGTTGGTTATGCTTTTTGGGTTGATGAATGATCCTACAACCTTGATGAGGCTAATGGATGACATCTTGTGGCCATTAACAAACTCATTTGTAGTGGTATTCTTGGATGACATCTTGATCTTCAGCCAGAGTTTGGAAGAGCACCTCCACCACATCCGAGAGGTTCTCCAAACACTGCGGCAACACAAGCTGTGTGTCAATTTGGAGAAATGAACTTTTGGCATGACCCAGTTTCAGTATGTGGGATACATTATTGATGAATGGGGGGTGCATGTGGATCCATCCAACATCCAAGTCATTCGGGATTGGCTAGCACCAACCACTCTGACAGAGCTCCATAGCTTTTTGGGTCTTGCCAATTTCTACTGCAGGTTCGTGTTAGGATTCTCTCATATCACTTGGCCCTTGAGTCAAGTCACCAAGGGAGGAGCGACAGAAAAATTCTTTTGGTCAGAATATCAACTGAAGGCATTCACAGAGTTGAAACATCGCCTCTGCTCTGCACTAGTGCTCACATTACCAGAATTTCAACAACCATTTGAGATCGAGATAGATGCCTCTGACTATTCTATTGGGGTAGTCCTTACTCAAAAGGGGCATCTAGTGGAATATCGTAGTGAGACACTTTCAGACATGGTCCGTAAGTATCCCACTTATGACAAAGAGATGTATTCCATTGTGCAGACTTACCGACAATGGAAGCATTACATTTTGGGGAAGGAAACGGTCATCCACACAGACCACCAACCCTTGCAGTTCATACAGATGCAAGGGAAGTTGCTGAATGATCACCATCAGAGGTGATCTACATACCTACAACAATTCCATTTGAATATCAAGTATAATAAGGAAAGCACCAATAATGTTGCAAACTGCCTCAACCAACCATCGATCATGGTGTTAACCACCATGCTCAACTCTTCTAGGAACGAGACTTCTGATTGGCCACTTCTCTACAAAAGTGACCCAGAATTCGACCACACATTCTAGACACTCTTGGAGGGTCAGCAAGTTCCATATTTTGACCTCCAGGATGCCCTGTTATGCTACCTGGGACACCTTTGTGTTCCTTGAAGCAAGCGCGCTAAGATGATTTGGGAAGCACACTACAGTCGGGCCGATGGGCATTTCAGGGTCGAGAAAATGGTGGAAGTACTACAAAAGTATTTCTATGGGCCGAATCTTTGATAGGATGTTGGGAAGTACATCAAATCCTGCATTGCCTGTGCCATTGCCAAACCGACCATCAATAAGCAAGGCCTCTATACTCCGTTGCCTACCCCTAGTCGACCTTGGGAATCCATATCCATGGGTTACATATTGGGCCTTCCTTCTACTAAGCATGGAAATGACTGTGTTTTTGTGGTCGTCGGCAGATTCTCGAAGATGGCCATTATGACAACCTGCAAGAATAATATCACAGTAGAAGTCACTGCTAAACTCTTCTTTGAACGAGTGTGGGTAAACTTTGGGATCCCACAGTCTATCATCTTAGATTGGGACAACAGGTTCCTTAGTACATTTTGGTCCAGTCTCTGGTTAATGCTGGACACCAAGCTCACTAAGTCCACAAATTTCCATCCCCAAACTGATGGCCAGACAGAGGTCATCAACAGGATGATCGTACACATTCTATGCATGTACAACTCAAAGCATCCATGCACATGGGATGAGAGCCTCCCTTATGTCTAACACAACTATAATCGAGCTCTCCGCAGCTTGACTGGCCACAACCCTTTTCAGGTGGGCTTGGGATTCCAGCCACTATATCCCATTGATGTGGCCATACCATTTGCAGCCACTCAAGTAGATTCGGCTCATGTCTAGTCCAAAGACGATAAGGCAAAAAAATTCATTGAGAACATCCAACATATCTTCCAGCAGGTCCACGATATTCTAGAGAAATCAAATTCCAAGTATAAGCAACGACATGAGCAACATCAGGTGCCACACAAGTTTCATATGGGCGACAAAGTCTGGTTGAATTTGCAAAAGGAATGCCTTACCATAGCCTATTGAAAACTTAGACCACTTGGATATGGTCCTTAAACCATTACCAAGGCTATGGGAGGCAATGCATTTGAGCTCAACATTCCCCCATTCCTTGGCCTACACCCAGTGTTCAATGTTGACTGCCTTAGACCATACTTCCCACCATTGCTAGACACATCAGACATTGTAGAACAATTCACAGCTACATAGTTAAATCCAGATTTCATGGAACAAGCCACAACTTATCAGATCATGGACACGAGGATCAAGAACACCCAACAAGCAAAGGATCCAACTATAGCGAGTTGTCAAAGTAGGCTAACTCCTTCACCAGGGCAAGTGGCTCACCAAGGACCAAGTTCAACAAAAGTTTCCTCATCTCATTTAGGAAATCAACGCAATGGGGACCATTGCTACATAAGGGGGGAGGAATTATCCAAGTGGATATTGGTGGCCACCCACCTATTCCACTTGGACCCCCACCATTGTTTCTTTCAATTTTTCAATTTCTTTATTTTTAGCACAATTTACTGTTTTTGGCAGTTTTTCAAGTCTTGAACTTCCGGAGCTGTTTTGAGGCCCTAAACAACGTTTTTTGGGAAAACTAGGACCAACATGGATTACATACTAATGATGTTCATTCAAAAGTTGTATTCCTCAGATAGATATTTCTAACAAGGTATTGTGCGTGTCAAATGGAGATCGTATGCCAAAGTTACGACCCCGGGAAGTTGATGTACCAATTTAGCCAAACGGGGCCCATAGTTTGGTGCTTCATCTCATAGGGTTAGGTTTTTGGATGTTTAGGGTTTTCCATTGTTTCTCAATAATAGATAGGCCTTTGAGCCTCATTGTAATACAGTTCAGAGGCATATAGCCACCACATCTCTTCTCAAAGATAAGCTACCATCACCCGAGCTAGGCTTATTTCCGTTCTAGTTGTAAGCATATTTCAGTATTTGATATTAATGAAATGAAGTGTTATTTCTACTGCATCTTTGTATTTGTGGTTATATATGTAATTTGTTGCGTTCATGTTTAAATTTAGATCAATACCAAAGGTAGCCTCGCCTACCGCCATATCTTTGATCTCTACTAAACAATGTAATAATATCATCTCCCAAATTTGGAAATTTTTTTATTTTCTTATTTTCTCTCAAAGTAAGGGGAATATCATGGCCACATACATGGCCCCTAGGAAAGGTTCCTCCACGTAGCAGAAGCAGGTGGATAAGGTCGTGGAAGAATACATGGGCATCTTCTCCTCACCCACAGAGGTGCCCTTATACTGTCAGGTCAAGCATTCGATCAATTTGATCCCCAGAGAACCTCTACCCAATAGGCCGATATGTCGCTACACCATTCTAGAAAATGAAGAGATCAAGCAACAAATCTAGGAGTTGCTGCAAAAAGGGCATATCTGACCAAGTTCCTCACCCTGTGTGTAATGACCCATCTACAATTACACACATAATGTGATTATTAGCATACATATGAGGCATGCATATGATAGCTACATATGCATGCATCACATGCACTACACTAGTATCCATATTAAATTATGAAGAATTTACAATCATAGGAAAAAGACGCAATTATTGAAAATATTAAATAAATACCTAAATTGCAAGAATATATTGAATACATTAAAGTAGGTATTTATTTGTGTGTCGTCGTCATAATAGGTAACCATAGGATATTATTCAAAATAAAATATTAATGTTATATACTATACAAATTAAAATGGAAATATAATTTATAAAACTTAAAATTAAAAGACAATTATATATAAAAGAAATTACCATTTATAAAAAAAAGATATTATGTATGGTATACAATGAAAGTAAGTATGTTATAAAAAATTAAATAAAAGTATATTAGGTAAGAAAAAAAAATGTATTGTGTTGTATCTTATCTAACTTAAACCAAATAATGACAACAGAGCCTCCTAGTGTTGGTAGTGGTTGTCCCTTTGCCGATCATCTATTTATCCTTCCTGCCTATCTATCTGGCCTGCACCATTAGTATTTAAGGAGGGCGACTGATATTGTATGCTCATGTTTCAAAAATGAGGTAGTAAACTTGTTATCTTATGATGGACCACCACCTCTAATCATAAATATTGGAGCCCCCTGACAAGGATAGCAAGAGATTAATCGATGGGAAATCGACTGAGAGGGGAGAGGATTCGATGGAGAGGTGGTTGGTGGAGAAGAGCTTCATGGGAAATATAAGGAGACAAAGGAGGCAAAGTGGGAACAAAGGAAGAGAGGAAGGTTACACAATTATGGAGTGAGCCTGCAAATTTGGGAAATTTGAGCAATTTTTCTTGGGGTTTTGGGCGCAAGGGCCAAAGACCTTCATTTTGAAATCTTATGGATCTGGGAACCGAATAGGTTGATCCCAGATAAGTTGGGAGGAAAAGGGTCAGTTTGGTAGCAGGTGTGGGAGAAAAAATAGACCAGAAACACTCCCAAACAAAGTTTTCAGGTAAGTACTTGCAAATGATTTGATAAAATTTAAGATTGTTTGGTTAATTCATAAATTTAGGGTAGAAAACTTCATTTTTGGTTAAAATGCAAATTAGGGCTTGTTTTAGATTGTTAAATTTGAATTCTTTGTTTAAATACCAGAAGTAGGGCTATTTTTGAATTGTTAAGGTCAATTATTTTGGTAAAATTGTAAAAATTAGGGCTCTCACATTGTGGGGTCCCGATTGTACTTATACAAAAGAAGGATGTGACCTAGAGGCTCTGCATTGATTATCGAGCACTAAACAAAATCACTATTAGGAACAAGTATCCAATCCCACAAATCAATGACCTTCTTGACCAACTCAAGGGGGCTAATTATTCTAGCAAGACCGATCTGAACTTTGGCTATTACTGGGTTCTAATAGATCCCACATATGTATGGAGGACCACCTTCAAATCCAAGGAGGGCTTTTTTGAATGGTTGGTCATGCCTTTCAAGTTGAAAAATTCCCCTGCTACTTTTATGACGTTGATGGATGACATCTTGCGGCCCTTCACTAACTCGTTTGTGGTTGTATATCTAGATGAAATTCTTATCTTCAACAAAAGTTAGGAAGAGCACTTGCAACACATTTGATAGATCCTTCAAACCCTGTGGCAGCAAAAACTATTTTCCAACCTAGAAAAATGCACCTTTTGAATGGGTCAGGTCCAATATCTAGGTCACACCATAGATGAGAAAGGCATGCATGTGGATTTGGTTAAGATCCAATTCATTCGAGATTGGTCAGCCCCGACCACTCTCATAGAGCTTCGCAACTTTGTGGGCCTTTCCAATTTTTATCAGAGGTTTGTGTTGGGGTTCTCCCATGTCACTTAGCCTTTGAGTCAAGTTACCAAGGGTGAAGAAAAAGAAAAAATTTCACGGTCCAAGTGTCAACAAAAGACGTTCATTGAGCTGAAGCACCGCCTCCACTCTGCACCTATACTCACATTACCAAACTTACAACAACCATTTGAAATTGACACAGATGCATATGACTATTTTATTAGTGCAGTTCTCATCTAGCAAGGGAATCTGGTGACCTATCACAATAAGACACTTTCTGATACTGTTATCAATTTTTTGGTGATAACATATTTCCCCCAAATGTATGAGTGTGAGGAGCAAAATGTATGACCGAAGTATGTTGTAAAGACACAATCACTAGACAACATAGGGGAGTCAGAGAGAGAGGGAGAGACCAATAAAGCTGAAGTGAAAGAGGATAGGGACAGAGGGGGCGAGACTAATGCTAGTCTCCTTTTATTTTATGGTACCATACCTCAATGAGGCGGGGGAGACATACCCATACCCGCCGAGATAACTTAGTACAAAAATAATGGTTCGCCCAGAAACATAAAACTGAGCAATGAAGTACATGTTGAATGGTACATGACATGCTTGCATAACAGAGCCAGAAAATAATACAATGTGTCCCATATACATAATGCACTTGGAAAAACATGAACCAGGAGTGAATATAATAATATATGATTACATGAGGAACAAAGGACCTTCCCTCAAAAAATGGGTGGGAGGGAGGGTAAAACAATTGAAGAAACCCTGCTGAATAGGGGAGGGCTATGCAACCTGAATGGATCATCTGAAGGAGATGTGCATGCTATGAAAACTGCAATCAGTAGGAACCAAACCCATCAACTCTACGAATTGCATCTAAGGTTGTAGCATAATAGGAATGCATCCGAGCATGTGGGGGGATACCTGAAGGGCCACCCCCTCATGAGGTCTAAAACATCTCACACACACCCAGGAATCACTAGTACAATCTGTTACATCACTGGAACATCAAGCGTATGAATCACGAACATGAAACAACCAAGTCAAATGGAAATGATGAGTCCCTTTGCTTGATCTAAGGCACCAAACAAGAATGGAAGCTGCAACCAAGATACATTGTCCTCTAGGTCGTTCATATGGAATAAATGAGCTGATGTCGACATAATAGGGCCCACGATAGATGAGGAAATGAGGATCCTCAACTAATGCACGAGGGAAAATAGTAATGTGACTGATGGACTGACACCAAGGATAATGGGTAAAGTGGTATTGAGGGACAAACAAATGACTTCCCTTGTTAGAGCATAAAGTGCATGGTTGACCTGGCAGCGACTGACTCAACTCCGGAGGGGATGGGGACAGTATGACTAGAGGCCAAAATGGGCAACATAGGATGAATGGTATGAAAATATGGATGGAATATTGTGACATGATAGAATGGGATGTGAAATAGACTCCATGGATGCAAGGGTGACTCATTGTGGATGCTCTGAACAAGGGTGACTCGATGACGCTGCCACACAGAATAGGCCTGGTGGGGACCATGAAAACATGAGTAAATGATGGTTACTCATGACGAAAATTGACACATGGTATGACAAGAATTAAGAGGAGGAGGCCCTCAAAGTACACATGTCTCTTTATGATGAAATTAGATTTTTATGGGTGACAAAGTGACCCTTCTTGGAAAAATGGCTTCCTGGTGAAGTGTCAAATCATCAAAAACGGATGAAGACCCATTGTAGAGCTCAATGAGAGCTTTCCAATGGTGTTGACGGTTCATCAAACTAAGCTATGTTTTGGTTGCAATGTGCGACAAAAAAACTGTGGGTTTTCCTATAAAAAGGGTGTTTTCCCTCCAATTTGAGAGGAGGAGAAGGCCCAAAATGTTGTGGAGATTGTAGCGAACAAAACAACCATCAGAATCAGGATCTATGACTTTCAGGCAAGTGGCCTTACTTGTCTAAATATGGCCTTAATACTTCTTTGAACGATGGTTCTTGGTGAAGAATTAAGGGAAAAACGATAATGAACTACTAGAGGAGGTCTAGAATCATTCTCACCCACTAAGTCGAACATGGGGACTATGTGGACATAGATTAGAATATTTGAAGATATGGTATCAAATGTTTACAATATGTGATGTGCATATGTCTCACCGGAGGGGTTGGTAGGACAAACTATTCGAGGAATGGGAGGATAATCGACCATACCTAGATTCAGTGGGATCTAGGATGAGACTTAATTGAGAATATGGCTAGGGGAAAACCATCATGCCCCTAAGCATGGGATACTACCCGCAAACATATGTGATGGAGGGGACTGATATGGTATGCAAAGGTGGGAATGATGCCCCCTAGCAGAAGGAGTTTGTGGAGCGCCATTGTGTTCCAAGTGCTCAAAAAAGGGATTCAAACATCTCAGCCCCACTTGGCACAGGATCCTCCAAAAGAGATGTAGGGGCCTATGTGCCCCCTAGCATGCCATGGTCATACTGGATGTATTTAGAGTTATGGGGCTCCAAACACTTATATGATACATAATATGATTATGCATTTTTATATGATGATGATGGTTCACCATGTGTTATGTTTTATGGTTGTGTTATGTGGTATACATGTGATAAGGGCAAATCTAGAATGTCATTTGCAATGGTATCTACATAGCTATTTTGGGCTCTAGGAACATGATTGAAAGTAATGGTTTCAAATTCATTTACCAACAGCTTAACTCATAGATATTTCTAAATAGGACTTGGTTATGCACATGATACACACCATTCACTTGCATGACAAGTAGAAAGGAATCTAAACAAACATGAAGACGAAGGATACGATGAGCAAGGGAATCGACTAACAAACCTATCATTGCATCATATTCGGCCTGATTATTGGTGGCATATCCAATGGACACACTGTTCGAAAGGACTAACGTATGCAAAGGGGTAAAAATGGCCCAGATTGTTGTGGTTAGATTCTTGGAGAAGTGACTTGCACCGTTGGCATGACCGATATATGGTGTGGATGATGGATCCATATGAGAGGTGCAAATGACAACAGATGAGATGATGAAATCTACCTAACTTCGTGGTAGAAATAAAGACACGCAAATCAAAGGGATGTGCTATGAACAAAATTTCTTCAGGTAGAGCGCATTGGGAGAATTAGGAAGGGAATGGCCTTCAAAATCCTCCAAAAAATATGCCCCCTTGCCTAAGTGCAAGGGTAATTAGGGGTAGACATAACTTCCATGATGTCCTCATTAGAATGGAAGATGGGCGGATGAGAGGAAGATTGACTACATGATGCGACAACATTACATGGTGCATAGACCTGAGAAAGAAGGTTCACATATGCATAGCCTTGAATGGGAGATGACAAGTTGGTAGATGGAGGATCTATGGATGTTGAGACCTAGGATTTTGTCAAAAGAGTTTTGATAGAAGCGCACACAGAAACCTCAGAAAGGTTTTCCTGCGAGGAACTCAAGGATGACGACAGGTAAATGATATAATATGTGGTTGTTGGCATTATGATACATGTTTTTTCCTTGATGGCAACTCACTCAGAGGTATGATACAGGTGTTGTCCTTGATGACAACTCACTTAGAGGTATGATACAGGTGTTGTCCTTGATGGAAACTCACTCAGATGATAGATCATAGTGCAGCAGGTCAAGAGCAAAGAATTAATGATCAAAGAGAGGTATACACAAGTTAACCTTGATGAAAGTGCATATACACGTGGGTTAGCATAACAAAAGGCGCGTATATGTACACATGTAGGTTCACATAAGGAAAGGTAGGTACATGTTGGAGAACTAAGTTTTGGTCCGTGGTATTTGGTCCATGGTATTTCGGTATTTGGTCCATGGTATTCGGTTCGAAGTATTGACCCCAGGTATTGGGTCCAAGCTATTGTTTCTATGTGGTTTTGGACCATGGTATTGAGAGAGGCCTAAACCTATATAAGGAGAAGATCATTAGGCCAATATGGCAAGTGTGCAAGCGATGAATATCTGATGAAGTATGAGATCTAGTATGCTGGTTATGGGTTTGTGATGCTTTGCTTGAATTGAACCAAAGAAGCACCTATGCGGTTGATGATGGATGATGGATCGAGATCATAAGGCTTGGAATGTATTATCATTATGTGGTTTGATCATGGATAGACTAGATTTGAAATATTGATGCATGTTTTTTTGTATGAATGTTATGATCTAGGTATAAATGATGTTTGGAACAGTTGCAAAGTTATGAGTAAATATTTGCAGATCTCTATCCGGGTTGGATTTGGTAAAAGCGCGTATGTATGCCGATTTTTTTCATCATAGCAGCATATATATTATGAGATATGATATTTAAAGTTGCAGCTGGATCTGGTTATTGTTGCAAAGTTATGTGTTCTGCTCTGTGTTCTGGTGACTATGTTTTGTTAATAGGGTTTTAGTGATTCAATGTTGGGTGATTCAGAAATGAATGATGCAAGTGTAGTTGATGGTTGTGTTGCAGTGGTGATCGATTTTGTGCTTCATTGTTGTTGATGGGTCCAATATGAAAATTGGACGAAACATGGCCTTTAGATTAGGGTGTTGTGCTTCAGGAGTATCCAATATGAAAATTTATGAAATGTGGTCCCTGGAGGAAGAGAGAAGATCGTAGCCTTCTGTAGGCCGGCGCCTACGTACTGGTAAACATATCGGCTAGTACAAGATCCAGGGGGTTGGAGCTCCCTTCCAGTAGTAGCTGGAAAACGAGTGAAGGTGGGAGCCTTAAGTAGGCCGACACCTACGTACTAGTAAATGGATCAGCTAGTACAAGAGCTAAGGGGGTTGTAGCTCCCTTCCAGGAGAAATTGGAGAACGAGAGAAGGTTGTAGCCTTCTGCAGGTAGAAGCCCGCGTACTAGTATAATACTGCACCAGCACATAAATATTGTAAAAAGAAGTTTCTTATTAAAAGAAGATAGAGACGAATTGCAGTAGGTGGTTTTCACCCACATTGGGTTTCCACCTTACATCATGGTGTTCATGTGTGCTTCTTATGTGTGATGATCTGTTCTATTTTACTGCCCTGTTTAGTGTTCATATGGTTAATGAAGTTCTGATGCACTAATTAAAGATCAACATTTAATGGATTAATTGAATCATACAATTACTGGATATACGCTAGTTGCATTAAACACAGTTGCGTATACACACGGGTATCCTTAATTGAAGTAGTGTATATGAATCTGGTAATGGAAATGCAAAGATTATTGATTTGCTAATACTGATTCACCCCCACCCCCTCTTCCCCCCACCCTCTCAGTATTATTTCCAACAATTGGAATCAGAGCAGGTCCTTTGGTAGAAGCTTGATCGCTTGAAGGTGATTCGTAGAACAATGGGAAAGAAAGCACGTAAGAAGAAGAAGACAGCTCAAAGGAACAGGGACAACTTGCCATTAGGTGGAAGCAAGTATTCAGATTCTGAATCACCTCAGATTGAAGATGAACAAGCAAATGAAGCATCAGATAAAATCATAGATCAACAAGATCTATTTAGCAAAAGAGAGAGTGCCCTCAAAGAAGAAATTATCAGCTTAAAAGCTTAGTTGGAATGTGCCTTCAGAGTTCGTCAAATGCTGCAGGAGCTGAATGAAGAACAAGAAAAGGAGATTCTCAAACTAAGGCAACAAGTGGAAGAAGGAAGAAAGTCTGAAGAAATTTTGAAGAAGCAATGTCTAGAAAAGGAAGAACAACATCAGGATGAGGTAAATACCTTGAAAGGAAAATTAGAAGAAAAGGATAAACTATTACGATTTCAAGACAGTACTAAGACTTTGGATGATATTCTTAGTAGTCAAAGGTCTCCTGCTATCAAAACTGGTCTTGGTTTTCATGAATTTGTTGAAGGAGAATCTAGCTTAGAAGGTGAGGCAAGGAACTCTAATGAGAAATCTGAAATGTGTAGAAATTTCTATTTTCCCACCCCGGTTTTCAGTTTCACCTTATTTCTCCCATATAGTTAAATGCCCATTCCCATATCCATACATTTAACACTGAAATTTTTTTTTTTTGCTGAAAACACAAATTCTGGAAATTTTACAGAATGCTGGAAAATGCAGAAATAAAATTCAGCAGTTACAAATAGCCATTAAAACACATTTAAACACAGAGATTTTTGGTCAAGGTGACCCTGGAAAAACCCCCTACAACTCTTGGGGAAAACCAGTTGGAGAGCTCTTCTTTATTTCTGAAAAAATGCCTTTTTTACAGTGAGAAATATTCAACAAAAAATCAGCAAGCAAATTTACAACTTATCTCTTTTCTCGCGCCTCACAGCAAACTGGAAATTACAGCAAACTGGACATCAATAAATGTTGTACATCCTCCTCGATTTTTGTGCGCACTTTCAGCATTAAATGTTGTTGTACGACCTACATTAAATGCGCTATACGGACTGCAATAAATGTGTTGTACAGACCTCGATTTGCATGCAGAAAAAAACAACAAACTGCTCCTCGATTTCTATGCAAACCACTCCTCGATTTCTGTGCAAACCAGCTGTACAGATTTCTAGAAAATCGTGCAAAAATCTGCCTATCACTGTGTGCTAAATTAGTTGTACGAATTTGCTCAGCTGCTGCCTTGGAATATGTGCCAAGCTGCTGTCTCCTTCTCCTCCCTACTCAGAAATCTCTCTTGCTCTCTTACTCTCTCTCTCTCTCAATCTGCTCATGAAAGAATGAATGATCTTTTCCTCATTTTCCTCCCTTAATCCAACCCTAGGTGACTTTTGGGTGATCCCTAAATCCAATGGCTGAAATAGATTTAGATCTATGGCTGAGATTTAGTCATTTATTTCCAAAGTCACTTTTCCTTTCTAATTTTTCATTGACTTTATAAAAGTCACTTTCAAATTAGACTTTAGTAACTTTATCACTTAAAGTCACTTTTAAATTAGATTTAACTTTATAAAGATTATAAAGTCACTTTAGGAGAAAAATTAAATTCTTTTGGACACTTTTCCCTAGGCCAAAGATCAAAGCCTTAGGGAACCACCTGTCCTCCGATACCGAATTTCAACACTCCCTCTTACCGAGGAAGGTGTTCCTCACCACACCCATCTTGTTCTTGAAGTAGTCATGCTTGCCCCGTGGTAAGGCTTTGGTAAGAATATCTGCAACTTGCTCATCAATGGGAATATACTCAAGCTTCACAGTGCCCTTCTGAACACAGTCTCTGATGAAATGATATTTGATCCCAATATGCTTTGACCTGTCATGAAATATTGGATTCTCCGTGAGTTTAATGCAACTCTGATTATCATAGTAAATCTCTGAAGGTCTCAACGGCTGACCAAATAAGCCAAACAACATCTTGCGAAGCCAGATGGCCTCACAACTAGCTAGACTGGCTGCCATATACTCTGCTTCCGTTGAACTCAATGCTACTGACTGTTGCTTCTGGCTTAACCATGTCACTACTACCAAACCCAACCCAAAACAGAACCCTGAAGTGCTCTTCCTATCAGAAGCACAACCTGCACAATCAGAATCAGTGTAACCTGCTAATCTCACTCCATCTCCCTGCTTGTAGTTCAGACCATAATCCACTGTCCCCTGCAAGTACCGCAAAATGTGTTTTGCAGCCACCCAGTGAACCTTCCTAGGCTCACACATAAAATGACTCATCGTGTTGACTGCAAAACAAATATATGGTCTAGTGTTGACCAAATACATCAAGGAACCAATCAGTTGCCTATACAATGTGGGATCCACCAACTCAGAATCCGAAGCATGAAGCTTCTTCCAGTTGGTGATCATCGGTGTTGACATGGGTCTACAATCCTCCATGTGGAATCTGCCAAGGATGTCCACAATATACTTCCTCTGCCCCAGGAAGAAATGTCCCTCCTCCTGCCACACCTCCAAACCCAAAAAGTAATGCATCAAGCCGATGTCCTTCATCTCAAATTCCGCGGCAAGATCTCTCTTGCAGTGCTCTATGAGTCTCTCTGCACCTGTAATGGCCAAGTCATCCACATACAACACCAGAATGAGAGGCTCCTCACATATCACAATAAAGTAAAGGTTCGGATCTGCCTAACTCTTTGTGAAACCCAACCCCTGCAAGTATGTATCTATCCTAGAGTACCAAGCTCTGGGAGCTTGCTTCAGGCCATAGAGGGCCTTCTTCAGTTTGCACACATGGGACTCCTTCCCATGCACCTCAAAGCCCTGTGGCTGCTCAATGTACACCTCCTCTTGTATGAAGCCATTGAGAAATGCAGTCTTCACATCCATCTGGTGGATCTTCCAACCCATCTCTGCTGCTATCGATATAATGGAGCGGATCGAAGTATATCGAGCCATGGGAGTGAAAGTCTCCTCATAATCAACTTCCTCTACCTGGGATAACCCTCTAGCCACAAACCTCACTTTGAATTTCTCAATGCTGCCATCTGCAGCATGCTTTACCTTGTAAAGCCATCTAAAAGTAACCACGGATTTGCCCTCAGGCCTCAGCACCACCTCCCAAACATCATTCTTCATGATATAAGAATACTCCTCCTGCATGGCCTCTCTCTAGACCTGCTGGCTAGCTGCCTCCTCATAGCTAGAAGGCTCAGAGTCAAGGATGCTGGTAACCATTGCCATATAGGTACAAAACCTCTTAGGTGGTCTACTCTCTTTGATCGGCCTCTTCGGCTCGGCAACAGATGTGGCATCTCTCAAGGTGTCCTAAAGCCACTTGGGCTTCCTCTTCCCTGAGTGCATTTCACCCACAGGAGAATGAAACTCCTCCTCCCCATCATCATCAGGAGCCTGAACTCCTCACTGTCTGTCTTCTTCCTCTTGCCTGCACCTGAACCTGTAGAAGCTGAGGTACCGTGTGAACTGTCCATCAGTGGACCCCCTAGTGAGCTGCTCTGTATGCTGCCCAGAGCACCACCCCTCTGGCTCAGCGAGCCACTGATCACTAACGGACCTGACATCCTCATAGATGTACCTCCAGATCCTCCTGATCCCCGCCCACTGGATCCTTGCGACTGACTCAACTGCTGCTGAGGGTCTGGCTGATCCAGATACTCTAACTCTCATGATCTCCTAAAGGCCCTGTCCTCCTCGAACTTCACACCCCGCCTAACAACAACTCTCCTCTGTGCAGGAATGTAAATCCGAAAGGCCTTTGAGGTCTCACTGTAGCCCACAAAGATACCCTTCTCTGCGGTGGGCTCTAGTTTGGTCCTCTTCTCCATGGGTATGTAGGAGTATGTAATGCATCCAAAGATACGAAGATGACTTATATCAGGGTTCTTCCCAGAGAAAGCCTCCTCTGGAGTCATGTGCCCCAAGGCACGATGCAGACTCCTGTTTGCAAGTAAACAGCTGTGTTGCAGGCCTCTGCCCACAAGAACAATGGCAACCCCTAATCATGTAACATGGCTTTGGCATCCCCTACGATGGATCTGTTCTTCCTCTCTGCAACTCCGTTCTGCTGGGGGTTGTAAGGGACAGTGAACTCCCTCCTAATGCCTGCCTCCGCACAATAGTCAACAAACTCTCCAAGGGTGTACTCTCCTCCATTGTCCGACCTCAGGGACTTGATCTTCCGACCTGTCTGTGTCTCCACAAGAGCTCTGAACTCCTGAAACCGCTTGAAGACCTCACTCTTGGTCTTCAAGAAATAAATCCAGATCCTCCTCGAGTGATCATCAATGAATAAAACATAGTACTCATATCCACTCAAGGAAACATGAGACATCCGACCGCTCACATCAGAATGAATCAAATCAAGTATCCCAATCGCTCTGCTATCACTGCTGGGAAAAGGGGATTTGGAAAACTTGCCCATCGCACATCCTCTGCAAGTATGAAAGTGATCAGTACTGAAATTTTGCACACCTGTAGTGATCTCCCGCAAGGTCCTCAAGGCTCCATGATACATATGTCCCATCCTGCGGTGCCAAATCTCACATAGCTCAGAATTGCTAGCTCTGCTATTGGTACTACTGCTCAATGCCATAGGGGACTGGAATGCAAACTTGTACACCTTTGCATGGCGTACACCTATCACTCTATCTAAATCAGCTAGAGTTCCCCTGGGATACATCAACACCTGTCCTCCTCTGAACAGTACCTCATATCCTCTATCCTCGAGAGCTAAGATAGATATGAGGTTCTTCCTCATCCTTGGCACATAAAGAACATCTGACACCTTCAAGGGAGGTTTGGACTCCCTCTGAAATGTTAGTATCCCCACACCGACTGCTCTAACAACTCTGTCATCACCGAGTACTACCTCAATATTAGTGCCACTCTCTGCTAGCTTTGATAAGTACTCCCGGACTCCTGTCATGTGATGTGAAGCCCCACTGTCCACATACCAGATACCTGAAGATGCTCTGCTAATCGAGGGAAAAGCATGTCCCCTCGAAACTTGTGTGGCAGGTGATTCTGCACTAGGGGAATCATACGCAGTGAACCCAAACTCTCGGTCAAAACGAACTGCAAAGTCCTCAACCTCTGCTAAAGCTGCCACGTTCTGGTTCTTCCCCTCCTCCTCCTTCTTCTTCTCCAGACACACAACTGCATAATGTCCCATCTTTTGACAATTCCAACACTTCACCTTGGAATAGTCCTTTTGCCGCCACCATTGCTTGTGGAAGCCTACTTCTTTCCTTTGCCTTTCTTGCCTCCTGCCGACAGTGCTACATCCTCATCCTGCTCAACTGGCTTGGTTGCCCCAAGCTGACCTTTCCTGATCTCTGTCTAAATGCAATCATCCCAAAACCTCTCCCATGTGGGAAGGGTCTCACGTGCACAAACCCCATCAGCAAAGTTCATCCATGAACGAGGGAGGCCATTCACTGCAATCCGCACCAACTCAGTGGGTTGAATGGCCTCTCCAATTGCTGCCAACTCATCTCTCACATTAGTAATCTCTGTGAGATATCCAGCTGCACTATCATTACCCATCTTAATGTTCTTTAGCTTCTCCTTCAGGACCATTTTCCGATTCTCATTGGTACTTTGGTAGAGATTGGACAATGATGTCCACATCTAATGGGCATTTCTCTTTTCTCTCACATGAGGAATGCAATGGTCTTTGACTCCATCTAGAATCAACCTCTTACCCTTGTTGTTATTTTTATTATACTCAGCCAACTAAGTAGCATCAGTAGGCACAACAACAGGGTTCTGTGTGGTATGCACCATGATATCCCATACTTCTTCCTCCTCAAAGATACTGTGCATTCTCTCCTTCCAAACGTTGTAATTTGTATGCCCATCCAACCTATCCTCCACCCTCAATCCCAATGACATCCTGCTGTCCTAAAACTGAAAAATAACACTGCTGTAAAGATAAAACTGTTGTTTGTGAAAAATCAGCTTGCTGGAATTTTCTGAGTGAAAAATCAGCAGCTGTAATTTTTTCTCCTTGCTGTCCCAAATTGCACTTTAGCACTCAAGCTCTGATACCATGTAGAAATTTTTGTTTTCCCACCCCGGTTTCCAGTTTCACTTTATTTCTCCCATATAGTTAAATTCCCATTCCCATATCCATACATTTAACACTGAAAGAATAAATTTTTGCTGAAAACACAAATTCTGGAAATTTTACAGAATGCTGGAAAATGCAAAAATAAAATTCAGCAGTTACAAACAGCTATTAAAACACATTTAAACACAGAGATTTTTGGTCAAGGTGACCCTGGAAAAACCCCCTACAACTCTTGGGGAAAACCGGTTTGAGAGCTCTTCTTTATTTCTGAAAATGCCTTTTTTTACAGTGAGAAATATTCAGCAAAAAATCAGCAAGAAAATTTACAACTTATCTCTTTTCCCGTGCCTCACAGCAAACTGGAAATTACAACAAACAGGACAACAATAAATGTTGTACAGCCTCCTTGATTTTCGTGCCCACTTTCAGCATTAAAAGTTGTTGTACGACCTGCATTAAATGCACTGTACAAACTGCAATAAATGCGTTGTACGTACCTCAATTTGCATGCAGAAAAAAACAGCAAACTGCTCCTCGATTTCTGTGCAAACCACTCCTCGATTTCTATGCAAACCAGCTGTACGGATTTCTAGAAAATCGTGCCAAAATCTGCCTTTCACTGTGTGCTGAATCAACTGTACAAATCTGCTCAGCTGCTGCCTTGGAATATGTGCCAAGCTGCTGTCTCCTTCTCCTCCCTGCTCAGAAATCTCTCTTGCTCTCTTGCTCTCTCTCTCTCAATCTGCTCATGAAAGAATGAATGATCTTTTCCTCATTTTCCTCCCTTAATCCAACCCTAAGTGACTTTTGGGTGATCCCTAAATCCAATGGCTGAAATAGATTTAGATCTATGGCTGAGATTAAATGCTCATTTAAATCTCACTTTCTATTTTTTAATTCACCCCACTTTAATAAAGACCCACTTAGTCATTTATTTCCAAAGTCACTTTTCCTTTCTAATTTTTCATTGACTTTATAAAAGTCACTTTAAAATTAGACTTTAGTAACTTTATCACTTAAAGTCACTTTTAAATTAGATTTAACTTTATAAAAATTATAAAGTCACTTTAGGAGAAAAATTAAATTCTTTTGGACACTTTTCCCTAGGCCAAAGATCAAAGCCTTATTGAACCACCTGTCCTCCAGTACCAAATTTCAACAAAATGCTCAACAAGGAGATGAGAGGACAACCCCATCAACAACCAAGGAAAGAAATTCCTCAAAGAAAATCTTTTGCTCCTAACTGTGGAAGTGATAGACAATTATTTCCTCCGATGAATAATGTTGAATGTTATGTATGTCATAATCTTGGACATGTTGCAGCGAGATGCAAAAGTAGAATGGTTCAAGACCGTCACACAGAAAGATCATCACGTTCCAGGTACTTTAAGGGATATTGTTTTGCTTGCAATATGTTTGGTCACAAAGCCATTGACTGTTTTAGGAGGAATATGAAACATGTAAGATGTTGTGCATGTAATAAGCTTGGACACATAGCAAAGGAATGTAGGGGAAGATTTTGGGCACCGTACCAGAAGGAGAAAACATCATCACAGTTGAAGATATGGAAGAAAAAGTAAGTACATCCAGAAAGATGTGGCATAACAGAATATACAGACATCACAGACTCAGAGGAAGCTGAAAGTGTGGAACATCAGTGTTCTAAATATCATACACAGGTTTCATGAAGAAAAGTCGAGTATATATGCGAGTTAGACACTGCACAGTCGTGTATATGATGTTCTGAAGAAAATCAGCAGTACAGAAGTCTGATATGGTTAAGTAACTGGTTGATGATGGCATGACACAGGTTTAGGAAGAGCATATATTTCAAATAATGCATTGTTGGCATTATGGTTAGAAGTCTTTGGTGATGATGCTTATGTGGCTAAATGATACATCTTGCTGGTTGATAAAAAGAATGGTATTGGAGTTTACAAGGCTGGATGTTGATGCTTATGGTGCAAATCATATATGATAGTTGTTGATGACTATCATGGTCTTGTTTAGATCGATGGTCTTTGATTTGTAACCCCACTATGCATGGGATGGATGATGTAATGTTTCTTATTTTTGAGTCATGTATAAACTTTTGGTATATCCCCACTTGGTTGGGTGAATGAGTAAAAAATGGTGTATCTCCATTTGGTTGAGAGATTGATGTATGTATGAGTCTTTAGGAAGGTCATTGGCGATGTATGTATAGAGTCATGTTATGCTTTTACGGACCTTGCATGTGCTCAGGGGGAGCATGGATGGATTGGTACAACTTGGCATGTACAAAGGGGGAGCTCAATCAGAGATTTCAACAGGTACTCAGGGGGAGTATGGACAGCAGAATGCATATCAAGGAAGAGAATATCTTGGTCCACCCTTTGCCCTTAATGTCAAAGGGGGAGAGGGACTTGGTGTGGTTGTTGCCATCAAGTCCAAAGGGTGAGATTGTTGGCATTATGATACAGGTGTTGTCCTTGATGACAACTCACTCAGAGGTATGATACAGGTGTTGTCCTTGATGGCAACTCACTCAGATGAAAGATCATAGTGCAACAAGTCAAGAGCAAAGAATTAATGATTAGAGAGAGGTATACGTAGGTTAACCTTGATGAAATTTCATATACACACGGGTTAGCAGAACAAAAGGCATGTATACGTACACATGCAGGTTCACAGAAGGAAAGGCGCGTACATGTTAGAGAGCTAAGTTTTGGTCCATGGTATTCGGTCCGAGGTATTGACCCCAGGAATTGGGTCTAAGGTATTGGTTCTACGTGGTTTTTTACCATGGTATTGAGAGAGGTCTAAACCTATATAAGGAGAAGATAATTAGGCCAAGATGGCAAGCATGCAAGTGATGAATATCTGATGAAGTATGAGATCTAGTATGCTGGTTATGGGTTTGTGATGCTTTGCTTGATCTGAACAAAGGAAGCACCTATGCGGTTGATGATGGATGATGGATCGAGATCATAAGGCTTGGAATGTATTATCATTATGTTGTTTGATCATGGATAGAATAGATCTGAATTATTGACGCATGTTTTGTTGTATGAATGTTATGATTTGGGTATAACTGATGTCTGGAATAGCTACAAAGTTATGAGTAAATATTTGCAGATTTGTACGCGGGTTGGCTTTGGTAAAAGCGCGCATGTACGCTAGTTTTGTTCATCATAGTCGCGTATACATTATGAGATATGATATTTAAAGTTGCAGTTGTATCTGGTTATTGTTGCAGAGTTCTGTGTTCTGCTCTGTGTTCTGGTGACTATGTTTTGTTGACAGGGTTTCAGTGATTCAGTGTTGGGTGATTCATAAATGAATGATGCAAGTGTAGTTGATGGTTGTATTGCAATGGTGATCGATTTTGTGCTTCATTGTTGTTGATGCGTCCAGTATGAAAATTGAATGAAACGTGGTCTTCAGATTATGGTGTTGTGCTTCAGGAGTATCCAGTATGAAAATTTATGAAACGTGGTCCCCGGAGGAAGAGAGAAGATCGTAACCTTCTATAGGCCGGCGCCTATGTACTGGTAAACATATCGGCTAGTACAAGAGCCAGGGGGTTGGAGCTCCCTTCCAGTATCAGCTGGAAAATAAGTGAAGGTGGGAGCCTTCAGTAGGCCGACACCTACGTACTAGTAAATGGATCAGCTAGTACAAGAGCTAAGGGGTTGTAGCTCCCTTCTAGGTGAAACTGGAGAATGAGAGAAGGTTGTAGCCTTTTGTAGGTAGAAGCCTGCGTACTAGTATAAGACTGCACCGATACATAAATATTGTAAAAATAAGTTTCTTATTAAAAGAAGATAGATACGAATTGCAACAGGTGGTTTTCACCCACATTGTGTTTCCACCTTACATGATGGTGTTCATGTGTGCTTCTTATGTGTGATGATCTGTTCTGTTTTACTACCCTATTTACTGTTCATATGGTTAATGAAGTTTTGATGCACTGATTAAAGATCAAAATTTAATGGATTAACTAAATCATAAGGTTATTGGATATATGCTAGTTGCATTAAACACAGTTGCGTATACATGAAGGTATCCTTAATTGAAGTAGCGTATATGAATCTGATAGTGGAAATGAAAAGATTATTGATTTTCTATTACTGATTCACCCCCCCCCCCCTATTATTTCCAACAGTGGTGTCTATCATCTTGACATCAGGGGGAGGGATCACAATGGTGGGACCAGAGTCCCCCAGTTCTGGTTGACTAGGGGTACCAGAGTCCCCTTGTTGAAGGATAGTCATAGGCCTTAATTTATGTTTTAAATTAGAGGCACGGGCCTTAATTTATGTCTAATTTAGAGGCCCATCACTCTGACCCCACACAAAATTCCTTCTGACATTCTAAAGTTTGAAGGAAAATAGGGAGACGACCAAACAACACGTCATTATATACCATGTATTGTGTTTTTCCAATTCTATGATTGACGACAATTTTTGACTTAGAATTTTCCCTTGTACCATGTTTGGGAAGGTTGCTAAATGGTACATCGATTTACCACGCACATTGATCGATAGTTTTAACACCCTCAGCATGGAATTTCTTAAACATTTTTAGATAACAATCCGTTATGAAACAAGAACAGAATTACTAACTAATTTGCGCCATAATAATTCCATCCATATCTCCAATCATATCCATTAATGGAGAAGATGATAGAGGTTAGTAAAGGCACCCATTCTGGGCTATCTACTTGTCGATTAGTTCCGCAAATTGCTTTTACCTGCCATCACAAAGGATGTTTCCATGCCTAGAGCAGTCACTGAAGACCCATTCATTAGATCTACCCAACATCTTGAACTTATCTATTTGAAATTGATCACCCTTGATGGCTTGATCCCTAATTATTCCCAAACTTAAAATGCTCCTACCACCCAATATCTTGGTTCGCATGTCGATAGTCTCTTTGTTTCTTTGACCAAAACTATTGTAAACTAGTTTAGAGGGAAATCTCCTCAATTATCTATTAATGCATCTCCCACTTCAACTACAATGGCCCACCCTACTACCCCTCTAACCACTGCAATTAATTTTTGTACAATCTACGTAATAAACCAGTGGTAAGAAAAAGAAGAATAAGAAAATATCTGCCCCTTCTTGTTATAGACATTTTTGTGCCTTGCAGCTCCAAGCATGAAAAGTCCATAAACCAAGGGCTCCTAAGTCCTTAAAAGTGTTGTTATAACTCCTAAAGGAACAAGGTCAACAAATTACAGCTTCTCCCAGAAGTTCTCCACCAGAAACTGCTCAGAACTAGTCAAATCAGGATCATTTCAGCTGCTCCACTAGCTAGCTGCTTTGCAAAGCACCCAAATACACTAGCTAGGTGCATTGCAACGCACCTAAATGCATTACCAGAGTGTGTTGAGCGGGAAATGACAAGTGGCAGAGTCATTCCATGAGGTGGAGAGACAATGGAAGCTTCCAGAATCTTCTCCAATGACACTTGCCTCACTGAATTCGACCAGTGATGAGTAAGAGGCTCTCAGTCTCCAAGTGGAAGCAAGAACTGACAGAGAGAAGCCACTAATCAATTCATGAGCTGACTCATCCTCTTTGCATACATCTATATATGGATCCCTCACCAAAGAGATCCAGAGGCTGGAATATTGTACATTGCAGAGAATTGTTGTTGGTCTTGAGATAGATATCAAAGTATTGGGTGATTTATGCTTTGTTGGAGGTGAAGAGGGGCTTCTTTGCTGGGAGGTTGATGCTGGATCAGGAATCATCGGTTGTAACTCCTCCTGGATCTTCTTGTTATATCAATAAAACTATTTGAGTTTCTCCTACATGCTTGTGTATCATTGATGTTTGCTACATTTGTATATTTAGCTTAAATCTGATCCTAAGCTTTTTATGAGTATGAACCCATGTCTTTGTATAGTTTTCTTCTTCTGTGATCTTGCAGGTATTTGGTGAAGCTGGGCAAGTAAAGGAGCAGGTAGCTAGAAGCTGTCAAAGAGGAGAGAGATTGGATCAAAGGACTAGCGCAAGACACAAGTTGGTTCATTCTATTTCTCTTTGTTTATAGTTCATAAAGGAGAATACAAAAGTAGTTTTCTCTGTTTGTTTCTAAGGTCACTGTCACACCTTAGTGGGTTAGGGTCGTTTTGAATAGACACTTTTCCCGTTAACAAAATGGCGACACCGCTGGGGACGATCGTCTAGTTGGTTTGTTTGTGTTTCTTTTGTTGTTTGTTTCATAAACTTAGAAGTAGCGAACCGAACTGCATTTGCCATTAACAAATGCAAAGCAGACATCTGCTGCTTCAATCCATTCGTTGGATCTGTTTATGATTTGAATAGCTGATTCACAAATGATCTGATTGCCCTCTGTGATAGCTCTTAAACCTTCATTAAATCTAACCTCTAATTGTGCATTACTGATTGCTTTTACTCGGCCAAAAACCATATATTAATCTGCAAACCGTGACCCAGAACCCGGATAGAATTCTCATTTCTGCCCCAGCGCAGGTACTGTGTAGAGTTCCTGCATTTCAGTGCAGTTCCCGAGAGGGCAACCTGCGTTGCAATCCAGTTTCTCTGTGTAGCAGGTGCGTTGATCAGCCTAGCCTTGTGCAGCTGAGGTTCTTTGCTCAATTTTTTCAGTTTTGTCTCTGATTTTTGCAGCCTGTGATCAGTGTGTGTGTCTGTTTAAAAACCCCTTTTCTTTGCCGATATTCCGCCTCAGTTGTATAAAAGAAGATGTAGATTTTTTTTGTGTGTTTGTTACGTCATTTACAGTTTTCCATTGCAAAAGTAGAATAGTCATACTGCCGTCCTTTGATTTAGATCTGTCGCAAGTGTCAATTTTGATCATAGGAGAAAGTTTATTTGTTGTTGACAGTCGATTATGCTTTTACTTTTGCCTTTGGTTTGAATTTGTGGCTTTCTAGTGTCAAAACAAGTGTTTATTTCAAAATCATAAAGTGTCATAATCGTCTCTACTTTTTGATTTCGAAAAGAAGCTTGTTTGTGTTTTTTACTTGAAAGCGAATTCAGATTTGTACAACAACTTTCTTTTTAGGAATCAATATTAAGAAAGTGAAAAAAAAAACACATGCATGTGCATTTGCATATTGACAGTCTGTTTGGCTTGATTTAGGAAAAGTGCATTTACAGTGTGCTCTTTGCTCTTTGCGAAAAGATTGTGTCTTTCTTTTCCCTTGTAGCTAGGATTTTCGTTGCTGAAAAGAGATAAAAGCTTGTTTATCATCTTTAGATGGCATTTTAGGAATTACATATACATCTCGTGGTGATCCTAAAAGGCAAACTTCATAAGAAATATCAACTTAAAATAAATTCAATGAACTTAACAACGCTTTGTAACTTAATGCACAACATTTAGAGGTCTAGGCTAGAGACGTATTTCGACGTCGTAAAGCCTGGTAACTGTTGTTCTCACTGATGGTTGGGTGATTCCTCCACTTTGAGACGATAAGTGCCAGTACGGACTTGTGCTCCCACGTACCGTCGAGTATATATTGGGAGACCCCTATAGGCATAAAACCTTTATCCATAGGAAGCCGTGTCGGCCACCCTACTGATCGCAATGCACCGAACACAGCATTCGGGAAGATTGACTGCCGTACCGTAAAAAGTATTCTGCAGTTTTGCGATTGGTTTGGTACTCCCTCTACCTAGAACTCCAGATAAGTCCCTTTCGTTCCTTTTCAGACTCCTTAATAGAAAAGGTCCATCTGAGCACTTGTCACTTCAGGCTCATTAAAAATCGAAGGAGACTAGAGTCATCTTTTGTTTTTTCTCGACTCTTTAAAACTGAAAAAACAAGTTGTGTCAAAGCGTGTTAAAATTTATTTTAAACGGAATATTCATCCCCTTTTCCTACGTTGACCTTTAGGTTGAGAAAATGGACCCTACCAACCAAGGAAATCCCCTTGGTGGAAATCCTAGTCCCTTCTCCTCTTGGGGAGATGTTGACGCGTCCCATATGGCCACATTGTCGCTTCCAGGACTAACAATTGGCTTGCCAGTATGGCTCTTCTCAACCAATGTCGTTCAGAACACCACTATTCCTGAACAATCGAATTAGTAATTAGACAAGTCCAGAGTTACCCACCAGCCTTCTACTTCCTATAATTCTTCCTCTCCTCCTTCCTCTTCGCTTGACGGGACTGGTAAAGCTAACAGCCAAATTCCTAAGGAGAAGAAGGGAAAGAACAAGAAAGAGAAAAATAAGAAGGAGCCAAAGGCAAATGGGGGAAAACGAGTGTCATCTAACGAAAATCCACACACAACACCGACCAGGCCTAAATCGCCATGTGTCATTTGCAAAGGAGACCACTTTCACAGAGATTGTCCTTGCATCCCCCGGATACTAAGGGACTGGTCTCCTTGTTTGCACAACCCGGTGTCATCAACCTCTGGAGATCATGTTGAAAGCACACCGTCAACTAGTGAAAGTGAAGCCCCAGGACAAAAAGGGAAAGCTAGATTTCCTTGTAAACTGTGCGAAGGCGACCATGCCCTCCACCGTTGTCCCTTCTTAGATGAGGCTAAAAGAGTTTTGGATGATCGTCTGGTTTTGCCGTTACGACTTCCTCCTGGATATAAAAAAACTCTTGCCAAGTCCGTCACTAGTTGAGAATCCAGCTGGACCGCTCAAGTGGTCGGCTAAAGTGTCTATCATTGAGGATAAACCAACTGAATCCATACCAAACGAAAGTCAAAAGGTCGAGGCGACAGTTGACCCAGTCTTGCCTTCAGAGGTTTTATCTTCGGATGATACAGTCACTGAAGAGAACAAGGATGACACCATCCAAATTCTCTTCATCAACACTGACTCCGACGAACATGGGGGCAATCCTCCCGTTCTTTTACTACAGGAAGGAAGTTCATCAGAGCCATACCCGGCCGTCTACTCGGTCCCATCTCCAAGCAACCTAGTTGTCTCCTTCGACTGGAATCAACTAGGCAGACCCTGCCTACCAGCAAGTGTACCATTCCGAATTATCGTTCAAATATATAGAATGGTCATGGCTGGTACCATCATAGATGAGGGGGCTTCTGTGAGTATCCTTTCCTCTATTGCTTGGAAAGCGCTTGGTTCGCCATCGCTGTTGCCTGAGATGAGAAATCTGACAGGCTTTGATAAAGGAACCAGTCGACCTTTAGGGATCCTTCCCCATGTGCCCATAACATTGAGAGGGAAGACAGTTCGCATAAACTTCATGGTCGTTTAAGGACCCTTGGATTATAACCTACTCCTTGGACGAGACTATATTTATTGCATGGGAGCCATCGTCTCCTCACTCTTTAGAGTAATGTGTTTTCCGCACGAAGGAAGAGTGGTCAAGCTCGTGGACCAACTTTCATTTCCCGGATCACGCATAACAAATAGTCATATACCATCCCTAAATGGTCTCTTCACGCAAGAAATGTCTCAATCCCCAGTCCGTCCTCCCGATAAGCGCGAGTAATTCGGAGGGATATGACTGAAACCTAGGGGGCATGCGTCCTGGTTTGCTTCGGCAGGAAAACTTTGGGTATAGGGTATGTTTCTGCGGGAGAATATGACTAGTATGTACCCCGGTCGCCGGTGGAAGAGGGGTTAGTCTAGAATAAGATTCTCTTTTCAAAGTTATGTGAGTTGGCAGTCGGTCGTCGCTCGCCTTTGTTTATCTCGATAGACATCGCTGAAGAAGTGTTTTATTTGTTGTGTGAATAGAACAATCTTTGGGTGACCTGTAAGAGGTAGGCCTCTCCCGATAGAACAAATGTTTTGTCTACAAATTGAGGGGTAACCTTGAAATCATATTTTATACCTGGGGGCATGCAAACCTTTTGGAGTGCAAGCGAAGGGCGACTATTGATTTTTTAAATTTTTAGGTCCTCCCTTTAAACCCGTAGGCTAACCCTTTAAACTCGTAGGATTAGTCGTCACCAAACTTGCATAAAGAAAGGATGTGGGGCAAAAATCTAAAAGTTGTCGTTTTTATATGAGACATTCTTATCATATGACTGGATTAATCGAGCAGTTTTAGCACATAGTTCAAGCTCGTTAAAAAATAAACATAAGATCTAAGCAAATGTTTCCACCCGCATTTAAGCTCGTTAAAAAATGAACTATTCCCCGGTAAATAACCACTGTCAATGAAGCATTTTCAGCCATTAAAGCCTTGGTCGTGTTTGCACCATCACCTCCACTTTTCCATTGGCCGATCATTCACCTCCATTTGATTGTTTACCCATTTTGAGGAACAGCTGTGAAGAGTGATTTCATTAGCCATCCTTGTGACACTGTCGTGATTGGAAAATTCCAAACCTTACCTGGAATCAGCTGCTACCCATTTTATCACTCGTTCCTCAAAAGACGTGTCTTCTTTAAGCTCTTTTCATCTGACTCGTAAAATATGAAAAGATTGCCGAGTTTTGGCCTTCCAGCACGTTAAAGCGACAGGAAGTGCTATCCCTCCTCTAGATTTTAATCTTTTTGGGCCTGAGGGATTATTGCACAAAAAGATCAAGCGCTTGTTTTGTTCGGCTCATTAAAACTATCGAAAATTCATCCCTTCTGTATTGTTTTATACTTTTTCAGACCTAAGGGATTAGATGATGAAAAAGAAATTTCGGAGTTACCTTTATGTACCTTTTCAGAATCTCTAAAAATGAAAAGGACCGATTTGTCTTTGTCGTTATACTCGTTAAAAAGATTAAATAGCGAAAAACTTGTCTTTAGACAAGAACGAGTTTCACTATCGCTAGGCTCGTTAAAAGATAGCGATGGGTTTGCCCGAAGGGAAAACTATAGAACAAGCATATGTTCTCCTCCTCAAGCTTGACAAAAATAAAGAGGTACTGGTCAGAAATGACTGGGGAAAAATTGGGAAGAAAACTCAAAGAAACTTTATTGGTAGCAAGTCGCTCTTGAACATGACACTTCCACTCCGTGCCTGAGTCGGGTTGGGTTGTTTCATTCACCGGTCACATCACCATGGTCGCGCCATACCATCCACATTTGGGGTAAATGCTACCAATCCATCACATAAGTGTCGCCGACATGTTCAATAGAAGTCATCACTCCCTACATTTATTATACGCTCATCTACTAGGTGGTAAAATTGTCCCCAAACCCCTCCAATTTCATCAGTAATCACCCCAATCAAGGATTTTTTGTCATCATCCAAAATGGATTACAGAGACTCAATCCAACTTGTGCGTTCTTCCATTGACCAGATTGATTTCAGGCATAGGTATTTATCCTCGCACCCCAGATTAGCAAGAAAATCAACTTCCTTGTTTCTTGTTCTCCTCGTGTATGAATTTATTACATAGTTGATGGAAAGGACCATCCCCTCAATATCAAAGATAAGAAACTCGACTCTCTAACTCTTAGCTAATTTGAATATATGAGTGTCATTAATTATTTTATAGATTGACGAGATCACTAGTTGGGAATCTCATTCAATTTGTAGCTTGGATTAGCTTGCTTCAATAGCCAAATGTAGACCCCTTTCTAGAGCCAAAAAAATTCCACGTTATTGCTTGTTGTTCCGCAAGTATATGTATATAGAATCAAAAAATTCTTGTTACAATACCTAAAAATCCCCCCATAACCTATTGGCCCAAGGCTCCCTTTGGAAGCTCCATCAAAATTAGGCATTAAGAATCCCACTAGTGGGGAGAGAAGCATGTGTGTGAGGATATTTGAGGAGAAGACAACTTCGGCACCAACTGGGCTATCATTGCTTGGGAGATATCTAATTTGATCAATATCTCAGCCTCTTAATTATTTTCCTTCCAATATTTTAGGGACCAACGTTCCAAAAGGATTATTTCTTTGATATTCTATTTGATAATATACCATACAATATCAATATTTTCCTTTTGGTTCTTAAATATCCTCCTATTCCGTTCCTACCATAATTCCCATAGTGAAAATCCCCCCACCAAGATCCATGCTTGGTTGACCATCGAATTGTTTAAAATATTTTAGCCCCATTATTCCAAAGATTCCACTAGATTTTCAGGATTGCAGTCAAGGTGGCCAAAGAGAGAATGCATTTGAGACCAAATAGAGTCAGTGTATGAAAATGAATTTAGGAGATGTTCCATTTTTTCTTCCTAGTTTCCACATAGGTGGCACAAGGAAGGTCCCTTTCTTCTGGATATGATCCCATGTAAGTAATTTACTCCTCCATATTATGCATAGAAAATGATCCACCTTATTCCAAAATTCACTAGTCTATATTCTCCTCCATAAATCCTCTCTTGGCATGTTTTGATGACCATCCAATAGAGAATAAGCTTCTTTGAGTGTAAACATTCCTTTGATTGGATATCCCCAATGGAGTTTATCCTGATCATGTGTGACATGAATTTTGCGCTCTTGTATCTCTTGGGCCAAAGAAAGCGATGGAAGCATGTCTTGGTGTTCTGTCCAATCTTCCTTAGTTTTCCACTCCCTCCAAAGTGAGGAGTTTTGGTTTGTTTTCTAGAAACATGCTACCTTCATGCCTTGATGATTCATGGTAAATGTTCTCAGATCTTGAAGGTCTTCCCTATCTCCCATAAGAGGGATTTTTTTCCACGCATCTTGCCAAAATAAGGTTTTACGCACCTTCCTTATTTCCCAAAAGGCATGGTCTTGCACTAGACTCTTATTTGTTTGAGCCAAGTTCTAGATAAAACACCCCGTAGGGAAAATTGTGGTCCACAATTTATCATATTGGGAAGAGGAGTTACTATAATTCTTGTCCCATATTTACTTCTAGAGCTCCTTCCCTCTTTGAATCCAATGTGACCTTGATTGAGCCCCCAACACTCTATTCAGGATCTTCAAGTCTCTTAAGCCTAACCCTAGAACCAATTTTTGGATACATAGTTTCTCCCATGCCACTAGCACCCATTTCTTGGCTTGATTTGTGCCACGCCACAATAATTCCTCAAATTTAGATATTATTTCTCTGAAGAATATTTTTGGGAACACAAGTACTCAAATTTGGTATATTGGTAAGCCTTGGAGAACCAATTTGAGTAATAACAATCTTGCTAGGTCCAAGGATCAGAATGTCCAATTGTTAACTTGTTAGAAATCCTATAAATAATTTATTGCTAACATGATGTTGTCAAAGAGTTAGACGCTAAGGGATTCCTATAGATTTAGAAAGGAGATACTAATTTGGAATTCTAGAAAATGGGCCAAATGGTGTTGTACATGGCAAATTATGTGGAGAAGTAAATGTTAGATTTCTCACCATTTATCATAGTTCCAAAAGCTACCATAAAGCTTGAGAGGATAGGTTTTAAAGCTCTTGTTTCACAAATTGAATGTCAACAGAAGAACATGAAATCATACACTAATCGTTGATGAGTAATATACATGTCATTCGCAAATAGGTGGATACCCTTTATGATTCCCTAACCACTAGCAACTTTTAGATAATGACCCAGTCCTTCTACAACTAGGATGAATAGAAAGGGAGAAAAGGGGTCACCCTATATTAAGCCTCAATAAGTTTATATCTCATGGTAGGGGAGCCATTTAGGAGAACGAAGAAGGGGCTTGAGATGAGGGACCTAACCAGTGAGATCCACTAAGAGGAGAAATATCATCCTCCAGAACTTGCCTACCCATGGAAATATGGCCAAACTCCTTTTTGTTCTAGTATTTTATCATTGTTTCAAGTTCCTTTAGTTTTATATGGAACGTATGCATACAATTTCTTCCCGAGAAATTGATTTTGTACGAATAGGTTTTAGCTTTAGACAAAAAAATTAGGTCTTGCAGCCAAAAGCTTTCAAACTTGAATGGATGGTTCCATGAAATTTCTTTCAATACTAATTCCATATGGATTATCCAACGATTCAACCCTAAAAAACGAAGTATAGTTGCTTCTCCAATAATATATTGACCCATCAAAGATTATGATATTAGGAATTGATATGAACGATTGGACACTTGATTTTTTCCACCCCTGTTACTATTCCATCGGAATACATCATTGATTGTATCAATTCCAGTCACCCTTGGGTCATGAAGAATATCTCCGAAGAGATTCACCTCTAGGTCAAACCTCTTTATTCCTCCCTTCTTCTCCTCCAGAGACTTAATAAGGTTAAAATATCCACCTGTAATCCAGAAATCATCCTAGGGTAGTTCTCTTATTGTGTGTAGGATAGACAAAAATGTCACCTTCTTAGTTGGAAAATGTGAACCTAATCTAGGTGGATATTGGTGGCCACCCGCCTATGCCACTTGGACCCCCTCCATTATTTCTTTCTATTTCCTTAATTGTAGCACAATTTACTATTTTTTGCACCTTATCTGGTCCTAGAATTCTAGAGCCGTTTGAGGCCCTAAACAACATTTTTTTTGGAAAATGGGAAAACCCATTACCTATGGCAAGGGTTTGCAGTCAAAATTCATAATCTTTGATAAATTTTTCCACAAACAAAGATCATATGCCAAAGTTATGACCCCAGGAAGTTGATGTACCAATTTACCCCAATAGGGCCCACAAACTTTTGGCGCTTCATCTCATAGGGTTAGTTTTTTGGATGTTTAAGTTTTTCCATTGTTTCTTAATAATAAATAGGCCTTCGAGCCTCATTGTGACATATTTCAGAAGGTATGTGGCCACCAAATCTCTTCTCAGAGATAAGATACCATGTCATGAGCTAGTTTATTACCATTTTGCATGTAAACAATTTTCAGTACTTTGTCATTAATGAATTGAAGTTTTTTTTATTGTATCTATATTCTTTTGTTGATATCCATATTTCATTTCATTCCTTCAAAAATTTGGATCACTGGTATCAGAGTGGTCTATTGTTTCTCTATTTTTCTGTGCATGTCCCCAACGAGGTCGGGCTATAAGGAGTTAGGGCTCGAATTGGTTGAACCTTTGCAAGAATGACCTCATTGACCCCAAAGACCTCCCATGGCGAAAGAAAAAAAATATGAGAGAGTAGGAGATCCTTTCAAAATATTTCTCGAAGAATCCCTCAAGTGAAAAAGGAACGCAATGATGGACAACTTTGCCTAGATCCTTTAGCGAATGCCCACTAGCGACGCATCTTCATCCAGAAGTCACTTTAGAGGCGTCGCCCCCCTTCAAGGTACACGTGAACTTCGATATCCCTATATTCAAAGGTCAAATAGATGCAAATGTTGTAGATAAATGGTTGAGTCTACTATAAGGTTATTTTTTGGTCCATAGTTTCTCTGATAGGGAGAAGATTACTTTTGCACTGCTTAATGGTGCCCCCCGTGTCAAGGATTGGTGGGAAACTTATTGTGAAAAAATGGCCGAGGAAATCTTCTGTTTACATCAGCCCCCTCTTTGAACTCTTTCTGAGATGTTGTGAAGGAACAATATTACCCTATGGGGAGATATGAGGACAAGTACATATAGTGGACCACACTACGACAACAAAGGGACTAAGACATTCATGAGATAACAAATGTTTTTCATACTCTACGCACAAAATTGGGTATCAAAGACTTTGAGTGACTTCTGGTGATCAAGTACCATGATTGTATGCACAAATACATTCAAGAAGAAATGGAGTTCCTACAAATCCCATCGCTTGGCGCATCGTACTGACATGTTGCTAAGACTGAACAAAAAATTAAACAAAAGAAGCACGACTTTGGATTTGTGAATCAAAAGGAAGTGAAAGAACACCCCTAAATTGAAGAACAAAGGACAGAGCCAAGGTGGAGTGACCCAGGACAACCCATTGAATCTGCAAGCAAATAGTGGCACCACAAAGACGAAGGACTTAGGAAAGTGGTGTGAGTTCCACAAGAGCTCCACTCACAACACAAATGAGTGTCTCACCAAGAAGTCACAGGTGACCGAGCTAAAAGCTTCAGAGTCCAATGCATATTCATATTCTAAGCTAGAACATGACAAGGGGAATGACAAGGGGAAGAAATTTATTAACGATGAATCTAGTGCCACCATTAGCACCACCAAGGTCCAGAAGATTGAGCCTAAGGATCTCAAGGACGGGGAGCGTCTCTTCCAGTCACAGATGTGGGTGAAGGGTTTGTTGCTAGAGTTCTTTGTTGATAGCGGGAGCCAAAAGAACCTCATTTCAGCAGAGGTCATGAAGTGGTTGGGCCTACTGACGACACCACACCAACAATTGTACACCATCCGGTGGCTTCACCAAGGACGAGATATTTGTGTCAGTCAACAATGTAACCTTCCCTACAACATCCAACCCTTCATGGATGAGGTGATATGTGATGTTGCTCCTCTTGAAGTTTTTGATGTATTATTAGGCCGACCATACTCATGGAAGCATCATTTTATGGATGAGTCTAGGCCTTGCACTGTTATTATAACTTTGGACAATAATTTATATAGGATACCTGATCTAGGTGTATATTTGTGGACAACTACCTATTCCAGTTGGACACCCACCATTGTTTCTTTTAGTTTTTCATTTTCCTTTTTTTTAGCACAATTTACTATTTTTGGCACTTTTTCGGGTCCTGAACTTCTAGAGTTGTTTTGAGGCCCTAAATGACGTTTTTTGGGAAAACTAGGACCAACATGGGTCATTGTCTAATGTTGGTCATTCAAAAGTTTTAGTCCTCGGATAGATGTTTCTAACGAGGTATTGTGCATGTCAAACAGAGATTGTATACCAAAGTTACGACCCCGAGAAGTTGATGTACCAATTTACCCAAATGGGGCCCATAGTTTGGCACTTCATCTCCTAGGGTTAGGTTTTTGGATGTTTAGGGTTTTCCATTATTTCTCAATAATAAATATGCCTTTGAGCCTCATTGTAACATAGTTCAGAGGCTTGTATTTGCCACATCTCTTCTCAGAGATAAGCTACCATTTCCCGAGCTAGTCTTATTTCCATTTTGTTTGTAAGCATATTTCAGTATTTGATATTAATGAGATGAAGTGTTATTTCTACTACATCTTTGTATTTATGGTTATATCTGTAATTTGTTGCGTTCCTGTTTAAATCCAGATCGATGGTATCAGAGCAGTATGCTCTTTCTATGTTTTTCTTTGCATGTCCCCAACAAGGTCGGGATATAAGGAGTTAGGGCTCGATCTGGTTGAACCTTTGCAAGATTAGCCTTGCAAACCCCGATGGCGACCCATGGAGGAAGAAAAGAAATACAAGGGAGCAGGAGATCCTATCAAAATATTGCTCAAGGAGGCCCTTGAGAAACAAATGAACACGGAGATGGATAACTTTTCCCAGATCCTTCAACGGTTGCCCACTGATGGTGCATCCACATCCAACAGCCACTCTGGTGGCTCTACTCCTTTTAAGGTACAAGTAAACTTTAACATTCCCATATTTGAGAGCCAAATAGATGTAGATGTTGTAGATAAATGGTTAACTCTGCTAAAAGGATATTTTTATGTTCATGATTTTTCCAGCCGAGAAAATACTACTTTTACTCTTCTCAAAGTCGCCCTCCATGTTAAGGATTGGTGGGAAATCTACTGTGAGTAGAAGGATGAAAGTACAACCTCGTTGTTTTCAGCCACAACCACTTGGAACTCATTTTGGTATGCCATCAAGGAGCAGTACTACCTTGTCGGGAGCTGTGAGAATAAATACATAAAGTGGACAACGTTGTAGCAGGGGAGGGACCAATATGTGCCAAAGTTTACTAGTGTTTTTCATACCCTGTGGAGTAGGATGATTCTCTCTGTGGACAGAGACAATCCCTCTAGCCCAGGGGAGAGGGTCTAGCCACAAACAAGACAATATAATGTAAATTTCCTTATATTAGAATCGAATAAGAGGGCCTACCTCTTATAACGCTAATCCACTTGATGGTGATCTTGCTTCCTTGCTCCAACGTCCTTTTGTTCCTTTCACTCAAGTACCTGAAACAAACATGCAAGAAACAATGGAAAACATGATAGCATAAAAATGAATCCAACCTACTTAAAAGGGAAAGGAGTTTTAAGATATCAAATGTAATATTACACCTGATATAGGACATAAACCATTAGTTTTATTAAAATAAACTTCAAAGACAAATACAACCGAAGCCTTGAATTTGGAGATCTCTTTTGTGGTATCCAAGTCCTACTACACGCCTTTTCAGCACCCTTTTCCTCCTCTATGTTGTTGGGAAAAGTATCCATTCAGAACGCCCCTATCCCACTCTAAGGTGTGATAGTGCCTTAGCAACAAACAAGGAAAACTATCTTCGTATTCTTCTTTATGAAATGTAAATGGAGAAGAAGGATGTAACTAACCTGTGTCTTTCGTTAGTTTGTTGATCCACTCGTTCTCCTCTTTGTTCGCTTCCCGCTGCCTGCTCCCTCACTGGTCCAGCTTCACCAAGTTCCTACAAGATCACAGAAGAGAGAAACTACACAAAAGACATAGATTTACATTCATAACTAGTTTAGGATCATATTAAACTAAACATGCAAATATAACAAAGCATCATTGATATACAAGCATATAGGAGAAACTCAAATAGTTTTATTGATATGATAAGAAAGTCCAAGAGGATATACAACCAAGTGAGTCCCGATCCAGCATCTACCTCCCAGCAAAGGAATCCCTTCCTCTCCTCCAACAAAGCATAAATCACCCAATGCACTAATCTCAATCTCAAACCAACAGCAATTCTCTGCAAAGTACAAAATTCCAGCCTCTGGATCTCTAGGAAGGGATCCATATATAGATGTAAGCAGAGAGGATGAGTCAGCTTATGTTTTGACTTGTGGCTTCTCTTTGTCAGTTCTTGCTTCCACTTAGAGGCTGAGAGCCTCTTACTCATCACTGGTCGAATTCATTGAGGCAAGTGTCATTGAGGAAGATTTTGGAAGCTTCCATTGTCTGTACACCTCGCGGAATGACACTGCCATTTGGCATTTCTCGCTCAGCGTACCCTGGTAGTGCATTTAGGTGCGTTGCAATGCACCTAGCTAGTGTACTGGGGTGCATTGCAATGCAGGCAGCTAGTAGAGCATCTGAATTGATCCTGATTTGACTAGTTCTGAGTGGTTTTTGGTGGAGAACTTCTAGGAGAAGCTGTCATTGGTTGACCTTGTCCCTTTAGGGGCAGGAACAACTCTTTTAGGGACTTTGGATCCCTTGGATTATGGACATTTCATGCTCAATGCTGTAAGGCACAAAAATTTCTATAACAGTTGCCCCCTAAAGTATGAGGCCGTTTATCGGGTGAAATACTTTATTAGGAGGATCCGAAGTTCTTTCAATGCTAGGAGGAGACCTGTAATAAGATACAATACAATACATTATTTTTCATACTGTCTTCATGATCTAGCTAAGGCGGGCATTCCCATGCTCAGCTTTATAAATTCATTTTTATGTACATAGGACAGACAATCGTCTGATGATAGACTGATGATTCTGATGAAATCATCATCCTTTTGGTAGGATGATTATCTGTGCTGCAATGCCGTACATGTCAATGTCTTTATTTTTCCTGAATATATATTGCAGCCCGGATGGATGAAACTAGATCTGGGGTCTTCAATCTCGTCCGATCTTCACTCTAAGTACAAGTCGATCCATGTGAGAAATGTTTTGAAGTCGAACATGGAAAGACATCGCTTGATTACCAGTCAATGATGTAAATTGTTAACAAGCGCGAGAGGAATCACCGATAATGATAGTGAACCTCAAGGTACCGCAGTACAATTCACGTGGTGTGAATAAAGGACTTGGCGTCGAACACCACGCAAAATCTTTCTGTCGAAGGTCATTGATGTATACCTGTCGCCGGAAGTGAGAAACTTGCCATTGAGGCATGCAAGCTTCAAAGTACTGAAGGGAGTGTTCCTATATCAACTTCTTGGATAATGAGCTGATGTCAACAAGAAGCGATCCGTTAAAGGAGAGCCTTAATGTATCCCACATCAGTGACACGGAACGGAGCAAATGATTTTGATGGAGGTGAAAACGATTTGATGATATATGGTTCAGGGTGGCGGTCATGAAAGAATGAAGTACAATGTATGGTAGTGGATGGGACACGGTTGACTTCTCTGGATGACTTCTCTTGAACATATCGGCGACACCTATATGATGGATTGGTAGCATTTACCCCCAAGGTGGATGGTATGGCGAGACCATGGTGATGTGACCAGTGAATGAAACAACCCAACCCGACTCAGGCACGGAGTGGAAGTTTCATGTTCAAGAGCGACTTGCTACCAATAAAAGTTCTTTGAGTTTCTTCCCAATTTTTCCCCAGTCATTGCTGACCAGTACCTCTTTATTTTTGTCAAGCTTGAGGAGGATAACATATGCTTGTTCTATAATTTGCCCTTCGGGCAAACCCATCGCTATGTTTTAACGAGCCTAGCGATAGTGAAACTCGTTCTTGTCTAAAGACAAGTTTGTCGCTATTAATCTTTTTAACGAGTCTAACGACAAAGATAACTCGGTCCTTTTCATTTTTAGAGAGTCTGAAAAGGTACGTAAAGATAACTTCGGAAGTCCTTTTTCGTCATCTAATCCCTTAAGTCCGAAAAAGTATAAAACAATACAGAAGGGATGAATTTTCGATAGTTTTAACGAACCGAACAATACAAGCACTCGATCTTTTTGTGCAATAATCCCTCGGGTCCAAAAAGATTAAAATCTAGAGGAGGGATAGCACTTCCGGTCGCTTTAACGAGCTGGAAGGCCAAAACTCGGCAATCTTTTCATATTTTACGAGTCAGATGAAAAGAGCTTAAAGAAGACTCGTCTTTTGAGGAACGAGTGATAAAATGGGTAGCAGCTGATTCTAGGTAAGGGTTGGAATTTTCCAATCACGGCAGTGTCACAAGGATGGCTAGTGGAATCACTCTTCGTAGCTGTTCCTCAAAATGGGTAAACAATCAAATGGAGGTGAATGATCGGCCAATGGAAAAGTGGAGGTGACGGTGCAAACACGACCAAGGCTTTAATGGCTGATAACGTTACATTCACGGTGGCTATTTACCGGAGGATAGTTCATTTTTTAACGAGCTTAAACGTGGATTGAAACACTTGCTCGATCTTATGTTTATTTTTTAACGAGCATAAACTATGTGCTAAAACTGCTCAATCTTATGTTTATTTTTTAACGAGCATGAACTATGTGCTAAAACTACTCGAGGATAAGTTTGCATGCCCCCGGCATAATAACACAAATCGAGGTGCATGCCCCCCAAGCTTCATTGCATTCAACTCGGTGGTTGGAATGAAGGTTTACCTTTGAGACTTGAAAAGGGGATTTGTTTCATTTTTTAATTAGGTTGACACAGTGAAAGAACTATCCTCATGACTCCTTGTTTCATTTTTTAACGAGGTTGACACGAGATAAGAACCATACTCGGAATCTAAATCCATTAGATATAGAAGGTTTCATATTCCACTGTGGCCACTTCCGCCAGATTACTCGGAGGCGGTAGGGCAAAAGTACCCATTAAGGCAGGGTCTTTTAGGAGACCTACTCCGATATTTTGGAGTGAATGATTTCTTCCATGGATCATGGGAATGCTTCCTGTAACTTGTGAGCCATTGGGGAGGAAGTTTTGTTGGTCGACGGTTGTAATCCCCTCCTGAAAGGGAAATGAAATCTTTCTAAAATAGGTCGACACAACAGCTGCCATGGCATATATCCACGGTCTTCCTAGTAGGATGTTGTAATCAAGATTTCCATCGATGACTTCAACATCTATTTCTACTGTTTTTCCTCCTAGTTCAACTTTCAAGTTATTTAGGATACCATATGGGGTATATGTCCTTCCGTCGAATGCTTTTAATGTCGTCGAAGATCGCGACAAGGTTGGAGATCCTAAAGTTTTCCAGCAACTCATCGACATAATACATGTAGATGCCCCCTCATCAATAATTGTTCGGTGAACAGTTTTGTTGAGGGCTTTCACTTGAATAAGGAAAGCTAGTGGCGCTGGCAACTGAGGATCGTACCCTTTGTGGTCAAAGGATACAAGATTGGAATCCTTAGGATCAACCCCACCAATGGCTGATAACAAAGCCTGCCTTTGGGATGGGAAATTTTGTAGTACTTCAAGAGTCGACATAGCGGATGGCGATTGGGCCAAATCTTCCACTATGTTATAATGCTGCGCCGCTCTAGCGCGAGGATTAAACGTCGACTTGTGTACTACTCCCTTTGGCGGTTTTATTGTTAATTCAGGAATGGTGGGCGGTACAACTTCTGTCGAAGTTGTTTTCGAACTACTTGGTTGATCTTTATCCTTGTCGTTCGACAGCTGCGGATTCTTGTAATCTTTGTTCCTTGTCTAAATCAAAGCATCGTTTTGCTGCTTCGAAATCGACAACATTAGCACTTGCGACGGGGAAGCATTTCCACTTTCAACCAGATTTGTTCCTGGACTTGAAAACGGGTCAGTTAACACAGCTGAGGTTTGCGAACTCTTAAAGAATCTTTTAAGCTCAGCTTTGTATGGACATTCTCTCGTCCAGTGATTCTCATCACATATCTGACACCCAAAGGGGGGTTTCCTATTTCCAGGAGGGTCTGAAGAATTTTTTTCAGGAGATGACTCACCCTATTTCTTCTTCTTCCCTTTGCTTTGTTTCTTCTTGCTTCCTAATTGTTTGGTTTCTTTGCCCTTATCTGCTGATACGGCATTTACTTCCGAAGCAAGAATTTCGTCTTTTGCATTTTGATCTGAAATCTTACGGGCTTTCTTGGACATAGCCTTTGTCGATTTCGCGTTTGTCGTGCCAATCACGCCATCGCCGGCGTGAGAGTCATTGTTTGATTTAGGAGGAGGAATTGAGAATTCTGGTCTAGGGGCGTCAGGTATTTTGTCGTAGAGCATGCCAGACTGAGTATAGACCAAGTCTAGATATTGCGCACGAGCGATAACTTGCTCTTCCGTTATGACTCCCCCCTTTGCCACATCTTCCGTTATGGCAGGAAGTAACGACTTAATAAACCATTAAGCTAATAGCTGATCGGGAACGTACGTTTTTACCATCCTACGACGACGTCGCCACTCATGTATATGATCAGATATGTGAGTGGCCGTTGTCTGTTTGAAGTTGGTTAGGATTTTTGTTCCCGTTTCATACCTTATCGGTAATTGAAAATGGGTTAAAAAGGTCGTGGCTAAGGTGCTGAAATTGTCGAACGAAGCTCTAGGAAATTCAATATACCATTTTTCCGCTGGACCCGTTAACGTCCTCTGAAAAAGGCGAAGCCTTATCGAATCATCATTTAGGGTGTTTGATGAACACCATAGATGAAATGTCATCACGTGATTCAATGGATCTTCACCTGGATTTCCATTAAATTTAGGAATATCTGATGGAAGTTTGTGAGGTATCGCTGGCCACCAGGGGGCGTAAGCAATTGGATCATTTGTTAACCGGTGTAAATCGGGTAACTCTAAAGTTGCCACGAATGGTAACTGTTGATTCAGGTTAGGTGAAGCATACCCAGGATACGATGGAATTGCCTGAGCAGTTGGCCTTTGCATACTAGCATAATGTAGTTGATGCTGGTACGACTGATACGGTTGGTGGACATGACCATTGTAAAGTGGTTGATTTTGACCGTTTTGAATGTATGGCTGTCCATTGTTCGCAAAGATCTGCTGCTCAGAACCTTAGTATATTTGTTGGAATTGTGGTTGTTGGTATTGCACCAGCCACGGTTGTGAAGCCATGTTCTGTTGCGCTATACTAACCGTTGGACCAAGGTGTGGGGTAATTGTACCCGTTTGGACCTGTGTCGCCCCACCAGTCAATGATTGTGGTTGAGTCACAGGGTCAAGGGGCTGTTGCATTACAACCTAAGAAATCTGAGGTTGACATAAAACAGGTAGCGTTTGAACTTGTGACACTGTTACAATAGCCGGTGTAGTCGGGATGTTCGACATAGGTACACATTGTTGCATAGAATACACAACCCTTGGTTGTTGGGGTAGTATAGGTACCCAACCACTTGACGTAACTCCAGTATAACCTGAATACCGTTGTGAACTCCCGTATGGGTATCCTCCCGGAGGGGGTAATGAAAGGGCATACTGCCCCCCATACGGTGGTAATCCGGAATTCAAGGGGATTCTCTGCCCTTGGGGACTGGATTGCCCAAATTGACCTCCAAATGGATCAATTTGTTGAGTCTCAACATAAGAGTTGCCAGATATTATTCCGGAGGAACAAACAGGAACGGACCATACTGTCGAAATAGTCCCTGGATGGACTCCTTCTAGCGGTTGTGAGCTAGTCGGGACAGATGGTACGTCGGCAAACATTGTCAGAGCGACGGTAGGGAGTTCTGTTGTCGCTGTGTCAGTCGACACAGTCCTAGATGTTGACGGTTGTTCAGACATTTTGAGTCTATCCAAAAGATTACCTAGCGATTCTACAGGAACTTCCACTGGTGGTAGACTAACTTCTGATGTCGAAGGAAATAGAGTGACCCCGACTCCAAAATGTGTTGGAGTACTTGCTTGCGGATCTTCTACAATTTCCTCTATCGCAATCAAACCAGGTGGAAGGGGAAGACCGTCAGGTCCGTAAAATATTTCTGGTGCCGAAGAAGGGATTGAATCGACAGCAACAGATGTTTTAGGAGCAAGACTCTCCGAACAGGTTGCAGATGGAACTGGTTCAGTAACACAAGTGTTTGCTCTCAGACTAGGATCAGTATCACTGTCCCTCTGTGGCTGTTGAACTTCTTCTGTAGAGGCAGGGTTTCCAGAAATGTTTGGAGTAACCGGAATCTCGGATGTTGTTGGAACACTTGTTCTAACTTTAATAGGAGATTTCGAACCGGTTAAACGAGTTCGCTTTGTCCGTACTGTTTTCGATTCCGGAGACAAAGACGGTTGACTCGTAAGCCTCCGCGAACGACGGGGTTTCAATTGACTTTCTTCCACGATTGTGGATTACTCGATCAACTAAAATATGAAAGGGGAAATATGTTTCCGAATTAAATGAATTTTAGACACTTTAGACACAACTTGCTTTTTCAATTTTAAAGAGTCGAGAAAAAGAAAAAGATGACTCTAGTCTCCTTCGATTTTTAATGAGCTTGAAGTGACAAGTGCTCAGATGGACCTTTTCCGTTAAGGAGTCTGAAAAGGAACGAAAGGGACTGCTCTGGAGTTCTAGGTAGAGGGTGTGCCAAACTTTTCGCAAAACCGCAGAATACTTTTTAAGGTACGGGCGGTCAATCTTCCCGAATGCTGTGTTCAGTGCATTGCGATCAGTAGGGCGGCCGACACGGCTTCCTATGGATAAAGTTTTTATGCCTATAGGGGTCTCCCAATATATACTCGATGGTACGTGGGAGCACAATCCGTACTGGCACTTGTCGTCTCTCAGGAGGAATCACCCAACCATCAGTGAGGCAACAGTTACCAGGTTTTACGACGCCGGAACACGTCTCTAGCCTAGACCTCTATGTTGTGCGTTAAGTTACAAAGCGTTGTTAAGTTCATTCAATTTATTTTAGGTTGATTTTTCTTAGAAGTTTGCCTTTTTTGGATCACCACGAGATGTAGATACAATTCCTAAATGCAGTCTAAAGATGATAAGCAAGCTTTTATATCTTTTCAACAATGAAAATCCTAGCTACAAGGGGAAAAGAAAGACACAATCTTTTCTCAAAGAGCATAGAGCACACTGTAAATGCACTTTTCCTAAATCAATCCATACAAACTGTCAAAATGCAAATGCACATATGCATGTATTTGTTTTCACTTTCTTAATATTGATGCCTAAAAAGAAAGTTGTTGTACAAATTTGAATTCGATTTCAAGTGAAAAACACAAACAAGCTTCTTTCGAAAAAAAAAAACGATTACGACACTTTATGATTTTGAAGTAAACACTTGTTTCGACACTAGAAATTCAAAAATTCAAACCAAAAGACAAAAGTAAAAGCGCAATCAACTGTCAACAGAAAACAAACTTACTTCTAAGATCAAAACGACACTTACGACAGGTCTAGATCTAAGGGCGACAATATGACTAGTTTACTTTTGTAATGGGAAACTGCAAATGATGTAAAAAATACACAAAAACAAATACAGTTTCTTTTATACAACTGAGGCGGAATTAAGGCAAAGAAAAGGGGTTTTTAGATAGGTACACACACTGATAACAGGCTGCAAAAAACAGAGATAAAACTGAGCAAAAAGAAGTAGAGAACCACAACTGCACAAGGCAAAGGCTAATCGGCGCACCCCTTGCACAGAGAAACTGAATTGTAGCGCAGGTAGCCCTCTCAGGACCTGCGTTGAAATGCAGAACCTCTTCACAGAGCCTGCGTTGAAGCAGAAACGAGAATTGTCTCTGGGTTCTGGGTCACGGTTTGCAGTTTAATCTACGGTTTTTGGCCGGATTAAAGCTATCAATTAGGTAAAATTAGAGGGATAATTTAAAGGAGGACTAAGAGCTATCAAAAAGGGCTGTTAGAGCATTTGTGGATCAGCTGTTCAGATCATAAACAGGCCCAGTGAATGGACTAGAGTAGCAGATCTCTACTTTGCACTTGTAAATGGAAAATGCAGTTCGATTCGGCACTCCTGAGTTTATGAGGAGAACAACAATAGAAACACAAATAAAATAACTAGATACGATCCCCAGTGGAGTCGCCAATTTTTTGTTGGGAAAAGTATCCATTCAGAACGCCCCTATCCCACTCTAAGGTGTGATAGTGTCTTAGCAACAAACAAGGAAAACTATCTTCGTATTCTTCTTTATGAAATGTAAATGGAGAAGAAGGATGTAACTAACTTGTGTCTTTCGCTAGTTTGTTGATCCACTCGTTCTCCTCTTTGTTCGCTTCCCGCTGCCTGCTCCCTCACTGGTCCAGCTTCACCAAGTTCTTGCAAGATCACAGAAGAGAGAAACTACACAAAAGACATAGATTTACATTCATAACTAGTTTAGGATCAGATTTAAATTAAACATGCAAATATAACAAAGCATCATTGATATACAAGCATATAGGAGAAACTCAAATAGTTTTATTGATATGATAAGAAATTCCAAGAGGAGATACAACCAAGTGAGTCCCGATCCAGCATCTACCTCCCAGCAAAGGAATCCCTTCCTCTCCTCCAACAAAGCATAAATCACCCAATGCACTAATCTCAATCTCAAACCAACAGCAATTCTTTGCAAAGTACAAAATTCCAGCCTCTGGATCTCTGGGAAGGGATCCATATATAGATGTAAGAAGAGAGGATGAGTCAGCTTATGTTTTGACTTGTGGCTTCTCTCTGTCAGTTCTTGCTTCCACTTGGAGGCTCAGAGCCTCTTACTCATCACTGGTCGAATTCATTGAGGCAAGTGTCATTGAGGAAGATTCTGGAAGCTTCCAGTGTCTGTACACCTCGCAGAATGACACTGCCATTTGGCATTTCTCACTCAGCGCACCCTGGTAGTGCATTTAGGTGCGTTGCAACGCACCTAGCTAGTGTACTGGGGTGCATTGCAACGCAGGCAACTAGTAGAGCTTCTGAATTGATCCTGATTTGACTAGTTCTGAGTGGTTTTTGGTGGAGAACTTCTGGGAGAAGCTATCATTGGTTGACCTTGTCCCTTTAGGGGCAGGAACAACTCTTTTAGGGACTTTGGATCCCTTGGATTATGGACATTTCATGCTCAATGTTGTAAGGCACAAAAATGTCTATAACACTCTATCTTGACATGAAATGGCTTCCAAGATCTAACTCTCTCTCCTCATGCTCTAGCTACCAAATACTAGTATTTTGTCATCTAAGACTAATCTTCTTCTATCAAAAGCTAGTTCTATCTCTCCACCACTTTCACTATGTGTTGTATTGTGTGTGTAACCAAAAAGGGTAAGAGGAAGTGGTTTATATAGGGAGAGGAGGATAAGAATGAGATCCACTCAAGGGGGAAGAAGATCTTATCTCCTTGGGAAGGTCCACTTTAATGGGGAAAGAACCTTATATGGAGTTCTCAACCCTTATCCAACCAAACGAACATCCAACACATCGCCAGTAGAAGTTTATGTACATGAAACTATGTTTCCTTTTATAAAAGCTTTCCAGAAGTAGATTGGCGTGAGTATTGGGCTAACAGTAGCGCCGATTGGTGCGGTTCATAGTGTAAAACTCTGCCATCAACATGGGTGAGACACTGGGAAAGAGACTTGATCTTAAAAACTGGGTTTTAAGAAGGATTCTCTAGAAATGTTTTGAAGGGAGTGGGGACTACTTTCTTCAAACTTCAAGGGATGCAAGAGCATAGATTTCATGGTGAAAGTATAACACAGTAGTCACTACTAGGGTTCTCTGGGATCAAGAATGGGGAGTGACAAGAGAGTGACAAATTACTGTGTAACATATGCCCCTTAAAGCATGAAGTCAATGCTGAGAGTGATGGGAATGATTTAAGACAGAACAAGGACTTGGAATACTAGCATTGGAAGACTTGCAACTCAAACATACATGTACATATATGAAATCTGATAGTCATTCCTGATAAACATGAGAGGAATATAACAATACATGAATCCATGGTAGAGGCGTAGCTATCCATCAAGAAAAGGATCATGTGCATGGATCCTCGGCATGGACGTAGTCATCCGAATGAAGGGATCATATGAAATAGATTCATGGTGTGGGCGCAGCATTCCGCATAGAGGGTATCAAAATGAAAAGACCCATGGTATGGTCGCAGCCATTCAACTGAGTAGGATCAAAATGATAAGACCCGCAACATGGTCGTACCCATCCATCTAAAGAATCATGTATATAATCATGAATTCATCACTCCTCGCAACTTGGACTTTTGTGATCTAAGCCCATGGTCTTGTGCTCCAACACGGCGCGATCAAAGTACAAATTATAACATGTGAATAGATGTGCTAAAGTCGAACATGCTACAAAATAACTTGATTAGAGGCCAATGATGTGAACCGTTACAAGTGGGAGGGAAACCACCCATAATGTCAATGGCTCTCAAGGTACTATCAGTACAATTCACGAAGTGTGAATAAGGAACTGAAGTCGAACACCTGTGAAATCGCTCGATTGAGTGCCAATGATGAGAACCTGTCATCAAGTGTGAAGAACTTGCCATTAAGGCATGCAAGATGTAAGGTACTAGAAAGGAGTTTCTAGATCAACTTCTTGGATAACGAGCTGAAGTCGACAGGGTGTGATCTGTAGAAGGAAGGTCATAATGAATGCTTCATCATCAACATGATATGGGAAACACAATGAATGAGAGTAATCCAAGACGGTGGCATATGATCAAACAATGTACAAGTAGGAAGACTTCTCTTGAACATGTGGATGACACGACTCCGGATTTTGGCAGCATTTGACATCATAGGATTAGAGGTCATGGTGACGTGGCAAAGATAATATGAGGGTTTAAAATGGATAACCCAAAATCTAGGGAGGCAAGTGACAATGTGAGGATGTTCCAAAACCTGACACGAATGGCAGATGAGTGTCAATGTTAAAGAGTGACATGCTGCTTCAAGTGAAGAATACAACTCATGAAATACTTCCAATTTCCCCCACCATTTCTGGCGAGTACCCTAGTTATTTCTACAAAAGCTTGACGATGATAGAATATGCTTTTAATATAATTCCATCCTTTGGATGGATCCATCCTAGTAAGTATTATGAGCCCTAGGAAGGAGTAGCTCAGTCTCATCATAATGACAAGTCCTATGTTTTTTAATCTTTTAACGAGTCTGACAAAGGTGAAACTCAGAATATTTTTCATGTTTAGAGAGTTTGAAAAAGACATGGAAAAGAAAACTCAAAGGGTCCCTTTTCGTAAAGTTGTCTCTCGAACCTGAAAGAGTAGAAAATAATATTCAAGAGAACCTCCTAGTCATGTTTGACTAAGGTATACATTCTATGTAAATGGTTTTATCCCAACCCGAAAGGGGTAAATGTATACTAGGTAAACAACGTTTCACAACCTTTAACAAGTTCAAAACAACAAGAGATCGACAATGTTTTCATATTTTGAGAGTCAGAAAAGAGCTCAAAGATGAATCCCTGATTTTATTTGTTTTAACGAGTCTAAAAGGCAAAAATACTCGGAAATATTTTCATTTTTTATGAGTCAGAAAAGAACTTAAAGGTGACTTGTCCTGGAGGAAAGAGTGGTATAAAGGGTACTACTTGCAAACGAGAACCAATAGGGGATGATGGTAGAGTTGGAGCCATCTGGTGACCGAAAAACGATAATTGGTCAATGGTCACTATTCTCCCTTCGTGTGGAAAACAAATCACATGGAAAAGCGAAGAAACAAGAGCTCCCGTGACATAAACATAGTCGTATCCAAGGAGAAGACTGAAATCTAAGGGACCTTGGACTACCATCACATCTATATAGATAGTCTTTCCTCCAAAATTAATAGGGAACTTCAGAATGATCCCTAAGTGTTGACTGGTTCCTCCGTTGAAAACCAACAGATTTGGGTTGATAGGCACAAGCTGTGGGGAACCCAAAGCTTTCCAAGTAGTATAAGACATGATGCTAACATACGTGACTTAATCTAGTATAGTTCCGTGTACTACCATATTATAGGCTTGTACTGTGATCTAGAAAGGCACATAAGATGGAAGGCGGAATACAATCAATTGACTCCAATCAAAAGCAACAACAAAACTACTTGGTGGGGGTATCATATGATTCCCCCCATGCTCTGCAATAATATGAGAAGGAATCTCCTGAACAACCAGAACAGGAGGGTCACTCTTTGATTCATGAGAATCTGAGGAGACTAGAAGAACATGAGAAGTATGATCACTGCTCTCTTCGGGAATAGAGTGAACAACTAAAGGTGGAGCCAAGTCGACACTCTTTTCAACCAATGTTTGGTCAGGAATGGACAGAAGAGAGTCATGATTAGGAAGAGTAGGACGGGCAAGAGATGAATCCAAGTCAATCTCTTTACCAACTAGGAGAGGGTCAGAAGAAAGTCTTTGATAACCAATAGGGAGTTGGGGTTCAGGAGCTGTAAGTTTTTCCAAAATTTTGGAAGCTTTATCCATAAGAGGAAAAACTTGAATAAGATGTTCTCCTTCACATAACCTACAGGGGAATCTGATCTTTCCCTTCTTCTTACCATCATTAGTTGAAGGTGTAGCATCGACATGATCTCCAGAGGTCGACGGGGATGGTTTATTCAGGCGTTGAGACCATACCTCTAAGACTCTGAGAATGCTAGGACAGTCTCGAAGGATATGGTCACCCTTACACAATCTGCAATGGAATTTGACCTTCCGTGGAGGATCAGAAGATTTGTCTACAGGAGGTGCATCTGGAGTAACAACTGTGTGGTTGGCCTCTTGCTTATCTAACTTCTTCTTCTTCTTCTTCTTAGCCTCCTGGTTACTAGATTTCAAACTTTCACCGAGCGAAGTAGAAGAGGAAGGTGAAGAAATAGGGGAAGAAGGTGAGAGGTCAACCTTAGAATCAACATGATGTGATTCAAATGAAGGATATGGCTAGGTAGGAGTTGGGACACTTGGGACCACCGAGGTCGAAAATAACCAAATAGGTAAACCAATGGTAAACCCTGGGAAGGACAACGTCACCATATAAGGAGCACCGACGTTTCCAAAAGAAGGAAAAGGACCAAGATTCCCATTTGAGGGGAATCCTTGACAAGTAGACTCTAGAAATGTTGCCATTGGAATTGAACCTAAAGAATCACTAAGGAAGATAGCTTTAACCAGGAATATTTCGTGGGTTGTTAATTTTAAGACATTGAAACAAAACTTTGCCTTTTCATATTTTAAGAGTCGAGAAAATGGAAAAAGGCGACTCTAGTCATTTTCGAAGTTAACGAGCTCAAAAGGACAAGTGCTCGATGATATTTTCAAATTTAAAGAGTAAAAGAAGATCAAAATGACTGCTCAGGATAATCTAGGCAAAAGGATTACCAGGTAACCATGAATTACAGAATACCTCCCGGCGAACCGAAAAGTATGAGCAGGAAATCTCCCTGAATGTTGTGTTCGGTGTATCACGTTTACAAGGTGGTAGACTCAGCTTCATGTGGATAAATGATTATAAACCTAGTGGGGTCTGCCTTTATATACGTGATGGTATGGGGAGCACAAGTCCGTACTAGGGTTGTCTAATGCCGAAGCAAATGACAGCTGCTAGGTTTAAAGACACTGGAACACGTCTCTAGCCTCGACCACTAAATGTGAGTGTTAAGTTTCAATTATTCCCTAGGTTAATTCAATAAATTTTAATGGTTGATCTTGATTTAGGTTTCAATTCCAAGGCCCTACCACTGTCATATGAAAACTCCTATATGCAGTATATGAGAAAATAAATCTTTGTCTTCAATGAAAGTTAACGCTAATTGAGGGATAGAGAGCACACAATCAATGAAAAAATCAAAGAATGAAATCTTTCACTAATACATGTCCTAAATTCACTTAATATTCCCCTAACAACAAAATAAGTTTCAGTTCATTTCCAATGCTTCTGATGATGCAATTCTAGCTTCTCAATGATGCTACTAATGCAATATTTTCGCTTAAGTAAACTAGAATGATGTTCTTCTTTTCATAAAATGCAAAATGAATCTTTCACATAGAGCACTTTTAATGAAAATTTCAAAATTCCGAACAAAAAAGCATCAATCAAATCCAAAGCATGATAAATGAAACTAAAAGAAACTTCTTCCCTGAATCAAACAAACCAAACACATAAATGGTTCAATCGACAAACAAAGCAATGTAATCTATGCTCAGAAAGAGAAAAGAGACACTTGAAATAAGAGAACAAACGAGACTCTTTCACTCATTCAATTGAAAATGAAGCAATGAAGATGTTGTGACTGAAATATGGATTAAATGAAGCAACAAATCATAAACTTGACAGAATGAGTAAATAAATAAATGAACGGTAATTGACCTAGATGCCCTAGGATCATAGAACCCATCCAAAAAACTCAAAAAATCAAGCAATGAAACTTCAAGCCAATCAATCAATCAAAACCAACAAACAAAGCATTCTAGTCACTTCTGGGTGGAAGAAGAGATTCTAAGGGTCGAGATACACTGGAATGGAATGGGAGAAACTCTAATTTTTTCTTAACTCAGAGACTGACACAACTTTTGGGCTGAAACTAGCAATAATAGAAACGACCGACACGACTATCAGGCTAAAACTAGCGCGGATAGTCTTGATTGGCGTGACTATTTGGCCAAAAATAGGGTTGATCGAGGGATTTAAAGAAAAAAGAAAAAAAAACCTTCAGACAGGACCAGACTTAACACATCAGAGGGTGGGCTAATGTTTTTATGCCTTCAAACAAGTCAATACAGATCCAAAAGACCATAAATAAACAAACCAGGCACACTAATAGAAAGAACAGACTGATGAAAAGGAGATGTATTTCCTTAGTATGGTCACCAATTTGTGGAGTAGGATGATTCTCTTTGTAGAGAAAGGCAATCCCTCTACCCCAGGGGAGAGGGTCTAGCCACAAACAAGATAATATAATGTAAATTTCCTTAGATTAGAATAAAATAAGAGGGCCTACCTATTATAACGCTAATCCACTTGATGGTGATCTTGCTTCCTTGCTCCATGTTCCTTTTGTTCCTTTTGTTCAAGTACCAAAAACAAAAATGAAAGAAACAACTGCAAACGTGATAGCATAAAAATGAATCCAATCTACTTAAAAGGTCAAGGAGTTCTAAGCTATCAAATGTAATATTACACCCAATATAGGAAATAAGCCATTAGCTGTATTAAAATAAACTTCAAAGAGAAATATAGCTGAAGCCTTGATGTTGAAGATCTCCTTTATGGTATCCAAATCCTGCTACATGCCTTTTCAACAATTTTTACCTCCTCTAGCTTGACATGAAATGGCTTCCAACATCTAACTCTCTCTCCTCATGCTTTAGCTACCAAAGGCTAGTCTTTTGTCATCTAAGACTAATCTTCTTCTATCAAAAGTTGAAGATTTCAGAATTTTGCAGCTGGTTCTATCTCTCCACCACTTTCACTATGTGTTGTATTGTTTGAGTGTAACCAAAAAGGGTAAGAGGAAGTGGTTTATATAGGGAGATGAGGATAAGAATGAGATCCACTCAAGGGGTAAGAAGGTCTTATCTCCTTGGGAAGGTCCACTTTTTAGGGGGAAATAACCTTATATGGAGTTCTCAACCCTTATCCAACCAAACGAACATCCATCACATCGCCACTAGAAGTTTCTAGATGTGAAACTTCGTTTCCTTTTATAAAAAATTTCTAGAAGTAGACCAGCACTGGTATTGGGCTAACAGTAGCATCGATTGGCATGGGTCACAGTGTAAAACTCTGCCATGGTGTCGGCGAGATACTGGGAAAGAGTGATGATCTTAAAAACTGGGTTTTAAGAAGGATTCTCTAGAAATGTTCTGAAGGGAGTGGGGACTACTTTCTTCAAACTTAAAGGGATGCAAGATCATAGGTTTCATGGTGAAAGTATAACATAGTAGTCACTACTATGGTTCTCTGGGATTAGGAATGGGGAGTGACAGGAGAGTGACAAATTATTGTGTAACATACCCTTCACATGAAGCTGGGTATCAAGGATTCTGAGAAACATTTGGTACTCAAGTACCGCGACTGCCTACATAGGTACATCGAGGATGATATGGAGTTCCTGGACATCTCCTCGCTCAGCACAACATACCGATACACCGTCAAGATCGAGCATACATTTAAATAGAGAAGCGAGACTTTGGATCTGTGAATCCGAAGCAAGGGAAAGGCACCCCCAAGCCACAGGACAAAGGACAAAGCCAAGGCGAGGAATCCCAGGACAACTCGCCAAAGATGCAAGAAAAGGAAAACACCGCGAAGCTGAAGAAGGACACGGGAAAGTGGACAAGAGCTCCACTCACAACACGAGTGTCGGGCCAAGCAGTCACTGGTGGCCGAGCTGAAGGCTTCGAAATCAAATGCATCTTCCAACTTTGAGTCTAAACCCAACGAGGGGAATGACAAAGGGAATTAGATTATTGATGTGGAGCCCAATGCCACCATTGCCACCATGAAGATCTAGAAGGAGGAAACCGAAGATCCAGAGGAGGAGAAACGCCTCTTCACTCCCAGATGTGGGTAAATGGTTCCCCGCTATAGTTCATTTTCGACAGCGGGAGCCAAAAGAACCTCATTTTGGCAGAGGTCATGGAATGGTTGGACTTACCAACCACGACACACCCACAACCGTACACCATTGGGTGGTTTCACCAAGGATGGGATCTTCGTATGAGCCAACAGTGTCGCCTTCCATACAACATCAAGCCCTTCACAGATGAAGTATTATGTGACATTGCTCCCCTTGATGTTTGTGATGTATTATCAGGCCAACCATACTTGTGGAAGCGACATGTTGCGTATGAGTCAAAGCCTCGTGTTGTTATTGTTACTTTTGGAAATAATTATTACAGGATATCTGAGGTAGCACCACCTACCACCATCTCTTTGGTTACTGTAAAACAATATAGTAAGCTCATTTCCAAAATCGGGAAATTTGTATATCCTCAGGGAAAAAAGAAGACGATGGCCACGACTTCTAGAAAAGGCCCCTCCCCACAACAACAATAGATGGACAAGGTTGTGGAGGAGTACAAGGACATTTTCACCTCCCCCGCAGGGGTGCCTCTGCACTGTTAGGTCAAGCACTCCATCGATCTGACCCCAGGTGTGTCATTGTCCAATGGACCAATCTATTGGCACTCTGTTATGGAGAATGATGAAATCAAGAGGCAGATTCAGGAGGTGTTGTAGAAATTTCACATCCGTTCGAGTTCATCGCTTTGTGGGAGCTTGATTGTGTTGGTACATAAGAAGGATGGGACTTGGAGACTCTGTATTAACTACCGGGCATTGAACAAGATCACTGTCCGGAATAGGTACCCGATCCCACGGATTGATGACCTTCTGGACCAACTCAAGGGGGGAAAATATTTCATCCAGATCGACTTGAAGTCCGAATATCACCAAGTACTAATCGAACCCTCCGATGTGTGGAAGACTGCCTTCAAAGCCAAGGATGGCCTTTTCGAATGGTTCGTTATGCTTTTTGGGTTAATGAATGATCCTACAACCTTGATGAGGCTAATGGATGACATCTTGTGGCCATTAACAAACTCATTTGTAATGGTATTCTTGGATGACATCTTGATCTTCAGCCAGAGTTTGGAAGAGCACCTCCACCACATCCGAGAGGTTCTCCAAACACTGCGGCAACACAAGCTATGTGCCAATTTGGAGAAATGAACTTTTGGCATGACCCAGTTTCAGTATGTGGGATACATTATTGATGAATGGGGGGTGCATGTGGATCCATCCAAGATCCAAGTCATTCGGGATTGGCTAGCCCCAACCACTCTGACAGAGCTCCATAGCTTTTTGGGTCTTGCCAATTTCTACCGCAGGTTCGTGTTAGGATTCTCTCATATCACTTGGCCCTTGAGTCAAGTCACCAAGGGAGGAGCAACAGAAAAATTATTTTGGTCAGAATATCAACCGAAGGCATTCACAGAGTTGAAACATCGCCTCTGCTCTGCACTAGTGCTCACATTACTAGAATTTCAACAACCATTTGAGATCGAGATAGATACCTCTAACTATGCTATTGGGGTAGTCCTTACTCAACAGGGGCATCTAGTGGAATATCGTAGTGAGACACTTTCAGACATGGTCCGTAAGTATCCCACTTATGACAAAGAGATGTATTCCATTGTGTAGACTTACCGACAATGGAAGCATTACATTTTGGGGAAGGAAACGGTTATCCACACAGACCGCCGACCCTTGCAGTTCATACAGACGCAAGGGAAGTTGTTGAATGATCACCATTAGAGGTGATCCACATACCTACAACAGTTCCATTTAAATATCAAGTATAATAAGGAAAGCACCAATAATGTTTCAAACTGCCTCAACCAACCATTGATCATGGCGTTAACCACCATGCTCAACTCTTCTAGGAACGAGACTTCTGATTGGCCACTTCTCTACAAAAGCGACCCAGCATTCGACCACACATTCTAGACGCTCTTGGAGGGTCAGCAAGTTCCATATTTTCACCTCCAGGATGCCTTGTTATGCTACCTGGGACACCTTTGTGTTCCTTGAAGCAAGCGCGCTAAGATGATTTGGGAAGCACACTACAGTTGGGCCGATGGGCATTTCAGGGTCGACAAAATGGTGGAAGTACTACAAAAGTATTTCTATTGGCCGAATCTTTGATAGGATGTTGGGAAGTACATCAAATCCTGCATTGCCTATGCCATTGACAAACCGACCATCAATAAGCAAGGACTCTATACTCCGTTGCCTACCCCTAGTCGACCTTGGGAATCCATATTCATGGGTTACATATTGGGCCTTCCTTCTACTAAGCATGGCAATGACTGTGTTTTTGTGGTCGTCAGTAGATTCTCGAAGATGGCCATTATGACAACCTGCAAGAAGAATATCACAGTAGAAGTCACTACTAAACTCTTCTTTGAACGAGTGTGGGTATACTTTGGGATCCCACAGTCTATCATCTTACATTGGGACAGCAGGTTCCTCGATACATTTTGGTCCAGTCTCTGGTTAATGCTGGACACCAAGCTCACTAAGTCCACAACTTTCCATCCCCAAACTGATGGCTAGACAGAGGTCATCAACAGGATGATCGTACACATTCTATGCATGTACAACTCAAAGCATCCATGCACATGGGATGAGAACCTCCCTTATGTCTAACACAACTATAATCGAGCTCTCCGCAGCTTGACTGGCCACAACCCTTTTCAGGTGGGCTTGGGATTCCAGCCACTATATCCCATTGATGTGGCCATACCATTTGTAGCCACTCAAGTAGATTCGGCTCATGTCCAGTCCAAAGACGATAAGGAAAAAATTCATTGAGAACATCCAACATATCTTCCAGCAGATCCACGCTATTCTAGAGAAATCAAATTCCAAGTATAAGCAACGACATGAGCAACATCGGGTGCCACACAAGTTTCATATGGGCGACAAAGTCTGGTTGAATTTGCAAAAGGAATGCCTTACCATAGCCTATCGAAAACTTAGACCACTTGGATATGGTCCTTACACCATTACCAAGGCTATGGGAGGCAATGCATTTGAGCTCAAAATTCCCCCATTCCTTGGCCTACACCCAGTGTTCAATGTTGACTTCCTTAGACCATACTTCCCACCATTGCTAGACACATCAGACATTGTAGAACAGTTCACAGCTACATAGTTAAATCCAGATTTCATGGAACAAGCCACAACTTATCAGATCATGGACACGAAGATCAAGAACACCCAACAAGCAAAGGATCCAACTATAGCGAGTTGTCAAAGTAGGCTAACTCCTTCACCAGGGCAAGTGGCTCATCAAGGACCAAGTTCAACAAAAGTTTCCTCATCTCATGGAGGAACTCAACGCAATGGGGACCATTGCTACATAAGGGGGGAGGAATTATCCAAGTGGATATTGGTGGCCACCCACCTATTCCACTTGGATCCCCACCATTGTTTCTTTCAATTTTTCAGTTTCCTTATTTTTAGCACAATTTACTGTTTTTGGCAGTTTTTCAAGTCTTGAACTTCCGGAGCTGTTTTGAGGCCCTAAACGACGTTTTTTTGGGAAAACTAGGACCAACATGGATTACATACTAATGATGTTCATTCAAAATTTGTATTCCTCTGATAGATATTTCTAACAAGGTATTGTGCGTGTCAAATGGAGATCGTATGCCAAAGTTACGACCCTGGGAAGTTGATGTACCAATTTAGCCAAACGGGGCCCATAGTTTGGTGCTTCATCTCATAGGGTTAGGTTTTTGGATGTTTAGGGTTTTCCATTGTTTCTCAATAATAGATAGGCCTTCGAGCCTCACTGTAACACAGTTCAGAGGCATATAGCCGCCACATCTCTTCTCAAAGATAAGCTACCATCACCCGAGCTAGGCTTATTTCCGTTCTAGTTGTAAGCATATTTCAGTATTTGATATTAATGAAATGAAGTGTTATTTCTACTGCATCTTTGTATTTGTGGTTATATATGTAATTTTTTGCGTTCATGTTTAAATTTAGATCAATACCAGAGGTAGCCCCGCCTACCGCCATATCTTTGATCTCTACTAAACAATGTAATAATATCCTCTCCCAAATTTGGAAATTTTTTTATTTTCTTATTTTCTCTCAAAGTAAGGGGAATATCATGGCCACATACATGGCCCCTAGGAAAGGTTCCTCCGCGTAGCAGAAGTAGGTGGATAAGGTCGTGGAAGAATACATGGGCATCTTCTCCTCATCCACAGAGGTGCCCTTACACTGTCAGGTCAAGCATTCGATCAATCTGATCCCCAGTAAACATCTACCCAATAGGCCGATATGTCGCTACGCCATTCTAGAAAATGAAGAGATCAAGCAACAAATCTAGGAGTTGCTGCAAAAAGGGCATATCTGACCAAGTTCCTCACCCTGTGTGTAATGACCCATCTACAATTACACACATAATGTGATTATTAGCATACATATGAGGCATGCATATGATAGCTACATATGCATGCATCACATGCACTACACTAGTATCCATATTAAATTATGAAGAATTTACAATCGTAGGAAAAAGACGCAATTATTGAAAATATTAAATAAATACCTAAATCGCAAGAATATATTGAATATATTAAAGTAGGTATTTATTTGTGTGTCGTCGTCATAATAGGTAACCATAGGATATTATTCAAAATAAAATATTAATGTTATATACTATACAAATTAAAATGGAAATATAATTTATAAAAGATAAAATTAAAAGACAATTATATATAAAAGAAATTACCATTTATAAAAAAAAATATTATGTATGGTATACAATGAAAGTAAGTATGTTATAAAAAATTAAATAAAAGTATATTAGGTATGAAAAAAAAATGTATTGTGTTGTATCTTATCTAACTTAAACCAAATAATGACAACACAGCCTCCTAGTGTTGGTAGTGGTTGTCCCTTTGCCGATCATCTATTTATCCATCCTGCCTATCTATCTGGCCTGTACCATTAGTATTTAAGGAGGGCGACTGATATTGTATGCTCATGTTTCAAAAATGAGGTAGTAAACTTGTTATCTTATGATGGACCACCACCTCTAATCATAAATATTGTATCCCCCTGACAAGGCTAGCAAGAGATTAATCGATGGGAAAATGACTGAGAGGGGAGAGGATTTGATGGAGAGGTGGTTGGTGGAGAAGAGATTCATGGGAAATATAAGGAGACAAAGGAGGCAAAGTGGGAACAAAGGAAGAGAGGAAGGTTACACAATTATGGAGTGAGCCTGCAAATTTGGGAAATTTGAGCAATTTTTCTTGGGGTTTTGGGCGCAAGGGCCAAAGACCTTCATTTTGAAATCTTATGGATCTGGGAACCGAATAGGTTGATCCCAGATAAGTTGGGAGGAAAAGGGTCAGTTTGGTAGCAGGTGTGGGAGAAAAAATAGACCAGAAACACTCCCAAACAAAGTTTTCAAGTAAGTACTTTCAAATGATTTGTTAAAATTTAAGATTGTTTGGTTAATTCATAAATTTAGGGTAGAAAACTTCATTTTTGGTTAAAATGCAAATTAGGGCTTGTTTTAGATTGTTAAATTTGAATTCTTTGTTTAAATACCAGAAGTAGGGCTATTTTTGAATTTTTAATTTCAATTATTTTGGTAAAATTGTAAAAATTAGGGCTCTCACATTGTGGGGTCCCGATTGTACTTGTACAAAAGAAGGATGTGGCCTAGAGGCTCTGCATTGATTATCGAGCACTAAACAAAATCACTATTAGGAACAAGTATCCAATCCCACAAATCAATGACCTTCTTGACCAACTCAAGGGGGCTAATTATTCTAGCAAGATCGATCTGAACTTTGGCTATCACTGGGTTCTAATAGATCCCACATATGTATGGAGGACCACCTTCAAATCCAAGGAGGGCTTTTTTGAATGGTTGGTCATGCCTTTCAAGTTGAAAAATTCCCCTGCTACTTTTATGACGTTGATGGATGACATCTTGCGGCCCTTCACTAACTCGTTTGTGGTTGTATATCTGGATGAAATTCTTATCTTCAACAAAAGTTAGGAAGAGCACTTGCAACACATTTGATAGATCCTTCAAACCATGTGGCAGCAAAAACTATTTTCTAACCTAGAAAAATGCACCTTTTGAATGGGTCAGGTCCAATATCTAGGTTACACCATAGATGAGAAAGGCATGCATGTGGATTTGGTTAAGATCCAATTCATTTGAGATTGGTCAGCCCCGACCACTCTCATAGAGCTTCGCAACTTTGTGGGCCTTTCCAATTTTTATCAGAGGTTTGTGTTGGGGTTCTCCCATGTCGCTTGGCCTTTGAGTCAAGTTACCAAGGGTGAAGAAAAAGAAAAAATTTCATGGTCCAAGTGTCAAAAAAAGACATTCGTTGAGCTGATGCACCGCCTCCACTCTGCACCTATACTCACATTACCAAACTTACAACAACCATTTGAAATTGACACAGATGCATATGACTATTTTATTGGTGCAGTTCTCATCTAGCAAGGGAATCTGGTGACCTATCACAATGAGACACTTTCTGATACTGTTATCAATTTTTTGGTGATAACATATTTCCCCCAAATGTATGAGTGTTAGGAGAAAAACGTATGACCGAAGTATGTTGTAAAGACACAATCACTAGACAACATAGGGGAGTCATAGAGAGAGGGAGAGACCAATAAAGTTGAATTGAAAGAGGATAGGGACAGAGGGGGCGAGACTAATGCTAGTCTCCTTTTATTTTGTGGTACCATACCTCCATGAGGCGAGGGAGACATACCCATACTCGCCGAGATAACTTAGTACAAAAATAATGGTTCGCCCAGAAACATAAAACTGAGCAATGAAGTACATGTTGAATCGTACATGACATGCTTGCATAACAGAGCCAGAAAATAATACAATGTGTCCCATATACATAATGCACTTGGAAAAACATGAACCAGGAGTGAATATAATAATATCTGATTACATGAGGAACAAAGGACCTTCCCTCGAAAAATGGGTGGGAGGGAGGGTAAAACAATTGAAGAAGCCCTGCTGAATAGGGGAGGGCTATGCAACCTGAATGGATCATCTGAAGGAGACGTGAATGCTATGAAAATTGCAATCAGTAGGAACCGAACCCATCAACTCTACGAACTGCATCTGAGGTTGTAGCATAATAGGAATGCATCCGAGCATGTGGGGGGATACTTGAAGGGCCACCCCCTCATGAGGTCTAAAACATCTCACACACACCCAGGAATCACTAGTACAATCTGTTACATCACTGGAACATCAAGCGTATGAATCACGAACATGAAACAACCAAGTCAAATGGAAATGATGAGTCCCTTTTCTTGATCTAAGGCACCAAACAAGAATGGAAGCTGCAACCAAGATACACTGCCCTCTAGGTCGTTCGTATGGAATAAATGAGCTGATGTCGACAGAATAGGACCCACGATAGATGAGGAAATGAGGATCCTCAACTAATGCACGAGGGAAAATAGTAATGTGACTGATGGACTGACACCAGGGATAATGGGTAAAGTGGTATTGAGGGACAAACAAATGACTTCCCTTGTTAGAGCATAAAGTGCATGGTTGACCTGGCAGCGACTGACTCAACTCCCAAGGGAATGGGGACATTATGACTAGAGGCCAGAATGGGCAACATAGGATGAATGGTATGAAAATATGGATGGAATATTGTGACATGATAGAATGGATGTGAAATAGACTCCATGGATGCAAGGGTGACTCATCGTGGATGCTCTCAACAAGGGTGACTCGATGACGCTGCCACACAGAATAGGCCCGGTGGGGACCATGAAAACATGAGTAAATGATGGTTACTCATGACGAAAATTGACACATGGTATGACAAGCATTAAGAGGAGGAGGCCCTCAAAGTACACATGTCTCTTTATGATGAAATTAGATTTTGATGGGTGACGAAGTGACCCTTCTTGGAAAAATGGCTTCCTGGTGAAGTGTCAAATCATCAAAAATGGATGAAGACTCATTGTAGAGCTCAATGAGAGCTTTCCAATGGTGTTGACGGTTCATCAAACTAAGCTACGTTTTGGTTGAAATGTGCGACAAAAAAACTGTGGGTTTTCCTATAAAAAGGGTGTTTTCCCTCCAATTTGAGAGGAGGAGAAGGCCCAAAATCTTGTGGAGATTGTAGCGAACAAAACAACCATCAGAATTAGGATCTATGAATTTCAGGAAAGTGGCCTTACTTGTCTAAATATGGCCTTAATACTTCTTTGAACGATGGTTCTTGGTGAAGAATTAAGGGAAAAACGATAATGAACTACTAGAGGAGGTCTAGAATCATTCTCACCCACTAAGTTGAACATGGGGACTATGTGGACATAGATTAGAATATTTGAAGATATGGTATCAAATGTTTACAATATGTGATGTGCATATGTCTCACCGGAGGGTTTGGTAGGACAAAATATTCGAGGAATGGGAGGATAAGCGACCATACCTAGATTCAGTGGGATCTAGGATGAGACTTAATTGAGAATATGGCTAGGGGAAAAACATCATGCCCCCAAGCATGGGATACTACCCGCAAACATATGTGATGGAGGGGACTGATATGGTATGCAAAAGTGGGAATGATGCCCCCTAGCAGAAGGAGTTTGTGGAGCGCCATTGTGTTCCAAGTGCTCAAAAAAGGGATTCAAACATCTCAGCCCCACTTGGCACAGGATCCTCCAAAAGAGATGTAGGGGCCTATGTGCCCCCCAGCATGCCATGGTCATACTGGATGTATTTAGAGTTATGGGGCTCCAAACACTTATATGATACATAATATGATTATGCATTTTTATATGATGATGATGGTTCACCATGTGTTATGTTTTATGGTTGTGTTATGTGGTATACATGTGATAAGGGCCAATCTAGAATGTCATTTGCAATGGTATCTACATAGCTATTTTGGGCTCTAGGAACATGACTGAAAGTAATGGTTTCAAATTCATTTACCAACAACTTAACTTGTAGATATTTTCTAAATAGGACTTGGTTATGCAGATGATACACACCATTCACTTGCATGACAAGTAGAAAGGAATCTAAACAAACATGAAGCCGAAGGATACGATGAGCAAGGGAATCGACTAACAAACCTATCATTGCATCATATTCGGCCTGATTATTAGTGGCATATCCAATGGACACACTGTTCGAAAGGACTAACGTATGCAAAGGGGTAAAAATGGCCCAGATTGTTGAGGCTAGATTCTTGGAGAAGTGACTTGCACCGTTGGCATGACCGATATATGGTGTGGATGATGGATCCATATGAGAGGTGCAAATGACAACAAATGAGATGATGAAATCTACCTAACTTCGTGGTAGAAATAAAGACACGCAAATCAAAGGGATGTGCTATGAACAAAATTTCTTTAGGTAGAGCGCATTGGGAGAATTAGGAAGGGAATGGCCTTCAAAATCCTCCAAAAAATATGCCCCCTTGCCTAAGTGCAAGGGTAATTAGGGGTAGACATAACTTCCATGATGTCCTCATTAGAATGGAAGATGGGCGGATGAGAGGAAGACTGACTACATGATGCGGCAACATTACCTGGTGCATAAACCTGAGAAAGAAGGTTCACATATGCATAGCCTTGAATGGGAGATGACAAGCTGGTAGATGGAGGATCTACGGATGTTGAGACCTGGGATTTTGTCGAAAGAGTTTTGATAGAAGCGCACACAGAAACCTCAGAAAGGTTTTCCTGCGAGGAACTCAAGGATGACGACAGGTAAATGATATAACATGTGGTTGTTGGCATTATGATACATGTGTTTTCCTTGATGGCAACTCACTCAAAGGTATGATACAGGTCTTGTCCTATATGACAACTCACTTAGAGGTATGATACAGGTGTTGTCCTTGATGGAAACTCACTCAGATGATAGATCATAGTGCAGCAGGTCAAGAGCAAAGAATTAATGATCAAAGAGAGGTATACACAAGTTAACCTTGATGAAAGTGCATATACACGTGGGTTAGCAGAACAAAAGGCGCGTATATGTACACATGTAGGTTCACATAAGGAAATGCGCGTACATGTTGGAGAACTAAGTTTTGGTCCGTGGTATTTGGTCCATGGTATTTCGGTATTTGGTCCATGGTATTCGGTTCGAGGTATTGACCCCAGGTATTGGGTCCAAGCTATTGGTTCTATGTGGTTTTGGACCATGGTATTGAGAGAGGCCTAAACCTATATAAGGAGAAGATCATTAGGCCAATATGGCAAGTGTGCAAGTGATGAATATCTGATGAAGTATGAGATCTAGTATGCTGGTTATGGGTTTGTGATGCTTTGCTTGAACTGAACCAAAGAAGCACCTATGCGGTTGATGATGGATGATGGATCGGGATCATAAGGCTTGGAATGTATTATCATTATGTGGTTTGATCATGGATAGACTAGATCTGAAATATTGATGCATGTTTTTTTGTATGAATGTTATGATCTAGGTATAACTGATGTCTGGAACAGTTGCAAAGTTATGAGTAAATATTTGCAGATCTCTATGCGGGTTGGCTTTGGTAAAAGCGCGTATGTATGCCGATTTTTTTCATCATAGCAGCATATATATTATGAGATATGATATTTAAAGTTGCAGCTGGATCTGGTTATTGTTGCAAAGTTATGTGTTCTGCTCTGTGTTCTGGTGACTATGTTTGTTAACAGGGTTTTAGTGATTCAATGTTGGGTGATTCAGAAATGAATGATGCAAGTGTAGTTGATGGTTGTGTTGCAGTGGTGATCGATTTTGTTCTTCATTGTTGTTGATGGGTCCAATATGAAAATTGGACGAAACGTGGCCTTCAGATTAGGGTGTTGTGCTTCAGGAGTATCCAATATGAAAATTTATGAAATGTGGTCCCTGGAGGAAGAGAGAAGATCGTAGCCTTCTGTAGGCCGGCGCCTACGTACTGGTAAACATATCGGCTAGTACAAGATCCAGGGGGTTGGAGCTCCCTTCCAGTAGTAGCTGGAAAACGAGTGAAGGTGGGAGCCTTAAGTAGGCCGACACCTATGTACTAGTAAATGGATCAGCTAGTACAAGAGCTAAGGGGGTTGTAGCTCCCTTCCAGGAGAAACTGGAGAACGATAGAAGGTTGTAGCCTTTTACAGGTAGAAGCCTACGTACTGGTATAATACTGCACCAGTACATAAATATTGTAAAAAGAAGTTTCTTATTAAAAGAAGATAGAGACGAATTGCAGTAGGTGGTTTTCACCCACATTGGGTTTCCACCTTACATCATGGTGTTCATGTGTGCTTCTTATGTGTGATGATTTGTTTTGTTTTACTGCCCTGTTTAGTGTTCATATGGTTAATGAAGTTCTGATGCACTAATTAAAGATCAACATTTAATGGTTTATTTGAATCATACGATTACTGGATATATGCTAGTTGCATTAAACACAGTTGCGTATACACACGTGTATCCTTAATTGAAGTAGCGTATATGAATCTGATAATGGAAATGCAAAGATTATTGATTTGCTAATACTGATTCACCCCCACCCCCTCTCCCCCCCACCCTCTCAGTATTATTTCCAACAATTGGAATCAGAGCAGGTCCTTTGGTAGAAGCTTGATCGCTTGAAGGTGATCCGTAGAACACTGGGAAAGAAAGCACGTAAGAAGAAGAAGACAGCTCAAAAGAACAGGGACATCTTGCCATTAGGTGGAAGCAAGTATTCAGATTCCGAATCACCTCAGATTGAAGATGAACAAGCAAATGAAGCATCAGATAAAATCATAGATCAACAAGATCTATTTAGCAAAAGAGAGAGTGCCCTCAAAGAAGAAATTATCAGCTTAAAAGCTTAGTTGGAATGTGCCTTCAAAGTTCGTCAAATGCTGCAGGAGCTGAATGAAGAACAAGAAAAGGAGATTCTCAAACTAAGGCAACAAGTGGAAGAAGGAAGAAAGTCTGAAGAAATTTTGAAGAAGCAATGTCTAGAAAAGGAAGAACAACATCAGGATGAGGTAAATATCTTGAAAGGTAAATTAGAAGAAAAGGATAAACTATTACGATTTCAAGACAGTACTAAGACTTTGGATGATATTCTTAGTAGTCAAAGGTCTCCTGCTATCAAAACTGGTCTTGGTTTTCATGAATCTGTTGAAGGAGAATCTAGCTCAGAAGGTGAGGCAAGGAACTCTAATGAGAAATCTGAAATGTGTAGAAATTTCTATTTTCCCACTCCGGTTTTCAGTTTCACCTTATTTCTCCCATATAGTTAAATGCCCATTCCCATATCCATACATTCAACATTGAAAAAATAAATTTTTGCTGAAAACACAAATTTTGGAAATTTTAAAGAATGCTGGAAAATGCAGAAATAAAATTCAGCAGTTACAAACAACCATTAAAACACATTTAAACACAGAGATTTTTGGTCAAGGTGACCCTGGAAAAACCCCCTACAACTTTTGGGGAAAACCAGTTAGAGAGCTCTTCTTTATTTCTGAAAAAATGCCTTTTTTACAGTGAGAAATATTCAACAAAAAATCAGCAAGCAAATTTACAACTTATCTCTTTTCCCGCGCCTCACAACAAACTGGAAATTACAACAAACAGGGCATCAATAAATGATGTACATCCTCCTCGATTTGTGTGCCCACTTTCAACATTAAATGTTGTTGTACGGCCTACATTAAATGCACTGTACAGACTGCAATAAATGCATTGTACAAAACTCAATTTGCGTGCAGAAAAAAACAACAAACTGCTCCTCGATTTCTGTGCAAACCACTCCTCGATTTCTGTGCAAACCAGTTGTACGGATTTCTAGAAAATCGTGCCAAAATCTGCTTATCACTGTGTGCTGAATTAGTTGTACAAATTTGCTCAGTTGTTGTCTCCTTCTCCTCCCTGCTCAGAAATCTCTCTTGCTCTCTTACTCTCTCTCTCAATCTGCTCATGAAAGAATGAATGATCTTTTCCTCATTTTCCTCCCTTAATCCAACCCTAAGTGACTTTTCGGTGATCCCTAAATCCAATGGCTGAAATAAATTTAGATCTATGGCTGAGATTAAATGCTCATTTAAATCTCACTTTCTATTTTTTAATTCACCCCACTTTAATAAAGACCCACTTAGTCATTTATTTCCAAAGTCACTTTTCCTTTCTGATTTTTCATTGACTTTATAAAAGTCACTTTCAAATTAGACTTTAGTAACTTTATCACTTAAAGTCACTTTTAAATTAGATTTAACTTTATAAAAATTATAAAGTCACTTTAGGAGAAAAATTAAATTCTTTTGGACACTTTTCCCTAGGCCAAAGATCAAAGCCTTAGGAAACCACCTGTCCTCCGGTACCGAATTTCAACACTCCCTCTTACCGAGGAAGGTGTTCCTCACCACACCCATCTTGTTCTTGAAGTAGTCATGCTTGCCCCGTGGTAAGGCTTTGGTAAGAATATCTGCAACTTGTTCATCAGTGGGAATATACTCAAGCTTCATAACGCCCTTATGAACACAGTCTCTGATGAAATGATATTTGATCCCAATATGCTTTGACCTGTCATGAAATATTGGATTCTCCGTGAGTTTAATGCAACTCTGATTATCATAGTAAATCACTGAAGGTCTCAACGACTGACCAAATAAGCCAAACAACATATTGCGAAACCAGATGGCCTCACAACTAGCTAGACTGGCTGCCATATACTCTACTTCCGCTGAACTCAATGCTACTGACTGTTGCTTCAGGTTGAACCATGACACTACTACCGAACCCAACCCAAAACAGAACCCTGAAGTGCTCTTCCTATCAGAATCACAACCTGCCCAATCAGAATCAGTGTAACCTGCCAATCTCACTCCATCTCCCTGCCTGTAGTCCAGACCATAATCCACTGTCCCCTGCAAGTACCGCAAAATGTGTTTTGCAGCCACCCAGTGAACCTTCCTAGGCTCACACATAAATTGACTCATCGTGTTGACTGCAAAACAAATATCTGGTCTAGTGTTGACCAAATACATCAAGGAACCAATCAGCTGCCTATACAATGTGGGATCCACCAACTCAGAATCCGAAGCATGAAGCTTCTTCCAGTTGGTGATCATCGATGTCCACATGGGTCTACAATCCTCCATGTGGAATCTGCCAAGGATGTCCACAATATACTTCCTCTGCCCCAGGAAGAAATGCCCCTCCTCCTGCCACACCTCCAAACCCAAAAAGTAATGCATCAAGCCGATGTCCTTCATCTCAAATTCCACCACAAGATCTCTCTTGCAGTGCTCTATGAGTCTCTCTGCACCTGTAATGGCCAAGTCATCCACATACAGCAACAGAATGAGAGGCTCCTCACATATCACAATAAAGTAAAGGTTCGGATCTGCCTAACTCTTTGTGAAACCCAACCCCTGCAAGTATGTATCTATCCTAGAGTACCAAGCTCTAGGAGCTTGCTTCAGGCCATAGAGGGCCTTCTTCAGTTTGCACACATGGGACTCCTTCCCATGCACCTCAAAGCCTTGTGGCTGCTCAATATACACCTCCTCCTGTATGAAGACATTGAGAAATGCAGTCTTCACATCCATCTGGTGGATCTTCCAACCCATCTCTGCTGCTATCGATATAATGGAGCGGATCGAAGTATATCGAGCCACGGGAGCAAAGATCTCCTCATAATCAACTCCCTCTACCTGGGAGAACCCTCTAGCCACAAACCTCGCTTTAAATTTCTCAATAGCCATCGGCAACATGCTTTACCTTGTAAAGCCATCTGGAAGTAACCACGGATTTGCCCTCAGGCCTCAGCACCACCTCCCAAACATCATTCTTCATGATATAAGAATACTCCTCCTGCATGGCCTCTCTCCAGACCTGCTGACTAGCTGCCTCCTCATAGCTAGAAGGTTCAGAGTCAAGGATGCTGGTAACCATTGCCATATAGGTACAAAACCTCTCAGGTGGTCTACTCTCTTTGATCGGCCTCTTCAGCTCGGCAACAGATGTGGCATCTCTCAAGGTGTCCTAAAGCCACTTGGGTTTCCTCTTCCCTGAGTGGATTTCTCCCACAGGAGAATGAAACTCCTCCTCCCCATCATCATCAGGAGCCTGAACTCCTCACTGTATGTCTTCTTCCTCCTGCCTGCACCTGAACCTATAGAAGATGAGGTACCTTGTGAAATGTCCATTAGTGGACCCCCTAGTGAACTGCTTTGTATGCTACCTAGAGCACCACCCCTCTGGCTCGGCGAGCCACTACTCACTAACGGACTTGACATTCTCATAGATGTACCTCCAGATCCTCCTGATCCCTGCCCACAGGATCCATGCGACTGACTCAACTGCTGCTGAGGGTCTGGCTGATCCAGATACTCTAACTCTCGTGATCTCCTAAAGGCCCTGTCCTCCTCGAACTTCACACCCTGCCTAACAAAAACTCTCCTCTATGAAAAAATGTAAATCTGAAAGGCCTTTAAGGTCTCACTGGAGCCCACAAAGATACCCTTATCTGCGTTGGGCTCTAGTTTGGTCCTCTTCTCCTTGGGTATGTAGGAGTATGTAATGCATCCAAAGATACGAAGATGACCAATATCAGGGTTCTTCCCAGAGAAAGCCTCCTCCAGAGTCATGTGCCCCAAGGCACGATGCAGACTCCTGTTCTGCAAGTAAACAGCTGTGTTGCAGGCCTCTTCCCACAAGAACAATGGCAACCCTTAATCATGTAACATGGCTTTGGCAGCCCCTACGATGGATCTGTTCTTCCTCTCCGCAACTCCGTTCTGCTGGGGGTTGTAAGGAACAGTGAACTCCCTCCTAATGCCTGCCTCCGCACAATAGTCAACAAACTCTCTAAGGGTGTACTCTCCTCCATTGTCCAACCTCAGGGACTTGATCTTCTGACCTGTCTGTGTCTCCACAAGAGCTCTGAACTCCTGAAATCGCTTGAAGACCTCACTCTTGGTCTTCAAGAAATAAATCCAGGTCCTCCTCGAGTGATCATCAATGAATAAAACATAGTACTCATATCCACTCAAGGAAACATGAGACATCCGACCGCTCACATCAGAATGAATCAAATCAAGTATCCCAGTCGCCCTGCTATCACTGCTGGGAAAAGGGGATTTGGAAAACTTGCCTATCGCACATCCTCTGCAAGTATCAAAGTGATCAGTACTGAAATCTGGCACACCTGTAGTGATCTCCCGCAAGGTCCTCAAGGCTCCATGATACATATGTCCCATCCTGCGGTGCCAAATCTCACACAGCTCAGAACTTCTAGCTCTGTTATCGGTACTACTACTCAATGCCACAAGGGACTGGAATGCAAACTTTTACACCTTTGCATGGCGTACACCTATCACTCTAGCTAAATCAGCTAGAGTTCCCCTGGGATACATCAACACCTGTCCTCCTCTGAACAGTACCTCATATCCTCTATCCTCCAGAGCTGAGACAGATATGAGGTTCTTCCTCATCCTTGGCACATAAAGAACATCTGACACCTTCAAGGGAGGTTTGGACTCCCTCTGAAATGTTAGTGTCCCCACACCGACTGCTTTAACAACTCTGTCATCACCGAGTACTACCTCAATATCAGTGCCACTCTCTGCAAGCTTTGAGAAGTACTCCCGGACTCCTGTCATGTGATGTGAAGCCCCACTGTCCACATACCAGATACCTGAAGATGCTCTGCTAATCGAGGGAAAAGCATGCCCCCTCGGAACCGGTGTGGCAGGTGATCCTGCACTAGGGGAATCATACGCAGTGAACCCAAACTCTCGGTCAAAATGAACTGCAAAGTCCTCAACCTCTGCTAAAGCTGCCACATTCTGGTTCTTCCCCTCCTTCTTCTTCTTCTTCTCCAGACACACAACTGCATAATGTCCCATCTTTTGATAATTCCAACACTTCACCTTGGAATAGTCCTTTTGCCCCCACCATTGCTTATGGAAGCCTACTTCTTTCCTTTGCCTTTCTTGCCTCCTGCTGACAGTGATACATCCTCATCCTGCTCAACTGGCTTGGCTGCCCCAAGCTGACCTTTCCTGATCTCTGTCTAAATGCAATCATCCCAAAACCTCTCCCATGTGGGAAGGGTCTCATGTGCACAAACCCCATCAGCAAAGTTCATCCATGAACGGGGGAGGCCATTCACTGCAATCCGCACCAACTCAGTGGGTTGAATGGCCTCTCCAATTGCTGCCCAACTCATCTCTCACATTAGAAATCTTTGTGAGATATCCAGCTGCACTATCATTACCCATCTTAATGTTCTTTAGCTTCTCCTTCAGGACCATTTTCCGGTTCTCATTGGTACTCTGGTAGAGATTGGACAATGATGTCCACATCTAATGGGCATTTCTCTTTCCTCTCACATGAGGAATGCAATGGTCTTTGACTTCATCTAGAATCAACCTCTTACCCTTGTTGTTATTTTTACTATACTCAGCCAATTGAGTAGCATCAGTAGGCACAACAACAGGTTTCTGTGTGGTATGCACCATGATATCCCGGACTTCTTCCTCCTCAAAGATACTGTGCATTCTCTCCTTCCAAATGTTGTAATTTGTATGCCCATCCAACCTATCCTCCACCCTCAATCCCAATGACATCCTGCTGTCCTAAAACTGAAAAATAGCACTGTTGTAAAGATAAAACTGTTGTTTGTGAAAAATCAGCTTGCTGGAATTTTCTGAGTGAAAAATCAGCAGCTGTAATTTTTTCTCCTTGCTGTCCCAAACTGCACTTTAGCACTCAAGCTCTGATACCATGTAGAAATTTCTGTTTTCCCACCCCGGTTTTCAGTTTCACTTTATTTCTCCCATATAGTTAAATGCCCATTCCCATATCCATACATTTAACACTGAAAAAATAAATTTTTGCTGAAAACACAAATTCTGGAAATTTTACAGATTGCTGGAAAATGCAAAAATAAAATTCAGCAGTTACAAACAGCTATTAAAACACATTTAAACACAGAGATTTTCGGTCAAGGTGACCCTGGAAAAACCCCCTACAACTCTTGGGGAAAACCAGTTTGAGAGCTCCTTTATTTCTGAAAATGTCTTTTTTACAGTGAGAAATATTCAGCAAAAAATCAGCAAGAAAATTTACAACTTATCTATTTTCTCGTGCCTCACAGCAAACAGGACAACAATAAATGTTGTACGACCTCCTCGATTTTCGTGACCACTTTCAGAATTAAATGATGTTGTACAGCCTGCATTAAATGCATTGTACAGACTGCAATAAATGCATTGTACGGACCTCAATTCGCATGCAGAAAAAAAACAACAAACTACTCCTCGATTCCTGTGCAAACCACTCCTCGATTTCTGTGCAAACCAGCTGTACGGATTTCTAGAAAATCGTGCCAAAATCTGCCTTTCACTATGCACTGAATCAACTGTATAAATCTGCTCAGCTACTGCCTTGGAATATGTGCCAAGCTGCTGTCTCCTTCTCCTCCCTGCTCAGAAATCTCTCTTGCTCTCTTGCTGTCTTTATCTCAATCTGCTCATGAAAGAATGAATGATCTTTTCCTCCTTTTCCTCCCTTAATCCAATCCTAAGTGGCTTTTGGGTGATCCCTAAATCCAATGGCTGAAATAGATTTAGATCTATGGCTGAGATTAAATGCTCATTTAAATCTCACTTTCTATTTTGTAATTCACCCCACTTTAATAAAGACCCACTTAGTCATTTATTTCCAAAGTCACTTTTCCTTTCTGATTTTTCATTGACTTTATAAAAGTCACTTTAAAATTAGACTTTAGTAACTTTATCACTTAAAGTCACTTTTAAATTAGATTTAACTTTATAAAAATTGTAAAGTCACTTTAGGAGAAAAATTAAATTCTTTTGGACACTTTTCCCTAGGCCAAAGATCAAAGCCTTAGGGAACCACTTGTCCTCCAGTACCAAATTTCAACACAATGCTCAACAAGGAGATGAGAGGACAACCCCATCAACAACCAAGGAAAGAAATTCCTCAAAGAAATCTTTTGCTCCTAACTGTGGAAGTGATAGACAATTATTTCCTCCGATGAATAATGTTGAATGTTATGTATGTCATAATCTTGGACATGTTGCAGCGAGATGCAAAAGTAGAATGGTTCAAGACTGTCACACAGAAATATCATCACGTTCCAGGTACTTTAAGAGATATTGTTTTGCTTGCAATATGTTTGGTCACAAAGCCATTGACTGTTTTAGGAGGAATATGAAACATGTAAGATGTTGTGCATGTAATAAGCTTGGACACATAGCAAAGGAATGCAGGGGAAGATTTTGGGCACCGTACCAAAAGGAGAAAACATCATCACAGTTGAAGATATGGAAGAAAAAGTAAGTACATCCAGAAAGATGTGGCATAACAGAATATACAAACATCACAGACTCAGAGGAAGCTGAAAGTGTGGAACATTAGTGTTCTAAATATCATACACAGGTTTCATGAAGAAAAGTCGAGTATATATGCGAGTTAGACACTACACAGTCGTGTATATGATGTTCTGAAGAAAATCAGCAGTACAGAAGTCTGATATGGTTAAGTAACTGGTTGATGATGGCATGACACAGGTTTAGGAAGAGCATATATTTCAAATAATGCATTGTTGGCATTATGGTTAGAAGTCTTTGGTGATGATGCTTATGTGGCTAAATGATACATCTTGCTGGTTGATAAAAAGAATGGTATTGGAGTTTACAAGGCTGGATGCTGATGCTTATGGTGCAAATCATATATGATAGTTGTTGATGACTATCATGGTCTTGATTTGATTGCTAGTCTTTGATTTGTAACCCTACTATGCATGGGATGGATGATGTAATGTTTCTTATTTTTGAGTCATGTATAAACTTTTGGTATATCCCCACTTGGTTGGGTAGATGAGTAAAAAATGGTGTATCTCCACTTGGTTGAGAGATTGATGTATGTATGAGTCTTTAGGAAGGTCATTGGCAATGTATGTATAGAGTCATGTTATGCTTTTGCGGACCTTGCATGTGCTCAGGGGGAGCATGGATGGATTGGTACAACTTGGCATGTACAAAGGGGGAGCTCAATCAGAGATTTCAACAGGTACTCAGGGGGAGTATGGATAACAGAATGCATATCAAGGAAGAGAATATCTTGGTCCACCCTTTGCCCTTGATGTCAAAGGGGGAGAGGGACTTGGTGTGGTTGTTCCCATCAAATCCAAAGGGTGAGATTGTTGGCATTATGATACAGGTGTTTTCCTTGATGACAACTCACTCAGAGGTATGATACAGGTGTTGTCCTTGATGGCAACTCACTCAGATGACAGATCATAGTACAACAAGTCAAGAGCAAAGAATTAATGATTAGAGAGAGGTATACGTAGGTTAACCTTGATGAAATTTCATATAAATGCGGGTTAGCAAAACAAAATGCACGTATACGTACACATGGAGGTTCACAAAAGGAAAGGCGCGTACATGTTAGAGAACTAAGTTTTGGTCCGTGGTATTTGGTCCATGGTATTCGGTCCGAGGTATTGACCCTAGGTATTGGGTCTAAGGTATTGGTTCTACGTAGTTTTTTACCATGGTATTGAGAGAGGCCTAAACCTATATAAGGAGAAGATCATTTGGCCAAGATGGCAAGCATGCAAGTGATGAATATCTGATGAAGTATGAGATCTAGTATGCTGGTTATGGGTTTGTGATGCTTTGCTTGTTCTGAACCAAGGAAGCACCTATGCGATTGATGATGGATGATGGATCGAGATCATAAGGCTTGGAATGTATTATCATTATGTGGTTTGATCATGGATAGAATAGATCTGAATTATTGACGCATGTTTTGTTGTATGAATGTTATGATTTGGGTATAACTGATGTCTGGAATAGTTGCAAAGTTATGAGTAAATATTTGCAGATTTGTACGCGGGTTGGCTTTGGTAAAAGCGCGTATGTACGCTAGTTTGGTTCATCATAGTAGCGTATACATTATGAGATATGATATTTAAAGTTGCAGTTGGATCTGGTTATTGTTGCAGAGTTCTGTGTTCTGCTCTGTGTTCTGGTGACTATGTTTTGTTGACAGGGTTTCAGTGATTCAGTGTTGGGTGATTCAGAAATGAATGATGCAAGTGTAGTTGATGGTTGTATTGCAGTGGTGATTGATTTTGTGCTTCATTGTTGTTGATGGGTCCAGTATGAAAATTGGATGAAACGTGGCCTTCAGATTATGGTGTTGTGCTTCAGGAGTATCCAGTATGAAAATTTATGAAACGTGGTCCCTAGAGGAAGAGAGAAGATCGTAGCCTTCTATAGGCCAGCGCCTATGTATTGGTAAACATATCGGCTAGTACAAGAGCCAGGGGGTTGGAGCTCCCTTCCAGTAGCAGCTGGAAAATGAGTGAAGGTGGGAGCCTTCAGTAGGCCGACACCTATGTACTAGTAAATGGATCAGCTAGTACAAGAGCTAAGGGGGTTGTAGCTCCCTTCTAGGTGAAACTGGAGAATGAGAGAAGGTTGTAGCCTTTTGCAGGTAGAAGCCTGCGTACTAGTATAAGACTGCACCGATACATAAATATTGTAAAAAGAAGTTTCTTATTAAAAGAAGATAGAGACGAATTGCAGCAGGTGGTTTTCACCCACATTGTGTTTCCACCTTACATGATGGTGTTCATGTGTGCTTCTTATGTGTGATGATCTGTTTTGTTTTACTACCCTATTTACTGTTCATATGGTTAATGAAGTTTTGATGCACTGATTAAAGATCAAAATTTAATGGATTAATTAAATCATAAGATTATTGGATATATGCTAGTTGCATTAAACACAGTTGCGTATACATGAAGGTATCCTTAATTGAAGTAGCGTATATGAATCTGATAGTGGAAATGAAAAGATTATTGATTTTCTATTACTAATTCACCCCCCCGCTTAGTATTATTTCCAACAGTGGTGTCTATCATCTTGACATCAGGGGGAGGGATCACAATGGTGGGACCAGAGTCCCCCAGTTTTGGTTGACTAGGGGTACCAGAGTCCCCTTGTTCTGGTGGACTAGGGGTACCCGAATCATGTGTAGTGGAGTAGGAGTTCCACTACGAGTGACCTCATATTCGTGAAGCACTTCAAGGAAATCGTGAAATTCATCGAGACGAGGGAAACAATGAGAATAGTGACCATGATGATCACAAAGGGCACAAAGGTGACTTGTGTGAAACATTTTGAATTTCTTGGGTGGACGCGACAAGTTAACATGGACTTCAGGGATATTTGACTCAGGGAACATTTCATGAACCAAAGGTTTAAGTTGAGGAAGCTCGGGACAATTATTGGTGGCAGGCCCAACAACTTCACACAAAGCGCATGGATGTGATTGCTTTAGGGGCTAAGAAGCTTGGGGAGCCTTGTCCTTAGGTTCTTTCCTCTTGGCTTTGTCCCACTGTCCAGATGTTTTCGCAACAGGAATGGGTTCTTGTTGAGGTTGTTGTGAAACTTAAGCAACGACAGGGTTCGTAGGGACCGGTTGAACCGAGGTCAAAGCATGACATGGTTGTAGCTGACCAGGTGGAATGCTTGCTAGAGGATCAATGTGCCATACTGGGATCCCCAAAGTCACATTAGGAAGGACCAATGAAGCCATCACAGGGACAGAAAAGGTTCCCGAAGGAGGAAACAAGAGAGGTATATGTCCTACAGGGAAATGTCCCAGTGGAAAAACTCCTGGATGGTTAAGACCTAGTGGAATAGTTCCTGGTGGGAACATAGGAGAGGCACCCACAAACGGAGGAGGTCCTAGGTGGGTGGATCTAGATGACTCAGCTGAGATGGTAACAACAGAGTGCTGAGGAGCTGGTTGTTGATTAGAGGTATTGATCTCGTCAGAATCCATCATGAGGATCTGGTAGTCACCAGGACCAGAAGGTTAGGGGGGATGGGCTACTTGACCTGGTTGAGGTTGAGCAGCAACAAATCCTTACTAAGGGAAAGGATTTGTAAGCACTACCAGTTGAGATGGCGCAGGATTCTGAGGTGATTTTTGACCTCTAGAAGCTGCTTGAGCTTCCCACATTTGGTGCATCTGGGGTAAGAGAGGACACTCATGTGTATAATGGCCATGTACACCACAACATGCATAAGGCTTGTTTGTATGAATATACTTGTTCTGCTTGGGTTGGCTTCCCTATTTCTAGTTGTTGGTGTTAGGCTGGTTCCCCTGAGGTTCACTAGGTTGATTACCTTGATTACCCAGGTTACCCTTGTTACCCTTCTCCTTATTCTTTTTCTTCGAATTTTTGGGATTGGTCGCACTCTGTTGCGCAAACACCTGACCCTAAGGGGGCGATGGCTGCTGGGGATGAGGATGCATGGGAGACTGAGGCGCTAATGCTTGAGGGGATAGAGCGCTACGGTGTGCATAAGGAGGAGAAAAATTTTGGTAGACAGGTTTGGATCCTGAAAACATGTTGCTAGTAGGAGGGGCATAAGTGTTGGAGGAACTGGTGCCCCCCTGCGGATAGCCGTAAATTTGTTGAGTATATGGAGAAGGGTGTGAAATGTTTCCAATGATAACATCAGCGGCGTGAGATGCCCCCGGTGCATTAGCCCTTCCAGGACGAGGGAGGTCTGGAATGACGGTATAGACATAACCACATTGTGCATAAATCAGGTCATATCTTAGAGCGGTTTGGAGAGCTTCTTCCTTGGTTTGAGGAAAATGGGATGCGAGATATTTTCCAATGGGTGCTAAAAGGATCATAAGAAACCAATCTAGATAGACACGATCTTCGAAGGGCGGGGCACGACATGTGCTCCTCCTTTGACGCCACTCTTGAACATGGTCAGAAAGGTGAGTGGTGGAGGATTGACGGAATGAGGTCAATAGCTCCGTACCAATGTCGTACTAGAGAGGTAACTGGAAATATTAAAGGAACACTTTGGCAAGCGTCACGAAAATGGAATGAGATGTGGCAGGCTGGTCTACATACCATTTTGCAGTGTTTCCAGTGAGCGTGCGTTGGGATAACTGAATATCAATGGAGTCATCGGTAATGGAGTTGGACGAACACCACATGTGGAAGGATTGAACATGGTTGGTAGGATCATGTCTAGCATTACCCTCAAACTTCGGGATGTTTGAGGGAAGCTTAGTTGGCATAGAAGGCCAACAAACATTGTGGTGTATTTGGTCATTTATCAACTGGTTAAAATCCAGTAGACTTAACCCAACCATAAAGGGGAGCATGGGGGTTGCCGGAATGGTTTTTGAGACTATTCCGCTTGATATGACCACCGAGATAGAACTGGAGCCAACACTAGGTTGGGTTCCTACACCAGTTGTGGGCCCAAACATGGTGATGATATGTGGTGAAGGAGGTTCGAAATCAGATGAGGAATCATAAGAACTAGGAAAAGAGTCGGTTTGGGGACTCGGAGGGCTATGAACTCGAACCCAACGGGGAGGGGTAATATGCCTAAGCGGAAACTGGCGGTCAAGGTCTAATAGTCTCTGTGACAAACACCTTGGTGGCGCAATGGTGGTAAGACACACGTGACACGGAAATGGTGAAGGGAGATCAACAATATGCCTTTGTCTCGATGAGGGGAGATAAATTTATTATGTTAAGTCTTGGCTTGGCAGTGTAAACCAAGTGCCCTTTGCTTAAGGTGTGCTTGTGTGTGCAAGTGTATTTATTGATTAAGCCCAGATCGTGTTTGTAAAAAAGAAAAAATCTTGCTGAAAATAAACTGAAATTAACAACAGAAAATGAACAACAAAACAATTAACTAAACCCCACCCAAATTGGGTTTGCAAACACTATGCTGGTTGGTGGCTAAATCGATGGAAAATACACTAAAACGGTCAAGAGATCTAAATTTCGGTGTGACTGGGATCAAGTGACACTAAGCTGCTGGAAAGTGGTGCAACAATAGCAAAAAACCAGAGAGGAAGATCGTTGCAAAAAGATAGGGAGATGGGTGAAACACCTAGGGAAACTGATGGGACCCTAAGGCCAATGACCAAACAAGTTGTAATATGAAACTATGGATGGTGACAACCTATCTTTATAGATCTGAAATAGAAGGGTACAAATATGGAAAATATGGTTGAAAGCGCTACAAATACTCAGACTACTCACTCAGAAAAACTCCTCATATAAAGGTGGAAGCATACTAGAAGCCCTGGGGGGGCTAAATTCCACTTCGAAGAGTAAATTAGAGTATATTATCAAGGCCTAAGCAGGATGAGACAGAGGTCAGACAACCCAGCAGACAACTCTCTGTAAAACCCAGAGACAAATCTGAGAAAAACACTAAAACCTAGAAATCACAAGGTATGTTAGCCTCCTGCTGCAGCAGGTTAATCATCTTTCATGATCGACTTTTTTACATGCCAAATATGTCGTACTATGCATGCTGCAGTGCTCCATATTTTCTACAGATGACCAGAGAAGTATCCATGAAGGAGTTTTAATGCTACTGCTGTGTTCCATTTTTGATAAGTTGATCCATTTTCATGAGTTTTCAGCTAAGGGAGGTCCAAACAACTTAATCTTGGTCTCCCTAGGTTTCAATTTCCTGTTTTAGAATATAGAGAATAAACATATGTCCAAACTGTTTAATCTTAGCAGATCTGTAAATAGGTAGAGAAACAAGGGTGCTCAACAGCCTAATCTGAGCCCCTGGATGCAATAAGTGTAGATTTAGATAGGAGGACAGCAAGAAGAAAAGAATGAAAAGCTAGGTATGCTAGTTCAAGTGCACCCAAACCAAAAAGAAGAGAAAATTCTAGGTGAATAAGCCGGGTAGGTAGCTTTGTGGTTGCAGAATCATGAATTGTGATCCATTTCAGATTTTCAAGTGTCATATCTATTCATATCACAAGTTTGAGGCAGTTTTCCATTTGAAGGACTTCCCTAACTTCCCCTTCCTCCTCTGTCCCCAAATCACTCATTAATATCCCCTAAAAGAGGTCAAGATCTACTTGATACCTCTTAAATTCATCATTCTCCATATCATTTGCCTTGGTGAAGATCTGCTTCACTCAAGGAATGTTCACACTTCTTCTATCAGTCATTTTCCTCCATTGATAGCCTAATACATCATTCTTATCGCTTTTTCTCATCATTACCATATTAACTACTAACTTTATTATGTAACTCCCTATCTCTTTACCCCTCCCCTACTAAAACTATGTATATAACTCCCCTATATACTTATCCCCTCCCTCTGGTTGAAAAATAACCATAAGTTCGCTTGGGAATTGCTAAGTTTACCTGAAACTTAGCAAGAACCCTCATTGCCCCCCCAAACCATCTTCTAAATGCATTTGGACTTCTTCCATTTGCATAAAAACCCTTCCTCCGATGTAAAAATCCCTTCATTAACCTTGTTGTTACCTTTTTCAAGGCAAAAACCCTCCTCCGATCAGAGAGGCTTTCCCCCGATCGCAATGTCCCTTGTCTGATTACATATACATTCTTCCGATCCCTTTGGATCCCCCTCCGAAGCGATATCGCTGTCGGGAGGTGCCCCCATCATATTTCCCTTATATATATATATATATATATATATCTCTCCGCATTTTTGTAAAAAACCCGCTTTATCGTATTAAACTAAAGTTTTTCATAAAACTTAGTTATAACGTTAACCCCGCTTTATCGCATATCGCATCGCATTATACATATAAGGCCCTGCCCCCGGGTTTCCCCGATTGCGATATAGCGATTAAATCGCTGCCGTCCGATCGCCCCAGATCTGACGGTCCAGATCTTGTCGCGCGGCCCCCCACTTCGCATCGCCCCATATACTGCTCTGATTTGGCGGAGCCAATGAGTTATCAAATGCAGTGTTAAGGGTTTTCGGGTCCGCGTACCCATTCCACTGTTAAAACCACCGATTTGGGTTCCGCCGATGGGCCGGACCCGAAATAAAATAAAGAGGGCCTGTATAACATATCGGGTCCGATGAGTTTCAGCGTTTTTATGTGGCAACCCCATGACCCCACCGATAGCAAATTGCCGAGTAAATCTCAGCCTCCCATTCAGGCCCAGAGATCAACGACCCATATTTAATCGCATCACTCCTATATGGCTCCGACCAGCGGAGCCGAAAAGTAATAAAGCGCGGCATAAAGGCATATCGGGTCCGCTTACCCATTTTTACCAAATCCGCCGATATGAAAGCTCCGATGGGCCGGACCCAATCTCCATAAAGAAAGGGCATATAAGCGTTTCAGGTCTGCCGCATTTCGGAGGTTTTATGTGTTGGGACCAATGGTCCGCCCCGATGTGATTTAGCGCCAGCCATTGGATTGGCCCGGGCCAGATCCAATGGCCAACATTCAATCTTATGAACAGTAATCGCTCCTGCCCCAATTTTGATGGATTTTCACATTTAAAGCATTTTTTCCTTATAAGAGGGAAAAGGGCCATTTTCTTTTAAACAGTTTGGTGCCCGTGCCCACCCCGCCTCCAAAAGAAACATGGCATTCTTTAGTCCATATTTGATCGCTCCAGGCTCGAAATAGCTCCAAATTACAGGATTTTGGCCTCGGCGTGCCTCCAGCATCCAGTCTTCCGCCAGTTAGCAGTTGTTCATCATTTTTACTACCATTTTTGATCGGCCAGCGCCGATAACGTTACAAAGGCCACGGAGGACATTAGCAGCAGTTATTTTTGCATTAAAAGGCATAAAGGGGGCGATGGGACAGCTTAAAGAGTATCAGCGGTGAGAAAAGGCCCAGATTCAGTGCCAAAGTGTATCAGAAGCGGCAAAGAGTATTAGTCCAGTTTTTCAAAGCAGATGAAAGCAAAGCAAGCCCAGCAAAGTCAACAAAGCATCATTCAGCCATTAAGGCTCACCAACACTTCTTTTGTTGCTTTAAAGCCACCTAAAGGCATAGATGAAGGCTTTCAAGGCAGAGTTATTGCAGAGACATTGTTCCCAATCATATTTTTGGAGCAGCGCTGCTTCCTTAAATGCATAGTTATCACACAGAGGATAGCGCGTGGCTCAAGGAACTCTTTCAGTCCATTTGTGAAGCTGCAGGACCATGTGCAGCCTTAGAAAGACATTTGTATGAGGCTGCTGCCTCATGTGCAACTGTTTTAGATATTCTATTGCATTTATTTCCAGCACAACTTAGCATTAGAAGCAGTTATTGCACAGATCTCTTTTGGCTCTGTTTTGATAGATATTTTGAGATATTTTCTCCCTTGACACCTGTTCAAGGGATGTTTGTAAATATTTTCTATTTAAACAACCCTTTGTATTATGTAAAGGGTTGGTTGGTTGATAACTTCCTCTAGACTTGCATTGTATTTTCTGAGAGTCTCTATAATCAAAGATCGTTGGAATGTTTGGGAGATGAACTAACTGTTGTGTTTTAATGTCTGAAGAGTGACTATGGAATCCTAACGCTTCTACATAGCCCAATAAGTGTTTCTTATCTATGTTTACAGTTTATATGTTTTATGCCATCATGGTTTCACTATCTAAATAGTAGAAAGAAAGAATAGTTCAGAGCTCACTTAGTTGTATTCTGTTCTCAATTTCTGTGATTTATCTATGTTTTCCTCTAAATTAGTCCTGAATATGAATACTGATTGCTCATATTTACACTAGTTCCTTCATATATGAATGTTGTTTAGGAATCCTTGATTGCTCCTATATAAATGTTCATTCACCTTCCCTCTGTTAGCATAATGAGAGCTACTTAGTTGCCTTTCATTCACTGACTTTCGTTCCATCTTTATTCTAGCTAGATATTGTTTTATGTGTAGCTATCCTGCTCTGTATTACTCTTGTGACCAAGAAAACGCAATAGCAAGCCTAATCCACGACTCCATGCCCAATGGTTTGAACTTCTCACACTATGCATCCCAACTTTGTTTGAAAGAATCCTCCATCCCACCAAAATCAAAACAAAACCCAAGAAAATCATAACTAGCCTAAAATCAGCCCAAAACAAAGCTAAATTATAAAGAGAGAGCCCTCTCTGATTGCAAGTAGGCTAGGACCTGCAGTCCAAAGATTGGTTTGTGGTTACCTCGGCCGTATCCTTTAAGGAGCTTTAAGGACAACCTGAGTGATAACAAGGTACTGACCTGTTTTTCAGGTGGATCGCACTTTTTGGGCCGATAAGTGCGCTCTGGCCTCCAGATCACACTTTTTGGGCCAAAAAGTTTAATTTCTGCTCTGTGGATCCCGATCGGCAAATCTCCAAAAAAACTGCCTCCTTTTTCATGGTTGGTTCCTATGACCTGCAAAAACGACCAAAAAGCTTGCGGAAGTTAGAAATTTAACAGATCTAGGGTTAAAAAACTAGGAAACATTAAGAGAATTAAAAAAAGAAGAAACCCTAAGCTGAAAACGAAGGTCACCTAGGTTTTTGGATTTGAAGTATAAAACCAGTGGAGTCGCCAATTTTGTGATTGGCAACAATAAGAAAATCCCCAATGGAGTCGTCAATTTCGTTGTAGTGTTTTATTCTCAAAGATGTACGAAAAAAAACCACTTAATATTGTGGATGACAAACAATCTCAACAATATAAATGGCTATTAAACATTGTAGATCTATAGCAACTGATAGAAACAAAACCCGTCGAAGTTCGGATCTATGCCACAATCATAGTTAAACAACAAAAAGAAAGAGTAATAACTCCAATCCTCCAATGGAAATCAGATATACAAAGAATAGTTTTATTATAACACCTGTGAAGGGAACAAATAAATGTTACCAGTCCCCCTCTATGGGATGGGTTCTTGGCTATCCTCAAACATCTTCAGCTTGTGTAGAGTCTCTCTCCTCTATAATGTGTAAACCCAACAAAAATATGGTGTGCGACAATGAAAATAATTAGAGTTACAATAGTGAGTGCAACAATGAAAATAATCAAAAGTGAATAATGAATGGAAAACCCTTCTATTTATAACAAAATATCAAGTTATCCTCGAATAATGAGCAATAATAAAATATTATTGATCCCATTCTTGGAATAACCACTTGGAATATTTTATTATATTTGGTTAGGAGGGAAAAAACATTTAAACTTTTATTTAAAATAAAAAATAAATAAATTATTTATTTATCATATCAAGGAATTAGTTAAGGAATAATAAACAAATAAGGATTTATTTAATTATTCCTAAGGGATTAGTCAAATTTGACAAAGAATAATAATTATTTAGTGATTAATTAATTATTCTTAGGGAAAAATAAGATAATTAATGATTTATTTGTTTATTTTCCATGATTAGGTCAAATATGACAAGGAATAATAACTGAACAATGGTTTAATTAATTATTCCTAGAATAAAATCAAATAAATAGTGATTTATTTAATTATTCTTCATGTGTTTAACTATAAATTACTTAACAAATGTGGCTTATTAAGTAATTTCTCACAGTGAAAAAAATGTTACTATGGTAAAATTGGCTTTACATGGTGTACTTCGATCCATCTAGTAAATTGGGATCGGTGATCAATTTTTTGGTGATAACAGATACAATTTAGAAGTACCCCGCCTATGATAAAGAAATGAATTCTATCATGTAGGCTTGCCGATAATGGAAACATTACATTCTAGGGAAGGAAACAGTCATCCATACATATCACTGACCTCTTCAGTTCATAAATCGTAAGGGAAGTTGCAGAATGATCGCCATCAGAAGTGGCCTACATGTCTACAACAACTCCACTTAAACATTAAGTACAAGCATCGACATGATCAACATCGGGTGCCACACAAGTTTTAGGTGGGCAACAAAGTTTTGTTGTATTTGTAGAAATAAGACCTTACTGGAGCCCATCAGAAGCTCAGACCACTTTGATATAGGCCTTACACCATCACCAATGTTGTGGGAGACAATTCTTTTGGGCTCAACACTCCCTCATTCCATTTCCTGCACCCAGTGTTCAATGTAGACCACCATCGGCCATACTTTCCACCATTACTGGACACATCAGACATTGCAGAACAATTCTCAACAATAGAGCTAAACCTAGACTACATGGAACATGTTACAACTGATTGAATCATGGACACACAGATCAAGAACAATTTCCAGCAAAAGATCAAACTGTATCGGGTTATTAAAGCTGGCCAACTCCTATACCAAGGGAAGTGGCTCACTAGGGACCAAGTTTAGTAGAAGTTTCCCCATCTCATGGAGGCACTCAACACAATGGGGGCCATTGCTTCCTAAGGGGGGAGGATTGATCTATGTGTATATTGGTGTCCACCTGCGTATTCCACTTGAACCCCCACCATTGTTTCTTTCAGTTTCCTTAATTGTAGCATAGTTTACTATTTTTGGCATTTTTTCGGGTCTTAAACTTCTAGAGCCATTTTGAGGCCCTAAATGATGTTTTTTTCTAAAATGAGTAAACCCACTACCTACCAAAGGGGATTGCAATTGAAATTTTTATTCCTCATATAGATATTACTAACAAGGTATTGTATGCGTCAAACGAAGATCATATTCCAAAGTTATGACCTCAGTAAGTTGATGTACCAATTTACCACAACGGGGCACATAAAGTTTTGGTGCTTCATCTCCTAGAGTTAGGTTTCTAGATGTTTAGTGTTTTCCATTGTTTCTCAATAATAAATAGGCCTTCGAGCCTCATTGTAACACAATTTAGAAGGCATGTAGCTGCCACATATCTTCTCAGAGATAAGCTACCATCGCTTGAGCTAGTTTATTTCCATTTTGCATGTAAACAATTTTCAATACTTTGTCATTAATGAGTTGAAGTTATGTTTTTACTATATCTCTATGTTTCTATTGATATCTGTATTTCATTTTGTTCCTTCATGAATCTGGATTAGGACCATTTATGTTGTTAGGCCCACTAACTCCTGAGTCCCACATAGCAAAGTTTTTCTAAAAGGATGTGAGGGTAGGCAAACCAATCTTGAAAATGAATCTCTAGTAGATTCCAGAGGATCACTAGTCCTTCAACACTCCCTCTTGCATCTAGATACATTATCTCTCATACCTTCCAACTTCATCCCAGAATGTCTTAGACCTTCTCACTAGATACGTTCGTCTCTTGAAGCATAACACTTTTTTGTTTTTTATTGTTTATTCTCTCCCTTGGGTGCCTCAGTTTGCCTTGAATATTGAGGCCTTATATATTCCATGTGATTATCTTAATTAATTATAATGTTGAGTGTAGTATAACATCTCTGGGAGCACCACCACTTGCCTTGAGTTCACTAAAAACTGACCCACATTTTGAATTGCTTCCCTAGTAGTTCTTTTACCATTTCTTCTACTTTTTTGAGTTCTTTTTTCCTTGCCTCTATCTTTCTATGTTTGGACTCCCATCCTCATGCTTTGCACCATTTTCCCCATCTCTTTCCATTCCTTGATTCTGTCACTGAATGCACAACTGGTACTACATCTTCTTCTAGCCTTCTGGGATAGATTTCGGTTCCAAGTGCACCCATTCCTAGATTAATTTCATCATCAACTTCTCTTCCAATCTTAAGGTTTTTGATTTTTCTTCAACCGCCATTTTAACCTCTTCAATCATAGGTAACTCCTCCCTCTCTAGGTTTTCCATTAGGGTTTCAGGGGTTTTCTTCTTAGAGTTGTGCTTCCCTTGAGAAGCCTACCCTGTTGTCTCTACCACCATAAGGTCTTCTGACAACTCAATATTCTCCTCTTCGTTTACAAGCACTGAAAAGGTATTTCCCGTCGAAATATTTTTTGGCTCTATTTGTGGTGATTGTTGTTTAGGGTTTCTCCACTTATTAACCACCTTATGTAATCCATCCAAATTTCCTTGTGAGATTTATTCTTGCATTTATGTTTTCCTACAGGGGAATTATATGAATAAATGTTCGTGCTACTGCACGTGGCAATGTCAACACTTGAATGGGAGATGCTCATAGTTTAGAGGTTGAATCCAGACTTCATCATGATATAATAGTTCTATTGATTATTCGAGGGGTTGGTAAATGTTCATATATACACATATTCTAGCATATGAGGTGTAAAAACCTCCCTTTGTAGTCTCTGAAATCTTCACAAAATACCCAATAGAGTTACCAATTCCTTCCAAAATTTCAAAGTCCCAAAAATTTGTTGGATGTGAAAAAAGGCACACCCACTGGTGTTGTCATGAATTGTTCCTTCTCTAAAATGTAACATTATTCCTAGTGTCTCATAAATAAGTCCGCATTATTGAAAAAATAAGGGTTGTTTTTCGAAAACCCTACTCTTGTCTTATAGATTAGAGAAGATCATTCTGAAGGACCCTTTGGCCCCTAATTTTAGGTTGATTTGGCCTTTGGGTTGTCATTTGGTTTGAATCCACTTTATCAAATCCCTCTTTATCTACCAAATGCTATGAATTTGTATATGAGGACATGATCTTTCATATGCCAACAATAACCCTCTATTTATTTGGTTGAATCACATATTTCGGGTGAATTGCTACTTTGTATAACCACCTCCACTTAAGGCAAGATTTCCATTGTGCCCCAAGAATCAGAGTCTCTGGATTGTTATCATTTCTTGAAGATGCTCTTAATCCTCCTCTATTATGTTGGTGGACACCCATCATGACACTCTTATAACACTGTTATAGGAGGGGATTTCACCCCTCCTTGCAACTCCACTCATTTAAATGGTAAGAATCAACAAGAAGTAAGAGTCCAAAAGAGTTACTTCTCCTTATCCAGAAATTGTAGTTAGAGCAAGGAGATAGTGTATTAAGAAGCATATATATATATATATATATATATATATATATATATATATATATATATATATGTATGTATGTATGTATGTGTGTATGTATGTATGTATGTATGTATGTATGTATGTATATAATTGTCAATGAAACTTTTTAGCTTAAAAAAATATATTAGCAATATGTAGTAAAGTATACAATATTTTTTTTAACATTAAATAATGTAATATTAAAAAATAAGAAGATTGCTAATAAAACTATATATTGCTAATATATTTTTTTAACCTAAAAAGTTTCATTGATAATTCACAAAATTTACATGCTCCAGTCTACACATGTGATACACATGTGGAACCAACCAATGATATAACAACTAATTATTAATTTTATTAATAAAAACAAAATTGCAATATAATAAATTGAACTAAATATTATATTATTACTTTTTACTTTTTATTTTTTTAATTGAGTCACAATTATGTTTCATTATTATTTTCTTCCTATTTAATACTTTATTACAATATCTTATTTAACATTTCACTACGTAATTTCCCATCTAATACACCATTTTCTCTCTTAGTAAAAAAACATTTTTTCCTTTTTAATTTTAAATTTAATACTTCATTGATTTAAGGCTCCTGAAATTATCAATGAAACTTTTTAGCTTAAAAAAATATGTTAGATAAAATTAGCCATTTTTTTAAAATATATATATATATATATATATAGTAGGTAACATTAAATAATGTGATATTAAAAAAATTAGAAGATTGTTAATTCTAATATATATATATATATATATATATATTAAGTTAAAAAGTTTCATTAACAATTCACGAAATTGACATGATCAAAAGGTCTAATGATTATGTTTTTTTGCCCTGAAAGTTATGGAAATTTCGTTATATTTTGGAAAAATTTGGCAAAGTTTTTGAAATTTTTTTGCCCAAATTTCGACCACTTTTGACCGTGTTGACAATTACTCCGCCCGATTCCGATCAAAAGTTGATTGTCTATAATTAGTCGATCTACCACATGTGAAATAACATAACTAATAACTATTATTTTTTTAATAAAAACAAAAATTCAATAAACTAAATATTTTATCGTTTCTTTTTTTTAATATTTTTAATTGAGTAACAAATATATTTAATTATTATTTTCTTTTCATTTAATGCTTTATTACAATATATTATTTAACATTTCACTACAACATTTCCCATTTAACATTTTTAATACAACATTTATCCTCTTTAATGAAAAAGACGTATTTTTCCTTTTTAATTTTAATTTTACATTTAACATTTTAATACAACATCAACTCTCTATTATGAAAAAAACATATTTTTCCTTTTTCCATTTTAATTTTAATATTTCTTTGATTTAAAGCTCCACTCCAACATCTTTCATATACTTGTAAAAAATCATATAAATTTATCATTAGATTTTGATTAAAATTCAATAACTATCATTAATAACTTTCAAAATTTAAATTATCCACCTACATTACCACAATTAAAGACCCCAACATTGAAATCATATAAATAATAATAATGAAAACTTTGGAAACATAACTATCAGTGATCATCATAAAGTTTCTTTGGGAAGAAAAACATATTTTAAGGTTATAACCTGGTATGCTAATTATGTAAAGGAATTTTGAGAGTGGGTTAATTGTTAATTAATTTGTTTGGTGTGTTTTTAAATAGAAGTTTTAAATTTAAAATGCAAGTTTATTAATTTTAAATGTAAAGTTTTTGAAAAGATGTTATAACATATAATTGTGTTAAGAAAGTATTTAAATCTTTTTATATGTTTAAAAAATTATAGATTTGTATTTATTTATATATAGTAATTTTAATTTTAATTAGTTAAATTATGAAGAAATTAAAAATATATATATTTTGTAATTTTAAAAAGTAAACCATACCTAATTTACAATACCTAATTTACAATTTCTTATTTAAATTTTTATTATTTTTATATTATAATAATATACATAAAAATTTAAAAATCTATAATATTAAATTATATATTTTTTCATATATAAAAAAATAATACTGACACCACAAATATAATAACAACAACATAAATATATTCCTTATATAATGCATGTGAATAATTAAAAATTAATTTGGGAAAATGATTCCACCATCTATTATCCTTATGTTGAGTGTTCGCAGGTTGGTTTGGAAAAGGCTTTCCCCATTCACTAAGATCTATGGTCGTGTGTGTATATATTGATATGTTTATTTTAAATGATGGAATATAATTTATTTATTTATAATTTAATTTTAATTATGTATTAGAGTATTTTATTTATAGAATAAGTTATTATTTTTTAATTTAATGATGATTAAATTATATATATATATATATATATATTTTTGTTGGGTTTATTTAATGTGGTCGAGAAAAATAATTGATTATTATTTTTGGTATCTAGATTCAATTTAAATTAGTAACTAATTGTAATAGTTTTATGTTATAAATTATAAGTAAATTAATTAATATAAAATTTAATTATTATTAAAATAAATCTGAATTATATATTGTTTTATATATAATAACATCTAAAACAAAATAGATTATATATTATATATTACGTTATATATAATAACTTATAAATCATAATATATTATAATTTGTATCTATAAATTATAAGACAATTAATCAATATAAGCTTTAAGAGAGGTGGAAGAAATATATTGCTTTATTATGGGAGGGATTATTGTCTCTCCACCTCACCCGTGTACCATTTTTCACATCTCTTCCTACATGCAAATCCTCCCACATAATTTAATGAGCATACCTAGAACCTATGTTGAACTCCTACCTCCAGCCACATTATATCCTCAACATTTTGCATGCCATACTACTAGCACTAATGCTTAAAGTAGGCAATAGCTATTATGACAACATGCAAGATTTATGGGAGGTCAATTTTACTCCATAGATCATGGCTCACTAGGTTTGTGATTTGGTTTTCCAAATCCTATCTATCATATTGTTGGCTCATCCTCTACTTATTTCATTTTCCATTATGATGACTCACCCCTTCTCTGTTGCCATGTAGTGCTTTCAACATAATGCTTCTATAATTCAATGTGGCCTTGCTAAGGTTATTGAGGTTGACCATCACCATTTGTTCCAAATCCGCCACTCTCAATGCTACTTAGTCCTCCCACCTCAAAGTCTCACCAACTTTTCGCAAACACCTCCTTTGGATGTTAAGATCTAAAAGAAAAGGGATCCACTCCACTATGACGATTCCAAATCTTAGACAAAGAAATATGGGTTCTAAGTACATTTGGGACATCAAACTTTTCATAAATGTTGGAATTATACAAGCATAAGAAATCCTTGATTTCCCATGCACTCTCAAGTCAGGGAGAGGAATCACCAAAGCTCAAAGCTTATTTGATATACTAGAGAAGCAAGGAAAGCTCCTCCTTACTTTCTCTTTATAGTTAGCAAAGAAGCATGGTGGTGTTTAGGCCACAATGCCATCAATTAGCTCTCAGGAGCACCCCATTGATCTTTCAACAAACAGTTTTACAAAATTGAATCCTCCAAATTTCTAGTAACATGGTTTTAGCTCCTAAACTTTTAAGCATAAATAATCATTTTTAATTTTATTTTTCTAAATACTATAGTATAATAATACCAAGAGTATATGTAAATTTAAAATTATCTTTAACTTCAATGTCATTCAAAATTTATATAATCCAAAGCACAAAAATGAGGAACTCTTACCAACCTAATTTTCTAAAAGACAAACTTATAATTTACTCAAAAATTGTAAATATAAAATATATAACAGTCTTCTCCATTATTAAATGTTAGATGTAAGTCTCTTAACTAAATAAATTTAATCATTATCCACTCATAAATTAAATATAAACATGTAAGTCTTTTAATTAAATAAATTTTATCATTATCCACCAAAAAAAATAAAAAATAAAATTAAATATCTTAATTAAATAAATTTAATCATTATCCAAAAAAAATTAAATGTAAACAATAATTTTTATAAGAAATTTCTAAATTATGTAATTTATTTATAAATAAAATATGATATTTAACCGTATGACATATCAACCATTTATTAATACTATACAATTTTAAGCTCCACTGGTTGGTTGGTGACGGTGACGGTGAGGATGTTGGTACTCGGTCCTGGGTTTAAATTTAATTAGGTAAAAAATGTAATCAAAGTGTTAAAAAAGTAAATAATGTAATAAAAAATGGAGTTGTCTTTAGTGCTACTTTTTGGAAGTTTTTCTGGTGGATTTCCGGTATATTTTTCTGGTTTAATTTCTCTAAAATCTGGTTGGAATTCATTGAAATCACAAGATTGATGGGTAAATCTTGCACAATAGAAGTGCCCTAGGGGTTTTTAATGTTGTTGAATCCATATATACAGTTAAAAAATTATTTTAAATAATACAAATCAAGATTTCACCTCAAATTTTTCCACGGGATTCCGGCACCGAAAACTCCAAAAAGTCGCATTATAGACAACTCCATAAAAAATGAATAATATTTGGGATATACAAAAAAAAAAATACTATATAATTTTAATGTTGTTCCTCAATCATAAGTTTAAGTTCAATTAGGTAGAAAATGTAATCAAAGTGATAAAAAAGTAAACAATGTAATAAGAAATGAACAATGGTTGGGATATACAAAAAAAAACCTATATAATTTTAAAATTGTTACCAAATCTTCTTGTTTGTATGCACAAGTCTAGAAGGCACACATACTCTATCCCCTTAAACTTTGAATCTATGACTTTTTAAGAAAAAATACATAATCTTAACCATTAACCCACTCAAATTATATAATATAAAAATTATTAAATAACATCTTCAACTTCTTTACCATATTTATCCATTTATAAAATTACTTTCCAATTATATTAATTATTTCTCTTATATGAATTATGTTATATTTATTACTTTCCAAACATATTAATTATTTATCATATATTATTTATATTATGTTTTATTTATTTATTTTTAAATTAAAATAATGAATAGACTTGTCGTTTTTCTTACTAAAAGAGATTTATTTAAGCAAACTCAAAAGGAATTGTCCCTATTTATAAACTATCTATAAGCACACTAGACACGTTAATTAAGTTTCAACCTAGACGACTTGATATTAATTAGTAAACACTTTTCGATGCAACTACGTTCATCATTCAGGGTAATCTGATGACCTATATAATGATTATATTAATCACACTTCGAAAAATTCATATTTATTAATGTCGAGCATTCTAGTTATTTTATTTTCGGCGGTTTTGCTGTATTTTTTTAATAAATTATTTTAAATAGTAGAGTTTAGGCTTCTGTGATCTATATCAAGTTTACAAAAAAAATTTCGGGAAAAAATCCTTGAAATTATTACTTGGAAAAAAAAACTTATTAATAAGATGCAAAGATCACATGAGACATCATTTGTCAACCCGTTTCGAACCAACCAGTGTGGTTCATCGTCAGGACAAGTTGAAGAAACAGATCCAGCTTAGCATATTAAATAGTGTGAGTAGAGACTCCAGTGTGGTTCATCGTCAGGACAAGTTGAAGAAACAGATCCAGCTTAGCATATTAAATAGTGTGAGCAGAGACTCCAACGACTAATTTTGACCTACGGTCCATAGGTCAAATACTATTCATAATTTAATATTATTATTATTATTATTAATAAATTATTCATCAATTATTATAAAATATATATATCATATAATTGAGGTTAGTTTTTTTTTTTAAATGTTTAATTAAAAAAAGTAAATTATTTGATTTAATAATATAAGTAATTATTTATACTTAATATTATATTGGTAAAATAGCCTTGATAATAATATATTATTAATATTAGTAGTGAAAATATTATTATTAATTTAATATTATTAATATTAATATTATTATTATTATTATTTATAGAAAAAAGTTAAATTAGGTAAGATATATAGATCAATTATTTAGTTTATTTATTAATAATTATATATATATATAAATATATTAATAATCTTAGATAAAGTTAGATAAAAGATAGATGAAAAAAATAAATTAATTAATTAAATAAAATTAATTAATTAAATAATTAATCAATTAAAAATAAATAAATAAATAAATATCAGGACAAGTTGAAGAAACAGATCCAGTTTGGCAGTTTAAATAGACAGAGCAAAGCCCCCAACGGTTAACAAGACTAACAGCTACTTTTGACTAGTTACCTTAAAAAATGCTACCCGGGACCAGTCCTTTAAATAAATTAATATTAAAAATATATAATAGTTATGTTCAATTATTACCTAAAAATAATTCCTGTTAAAAGTTAGTTAAAGACAAATAACTAAAAATCAAATCTAAGGGGAAAAATTACCCTAGAGGAGATAGTCCCTCAAATAATAATAAATAATTAAAATTATTTTTTTTTAAATGAATTTTAAAATTTTGTTTACATTTTTATTTTATTTATATTTATACATTGACTCTGGGTTTTGAGTATGTCTTCAAAGTATTTTGTTTAGTTAAGAGTTTGTTTTTTTAATTAAGAGTGTTCTTTTGAATATAAGAAAATTGATTAATAATTTAAAATTCTGAGATATTTTAAGGATTATCACACGGTAATCTAGGTTATATAATTTTATTTATAATGATGATGAGTTAGTTTGTATCAGGTAATAAAATTGTGTATAGGATTAATATTTTGTTCAATATGTTAATAATAGTTGAATTGAGGCTTCTATGATCCATATCAATTTTATGAGAGATTTTTCGGCGTAAATCACATGAAATTTCATGTAATTTACACCGAAAAATCTCTCATAAAAAATGTTAATAATAATCAATAATAATTGTATATAAGATTAATATTTTGTTCCACGTTTCAAGTTTCAATTTTAGATAGAAAAAGTAACATTTTTATGCGAAAAACAATAGAAATTCTTAAGCAATTTTACAAAATCTGGGAGAAATGTTAGAAAAACAATCCTGACATTCCCACAGTTTTAAAAACTCACTAGATTCTAGCCGAGAAAAATAAATTGTGGCCTTTGTTTCTAAGCAAAATGATGGATAACTATTAGTGATAATTTGACCACTAAATTATGTTAAATTGTTTCACAATATTTAATTAAATAAATGTTTGTAACATAGATGGAACTATGACATTTGACAGAGTTACAATTGAATTTGGTAAGATCTAATTGCTATTTATCCCACGATCCATTTAGCGACGTACCACGCCTCGAAGCAAAAAGAAAATGTAAATGAAAGAAAGAGAGAAAATTCACCACGTGTGAAAAATTCACCAGACAACTGTCGGGAAAGTAGGTTTGAAAAGTCGGCTTAAGTAGGGCCAGTGTTGTTTCACATCCACACAACATTCGATTGCTTTAATTAATATTTAAAACAAAATACAATGATTACTGTATTTCACGGTGAACGTGACGCCGTCCGGCACTTACAGACGGCCAAAGGCAAGCCACCGCGAGTTCGTACAGAATCCCCGGCCGATCTCCGTGTACTGCCGACGTGGTCACATGGTATCGTCTAGTCGCTGTCAAAGACGGTGATCCCCTGTCTCCCGACAGTTCCCCCGTTTCGTCATGTCATCGTCGGTAAAATCGCCCAGAATCCCGCGCTACCCGTTTAATGTTTTATTTTTTACTCTGCGCAGCTCCCAGTGCTCCCCTTCCCACCGGCCTGCCCCGCGAGCCCGTAAATTTAATAATTACTTTCACTAGGGGCGGTGGCGAACGGCGTTATTCCCTGATACGGCACGAACGGAACGGGCTGAGCTCGTGAGGTTGAAAGCGTGGCAGCGATCCCGGCGTTTGTCCCGACGCGCCGCTCACCGTCCTGGTGCCATGTCTGACACGTGTCCGTGTGCGTACTTTGCAATCACCATGACGATGACGTGATGTTGATGTTGATGTGGGCCCATCATGATGTGTTCCGTAACGACGAATCCTGTGTGGCATGGATGGTCATCATCATACGTCGACATCATCATTCATGATCCGATCAACGGTGCAGATTCGGCTCCTTTTCAGTCTGAATTATTACACTCAATCCAATCCATCAACATCGATATCAATTCCGGCGGGCTTAACTGGTGAGATTTTCTGCGAGACCTGTATTTATGACTGTCAAATGAAAATAATTCGCATTATGTGCACTTCTAATACCAAAATTAGAGTGAAGCTATGTTTCCGTCGTATCTCTGAATGGCCAGGGGAGGGCCTTCGTTTTGTCTTGTCAACTACTAGATCCGCCATTATTTTCTTTATTGGTCTTGTCATGTCGACCCCTTTCTGCATGTAAGAATTATATTCTTTTCTTTCCATAAAAGGTTTTTGCTCCTGATGCATCCCCGCTGGTACAGACCTGCCAGTAACTTGGTAACCCTCGCTTCAAGTACAGCACGTTAAAATATCATCCACAGGCCCTGCAATCACTCAGAGAAGGAAGTAGATACTCGTACAGGCGCATATACACTTGGGGACAAAATTTGTGATAACTACAATGGAATTAGAATGGGATTACATGGTAGTTAGCGCATATAAACAGGGGGGCAGATTTTGTGATAGCCATTATGGAAGTAGACTGGGATTTATATGGAAGCTTCTCTATTTCATGACCGCATCCGGCTCACCCACACAGACAGCAAAACCTAGTTTTGTTATGAACTTGGCAAAGAGGGTTGAGCTTAGTTTACCGAGATTAAGTGAGAAAAGTTCCTAGTGGTTCATAATTCTCAATTAAAGTTTTATTAAACTTCATTTACTTAAACCTAAACTGATTTGGAATATATATATATATACTCTAAAATCTAAATATAATATTATTCACTTATTTACTCATTCAATTTATATATAATTAAAATAAATCAAATTATAATTAAAAATAACTAAAAATTAAATCATAAACAGAGGAAGTGTCCTAGGAATTTTTCAAGGTGTTGAATCCATATACAGTTAAAAAACTAGTTTAAATAACATATTTTTTCCCGCCATTCTATTACCAGAAGACAATTCCATCATAAACATTGATCTTTTCCTTTTTACTTTAAATAAAAAAATGAATATTATAATTAATAGTTATGTGTGTCCACTTTGAAATAGAGGTTCCACACTTTTAATACAATGTAAATTGTGCCGAGAGGTACTCTCCACTCTAATATGATAAGATGTTGACTTGAGAACCCAAGGTATTCACGTGTAATTATGATGTAAGCCGTTCCCTCTAGGAAGAACTCCCCTCCCATGCTACTTGTCACTTTGTCTGTCATTGATTTGGGCGTTAGACGATAGAAATAGCGTGGTTCATTGAATTGATTAGACAAGTATTAGTCCGTTATGAAATCCTCCCCTATTGAGCCTTGTCGTAAACGGCTCCAAAAATTAGCAAAGGGTAATTAAACACGAGATTCAAGTGGGGGGTTCTAGATTCTTTGGTAATTGCTTGGTCTGTGGAATTTCTAGGGGACAAGCTATTTCCTGACTTTGTCCTTCAAGATAAACCCAAATGTTTCATTCTTCTTTGATGGGTACCAACAATTTACATTGAACAATTTGTAGTTTTATTTGCCGTTGATTCATTACCCCTAGTCTGCTATAGCACATGATCTTTTCCAAATAAGTCATTATGTTTGGTTATTCCTGTAGGTAAAGCAGTCTGGTTCACGACGTTACATATAAACTTATCCTCCTTTCTGTAAAGCAGATTAGGACGACATAGGGGATTTGAATCTTAGATCTCTCAATTTTCATAAATTTCACCTTACTCTGATTACTAATTAAATTGTACCTAAAACACACTAAATTAACTCTTAATTTTAATTAATTTAATAAATATATAATTAAAAAAAATAAAAATCAAATAGATAAAATATATAATTAAAATAAACTTAAATGCTAAAGTAATTAAGTAAAGCCTTCAACTATCATATCATAGACAATGACAATGATCTTTTACCTTAAAGCGAGAAATACGAAAAGAGTTTGTGTTATGTAAATGTAAGATGTGTATTAAAAAGCGTTTGGATTATTTAAATTTTTATATAGGGAGATATTTTTATGCATTTAATAGTTTTTCATTTCATTTTAATGATGGTGAAGTTTTTGGTGGAGATTTTTTACATGGTTAAATATGTGTATGAATAAGTAGATCTGGGTTGATTTGGGTTTAGCCGTGCAGTCCACTAGCTAGGCCTAATGCGCGGCCCATTAGCTAGGCCCAAGGGCTTTGGGGAGAGGCCTAACGCGCGGCCCACTAGCTAGGCCCAAGGGCTTCGGGGAGAATGGACCCTGTGACCTCCCGATGAAGCTAGGCCCAAGGGCTTCGGGGAGAATGGACCCTATGACCTCCCGATGAGGAGGCATTGGCTTTGACCAAGTAGATCTAGCTAGGCCCAAGGGCTTCAGGGAGAATGGACCCTGTGACCTCCCGATGAAGCTAGGCCCAAGGGCTTCGGGGAGAATGGACCCTGTGACCTCCCGATGAGGAGGCATTGGCTTTGACCAAGTAGATCTGGGTTGATCTGGGTCTAGCCGCGCGGCCCACTAGCTAGGCCTAACCCCAAAGGCTTCGAGGAGAATGGACCCTATGACCTCCAGATGAGGAGGCATTGGCTTTGACCAACTGAGCTAACCCTTGGGGCTAATTGATTTATATTATTATTAAAGAAGTTATATAAATTAAATGATTAAAAAATGTCTTTATATTATTATTAAGGAATTTATATAAATTAAATGACTAAAAAATGTTTATAGATATCAGTCTATGATAAACACCGAAACACTTGTTTCATGATATATTTTACATTGTTATATATTTTATTTTAAATTATTATTATTAATAACAATAAAAAATAACATATATGCATTTAAAAAACATGCTATAAGATAATCAAACTAATTGGGTTAATATAAGTACATATGAGCAGACTTGTATTATTATTATTATTATTATTATTATTATTATTATTATTATTATAAGTTTGATTGAGCTTAGACAACATTTGGTATAGTTTAATTTTCTCAAAAGTGACTTCCATCCTCAACCCCTCCCCATAAAGTTGGAATCTGATAGGCCAACTTTACTTTTTTAATTATTTTGTAATTTTGAACACCACATACACAAACTAGTTTACACTTTATAAGTCAACTTTATTTTTTTTAACGATTTTGTAATCTAATATTATGTAGCACTAAATTGATAACATATCCCTTATACCGGGCCTGGAGTAGGCCCTAAAATTGCGTCTGCTTGGCTAAGAGCTCGTCTTCCTCAAACGTAAGGGAACATGTTAACAACCCAAGACATAGAGGCATTTGGTAGGAGTGAAAGCCTGCCCCCTTAAGGATCACCGACGGGTTATTCCAGGGAGTGTGGTTTTCCTTGAATAACAGTGATGAGTCAGCCTGCGTTTGTCTTCATCAGACATTTGGCAGGAGTGAAAGCCTGCCCCCTTAAGGATCACCGACGGGTTATTCTAGGTGGTGTGGTTTTCCTTGAATAATGGTGATAGGTGCGTTCGTCTTCCTCAGACGTAAGAGAACAAGTTAACAACCCAAGACGCAAAGGCATTTGGCAAGAGCGAAAGCCTGCCCTCTTAAGGATCACCAGTGAGTTATTCCAGGTGGTGTGGTTTTCCTTGAATAATGATGATGACTCAACCTGCGTTCGCGGATAACAGCGAAAAATAATTGTCTCCATATTGATTTGATTTAACAACTAAATTAATATAAATTTTTCCACATTTAAAAAAACATCTCCTTTACACTAAAATATAAATTATTAACCTCCCTCATTATACTCACACATTCAATAATCTCTCGCAAAAACTTAACTATATAACTTTAAATTAATCTCTCGCAAAAACCTAACTTTATCGAATAAAGTTAACTTAACTTAGCATTCAATCTAATACGAAGATAAATGATATTGAGTTGTATTTATAATAAATAACCAACATTAGAGAAATGCAAGCCAACAAATATTCTTAATATTTTTTATTTAAAAGGGATTATTTTGTCCATACCTGGCTGCAGCAGTTGCAAACACGTGACTGGAAATGACATCTTAACAATTGCGTCAAATCCCTATAACTGAAATATCTTCATCATCTCTGCATCTTTGTGAAAGGCATGTGTTACCCATATTAACCCTTTTGTCAAAATTCCACAATCGAAATATCTTTGTCATATGTCTTTTACGAGGACAACCCTATCAATCTCAAGATTGATGCAACCCAACGGGCACATGGATATGCTAAACAATGGTTGAAAGGGCCAATTTAGGGTCTTTTTTGGTGGGTCACAAGCACCATGATGATTCTATAATGGGACCAACTTTTCTAAAGGCTCATATATATGGTACAAGTCTAATTAACAATGCACCAAATTTGTCATTTAGCACAAAGTCCTAACATGAATGAAAGTCTAATAAAAAGGTACCAAATTTGTCATTCAACCCAAAGTTCTAAAACATGAAGGACAAACCTCTAAGAGATTGTCTTGCCTTATGTCTTTTATAAAACTTTCTAAATACAACATGATGTGGAAATGACCCATTTCCATGTGAATGTACATATGACTTTATTGATTTAACTAAAAGTGTGATGAATTTGAGGTGGTTAGTTAGAGTGTGTATTGGTGACACATCATTGAGAGTCTTATTTTTAAAATTAAGTGAATTATATATTTTAAAATATTTTATTAAAAAATAAAATAGAAAAGAGAATGTTTAAGTTTATATTAAACTTAATGATAGATAATATATGTTTTTAAAAGCTTCAAGGGTTAGTTTAGTTGGTCACAAGGTTCATTCTCCCCGAAGCCCTTGGGGTCAGATCTTGCAGTAGGCTGAGGGGCATCAGTCCAGATTTTTCTATGGACGTAGCACCACCCATTGACCAGGGTGTCCATGAACCACTCTATATATATATATGTTTTTTAAGAAGTTATATATTTAAATCTAAAGGTAGATTATATATACTTTTATAAATTTGATTAATCAAATAGCTATATGGAATAGTCCCTTATTCTATAAACAAAGAGTCTCATATACTAACTTAACATAGATTTTAAAATTGTCAAGTAAAAGTAGATTGAGTGGTTAAGACGGGTCATTAACTCTCTCTCTCCACCTGAGTTTGATTCCTTGAAATGACATATTAAGCTTGTTGTGATGATGTTAGAGGAATAGGTGGCCAAACACTAGGAACATACTGAGGGGTATTTTGAGCTAAATCCAAATTAGGATGCCAATTATTAGATGCAAGTTGATTAATAGTGACAATGCTTTAATTTTGAGGAAAATATATCATTTGAAAAAGCATAGAAACAAAAACATTCATAGCATAGACATAATAACGCTATAGGAGAATATTGAAGTCAAAAGCACGATCCAACGCCACTATATTTTCCAAGCAACCTTACCACCTAATGTTATAGGTAAATTAAGACAAATCCTTGAATATTCACCAAGTATTTTATCATAGGCCAAAAAATTGACTAGCAGTTGTCACTAGGTTTGGAGAACCCATACATTTCTAAGTCGAGGAGGATAAAATAATTTTAAAGTATCCTTCACCTACTTTACATCGACGTATGTTTTGTAATAATATTTTAACTCTATTTTAAATTATGTAGAAGAAGGAATGTGAGGCTAAAACATATTATTCCAATCAAAGGAAAAACTCATAGAACTTGGAGGGGGTGAATTCCCCCTTGTATAGAAGACTTTGAACTAGAAATGAATAAGGTTGGCAGACACTTCACCCCAAAAAAGAGGATTTGGACCAGCCAAACAGCGTATTGGATCAACCACTTCTCAATGTTTGAGTAGGTTTCTAAGAAACCATCGAAGGTTTAGGAGTAGAAGAAACTTTAGACTCGGACCATAATATTTTTACCACTAAAATCTCAGGGCACATATAAGTAAGGTGATCTCCCTTGTAAATCCTACAAGGGATCTTAGGCTTAAATATTATCCACCTAGGTCTTTGTAGTATCGATTTCCCCATCATCTCATAGAGGCTAGTTGGTAATCTCTAGTATGACTCATAGTGACTAGACACTTTCCCTTAGTATGATTAAAAATGGTTGGTTGCTTACTTCCAACGTAAATCGTAATTATTGGTGGAACACCCCCAACATGACCTGCAGTGATTGGTGACCCATTTCCAACATGACTTGTAGAGGTTGGTAATGTTTTGCTAGTATGAATAGCAATGATTGGACTAGGGAAAATTTTAAGGATGGAAGTTTATCTTAAAGTTCATAAACCATGGCGAATCTTACTAGTCCCAAATATGTAAATTGTAAAATTTTGGATGATATTTTTGTAAAAATATGTAGGTTTCTAATTATTTTATATTAGTATATATAAAATTTTGGCGATTTTTAGGGTAAAATAATTTTATACTATAAAATTTGGGCGAACCAATTTTCAAAAAAATGGAAATTGGAGAATCCTTCTTTTTGGAAAAAGCATGGAAATTAACCCACCTACGAATATTAGCCCCTAAAATTTTCCATGGATTGGACTTGTGGCCATAACATGAATTGAAAAGGCCACTAAATTTTCTTAAGGCCTTGCTTCTTTTCTTAGCCCTACTCTTTCTATTCTTTTTAGGCTTCTAGTTACTAGTAGTTAGATTTTCATGAGATGGTTAGAAAACAAGATGAAGTGTTAATGTCCATATGATTCCCTTGAAATAAATTCATTGTCTAATAAGATTCAAGAATGTTAGGAATATTTGGAATGAACCATAAACAAATTGGCAATCCATCATTCAATATAGGAATATTCAAGGTGGCCACTAAGGGGGCTCTAATCTTTCCAAAGAAAAGAAAAGCACAAGGATACCCTTTTGAAGGGATCCCTTGCTTGGTAGCCTCAAGACCTTTGGCCATAATCTACCTTCCAATGGGTTGTTCTTAGTATATTTTTTGATCTAACCCATGATTGTGTTGAAATATAAATGGATGAATTTACTCTCTATGGAGACACATTTGAAGAAGTCTTAAATAACCTAGAAAAAATGTTGATATATTGTCAAGAAGCAAACCTCACTCTCAGTAATGCAAAGTGTCAGATGCTTCTTAATTAGGGGATCGTTTTAGGACATCATGTTTCATGCGAATGGATTAGAGTGGAACTTTCTAAGACAAAAGTCGTTATAAAGCTAGCTATCCCTACTACATAAAAGGATTTTCACGAATTTTTGGGCTATGTAGGATATTATTGTAGATTCATAGAAAATTTTACCAAGATAACATCTCCCATCTTTCATCTTTTAATAAAGCCTGTAGAATTCTCTTGGAATGAGAAATGTCAACAAGCTTTTGATACACTTAAACAAATGTTTTCCACTGTTCTGTTGTGGCCACACCACACCACCCCCCACCCCCCCCCCAACATAATTTTTTCGCGTAAAATATGGAGACCTTCTATTTTTACATGTTTGAAAATTCCTTTCTTTCTTGGAATTTTGGTGGCTGATGGATTTTCTGACCTTTATTTCTTGGCTTTGGAACTTTTAATTATTCAAGGTTTGATCATGTTTTGGGTATATCCTTCATTATGGTCATTGGAATTTTTATTTTACTCACTTGATTGTGATTCTCTCTATGCTACCCTTTGCGTTCATGACGGCACCCTCTTAATGGTCACAATAGGGTGATGTGGCACCTTCTGTTTCCACATCACCTTACGTTTGTGTTTGGCTTTGTATGTTGGCATCTCTTCCACTACACTTGGCGCATGCCTGCATCATAGAATATTGTCATTTCCATACCTATTTGTAAATAAAATAATAAATAATTAACATAATATATTTTATGAAATTGTTTCGAAAAAAAAATTCAATATAAATAGTTGTAAATATACGAAAAAAAACATAAAATACAATTAAAAAATGTTATATTTAACACAACTTATATAAATTAACCACTAGGTTATATTAATACATTACATTTTGTTACTACATAATGCAACATATGTAAATAAAACATTTCCACACGAGGGAGAGTCACCATATGAGAAAGTCTGGTATATATAGATATGTGTGTGTGTGTGTGTTCTAATTACATTGAGGTTGTTAGCACTAGCTTTTTACCTTTCCAAGAGGTCCAAATGTTTTGATGATCAATTGACAACTTCATTTAGAAAGAACGAAGGGTTAGGTATTGAGCTATGTTAATATTTTTTTATTTTTTATTTTAAATGGAAGGGTGGCATAAAACTTAAAAATATTTAAAAAGAGTTTATTTAAGATATATCTAAGCTTTCCCTAAGTTTTGCAGCAAATCAGAAGCTATCAAACGCCTACAACTAGCGCTACAAAAATATTTTGCAATGTGCTATGAAATATTTTTGTAGCACCTATAGAAAGTTTGAAAATACAAAATTTTAAAACACATTTTCCATCATTTAAAACTCCTAATTTGTTGGTGCTAATTTAACCCATTTTCAAACTTTATTTGACATTTTGAGGGATTTCCAAACCCTAGAGAAGGTTTTAAAACTAAACCCTAAAATTGAAGTTTTTTTTAAAACATCATTTCCAACAAACCCAAAAAATCCTGTTAGAGAAACAAAAATTAGGGTTTATGAAAGAAAAATAAAAAGGTAGCACAAACTGGTACAAGAGGATGAGAAATCAAAGTATATAGCAATAGAATACAAAAAGGAAAAACATTCAAGCAAGAAGACAAAGGATATTAGCAGAGAAGCATATCATAAGGTTTACTACTTTAGAAAACCTCATACTCGACCTACCAATAAGTTAAGGATATATTTTAAAGAAAAGGTTAACCTTAGGCCAAAAGAAATAATAATAATTGATGAAGAGGAAGATGTAGTGTCTTCAAAGGGTAAGAAGGAATCTGCCAAGAAAAGAAAAACATAGTTTGTAAAAAGAGAGAAAAAAGAAACCCTGGCAACTAGCAAAGGCATTCGATAGAGTAGCAGAAGGGTTACAAGGTCAAAATCAAGTCACTATAGGTTGATAATTCTTGCTCAAGTTGCAGCAACCATGAAATAATTACTAGGCCTACCTTTCTCACAAAGCAAGACATGAATCTAGAAAATAGGGCAATTTATTTTGCAGTAAAACCCTAATTTTGACTATGTTACTACATCAAGCTTCACTGGATCCTTTTGACAGTCGAGTTAGTACAATCCAGGGCCAAATGAATATATCATCAAGGTTTTTTCCGGATTGCAAGCACACACATCAATTTCCTATGGTTTTGGTCAAATAGTCAACAAGAAGGAAAAATGGAAACACTATGTTTTTCCCTGTTTTAGTCACCACATTCAAGCACAGTTTCCGAACAGTTCAAAAGGAATTTTAAAAATCCAAAAGAGATTTTTTTGGTAATGGGCTGATTAAAAAAAAAGCCGTGTTTCATTTTTTACCCAACTATCATGGTTTGGAAAATACAAAGGAATCTTTGAGGGCTATTTTTCCATATTTGTAATTTTGTTTTTCCCTATTTTAGTCACTGTTTTAAAATAAATTTCCGAATATATGGTTATGAATTTTAGAAAAGCAAGGGATATTGTTTGAGGGAACATACCAAATATCTTGGTAACTACATCTAAAAACCTGATTTTTTGACCCATTTCCCAATTTATTAATTTCTTCATCCCAGCCAAACCCTATTTCAAAATAACCCTTTTGAAGATCTAGCCATTGTTTGAAAACACGGCTAGTTGCTAAGCTTAGTGATTAGGTTATCAAAGAGAGCCCTCTCTAGATTGAATGGGCTAGCCTTCTATTGTAGTTGCTGCAACACCCTCCAAAATGTTGGCTTCCACCCAAATATCTGAGCCTTCCTTGGTATTTTCCTTTTTGTTGCAAATACTAAAGTTCATTTCATGAGGTTTCTTGAAGTTCTTTGGCTCCTCTTGCATGTTGGCTTAACTGTCATCTTTTTGCATGTTTGATTGTCGTACAATGTTTGTGAGCCTTTTGTGGTGGTTTTGAAGGTTGGTCTTTGTGTATATGACTTGTCCCAACCATGTAAACATCTGTTGCATTCATACAAAAAAGTCTTGAGAAATGTCGCACAAGTCTCGTCATGGTTTTCTAAAAGCTTAACTTAATCGCACTTGTCATATCTTTCCATGAGGAAATCACACATAGGAAATGATTTTTTTGTGTGTTCCAATGATCTATGTTGTTGTGTCACTAAAGTATGCTAAGTGTGTGATCACAGTTGAGTTTTATCATGAGTCCATCACCATTGCCGCACTTAGCCATTTTTCAGAAAATATTTCCGACCAAGCAACTTGGCTTCATTAGGGCCCGACTGAACTGCGCACTGCACAATATTAGACCTATATGATGTGACCCTATTGCCTTGAACTACGCAGTGTGTAGTACCTATCCTCCAAGGCTACTTCTCTGCATAATTCCTAAGTCCAACTCCCGACCTTTACCTCCACAATTGCGCAGTTATGCCTCCTAGTTTGCCTTGAACTACGCACTTTGCATCTTCAACCGTCAAGCCTTTTCCTTTCCGATTGGAACTGCACAATGTGTAGAATACCAACCTCCCTTGGCCTCCAAAACTACGTAGATTCTTCCTCTAGTGTCCTTTCCCTCAACTGGACCCCACTGCTTCCAGAAACTACGTAGTTTCACCTTTCAAGCCTCTCTGATCTGCGCATTGCGTAGTCTCAAAGCCTAAGCTCTCCCCCTGACTATTGGAACTAGACAATGTGAAGTTACTAGTCCCCTTTCCCAGGTATGTGACTTGTCCTAGACTCAGTTCATAGATAAGAATGCATCATCTTAGACTAGGGGGTTTTAAGATTGATGTTGTCTTGTCATGAGTGAATTGAGAGAACAGGTACACTATCAAGTCACGGTGAGATGATGAAGAAGGAGAAGAAGGAGGGAAGCACACCTAAAGACTCGCTTACAACTAAACTCACAAGTGGATCTATCAAGAGGAAGCAAAGAGACTCATGTTTACAACTTCCATCCAAGACTTAAGATCATTGAAGACTCCGCATCACCAAGTCATGTAGGGGAGAAGAGAAAGCATATTCAAGAAGACATCTAGCACTTAGCAGCAACAATGACTTAACATTTCCGCATCATTAAGAAGTCCATGTCAGTAGTGTCTTTTCATGTCATGTCATGAGTAGTCATATGCCACATCACTATTATGGACCCTGTATATTGTATTCAAATGTATTGTAAAGTGGAAGTCCAAAGGACACACATGAATATGAATATTCATGTAAGTTGAAAAGTTATAGGGAGTTGAAAAATCATGAGTGTAGTCAAATATTCACAAGGGGGAAGCATCACCCCTCTGTTATATATACCCCCTCATTGTATGAGCACAATAATTTTCACCTTGGCTTCTCCCGTAAGGCATTAGAGAGATCAACTAGCTCTTTGACGAGCAAAGAGTGGCTCCAATGTCCCACTACTGGGGCTAGTGATGTACATTGTAAACATGTGTCTTGGAACTTTTCCTTCATAAGATACGCCTTTTAAGGCTAACACGTTTTTCATGCATGGACTATGAATGTTTGTAAGGCTATTCTGTGGACATTTGTATTTCATGTTTGCTTTCACATGTACTAAGATAGTTGAACAATTTTCGTTATTTTAGTGCTTATCTTATTGAGAATGTGTTGTAATGGTTGTTATTGATGTCCCATCCTTGTGGACTATTCTGTGGGATACTAGACAAAAATTTCCTTGTTTATTGGTTTTAATGACCATTGCATCTGATGTGGACTATTCCATTGGATGTTAGATAGATCTTTCTGGTTCATGTTTGTCTATTCCTGGGTGGTACTATTACCTCTCACCTAGGGGCTCACTTTTCCTTCCCCTTTGCAGTAGAAGAACATTGACACAGTTGCAACTACACACTCACCAGGCACATTTCCCTTGATTTTCGAAGACACCATTGCATCACTCTCTTGTGCTGACAGCTAGAGCCAAGGAAAATATTTAAGGATTTGGAAACTGGGCCTTTATACCAAATGGGACTCCTACACCAAACAATGTGAGGTCTGATTGGGCCTTCATATCAGGGACATCCCCTGAATGTTGGCGGGTCCAGTACCATCAACACCTTCAATATACAAGAATGGTTTGAAAAGGTTATCTTAGGAGATCCTCTCTCACAGCCAAGAGGAATTTTTAAGTGATAACAGAGACCTAACCTATTGACCTAATAACAAAATACTCATAACCAATACGACCGACACTGCTCTCTGTACCTTGCTAACCATATAACCTTGACCACGTGCATGGAAAATTTTGAGAAATTGATTATTCTACCACCATACAGGTACCATACGTCGCATTCCCACGCAATTCTCGGATCATCATATTAAATTAATGAGCTAACTTAGATGATTAATGTAGAATCTTAATCTTAAGTTATTCACCAGTTCAACATGAATATCTAGCTACTCCATGCTAAATAATATTCTTGATTTGCAAGTAAAGAGGGTTGTGCCCCTGCACGTCGAATCAAATGAAACGCCAAGAACCACACTCAAATAATGGGAATATCATCTAAATCTTAGTTTTGGAGCAGAATTTTTTTAATTAATCATTTGTGGCACAAATTATAGGATTTATTTAATTAATTATGATTTGTTTGGTTAATTGCAGAACAATAAAGCAACCAATGTTTGCACCAGGATTCATTAGGCTGCTCCAGGGATCCCAATTTTGATGGCTTCAAGTTGAATTAGTTTTTACATGTCAAATAAAGAAGGGACCATAAAACTCTAGAAAAAAAGATCTAATTTTGTGTAGATAAGGGAATACCCCGAGTTTGTATGTGTGAAGCTGGTGTATACGAGCTGAAATTTCCAGATCAGGGATTACTAAAATCAACATAGTTAAGCCAAGAAGGATGACACAACTCTCCAAAGAATAGAATTTTTGCCATACGAAAATTGTACACAGTTCCACAAATTGATTATGAACATCACACCAAGAATGAAGACTCTAGAAATTGAAATTATTGAATGACACCATGTATAGAATTTTACAGTTGGTAAAATCATATTGCAGAAGCAACATGCTAACAAATAAGCCTTCAACACATTGATTTAATTTATTGGTTGTTACAACAAAATTGGTTTTTAGAAAGTAATATTGCAGAGATGCAACAAGAAATCAATGGCCAGGAGAGAAGTAATGTCACTCACAATCCCGTGATTAATCGTTGAATCGGAAACAAACAAGATCCTCAATATTTCAAATCTATTAGATATAAATAGTAGTCTAAAGTGGAAATAGAATGGGGATCTCGGATCGAGGAACAAAGGAGGGAGAAAAAGTATTTTGCAGCATAACATGTGTTAAGAGGAAACCTAGACTTGGGTTGCACTATTATAATGAGAGTTAAGTCTTTCTCTACAGTTAGGAGATTGAGTCTTGATGCAACAAAAAAAATTATGTTGTTGCAATTCTCTATTCTCCCAGGAACTCGATCTAATTTTCATGTATGGGACATTATTTTTTTCTATAATCAGCAATGGAGCACTATTGTTTTCTTTGTTTATTACTAATAAATCTATTAATTTCAAGTTTCATCCTTGTGTATGGTTACGATTGTTTATTTCCAGCACTACTATTGAATGTTTGCAATTTATGCCCATTTAGAATCTTGTCAAGCTACCTTGTAGGGTTGACTAGTAATGAGTTTGAAACTGAATACTGCATAGGAATAGACTCTTATTACTTTAAGCTACTAGCTATCTAACAATTTATTGTAATAAGTGTCCTGCACTACACATGTCATGCTATTAGAACTACTTCTGTATTATGACGTGATCATTTTGTTCTTAATGCAATATTTTTCCACCTAAAATTAGAAATGTTTACAAGTGGATATTTGTTAACTATTTATTGGATATTCGTTTGTGTGCATCTTCTTGAATAAGAAATTGGTCCTAGAACTATTTCCTTAATATGTTTCCTTTATCCTATTCTAAATTCTAGACAATTCTGTTCATTTTCCCTTTTTGCATCTCTCTTTATTGAGAATAGAGTCTACATTATGTCTCAATTAAGATAGATTAGCTTGTGTTTCCATCTCCACTTTGTAGAAAGTCCTCTTTTATAGAGCTAGATATATTGGTTCTTTGTCGTTCGATTGAGCCCTCAGATTAATCAATATTCTTGATTGATCTTAATCCTTATTCAAATTATTAAATATCGATCATAAGAAATTGTATGATACTGTATATAATTTCGTTTCAATTAATGATATTTAACATTTTGACATTTGTAACATTACATATTATTTTTTGTAGCATTTAATTAGAGAATTTTGACATTTAACTACACATATTGATTAGAATTACTAAAATTCCTTTTTTTTTACATAGATTGATATTGTGTTAATAACATATATTAAAGCATGAACATTAACTTAGAATTAATACTTAACTTCATATTAATATAGATTAAAACTAACACCAAAATAGTGGTAATATTCTAACTTCATAATAGCAATAGAATTAATAGACTATTTAGTATTATGATATGTTAGTATTATAGAAAATTAGTATTATTAATATTAATATTACACTATCATAGATTTTTTTATTATTGTGTAGTTAGTTATTATAGCTAGTATTATATTATAGGTTATTAATACATATTTACTAATATAAGCTTGCATATGATAAATTAGTATAACATAATAAATCCATATTAAATTAGATTAAACTTTTAACATAACATTAGTATTAACATATATTTATCATAGTATCATTAGAATTAATAATTAATAATATTTTGACATAGGATATGTTAACATAGGAGATAAATATTAACACTTAGTAACTAGAATACTCTTTATTAGCATAGCATTAACACTCATTGTTATAGGGTTAGTATTAGTATTACTTTAACACAAAATATTAATATTAGGTTAGAATAACTCTTAGTTTAGGCTAGATTAACCTTAGGAATGGGTAGCTGGAAACACAATAGAAGCAATTGGAACCACTGACTTCAGTGGAAAAGGGTCTAATTGGAGGCTTGGCCAGGTGGTCTCCCATAATGTTGGTGAGGTCATTTTTTCCCATCAACATTTTTGGCGCTAGAAGGAGATCCAACATAACTTGATTACCTGTGTGGAGTCTTGTTTTAATTGTTAAAATATATGCATCCCTACTTTGGGTCATTCTTTTAGTTCACATAAGCCTACCAGAGGCTACCCAAGAGGCAACTTAGATCCATATCTTAATTGAAATATGACGGTGAGAGTGAAATTTTTGCTTTAGATCATGTTGATAATTTTATAGATAAATGTAATTTTTTTCATATCATTAATGACAATGAAATTTGCTGGTTATTTACTCTCACGTTTCGAGGAAGGATTCAGGAGTGGTATAAGATGCTACTAGCTAAGTCGATTCACTCTTGGAGTCACTTCATCTAGACATTCTTTTGGGCTCATCACAATTATAGCTATAAGAAATTATTCTTAGAATTTGATAATTTGACTATCCATGAAGATGAAACTATTAGCGAATTTTTTGATAGATTTATGTTATTATGCTACATATTTTGTCATGATGATTTGCACCCTAAACAAGTTTTGATTTAAAAAGCTACCTCTATTGTTCAAGAACATAACAAACTAATTACTAATGAACATAAAGAGGAATCTACATTAGTAAATCTTGATTCTACAATTACTCCTATTGAACACCCAAATGAAAATAATAATCTTCCTCAATCATCAACATTGGGAGAAAATTTTACATCTGAATGTGTTATTACCATATCTCCTTAAGTTTTTGATAATGAATCAAGTTCAATAGAATTAAATTATATGGAAAATAAAGATTTAACGAATTATCATGATGATAATTATTCTTCTGAAATTTAGTTAGGTTCTATTTTGATGACAAATGGAATATTATTAAACTTGTTGGAAATGTGTTGTCATTGATGCCAAAGGAAATCATTAGTGTCAAAGGTATGGTGCAAAGGCTTTGGAACTAGTTTTAGATAATCTTATCATCTCAAATGTAGGTATAAGACCATCTAGATGGATAGAGATCTGAAGGAGCTTTCTAACGGTACATGGTAGTCCTAAAAAGGCCTCCTGGATCAAAATATATAGCTAGTCAAAGTCTAGTGACCCTAAGGTCTCCATAACAGACTTAAAGGTGGTTGGTGAGCCTTTGGTGTGCAACCAAAGTTGGAACAAATTCGAAACTCAATGGAAATTAGGCAGAGCCTCTAAGTGAGAGCATCGGGTAGATATGGTAGCAACGGATTGGCTCGGAGGAGCGCACATTACAGGATGACCCGACAAGTTTACCCCACAGGGCTCACCTTAATGGATTTTTTTTAGTGCCCAAATTCTAAGCAACCAGGAAGAGGAGGAACAGGATGATGCCCTCCCAGTGGGTGAACCCCAGTGGTTTCAAATAGGGCACAAATTGTAGCACCAGGAAGGAACAAAGTCGATGGAGCCCACCTGGATGTGATAGCCTAGAGGTGAATTTCGGAAGGGATAAGGAAGAGGGAGCATAGTATAACATCGGACCTGACAAGAGATTGCAAATGGCTAAGCACTAGGAGGAAAGCATCGGGCTACGTGGAAACTTTCTAATAGCACTGAAGATAGTTTGATAGATGGGATTTGTGTTCCCGAAAGTGGTTTCCCACATAGTTTATTGCCCATGTCAACGATGGAGTGCTACTCCAGGGGCACCCTACCCCAAAACCACAACTCGCTCGGGAGAGGTGTCAGAGCTTGATTTTGGATTATAGTGATTTTTTATTATAACGAAGGTTGGTCACAAAACAAGGCCTCAGAGGACCCTTTCTCTCTCTGAGAGGACATGTGGCAAAAATTGATTGGCCCAGATGATGTTAGAGGATGACATCAACCTGAACAAATGGCAAACAAATTCAACATTTTTGGGCACTTGAATGGCCCTTTTCTAGGTAACACGTGTCACTAGTCACAGGTGGACACGTGGCAGGAATGATGTCATCCCGAAGGTATCACCCTGATGGTTAATAAACAGGTGAAAAGCAAATGTGTCAGGTTGCATGGAACATGGACATGATGACAGTCAACATAACAATAGATAATGAAAAAGGTGTCGAGCGAACCCCATATGACAACTCATCCTGTAGGCATTATCTAAGCGGGATTTTAAAATAATTTAGTGGAGGCATCAAGCAGTAGGCACCAGGCTATGGTGGTACAACGGAAACCAATCAAGAGAAGCATTGGGTGGTATCCATAGGACATGTTAACCTAGAGATATGACCTTGGTGGGTTCACAATGATGCAAAAAATCAATACGCTGGGAGGAAGGGGGCTACAGGCTTAGTGCTCACACATGGCTCTATGCCGCATATAGAAACCAAGGGCACAGAGTAAATACAGAGTTGCAGAGGCTATGGGAGCAGGTAATCACCAACCCCTTTTTTATTGTTTCATGTAGAAACAAAGGAGATCTGTCCTTTGGGCTGATGAGTGGTTGCCTTGTGTAGAGGCATGACTAATGACGTGAAGCCGTTAATTAAGGAACTTAGCTCCTGAAGGGATTAAACAAGCTAAGCGCCTGAAGGTTTCAACCAGTGGTAACAATGATGATTTTTGTAGCTTGTGAGGTACTCCAAGACTCCAGGATCTAGGGTTTGGATGAAGGAGCTCCACAAGTGGCCTTGTGGGATTGAAACCCAAGCCTAGGATTTTTCACCCATCGATGTTTGGACCAAAACCATGATTATATTTTGACATGTGATGGATGAGGATGATAATGTACATTGAGGCGAATCTGACGCATAAAAAATCATCTGATTCCGAGTTGTGGTTGAAGAGAAATGAAATTTTGAAGTTAATGTATGGGTTTGTGGCACAAAGGACAAGTCATCCTTGGCTTGTAGAGATGCCCCTTAGGGATGGAAGTTTCCACATGAGATTAGTATAAAAAGAGGTAAGTTAGACCTCATTTGAACACATTACAAGCGCAAAAAACATCAATATATCTTTACAATTGGGAGTTGGAGTTTGAGGCTAGAGAAAGGAGGAAAAAGGTTGTCGAGGTTGGGAGATTATCTCTACAATTAGGTGCAGTTTTTCTCTGTGGTATAGGTTGCAGCCCTAAAATATCTAGGAGGGTGATGTAAGGGAATTTTTTGGGTAGCGTGGGTATGTCTCCTTAGCCACATCAGGCTGCAACAAATCAGAGGTAAGTTGGGTATGTTTTTGTTCATGTTTTGTGAGTATTTTGTCTCTGTTTAGGGCCACAAAGAAGTGTTGTAGGTACACCATTGTTGGAGGACTTGCAGAAGGGTTGAGAGGGCTAGTCAAGCCCCTCTCTCATAGCTGCAGTCATCTCTGGGAGGGTGTAGCCCAAACATAGTCTCTTTGGTTGTTTTGAGGTCAACTTGTATTGCTATCACAAAGAGCCACCTATAGGGTACCTTATGTGGTTCTTACAAGGGCCAAAACAGTGTGTGTGGGGCCTAAAAAGGGTAGAGAGTAAGGGTAGACCAGTGGGAGAGGACTCACAATGATTGGAGGATTGTTGTAGTAGATTTTGGAGGGCTATTGATTTCCATAACCATTGATAAGAATTTATAACAATGTGCACAAAATCCTAGGCAAGAGAAGAGAAACAGGAAGTTACAGATGATATCTTGATGATGATTGGATGTTAGGTGGATTGGTGTCCTAGGAGAGGAATGATTGGTGAAGTCTATTAGCAACGATTTGGAAGGTTTTCCTAGATGATTGGATGCCCTAACTAGGAGCAGATGCTACAACAAGGATTGGTCACTCGTGGTCTGTTGGAGGGCAGCGTGAGAGTGGACCAAGTGTGGATGTGAATTGGGAATTTATGGTTTGCTGGAGGACAGTGTGATAGTGTCCAAGTTGGAGCCCGGTGTGCACCATCTTCATGGACCTAGGTGGTTGCTAGAGTGGCAAATGTTCAGCTCAAGGGTTGATGAACCAGAGGAGAAGTTGAGTATCCCTAGACTTGTGTGTGGAGAGGGACTTCTAGAATGGATGATGGGTAGTCCTCTTAGCTCGTATTCATTATGGGAGATGGACATATTGTAGTGATAGGTGGCAGGCCTTCGTGCCCTATGTTGGTATTTATTATAGTAGCGGAGGAAGACCATAGTGGCTGAAGTCCTTGAGTAGTTGATTACTAGCAGTGGGCAATTGAGAGTTGTGAACAACTTGACAGGAGTCTCGATGTGTTGTGCCCTTGATGGACTAAGGTGAAACTAGAGAGTAGATTTACAATCGAGGTTTAGTGGCTAGATGGACTTGAAGCATTGATAGAGGAAGGAGCTGCAGATTTGGAGCCGAAGGACCAGGGAGGTACAGGTTACGACCGAGAGGAGCTGAGAGAGCATGCGACAACTATATTGTCAGAGTATCTTGTTGAGGGTATATTAGTTGTCAATGGACTCACACCAAGCCTCAATTTTTTAGTGGATGTATGAAGGCCATTATCCTTGATATATGGGAGCCCTAGACTATTGTATTATTTAGTTGGATTAATATAACGAAGTTGGGTTGAAAATTGTAAAAAGTTGTCTATATTTTTTGCACTAGTAGATTTACTGTTGTGTATATTTCGTTGTGCAAAGTAGTTTCATTGTGATATTTGGTTTGGTAGTGCCAAATATTTAAGATTCTATCCTAGACACCAGGATCGTGGAAAAACAACATGGTATCAAAGGATGTCTAAGATATTTTGAGGGATAGTGAATCAAAGTGTGCACAAAGAAGCAACTTAGAGGGAGTTGTGGGTGTCTAGATCATGTAGCGGAGGGTCCAACTGAAGACATGGAGATGTGGTCTTGACTGGCTTGGCAATGATATTGGATGGGAGTTCTGGTGGGTTGGTGGTGAGCCTCGTGAACAACAATTTCTTGTAGGGTAAGTTTTTGATTGTGGACTTCCTTTGACTTTCCATGGATGGTTGGTACAATTCGAGGGATTCCTTGGCTTAGATGAGATTAGGTTGATCGAGATGGATTCATGTGATGTACTATAAGTTGGCAGGCTAGAGTCTTCATCGAATTGTGATGTTTCATATCAGAGATTACAGGGATTTGCGTGAGTGGCATTTGATCTAGGAGGATGAGTGCTTGTAGGATTGACCCAATGGAGATCATGTAGGCGCAAAGGGAGTCTAGCTTCAAAGGGAGTATCCCTATGGAGGTTTGATATATATATGTTTAGATGTGACGAGGCAGAGCCACTACCAAGGTTGTCGGGTTCATTCTACAAAGTATGTTGCAGTGATGGACTAGTATTGTCGGTAATGATATTGATGGAGACATCCTAGTATTGGAAGTACCTCCCTCACTAAGAGGGAGTGTTGATTGTTGTAGCTTTGGAGGTACTCCAAGCCTTGAGTATCCAAGATTTGGAGGAAGGAGCTCCATAAGTGGCCTTGTGGGCTTGAAACCCAAGCTTGGGATTCACCCATTGATGTTTGGGCCAAAATTATGACGAGATTTTGACATGTGATGGATGAGGATTATAGTGCACGTCGAGATGAATCCAATGCATCAAAAATATTTTGTTTCCAAGTTGTGTTTCAAGAGAAATGAAGTTTGGAAGTTAATGTATGGGTTTGCGGCACAAAGGATAAGTTGGACTTGGCTTGTAGAGGTGCCCCTTAGGGTTGGACGTTTCCACATGAGATTAGTTTAAAAAGAGGTAATTTAGACCTCATTTGAACACATCCCAAGTGCAAAAACATCAAGATATCTCTGTGATTTGGAGTGAGAACCTAAGGTTAGAGAAAGGAGTAAAAAGGTTTCCGAGTTTAGGAGATTATCTCTGCAATTAGGTGTAGTTTTTCTCTGTGGTATAGACCGCAACCTTGAAGTAGCCAGGAGGGTGATGTAAGGGAAATTTGTGGGTAGCGTGGGTATGTCTCCTTAGACATATCAGGCCATAGCAAATTAGAGGTAAGTTGGGTATGTTTTTGTGCATGTTTTATGAGTATTTTGTCTCTGTTTAGGGTAGTAGAGAACTTTTGTGGGTACAACATTGTTCGAGGTCTTATAGAAGGGCCAAGATGGCTAGTCAAGCCGCTCTCTCCTACCCGCAATCATCTCTAGGAGTTTGAAGCCAAAACAAAGTCTCCTTGTTGGTTTTGAGGGAAGTTTGTATTGATGTCATGGATAGCCACCTCTAGAGAACCTTATGTGGTTCTTACAAGCGCCATAACAGTGTGTGTGGGGCCTAGAAAGGACATAGAGTAAGGGTAGACCAATGGGAAAGGACTCACAACAATTGGAGGACTGTTGTAGCATATTTTAGAGGTCTATTGGTTTCCCTAACCAATGATAGGAAGCTATGGTAGTGTGCACATAATCGTAGGAAAGAGAGTAGCAACAAGGAGTTGCAGATGGTCTCTTAATGATGATTGGATGCTAGGTGGATGGTTTTCCTAGGAGAGGATTGATTCATGAATTTTGTTAATAGCCATGTGGAAGGGTTTCCTAGATGATTAGATTCCCTAACATGGAGCAGATTCTACAACAAGGATTGGTCACTCGTGATTTGTTGGAGGGCAACATGAGAGCGAACCAAGTGTGGACATGGATTGCGAATTTATGGTCTGCAGGAGGGCAACATGATAGCTTCCAAGTTGGAGCCTAGTGTGCAAAATATTCATGGACCTAGGTGGTTGCTAGTGGCATTTTTTCATCTCAAGGGTTGAGAAATCAAAGGAGCACTTGAGTAGCCCTAGACTTATGTGTGGAGAAGGACTTCTACAATGGATAATGGGTAGTCCTTCTAGCCTGTGTTCAATGTGGGAGATGGACATCTTGGAGTGATAGGTGGTAATCCTTTGTGCCTTATGTTGGTCTTTATTGGAGAAATGGAGGAAGACCATAGTGGGTTGAAGTCTCTGAGTAGCTGAGTAGAAGCAATGGTCAGTTGAGAGTTGTTCACAAGTGGTGTTGTGAACAACTCGACAGGAGTCTCGATGTGTTGTGACCTTGATGGACTAAGGCACAACTAGAGAGAAAATTGACAACTGGGGTTCAATGGCCAGATGGATTTGGACCATTGATAGAGGTAGGAGCTGCAAATCGGGAGCCGAAGGACTGGGAAAGTACAGGGTACGACCGAGAGGAGCTGAGAGAGCATTCGACAGCTAGATGGTTAGAGTATCTTGTTGATGGTAGATTGGCTGTTGATGGACTGAAACCAAGCCTCAGTTTTGTATCTTGTATAAGTGGATGTATGAGGTCCATTATCCCTGGTACGGGAGCCCTAGACTGTTGTAGTATTCAGTTGGATTAATATAACAAATTTGGGTTGAAAATTGTAAAAAGTTGTATATATTTCATTGTGATATTTGGTTTGGTAGAATCAGAGATTTAATATTTTATCCCAAACACCAGGGTCATGGGAAAACAACATACAAAACTTGGTCCCATGGTGGGAGAACAAGTAAAGGTTCCAACAAATGGAGCCAAAGGTCGAAGTCATCAGATTTGGTAGCACTATTAATGGAAAGCCTTTGGGCTTTGGATGGATGAGTCGACAGTTGTGACTTGAGAATTTGAGTCAATACAATTGCTTAGATCTTTCATTCAAGAAAGTCAGGACCACGACGCGTAGGAGCAATTTAATGGACCCTGTTGTGAAACAAAGTTAGCCATCCCTGAGTTCATTGCAAGTTATGATGAATTAAATGAAAATATGGCATGTTGTAGTGTTCTCCTCTAGTCCTATGAGCCTTAAAGAGTAACGAAGGAGAGCCATGTTGTGAGTACATGCACATATTAATGGAGGAGCTCTTTGAGTCTGCAGGTTGACTAAGATTTAATTCTTAGTATGAAAAGTACTCAGTTGCCCATTCTCATATTTAATTCAATTTTAGTGGCCGAGAAGTAGTACAAAACAGAAGATAATGTTGTCCATGCACAATCTTACTGAGAATTAATTCCTAGTATGGGAGAGACACATGGGTTCCCATTATTATGTTTAATGCAGTTGTAATAGTCAGGAAATGTGATGTGAAACCAACATGGAGAGCCATGATGAGTAAAATTAATGTGTATCTCCCCTCTCCCCTGGAATGTATCTCACTTTTTCATGGCCTCTTCTTTGGCCATAATTACTGTTGTATCCTTGCTGGCCTACAGCGTGTAGTCCCTCCATAAAATTCCTGTCCTTTTTTTCTTGTGATTTCTTCTCAAGCAACATGGGTCTGCATACTTCCTCTTGCAACTGATTTAATTTCAAGAGCTCCTTCATCAATTCAAGCACTAGCCAGCCTTTAATGGTTGTCCTGCATTTTAGGTTTCTTCTTTACATAAGAAACCATGACGTCCAAAGCAAGAAACCTCCTCCCCAGCTCTAGAAATTTTGTCCCTTGACTCAGTCCCCCTTTTCTTGATTTCAAATGTTGAAAAATATTTATAATACATTTACAATGCCACTTGTACAAGGGATTTTGGTGGGGATGTCACAGTTGAGTATTGTTTGTTGCGTGTTTATGGTTACTAGGTGTTATAGCTCCGAATCTCACTCTTGATGTTTGTGATGCTGCACTCATGGCCTAGGGCAACCCCTCCTTCCATACCTGGTCCAAATACTTAAAAAAAAAGTGTTTTACTCCCTATAAGTGACATTGCCCCGAGCTAAACGTATGTGTACGCGGTTCTATGTATACCTAACCCGCGTATATGTCTTAAAACACTTTAAAAAATTAAATCTCCTTAATTTCGACGAAGATCATGGGTTTTACCTGTTGATTACCTATTAGTGCTCGTGGCCTAACTATTCCCAACGAATTCCCAACTAAAAAACTACTTTGGGAGAAGTATAAAAAGGATTCAATGGGAAGGCCTAAGGGAGGAGAGAATAGAGAGAAAAATCACTCTGCTGAGATTATCCCTAATCCGGTCTGAAGATCCTTGTGCTTCCAGCACTTCCCCCATTACAGGAAACCCTTGTTTCCTTAAGTTATGATGTCTTTCCACTAGTTGAGATATCTTTGAGTGAGTCATGGAAGGAGCTTGTTGAAGACTTGGGATTGGACGAATCCGGAGGACAGTTCCACTTGGAGCCTGCGAGAGGAAGATTCAAGTGATATTATTCCTTGTTTTACTTTAGTTATCTGCAATAAAGAAACATTTTCTTGTTCCTGAAATCAATCTTCTTCATGCTTATGATGTTGTCATTATGGTTTGCATATGAATAGTTGTTTCAATGTATAACTAACTATATTTCAATATGCTATGAAGTTGATTTCTATATGATTCTTGGTCCATATACTGCTATGCTTCTTTGAACTAGTTGTTTTGCAGGTTGAAGGATCGAAAGGAACTCCAAGAGGGTTTGGACCCTGGCTGGATCTTCCTCAACGAAGGACCCCCAGGTGCACCTCTCTTCGCGTAGTTTGGTTATATTACTATCACGGTTGTGTGTAATGTCTTTTTTTCATTGTAGATAACCCCTGCTCTGCTAGGGTATTGACCCAAGAACCTAGGGGACTTTGTCCCTCAACATAATTGGTGACTCCACTGGGGACAACAATATTGTTGTTCCTAGTTTGGGTTAATTTAAGCTAATTAGGTCTCAACCTTTGATTTTCTTACTGTAACTGAGTTGTCTATTCCTATAGGAACTCAGACTTTAAGTCTGAATATTTTCTTCAGACTGCTTTTTCTGCTTTTTCTTGTGAACTGTTATATACGCAGTTTTATCAGGTTACAGAAGCGCATGTACGCATGTTTCCTCATGTGAACCCCCGTATATGTAGGTTTCCTTGGGATAAATAGCATATACACGCAGTTTTGACCTGACACAGTCGCGTATACCCTAATTTTCCAAGATTTTGGCAAATATTTTTTGTTCAGTAAATTTGTTTGCTGGTCTGAGTGCTTCCTGAGTAGTCAAGTTTGGTTGTCAGTCTCTGTTTTTACAACAAGTTTCTGGTTTCGAATTCTCTCCATTTGTGGAAAGTTTTGGTCTTGTTTTGTTTGGTTGCAAGTATCATCATTTGTGTTTGAGCACACGAGATTTCTCTCTGAGAATCTTGGCTTTTCTGGTCTTCCAGAGCAAAAATATTGTTTTCAATCTTTGTGGCAAACTTTATCTTTGTGATGTCCTTGCTTTCTGTCAAAACTGCACCTTGTGGCCATTTACTTTTCTTGCTTTTTGAAAGTTTTTGAGTGATGATTTTGAGAGTTGTATTTCTTGTTCTTTTGATCATTGTCACCAAGCTCTTTTTGATGCTTTTTGTTTGTTGAGAGCATCTTGAAACACCTATTTTGTTGAGTTTTCACCCATTTTGAGTTGATAACTTGCAAAGTGTTTTGGTTGCTTATTCTTCGGCCTCAAACTTTTCAATAGTATTTGGAGCACTTTTGAAAAGTCATTTTTGTTTTTGCTTTCGAAGAAAACTTCTTGAAAACTTTGTTTTTGATTTCTTTGGCCTTTTTTTGATTTAGTTTCTTTTTGCGAGTGAAAGTGCATTTTTGTTTGTCTTGAAATTTGCTTTTAGTGTTTGGACAAAAATGAGCATTATCAACTTATATTCTATCTAAACATCTTAAGTGGCTATTTAGAAGCGATAAACAGGTTACTTTCATTCTTTGTTTTAGAGTAATCTTAAGTTTCTTGCCTCTTCATTATGCCTTGCATTAGGATAATTTTGCATTGTTAAAGCATTTTAGTTTTTGCTTGTGTGAAGTATGTTGCAAGAAAAGAAAAGAAAAGAAAAGAGTTTTTTTTTTTCTAGGTGTTTCTTAAAACCCGAGTAGAAGTGGCTTTTCATTGAAAGGAAAATGATTGCATTCATGTAGTTACTTTTTCTTTGATTTTGGTTGAGTCATACGCACATCATCAGTTTGATTTCCGCTTATCCCTTGACTTAAGAACAACCCATTTAAAAACAAGCACTAATTAAAATATACTAGAACTTTTTTATGTTGTCAATTTAGACACATCAACAAGTTTTAGGATATTTTAGGGCCTTGGATTAGGTGTGTGGAGAGAAAACTCTCCAAGGCCATTTTAAACTGTCAAATATAGAAGTCTGAATAGCGAGTGCAAATCCAATAGCGTTAGGGAGACTAGGAAAGCTTCGGATCTGGGAGTTAAGCACGAGGGTATTTGAAGATAAGGAAGAGAGATACCCCCTCTCCTACTTGTGAGATCTTACCTCAAGACTGTTCTACCTGACTTCTGAAACGAGTTGGTAACCTTAGTTGCTTCTCCTAAGGATCTACACAGGTGGCTGCAGAGGGGAATCCCATGGCACCTGAGGTCGACGTTATATCACTCTCAGCAATACTTCTGGAGGGCACCTTGTGAAGCTTGGGAGCTTGCACCGGCACAGGCTGTTGTTAGGAGGTCATCGTAACTTCCTCTGTTACCTTCACTAGTAGGACTGGGATGTCATTATCCCAGACTATCTTCAGAAGGCCCCTTACTTCACTTTCCTGTATTTTGGTGTTTGGTCCTAATCATCCGGAGCGGAAATACTTGAAAGTTGTTTGACTGGCTGACTTCTTTTAGGGACTTTATAGTTGAGTGCTCTGTGCTCCTTGTATATAGTTGGCTTTAGGTATTTTTGTCTAGTCACTTTCTAGACTTGGTATTCTGAGTGACTGACTTACCACTCCGCCGATCTTGAAAGGATTTTGGTCGTTCTTTCGAAAGTTGCGGAGTTGCCTCCTCAAGGGCAAAGGTTTTGATTGTGTAGCTATCTTCCTTGAAAATTCATTTGTACATTCCCGTAAGGGAAGGGTCCGTGAATCAGTTAGATATGGCCAATATTCTTGTGGAAACTAACCAAGGTACCCTCCCAAAAGGGGATCCTTGTGCTTTTCCTTTCTTTGGAAACGTTGGTACTCCCTTGATGGCTACTTTGAATATTCTTGGATTCAATGTTGGACTACCAGTTTGGCTATGGTCCACTTCGAATATTCAAAATGCTCTTGAAGCTTCCCAGTTGAATGCTTTATTTCAAGGGCATCACATGGATGTGAATTGCTCATCTTCTTTCAAAGAGAAATATAGGGTTCCTCTTTCTTCGCCTTCTAGTAATAAGAAATCTAAAAAGAGGAAGTCAAAGAAGAAGAATAATTCTATCCATTCATATTCAACCTCCGCCAGTCATGTTGGAGATGAGCCTTTAGCCGTTGCTAGTCAGGCTGGGGGCACAAGTCTAGTCGCTGCAAGTCATACTAGCAATTAATCATCAACCTCTGCTAGTCATGTTGGAGATGAGCCTTCAGCCACTACAAGTCATGCTGGGGGCATAAGTCTAGTCACTACAAGTCATACTAGCAAAGAGTCACCAACCTCTGCAAGTCATGTTCAGGACTCATCGCAAAACACTGCTAGTCATGTTGGCGGAATGGAGGTTGATAAGAAACCTAGAAGTAGAAGTTTTAAACCAAAGTTCCCTTGTAAGATATGCAAGGGAGACAATCTTACTCATTTGTGCCCTGGCATTCTAGAGGTACAAAGGATATGGTCCCAGTCTGAAATTTCTTCTACTCCTGGATATGATATGGTTTATCATCAATCCCACCAAACATTGGTTTATAATGTGGTAGAGCCAGTGTAATCTCTGGCTGATTACACTCCTTTTTTGCGGGGTGAAGTTCCTAGCAAAGGAGTCTGTTTGATCTCTAGTACAGTCTTCTGGTATAGGGGGCATTCCGATTTCTTCTAATGTTCCCCCTCCAAGTTCTAGGAGTGTCTCCTTTGATTGGGATAGTCTTGTCGAGCCTTGTTTTCCTTCTGCTGCACCTTTCCAAATAAAGGTGAGGGTTAACTCCACAAATGTCTATCGATGTATGGTGGATGAAGGATCCTCTGCAAGCATTATATCCTCTTTGACTTGGAAAGATTTGGGTTCCCCAAAATTGCTGACAACTCAGAGTCAGTTGTTAGCCTATGATAGAATACCTGGTGAATCTATGGGTGTTCTTCCTCAATTGCCTATCACTTTAGGTGGGAAGACTGTCTTAATTGATATGATGGTGGTTGATAGCCCTTTAGGCTTTAATATGATACTTGGGCATGATTATGTCTATGCTATGAATGCTGTGGTGTCTTCACTCTTTCGAGTGATGTGCTTTCCTCATAAAGGGAATATTGTCACTATTGATCAACTTGCATCTGATAATCACCACCCTAATTCGAATTTATTGCAGAATACCCCTTGGTTTGTTCCAAGTGATCAAGTAGACTCTGCCTCGCCATGGGTGAATTATGTGGCATTGAATTCTCAATCTTCAATCACTTCTGAGAAGGATCCCTTGACTTATTATTTTCCTTCTTGGGACTGGGTCTTAGCTGTTGACCGAGAGATTCTTCCTATAGGGACATGGGACCCCTTAATTCCCTCTTTTGATCCTTGTAGTTCTCATGATTTCTTAGAACTTGATTTGCCTTCACAGGAGGAACTCTTTGAAGCCATGAGTTTTGACTACCAAAGGAGTCCTTGGCCTGAGCCCTGCAAGTGGTTTGTCCAGAAAAACTATTATGCGTAAGCCGCAAGGTTGCGTGGTTCCCTGTACCATATTGTATATATAAGGTACGCATTTTCAAGTTTTGTACTCTATAACACAAGATTTTATTTGAAGTTTATATGTGGGATGTATTAACTTCTTGTCTAGTGTTCCTATTTATGTGTACAAAACTTGGAAGATTTCTCCTTTGGAAATTTGTTCTGGTTGATCCGTTCTGACAGGTATTCATTCTCGAAACTGGCATATAGGTTAAGTTTTTCCACCTGCATTGTGCACTTATCAGTTTCCTTTCCCATTTTGGCCTTAGGATCGACCCCACCAAGTTATGGTGTGGAACCTTATCATTGCTTAGAAGTATCATGACTTGTGTGGTAGAGCCTACCTTATCATGGGTTCCCTAGTTAGTACATTATTGTCACTTGGCACTCATGCCGATTTTTTGTCCCTAGGCTCGGGAGTCCTCTTTAGTCCCGCCATGACTTATGCACTGAAGACTCATTCCTCTTTGCTTCTTTGATTCATTCTGGCCTTATACCCTAGAGGCTCCTTTGTGTTGAGTTGTACTACTGCATTGCATTTTGAGCATTTGCACCTTTTGGCCTTGAGATGGCTTCACTTGGACTCGTGTTTAAGCCAACTTTTGACCATGATGTCTGCAAAATCAAACTTGCATCCCCTTGACTTCTGCAACTTGACGCACCCTGACCCGTGGAAGGAACACATCTTTGAGTGTCTTTGACCAGTTTTTGCCTCCCTACATTGAGCATAGGATTGTTCCAATCCCAGGAACTAGATTGTCTATTTCACCGACACTCGTTCTTTTCGCTGTACTATAGAATTCTTTTATTCTTTTTCTAGCTTAAAGAAAAAGACAAAAAAATTATATATTCCAAAAAAGAGTGGGAACGAGACAATATTTCCACTTATTGTTGGCAGCTAGAGTCAGTCGTGTTGCCCTTGAAAAAAGCACTCAAAACAAAGTCTCCTCCATTTGGGCGGGATTTAGTTTGACTTAGGTACGCCTTAACCTTGTTATTGAGTCAGTTCTCCCCCGATTAGTTATCTCTTCCAATCATATGGAGGGTTCATTCGTGCCTAGTGCATGAAGAACTTATACAGAGTCATCATATGCTGCCACATAGTTACATTGAGTCATGCTTTTGTTCAAGGGAAGTTAGCCTGAGTCGGCCTCTCTGCGGTGTCTCTTGACTCATTTTTCAATTGGCCATCCTTGGTTGTCAGTGTCTTGTTTATCAACACATCAACTATATTGGTCCTTGTGCTGGTTTGAGAAGGTCTCCATTGAATTCTTTCTGGTGGGTCTTGTCCTTATCGACGACGACATCTTCCTCTGAGGACAGGCCTAGAGCCACACCCTGGCCCTATTTTCATTATTGATAGGTCACCTTGTGCTCAACATCGATCAGTATCATGGGTCTTTGACTGAGTCGTTTCCCTTGTGTTCGACATCAACTTACACTATCACACATTGGGATTCATGCAATACCTTGGTTTCCATTTGACCCTATTGGTGGATACCTCACCTCTGTGTCGGCTTTCATTATTGGTTGGTTTAGAGGGTTTCTGTCATGCACCAGCCACATCTTGTGTATGCCGGAAATGTGCTTCGGTCGGGTTACTACATCTTTTTCGTCCGATTCCTTCCACATTATTGGCCTACGGGTTACATTCATGCTAGATTGATGAAGGATGCCTTAATGCCTTCCTTCTAGCAGATCTTTCTCTATCGACTATGTTGTGGGGAAAAATGCCTATGCAAGATGATCCTATCCACCTAAGGTGTGACAGTGCCTTAGCAACAAACAGAGACAACTATTCTAGTATTCTTCCTTTATGAATTAAGAATGAAGAGAGAGATGGATGGACTAACCGGTGTCTTCCGTTTGTCCCTCGATCCGGCTTCTCTTCTCTTGGAGAGTTCCCAGCTACTTGCCTTCTCGCTCGCCCAGCTTCAAGAGGCTTCTGCAAGATCACAAGAAGAGAACACTACACAAGACATGGATTCATATTCATAACTAGTTCAGGATTAGGAGCAAACTAAATATACTAATGCAATCATACATCAAAAATACATCAGTATATAGGAGAAACCAAGATAGCTTTATTGATGAATAACAAGGTTCAGGAAGAGATACAACCGAGAGGGCTCCAATCCAGCATCTCCTTCCCAGCAAATGGAATTCATATCTTCACCCCCTTCAAAGCATTAAGCACCCAATGATTCCAATCTCAAACCAACAACAATTCTTTGCAATAACAAAATTCCAGCCTCTAGATCTCATGGAGGAGAGATCCATATATAGATGTTTGGAGAGAGGATGAGTCAGCTTGAGATCTGACTAGTGTCCTCTCCCTCTGTCAGTTCTTGATTCCACTTGGAGGTTCTTGCTTCCACTTGGAGATTTGGAACCTCTTACTCATCACCAGTCGAATTCCCTGAGGCAAGTGTCATTTTGGAAGCTTCCTGGGTTTTGACACCTTGAGAAATGAGCTTGCCACATGTCCACTCTCGTTCAGCGCAGGTAGCCAGTGTTCCCTTTGACATTCAATGCAGGTAGCCAGTGTTGTCTTTGACATTCAGCGCAAACAGCTAGTGTAGCCACTGAAATGATCCTGAATTGACTTGTTTTTGAGCAGTTGCTGGTGGAGAACTTCTGTGAATTGCTGTGGTTTGTTAGCCTTGTTCCTCTAGGGGTAGGAACAACATGTTTAGGGACTTTGGATCCCTTAGATTATGGACATTTCATGCTCAATGCTGTAAGGCACAAAAATGTCTATAACAGTTGCCCCCTAAAGTATGAGGCTGTTTATCGAGTGAAATGCTTTATCAGGGGGATCCGAAGTTCATCCAATGCTGGGAGGAGACCTGTAATAAGATACAATACAATACATTATTTTTCATACTGCTTTCATGATCTAGCTGAGGCGGGCATTCCCATGCTCAGCTTTATAAATTCATTTTTTTGTACAAAGAACAGACATTCGTCTGATGGTAGACTGATAATTTTGATGAAATTATCATCCTTTGAGTAGGATGATTATCTGCTGCAATGATGTACATGTCAATGTCTTTATCTTTCCTGAATATATATCGCAGCCCGGATGGATGAAACTAGATCTGGGGTCTTCAAACTCGTTCGATCTTCACTCTAAGTACAAGTCGATCCATGTGAGAAATGTTCTGAAGTCGAACATGGAAAGACATCGCTTGATTACCGGTCAATGATGTAAACCATTAACAAGCACGAGAGGAATCACCGATAATGATAATGACCCTCAAGGTATTGTAGTACAGTTCACGTGGTGTGAATAAAGGACTTGGTGTCGAACACCACGCAAAATCTTTCGGTCGAAGGTCATTGATGTATACCTGTCGCCGGAAGTGAGAAACTTGCCATTGAGGCATGCAAGCTTCAAAGTACTGAAGGGGTTGTTCCTAGATCAACTTCTTGGATAATGAGCTCATGTCGACAAGAAGCGATCCGTCAAAGGAGGGCCTTAATGAATCCCACATCAGTGACACGGAACGGAGCTAATGATTTTAATGGAGGTTAAAACGATCTGTGACATATGATTCAGGGTGGCGGTCATGAAAGGATGAAGGATAATGTATGGCAGTGGATGGGACATGGTTGACTTTTCTGAACGACTTCTCTTGAACATATGGCGAAACTGATGCGATGGATCAGTATCATTACCCCAAATATGGATGGTATGGCGAGACCATGGATGTGACCGTTGAATGAAACAACCCAACCCGATTGTGGAACGGAGGAAAAGTGTCATGTTCAAAAGCGACTTGCTACCATCAAAGTTTTCTTGAGTTTCTCCCAATTTTTCCCCAGTCATTGCTGACCAGTACCTCTTTATTTTTGTCAAGCTTGAGGAGGATAACATATGCTTGTTCTATAACCTGCCCTTTGGGCAAGCCCATCGCTATGTTTTAACGAGTCTAGCGATAGTGAAACTCATTCTCGTCTAAAGACAAGTTTGTTGCTATTTAATGATTTTAACGAGTCTAACGACAAAGATAACTCGGTCCTTTTCATTTTTAGAGAGTCTGAAAAGGTACATAAAGTTAACTCCAAAAGTCCTTTTTCGTCATCTAATCCCTTAAGTCCGAAAAAGTATAAAACAATACAGAAGGGATGAGTTTTCGATAGTTTTAACGAGCCGAATAAAACAAGCGCTCGATCTTTTTGTGCAATAATCCCTCAAGTCCAAAAAGATTAAAATCTAGAGGAGGGATAGCACTTCCTGTCCCTTTAACGAGCTGGAAGGCCAAGGACTCGGCAATCTTTTCATATTTTACGAGTCAGTTGAAAAGAGCTTAAAGAAGACTCGCCTTTTGAGGAACGAGTGATAAACAGGGTTAGCATCAGATTCCAGGTACAGGTTGGAATTTTCCAATCACGGCAGTGTCACAAGGATGGCTAGGTGAAATCACTCTTCGCAGTTGTTCCTCAAAATGGGTAAACAATCATATGGAGGTGAACGATCGACCAAATGAAAAGTGGAGGTGACGGTGCAAACACGACCAAGGCTTTAATGGATGATGATATTACATTCACAGTGGTTATTTACCGGGATAGTTCATTTTTTAACGAGCTTAAACGCGGGTGGAAACATTTGCTCGATCTTATGTTTATTTTTTAACGAGCGTGAACTATGTGCTAAAACTGCTCGGATCTTGCGTTTATTTTTTAATGAGCATGAACTGTGTGCTAAAACTGCTCGATTAACCCAGTCATATGATAAGAGTGTCTCATCAAGATTCTATTTTTTATGGAGCTTCATCTCACGAAGCTTTGCTCCGGATCCTTTCGTTATGCAAGTTTGGAAACGACTAATCCTATGAGTTTAAAGGGTTAGACCTACAGGTTTAAAGGGAGGACCTAAAAATTTAAAAAATAAATAGTCGCCCCTTGCTTGCACTCCAAAAGGTTTGCATGCCCCCAGGTATAAAGTATGATTTCAAGGTTACCTCTACTTCACTTCCTCCAAAACATTTGTTTCACCGAGAGAGGCCTACCTCTTTCAGGTTACCCAAAGATTGTCTCGTTAATCTTTTTAACAAAACACTTCCTCGGCAATGTCTACCGAAATAGACAAAGGTGAGCGACGAAGCCCGCCAACTCACATAACTTTGACAAATGAATCTTATTCTAGAACAACCCCTCTTCCACTCACGGACGAGGTACGGACTAGTCATATTCTCCCACGGAAACCTACCCTATACCCAAAGTTTTCCTGCCGAAGCAGACCAGGACGCATGCCCCCTGGGTTCGAGTCATATCCTCCCGGATTACTTGCGCTCATCAGGAGGACAGACAGTGGGTTGAGACACTTCTTGCGTGAAGAGACCATTTAGGGATGGTACATGACTATTTGCGATGCGTGATCTGGGAAATGAAAGTTGGTCCATGAGCTTGACCACTCTTCCTTCACGCGGAAAACACATTACTCTAAAGAGTGAGGAGACGACGGCTCCTATGCAATATATATAGTCTCGTCCAAGGAGTAGGTTATAATCCAAGGGTCCTTGAACAACCATCACGTTCATTTGAACGGTCTTCCCTTTCAATGTTATGGGCACATTGGGGAGGATCCCTAAAGGTCGACTGGTTCCTTTATCAAAACCTGATAGATTTCTCATTTCAGGCAAAAACGCTGGCGAACCAAGCGCTTTCCAAGCAATAGAGGAAAGGATACTCACAGATGCCCCCTCATCAATGATAGTGCCAGCCATTACCATTCTGTATATTTGAACGATAATTCTAAATGGTATGCTTGTTGGCAACCGGGGTTTGCCTAGTTGGTTCCAGTCGAACGAGACAACTAGGTTGCTTGGTGGTGGGACCGAATAGACGGCCGGGTATGACTCTGACGAAGTTCCTCCCTGCGATAAAGGAATGGGCAAATTTCCCCCTTATTCGTCGGAGTATGTGTTGATGAAGAGAATTTGGACGGTGTCGTCTTTATTCTCCTCTATGATGGTATCATTCGAAGATAGAGCCTCTGAAGGAAAAACCAGGTCAACTGCCGCCTCAACCTTTTGACTTTCGTCAGGCATGGATCCAGATGGTTCATCTTCAATGATAGGTGCTTCGGCTGACCACCTGGGCGGGCTAGCCGGGTTTTCAACTAGTGAAGGACTTGGCAGGAGTTTTTGATATCCAGGAGGAAGTTGCGCTCGTAAAATCGGGCGATCTTCCAGAAATCTTTTAGCCTCGTCTAAGAAGGGACAACGGTGGATGGCATGGTCGCCTTCACACAGTTTGCAGGGAAATCTGGCTTTCCCTCTCTGTCCCGGGACTTCACTTTCACTAGTCGACGGTGAGCTGTCAACATGGCTATCAGAGGTCGACGCTACCGAATTGTGCAAACGGGGAGACCAGTCCCTTAGTATCTGAGAGATGCAGGGACAATCTCTGTGGAAGTGGTATCCCTTGCATATGACACATGGCGATTTAGGTCTGGTCAGTGCTGTGTGTGGATTTTTGTCAGACGACACTTGTTTGCCCCCAGTCGCTTTTGGCTCCTTCTTCTTCTTCTCTTTCTTCTTCTTTTCCTTCTTCTCCTTAGGAACTTGGTTTTTTGTTTTACCAGTTCCGTCAAGCGAAGAGGAAGGAGGAGAGGAAGAGTTAGATGAAGTAGAAGGCTAGTTGGCAACTCTGGTCTGGTCTAACTGTTGACTCGACTGTTCAGGAATGGTGGTGTTCTGAACGACATTGGTTGAAAAGAGCCAGACCGGCAGGCCAATTGTCAGTCCTGGAAGCGACAATGTGGCCATATGGGGCACACCAACATCTCCCCAAGAGGAGAAGGGACTAGGATTTCCACCAAGGGTAATTCCTTGGTTGGTGTGCTCCATTCTTTCAACCTAAAGATTAACGCAGGAATAGGGGTGATTGTTCCGTTTAAAATAAATTTTAACGACGCTTTAGACACAACTTGCTTTTTTAGTTTTAAAGAGTCGAGAAAAAGCTAAAGATGACTCTAGTCTCCTTCGATGTTTTAACGAGCCCGAGGTGACAAATGCTCGGATGGGCTTTTTCTGTTATAGAGTCTGAAAAAGGCCAAAAGGAACTGCTCTGGAGTTCTAGGCAGAGGGTGTGCCAAACTTTTCGCAAAACCGCAGAATACTTTTTAGGGTACGGGCGGTCGATCTTCCTGAATGCTGTGTTCAGTGCATTGCGATCAGTAGGGCGGCCGACACGGCTTCCTAAGGATAAAGGTTTTATGCCTATAGGGGTCTCCCAATATATACGTGACGGTACGTGGGAGCACAATCCGTACTGGCGCTATCGTCCCTCAGGAGGAATCACCCACCATCTACGAGATCGACAGTCACCAGGCTTTACGACGCCGGAACACATCTCTAGCCTAGACCTCTATGTTGTGCGTTATGTTGCAAAGCGTTGTTAAGTTCATTCAATTTATTTTAGGTTGATATTTTTAGAACTTTGCCTTTCAAGGTTCACCACAAGATGTATGATACAATTCCTAAATGCAGTCTAAAGATGATAAACAAGCTTTATATCTTTTCAACTTTTAAAATCCTAGCTACTAAGGGAAAAGAAAGACACCATCTTTTCTTAAAGAGCAATCAGCACACTCTAATGCACTTTTCCTAAATCAAACATGCAAACTATCAAGATGCAAATGCACAATGCAGGTGTTTGTTTTCCGCTTTCTTAGTATTGATGCCTACAAAGAAAGCTTTTTGTACAACTTTGAATTTGCTTTTAAATGACAGATACAAACAAGTTTAATTTTTCGAAATCAGAGAGGGTAGAAGAGATTACAACACTTAACGATTTTCGAAATGAATACTTGTTTCGACACTTAAAAGAGACAAAATCAAACCAATAAGCAAGAGTAAATGTATAATCAACTGCAAACAACCAATGAACTCTCTTCTAAGATCACAATCAACAGATCTGAATCAAGGGCTACAGGATGACTATTTCACTCTTGCAAAGGAAAACTGTAAATGACGCCACAAACACATAAAAACACTCACAGTCTTTTTGTACAAAAGGAGGTGGAATTTAAGCAGAGAAAAGGAGTTATCAGACTGGTACCTATGCTGGTTACAGGCTGCAAAAATCAGAGATCAAAACAAGGCAAAACATAGCAGAGAACCCCAGCTGCACAAGGCCAAACTGGTTCAGCACAACCTCAACACAGGGGTTTTGACATTCAACGCAGGTAGCCTTCACGGGACCTGCGTTGAAATGCAGAATCCCTTCACTGGGTCTGCGCTGAAGGAGAAACTCTCGTTTCCCACAGGTTCTGGGTCACAGATTGCTATTTAATCTACTGTTTCAGACCAAATAAAAGCAACAAGCAAGGTGCAATCAAAGGGATGCTTTGAGGGGTACTAAGATCTATCACAAAGGATCATCAAATCATTTGTGAGTTCATTGTTCAGATCATAGACAAGTCCAGTGATTGGATCAAAGCAGCAACTGTCTACTTTGCATCCGGGAAAAGCAGATGCAGTTCGATTGTTGCTGTCGAGTCTATGAAACAAACAATGATAGAAACACAAATAAAATGACTAAACAAATCTCCCCAGCAGAGTCGCCAATTTGTTGTGGGGAAAAATGCCTATGCAGGACGATCCTATCCACCTAAGGTGTGACAGTGCCTTAGCAACAAACAGAGACAACTATTCTAGTATTCTTCCTTTATGAATTAAGAATGAAGAGAGAGATGGATGGACTAACCGGTGTCTTCCGTTTGTCCCTCGATCCGACTTCTCTTCTCTTGGAGAGTTCCCAGCTACTTGCCTTCTTGCTCGCCCAGCTTCAAGAGGTTTCTGCAAGATCACAAGAAGAGAACACTACACAAGACATGGATTCATATTCATAACTAGTTCAGGATTAGGAACAAACTAAATATACTAATGCAATCATACATCAAAAATACATCAGTATATAGGAGAAACCAAGATAGCTTTATTGATGAATAACAAGGTTCAGGAAGAGATACAATCGAGAGGGCTCCAATCCAGCATCTCCTTCCCAGCAAATGGAATTCCTATCTTCACCCCCTTCAAAGCATTAAGCACCCAATTATTCCAATCTCAAACCAACAACAATTCTTTGCAATAACAAAATTTCAGCCTCTAGATCTCATGGAGGAGAGATCCATATATAGATGTTTGGAGAGAGGATGAGTCAGCTTGAGATCTGACTAGTGTCCTCTCCCTCTGTCAGTTCTTGATTCCACTTGGAGGTTCTTACTTCCACTTGGAGATTTGGAACCTCTTACTCATCACCAGTCGAATTCCCTGAGGCAAGTGTCATTTTGGAAGCTTCCTGGGTTTTGACACCTTGAGAAATGAGCTTGCCACATGTGCACTCTCGTTCAGAATAGGTAGCCAGTGTTCCCTTTGACATTCAACGCAGGTAGCCAGTGTTGGCTTTGACATTCAGCGCAAACAACTAGTGTAGCCACTGAAATGATCCTGAATTGACTTGTTTTTGAGCAGTTTCTGGTGGAGAACTTCTGTGAATTGCTGTGGTTTGTTAGCCTTGTTCCTCTAGGGGTAGGAACAACATGTTTAGGGACTTTGGATTCCTTAGATTATGGACATTTCATGCTCAATGCTGTAAGGCACAAAAATGTCTATAACAGACTACGACTCATTGCTCTGGGGCAAAGATCTAGAGCCCATTTGGCAGTACCTTGGGGTTTGCAGTCATTAGTGGCAGATCCTTCGATATCGGCAGTGGGAAACCATCATTGTCTCCTAATTGATAGATTCTTATAGGTGTTCGACTCCAGCTCATCTATTCACACTTGTTAGATTGTACTGGGTACCTTGATGCTCATTATCATTATCGGTGAGTAGTCTCGTGTTTGTTAATGGTATACATCAATGACCGGTAATCAAACGATTTATCACATGGTCAACTTCAGATCATTTATTCCCATGGTGTAGAAATGTACCATGGTGGTTGGTGAAGACCTCAGGTTGCATCACCATTCATTGGTTCACTTTACAGTTGCTCCTGTTGCAGCTAGTTGATACTACTCCACCTTATATGTTACAGTCATTCATGGTGACATTCTATATGCTGGCACCTGAGTTTGCAGTGTAGTACCATCTTACTCCATCATGTTCATTTGGTACTTTTGGGATCAGTCTTTGATATCAGTGATCAGCTCCATCCTTTAGCATCATTGACATTCTTATATGCAATATTCAGACATGTACTTGTTTGATCGTGATCAGATGATCCATTATGTATTTTCCAGTCTTCTATACTTGTATGCTTAGTGGATCCGCTTGTACTTGATATGCGGACATTCTTTACTTTCTTTGAGCATGGGTATGCCGGCCTCAGATAGTTTTTCTTTCTGATCTCCTTTTGTGGCTTGGCAGGTTAAACACTCGTGAAGTCCTTCTCAGTTTTTGACAGGTTTCCTTTCCATGCACTTACTTAATACATTTTGGCCATCATGTACCCCTTTTGACCTCATATATTAGGGGGCATCTGTTATAGCTCCAAATCTCACTCTTGATGTTTGTGATGCTGCAATCATGGCCTAGGGCAACCCCTCCTTCAAGACTTGGTCCAAATACTTTAAAAACAATGTTTTACTCCCTATACGCGACATTGCCCTGAGCTAAACATGTGTACGCAAGTCTGTGTATACCCAACCCGCGTATATGTCTTAAAACACTTTAAAAAATTAAATCTCCTTAATTTCAGGTGGAGATAACGGGTTTTACCTGTTGATTACCTATTAGTGCCTGTGGCCCAACTGTTCCCAACGAATTCCAAACTAAAAAAATACTTTGGGAGAAGTATAAAAAGGCTTCAATGGGAAGGCCTAAGGGAGGAGAGGATATAGAGAAAAATCACTCTGCTGAGATTATCCTTGATCAAGTATAAAGATCCTTGTGCTTCTAGCACTTTCCCCATTACATGAAACCCTTGTTTCCTTGAGTTATGATGTCTTTCCACTAGTTGAGATATCCTTGATTGAGTCATGGAAGGAGATTCTTGAAGACTTGGGATTGGACGAATTCAGAGGACGGTTCAGCTTGGAGCCTACAAGAGGAAGATTCAGGTGATATTATTCCTTGTTTTACTTTAGTTATCTGCAATAAAGAAACATTTTTCTTGTTCCAGAAATCAATTTTCTTCATGCTTATGATGTTTTCATTATGGTTTGCATATGAATAGTTGTTTCAATTGTATAACTAACTATCTTTCAATATGCTATGAAGTTGATTTCTATATGATGCTTGGTCCATATACTGTTATGCTTCTTTGAACTGGTTTTTTTGCAGGTTGAAGGATCGAAAGGAACTCCAAGAGGGTTTGGACTGTGGTTGGATCTACCCGAACGAAGGACCCCCAGGTGCACCTCTCTTCACGTAGTTTGCTTATATTAGTATCATGGCTGTGTGGAATGTATGTTTTTCATTATAGATAATCCCCGCTCTGCTAGAGTATTGACCCCAGACCCTAGGGGACTTTGTCCCTCAACACTAGGTCTTTGATTGTTCTTATTTTGTTGTCATATATTTGTATGGTTGATTCCTTTGTAAGAGATGTTAGTAAGGTGTATGCTTATGAGCTTTTATAGTGAGGGTTTATATGTTATTGATTGACAAGAGTAGATTGTGTTTAAGCTGATATAATGAGTAAGGTTGAGAGAGAGAGAGTGTGATGGTGCATGAGCTTGGAGAGGGAGTTGTATTGTAGTGACTGGTTGATGTATTCATTTTATTGTTTGTATTAGGGCTCAGTATGAAATATTTTAAAAGAAAGGCCCATTGAGTTTGAGGGGGTTGTGGCCTCTAGAAAGTGGTGGCTTGTAGAGACAGGAGTAGTTGGTGGTGGCCATCTAAATTGCTATAGGGGTAGTGGATCTTTGTTGGTGTTGGACAGCTAAATCTTGTAAAAGAAATCAATTTATTAATAGAAGAAAGAGAAGCAAGAGGAGTAGGGTGGTTTTTTTCTGTTCGGGTTTTCTACAAAATATCTTTGTGTCCTTTATGATTGCTTGATATGATGTCTATCAAATTGTTTATTATGATTTACTAGCTCAGATCTGTTGATGATATTTCATGTGATGTTTTATTCATTAATTTGGTGATTTTTTTTTTTAAGTTTTTTATTTTCTACCACTACGTATTCACACCCCCCTGAGTAGTGACCTAGTATCCAACACATAAATATTGGTGGATAGAAAGTATGAATTCTAGAGGACAACTGGTATGAATGTTGAGGGGTAGATTATAGAGAAATTATAGAACAAAGAGAATACCATATTATAGTAACTTGAATGATTGAAGTAAAAGTACAAAATAGAGAGAAAACCATATTATTGCAGTGAGCAGAATGATTGAAGTAAAATTGTAGAGAGAAGCAATGTCTAGATTAATAATTTGAATGGTTGTAGAGCATATTGTTCTAAAGAGTTGAAATCAGATTGTTGAAGAGTGTAGAGATCATACCAGAGAGTTGATTGGATTAGCAATAAAAAATATACAAATAAAAGATCAAAAGGGGATTGGAGTTCCCTACAAGTAGGTTCCTACAAAATATTGGAAGGGGATTGGTGTCTCTTGCAAGTGGGTGTGTCTGAACAATGTAATAGTAGAGTGGTGCCTACATTCATCTAGAAGAAGTTGTTTTATGGTTTTCTCTCATATGGGTTTTCACGTAAAAATTATTGTCTTTTGTTATATTTGATGCTTATTTAAATGCGTGTATATGGTTTAATGTGTTAAATAGGGAAATGTTAAAATTGGAAACTAGGGCCAAACTCCATGTGGTCATCTTATTCATGGCTGATAATATTTTTATTAGATTCCTCTCGTCAAGAGGTGTAGGATTGATCTAAATATCATCTGATTCTGATAAATATTTATGGAGATATGAATTTATTTTGATTATGGAATAATTATCAAGCCAACCAGCGACTCATGTAGGCTCAGAAGCCCAACAGTCGCATCTATTCAATCATCAACAGTTGTGTATAAATACAAGAGGTCTTTTCCTCATTTGGACTCATCTCATCACATCGCTCTCTCTCTCTTGCATAGAAAAGAGGTTCTTCTCGTACTGCGCAGAAAGAGACTCTTCTCTCACACATGTGGAAGGAAGACACATAATTTAGGGTTGCAACTGCAGATCAAAATTTTGACCAGCGTTGATCATCAGACACTCTCTCAGAACTGCATTGTAGGTGAATCTGGATCTCCTCTGAAGGCCGCATTTTTTGGTGAAGGAATCAAGCCGATCTGACGGTCGGTTTGCAAGATATTGTCTGCCCTAGTTTGGCTGATCTAGGGTTTGTTGCTGCTGATGTAAATCAGATTTATGTACTATTTCTCTCTGCTGAATTATTGAAGATAAAGGAATATTTGATCAAAGGGTTTCCCCACATTGGGGTTTGTCCCTGGCTGACCGCGACATCTTGTGTCTCTTGTCTTGGCTTGTTTTCTGTCAATCGTTTAATGTTCTATTTGCACTTTACTTTATGTACATGTGATTGCTAATCTGTGGATAATAATAAGAAAGATAAGTAAACTGCTCTAAGCATAAAACATACCATAAATTAACATGGTATCAGAGCTGAGGTGAAGACAAAGCCCGAGCAAGAGCAAGAGCAATCACCGAAGAGAATATTGGCAAGGCTATCCTAAAAGAACTACGGGGTCCTCAACACTCTTCACTGCCAAAGACAAGCTCTATGAGAAAGCTGACTATCACGGATGGAAGATGTCTCTCGATCTAACCTTAGAAGATCAAGGAGTGTTGGACCATGTGACAGGGAATATTGTTGAGCCTCCATCAAATTCACCTGCTGCTGCTAGGAACAAATGGAAAACTGACAAAGTCAAAACAAATAAGATCATCAGTGACTCTATCGCCAAGTGCTTGGTGGCCTACATCTCTGACCTGAACACCTCCAAGGAAATCTACGATATATTGGTGAGTTTATTTAAAGTTAATGATGCAAATCAAGTTTTGTTTCTTAGAAATAAGTTGAAGGAAATTAAGAAGGGAAAAGATGAGATTATGCAAGCATACTTCTTAAGAATCACCGAGATCAGGAACAATCTCCTATCTATTGGGGAGATTATCATTGATAGGGAAATGGAACTCACGACTCTTGGAGGATTACCATCCGAATGGTACATTTTCAGGACTACTCTTCTGAACAATAATGTCATTCTTGGTTTTGAGGAATTAATGGCAAGATGCATTCAAGAAGAAACAAGGGTAGAAGAGAAAGAAATGCACATGCCTAAAGGTCCTCCTACTGCCTTTTCTTCTCATGCTAATAAAAGAAATAATTCTGGGACTAAATAAAAAATAAAGGCTGGACCTAAGGGTGGAAGAAAAGGACATTGTTACATTTGCGATAAAGAAGGTCACTATGCAAGGGAGTGCCTTGATAGAAGGGACTCACACCGGGACGATGATCAAAATCCCTATTATGGCAATCGAAGGAATGGAAAATCTAATAGCAAAGGTAAAAGGAGTGTTGGAAATCAAGGAATAGGACAACCATTCAAGAAGGCTAGAAATTCTAGGTATGAATCCAACACTGTTGAAAATAAGCAGGATGAATATTATATACCAGCTGCTCTATCTACCTCTGCTCCTTCGAAATCAATGGGAATTTGGCTCATTGATAGTGGTGCCTCAAGGCACTTCACTAGTTACAAAGAAGTTCTCCATATTCTGATAGAGAAAGAAACTAACCTGGAAATTGTCCTTGGAGATAATATGAAATATCCCATGAAAGGTGTAGGAAATGTCTCTCTTAAATTGAATCAAGGTAATATGATCCACTTACAAGATGTATTATATGTACCTGACCTAAAAAATAACCTGGTGTCCATCTCGGAAATGGAAGACAAAGGCTATAAGGTGACCTTCAACGATGGCAAGGTATGTATATGGAAAAATAATGTTAAAGATGATTCACTCTTGGGTTTCGAGTTGATTCATTATATCAGTTCGGTGGAAGTCCGCTAGGTGTCATGTCTTGTGAAACATCTCTTTAGTCCAAACTTTGGCATCGGAGGTTTTCCCACCTTCATTATACAACTCTACCCGATGTAAGACAAATGGTAACAGGGATGCCCGAATTCCGAGTAGAGAAAGAAGGTGTATGTCTGAGATGTGCCGAAGGAAAGCTCAAAAGGGGACCATTCCCCTCAAGCCAAAGCAAGACCTCTGATATATTACAACTAGTTCACTCAGACATATTTGGTAAGATGTTTGTGAACTCCTTGGGAGGATATTCATACTACCTTACTTTTACAGATGACTATTCTGGAAAGACTTGGATATACTTCTTGAAAAAGAAGGATGAAGTGTTCTCTTGGTTTCGACACTTCAAAGCCTTGACCAAGAATCAAACCGAAAATAAGATCAAGATCTTAAGGACTGATAATGGGACTAAATATGAATCTAACGAGTTTCATGACTTTTGTAAAGACGCTGGCATCAAGAGGGAGAATACTACACCATATACTCCTGAACAAAATGGTGTGGCAGAAAGGAAGAACCATACGATTGTGGAAGCTGTCCGTGCCATGCTCCATGATCAAAGACTTTTGAAGTTTCTATGGGCCGAAGCTGCAAACACCATCGTATATGTACAAGATTGATGCCCTCATAAAGCATTGGGTTCCAAGACTCTTGAAGAAATGTTCACCAGTAAGAAACCTGACGTATCTCATTTTAGAATTTTTGGAAGCCCTGTATATTTTCATGTGCCGAAAGAGAAGAGGAATAAATTGGGTGCATCTGGAAAGAAAGGAATCTTTGTGGGCTATGGTGAAAATACTAAGGGCTATAGAATCTATGTATCCAGTCAAAGGGAAGTCGTGATTAGTCATGATGTCACCTTTGACAAAGATATGGCTCTCAGCAAGGTGGACAATCTTCCAACTTTGAGGAGCTCTCAAGAAGCCGACACCAGGGAACCGAAAGAAAAGGATGATGAAACAATGCCTAATGTGGAAGAAACCATGGATCATATTGATCCACCTAAGCCTTACTCTTCTAGGAAGGGGCCCTCTTGGCCTAGGGGGCTACTCGATGATGTTGAAGGACACACTGCACCCCAAGGAACCTTCTGTGAAAGTAAGAAACCCAACAGGTATCAGGGATAATTGACCATCGTGAGCACGATCATATAAAATGAGCCTTCATCATTCTCAGATGTCGTCAAGCATCAAGTATGGAAGGATGCTATGACTGAAGAATATGAGTCTATTATGAAGAATGATGTCTGGGAAGTAGTTCCCAGACCCCAGGACAAAACAATTGTCACTTCTAAATGGATTTACAAGATAAAGCATGCAGCAGATGGAAGTGCGAAAAAATATAAGGCTCGTTTTGTCGCTCGTGGCTTCTCCTAGAAGGAAGGTATAGACTATGACGAGATATTTGCACCTGTTGCCAGATATACCACCATCCGATCGATCATAGCCCTTGCGGCTTTACAAGGATGGAACCTACATCAGATGGATGTCAAGACCGCGTTCTTGCATGGAACGATCAAAGAAGAGGTCTACGTGGAGCAACCCAAAGTATTTGAGATTTATGATAAAAAATATCATGTATACAGGTTGAAGAATGCTCTCTATGGGTTGAAGCAAGCACCCCGAGCATGGTATGAGAGGATCGATAGCTACTTGATGAAGCTGGGGATCACTAGGAGTGAAGTCAATCCTAACCTCTACTTTAAGGTTGAAGATGACAAACCTCTCGTACTGGTGCTGTATGTGGATGGCCTCTTTCTAACAGGTGTAGACCCTCTCCTTCACAAATGTAAGAGGGAGTTGGCTTATGAATTTGAAATGGACCTAGGGCTGATGCAATATTTCCTAGGACTTGAAGTCTGGCAGAAGCCAAGGGAAATTTTCCTATCTCAAGGAAAATATGTGGTGAAGATACTGGAAAGATTCGGTATGGTAGACTACAAGCCTGTAACTACCTCGATGGAGCTTGACTTCAAGAAGTTAAGCGGTAGTGCTGCTGGACCTGTTTTACGAAATGCTACCGAGTATCGACAACTCGTCGGAGCATTAATGTTCTTGGTGAATTCCCGTCCAGATATATGCTTTACAGTCAACACATTAAGTCAACATATGGTTGAACCTCATCACATACATTGGATTGGTGCCAAGAATCTGCTAAGATATCTTCATGGCACAATTACGTATGGGCTAAGATACACTATTGGAGATGTGAGACTACTTGGATACACTGATGTTGATTGGGCAGGCAGTGTGGTGGATCATAAGAGCACTTCGGGTGCTGTTTCTCCTTGGGATTTGCTTCGATATCCTGGATGAGCAGGAAGCAGAATTCGGTAGCTCTGAGCACCGTCGAGGCATAGTATATTGTTGCTAGCATGGCCTCCTGTGAGGCAGTCTGGTTGCGAAAGCTCTTCAGTGAGCTATTTGGATTTACATTGGATACCACCGTGATCCTATATGACAATCAGAGTGGGATTCGTTTGTCAGATAATCCCGTATTTCATGATCGCTCTAAGCATATCGATATCAGGTACCACTATATTTGAGACATGGTGCAGCGGGGAACTATAAGGCTCCAACATATCGGTATAGATGAACAGGTCGCCGACATTCTGACAAAGCCCCTAGGAAAGGTCAAATTTTTTACTTTCTGAGAATGACTTGGTGTCGTTCAGAAACCCTTTGATGAGGGTCCTGTATGATGTATGGAGCTCTTATAGCTCCGGTGGGGGGGGGGGGTGGGGGGTAATTCTTGGAGCAACATATGACCACAAGGTAAAAGAATCGAAACTTTCCCTATAACACCCCTTGGCGACTATGTAGCAGGATGATTAGTTCTCCTGTGAGGTCTGGATGATGTTTTCTCCATGACGATTATGTAGCAGGATGATTAGTTCTCCTATGAGGTCTGGATGATGTGTTCACCATGACGATTGTGTAGCAGGATGATTAGTTCTCCTGTGAGGACATGATTGATTAGTTCTCCTGCGAGGCATCCTACCCATGCAGTCTGCGACTCATGGGAAGTACCTCTCATCTGATCAATGAGTAGGGAAATGAGGACATGGACCATAGTAGTACCGATGGACGCATCGGTGTATCTACTGTACTCCCTATGCTAGGATGACCTTCATTGATCTGGGATCAATTGGTTTGGGACCTGTGGTAGGAGTTGTACCCACTATGACAATGACTTCGGGTTGGTTGAGGACTGGTCTGGGACCAGTGGTACACACTCTAAGACTGACTTTAAGTTAGTGGAGGATGGTATGATACATCCTCGATCATTTCTTCCTCTTCATAATTCAGACAAAGCATAACAGAGCAAAGCAGATCAGATCAGGGTAGAATAAAATAGAGTAGAGCAGGTAGAATAGAGCAGAGCAGAGCAGGGGTCAAGTTGTACAGGGTAGTGCATTTGATGGATGAATAGTAGTGACTGACAGACGAACTGCAGATGGAGTTCTCCCTAGTTGAGAGGGAGTGTTAAAATTGGCAACTAGAGCCAAACTCCATGTGGGTCATCTTATTCATGGCTGATAATATTTTTATTAGATTCCTCTCATTGAGGGGTGTAGGATTGATCTAAAGATCATCCGATTCCGATAATTATTTATGGAGATATGAATTTATTTTGATTACGGAATAATTATCAAGCCGACCAGCAACTCATGTAGGCTCAGAAGCCCAATAGTCGCTTCTATTCAATCATCAACAGTTGTGTATAAATACAAGAGGTCTTTTCCTCATTTGGACTCATATCATCACATCTCTCTCTCTCTCTCTTGTGCAAAAAAGAGGCTCTTCTCCTACTGCGCAAAAAGAGACTCTTCTCTCACACGTGTGGAAGGAAGACGCAAAATTTAGGGCTACAACTGCAGATCAGAAGTTTGACCAGCGTTGACCATCAGACTCTCTCAGAACTGCACTGTAGGTGAATCTGGATCTCCTCTGAAGGCCGCATTTTTTGGTGAAGGAATCAAGCCGATCCGATGGTTGGTTTGAAAGATATTGTCTGCCCTAGTTTGGCTGATCTAGGGTTTGCTGCTGCTGATGTAAATCAGATTTATGTACTATTTCTCTCTGTTGAATTATTGAAGATAAAGGAAGATTTGATCAAAGGGTTTCCCCACATTGGGGTTTGTCCCTAGCTAGCTGCCACATCTTGTGTCTCTTGTCTTGGCTTGTTTTCTGTCGATCGTTTAATGTTCTATCTGCACTTTAATTTATGTAGATGTGATTGCTAATCTATGGATAATAATAAGAAAGATAAGTAAACTATTCTAAGCATAGAACATACCATAAATTAACAGGAAAAAAAATAGAATATTGATTCACCCCCTCTCAATATTCAATAGTACATTGATAATTGATTTCTTTGTTCCTCAACCTATTGATCGATTCATTGGATAATGGAATAGCTTCTTAATTACGTTGATGGTTCACTATAAAAATATTACATTACATCACTTCTAGATTTTTATATAAGCATTAAATATTACATAAAGTTATATAGGTGAAATTCATTGAATCCATGGTTCCACGCATTGAGGGCATCAAATCCATATCATGAGAGATAAAGAATGGAAATCTAGTAAATTTCTTAGAGAGAATAGACAACAATTTGATCAGGTAATACAAACATATCCTTGACCATTTCCCATAACTAGTTTGTTGGTTGGACGCATTATTCTTGACACAGTTTGACTACGAATTTTATCGTAGGATAACACTTACTTTATTTTCTTCAGAACAAATTTGATGAACATGGAAGTAGTTCAAGGAATCTAGGAGAAAATCCCATGTCTTCGGTTTCCTTCTAGAAGTGCATATATATGTCAAACGATAAGGCGGGTTACCAAATCCTCATATAAGTTATAGGACCTAAAGTGGTTAAACCATAATTAGTAATAAACAATTTTTAATCCCCTCTAATTTACTGAAAATTATGGAAATGACATTAAATGAAAAACCTAATTACCATGTATGCTCTTGAATGACCTTTTCATTGAAAATACAATGAAAGGAATGATAATAAGGTAAAGAAGGAGGATTAATATGGTCAAAAAGGGATATCTGGCAATGAAAATGGCATCAAATTAGATGCGTGACAAGGGCATTGAGTCACAAAGGAAATAAGTGAAAGGCTAACACTTGAGAGAATTCATATGCAATGTAATTATAAGAGATAAAGTTTAATATCACATTATGCTCAAAATCCCAAGTTGTTGCATCCAATCCAATAATACAGGTCGATATTTAGGGATTCCTTTAGGAAATAGTTAAAACAAGATTTGACGAGTATGAGACTTCATAATAAGTCATGGGGGGACTAAAGAGGACTTCCAAGCCTATGTATAAAACTTCACAATTTGTGCCAAGTGACAACACAATACTATCTAGAGCATCGATGATAAGGTAGGCTCTACAACACAAACTATGACACTTTTGAACAATGAGAAGTTTTCACGTCACAATTTGGTGGTGTCGATACTAAGGCCAAAATGAAATAGAAAACTGATAATGAATAATACAAGGTGGTGAACATAAATTGTATGCTAGATTTAAGATGCAATATTTGTCAGATTCGATCAATCTAGAAAATAACCAAAGAAGATATCTTCCAATTTATATAGACATAATTAGCAACATTAAGAAAAAAGTTAATATCCAATATATAAATGTATGATAAAATCTTGTGCTATGGAATATAAGACTTAAAAACATCAAACCTTGTATGTACAATATGGGATAGAGAACCATGCATCATTATGGCTTACACATGATAGTTCTTCAGGCCAAGGGCTCCTTTGGTAGGTAACACACATAATATCTAGTTATAGAAGAAAATATTATCTATTATGCATATATTCCAATGGTCTATCAACCATAGTCATGGCTTCATGAAAATCCTCATGAGAAGGAAATTCAACATCCAAGAAATCATGAGTGCTAGAAGCATCAACAGGGGGAAGCAAGGTCTACCATTTCCCCATTAGAGAGATCTCAACTATTGGGACCAAGTCCCAAGAAGGAAAACGTGAGTTTAAAGGACCCTTCTTAGAAGCAAACAACGATTAGGATATGATTCCACATAATTCACCTGTGTCAAGTTAGCTTCTACTCAAACACGAGGAACATACCAAGGGGTATTTTGAGCTAAATCCAAATTAGGATGCCAATTATTAGATGCAAGTTGATTAATAGTGACAATGCTTTAATTTTGAGGAAAATATATCATTTGAAAAAGCATAGAAACAAAAACATTCATAGCATAGACATAATAACGCCATAGGAGAATATTGAAGTCAAAAGCATGATCCAACGCCACCATATTTTCCAAGCAACCTTACCACCTAATGTTATACGTAAATTAAGACAAATCCTTGAATATTCACCAAGTATTTTATCATAGGCCAAAAAATTGACTAGCAGTTGTCACTAGGTTTGGAGAACCCATACATTTCTAAGTCGAGGAGGATAAAATAAGTTTAAAGTATCCTTCACCTACTTTACATCGACGTATGTTTTGGAATAAGATTTTAACTTTATTTTAAATTATGTAGAAGAAGGAATGTGAGGCTAAAACATATTATTCCAATCATAGGAAAAACTCATAGAACTTGGAGGGGGTGAATTCCCCCTTGTCTAGAAGACTTTGAACTAGAAATGAATAAGGTCGGCAGACACTTCACCCCCCTAAAAGAGGATTTGGACCAGCCAAACAACGTATTGGATCAACCACTTCTTAATGGTTGAGTAGGTTTCTAAGAAACCATCGAAGGTTTAGGAGTAGAAGAAACTTTAGACTTGGACCATAATATTTTTACCACTAAAATCTCAGGGCGCATATAAGTAAGGTGATCTCCCTTGTAAATCCTACAAGGGATCTTAGGCTTAAATATTATCCACCTAGGTCTTTGTAGTATCGATTTCCCCATCATCTCATAGAGGCTAGTTGGTAATCTCTAGTATGACTCATAGTGACTAGACACTTTCCCTTAGTATGATTAAAAATGGTTGGTTGGTTACTTCCAACATAAATCGTAATTATTGGTGGAACACCCCCAACATGACTTGTAGTGATTGGTGACCCATTTCCAACATGACTTGTAGAGGTTGGTAACGTTTTGCTAGTATGAATAGCAATGATTGGACTAGGGAAAATTTTAAGGATTGAAGTTTATCTTAAAGTTCAGAAACCATGGCGAAGCTTACTAGTCCCAAATATGTAAATTGTAAAATTTTGGATGATATTTTTGTAAAAATATGTAGGTTTCTAATGATTTTATATTAGTATATATAAAATTTTGGCGATTTTTAGGGTAAAATAATTTTATACTATAAAATTTGGGCGAACCAATTTTCAAAAAAATGGAAATTGGAGAATCCTTCTTTTTGGAAAAAGCATGGAAAATTAACCCACCTATGAATATTAGCCCCTAAAATTTTCCATGGATTGGACTTGTGCCCATAACATGAATTGAAAAGGCTACTAATTTTTCTTAAGGCCTTGCTTCTTTTTCTTAGTCCTACTCTTTCTATTCTTTTTAGGCTTCTAGTTACTAGTAGTTAGATTTTCATGAGATGGTTAGAAAACAAGATGAAGTGTTAATGTCCATATGATTCCCTTGAAATAAATTCATTGTCTAATAAGATTCAAGAATGTTATGAATATTTGGAATGAACCATAAACAAATTGGCAATCCATCATTCAATATAGGAATATTCAAGGTGGCCACTAAGGGGGCTCCGATCTTTCCAAAGAAAAGAAAATTACAAGGATACCCTTTTGAAGGGATCCCTTGCTTGGTACCCTCAGGACCTTTGGCCATAATTTACTTATGAATACGTTCTTCCCTTGCAGGATTATTCAATGTAGCTTGAGTTTCTTTAACTAAATTTCAAGGAAGAGGTAAATCTGGTCAAACATTCTCCCTTAAGGAGGCAACTCCACACTTTCAACAAAAAGACCTATAGTATTTCTACACCAATGAAGCAATTGGTCAACCACTTTGAAATAGAGATTCAAAAGTGACAAGGAAAAAAATATATAAGGCTGAATTAATAAAAAGAGCACATACCACACCATTATAAATATCCTATAGAAACATAAAGAAATAAACCCTCTAATATTTCCACTCTAGGCGATTAGGATTGGACACCAAAATATAGAAGAGTAGATAAATTGGCCTTTTGGAGGTAAGCCTGGTATTACGAGGGCCCAAGCTCTACCAACAAAGGTAAAATAAGTAGTTACCTTGACCTCCTGATATGTCCTTAAATAATGAGAGTGACCTCACCTCACGAGGAACCATTCAAGAAAACTATAGTATCAATGAAATGTCTTCCTTAAGTACAATGTGTATTCCCCCTACCGTTACCTAGGAGATACCTTGAATGGAAACTAAGTTTATGGTTCGTAATGAGAAGCTAAGAGGGATAGTCATAGATTAGAACTGCATACGTCGAGTAGGGTATCTACGCATATCTATTGAAGATGGAATATCCATAATAGATCATTTACCAAATAAAGACCCCTAGACATGTACAATCCACAAGTGCAAGGACAATCTAGAAAAGTGGTATTTCTCTTCACTTAAGTCCACATGGCCTAGTGCTTGGCTCCTATGTTAAAGGGTCTTCCCCAAAAACCTGTACAACTCTATAATCTGGAAATATTTAATAAAATTATATGTTTAAGTTAAAGTGGCTATGGATAATTTACTATCCACGCATATTCCAAGGCCCTAGTTTCCTAGACTTATTAGTGTTGCTAGACACAAAATAAAAGTCTAGTTGACTTTAATATTAACATTGATTTTAAGGGGTTATTGTTTACTCAAGGTAATGAGAGTGCAACTTATGATGCTTTCATACTCTTAAAGAAAAAAATTTATATAAACATTATAAAATAAAACTTCACACTTATCCTTCGATGAAAGCAAGCATAAAAGATGAAAAATTCATACCCAGATTGCAATAAAAGTAACTGAAGGAAGAAGGATGCAATTTTTTGTTATTGTATATTTCAAATGAGAATGAATGAACCCAATATAACATAAATAAGAATTAACTTTACTCACAATATATCATACCATTCAAGACAATACAAAAAACATTGAAAGAGGTGACAATAGGTAAAAAAAAAAAATGTGAAAAAACACTAGTTTAGGTGGTATACGCTCTTGTGAGTGTAATATGTGTGCATATGCATGTTTTATGGAGGAAACATGCATATATATATGCATATATTGTGAAGGTAACCCACTTATAGGTCTTGAAATATGTAAAAAACTACCCAAAAACTAGCCCATGTGACCCTTGGGAAGGCAATTCTTGGGCATATGGGCTTTTGAATAAGGAGAAAGTGTGTATATATGGACTTTAACTCAAGGAAACTAGTGTATAAACTCATATTTGGGGTAAAAAATTATAAAGATCATGGGAAAAACACTTAAAATATGACATGCAAAACAAGCAAAGTACATTATTCTCAAATGCACAAACAAATGGAAACCCACTAAAATGTTTTTCTTTTTCTAAAATATGGATGCAAGGAAGAAGAAAAGTAAAGGAGAAGACATATTAAATAAAAATACCCTTTTTCGTTGATTTTTTTTAAGAAAGAGATAAATAAAAATGGGGAAGAAAGAACCCTCATGCAAAACAATATGTGAATGGAATCAAATGCTTACTAACTTTTTCTTTTCTGTTTTCAAATTCAACCTTTTCAATTACTAAGAAAATAATAAAATTGCAAAGAAAAAAACAATTTTGTTTTTCAATGCATTTAAAGGATGACAATGAAAAAAAAATTCTAAAACAATAAGTAAGACCAACAACTTAATTATAAAAGGAAAAGGCAATGATAAACAATAAAAGAAAGGATTGTCACAAAAGACCAATGATTTAGATGGCTATAACAAAAAACCAAAACCACCAACAAACTAAGAGATGAAGCCTTACAATTTATAAAAACCTTATAGGCTCCCAAGATCCAAAACTTAGTTTGAAATGAAAGTCACTTGTATAGATAGCGAAAGAAAACCAAAGAAAATTTGTTCTAAGACGAGTTGATTAGTTTAGTAGAATGGTTAGGAACTACTAAAAACTTTGTCACTTCCAAGAAATTCTTTGGACCAACTAGAGTGTGAAAAGCATTTCACTCCTAGGATACATATGTGATTGTTATCAAAGAAATTCACATGTATACGTGATTGGTTTTGAAGTAATTGATGTATATTTGTGACTATTACCAAAGAAACTTGCATATAGAAAATGAAAAAATAAATTAAAAAGAGGAAAGACTAATATCAAGAGGATATGACCACATTAATATTTGAAAAGGATTGAAACAAACAAGAAAAACAAGAGTAGTCTAAACTGACCCGAATACTACAAATTGACATTAAGAGAGAAAATAAAAGAAGCTTCTCCCTAATGGATGCTCCAATTTTGTTTTCGGAATTTCTTCCCTAAGGCTATGGTTAGGAACCTTAATAGATTGGATGAAAGAAACTCAAATACACAACCAAATACTCAAGAAATTCCAAAGAACTACCATCTAAAGGTTAAAGGACATACCATGATATTTGTAGGTTGGAGTAGATCCCCTTATTTAATCTTTGTCTCTCACTCCTCATATTCAAATCTATGTATAACAAAACAAAATAAAGTAGACAACAATAATATCAATGTAAACTTGAATACACAATATTAGTGAAAATAAATTTCAAACACATGAATACAAAACATATCATATAAACATTGAAATTGAGATAGGAAACATGGGTTTCTTATTGATTTAAAGAGAGGTAATAAAATGGATCAAGATCACATGATTCTTGTTATGGGCATCAAATAAAGCCTTCCTCCATATTTTCCCTTCCTAAGAAACTGAAGGTCCTCTCCCATAATCTTTCGCTCCAAAACACATTGTGAGATAAGGGAGAATCAACATGAACATATAGAGATAGAATGAAGATCAACAAACAAGGGTCTATTAAGGGAAGAGATTAAAATCTTAAGGAAGTAGAATGAGATTAGGGAGAAAATCACCAGCATTATGTTAAATAAGTAGGCATACCCTAATTATTATCCGAAGGCATCAATTTATAGTCCCAAAAAGTGGTTGGTGTCATTAAGGTATAAGCTATACTAAGTGGATTTTTGTCTAACCCGTAAATCCTACTAAAAAAAGCACTAAAATGTGCACATTTAAAAAATTTAGGTGCATTTTGAAGGCATACATGGATTTTTTTCAGGGGACTCATGTATGCAGATGTTTTTCTTTAGGAAGCTCACATATGTACACTTTATTCTAGAATAAGAGGAGCATATGGATACTCAAAAAGTGTTTTTTGAAGAACTTTTTGTGCAAAGAGAGTCTGTTAAAGGGAACATTGGGATATGATGTCATGGCCAAAAATTGGATCTCATAACATATGTGGAAAAATATGCTACAATAGAACCTAAGTTGAACATAACATCAATGTTGGTCTTCTTGACCTATATCTTAATGTTTAAGAGTTTTTTCATATACTTCTCTTCTTAATGATGAAGGAAACTTAGATTCACCTCCTTCTACACTATAGTGCGAACAATCTTCTCGTGCATGTTAAAGTTTCTTTCTACCTGATTACTCAAATATGTAGCAATGATATTTTTTTTCTTTTAAGAGAGTGATTCTAAAACTTGATCCACTATTAGCTCTACCTTTGCATCCCTATATTAATACTCCCTTACCATTTATACTAACCATTCAATTTATATTAAAATTGTATCTATTAATATAAACTAAATATTAATGTTCATATTATTGTTATTAGGTTAAATCTTTCTATGAATATTCATAATATTATGTATGTCTCTTTTTCATTATTAATTTATTTCTTTTGTTTATTTACTCGTTCCATATATTTTTAGTTTTTAGGGTTTCTAATCGACATCATGATGTGGTTTTTTTATTACTTTCCTTTCTTTGCATTTATTCATCATTTCCTCTCCTCCTTATCTCTACCATTTTTTCCTAATGATGGTTTTGTTTTGGACTTGAAACATCAACTTAAAAATGGAAACCGTGAATCAAGTTCTAGACTCACTCTTTTCAAATTCTAACCACCACATAAGCTTGCAAACAAGGATCATTACCTTGCACATAAGGGATACTTGGGATGAGATTTGTCTACTGGAAATATTAAGGATAAAAACAGAGAGAAGGAAATTTGTCTCGTTCTTCCTTAAAACTTGTTGAGAAAATAATCTAGTACTTCCATTTTCTAATGCTAATAGTAGACTTCAATTAGATAGGAAAAAAATGGAATCAACCAATTAAGCATTTCCTTAATATGTGGAGAAATTAGAACGAATGAATTTTTATTTAATTGTGTCTAAAAATGTGTACATACTACACATAAAGCTAGCCAAAATCATTCAAACTTACCTATGGAATATTACCAGTTCCAACTTTTCTATCAAAGTAGATAAGGAAGGTTATATAGTGTGGAAAAGACAACATATGAAGCTTGATAAACTCATAAAAAATTACTGCATGAATTCCACTAACTCAAAAAACAAAAAAGTTGTAAACCTACCCAATTACCTATTGAGCAACGATGAGATTAACATACTAAATAAGGGAGAAGGTTTTTATGTAGCTCCCAAATTAATTCCAACTAAACACATCATATGTTATATTAAATATAGTATACAACACTTAGAGATAAATTAGTAAAAATAAACAATCATAAAAGAGCATTAATCCTTCAAAGTGTCAAACCACCGAAAAATAACCTAAGCAAAGCTGATTTTTCGGCTTTGATCAACAAGCTAAGAAAAAAAAAAAATAATCCTTAAAGTTGACAATGGGGGTGCTACCATAATCCTTTATAGAGATAACTTTAAATAAAAAATGGAAGGATAACTTGATTTCTAGTGGAAGCTACAAGAAATTGGATAATAACCCTATCTCTAAGGTCATAAAATATGTTTAAAAGGTGATTGAAAATTATAATCAGGATGAGAGAACAAAGAAAATAATTTGTCCTTATTCCAAAATAACCCATAGAATCTACGACCTTAAGATTCATAAAGATGGTGTTTGCTTGAGACCTATTGTTAACACGATTAGTTTCCCCATATATGACTTTTCCAAGTACGAAATAAACATATTAAGACTCTTGTAGGGAACATTGATTCTTTCAATAAGGATTCATATTACTTCATTAAGCTCATCAAAAATGAAAATGTGGAAACAAGTGATTTTCTCAATAGTTTTGACATGGTTTCATTATTCACCAAGACTTCCTCAAAATATGAAATTAAGGTTGTTTATGATGTTGTTGACACCAAAAAAACTAAGCTTATTGAAGTTTGTATACAATTTACATTATTTAGCTTCCATGGAGAATACTATGAAAAATTCATTGGTGTTGCAGTTAGCTCCCCTTGTCACCTATTGTAGTTAAAATCTACATGGGAAAGCTTGAAGAGAATACAATTAACTCATACCCCTTGAATCCAAATAGGTGGAAAAGGTATATTAATTATACAAATGTAAACTCAATAAGTTCCTATAACACCTAAATGGAATATTAGAATATATAAAGTTCATAATTGAACTTGAAAATAATAATAGTATTCACTTCCTAGACGTATTAATCATAAGACAATATGGGAGGACCTTGGGAAATTAGGTATTTAGAAAAAAGATACATTCTAATAGCTACCTCCATGCAGTGTCTCACCATTATCTTGCTCAATTTTTTTGGATCTTGAACATGTTGACCTTAAGATTTGTAAGGATATCTGATAATGAACACCTAAAACAAGAATTAGAACACCTTACAATGGTCTTCAAAAAAAATGGCTACAAAAAAAAAGACATTTTTAAGGCCATCAAGAGAGAAAAAGAAGGAAGACCCCTCCTCAAGACTCAATAAACTCATAGTCTTATAACAAGAAATCACACCTTCCATACATTTGTTGTGTGACTAATAAAATTGCTAAGGTACTAAGAAAAAATAATACTAGTTCTACATTCAAACCATCAGAAACCATTAGATAAAAAATGAAATATGTAAAGGATAACATTGACCAACATCAGCTCTAGGGAGTTTAAAAATTTGATTTTTCCTGTGGAGTGTCCTACATTGGTGAAACTAAAAGATCCTTTAATGTAAGAATAAAATAACATGGAGAAAATATAAAAAATAAACACACCCACAACTTTGTTCTTGCATAACACTCCCTCCATTCTAAACACCATATATGTCATGAAGATGCTAAGTTCATCTCAAAAGAAGACCACTTCGTCAAAAAAAGATTCAGAGAGACCTTGAGGAAAATAAGAGAACTAAACAATCACAATCAAAATGGCAGACTTGAGGTAAGTAGTTATTAGTTCCCCCTAATCTCTTAACCCTTGCTTTCTTTGGTTTCTTTGTCCCTTGGTTTCTTTGGTTTCTCTTTCTTTAATTCTCCTTGTGAGTCCTTGGCTTCCCCTCCTTTCTTTTATTTCCCTCTAATTATAATCCTCTTTCTTTTCCTTTCTTCCCTCCCCCTATACACGTTTTGTTCTTCCCTCCTTACCTTTAATATCTTTATATTCTTGTATTTGGTTCCATCTGTTAGTGTCAGTCTTTCCAGCCTTCCTCCAGTGATCAAATATGCTCTTACAAAGTGATTTTGAAGTGTCAAGGTCAAATTTTGTCATTTCAGTGAGTCTTCAAGCCAAAATTTGGTCACTAGGCATTAGGTCTAGGGTTTGCCCAAATGTCAGTCCATGTCATCATTCAGCTGAGCCTATCATCATTCAGAGGGTTTTCATTGTCATGTCAGTGTCTAATGAGTCATTTTACACCTGGTCCATGCTTCAGTTGCCACCCAGGCAAGGTCATTTCCCTCTCCTAGGGTTTTGAAGGCAATTTCTCTTGGATGGTCAAATCATCGGCAAAACTTGTTTCCTGATGTTCATAAACCTTCCCCCATCCTTAAAGTACCTTAACAAACACTTCCCATCCCTTAGATCCGCCAAATTCCTCATTTTTGCACAAACCCTAGTTTCTAGCTACAATCTGGTAATTTTCTAGGTTTGGCCTGTGTTTTTCCCTTTTGGACCCCTTCCTCTCACTCAATCACTGAGATTCCAATTTCCCCTACTTCCTAACATCCCTCCCCACTCCCAAAAATTTCCCCAAGAATTTAGAAGCCCTCTATCCCCTTCATTCCGCTTCATTTCGACAAAATTCCTTGTTTCACACATCGGGACAAGTTTCACTCAAAAGCTGTTTCTGAGCAATCAAAGATGAATTTTTCAAAACTGAGAGAGGTTTTTGTCCATAACATGCCAAATAAGAAAAACCTCCTTCCATTTTTACACAGGTGTCATGGTTTGAGAGAAATGTCAAAAATACCGGCGAAAACGAAGGTGCTCCAAGGATGGTTGGCCAAAGCACAAAAACGAAGGAAAACGCCCGATCCACTCCAAACTTTGGCCAAAGCCTCTTTGATTGAGCATGGTACTTGATTGGGGACTCCCAGCCCAAATTTCAAGAAATTTGGAGAAAATTTTGTCATTTGTGAATTTTTTGTGCAATTTACAGGTTTTGGCCATTGGAGTGGTCTCACCCCGGGTGAGACCATTTTGGAGGACTGCTCGGAATTTTGAAAACTTGGCATTTTTGGAAAGGGCATGCAAAGAGAAAAATTACCAATACTTGGGAGAAGCTTGATTTTGAGATTTGAGCCTCCAAAAGCTCAAAATACATCAAAAAAATGACTTTCTGCCCACTTTTTGAGTTGCAGAAAGTGACCTTGGGAGAAATGGTGTTTGAGGGGGAAAATCAACTCCAAATTCAGAAATTCCACTTGGGATGGAAATTAGACAGACCAAGCTTTCCAATGAGCCATCTTGCACCTGATTTGGACCAGTGGAACCCACTCAAAAGTTGCTGCAAAGGGGCGCGACCATTTGAACAGGGGGCGCGACCATTCGAGCCAGCTTTGCCAGAATTGACCTTTTTTGTCAAAAAACACTGTTTTGACTATGGTTGACCATTTTTACTTGTAGATGATGGATAAATGTAATATTTTCATGGCACTTTGATATATTTTATCTCTCTTTACCCTTCTAGAAGCTTCCTTGATGTAAAAAGTGAATAATTAATGCATGAATCAGTTAGCTAAGTAATAGAGGCAAGTTGTTTGGCTGCCTATTTTCTAGTTCTTAGTTTAGAATTAGTTCAAACTGCTCCTAGGAAGCTGAGCTCGACCCCTAGAGGTGGGGAAAGGAGTTAGATGGTCTAGATGGTCTATATTATGCTCTCTCCTTCTCATTTTCATGGTTGGACTCTAGAGGGAGAAGCTCTATTGTATTTTTGACTTGTATTTCTGCAATTTGAGGAAAAGGAAGGCCAGGGTTTTGCAGACATCATTGTGGATTCTTGTGGATTATTCTGTTGATGGTGTGTCTCCTACTGTTATTGTAAGTGTGTTTATGTGTTCCATTTCTTAATCTCTTGCTGCTATTTAAACAAAAGAAGTGATAAAGCTTGAATTCATGCATGCCATGCTCAGCTTTCAATTTTGTTTAAAATTTATGTTTTCCACTGTCTAGAGAGGATTCGAATTCATTGTTCGCCCTCTTTAGCTTCTCTTCTTTCTTCCTTTATCATCTCTTTCAGCTAAAGGCATCAGCATAGACTCCTACCTTGCCCCAAAGACCCACCTGCAAAAACTGAGCTCAATCCCCGCACCTTGAATTGCACTCCCTCCAAATTGCCACCAAAAAACCCAAAAACTTTAAATCAAATCCCCTTATCAGTTTACTAGCCTAAAATCCTTATTCCTAATTGGTCAAACTCATCTCATTGAGAAATCCACCAAGTTTGACCCGAGAGAGCCTTCTCATACCTCGTAGGGCTAGCTACGAGGTGAAATGGTTTGATGTAGCCTTGAGAGTTTGTCTATCTCAGCCTAGGTGAATTCCAAGCGCTAACATAGTGGCGACCATACTGGGGAGAACAAACTTGTTTGTGGGTTGATGTGTTTGTTTCATAAGTCTTAGACGGAGCCTGAAGTTACGCCAGGAGCCTTCGAAAACGCTCTTGTTTTACATCAGCGTTAGTAGATAAACGCTGCTTCAGTCAATCTCCGTGAGCTTGTGAATACAACCACTTCGATTGCATTTCACCTCAGTACATGTATCAAGTTCAGATCTGATTGTTGATGGTGGACAACGATCAGACACTTGAAAGGCTGAATCATTCACTTGGCGACTCCTTTCACTGAAGAATCCAGTGATCAATGCTTCATGGTGACTTCACTGCAGGAAGATCAGTAGCTGTGAGATTTTCATGATGGACCTAATCGCAAGAAGATATGCTCCCTTGAGCCGAGATCACATCCCCGGTTTTCCAAATAAAATTCCAAAGGTAGATTGGTCAAGGAATCTACCTACATTTAATGATGATGGTAAGAAGGATGCTGCTTTACATCTAGTTAGATTTCACATGCATATTCGCAAGTTGAAGGTGGATTTTCCTGAAGATTGCTTGATGAAGATATTCTTGGCCACTCTGGAAGGTAAAGCCCAATCATGGTATGAAAGTTTGCCGCCTGCTTGTATTTATTGTTTGAAGGATTTTCATGCTATGTTCATTGAAAGATATAAGGACTCTTATCCATCATTAAATTTAGTTCAAGACTGTTGCAAGCATGCCTATAGTTTTATTGAAAGCCTTGAGAAGTTTTATGAAGATGATAATTTCATGGATGAAGAGATCATGGAAGCCCTGTATGAGAATTCGTTTCAGCAGCACATAGAAATCTTAGAGGATACTTGTTAAGATCAGCAGGTTGAAAATGGCCATATAGTTGTAATTGATGAAAGAGAAGAGCTTGTTTCAGATCTGCCCACAGAAGAAGACAGCAGCATGAAACCCATCAAAGAGAGCTCTATTGTTGAGATCATAGACAAAGTTTTGGATTCAGATGTTCATGAACGGCAAGGTGAGATCATTTTGCAAGTAAGTGATGAATCTCCTTTCAATAACTCAGTAATAAATGATAGTTTGAATGCCTTGTCATATGAAGATAATTATTGTTTAAGCAAAAGAAACCAAAAGGCATTGTCTCCTTTGTCTGAAGAGGAGATAGATCAGCTTTTGAAAGGTCTTGTTACAGCCCAAGCTACAGCAGATTCGCAGTGCACACATAGTCAGGAAAGTGTTGGGAAAACTTTTTCCTCTGTTGAAGAAGATGATTGTCTTGTAGAGCAGCAAACTGATAATGTTTTACTTCACAAAGATGATAATCCGGCTGTCATATCATATGAAGATCACTTACCATATTGTCTGACTACCGAAGATCAGAGCATACAGGATTCCCTTTCAGATTCTTCATATGTTTCATGTGCTGAAGTGTTTTTCCAAGAAGAGATCTGCTCATCCATTTGTTCGAAATTTTTTGAAGCTTATGAGCCTACTTTTACCGAAGCACATGGTGAAGGTAGATCAGAATTTGAAACAAAGGACACCTTGATCTTTCAGCAGGAGGTGGCAATGGAAAATCCTCATGTTCTTCACGATCCTCTAGCAAGTTTGTTGCAGCCAGCAGTGATAGTGTTTATTGCAGTGTTCAGTGATGAAGGAGATCATGGTCAACTATGTTTTTGGATGCCCGGTTACCGGTATCTATTTTTGCTCATGAGATCTGATAAGAAGAATCAATCAAGAAGGCATCTGCTTGATTGGTTGCATTGGCATTTTGATATAGTTTGATGTATATTGTCTTGTAAGAAACATAGGTGGTTGTCATCATGATTCCAAATCTTGATGGACTGCTGCCTTGCAAAAAGCTTTGTAAGTTCTTGTTTTAGTTAAGTTAGTCATGAGTCATTTGTGTTTGGTCTGTTGAGTGAGTTTTTCAAGTTATTTCAGTTTTCCATCGAGTCGGTTTGAGTCAAGTTTCAGTCAAGTTTTCATTCAATAAATGAGTCAAAGTCTTGTGTCGTTTGCCGAAATAATGACTCCATCGCCCAATGGTTGCAAGCACTGGTCTGCTCTCCCAGATGTCTAAGGTTCTTGGCACCTCCAAGGAGCTACCATCCCCATTGGAGCCAATGTTAGTGTCAGTCTTTCCAGCCTTCCTCCAGTGATCAAATATGCTCTTACAAAGTGATTTTGAAGTGTCAAGGTCAAATTTTGTCATTCCAGTGAGTCTTCAAGCCAAAATTTGGTCACTAGGCATTAGGTCTAGGGTTTGCCCAAATGTCAGTCCATGTCATCATTCAGCTGAGCCTATCATCATTCAGAGGGTTTTCATTGTCATGTCAGTGTCTAATGAGTCATTTTACACCTGTTCCATGCTTCAGTTGCCACCCAGGCAAGGTCATTTCCCTCTCCTAGGGTTTTGAAGGCAATTTCTCTTGGATGGTCAAATCATCGGCAAAACTTGTTTCCTGATAATCATACACCTTCCCCTATCCTTAAAGTACCTTAAAAAACACTTCCCATCCCTTAGATCCGCCAAATTCCTCATTTTTGCACAAACCCTAGTTTCTAGCTACAATCTGGCAATTTTCTAGGTTTGGCCTGTGTTTTGCCCTTTTGGACCCCTTCCTCTCACTCAATCACTGAGATTCCACTTTCCCCTGCTTCCTAACATCCCTCCCCACTCCCAAAAATTTCCCCAAGAATTTAGAAGCCCTCTATCCCCTTCATTCCGCTTCATTTCGACAAACTTCCTTGTTTCACACATCGGGACAAGTTGCACTCAAAAGCTGTTTCGGAGCAATCAAAGATGAATTTTTCAAAACTGAGAGAGGTTTTTGTCCATAACATGCCAAATAAGAAAAACCTCCTTCAATTTTTACACAGGTGTCATGGTTTGAGAGAAATGTCAAAAATACCGGCGAAAACGAAGGTGCTCCAAGGACGGTTGGCCAAAGCACAAAAACGAAGGAAAACGCCCGATCCACTCCAAACTTTGGCCAAAGCCTCTTTGACTGAGCATGGTACTTGATTGGGGACTCCCAGCCCAAATTTCAAGAAATTTGGAGAAAATTTTGTCATTTGTGAATTTTTTGTGCAATTTACAGGTTTTGGCCATTGGAGTGGTCTCACCCCGGGTGAGACCATTTTGGAGGACTGCTCGGAATTTTGAAAAATTGAAATTTTTGGAAAGGGCATGCAAAGAGAAAAATTACCAATACTTGGGAGAAGCCTGATTTTGAGATTTGAGCCTCCAAAAGCTCAAAATACATCAAAAAAATGACTTTCTGCCCACTTTTTGAGTTGCAGAAAGTGACATTGGGAGAAATGGTTTTTGAGGGGGCAAATCAACTCCAAATTCAGAAATTCCACTTGGGATGGAACGTAGACAGACCAAGCTTTCCAATGAGCCATCTTGCACCTGATTTGGACCAGTGGAACCCACTCAAAAGTTGCTGCAAAGGGGCGCGACCATTTGAACAGGGGGCGCGACCATTCGAGCCAGCTTTGCCAGAATTGACCTTTTTTGTCAAAAACCACTATTTTGACTATGGTTGACCATTTTTACTTGTAGATGATGGATAAATGTAATATTTTCATGGCACTTTGATAGATTTTATCTCTCTTTACCCTTCTAGAAGCTTCCTTGATGTAAAAAGTGAATAATTAATGCATGAATCAGTTAGCTAAGTAATAGAGGCAAGTTGTTTGGCTGCCTATTTTCTAGTTCTTAGTTTAGAATTAGTTCAAATTGCTCCTAGGAAGCTGAGCTCGACCCCTAGAGGTGGGGAAAGGAGTTAGATGGTATAGATGGTCTATATTATGCTCTCTCCTTCTCATTTTCATGGTTGGACTCTAGAGGGAGAAGCTCTATTGTATTTTTGACTTGTATTTCTGCAATTTGAGGAAAAGGAAGGCCAGGGTTTTGCAGACATCATTGTGGATTCTTGTGGATTGTTGTGTTGATGGTGTGTTCTCTACATGTTCTTGTAAGTTTGTTTATGTATTCCACATCTCTCTTTTGCTTCTAATTGGACAGATGAAGTGGTAAAGTTTGAATTCATGCTTTGACATGCTCAGCTTTTTAGTTTGTTCAATATTTATATTTTCCACTGTCTAGAGAGGATTCAAAATGGTTGTTTTCCCTCTTTAGCTCCTTCTCTATCATCCTTGATCATCCATCTCAGATTAAGGCATCAGCGCTCACTCCTACCTTGCCCCAAAGATCCCCCTGCAAAAACTGTGCTCAATCCCCGCACCCTGAATTGCACTCCCTCCAATTGCCACCAAAAACCCCAAAAATCATTAAATCAACCTACCTATCAATTTACTAGCCTAAAATCTTTATTCTTAATTGGTCAGCTTAATCATATTGAAAGATCTATCAAATCTGACCCAAGAGAGCCTTCTCATACCTCGTAGGGCTAGCTACGAGGTGAAATGGTTTGATGTAGCCTTGAGAGTTTGTCTATCTCAGCCTAGGTGAATTCCAAGTGCTAACACCATCTATTTTAATTACTTTAGTTTCTTTTAAATAAGGTTATTTTTATTAATTAGTGAGAATATATTTTTAATTTCCCTTCTATTAGGTTTTTATTTATTTTTACTTTCATTTTAAATTCTATTTAAATTTCCTTATTAAGTTTATTGTGGTATTAAAGCTTAGTGTATTGTTTTCAACTATTATTAATATTACTCCGTTAGTAATACTTATAATAATATTATTAATAATAATATATTTAACTATTATATTATTAATACTAATATATATACATTCATATAAATATTAATAAATACTATTATTATTAATAATATTAATACATTAATGTTAATATTAATTATTTTGATTAATATTTATTACACAAACATCCAATTACATTAATAAAACTAATATATAATGCATACATTGTTAACTTTACATTAATTCTTTTACATGCTATTTCAAAAGAAGATCATCATCAATCATTATTGGCCATACATTTTTTACATCATCAATACTAATGTAATGATTCATACATATTATTATATTATTAATATTATTACATTTCATTATTAGTTTTAATGGTATTAATATTAAGAGTAGGTAAATAATAATATTAATTATACTTATTATTACTAATATTAATGACTATACATTCTTATATTACTACTTCATAAGTATTTAGTTTATATTAAAATTGTTTTTATTAATAAAAATTAAATATTAATATTCATATTATTATTATTAAGTTGATTTTTTTATGTTGATTTTTTTATTAATATTTGTAATATTAGGTTGTCTCTTTGTTATAGTTGGTTTTTTATTTTTATTTTTTCTATTTATTTTCTTCCTAAGTTTTTATTTTTTGGCGTTTTTAACAAACATCTTCATGGGGTTTTATTCTTCCTGTATTTTCTTTGTATTTATTCATCATTTCCTCTTCTCCTCTCGATCATTCTGTCCTCATGATGGGTTATCTTTTGTACTCGAAATGTTGACTTAAAAATGGAAACTGTGGATTATGTTCAAGACTTACTCTCTTCAGATTCTAACCATAATAGAAGCTTGAAAATGGATATTATTTCCTTCTCATCCTTCTTCTGGTTCTTCAATATTAGTTGTGGATGTAATTTCCATCAATCCTCCTCTATGTTACCATTAATGTTCCAATGGTTGTAGTGGTTACTAGGACCTTTGCACTATCGTGTTGTAACTACTATATTCTTTTCCTTTCCCCTTTTCTACTTCTTCTTACCCTCCTTGGAAGTTTCTTGGTGTTCCTTCTACTTTGAACCACTTAACTACCTTTTTCTTTGGCCCATGTTTTCCAGGTATTATGTCTGTAAACAAGCCTCATCCACCATTCTACATTCGAACAACATCACTTGCTTTCACATATAGTTGCATAGACCCTTCAGATACTTGAGGAGTACATCTAGACCAATATAATCTAAAAATTTTCACGATATTCCATTACACATTTTGTTACAATAGATCTATTAAAGTAAATTGAAATATACACAATGGAGCGTTAATTCCTTTAGATTTTATATTTATTATTATTGATTTTCTTGTTATGCATGTAATAAATGAAATGCAAAAAATAGAGAATAGTGAAATGCAAACACACACCAATCATAATGAACACCAATATACTATCTTGGAAGCCCTTTCGAGAGAAAACCTAGCTAGAAGGTGAGATCACTTTGCTCTCTTTTATTTAAAATGGTAATAATGCAAGTACAAAGGAGAAGACACTCTCTTTGGAATTACCTGAGACTTGTGGCCTATGGGCTTCTATAGAGCAAAAATACCCTCTATTGTGCTCTCACACTCCCACATCCAAGTTGTTCTACTCTATTATGGAAGCAAATGAAATAAAAAGGAATGAAGCCCCTTTTCCTGATAGTGGTTTGGTTATAACAGATCTCAATACCCAACCAGGGGTTAAGTTTGACTCCTTCAACTATCAACTAGAGTTATAAATATGATTCTTCTATAGTATTATTCATATTATTCACATGGATAGCCCATTTCAATGGATAATGGAGGCTAATGTGGTGTCCTCTCAAATGATGATGGTTAATCATGATAGATCAACTTTTGGGGGGCATAACTATTGCACCGAAACTCTAGTTGTTGTCTTTAATGCACGATTGAAAAGGGATTATGGGTGTATAATAGTGTCACGTGGCCCTATGAAATCTTACCCACAAAAGACATTGTTTAAGGCCTCAAAATGGCCTTGGAAGTTATCAAACCTTAATTCTCAAAACTGGGTCTCACTGATAAAATTGCTCTTGTAAGTTTATTTCTTCAATTTTCCACTCTAAAAGAATTGAGACGGATGAAAAATTATATATTGATCCAATATAGATCAACCCTAATCCCCTTACACCTCCTTGATGAGTTACCTTATAAGATAATAAGAGAACCTCATCAATCTTAAACTTGGTAGGATATCATGTGGTCAACTTTATCTCATCATTGCACCATTAATATTCTTACATATATCCATGATCCAACCTTAGATGAAGTTCCTCATATTTTTTTGGCTCAATTTCAACATTCTCAAAGCTCTTAGTTTTAGGTTACCTCTAGTATGCTCACTTTAGATATTTGGATCCCCTTTCTTGTTCGATAGGGATTCTTAATTTGTTTCTTCCCCCTCCCCCCTTAGTAGGGGCCATCAATTCCTATGTATCCAAATTAGTTGTAGCGGTGATGCTTCTATGTTGGACCTACCCCTTTTGATCCAGGAATTTGTATGTGGGTTTGCTCATATCATTGTATGATACTTTAGAACCATATTTCCAACCTCATTTTGTACTATATGGAGACCCTATTTTGTATCACTTATTTGGCCCCTTCTGTGGGGCACACCATTGTATCGTTGTATGAAATATTTCGACAAGTATAGGTATGTCTACCTCATCCCTATCGAGATCTTGTACATCCATCATATTTTGACTCATTTTTTGACAATTTTTGCTCCAAATCCTTTTAGATAGGTGGTCCTTCTTCCAAGGCCACTAATATCACTCCTTGGTCCTCCTAGAGTATGGTAAAAATGAAATTGTATAATTCAGTCATACAGTTTGCCCCTAACCTCATATATTAAGGGAAATTTGTTATCATGTAAAAAAAATTCACTTCTGACATCTCCACAAGTTTTCAAAATTATACCATCAAATAACATGTTTACCATAAATTCACCGAATTTTCCACCTCAATTAGATTTGAAGAAACTTTGAAACAAACTTAAATTTTCACTCATAAGGCCTAGTATATAAAATTACTTTTGGTGATGGTTAGTATAGGACTATTATGAATAAAATGAATTTTGGTAATATACCTTTAATGAATTCCACTATTGATGTTATTGATGATGGAACTCTAATAACTTTCATCATTGATGCTTCCCCAAAAAACTATACATGCCTATAAAAACCATGATGTTGATTGTTTCTAATCAGAAATTTCTAGAAAATGAAAGTAATTATAAGTGGATGAGACCCTAATTTTTATCCTTGATTTGGTTTGATCCGTAAACTGCTGTGGATATTCCACTGGATAGCTCATCACAACATATCTGATAAAAATATATTGAAATACTGAAATTTTACACTATTACGGTTTTATTAAACTTTAAGATCTGTAGATGTAACTGTATTTAGTGCATGCATGTGAATATAAACTATGCATAAAAATAGAGAATGACAAATTAATCCCACACACACACACATAAGACACCATATATGCTCTCTAGGAAACCCTTTCAGGAAAAAACCCAGCTGGAAGGTGAGGTTGCTTCGCTCTCTTTCTCTGTCTGGAAATATTGTTGCAAGTACAAAGAAGTAATGCATGTGGCCTGTGGCCTGCTAAAGTGCACATATCCCCTCTCTGTTATCTACCTCCTATCTCTCATGGCTATCTTTGCTCAACTATGGAACAAAATTCTCTCAAAAGAATGGAATGCCTCTTCCTTCTAGTGGCCCGATTATAACACAACTCAATAGCCTACTAGTGGTTAATTTTGACTACATCAACTCTTAACTAGAGTTACAATATAGAAATATTCTAGAGCCTTTTACATCAAAAATGGATGGATAACCCTTTTTCCATGAATAATGGGGGCTGATGCAGCATCCTCCCGAAATATAGGTGTGAATACGAAAAGGTCAACTTCTGAGTGGCATAACTTTCGTATACAAACTTTGATTAACGCGCTTCTTGTGTCGTTGGAAAGATATTATTGTGTAGAATAGAATGAAAAGGCGTTGCAATAAAGCGACAAATTTTTACCCCCAAAGATGTCGTTTTATGCCTCAAAATGCTCCGAGAAGGTTTCAGACCTCGTTTCACCAAACTAGGTCCCACTGGTAAAAACGGTCCCGTGAGTTGATTCCTCCACTTTTTCCACTCCTAATGCATAAATATGGATGACAAACAATATAATGATCCAATCCGGATCATGGTTAATCAAACATTATTTTTATGATTGTGTTAAGGGGGTTTAACCAATATTTCTTTTAGAAATTCCTTGAGGTCCCTTCATTCTCCTTTTATCCATAGACCTTAATTACATGTTGTCAAAATTTCAATACAACTCAAGAGAACTCCTTTCTTTTTATAGAGTTTTTGGACATCCAAACTTATTAAAACCAAAGACGGGGGGATCACCACATTCTTGGGAAGTGAAGGACCCTCCCAAGCATGAAATTATGGATCCATCTTGTAACACCAATGTCTTGGTTCCCCTCTAATAATGTAAATAATTATATTAATATTTCTTAGGTGGATAGTCTAAGTGGAACGAGTTAAACCCAAATAGTATGTAATCATGTTTATTGCAATGAAAATATTAAACAACCAATAAGGGGTAGAGTTCCTATATGGACCATGAGCTAAAAGAGGGAACTAGAAAGTGGGAATGGAGGAAATTTTAAGTTTCCTACTAAAATAATCCATGCCAAGAATTTTTTTGTTAAGCTGAATATCAAGAACCAAATTTGCAAATTTCCAAGAAAATAGTTAATTAGAGGAATCTATACTTGAAATACCAAGTCCCATAAATATGGGATATAGTTTGGATTTGTATCTAACTATCCCACCAAAGTATGGGAAAAGTATCCATCTAAAACGTTCTAATATTGACTCGTGAATTCATGGATTTCACCCACGAATTTGAAAAAGACATCCATGAAATATTGGGTAAGAAGCCAAAAAATTAAGTATTCTCACATGTGGAGAAATTGGGCTATATAGGAATTGGTTCGGGGATCAAATCTATGTCAACTTAAGTGATAGAAATTTTTTTGGTTGATAGCAGAACAATGGAGGATCATTTGATTGATACTTTGGTTAAGAAAATTGAGCATAAGTACCTAAAACCCAGACTTCAATTAAGAGCTACATTTTTGGGTGCTTTCTAGGTAGAGCATTGAAGCAATGAGAGAGCAAGAAATTGAAGGAATTCCATGGAAATGAAGGGACTCCTTTGTGCTATGCAAGTAATCTAATAACCCACTTGTAGCTATGTGTAGGCTCTCAACTCAATGGGATTAAAAAGGTGATTTGTTGATTTTTTTTTGATGAAGGAGTTCGGCCTTCATGATTGCACCTTGTGAATAACTGAAAGAGTGAGCTTCCCTCATTGCATCATGGTATGATATGGGGGTGCCCTGTTGTAAAGAAATGGAATAGATAATTGAGCTTATGGTTGGGTGGAAAATTGTTCACCGCTCATTCGTTGCAAGCAACTATTTGATTTCACAAGTGTTATATGTGATTATTTGTAATAGATAATGTACTTAAATAAATGGAATGAAATGGTTGTTTATGGTTATGTATTAATGAAATTATAATGTGATTCATGTATTGTATGTTTATGTTGATTTCATATATAATGGATATATTAAGCATAAGACTCATGGTAAATTTTTAATTCTAGTTGTCTTTGCTAATATGGTTGTACCAGGGTTTTTGACAAGAAATTTGATGACTAGAAAAGTAAGAGAAGATCATTCCCTAGCTATCTTGCAATGGAAGACTCACATAGGGTCTTAAAACAAATGATTATGTTTGCAACAGTCATGCACAGTAAGTCCTTGTTATGCCACTCAAGGACAAACAACCCATATAAATGATAAATATGACATGAAAATAAAAGCCATAGTTTAGTGAAGGTTCAATGAGAGAAGTCTTCATTGAACATATGAAATAATTTATTGAAAAGTTCAATAATGAACTCATGGGTTGGTAAAATTTGTTAGAAGATTTAATTAGGCTTTCTATATCCTTCCCAAGGAACCTATTGATAGCATCCTTGATGGGACAATTGTACCGTTTATTTAGCTAAAATCTCTCCTTGGATTGGGATAAGAAGACTTAAAGGCCTTCCTTCTAAATGGATCCCAAAAGGAATAGGGAATCTAAATAATGTTAGAGTTTCTATGAAGAAATGCTCTTGGTTATTAAGGGAACACATTTTGTCTTAAACTTTGGGAGAATAAATGTGATATTATATTTTCATCTAATAAGGAAACTTTCATAAAGATCATGTCCCTCAAATATGGACCCAATCTTAATCTTTTCCCTCTAACTGTGTAATGTGTTGTTAAAGCCTCATAACACCAAGACTAAGCTAAGTGGAAAGTCTCTCTCCTTGTTAGCTTTAGGATACTTAAATCTCATGTGCTTGTTAGCTTTAGGATACTTAACTTTCATGGGCTTAATTGAATTATAATGGGGTTTGATTTTTTTTTATATTTATGAAAATATAAAATAATATAATTACATAATTATCTCATGGGCTTGTTAGCTTTAGGATACTTAACTTTCATGGGCTTAATTGAATTATAATGGGGTTTGATTTTTTAATATATTTATGAAAATATAAAATCATATAATTACATGCTTAAAAATGGCTTGATAACTCTTTTCCATTGCCCTCTTCAAATCTGAGAAGATTTTTGATAATGAATGATATATTTCTAAAGTCAACTTTTAGAGGTTTTGGATTTAATGAGTAAAAGCTCCCTCAAAATCCGCTGAAACTCATCTTCCTATGCGAAGAAAATGACTACAATTATAGGTTTGGCTATATAATTTTAAGTTTCAGATCGGCTCTCGATAAATCCAAAGAGTTACTTGTAATTATGCAATATTATATTTTAAAAAACAATTATAAATAATATATTTTAAAAAATAATTATAAATAATATAATCGCACTAAATTCGGCCTGGAGTATGCCATAAAACTGTCTTTGTTTGGTTAAGAGTTCGTCTTCCTTGGACGTAAGGAAACAGGTTAACGGCCCAAGACCTAGAGGCATTTGGCAGGAGTGAAACCCTGCTCCCTTACGGACCACCAGCGGGTTATTACAGGTGGCGTGGTTTCCCTTGATAACGGTGATGAGTGAAACCGACATTCGCCGATAGCACCCAGAGATGGCTGTCCTCACTGTTGGTTTGACACCTGAATTTGATAGGTTTTGTCACCTTAAAAAAAAATAAAAATAAAAAATAAAAAAATAAAATATATATATATATATATATATATATATATATATATATATATATATATATATATATATATATATATATATATATATATATAACCGCACTATATGAGACCGGGCGACTCGAACCCAAAACCTGCTATCCCATGGCTCCCGCGGTGGTTACAATCTCCGGCCTGTATGAGGGTTGCAGGAACCCTGAAATTTATGTGACGGATTCGACCTCGGCCCCCTCTTTTTCTTTTTCCGCAGCGGTAGAAAACGCGGCCATTTTTTCCAGGCAGATCTGGAACGAAAAAACGGCAGGGAAACAGAGAGAGCACGAATCCATGGTGGAGCTATACAACGGCTTCCGTCGTGTGGCAGATCTCAGGCGGGTCTTGGAATTTCTGGGGAGTTTGAAGAGAAATACGGATCTGTTAGGGTTAGAACCCATAACGGATTCAGAGCCAAGGGCGACAGGGAGCGAAAGGATTGTAGACGGAGACGAGGCCCTGAATGAACACGTTTTCTGGGTTATAACGAGCATACTCCGCCCTACATTCACAGCTGAAACAGAGCTTGGGCTCAGAACACAATTTGGGGGCCGATTCTTGACAGAAATCGGCATGACATATATAGGATCTGCCAGCTTAGTGTTAGTCTGGCTCACCCCTCTACAGTGGCTACAAGCATGCAAAGGCGAAGGGTTTCATGGGGCAGACACGCTTCTGTACACATTGGCATGGACTGATCCCTGTAGATCCAGACCGGATTTCCCAAATATGAGCACGAGGCAAGTCCTCCAGGAGCTCAGGCAGCTGATCGGCGGTTATATGCATCGATCCAACAGAGGGTTGGCAGATCGCGTCAGGCAAAAGGAAGAATGCATCAATAGAAGCTCAGATATGGAAGACCGCCGACCCGGTCATGAAACGTTTCAAATCTTCATCAGAACCCTGTCTGGGAACACAATCTGCAAGCAAATAAGAACAGGGATGCTGATAAAAAACTTAAAGGATGAAATCCAAGAATTATCAGGAATACCAGCAAGACTGCTGAGCTTGGTATATGCAGGACACATTTTACAGGAAAAATTATCAGTGCAGCATTATGGAATAAAAAGGGATACAACAATATATCTGAGTATGAGGCTGAGAGGAGGAAGCTTTGGATCTAGCTCAAAGGGCACAGCCTTTCGTGATGCAGTCAAGGGGAAAGGAAAAATGCAGAACAAAACTGAGTCACCACCAGAGCAACCAGGTCCACATATAGTAGAACAAAAACTGGAATACACAGTGCTCAATGTCACTATACCAACGGTAACTGCACTTTACTCTGACCTCTCTAAACATTCTGTCATATGTAGATTTAATGGCTTTTGGCCAAAATCCGATGCTTTACATCAATGGATTTATTCCAGCTGGACACCAGAATGTAACATACACCTATGTTCAAAAGGTTTTTTCATTGTAACTTTCCACACAGAGGAAGAAAGGGACAGTATCATCAAAGAGGGACCTTGGTTCTGGGGTAATGCAGGCCTCTTTGTTACCCCTTGGTTCGCTGATTTCGACGCAAACACGATGAAAATCTCAACAACGCCTGTTTGGGTAAGGCTTCACAACCTCCCATTACATTTCTGGCATGATCTAGTATTATCTGCCATAGGGAATTCCTTGGGGAAATTCCTAAAAATTGACGAAGATAGAGATAGCAGAGGAATTTACACTTTTGCCAGAATTTGCGTCGAAGTGGACCTGAGTCAGGGGCTGCCTGATCGAATCTCCTTAATCTACAACAATTCGGAGTGGATTCAACCACTGGACTATGAAAACACGACATTCAGATGCCGCAGTTGCAGACAAATAGGACACCTCCAAAATACATGCCCACTGGCCAGAAATAATTCAAAAGGAAACAAGAAACAACAAAAAAAGCCAAATGGGTGGCAGCATACAGAACCGTTGGAAGAAGAGGACACTCAGCCAGAAAACACAGTGAACCAAGAGGAACCGGACATAAATATGGAACAGAAGGGCACACAGGAAGACAAAGTACCAGACCCTCAAGGGGAGAACCATTTTCAGCAGCAGCAAACTCCACAGTTGGAAGTTAGCGGCAATAAAAGAACTCATGGATCTGAAGGATCAGAATCTGACAAAGAACCTCCACAGAACACACAAGAGAATCTGCAGGCCATCATTGTTCCCCCACCTGACTCACAGGGTTGGCGAAGGGTGGAGAAGAAGAAGGGCAGAAAAGTATAGGCTTGATGTTATTTAATTATTTTTTATTTTTTTTATAGTGTACTTTGTCCAATTCATGGACAGCTATCTGCATATGCTCTAAGCATCTACAAAATGTAATTTATCTCATTTATGAATATAAATTACGACTTTTTTCTACGTGAAAAAAATAACCGCACTATACCTGACTTAAAAAACAAACCAACAAAAAAATAGAGATACATTTAAGGGAACATCTAAAAAATAATTATAAATAATGTAACCTCACTAATGCCGGACTAAAAAAGAATTGGAGATACATTGAAGGGAAGTCTGAGTTAAATAATTAACTTTGCTATTAAATTTTTAGAATATTCAAAAATATAATCCAACATAATGACGTCGATGCAAATACTGGTTTAAGCGTCGAGTTTCGCTTGGAATTGTTTGATGACATCGCTAGCGATTTGGCGCCGAGTTCGACATGCAACCAGAAAGGAAACCAGCCACATTTTGACCATTGACCGAGTGGTTTTGACCAATATTCCAACTCACTCGAGAAGAACGCGAAGACGTGTTCCCACAACTCTTATCATAATGGATTAAATTGTTCTCATTGGATTTCATGCAATGTGGGGGAGAAAGGTCACGTATGTGATTACTTTGTGAATTGGGATAAGGCAGTGCGGCCTCTTTGGATAGAGTCGAGTTAATATTTTAAATAGTTTTTTGGGTTTAAATCTCGCAAATAATTTTTTAGTGAGATTATAATTTTTTATTGTTTAAAATATATTTAGTGTTTTGGAAATCTCTTTTTTAAGCTAGAACAGTTAATATATTATAGATCAATGGTTGGGCCATGGCCTAAACAACCGATATTACAAGGAATTTTCCAAATCTTTGTGCCTTTCTACGCCTAACAATCCTTTAATGCTTGGTACTTAAAGGTGTATCGCGTCAGCAAAGTAAGAATACAAAGAGGTTCACACAAAAGGAGCGAATAGCGAGCCCCGAGCAATCACATCGGAGGAAAGCTGCGAAAGCCCCCGAAAGTTAAAGTCCTTTGATACTCGGGCCTTTTTTATTTAAAAATATATATAAATCACCCATTAAGCCTTTCGACAGTGTTTAATTCTTAGTTTCCGCCCTGGAACAGTCTTGGCTCAATAATCGAGGTTCCACCTTTATCGGCATCAGGGATCGGCTCATCCTCGGCACTCTTTGCAACACTCTACCTCCGCGGCCGATATGCGATGTAAACTGGCGGACTTCAAAATTTTTAGGCACCTATGCATAGCTGTTTTGGGTCCACGCCCATCAGCCCTTCGTAACTCTCTTGGCTCCATCAGTGTTGAATTCTTATAATATTTCCGTGAAGTAATCCTTTCCACCATATTACTATCTTGACTCATTATTTGAGGGTCCACCTTTATCCATATCGAGGATCGACACAATCCTCAGCTCTTTGCCATACTCCACCTTCGTGGCCGATATGCGATTTAAACTGACGAACTTCAAAAAAAATTTAGGCTCCTGCGCATAACCTTTTCGGGTTCGCGCCCATCGACCCTTCATAAAGCTCTTGGCTCTACCATTTCCCGATCTTGATCGGTCAACTTTTGAAGTGAACTTCTGCCATTGATCTATTTTGATTAGATCCAACGGTTCTCTCCCTTTTCGGACTTCAGGCTTTATAGGCTCTGGCGCAATACCACGTCGGGTCCGCACCCATCGGCCCATCACAGAATCTCTTGTCATTTCCAAACTCTGAACTGCCAACCTGCATGTTGTATCTCCACCGTTGATCTATTTTGGTTAGATCCGGCGGTTCCCTTGTGTTTCGGGTTGATAACACACCTGTGGGTTAGCCACCCGATAAAGCGGTTTCCCCACCATCCGCCGCTGCTACGTGTCCTTCACTTATTGGAATCAGAGCCAAGCTCACAATACCTCTTACCACTAGTAATGCTGCCCAAAAACCCACTCTTGGCTAGAAAACCACCCTTCTGCTACTTTACTTTCTACGCTCTTTCATGGGCGGTGACCCTTGATCTGCTCCAGTAGTTCTAATTAGTTCAGTTGATGCTGAATCTGATCCTTTGATTGTTGAGATCCAACGGTTGCTCACAGTGTGTTTTGCTTGGTTCATCGCTATTAAGCTATGGAATGGCGGTCCACACTAGTTCATCTAAATTTCTTTTAAGAAATCCTTGAGTCAAATAGCATCCCTCGTTGGCTTTGATGTCTGCCTCTTTATTTGAGGTGCGGAGAATGTGAAAGAAAGAGGAAGAGGTATAGAAACTCAGCAAGCCCCGTAGCCTCTGGAGAGCGTTGTTGAGTGCCGGATTGCTTAGATGCTCATCTGAGTTTATTGCCTTTATCAAGAGTTCTGAATCTCCGAAGACCTGGAGAGCTGTGCGACCATGTTCCTAGGCAATCTGGCAGCCTTTAAGAAGCCCTAGAATTTCGGCCTGGTTGTTGGTGCTCTTTCCTAGTCCCCAGCTGTAGCTATCTATATGGGAGCAATCCTGAGAGTAGACCACACCACCAGCACCAGAGATCCCTGGGTTGCCTTTGGAGGCACCATAAAAAAATTACCTTTCCCTGCTTCCTCCACCAGGATTGAAACTCTGTATCTTGTGTTCTGATGCGCCAAGTAGGATTAAATGTGGGCCGAGCAGGAACTTCTTTGCTGACCCTGGCAAGAAGGGTGCCCAGCCAGCTTCGCTCTTTAGTTATGAGAGTGTCATCTAACTTACTGGGGTAGTTCCCTAGAGCCTCCATCAGGGCCGCCTTAGCTTTGGCTACCACAGACAAGGGAGAGGACGATACATTGTTAAATATCCAATTATTTTGGGCTAACCAGAGCTTCTAGCAAATGAACTTGGGAATGGAGTGCCAGATCCGATTCCACAGAGAGTTTGCTCTAAGGGCCCTAGGATACCTTTCAGTCCAAGTGGAGAAAAGTTCCACTACAGTGCACTGGATAGGGGCAGGTGCATTTAGACCTTGAAGGATGAGGCCCCATACCGATTGTGCAAAGGTGCAACTTATGAAGAGATGATTTATGTTTTTGGAAGCCGATCTGCACAGAATGCACCAGTGCGGCCCTATAATGCCTCTATGGGCAAGATTTTCGCCTGTCAGCACTTTCCTATGAATAAGTAACCAAGTGAAGAAGTTCACCTTGGGTATACCATAAGTGTCCCATGTGCGTTGCTAGATGGAGGGGTTGAGGACTTGATTTTGCGTGGGTTGCAAGGCTGCAAAGCCAAGCGTAGGGGTATAGACCCCTGTCTTCCCCCATCTCCAGAGATCTGGTGTATGAAGGTTAACTGGTGCTGAGCCCTTCAACTTATCCAAGAGAAGGTGCTTTTGTTGTAGTAAATGTGCTGGCAAATCATGGAAGACCCAATCTTCCCAGTTCCCTTGACTGTCCTAGACAGAAATGGCGGCTAGAATGTGCAATCCATGTTGAGAGAGCCAGTCATGGAGACCAGCTAACTCCATTGTGTGTTCAAGGGGGGATTGCCCATGATTTTATCTTGCCACATCATGATATTTGCTCCATTTCCAGGCACCCTGTAGAGCTGGTTTTGGAAGGTGGCAAGCCCTTTTCTGCAGAGGTTCTAGAGCAATGTGCCTTTGGGAACTCTGTCTGCTTGGAGATTTCGCAATGAGACTCCTTTGAGATATTTATTCCGGAGGAGTTGACTGACTGAGTGATGTTTATTGGAGTAGAGCTGCCAAATGGTTTTACCACCTAAAGCGATGATAGCCAGTCCAATATCTCTAATCTAGAGACCACCTTCTCGCTTTTTCCTTTTCACTTTGTCCCAACTTACTAAGTGAAATTTATTTTCATTTCCTTTGCCTCCCTGCCATAGGAAGTTTCTGAGCAACTGTGATATCTGATTTGTGATTGTCTTTGGTGCCAGGAGGAAGGAGGCCTGATAGATAGGGAGAGAGGAAAGGACAGACTTTATGAGGGTTAACTTGCCAGCATAGTTAAGCCATTGCCCTCCCCAAGCAACTATCTTAGTTTTAATCTTGTTGATGGCTTCATTCCATAGTGAGGCTCGGTTTGCCCCCAGAGTTAAAGGTAGTCCCAGGTATTGAATTTTGTCCTAGGAGGCATATCCTGGGAAATCCAGGATTCTAGCAATTCGGAGTGTGGTTTGCTCCTCTGTGTTCCAGCTGTACACTGCACTTTTTCTTTTATTGATGAGTGCTCCTGAAATGGTGCAGAAGCTCTGCAAGGTCCCATTGAATTCCTTTGCTATTCTAGTGGAAGCTCCTCCCAAGAGAAGAGAATCATTTGCAAACAAGGCATGGTTGATTGGTTCTAGTCCAATCGTCGGTCGGATGCCCGGGAGGGTACCTTTGTTTCTTTCCGCTTTCAGTTTCCGACTCAGGGTGTCTGCCATTATTATGTACAAAAAGGGAGATAGCGGGCATCCTTGCCTTATCCCTCTTGAAGCTTGGAAATATGAGGTAGGTCGGTCATTAACCAGCGGGGAAATCCATGGTTTGTCAGTGCAAGCCTTGATCAGATTCACAAAAGCTGGGTTGAATCTGAAGGTAAGAAGAACTTTGTAGAGGAATGAAAGATTTACCCGATCAAAGGTGTTGGTCATATCCAACTTGATCAACATCCCTTGCTCCTTCCTCTGATGACTGGAGTGCATGGTTTCTTGAACAAGTATCACATTATCTAAGATATGTCTTCCTGCTACAAATCCTCCTTGACTGGGAGAAATGAGCTTAGATAGCAGAGGTTTTATTCTGTTTGCAAGCAATTTAGCAAGAATTTTGTAAGAGACATTACATAGAGAAATGGGTCTAAATCTATCAAAGGTAGCTGGATTCACTTCTTTAGGTATTAGGGCAAGAAAGGTGGATTTGGTACTGCCTCCCACTTTAGCCTTTTTTTGAAAAGCCTTTGTCATTCTTAGTAGGTCAACTTTGATGCTTGTCCAACAAGCTCTGTAGAAGTGTGTTGAGAAACCATCTAGGCTTGGGGCTTTGTCAGGCTCCATGTCCCAAATTACATTGTTGATTTCTTCCTCAGTGAAGGGTCTCATAAGATTTGAATTATTCTCCTCGTTAACCAAGGAAGGGATCTGGGAGAGGAAGTCATTGGAAATCGCCTCATCTTCTGTTTCATCCTCTGAGTATAACCACTGAAAGTGAGTTTCAACAACTTTTTTAACTTGGGCGAAACCTTTGGCAATTGTCCCATCTGCTGTGATGACTTCTGAGATGTGATTCTGGGAGAGTCTTGCTCTGAACTGCCTGTGGAAGAAGGTTGTGTTTCGGTCACCTGCTTTCACCCATAGGCTTCTGGACTTTAGCCTCCAGAATTCTTCTTCTTTTCTAAAAGAGCTGAAAGAGGCAAGTTGGGCTACTTGTTCTTTCTCCAGTTCATGTGTGGTTACGTCTTTATCCTCCATCTCCAACTGTAGATCTGCTAACTGTTGGACAATTTCTTTTCTGTGTGTGGTGTGGGTGTTGGGAGGCGTTTTGACCCACTCTTTCAAAGCTGCTTTGGTTGCTTTTATTTTTTGCTCCCAAACGTAACTGGGTGACCCGGTGACCATGGTAGACCAGGCCTTGTCAACGACTTCCATGAACCCTTCCTGCTCTATCCACAAGGGGCTGAAACGAAAGGGTATGGGCCCCAGGTTTTCTTCCTCGTCCAGTTGTAAGAGGATGGGTTTATGGTCCGAGGTGAGCTTTGGTAGGATTCTCATTGATACTATTCTCTTATCCATCAAAAGAGTGCTTTGTACTAGGAATCTGTCAAGCCTGGCTGAGATGTGAGCCACCCCTGTTCTATTGTTGGTCCAAGTGTATCTCCCCTTTTTGGGTTTAAGATCAAGAAGGTCCCATTGCTGAATTATGTCCTCCACAAGGGGTAGCAATGGATCTTTGCTATTGTTTCCCCCTCTTTTTTCTTTTGGGTCAAGAATGATGTTTAGATCTCCTGCTATTACAATGTTCATGGGAGAGTAGCATTCTACAAAATCGATAAGTGTTTGCCAGCACTCTTTTTTCTCAAGGTAAAGCACAGGAACATAAAGATTAAACAAGGCGAGAGTGAGCTTACTTGCTTTGTGTCTGAGTTCAGTGTAAATCCAATGTTGAGTCTCGAAGGAGTTCTCCAACTGGAACAAATCTTCCATCCAGACTGTGGCAAGTCCTCCTGAGGTTCCCCTTGCGCTTACTGCCATCCTGGCTTTAGTCTTCCAGGTCATTCTACTTAGCTCAAGAAGGGCTTCCCCTTCTATTTTTGTCTCTTGGAGCATGAGGATCTCTGGGGTTTCTATTTTCATGAGGTCTTTAACAGATGCAGCCTTTATGTGGTTCCCCAAGCCTCTATAGTTCCAAGAGACTATATGCATTATTTATTTGGGGTGGTGGAGGAGAGGCCTCCCTTTGGTGGCCATGTTCTGGTGTTTCGACTTATGGTCATTTCTAGAGTGGACTGACTTCCTTGCATTTTTTGCCTCTTTGCTTCTTCTCTTGCTTCCTTGAGGGATTTCCTCCCTGCCCTCTTTGAGGGTCTTTCATTTGTCTCCTCTTCCGATGAGCCTGTTAGTTCTAGAGGCTTCTTTCTTATTATGTCTGCATAAGAGGATGGTGGGTTTTCTCTTTCTGGGGAGTCATTTTGGATCGGAGAGGCCCCTGCATTTCCTTCCTCAATTAGTGTGGGGTTTGCCTGCTGTTCTGCATCACTTTCCGTAACAGGGGTTTCCTCCTGTGTGCTGAGAGCTGCGAAGGAATTTGAAGGAAGGTTTGTTCGTGGGAGTGATGCCCCTTCCAGTTGCAATTCTGTGGATGGCTCACTGTTTCCGGCTTGTGCCCCTTTCCCTCTCTGTTTGTTGTGTTGCTTTGATGAGGCTATTTTTTGCACTGTTGTCCACTAGTCTCCTTTTATTTTCTCTGCTTCTTCTTCAGCTTTCTTTTTACAGTTTATTGCAAAGTGCTCATATCCATGGCAGTGCCTGCACTTGAAAGGTAGTTGTTCATAATCCAGTTCTTGCACATGAGACCAATCTGCCACTGTTAGTTTTATAGCTTATGGAAGCCCAACTTCTAGATCTACCTCAACACAGATTCTGGCACAGGAGTATTGTCCCTTCCTGTCTGCTCTGTCAATGTACTTTCCAAGGGTATTTCCAATGATTTCTAGAGTCTTCGGGCTCCAACAGTGCAAGGGTAAATGGGGGAGGTGCACCCAGACAGGAACAGTCGAGGGCACATCTTAGGCTGGATCAAAGTCCGGGGTCCATTTTTCCATGTAAAGGCCCTGAGGTCCCATGAAATATGGCTCATTTCTGAAAATGAGATCCATGTCTTCAATTCAGTAAAAAATGAAAACGAAGTAACCTTACCGACAAATGAAATTTTATTCCTTCTGAGACTAGCGGTCTCTAGTTGCGTTGCACTCACGATTCGATGACTCTTCAAATGGGAGAGTGACGGTCGGGATTCTTTCCATCTTCTTGACAAACTTCTGCTGGGAGGCTGAAATTGGGCGCTTGCTACAGTCGCCCACTAGTTGCTTGAAGGCCAGGAGCTCAGGGGGGAGGGAGGAAGGAGGCTCAGAGCCTCCCTCTAGAGCCGTGGATGAGGGGAGGGATTGCAGGGGGGTGGTCGCAGAGGGAGTAGTGGTGTGCGTGCACAAAATCCAATGAAGCCTAATCCTCACTCAAAAAAAAAGAAAACAAGAAAAGAAAAAAAAAGAGCGCTTTGGAAATCTTTTAAAGTATTAGAATTTTGTAAATTAAATAACTCAAATTTATAATTCTTAAAAATATTTATTAGATTTTGGACAAAATTAACCAAAAAAAAACTCGAAAAAGTGTTATTTCATCTATTAGTTAGACTACACACTTTTGATATGCCATAAATTTGATAGTGTTACACGGATCGTACATGACCATATGAAATCTAAAATAGAATTTATTACTAGCATTTGCACCACATGTTGCAAAGGAAACATCGTAGCGTAGGAAAGAGTAGCATCAAACTGTTACTCTTCTTCCATGATGACAGTGAAAGTGTCACCTGCAACATCTTGAGGAAAAATCATGGATGTGGTTGATATTGAAAACCAATTCAACAATTTTAAACATTGTGAAAGCATGCAAAAGATTAAGAACTTTGTTTATATGTTGTATAATTCAAATACAAAACAAAGAGAACAAATACAAAAAATGAATGAATTGAACCTAGAATGCATATGGGCCAACAATATTGCAGTCTCCACCATGTCATCCTAGAGTTGGAATTTGAGTGTTTTGCAGGATTTCGTAAACATGTTTCTTTACATTTGTAAATGAAATTTATATTAAACTCTGAGTGTTTTGTAGGATTTGTAAACATGTTTCTCTACATTTGTAAATGAAATTTCTATTAAACTTATTATCATACATTGATGTGTTTAACTTGAAAGAATAAACAATGAAAGTTATTTTTATTCAAATATGTTAATTTCTATTAAATTATCAGCATACATTAATGTGTTTAACTCAAAAGAATTTAAACTAAATAGATCTATAAGTATTTAACTAGACAAATGCTAAACAAAATTAAAGATAACTAATTAAGCTATATCTATATATATATATATATATATATATATATATATATATATATATATATATATATATATATATATATATATATAGATATATATATATATATATTAATCAATACAACATTTGTTTACCAAAACTTACTTAAAGCCTTAGAAATCTAATTAGCCATAAAGTGTAAAAAAATAGAGTCTAGAGTTTGTCAAATGAAATAAGAACACTAACTCTTCTTTCTTATAAGATCATCACATTAATTTCACAAATAATCTAACTTCAAAGCCAAAATGCAATTAGTTGAAATAATAGCAGAGGAATATAAAATGAAGCAAGGGATGCTCGATGGAAGACACATTATAACAAAAATATCAGCATATTGGGAACATCTCGACATTGTAAGTGTAAATGTTTGCAGGAAAGGGGCACATCATCAAAAGTTGAAACCTTTACATGTTGGAAAATGGAAAACTTTCTGATTCCACTATAATTTTATATTTTCTTTCCTCTATATAGATTCCATCCCACTACTATCTATTCCACTATAATTTTCTATTTTTTTCCTTCTACATGGGCTCCATCTCATGACTATCTATTTGTGTAGGCACTACCATTTGCATCCTTTGGTATTGAATGAACCATCCTTCCATCTTGGTAAACTACCAGAATTTTAACTAATCTTTCATCAATTAATCAGTTATCCTGAAAATTGAATCGAATTTCAAGAAACAATATGGTAATCGTATGGAATTGGTGAATTTCCTTCTTCGTAGGGAATTGATGAATTTATGCTATATATCCCATACCAAAATATACTCTAATCAATATAACATACCAAAATATATTATAATCAATACAACATTTGTTTACCAAAACTTACTTAAAAACCTTAGAAATCTAATTAACCATAAAGTGTAAAAAAATAGAGTCTAGAGTTTGCCAAATGAAATAAAAACACCAACTCTTCTTTCCCGTAAGATCATCACATTAATTTCACAAATCATTTAATTTCAAAGTCAAAATGCGATCAGTTGAAATAGTAGCAGAGGAATATAAAATGAAGCAAGGGATGCTCGGTGGAAGACACATTATAACAAAAATATAAAAACTTCACTTTCATACTAATGAATATGATCAATATATAGTTGGAATTCTTCACTGCACATGGCATACAATTTTATACCATGAAAAAGCAATAGCAATACTATTTTCATTTTGGTGGGCCTACAATAACTACCTATTTTCACCAACCTTGACTACATCACAAGCGTCACTCAGGAAGAGTTTAGAAATAAGTTAAGGAAACAAATCTTTCTAGGTTTTACCTAGACATGTAGGTGAATTAATTCCATAATGTCTGACAGGAGTCAAAGATTGGTGGCATAAACCAGAGCAGATGCACGGACTGTAGAGAAAATACAATGACTATGGACTATAATATTGAATATGATCAATATTCACTTTCATACTAATGAATATGATCAATATATAGTTGGAATTCTTCACTGCACGTGGCATACAATTTTATACCATGAAAAAGCATTAGCAATACTATTTTCACCTTGGTGGGCCTACAATAACTACCTATTTTCACCAACCTTGACTACATCGCAAGCGTCACTCAGGAAGAGTTTAGAAATAAGTTAAGGAAACAAATCTTTCTAGGTTTTACCTAGACATGTAGGTGAATTAATTCCATAATGTCTGACAGGATTCAAAGATTGGTGGCATAAACCAGAGCAGATGCATGGACTGTAGAGAAAATACAATGACTATGGACTATAATATTGAATATGATCAATATTCACTTTCATACTAATGAATATGATCAATATATAGTTGGAATTCTTCACTGCACGTGGCATACAATTTTATACCATGAAAAATCATTAGCAATACTATTTTCACCTTGGTGGGCCTACAATAACTACCTATTTTCACCAACCTTGACTACATCGCAAGCATCACTCAGGAAGAGTTTAGAAATAAGTTAAGGAAACAAATCTTTCTAGGTTTTACCTAGACATGTAGGTGAATTAATTCCATAATGTCTGACAGGAGTCAAAGATTGGTGGCATAAACCAGAGCAGATGCACGGACTGTAGAGAAAATACAATGACTATGGACTATAATATTGCTTTAGTATAATTAAGATTTGGTACTAGCAATCTCAAATACCCTCACTTAAACAGAATACCAGCAATCTCACTTAGACCTTGGCAAAGGGACAAAGACGAAGGCCCATTTCATTCTTTGAAAAAAAATGTATTTCACTTCCCTTTGACTTTAGAATATGGTGAATTAGAAACTTATGATGTTTTAATTAGTTGCAAGGACAAGAGATTTATGTGCATTTGGCATCAAATAGGATTTGTATTTAACTTCCCTTGGACTTTATGATATGGTGAATTAGAAACTTATGATGTTTTAATTAGTTGCAAGGACGAGAGGTTTATGTGCATCTCGCATGATGGAAAAAATAACAAAGATATAGGAATTGGCCTGACCAGTATCATTTCACAAATTTATGTTATGCAGCTGGGGGGTGCCTCAGAAAGGGATGCCATCTCTATGTGATGATGAATCACAAAAGGAAAATAAAAGCACGTTAGATTTGGGGTTAGTTTCTAAGATTGCACTATAATGATTTGTTTCTTTGGTGGTTTTGTACTTCTGGTCAAATATTGCTTGTATTAAAATCCAGATAAGGATAATTGAAAGCAATGCTAGAGCAGGGTTTCTGGAATCTGAAATTAAAATTAGTATCTACTCAACAAAATTACATAACATAATGCATAAATTATGGAGGATGATAAAGACTAAAATAGATGATGCTTCTCGAGCAAGCAATTTGAAATGATGAAATATTGTATCATTTTCCAGGGTGATTTGTCACATGCCATCTCAAAATGACAAAAAGGTTAACAACTATTTTTCCTATTTAAATGAGTATTCTTCCAATTTACTATCGAATTTTTGAAAATTTTGTTTTTTCCAAAAATATATATAAAATCCTTAAAATTTGAAAGAAAAATACAAAACATTTAGCCTATAATTTGAGAATTATATAGATAAGCAGTCTTTCCCTACTTCTAATATTCTTGTTTAGGAGGAAAAACTTTGAAAATCTGAAGCATCCAACAATAAAATTTTGCATTTCAACTAAGTTTGCAATATCAACATTTCAAAATGGAACAACGATCTAAAGGAATTTGTGTCTTTGTTGCAATTAGATCTCATATTCCAAGAATACAATAGCAATCTCGTAGTGGAAAGGGAAACAATGAAAAAAAATAAAGTGAAGAAAACTTAAAGAGATTCAATATCTTGCATTTCTTTCATGTAATCTGATTGTATAATTTTTCCTACTTATGTAAGGAGATAAAACTATAAAAAAAGGGAAACATACCAAACTAATAAGAGAACTTCTTCATACGAAAAAAGAATGTAGAGAATGGAAATGTCTAGAAATGATAAAAGGTTGAAAGTCCTTCGAACTAAAGAAAAATATTTATGTCTCCGCTCTGCCTTTATTTCGTGTGATTTGATTGTAGAATTTTGCCTACTCCTGTAAGGAGATAAAATTATAAAAAAATGAAAAATATTTGACTAATACGAGAACTTCTTCATACAAGAAAAGACAATATCGAATTATAACTGACAATACCAATACCAAATTGTAACTAACAATACCAGTCTTTAATCTGATGGTATAAACTATTTCAATCGTCTAACACGAAAATCAACGACCCACGACTGCATAGGTGGCATGAGAGGGAATTTTTCTCAGAGACAACGCCTTATGACGTGTGTATATATATATATATACAAGTTTAAATTTGAGTTCTAAAAGGATCTGGAAGATGACGAGGTGGGGTCAAGTGGCCCTCAAACTCCTTAGCATAGTCACTTGGTAACACATTTACCTAGGTGACATATAATTTGTCATGTCACAGTTGTATGGAGAGACACCATGGAAAAAGTGAACAAAATCTTATGAAAGCCATATCTTAGTGCCCAAAGCTCAAATTGGGTGAAACTTATACAATCGAAAAGCTATTGATGAGTAGAATATAGTTAAAGACTCATAAAATAGGTATTCAAGGTGACCATGGCGGTTAGTTGTGTTATAGAGTGGTATTAGAGTTGTGGTTCAACACTAGGCGTGAAGGGATAGAGATACACCACAAAGATGAAATTTGTAGCAAGTCATAGAGCTTGTTGGTTATGCTCGGCCACCAATATTGTCTAGAGCTACCTAAAAAGGAGGTTATGTTATTGGGAATGGAGCAACTTTGTGGAAAGTGCTCTTGTAAAAGGAGAGTTATGCCTTGAGGAAGCATGTTAAAGAAGGATGATAACATGGATTTGGGTTACACTTTTTGGTGAAACGAGGGCGTGTTTTGGTGAAAAAAGGTTGCTCGATCGAGCAATTTTAAGCACTTGATTGAGAAAATTTTAAGTGTTCGATCGAGCTATTGATACACTTAAAAATAGACCGATCAAGCATTTAAACAAACCTCGATCAAGCCACTTTCTAACCCGAGTTAAAATATCAATCGAGAGTTATGGCTCGATTGAGCATATGGCTCGCTCGAATGTTATTTCTTATTAAAAACCCTAGTTGCGACATGTGAAGTCATTTTTCTCAGACTGCGAGAGGAAAAAGAGTTTCACGAAATATTTAAAAGTTCGCCTGAGATGGAGGAACTCAATCCAGCTACCCGTCAACCCTGCCAACAACCCAGAGGCTCAAGTTGAGGTAGGTTTCTTGTCATTTTTGTCTCTTTTATTTAATCTTTTCTGCAAAATAAAATAAATTAATTTGAAAAACTAAACCTACCATACAAAAACAAAAAAAACAATTAGGAAAACCACCATGACAACCACAGAAAACAAGAAAACCCTTGAAAAGCACCAAAAAAACTGTAATTTAGGTTGGTTTTTTTTTTTTGGTATAAGTTATCTGTAATGGTAGCACATGTTTATTATAAATATTTTCTATAGTAAAAAATTTAGTTTTGAATTATTTTAAGTTTTATTTTTTTTAGGAATATAGTAAAAAAAATGATTTTTTTTTATTAAAAATGCATTTTAAATTTCCAACAAATTTGACTAGAAATATGCCCAATTTTTTTTCAAAATAAACAAATAAATAAATAACTTAGGAGCTTTAAATTGACATAATGAATATGGTTAATCATGGTAAATCTCTATTAAATCAAATAAGAAATTTTATTTCATTTTTTATTTTAAATTTAAATAGATTTATATTTTAAATATTTTTTAATAATAAATATCGGAATTTGTTTTATAAAATTAATTGTACTTCAATAAATATTAACTAAATTAAAAATCCAAAACTATATATATATGACCTAACATAACTAAACTAACCATATATATATCTATAAAGTGGTAAGGTATAACATAACTATAATTACTATATATATACAACATAATTATATATAATTATATAACATAGTTATAGTTGTATAATATATATATAATTAATGTGTTTTTCATAATAACATAAGATGGGTGATGCTCAACAACATTTTAAGATCCGAGTTGATCTACCAACTGTAATTTTCCTTAAAATTTCCACTATTTATATTTATAGAATTAGTTAATATAATGATATGACTACTATATATCTCTATGTTCCCACCCTTATTAAATTTATTAGTTGAGTAATGATTTTGTAACTTACACTTCCTATATTTTTATTTAACTATATAACGCTATATATATGTGTGTGTGTGTGTGTGTGTGTGTGTGTTTTCAAGTTTCAACAATGCATCATTGATACATACATTAAGTCCATGATGAAAATTGCATTTAAAGTGAATATATAAACATTTTGACTCTTTTCTAATTTGTACCATACTATTTCATTATGTAGTGTGTTTTACTAGAAACATTGCCTTCATGTGCTTGCATCTAGTACATGTCATGCATAGAAAATTTTAGGGGCGAATGTTCGCCCTTTGGGGGAATTAAGGGGTTTTAAATTTTTAGTGGGCGAATATTTTGTATCATAGTACATTTTTACAAATCACCTCAAATAGCCCACCTTATTTTAAGGGAGAGGGTAAAAAAGGTAAATTTAGCCCTTGAAATTAGGAGTTACAACGTTCCATTCACCCATTTTCAAGAATAGGTTTTATTTAAGTGAATCCATTTGCCCATTTTCAAGAATAGGTTTTATTTAAGTGAATCCTATGGGCCAAAGGCCCAAATACCATATTTATAAAAGAGGTATGGTAAATTAATAAAAATATAAATAAATGAGGGGCATGGTAAATAAATAAAACATTTTTTATATTTACTCCTTAAGTCACCTTATATACATGCAAGGGTGTAAACAAATAAAAATATAAGTAAAGTGGAGGTATGGTAAATAAATAAAACGTCCTTTTATACTTACTCAAAAGGTATGGTAAATAAATAAAAATATAAATAAACTAGACGCATGGTAAATAAATAAAACTTCTTTTTATATTTAGTCCATAACCCTCGTTCTATTTATGAAGGCTCAAGAAAGAGGTTTTATTTAAGTGAATCATATGGGCCAAATACCATATTTTTAAAAGAGGTATGGTAAATTAATAAAAATATAAATAAACCAGAGGTATGGTAAACAAATAAAACATTTTTTTATATTTACTCCATAAGTCACCTTATATTTATGAACACTCAAAAAATGCGTTATATTTAGGTGAAACCTATGGGACAAATACCATGGACTAGATTGTTATTAATACCATGCAAAAAAACATTATTAACCCTAATATTACTATTAATAAAAATAAAAATGGCACATGGTATTGACCCTTGGTATTCACCAAAATGGCACATGGTATTGACCCATGGTATTCACCTGGAATGTAGCCTATTTAAATGGGGGAATTAAACCAACATATATCCATCTTTACTCTGGATCTACTAACCCCCGAGAGGTATCAAATATCGTGATATGCAAACTAGCATAGAGTGAAAAAATATTTGATCCGATCAATAGTAAAAATGGATGTTGTAATTTAATGTATGTTAAACATTTTAGCTTGGTTTAAATAAAAAATAAAATAAAAATCAACTATTAATTTTATTAATTTTTATAAATTACTAATAGTAATTTTTAAGCTCCAGGTTTATGATAACCCATGGTATTGACCCATGGTAATATCATGGTATTCATGTGAGCATAGACTATTTAAAGGGGAAATTATATCATCTTAGATCCATCTTAATTATGGGTCTACCAAGTGCTGAGAGGGATAAATAGATTTCATCCCCCTAGGAGGGATAAATAGATTTCATCCCCCTAAGAGGGATAAATAGATTTCATCCCCCTAAGAGTGGTAGATGTGGAGTTAAGATGGATATAGGTTGGTTTTTATGATAATGAGGATATTAAATAGACTTAGGAAATTATATTGTAAAAAAATCTTAAGGTGAATTGGTGAAAGAATGTATACTTCTGTTTTAAACCCAAACAAATCCAGGGGTAAAAGGAATGGATTGATTGCACTAGTCATCCTTCTATAACTTTCCAACATATGCTAGAGTAAACAGACTGTAATTTTGGTAATTTTTCTAATTGCAAACAGGAACATACTTGTGTATTGGAAAGGTGGTTACGAGGTCCCTAGAAGTGATGAATTTGAATTTTTCTTGGTTTTATATATAGTATTAGGTTTTTTCTCATGCTTTCTGTGAATGGCATGGGTGAATTTTATCCTACACCCACTAGGTTATCGATATGTAATTTTGGTAATTTTGATTTCAAAAGATATTTTAAAGAAATGCAATGATTTCATTTATGTATTCAATAAACACAAGATTTTATAATTGAGTAAAATATTCACCATGCCTGGTGAGAGATTCGCCAAAATATATATATATATATATATATATCATATTATTGATCAAATCGCCTTCCATTTTTCCTATATACCATGGAGATTCGCCCATTTATTATACATGTAAATTTAGGGGGGGTTCTTAAAATTTTCCCTAATGTCATGTGTCAAAATCAAATATTATAAGAACTTGTCTTATGGAGTGTTTAGTTGGCATGAAGTTTTATTAGTTTTGCAAATAGGTTTATTTCAATTTTTTTACATATATTGACATATTTATGTTCTATGAATAAAATGCATATTTATAAATGGGAAAAAAATTAAGTTAGATTTAATCACATTTTTCGATTGTGTTTACAAGAAACTCAATACTTTGGTTAATAATTTATAAAAAAAAACACTTTATGTAGTGTAGGACTTTAGCCTAGATTATTCTACTTGAGTATATGAATGGTTTTCTTGTCAAAATTCTTTCTATGTCAACATTTTTTTCTTGGATTAGTTTATATGTATTATATGCAATTTGCATAGTCATCTCCCATACATCCCCCAACTGCAGCCCGTCGGAGTGTTGGGGGATATGTTATACATGGTTGGGCTAAATCATGTAGCCATACTTGTGTATTGGCAAGGTGGTTACGAGGTCCCTAGAAGTGATGAATTTGAATTTTTCTTGGTTTTATATATAGCATTAGGTTTTTTCTCATGCTTTCTGTGAATGGCATGGGTGAATTTTATCCTACACCCACTAGGTTATTGATATGTAATTTTGGTAATTTTGATTCCAAAAGATATTTTAAAGAAATGCAATGATTTCATTTATGTATTCAATAAACACAAGATTTTATAATTGAGTAAAATATTCGCCATGCCTGGTGAGAGATTCGCCAAAAAATATATATACATATCATATTATTGATCAAATCGCCTTCCATTTTTCCTATATAGCATGGAGATCGCCCATTTATTATACATGTAAATTTAGGGGGGGTTCTTAAAATTTTCCCTAATGTCATGTGTCAAAATCAAATATTATAAGAACTTGTCTTATGGAGTGTTTAGTTGGCATGAAGTTTTATTAGTTTTGCAAATAGGTTTATTTCAGTTTTTTTACATATATTGACATATTTATGTTCTATGAATAAAATGCATATTTATAAATGGGAAAAAAATTAAGTTAGATTTAATCACATTTTTCGATTGTGTTTACAAGAAAATCAATACTTTGGTTAATAATTTATCAAAAAAAACACTTTATGTAGTTTAGGACTTTAGCCTAGATTATTCTACTTGAGTATATGAATGGTTTTCTTGTCAAAATTCTTTCTATGTCAACATTTTTTTCTTGGATTAGTTTATATGTATTATATGCAATTTGCATAGTCATCTCCCATACATCCCCCAACTGCAGCCCGTCGGAGTGTTGGGGGATATGTTATACATGGTTGGGCTAGATCATGTAGCCATACTAGTGTTCCACTCATAGATCCTCTGTCTGACTCTAGTTGGAGTGTCAGAGGCAACGTTTTTGTATTTCTTGATGATATTACTATGGATAGTGAACCTTTTCCACCTATTGCAGGTATACATCTTGCATTTTAAATCCTATTTAAACTTTGTGTGTTTATGTCTTGAAATTGTCTTTAATTTTTAAATCTTCTTCAATTAATGTATTTGAATTTAATGCTTCTAATATGTTTTATATATATATCTATATATATATATATATATATATTAAATTATGTTTATGATTTGCAGACCCTCAATAGGGTGAAGACGAGGATCAAAGTGTAGTGTCGATCCCTCCATGGAATGATGTTATAGCCAATATCACAGTTGAGGATGTTAGGGCCCAACAAACATGGATCACATGAGAGCTAGATAAAATATCTGCTAGTTCGCCTACTAGGCGTAGTTTGTCTCTGATGTTGGATAACATCAACAAGTTGATCAAGACATACTAGAGGGCGGGCCCACAAAACCACCTCCTATATTCCATACATAGGATTAGGAGGCTAGAGGTTAGAGGCCCACATACTTGGGAGGTGGTGAAAGATGCCACCAAGAACATTGATATTCATGTGGAGTTGTTTGACATCCCTCTGGACTGTCGTGCTAGACATGTTGGTTTGATTTCGCTAAAATATTTTAAGAATGTTGATGCGACCCCTTTTGTTTATGATCGATTCATTGGATCTTAGGGTCAGTTCCCCCACCATGACCAGGTCCCCATTTACTTTTCAAAACAGATATATATATATATATATATATATATATATATATATATATATATATATATATATATATATATATATATATATATATATATATATATATCTATATATATATATATATATATATGGATCTTGTGCTACATATGAGGTCGGGTTACACCTGCACCAGATCTAAGTTTTATGGACCCAAATTGGGATGTAGTTATGAACATGTTGAGACTTGTAGGGACCCTTATGCATGTAGCACCACCTTCAAGATTGTTTCCATGACCATCATGGAGCATGGTATTTCCCACAAAGCTAGAGAAGTCGTCACAAATTAGCATTGATACTAGGCATACCATTACAGATAACATGTAGAGGACATTGGCCATTGCACATGTGGCATTGCGTGGAGAGATGAGCAGACTGTTATCACCCAGGTTGTTCCCTATGACTCCCAAAGGAATACGGCCGGGGTAACCACTAACCAATCTTTGGATCACAGTTCCTAGCCAAACTGTAATCAGAGAGGGCTCTCTCTTTATGATTTGTCTCTGTTTTGATAGTGTTTTTAGGCTAGCTATTATGCTCAGGTTTTTGGTTCATGTTTTGGTTGAAGGAATTATTTCAGTGCTTAAGATGTAGTGTTCAGACAGTAGTATATCATTGGGCAATGGAGTCTAGAGCTGTGAAATGTTTCGAAATGCTGAAGTGATGATGTTCAGACTGCAGGGCCTATTGAGTATCTCAACAAACAAAATTTAAATTTAAGTGGTGATGTGTGGTCAGCCAACAGAAAGCAATTAAGAATTCTCCATTAAGCTGATGATGTGAAAGTGAAACATGTTGCTCAGGAGCGAACTTGAATTCCCGAAACAAAGGTCACTGTGAAAGATATATTCTGAAAGTGCATCAATTAAGAATTACACTTATCAAGATTATAGCTGAAGAAAACATTCATTAACAACATAGATTGAACTCAGGGTATTGCATGAATAAATCCTAAAGGTTATTCTTTTTCTTTGTTGCTAAATACTTAGAAATTAGAAACATATATGGATTGTAACAGATTGAAACGCATAACAAAGAGAGTTACAGAAAAACTTATTGTATTGTGAGGCACACAGGAATCCTGCAGTTTTCAACAAACACCAGAACGCATTCAACACTTCAGAACTTTGAGAAATTCCATCACTTTCTTTATTAAACTCTGAAAGGATTACAGCATAAGAACTTCTTCAAGAGAAATCAACAACAACCCCTGCAAGCTTGTGCGAGGGGCAAATATATACCATCGGTTATACAAAATATCTGAGTGCTAAGTTATCTCAGAAATGAATACGTTCACCAACTTTTCAAGATATTTGATAAGAAAGTTATTACATCATTGAATACAAAGTAAATGCATCTTTATGCTTGTCAGAAGATATTTTGGCCTTTGGAGGCCACTGAGTCGGTTGGAGTGATCTGCATTAATGCTGAGAAATGCGCTTTTGGAGCTGCTCTGCTGTAGCTTCTCGGCCTGGACACCTGTAGCTGTCCGTCTTGACTTGCTGGCCGGGACTTCTGCTGAGTTGGCTCAGCTTTTATCTTTAATGCATGCTGATTCTTTTAAACTGTCCTGTGTATGACAATTTGCATTTTTCATGAACAAAATTTATTGAATGGCTTCCTATTTATAAAATCATCTGTATGGCCTTAGTCCACCATTCTAGTGTAGGTAGTTGATGCCTGAGAATTGCATCCATAGTCTCCTCTGCCTCTATATATTTGTAAAAATTGGGAGGTACCTCAAACAGGTGTTTAATTTTATTCATTATAAAAAATAAACTTTCTACTCTATTGTAGAGAGTCTGTCCTGTGGCTGGCCCTGTTTCCTCTAAGGTGCTGGGCTTTTCATTGATCTGACTTGTGGCAAATGCATTAACCCTTTTGGCATACTGCTCATGTTTGAACAGTCTCCCTGCGCTGTTCAGTAAGCTAGGGAGCCCTCTGTTTTCCAAAACCTGAAACTTCTCCAAAAACCTGTTTACCTCAGTCTGCATGTCCTGGGTTCTTCTCTCTAATGTCTGCACCAAGTTTCTCAGTGTGATAACCCTCTTGATTAACTGAATGTGCTTAGTTCTGTTTGAAATTCCCATGGCAGCCAACTGAGTACTTGTTCTATTGTTAAGCACATTAATCATCCTGGTGGCAATTTCAGGCATATTGCTTAGAGCAGCTCTTGATCTCTGAATTTCAGTCTGTGCTTTTGGAATGAGCTCTAACTGCTCATGGATTGTTTCAATATACTGCCATTGGTCATTAATATATTGGCCAATATTAGCCCACAACACTATTTTAAGCTCAGCCACAACCTTATCTAATTTGAGCTCATTCTCTAGCTCTTTGATCCTGTCTTTGAGGGCTTTTATCTCCCTGCCCTTTTCTGCCATAGACTGCTTGGATTTGTCATATCTATCATTTACTTTGGCCAATTTGTCCCTGGTCTCATTCAATTCTGTCATTTGAGCTTCCAGGGCCTGAATCTCATTTCTTAGCTTTTGCATATCCAAGCTAGGGGCCTGCTCTGTTGTTGGTGGTGCTGCTGAGGTGGATGTTGCTGCCTGTTCTGTTTGTTGAGGAGGAGGAACAGTAGTTGGAGCAGTTTCCTCCAGGTTTATTACTTCAGGAGGAGGCTGGGAGGTCTGACCTTCTTCTCTTTGCTTCAAAGCTGCCTGTAATGCTGCATGTGCAGCCTCTGATTCTCCCAGCTTTTCTTGTGTCTGGATTAACTGCTTATATAGAGACACCAGCAAGGTTGAGGCCTCTTGATCATGCCTCTGCTGGGCAACCTCATCTGTTTGAGGGTGAATGGTGGCTGGCATTTTGATCTTTTTCTTCAAAGCGGCCATGTCTGCATCCCTTAACTTCAATATTTCCTGTATGCCCTTGATATCTTTGGGATCATGCCCAATCTCAATAATTATATCTTCTAAGGACCTTATTCTGTTGTCCTTAGCTTGTGAGGATGCCCTTTCCAATTCAAGTTGGGCAGCTGTATTATTAAGGCTATTTTCCAGCCTATAATTGTCCAATGTTTTGTCTGCCAAGGAGGCATACACCATCTCACCCGTTTGTTTGTGTAGCTCAATTTTGTCCATCGGGTGGATGTCCTTGGCAAGGACCTCAAGATTGGTCCTTACATAATCTGCAGGGGACTGGGGCTGTGCTACAGCTAGCAAGAAATGACTCATGATCATCTTGCCTTCACTAACATCAAAAGCAGACATCAGTCTTTGCTGGTTAGTGGGAGCCATCTTCAGCAAATGATTATACAGCTGTATTTTTATGGGCTCATTCCTTTTCTTTATGTCTATGAACTGATGTTTAATGCTCAGTTCGCCCTCTCTCTGCTGGCTAGAGGAGCTGACTTCTCCTCCCACAGTTCTGTTCTGTTCCTCTTGGAAGGAACTTGCATATGCTTCCCTGCTAGGTGGGCCCATGCCCAGAGACTGCCCTGTTGGCATTTCCTCTTCAGTGAAAGGATTCAATATCTGTCTTTTCTCACCATGACTTATTGATGTGGTCAAGGGAGTCTCTCTGTCCCTTTTTCTGCTAGTATCCTCCTTTTGTGGAGTTTGGAGGATTGATGCATCAGCTGATGTTTCTTGCCTAGGAGGCACTATGTTTTGTGCCTGCTGTTCTGTGAAAATTGGGGCCTCAACTGCCCCTTCTTGCTGTGGGGGCTGCTCTTTATCATGCTGCCCTTCTTCTTGCTGTAATCCCTGTTGTTGTTCATGTTCTACCTGCTGCTGCTGTTGCTGTACCTTCTCATGAAGTGGCTGCTCGGTCTCCATTTCCTTTTCCTTGCCTTTGCTTGATATATCTTCAGTGGCTTTGGGTGCTTGCTGATTTACAGTCGAGGAGGATGCAACTGCTCCCACTTGTGTGCTTGGAAGGGAAAACACCTGTGAACAAAGTTCAAGGTCAGCCATCTTTTTTAGATTCCTCACCGCTCTTTGATTCAGCTCTTCTTGTGTAACCGGCTCTTCTAGGGTTCCTCTCCTCCATTTTTCTTGGTTTGCATGTTTTTCAATGTGAGGGATCTTTACATGATCATAGCCAGAGAGCTTATATTTGAGCCTTCTCAAAGTGATGAAGTGGTTGGGGTCATAAGGTTTCCAGAGGAAACTGGTTTGAAGGCCAAGGGACTCAAGCATCCTGTCTGCTTCTCTCCAACCTTCCTCCCTATCTTTTTGCCTAGCATTTTTTGTTTTCTTCTTGGAGGGTGCACTTAGGCTTGCAGACCCTTATTTTCCTTTTTTTTTCTTTGGATTTTTCTTTTGTTTTTCTATCTACTTCTACCCTTATTTCTTCCAAGGTCCCAGATTAAGCAGTTGGGAGCCTTTCTTCTCTACCTAAACTATTGGTCTGCCAAGATTAAACAGTTTGGATGGATTTCTTTCTCTATTCTATAACTGAAAATTTAAAACATGGCATGATCCAGATTAGGCAGTTGGACCATCCATCAAAATTGAGAGAACATCAAGCTATATACACAGATTGTTTTCTCTTGGAAATATGTGATCTTTGCATCATCAAAGCAGAGCATATTTAGACCTTCCCTTGCCAATCGTGAAATATGAAACCTATTGGTATAGGTAGCTAACACAGACCACCTTTGTCAGTTGCATTACATGATGTTTCATATCTCAAGAGTCTAGGGAATGAGAAACTTTTTTCATATTCACATAGGTATCATGATATCATCTGTGATCATTGGAGGGTGCATAGCCCACATTACATAGACCAGGCACATACATACAGAACTTTTGACTCTTATCATCAAATTATACATTATTTATATTAATAAGTTCATATCAAATTGCATTTATATTAATAATTTCATGATAACATGCATGTGCAACCCAACTTCACATATGAGATTCTGGGGTCATCTGAGGGGTCAGTTGACCAGCCAGAGTAGCCTCCCCTAGTGCATGTCTCCATGGCTCAGTCTCCTCCACCTCATAACACTCATGGACTAACAATTGAGGTGAATTTTTTTATTCCTAAGATTTCAACATTTTCTTTTCTTAAGTTTTTTTTTTTTGTAAGCTTCGGTAGGACCCTCTCATTTTCCAATTTTTTTACAACCTCATAGGATTCGAACTTGGGTGGGGGGTGTGAAAGCCATCCGCCCCAGCCATTACATCATGCACGTCATTTGCTTCTTAAGTTACATGTATGCATGCTAATTAATTTGTAGACTAATTATAATTTTTCTTTTCCATTGTGTACACAGGCCCAGATGCAAAGGGGTGTCAATGTTGGAGTTATGTGGACATATGAGTGGGATGTTGGGTATGGAAGCATTGAGCCACAAGTAGGGGAGCACCTAACCTAGATTTATCAGATCCCCATCCCACCTAACTTCTATTTTCACTTGACTAAGTCACAAGTAGGGGACTATTTAAATGCATATTTCAAAATCATTTATTTCCATATTATTTATTTTGCACAAATAATTTTCTAACTAATTTGAATTTGAATGTGTTATATTGTAGGTCGAATTATGGATGCTCACTCTACGCAGTGGAACACACATAAGAGTTCTAGAGTGGATCGTAGATAGTTTGTATATTTTCAGGCCCATTTCATAGGGCACATTGACATGTGATGTATTGACTTTGTATATTTCATACATGGATAGTTTATGAATGCACAAACATTATTCTAGTTTATGGATTCTTATTATTTCAATTAGTGGATATTCATATATAATGTAATTTATATTATGGATAGTTTATTATCATACATAACTAACAACATAAAAATTTTGACTTCTCAGGAAATAAACTAAGAAAATAAGTACAATCTTAGACTATGACGTAATTCACTTTGATACTTAAAATGAACTAAAATATATGTTCATGGTTCAATTAGAAAACACAAATAGGATTGAAATACATTTTAAATTCAATTTTAAAAGATGTCTTCAAATTAATATCTGAGGCAGATTTGGAGTATAAAGTTCAACGATTTTAATTTTTTTATTCAAAAGATTCAGGCACACCGATAGTTGGATTGTCAATGCACTTTGTTTATATCTTCGTGGAGTCGAATGTTGAAATGTGGCAACAAGAATATTGTGATCTAATTTGTCCTTGAATTAAATTGTGAATTAAAATCGAATTTAGTCTTAACAGCTACTTGGAAATAATTAATTAAGTTATTTTGACTTAATTAGTTGGAGAAATTCAAGTTAGAAGTCTCTCTGCAGTCATGCAAGAGTTATCCCTAAAATTAAGGAGATAAGCCTTAAATTAAGGAGATAAGATTGAGCTATATTTGAGTTGTAATTAGTTAACTCAGTTTACTCAGTTAAGTCTAGTTAAATTAGTTCCAAACTGTTTAAGGAACTAAAAGTGAGTTAATAGTCAGTTGATGCATGCATGCACTCAACTAGTTTACTCTAGTTAACTGAAGATTCCCTCATCAGAAACTCGTGCATTTCTATTCTGAGAAATACCGAGTTAAGTTAAATGTCAAGGAAAATGTACTATCAGTTGCATGTGTTTTCTTATAAAAAAAACTCATGCATGCAGTCAAGAATCATTCCTTGATGATTGCGCAGTTCTGATAGTGTGTGAGATTAGATGATCATCCACTGGGTAGAAGAGGTTTTCCACTTGGTTGAAGGGGAATCATCCTAGAGGAACAATGCAAGGAAATAAGATCTTGGAGGGCAGTGAGGAAGGCTAGAGAGAAGCCAAGATTGTATGTGAGCATTTATGAGGATCGTACTGAGAGATGGTTAGCTGTGAGAGCTAAGGCTTTGTATAATTCCTATGTATTTCCACCTTGTATGATAATACAGATAATGGGGTTTTTAGCTGAGGCTTTCCCCCAAAGTATTTTCATGTGTATTGTGCATTGATTCTTCTTCTTTTGGTTATATTGTTCTGCTTGATCTTTAAGCTTCCGCAAATTGATAGTAGAAGTAGGTTATAGTATTCTACTTTGATTTATATTGCATTATCGGGTTAACCTACATACAGATTTTCTACATGGTATCAGAGCTGGATTTTTAGAAATTATTTTACACCGTATCGGAGCTGTGAACAATATACTGAGATGAGAATTCGAAGTTTTAAGTTTGGGGTTGCAGGTGCAAATCGAATTCATATCATACGTCAAGGTTGGCCAATGGCGTTCTCTGGCTTGAGACTCGAGTATGCCTTGGAAGGTAGCTCTAATTACATAGCATGGAAAGATAGAATGGAGGTTATATTAGAAGACAATGGCTTGAAGGAATTCATCGATCAAGTAATCCCAAAGCCAACATCAACTAATGCACAACAGTTGGCTGAGTGGAAGAAGTGTGTGGCGAAGGCGAGACAGGTCATCCTTGAGGGAGTTCAAGACCATATTGTCTTGAGTCTCCATGGGAAGGATAATCCATTTTCAATGTGGAAGAATTGAAGGACCTCTACCAGAACAGTAGCGACCAGAGGAAATTGGCGCTCAAGGATAAGATTTGAAGAATCAAGATGGAGAAGGGTGATACTATTTCCACATATCTGAACAAGCTCAACACCTGCAAAGATGAGCTTGGCGATGTGGGAATAACTACTGCCGATGAAGATATGGTGAGCCTCGCTCTCTTTGGCCTTCCAAAGAGTTGGAATAGCTACCAGGACTCTGTGAATGGAAGGGAGAAATTGCTGGATTGGGAACGACTATGGTCAGATCTCATGTAGGAGGAGATTAGGAGGAGCACACGAGATGGTTCTTCATCCAAGGATGATGATGAAGAAAATCTGGACTTAGCAAGTAAGGCAAGGAAAGGGAAGGGAAATGATTCCCATTCCAAATCTAATTCTGCTCATGGAGGGAAGAAGAGTGACAAGTATAAAGTGAGATGCTTTAATTGTCACAAGATGGGAAATTATGTGACTAATTTCCCATCGAAGAAGTCCAAGATGGGATCCTCGAAAGGATCAGAAGGTGAGGCATTAGCTTCTCAGTTCGAAATGGAATTTACCCTCATCGCATGCATGGTGTCATCGATGATGGGTTGTGTCTGGTATCTTGACAGTGGAGCCTTATTCCACATGACCGATGATAAAATTTTATTTAGTGCCTTGGAGGAGAAAGTCCTCAATATGCACATAGAGATGGGTGACGATGGAAGCTATAGTGTTTCGGGAGTGGGCACAATTGCTTTTTAGAGAGAGTATGGAGCTCCTATCACCTTGACAGATGTGAAGTATGTGCCTGGACTGAAGAAGAACTTGGTATTGGTTGCGATGTTGGAGGGCAAAGGCTATGATGTTGTCTTCAGTAAAGGAAAGGAGTTCCTAAGAAACATAGCCATGGGCCAGTATAAGAGGATAGGGATTCAGGTGAAGAATCTCTATAAACTAGAGGTAGATGATTGTGTAGCATTGAGTACGAAAGCAGAATTGGTGCAAAGCCAAGACATTGGCGAGTTGTGGCATAGGTGGTTAGGCCATTTGCATCATGGGGCTTTGAAGATAATGCAACAGATATCTACAGGACTTCCCAAAGGTAAACTTGAGCAAGTTGACAAATGCAAAGGTTGTACCTTGGGAAAGTACTCCAAGTCTTCCTTTCATGATCGAGACAGTCGAGAAAAGGCTATCTTAGAGCGAGTTCATACTGATGTGTGTATTATTCTCGACGACATCCATAGCGAAGCAAAGGTATTATGTGATTTTCATTGATGACTATTCTCATAAATGCTGGATTTATTTCATGCAGAAGAAGGACCAAACCTTCACAAAGTTTTGTGAGTTCAAAGCTTTGGTTGAGAAAGAGTCAGGGAAGAAGATCAAGGCCTTGAGAAGTGACAATGGTGGAGAATATGTCTCTCAAGAGTTTAAGGACTTCTGTGCAACAAAAGGAATTAAACAAGAGTTGATGGCATCTCATAACCCACAAAAGAATGGGGTGCTGAGAGGAAGAACAAAATTATTGTAGGGGCAACACGAGCAATGTTGCATGACCAAGGCCTACTACTACACTTGTGGGCTGAGGCATGCAACACAACGGTCTATTTGCAGAATAGAAGCCCGCATCGCATACTTGGGATGAAGACACCAGAGGAAGTTTTCTCTGGTAAAAGACCAGATGTGGGTCACTTCAAGATCTTTGGCTCATCGACATATTGCCATGTGACAAAGGATGCATGGAAGAAGCTTGAGCTGACATTAGAGTTGAGGATACTTGTGGGGTATAGTGATACACCTCACAACTATTGGGTGTACTTGCCTAATAGTCGAAGGACAGTGGTTTGCATAGATCTCAAGTTTGATGAGCAGAAGGCCATGTGAGTTTCCCTTGAGAGGGAGCTCCAACTATAGGCTTTGGAGGAACTATTGATTCCTAAGGAGGAGAAGCCTCAGACTGATGTGGAGCAGTCACATGCAGAGGTTCTAGGAGTGGAGACATCCACTCAAGCAGAGTCTTCCAGAGATGGATGGAAGCGCACAAGAGAAGATGATAGATTGTTGGAGGATATGAGAGAGAATGTGGAAGCACCATTTTCTCAGCGCAGACAGAGGAGGTCACCTGAGAGGTACACTCGATATATGGCCCTTGTTGGGGAATGTGTTGAGACCAAGCCATCTTCCTTTGAGGAAGTAATGCAACAACCGATTTGGGTTGATGCTATGGTGGAGGAGTATGACTCCATGGTTCGTAAAAGTGTTTGGGACATGGTTCCGAGACCGGAGGACAAGTTAGTTGTGAGTTCTCGTTGGCTTTACAAGGTAAAGCAAGCTGCTGATGATGGGAGGATCATGTTGCTGCAGTATAATTCCTTTCTTGTTGAGAGGGAGTGTTGAAATGTGGTAGCAAGAATATTCCAATTTATTTTGTCCTTGAATTAAAATTGAATTTAGTCTTAAAAAATACTTGGAAATATTTAATTAAGTTATTTTGACTTAATTAGTTGGAGAAATTCAAGTTAGAAGTCTTTCTGCAGTCATGCAAGAGTTATCCCTCAAATTAAGGAGATAAGCGTTAAATTAAGGAGATATGATATAGTTATATTTGAGTTGTAATTAGTTAACTCAGTTTATGAGTTAAGTCCAGTTAAATTAGTTCCAAACTATTTGAGGAACTAATTGTGAATTATCAGTCAGTTGATGCATGCATGCACTCAACCAGTGTACTCCAGATAACTGAAGATTCCCTCACCAAGAACTCATGCATGTCTAATCAGAGAAAGACCTAGTTAAGTTAAATGTCAAGGACAATGTACTATCAGTTTCATGTGTTTTCTTATAAAGAAAACTCATGCATGCAGTCAAGAATCATTCCTTGAGGATTGTGCAGTTCTGAAAGTGTGTGAGATCAGGTGATCATCCACTGGGTAGAAGAGGTTTTCCACTTGGTTGAAGGAGAAACATCCCAGAGCAACATCAAAAGGAAATAAGAGCTTGGAGGGCAGAGAGGAAGGCTGGAGAGCAGCCAAGATTGCCTGTGAGCATCTGTGAGGATTGTACTGAGAGCTAGCTAGCTGTGAGAGCTAAGGCTTTGCATAATTCCTATGTATTTCCACCTTGTATGATAATACAGATAGTGGGGTTTTTAGCTGAGGCTTTCCCCAAAGTATTTTCATGTGTATTATGCATTGATTCTTCTTCTTCTGGTTATATTGTTCCACTCGATCTTTAAGCTTCCGCAAATTGATAGTAGAAATAGGTTATAGTATTCTGCTTTGATTTATATTGCATTATCGGGTTAACCTACATATAGATTTTCTACATCGAAGTGGCGTGAAGAAAAAGTTGATTGTTTCTCGAGTAGGTTGGGACATAAGAGCACCAAAAAAATATTTTCCAGTGCTTACAGGTAGCGCTAGTTTCACTAATTCCAGAAGAATGGAATCAAGGGAAAAAATTCATCTAAGTTTGGGGAAAAATTACAAGGTTTGGTAGTTCTTAATTATTGTGTTTGGGAAATAAGAAAATGATTTTCGCCTATTATGCTCTCGAGTTTTTGTGCAAGTTTTAAAGTTATTTTCATTAAAAAAAAATTAAATGCCTAAGGCCCAATCTCCAAACACCTAATTCACAACCAAGTAATGGCCAAAGCACCATATGAAGCCCAATGCTCAAGTCAGGTTGCCCAATTCACGAATGTAGGAGCCCACAAGAGGTACCGTCATAGTGCACAATGCATGACATGATCTTTTAAGGGTTCTCTCATATATGTAACTAAGTTTATGTTCACTTGGTGCATGTGGGATTTGTATTCCACAAAAAAATAAAGCCAAAACAAACCAATAATGTAGACCTTTTGTTGGAGGAAGCAGAAAAAACTTAAATAAATTAAGTTACATTATTGATTGTTAATCCATCAACGTTCCTTTTGAAAATATTTTGACATAGTGTTGACAATTAATTTGTCAACGATTGGAGCACATACATGTTTTGGAGCAGAAATAAGGGGTTATTTTCACGATAAATCACATTTGAGATGGATTCACACACCATAGTCCTTGTGAATCATGCTCAAGTTCCACAACAAGGTTACGATTTTAAACATGATGACAAAACATGGGATTTTAGAAAATTATTACAGGATATCAGTGCACAGTTTTGTCCTCATCTTTAGTCAGTGAAAGACATGAATATAATATAAGTGGTACTAAATCAATCTCAGGGGGTCATCTCTAGATTTTGATGACACAAATTCAAAGGAAAAAGTTGTCAAAGAATGCTTTGTTTTCACTTCTCAAAATCGTCTTTTAAGATTGTTTTTTCCTGTAAAAGATAGCAAATTCAAGAGAGGATTTTGAACATCTAAAAACGAACTTTTGAAAACTAAAAGATATTTTTTGCAAAAACAAACCCATTTACAAAAGCCTCTTTCAGTTTTTACACATGTGTCATGGTTTGGAAGATTCATAAGAATATTTGCAGCTCATTTTTCCATTTTGAAATATTAAATAATTTCTTGTTTTAGTCATTAACTTTGAGCATGGTTTTTAAGAAGATGAAAATAAAATTTTCAAATATGAAAAAGGATTTTGTCAAGAACAAAATCATTTACAAAAAATGCTTTCATTTTTTACACATCTATCACGGGTTGGGATATACAAAGGCATATTTGGACCCTAATTTTTAGGATTTCGCCAGAAAAAGCTCATTGACAGTTGTTGATGAGCCACCTCATCAATTTGAATTAGAGATCAGATATTACCATCTCCTTGATAATTTCAAAAAGCAAACTAAATATGGATGAGGAGGATTTTAGATCCATTTCTTTTGGATCTTGATAATCTCTTTGATATTTTGTAATTAAAGTTTCCCTAAAGGTCAGGGTTTTAATTTTTGTAAGTTTTATATAAATTTGTTTATGAAAAAGAAGTAAGGGTTGGATTTTGGAAAAGCGAGAGACTTATATTATGTATATTTTTATTTGATATTAATCAAATAAATTCAAGTAGAAGTACTTGACTCATTAATCCAAAGATTCATGTTATGATGTTTTCACAGCCAGCCTCTTGGTGTATGCGTTTCTTGCTCAATATTTCATATTTTTCATTTCCTCGGTATCTGAATGAATGCATAGGAAATTTGAATTCATCTTGTGAAGCTCTGATTCATCAGAATAAAATTAATATTTGATGCTTTTCTCTATTGCATTCAAATATTTCTCCATGTCTTTTTGATATTATAATAGTATTCATTTTTGATAGTGTTCTGCTTTAATTGAAGTGTTATTTCTTCCAATCACCATATTGCAACAATTTTGTGTTTAGTGGAATATTATATATCTTTTCTTTGGAAAGTAATGTCTCATAAACCAATCTTGAATACTTCTGATTGATATTTCACCCCTGACTCCATGCCCAATGGTCTTTCCCTTTCCTTTCCCAACCACATTAATTTGTTACAAGTAAAATCTGGCCAAAGAGCTTAGTAACCTCCTGCTACAATAATCCTAAGTAGTTGAGTTAGGGAGAAAACACTCTCCATATTGAAGGGGCATATTTCAATCTAAAGTGGTTTGAAGGTTTCCTTAGTGAGTTTCCTTCCACTACTAAGGAAAACTTATGAACAATAACATCTTAGCATCGTTGTTGGGGACCGAAGGTGAAATCTTCCCAGGGAGAATGGAAAAGATCCAGATTTGACTATTGATGGTGAAAAATGGTAAGACACCATTGAGTTATACATCATTCATGTAGCGACTCCATTGTTAGATTCCATAAGTCATAAATTTCATGGCATCTCAATTGTCTGAAGAATTCATAGCTTGAACTACAGATCTAGTTGCCTAATCAATCAAGATGAAAAAACATGTTGAAGACCTTTTTTATATTGAAAGGTTTTAAGGAATATTGGGACAATTTTGATGATGATCAAATTGATGAAGCCTTCTCAAGCTTCTTAACTATTTATTTAAATTCATGCAAATGTATTTTTGAGGATAAAATTCATTTCTTAGAAGCATTTGCTGAGAAACTTGAAAAAGATCTTGAAGCCATCGAGAATCAAATACAATACCATAATTCTCAATATCAAAAACAATTTTTCCAAAACCTTTTCCATATAAAACAAAAGGATGTAGTGCTTCCCTCGGATGTCATGTTTGAGGAATGTTTTATTTCTTGGAATGAGTTTGACAATTCACAGTTCAATTCATGGTTTGACATACTGAATAGATATGAGAATTTCAACCATGATTATCTAGTCATTCAATACCTTGAGGGTCATCAAATAGATCATCATTTTTATGATCTCGTATTTGACTACATGAAGGGTTTTTTCAGTTTGAATTTTCAACAATTTTTTACCTATGGAGACAAATTACATTATGAGTTTCCTTTGCCAATATATTGTCTAATTTTGATTTCCCTAAAGCACAATAAAAAAAGCCACGGTATTTGGGAAACTACTAGACTTATTGCATTGGAAGTTTTGTATTATTTGATTGAGCAGTTATTTCAAAAGTTTAGTGTAGGATGAGTGTGTAATAAGCTTACTAATCAAGCATTTATTTGCAGCCTGGAGTTTTAGTTTGGTTTGCAGTTGTGAGTTTTGGGCAGTGTACGGTTTTCGTTTTCAATGGATTTGGTCACATGTCAGTTTGCAGTTTGTAGGATAGAGGTTGGGTGTAGCCCAATGGATCAGGAACTAGAGCATTGAGTTCTTTGTTACCTCAGATGGAGGACAACATCCCCACAGAAGCCAATTGCTATCTCGATCTAGCTTTCGAGTATAAAGTTCAACAATTTTAAATTTTTTATTTAAAATATTCAGGCATGCTGACAGTTAGATTGTCAGCGCTAATTCGAAAATATTAAGTAAGGGAGTTGAAAGTTGTATTGTCATCGCACTTTATTTATATCTTCGTAGATTCGAAGTGGTGTGAAGAAAAAGTTGATTTTTTCTTGAGTAGGTTTGGACATAAGAGCGCCACAAAAATATATTCCAACACTTACAGGTAGTGTTAGTTTCACCAATGCTAGAAGAATGGAATCAAGGGGAAAAATCATCTAAGTTTGGGAAATAATTACAAGTTTTGGTAGTTCTTAATTAATGTGTTTGGCAAATAAAAAATTGTTTTTGGCTTATTCTACTCTCGGGTCTTTGTGCAGGTTTTAAAGTTATTTTTATAAAAAAAATTATGGGCCCGAGGCCCAATCTCAAAGCACCTAAGTCATAGCCAAGCATTGGCCAAACAACCATACGAATCCTAGTGCTCAAGTCAAGCTGTACAAGTCATGAAGGGAGGATCCCACAAGAGGTACCACCATAGTGCACAATGTGTCACATCATATTTTAAGGGTTCTATTAGCTCTGCTACAAACTTCAGTGTTTGAAGGTCAAATTTAGGTCTAGTGGTGGGTTTATGCTAAAAAGGAGCTTGTAGTAGTCATTTAGCTTCTTCTCCTTCGGTTTCTTCATACCCCATAGCCTCGTCTTCTCTATTTCTTTTTCTCTTGAAACCTCTGTGTCCCCTGATTCAAACACTCCATTTCACCTCTACATTGTTGCGAAAGCCTATGTTCTTTCGGCCCTGAGCACTAATTTTGAAACGCCATATGACCTGACCATATGATTTGGCGCCTTCACATAACCCTCTGCCTTAATCCTCACCGTCAATCGCATCACGATCCGACGGTCTCTGCTGTTCTTACTGTTCATTAAACCTCGTGCACATTCCCCTCCATCCGACCGTCCGTCGCGAAATCGGACGGTAGCTGCAAGCCCCGCTCGCGTGAGCTGCCCGCTCGTTAACGCGCGGGGAAAGCGGTTTCCCGCCCGTCGTGGAAGCCACGTGTTGCTGTTCTATTGCATCGCGCGGGCTTATACGGAAATCGCCGCAGCTCCATGGGTGGTGTGGGGAATACCGCCCGCCAGCAAAACCACCCTCCCTTGCTCGTTAATCTCTGCGCACCTTTCGCACTCGATCACCGTCGAATCTATCCGCCCGCGATCCGACGGCCCACATTGGTTTGACCCTGATTTTTCTTGCTTCTCTCCTACCGATAGATCTCTGTCATCCATGCACTGGATCCAATGGCTCACAACTTTCTTCTACCTCGCCTCTCGGTACTTCTCGCCAAGCGTTTTCCACCGTTGATCTGTGTGATCCTACGGCCTATTTTTTTCCCTCAGTTTTCCCACACGGTCTTCTTCCACAGCCTTTCCATACTCCCAAAGGGCGAAGGTGGCCTGTTGTTATGTACTCAAGCAATTACTCCTCAACAACTGCAATTAACCAAGAGGATGGCTGGAAAAAAAGAAAGGACAACCTCGAGCAGATTTCAGTATTTATCAGTTATGGAGATTCTTTCAGTCAACACTCCACTTGCTTAGAAAAGGACTACAGAGCACTAGAGAATGTAAAATTCATCCATTAAAGTAGTAGATCATAATAGAGGCCCATTCCAAAGAATTAATGTGGTTGGTGCTCCATTATGACCCCTCCTCGTATAGCATAACAGAGTGTTTTTGTAATCAATATCTATATATATCCAGAAGATAGAATGTAATGGTTGATGAATGTTTTTTTGATGTAAGGTTCAACTTCTGGAGACTATAACTACTGTGATACCTGCAGCGTCTGGTCTTCATTTTCAGCTAATGCGAGCTTCTTTTGCTGTTAATTGCTCACTTTCCACTTCTTCTTTATTCCAGGGTGTGCTTGTTATGCATTTTTCATGTGTTCTTGATGTTTAGCATTAGAGGGGCTATCATCCGACCTCCGCGTTGGAATCTAGTAAGTATTATTGAATATGTATGCAGGTTTCTGTTGTTTTAATGCCAGAGAGCTGTCATCCTGTCTGTGCATTAGGGAATAGATTTGCATACCTCTTTACTGGTTGCAGCTGGCCATCACAGGGTCCTGTGCATCTGTTGGTGTGATCAATATTCTCCATTTTCACTTATTCCTCAAACTATGAGTAATTGGTGGTCTAAAGCCTTGTAGTCTGAGGGTGTTCACCCATGTCTGGGGTTAAGCATAGTAGAAGTGGTTATCTGGCTTGAATATACATCATTCCTTCCATTCATCCACCGTCTTCCAACATTTTTGTTGAGTTTTTAATGTTCCCAAGCATCTCTGATATACAACCTAGGAGAGTTTCTTGGGGTGATAACATTAATTGGCGCCGTTTCCGGGGAGAGGAGATTGAAGCTCAGCTTCCCTAGGAAAATAACACAGTTCCAGATTTTGATGATAGATAAGGTTTGGGCACATATTTTGGTTGTAATCATCTATCTGGCGACTCCATTGGAGGAATACCAACCTTTGGCCACTCCACATTGCAGTTCTAGCTCAGTTTGTGATGCATGCTCGGAGAAATCTTCAGAAATCACCAGCTGAACTAGTGCCTGATCCTAAGAAGATCGTTAAGCAGAAGAAAGTATCGTAGAAAGGAGCATCAGGACCAGGTAAGCCTTAAAATTCCCATGTATCTCTGTTAGTGAAAATCACCTTAAAGGATTCATACAGCTCCTTAGTCATCCATTTCCCTTTCAGTTCTCAGTCTAAGAAGCATCCATCATGTCCATCATATTCCTCTATCTCTGTCATTCTTTTCATTGATTCATACCACTCAGTCTACTAGTATCCTTCCATTTACCTCAGTCATGGCAGGCCAACATGTTATAGACATTTTTGTGCCTTACAACATTGAGCATGAAATGTCCATAATCTAAGGGATCCAAAGTCCCTAAACATGTTGTTCCTACCCCTAGAGGAACAAGGCTAACTGTTACACAGTAATTTGTCACTGTCTCCCTGTCAGTCACCCTACTGTGTCAGGAATTCACAATAATCAAGTTCATGCCTTCTGAACTGGTCGAAAACCCACTTTTCCAAAGTTTTCCTCATCAGCGCATCTGTTTCCAAAATATCCGCGATGACTAGCGCTTCATAAAAGACCGCGCGCGCTGCCAGCGCGGAAGCACACGCCTTTCCCGTGCTGATCGAATTTCATGACCAGCGCAGCCTCTGCTTGTATTTACTCGCGCTGACATGGCCCTTTCCATTATGTCATTGCGACTTCAGCGCGCCAGACCAGTTATGCACCCGCGCTGATCCAGTTTTGGCGAATTTTTTCTAACAGCCAGCCTTCCAGATAACTCCAGACCTGGTTGTTGGCCTTGTGAGTATCGACTCCCTTCTATGGCATGTCTGTTCGACCCTTTGCAACTACTTCCCTTGTGGATAAGCTCATCCTTCCACCCTTTTAGGAGTCTCCTTCTCCTATATAAACCTCCACCATTACCATGAGCAGCTAGTTTGGAATAGCTTGGGTTGTGTAGAGCTTATAGTGCTCAGATTGCTGCTACTATAGGTAGTTGGTGTGATAAGTGTGGAAGTGCTTGATAGCTTAGGGAAGGTTGTTTTTTGTTACTTGTGTGAGAGAGAGAGTTTCTTGCCTTGGGAGAATCATTTCCAAAGGTGAATGCTTGAGACACTTGCTGACTGGCCCCTCCTGAGAAGGATACCGACGTCAGAACATTTGGTTGTACTCTTCTCTGCTTGATTAATAATAGATGACTACTATTATTGTTCCATTCTCATTTGTCTATGCAATGGTTTAATGTGAATTACATCCTTTCTGACTGATGTATGGTTGCTTTTATTAGATTTCACGCTTGTGTTTGTTACCTCTTCGTGTGTGCAGGTGTCTATTCGCGGAGATCGCGGAGGATCATGACCAGCGAGAGCGAAGGGGCGAAGGTGGCATCTCTTCATCAAACGACAGCGCTGGAATCCAAGTAGGTGCTCTGTACCTCTTGTTTAATTGCAATTAGGAACTTGCATAGTAGCATTGACTGATTGTTGCTAGACCCGTTCTGGGCTAGTAGGGATCGCCTCTATCCGTAGAGGGGATTTGCCTCTCCAACAATTTGGCGACTCCACTGGGGATCAGCCTTTTGTCTCTCGTGTCCATCCTTGTTTTTGAATTTGATTCTTCCCTCTTTTCAAGATTTGGGGATTGATTCTCTGCTTGTAGACTTCCTGTGTCTATCTGGGAAGTGTCTTAATGGTTAAAGGATTTCTACCTTTGGTTTGGGAGTTTTTGCTTTGATTCTACTCGTTTTTTACCCTCAGCGCGATTTAATTCAAAACAGACGCGCTGACGTCGCATACCGGCTTCTTTTTTATCCCTGTCATCGCTCCTGTACGACTAATAGTCGTGCTGACCTCGTTTTTGAGACAGCGCGCTTTATCCGTGTTCTTCCGCGGTGACGGCGCAAAGTTGCTATAGGCCTTCTCTTGTCAGCACCGAGTTGCTGAAGGTCACCCGCGCTGATCCTGTAGAATTCATTTTTGTCCAAATTAGCCTCCTGAACCTGTTGCATTGAATTTCCCCTCTTCTCTCCACTTGGCCTATGACTTGTTTTTCATTGCCTGAACTCTGAGCTGCTTGTTTGCGAAGTCTTGTTCCACAGGGTTTCGTTTTTGCTCATTTTTCGGTTTTGTGAATACCTTCCTCTTTGCTTTCGCTGCTTGGTTTGTATTTCGGCCATCACTTTTACAGTTGCTGGATTGTGTTGGACCTCTAATTGACTGGTTGTAACTCTCATCCTCCGGTTGTTTGCTCTTCTTCATTGATTTCACACTCTAGCCCTAGGGCATCTAGTGGCCGTGTGTGTGTCAAGCCTTCCGTAGGGATCTTGTTCTCTTGTTTGACCAGCCAACTTCAGATTTGTTTTTGCACTTGTTCAGTGATTGTTGAAGTGTTTTTGGTTGTGTTTCTGAGCGGTTTGTGCTTCCTCCTTGTTGGAATTCCTGTTTGCCTTGCCGAGCTTAGATCACATAGCTCGTGCGGAACTTGGTTTTTCCTTTTGATTTGGAGATCTTTTTGGATGTTTTGGGAACTTTGTGTGCTTTCATTAAGTGATTTGCTTGGTGTTCTTGTCTCTCAAAATTCATTGTAAGTACATTATGTCATTGAAAAGAAAATCGAACTAAAATCTTTTGCATTCAATAGATAATCAAAGGAAAGAGCATTTTGTTGATTTGCATTATCAAAAGAAAAGTTGCATTTCTTTGTCATTAGCTGCATCAGATTGTTTGATTGTTTGATTTCATTTTGTTTGATTGAAAGCTCTTAACCTTCTCATAGTTAGAATTCATCGAACAAAATGGTATTCTTTGGCATATAGCTTGCATCTAGGAAATTGTGAGAGACCATACGGTAGGACCTGAAATCGAAACTTAATTTCAAGACCAACCATAAAATGAACTGAATTAACCTAAAAACGCATTGGAACTAAACGCAAATATCTAGAGGTCTAGGTTAGAGACGTGTTCCGGCGTCTTTAAACATAGTCACTGTTGTTTCACATTATGGTTGGGTGATTCCTCCTTCTGTGACTCGATAGTGGTCTAACACGGACTGTGCTCCCACGTACCGTCGCGTATATAGGGAGACCCCCCTAGGCTTTTATCCTTTATCCATAGGAAGCTGAGTCTGCCGCCTTGTGAACCGTAACGCACCGAACATAGCATTCGGGAAGATTGACTTTAGTACGGAAATTCCTTGCCTCTCATATGATTGCTAAGGTGTATAAGCAGTTTTACGGGTCGCCTGGTAAACCCTATACCTAGAGTCTCCAGAGCAGTCACTTTTGATCCTTTTCGGACTCCCTAAATGAAAAGGTGCTTGTGAGCGTCTTGTCACTTCGTGCTCATTAAACATTCGAAGGAGACTGGAGTCATCTTTTTGTCCTTTTCTCGACTCTTGAAACATGAAAAGGTCAAGTTTGGTTCTTGTGTCTTAAAATTAATTCGGCCACGATAACATCACCTGGTTAGATCTTGTGTGCGTTAGTTTTGAGTAGGGTCTTTATCGTTAGTTTTCTTTAGGTTTTCTAAGGGGTCTTGTCATCTTGGCTGACCCGTCAACTCCCGGTCTGAGTGATCAAGGTTCTCCATCTTCTGTTGCTCCAGAGGTACCAGTTGTAAGCGGTACTCTTCCCATTGTTTCGAGTATCCAGCCTATCAATGTACGTGCCCCGGGCGACGAAGATTACATAGAAGATTGGAATCCTATCTGGGAGCCTGACAGCGATTATACCCCTCGTACTCCTCTCAGTATGTCGTCTCCGATGTCTACTTCCCCCATGGATGAGACATCTTCCAGCACAGGTGAGACACCCGTGGTGACAGACATCGAAACTCCGATCCCGGCTACCTCTCCACTCCCTCCGCAATATCAGTCAGTAAGGGATAGGATAGCTGCTAGAACTACTTCTACGACTATATGGGATCCTAGTCTTATTGCCACCACAGGGCCCTTTATTTCGCGACCTTTTAATACACCTGTTACTTCAGGTCTTAATACGCCTGTTACCTCAGTTCCTACCAATCCAACTGTTTGTGTAGCACGTTCGACTCCGGTTGTCAGTGCTGTGACAGCATCCTCATCTACAAACCCTGGAGCTGGTCCTTCTTACAGTCAGGGCCAGCCAGGGGTTTCGTCTGGAGTCATTGATCCTGCGCAAAATGTTCAGCCCTCTTCTGGTGGTGTTCCAGGAGCAGGGTCGTATGATGCCCACGGGCAGCCCATTGTGGACGCAGATTACCAAGGTCCACTCTTTTATTATGATGCTAACGGTCAGTACCTCGAGAACGTTTCATCCCTGCCTCGTCAACATTTCGTTGAGAACTCGGCACCGTTGGACGTTACGTATGATCCCGTTACTCATACCTTCCGAGGGCGCCGAAATCCTCCCGGACAGCCCCAAGGACCACCCAATCAAGGCCAGCTGCCTTATGTGCAAACCCCTCAAGGGAAACCACTTTATGGCCCGCCTTACCTAGGACAATCTGGGGGCCCACAGGGACAACCCTACCCGGGACAACCCTCGGCCGTTGGGGGTCCGTCGTTTTCGTATCAGAGTCAACCTACTGGATATCCAGGGCAACCTGGTACCTAGCAAGGTTACCCAACTGGACAACCAGGGCAGCTTTACATTCAACAAGGCCAACCCGGTTTCCAGCAAGGGTACCCATCTGGACAAACTGGGCAAGTTTATACTCCTCAAAATCAACCAGTAGTCCAGCAGGGATATCCTCTTGGGCAGGGGGGGCAACCCTACTTGCAGCAGGGCCAACCTACTGCCCAGTCTGGTCATCTTCCTCGGCAGGGTGGGCAACCCTACGTTCAGCAGGGGCAACCCACTGCTCAATCCATCCATCCTTCTGGGCAAGGGGGGCAGCCTGCTATACAGCAAGGCCAACCCACTGCTCAGCCTATGCACCAAGGAGGGCAGCCTGCTATACAGCAAAGCCAACCCTCTGTTCAGCCTGTGCACCCTGCGAGGCAGACGGGCCAACCTTCCATGCAGCAAGGTCAACCCGCTGTCCACCCTAATCATTCATCCGGACAAGCTGGCCAACCTCAGGGTCAACCAGCTATTCAGCCGGCTCAGTCATCCGTTCCGCAAGGACAACCTGGTACCCAGCAAGTCCATCCTGCTGGCCAACCAGGTCCATCTCAAATCCAACCAAGTCAACCTTCGGGCCAGGTGATCCAAGCCCAGCCGGTTCAAGGACATTACTCTGGGCCTCAAACTCAAATGAGTTATCAAACACAAGGTGGGCCACAGCCTCAACCTTCTTACCAGATGCAGCCTCCCTATCAGGCTCAGTATGGGGCCCAGCACTCATATGGCTACCAGCAACCCCAGGGGCAACCTCAGTTTGCTCCTTATCAGATTTATCAACAACCACAGGTCACTCCTTACCAAAATTATCAGTATGCTGCACCTGTAGGGCAAGTTGCTAATACATGGGGAGCTGGGAGGCAGAAACAGGGACAACTGTCCGCATATGGCCAGAATCCGTATGGACAGAACTCCTATGGGCAAGGTCCCTATGCACCAGGCCCTTTCGGGCCGGGTCCATCTGGACAGAGCCCATGGGGGCAACCACCACCTGGTTGGAACCCTAATGTTGCCTCGAACCTGCAGCCACAAATGTCCTTTAACCCTCAGTTACCGTTCTTAGCGACGTTGTAACTGCCTGATGTGTCCAAGTTAACAAATGATCCTATTTTGCATAATCCATATTGGCCACCGGTTCCAACCAAAATACCAGGTGATTGTCCAAAGTTTGATGGCAAAGCTGGTGAAGACCCTCAAGCCCATGTAATGACTTATCACCTTTGGTGTTCATCGAACTCATGGCTCGATGATTCTATCCGGCTCCGCCTCTTTCAGAGAACTCTCACTGGTTCAGCCGCTGAGTGGTATATCGAGCTAAATCGCGGCATGTTTCAAGATTTTAACTCGTTGGCTATGGCCTTCTTGACTCATTTTCAGTTACCTATTCGGTACGAGACCGGGACACATCTCCTCACGTCTCTCAAACAGGATACGGCTACGCACATCTCTGATCATATACATGAATGGAGAAGGCGTCGTCGCTTGATCAAATTTTGGATTCCTGATCAACTCCTGACCGATTGGTTCACGACTTCCTTTGTCCCTAAGATTGCAAAAGACATCGCAATGGGAGCGTGCGTAACTGAAGAGCAAGCAATCACGCGAGCTCAGTACCTCGACTTAGTGTATTCTCAGTCGGGTACTTTGTATGAGTATTTGCCAGATGCACCGAGGCCTAGACAGCCCAAAGCTCTACCAAAGCCTTCTGTTGATGGAGTCATTGGTTCTGTGAATTCGTCATCGAAGAAATCGGCCGCGAATCCTGGGAAGCAGAAACAGAACGCTTCTAACAAAAATGCTTCTCAGGGCCAATCAATTTCTGGGAATACCTCCGAGGTAAACGCCGTTTAGTCCACCGCGGCGGACAAATCCTCGAAAGGGAAAAAGAAAGGGAAAGCTAAAGATAAATCTGGAGAGCCCAAGCAGGATCCCCCGAAGCCTCCCTCCAAGGAAGGAGCTAAACGAAAACCTAAGTATCCTTGTCTCATCTGCGATGAAGATCACTATACCAAAGATTGCCCAAGGTGGTCCGAGGTTAGTCGACTTTTGAAAGGTGCTCCGGGGCCTCCTGCTGTGCTGAAAGAGCCTTTCCCTTCCCAGCAGACCCAAATGGTGGCAGATCCGTCTCAATCCTCTTCCTCATCCGGTTCTCAAGTGTTCATGGCTGGAACGATCCCCATCCATGTTTCAACTCGAGCGAAAGATTATCCATCTCAAGCCGGGAAAGAGCCGGAGGTTCCCTCCAGCGCTCCTCCGTCCAGTTCTGGTCCCCTTCACATCGAACGGCCCAGCACTGAGACGATCCCCTGACCCCCTCCCAAAGGTGTACTCAGGAAGTCATCTTATAACCCCAATGCTCGTGCTGCCCAGCACTATAGCATTGTCGAGGACTTAGCACAGGCTCCGTCTGCTATGTCCGCGTTAGAAGTCCTCCAGAGCTGCCCCTCCCAGAGGAAGTCCTTGCTATCAGCCATTGGTGGCATCGACCCGACAGATTCAGATTTAATTTCTTTTGATCTCGAGGGTTTCACGCAGAGGCTGCCTCACCAAGTGGCTTTCCTTATACAGGTCCTCATCAATGGCAAAACGATTCATCGTACAGTCATCGATGAGGGTGCCTCCACCTGCATCATGTCTGTTGCTTGCTGGAAGGCCATTGGTTCTCCTGCTCTGAGCCAGTCTCCTACGACCCTGGAAGCTTTCGATGGAAGAGAATCTCGTCCATATGGTATCCTCCCACGATTGCCTATCTCTTTAGAAGGGAAAACCGTAGAGGTAGAGGTTGAAGTTGTTGACGCTAATCTCACTTACAACCTCCTCCTTGGACGAAGCTGGACATATGCCATGCAAGCCGTGGCTTCCTCTCTATTCCTTGTCGTTCACTTCCCTCATCAAGGAAGAATCGTCACGGTGGACCAGCTGTCCTTTTTTGCTTCTTCTTCTGAAGGAAATGTGCCGTTCGTGGATTATACCTCCAAGTCATTAGTGAGTGTGGGTGCCGGACTGTTCAAAGATCCCTCCTTAATGGGAGTCTTTCCCCTCCCACCTCCGAATCTCGCCCCTGTTAGCATGATTTTAGTTCGTTCTGATCCATGGGTTCTCCCGCCCTTGAATCAGGAAGACTCTTGGGGTGATATGATGTCGTTGAGTCCCGCCGAGCTCAACTACATCGAGATTGTCGCTGCATCCGCTCCCCCTCCTGAACCTGCTTTTCTAAGCAGTGTTCCCAATTCATATGATCATTTCCCTTGGCTGGGTGATGAGGCCACTTTGGATCCCCTGAAGGAAACATTTCCCTCCTATGAGGCCATCATAGAGACTATGTCTCTTGAAGAGCTCCCTTGGTCAGATCACCACCTTCGCTCTTCGTTTCTCCCTCCACATTCGGAAATGGTCGCATGTCTCGAGCGGTTTGCTTCATGTGTCCCATCTCCGCCCCTCCAAACACCTGTCCAGCTATACCAAGTGTCTTCGGAGGGAAATATGGATAACATCACGCAAACCCAGCCTATCGACATCTCTGTCAAACCAGGGATTGTCGAGAATATTTTCATTGGGGTCACGTGTACTCCTGAGGAAGTTCACTCTATACCGCTTTATTTCGTGAATTCCGTGATGTCTTCGCATGGTCTTACGAGGAAATGCCTGGCATTGACCCTAGTATTATGGTGCACGAAATACCTACTTATCCAGGTGCTAAGCCTGTTCGTCAGCGCTTGCGCCCAGTGCACCCTCGAAAGGCTGCAACCATCAAGGCCGAAGTCGAAAAGCTTCTTCGAGCTGGTTTCATCTACGCCATCCCCCTCATGGAGTGGGTGTCCAACATAGTCCCTGTGAATAAAAAGCAGGGCACTATCCGGGTCTGTGTTGACTACCGCGACATCAATCGTGCTTGTCCAAAAGATAACTTTCCTACGCCTTTCATTGATCAGCTTATCGATGGCTGCGCAGGAAGTGAGATTTATTCGTTTATGGACAGCTTCTCTGGCTACAACCAGATCAACATAGCCCCTGTCGACCAGCATAAGACAACTTTCATTTGTCCTTGGGGCACCTTCGCTTATAAGAAACTCCCTTTCGGTCTCAAAAAAGCCGGTGCCACCTTCCAGCGTGCGATGTCATATGCTTTTCGTGATATTCGACACATCGTACAACCTTACCTGGATGACCTCCCAGCTCATTCAGCTAAGCGTCAAGACCATCCATGTCATCTACGCGAAATTTTTCTCCGCTGTCGACACTACCGTATTCGACTCAATCCGCATAAGTGTGTCTTCTGCGTAGAATCTGGCCGACTACTCGGGTTCATCGTCTCCCGGGAAGGCATCCGTCTGGATCCCCTCAAAGTTGAGGCCATTTTGAATCTTCCTCCCCTTGCCTCTTTGCAGCAATTGCAGAGCTTGCAGGGTAAAGCTAATTTTCTCAGACGATTGATTCCGAATTATGCCGAGGTGGCTAAGGGTTTCACACGGTTATTAAAGCGAGACACCCCCTTTCGCTGGGATGCTATCGCCCAGGAATCTTTCGAGCACCTTAAAGACCTTCTTGTCTCAGCTCCGCTCTTAAGACCTCCAAACTACCACCATGATTACACTCTCTATCTAGCTGCCGCTGACACCACCATCGGCATGGTTCTAGTGCAGGATGATGATGCCGGCACCGAGCACGTTATCTATTATCTTAGTCGCAACCTTCTGGATACGGAAACTTGCTACGCACATGTCAAGAAGTTGGCATTGGCAGCTGTCTGCGCCGTCCAACGATTCCGGCATTATATCCTGTTGCGCACAACGACCGTGATCTCTGACTGCAACCCCATGACCTACATTTTGTCGCGTCAACTGCTGGGGGGCAAATACTCGAAGTGGATTGTAATCCTCCAAAAGTTTGACTTGGAATTTACTACGGCCAAGTCTAAGAAATCTCTGGTCTTTGCTGAACTGCTTTGTTCCTTACCATCTCACTCTGCACCGTCTCGTTCGGAGGAGCATATTTCGGATGAAACATTATTTCTCATCAGCACCCTCGACGACGTCTTCCTTCCGTCCAAATGTATCGAAAGATGCTTGACGGTGAATTCGTCACCAAGCTCAACCCTATCGCATTTTGGGCGATACCCTGTACCGCCTCGGCGTTGATTCTGTTCTCCGCCGATGTTTGACTCTCGAGGAAGCTGAGCGGGTGTTAAATGACTGCCACTCTGGTGCTTTTGGTGGTCATATGTCCGGCAATGCTACCGCCCAAAAAATTCTTCGTGCTGGGTACTTTTAGCCTTCTATCTTCAAAGATTGTATTCTTGCCGTTCGCGCATGCCATGAATGCCAAGTATACCACCGGAAAATGCGTGCTCCTCCTGCACCACTGCACCCTGTTGTCATCGTAGGTCCATTTGCCAAATGGGGCATCGATTATACGTCCTGTAACCCTCGTTCGGCCGGGGGGCATGGGTACATCATCGTTGCCGTGGATTATTTCACCAAGTGGGCCGAAGCGATGCCTACACTGAACGAAGACGGTTACACAGCGGCACAGTTTTTATTTAATCATGTTATTACTCATTTCGGAGTCCCTCAGGCTATCGTCACGGATCACGGAAAGCATTTCCGTAATCACATGATGACGGAACTAACGACCCAACTAGGCTTGCGTCAAGATAGTTCGACATCGTACTATCCACAATCTAATGGTCAAGTCGAGGCCGTGAACAAAGTTTTGATCACTATGCTTCAACGCACCATCAATACGCACAAGTCTAATTGGCATCTAATGCTGTTCCCAGCCTTGTGGGCCTACCAGAATTCTGTGAAGGACGCCACCGGTTTCACTCCGTTTCAGTTGGTTTACGGACTAGAGGCCACCCTTCCCGTCGAATGTGAGATTCCTTCGTTGAAATTAGCTGTCGAGTTGCTTCCCAACACCACTCCGGTGGAGGAACGACTTCTCTACCTAGAACGGTTAGACGAAACTCGTCGTTTAGCTTCTCTGGCTATCGAAGCGCAAAAAAAGAGAGTCAAGGCTCACTTTGACCAGAACATTTATCCTCGTTCCTTCGTTGAGGGAGATCTAGTACTGCTCTACGATCAAGCTAAAGATAAGCTGGGGGCAGGAAAACTCGAATCCATGTGGCTAGGTCCCTATATCGTGAAAAGAGTTTTACAAAAGGGTGCATATGAGTTGATTGATTACGAAGGAAATCCTCTTGACAAGCCCCGCAACGGGCTATATTTGAAGAAATATTATGCATGACTTCGTGCACTCAGTTTGTACATACGCATGTTTAGTGTGTTGGTGTGCATGATTTCATGTTTTGCTTTGGTGTGAAGGCGTGTTTGCTTCTTATTGTGTTTTCTCCTTCTTGTGCAGATGTCTAGTGCACCTTATGTTGGTTTCGCTGATGGCGCCTGCCGTAGTACTTGCAATTTGTCCTCTGCGGCGTGGGCAATCTATGATCCTCACGGAGAGTTGCTAGATCTTCAAGGAGTCTGCCTCGGTCGTACCACTAATAATGTTGCCGAATACAGTGCCGTAATTGAGCTACTAGCCGAAGCAGTTGATCTCGGCATTCGTGCAATGATGGTAAACCTGGACTCCCAGCTTGTTGTTCATCAACTCAACGGGCGATATTCCGTCAGAGACCAATGTATCCTAAGGTTGTATCTACGTGTCAGATTGTTAGAAAGAAATTTTGACTATATTACATATCAACATATTCCGAGACGATTAAACACGTTGACTGATGCATTGGCAAATCATGTGTTAGAAAAACATTTGCGAAATAGATAAACATCATACAAGAAAACATAGAAAGCATAATAGAGTAAAGCATATGTAAATAAGATATTTCCCAAGCATAGTTTGCATGCGTGCTGTGTGTGCTTTTAAGCTTGCATTTAAAACATTAAAATACATGGGTCATGTGTTGTGCGATTCATACATAAGATTACATTTGTACTGAACATTTGCATAACACAAACAAAACATCATCACATGTAACAAGATCCATCCAAAACTCGGTATGTATATATATATATATATATATCGTGTGGCGCACTAAGGCGCTCAAAAATAAGTGTATGTGTCAAAAATGGAGTCACTGTCCTCAGTACATCCGAGACATATGTCTCTCAAAACACCAGTGGAAATAAACCTAGGCGACTACTGTGCTGGGTTATGCTCTCTATAGTATGCAACCGCTCGTGCCACCCGCCTCAAAAGGCGGTGCACCCTGGGTGCCACCCCCACTGTGTGGATCTGATGCTCTATAGGGACCTCCTCGACCCCCTGATAATCTGGCACCCCCTCCAGTAAACCCTCAAGGTTGCGAGCTACGGTCTCCGACGTGTCAACTCCTGGAGGAACTAGGGCCAGGGCTCCAGCTCCTTGCCCCTCTCTCCGAGCCTCTGGGGCTAGGCCGATGGGTCTAACAGGTCCCACATCTGCACACCATGACGTTTATTAAGACATGTACATGAAAAATCAAAAAAACATTAAAAATTAAAAAGAGATCAAGTGTCATACCTCCATCATCCCAGTGCTCTCCCGCGGGCAGTGGCATGTCAGCATCGTTGCGGAAGTCCATACCAGCATATGGCCAATCCTCCACGAAAATGACCTATTGGTCCAACCACTCTCGAAAGTACACTCCCCAAGCCACTGGGCGGCCACCACCCCGCGCGGCATGATACGGGCCCATCGAGTGGCCCTCGTCTCTCGGGGACCTCTAGGTGGATCCACGGCCATGGTCTGTAGCCGTATGGCTGGCACCCGTTCCAGAATGAGTGGAAGTAAGAGCGACCCGTAGCCAAACTGTTTCGTCTCCCCGTGACGACAGTTGTTAAGTTGCCTCTTCATGCTATTTGTCACCGATGCTGCCCAGTTGAACATAGTAGGCTGTAAGCACTCGAGAGCTAGTAATAGATGGGTCTTCGAGGCCTCATGGTTGGCCAAGCTCCCCGCTGCCCGGGTTACCATAAAGAGTATGGTACGAAGGACCATATCAGTCACCATGGGAATTGACACCTTTCCACTTCGCGATTTTATCGCCTCTGGACACAGTCGAGCCATGAGCTGGTCAAGTGTCTCACCGCTGGGCCGTTGCCCCTCTATGATGGGCATCACGCCCCAGCGCAACAATCCAGTCAAAAAATAGATGTCCATGTGGTCGAACTCAATGTCATGGCCTCGGATGGTAAATTTTCTATCTACTGGGTTCCATGCCCTGATCAGGAACTCCAGCAGGTCAGGCTGAGCTCTCAGACGTGGAGTGAGAAAGAATTTCATGAACCCGCACGCCCGCATGACATTTCGGCAATCCGCACTTGCAAAAGCGGCTATATCCTCGACATCATGGGCCCTCTCTTGCCACTGAAAGGCCATTGCATCCTGCAAAGCCATGAAGAAACATTAGAATGCTGTTGGTGGAAATTTCTACGTTCATTTTATTTTTCTGCGCCAGCGCGACTGTTTTAAAAACAGTCGCGCTGAAAATGGCGCCTCTGTGTTTTTTCATTGGGTCAGCGCGGAAGAACAAGTGTTTTCCGCGCTGACCCAAAAGGTGGTACGTGTAATTTTAAATCGATCAGCGCGGTCCCGAGCGGGAAATCCGCGCTGACCGAGAGCGCACCAACGCTCAAAGAATTCGGCCAAATGGCCAATTCCCACCGTCAAAATGCTTAAAAAAGGACTCAAAACAGAGCGCATGGCAAGGGGAACCTACCTGGAGCAAGCCGTTCGATGAATGGTGTCCGCACGGGGAAGAATTCACTCCATCAACTTCGCAGCTTCACAACGTTCTCAAAGGCTCAATATGGTAACAATGGTAAAAATAACTATTTACCCTTCTATTTATAGTAAAAATGGCTTAATTAACTATAGATTTTACAAATGTGGGTTTTTTTCAAGCTTGTACCATGGATTTAGCGCTTCTATCAATGTCTTGTGCCTTTATGCATGTTTTACTATGTTTTTAAACACGTCGAACGAATTTATGCGGGTATTTTTACTGTGCAGGTCCTCAGAAACGGTGAAGCCATAATGGTCCTAAGTACACTTGGTCCCAAAAAATGTCGTCTTTGAGCTCTTTTCCAACATGAAATAAGAAAAGATGGCCGAGCTTCCTTTCAGCTCGTTAAAGGGAATGAGAGGCGGTCGTTTAAGCTCTTTTTCCGACCGTGTAACTTAAAAAGATTGTCGGGTGTTTGTCGTTTCGCACTCGTTATTGGCTCTAAAACGATGTGTTTCCGACCGCTTTTTTACTTTTTCGGGTTGAAGGCACTATTTACGAAAAGTACTCCTCGATCGTAATGGTCGGGCGGTTCTTTCGAGCATTGTTTTATACTTTTTCGGGCTCGAGAGACACAACTTTACGAAAAAGGACCCCCCTGGAGTTTCCTTTTCCGCTGTCTTTTCAGACTCTCTAAACAAGAAAAGACGCCGAGTTTTTCCTTTGTCAGGCTCGTTAAACACTTGATGACATCGGGCTTCGTCAAGATGACACTCTTCAAGCATATGCTATCCCCGTCAAGCTTGTCATCCAAAAATAACTGGGGTACCTGCCAGAAATGGTGGGGAAAATGGAACTGCAATTGTCGCGTCGACAGTATGTCGCTATTGAACATGGCACTGGTCTACATTCGTGTCGGGTGGGAATTTCTCATTTTGTTTCACAACTGACCTCCGTGGGTACGGGTTATCCTATTTGGCCTCTCATTTGCTCATTGCCGTCGTCATTATACCTTCTGCTCATTTGATGTCAAATACTGCCAAATCCACTGTCGTGTCGCCGATATGTTCAAGAGAAGTTGACCTCTGCAATAATACAACCTCATCTGTTATCTCACACAAATCATTTTACCTCTGTCTCGTGTCGATGATGTGGGAAACATTATGGCCCACCTTCGATCGAAGTCACTTCCTGTCGACTTCAGCTCATTATCCAGGAAGGTGACTTAGAGACTCCCTACAGGTGCCTTAGAGCCTGCATGCCTCAATGGCAGGTTCTTCGTGTTCGACGCGAGGTTTTCATCATTGGCCTCCGATCGGATGATTCTGCGGGTGTTCGACACAAGCTCATTGATTCACACTCCGCAGATTGTACCTATAGTACCTTGAGGACCATTGTCATTATTGGTGGTGCCTCTCGCGTCTGTTAACAGTTTTCATCATTGACTAGTAATCAGACGATGTTCATGCATGTTCGACTTCAGCTCATGTATTCACATGTTTGGACTTGTACTTTGTTCGGGTCGGGACGGAGCGCAAGACCCTGGATCTTTGTCTGTTATGGTCCAGGTTGCGATTTTGTGGATGATCATTACATGACTCATTGATGGATGGCTGCGCCCATACCTGAGTCTTCATGGATGGCTGCGACCATACCTTATCATTATTCTAGTCTTTTTAGCTGGGTGGCTGCGTCCATTCCACAGACCTTTTCGCATGTCTTTCGGATGGCTGCGCCCATGCCTAGACTGCATGTACTTGATTATCAGAGATATTCGGTCCTTCTTGGTGGTGTTCCAGTTCGGCGAGTGTTGTAAAGCATTTCACCCCTCCCACTCTCTCGGTCTTCATGCTTTAGGGGGCATCTGTTACACAGTAATTTGTCACTGTCTCCCTGTCAGTCACCCTACTATGTCAGGAACTCACAATAATCAAGTTCATGCCTTCTGAACTGGTCGAAAACCCACTTTTCCAAAGTTTTCCTCATCAGCGCGTCTGTTTCCAAAATATCCGCGATGACTGGCACTTCATAAAAGACCGCGCGCGCTGCCAGCGCGGAAGCACACACCTTTCCCGCGCTGATCGAATTTCATGACCAGCGCAGCCTCTGCTTGTATTTACCCGCGCTGACATGGCCCTTTCCATTATGTCATTGCGATGTCAGCGTGCCAGACCAGTTATGCACCCGCGCTGATTCAGTTTTGGCGAATTTGTTCTAACGACCAGCCTTCCAGATAACTCCAGACCTGGTTGTTGGCCTTGTGAGTATCGACTCCCTTCTATGGCATGTCTGTTCGACCCTTTGCAACTACTTCCCTTGTGGATAAGCTCATCCTTCCACCCTTTTAGGAGTCTCCTTCTCCTATATAAACCTCCACCATTACCATGAGCAGCTAGTTTGGAATAGCTTGGGTTGTGTAGAGCTTATAGTGCTCAGATTGCTGCTACTATAGGTAGTTGGTGTGATAAGTGTGGAAGTGCTTGATAGCTTAGGGAAGGTTGTTTTGTATTACTTGTGTGAGAGAGAGAGTTTCTTGCCTTGGGAGAATCATTTCCAAAGGTGAATGCTTGAGACACTTGCTGACTGGCCCCTCCTGAGAAGGATACCGACGTCAGAACATTTGGTTGTACTCTTCTCTGCTTGATTAATAATAGATGACTACTATTATTGTTCCATTCTCATTTGTCTATGCAATGGTTTAATGTGAATTACATCCTTTCTGACTGATGTATGGTTGCTTTTATTAGATTTCACGCTTGTGTTTGTTACCTCTTCGTGTGTGCAGGTGTCTATTCGCGGAGATCGCGGAGGATCGTGACCAGCGAGAGCGAAGGAGCGAAGGTGGCATCTCTTCATCAAACGACAGCGCTGGAATCCAAGTAGGTGCTCTGTACCTCTTGTTTAATTGCAATTAGGAACTTGCATAGTAGCATTGACTGATTGTTGCTAGACCCATTCTGGGCTAGTAGGGATCGCCTCTATCCGTAGAGGGGATTTGCCTCTCCAACACTAACAAACCACAGCAATTCACAGAAGTTCTCCACCAGAAACTGCTAAAAAACAAGTCAATTCAGGATCATTTCAGTGGCTACACTAGCTGTTTACGCTGAATGTCAAAGGCAACATTGGCTACCTGCGCTGAATTTCAAAGGCAACACTGGCTACCTGCGCTGAGCGAGAGTGGACATGTGGCAAGTTCATTTCTCAAGGTGTCAGAACCCGGGAAGCTTCCAAAATGACACTTGCCTCAGGGAATTCGACTAGTGATGAGTAAGAGGTTCCAAGTCTCCAAGTGGAAGCAAGAACCTCCAAGTGGAATCAAGAACTGATAGAGGGAGAGGACACTAGTCAGATCTCAAGCTGACTCATCCTCTCTTCAAACATCTATATATGGATCTCTCCTCCATGAGATCTAGAGGCTGGAATTTTTTTATTGCAAAGAATTGTTGTTGGTTTGAGACTAGAACTATTGGGTGCTTAATGCTTTGAAGGGGGTGAAGATAGGAATTCCATTCGCTGGGAAGGAGATGGTGGATTGGAGCCCTCTGGGTTGTATCTCTTCCTGAACCTTGTTATTCATCAATAAAGCTATCTTTGTTTCTCCTATATACTGATGTATCTTTGATGTATGATTGCATTAGTATGTTTAGTTTATTTCTAATCCTAAACTAGTTATGAATATGAATCCATGTCTTGTGTAGTGTTCTCTTCTTGTGATCTTGCAGAAACTTCTTGAAGCTGGGCAAGCGAGAAGGCAAGTAGCTGGGAACCCTCAAAGACAAGAGAGACCGGATCGAGGGACAAACGGAAGACACCGGTTAGTCCATCTATCTCTCTTCATTCTTAATTCATAAAGGAAGAATACTAGAATAGCTGTCTCTGTTTGTTGCTAAGGCACTGTCACACCTTAGGTGGATAGGATTGTCCTGCATAGGCATTCTTCCCCACAACAAATTGGCGACTCTGCTGGGGAAATCTGTTTGTTCATTTTATTTGTGTTTCTATCATTGCTTGTTTCATAGATTCGACAGCAACAATCGAACTGCATCTGCTATTCCCAGATGCAAAGTAGACAGTTACTGCTTTGATCCAATCACTGGACTTGTCTATGATCTGAAAAATGGAATCACAAATGATTTGATGATCCTTTGTGATAGATCTTAGTACTCCCTCAAAGAATCCCTTTGATTGTACCTTGCTTGTTGCTTTTATTTGGCTTGAAACAGTAGATTAAATAGCAATCTGTGACCCAGAACCCAGTGAGAAACGAGAGTTTCTCCTTCAGCGCGACAGCTGTGAAGAGGTTCTGCATTTCAACGCAGGTCCCGTGAAGGCTACCTGCGCTGAATGTCAAAACCTCTGTGTTGAGGTTGCGCTGAACCAGTTTGGCCTTGTGCAGCTGGGGTTCTCTACTCTTTTTTGCCTTGTTTTGATCTCTGATTTTTGCAGCCTGTAACCAACATAGGTACCAGACTGATAACTCCTTTTCTCTGCTTAAATTCCGCCTCCTTTTGTACAAAAATACTATGAGTGTTTTTATGTGTTTTTGGCGTCATTCACAGTTTTCCTTTGCATGAGTTAAATAATCATCCTGTAGCCCTTGATTCAGATATGTTGATTGTGATCTTAGGAGAGAGTTCATTGGCTGTTTACAGTTGATTATACATTTACTTTTGCTTTTGGTTTGAGTTTGTCTTTTTTAAGTGTCGAAACAAGTATTCATTTCGGAAATCGTTAAGTGTTGTAATCTCTTCTACCCTCTCTGATTTCGAAAAAGTAAACTTGTTTGTATTTGTCATTTAAAAGAAAATTCAAAGTTGTGAAAAAAGCTTTCTTTGTAGGCATCAATACTAAGAAAGCAGAAAACAAACACCTGCATTGTGCATTTGCATCTTGATAGTTTGCATGTTTGATTTAGGAAAAGTGCATTAGAGTGTGCTGATTTCTCTTTGAGAAAAGATGGTGTCTTTCTTTTCCCTTAGTAGCTAGGATTTTATCATCTTTAGACTGCATTTAGGAATTGTATCATACATCTCGTGGTGAACCTCAAAAGGAAAACTTCTAAAAAGATCAACCTAAAATAAATTGAATGAACTTAACAGCGCTTTGCAACATAACGCACAACATAGAGGTCTAGGCTAGAGACGTGTTCCGGCGTCGTAAAGCCTGGTGACTGTCGATCTCGTTGATGGTGGGTGATTCCTCCTGAGGGACGATAGCACTAGTACGGATTGTGCTCCCACGTACCGTCGCGTATATATTGGGAGACCCCTATAGGCATAAAACCTTTATCCTTAGGAAGCCGTGTCGGCCGCCCTATTGATCGCAATGCACTGAACACAACATTCAGGAAGATCGACCGCCCGTACCCTAAAAAGTATTCTGCAGTTTTGCGAAAATTTTGGCACACCCTCTGCCTAGAACTCCAGAGCAGTTCCTTTTGGCCTTTTTCAGACTCTATAACCGAAAAAGTCCATCCGAGCATTTGTCACTTCGGGCTCGTTAAAACATCGAAGGAGACTAGAGTCATCATTAGCTTTTTCTCGACTCTTTAAAAGTGAAAAAGCAAGTCGTGTCTAAAGCGTCGTTAAAATTTATTTTAAACGGAACAATCACCCCTATTCCTGTGTTGATCTTTAGGTTGAGAAAATGGAGCACACCAACCAAGGAATTCCCCTTAATGGAAATCCTAGTCCCTTCTCCTCTTGGGGAGATGTTGGTGCGCCCCATATGGCCACATTGTCGCTTCCAGGACTGACAATTGGCTTGCCGGTCTAGCTCTTCTCAACCAATGTCGTTCAGAACACCACTATTCCTGAACAGTCAAATCAACAGTTAGACCATACCAGAGTTACCCACCAGCCTTCTACTTCATCTAATTCTTCCTCTCCTCCTTCCTCTTCGCTTGACGGAACTGGTAAAACCAAAAACCAAGTTCCTAAGGAGAAGAAGGAAAAGAAGAAGAAAGAGAAGAAGAAGAAGGAGCCAAAAGCGACTGGGGGCAAACAAGTGTCGTCTGACAAAAATCCACACACCGCACTGACTAGGCCTAAATCGCCATGTGTCATATGCAAGGGAGACCACTTCCACAGAGATTGTCCCTACATCCCTCGGATACTAAGGGACTGGTCTCCCCGTTTGCACAATTCGATAGCGTCAACCTCTGATAGCCATGTTGATTGCTCACCGTCAACTAGTGAAAGTGAAGCCACAGGGCAGAGAGGGAAAGCTAGATTTCCCTGCAAACTATGTGAAGGCGACCATGCCATCCACCGTTGTCCCTTCTTAGACGAGGCTAAAAGAGTTTTGGAAGATCACCCGATCTTACGAGCGCAACTTCCTCCTAGATATCAAAAACTCCTGCCAAGTCCTTCACTAGTTGAGAACCCGGCTGGCCCGCCCAGGTGGTTAGCCGAAGCACCTATCATTGAAGATGAACCGTCTGAATCCATACCTGACGAAAGTCAAAAGGTTGAGGTGGCAGTTGACCCGGTTTTGCCTTCAGAGGCTCTATCTTCGAATGATACCATCATAGAGGAGAATAAAGACAACACCGTCCAAATTCTCTTCATCAACACAGACTCCGACGAGCAAGGGGGAAATTTGCCCATTCCTTTATCGCAGGAGGGAACTTCGTCAGAGTCATACCCGACCGTCTATTTGGTCCCACCACCAAGCAACCTAGTTGTCTCGTTCGACTGGAACCAACTAGGCAGACCCCGTTTGCCAGCAAGCATACCATTCAGAATTATCGTTCAAATATACAGAATGGTAATGGCTGGCACTATCATTGATGAGGGGGCATCTGTGAGTATCCTTTCCTCTATTGCTTGGAAAGTGCTTTGTTCGCCAGCGCTTTTTCCTGAAATGAGAAATCTATCAGGATTTGATAAAGGAACCAGTCGCCCTTTAGGGATCCTCCCCAATGTGCCCATAACATTGAAAGGGAAGACCGTTCAAATGAACGTGATGGTCGTTCAAGGACCCTTGGATTATAACCTACTCCTTGGACGAGACTATATATATTGCATGGGAGCCATCGTCTCCTCACTCTTTAGAGTAATGTGTTTTCCGCACGAAGGAAGAGTGGTCAAGTTCGTGGACCAACTTTCATTTCCGGGATCACGCATCGCAAATAGTCATATACCATCCTTAAAAGGTCTATTCACGCAAGAAATGTTTCAACCCATGGTCCGTCATCCTGATGAGCGCGAGTAATCTGGGAGGATATGACTAGAACCCAGGGGGCATGCGTCCTGGTCTGCTTCAGCAGGAAAACTTTAGGTATAAGGTAGGTTTCCGCGGGAGAATATGACTAGTCCGTAACCTATCCGTGAGTGGAAGAGGGGTTGTTCTAGAATAAGATTCTTTTGTCAAAGTTATGTGGGTTGGCGGGCATCGTCGCTCACCTTTGTCTATTTCGGTAGACATCGCCGAAGAAGTGTTTTGTTTGAAAGATTAACGAGACAATATTTGGGTAACCTGAAAGAAGTAGGCCTCTCTCGGTGAAAAAAATGTTTTGACGGAAATGAAGTAGGGGTAACCTTGAAATCGTGCTTTATACCTGGGGGCATGCAAACCTTTTGGAGTGCAAGCAAAGAGTGGTTATTTATATGTTTTTTTGGTTAGTCGTTTCCTAACTTGCATAAAGAAAGGATGCGGAGCAAAGCTTAGTGAGATGAAGCTCCATAAAAAATAGAATCTTGATGAGACATTCTTATCATATGACTGGGTAATCGAGCAGTTTTAGCACACAGTTCATGCTCGTTAAAAAATAAACGCAAGATCTGAGCAGTTTTAGCGCATAGTTCATGCTCGTTAAAAAATAAACATAAGATCGAGCAAGTGTTTCAACCCGCGTTTAAGCTCGTTAAAAAATGAACTAACCCGGTAAATAACCACTGTGAATGTAATAACATCAGCCGTTAAAGCCTTGGTCGTGTTTGCACCGTCACCTCCACTTTTCCATTGGCCGATCGTTCACCTCCATATGTTTGTTTACCCATTTTGAGGAACAGCTGCGAAGAGTGATTTCACTAGCCATCCTTGTGACACTGCCGTGATTGGAAAATTCCAACCTGTACCTGGAATCAGCTGCTAACCTGTTTCATCACTCATTCCTCAAAACACGAGTCTTCTTTAAGCTCTTTTCATCTGACTCGTAAAATATGAAAAGATTGTCGAGTCCTTGGCCTTCCAGCTCGTTAAAGGGACAGGAAGTGCTATCCCTCCTCTATATTTTAATCTTTTTGGACCTGAGGGATTATTGCACAAAAAGATCGAGCGCTTGTTTTATTCGGCTCGTTAAAACTATCGAAAACTCATCCCTTCTGTATTGTTTTATACTTTTTCGGACCTAAGGGATTAGATGACGAAAAAGGACTTTTGGAGTTAACTTTATGTACCTTTTCAGACTCTCTAAAAATGAAAAGGACCGAGTTATCCTTGTCGTTAGACTCGTTAAATGCATTAAATAGCGACAAACTTGTCTTTAGACGAGAACGAGTTTCACTATCGCTAGGCTCGTTAAAACATAGCGATGGGCTTGCCCGAAGGGTAGGTTATAGAACAAGCATATGTTATCCTCCTCAAGCTTGACAAAAATAAAGAGGTACTGGTCAGCAATGACTAGGGAAAAATTGGGAGAAACTCAAGAAAACTTTAATGGTAGCAAGTCGCTCTTGAACATGACACTTTTCCTCCGTACCACAATCGGGTTGGGTTGTTTCATTCACCGGTCACATCCATGGTCTCGCCATACCATCCATATTTGGGGTAATGCTACCGATCCATCACATCAGTGTCGCCATATGTTCAAGAGAAGTCGTTCAGAAAATTCAACCGTGTCCCATCCACTGCTGTACATTATCCTTCATCCTTTCATGACCGCCACCCTGAATCATATGTCACAGATCGTTTTCACCTCCATCAAAATCATTAGCTCCATTCCGTGTCATTGATGTGGGATTCATTAAGGCCCTCCTTTGACGGATCGCTTCTTGTCGACATGAGCTCATTATCCAAGAAGTTGATCTAGGAACAACCCCTTCAGTACTTTGAAGCTTGCATGCCTCAATTGTTGAAAAGTGTGCAACAAGAAATGCTTGTTGAGATTGCAACAAGATGATGGAGCTTAGTGAAAAGAGTCGCCTTCACTAAGTGGGCCCGCAGGCTATTTTTGGCGCAAGTCTATTTTTAGACTATGTCTATTTTTAGACATATGGATCATGTCTATGGATGATTGATCAAGTTGGGAAAAATAGATGGACTTCTATTTTTGATGAAAGTGTGAGTGATCACAGTGTGAGTGATGACAGTGTGAGTGATCACAGTGTGAGTGATCAAAGTCAAAAATAGAAAAGTCAAATATTATTATCTCACAATAATATTTGGACTATAAACTTAATCTTATTCTCTTGGAGCACTTCAGTTTGAGCTACGGAAGTGGCACATGCAGCTGTCAGAAGGAAATTCGTTTTTCTTATGAGTCAGTTGAGTTGTTGCATGCATGACTTCAGTTAGAACTCAAGTGAGTTGAGTTTAGTGGACTGGAGGTACAGTTGATGGAGTTGTGTTCAGTTTAGCTTTGTTAAACTGGTTGTATTTAGTCTAACTGATCAATAGACTAAAGATGAGTTGGGTGAATTAGTTATTAATTAATTCACAAGTTATTAACTCATAATGCAACTATAGAATACATCAGTTAACTCAGTTGCATGTCAGTGCATGTTCAGTTCAGCAGGGACATGTGTTAGAGGATCAGATTGCTATCAGTTGTGACTATAGCTGTGCATGATGATTTGCACAATCAAAGGATTGAGTATGCCAATGAGTTTGCTCACGTATCTTCATGATATTATAGCTGTTGCTCACGTCCAACAAAGTGTGGGTGACTATTTTGCAGTGTAAAATCGAGTTTGGGAAGCTATTCTCATCAGTTCTCGAGCAGGTTTGAGCAGTGGAGGCAGGCAAGCAGTGGAAGAGATTTGGAGATCAAATCTGAGCTGTATTGTGTGTAACAGGTGGAGATACTTGTGAGAAGTATTATGCTTTGTATTGTTACATGATTCAATCAATATAATATACAGATAGTGTGGGGTTTTTAGCGAGATGCTTTCCCCGGGATACATACTGTGTTTATGAGTTTGATTGATGCTTCTATGTGTGCCTGTGGATGTTTCTGCTTCTGTAATTTGATGATCAACGTAGAGGAGATTATGTATTATACATGTTCCGCTTAAATTGTATGATCAGGATAATCTCTGTTGAATATGTGTCATATTATTCAAAATTTCTACATGGTATCAGAGCTAGATAATTGTAGAAAAAAAACATTTCTACATGGTATCGGAGCTGCTTGATTTGTAGAAGAGATTTTTACAGGATATCAAGCGAGGATTGATCATCAGATCTACTATTCAGGAAGTGTTTACATTCTATTTCTCTAGGCAGAGCCTGTAATCGGGCCAGGTAGCCTCTGGATTCATCCTTCTTTTGGAAGGTGAGATATCCGGTGAATGCCCATACAGTCGATCTCTGTACAAGAAATACTTTGTTCTCACGAATTCTAGATCGGAAGCAGTTGAGTTTTGTGCTGGTGGAATTCGAATTTAATTCCAAAGCAAGAGATAAAAACTCAGAAACATTCAGTTCAAGAATGGAGATAGTATGCCCCAGTATCTCACGAGGTTCACTCAGTGTCGAGATGAGCTGGGAAGTGTGGGGGTTACTGTTGATGATGAGGATGGTGAGTCTAGGACACCTTGACCTTCCTAAGAGTTGGCATAGCTACCAGGACTCGGTGAATGGAAGGGAGAAACTGCCAAATTGTGAACGACTATGGTCGGATTTGATGCAGGAGGAGATTAGATGGAGCACCAAAGGCAGTTCTTCATCCATGCAAGATGAGGAGAACTGTGCCTTAGCGAGTAAGGCGAAGAAGGGGAAGGAGAAGGTTTCTCTTTTCGAATCTTGTTCTTCCAATGATGGGAAGAAGGTTGACAAGGCGAAGGTGAGATGCTTTCGTTGTCATGAGTTGGGTCATTATGCTACTAATTGCCCAAAGAAGAAGTCCAAGAAGGGATCCGGGGAAGGATCTGAAGGTGAGGCAGCCTCACTTGCTTCACAGTTTGAGTTGGACTTCACACTCTTCGCATGCATGGTTTCATCCATGATGGGAAGTGGTTGGTTTCTTGACAGTGGAGCTTCTTTCCACATGACCGGTGACAAAAGTTTGTTTAGTACTTTGGAGGAGAAAGATCTCCAGATACTCATAGGGATGGGTAATGATGAGAAGTATAGTGTCTCAGGTGTAGGCACGGTTATTTTTCAGAGGGAGCATGGAGCTCGCCTTACCTTGACCGATGTCAAGTATGTACCAGGACTGAAGAGAAACTTGGTGTCGATCGCGATGTTGGAAGACAGAGGATATGATGTGGTCTTTACTAAGGGAAAGGTTTTCCTTAGACACATCATCACTAGACAGGTGAAGCAGATTGGTTCACGGGTCAAGAACCTGTATGCTCTTGAGGTTAAAGATGCATGCAAAGCCTTGAGCAGCAAGGCAACTGATGGAGACTTGGTGGTTGAGAGGGAGCGTATATTACCTCTCAACATGCAGAGCCAGAAGAAGTCTCAGATGATTGTGGAAGAGCCACGATTGGTGCAGCAGCTTCAGGAGGTTGTGGAGTAGCCACAACAAGGGAAGCTGAGAGGAGATCGAGTAGAGACATCTACTCATCCAGAGACCTCCAGTAGGGGGAAACTTCAAGCCAGGTGGGCTGAGGGATCGCATGCATCCATACCTCCAGGTAGGAGGTGGGGTGATGTGGATTGATTGTCCCAAGGAGGAGGGGCAAGATCCTTGAGGTACCCAACCTCTTGGATGAGACCTTGCTACGGGAGCCCCGATGTGTAGTAGCAGGAACTGACTGATTGGGTAGAGACAGATGCGGATGGAGCAGCAGTGCAGGGAATCCCAGGACAGCGCATAGCTAGCAGGCTGTAGCAATGCGAGAGGCACAAGTGTTTTGCACAGTGTTAGGTGGCACAGAGAGGTGTGCAATGGTGCGAGATGCATGGAGATGTTGCAGTAGCGCAGATGTCAGAGAGGGAGCACTTGTCAGCAGCAGGTAGAGCTTCAGCATCAGAGGATGTTTCTATCCCAACAGGGAGGTCAGTTGGGAGGTGCAGTGCGGATGCAATGCTGGGAGATAGAACCAGCAGCAGCACGGATGCAGTCAGAGATCAAAGTGACAGAGGCTAGAGCAGTCAGATACTGAAGAGCACAGAGATGCAGAGTTTCAGTTGACAGAGGCAATAGCAGTCAGAGACTTTGATGACAGAGCAAGTGGACCGGCCAGTGTGTTGCATGGAGAACATTCCAGAGTTACAGGATCAGGTTTGAGAGGAAGCCTTTCTTGTTGAGAGGGAGTGTTGAAAAGTGTGCAACAAGAAATGCTTGTTGAGATTGCAACAAGATGATGGAGCTTAGTGAAAAGAGTTGCCTTCACTAAGTGGGCCCGCAGGCTATTTTTGGCGCAAGTCTATTTTTAGACTATGTCTATTTTTAGACATATGGATCATGTCTATGGATGATTGATCAAGTTGGGAAAAATAGATGGACTTCTATTTTTGATGAAAGTGTGAGTGATCACAGTGTGAGTGATTACAGTGTGAGTGATCACAGTGTGAGTGATCAAAGTCAAAAATAGAAAAGTCAAATATTATTATCTCACAATAATATTTGGACTATAAACTTAATCTTATTCTCTTGGAGCACTTCAGTTTGAGCTACGGAAGTGGCACATGCAGCTGTCAGAAGGAAATTCGTTTTTCTTATGAGTCAGTTGAGTTGTTGCATGCATGACTTTAGTTAGAACTCAAGTGAGTTGAGTTTAGTGGACTGGAGGTACAGTTGATGGAGTTGTGTTCAGTTTAGCTTTGTTAAACTGGTTGTATTTAGTCTAACTGATCAATAGACTAAAGATGAGTTGGGTGAATTAGTTATTAATTAATTCACAAGTTATTAACTCATAATGCAACTATAGAATACATCAGTTAACTCAGTTGCATGTCAGTGCATGTTCAGTTCAACAGGGACAGGTGTTAGAGGATCACATTGCTATCAGTTGTGACTATAGCTGTGCATGATGATTTGCACAATCAAAGGATTGAGTATGCCAATGAGTTTGCTCACGTATCTTCATGATATTATAGCTGTTGCTCACGTCCAACAAAGTGTGGGTGACTATTTTGCAGTGTAAAATCGAGTTTGGGAAGCTATTCTCATCAGTTCTCGAGCAGGTTTGAGCAGTGGAGGCAGGCAAGCAGTGGAAGAGATTTGGAGATCAAATCTGAGCTGTATTGTGTGTAACAGGTGGAGATACTTGTGAGAAGTATTATGCTTTGTATTGTTACATGATTCAATCAATATAATATACAGATAATGTGGGGTTTTTAGCAAGATGCTTTCCCCGGGATACATACTGTGTTTATGAGTTTGATTGATGCTTCTATGTGTGCCTGTGGATGTTTCTGCTTCTGTAATTTGATGATCAACGTAGAGGAGATTATGTATTATACATGTTCCGCTTAAATTGTATGATCAGGATAATCTCTGTTGAATATGTGTCATATTATTCAAAATTTCTACATCAATGGCAAGTTTCTCACTTCCGGCGACAGGTATACATCAATGACCTTCGACCGAAAGATTTTGCGTGCTGTTCGACGCCAAGTCCTTTATTCACACCACGTGAATTGTACTGCAGTACCTTGAGGGTCATTATCGTTATCGGTGATTCCTCTCGCGCTTGTTAACAGTTTACATCATTGATCGGTAATCAAGCGATGTCTTTCCATGTTCGACTTCAAAACATTTCTCACATGGATCGACTTGTACTTAGAGTGAAGATCGAATGAGTTTGAAGACCCCAGATCTAGTTTCATCCATCCGGGCTGCGATATATATTCAGGAAAGATAAAGACATTGACATGTACATCATTGCAGCAGATAATCATCCTACTCAAAGGATGATAATTTCATCAAAATTATCAGTCTACCATCAGACGATTGTCTGTTCTATGTACAGAAAAATGAATTTATAAAGCTGAGCATGGGAATGCCCACCTCAGCTAGATCATGAAAGCAATATGAAAAATAATGTATTGTATTGTATCTTATTACAGGCCTCCTCCCAGCATTGGATGAACTTCGGATCCCCCTGATAAAGCATTTCACCCGATAAATAGCCTCATACTTTAGGGGGCAACTTCTATAGGCATTTTTGTGCCTTACAACATTGAGCATGAAATGCCCATAATCTAAGGGATCCAAAGTCCCTAAACATGTTGTTCCTACCCCTAGAGGAACAAGGCTAACAAACCACAACAATTCACAGAAGTTCTCCACCAGAAACTGCTCAAAAACAAGTCAATTCAGGATCATTTCAGTGGCTACACTAGTTGTTTGCGCTGAATGTCAAAGCCAACACTGGATACCTACGCTGAATGTCAAAGGCAACACTAGCTACCTGCGCTGAGCGAGAGTGGACATGTGGCAAGTTCATTTCTCAAGGTGTCAGAACCTAGGAAGCTTCCAAAATGACACTTGCCTCAGGGAATTCGACTGGTGATGAGTAAGAGGTTCCAAATCTCCAAGTGGAAGCAAGAACCTCCAAGTGGAATCAAGAACTGACAGAGGGAGAGGACACTAGTCAGATCTCAAGCTGACTCATCCTCTCTCCAAACATCTATATGGATCTCTCCTCCATGAGATCTAGAGGCTGGAATTTTGTTATTGCAAAGAACTGTTGTTGGTTTGAGACTGGAACTATTGGGTGCTTAATGCTTTGAAGGGGGTGAAGATAGGAATTCCATTTGCTGGGAAGGAGATGCTGGATTGGAACCCTCTGGGTTGTATCCCTTCCTGAACCTTGTTATTCATCAATAAAGCTATCTTGGTTTCTCCTATATACTGATGTATCTTTGATGTATGATTGCATTAGTATGTTTAGTTTATTTCTAATCCTGAACTAGTTATGAATATGAATCCATGTCTTGTGTAGTGTTCTCTTCTTGTGATCTTGCAGAAACCTCTTGAAGCTGGGCAAGCGAGAAGGCAAGTAGCTGGGAACCCTCAAAGAGAAGAGAGACTGGATCGAGGGACAAACAGAAGACACCGGTTAGTCCATCTATCTCTCTTCATTCTTAATTCATAAAGGAAGAATACTAGAATAGCTGTCTTTGTTTGTTGCTAAGGCACTGTCACACCTTAGGTGGATAGGATCGTCCTGCATAGGCATTTTTCCCCACAACAAATTGGAGACTCTGCTGGGGAAATCTGTTTGGTCATTTTATTTGTGTTTCTATCATTGCTTGTTTCATAGATTCGACAGCAACAATCGAACTGCATCTGCTATTCCCAGATGCAAAGTAGACAGTTGCTGCTTTGATCCAATCACTGGACTTGTCTATGATCTGAACAATGGACTCACAAATGATTTGATGATCCTTTGTGATAGATCTTAGTACTCCCTCAAAGCATCCCTTTGATTGTACCTTGCTTGTTGCTTTTATTTGGCCTGAAACAGTAGATTAAATAGCAATCTGTGACTGTTCTAAGAAAGATGTAGGAGCAGTTGATGTTTTTGTGTCCCCTGCATAAGAAAACATTGGTTCATCATTCATATTAGTTTTGCAAACCACAAATGATACAAAGAAGTACACAACAACCATGATTATTCAACAGGTGTATAAAGGCTCCCATGAAGAACATCCAAGGAAGAAAACATACAGAGAGGGGATGAAATTTGATCCATATCTACCTATTAAGCCCAAATGTCCTAAACTTTTTGAGGTAGATGATCAAATAAATCCAGTTTTGCAGCTCTATGATGAACGGGTCAAGAGCAGGAGAAACAATTTTGATGGCCCAGCAGATGGTCAGTTTTTGAAATTCTAGGTTTTTTAAGGCTCTTAAGCCTTAATGATTGTAATCATGTTCTTTTACAGGTTTTTATTGTAGGCTTAGTTTGACTCCATGCCCAATGGATACTAGGCAATGTTTTTAAGCTAGGTTTTGTAGGAAGGCATTGGTCTGTAGTTCTTGAGACCTCACAGTTAGGATCTCATCCCCAGAAGGAGACAATGTTATCTTTGCTACAAACTTCAGCATTTGAAGGTCAAATTCGGGTCTGGTGGTGGGTTTATGTCGAAAAGGAGCTTGCAGTAGTCATTCCCCTTCTTCTCCTTCGATTTCTTCATACCCCATAACCCCGCCTTCTCTGTTTCTTTTTCTCCTGAAACCTCTGTGTCACCCAATTCAAACACTCCATTTCACCTCTACATCGTTGCGAAAGCCTATGTTCTTTCGGCCCTGAGCGCTAATTCTGAATCGCCATATGACCCGACCATATGATTTGGCGCCTTCATATAACCCTCCGCCTTAATCCTCACCATCAATTGCATCACGGTCCGACAATCTCCGCTGTTCTTATCGTTAATTAAACCTCGTGCACGTTCCCCTCCATCCGATTGTCCGTCGCGCGATCGAACAGTAGTCGCAAGCCCCGCTCGCGCGAGTTGCCCGCTCATTAACATGTGGGGAAAGCGGTTTCCCGCCCGTTGATGAGCCACCTCATCCATTCAGCTTGGGGATAAGATCTTACCATCTCCTTGATAATTTAAAAGATAAAACTAAAGATGGATGAGGACATTTTTAGATCCATTTCTTTTGGATCTTGATAATCTCATTGATTTATTAGATATGTTGTAATTAATTTTTTTCTAAATGTATGGGTTTCAATTTTTGTAAGTTTTTTATAAATTTGTTTATGAAAAAGAACCAAGGATTTGATTTTGGAAAAGCTAGACACCATTATTATGTATATTTTTATTTGATAATAATCAAAGCAATTCAAGTAGAATTACTTGACTCATTACTCCAAATATTCATGTTATGATGTTTTCACAGTCCGTCTCTTAGTGTATGTGTTTCTTGCTCAGTATTTCATATTTTGCATTTCCTTTATATCTGAGTGAACGTATATGGAACTGGAATTCATCTTGTGATGTTCTAATTCATCAAAATAAAAGTCATATTTAATGATTTTCTCTATTTCATTTAGATATCTCTCCATGTCTTTTTGATATTATAACATAATTCAATGTTGATAATAATTTTTTTTAGTTGAAGTGTTATTTCTTCCAATCACCATATTGTAGTAATTTTGTGTCTAATGGAATACTATATATCTCTCCTTTGGAAATTAATGTCTCATAAAACCAGTGTTGAAGACTTCTTATTGATATTTCACCCCTGAATCCATCCCCAATGGTGTTTCCCTTCCTTTCCAAACCACATTCATTTGTTACAAGTAAAATCTGGCCAATGAGCTTAGTGACCTACTTCTACTGTAATCTTGAGTAGTTGAGTTAAGGAGAAATATCTCTCCAAATTGAAGGGCCAACTTTAAATATAAAGCAGTTTGAAGGTTTCCTCAGCGAGTTTCCTTCCACATCTAAGGAAAACTTCTAAGCAAAAACATCTTAGCATCGTTGCAGAGGAAAGAAGGTGAAATCTTCACTGGGAGAACGACAAAGATCCATATTTGACGATTGATGCTAAACAATGTTTAGACACCATTGAGTTATACATGATTCACCTGGTGACTCCGTTTTTATATTCCATAAGTCAGAACATTCATGACAGCTCCATTGTCCAAAGAATTCATACCTTAAACTGCAGATTTAGTTTCCTAATCAATCAAGATGACAGGGTATGTTGAAGATATTTTTTCTATTGAAGGTTTCGAGGAATATTGGGAGAATTTTGATGATGATTAAATTGATGAAGCCTTCTCAAGTTTTTTATCTATTTATTTAAAATTGTGAAAATGTAGTTTTGGGGATAAAATTCATTTCTTAGAAGCATTTGCTGAGAAACTAGAAAAAGATCTCGAAGCCTTAGAGATTCAAATACAATCCCATAATTCTCAATATCAAAATAAGTTTTTCTAAAACCTTTTCCATCTAAAACAAAATGAGGTATTGTTGCCCTCAGATGTCATGATTGAGGAATGTTTTGTTTTTTGGAATGAGTTTGACAATTCATAGTTGAAGTCATGGTTTGACATAGTGAATAGATATGAGAAATTCAACCATGATTATCCAGTCATTCAATACCTTGAGGGTCATCTGATAGATCATCATTTTTATGATCTCATAGTTGACTACATGGAGGGTTCTTTTAGTTTGAATTTTCAGCCATTTTTTCCCTATGGAGACAAATTACATCATGAGTTTCATTTGCCACGATACTTTCTAGTTTTGAATTTTTTTTAAGCACAGTAAAAATTCCACGGTATTTGAGTAGCTACTGGACTAGTTGCATTGGTATTTTTGTATTATTTGATTGAGCAGCTATTTCAACAGTTTAGTGTAGGATGAGTATGCAATAAGCTTGTTGGCCAAGCATTTATTTTTAGCCTACACTTTTAGTTTGGTTTGCATTTGTTAGTTTGGGGTAGTGTACGGTTTTGGTTTTCAGTAGATTTGGTCACACGCCAGTTTGTAGGTTGCAGGATAGAAGTTGAGAGTAGCCCAATGGATCAGGAACTAGAAAAACGAGTTCTTTGTTGCCTCACAGGGTAAACAACATCCCAACTGGAGCCAGTTGTTATCTCAGTCTAGCTTCGGAGTATAAAGTTCATCAATTTTAAATTTTTTATTCAAAAGATTCAGGTGTGCTTATAATTGGATTGTTAGCGCTAATTCAAAAATATAAACTAATGGAACTAACAGTTGGATTGTTAGTGAAATGTTTTTATATCTTCGCATAGTCGAAGTGGTGTGAAGAAAATTTTGATTGTTTCTTGAGTAGGTTGGGACATAAGAGTGCCATGAAAATATTTTCCAACACTCATATGTAGCACTAGTTTCACCAATGCCAGAATAATGGAATCAAGGGAAAAAAATTCAAGTAATTTTGGGCAAGAATTACAAGGTTTTGTAGTTCTTAATTACTGTGTTTGGAAAATAAAAAATTATTTTTGGTTGATTATGGTCTCAGGTCTTTGTGCAAATTTTAAAGTTATTTTTATAAACAAATTTACGGGCTTGAGGCCCAATCTCCAAGCACCTAAGTCATAACCAAGCATTGGATAAACAACCATATGAATTTTAAAGAATCTGTGGAAAAACCTATTATCACTTTTTTGGAAAACCAATGTTTCGGACTAGCTTAGTGAGTCCATCAACAGGGAAATGTGATCTGAATTTTGAGAGGAGAGAGCATGATAACATTGCCCTGATGATGGACTCACTAAGCTAGTCTGAAACATTGGTTTTCCAAAAAATTAATAATAGGTTTTCCCACAGACTCTTTAAAACTCTACCAACCTGTATGGACTCTCTCTTTAAAACCATATGAATCCCAGCGATCAATTCAAGTTTCACAAGTCATGAAGGGAGGATCCCACAAGAGGTAGCGCCATAGTGCACAACGCGTATCATGATCTTTTAAGGGTTCTCTTATATATGTAACTAAGTTTATGTTCACTTAGCACATGTCGGATTTCTATTCCACAAATAAGAAAAGCCAACACAGATCAATAATGTAGACATTTTTATTGGAGGAAGTAGAAAGAAATTAAATAAAATTTAAGTTACATAGGTGATAGTTAATCCATTAGCGTTCCTTTTGAAAATATTTTGAGAGATCACTTACAATTAATCTGTCAGCGACTGGAGCAGATACATTTTTTGAGGCAACGATAAGGGGTTATGGTCATGATAAAGCACATTTGAGATGGATTCACACACCAGACTCTTATTTTAGTGAATTAGGCCTTGAGTTCCATGGAAATATTACTATTTTAAACATGATGACAAAACAGGGGATTTTTAGAAAGTTTTGTTCTCATCTTTAGTCAGTCAAAGACATGAAAATAATATAAGTGGTTCTAAATCAGTGTCAATGGGATTATCTCTAGATTTTGATGACACAAATTCAACACTCGAAGGGAAAAGGTGTCAAAGCATGTTTTGTTTTCACTTGAAAAAAATTTGTTTTTTAAGATTGTTTTTTCCTATAAAAGACAATAACTTCAAGAGAGGCTTACGAACATATGGAAACGAATTGAAAAATAAAAGAGGTTTTTGGTAGAAATAGATCCATTTACAAAAACCTCTTTTATTTTTGACACATGTGTCATAGTTTGGAAGATTCTTAAGAATATTTGCAGCCCATGTTTCCATTTTTAAATATTAAATAATTTCATTTTTTAGTCATTAACGTTGAGTGTGGTTTTTGAGAAGATGAAAATAATTTTTTCAAATATCAAAGACAATTTTGTCAAGAATAGGCTCATTTACAAAAACCTATTTTAGTTTTTACACAGATATAACATCTTGGGAGATACAAAGGCATATTTGGACCCTATTTTTCAAGAATTCACTAGAAAAATCTCCTCGATAGTTGTTAATGAGCCACCTCATCAATTCAACTTTGGGATTTCATCTTATCATCTCCTTCATAATTTCAAAAAGAAAACTAAATACGAATGAAAAGGTTTTTAGATTCATTTCTTTTGGATCTTGATAATCTCTTTGATATTTTAGATATTTTGTAATTAAATTTTCCTTAAAGGTCATGGTTTCAATTTGTGTAAGTTTTCTATAAATTTGTTTATGAAAAAGAACCAAGAGTTGGATTTTGGAAAAGTCAGAGACTGTTATTGTGTATATTTTTATTTGATAGTAATCAAAGAAATTCAAGCATAAGTACTTGACTCATTACTCCAAAGATTCATGTTATGATGTTTTCACAGTCCGTCTCTTAATGTATGTGTTTCTTACTCAGTATTCAATATTTTTCATTTCCTTTGTATCTGAATGAATGTATATGGAATTGGAATTCATCTTGTGATGCTCTAATTCATCAAAATAAAATTCATCTTTGATGCTTTTATCTATCACATTCAAATATTTCTCCATGTCTTTATGATATTATAATAGAATTCATTGTTGATAGTGTTATGTTTTAATTGAAGTGTTATTTCTTCCAATCACCATATTGCAACAATTTTGTGTCTAGTGGAATACTATATATCTTTCCTTTGGAAAGTAATGTCTCATAAAACTAGTCTTGAAGACTTATGATTGATATTTTACCCCTGACTCGATGCCTAATTGTCTTTCCATTTCCTTTCCCAATCGCAATCAATTGTTACAATTAAGATCTGGCCAATGAGCTTAGTGACCTGTTGCTACAGTAATCCTGAGTAGTTGAGTTAAGGAGAAATTCCTCCCAATATTGAAGGGCCAAATTTTAATCTAAAGTGGTTTGAAGGTTTGCTCATTGAGTTTCCTTCCACAGTTAAGGAAAACTTTTGAGTGATAATGCAACTAGTAATATTCAACTAATAAGTTTTATTAATTTTTTTTCTTTTGAGGTCATCTACAGGAGCTCAGTCATAACACAATTTACAAGTCATACATATTGGAATTTAATATACCAAAAAATTATTAATGATACGTTTTTAGATAATTTCATATAATTTTATGAACTTTCCTAAATTTGGTTGGCTATCAAATATTTCAATCAATTCCTTAACTTAAGATATTCAATTAAGAACATTCAAGAAGTAAAATTTTACAAAATAACAATGTTAGTTGTCATATTTGTTTGTAGAAAATGTCTTTAAGTGCACAATCAATGTATGTCGAATTACAATGATTCAAATTTAGATGTCAATATGTAAACTACAAATAAGTTTTATTCAATTTTATTTCTTTTGAGGTTATCTAAAAGAGATTAATAGTCATAACATGATAACTGCCAGGGCATCGAGGGGATTTGACCTCGTGACCTCCCAATAGGTAAGGTACTTAGCAACGAGGGGTCGATAGCTCAATTGGTTGACCCCTTGTTCCTAAGTACCTTACCTATTGGGAGGTCACGAGGTCAAATCCCCTCGATGCCCTGGCAGTTAGGCCTAATATATTAGGCTGCCTTTGGTGGATTTGTGTGGATTATTGCCCGTGGACGTAGCAGCCACACAGTGACCGCGAACCATGGTTGCCTTAAAATATATAAATATATTATTTGTTGCACTTTTTACATTCCAATATGAAGCACATGTGTAACTCTTTCTATGTTTTATATCAAACTGACACATGACATATTTCTTAATACATAAAAATATTTCAATGTTGTCCATTTTAAGTAAAATAATATATCAACTTGGTTGTTACATACTGAAATGGATTTTCTAGAAACCAAATGTATGACATGTATATAGATCTATAAAATATCTTGCTTGCTCAACATGAATACTATACACGACATTTAAAAAATTTAAGATAATTTTTTTTTAATTAAATTTAAATCTAAATCCCTATTGGTTCTAAATTTTAATTAAATTTTAGATCTATGGGGTTCACATAAGTATCTAATCCCTAAAAATAAAAATCCTTGAAATTTGGTGTACTTTAAAATCTAAAGTACCTCAAGGAAACTAAAGCTTATATAACATATATGTACACCATTATGAATCCATCTTAGATAAGAAGGAACCATTTCTCTATTCAAAATTACAAAATTACAAGAGTATTCTACTGTCACATTTTTAGATTACAAAAATCATACATTTGAGCTCTCTTATACTATATTAGATTACACTTGATTGCTATAAACTCGACTTCAAGGCTTCCCATTTGCATCATCTACTCATTTGGCCAATGGCTCATAGGAATGAAGGTCTCCATAATATGTTCATGATCTGATTTTGTCACCTTCCATCTCCTTGGTTCACCTTTCTTTGTTTTGATTTCTATGAGATTGATTTGAGATGCTATGACTAGATGATTGTATTGACAAGATATATATTCAGGCGTAAAATCTCTATAAATGATGTCATTAGTGTGTTTTTTAACCTTTTCAAATGGCCCATCACAACCATGTCACCAATTTGGCATGTGAATTGTTTATCTTCATATGGTCTCACCAACCTACTTTTCACCTGTATTCTTTGCATCAAATAGTAGGCCACATTCTCTCCATTTCTTGCGGGGGAAATAACAACAAAAACATCGCCTACAACCAAGATATAAAATATGTATTAGTTAAACATGTTCAATATTTCAATTTGTAGAGAAATTGTTAATGATAGATGGGTCGCATACCTTCCCTTACAAGATCGGAGACTCAATCATGATCAAGTGAAACGATGGTCTCTTCATCGTGCATCTCTTACCACATTAGAATTGGATGAGGTCCTTTCAGATTAAGAGGGACATATTTCCATCCTTTCAAGTGCACATGTTTTCCACAATGATCAAGTCTACATCCATAAACACCAATAAAACTCACAAAAGCATGCAATTTTTCTTGTTTCGATTGCAAATATTTCCCCCGTGTCTTTGCTCCACACTGAGTGTAATTACCTTGTTCCTTCTACAGTATTACAATACCAAGGAATGGATCTATTCACATCGTCAAGTTCAACATTCCAAAATAACCTACACACAGGCCTTATAGATATCTGACATTCATGTCCTAAACAAGAAAAATTTTAAGGATGAAATTTATCTTAAATTTTAGAAAAATTGGTGAATCTCACTAGTCCATAATATGCAATTTATAAAATGTGTGGTGAATAATTGGTGACTTTTAAGGTAAAATAATTTTACACTAGGGGGAATAATTTTTAGAAAAAATGGAATTAACAAATATTTCTTTTGGAAAAAGAATGAAAACTTAGCCCACTTGTGAATACTAGCCCATAAAATTTTCCCTAGTCCTAAATGGGATTTGCACCAGTTGACCACCTCTAGTGATGGTTTTAGTCAATGTACATCATAAATCATTTGGTACCTCCTAAGTGATCGCTTCACAAAAGCACATGCACTATCATGCCCACCTTTTCCATGTCCTGTTTCAAAGTAGCTCCAAGTATGATGAATTTTTGTCTTCATGTGTAGTCGGCTCAACCACTAAAAAGTGTGTGCTGACTTGAACTACCCTGCACAACCATCTGACCATATCAAATGCTTCATGAATGATGTCATTTTTTTATTGATTCATAAATCAGGTCAAAGCAATGTTGCACGAACAATGTGCCATGCTCACGATCATCACTGATGTAAAATTGATACTCCTTAATCACATCATGTGACTCGTCAGTGTTATCCCTACCATCAAGGTTCAATTATGCATGTTTGTACAGAACATGTACGAATATGGACACTTGGTCTGAGTGATAATACTCACTATGTATCTTTTTTCTGAGGAGAAAATGTGTAATTCTCAGCAAAGTCTACCACTGATAAGATTGTGCCTGGCTGGAATACTTTGTGAGAATGCTTAAATTTGGACACTTTCCACCTAGACCTATGCAAATTTTTGATATATTTGTAGATATATTTTTGAAACACCCCTGTGAATTGTGAAATAAGAATCTCATATTCAACATAGATGATTCTCTTAGGGGCTAGAGTTGAAGATGATGGTTGATTTCCCACGACATACTCATAATGATATCGTGTGATGGTGATATCTGACATCCCAGGTTGGTTGGGATCAATAAGAAAGTTCATATGGAACAATACCAAATCACCACATTTAATGCATATTCTCCCACCTGTTAGAGTTAGTATTTGCACACTGCCATCAATGATCAAAACTCCTCTTTTGTATCATATTAGGGTCCCATTTTGAAATTTTTGTCATTCCACCTAGGTCCTCATTCAAAAATTTATTCACTGATGGTAGCCCTAGTCAAAAGCTCACTTTCCCTAAAAAATATATACTTGCTAGCCCACCTTCATGCCTTACTGAGCATATATCAATAATAAAAGTTTATTTCATTATGTCTCTATGTTAGTCAAGTCACCATGAAGTCTGCTCACTCAAGGTTTACATTAGGTCTCTAGGTTTCATTTTTTCAAGGTCCAATAAAATACCATTTCACTGCATAAGGCCAACAAAAGTATTGAACACCAATAATATCCCTTTTTCATTTAAAGAGGATTTGCAAACATGTGAAGATGCTTGCCAAAGTTCTAATTTTGATTTCAAGTATGAGTTTCATCCCAAATTGTAATTTTATTCCAAAAATAGAGATGTATTTTTATTTTATTTTTTTATATATTTATGTACTTTTATGTCATGATATGTAATAAGTAACTTTTCCCAAATTTTCCAACTCAGTTCCACATGCCAACTGGACATTAAATGTCAAAACAAAAAGTGTCTATTCTAGCAATTGATCAACCTGTAAAGCAAAAGCACAAGGTAAAAGGGTATTAGTGCAATGTTTCAAAAGCACTTTCAAAACATTAGCAAATTGGTTTTAAATCAACAAAATCAAATGCTATCAAGTATTTAAAGCCTTAAAGACATCCATTTTCCCCTCATTTGCTCTTTTCATGGTCAAACAACCTCAACAAAGGAGAAATTTTCGACTTTGACAGGTGAAACCAGCAAAACAGAGTTTTTTCTGCGTGTTTGTGCATTATGTTGCGCCTTTCAGTGTCACATTGCATGTTTGACCAGGAGAGTGCATTTCTATTATATGCTGCATATTTCTGTTATACATTGCACGTTTGACCAGTGAAAAGGCACGTTTTAGTTGAGCGTTGGGCGTTTGACCAAGGTTGCTCTCCAGCCTCTAAAACAAAGTGTCATTGCCTCTGAAGCTTCAGTTTGGTTGTTCTCTTCCTCCAGCAAGTAAGTAGCCCTGAAGTATACCCTCGTTTCATTTCACATCTCACAACTTCATGGTTAAGTCTCTTGAATGAAATTTCGAGTCTTCAAACCTGCAAACCCTAGTTTTATTCCCATACCTTTAATTTCACACCCTAATACTTCTATCCCTTTCCCAACCCTTGTATCATTTCAATATCTCCCAAATCCTTGTATTCCCAAAACCCTAAAACCTAGGTGTTCTATTTACCTAGGCTCCCAAAACCCCTAACCTGTAATAAAATTCCCTATCCCAAATCCCTTTACATTCCCACTCCCCGTTACTTCCCTTAAACAAGAAACCCCTTCCCTCATCTCCTTGAATTTCCTCACACCATTCCTAACTCCCTACACCTACATTCCACTATCATTTCATCTCCCTAGAGTTTTAAAATCAAGACATCATGTCAGAAGAAGAAAACAAAAGTTCTAGTGAAGAGGAAAGAAAGGGGAGGAAGTCAAATAAAGGAGGGATAATCCTTAGATTTGAGCCAAGAAATACTAAGGAACTCATGGCATCTCCCATGACTATGACATTTTTCAAACATCTAGGATGTTTTGAATTCTGTGAGAAAGTACAAAAGGTACAATATCTTCCTATGTTGAGTAGACTGTTCATCTCCAATCTCCATGATAACCAGGTAACCCTTGTTGATGTCACTTTCACTGTATCCACTACCATCATATCAGCTGCCACTGGAATCCCAAATGTTGGGGAGAAATGGTTTAAACAAGGTGATTTGGAGAGACATTATTACGAGCCCTATATTAAACCTAGATACATAAATGATAGAAAGAGGTTTTTTCCTTTCTCTTACCTCCTGGAGAGATATGTTCCCATGATGAAAATCATCATGAGATACTTTACTTGTGAACGAAGGTTTTCCAGACTATATACCTATCATATCCGGCTACCCATGCATTTCACAAGGGTTAAGATGCTCAACATACCTTATTATCTCTTCCAGAACATTTATAATATGGCATACATTACCTAGAAAAGAGAGTATAAAGATCAAATGAGTGGTCTCTTTCATCATTCCCTCATTAAAATCATAGTCCTTCATCATCTCAAAGAGCTCAACGTTGCATGACGTACCTTCATAGCCAATCCCATATTTACTTATTCATCTACTCAAAATGTTCAAAGTATCCCTTCATCATCTCATGCTTCCACCTCCATTCCTCCATCTCAGCCCATTGATCATTCATCCTCATCTGATCAGTCACCCTCATCATCACCATTTCATGAGCATATCCATTCACCTAACAAAGATGAAATTAGAGAGTTGGAACAAATTGGACAAGTTGATGTCATCAATCCCAAAGAGGTTGATTTGGGCACATTTACACACATTTATCAGAGATGCCATAGGCAGGTGTTTTCCCCACAAATTGTAGGAGGGGCCTTGCTTTCTTCATCAGCAATGAAGGTACAAAAGGGCAAGGAAAAGATGACAGAGACAAATATTCAGCATGAGGAGGAAGACCTCCATGAGACAAAGCAGGACTTTGACTTGGTTGACCTAAGTGAGCATGATGACAGTGAGAGTACAAGCATTGTCATCAAAGAAAAATATGCACTCATCAGGGAGCTCTAGATCAACTTGCAGAGGGCAAAATACATCATCTCATATTATGAGCAGGAAAATAAGCAGCTTGAGGCCAAACATGAGGTCATGGAGATTCAGCTCATCAAGGAAAAGAAAGAAGCAATGAAAGCCAAGGCATTGCTTGATGAGGCCTATGATAAGTATAGTGAAACTGAAGAAGAGCAAGAACCTAGAAGAATACCTAGAACTAGAGGGCTGAAAAGAGCTCTAGAACTAGAGAAACAAAAGGAGGTTGAGCTTACTAATAAGCTCACATGGAATGAGAAATTTTCCATCTTGATTGATGAGAACTAGGAGCATTGGATTGATAAGGTCAATCAGCATTTAGAGAATCTCCTAGACAAAGCCAATCAGCAAAATGAAATTTAGAGGAAGATAGCAAAACACTATGCCAACAGAGAAAGGAATGCAAGGGCAAAGCTCAAGGCTGCAAAGGCAAAAATTGAAGCCCTAACTCACCAAAAAGAGAAGGAGAAGCTAGACATCCTTGCTGAAGCCTCACTCCATGCACAAAACACATTATCAGCAATCATTTCACCAATTTTGAGACGTTATAGGGTAATTTTGAAGTTTTTTTGCTTTTCAAGTAATTATACACAATTTTTGACAGCTAGAATGCCAAGGGGGCGCTGCAATTTTGTTTGGGTTACTTTTTGGACAAAAGAAGACCACCATTGGATTCTAGGCAGGGAAGACATGCAGGAAAACAACTTTACAAGCCTTGTTTTGCATGACTGGTAGGTGAAAAGGTGAAAAAACACCTAAAAAATCAATGTTCTACCTCCTTTTTCACCTTGATGTTGTGTATTTGACCAGTATTGGGAGAATCCATTTTTGGAGGGTCAAATCAAGTCCATTTTTCAAACTAAAGGTATATGTAGAAAATAGACAGGATAATCTTTCCAACGCGTTATCCTGGGCTCAATTTAGACACCAAGAAGGCCAGTAAAAGTGGGTCTGAATATGACACTGTGCGTTTGACACAATAGCTACGCGTTTGACCAGTTGCCTAATTTTTTACTGTTTTTCTCCAGATTTGATTTTCCTCTTGGGAAATAAATTTTTTACTAATGCAATTAATCATGTAAATGTAATTATGGTCTCTTTACTATTACCTAGGGTAAATACATTAGGTAAATAGACTCTACGAGGTGTAATGAATCGGTTCATTGTAATTAGGGATGAGTCATTTTGACCACCCTACACTCTAGTTATCAGTTCAGATTTTGGTGGAACTTATCCTCCTCTCATGGATTCGACCTCTGAGGCTAGGAGGAGTTTTTTTTTAGGCCTATATCTTGTATTTTCAGTATTTTCAAAAGTTGGACTCAGTTGGATTTTGTACAAATGATCAGAGACACTATTGTATCAGATTTTGGTCAATATTAATAGTTGAGTTGCATCTATTTCCTTGGGATACTTGTGGTATGACTATTTGACATTATTTCTTCTATTGCCTCATATGTTTGAATTTTTTTTTTATTCCAACAATCATTTCATTTCTATTTTTTGATAGTTTTCAAGTTGATGAACATAATTCATGAGTTTCCATGCTCTGTTTTGGGGAAACTTTCACAGTTTCTAATCATTTCTTCAGTTTAGGAAGAATTCATGTGTTTCATGCTCTTCTTATCTCCTCACCACTCTTAAACCATCTCACTAAATCACCTTAAAGTGTTAGGTTTTCTACCTACCCTGCCCCTTAGAATGTATGCAATCATATCTCAGTTTCCCTGACCTAGTCTCTTTGACCTAATCCTCATCCAGCAACCCAACATCAAATCAAAACAACCCCTGCACTTTATACCTAGACTAAAACCCTAATCTATCCAACCCTCTTGGCTATGATCCTTTGGAGAGAACCCTCTCCAACCTTGTAGGGCTAGCTACCAAGTCAAAAGATTGGTTTGTGGTTGCCTCAGCTGGACTCTTCCTCGGCCTTGGAGATCCGGAGGAGTAATAACACCACCTATACATATTTTCTTATAAAACAACTTTTTTGGCTCCCTTATACACAATATTGATGAAAACAAATAATGCATTGTAGGAGGAAGAGGGTCTCCATGACAATTCTTCTTGTAAAATTTCTGGAAAGTGTCATAATGAAGCTAAAATTCAACATGATATCGGAAACAATGCGTGTCACGAATTGTATTAGGCCTAATAAACCATGGCTTCAATTTCCAAAACATCCTTATGGATATCTTCACATGGTTATTGTTTTCCTGAAATTCCTCAAACAATGAAACTCCTGCCATTTCTACAATGTACTTAGTGTGTTCCACATACTCACCTTTAGCTATGTGATGCAGTATGTCATGTTTTCTATCTAGAATAGCATGGGAATGGCTCTCCAAAAACTCTACCACAAATGCTATGATTCCTATTGTAAGCCTGTCTTGGTAGGGTTTCCTGGTGATAAGAGCCCAACAAGCAGATTCATCATTTTCATTCACTCGAACCCTGAATTTGGTATGTTTGTGCAATATTTTTCTCGATACATGGAGCAATTTTGGCATTGTTGCCGACTTTTGTTGCCTTTATGTACTTGGTGCAACAATAGCAATTGTAATTGCCCCGCGTGTAGCTCGGACATCGGGTTTTCTTGCTTTTCCAAACATAGTGAATGCCTTCGATATATTTTCAGTGAAATTCATATGTGTCTTCTTGCTTTTAGCATCTCGGACACCCAAAAGCTTTGTGGCATGTTTTAGTTTTTTATGTTGGATCAACCCATGTAGTATCTGAGCTTATGAAAAAACTGAATGTTTCTCGAAATATTGTTGAATGGTTTTATTGACATGGTCTCTAATAGTGTGAGAAGGGATAGGCTCCCTAAGGTCCTCTATGGCACTTACATCCAAATTTTTTGCAAACTATCCTCCCGTTTCCAAACCACTACAACTCCATGTTATCTTGTCCACTTGAGAGGAAACAATTCCTTCTTCTAGTGGTTGATCAATTTGATAGGGAAAATATTCTTCCTCTAGTGGTTAATTAGCTTTGCATGGAACACGTTGTTCCCATAGTGATATTTGATCAGCTTGATGGGACACATGTTCCTCTTGTGGTTGATCAGGTCCATGGGGCACATCTTGATCATTATCTAGTTGATCACATTGACGAGACACATCTTCTCTATCATGTGATTGTTCAATTTCCATCCCCTCATAGTGGAATACAAAATATACTTGTAATTCAAGTGAATCATCATCATCAAAAAAGTGAATAGTAAATCTACACATGTTTATTTAAGAAATCACCTTAGGTGGAAGGTCATGATATGATTTGATAGTAGGCAGCTAGGTACTAGAAGTTGACATGGACCACGGATTCTAAGTTGAAACACAAAAAGAAAACGGTTTCAATCTCAGGGAAAGATGGGTCTAAGAAGAGCACACCAATAAAAGTATCGGTCCCTGTGTCAACAAAAAGGGTGATTTAGAATATGATGAAAGGGAAAAGCATTCCTCCTATGTCAATAAAAATCAATTTAGAAACCCTAGGGTTTTAGTCACTAACCCTAGGGAAAATTTAAATAAAAAACAAGTTGAGACTAGGTAGCTAGGTAGAAGAAGTTGACATGGACCAAGTGTTATAAGTTGAAACATAGAAATAAAATGGTTTCGAGCTGAGGGAAAGATGGGTTGAAGAAAAGCGCAAGTCTAAAAAAGTATCTCTCTTTGCATTGTTAAAAAAAAGGTGATTCAACATATGATGAAAGGTAAAAACGTTCCTCCTTAATCAATAAAAAACAATTTGGAAACCCTAGGGTTCTAATCACAAACCCTAGGGAAAATTTAAATGAAAAATATGTTGACAATTGGCAACTAGGTATCATAAGTTGACATGGGCCAAGTGTTCCAAGTTGAAACATGAAAAGAAAAGGGTTTCAAGCTCAGGGAATGATGGGTTGAAGAAGAGCGCATTCCATTAAAAGTATCATTCCCTGTGTCAACAAAAAGGGAAATTAAGAATATGATGAAAGGTAAAAACGTCCCTCCTTAATCAATAAAATCAATTTGGAAACCCTAGGGTTCTAGTCACAAACCCTACAGAAAAGTTAAATGAAAAACAAGTTGGCATTTGTTAACTAGCTAGCAGAAGTTGACATGGACCAAGGGTTATATGTTGAAACATGAAAATGAAAGGGTTTCAAGCTCAGGGAAAGATGGGTCGAAGAAGAGAACACTAGTAAAGGTATCGATCCTTGTGTCAAATAAATGGGTGATTCAAAGTATGATGAATTGTAAAAGCATTCATCCTCAATCAATAAAATTCAATTTGGGAACCCTACGGTTCTAGTCACATGGACCAAGGGTTCTAAGTTGAAACATGAAAAGAAAACGATTTTGAGATCAGGGAAAGATGGGTCGAAGAAGAGAGTAGGTCGGTAAAAGTATCGGTCCCTGTGTCAACAAAAACGGTGATTCAGAATATGATGAAAGGTAAAAGCATTCAACAGGTATGAAAGGTAAAATAATTTTCATGATGATGTGGCTTGTATGTAGGAGGCACTTGAAGATGATATAATCCCTATGAAACATGTAACTAATGACAAGCATTCTATTCTGAGAAAGAAATCAGTTGGAAAGAAAGGAAAGAAATCAACAACACCTGAGACTATTACATTTCTAAGCACACCTGAACACGTACATTTTCATTAGGAAAACCAAATGAATCACATACATAAGAAAAAGCAAAAAATACGTGGATAATTTTCCCTTTAATTCTAATGTGTAAAACAATCAACAAAAAATGTTTATTTTAGGTTTTGTGTATGAGAAAAATTCCTAAAAAGGTATAATGTCCTTCTGCTCAAGTAATAACTAGGTCTTGTGAATATTTTAGAATAAGGTACTTGGGCCACGTCATAAATGTCACTAGCGATGCTTCTAGCAACCAAAAAGCTAACTAATGTATGGAGAGGGTTATAGTGGTCAAACGTACTAGGTATATGTCCCAAAAGAACTGGAAGTGCTTCTAGTAGCCTGGCCAAGATCACCTCAAGTCTAAGTGATCTTGCACCTCCACCTATAGGGAAATATGCCCTGAGATTTAGCCACTAAGTTACCTGCGTCTAGTGGGAATGGATGAATCTCAAATTTTGGTTGTCATTTTTAGATCCAAAACCCCTACTATGTGTTGGGAGACAACATGAAGGCTCATGATAATCTGCCACCTATTCCTTACCCCCTTCATGAGTTTCTCTCCATGTACCAGATTTGTCATTGGATGATGCAGGATTTTAAGCTCCCTAAAAGATAACTTTCTATGTTTCAATATGAAAAACAACCATGACGGCTTATGTGTTGCCTATCTCCATGGTCCTAGTATAAATTATAAATTCTATTATGGCCCTATGGGGAATTTAGTGTGTTCAAGTTAATATTGTTTTTAGAAAGGATTTTCTTCACTTAGGGTGTGCAACAAAATATAAGCTCAAATAAATTAGGTACAAAGATTTCGGAAAGAGGATACCCTTTATACAAAGTTTAAGTGAGCTTAGTGTGTGGGGTGAATGTGTGTGCAAGTGAAATTGTGAGCATACAAAGTGTGAATTGATGTGGATATGTGGTGATCCTTTACAATTCCCTTAATTAAACTATGTGATGTTTGTTCCTTGCAAGAAAATAAATGATGTGTGGATGATGGGCCACTTAATTATTTCCTAATTATACTATGTGAGCATATGTTTGTGTGCAAACTTTAAAAGTATAATATAACCAATTATTCTACTTGTAATGGTTAGTAAAACAAATTGGTTAGTAGCGATGGTGTGTGCAAGGTAAACCTAGTGCACATACAAAGTGTTTTCATTGCAAGTATGTGGATATGTGGTTCATGATCCTTTAATACAATTCCCACAATTACACTATGTGATGTTTGTTCCTTGCAAGAAAATAAATGATATGTGGATGATGGACCACTTACCTATTTCCTAATTATACTGTGTGAGCATATGTTTGTGTGTGAAATTTCAAAGTAAAATATAAGCCTCAATTACTCTACTTGTAATGGATAGTAAATCAAATTGTTTAGTATTGATGGTGTGCGCAAGGTGAATCTAGTGCACATACAAAGTGTTTTAATTGCAAGTATGTGTGAAATATGTATTATATAGTTATAATGCGTGGTTAAATATATTTTTATAAATAGTTAATAAAATACAATACTGTCAATTTTTTTTTTTTAAATAATTTGACAGATCATAGGAATATTGTCTCCATTTACTAAGTGAAGCATTTGACCTTTTTCAAAATTAGTTCTTCTTAGCAACAATTTTTCGTTTCTTCAAGAGACTATATAAATCCTAAACTAAAAGTAATTTCTACAAAAATGTGAAGTATTTCAAGACCTTTTTCAAATTTACTTATTCTTAGCAAAAAAAAAAAAAAATCTTCAAAAGACTATATAAACACCAAATTAAAGTGATCCCTATTGTAATAAGTACTATACTTTTGTTCATATATATCATATGCCAAACATTTCAATTAGCTAAATCTAACGTTAATTATTAAATCTACTCATTTGTATAATAATCTGCAAGGTTCTTGAACTAAAGACTAATAGAGATTAAGTTTAAATTCTTATATAGGAAACCTCTAAATACATATTTCAGAGGGAATTATTACTTAAATAACTTAATGATGTGGCGAATCTTTTGAATTTGTGAGAATGGGACATTCTTGAAAAATCAAGCTAGTGATTACCAAATTGAAAGGACAAACCTATTTCATGAGAGAAAACAAATTCTATATCTATAAATTTATACAAATTTAATCAACTTTAAGATAAATTGTGACTAAAAAACCATACACTACATGAATACACACTCCATGATACAATAAGGAACCTACTCAACTAATTTTTAAGTATGCTAATACTTGAAATCCTACTATACAAAATCAAATTAGTTGAAAAAGTTTATCTTCATTAGAAGCACCATATCATTTATGTTGGGTTGTGTTATATTCTTTCCACAACTAGCCCACGTAGTTAATTGCAGGTTAGAGGGGGGGAGGTCACAGGGGGTTTGAGGTGTACCCATAACCCCACTTTATGGGGTCCGGGAAGTGCCCCGCAAATTTTGGTTTTGGACACTATGTTAGGTTGGGCAGACCCACCTATGGTTTTGTGCATGATTTTCGCACATGTTTTTTGGACTCGATGGTTTTCGGTCCATGGTTTTGGATGCGATGATTTTCAGTCCATGGTATTGGATGCTTCAGCATGTATAAATATGTATTGTAACATTGAAAGTAAAATAATGAAAAATCAAGTTGGTAGTCTCGGTTTTGGGATCCAGGGGAAATCTCTATGTATATGTGTGTCTTATGTGTTATGGTCTCACATTATTTATTTTCTGTGTTTTAGAATTCATATGCAGGTAATTTCCGTATGGGGTTAAAACCTACATTTGGTATCAGAGCTGCTTTTGGCTTCAAGAGGATGCCTTTTTTGCTGAGGGGTTTCGCTCGGGCCTGTGGTAGACCCTGTTCAGTGGGAGATATGCAAGATCAATTCTATTGGTGAAAGAAGATGGCGAGCAGTGGAAAGATAGAGATCGAGAAATTTAATGGTCAAAGTTTTGAGTTGTGGAAACTCAAGATGGAGGATCTTTTGGTGGATAAAGATCAGTGGATCATGGTAGATGTGGGTACTAAACCAACGGGAGCGTCCGATGAAGAATGGAAGAAGTTGGATCAGAAGGCAAAGAGCACAATACGATTGTGTGTCTCAGATTCAGTATTGCTGAATGTATCAGGGGAAGCTATGGCGAAGGCTTTGTGGGACAAGTTAGGGACTTTGTACCAATCTAAGTCTCTAGTGAATAAATTGTTCTTGCGGAAAAAGCTGTATAACCTGAGGATGAAAGATGGAGACTCGATGACAGAGCATCTGAATGCATTTAATACTGTGGTAAGTCAGTTAGCATCTGTTGATATTAAAATTTCAGATGAAGATAAGTGCATTAGTTTGTTGTGTTCTCTACCAAATTCGTGGGATAGTCTGGTTATTGCAATAGGTAGCAATGCAACTACCTTACAGTTTGATGAAATAGTCCTAGCCTTGCTAACGGAGGAGATGAGACAAAAAAATATGGAGAGCTAGAATGGTGATGCCTTGTCTGTACAAGGACGGTCCCAGAACAGAAACAAAAATAAGTCATCGAGTGGGAGATCTAAATCTAGAGGGAAATCTAAATCTCCAAGAAAACCTGTCAATGTGGTGTGCTAGAAATGCGGAAAGGAAGGGCACTACAAAAGGGACTATAAATCTAAAGCTCCTGATAAAGGAAAGGAATCTGATGATGCTCCTTCTGCAGAGGCGAAAACCACCTCATATGAAGGGGGGGATGTGTACTTGGCTTCTTCAAGTACACATGTAGATCATGAGGCATGGTTGATTGACTAAGGTGCATCCTTTCACTTCACTCCCCATAGAGAGTGGTTCTGCAAGTATGAGAAATATAATGGTGATGATGTCTTCTTGGGGGATGACAGGAAGGCTAGAATCGTTGGTCGCGGAAAAGTAAAGTTGAAGTTGCAAGGCGGAAGGGTTAGAACAAGTGTTCTACATATTCCTGCATTAGCCAGAAATCTGATTTCTGTAAGCAAGCTGGATGATGCAGGTGTAAAAATAGTGTTTGAGAAGGATACCTGCAAAATGGTTCGAGGAGCACTGGTATTGATGTAGGGAGTTCGAATTGGAACTCTGTACAAGCTGCAAGGTAGCACTGTTATTGATGGGTGCAATAGTTTTATGGTTCCTGAAAGTGGAGCAGAAAATCTAGTGGTCTCTGGAGAGAAGACCATGTTGTGGCATCAAAGGCTTGGACATATTGGAGAGAAGGGCCTTCGAATACTTCATGGTAAAGGTATGGTAGAAGGTATGAGTAATAGCTCTCTGGATTTTGATTTCTGTGAAAATTGTGTATATGGGAAGCAGAATCGGGTGAGTTTCCCCTTTGGTAGTAAGAGGGCGAAACAGATATTAGAGCTTGTGCACAGTGATGTGTTTGGACTTGTGAAGGTTCCATCACTGGGTAAGTCTGTGTACTATGTATCATTTATAGATGACTTCTCAAGGAATACATGGATATATTTCCTTAAGAAGAAATCTGAAGTCTTTGACAGGTTTAAAGAATTTAAGGCTCTCGTGGAAAATCAGACAAAGAAGAAGATAAAGGTGCTGAGGATAGATAATGGTGGAGAGTTTTGCAGTAATGAATTTGAAGAATTTTGTAATAAGTGTGGTATAGCATGGCAGAAGACTACTCCATATACACCTTTGCAAAATGGAGTTGCAGAAAGAATGAACAAGATGTTGATGGAAAGGGCAAGAAGCATGCTTAGTGGTGCCGGGTTAGGACAGAAATTCTGGGCAGAGGTGGTGGATATTGCATGTTACCTGGTCAACAGATCACCTTCATCAGCGTTCGAGGATAAAACTCCACAAGAGGTATGGACTGGTAAGAAACCCTCTCTTTCACATCTGAGGGTATCTGGATGTGATGCATATGTACATGTTCCAAAGGAGAAACGAACCAAGTTGGATAGTAAATCTGAAAAGTGCATCTTTATTCGGTATAAGGATGGTTTAAAGGGTTATAAGCTTTGGAACCCAGTAACAAGTAAGGTTGTGTACATCCGAGATGTGGTGTTCAGAGAGGTGAAATATATTATTAAACATGAAGTCCAACCAAAGGAACCTAAGAAGATAGATTTTGAGCTAAAGGAGGAAGAATCAGACTCTACAGCGGAGGAGGAATCAGAAGATGAAGAACCACAAACTCCAGGTCTGAGAAGATCGGTTCGAGAAAGAAGGCAGCCAGAAAGGTATAGTCCATCTACTGTCTGTTCAAATTTTGCTTTATCTATTATTGACGATGATCCCAAAACTGTGAAGGAATCAGTAGATTCAGAGGATGGTAAACTTTGGAAAGAGGCCATGGTTGATGAAATGGCATCTTTGCACAAAAATGAGGCTTGGGATCTGGTGGAGTTGTCGGCTGGAAGGAAACCCATTGGCAGCAAATGGCTGTTCAAGAAGAAGACAAATGTAGAAGGAAAAGTGGAGAAATACAAAACTCAGTTGGTATCAAAAGGTTATTCCCAGGTGCCGGGAATTGATTTTGGTGATATTTTTTCTCCTGTTGCCAAGGTAACTTCTATTAGATTACTTTTATCTATTGCTGCTACTTTTGACTTTAAGGTAGAACAGATGGATGTGAAGACAAAATTTCTTCATAGGGATCTGGAAGAGAAAATCTACATGAAGCAACCTGAAGGCTTTGCGGTGAAGGGTAAGAAAGATCTGGTATGCAAGTTAAAGAAGTCTCTGTATGGGTTAAAATAGTCACCAAGGATGTGGTATCAGAAATTTGATACATTTATACGGGGACTTGGCTTCACCAAAAGCAAAGCAGATCACTGTGTGTGTTTTAAATTAATTAGTGACCACATTATTTATTTGGTCTTGTATGTGGATGATATGTTGCTGGTTGGAAATGACAAAGAAATTATCCAGGATTTGAAGACCCAATTGTCCCCCAAATTCGACATGAAAGATCTTGGTGCTGCAAACTATATTTTGGGCATGGAAATTAAAAGAGATCAGACAAAGAGGAAACTCTGGTTAAACCAGAGGATGTATGTTGAGATAATACTGTAGAGGTTTAATATGTAGGATAGTAAACCGGTGAAGGTTCCTATTCTTATAGGTAAGAGGTTATCTGCTGAACAGTGTCCCAAGACACAAGAAGAGGAAAATGACATGTCCCGTGTTCCATATGCAAGTATAGTTGGCAGCCTGATGTATGCAATGGTCTGTACTAGACCAAACATTGCACATGCAGTGGGAGTATTGAGCAGGTTCAGGTATTTGCGTGGCACTAGTGATTATGGTCTGTGCTACCAAGGAAGACCAGGATTGGATAGAGTGTTGGATATTCGTGGCTTTGTTGATGCAGACTGGGTAGGAGATCTAGATCAGAGAAGATCTACAAGTGGGTATGTGTTTAACCTATTTGGAGGTGCAGTCAGTTGGATGAGTAAGAAATAATCTATAGTGGCACTATTGACTACAGAGGCGGAATACATGGCAACCACTCATGCAAGCAAGGAAGTAGTTTGGTTGCAGAGATTGTGTTCAAGTATGGGGTTAGTATAGGAAGCTATAAGAATAGACTGTGATAGCCAAAGTGCAATTTTCTTGGCAAATAACCCTACATATCATTCAAAGACAAAGCCATTGATATTCAGTACCATTTTGTGAGGGATATGATAGAAGACAAAAAGGTGTTGTTGGTAAAGGTGGGCACTTTGAAGAATACTGCAGATGCATTGACAAAATCTGTGAGCTCTGAGAAGTTCTATTGGTGTAGAGAAACAATGGGCGTTGCAGGGCTGGATAAATGACTAAACTCTCTTGTGGCCCCCCTGTGGAAAGAAAACAACAAGTGGGAGAATGTTGGGTTGTGTTATATTCTTTCCATGACTAGCCCACGTAGTTAACTGGAGGTTAGAGGGGGGGAGGTCACAGGGGTTTTGAGGTGTACACATAACCCCACTTTATGGGGTTCGGGGCAGCGCCCCAGAAAATTTTGGTTTTGGACCCTATGTTAGGTTGGGCAGACCCACCTATGGTTTTGTGCATGATTTTCGAACATGTTTTTTGGACTCAACGGTTTTCGATCCATGGTTTTGGATGTGATGGTTTTCGGTCCATGGTATTGGATGCTTCGGCATGTATAAATATGTATTGTAACATTGAAAGTAAAATAATGAAAAATCAAGCTGGTAGTCCTGGTTTTGGGATCCATGGGAAAATATCTATGTATATGTGTGTTTTATGTGTTATGGTCTCGCATTGTTTATTTTCTATGTTTTAGAATTCGTATGCATGTAATTTCTGTATGGGGTTAAAACCTACAATTTAATGTTTTAAAATGTGTAACTAAAATTACCATAAAATGATAGTAAGGAGAACTTTCTTAAAGGGAGAATTTATCATAACTATAGAGAATTTCACAATTCCAAATAAAAAGTGGAAGAAATGTGGGATGAGAAGGACAATGAAATTGTTGATAAGGAAACAAAAGGAAATCAAGAGATAAAGGTTTAAGTGGATTTAGAGAACAAGGAGGATGTTTCAAGATCTTATCAACAATGAATGTACATTGTTATGGTTTGTGGTGAAGAGGGGGACAAATGATTTGAGTGTTTTTTTGGGAGAATGTACATGAAAATTTTAGCACAACAATCAAGTAGGGCACAAGGAGAGGTAAGAGGATTTAAAAAACTATATGTTTCTACAAGGAACCTTTTTTATGCACGTGCAAAGATGGATATCCAATGTCTTTTATGTTTTCAATTATTTTCATCAAATATTGACAAATTTAAAATAAAGAACTCAACTTTTTTACTTTTGAACCAAGTTTAGCAATATATTTCATGATTACATGTTGAGAAGCAACTAGATGAATTTAATTGACAATAAATTTCCACAGTCTAAGAAGATTAGCATTGTAAACATTTATAGAATATCATCAATACATGCATGCTAATTTTTTTTTATTTTTCATTTATTATTTATGAATTTAATATTGATTGATCACATGAGTCTTCCATGGAGCGTTATAGTTATATGCAATAATACACTCCTTTTTTTGCAAGCACGAATTTACACTACACTATCTATGTCTTTAAAAAACTTTTTCTTTTAAAAAAATCTCATAACCTTCATGTGAGAATTGAAAGAAGAAACTTGTGAGGTTTTCAAAGGTAGGGATCATCATTTAGGATTCAAAGAACCATTAAATGTTATATATGATGATGAATGTTACAAAAATTTAATGTTGTTATATATGTTTAACAAAGAATGTCTTCTCAGTTCATGCACATTGGAAGTAGGGATATTCTTGCTCCTTCTAGATATTGACACATTTTCTCTCTTTTAACTCCTACTTGGGATATCAAAAATTAATCAAAATAATGTTTATAGGTTTTGGAGCACCTATATGACAACCATTTTTTCTAATCCCTCTTGTAAATAAATTTCCATGAATTGTAATTCATGTAAATAATATATGGAAATTATGTTCCAATGGTTTTCTTTGGTTAAATCACATCCTTAGTTTTTGTGGGTTATCTTAAACCATTACAATTCGAAGGTGGTTCATAATTTGCATGAATTCAAGTGGTTTAAAAAAATTCCAATAAACCATGGTTTCAAGTAGTTTTCAATAATTTGTATGGTTTCAAGTGGTTTTTAATAATTTGCATGGTTTCAAGTGGTTTTCAATAATTTGTATGGATTCAAGTTGTTTTCTTTAGTTGTTACATATCATTTTTTAACTACACGGTATTACTTTCAATGTTTATTTTATCATATTTTTATTGTTTCATTCTTCATTTGCTTTTGGTTTTAAATCATATTTCCTAAAGCATACAATATGGAGCAAGTAATATGAGAAGAGAGACAATTTGAATTTCCTGTATTTGCATGAATTTCTTGAATTGCATGATCTTCTTGTTCTCTCAATGTCTGGTGTCTTTTTCTCATCCTTTCTCTAGATTTCTCATACTTCCTTTGTGGATGGCATTTTCTTTACTTTTATAGATCCAAATTTCCAATTTCACATATTTGTTGTGAATCCTCGTGTAGTTTTCACTTTCTGATATTTCTCTATGAATGAATGTTTGTTGTTTTTCTTTTTACAATCGAATTTAGAGGCTAATTTATTTGTTAACAGTAGAGGCTCATTCAACGCCTTGAGTTGTAGCATTTACCATTAATATCATTAATAAAAAGTTGGTAGGAGGTTGGAAGGTTAGGATTTTAGTGGCTCAATCGAGTCATTGGTTAACCATGTATATGGATTGATTGAGGGTTTCTTTAATGCTTGATCGAGAAATTTGAATTTTGAATTTAAGCACTCGATCAAGCTCCTAAGGTCCTAAAAATCACAGTTTCAACACCCCTTCTGCAGATTTCTTTGCAACCCCATTTTGTACCCTAGTGGATTTAGGGTAGAATTTGTCCTTAAGTGGTGGAGTTTATCATGTTGGATTCGTGAAAGAATCCTCTATCCAATGGCATATGAATTTGAAACTTTCAAATTCATATGATATTTTTCATCTAATTTATTTTAAACATAACGCTTCATATTTTTTTGGACAGTTTTAAAGGGGTTGATTAAAAAATCAATAATATAAAACATGAACAACGAAAATTTTTCAAAAAATATAATTTTGCATATATATATATATATATATATATATATATATATATATATATATATATATATATATATATATATATATATATATATTAAAAATCACACATTTTAAACTAGTTATGTTAGGTGAACACATGCATACCTCTTAAGTTTTGTGAAAAAATCCAAGGACATATTGCATTTAATGGAAAATTGAGAGATTATACGACACTAATTTCTTTTGCAAAAACTATTATTATGACAACAACAAAATTCTCCACATATTATCTTTTAACTCCGAATCAAAATTCGCAATGCTTATATGAATTTTGAAGGCTGCAATTTTATAAAAGAGGAAAAACTTGAAATTTCATTGCCACATTTGGCTCAAAAGTGTAACCCAGCTTCATGCATTCACCAAAAAGTATGAACTCCTGTGAACTAGTGTTGATATTGAATTAGTAAGGATGAATTAAAGGTGAATGGTGCATTCTCATTCACTTGCACACGTGTTGATTGCATATGTAGATTTGTGTATGCACACAGTATTGGATGCCGTGATTGGATATCATGATTGAATCCCATGATGGAGTTCATTGTTGAAATTTATCATTAGGTATAAGTGGATCATATTGGGATGCTTGTAAGTTTGATTAATAGAATTGGAATGGTGACTTGTTAAATTTTGGGATGGAAATGATTTCCCAATGACCCAATTCGGAAGATGGAAAGTATATAAAATGATAAAAGGACTAAGTGGTTAAAGTTGGATGTGGAAAGGATGTGCATTTCTGTGGATTCTATGTGTAATTGGAAATGCTTGCTAGTAGAAGACATTAGTTCTAGATTTTCAAGATGATAAGGCATTGTTCCTTTAAGTGAATGGATGTGGTTAATAAATCCATGGAAGGGAGTGTATATGTAAGTTTTCTAGTTGAAATGCACAAGGACATATGTATGGATCAACCAAGTTAAGGAGCACGCATAAGGTTTTCCTGCTATGTCTTGGGGTAGAATTAATACTACGTAGTTTTCCTCAACTGGAGGTAATATTGCACATAATGCTTAATGGAACAAGCATACAAGAGAGAATGATCTTGATAAAGAGAACAATAGTGAGCCATAGTGTTAGATATGAAGCTTTTGAAATTTATTGAATAAAGGAATAGGAAAGTAAACTATTGCAAGTAAGTTCAACTTGAAATATGAATGCAAGTACTTGTGTACAACGATGTGCATGATATGTAGGTATGTGCATGTGACAGTATGAAATACATATCGAAAGGTACCCCTGAGTACCTTGTACAATGAAGATTAGAGATTAATGTCTAATGGAATAAAAGCTAATGTAAGAGTGGAGCAGGAAAAGGAACCTAATTTTCATGAGGTATGATTGTTGTGTGTCAATCTTGTTTGAAGATGTATGCCTAATGGAGATGATGATATCCTTAGATAGATTTGATGCAAAAACTCACTTGAAATGTGAGTAACAGTATTTGCATATAATAGGTTTCCTCATGGAAGAGAAAGTCCTATTGGTAATTGTTCTTTAAAGATGCATTTATTGTCAAGGGGAGGCCCATGATAGGGATATGAGACGATGTGAAAAGAAATTGGAAGGATACTAGGGACATATTAGTGTTGTCCTTGATATAAGAAGGAACATGAGATATTAGTGTGAAAATCCTTCCTTCCATGAGTGCAATCTTTGCATTAAGATGAGTGTGTTGACCAATATAGTAAGTATTGGTTGGGATAATGGTTTGAAGCCTTGATATTATTGGGAGCTAGAATAAATATCTCAAAGATAAATTGAATTTTATGATCATATGTTGTGACTATAAAAAAGGATGTTCAGTTCCTAAAAGAAATAGAATAAACATGAGTAATGTTCATACTTGAGGTAAAGGGATTACTTGAGATGTTAAAACTAATTGAATCACTTATTGTTGAGAAAAGTGATGTCATTGATGAAGCCCAATGAGAATGTTGAGCAAGTAGGCAGTTGCATTTGGTAGTGTTAAGCTCGAGGGAGATTTTATCTTTGAGGGCATTTATGCCTCATTTTCTCATCTTCAATGAAGAATCTAAGTATTCAGTCTAATATCCTTCGCTAAGACCTTTCTAATTGTATATGGCATTTGGTCTAACTCCAAAGGATTGAAGATAAAATCATGTTTAAATTTTGGCACTTTAAGTGAATTAATACGCTTGGTGATGAATTTAAACTAGGATTAGTGTCAACATTAATACATTCGATGATTAGGATAAATAAGGATTAATGTCAACATTAATACACCCATTGATTAGGTCAAACGTGGATTAGTGTTAATACACAATGCAAACCCTATGGTTCTAGTTGTTTTGCAAGGTTTGTTAATGGATTCACGAGGTACCTGGGATGTGATGAAGTGCTATGAATCAAATGACAGAGAAATTTTGAAATCAATGGTCCTAATCTTCATTGGGTGCACAAAATTTCACACAAATTTCCATGATGATGTCGCATAGGTGACGTGGAGACAATTAGTAGTGACATAGTAGGCAAATGATGTGGCACATGGACAACATGACATATGGCAAGTGAAATTGGACCTTTTGGGCGGGAAAGTGGCCTATTTTTTGGTGACACTTGGCATCACCCAAAGTATGCCACATGGAAGGATGATGTCAACAAGTGACGTGGAAGGTAACATGGCCAAACCTCATAATTTTTCATTTTGTATGCTTTTTTGTGTAATGGAAATTAAAATAATGGCTAGTAATCCCAAGGATGCATAAGAAATATTGTCAACACTTGATGGCCACGTATGCCAACACTTGAAAAACAACACATCCCCATCTAGTTCTTGTTGTAGTTTGACGTTTGGAAGACATAAGGACCTGCGACCAATGATGATGTAATCATGGGGGCCTCACAACAAATCTTGAATATTGTTTGATTATTATTGAATGCAAGTTATGGTGGGACATTTATCTACACAATAAACATGAAAAAATACAAGACCTCATTCCCTTTTTAAAATTCGTAAATCAAGGGGGCTCTAGGATAACTTATAAATCGTTGATCTTGTTCTTTTAAATATAAAAGTTGGAGTGTCATGGATATTTTTGATAGTGGATGAATTTCTTGGTGATTGTTTCCTAAAATACCTAAGAATGTGGTTCTAGTTGTGGTTAGATGTGAGTGGGAGCCATCCAACTAAGGGTTGTGAAACAAATTTGGTGTTTCAGTGCTAAAATTGGTGAAGAAATGTTAAAGCTCACAAGTCGAAGTACATTAAATATTGCAACAAATATAAATAAAATAATGGCATTAGCAATTAGGTAGTGTGTGGGAGGAGGAAAAATTAGAGTTAGAAAGAAGATCGAGTTGTTCCCATACATTGTTATATGTGTTAATAGCCAAGAGAAAGACTGAGAAAGGAAGTGTTGTAAAGGAAGAGTGCAACCATATGTTAGAAAAATACAAGTAGAAGGAGAAGAACATATGTTGTTGGTATGTAGTTGAATAATTTCATCTTATCAAACAATTGAAGAGAAGAAAAAGTTGATACATAATTAATTAAATTATCGAAGGAAATTGTAAGCGTGAGGGATATCAATTTGAAAATGTATGAAATATAGATCTAATTGGTTGTTGCAAGTCGATGCCTATAAACATTGGAGGTTGGTACCTCTAGCAAGTTAAGGCTTGAAAATATAAGTCCGTTGGTGCCTCTTGTGAGTCGGTGCTCATAAAATTGATGTAATCAGGAGTTGGAGCTCAATTTTACATCATAAACAAAACCATTTATGGTTTTCTCTCGTATGGGTTTCCATGTTAATTCTATGTTTACAAAATTTCATGTGATGAGTGGTTGCTTTGCTCTGTTATTGATTTCATTTAATTAATTGCATGGGTAAATAAATGTAAGAACTATATAATATTGATTCACCCCCTGCTCAGTATTCTTTGATTCCCAACAATTGGTATTAGAGTTGGTTCCTTCGGGAACAACGTAACCACTGGAAAGTATATTTGCAGGGAATCATGGCCAGTCAAGATGCATTATTTTCAAACATAGCACCGATATTTGATGGTTCCAATTATGTGTTCTAGAGAATTAGAATTGAAGCTTACCTAATGTCTCTTGGTGTTGATGTTTGGGAATTTGTAGATGTTGTATACACAGCTCCATTAACTCCAACAGATGCAGAGGAAAGAAAGGCTTATTCAAATAATGCAAAGGTTAGGAATTTTTATTTTTTTTTTGTCTTCACCAAACTAAGCTAGCCAAGTGATGCATTGCAAATCTATTAGGAGGTCTAGGACAAGCTCAAAAATAGCTATGAAGGAGATAACAAGGTAAAGAAAGCTAAACTACAAACTCATATAATATGGTTTGAAAGTTAAAGATAAATGAAGATGAGAGCATTGGAGAATATTTTCTTAGAGTTTATGAGGTAGCTAACTTGATTAGAGGTATTAATGAGAAACTTGATGAATATGTAGTGGTTTAGAAAGTATTGAGATCACTTTCAATGAGATTCAATGATAAGATCTCTGATATTGAAGAGTTGCAATTATTGAACACTCTCGTGATGAAAAAACTTCAAGGAAACCTCAAAACTTATGAAATGAGAATTGGAAAAGAGAAGTCAGAACCAAAGGAGGTTACCTTCAAAACTTCAAATAAAGAATAAAGAACATCAAGAATATTTCAGTCGTGAGTCATATCAGGAGATGGCTCAATTTCTGAGGAAATTAAAAAGAGGATTTGGCAAGTATAAAGGTAAGATTCCCCTCAAATGATTTGATTGTGGAATAATTGGTCAATTTAATTAAAAATGTCCTTACATTAAGGATGAGAAGCAATAAAAATATAAATATCAAAAGAATAGGAGTAAATCTTGCAAATATCAAAGGGAGAGACTCATAGAAAGAAGAGTTTGTATTCTAAAGAAGAAAGCAATGAAAAATCATAATGAAGAGCATGATGAGTGCTTTCTCATGGCATTAGATTCTAAATTTAAATACAAATAAAACTCAAACATAGAGGAAGAAATGGAAGGATTATTTGATCTTGAAGTAGAGTTTATTAGTGCTCTAAGTTAGCTAAAGAATACCAAGAGGAAAAACAAATAGTTAAAGGAACAATTGTTGAGAACAAAAGAAGGTAATTATTATCTTGATGAAGAAAGATTTAACATTCAAAAGATGCAATTAGAAGGAACAATTAGAATTAAATAAATCCTTCTACAACAGTTAAAGGATAAACAAAAGAGTCATGACAAGTTAGAAGGTGAGAATGAGTCTCTTACGAAGGAATTTTCCGAGGAGTAGGAAAATACAGATTCAAATGCTTATGAAGAAGATATTATCTCTTTGAAAAATTATCTTGAAGAAGCAAATAAGAAAGATGAAATTCTCACAAATCCACTGACAGAATAGGAAAACAATTGTCAAAAGTTGGAAGCGAAGGTTGTTTTTTTAAAGATAAATCTAGAGAAATCAAAACCTAAGATGGATTTGAATATCAGTTTGTCAAAGGGTCAGAGACTCTAGATGACATCCTCAAGATTCAAATATTTCCTTCAATCAAAACAGGTCTAGGAGATAAAAATCCTTAACACACCTCAAATGTTGAGTTAGGCACTAGGTCCTTAGGAAATGAATCCCCTATAATCTACACAAATGCACTCAAATGAAATTCCAGTGAAGACAACGGAGGTGTTGACTAAAGAAACTACTAGAAAATTTTTAATCTTATCAGATCCATGAATATTTCTCAACACAAATCACAGCATCAGCAAGTAAGGAAGAAAAAATTCAATAGATCCAACCTTATGCAATGACAACATGTCTTCAGATACCAAAATTATTTTATGGAAATTGTTATTCTTGTCATAACTTTGAACATAAGGCTATTAATTGTAGAACCAATAAATCTAACACATATCAGGATGGTAGATATAAACACTTTCAAAAATCTAGATCAAGGAATCTCTTTTTTTGAAGGAACAATACATATTCTCGTCTCATAAATGACATTGAATGCTTTAAATGCAACAATTTTGAACACAAAGCCAAGGAATGAAAGATAATATTTTTTAATCCCCCATACAACAAATTCCTAAGTAATATTTACATCAAGGAAGTTTCAAGAGTTGGAAATAGAAATAAGAGAAGTATAAGGAGTATGAAGTTTACACTATATGTCCATAATCAAGAATGGAAATGGTATGTATTCAATGGGTACTAAAAGCACATGATTGGAGACAAAAGTAAATTTCTCTTTCTAATGGAAGATAGAAGAGGAAGTGTTACCTTTGGGAACAATTCTCCAACATAGATAAAATGAAGAGGAATTGTCATTTTGGATGTGAAGACTAAGGACCAAAATGTCTTATGTGTGGATAGCCTGGAGCAGAATCCCTTGAGTGGGAGCCAAATGTGTGACCAAGGATGAAATGTAACATTTCGCTCTAAATATTGTGACATAATAAAAGCTAAATTTGGTAAAGTAGTAGCCAAGACAATCAAAAATCCCAATAATGTGTATGTTTTCAATAATACCAAAGTAAAATGTTATACCAAAAAACTAGATGAAACTTGGTTATGGCAGAGAATAATGGGAAAGGTGAACTTTGAAAATTTGGTAAAAATCAGATCCTCTTCCCCGTTGAAAAAATAGAGACTCAACATCCTTGGGGATCGTTCTATGCAACCAATAATCAAGTTAAATACATGGCTCTATGGTAGGGACTAGAACTAGAAATAGAAAGAAAAATTACGATGATTGGAGAATCATTAATTGTGATTCAAGAAGTGTCGAAAGAAAAAGGATCGCAAAACTCTTCCCTCTGTTATGAACTTAAAGTCATAACAATTAAATAAATATTAAAATATTATTTAAATAAATAAATTATTAATTATAATCAATTAATTAGCAAATAATTAGTTAAATGAAGAGACATCAGTCCCCAAGGGACATGTCTCTCTGATTAGGCATGGCCAGTCAACTCCTATTTAAGGAGCATTGCCTTAGCATTGTAAGCATCATTCAAATTTTATCAATTAATAATAAATATATTACATTCAACAATCTGGTGTATTATTACAGTCTACAACAATTTAGAATTTAATTTCTAACAGTGGTATCAGAGCCAGCTTCAGACTGGTGACACCCACTACGTCCTGCTGGCCTTCAGGCCCTATGGGCCTCCCATCCGCGGCCTGCTCTACATTTTTGCTGCTGCATATGTTCTAGAAAAAAAAACCACAAATTCTGCTATCTGCAATCCGTCGGAGTAGATAAGCGTGGAGGAGGAGTCTGAAGACTGCAGTTCTGGAACATTGGGCCACAGATTCCGCTGTCTGCAATCCATTTGCGTGGTTCAGTGTACAGAACAGGTGGATGCCTGCAAGTTAACAACTGGTCCCTGAGATACGTTGTCTCCCATTTCCATGGTGAATCAACGTATAAAACTGCTTAGCATACAATAGCACAGAATAGCAACAAGTCTGCAAGTTTTATCAACGGCCACCGTGGAAAACATTGCATCGTTGTTAGCTGGTCAACACTGCAATCGGATGTGAAGGGCCATGATATTAAACGGGGTGAAGTTACGGGTCAATGGACGTGACCTGAGTCGTGACGTCTATCCATTTAAAAAATAAATCGATTTAAAAAAAAAAAAAAAAAAAAAAAAAAAAAAAAAAAAAAAAAAAAAAACCCAGCTATATCATATAAGCACTAAAGTTTAATTAATTAATTAAAAAAAATTATTAATATCTAAAAAAAATGGGTCTTCAAGAAAAAAACAAAATAAAATGGTGGCCAACAAGAACCTGAATAACGCCTGGATAATGTCGAGAAGTTAGTTAGTAAGCAGGGTCAGTTGGCCAATGATTTATTTGACTTAAAAAACTTAATGAGTCAGCCTTTCGGAGAGACCAATCCACCTTCAGCTACACAAAGTCCCAAGACTTTAGAAGGGGATACTTCTCAAGAGAATGACTTCCTAAGGTGTGAGAAGCAACAAATACACCAAATTCACTTCAAAGGAAACCAATATTATACTCAATCTTCCGGAAGGAACCATCTTAAAATAAAAAATGAATTACCTAAGTATGATGGTAAGAACTTTAAAGGAGTTGTCGTATGGGTGAATAATATGGATGCAATTTTTTTAGCAAACCCTCTGCTCAGTAAACAAGAAAAAGTCATAACTGCATCAACTACTTAGAAGAAGAAGCATATGATTGGTTTTTGTGGTGGTCGTCTAAATGCACGGGTTGCTCATTCAATTGGAAAAACCTTAAAAACACTCTGTTAAAAAGGTTTCATGAGGAGGAGAAGGATGATGTCTACGAGAGATTTGTTCACCTAAAGCAAAAAGGATCAGTGAGTGAATACACTCACGAATGGGAAGTATTAGAAGTAAGGCAGAGAGGGTTTTCAGATGACGAGCTACTAAAAATTTATCGTTGTGGCTTTAAATATTACATTCGCGAAGAATTAAAATTGCATAAAACTAAAACCATTGAGGAGGCCAGACACGCAGCCATAATTATTGAGCGGAAATATAAACTTCACAAAACACCATATGCCAGTAACGACAGGGCTAACAACTATTCCAAGGGGAAGAGAGGTAAACCCTCATAAAAAATACTAGCAAGTATGTTCCAGCATTGTTGCGAAATGAAGGAAAACAACAATCTAATGTCGAAAGGAAAAAGGATGGCAAATGTTAGAAGTGCGGAGAGAAGTATTATGCAGGACACAAGTGCACAACACAAAAATTGTACAACTATGAAGCTGAACAAGAAGAGGGATCTTCAGAAGATAGCTCTGATGAAGAGGACAATGAAGAAAATGCAAGCCCTAGTCTAGAATCAAAAGACAATACACCACAAATTTCCATAGCAGCCATCACAGGGATAGCTCAACCATAGACACTGAAGCTTAAAGGTGACATCAAGAAGCAAAGCGTTATTGTTCTAGTGGACTCAAGAAGTACGCACAACTTTGTAGATGTCAATGTTGCAAAAATACTGAACATATTTTCTTACCCGGTAACAGACTTAAAAATTATGATAGTAGGTGGAAAACATATAGATGGAGTGGGAAAGTGCCATAAGGTTAAGCAACAATTAAGAAACTATGAAATGGAGTCCAATTTTTATACAGTTCCCCTAGGAGGAGTAGACGTTGTTTTAGGTGTACAGTGGTTAAGAACACTAGGCACATATTCAGTAAATCACATAAAACAATTCATTAGATTCAAATGGGATGGAAGGAAATATTAGTTGTTCAGGTTTCAGGCACCACCAACTCAAGTCATATCCGCTCAACAGATGAAGAAGCTTATTCATAAGGGGGCACCGGCATTTTTTGCACAATATTGGCACTTGGAATTACTATCGACAAAAGGGACTCATCAACCATCAGAGATTTTATCCTTGATCCAAAAAGACGAGAATGTTTTCCAAGATCTACCAATAAAATTGTCCCCGGAAAGGCAGATTGAACACATTATCGAAGTAAAACCAAACTCAACACCAGTTAATGTTAAGCCATATCATTATCCCCATCACCACAGGATAGAAATAGAACACTTAATACAAGACGTGTTGAAGCATGGAATCATTATGAAGAGTAGAATTACGTATGTTACCCATAGTATTAGTCAGAAAGAAGGACAGATCTTTCTGATTATGTATAGATTACAGAGGCTTAAGCAAAATCAAGATTAAACATAAGTTTTTGATTCCATTCGTTGATGAAATGCTAGATGAATTGCATGGTGCAAAATATTTTTCCAAGTTAGATCTAAGATCAAGCTAGTACCAAATACGAGTAAGATTAGAAGACATCGAAAAGAAAGCATTCAAGACTCATGAAGAGCATTACGAGTTCAAGGTCATGCCATTTGGATTAACAAATGCACTAGCCACCTTCCAAGCAACCATGAATGAGCTCTTTCACCCTTATCTTAGGAAGTTTGTATTAGTTTTCTTCGATGATATTCTATTCTATAGTAAGACGTGGAAAGAACATCTCAAACATCTAGAAGAAGTGTTGTCTATTTTGGAAAAGAATCAGTTTTACGCCAAGCTATCGAAATGTACGTTTGGGCAGAAGGAAGTTGAATACCTAGGACATATTATATCAAGGGAAGGAGTCCAAGTGGATCCCAACAAAATAAAGGCAATCAAAGAATGGCCCAAACCCAAGAACATATCTAAGCTGAGGGAATTTTTAGGTTTAACAAGGTATTACAGAAGATTTATAAAAAACTACGCACTTCTGACAACAACCCTGACGAATTTGTTAAAGAAAAATGCTTTGTTTTTAGAAATTAAAGGAAGTGATGCCAACCACACCAGTGCTAGCAACTCCTCACTTCTCCAAACCATTTGTAGTCTAGACGAGAAGGATTAAAATAAACATACCAAAAGGAGATGCTTGCCATCATACACGCTTTGACGAAATGGCACCAATATTTTCTTGGAAGTAAATTCTCAATCTGAACCGACCACAAGAGTCTTCAATTCTTACTTCAGCAAAAGACATTATCAATAGAACAACAAAAGTGGATGGAGAAGTTGTTAGGTTTCAGTTTATAAATATTACACAAGAAAGGAAAGGAGAATGTTGTAGTTGATGCACTCTCATGTAAAGATGATTATCACACAACATGTGTCGCCATGATAGTTGTTCTGGAATGGTTGCATGAAATACGAGTCGAATATGCCAAGGATAAGGATTATGACTCCATGATTAACAATATTAGTGAGTATACCAACTTCGAGTGGAAAAATGACATCTTATGGTACAAGGGTAGAATTTACCTAACACCCGCATCCAAATTTAAGGTGAAAATACTAAAGGAGTCTCACAATTCGCTAGCAGCCAAACATGTCGGATTCTACAAGACTTACTACAACATCGGACAGTCATTCTATTGGAAGGGTATCAACAAGGAAATTTAGAAATATGTTGCAGAATGTGATATTTGTCAAAGAAGCAAGAGCGAAAATGTTCCAACTCCAGGATTGCTACACCCACTACACATTCCAAATCAGAAGTGGGAGGAGATTTCGATGGATTTTATTGAAGGACTACCTGCATCTGACGGAAAGGATAAAATATTTGTAGTAGTCAACAGGCTCACTAAATATGCCCTCTTTATGGATATTAAAAATATTGACACAACTAAACAAATCTTTGATGTGTTTTGTAAAAATATTTACAAACTACACGGGTTTCCTAAGGTCATAGTCAGCAATAGAGGTGTAAGGTTTAAAGGAAAATTTTGGAAGGAATTATGCCATCAAGCAAGAATATCCCTCAATATGAGTTTGGCCTATCACCCCCAAATAGATGGGCATATCGAAATCATTTATAAATGCTTGGAAACATATCTTCTTTGTTTCGTTACAGACAAACAAAACATATGGACACAGTGGCTACACCTGGCACATTGGTGGTATAATACTGCATAACACACGTCATCCAAGATGACACCCTTCCAATCCTTATATGGTTACAAGCCACCCAGGTGGAAGGAATTTTCACTCCTTGATTCTAGGGTACCAACAGTTAAAGACCACTTATGAGAAAGTCAAAGGATCATCAACTTACTAAAAGAAAATTTAACCATGGCTCGTAATAGAATGAAACAACAAGCTGACCAACACCGCTCTAAAAGAGAGTTTGAGGAGGGAGATTGGGTCTTTGTTAGACTCCAACCTTATAAGAAATATCACTAAAACAACAAGGGAAGAATAAATTGTCACCTAAATATTATGGACCGTATTTGATAATCAAAACAATAAGTAGTGTAGCTTATGGGATAAAGTTACCAGACAACTGTTGAATCCATAATACCTTTCACGTATCAAGTCTCAAGAGAGTATTAGGGAAAAACCAAATAGCACAAACAAAAATACCAGAGAACGATGAAGAAGGAATAATAGTCCTTGAACCTGAAGGTATACTCGCTACCCGCTAGAAGGTTTTATGATCTAAGACAATAAAGGAATACCTCATCAAATGGAAGAGGTTACGAGAGGAAGATTCATCTTGGGAATCAGAGCGTTTTGTGCATCAACACCAAGACCTACCTATGCTTTGAGGACAAAGCATCTTAAGGGGAAGGCAATGTTATTAACTTAAAGTCATAAAAATTAAATAAATATTAAAATATTAAAATATTATGTAAATAAATAAATTATTAATTATAATTAATTAATTAGCAAATAGTTAGTTAAGTGAAGAGACATCAGTCCCCAAGGGACATGTCTCTCTGATTAAGCATGGCCAGTCAACTCCTATTTAAGGAGCACTGCCTCAGCCTTGTAAGAATCATTCAAATTTTATCAGTTAATAATAAATATATTAAATTTAGAAATCTGGTGTATTATTATAGTCTACATCAATTTAGAATTTAATTGTTAGATTTGGTAAAGTAGTAGCCAAGGCAATCGAAAACCCCAGTAATGTGTACTTTTTCGATAATACCAAAGTAAATTGTTATATCAAAAAACTAGATGAAACTTGGTTATGGCATAGAAGAATGGGAAAGGTGAACTTTGAAAATCTCGTAAAAATCAGATCCTTTTCCTCGTTGAAAAAACAGAGACTCAACATCCTTGGGGGTCGATCTATGCAACCAATAATTAAGTTAAATACCTAGCTCTATGTTGGGCGTGGGATCCCCCAAGGGAAGTTTTGGGGCTTAAAGCCCAGATTTTGGTCAAAAGATGTAAATCCGATGTAAAGACTCTGCATTTTGTGGGCACGGAGCGCGAAGTTTGTACATGAGTCATAGGGTTGTCCGCCCTTAATTTTGTAATGTAATGTCGGCTTTAGAGATCTACCCATGGTCTACGGACCATGGGATTGTATAAATAGAGCGAGGCTCTAAGTTGTAAAAGAAGAGGAAAAAGGGATCTAAGGATGGAGAATTAAGTCTTATCTTAAGTGTAGAGTTGAGTCTTTGGGTCGTAGAGTAGGAGAAGGCTCTGCAGCTAAGTGCGCAGAGGCTTAGTAGTCCGCAGTTGAGTGTGCGGATCCCTGCAGCTGAGTGCGCAGGGTGAGTTGAGTCTATAACCATTGAAGCATTAATAAAGAGAAGTTTTGCATCAATTCTGTGTATCTATTTTCTATTTTTATGCTTTGAGTATATTGGGTATGAATTGCATTTTCACTATTTATATGGTGCACGAACTTATATGATTGTGTTGATTAATTAAATGTGAGATAAGTATCTGTTTACGCAAAGATAAATAATAATTGCAAGAATATAAGAAAGATATGTGGTGTAACTTGGGGAAATATCTTAGATTTCTGCCATAAGCAACACAAAAATAGCTCAGCCCCTAGTGAGGGTTGCGCGAAGGCGGTTATAACAAATCACGAAGGTATTGCTGGTCAGGATACTGCACGAAGTGACCTGTGCGAAGGTATTCACAATTGGAATAAATCGATCCCTAAGACATCTTGAGGGTGCGGAAACTTGGTTCCAGCATCCCCCCATTCTGCTTCAAGTGAGACTTCAATCCGCGCACCGCGGGCTATTGCCAAAAGGGCCAGTAGTGTAGGTATTTGTTTGGCTAATTAACTCCGAACCTGCGTCAAGCCACAACAAGCCAACAAATGGTTCCATTGTCAGGACCAGAATCTGCATAGAGATGTCTGATGTTGTACCATTGGAATCCAACAAAGAAGGAAATTGAAGATTGGTTGGATAAGAGAATTCACGAGTTCGTAGCGCAGGAGAACAGGAATCCATGAATGACAAAAGAAGAGTGGTTAGACTGCTACTTGTACACAGAGATCCACGAAATCTTCTTCGCATCTTTCCCTACTAAGCTGTATGAGTGGATCACAAAGCTAGCAGATAGCCAAGGAAGGTGGAAACTTGACAGTCCTATTGCGTCGACCCTAAAGTTGGTACATAGATTGGAAGCATCAGAGGATAAGATCGCACGTGCTATTGATCATTGGCTCGGTCGGATTATAGGAGGATTCATTACTGAGTTTGTGATAGACACTTTAGTCAGCTATAGTGAGGTAGAGCGACGCTTCCTCAAAGGACCACGAGGTAAGTACGTAAAGTCTCTGAATACTTGGATTAAAATGCTATTGTATGAAAAGAGGGTTATGCAATTACCTTGATGTTCGGAGCTACACGAAGCAGAAAAACCTACAGAAATGAAGGAAGTAAGGGACCAAAGAAAAGCCCTTTGATTTAACCTTCACGAGGGGACGAGGAAGAGCTCGTGAAGGTCTCTCCACGAAGTGCGATCCATTTGATAAGGCAGAGGATTCCACACATACCACCCCCACCCACAATGCCACCAACTTCACCACCATCACCTCCATCTTCACCAGTACCACCTTCGCCACCACCGCGACTCAATATGGCAAGCACAATAAAGTTTCCTGTGTTCAAGGGATTGGGAAATGAAGATCCGAACCATTTTTGGTTCGTGGTAAGAGCTGTATGGGAAGTGAAGGGAGTTACAGATGATAATATAAAGAAAGAAAGGTTGGTTAGCGTTTTGCAGGATCGCGCGCTAACCTGGTATATTAAGAATTCAAATGACAATCCGAATGCGGGAATCACGAATATCCAAATTGTGCTAAATAAGGAATTTAGCAGGTCGAAGTCAAAGGCGCAGTAGATCATTGGATTCAAAGAGATCACAATGCTACCAGGCAAGACTCCTTGGGAGCTGGATCAGAGGCTGAAGTGCATGATTCACAGAGCTAATATGAATCTGATGGATGGACAACACCGCGAATGGTTTGTAGTGTCGCTAACACCACATCTAAGGAGCGCGCTATCGCAACAGAAGTTAACGACTCAGGCAGAGGCCCTAGAGATCGCAATGAGGTTTCATGAGACCCCAATGCAAGATCCTAACTTGGGAGTTTAGCAGATCCATGCGCAGTTGAAAAACTTATGCCTTGAGATGCAAAGTCTGAAACAAGACAGGACAGCTCGACCAGAAGTATGCGAAGAGGTGTGGTGCGCAAAATGCAAGGGTCGGGGTCATGATAAGGACCACTCCCTAGTTTTCAAAAATTACCTCACAGGAGGAGGACTGATGCCGTTAAGACGAGAGGTGCAAGTAGGACCTAGTGCGGTGCCTGCTTTGTTGTGCGTGATTTGTCAAATTAGTGGAAAACATGCTACAGACAACTGCCATTTGTTACAGAAGTACACGCAGAACTTGCAACAGTTGTTCTGTAATTTCTGTAGGTCAGTAGGACACGATGAGCACACTTGTAGAAGCTATGAGATGATGATGGATAGAACCCCCAGCTACATAGTTTAGGCTGAAACACGGCCCCTAGACTAGAATGTAGGAGTGGTGTGAGCAGGATGTCAAGGGTGTGGACAGGGTCGAGGTGGAGGAGGACCTGGAAAAGGTCGTAGATAGCTGATATGCTACAATTGCGGAGGGTCGGGACATTATGCCCACAATTGTACGAACCCATCACATCCATCATGTCTATATTGTACCTTGTTTGATCATGAGATGGAAGAATGTCCTACACCGATAGCTAGGATATGCGACAAGGGAGTGCTACCACCTCCCTCGACTTAGAACCTGCAGATGATGAGGTCTTAGCCATACGAGGAAGATCCAAATGTGAACATTGTGCTCCGAAGTGACATTATGATGGGAGATGACAAAGGCAAATAGCCCAAAGATAGTGCTTGGATTCACAAAGCTCTTGCGAAAGAAGTAGAGTTTGATTTGGAGCGCGCTCAAGAAACCTTTATGGAAGCTAAGAAGAGCTTTGGTGATGCCTCCACTTCAGGAAGAAAAGATAGACCGGAGCCAGAGACGGACCCGTTTATTCTTACAACGTTCATGGAAACATGCATGAAGCTATTGCGTGATAGTAAGACTATAAAAGGATTGTAGGAACTTATTAACAAACGTGCTGGTACCGCGCCAGGAGAACAACGCGTAGTTCGAAAGATTAGAAAGCATAAGACAAGGAAAGAGAGAGAAATTAGGTTAACCGCTCAAATTGGAGAATATGAGATGGAACAAGTAATTATGGATTTAGGATCAGATGCGAACGTTCTGCCGAAGCAGGCATGGGAGCACATCGGGAGACCTACACTACAATAGTCTCCCATTCAGCTGTGAATGGCAAACCAACAAAAGATAATACCTATGGGGAGATTGCAAGGAATTACTATGGATATTGAGGGAGGGAGCGTGCTAGCAGATTTTGAAGTAATAGAGATTGTTGATGACAAAAACCCTTACCCTGTGCTCTTAGGAATTGATTGGGCCACTGACATGAATGGGGTGATTAATCTGAAGAAGCGCAAGATGATTTTTGAGAAGAAGTCTCTGTGCATAGTTATACCCTTGGACCCTGCTGAAGGATCGCGCTATACAGAGCTAGTGCACGGCTATGAAAGTGATGATAATTTGGACTGCATCTACAAAATAACCATGCGAGAGCAAGATTGGGTAAATCCCACCACGGACAGACGGATATCATGGGAGTGTGAAAGCTCCTGTACGTCGGATTATGATGATGAGATACAGCGATGGAAGAACCGGTTACACGAGGTAACCACACTGAACTGTAATATGATGACAAGATCTTTGCATTGTGTATCGATGAAAGTGAGGGATTTTCATACTTATGATGGGTTAAGTGAGGTAGATACTTTCCTAGATAAGTTTGAAAGGGAGTTTCCAGAAAAACAATGTTTCGAGGCCTTGAATTGGGTACTGCACACTACGCCCACTAGGTGGTGGGGTATGCACAAAGGGAGCTTTGACGACTGGTATGAGTGTAAAAGGATGATGCGCACATAGTTTGGTAAGCCTATAGTACGATTGATAGAAAAATACAATGGGCAAGATTATCTGCGCACGTATCTGGCCAGGTGGATGTTGGCATATGGAAAACAACCTACGCGTATGCGCATGAACTCCGCGCTGAGAGGTATGGTCAATAAGTGTGTGTTGGGGGGGCAGATGTGCATTTTGCTCTTAAGGTTGGACAGATAGTATGTGGGAAGAATAATCGTGCAGAAGGTTATCCATGCAAAAGCAATTAACAAGGAGTGCAATGCGCTAAACACGGTATGCAACACGCAGTGAAGTGATTAGGACCTGCACGTACCCGGATAGACACCTTTTCGGCTGATTTATGGAGTAGAAACCATAATGCCTATGGAGTTTATCATGTCTTGTCTGCACATAGTGGCGCTCATAGGGGTAATGGACCGTGGAGCCCTAGAAGAAAGGCTTACGCAGTTGGAAGAGCTTGAAGAAGAACGGTTGGGACTCGATGAAGAGATCGAGTAGGGTGGTCTTAGGCTCCAAGAACTCATGAATGAAAGAGTTCGGCTGAGAGAGAAAAGCACCATGGTGGAAGCAGAAGTCAAGAAGCTTGAGGAAGGAATAAATAAGGACTTCCTTGATAAAAAGACCATGGTAATAAAGCAGGAGGAGCTCGATTACATTGATGAACTTAGGGACTACTGCCAAGAGTTTATTAGTTTGATGCATTGGATGGGACTGTATGTTATTAAGATCACAAATGGTGGTGCGGTGTAGTTGGTGAAGTTAAATTGTGAACTCTTTCCAGGAAAAGTAAATGGTAGTTGGTTGAAGCCGTATACAGGTGGTTTATCCACCTGACTAGCCATGGGAAGCAAAGTCTTAGCACTCTAGGCAGCTGAAAGGAGGCATGGGACTATAAACTACTATGCCTAAGAGCTGCACGATGTCAGGACTACACGCAGTAGCGAGGTGTCACAGGGTCCGCGACAACGCAAGGGTACCTGCGCTGCCGCTCAGGTTGGCTGAAAGTGACCATTGTAGTCACTATTCACGATGTGATGCTTAGTTTGAGACCAAATGGAGTGGGAGGTAGGCATTTAAGGAAAAATTTATGGGCTAGATTTTGGAAAATCTGCCGCCAAGGGAGCATTAATGGACCGGATTTGGGGGGAATGGTCAAATTCGAATTCGAAAGGTGTTATAAATTACAAAGGGCTGCCCAACAAACAACACTTGGCCATTTGAGAATTGAGTTGTTGCACGCCCTGAGATTCAGGAACTCTGATATGTTCGATCCTTTGAATTCGAAGGAATTATTTGAGCACCTACCTGAACTGTTGAGATATTTGTGGAACAACAGTATGACCGTGCCAGAGGAAGCCATGGATATCGGAGAGATGACCGTTGAAGAGGCCGCACAGGCCATGACGATAGGAGATGCCCCAGAAAGTGTCGGGATAGTTGTAGAAATCCCTAAATTGTCGCGCATGCTGAGGCCCAAGAAAGATAAGTGGCCTATGGTACTGGTGTGCATGTCCCCTAGAAACCCACTGAGAACTAAATTGACCATGGAAGAAAAGGGGAAGGCGATTAATTTGGAAGTCGATGAGGAGGAGGAAGACCTTGAGGAAATCCTGGTAGAAGAGGAGGAGGATGAAGAAATGGAGGAGGAAACTCAAGGTGTGGACCTTCTGACCAGGCTGCCCGATGTATGTTCCTTCATGGAAGGGGAAAGCAAGAGCTCCTAAGGACATAGATGAGAGAAAAATCTCTCTGTAGACTTTGCTGCTCCCCGATGATATCATTTTTGAAGGAGCGCACTTAGGATGGGTGCCGGTTCTAAATTTTGAAGATTGGGATCTTGCGGACCACGAGAAATTCCCACACTTGGAAACCATGCAGTTAATGCGGCCGAAGAAAAACACAGCGGCAGGAGTCATAGAGTTGGAGCCACACAAGTGGTTTTGCAGAGTAGAGAAAGCAAGGTTGTTAAACCTACTCTGGGTACCGCATTACCATTGCGCCCCAGTAACTATTTTTGTCATCAGGCAGTTGCTCTTCCTGGTGCATGATGGGTGTTTGTGGCTAGAGGAGCCCATCCCCATCATGGACCACCTAATCCACAGAATTACCTGACTCCCTTGCAAGGGGGAGGACCCAGTAGATATTCTCGGAGGGTAAGAGTAACGATCTAGCCATCGTGGAGGCCATGAAGAAAAAATTCAAGCTGGAGAAGGAGAAGACGGCGTACGCAATATCTAGTATCAACAATAATGTGGTCTTGGAGGCCATGAAGAAAAAATTCAAGCTGGAGAAGGAGAAGACGGCGTACGCAATATCTAGTATCAACAATAATGTGGTCAGAGTTGCAATGCAGATACTGGCTGGAAAGGTTATACGGAAGTGCCCCGCGGATGAGGTGCCCACACCAGTGGTTGAAATTGCCGCGTAGTGCATAGAGGGGGTCCAATTTAACTGGTCGGAGTATTTGTGCAACGAGTTCCTGGAGAATTTTTGTGAGGCACAGGGATAGGGGAAGACTTTCCACTATGCGTAGCTTCTGCTATCCATAGTACTAGTGGCTTAGGAATTGCCAGGCAACAGCCAGTTCCCCATGATTGTGCGGGATCTTCCCGAGGCAGCGAAGTATGCTTCGCTGTGGGCAACTAAAGATGCTTAGAGGATCAGAGACAAGAATATATTCTGGGTGTTCATGGACATGAACACCAAAATGGGGATTAACCGCAAGTCGTGGTTATCACCCACGGTCTAAAATAGTATGCAGAGCTTTGTGGAGTTCAAGGTAGACTTCCATCATGTATATATCAAGCGCGCAAGGACTCCATGAATAAATGGAACGAGCTCCCCTACCTAGCCACAAACGATGTCATATTCGCAGTGCTTGAATCGTGGCTGTCGTAGTGGCGCGCTCCAGCCAGCTCTACGGTGGAAGCAGAAAAGCCTACCGCATAGAGGAAGAAGGAGGAATCAAAATTGCGGATGGAGTAGTTGGCAGAGAAGAGAAGGAACGAAACAGCAGCAGAAAAGGCGCAGGCGGTGCAGGACGCTGTGAAGGGAGCATCAGAACAACAACTGGTAGTAGAGAAGGAGCGCGAGGGCCAGAAGTCACCCTCGCCTGAACAGGAGCCCGAAACAGAGGAAGGTGGCCTAGACCCAAAGACAACATCCACACAGCTGAAGCGGCAATGCCCAAGAGAGAAGGTGGGGCCGCGGAAGAAGTTAAAAGCCTCCAAGACTTCTTTCGACCCAATCACCGTCACTGAGAGGGATCTACATGATATAGGGGAGATGGTACGTGACGTCACAGCAGAGGCCCTCCAACAGTTTGCGGAGGAAAATCAGATGGTGTTGGGGGCCCTTCGAGCACAGATATAGGAGTTGTAGGTGCGTACTCCTTAGGTTGGTACTCTGTCAACCAGCCTCGCAGTAGGCACGGCTGCAGCTGAGGAAATGTTGAGCGCTCGCATAACCAACACTATAGTGCCTCCAGAAGGGGCACTGGTTACAGAAAACGAGGCCGACGGGCCTATGGTTAGTCTGCTGAAGGGAGTTGGGATAAACATGGCTGCACTCCTGTGGCAGACGCTCTATGTTCTGTAAGATGGAGTGACTGCAGAACTACAGGCTAGGGAAAATCACGCAGTCCAAGTGATGAGTGAGCAAAGGATTAATATGGAACAACTGAGCCTACAGGGCGATGAGGTTGTCACACAAAACAGGAAACTAGTGCAAGTGGTCGTGGAAGCCTACCAGATGGTCCCTGAGTTGGCCATCCCAATAGAGGCACCAGTAGAGGTGCGCATTCGGATATTAGCAGCAGGGGTGCACGAGGTGAAAAAAGAGATGGTTAAGGTTCAGCTGGAGCTAAACCTTCAGATAGTTGAGTTGCAATTGAATGCGCAGCTTTCTACTCTGCCAGAGGTGAAAGAGCAGTGCACCAGCACCATTATAGCAAGAATAGCGGAGATCAATAGTGCAGTGAAGGACTACACCAAACTTTTTGAAGAATAGTTCAAGGTCCTCACCACTCTGCAGGAGGACCCGAAGATACAGCGCTTGGAAACAGAGGCGCGCGAGCTGCAACAATAGTATGATGACATAAAAGGGACTGAGGATATGGTGACCCTTACATAGAGGCTCACATGAATGTAGTAGGCAAAAGCTCTCAAGGAATAGGTAGATGTTGCGCGACATAAGGAAGATGTCCTGAAGGTGCGCGTACAACCATGGATCAATGAGGCATTCGTCATTACAGCCTCGATTGAAGCCAAGCTCACGCAGATGCAGGGAACGCAGGAACAGGTGTAGGGCAGCAGTTCAGCTACAACAGTCTCTGAACAACGCGTCCAGGAAGTACAGCAGGCAGCTACTCAGTGCAATGTCAATCTTGCAGCGGTCTAGGCAAAGTTGGGTGGTCTTCACGCGAAGATCTCTGCACCAATAAAGTGACTCGAGGGCGAGTCACGATGTTTGTGTTCGGGGCCTATTGGGCGCGGGATCCCCCAAGGAAAGTTTTGGGGCTTAAAGCTTAGATTTTGGTCAAAAGATGTAAATCCAATGTAAAGACTCTGCATTTTGTGGGCAGGGAGTGCAAAGTTTGTACATGAGTCATAGGGTTGTCCGCCCTTAATTTTGTAATGTAATGATGGCTTTAGAGATCTACCCATGGTCCGCGGACCATGGGATTGTATAAATAGAGCGAGGCTCTAAGTTGTAAAAGAAGAGGAAAAAGGGATCTAAGGATGGATAATTGAATCTTATCTTAAGTGTACAGTTGAGTCTTTAGGTCGTAGAGTAGGAGAAAACTCTGCAACTGAGTGCGCAGAGGCCTAGTAGTCCACAACTAAGTGCGTGGACCCCTGCAGTTCAGTGTGCAGGGTGATTCGAATCTGTAACCATTGAAGCATTAATAAAGAGAAGTTTCACATCAATTCTATGTATCTATTTCCTGTTTTTATGCATTTTCACTATTTATATGGTGCACGAACTTATATGATTGTGTTGATTAAGTAAATGTGAGATAACTATCTGTTTACGCAAAGATAACTAAAAATTGCAAGAAGATAAGTAAGATCCATGGTATAACTTGGGGAAATAGTTTATATTTCTGCCATAAGCAACACGAAATCACCTCAGCCCCTAGTGAGGGCTGCGTGAAGGCGATTATAACAGATCACGAAGGTATCGCTAGTCAGGATAGTGCACGAAGTGGCCTGTGCGAAGGTATTCACAGTTGGACTAAATCGATCCCTCAGACATCTCGAGGGTGCGGAAACTTGGTTCCAGCATCCCCCCATACTGCTTCGGGTGAGACTTCAGTCCGCACATTGCGGGATATTGCCGAAAGGTCTAGTAGTGTAGGGATTTCTTTGGCTAATTAACTTTGAACCTGGATCAGGCCCCAACAACTGAACACTCTATGTTAGGGACTAGAACTAGAAATAGAAAGAAAAAAATATGATGATTGGAGAATCATTAGTTGTGATTCAAGAAGTGTCAAAAGAAAAATGATCACAAAACTCTTCCCTCCCTCTTGTATTGCAAAGGATTATGCTTCAAGTAAAGAGATTTGAGAAAATTAAATTTTTTCATGTGTTAAGACAATTGAACCCAATCACTGACGAATTAGAAAACAAAGGAACTATACTGCAACAAAGGTCCTTGGAATTGGATAATAGGTAGATTATAAATTTTCCCTTACCATGAAAATAACGGGCAATTCCCAAGGGAATAATTAAAACCATAAAGGAATTTTGAGCTTAACAAAAGGCTAAACTCAAGCTAAAGGAAATTCTTTGTATGATTAAATGTGATCTGAAAGGAATTAGTTGCATATACTGAAGCTTGCAAAGGAGGATTGGTATCTCAAATTAATTATAATGAACCTCACAAACACCCAAAAAATAATTTTATAATGATATTCAATAATTATTGTCAACCTATGAAATATATTTTCTCCTAAACACTCCTTGCTATTAATGATAGAACCGAGTATACCATATTTCTTGTATGTAATTATCTTACCTATATTTACACTATAGATAACTTGCATTACACCTTATTTTTCATTTATCATATAGGTAAGTCTATTTCAGTATACCATTTAATATTTATCTTCCTTCAAAAAGTACTTTTCGATATTGTTCATTGTTTACTTAGGAATGAAATTATCCACTATAATGTTTGTAACTCATTAAACTAGTTTATTGATAAAATTAATGTGTATATTCCATTACATCTCAATAGAATTTGGTTATAATACCATTGCATAATCGACATTTGTATATGAACTTCATCCTACCCTGTTTGCCACTATTATAAAGTATTAACGAGACTATCGTGATGAACTTATATTATAATCAAGTATAATTACAATATCATGGAATATATTATATACTTGTACAATTAATACCATTGGCTTGGAAACATCCTTCCATCACCTTGCATATAGATTGTTCCACAAAACCCTTATAACATTGTGAATATTGATGTGATTATTGAATGTGTGTTTATTATTGTTTTAATTTAATGTTTTCACTTTTCATATGGCATATTCTACCGAATCGTTAGATTACAGTGATGTTATTCTTAGCGATAACAATTTTTTGTTTTACATTTGTTACTATGTTATACTTCTTTCCAGAGCATTCCATAGGTGTATACGTGTAAACGATTGGGGTTTCCATGTTTAGTACCTTTCACCCAAACATTTCATTCACCAAGAACTCCACATTAGTACTTTTTACCTAATGCCTTGACGATGTGGATCTTCTCTGATGTAATCGACGGGCGAGATTGGTTTTAGGGTTTTAATGTGAATCATAAGTCTATCTCGACACTGATAGGATTCATTTGTTACATGTTGATGTGTTGTATATCGCCAACATATAGGGGGTCTCCCCGATGTCAAGTCCCAATTATACCTCACACCATTTGGAGTAGCAGCCCCATTCGGAGTATCCACCCGACCACCAAAACACAAAGGTTCATCTTGTTTTCCATGGATAACATAAGATATTATATACATAAACCTTAAATAAGAAAGTAAGTTTAAATTGTGAAATATATATTGTAATGTAAGAGGATATCTTCACGCGTGGGGGACAAAAAGTGAGTCTTTGGAAGGAAGTAATAGTACTAACTTGAGAGAGACACATAAGAGCACACAAAGATTCGTTAGCAAAATAGTTCACATAACGATTGTAAAGTGAATACAACACACATTCAACATGATAAGTACCAAAGCCACTGAAATAGTTCAATTTCTCCAATACATATGAACATAACATATATTATAAACATCCCCAGAATAGTCCTAAAACATTTGTGATACATGCATGAAAATGTGTTGACTCAATGAGCTTCAATTAGGTGAAATATCCAAGTACACAATTACAATGATGAGGCACTAGTTCTAGTAGTGGAAAATTAAGTCACTTCTTACTTCTCCAAAGAATATGTTTCTCTCCTATGCCAAGTAGAGAATCCAGGGCTAGCTCTCCAAAGCTTAAGCCTCCAAAAGTCCTTTTCTTGAGTTATGAGGTTTCTTTTATAATAAGGGGAATGACCTTTTATATCCCCATGACTCTTGAATTACCCTCATGACTCTTGGACTTCTAATGTGTCCTTTGGACTTCTAAACAAATATTAAACTTCTAATGACTTTTGGACTTTTCCCAAAGACATTTTCTCCATATATGACTACGTGACTTTTCATATTCCACATATGACTCTTGCACTTCCACATAATACATTTTTTCCTTTTCTTTAGAATACCTCATTACATTCCACATGATGATGTGACATCACACATGGACATATATTGACCATTACGATGACACTTGTACAAATTACAACCTGACAATGATGACATGGACTTCATGATGAGGTGGAAATGCCAAGTTTTCTCCCTTGCTCCTTCATCTTGCATTCTTGATGATATATCTAATATATGCTCCATATTCATGAAGGATCCACTTTTTTCTTCTCCTTCACCCTCCAAAGGGTATTTGATCAATATAAAAATCTCTTGATTCATCATGCAATGTCTTCTTTATGTCTCAGTCCATGATCTGCTTTATGTCTCCATGATATCTTTCTTTTGTTCTTCTTCTCTACATGTGTTTCTTTATGCTCCCTTCTTACTATCTTCTATGAGAATTACCTTGTCATTATAGGAAGGCTCGCCTACCAATGAAAATCATCCATGACAGAGAAAAACCAGTCTTAATCATCTATTCTACCATTACCTAGCTCATGGAATGATCAGTTCATGATAGGCCTATGAGATTGTTAAAAGAATAAGGCTTGATTTGGAGGGTGCATTCAAACTCATCAGTGCTCGCAAGAGGCCTTCAAGGTGTGCTTGTGTACTAAAGCAAGAGAGAGATAAATCGAGGGCACAGGGCACATATCTGAAGCATGAAGTAGAATAATTTGTTGGTTCAAAATGCGCTCATGAACTCAAGGAAGCTAAGGAGGGTGAAAGGGCACACACCAAAGGGACGAAGGGGTCGGGCTTCAAGAATTCCAAGTGTGCTCAAATAAAAAAGGAGGGTGAAAGGGTGCACACCGAAGGGACGAAGGGGTTAGGCTTTGAGCCTTCACAGTGTTCTTGTGTGCTCAAGAGGAACTAGGAGGGAGCAGTTATTTGAGTTAAAGAAGTGCACAAAAATTAAGGTTCCAGCCTTCATGATTGCGCCATGCACTATTTAAGAGAAGGATGAAGGCTTCATACTTAAAGAGTGCATTATATGCTCAAAGTATTTGTTCTTTAAGAGTGTGTCATGCACTTGAATGGAAGGATGGAGGCTTCATTCTTCAATAATGCGCCATGCGCTCAAAGGCTTCAAGGTTCAAAAGTTTTCCATGCACTCAAAGGGAAGGATGAATGCTTCATGATTTAAGAATGCACCATGCAACTTAAGACTTAATTCTTTATGAGTGAATATTGTTCTCAAAGGATTTAGGCTTCAAGAGTGTTCCATGCACTCAAAGGCTTTAAGCTTCATGAGTGTGCCCTGCACTTTTTAAGAAACATATGGTCCTTCATTTTTTCAAAGTTTGCTTCGTTGTTTCGAAGTGTGCTCAAAGTATCCTTGTTGTTCTGAAGTGCACTTTTTCACTAAGCATTTGATGTGCACTTCATTTTTTTTAAGTGCAATTTGTTGTTTCAAAGTTCTCTTCATTTTTTTGAAGTGTGCTTCATCTTGGGAGGGTAAAATTCTCTCCAACATAGGCTACGTTTCAATTTGGAATGTGATTTTCAATGAGGGAGGCAACACAAGGCTAGGTGACTTATCCTTAGGAAGTACTGAAGAGATGTGAGAGGGAGGAGACCTTAAAAAAGACTTAATGCACTAGTTTGGGAGGAAATATATGTCAATGAGTCTCATGAATATGTTGTGCTCATCACCTAGTAAGAGGTTAATGCCTTTAGAATTCACACTGGGTTGAAGGACAAAGAAGAGATCTCAAAATGTCTAAGTGTGGGACCAGCAGAGTAGAATAAATAAATGCATTCTAGCATGACCCAAACATAAATCACACACATAAAATCCTTCAATACAATCCAATGGAATACACAAGCCTCATGAACATTAGTCACACCTTGCAACGATGTCCATGCGACACATATTTCTAAGTACGATAGTTGAAACGAAACATTACAACGCTTAGAACACAAGTTTTAACAAAAGTGTTGACAGAGAAAAAAAGGTGAGCGAATCTGTAGGAATGTGTATGGAATGATATAGGACTATGTAATGTAGAAGGGTGTGCTAGAACTAACTTTTTTTATGTGCAAATTTGTGACACATGGAGAAGTGAAAATCACAAGAGTGACAACTGTGACATGAGGAAAACATAAGATGACACTTGAAAAATGAAAACAACCTTGAAAGAGACACATGCCAAAGTGAAGATAACATGAAAATGACACTTATTAAAGGGAAAAAAAAAGCAAAATCAATAGCCATGGATGTGAAAGCGACACTTAGGAAAGAAAAAATGCACAAAAGCGACAGTTGAGAAAAATCACTGTAATAAAAGTATAAACACAACCAAAGTGAGGGAGACTGTAAATGACAGTGCACACTAACTGACGACATGAGTTGAAACTCACACATGCAATGTCTTTATTGATGGTGCTATTCATAAAGCAAGTGTTCTCATGAAGTCATCAAAGACTGTGCATGTGAGTGCAAGTGACTTGACAATTTAAAACTAGGAAGAAGACTTAAACACTTTTAAAAACATCAAAGAACCATGTAGTAACCATAGAGAGATATATTGTAAGATCCTCAATAGGATAAAAAATTCAAGTGTGAGAAAAACTTTGGAGGGTGTTGATTGTAGCGACAACACCTGGTAACACACTGGTAGAACTCCAACTTCTTTGTTTGGGTTCAATTCTATAAGTGTAAGGTCTCAATATTTCAGGGAGTATTTATTCATCTTGCATATTACCTTGGCTTCCCTACTTAACCTAATTGTAGATATAGTCCGCTCCATTCCCTTACTTGGTTAAACATATATCAAGGTTTTCCAAATCACAATTGTTTCAATATAGGAGAGAGTAATATGAACGGAAAGTTTAAGATATTCATCTCTGGTGTTACTCCACTACTAGTAGGCTTGGAAAGTACCCCGGCAGAGTCACTATAGGAGCACAAGTGTTTCTCTGCTTCCAACAAGCCTGGAAAATACCCTAGTGAAGTCACTTTCTTCACCTCCCTGCATAGGAAGCCTTTCTCTTGTTTCACCCTTTATTTATTTATTTAATAAGACTATGCTTCAACACTTAGTATTTCCAATGGGTGGAAGAGGGATCCTGAATTACTAAGAGCGGAGGAGGTTTCCCCTTAAGATAAGTATTTATCTAAGCTCTGATATTAGTTTGCTCGCTTTAGATTTGACCCTTATCCTTTATCTACTTGACTGGATCAACAATAAAAAACTATTTACTTACAATAACGAGTTGAGGAGTGGGGATCCTAGAATATATATGGGTTTTATAGTTTGACCAAAGGCTTTCCATTCGAGTGGATCATATTTTTCATCTAGAAATGATGGACTTTAAAGATATACAAACCCAGGATAGAGAAGAGATAACAAATTAGCTAAGCATTTTTCGTCATCACAATTTCCCTTTTCAACTTTTTCCACATTCTCTTTTGAGCCAAATAGGAGCATCTTTCATGCAAAGTCTTATTGAACAAACAAAAATAAAATTCATGACAAAACAATGAAACAAAATCATAAGAACCAAGAAAATGGAGGTGGAACATAAGACAAACTATAGAGTATACAACAATAAAATAAACAAACACAGAGACTTGATGGAGAGTAGGATAGAGGTTGGCTGAAATGCAAGGGAAACTAAATATGACTAAGCCTACTCCTAGTCTAATCATCTAGAAGGTCAAGGCTAAGTGTAATGATGTTTCTAAAGAAGCCACCATTGTTGTTCCTGACCTGCAAACATAAAGATAAGATAAATTACAACCAATCTATAATAATGTGCAACAAAAAATATAGAAGCTTGAAAATATTGCACAAAACATTGAAGGTCTTTCTTAAAGGAAGAAATATGTGTCATATCACCTGACTTTACCCAACCTTCCACCTTGCCTTTTCTATGAAAATCATAAGAAAACAAACATTGATGGCTCCTTTTGAATATACCTACACTTGTATTGTCCTCCTTAGCAAATATCAAGAGAGATTGGAACTTTATTTTAGAAAAAGTTATTCCTAAGTAAGATGCTTCTAACTAATCATAGATTGGATCATGAAATTCAAATAATTCCTCACGAGGATATTTAGACCCTTGAGAGTAATAATTTTCAATTAATGGTGTGGAATTAGGATGAGAATCTTTCCAGGGAAAATAAACCTAATCATATTCAGAAAGCTTGTCAAGATAGTGAGGACCTGACATAACCATAAGGTGAGGTTGAAGTTCCTCAACTGCTTGACAAGTATTTGCATATTGAAATGACAAATCATAAGAATCAATCAATTCAAAACAAATATAATGATATATACTATTGGGAACATGATACATTGAATAATAGTTGTCATGATCAAATAAATCGATTAAGGTTTAAGATTCTCATTCAACAGGGGATGATAAATTAGTTTGAATTCGATTCATCAAATAGAACTAGAATTTATTAACACTGAAGAGGATATCTGGTGCCATGAAGAAAATAATCAGTATCGTAATATTCACAAGAAGGATTATGAGCTTGTTACTTTCAAAATCATCTGATAGGCATGAATCCTTCGGCGAAAGATAAATTTTGGAAAGATAAACTTCACAGCTTCACTCATCCATGAAAGTTTTACATTCCAAACTTGAGTTTGATATAAGAGATTTGCATGAAGATAAAACAACTGAAATAAGAACTTCAATATGATCGGAGACAAAATCTTGAAAGTTAGAAAAACTATGTCTGAAGTACCAAATATCTTTCAATAAGGAATTTACATTCAGTGAAACCATGCAAAGAAATAATTTTGCAAGAATTTCCAAATCTGATTTGGTTTGGGAGCCGTACCAGAGTTGTGAGGACCTGACATAACCATCAACAACATTTGAATTGCCTAGACTTCCTGGTGAGTCTTGAGACTTTCAAGAATTGTAGAATTGCATTTTGTGGATTGAATCAGATTATGCATGGTGCATGTACAACTACTACCAGTAATTGTTATAGACATTTTTGTGCCTTACAGCATAAAGCATGAAATGTCAATAATCTAAGGGATCCAAAGTCCCTAAACATGTTGTTCCTACCCCTAGAGGAACAAGGTCAACAAACCACAACACTAAATATCAGTTCTCCACCTAAAAACACTCAAAAACAAGCTAATTCTGGATCATGTCAACTGCTCCACTGAGCATCTGCGCTAAATGTCAACTGCTCCACTGTGTACCTGCGCTGAATGTCAACTGCAAAGAAGGCTACCTGCGCTGGGCGAGTTTGGCCAAGTGGCACAGTCATTCCTCAAGGTTTCAATGCCCAGGAAGCTTCCAAAATGACACTTGGATCAGGGAATTCGACTGGTGATGAGTAAGAGGGTCTAGATCTCCAAGTGGAAGCAAGAACCTCCAAGTGGACTCAAGAACTGAAGAATAACTGAAGTGGGAGAGGACACTAGTCAGCTTCATGCCAGCTACAAGCTGACTCATCCTTTCTCCAAAACTCCTATATATAGAGCTCTCTCATGAGGTCTAAGGAGGCTAGAATCTGGTGAATGTAAGGAAGTGTTGTTGGTTTGAGTATAGAACTATTGGGTGATTTGCTTTGAAGGAGGTGAAGAGGAGATTTCTTTCTGCTGGGAGGTGATGCTGGATTGGACCTTTTATGGTTGTATCACTTCCTGAACTTTACTTCTTCCATTAATAAAGCATTTGAGGTTCTTCTATATGCATGTGTCTCAATGGTGTATTGCTATACTTGTGTATTTGATTTATTCTAATCCTTGAATCAATTATGAATGTATGCTTCTTGTAGTTTCCCTCTCTTGTCATTTTGCAGGATCTTGGTGTAACTGGGCCAGTGAAAGAGCAAGGAGCTGGGATCAAGCAGCAAGGAGAGAAGATTGGATCAACCATTAGCGGAAGACATCAGTTAGTGGATCCCTTTCTCCCCTATTTTACTTTCATAAAGAAGAAATCTTAGATATCTTTGCTTCGATTGTTGCTGAGGTACTATCACCCTTAGAGTGGGATAGGGTCATTCTGTATTGGATACTTTTCCCAACAACAAATTGGCGACTCCACTGGGGATCGTATCTTGTTGGTTGTTTGTGTTTTTGCTATTCATTTCATAAGCACAGGGAGTACCGAATCGAACTTCATTTGGATCTTTCAAATGCAAAGTAGAGGGCAGCTACTCTAGCTCAGTTTCTAGGCATGTTTATGATTTGAAGAGCTGATCCACAAGGACTCTGAACAGCTCTTAGTGATAGCTTTTCATCCTCCTTTTCATCCCTTAGTGTGTACTTGATTGATAGCTTCTGATTTGGCCAAAAACTGTGAATTTTTGAGCAATTTGTGACCTGGAAACTGAGAAAAACGAAAGTTTATCTCTTCAGTGCAGGTACTGTGAAGGCAGTCTGCATTTCAGCATAGTTCCCGAAGGGGCTACCTGCGCTGAAGGTCAAACTGCCAGTGTACCACCTGCGCTGAACCAATTTTTCCTTGTGCTACTGGGGTTCCCTCCTGTTTATTGCCCTGTTTTCATCTCTGTTTTTGCAGCCTGTTATCAGTCAATGTACCTATCTGAAACCAACTTTCCTTGCCACTATTCCGCCTCGGTTGTATAAAGAAACTATATTTGTTATTTGTGTATTTCTTACATCATTTGTAGTTTCCCATAACGAAAGTGAACTAGTATTGTTGTGGCCTCTTTGATCTAGACCTGTGATAAGTGTCGTTTTGATCTTAAGAGTTAGTTTGTTTGCTGTTCATAGCTGATTGAGCTTTTACTTTCGTCATATGGTTTGAATTTATGTATTTCTAGTGTCGAAACAAGTAAACCTTAAGGTGTCTTTTGATTTTGGACAAGCTTGTTTTCTTTCACTTGAAATTGAATTCAAAGTTATACAACAACTTTCTTTTTGTATTGCACCAACATTAAGAAAGAGAAAAGAAATACCTGCATTGTGCATGTGCATTATGACAGTTTGTATGATTGATTTAGGGAAAAGTGCATTAGTGTGTGCTCTATGATCTGTGTGAAAAGATGATGTCTTTCTTTTCCCTCAGCAGTTAAGATTTTCAAAGTTGAAAGATTGAAAAGCTTGCTTATCATCTTAGACTGCATTTAGGAGTGTTACTATACATCTCGTGGTGATCCATAAAGGCAAACTGTTAAACAAGATCAACCTTAAAATAAATTGAATTTACATAACAACGCATTGAAACATAACGCAAACACATAGAGGTCTAAGCTAGAGACGTGTTCTGGCGTCGTTAAACGTGATATCTTAGCGTTGAGTGGTTGAGTGATTCCTCCACGGTGAAGCGATAAGTATCAATACGGACTTGTGCTCCCACGTACCGTCGCGTATATATTGGGAGACCCCTATAGGAACAAAGCCTTTATCCATAGGAAGCCATGGTAGCCGCCCTACTGATCGCAATGCAGTGAACACAGCATTCACGAAGATCGACCACTCGTACTGTAAAACGTATTCTGTGGTTTTGCGAAAAGTTTGGCACACCCTCTGCCTAGAACTCCAGAGCAGTTTATTTTGGCCTTTTTCAAACTCTATAACTGAAAAAGTCCATACGAGCATTTGTCACTTCGGGCTCGTTAAAACATCGAAGGAGACTAGAGTCATCTTTAGCTTTTTCTCGACTCTTAAAAAGTGAAAAAGCAAGTTGTGTCTAAAGCGTCGTTATAAAATTTAATTTAAACGGAACATAATCACCTCCTATTCCTGCGTTGATCTGTAGGTTGAGAACATGGAACGCCCCAACCAAGGAATTCCACATGATGGAAATCCTAGTCCTTTCTCCTCTTGGGGAGAAGTTGGTGCACCCCACATGGCCACATTGTCGCTTCTAGGATTGACAATTGGCCTGTCGATTTGGCTATTCTCAACCAATGTAGTTCAGAACACCATGGTTCCTGAACAGTCGAGTCAACAGTTAGATCAGTCTAGAGCTGCCCACCAGCCTTCTACTTCCTATAACTCTTCTTCCAATCCTTCATCTTCGCAAGGTAGAGCCGGCAAAAGCCAAGCTCCCATGTAGAAGAAGGAGAAGAAGAAGAGAGAGAAGAAGAAGAAGGAGCCTAAGGCGACTGGGGGCAAGCAAAAGAGATCTGACGAAAATCCACACACAGCACAGACTGGGCCTAAATCACCATGTGTCATATGTAGAGGAGACCACTTTCATAGAGATTGTCCTTGTATTCCCCAGATACTAAGGGACTGGTCCCCTCGTTTGCACAATTCGGGAGCATCAACCTCTGATAGCCATGTTGAATGCTTACCATCAACCAGCGAAAGTGAAGGTTCAAGACAAAGAGGGGGAGCAAGATCCCCCTGCAAACTGTGTGAAGGAAATCACGCCATCCACCGTTGTCCCTTCTTAGACGAAGCGAAGAGAGTTTTGGAAGATCGTCCGGTTTCACCATTGAGACTTCCTCCTGGATACAAAAAACTCGTGCCAAGTCCTTCGTTGGTTGAGAATACAGCTGGCCCGCTCAAGTGGTCAGCTGAAGCGTCAGTCATTGAAAATGAACCTACTGAATCCAGACCGGACGAAATTCCAAAGGTCGAAACAACAGTTGACCCGGTTCTTCCTTCAGAAGTTTCACCTTCAAATGACACCGTCACTGAAGATTCATCTTCAAATGACACCCTCACTGAAGAGAATAAGGATGACACCATCCAGATTCTTTTCATCAACACAGACTCTGATGAGCATCAGGGCAATGCGCCCATTCCTTTATCGCAGGAAGGAACATCGTCAGGGTCATATCCGGCTGTGTATTCGGTCCCACCACCAAGCAACCTGGTTGTATCCTTTGATTGGAATCAACTAGGCAGACCCCGGTTGCCAGCCAGTATACCATTCAGAATCATCATCCAAATTTATAGAATGGTAATGGCTGGCACTATCATTGATGAAGGGGCATCTGTGAGTATCCTTTCCTCTATTGCTTGGAAAGCACTGGGTTCCCCGGCGCTTTTGCCTGAGATAAGAAATCTCTCAGGTTTTGATAAAGGAACCAGTCGACCATTAGGGATCCTCCCCAATGTGCCTGTTACATTGAAAGGGAAGACCGTTCAAATGAACGTGATGGTCGTTCAAGGACCCTTGGATTATAACCTACTCCTTGGACGAGACTATATATATTGCATGGGAGCTATAGTCTCCTCACTCTTTAGAGTAATGTGTTTTCCACACGAAGGAAGGGTGGTCAAGCTCGTAGACCAGCTTTCATTTCCAGGATCACGCATCGCAAATAGTCACATACCAACCCTGAATGGTCTATTCAATCAAGAAATGTCTCCACCCCCAGTCCTCCTTCCCGATGAGTGCAAGTGATTCGGAAAGATGGGACTGGAACCCAGGGGGCATGCATCCTGGTCTGCTTCGGGCAGAGAAAACCCTGGGTATAAGGTAGAATTTCCGCGAGAGAATATGACTAGTCCGTACCCCGTCCGTGGATGGAAGAGGGGTTGTTCTAGAATAGGATTCTTTTGTCAAGGTCACTTGCTTGACAAAGGTCATTCACCATTGTCTACTTCAGTAGACAGTGCCGAGGAAATGTTTTAGTTTGAAAGTGTTAACGAAACAATCCTTGGGTAACCAGAAAGAGGCAAGCCTCCCTCAATAACACCAATGTTTTGTCTTTGAGTAGTGTTCTTCTCTTGTCGCAAGTAGCTGCTCTCTTGTCGCAAGTAGCTGTTCTCTTGCGATCTTGCGAAAGATCTGTTAAAAGTTGGGCTGACGGGAAGACAAGTACCGCATAAGACCCGTTAAAAATAACGAGAAGACAAGTATCGTTAACATTAGACTGGCAAGATGACAAGTAGCTGTGAACACCCAAAGAAAAGCAGAGGTGGGGGAGAGGAGGGGCAGCCTTGAAATTGTATTTTATACCTGGGGGCATGCAAACCTTTTGGAGTGCAAGCTAAGAGTGGTTATTTATCTGTTTTTGGGATTAGCCGTTTCCGAACTTGCATAAAGAAAGGATGAGTGAGCATAGCTTTGGTAAGGCGCGAGCTCTATAAAAAATGGGATCTTACAGGGGACATTTCTTATCTTATGACTGGTATATCGAGCAGTTTTACCGCGGAATTTATGCTCGTTAAAAAATAGAAAAGCGAGATCCAAGCAATTTTAGCACATAGTTCATGCTCGTTAAAAAATAAACATAAGATTGAGCATTCAAGCTCATTAAAAAATGAACATACCCCGGTAAATAACCACTGTGATCGTAAATTTATTAGCCATAAAAAGCCTTGGTCGTGTTTTGCACCTGCCACCTCCATTCCATTTGGCCGATCGTTCATATGATTGTTTACCCATTTTGAGGAACAGCTGCAAAGAGTGATTTCACCTAGCCATCCTTGTGACACTGCCGTGATTGGAAAATTCCAACCTGTACCTGGAATCTGTTGCTATCCCTATTTATCACTCGTTCCTCAAAAGACGAGTCTTCTTTGAGCTCTTTTCTCCTGACTCGTAAAATATGAAAAGTTTGCCGAGTTTTGGCCTTCCAGCTTGTTAAAGTGACCAGAAGAGCTATCCCTCCTCTAGATTTTAATCTTTTTGGACCTGAGGGATTATTGCACAAAAAGGTCGAGCGCTTGTTTTATTCGGCTCGTTAAAGTTATCGAAAACTCATCCCTTCTGTATTGTTTTATACTTTTTCGGACTTAAGGGATTAGATGACGAAAAAGGAATTTTGGAGTTAACTTTCTGTACCTTTTCAGACTCTCTAAAAATGAAAAGGACCGAGTTTTCCTTGTCGTTAGACTCGTTAAAATGATTAAATAGCGACAAACTTGTCTTTAGACGAGAACGAGTTTCCCTATCGCTAGGCTCGTTAAAACATAGCGATGGGCTTGCCCGAAGGGCAGGTTATAGAACAAGCATATGTTATCCTCCTCAAGCTTGACAAAAATAAAGAGGTACCGGTCAGAAATGACTGGGGAAAAATTGGGAGAACCTCAAAGCTTTAATGGTAGCAAGTCGCTCTTGAACATGACACTTTTCCTCCGTATCACATCGGGTTGGGTTGTTTCATTCATCGGTCTCATCACCATGGTCTCGCCAAACCATCCACATTTGGGGTAATGCTACCGATCTATCGCATTAGTGTCATTATATGTTCAAGAGATGTTGTTCAGAAAGAGTCAACCGTGTCCCATCCACTGCCATACATTATCCTTCATCCACCCATGATCGCCACCCTGAGTCATATTTCACAGATTGTTTTCACCTCCACTAAAATCATTAGCTCTGTTCCGTGTCACTGATGTGGGATTCATTAAGGCCCTCCTTTGACGAATCGCTTCTTGTCGACTTCAGCTCATTATCCAAGAAGTTGATCTAGGAACAACCCCCTCAGTACTTTGAAGCTTGCATGCCTCAATGGCAAGTTTCTCACTTCCGGCGACAGGTATACATCAATGACCTTCGACCAGAAGATTTTGCGTGGTGTTCGACGCCAAGTCCTATATTCACACCACGTGAATTGTACTACAGTACCTTGAGGGTCATTATCATTATCGGTGATTCCTCTCACGCTTGTTAATGGTTTACATCATTGACCGGTAATCAAGCGATGTCTTTCCATGTTCGACTTCAACACAATTCTCACATGGATCAACTTGTACTTAGAGTGAAGATCGAACGAGTTTGAAGACCCCGGATCTAGTTTCATCCATCCGGGCTGCGATATATATTCAGGAAATATAAAGACATTTTATATGTACATCATTGCAACAGATGATCATCCTACTCAAAGGATGATAATTTCAGCAAAGAATTATCAGTCTACTATCAGACGATCGTCTGTTCTATGTACCAAAATGAATTTATAAAGTTGAGCATGGGAATGCCCGCCTCAGCTAGATCATGAAAGCAAAATGAAAAATAATGTATTGTATTGTATTTTATTACAGGTCACCTCTCAGCGATTGAATGAACTTCGGATCCTCCTGATAAAGCATTTCACCCGATAAACGACCTCATACTTTAGGGGGCAACTGTTATAGACATTTTTGTGCCTTACAGCATAAAGCATGAAATGTCAATAATCTAAGGGATCCAAAGTCCCTAAACATGTTGTTCCTACCCCTAGAGGAACAAGGTCAGCAAACCACAACACTAAATATCAGTTCTCCACCTGAAAACACTCAAAAACAAGCTAATTCTGGATCACGTCAACTGCTCCACTGAGAATCTGCGCTGAATGTCAACTGATCCACTGTGTACCTGCGCTGAATGTCAACTGCAAAGAAGGCTACCTGCGCTGGGCGAGTTTGGCCAAGTGGCACAGTCATTCCTCAAGGTGTCAATGCCCAGGAAGCTTCCAAAATGACACTTGGATCAGGGAATTCGACTGGTGATGAGTAAGAGGGTCTAGATCTCCAAGTGGAAGCAAGAACCTCCAAGTGGACTCAAGAACTGAAGAATAACTGAAGTGGGAGAGGACACTAGTCAGCTTCATGCCAGCTACAAGCTGACTCATCCTTTCTCCAAAACTCCTATATATAGAGCTCTCTCATGAGGTCTAAGGAGGCTGGAATCTGGTGAATGTAAGGAAGTGCTGTTGGTTTGAGTATAGAACTATTGGGTGATTTGCTTTGAAGGAGGTGAAGAGGAGATTTCTTTCTGCTGGGAGGTGATGCTGGATTGGACCTTTTATGGTTGTATCACTTCCTGAACTTTACTTCTTCCATTAATAAAGCATTTGAGGTTCTTCTATATGCATGTGTCTCAATGGTGTATTGCTATACTTGTGTATTTGATTTATTCTAATCCTTGAATCAATTATGAATGTATGCTTCTTGTAGTTTCCCTCTCTTGTCATTTTGCAGGATCTTGGTGTAACTGGGCCAGTGAAAGAGCAAGGAGCTGGGATCAAGCAGCAAGGAGAGAAGATTGGATCAACCATTAGCGGAAGACATTGGTTAGTGGATCCCTTTCTCCCCTATTTTACTTTCATAAAGAAGAAATCTTAGATATCTTTGCTTCGATTGTTGCTGAGGTACTATCACCCTTAGAGTGGGATAGGGTCATTCCGTATTGGATACTTTTCCCAACAACAGTAATTTCGACTAGATCACTACCATCTAGATGAAAGTCATCTACATCATTGATTTGGTCATAACTTACATCTTCAACAAGTATATAAACCCAAGTCATAAGATTCTTCCAATTTCACATCCAGAGATGGATAGATTGAACAAATCTCATCAGTAACTTGAATAGAAGAATTGTCTTCATGAAAAATTAAAAATTATAAAGGATGGAAAGGATAATCAATGATTTCTTTATTTTCCTCCTCATCATGAATGATCTCACTACCATGTTTTAATTCAAAATCCAACTCATTAGATTGAGTATCTCCATCACAAGTTAATTCCTTACAAAAGGTGGAACACAAGGGATCGTGAGGTGAAGAGGGAGTTCTAATAAGAACATCTTCTTTGACCAAATTAGATTCAAGATCTAAATCTTTTGAAAAAAGGTTCTCTTGATAAACCAAAAGATCAAAATATGCACTAGGAAAACCATCATTATATATAATAACACAGTCAAAGTCAACGGAATGAAGATTTTCCGAGAATTCAGATTGACTAAGAAAATTTAATACATCACCAATATTTCTAGATTCAAAATCAACCAAGGATGAGAGATCATTATCTTGACATGGAGGATTTTGAAAAAGAGAAGAAATATCGAAAGAATCCTCACCTTGTTTCTCCTCTACCTATGAAATGTGACTACCTTGCAACCAACCACTATTTGGATTTGGAATATGCTGATCAAAAAATCAAGGGGAAAGGAATCATGAGAAAGAGATGGTAGATGAGGACCAGAATCAAAATCAAATTCAAGTCTAGAGTTATGAGTGTAAATATCATCCAAAGGAATGGAATGACTCCAAGGTTTCCTCCATTGGATCAAGATCATGGGAAATGGATGATGGTTGAGAAGATGGACTAGGAATTTGATTTGAATATTTCCCAACTTCAACATTATCATAAGAAGGAACCCAAATTGGTACTGGAAAAGAAGGAGGACAGGGAAAAAAGGAAGAATAGGCTTCTCCTTTGAGATTGGGGTTGTCTCACAATTTCTGAAAGTTAGGAGAACATTAAAATCTAGGGGTTTAGATTCACAGTGATTCAAAGAAATCTGAGTCAAACATTCAAACGCTTGTTTAAACAAATTCCAATCCATATCTTCTTCAAGAAACTCATAACATAAGTGAAATAATATATTATAAATATCATCAATTGATTTAGTGGGATTCATTCTAAGTTGATTGATTCTTTTATAAAAATCTCGTTAATCATACCTATCAAAATCTTGATGAAGTTCCTTAAGAAATTGACAAAAAGAATGAATGGAAGAAGATGGTAAGGTATGAAAAAATTGGTTAACACGACCTTTGAGAGTGAGGGTGAATAGAATACACATAACATATTCATCATTGATTTCAAGAGATTTACAAAACCCAACGAAATCATTTATGATTTTGGACAAAAAATGTACCACCCTTGCCATCAAACCTGAATTGATACAAGACATGAACAATTTTCGTGGATTTTGAAATTTTACCAGGAGATAGGTTAGAAAAACACTATGGGATAATGATTTGAGAATGACCCATTAAAGATAAGAGATTCAACATAGACTCAAAGGGCACATCTTGTCATCTAACCCTCCTTCTAGAACCAAAATGTTGACAGTGTTGGATACCACCCACATGCAGGGGATCTCCCCGATGTGAAATCCCAATTAGACCTCACACCAATTACAGCAAGAGCCCCATCAGGAGTATCGACCTGACAACCCTAACACAAAGATTCATCTTGGTTTCAATGGATAATATAAGAGATTATATACATAAAATATTAATAAGCATGCTGGTGGACATTGTCAAACACTGATTGCAACGTGTAAAAGGATACCTTCACCAGCAAGAGACAAAAAGTGAGTCTCTTGAAGGAAGTAATAGTACTAACCTAAGAGAGACACATAAGAGCATAATAATATTTATTATAAAAATAGTTTACATAATGATTTTAAAGCAAGTACAACACATATTCAACATGATAAGTACCAAAGCCATCGAAATAGTTCAATTTCTACAGTACATATGAAGACAACATATACCATAAACATCCCAAGAATAGTCCTAAAGCATTTGTGATACATGCATGAAAACGTGTTGGTTCATTGAATTAAATTAAATGAAATATCCAAGTACATAGTTACAATTATGAGGCACTAATTTGAGTAGTGGAACATGAAGTCACTTCTTGCTTCTCAAAAGAATATTTTTCTCTTATATGCCAAGTAGAGAAGCCAATACTAGCTCTCCAAATATTAAGCCTCCAAAATCCTGTTGTTTGAGTTATGAGGTTTCTTTTATAATAAGGGTAATGACCTTTCATACCCCCATAACTCTTGAATTATCCTCATGACTCTTGGATTTCTAATGTTTCCTTTGGACTTCTAAACAACTCTTGAAATTCTAATGACTTTTGGACTTATCCTGAAGACATTTTTTCCATATATGACTAAGTGACTTTTCATATTCCACATATGACTCTTGGACTTCCACACCATACAGTTTTGTCCTTTTCATGAGAATACATGATTACATTCCACATGATGATGTTACATGCCACATGGACACATATTTACCATTATGATGCCACTTATACAAATTACAACTTGACAATGATGACATGGACTTCATGATGAGGGGGCAATGCCAAGTTGTCTTCCTTGCTGCTTCATCTTGCATTCTTGATGATAGATATGATCTATGCTACATATTCATGAAGGATCCACTTTTTTCTTCTCCTTCACCCTCCAAAGAGTCTTTGATCAATATAGGAATCTCCTATTTCATCATGTAATGTCTTCTTTTTGTCTCGGTCCATGATCTGCTTTATGTCTCCATGATAGCTTTCTTTTTTTCTTCTTCTCTGAAGGTGTTTCTTATGATTCCTTATTGATATATTATTTCAGAATTACCTTGTCATTCTATGAAGGTACTCTTACTAATTAAATCATCCATGAAAAATAAAAGTTAGTCTTAAACATCTATTCTACCATTCCCTAGCCCATGGAATGACTAGCTCATGATAGGCCTATAAGAGGGTTAAAAGGAGAAGGTTTGATTACGAGGGTATTTTCAAACTCATAAAGGCTCACAAAAGGCCTTCAAGGTTCTCTTGTGCACTCACGCAAGAGAGAGATAACTAAAGGGTGTAGGGCACAGATCAAAAGCACATAGCAGAATCATTCATAGGTTCAAGGTGCGCTCATGCACTCAAGGAATATATGGAGGGTGCAAGGACACACACCGAAGCAATGAATAAATTAGGCTTGAAGCCTTCCAAGTGTGATCATGTGTTCAAAGAAAAAGGGATGGGGCAAAGGTGCACACTGAAGGGACAGAGGGGTTAGACATCGAGCCTTTGTAGTGCACTTGTCCACTCAATAGGAACTAGGAAGGTGTAGTTCTTTGATTCAAAGGAGTGTGCTCAAATGAAGGATTTAGGCTTCATGATTGCACCATGTGCTCTTTAAGAGAGGGATGAAGGTTTATTTCTCAAATACTACACCATGCACTCAAAGGCTGCAGGCTTTAAGAGTGCACCATGCACTCAAAGGGAAGGATGAAGGCTTTGTCCTTCAAGAATGTGTCATGTGCTCAAAGTCTTTAGGCTTCAAGAGTGTACCATTCTCTTAAAGGGAAGGATGAAAGCTTCATGCTTCAATAATGCAGCTTGCACCTTAAGGCTTCAAGCTTCATGATTGTGCCATGCACTCAAAGGCTTCAGGATTCAAGAGTATGTGATGCGCTCAAAGGCTAGGATTTGTGAGCACACCATGCACTTTTTAAGAAATAGAGGGTCCTTTAATGTTCCAAAGTGCAGTTCATTGTTTCAAAGTGCACTTCATTATTTTGAAGTGCGCTCAAAGGATCCTTGTTGTTCTGAAGTGCACTTTTTCACTGAGCGTTTGAAGTGTGATTCATTGTTTTGAAGTGTGATTCATTTTTCAAAGCGAACTTCATTGTTTTGAAGTGCACTTCATCTTGGGAGGGAGCACTTCTCTCCAACAATGGCTAGTTGTTCATCTGGAATGTGATTTTCACTGAGGGAGGTAGTACAAGGCTAGGCGACTTATCCTTAGGAAGTATTGATGCACTGTGAGAGGGAGGAGACCTTAGAAAGGACTTAGTGCACAAGTATGGGAGGAAAGATATGCCAATGAGGCTCATGAATAAGTTACACTCATCACCTAGTAAGAGGGTTAATGCCTTTAGAACTTGCACTGGGCTTAATAACCAAGGAGAGCTCTCAAAATTGCTAAGTGTGGGACCAATAGAGTAGGAGAAAGAAATGAATCCTAACATCACTTGAACATGGATCACACACATAAATGTAATCAATACAAGCCAATGGAATGCACAAGTCTCATGAACATTAGTCACACCTTGAAACGACAACCAAGCGACACCTATTTCTAAGTGTGACAATTGAAACGACACATTACAACAATTAGAACACAAGTTATAACAAAAGTGCTAGTTGAGACCAAAAGGTGTGCTAAGTTGTAGGAATGTGTCTGGAAAGATATCTAGGATTGTGTGATAGAGAAGGGGGCACCAGAAATAAGTTTGGTGATGTGCAAAGGTGTGACACATGCAGGAGTGAAAATCAGAAGAGCGACAACTGTGACATGAGGAAGACATAAGACGACACTTGAAAAATGCAAACAACCTTGAAAGTGGCACATGCCAGAGTGAAGATAACATGAAAAAGACACTTATTAAACTAAAAATAAGAAAAAAGAGTAGTCACAAATGTGAAAGAAACACTTGTGAAAGCGAAAATGTCCAAAAGTGATAGTCGAGAAAACTCACCACAAAAAAGCACAAAAGTGACCAAAGTGAGGGATATTTTCAATGCAAGTGTGCATTGACTCTTGACATGAGATTAATATTGAACATGAACTCTCTCAATGGATGGTTCTATGCATGTTTAAGCTTTCATAAAGTAAGCTTTCTTATGAATTCATCGAATCTATGCATGTGAGTGCAAGTGACTTAACAATTTAAAACTGGGAAGAAGAATTAAATGCCTTTGAAAACATCAAACGACCATGGAGTAACCATAGAGTGACAGATCCTAAGATCCTCAGTAGGCTCCAAAATTCAAGTGTGAGAAAAATTTTGGAGGGTGTTAATTGCAGCAACAACATTACCTTACAATACTTTCATAGTGGCTTGCTCTATAAACTTTGTTTTCATGGTATTAGATTTAGTATGTAAGTGTTAAATGATAATCTTTTCCAAAAGTGATGTAGTAACTAAGTTATGAGGTCTATCTATCAACTTTTCAACTTTGTTCTCTCATCAATTTCTTCAAAAGGTAAATTTGTAGTCATTTTGACGTTTCTATTTTTAATAAAAGTTTGTTCAAGTGTTTGTGTCCATCTTAAAAATGAATTTATGATGTTTATAACTTGTTGGATTTCCAGAATAAATCTGTTTTTCTTACTAGTATTAACCCAAACCTTTTTTTTCTTATTTCAAGGTTTCATTCTAATTGGTTTGTGGTTCTATAATGGTTGTTGACAGTGCAATTTTCCTTTAGTTTTCTCTCCGCTACTTTTGAGGTTGTTAGGCCCCTATACTACTAGTGTAACCCCTATACTACCAAATGTTACAATAAGGGGTTACACTAGTAGTATAGGGGCCTAATAGAGGTGATGTTTAATTCTAATTTTTTTTTCCTTAATTTTAAAACTGGTCGAAAGTAATAGGCTCTGCATCTTTTGATTTATGGAAATTGGAGGAACAATTAAGGGTTTTTGAAAGGGAAGAAACCTTTCTAGGTTCTAAATCTCTTGCTACTTGTTCCTTTCTAATTCTTATATGGTATTTGTATTTATTATTTTTCCTTCCATAGATTTGATAACCCTAATTTTGGTACAACTCTTGCATTGCCTATTTTCGTTTATAACTATTTTATTAAACAGGGTAATTTCTTTTATTAAAAATAAATATCATAGTACTTAACTTTTACTTCAAAGTCTCTCTCTACCCATGTTTACTATCTTCAAGATTTTCCTCTTGTATGTAATTGTAATTGTATTTACATGGGTTGCTCGTGACTAGGTTTTTAGCGTCAAAATTATCATTTTCATTTTTTTTAAATAGATTGGTCTCCTAAATTCATTTCACATTCATATATAGCTTAGCACTGGTGAATAAAAATTTCACTTCCGAGTTTTGTCGATTTTAAACTTTAAATCATTTTACCCTATCATAAAGAGCTTGTCCCCATTTTAATTACAGTAATTTTTTGTATTTCCATTGTACAGGTAAAGATGACACTTGAACATGTTAGGTCCCTATAATATTAGTGATCCCCCCATTACTATTGTCATAGTATCCCTTATTGTTATTATTGTGCCCCTATTGTCCCCATATTGTTATTATTGTGCCCCATAGAATCCCTCTATTGTTTTTTTTGTGCCTTTATATTATTATTGTTAGGTCGGCTTGGTTATATTGTGACCCCGTAGACTCCTATATATAGAAAGGGGGTTTTGTCATTTGAATCATCTAAGAATTGTTCATTAGTGTAATGTAAAGGAGGTTTCCCCCTTGAAAAGACTTATTTCTAAGGCGTTCATCGATCTTTTCTATCTTTTTGTGAGTTGGTTTCATAACATTTGGTATCAGAGCTTTGGATTCTAGGGTTTCGCTGCTCCAAATAGGTCATCGTGCCATTTTCGCTATAAAATTTTTCTGCAACGTTTCAAAAGCTAAAAACAAAACCCATTTGAGCTGAAATAGTTCTGAACTTTGGGTCCAAATTTAAGATCTTTTCTTGCTATATTTGCGGAGATATGATCTGAGGAAGTTGGCATTTTTGTAGACTCCCAAATTACATTCCAAACAGGTGACCTGGGGAAAATCGTCATAACTTTTGTTTTGAACATTAGATTGAAATCGCGTAAGAAGTTTAAGAAAGAGGACAACCTCTAGTTTTTTGTGTATCAATTTCACGTACTAAGGTCATAACAGTGACATGTGGAATGCCGTACAAGTTCGATCTACTGAACTAGTCTATAATCAGGTCACTGTGGGAGATTTGGCTTAACTCTTCCTTGGAGAATCCAATTTTAATTAGACTGGTGGAATTGGAAAGAGGACGCAGAGGGCTACTGCAAGTCATGATTTCAGAACTGGGAGATACAAAATTAAAGAGGTACATCGGACTCAATATCGAGCTCCTACAAGTGAAAAAAGGTGTGTATCTTTTAAATTTTTGCATAAGCTTGGTTTGAAAAATTAGTTTGAAGGAATTCAAAGGGCATAGTGAAGCATTATTATTGGTAATTGATGCCCCAAAGAAATAAAATGGAAACACCTAGTAAGCAACTTGAAAGCTCTAGCATGACTCATGAAGAAGAGGAAGAAATGCAACATGATATATCAATATTACGAAACCAAGTGCAACAAATTTCACTCGCACAAAAGATAACAGAAAATAAGGTGGATGGTTTAAAGAAAGATGTAGAAGCTAAGATGGGTGGTTTAAAGAAAGGTGTAGAAGCTAAGATGAATGACTTGGAAGCTAAGATGGATGGCATGGAAACTAAGATGGATAGTGTGGAAGCTAAGATGGATGGCATGGATGCTAAGATGGACGCTAAGATGAATGGCATGGACGATAAGATGGAAGAATTGAAGATAAATTTGAATAAGTTGCTACAAGAAATGGTCACTAATGGTGAAAGGGTAGTAAAAGAAACTCATGATGAGAAAAAAATAAATGTTAATCATGATTTCATAGACTCTAATGTTGGATTGAAGACCCACCATGTTCCAAAAATCGATATGAGGAAGTTTGATGGCAAGGATCCTGAAACATGGATACTACAGATGGAGAAATTTTTCAATCTCCATAATGTGCAAACACACAAAAGGTACGTATTGCAACTTTATATTTGGAACCAAATCAGTTTGTATGGTATCGATGGCTTTGCTCTCGTAAAAAAATTCTCACTTGGGAAATTTTTATGGAAGAAATGATAGCACATTATGAGGATACAAAAAGCAACACCTTTTTTAGCCAGTTGATAAATCTCAAATAAAAGGGTTCAATGATGGAGCACATTGAGGACTTCCAAAAATTGAACATAAGGGTAAAAGATATTCCAAAGGAGCATAGGATTGATGTGTTCATAGGGAATTTAAAGGATAACATCCAACATGATTTTCACCTTTGGGAACCTGATTCATTGGAGAAGGCATTCAGGTTAGCAAGAAAAATGGAAAGCAAAATTATGGCAACCGGAAAGCCTACCACTCACAACTATAAGGATGGAAGTGGTGTTGCCCTTAGCCTTCCACAACCTACAAGGTTGACACCAAAACAATTGGAAGAAAAAAGAGCAAAAGGGCTTTGTTACAGTTGTGATAGCAAATACACTAAAGGTCATAAGTGTGATGAGAAGAAATCATTCTACATAGATTGTGAAGAATAGGAAGAAAAGGAACAAGAAATGTTAAAAGAAGAGGATATACTCCAGGAAAAAATCCTAGAACAAGAAGAAATGAATCCGACCATATCTTGTAATGCATTGGCTGGAATTACCACTCCTCAAACTATTAAGATAGAAGGACATATCAAGAAGAAAAAGGTAATAGTGTTGATTGATTCGGGAAGTACCCATAATTTTGATCATTGTAAGATAGCAAAGGAATTGAATTGCTTCCTATATCCAGCACTAGAGTGTCAAGTGATGGTTGCAAGTGGAGGAACCATAAATTGCTCTAGAAAGTGCTATAATATCATGTTATCCATGGCAGAATATGTATTGAATAGCCCAATGCTTTCCATTCCAATGGGTGGTGCTAATTTTGTACTAGGATTCCAATGGCTACAATCCTTGGGAACAATAGCTTTTAACTTTCAAGAACTTTTCATGAAATTTTCTATGGAATGAAAGAAATTTGAATTAAGGGGTATTGCAGGGAAACCGGGAAAGATAATCAGCTCTAACGGTATGACAAAGCTTTTAAAGAACGAACAACGAGGTGTAATTGCACAATTATGTTCGCTAGAGGTTCCCACATCGAAATAATCTATTTCTCTAGATCTCCAAAAGTCTTGGAAAATCATTCCAAGGTATTTGAGACTCCCAAAGGTCTCTCACCTATTCGTGATCATGATCATGCTAATCATTTGATTCTAGGAAGTGTTCCTCCAAACATCAGGCTGTAGATATATCCCTATTCCCAAAAGAGTGAAATTGAATGTATGGTTGCAGAAATGCTAGAGGCTGGTATAATTCAACCTAGTCGAAGTTCCTTCTCTGCTCCAGTAGTATTAGTTCACAAGAAGGATGGATCATGGAGCATGTGTCTAAATTATAGGGAGCTCAACAAGCTAACTATTAAAGATAAATTTCCCATTCCTGTCATTGATGAATTATTGGGTGAATTACATGGATCAATTTACTTCACCAAGTTGGATCTTCGTTCAGGATATCATCAAATCATAATGAAGACTTAAGATGTTCCAAAAACATCATTTAGAACTCATGAGGGTCATTATGAATTTTTTTTCAAGCCTTTTGGCCTTACTAATTCACCTTCTACATTTCAAGGTTTGATGAATTACATTTTCAAACCCTTTCTTAGAAAATTTGTGTTAGTATTTTTTGATGATATACTAATCTACAACAAGTCTTGGAAGGATCATGTCCAACATGTTGACATGGTGCTCAAACTATTGGAGGATAAACAATTATATGCAAAAATCTCCAAATGTTTCTTTGGAGTACAAGAGGTGGAATATCTGGGTCATATTGTATCTCATGAAGGTGTTAAGGTAGACCCTAACAAAATTGAAACCACTAAGGAATGGAAAATCCCCACATCCATAAAGCATCTACGAGGATTTCTCAGGTTGACAAGGTATTATCGCAACTTTGTTAAGAATTATGGGAGGATAGTAGCACCTCTAACAACATTATTGTAGACAAATGCATTTTCCTGGACTCCAGAAGCAATGAAGGCCTTTGAACATCTTAAAGAGGCAATGTGCCAAGCACCAGTCTTAGCTACACTGGACTTCACAAAAACATTTATTGTGGAATGTGATGCCTTAGGAAATGGAATCGGTGTTGTTTTAATGCAAGAAGAAAGACCCATTACTTTCAAAAGTCATCCAATCAAAGGAAAGTATTTACACAAATCTATTTATGAGAAGGAAATGTTGGAAATACTACATGCACTTAAGAAATGGCGACCCTACCTAATGGGAAGACACTTCAAGGTAAAAATAGATCATGATAGTCTTAAATACTTTTTAGAAAAAAGATTATCTTCAGAAGAGCAGCAAAAATTGGTCTCAAAGATGTTGGGTTATGACTTTGAAATCATCAACAAAAAAGGGAAGAAAAATGTTGTGGAAGATGCACGTTCAAGAAAGGAAGAGGTTTTCAAAGCATTTCTTTGTGTTATTTATATTATCCAACCAGATTGGATAAATGAAGCAAGGGATGAATGGAAGAATGACGAGGAAGTGTAGGAACTCATTCAAAAGATACAACAAGATCTTAGTACATTTGATACATTTATATGGAAAAATGATTCGTTATGGTACAAGGATCGGGTATACCTATGTAAGAATTCCCAAGTCAAACAAAATATTCTTAGGGATTTGCAAACCTCTCCCTTAGGAGGGCACTTAGGATTTCTAAAAACCTACACAGGGTTTAGAAGGATTTTTTTTGGGATGGCCTTAAATTGGATATTCAAAAGTTTGTGGCGGAATGTTCGGTTTGCCAACAAAATAAAGTTGAAACAATTAAGACTCCATGACTATTGCAACCTTTATCCATTCCAAGCCAACTTTTGGAGGAGGTTTCAATGGATTTTATCATAGGTTTACCCAAGTCTGAAGGAAAGAGTGTTATCATGGTGGTAGTGGACAAACTTACCAAGTATGCACACTTTTGTGCATTATCTCATCCATTTAAAGCGAGTATAGTTTCTACTGCATTTATGGAAACAATTCAAAAGCTACATGGAAACCCAAAGATTATTGTAAGTGACAGAGATCCCATTTTCACTGGAAATTTTTGGACTAAATTATTTTCTTGACTTGGTACACAGTTAGCTCATAGCTCATCTTATCATCCTCAATCTGAAGGGAAAATTGAGATAGTAAACAAATGTTTGGAATGATATCTTCGTTACTTTGTATCTGATAAACAGACACAATGGGTCAAATGGTTGCCTCTAGCTGAATGGTGGTATAACACTTCCTTCCATACTGCAACAAAAATGACCCCATTTATGGCACTTTATGGATATTATCCACCATCCATCACATCATATTTAAGAGAAAATTCTAAGGTTCAAGCAGTGGAAGATCACATCGAGCATCAGCAACAAGTTCTCCAACTCTTAAAGGATAACCTCACCTTGGCACAGAATAGAATGAAACAGCAGGAAAATCAACATCGCAGTGAAAGAAGTTTTGATGTAGGTGATTGGGTATTCCTACGGCTACAACCATATAAAAAAAATGTCCCTCATGCAAGCTAAGAAGGATAGGTACAAGGTGTTTCAAAATATAGGTACTATGGCATACAAATTGGAGCTTCCTGCAGTTTCTCGAGTGCAACCAATTTTCCATGTTTCATGATTAAAGAAGGTTATAGGTGACAAGCTTACAATTCAGACAAGGTATGGCATACAAATTGTTCCAAAGTATTATGGTTTGTACAAGGTGTTGCAAAAGATAGGTACTACGGCATACAAATTGGAGCTTCCTGTAGCTTCTCGAGTGCACCCAATTTTCCATTTTTCATGCTTAAAGAAGTTTATAGGTGACAAGCTTACATTTCATACAATATTTCCAGAACTTGATGAGGAAGGAAAAATCATATTGGAACCTGAAGTAGTCAAAGAAACAAGAACTCGACAGCTATGAAATAGATCAATTTCAGAGTATCTCATCAAGTGGAAGAACTTACCCGTTGAAGATTCCACATGGGAGGATGAGAATTTTATACAGAAGCATCCAGAACTACTCAAGCGTTGAGGACAACACTTTTTTGAAGGAGAGGGGCATGTTAGGTCCCTATAATATTAGTGATCCCCCCATTACTATTGTCGTTGTATCCCTTATTGTTATTATTGTGCCCCTATTGTCCCCATATTGTTATTATTGTGCCCCATAGAATCCCTCTATTGTTATTTTTGTGCCTTTATATTATTATTGTTAGGTCGGCTTGGTTATATTGTGACCTTGTAGACTCCTATATATAGAAAGGAGGTTTTTTCATTTGAATCATCTAAGAATTGTTCATTTGTGTAATGTAAAGGAGGTTGCCCCCTCGAAGAGGCTTATTTCTAAGGCATTCATCTATATTTTCTATCTTTTTGTGAGTTGGTTTCATAATAGAACCTTTGTATCTTACCTTCAGGTATTTTAATTTTACTCTTGCTCTTATTCTCTCAGTTTCTTTACTCTTTATTTTTCCTTAAAGATTCTTAACAATGGTCAATCATTCTATTTGGGGTTCTACTTTACAGGTACAATTACCAGTTCAGTCATAGCATATTCTTATAATTATATTCAAGTTGGACGAGGTTCTATTTTTGACTTATTTATTTCGTTTACCAAGTCGGGGAATCCCAAATCTTGGCCTCTTATCCTGCATGGATGAGATTTTTCTCTTATTATAGATCAAACTCCAAATTGTTTATTACTAGGATTGTGTGTTAAATACTTTCTTCAATGCCTTGCATGGAATTTAGATCTTTCGGAACTAAGATTTCTATAATAGTCCATCAACCTTCTTTGTATTAATTGTTATTTTCTTGGTGAACATAGTTTTATCTATTTCATCCTTGCATATACTAAGTACAGTTCTCATGAGGTCATGATACCTTTTCTACATTTGATTTTCTTACAATCATATTATAGAATTGCAAGAAACTCTTGTGTATTTATTTTAAGTATCTAATACCATGATATTATATGCATAAATATCCTTGTGTTTTTCTTTCATGTACATTTTCTTTTATATTGTATTGTATACATTATTCAATCAACACACTACATTACTGTAAGGAAACTTTTATATACAATTTTGGTTTACTTTTGATGGTTCATAATAGAAGAACATATTGACGCCTTTACTTTTTTGTTTATTGTTTGGGATGGATATTTTATTTGAACATAAATCTCCTCACTTCAATTATGAATAGTTATAGTTTTTTACTAATTTAAATTTTCTCTCATTTTTTACAGAGAGTTTCTTTGTACACGACCAAACTTGGTCTAATACATTTGCACATATACAAATAATATTTTATATTTTATAAAAGACATTATTACATTTATAAGAAATATATTTATCATAAGAAATAATTCTCTGGAATCCTATACCAAGTCACATATATAGATATATACTCACACTTATATTTGACTTCACATTTTTCGTTATGTTTAGTAATTTCTACTTCTATCTAGCACTTATGAATAAAATAATTCTATTCTATGTGTTATTTATTTACAACATTAACTATAACCTTTTACTCTCTTCTTTTTTTGTATAAATTCTAAAATAATTTACAACAGTGTCATTTCCCTTTTTCCAAATCATACTTACTACATTGTACAGAATAAATAAGTAAAACACAATATTTTCAAAACTCAATCAATAATCATTTATCTTTCACTGTAGAAAACTAGAAATAACACAACCAATTTTTTTTCTCTTATCAAGAAAATAATTACAAAAGTTAGAGATACCGACTTGAAACATTTTTTCTGGAAAATTAATAGTCAAGTACTCGACTCCTCCCAATGTTGATACAATAAAATAAATAGTGTCCCCTTGATCATACTAGGCCTGCAAATTTTATTTTTTGTCTACTACTTCTTGCTTCTCTTCAGTCTCTTTTGTTCTCAGAATGAGACAAAAGCAATAAGACAAAATATTTTTATTCCAACCCATCTACCACTCGTTTGGTGGTTAATAACTACCTCCACCTCATCACCAGGTGGAAGATAGATATTTGTGCATTAATGAGCTCATGTTTCCCACTCTTGAGGAAAACTCCCTTTCTTCTAAGAAACAATTAATTGGCCAATATCATAATTCCTTAATTAAATCTAATCATCCGGATTAGATGCCTAGGTCTTATTAATGGGAAATAACTATTCTGCAATAATTTGCAGCCTTATCTCTTTTAGCCACCTGTACTCAAAAATGATGTTTCCATATATTTCTTTATTCAAAAAAATAAAACATCGTAATTACAACATTACAATCAATTTTTATTAGTATTAATTTATTGATAATTAAAATTTCAAATGTTTTTCAAGCTAGCATACTTTAACCATAAATACAGATATGTACATTTAATTGCATAATTTATCAAGACAGTTGATATCATTTTAATACCACAATCATGAATATTAACAAGTTGGTACTCATGTCAAATAAGTTATAACATTTGGCAGTCAATTGGATCCCAACACTCACAGAGGTGGCAACATAATTTAATACTCCAAGCTAGGAATAGAATATCAAGGTGGGAAGGGTTATGGCCTTGCTACTACATTCATTTTTTTCTAGAATGGAATTACTTGCACTCCCCTCTATAACAATCGCAATTCATCCCATGCTTGACACAAACCAAATATGGATTCGAAAATCTTGTGATTAATGGTGTCGGGATGTTAGATTAGAGTCAAACTCGGCTATAACAGGGATGGCGATGCTAATACCCACATTTCTAATGTTTTGTCATTGAGATATCTAGTTATAGATCCATACTAGAGGATTAACAATGGGAGATTCATATTACTTGGTGCTTTACTTCTTTGAGTGTGTGTTGCAGCAGTTCAAGTGCTCACATTTGTCAGCCATGATTTAGATTCATAAAAGCAAGGAAGAACAAAACTGCCATGGAAAACCCTAGGCCATCCAATTATTGGAATGAATAGAAGAAATCAAATTAGTTCAACGACAGGCTTTTAGAAGTAGTGGAGGGGATGTTGATTGTTAGGTAACAGAGGAATGAAGATGATGAGAAAGAAAGGAAAACTTACCAACTGTTAATGGACACAAAATTTGCGTTGTTGGGGAGAAAAATGGAGAAGTTCCAAGCTAAAGTGAGAACATAGTTGGTTGTAATGGGTGTTAGATTCGAAGAGGATGAAGACAATTTCACCAATGGAGCTCAGTTAATCCTAGAGGAAGATGCAATAATTGAAGAATCGGCGAATAAAAATAAAAATATCAAGAGAGCCTCTGAGGAAGGAACTGTGGACCAACGCTGACTACCAAAAATCCAAGCGATAGTTGAATAAGAAAGAATATTAGTTGTCAAAGCTTTTAATATGTTTTAAAATTCATTGATGTTATGTAGTATATTTTGTTGTTAGGAGTTTTTTGCAAAGTTTACAGTAGGCACCTGTTTAGAATATCTAGAAAAAGGTTCCATAAGCATAAGCTATAATTTATTTAGGCTTTTGAATATAGTATCAACGTGGAACATGAGGAGATATGTAAGGTTTCTAGCCTAGAGACCAGGATTTTTTATTAATGTGAATCACTAACTGTTCCTTTGAGAAAAAATCAGAAAAATAGAAACATTTAGAGGCATGCCAAACATGTCAAATCCATATGGTTCCATATGTAAATCATTCCAATTTGGGGAGCAAGAAATGGTACATTTCAAAATAAAAGATCATGCATCATCTAGTCCCATATAGCTAGTTCATACTAACATATGTGGCCCTACAAGAACATAAAGCCCAAGAGGAGAGAAATATTTCATTCTATTCATTGATTATTATAACTTAGCAACTTGGGTCATGTTACTTAAAGAAATATCAGAAGCTCTTAGCAAGTTCAAAGTATTCAATTATCAAGTGGAAAATGAAAAGGACATGAAAATCAAGTGTCCAAGATTAGATAGAGGAGGAGAATTCACCTATAATGAGTTTTAGGAAAATTGTGAGGAGTATGTGATTAGAGGGTAGTGCTCAGTGGCTAAAACTCCACAACATAATGGAGTAGTGGAAAGAAACAATACGTAAATTCAAGAATTGGCAAGAGTAATGATGGACAAAGAAAAGGTGGAAAACACATTTTGGGGAGAAGAAACTTAAATAGGTGTCTATCTATCAAATAGAGTCCAACGCATAGAAAGAAGTGATAATGCCTTGTATGAATTATGGAAAGGTATACTAGCTTTAGTAAAACATCTAAGAGTCTTTGGAAGCAAGTGTTACATAAACAGAAATGATGACAAGCTGAGGAAATTCAACTCTAGAGCGGATGAAGGTATTTTTCTTGGCTATTCAATTAGAAGCAAGGGATACAAGTGCTACAACAAAAAATCAAAGAAGATAGTGGAATGCATTGATATCAAGCAGATGAAGCTTTGCCACAATCAGCATAAGTTCAACAAGATGAAAAATCAGATCATACAACAAATGTCTTTAAAGAGTATTAAGAACAAGAAAAGAAAGATGTAGAAGAAGAAAAATCATAGACCCCTCTGAAATAAAAATTCCATCCATGTATGTAAAAAAGTATCATCCTGAAACTCAAATAATTGGAGATAAAGAATTGGAGTTAAGACGAGAAGGAAATTCATAGGCACTTCTAGACATGAACATATTGCTATATTTTCTCAAGTAGAAACTAAAAGTTTCCACCAACTAATCAAAGATAAACATTGGATAAAGGAAATGGATGAAGAGTTGGATTAGATAGAGAAAAATAACACTTGGGAATTGGTCCCTATACCAAAATGCAAAAATTTCATTGGTACAAAGTGGATATTTAAGAACAAGTTCAATGAAGATGGGTAGACATTATGAAATAAATCCAGAGTGGTTTGTAAAGGATATTCATAGATAGGAGGTATTTATTTCAAAGAAACCTTTCCTCCTATAGCTAGATTAGAAGCTTTTAGGATGTTTATAGCATTTGCAATTTATAGAAATTTTAAATTTTATAATATGGATGTCAAGTCAGCGTTTCTTAATGGTGAGTTAGAGGAGGAAGTATTCATTGAATATCCAAAGGGATTTCAGTTATTTGAAGATGAAAATTAGGTTTATAGAATAAGGAAGGTTTTGTATTGGTTAAAGAAATCTCCTAGATCTTGGTATGAAAGGCTAGACAAATACCTACAACATCAAGTATGTAAGCAAGGAAAAATACATAGAAATATTTACATTATATCTAATAATTAAAATATGCCAATCATTGTTATATATGTAGATGATATCATGTTTGGGAGTGATTTGGAACAAATGGGTCAACAATTTATAGAGAAGGATTTTGAGATGTGCATGCTTGGAGAACTATCTTTCTTCCTTGGCCTATAATTTTCTTAATCAAACATAGGTATCTTCATTTACCAATCCAAGTATCTAAAAACAAAATTGAAAAAAAATAGTGTGGAAGACTTCAAGTTTGTTAGCACACCCATGGTGACTGGATGCACATTGAGCAAGGCTGATGTATCTCTTGATGTAGGTTGGACTACTTATAGGTATATGAATGGAAGTCTTTTATATTTAACTGCATCAAGGCCTCATATAACGCAAGTTGTAATATTGGTTTCCATATTTTAGTCTAAACCTTATGAGATCCATATAATGCGGTAAATAGGATCTTAAAATATCTACAGGGCACAATTGATTATGGTATATGTTATGGAAGAAGAAAATATTTCAATTTGATAGCATATATTGATGCAAATCGAGAAGGTAGCATTGATGATAAGAAGAGCATAAGTGGTGCAACACCCTTTTTGGGTAACTCTCTGATATCTTGGGTAAGAAAAAAGCAAAACTCTATTTCTTTATCTATGGTTGAATTTGATTATATAATTGCAGCTACATGTACTCAAATCATGTGTATGAAGAAAAAATTCAAGGATATAAAGTTGAATTTGATGATCTTGTCCCCATTGTGTTTGACAATACTAGTGCAATAAGTATTTCCAGGAAGCATATTATGCATTAAAAAATGAAGCACATTTCAATTAAATAACACTTTTTGAGAGATCAAGTTGTTGACAAGGTTGTTAATCTTGAATATGTTGCCACTAATGAACAAGTTCCAAATATATTCACCTAATTTATTCCTATAAAACTATTTGAGTACCTCATATAGTGATTGGAAGTGATCTATCCTTCAACACATTGACTCAATCAGTATGGGGACTAGTAGTTACTCATCCTGTGGAGAAATTTAGCAAGTAATCTGCAAGGGAATAATGATGAAATGGAATGTTTCTCAATATCTAGTATAATGTTAGAGGGAGCTGGATGGTTAAGCTATGATAAGTTTCCAGGGTGAACATTCAACTGCAAACTTAAATTAGACAGAGAAGTCATGTTTAGGGGGAGCAAATTGTAGTGTTCAAGGGAACACAATCCAAGGGGGAGATCATCCCAATTTCCACCATTTATCATTTATGTCAAAGGGGGAGAAGTGAGAAAACATTGGACTTGTATTATAGTTCCTAAGGAGAAGTGATGGACCATTGTTTCTTAGAAGCAAAATGGGAGAGTTCACATCAGTAAAGTGAGCACACAGTAGCAGCAACAATAAAGATTGAGCTCTGAAACTTTAGTAGCTTGATAGGGGGAGTGTTGCTAAAATAGCTCCTAAGTGGTATTGTTTCCATTAATAACCTAAAACATTTGGTGATGTTTCCATCAATAATGAAGGGGCATATTGTTGAGTAAAGTGTTTTTATTAATGTCAAGCCCAATGAGAGTGTTGAGAAAATGGGAAGTTGCAATCGTTCCAATTGGTAGTGTCAAACTTATGGGAGATTTTATATTTGAGGAAATTTCTACCACAATTCCTTGGCTTCAAAGAGGAATGTAAGGATTTAGTCTAATATCCCTCACCAAGGCCTTTCGAACAATATATGGCATTTGATCTCAATCCAAAGTAGTAAATAAAGTTTGGCACCTTAAGCATGTTAACATGCTTAGTGATCAATTTAAATATGGATTAGTCTCAGTGTTAATACACCCAATGATTATGTTAAATGGGGAGTAGTGTCCACATTAATACACCTGGTGATTAGATTAAATAGGGATAAGCATTAATACACGACCTTGGTCATGCAATATTTGTTAATGGATTCACCCAGGGACCTGGGGACGCAATAATGTGGTATGAATCTGATCGTGGAGATAGTTTCAGATCAATAGTCGCAATATTCATCAACTGCACAAAATTTTGTACAAATCACATGATGATGTGGCAAAGGTGATGTGGAGAGAGGTGGCAATGACGTGCTAGGAAAACGACGTGGCACATGGACAATATGACACATGGTAGTGAAATTATCCCTTTTAGGTGAGAAAGTAGCCTATTTTTGGGTGACACATGACACCATCCAAATGATGCCATGTGGAAGGATGATGTCACTAGGTGACATTGCAAGTGAGATGGAAAAACCTTGGAATTTGTGCCAAGGGCTCGTTTTGTATGCTTTTGTTGTGTAATGGAAATTAGGTTAATACTAGCCCAAACATGTATTAAGCCTAATCCATAGCCCTAGCTAGCAGTTGTGTGCAAATTTAATTAAAAATAATGGCGAGTAGCCCTAGTGGTGCATAGGAAATGTCATTGGCAATTGAAGAGAACATATCCCAGAACGTGATGGACATCGCGACCCTAACCAATTCTTGTTGTAGTTTTAAGTCTAGATGTCGAAAGGACCCATGACTAATGATGATATAGTCATGGGGGACTGAAAGTAAATTACAACCATTGTTTGATTTTTATCGAATGAAAGTTATCATGGGCCTTTTAACTACACGAGAAAATAAAAGAAACATCAAGATCCCATTCCCTCATCAAAAGTAAAAAAATAAGGGGGATCTGGGATATCTTATTAGCCTTTGATCCATTTCTTTTAAATCTAAAAATTGGAGAATTTTGGGTAATTTTGTTGGTGGATTGAATTCTTGGTGCTTAGAATTTAAAAGGCCTAAGACTTTGGTTCTAGTTGTGGTCATATGTGATTAGGATCCAGCCAACTAAGGGCCGTGAAATAAATTTGGAATTTGGGTGCTAAAATTAGTGAAGAAAAATTAAATCTCATAGGTCAAAGGACATTAAAGATTGTATCACATATAAATAAAATAATGATGTTAACTATTAGGTAATGGCTGGAATCAGGAGAAAGAATATTCAAAGAGAATATTGAGTTGTTCCCATACAATGTTATATGTGTTAACAACCTGCATAAATACTAAAAGATGAAGTGTTGTAGAGGCAAAGTTGAATAGTTTGTTAGACTAATACAAAGAGAAGGAGAAGAAGAGACTCTTTTTGGTATGTAGTTGAATAACTACAACTTACAAAAGAATTAAAGAGAAGATAGAATTTTTACAACCTAACTAAATTTTCCAAGAAAATTGTAAGTGTCATAGATCTCAATTTGAAAATGTATGAAATATAGATATGGTTGGCTATTGCAATATGGTGCTTGTAGATATCAGAGGTTGATTCCTCTAGTAAGTTGGGGATTTTAGATCTGAGGGGTTTGGTTCCTCCTGTGATTCAGTGCTTACAAAAAATTGATGTTGTCAGGAGTTGGAGCTCAATTTTAAATCATAAACAAAAGCATTTGTGATTTTCTCCCATATGGGTTTCCACACTAATTCTCCGTGTAGAAAAATGCATATCATGGTTTCTTTTCTCTGTTATTGATTGCATTTAATTAATTAATTGAGTAAATAAGTGTAAAAAATGTATAATATTGATTCACCCCCCCACCCCCAACTATTCTTTGATTCCCAACAAGTTTTCTTTGAAATGAATGTGAGGATCAAAAAGCAAGTTTTGGCCCAAAAAAAAAAAAATAAATAAAAATTGAGTACCCCAATCATGTTGGACTAGAAAAAGTGTAATAAGTGGATTATATGAGCAATCACTTGGAGAGGCTACAAGAAGACTATCTTAGGAGGACAAAGTTGTGAGAAGTAAAAAGTCATGAATATTAGGCTAAAGATCAATTGTGTCTTGAGATATTATCAAATTTATAGTTGGTTACATTATGACAATGTTACTTGAGACAATTGGTATGCACAGGAGTTCAAGGGGGAGGGTTCCCTTGGGATGTTATATAGATGATTGGCCCATAAGGGTTCTCTTGTTGAGTTGGATGCGCAATTGCATCAAAGGATTAAATTTGGGTAAAAATCAGTCATGGTGGACTTGGCTATGCTGGCAATAATAGTTGGATTCTGAAGTCCCAACTATGTAAATAGTCCCCCTTGAAATCAATTTTGGCATTGGATTTTATGCTTGATTTTATAAGTGAAAAAGGTTGAATTATGAGAAAATTTTAGCATGGTAATGTTAGAAAAAGAATAAAATCTAAATGCACTAATAAAATATTGAGAAATAAGTGGTCAAGTGTATACAAATAAACTAAGTTTGACTATTAATTACAAGGTGTTGTAGCACATGTGTTTCAACCAACCCAATAGCTAATGTTGTGAATGGAATTATGATTAGAAAAATAGGAAAATTATTCTTAGGAATTTGATATTAAATACCACTTAATGGAAGTGGGATTTAAAAACCAAAAGTGTTGATGTTTGTAGCATCAAACATGAGCTTTTACACAAGTCTAGTTTGAGATGTGTGGAAGTCATAAAGTGTTTGATGTGTGGAAGTCATCCAAAAAGGTCTTTTTCTATTTTGTAATCCACTCTAATTAAAGTTAATTATTAAAGTAAAGAGTCTTTTATTAGTAAAATTATTAGTGTCTAATAAAATGTAAATTATTTAAATTAGTGCTTTAGATGTAAACTCCATTGTTAATTGGGATTCAATTTCAACCATCAATCTCATTAAGAGATTAGGGTTATGGATGCTTGGTCATCAAATCAATGTTATAAAGGGAAGATAAAGTGAAAGGAAAAGACACAAAGAGTGTGATACACAATAAGTGTTAGAAAAAAATAAGTTAGATAGTGATAAAATATTTTCACTCAGTGTGCAAGTCCAAAGGAGAAAATAGGAAATCGTGTGAGTGGAAAAGGAGATTAACCCATCTGATAGGAATTGAAATGGCCATATACAGTAAGTGCAGAGGAAACTTTAAGAGGTTGTACACTCTATAAAAATATAAGGGTGGCCATACAAATTTCTCGGACATATTTTAACAATAATACGAGGGTTTTTTCAATGGGTTTTGGTAGGGTCGTATCACATATGGTTCTCCGGAACATCTAGGTTTTGTTGTAATTTTTCGTGTTTTTTCAATGGGTTATTTTCCTAGTTTGGGAGCCCTTGTAATATTGGAGCAATTTTAATTAAAAGTTGATATTTGAAGGGAATAAATGTATGTGCATACTTTGGATATTGGTTTCCTACAATTTCCATTTATTTTTTATTTCTAGTTAAATTTCTAGCAAGTGTATTTAATTATATGAGTTGAAGAATTTGATCTAAATTAATTTTTAGTAAGGAAATCATAAGGAATTAATCTACCTAGGATATTGGAATATGGATTTTAACAAAAAGTGTCTTCAATGATCAAAAATAAATTGAGGAAAACTTTGAGAGAGTACTTGTGAAACAAGTTAAAGGAGCCATGTGGACCCCTAGAAACTATTAGCTAGGTATGAATGATGATTGTATCCATGTAGGTTGGAAATTTCTCATGCTAAAACTGTTGGAAATGTTGAGAGTGGTTGAATTATTATTTCATCTCTTTTAATTTATTTTACAGTTACAGAGCATTAAATATCATTAGCATTAAGACAAATGACAAATCAACATCACATCACATCACATGAACAATACACAAGAAATTTTACGTGGAAGCACAATTGTGGGAGAAAACCATGGAATGCTTTCTAATATATGAAAAGTATAATAATTTACCAGCGACAATTGAAGGGAAGAACCAACCCCCTACTACTCAATTACACAAGCATTCAGTTTATCAAGAAGCGCCAACTCCTTTAAAGGATGCACCAACACCCTGTTAGCTTCAATACGCTGCCCTAGAAGCACCCTACCACCCTAAAGTATTTTAAGGGACCAATGAAAGACAAAAGAAGAAATTGTAAACCATCATACCAGGGATAATGACCCACTTACAATGACATACAAATAATAATTCTTTGTTGTCTCAGTTGATATTGTCAAACTGAGGTAATATTGAATATTGTATATTAACCCTTCACTTTAATCTTTTCAAAATAAAATACCAATAACAAAAGGCTTAGACCTTAAATAAATTTGAAAGAAGTTTAGTCATCACACAATTGTAGAGAATGGACTTGGACTAGTTTTCATTGTGTATGTACCTCTCTGTTCACTTCCTTTCTTCAGGGAAGTCATTTACTTGTACTATTTGACTATGTCCTAATGAGGCCTTAACCTTCCCTTTTAAACAAGCCCTAATCTAATTTTTAATTGTTGCATGAAAAAGACTTAAGAAGGACATTTCTTAGTCCCTTTCACTGCAACTTTAACCTCCCCCCTCTCTACTACTCAACTCAGTCCTTGATATGCCTCAAAACAACTCCTAAAGGTCATTGTAATTTAGACTAGACAGTCTCAAAACTCATCTTCAGATTAGTAGCTTAGCCTTCTTATACTATTGTCTAATATACTCATTCAGATCAAACACAAATTGACCCCTTGCCTATGGTATATTAGTTCTTATTTTGTGACCATAACAAGCTCAAATCAGCCTCACTTGTGCGGCCTTACAGACCTACCTTCGGTGGCCTAAAATAGGTTTATTTTAACCTTTTTCCTAATGCCTTACATGGCTACTTCCTATGACCATACAAGCCTACCTTATGCAACTTCCGTAGGGATGTTGTGGCCCTACAATAGACCCTTCCTTGTGGTTGAAATACACCTAAATCAAGCCTCATATTTTCCTTAAAACGTGTTGAAATAGATCCTATTCATGGGCCTAAATAGACCATAAATTTATTCCAAAAATTCATCTTTATATCAACCCTTAAAATCCATTGATTTTGGCCTAAACCTTCCTCAATTATCCCTTTCTCTACAACCAAAATAACCCTGAAGTAGGCCCTTCAATATCTCTTTTACTGCAGCTAGAATAACCCCGATCAATGAACCATAAAACAAAGAAAAAAAACAAATTTAAACCCAATGAGATTCTCGTTGGCCTATGCTTCAGAGCTACGATTCTCCCTTGGCCTTAGATATTTCAGAGCAAAAATAGTCAAAATATGAGAGTGGAATGATGTGATTTGAAGGCAGATGGGTGCCCTATTTATACTTGAGCAAGGGGGATCTAGATGGGGGTCAACTTACCTTAAAACATGGAGCTAACTTGATCAAAATTTTAATATATAAATTCAAATTTTAATTTGACTTTACGTACCTCCCATATTGAAGCCATTTCAAAATGTATTTTTTTCTTTTTGAGGCCAACTTGGTCAAACATTTGTAACAAACATGACCCAAAATATTTCCATCAAATTTTAATATAAACCTTGGACCAAAAACATCATCCATTTTGGGGCACCATGGCCAGACTTTGGGTTTCAACTTTAAGATAATGTATCTCCTCAACCATGAGGTCTATGTGGTCTATCTTCTACTATTGGAATCGGCATGATGAGTACTATCAGATGATGATGCTCTAGCATGCATTCTCATGACCATATGCCATAAAAACAGTGGGGAAATTGGGGTTTATTTTGGCTTTTCCTTGGGTTGATATCAATGACAACCAAATTTTAACAATACACCTATTTGATATTGATGGCAACACTTATATTCCTTGTGCAATTGTTTCTCCCATTGTCTTCTTGGCATGATGGAATGCAAATCAATGTGAACCTAGACATGCTCCAAGTCTTTATTGAAGATACTTAAATGTCTCTCATGGAAGACGCATAGTTAAGATGTCAATTATCTATTCATTTGTTCCAATGCACTCTACCTTGATATTCTTTTCTACAACTTGTTCCCATAGAAAGTGGTATTTAATATGAATATATTAGTTCTTGGAGTGCATAACAAGCCTCTTGGAGAGATTTATGGCATTGGTGTTGTCACAAAATATCGAAATGGCCTCTTCGTACTTCACTTGAATATATTACAGAGTTCGCTTCATCCAAAGGACCTGAGTGCCACATGTTGTTGATGTTATGCATTATGCTTTTTTTTATAGACAAGGATATTGAAGATCGTTTCTTGATCAACCATGATACCAAATAATCATGTAAGTAGAAATATTCTCCACTGGTAATTTTTAGTCATCTACACATCTTGCCCAATCTACACTTGTATAGGTTGTCATAGTTAATTTGTTTCCATTCAGATATGAAAACCCAAATTCATTTGTTCCTTTGAGATATTTGAATATCCTTTTTACTACTAAAACACTGGATTCCCTTGGCGTTAGTTGAAACCTTGCCACTTGTGTAATTATTTGCATTACATATAGTCTTGAAGTTGTCACATATAATAGGTTTCCAATCAATTATCTATAGAGTTTCTGATATGCTTCCTTAGATTCATCAACTTTGCTTCATTTGCAACCTGTCACCATGGGAGTGCTTACAGGTTTACAATCTTCCATTCATAACCTTTTAAACATTTCCTTGATGTACATGGTTTGGGAAATGAATATGCGTTCATCTTCCTGAGATATCTATAGTTTTGAGAAGAAGGTCAACGCTCCATGTAGAGACATCTCAGACTCATTCTGCATAGCTTTAGCAAACTTCTGACTCAACCTATGATTGACGCTTTCAAAGATGATGCCATTCATGTATACATCATTGATATTCAAGTTGTCTTTATCAACCTTTATATATATATATATATATATATATATATATTGTTTTATGCACTTTTCCTTTTGAATCCTTTCTATTGCAAATATCGGTCTTATCTTTTGTACCAGGATCTAAGTGCTTATTTGAGATGATAAAGGGATTTCTTTAATATGCAGACATAATCTCCCTTATTGATTAGTGGAAACCCTTATGGTTGTTCTATGTATACTTCTTCCTCCAATTATCCATTTAGAAAGGTTGATTTTACATACATCTGATACACTTTGATCCTTCTTGAGCAAGCATAAGCCAAGAACATCCTGATTGCTTCCATTATAGCCATAAGTGCATTTGTTTCTTCAAAATATATCCTTTTGAATTGCACATGTCTTTTACATACCAATCTTTTTTTTTCTTGGTTACATGTCCATCTTCATTTAGCTTATTTCTAAAAACCCATTTTGTGCCAATGATGTTCTTTTCCTTAGGTCTTGGAACCAATTCCCATGTCTCATTCTTCTCAACTTGGTTCATTTATTATTCCACGACCTTGTTAGAAATACTGAGGGTGTTTTGTGGGGGGGAGGGGGTTGGGGGGTGCGGTCGGGCAGTGGTGAATTAGTATTTCATTCCCATTAATATTCAATTACGCATTATGAATTCTATACGTGACTTTACTCCAAACATATCACATATGTACACATTATTAATAAACAGAAATAATGTATATGCATTTTACTTATTTTTATCAATTTCTTCAATCACCATTTCATTACTTATTCATTATGTAGTAATTATGAGCAGTAAAGAGCTAGTAAAACATAATACATAATAAACATATTAACACATAAAGACACAGGGATTTTTTAGGTGGAAACCCAATGTGGGAGAAAACTGCCACTGTTGTCGTCTTTGTCTTCTTATTCTTATTATAAATAAATATTCATTACATCTTTGTACTAGCACATAATCTTACCAAAATGTGAGATCGTACTTGGAGGAGGATAGAACCTCCAATCATTCTCTATCACCCACTAGAAGGGAGCTACAACCCCCTAATCTCGTTTACCGACTCCTGCCAGAAGGGAGCTCCTACCCCCTCACTAAAGGCTACAACTCTCAACACCCTGTGGACCACATTTCATAATAATTCATACTGGATCCACTGTCTCAATCAAAACATGCAGGCCACCTTTCATCAAATTTTCAAACTGGACCCACACCCAACAATAAGCTCAATTACTGAAAAATAGTCTCTAAATATTGAATACCAATTTTCTCACTGATCAAACCTACAAAGCGCAACCAAATATTGAATCACTAAAACCAATACCAATATACCAACCACTAAATCACTGAATTACTAGAATGATCAAGCTAATATCATTGTGCCAATTACTGAACACCAAACAAATATGATCAAATTAATGTGCCAACCAACTATACCAATGATGCCAATATATTACCCATTAAATGCCAATATTGAATCACTGAAGTAGACCTTTTCAACCAAGCCAATATATCATTGTCAATATCAAATCAAATACGAACAAACCATTATCAATGTGTCAACCATTGATGCCAATACCAATTACTAAATACTCAACCATTGAATGTCAATATGCCAATACTAAAGCAATATTGAATACCAATCCAATATCAATCAAACTCAATAACCAACCAACCATATTGATCAAACTGAGAACATCAATAGTTAAATCATTGAATATTAATTACACCTTTGCAATATATCATGTCAATATACCCATCACCAATCAATCATAGAAGAACCAAACTCTAACCATCAACATAACAATAATTAAGACTTCTTTAAAAAACAACAGCAAGCAACAAAAGATTCATTCACTGTCATGGTCAAATCATCACTGCAAATCCTAATTAATTCACAATATATAAGTGACTTCATTTAAATATATTTGCATATATATGTGATTCATGTTGTTGGGTTGTGTTATATTCTTTCCACGTAGTTAACAGGGGGTTTGAGGCACACCCGTAACCCCACTTTATGGGGTCCGTGGCAACGCCCTGGAAAATTTTGGTTTTGGACCCTATGTTAGGATGGGCGGACCCACCTATGGTTTTGTGCATGATTTTTGCACATGTTTTTGGACGCGATGGTTTTCGGTCCATGGTATTGGACGCGATGGTTTTCGGTCCATGGTATTGGATGCTTCGGCATGTATAAATATGTATTATAACATTGAAAGGAACATAATGAAAAATCAAGCTGGTAGTCCCGGTTTTGGGATCTAGGGGAAATCTCTGTGTATATGTGTTTTATGTGTTATGCTCTCGCATTGTTTATTTTATGTGTTTTAGAATTTGTATGCAGGTAATTTCTGTACGGGGTTAAAACCTACATTTGGTATCAGAGCAGTTTTGGCTTCAAGGGGACGCCTTTGTTGCTGAGGGGTTTCGCTCGGGCTTGTGGTAGACCCTGTTCAGTGGGAGATCTGCAAGATCGATTCTGGTGGTGAAAGAAGATGGCGAGCAGTGGAAAGATAGAGATCGAGAAATTTAATGGTCAGAGTTTTGAGTTGTGGAAACTCAAGATGGAGGATCTGTTGGTGGATAAAGATCAATGGATCACGGTAGATCCAGGTACTAAACCAATGGGAGTCTCCGATGAAGAATGGAAGAAGTTGGATCGGAAGGCAAAGAGCACAATACGATTGTGTGTCTAAGATTTAGTATCACTGGATGTATTAGGGGAAGCTACGGCAAAGGCTTTGTGGGACAAGTTAGGGACTTTATACCAATCTAAGTCTCTAGTGAATAAACTGTTCCTACGGAAAAAGCTGTATAACCTAAGGATGAAAGATGGAGACTCAGTGACAGAGAATTTGAACTCATTTAATACTGTGGTAAGTCAGTTAGCGTTTATTGATATTAAAATTTCAGATGAAGATAAGTGAATCAGTTTGTTGTATTCTCTACCAAATTCGTGGGATAGTCTGGTTATTGCAATAAGTAGCAATGTAACTGCCTTGAAGTTTGATGAAAAAGTCTCAACCTTGCTGAAGGGGGAGATGAGACGGAAAAATACGGAGAGCCAGAATGGTGATGTCTTTTCTGCACGAGGATGGTCCTAGAATAGAAACAAAAATAAGTCATCGGGTGGGAGATCTAAATCTCCAGGAAAACCTGTAAAGGTGGTGTGCTGGAAATGCAGAAAGGAAGGGCACTACAAAAGGAACTGTAAATCTAAATCTCCTGAAAAAGGAAAGGGATCTGATGATGCTCCTTCTGCAGAGGCAAAAACCACCTCAGATGAAGGTGGGAATGTGTACTTTGCTTCTTCAAGTACACATGTAGATCATGAGGCATGGTTAATTGACTCAGGTGCATCCTTTCACTTCACTCCCCATAGAGAGTGGTTCTGCGAGTATGAGAAATACGATGGTGGTGATGTCTTCTTGGGGGATGATAGTAAGGCTAGAATCGTTGGTCGCGGAAAAGTAAAGTTGAAGTTGAAAGGTGTAAGGGTTATAACACTTCTGGGTGTTCTACATATTCCTGCATTGGCTAGAAATCTGATTTCTCTAAGCAAGCTGGATGATGCAGGTGTAAAGACAATGTTCGAGAAAGACACCTGCAAGATGGTTCAAGGAGCACTGGAATTGATGTAGGGAGTTCGGATTGGAACTCTGTACAAGATGCAAGGTAGTATTGTTGTTGATGGGTGCAATAGTTATGTGGTTCCTGAAAGTGGAGCTGAAAATCTAGTGGTCTCTGGAGAGAAGACCATGCTGTGGCATCAAAGGCTTGGACATATTGGAGAGAAGGGCCTTCGAATACTTCATGGTAAAGGTATGGTAGAAGGTATGAGTAATAGCTCTCTGGACTTTTATTTCTGTGAAAATTGTGTATATGGGAAGCAGAATTGGGTGAGTTTCCCCTCTAGTGGTAAGATGGCGAAACAGATATTAGAGCTTGTGCACAATGATGTGTTTGGACCTATGAAGGTTCCATCACTGGGTAAGTCTGTGTAATATGTATCATTTATAGATAACTTCTCAAGGAATACATGGATATATTTCCTTAAGAAGAAATCTGAAGTCTTAGATAGGTTTAAAGAATTTAAGGCTCTCGTGGAAAATCAGACAAAGAAGAGGATAAAGGTGCTGAGGACAAATAATGGTGGAGAGTTTTGCAGCAAGGAATTTGAAGAATTTTGTAAGAAGTGTGGTATATCATGGCAGAAGACTACTCCATATACACCTCAGCAAAATGGAGTTGCAAAAATAATGAACAAGACATTGATGGAAAGAGCAAGAAGCATGCTCAGTGGTGTCGGGTTAGGACAGGAATTCTGGGTAGAGGCGGTGGATACTGCATGTTACCTGGTCAACAAGTCACTTTCATCAGCATTGGAGGATAAGACTCCACAAGAGGTATGGATTGGTAAGAAACCCTCTCTTTCACATCTAAGGGTATTTGGATGTGATGCATATGTACATGTTCCAAAGGAGAAACGAACCAAGTTGGATAGTAAATCTGAAAAGTGCATCTTTATTGGGTATAAGGATGGTTTAAAGGGTTATAAGCTTTGGAACCCAGTAACAAGGAAGGTTGTGTACAGCCGAGATGTGGTGTTCAGAGAGGTGAAAGATGTTATTAAACATGAATTCCAACCAAAGGAACCTGAGAAGATAGAGTTTGAGCTAAAGGAGGAAGAATCAGACTCTACAGCAAAGGAGGAATCAAAAGATGAAGAGCCACAAACTCCAGCTGTGAGAAGATCAGTTCGAGAAAGAAGGCAACCAAAAAGGTATAGTCCATCTACTTTCTATTCAAATTTTGCTTTGTCTGTTACTGATGATAATACCAGAACTATGAATGAAGTAGTGGATTCAGAGGATGGAAAACTTTGGAAAGAAGCCATGGTTGATGAAATGGCATCTTTGCACAAAAATGAGGCTTGGGATCTGGTGGAGTTGCCGGCTGGAAGGAAACCCATTGGAAGCAAATGGGTGTTCAAGAAGAAGACTAATGCAGAAGGAAATGTGGAGAAATACAAAGCTCGATTGGTAGCAAAAGGTTATTCCCAGGTATCAGGAATTGATTTTGGTGATATTTTTTCTCTTGTTGCCAAGGTAACTTCTATTAGGTTACTTTTATTTGTTGTTGCTGCTTTTGATTTTGAGGTAGAACAGATGGATGTGAAAACAACATTTCTTCACGGGGATATGGAAGAGGAGATCTACATGAAGCAACCGGAAGGCTTTCAGTGAAGGGTAAGAAAGAATTGGTATGCAAGTTAAAGAAGTCTCTTTATGGGTTAAAACAGTCACCAAGGATGTGGTATCAGAAATTTGATACATTTATACGGGGACTTGGCTTCACCAGAAGCAAAGCAGATCACTGTTTGTATTTTAAATTAATTGGTGACTGTGTTATTTATCTAGTCTTGTATGTGGATGATATGTTGCTGGTTGGAAATGACAAAGAAATTATCCAGGATTTGAAGACCCAATTGTCCTCCAAATTCGACATGAAAGATCTTGGTGCTGCAAACTATATTTTGGGCATGGAAATTAAAAGAGATCAGGCAAAGAGGAAGCTCTGGTTAAACCAGAGGAAGTATGTTGAGACAATATTGCAGAGGTTTAATATGCAGGATAGTAAACCGATGAAGGTTCCTATTCCTGTTGGTGTGAGGTTATCTATTGAACAGTGTCCCAAGACACAAGAAGAGGAAGAGGACATGTCTCGTGTTCCATATGCAAGTGCAGTCGGTAGCCTGATGTATGCAATGGTATGTACTAGACCAGACATTGCACATGTAGTGGGAGTATTGAGCAGGTTTATGTCAAAACCAGGAAAGGAGCATTGGACAACAGTGAAGCGGGTTTTCAAGTATTTGCGTGGCACTAGTGATTATGGTTTGTGCTACCAAGGAAGATCAGGATTGGACAGAGTGTTGGATATTCATGGCTTTGTTGATGTAGACTCGGCTGGAGATCTAGATCAGAGAAGATCTACAAGTGGGTATTTGTTTAACCTATTTGGAGGTACAGTCTATTGGATGAGTAAGAAACAATCTGTAGCGGCACTATCAACTACATAGGCAAAATACATAGTAGCCACTCATGCAAGCAAGGAAGCAGTTTGGTTGCAGAGATTGTGTTCAAGTATGGCATTAGTACAGGAAGCTATAAGGATAGACTGTGACAGCCAAAGTGCAATTTTCTTGGTAAATAACCCTGCATATCATTCAAAGACAAAGCACATTGATGTTCAGTATCACTTTGTGAGGGATATGATAGAAGACGAAAAGGTGTTGTTGGTAAAGGTGGACACTTTGAAGAATATTGCAGATGCATTGACAAAATATGTGAGCTCTGAGAAGTTCTCTTGTTGTAGAGAGACAATGGGCATTTTAGGGCTAGAAAAATGACTAAGCTCTCTTATGGCCGCCTATGGAAAGAAAACAACAAGTGGGAGAATGTTGGGTTGTGTTATATTCTTTGCACATAGTTAATAGGGGGTTTGAGGCGCACCCGTAACCCCACTTTATGGGGCTTGGGGCAGCACCCCGGGAAATTTTGGTTTTGGACCCTATGTTAAGATGGGCGGACCCACCGATGGTTTTGTGCATGATTTTGGCACATGTTTTTGGACGCGATGGTTTTCGGTCCATGGTATTGGACGCAATGATTTTCGGTCCATGGTATTGGATGCTTCGGCATGTATAAATATGTATTATAACATTGAAAGGAACATAATGAAAAATCAAGCTGGTAGTCCTGGTTTTGGGATCCAGGGGAAATCTCTGTGTATATGTGTTTTATGTGTTGTGCTCTCACATTGTTTATTTTATGTGTTTTAGAATTTGTGTGCAGGAAATTTATGTACGAGGTTAAAACCTACACCTGTGCATAAAACCAACGTAGAGCTCACTAAATACCAAAACTAAACAAATTAATATTAAAATTGAATCACCATAACTAGATCACACCAATATATAACCAATACCTCTTTGTCACCAATCCCATATCAAACCAATGTGCTTAGACCAATATATCAATCATCAACTAATCACTAATTAACCAAACCAATAAGCAAACTTTGATCAATCAATCAATCAGGAGTAAACAATGCAGAATCAATCCATTGTCATGGACATCTAACATTACAAACCATGATCAAATTCAACTTAGAATATATACACGAATTTCATCATGTAAACCCATGTATATACGTGCTTCCCATAAATAGGACCTGCGTACAGTTTTCAAATCACCATAACTTCTTAACCAAGTCATTTGTTTAAATTCAATCACGTCTATAATCATCATTTTCATCAGTAAACACCAAAACAAGTGTCTACAACCTAGGTCATGCAATAATATAAAAGTATATTATCTCATAATCTATACAAGAATAATATGAATCATTTCCGCATATGTACATGACATTCTAGAAGCAAACCTATGTACAGATCTTAAATTGTTGAATCAATTAATTGTTGCAAACACATCACACTTTTTGCATACTTCACTATCAAATCTCTACAAACATATTCAAATCATTAAAACCATAGATCTTGTATTTTTATCTACTTAAACACAAGCAAGTCAATCAAGCATATCCATTAGTTCTCAATACACTTTCAGATCTTTCAGTTCTAAACCTTCTCCTTGCTCCTTGGGGCACATCGATTCCATATCATGTCACACACAAATAATCCATTCCATTGCACACCCAACTCCTTGATCTCCTTCTCCTTATATATATTTTTGTCTTTCCAATACCACAAGAAATCCTTTGGTAATGTTGTTGGTAATTGTTGACGAGATCAAATAGACATAAAACCATGGGAGATTACCATGGAAAATTCTCATGGTATCTTATGTGTGTGCATAAATTGGGAATTTCACCTTCATGATGTATACAGGACTTTGGTGAAGGAAAGTAGCATATGTTCTCAAATTTGTTGAAGGAAAGTAGCATATATTTTTAAAACTTCAAATTCTTCAATTTATTGCAAATCCGACTTGTGACTAAGTTGCCAAATCTCTTCCTCATCTTCTACAACACCTATAAAAGCATTCATATCATTTGCAACGATTCAACAAATCTTTGTAGCCATTGTATGACAAGATGACATCAAGGACAACACATTTGACATCTGTGTCATAGTTGAAATGTAGGTTTCCATCAACGACAACACATTAGCCATAATTCCAACAATATCCCCCTTTGGACTTGATGGAAACAGTTGCGTCGGTTTAATCACTATTTAATTGACTAAACCACAACCATTTAATTGTCAACCAGGGCAGGTATGTTTATTTCAAAGGTGTCTGCACTATCTATGCCGATACATAACAGCCAATGATAGAAATAAAGAACAGAAAGAAATGTCGTTGAAACCAATTTCAAATTAAACAATCATGCAGAAATCAAAAAGAATTCTACAGGAATGAAATCACACTTCATGCTTTACCAAGAAAATGGCATGCCACACACAATATCAACGACTGAAATAGCTGATCAAATATTACAACTTAAATCAATCTTGTGTAACAGTGTAACATAAATATGAAAAACAGAAGTAAATTTTCTATGTGAATTATACAGCGACAACAATAACTTCACATTTGCAAAAAATAGCTAATTAATCTACTGCTACAACTACTACTGCAATCCCTGCTAAAGAGGAGGGCCCTTCCTCCCTAGCAAGGCACAGGGATGAAATAAGAGCTAGTTAGGAATTCAACACAGAATCTGTAAAAGCATCACCAACGATGTTCTTGTATTAAAATAGTTGTGAATTACATAATCAAAATGACGGTACTATCTCGTGTTGCATGTTCCCTTCCATGGAACTGAATCCTTTTATAAAGTTTACATGCCCAAAATAGGGAACAGATCAGTCATGAGAATCTTACGATTCTCATGTTGATCGATATTAAAAGAAAATAGAAATTGTTACAATTGGTTTCTAAATACAAGGCCTATTCAAGTTACATTATTTTCTAAAATCATAACCGCCTAGATTCCTTGACTACCCACAGATAATTCATGCTTCTCGATAGTTGTATCGTGGAATGGTACCCATGGTCTTTAACAGTTACGGTGTAACAACATCTTGCGGTGTAACAACAACTTGAGGTGTAACAGCAATGGTTTGTAACAACAAATCCTCAAAACATATTTTGAATTAACAACACAATTGTCCATCCTTTGGCCTAGAATTCATAGGTAACACCTGAAAGAAAAAGAGCCAGAGAAATTCTTCCACACTTACCCTTGTTAGCCATTAAAAAGATATCATTTCATTCATATTTAACAAAAATGGCAAAATAATATGTCACAACAAGAGTTGCTTCTTATAACTAGGAAAAGTGATAATTAGGACATAAAGCTCTTGGTTTCAAAGATAAAATGGTCAAAAATGGGGGAAAGAGGTATCTAAAATATGCCCAAAAGTTGCACCCATAATCTCCCGCCAACTGAAGCAATTGCATGTCCTCATGAAAAATTCTCAGATACTGTTGTTGTACCTCTATTGTAGATCAAGTTGTAAGCATCGGCATTATCCTCATCAATGAATCTGTATCCTTGAGTGGCCATCATTTGATGCGGCCAGGATTCCTCTTCATAATCACGCAGCTAATAATGGCGCTAATACTCCTCCACTAGCGGCCAAATCCAAGGATATTTAAACTTGAGCCCTATCCAGAAGGCTCCCAATGATCTCATAATTTGGATGTACTCTAGAACCTGTGCAACAACAACCACGAAGTTTGGAAACCCAAAAGGGTCAACCTCTTGTAGACCTATGCTACCAGCCTCAATGCATTTAAGGTGCCTCGTTAGTGCTCAGCTCTTTAGCTATACAAATAGGTTGAGGCAGAATCCCACGATTCTCCTTCTATAGATAGTTGATTTCTCTCTAACGTATGGAGTACTCATAAATCTCTTAAAATCATGCCTCAACTCTATAGCCATTCCTAGTTCCACCCTTATCCATAATGCTGGTTTTTCTTCGTTTGTGTCTACTGACTTCATGGCTAGGTGCCATTCTATCTGATTTCTCATGACAGAAATAAAAGATTGCAAATGTAGGTCCCTCATGTAGGAGAAAATGTGTGCAACCATGTGTAAACTAGCATGCTCACAGATTATATTATGAAGAAACAACTCGCATAGTAAGATTTGATCATTAAAATCACAAGCACAAAAAACTTCCAAAAAAGTCCAGGTAGAATCACCAAAATAAGGTCTATTTTCATAGACGACCTTCAACTGAAACAAATAAAATCTTTCGCACATAAAGACTAGGTAGGATGGAGAGTGCCTTCTACACCCTAACATATTTAGGGCAAGTTCATACAACTTGTTTTTATCATTTGTGAAATCTATAACTTGTTGTTGTAACAACTGCATTTTCTTCTCCTTCTCCTTCTCCTTCCTCACTTCCTTCTTTTCCCATCTTTCCCATTCTTCTGCGAGTTTCTTCTCAACCTACTTTTCCTTGAGAGAATCTACAAATTTTTGATGTCCTTCCAGCGAGATCACTCCCTTTTTAAAGGAGAGTGCATGTTGTTTCCATTTATGCAATCCTGATATCGATAAAATTTTCTTTGAACACCATCCTGCTTCAGGACCCTGTGTTCCTTCACGTGCAATATCACTTGGGTGTGTAACAACATCTCAAGGATTAAGTTTCTCTGCTTCGACTGCCGGTTTCTGTGTACTAGCTGCTTCGTCAGCAGGTTATTGTGGTTAAACTCTTTCTTTTTCTTCCTGAGTAACCTCTGCCTCTACTTCTAGTTCTTGTGTAATAGCAGTGTCATCGGAAAGGGTGTAACAACATCTCGAGGATTGAGCTGCTCTGCTTTGGTTACTGGTTTTTGTGTACCAGCTGCTTCGTCAACAGGTTCTTGTGGTTCAGCTCTTTCTTTTTGTTCCTAAGTAACCCCTTCCTCTACTACCGGTTCTTGTGTAACAACAATGTTGTCCGCAGATTCTTTTGTATTAGCTTCCAGGTCGATTATCGTGGGATGCTCCGTTTCAGTTGCTAGTTCTTGCGTAACAGTAGCGTCATTAACAAGTTCTTGTGTAACATCTTCTTAGGGTTCGGTTTGAGTTTCCATCGAAATGGTGTTTGCAGCACAGAATTTGTATCCATCTGTTGCTATATCCCTAGCACATGCTACACATACAGAACCCAGTGTGGTTTCTTCCCTCATTTTGTCTACAACCTCTACCAAGCTTTCCAGGCTTAGGACCCGTGCTTCCACTTTACTCTCCTCTAATTTCTTCCTTAATCTTTCATTTTCCATTTCTAAATTTTCAATTTTATGCAACAAAAGTTGGGTCTCGTCCTTACCTGATATAGGGACCTCTTCTAGATGGGCCTGTTCCCCTTCTTTCTATTTCCATGTGTCCTTATGCTTGCTCAGCTCCTTTTCGGATTGAGGTAAAGGTTCTAGATGTGAGCTTACTTTCACCCTCTTATTCAATATCCTGCTGCCTATCGACTTCTCCAATGATCTTTTCTCAATCCTACCTCCCGAGGATTTCCCTTGTTCTTCAGTATCCCTAGCTTCCCTTGGAGCGTCATCGGGGATTTCAGCTTGCCTTTGGCAGGAAGTCCTTGTCTTTCTACTCATAAACTCCTCCCAACTCTTGCCTTGGCATTCTAATGCATCCAGAACAATTAACTTAATGAGATTGTAGTTGGTAACGCAACTCTCTAGGTGTGCAACAATCTTTACGATAGCAGACATGTGCCTTATATTTTCTAGCAGGAAATATGGGAGATTGACTAGTTGCCTATGTCGAAGGTGGTTTAACAACGGAAAATGGTAATTGAACATGATCATTTCCCTTCCTTCACAAGTAATGTACTTGATTATGTATAGGGAAACATCTCCCCATGGCTGAGGGAGTGATAACCTATCAATTCCCCTGCATTTTTTCTCCAATTTCTCTTCTCCTTGCAGGAATTCTACCTTAAGGGAGGGGTCATTAATCTTTCGATTAACCCCAAACCATCATGATGTTACTTGTGAAATTACTTCTTCTATAACTTCTAGCTTCAGCGCCCTAACCTCTGTCTGGTTTCTGCTCAAGTTTTTACTGAATTCCATGGCGACTGACTCCTCTGATCCCTTAAGTCACTCAAAGAACTCAAACCATCCTGCTTCCTTCAAAAACTGGAAGCCACATGGAAATTTTCCAATGCCTCAGCCAAATTGGGCTTGTGTCAGACTGTTGTTCCTCCCATTTCTATTTCAGTTACTACACTCTATCTTTTCTTTGTTCTTTCTCTGAGAATTTTGAAGTGAGGGTGAAATGCTTCAATGAGGTTGATATCAGGGCAGTGAGGTAGGCAATAAAGGCAGGAATGTCGGATTAGGGGGATCATATTTCACACTTTATGATCTCATTATTAATCCTGGATCGTGGAGGTCTAGCTTAAATGTGATTTAGTCCTTGGCATGATTGGCATAAAGAGATAACAATAATTACAGTGTTTAATAATGATTACAGGGTTGTCGCTTTTAATCTTAGTTTTAAATTGCAGGTTGCGAAATGATTCATCCTCCCCCCGAGTTTAATGTGATGGTCATCCTCGGTCGTCAAAGAAAGTTTCATATTAATTGACATAAATGATAAATAGAGGAAAAAATAATATACCTTTTGCATGACATACCTGAGGTGATGTGGCAAAAAGGTACCAACGATATAATTAATTCCGGTGATGACATGTTGCTTGTGTCAATTGCTTCTGTAGAAAGACATTGATGAATGATATTTATTGTAGCAGGCGATTTCACTTGGGTCATTGCTACAGGTTGTCAGTTGTTACACATGTAACAACAAATGCAATTGCTAACACTATTTCTACAATAGGTTCTTATTTACACTACTCTTACAGATACTTACAAAAATTTGAAAAGCACAAGAAAATACTAAAACTTGTAAGAGAATATTGTAAGATGTGCATGAGATAAATGATGTTGTTACAGAAAGCAAAGAATGTGTAACAATGGACACATGGTGGTTGTCAACCATCACAATTTGTCTGCTTGCACCCCTATATGATATTTTCACAGTCATATTCTTATTTATATATTTTTATTACATTTATTTGTTTATTTATTTTATTTATTTTTTTAAAGGGTGTAACAATTTCCAACAAAAGTTGGTTTTTGGCTATTACACTTATTAGAAAATTAAAAATTTGGCAGCGCGGGAGAATTTTCCCCTGCCCCTATAATCTGAAGGTTAGAATCCACAACAATGTTGACGAATGAATCCTTTGAAGTGGGTTTGTGATATAGCCGAAGACGGTGCCCATTAGCGAGTAATGGTGTCCTAGCACTATCAATGGTAACTAAATTCACAGTCCCATTGTCAAATACTGTGTCAACTTCATAAGGACCTAGCCACCTGGTGTAGAGCTTCCCCTTGAAATCCTTGAATCTCGAATCATATAATAGAGCCCAATCTCCTTTTTGAAACTTCTTCTTTTTAATGAATCTATCATGCCACTTATCCCTTTGTTGTTGAATGATGTATGTTTTCTAAATAGAAGCTAGCCTTTTCTCATCTAGCTCATTGAGTTGATTCAACATTGCTTCTGTGTTGTTGCTAGATCCAAGTTCACCTATAGCACTGTTCTTAATGTCTTGATTTCGAACTCTATGGGAAATAAAGGATTTTTACCATACACTAATTCGTATGGTGAGAATCTTGTAGTATTCCTCCATGTAGTCTTGTATGCCCACAGCGCCTCTGGAAGTTTATCAACCCAATTCCTCTGATGGTTGGCCACAATCTTGGTAAGAATTCCCTCAATAACCTTGTTGGTGCTCTCCACTTGGCCATTCGCTTGTGGATGATAAGGTGAAGTAATCCTATGACAGATTTTGTATTTTTCAACTAGCTTCTGAATCAAATGAGATGTGAATTGGGGACCTCCATCTGTCACTATTTCTTTGGGTATCCCAAAGCAAACAAAAATGTCTTCAAACAAAAAGTCTAAAACAACCTGCTTTGTGGCTCTGGTCAATGCCTTCACCTCAACCCATTTTGTGACATACTTAGTGAAGACCAGGATGTAGGAATTTTACTGGGACGAAGGGTTAATTGGTCCTACAAAATCCAGGGCCCATTTCTCAAATGGCTCTAAAACTATTTGAGGTCATAATGGCATCTCATCTTACTGGAGTGGTTGACCCATTCTCTGGTAGCTGTCACATCCCTTCACGAACTTCTTAGCATCCTGAAATATTGTGGGCCAATAGTATCTTGTTGAGAGCACCTTGTATCATGTCCTCTTATCTGCAAAGTGTCCTCCACAAGGTTCCTCATGACAATCTCTAAGGATATCAAAGATTTCATCCTCCCTCATACAACACCTAATTTGATGATCTGGCCCAATGTGATAGAGATTTCCCTCAATACAAGATTATCTAGCACTTTGCTCGACAATTCTTTTCATTTCTCTAGAGGATAGGTGTTGTGGAAATATTCCTGCCGTAAGATAATTATCTATGTCTGCATACCACAGTGAGTGAGTTGAAATAGAAAAAAGGTATTCGTCAGGAAAAGAGTCTTCAATAGGCATGAATTCATCACCAACTGTTAGCCTAGAAAGAAAATCAGCCACTACATTATCTTCCCCGGGTTTATCTAGGATTGTTATATCAAATTCCTGTAATAGCAGTAACAACCATGTAATCCTACCATTAGTGACTGGATTATTCATTAAAAATTGAATGGAAGAGTGATTAGTGTGTACAAACACTTTATATCTTGTGATGTAGTGTCAAAATTTGTTGATGGCATGCACTACCACAAGGAACTCTTTTTCTGTCACCGTGTAATTGAGTTCAGTTGGAGTCAAGTTCTTTCTTATGTAATAGATAGCATAAGACTTTCTGTCCTCCAGTTGGCCAAATACAACTCCCACAGCAGTATCAGATGCATTTGTAGCTATGTGAAATGGCAGACTCTAGTTTGGTCCTCACAAAACAGGAGTTGTTGATACACAGTTCTTTAATTCCATAAAGGCTTGCTCACACTTCCCTGTCCATACAAATTCCACATCTTTCGTAAGTAAGGAGAATAAATGAGATGTAATCTTTGAAAAAAAATTATATAAACCTCCTATAATACCCTGCATGAACCAAAAAAATACATACCTCTTTTTGTGTCTTGGGAATTCAGATTTTCAAGATTACCTCTATTTTAGCAGGGTCTACTTTAATCCCGTTAGCATAAATAAGATATCCTAGCACAATTCGTTCATTCATCATCATGTGACACTTACAATACTCAAAGCAACATTAGTCTGCACACATCATTCTAATACTTTTTCTAAATTAACTAATGTTGTTTCAAAGGCATCACCATAAGGTGTAAAGTGATCCATGAAGATTTCTAGATAGTCATTCAACAGATCCGAGAAAATTCCCAATATTTCCCTTTGGAAAGTTGTTGGCGCATTACAGAGTCCAAAAGGAAGAACCATGTATGTGAAGGTTCCCCAAGGACAAGTAAAGGTCATTTTATTCTGATCTTATGGGGCAATCTATATCTCGCTGTAACCACTAAACCCATCCAAAAATGAAAAAAAAATCTTTCCGGATAGGGTATCAAGGACATGATCTATGAATGGCAGAGGGAAATGGTCCTTTTGGGTGGCTTTTTTGAGTTCTCTATAATCTACACAGACTCTCCACTTTCCATTCTTTTTAGGGACGATGGCAAGTGGGGATTAGATAAATGAAGTTGGCATTCAAGATGTTCTACAGTTCTTCTTTCACTACCTCCTTTAGTGCAGGGTTCATACATCAGTGCAGCTATCTAATTGGATTGCAACCATCCTTTAAATAGATGTGGTGAGCACATAGGATGGGATGGATCCCTTTTATGTATGTATAATCCCATGCAAACACATTTTTGTACTTCTGTAACAGAAATATGTTTTTCTCAACAGTCAGGTTTGGATTGACATTTAGATATTTACCTGGTTCTATTTCAACTGGACTATTGTTGATATTTGGAGCAATCTTCATCTATTCAAATCTTAGATATTCTACAACATCTTCCTCCCCTGAGTCCTTTATAGAAGTAACAGAAAGTGAATTACTAATAAATCTATTTATGATATCATCCTCTGTCTCATCCTTGAAGTATTGGGATTTCCCAAGGGTGAGAAGTGGCTGGGAGTAATATGACTCAGGTTTGAATTCATCCCACAAGGGGTTTCCCAAATCCATACTTGGTTTTGTTGGGGGGTAGAGACTAAGGTTCTTTGTGGCCTGGCCATCTGAAATTATCATAGACCTAGATTTGCATCCTATGAATATGTCTGCAGTGGCTAGCCAAGGCCTCCCTAGAATCAAAGGATTCCCCCCATGTTTGATTTAGTTTGTAAAATGAGGAAGTCAACTAGATATCTCCAAGAATCCACTGTGATCACTACGTCTTCTAACACTCCCTTAGGTTTGACATGGGACCTGTCTGTTAATTCCAACACTGTAGGTGTGTGTCTTAGTCTGTGTAACCCCAAGGTGGTGAAGAGCTCCTTAGTCATTACATTAATGGTTTCCCCTAAATCAATCAATGTATTGGTAATGGGTTTGTCATCGATGTAAACAGTGACTGTGGGATTCCCTGGATCGTTATATTTGGTTAAGAGAGGTTGATCAGTCATCAATTCATAAAAAATTCCCATCACATGAATAGTAGCGGGATCCTTAGGCTTCCTCCTGGGATTTTTAATACACATATCTCTTACTATTTTTACATAAATAGGTACATCTTTAATAGCCTTCAGTAAAGGAATTTGTATGTGTAAATTTTTTAACTCCCTAAGGAAATCAGATTCTAGTTGTGAAGTCATCCGAGCTTTAGATAATATTTGGGGATATAGAGGATCCTTAGCTATCATAGTCGAGTCAGTTATTACAAGTGTATCAACTTTACTCAAGTTGGTTGTTATAGGCACAACAGTCCTTTCCAAGTTAACTGTTACATGTGTGACAACATCTTCAATATCTATGATATCTTCTCTCGATGACTCACACTCTTCTTCAGTGATAATAGGAGAGTGTTTTGGGTTATTCACTTTCCCTAGCCGAAGATGAATTTCGTTACATCCGACAAGAGTGATGTAATAAGTATGAAAGCTAGTCAGAGCCTCAATGTTTTTTGTTTCCTTATTGTTTGGGTTAGGGTTATGTTGCACAAGTAATTGGGTTCATACAGGAGGTGTAGCAGCAGGTGTTTGAAGAGGTGGCAACTGTAATTTTTGTTGCGTTGGCATTACAGGAGGGGCTATGCCTAGGGAATGTCTTCTCCAAATTTAAGTCCAAGAATATGGCTGAGATGGAGGGTATTGGAAAGATGGAGAGGGAGACCACTGGTTCCAAGGTGAAGGAACCTGTGTTGGAGGAGGAGTCGAATAATGCCAAGGGAATTATTTAGCATTATATATATTATTCCATGGATTAAAAGAAGAGAAGTCTTGAGACATACCTGGGGGTCGTGGTTTCCATGGTTTCCTGGATCCAATGAAATAGGAAGACTAAACTTCCTCGCTTGATTCTTTGAGAACCACTTTTACTCTGGGAAGCTCGGGCAATGGCCTATAGAATTCTCTAGATCACAAATATTGTACAAGCTAATGTTGTTTACACAGCTAAAGTTGTATCAACTTCATATTATGCTTTATTCACTTGTGTCATCATTATTTGAGCAGATAAGGTATCGAGGAGATCAATTTTAAGGTTTTCTAATAGATTTCCAATCTACGCTCTGGTCACACCTCCATTTGTATATTTATGTATTCTGACAGAGGCATCTCGTACCATGCTTCTTCCTCTAGATGACCCTCTCAAACATCTTAGGCAGAGATTTATTATCTCATCAAATGATTCCTGATATATGTCTCCCTTTCCTAGTAGATTCACGGTATCAAGGCAGTCATCTCTCATTCCCCTTATGAATATGGTTTTCAAGATTTCTAGATCTAAATCACTATGTTTAGATCTCTGCAAGTTATAATGGAATCGTTCCACATAATCCTCCAAGATTTCTTCCTCCTTCTGTGTCATCCTGAATATTTCTTCCCTTAGGTCCCTGGTCCGACAATAGTCTTGATACTTGGATAGGAATGTAGCTTTCATGTTACCCCATGTCCGAATAGTAGAATAGCCTAGTCCCATAAACCATCTCAGTGTTGCTCCTTTTAGAGTAGTAGGGAACAATTTCAGCTTTTGAAGAAGATCTCCAGGAATGTGGCCCTTGCCATCAAGTCCAGTAGCTCGGCGAGTCCCCTGCAATGTAAACTCATTGAGAGCAATCCTATCACTCCTAGAATCTATGGTCTCCCTAAAATTCATAAGGAAAGAGCTCCCCTTAGGCCCATTGTCAACACCATTGGGGGTCCTACCTATCATCTAGCAAAGTTCCTTGCCTTGAAGCTTAAACCCTTAGTTGGTCATACAGGGTCCTTCGTTAAATACTCTGCTTCGTTTATCGAGGATCTCAAGGACATTAAAATGGACTCTAAATATATTCTAGTCATTTTTGATGTGGTTTCCCTGTACACTTGCATACCTATAAATGAGGCTATGGAAGTTATCTACTGTCTAACTGGTCCTGATACTGCTCGGTTAGTTGAGATCTGCCTCACGTCGACCTTTTTCTATTTTGAAGGTGAGTTCTTTGAGCAAACCTGTGGGGTTTCCATGGTCTCACCCCTTTACCCTGTTGTTGCGAATCTTTTTATGGAGAACTTTGAATCCAAGGCTCTTAACTCAGCCCGTCTCCTACCTAAGCTTTGGAAAAGATATGTAGATGACACTAATGTCATCTGGTCTCATGGCCAAGAGGAGTTAGACCTCTTCTTCGAACATCTCAATAGTTAATCCTCTGCCATTAAATTCACCAAGGAGCAGGAAGTCGATGGCTGCCTCCCTTTCCTGGATATTCTTACCTCTAATAATAGTGATGGTTCCCTCTCCCACCCATTGTTTCGTAAGAAAACTCATACGGAGCAATATCTTCATGCTAGTTCCCACCATTTCCTGGCTCAGAAGTTGGGGGTTCTCAACACCCTTGCCACTCGTGCCTTAAGAATCTCTAATGATAAGAGCTTCGAGGAGGAGAAATCCCATCTCCTTAATGTCTTTGTTGAGAACGGTTATAGTAGGCGCTTGGGACATAAGGCTTTCCTCTTAGCAGCTAAGAATTCGATAGCTAAAAGAGATAAGAAGGAGAGGATTCCCGGGGTCCATCTTCCATTTGTTCAGGGAACTACGGACAGGATTGTGAGGATTCTTAAGAAGCATAATGTCCCCTCGACCTTTAGACCTCTCAATACCATTCGTAAGTCCCCAAGGACATGAAATGGGTTTATATTATTCCTTGTTCCTGTGGGACCCCCTATATTGGTGAGACTAGTCGCTCCATTAATCAGAGGATTAGTGAACACGCAGCTGACCTTAAGCATAGGAGAGCCAAGTCTTCCACTTTAGTAGAGCATGTCGGGAAAACCAATCATCATATATGCATTGAGGAGGCTAGTGTGATTGCCAGAGTGTCCCAATTCCATCACCGGAAATTTAGGGAAGTGCTCGAGATTGAAAAAAGGCCGAACAATCTCAATAGGGAGGATGGCTAGAAGGTCAGTAGTTGCTGGGTTCCAGCCCTCTCCTCCTAGTCGTGGTCTTCCTGCCTTCCCTTCCCTTTGTTTTCTCTCATTGTCTTTTTTTATTTTTCCCCTGGTTTCCTATTTATTGGGGTCTTTGTTCCTTGAGGTTTTTCTAGTTTAAGGTTTTGTTGTAGCACTTATTCTTGCTGATAACTTCAAGTATTTGAGCTTGAAATTATTCTTTGTTAATTTTTATCCATTAACTTTAATATTAAAAATTTTCTTTTTAACCCTTATATGACTCTATTATTTATATAGTTAACTAACTTTTAAATAACTATTGAATTGGAATTCTTTTATTTTATTTTTAATCAATTTATCTTAATATATAGAACTATAAATAAACTGTCACTCACTTTTTACTAAAAAAAATAAAATAAAATTAAAATTATATAACTTGTTATTTATATATTACCCTAACATTTATAACTTTTAACTAACTTTTCTAATATTTAGATTTAACAACTTGGATGACTTACTTTTAATTTAAATTAATTCATTTTATAATTTATTTATATGTATATTTCTAATATCATAATTATAATTAAATTACTCTAGTTACTCTGACTTATTTAAATAACTATTATTTAAAATTTAAAATTAATTGAGTAGATTATTAATATTTATTAGTTTGTGGAATAATCCCATTGACTTATATGTGATTAATATTATATATGGATATTTATGCATATTTATATATTTAATAATAATTTTTTATAACTAACTATTGACCTAAATTATTTTAGGTTATAATTTATTTATTTTTTAAACATATATTCATAATTATAATTGGTTAAAGTCCGCATGGGGTAGCTCAAGTGGCAATGGCCGTGGAAATGAAGTCTCACCGAACCAGAGATCTTGGGTTCGATTCTTGTGCTACCCTCCCTGGAAATGGGGTGAATAACGGACATGTAAAAACTCGAAAATGAGAAGGTCCCACCTAAGCTTACCAAAAAAAAAAAAATTATAATTGGTTAAAAAGTATCCATTTACTCTTATTTTAATAAGAATTTAACTAACCTAAGTTATATTTTTTAACTACATAATGACCATACCAAATCTAGTCGTTATCTATATAGTCATTACCTGGTCAAGGAATCCAGCCGTTGGAGCTTTTGCTCTATCTATTTAACATGATAAGCCTGATCTGCTCATTCAACTTGTCCTGACGATGAACCACACTAGCTGGTTCGAAATGCATCAACAAATGAAATATCTTGTGATTTACGCTGAAAAATATCTCATGAACTTAATATGGATCACAGAAGCCTCAGTTCAACGATATAATCATAGCCCCTGCACAAGACATCAAATTCAAGCAAGAAGGTTTCACGGTCTTCTATAGTTGTTCCTTGAAAAAATGGAAGAGCTGACAAAAGGAATGTTTTTCATGGGAGATTCACCCCTTATATCATCTATTGGGAACTCAAAGTTGGTAATGGTGGCATTTGTTTTGTTGTTGTTATTGTTTTTATTGTTATTATCATCCCCCATTATTGATCCTCATGACTCTTGTTGTGATGAGTCTCATTCTTCAGGCCATCTATGTGACTATCCTGTGGGTGAAGACTCGTGATATAATAGCTCAGGATGCTCTGGGGCTGGTTGTTTCACCGCGCTGCTCGAATATGGATATGGATAAGTAAATGGATGCTCTTTTAATTCAGGCCCTCGATGTTCCCCACTGGTTTCCCCTTGCCCCTCAGACCTAAGGTCATGGCCACCAATTTTGACATGTTGTTCTTGAATTCAGTCTATGGTTTTGCGAGTGGGTACACCAATTTGAGGTTGATGAGGTCTGGAGATAGAGGAACCCGATGCTTCTGGCCTTACTATGGGAGTAACATATTTTTGTGGCCCTGTTTTTCTTGTATCCCTCTATGAGTTTGACTGTTCTTTCTCTGCTTTTGAGATTAGCTCCTGAATAAATGTTTTTCTCCCCAAATCTGCGCTCTTCTTGTTCCTTTTATGACCCGTTTTTCCTGTGATTTATTAGAGTGGTTGTGTTTTGGTATCTCTGCTACTCCTACACCTTACACATGGACCCTATGTGTGTTTATTTCACACCATAAGTGTCTCAACTTCTATAGTGGTGAGCCCACTCAGATATATTAGAGTGATGCACAGGTTCTTACCTCTCGTCTTACCACCCAGTGCCTGTAAAGTTGAAAACACGTCTAAAGAAAATCCAAAAATTTCACACACCCTAAGTGTCCTAATGATCACAGTGGTGAGCCCACGCAGTTATATTAGAGCAATGCATAGGTTCCTACCTCTCATCTTTCCGCCCAGCACTTACGCACTAGAAACACTATATTAACAAAACACACTTGGCTGGTTGTACTGTCAACTGCCTTCCCTGGCAACGATGCCAAAATGTTGTGTTGGTTTAATCACTTTTTAATTGACTGAACCACAACCATTTAATTGTCAACCAGGGTAGGTTTGTTTATTTCAAAGGTGTCTACACTATCAGTGTCGATACATAACAACCAAGGATAGAAATAAAGAATAGAAAGAAATGTTGCTAAAACTAATTGAAAAAATTAAACACTCATGCAAAAATAAAAAAGAATTCTACAGGAATGAAATCACACTTCATACTTTACCAAGAAAATGGCACACCACACATAATATCAATGACTAAACCAGCGGATCAAATATTACAACTTAAATCAATATTGTGAAACATCATATCATAAATCTGAAAAACAGAAGTAAATCTACTATGTGAATTATACAGCAACAACAATAACTTCACACTTATGAAAACTAACTAATTAATCTACTTCTACAACTACTACTGCAATCCCTGATAAAGAGGAGGGTCTTTCCTCCCTAGTAGGGTGCAAGGATGAAATAAGAGCTAGTTAGGAATTCAACACAGAATCTGCAAAAGCATCACACTCGATGTTCTTGTATTAAAATAGCTGTGAATTACAGAATCAAAATTACAGTACTATATCATGTTGCATGTTCCCTTCCATGGAACTAAATCCTTTTATAAAGTTTACATGCCCAAAATAGGGAACAGATCAGTCATGAGAATCTTGCGATTCTCATGCTAATCGATATTAAAAGAAAGAAAAAATTGTTACAACTTGTTTCTATATACAATGCCTATTCAAGTTACATCATTTTCTAAAATCATAACCGCCTAGATTCCTTGACTACCCACAGATAGTTCATGTTTCTCGACAATTGTCTTGTGGAATAATACCCACTATCTTTGGCAGTTGCAGTGTAACAACATCTCGCGATGTAACAACAACTTGAGGTGTAACATAAATGGTTTGTAATAGTAAATCCTCAAAACATATTTGTGAATTAACAACACAATTGTCCATCCTTTGGCCTTGAATTCATAGGCAAAACCTCAAAGAAAAAGAGCCAGAGAACTTCTTGAACACTTACCCTCGTTAGCCATCAAAAGATATCACTTCATTCGTATTTAACAAAAATGGAAAAATAATATGTCACAACAAAAGTTGATTCTTATAACCAGGAAAAGTGATAATTAGGACGTAAATCTAATGGGTTCAAAGGTCAAATGGTCAAAACTGGGGAAAAGAGACATCTTAAATATGCCCAAAAGCTGCACCCAATAGAAACCTCCTAGAAACACCAATTTTTCTCTACCCCTTTGACATCAAGTGCAAAGGGAAAAACCATGATGATAGAATTACTCCTCATGAGAAAATACATGACTATCCATAAGTACATATGACCTCTCTTACAAAAGGTGACTCTATGGACCCAAATTTTACATCAATAACACAAAATAATGGGATTACATATATGACATGGCATTTTATGTAGCAAAATTGTGATAATCATGAGAAACCTCCATCCACCATATAGGCATGAGATAATGACAGTAGCATAAGCATCCCCATCATCAAGGATCCATAGATAAAATAGTGTAACATATGTTTCTTCAGTATCATAAACACGTGGCCAAATATGCATTGCATCCAAGCAACAATAGTAGCAACATAAGATTTTTGCAATATAGCAACTCATCCCTTTGGCCTCATTTCGTCAAGGTTAGCACACTCTCTCCAGATATAGGAAGAGACACAATCCTTAAGTAGCAATAACCTATAAATATCTTGGACCAAAAACACCATAGGCAATATATGAGACTCATACCAATAACAAATTCTCTTCGTGTACAAGTCATTAAGTATCATAGAATTTTTCAACGACATATTGATGATCAACCATCATTAACAATGAACACTGTGTACCATATATTATCTTCATCATCAAAAGCAATAATGAGGTACCATCAATAGCTTCAACATATACAACTCAAGATCTAGTGATAACAACATGTATATTTCTTTCTTATAATAAAAAATGCCAATCTCTAGTGAGTAATGCAAGGAGACAAATCATCAACAATAACATGAACACATCATAGTCAAAATCATGCAATAAGGTGTGATCCATAGACCATAATTCCAACAATGAACCATCAGAGGCCTAGAAGATGATCCCCCTAAACATGTGCCAACTCTTCATTATCAATTATGATCACATTGTATCCTTCTCACCAGCAAGAAATGCACCAAAGAACCATATCAATAACAGCAATAATATAGATTTTGTAACAACTTATAAACTCATCATGAACCAACACCATTCCTAAGCAGCATATGGGCATCATTAATAGACTACAACAATATCAGAATCAGAATTCCAACAATGAATTGATGGAAGAGATAAGTGAAATAAAAGAGAATTTTCGAAGTCTCAATAAAAGGTGTGAATAATCAAAGAAGACCATTATCAATCTAAAACTCGAGTTATAGGAAGGTATAATGATTGAGGAAACACTGAAAAGTTGGTTGGAAGAAAATGCCAAAATAAAGGAAGGTTTGGAAGCATAAATACTTTCTCTATGAAAGGAAGTTCAGAAGGAAAACATCCAACAAAATTTTGTGAACAATACTAAACATTTGGATGAATTATTAGAATTCAAATGCCATGTGATGAAAAATGTGGATTAGGATATGAGCCAACTTATGTTTGGAAGTGCTCAAGGTCCATGACGACTCGAAAAGAATATAAATAAAAGAGTTATGCATGTGTCATCAAGGGTCCTCTCAAGAAAGAGGAATGAAATCCCTCAAAAGAGAATATTCAACCAATGAAAGGTCAATATTAGTCATTTAAGAGAGTGAAAAACCGGCAAACAACAATGGAGAGGACTTAAGAAGAAATTTTCTGGAGAGTCGCACCACTTAGAAGATCCCCCACTCTTAGGTATCAAACTATGTTTCTTGGTTTATGTTATACTTGCAATGATTTCAAGTACAAAGCTATGATTTGCCAGGCTTATGCTACGAATAAAATCAACTAGAATATACTCTAAGAGTAACTATTCTAGAAAGGCTTGTGAAGATTATAGATGAAACTATAACAAATTTGGACCATTTCGGAATGAAGTAAAATTCTACAAGTGAAACAATTTTGGACATATAGAAAAAGATTATAGGTTGAACATTCCTCTAAAGGAGACAAAGCATGGTTTAAACAATCCTCCAAAAGTTTGGAAGAAGATGGTTGAAAACTATGTGATTGCTTTAGAAGACCAAAGAAATAAAAACGAGTGGTATGTTGACAATGGTTTTTCAACACACATGACAGGGGATAGAGACAAATTTGTAACCTTGCAAAAGGAAATGGATAGAATGGTTTTGTTTGGAAATGATTGATTAGCCAAGATTTTAGGAAAGGTTATAGTTAAGCTTAGAAGCAAGGATGCCATGGAAGAAATTTTTTTTCTCATTGAACATATGAACCATAACCTTCTAAGTGTGAGTTGAATGCGTGACCAAGGGTACACACTTATGTTCGAACCAAAGAAATGTGAAATAAGAAAGAAGAAATCAGGTAGATTAGTGGAAAAAACATTAAGGACTATAAATAACATACACATATTGGATGAAATTGGAAAAGAAATTTGTTGATTAGAAAAGAAAGATGAAAGTTGGATTTGGCACAGGAGAATGTGTCACATGCAGTTCAATAATCTGGTAAAAATCAACAAAAAGGAAGTAGAAAGGGATATGATAGAAATATTGAAACCAACAAGAACCATGTGTAAGAACTATCAACATGGAAAATAAACAAGGGTTAAGTTCAGAACCAAGGAGTGCTCGACTTCAAAACCATTGAAGTTGGCACACAACGATTTGTGAGGACTGAAGAGAACTAAATAGTTGGATGGTGAGCAATACTTCATGTTCCTTATGGACGATTACACTAGGATGACAATGGTATGTTTTCCGAAGAAAATTTAGAATCATTTGAATGGTTTAGGATTTAAAAAGAGAGGGTTGAAAATGATTCTGATTTAAAAATCAAAATCTTAAGATCAAATAATGGAGGATAATTTATGTCAAAATAATTCTAACACTTTCGTGAAGAACAAGGAATAAAAATACATTTTTTAACAATTAGGACACCTCAGAAGAATGGAGTCGCTAAAAGGAAAAATAGAACTATACTTGAAATGGATAGAACTATGTTGAGCATTCCAAACTAAGTGATATATTTTGGGTATAAGCAATAGAAATAATTGTTCATATTCTTAACAGAGGAATGCTCAAAAGTAATAATGGTAAGACCCAATATGAACAATGGAAGGGGAGACTACAAAATGTCAAGCACTTTAGATTCTTTGGAAGCAAATGTTGTATAAAAAGGGAAGATGAAAATGTTGGAAAACTTGACTCCTGGGTAGATGAAGGTATAATTATTGGATACTCAAGCAAAAGCATGGCATACAATTTCTATAATCTGAGACGTAGCAAGGTAGTGGAAAGCATAAATGTAACAATTGATGAAATGCAAGGGAAAAAGACCAAGTAGGGAAGCATATACTCAAAGGAGCAATAAATCTAAGAACTCGAGCAAGAATAAATAATAAAAGAAGAAGAAGAATTAGAAGAAGGGCCAATTGTCAACTGGGAAGAAATGGAAAGTAATAAGCAAAATCTCCAGGCACCTTCCAGAGCACCTAAACAACGGTATTAGAATAATCACCAATTGAATTAGATTACTAGTTATATGAATGTAGTAATTGAAACTAGAAGAATACAAACAAATAAGCATTCCATAACAAGGGCATCTTGCATTACCATCCATAATTAAGCCTAGAAACCTTGAAGAAGCCAACCACGATGAACATTGCATAAATGCCTATTGGAATTATGGCTAATGTGTTGTCCTTAATGGGAACCTACATGCCAACTATGAACCAGATGTCAAATGTGTTGTCCTTGATGTCAACTTGTCCTATGATGTCACACTCTTGTTATTGCTAGCTACTCTATGGATGGATGATGGTTATAAAGATTCATTGAACCATTGCAAATGATATGAATGTTTGCACAGGTGTTGCAGAAGATGAGGAAGAGCGTTGGAAACTTCGTAATAAGTTGGATTTGCAATAGATTGAAGAATTTTAAGTTTTAAAAATATATTCTACTTTCCTTCATCAAACTTGAGTACATACACTACCTTCCTTTATCATAGTTGGATATACATATTGAAAGTGAAATTCTGAATTTGTGGGTGCACATAGAATACCATGAGCATTTACCATGGTAATCGCCCACGGTTTTGTGTCGGCAATGTCTATTTGATCCGTCAACAATTACTAACAACATAACCAACGGATTTTCCTGTGGTATTGAAAAAACAAAAATCTATACAAGGAGAAGGAGATCAAGGAGTTGGGTGTGCAATGGAATGGATTATTCATGTGTGATTTGATCAAGAACAGGTGTGCACTAGGGAGCAAGGAGAAGGTTTAGATCTGGAAGATCTAAAAGTGTATTGAGATACTCACAAGATATACTTCTCCTTTCACTTCATAAACTTTAGGGGTTTCATTTTGATTCTCCATTACGATGAATAACACTCTTTCTCAGTCACTTTCATTATTGCTTTCTTCTTCAGATGAAGAATTGTCTTCTTTTGAATATAAACTTTTCTTGTAGATTTTTATTTTATTTTTATTCTTTCCTCTTTTTCCATTTTTATTTTCCTTCTTAGGAGACCCTTCTACTTCATCACTATTTAAGCACTTTGCATAAGGAAATTTTGAAACAAAATTACCAATTTTACCACAATTAAAACACTTTAAGGGAAGCTTATTTTTGTACTTTCTAGTTCCTTTCTTCAACTTTCTCACAAAGTTATCCATTTCTTCATCTGAATCATCCATTATAACTGTAGAAATTCTGCAAATTCTCTACAAATATACCTCTAAGATCTCTATAGAAAATATGATTGTAGATTAACCCGATAATGCAATATAACCAAAGAAAAATACTATAATTTACATCTACTAACAATTTGTGTTGCGGAAGCTTAAAGATCGAGTTGAATCTGAGCTGAACACATATAACCATAAGAAGAAGAATCAATACACATAAAACATAGAAAATACTCAGGGGAAAGCCTCGGCTAAAAACCCCACTATTTGTATTATCATACAAGGTGGAAATACATCAAAATTATACAAAGCCTTAGCTCTCACAACTAACCATCTCTCAATACAATCCTCCTGGATGCTCACAAGCAATCAGAGCTTCTCACAAGCCTTCTCCTCTAGCCTCCAAGCTCTTATTTCCTTGTGCAGTTTCTCCTAGGTGATCCTCCTGTTACCAAGTGGAACATTGATCTCACACCCTGTCAGAACTGCGCAATCCTCAAGGAACCTTACCTTGACTGCATGCATGATTTTCCTTTATAGGAAAACACATGCAACTGATAGTACATTGTCCTTGTCTTTAATCTCAACTGGGTCTTTCTCTTATTAGACACACATGAGTTCTTGATGAGGGAATCTTCATTTATTTGGGGTACACTAGTTGAGTGCATGCATGCATCAACTAACTGATAACTCACAATTAGTTCCTCAAACAGTTTGGAACTAATTTAACTGGACTTAACTCAGTGAACTGAGTTAACTAATTACAACTCAAATATAACTCAATGTTATCTCCTTCATTAAGGGATAATCTCCTTAATTTAAGGGATAACTATTTCATGACTTCAGAAATACTTATAACTTGAATTTCTCCAACTAATTAATCCATAATGAATTAATTAATTAATTCCAAGCAGCTGGTGAGACTAAATTCGATTTTAATTCACAATTTTAATTCAAGGACAAATTAAAATTGGAATATTCTGGATTCTATTTTTATCATTTCTTGTTGCTATTTTCAACACTCCCTCTCAACAAGAAAGGAATTCAACTCAATCCCGATCATGAACCTTTGGAATGTTATGCATGCAACACTTCTCTCAAGTGTTGTTGCTCCAACAACTCCAGAAACAAAAAAAAACATCCAACCTGAATCAGTATGATGCATCTGTCATTAAAGTATCTGACTGATATTGCCTTTGTCAACTGAAAAATTTGTGCTTCTGCTGACTCTACCTTTCTGCACAATTGTCAACCCTTCTCTGCTCTCTTCAGTATCTGATTGCTCTAGCCTCTGTCGCTCTGATATCTAACTGCATCAATCCCACTAATTCCTCCCGCTACTATTTACTTTGGGCTCCCGTAGCAAGGTACGATCCATGAGATAAAACTTCTCAATGGACCCTACCCAATTTCATCCTTCTTGGGACTATCACTTCACATCGCCCCACCTCACATCTGGAGGTATGGCTACATGTGATCCCTCTGCCGACTTCTCCAATTGTGGCTCCTCCACAATTTTCTGAGACTTCTTCTGGGGCTGCATGTTGAGTGGTAATTTACTCTCCCTCTCAACCACCAAGTCTCTAACATTTGCCTTGCTCCTCAAGGCTTTGCATGCATCTTGAACCTCAAGAGCATACAGTTTCTTAACTCGTGAACCGATCTGCTTCACCTATCTCGTGGTGATGTGTCTAAGGAAAATATTTCCGACTGATACTAAGTTCTTCTTCAGTCCAAGCACATACTTCACATCTCTCAAGGTGATAGGAGCTCCATGCTCCCTCTTAAAAGCAATCGTGCCCACTCCTGAAACACTATACCTTTCGTTATCACCCATCTCAATGCGCATCTTGAGGTATTTTTCCTCCATGGCACTAAATAAACTTTTATCACCAGTCATGTGCAATGAGGCTCCACTGTCAAGATACCAAACACAACCCATCATCGATGACACCATGCATGTGATGAGAGTAAAGTCCATTTTGAACTGAGAGGCTAATGCCTCACCTTCCGATCCTTCCAAGGATCCCTTCTTGGACTTCTTCGATGGGAAATTAGTCGCATAATGTCCCATCTCAATTGAAGTATGATATGAATTTGATTTGCACCTGCAACCCCGAACTTCAAACTTCAAATTCTCTTCTCAGTATACTATTCACAGCTTCGATAAACTTTGCTCTGATACCATGTAGAAATTCTACAAATTCTCTACAAATCTACCTCTAAGATCTTTGTAGAAAATCTGACTGTAGATTAACCCGATAATGCAATATAACCAAAGAAAAATGCTATAATCTTCTTCTATTATCAATTTACGTTGCGGAAGCTTAAAGATCGAGCTGAATCCAAGCTGAACACATATAACCATAAGAAGAAGAATCAATACACATGAAACACAGAAAATACTAAGGGGAAAGCCTCAGCTAAAAACCCCACTATCTGTATTATCATACAAGGTGGAAATAGATCAAAATTATACAAATCCTTAGCTCTCACAGCTAGCCAACTCTCAGTACAATCCTCCTGGATGCTCACAGGAAATCAAAGCTTCTCACAAGCCTTCTCCTCTACCCTCCAAGCTCCTATTTCCTTGCACAGTTTCTCCTAGGTGATCCTCCTGTTACCAAGTGGAACACTGATCTCTCACACTGATCTCACACCCTGTCAGAACTGTGCAATCCTCAAGGAACCTTACCTTGATTGCATGCATGATTTTCCTTTATAGGAAAACACATGCAACTAATAGTACATTGTCCTTTTCTTTAATCTCAACTGGGTCTTTCTCTTATTAGACATGCATGAGTTCCTGATGAGGGAATATTCAGTAATCTGGAGTACATTGGTTGATTGCATGTATGCATCAACTAACTGATAACTCACAATTAGTTCCTCAAACAGTTTGGAACTAATTTAACTGGACTTAACTTAGTAAACTGAGTTAACTAATTACAACTCAAATATAATTCAATCTTATCTCCTTAATTAAGGGATAATCTCCTTAATTTAAGGGATAACTGTTGCATGACTTCAGAAAGACTTCTAACTTGAATTTCTCAAACTAATCAATCCATAATGAATTAATCAATTAATTCCAAGTAGCTGGTGAGACTAAATTCGATTTTAATTCACAATTTTAATTCAAGGACAAATTAAAATTGGAATATTCTGGATTCTATTTTTATCATTTCTTGTTGCTATTTTCAACAATAACTAAATCTTGGCTTTTATTGTTTCTTGTTCTTTCTTTTCTTCTTGGATTCTTTGAAGTTTGTATCTCTTTTGGATGGTTTCTCTTGTTCTATTCTCATTCCGTAAGTTGTAAGTGTTCCATGTATCTCATCCATGTTGACCATTTCTAAGTCTAATCTTTCTTCTAGAACTAAGACCTTATAATCAAATCTCATTGAAAGATATCAAAGTACCTTTTAAACAATCACTTTGTTCTCTATTGGTTCTCCTAAACCTTTCATGTCGTTTACTATTTCATCAACACAAAGGTAAGCAACAATAATTTCATATTGTTTCATTCAGCTACTAAAATTGTCGTATGAAGGTTTGAAGCTTTGCCTCTTTGACTTTCTTATGTCCTTCATATATGCTTTTAAGATTGTCCCAAGGCTCCTTTTCTAAATTGCAATGAATTACTTTAACATAAACTGAACTTGTTAGACCACTTCAAGTAGCATTCCTGGATTTTTCATAGTTTTCAAAAGGTTTCTAACCATCATCATCTTTTGGAGGAGCATGGGGTTTAGCGTATCCACTTTCTATAGAGGACTAGACATCAAATCCCTATGCATCCACAAATGCTTTCATCCTTCCATTCCAAAACGCATATTTCTTTATGTCAAACAATGGAGTTCCATTTTTAGTGTAGTCCATGATATACCTTCCAATAGTTAGATTGCTGTGAAGGAACCCACTATGGTACCAAAATACTGAGAGGGGGATGAATTAGTATTTTGTCTCTTTTAATTTATTTTACACTTACATAGCATTAAATATCATTATCATTAAAACAAATCACAAATTAGTTGTTAATTTTTTAGATTGTTTTATGTTGTATCAATTCCTTTAGCCCTATTCAATACTTCAATTATCAATATTTCCAAATAAAATTATTATTTCCATTCATAAAAAGTAATTGAATATAGAACAATAAATGCAATGACAAAGGAGACAATCGACACATCAACAAGAGACACTAGATTTGGTCAAAGACTAGGGAAAATCCCCACTAGGGGTAAAACCCTTTGAAACATTTTATTCTATTAGATTGTTATAAAATATTTAGCATAGAGTACAATGAACCCATAACAATTTCATCCATTAAAAAAACCCAACAATATTCAAAAATAATTTTCCAACATCAAAATATATCATAGACAACTTTTCCCATTTGCGATCAACTACGATCAACTCTAGTCCTCGATCAAATATGAGTCAAAATTCTCGGTCGCATGGATGGGGAGTTGTGTGTGCGACTGAAGGTTTTTAGTCGCTCCCTTGATCTTGTGATGCCAAAGGCTGTGGTTGAATTTTCTCTGTGGAAAGTTAGCAACTGTAGCCCAAAACTCTAAAACATATGCGAGCCTCGGACCCTGTAATTTCAGACCTTTTCGAACCTCTATTGTCGTCCCTTCCTCATGCATGTGCAAGCCAATCAATGAAGAAGAGAAGAAGAAGATGCTTGGTGATGATGTCAAAATGAGCTTGAGGTCACTTGTATTTATAGGGTTCCATGGGTGTCCAATTTTCTTTGAGGTTGACCTTTTCTAAATGTGCATATGTGTTCTTTCCTTCATAAGTACACTTTCCCTTATCTGACTTGAGTGAACTTTAGGTCAATTTTTTTCCTATTTAAAAGTGGAATTAAATGCCATCATCATATCCATAAAATGAGTTGTCCAAAGTGAAATTTGACTGTAGTTGTGTTATGGCCTAAATCTACCTCAGACTGAGAAAGGCAGGATCTAGGGTAACATCAAACCACGCTTAACCTGGTAGCTAGCCCTACCAGGTCGGGAGAGGGCTCTCTCCTTGTCAATCTCAGGAAAAGATGGCCAATAAAGCTTGAGATGACTAATATAAAGACTAATTTTAGGCTAGGTATATGCTCAGAGGAGTTTGATTGAGTTTTATGTTGGTTTGCTGGCTCAAATGTGAAAGGCAGATTTGGGTCCGGGGAATGGACTCAGTTTTGCAGAGGTTTCTGTGGGGCGAGGTAGGCAAATGCTTTAGTACTTTGAAATAAGTGAGATGGAGAGTCTTAAGACTGGTGAGGAGTTGGAGAGGGCATGAGAGTCTCAGGAATCCTCTTCAAACAGTTGAAAACATGAAAAACTAAACAAACCCTAGGTAGAGCACTGCAACATCAATGATTTCTACCTTTATCCTTGATTCATTTAGTTTAGCTGAAAAGAGAGAGATAATGGCATACATAAACACATGTAAACTTGAATTATAGAAGGAAAAACAATACCAAATCAACTTGCCACAAGAATCCCACAAAATGCTGCAAACCCTGGTCTATTCCTTTGCCAAACTGCATAGATGATGTACAATAGTGCTCAAAGCATTCACAAGAGTCCAACCTTTACAAATGACTGAAAAAGTACTAGATATAGGAAACAAACAACTCATGCTAGGCTTTAGCAGTCAAATTCATGATTTTAGGAGATATTTCAATAAGATCTAAACAAAGAACTGAAAAGTAGGCAGTGGAACAGCTTGCCTCTAAAACCTAGGAAACTGATTCATTCAGTTCAAAACTACCTTTTCATGATGTATATACCTCCATGAGTGAATTTTTAAAATTTTTACATAAAATTCCATCAATTTACATCAATTTACATCATTAGTTTGACCATGAGAGAGAGAAAAGTCAAACTGAGAAAAAACTAGGCGAAAAACAAAGTTTTTTTGGAAAAAATGGCAATTTTCCATCCTGTGTGTCACGCCTCTTTCCTTGTGCATAGCGCCTTTTTTAAGCTGATTTTGGAGGAATTCCCGTGCACCAAATATGCTCCAAGTGAGATTGTTGGAAAGGTCTATCTATATAATTTCTAGAACAAGTGGAATTTCTGAGTTTGGTGTCCATTTACCCCTCCAAAAGTGAGTTCTCCCAACACTACTTCTTGTGTGGCCAAAAAGGGGCAGAGAGGGCATTTTGAGGTGTTTTTGACCCTTTTGGAAGCTCAAAACTTGACAAAAATTTCTATTAATTTTTGGGTATGCATGATTTTTCACAAGGAATCCAAAAATTTAGATTTTTCCTCCATAGGAGATCCCTAGCAAAAGCGAGCGTCGGGTGGCACTACGCACCAGGCAGAAAAACCTATTTTTTCCTCCAAAAATTCAAAATTGTCAAAAAGTGTGCCAAATTTCTTGAAATTTGGGCTGAGTGACCTGCATCAAGTACTATGTTGGGCTAAGGAAGCTTCAACCAAGATCTTGAGCATGTCTTGTTCTTTATTCCTCCTCAAAGTTTTCCTCAACTTGGCCTTTAAGGTCCTTATCCTCGTTTTTCAAATCTTGTTTCTTGCCAAATAGTGATAGGCCATGTGCCTCAACACCTTTTTCTCTTTTTTGGCCTTCTCCAGAAGCTTCTCCAAGTGCATGTTTTCCCTCTCTAGCCAAGATTCTCGATCAGCTTCAATCTCTTGCTCTAGCGGTGTCAACTTGACTTTCCTCCTCTTAGTTGCTTGTTGGTTTTCTCTTATGTTTTGCAGCTCCATGATAGTTTGTTGGTCCTCCAAATACTTGTTTCTTTGCTCAAGATAGTTTATGATCCACTTAGCTCTTTCCAAGTTAAGAGATAAGTCATGAATGTCAACTTCTTGTTCCTAGATAATTTCCTTGAGATTTGAGCTTTGGGAGCCCAAATCAGTGTCATCATCCTGAATCAAAATGAAATCTCTCTCTTGACCTTCAGAAGGCCCCTCATCATGCAATGGTTGTTTTCCTTTGTCTTGTACCTTCTTTTATGTTGAAGGAAACGAGACCTCTTCCACCCCGGGTGGAGATAGTACTCGTTTGGCTGCTGCAAATAATCTCCTTGTGCCCTTTTGGTAAGTGACAAATATTGCCACACTAGTTGTTTGAGTCTCATGCACCTCTTGCTGATATGAAGGCCCTCCTGCCTCATGAAATATTGATGGGGTCACTTGAGGACTTGTGAAAACCTTATGTGAAATGAAATCATCCCATGAAACATTTAGCAAGCTCAGCTGATGCAAAACCACAATCTTGATCAATGCAAAGTGATAAATGTTGTTGTATTGTTGATGAGGAGGTTTTATTTGCACTAAAGTGGTCATTTTCTCAATATTCTGGCACATGAAATAGGGGAGGTTCATCATCCTCACTCTAGTGAAATGCATCAATAATCTAACATGATAAGTGTATAGGCAAGAAAATCTGCCTTCACAGCTGAACTATTTGATTATGAGCTTCATGAGTGGAGCATATGTGTCCTGTAGGTATCTGAAAGGGAAGACCCTACTGATTTGCTTCTGATAGCCAGCCTTGATATAAGGCTCATAATGTTCTTTGTCCACCAGTTGTCCCTTGTTCCACTGTTCACCCACATTCGGAATACCTATTGCTTCAGCTATAGTTTCAGGTGTCAAAGTGAATGTAACACCTACCAAATTGACCTGGCCATTGTGAAGATGGAGAACAAAAAGTCTAGCAAGCTCATGGTGGTATTTGACTCTTTCCACCATCTCACAAAACTGGTAGCAAGACTGATGTTTGAAACATGCTACTGCAAGAGGACATGCCAATAACTCTGTAAGTGTAGTGGGCTCCTCGCGGATGTGTTTTTCCTCCCTTGTGTGGTTTTCTTGGTGCATGAATTTCTTGGGAGGAATCACTCACTATTTCCTCATCCCTTCATAAGGTGAATCTGTTTCCATATTTTCCACTGTTTGATGTTCTATGATGAGTATGAAGATATTTTATATTAAGAATAAGTGTTTTTTGTTTAATGAATGGGATTGATGAGGGGAACAGTGAATGAGGGATTGTGATGCTGGTTGTACGGTTTTTTGGGAGTGGCAGGGTTTTCAGAATGCAAATTAGGGTTTGGGAAATAGTGGGAATTTGTTAGGTATTAGGGTTTTGGGGATAGAAGGGTAGGATGAGTGGAAATTGGAGAGGGAAAGGGAAATAGAATGAGTGAAATGTAGTGTGAGGAATGTGAAAATGATTTGCAGGGGGTAAAATAGCAAAAATGATAATTTTTACAAACCATAGATAGTTTTTTCAATGAAACTGTGCAGTAGTAACGGTTTTATCTTTCACCAATTTACACACTAAGAAAGAGGAGGAAATCTCTTGCAAAGGCACTTTAGGAGGTTTCACTTACTTGGAAGGATGAAGTTTGCGAGATTTGAAGCTTGGGAGGATCGATTTGGTGAAGTTAGGGCTTGGAGGGCAGGTGCGCCGCGCCCAGACACAAGTGCGCCGCACTTCTCTGGTGTGATGCGCCCATTTAAACTTCAATGTATTTTCTGATCTTTTGTGCGCCACACCGCCAGATGCACCGTGCCTCAACCTAGGTGCGCCGCATCAGGAGCTTTGCATAGTTTTTCCTTTCTTCACCTTCAAACGCGATTTTGCCTTTGTTCTCTTACTCTTTGGCACAAATGAACTCTTTAACACGAAAAACACTTTATATACAAATGACTTTGATTTTTCATTTACAAAAAACCCACTTTCTAATGTTTGGCCTTTCACTTTATCATTTAAAACTTTGTTTTGGCAATTTGACTTGCTTTTTTACTTTGATGGAATAATGCTTTGAATTTTTTGTCTCTTTTGTAGGAGCTGGAGTGCAGGAGTTTGGCAAGGTGACCAGGGTTGCATTTCCGGACTTATTACATATAGAAAAAATGAAATTACATGAAATTCTTATACATAAAACAATAAAACTCTGTTTTTCCTCAAAATAGGGTTTTGAGGAAAAATCAATCACTGAGCATGTGATTATTGAAATTTTTGATGCTGAAACTTTATTTGACCTCCTCATGTGCCTACTGACCATTATTGAGCTTTTACAAGACTTTGATGACAAACCCTAGACCTAATGAGACCTAAAACACTAAAAATGGCTTTTGCAATTGTAAAGACATAAAATCCCTGTAAATGACCTGAATTTATGAAAATGGGCCAGCATGTAAAGACCATGAGGGCAAAATGATAATATGCCACTGCCATCAAATGATCCATGACCTAATGGAATGCAGCTGATCGGATGAGACACCTAAAATGCAATGCAACAAGAGAATTTTGATCACTAATGGAGGGATGAAGATACCGACACTAACAAGTTGCATATTTTTAACACTCCCTCTAAACTGGGGAGAATTCAACCTATTAATATATGTCCATTGATCAACATGTCATCCTGTCGTCATGTGTCCCATCTCTGCTCAACTCTATGAGTTGAATCATTCTCGAATATCAAGAAGAAGAATCGGGGAGCATTAGATTCCACCCTCTATAACATCAGAAAGCATATCTCAATCCGAAAATAATATGAGGGAGCACATCTCAGCCTAAATCTACATCGGGGAGCACATCTCAACCCAAAAACTCATGGGGGAGCTAAATATCTACAACCCCATATAGAGAAATAGGTGATATAGGGGAGAACATCTCAACTGATCCTATTTCTCACTGATCTTCCCAACGATGTCACTCAAGATTCATGTGGTAGAACACATAAATCATAATCAAATTGGGTTTCACAACCCCAAGTACACTCTCAACCTGTTGGCCAGACAGGAAGCAGTAATCCCAACAAGCCAATCTTGTGGGTATAATGAAAACTAGGGTATACTCTACAAAGACCAAGATAAGGGAGAAACATCTCCAACCCTATGGGTAACATATAGGGGAGCAATATCTACGACCCTATTATCCAGAGATCCCTCAAACCCAGGAGCCCTCTATCTCAATTCCTCGCCTTGGGAGCTCAGACAGGGGGGAAGAGCTAGCTCATTGTTCTCGATTAGTGATGCCACTTGTCAAGAGGGGTTAGATCCATTATTCCAAGATACTATTTGAAGACTAAGAACTTCTATTTTGGAAAAGCCTTCGTGAGAATATCTGCAATCTACTCATCTGTCGATATGTGATGGATTTGAATAAGTCCTCTCTCCACCATGTCTCTAATGAATTGATATTGAATCTTTATGTGCTTGGACTTGTCATGAAATATGGGATTCTCTATCAGACTGATCCCACTCGTTTTGTCATAATATATCATTGTAGTATGTAAGACCTGTTGAAATAGCTCTCCAAAGAGCTTCCTCAACCAAAATGCTTCGCAGCTAGCTATGCCAGTGGCAATATACTCTACCTTGAAGGTACTCAATACTATAAAATTTTGCTTGCTACTCATTCACGATATCATGGCAGATCCAAGGCTAGAACAACATCCAAACCTAATCTTCATATTGACAATGTTTCCCGCCCAGATAACATCGGTGTATCCATTAAGGAGAACATCTCTAGAATAATATATCAGACCAAGTGTGATAGTCCCATGAAAATATCTCAAAATGTGTTTGGAAGTGATCCGGTGTGCATGGAGAGGCTTATTCATGAATTGAATCAATATATTCACTACATAGCATATGTCCAGAAGGGTGTTCACTAGGAACATCAGTTCCCCAATCAATTCTCTATACTCGAATGGATTCACCAAATCAGGTCCTATAGTTTCCCGACATAACTTCTTGAAGTTCATTTCCATTGGTGTGGGTAGTGACTTGCATTTTGTCATTCCAAATCTTTCCAATAGCTTCACAACATATTTTCCTTGTGAAAGGAAAACCTCACTGAGCCTTTGTTGCACCTCAAGGCCTAGAAAGTAGTGCATGAGTTCAAGGTCCTTCATCTCGAATTCAGAGGCTAGCTCCCTCTTACACTCGATCATCAGAGGCTCACTACCTATCAAGAATAGATGGTCAATATATAAAACCAAAATCAATGGCATATCTTGGACTACCTTGAAGTAGAGGTTTGGATCGACATTGATTCTTGTGAATCCTAGCTTCATCAAGTAACTATCTATGCGATTGTGGCATGCTCTGGGGGCTTTCTTCAAACCATACAATTATTTATTCAACCTAAAAACATGTATCTTTCGATCCTCTACTTCAAATCCCTATGGTTTCTCTCAACGTACACTTCTTCTTGTAACATGTCATAGAGAATGCAATCTTCATGTCCATCTGATGAAAGGTCCATCCTTGACTTACGACAAGAGAAACTATCGAACGAATGGTTATATATCAATCCACAGGTGAAAATATATCATCATAATCGTATCCCTCTTTCTTGGAGAAACCTCGAGCCACGAACCTTTCCTTATATTTCTCAATGCTACCATCAACTATGTGCTTGATCTTGAATAGCCACTTCGAAGTCACCACAAATTCCCATTTTGTCTCAGCACAACATCCCATACATCATTATTCGTAATCGATTCATATTCTTTTGCCATAGCATCTTTCCAAACTTATTATATTACGACTTCTTCGAATGTGGGAGGTTCGGCTTGAATCATAGTACTCATGGTTGCAACATATCCCTAATACCTGCATGGCTTCTTCCTTTCTCTAAATTATCTTCAAATGGCAGCTCATCTCTCATCATCGTATAATGTGTCTCAAAGTCAAAGTGGCCTCTTCCTAGCGGGAGGAGCTAAGGGATCCATGGGATCCATGGGATCATCAACAATATATATCTCATATTCGGGCACAGAAGGACCATCCATAATATGCATATCATCATTGTTCTGAGGAGGAGGAGGCAAAGGAAGGTCCCTTGCTTTTCCAAGGGTGGCATTTTCATCGAATTTGACATCCCTAATAAATTCAACCTTCCTTTGACCAGGAATATATATTCTAAATGCCTAATAATTATTAGTTAATAATTATTAATTATTAATTATTAAATATTATACATTAACATTTATATTATTAATAATTATTAATTATTAATTATTAATTACTATTAATACATTAATATTATTATTAATTATTAGTTATTAATTATCAATTATTATTAATACATTAACATTAAATATTATTATTAATTATTAATTATCAATTATTATTAATACTTAACAGTAATATTATTATTAATTTGTATTCTTTAAATATCATTATTTATTATTTATTATTTATTAGTTATTAGTTATTAGTTACTAATTATTAATCATTATTAATACATTCACATTAATAATATTATTATTAAAATTAATTAAAGTAAAATTCTTATAAAAAATAATAAAATAAATAAATAAATAAAAATGATTAAAACAGTCGACATTCATTTAATCTTCTCACTTCAAACTATTAAAAACTATTTAATACCCTCAAGTTCTTCTACTATCATCATTCAAGAATGTCCTGATGGATTTGAAACGTTGATAAAAAAAAATGGTTATTACTGTGGGTTCTCCGGTTAATAAATTTAAAAACGTACCTTTTCTTCCTGTGGCTTCCAACTTGTTTATTTTGTCCTTCGGCAGATGAAAGTATACGGGGCAGCCAAAAATATGGATATGGATAACATCAGGCTTCACACCTATGAACACTTCTTATGGGGTCTTGTTGTCCAATGCTTGATGAGGCACCTTGTTTTAAACGTATACGACTTCAATTGGTTTAACCATCCGACATAAATAGTAAATACAACTACACACTAGAAAGAACGAACCATCCCACATAAATACAACTACAACTAGAAAGAACCTACAGAATATGACACTGTCATTGTTAGTGATGCCAATATCAAAGAGAAATGAGGTGCTTTAATGCCCTGATGGGGAAGATGTCATTTCTTCATGTCTTTGTGTTCATAATGGTCCTATCCATACAAAAACAAATAGGATATATATAAACCCGGGATCTATTAATGGTTGTTTAATTGCCTTTTGATCCCTGTATTCAGGTTTAAGTTAGATTTATGGTACTTGGAACATCTTAAATTGGTAAGTGAATGAGTACTTATTTCAAAATTAAGATTTGACACTGATATCTCTGTTGGACCTCACAACAAAAGAGCACAAGTTTTTATATAAGTTACGTTGAGCTGCTAGTGTAATGGTTTCTTTTCCAAATAAAGAGTTAAGATGGATTTATGCTGAATGGAACTTCGTTAGTAAATAGATACTTCTAAAATTCAAATTTGAGATTGACGAAGACCTATTGGACTACTTTGCCTAGGACCGAATTATTACTTCGAGATTGTGCAAATTTCTTGTACTTGAATCTTTTACAATTGCTGAGATGAGCATATTCTTGATTTTTTTTATGGTTGATATATCCAAGTCGAGTTAAGGTAACTTAAATTTTCTTTGCAGAGCGATGTTCAATTCTAGAAGGCTAGGAATCATTCAGCTACTGGGAGACATTTTTTGAATTTGAGAAGATGAAGGTTTGATTTTCATAAACAATGATATTTGTTCTGTTTAGCATGTAAGAGTAAGAGGCCAGACGTAAGAAGTGATTATTATATCAGAATAGTTGAAAAGAATTAAGGAACTACACGCTTTCCTAAATAATTGGTGAACTTTCCCAATTTTTATAGTGATGCAAGAATTATGATCAGCAAATGAAGAGCTTGTATCCACTTTTATATATTTTTCTCGGTCTAAAATTGCTGAATATAGCACAGACGCAAAAAAGATATGGAATTCTAGCCTTATGAGCTAGATACACATTCTAATGTGTTTAACGAGAATATAAAATGTAAAATTTGCAGGAGGAATCTGAGGAGCTGTGTAATGTTTCATCTTCAGAGGATGGAATCTCTGACTGTCAGCCCTTGGAACAAATGGAAAACTTAGTGAGACAATCAGGGGGCGTCAAATCTCTCATTGGCAATGTAAGCACGATTGCAAAAATGCCAAAGCTGCAAAATGAGGCTCAGAGCAAAGAAAAAATCCCAATGACTTCATCAAGTTCTCCAGTTAGTGATGCCAATTCACCAAAAGAACATCCTTTCATTCAACCAGATGAATTGCCAAAATCCCAGGAATATCTGGATGAAGAGGAGAGGGAAAAGATACCTGATTCACCCTATAAAAAAATGCTGAGATGATTTTCGATATTTACCTCATCCAGAGAGTGACACTATTTGTATGTTTTGAATTGTGTTCGAGTTTGTGACACTCGTCACCTCCAGTAGGTCATTTGTAAGATACAATAAGTAGGGCTCTACTTTCATTTCATTATGATCTTGGTCCACTCTGTTTCCTATATATTCCCAGTGTTCTTTGGGAGGAAGAAAGAAATTAACTGCAGTTTTCTAAGAGCCTTCACTGTTTATGGCTAATGTAAATATTATATGTACGATACTTTTTTCTAAATGTGATGTGTGCTCCACCAGGAATGGAGTAGAGCATATTGTGAGTAAATTATTCTGGTTTCTTTGTTTTTTCTTCACTAGATAATAAAAACCGAACACTCATGCCTCATATTTGAATTATGAGTATTCAGTATGTGAATTAGCTGTCCATGCTACCATATGATTGAAGTCACTCTTCTTAATCAACACTTTGTTTAATTGTTGGTTTCTGGGGGAATTATTAATTTGGCAAATTAGATTTTGGTGTCCACAGACTGTCCTTAAGTTAGTTTCCATTTCCATTTAGGGATCGTGGATTATGTTAATGGGATATTTGCTTCTTCAAACTAAGGCCCCCCATCCGTTGATTGTCGTAGAAAATGTGGCTAAATTCAAGCTATCCTTGATTCAATAAGAGGCCATAGGAATACCTTATTAGGTGTTTATGAGGCCTGTCTTTATATGTTAGTGATTGAATAGGGTATTCAATCCAGTGAGTGATTAAGAGTATAGCCTTGATGGTTGATCATGATTGGAGACGTGACCATGTGAAGCTGAGTATCGCAACAATATGAATCAGATACTTGCAATGTCAGACCAGAAATCTGAGAGTCCATCTCATCAGACTGCTCAGACACCCAAGCTTGAGCCATTCAGCAGGGACAAGATTACTAGGGGAGTAAGGGAACCTCGCCTGTTGAAGAAAGCAGAAAAGGCCATTATGGGTAAGTTGGTATCTTCTCAGTTTTGTATGTTCAATGAATGCATGCTTTAGATCAAACTATATTCTGAGGCCTTTACATTCAATGGGCTGCACTCAAAAAATTCCTCCTTGAAGAAAGCAGAAAATGTGATTACGGATTAGTTGGTATCTTCTGTCTCTTGAATGAATGAATGGGCTAGATAAAACTGTGTTCTGAGACCTATGCATTTCTGATATGATTGAACCACATGGTTCAGTTTACATCTATGGGAAATCAATGAATTTCTTTCAGAAACAATGTTCAGAACTTAAGAGACCAATATTTGGGATCTAAAATTCAAAATTTGATTGTAGGAAGATGTGGGTGGATTAACCTCTCAAGACCAACCTTTCTAAAAGAGGTATTTAAAATCTTAGGCTATTTATAATTTGTGGGGGAATTTACCTAGATTTTGCAACTATATGAATTACAGTGGCTAAGATAGTGTCTATGTTCTGTTGTCTCTATATATCGCTATTGCGTACCTACTTCCTTGCCTTGAACTATGATTAAGACCTTTTAGGATTCCTTTTACTTTTAACTTCTCCTGTAAGATCTTCCAGGGCCAACCATATGAAGGGTTGGTCTTTCAGGATCTTTCCCTAAAGAGGGATAACGAAGTCTTTGTAAATGGGGTATATCATATGAAACGCGTGTCTATCTTTTAATGACTTTTGAATGAAATTCCATTATATGGATATGCCACTGTAATAATATCTTCTAATATCACATAGATAACAATCATAACTTTGAGAGTTACTTCAATTGGTTTAACCATCCGACATAAATAGTAAATACAACTACACACTAGAAAGAACGAACCATCCCACATAAATACAACTACAAACTAGAAAGAACCTACAGAATATGACACTGACATTGTTAGTGATGCCAGTATCAAAGAGAAATGAGGTGCTTTAATGCCCTGATGGGGAAGATGTCATTTCTTCATGTCTTTGTGTTCATAATGGTCCTATCCATACAAAAACAAATAGGATATATATAAACCCTGGATCTATTAATTGTTGTTTAATTGCCTTTTGATCCCTGTATTCAGGTTTAAGTTAGATTTATGGTACTTGGAACATCTTAAATTGGTAAGTGAATGAGTACTTATTTCAAAATTAAGATTTGACACTGATATCTCTGTTGGACCTCACAACAAAAGAGCACAAGTTTTTATATAAGTTACGTTGAGCTGCTAGTGTAATGGTTTCTTTTCCAAATAAAGAGTTAAGATGGATTTATGTTGAATGGAACTTCGTTAGTAAATGGATACTTCTAAAATTCAAATTTGAGATTGATGAAGACCTATTGGACTACTTTGCCTAGGACTGAATTATTACTTCGAGATTGTGCAAATTTCTTGTACTTGAATCTTCTACAATTGCTGAGATGAGCATATTCTTGATTTCTTTTTATGGTTGATATATCCAAGTCCAGTTAAAGTAACTTAAATTTTCTCTGTAGAGCGATGTTCAACTCTAGAAGGCGAGGAATCATTCAGCTGCTGGGAGACATTTTTTGAATTTGAGAAGATGAAGGTTTGATTTTCATAAGCATTGATATTTGTCCTGTTTAGCATGTAAGAGTAAGAGGCCAGATGTAAGAAGTGATTATTATATCAGAATAGTTGAAAAGCATTAAGGAACTACACGCTTTCCTAAATAGTTGGTGAACTTTCCCAATTTTTATAGTGATGCAAGAATTTTGATCAGCAAATGAAGAGCTTGTATCAGCTTTTATATATTTTTCTTGGTTGAAAATTGTTGAAATATAGCACAGACGTAAAAAAGATCTGGAATGCTAGCCTTATGAGCTAGATACACATTCTAATGTGTTTAACGAGAATATAAAATGTAAAATTTGCAGGAGGAATCTGAGGAGCTGTGTAATGTTTCATCTTCAGAGGTTGGAATCTCTGACTGTCAGCCCTTGGAACAAATGGAAAAATTAGTGAGACAATCAGGGGGCGTCAAATCTCTCATTGACAATGTAAGCATGATTGCAAAAATGCCAAAGCTGCAAAATGAGGCTCAGAGCAAAGAAAAAATCCCAATGACTTCATCCAGTTCTCCAGTTAGTGATGCCAATTCACCAAAAGAACATCCTTTCATTCAACCAAATGAATTGCCAAATCCCAGGAAGATCTGGATGAAGAGGAGAGGGAAAAGATTCCTGATTTACCCTATACAAAAATGTTGAGACGATTTTCGATATTTACCTCATCCAGAGAGTGAAACTATTTGTATGTTTTGAATTGTGTTCGAGTTTGTGACACTCGTCACCTCCAGCAGGTCATTTGTAAGATACAATAAGTAGGCCTCTACTTTCATTTCATTATGATCTCGGTCCACTCTGTTTCCTATATATTCCCAGTGTACTTTGGGAGGAAGAAAGCAGTTGAATGCAGTTTTCTAAGAGCCTTCACTGTTTATGGCTAATGTAAATATTATATGTACGATACATTTTTCTAAATGTGATTTGTGCTCCACCAGGAATGGAGTAGAGCATATTGTGAGTAAATTATTCTGGTTTCATTGTTTGTTCTTCACTGGATAATAAAAGCCGAACACTCATGCCTCATATTTGAATTATGAGTATTTAATATGTGAATTAGCTATCCATGCTACCATATGATTGAAGTCACTCTTCTTAATCAACACTTTGTTTAATTGTTGGTTTCTGGGGGAATTCTTAATTTGGCAAATTAGATTTTGGTGTCCACAGACTGTCCTTAAGTTAGTTTCCATTTCCATTTAGGGATTGTGGATTATGTCAATGGGATATTTGCTTCTTCAAACTAAGGCCCCCCATCCGTTGATTGTTGTAGAAAATGTGGCTAAATTCAATCTATCCTTGATTCAATAAGAGGCCATAGGAATACCTTATTAGGTGTTTATGAGGCCTGTCTTTATATCTTAGTGATTGAATAGGGTATTCAATCTAGTGAGTGATTAAGAGTATAGCCTTGATGCTTGATCATGATTGGAGACGTGACCATGTGAAGCTGAGTATTGCAACCTTTTGATATGGACTGTTGCAACATTCCTCAATTATTTTTAGAGTTTATGGTTGACTCAGCCATGCCTGGTATATATGTCCAATTTGAATGAAATTCTTTTTGTTCTTTTGTTCAGTATCAGTAGACAAGTGTGTTAGTGTCTATGAGTCACCAGTGATCAAATGTACTCTTTCAATATGGTTGATAGGGTCCTAGGTCAAATTGTTATAGTTTCAAATAAATTTTCAAATAAAATTTGATCATTGTTCAGTTCTAGGTCATTACTACTCCCTCCATTCGCAAGGTCAATAAACACTGTCATGGTCTTGTCATCACTCCTTGTAAAGGGTCACCAAAGGGTATCTTGGTTATCATTTCATGGTCACTTATACTGCAAAGGTCTAAAGGTCCAAATCATGATCTTAGATGTCCATTTGTTGTCATTGTTAGGTCATATCATCGAAGAGTCATATAGGGGTCATGTCATCACCTCATGTCACCATTATGGGACTAGTAATTAGGGAAAAGTGTTCAAAGAGTTTTATAAGGTTCATTTTCCTCCTTGTGAAGATGTAACTATGCTGAATAAAGTAATAAAACTGCAGTACACTGCCATATTTCATCATTTCTCAAAAAGACATATGATGTCATGCCATCATCAAAAAATTGACTTCTAGCCTATAAGAAAACCATCCAAGTTTCCTAATTGCTCATTTCACCTTCATTGAGCATCTCTCTACCATCGAGCATCATCCCAACCACCAGAGCATCAAAATTACTCATTGAAACCCTTGCATTCCCAGTTTCGCTGCGCTTCTTGCAGTTTCGTTGTGCTTCTGGCAGTTTCACTGCGCTTTTAGAAAACAAGGCAAAAGGAAGCTATAGCAGTGTGATTTCATCAGTCTACAGGATCCATAGCCTTCACACCAAGTAATTACAGTGTCACATCAGCTTTTATACAAAGATTTTCTTCAGTAAGTGGTGAATTCCCTCTCCTAGGGATTTCACTACGCTTTTGGTGTCCTTTGGTTTTTGCTTCAATTCAAGGTTAAAACTCCTAGTTTCTTGCCCTAATACCCATGAACACACCTCATACACCTCCCTCAACCCTTTCCCACACTCCTCTCCCTCATTCCCATCATTTTCCCCAAAACCCTAGCCCCACGTTGTGTTTTTGGTAAATTCCTAGGCTAGGACATTTTCTTGTCCTTTTTCCCTACTTCACCTCACTCTTTTCAGGAAATTCCACCTACCTACACTCCCTAACACCTATCCCTACCCCCCAGAATTTTCCCATAAATTTACCTAACCCTTAACCCCTTCATTCCCTTCCCTCAACACAACTGTCCCATTTTCCCTGTTTTCCCAATACTACCCTACCCTTTCCTCCTACCAAACCTAGGGTTTTATCATGCAGACTGAAACCATGGACAGTGAGAAGAAAAAGTAAAACAAAGGAGGGAAAATTTCGAATGGTCTATATGTATGGCTTTTGTGAATTTTTTTACTTGTCCAAGTGTCGGCCACAATGAAATTTTCTAGGTTGTTTTGAATATAATATGCCAGTTCTGTGTATGATAAAAATTATTCAAAACCACCTATTTTCTGGTCAAGCTCAAGGTAAAACATGGGATAGAAATTTGAGATGCCTGGTATGGGTTCACCTGTCAAAGTTCCTACGGCATAGTTCCTCCATGCTCTACTGGTTTCCGAGGCTTTTGAAATGATTCAGAACCTTACAATTTCCTAAAACGGCTTGTATCTACACCATCCGTGAATTATCTTTACTTAATTGGATTGTGGGGACAATGAGCTTTTCTAGGGACAGGCTCTAGGCTTTTTCAAGGCCTTTGAAGTGACAAAAAAAACCTTGAAAAATTGTTTGGATCTACGAATCTATGCCTTCTCTGTATTTTTTCCTTCATCTGATTCCAATGACAATGATTTTTCCCGAATAATATAATATGCCCTCCACCCTATTTGTCTTAGTTACCCATATAATATGCCCCTGACTCCTGGGTGTAGTTTTCGTACAAACATACTGTACTGATGCTTTTTTTTTCCAACTTCAATCCACCTATCATGTGAAAAAGCATTGATATATTGTTAATTTGTTTGACCATGCGAAATAGGATATATTCCCTCTTTTCTTAGAAAAATTCCTCACATTAAAAAGTCGGTCATCTTAATTTCTTAATCAATCAAACGTGTTATATTTCCCTTTCTTCTGATAGTGTTGTGAATTTGTCAATATGATCTGTAGGGATTCTTGTGATTCCAGACATTTTCGAAAGATTCGAAGTTGTTTCAGTGAATGGAAATGAGTGGTTGTATTTTCTTTTGGAGGATGTGAATGGTTTAGTAGAATATCTTCTCCAGCAACTTAAAGAAGCCACACCGTTGACATTGGAAGCTTCTATAATGTGTTCCACTCAAATTGACTCTTCCAAATTTTTCAGGTGGGAGTACAAAACACTCTATTTTTATTCTTATTTGCAAAGAAAAGTGTACTTTAATGATATGTATGATATAGAGGTGCAGCCAAATACCATATGGCAACGACTTGTATGAATGGTTTAGAATAATAAGAAGAAGTGGTAGAATTATAAACGTCGCTGAAATATAGCACAGATGCAAAAAAGATCTGGAATGCTAGCCTTATGAGCTAGATACACATTCTAATGTGTTTAACGAGAATATAAAATGTAAAATTTGCAGGAGGAATCTGAGGAGCTGTGTAATGTTTCATCTTCAGAGGATGGAATCTTTGACTGTCAGCCCTTGGAACGAATGGAAAACTTAGTGAGACAATCAGGGGGCGTCAAATCTCTCATTGGAAATGTAAGCACGATTGCAAAAATGCCAAAGCTGAAAAATAAGGCTCAGAGCAAAGAACAAATCCCAATGACTTCATCCAGTTCTCCAGTTAGTGATACCAATTCACCAAAAGAACATCCTTTCATTCAACCAAATGAATTGCCAAAATCCTAGGAAGATCTGAATGAAGAGGAGAGGGAAAAGATGCCTGATTCACCCTATACAAAAAATGCTAAGAGGAGGATGTGAATGGTTTAGCAGAATATCTTTTCCAACAACTTAAAGAAGCCACACTGTTGACATTGGAAGCTTCTATAATGTGTTCCACTCAAATTGACTCTACCAAATTTTTCAGATGGGAGTACAAAACACTCTATTTTTATTCTTATTTGCAAAGAAAAATGTACTTTAATGATATGTATGATATAGAGGTGCACCCAAATACCAGATGGCAGTAGCTTGTATGAATGGTTTAGAATAATAAGAAGAAGTGTACTTTAATGATATGTATGATATAGAGGTGCACCCAAATACCAGATGGCAGTAGCTTGTATGAATGGTTTAAAATAATAAGAAGAAGTGTACTTTAATGATATGTATGATATAGAGGTGCACCCAAATACCAGATGGTAGCAACTTGTATGAATGGTTTAGAATAATAAGAAGAAGTGGTAGAATTATAAACGTTGCTGAGACTTGTGATTATAAGGTAAAACAGTGAAAATGTTGGTTTTGTGACTGTTCGTTATAATTATAGACAATTACAAATTTATAATTTGTTTTTGTTTTTTAATCATGTTTTAAGGTTAATTATAATAAAAATAAGATCATAAAATTTTGGTTTTATGATTGTTCGTTATAATTCTAAACAATTACAAATTTATAATCTGCTTTTGTTTTTTAATCATGTTTTAAGGTTAATTATAATAAAAATAAGATCATAAAATTTTATGTTTCATCCTTTCCTCTCATGACTTGGTTAATCCACAAACTCATAATGGTAGTTCTGTCATGTGTTTGACGGTTCTTCGTTATGGAATGTCTAACATGTAAAGATGAACGTTCTAATGAAATTTCATTAATTTTAGGTTTTTATCGATTGGTTTTTATTAATTTTAGGTTTTTGGTTTCTGAAACGACCCAGTATCTTGAAAAATGTTCGAATGGTCTATATGTATGGCTTTCGTGAATTTTTTTACTTGTCCAGGTTCTGGCCACAATGAAATTTTCTAGGTTGTTTTGAATATAATATGCCAGTTCTGTGTATGATAAAAATGATTCAAAACCACCTATTTTCTGGTCAAGCTCAAGGCAAAACATGGGATAGAAATTTGAGATGCCTGGTATGGGTTCACCTGTCAAAGTTCCTACGGCATAGTTCCTCCATGCTCTACTGGTTTCCGAGGCTTTTGAAATGATTCAGAACCTTACAATTTCCTAAAACGGCTTGTATCTACGCCATCCATGAATTATCTTTACTTAATTGGATTGTGGGGACAATGAGCTTTTCTAGGGACAGGCTCTAGGCTTTTTCAAGGCCTTTGAAGTGACAAAAAAAAACATTGAAAAATTGTTTGGATCTACAAATCTATGCCTTCTCTATATTTTTTCCTTCATCTGATTCCAATGACAATGATTTTTCCCAAATAATATAATATGCCCTCCACCCCACTTGTCTTAGTTACCCATATAATATGCCCCTGACTCCTGGGTGTAGTTTTCGTACAAACATATTGTACTGATGCTTTTTTTTTTCAACTTCAATCCGCTTATCATGTGAAAAAGCATTGATATATTGTTAATTTGTTTGACCAGGCGAAATAGGATATATTCCCTCTTTTCTTAGAAAAATTCCTCACATTAAAAAGTCGGTCAAGTCTTAATTTCTTAATCAATTAAACGTGTTACATTTCACTTTCTTCTGATAGCGTTGTGAATTTGTCAATATGATCTGCAGGGCTTCTTGTGATTCCAGACATTTTCGAAAGATTTGAAGCTGTTTCAGTGAATGGAAATGAGTGGTTGTATTTTCTCTTGGAGGATGTGAATGGTTTAGCAGAATATCTTCTCCAGCAACTTAAAGAAGCCACACGGTTGACATTGGAAGCTTCTATAATGTGTTCCACTCAAATTGACTCTTCCAAAATTTTTAGGTGGGAGTACAGAACACTCATTAATTTTAGGTTTCTATCGATTGGTTTTTATTAATTTTACGTTTTTTGGTTTCTGAAACGACCCAATATCTTAAAAAATGTTTGGATGGTCTATATGTATGCCTTTTGTGAATTTTTTTACTTGTCCAGGTTCCGGTCACAATGAAATTTTCTAGGTTATTTTGAATATAATATGCCAGTTCTATGTAAAAATCATTCAAAACCACCTATTTCTGGTCAAGCTGAAGGCAAAACATGGGATAGAAATTTGAGATGCTTGGTATGGGTTCACTTGTCAAATTTCCTATGGCATAGTTCCTCCATGCTCTAATGGTTTGCGAGGCTTTTGAAATTATTCAGAACCTTACAATTTCCTGAAACGGTTTGTATCTACGCCATTCGTGAATTATCTTTACTTAATTGGATTGTGGGGACAATGAGCTTTTCTAGGGACAGGCTCTAGGCTTTTTCAAGGCCTTTGAAGTGACGAAAAAAACCTTGAAAAATTGTTTGCTCTACGAATCTATGCCTTCTTTGTATTTTTCCCTTCATCTGATTCCAATAACAATGCCTTTTCCCGAATAATATAATATGCCCTCCACCCCATTTCTCTTCGTTATAATTCTAGACAATTACTAATTTATAATCTGCTTTTGTTTTTTAATCATGTTTTAAGGTTAATTATAATAAAAATAAGATCATATTGTGCTGAGAGACAAACTCCATCCCTAGCTAAGCGAAGGGAAGTGATACTCTCACTCTCTTTTATAAGTGACACATAGGGTTCATAAAAATATATATATTGCTTACATATATGGATCTGCACTCTATCTAACTGATAAAAAATGAATTCAGAAAGACGCGAAAAATAAAATAGAACTGCCTGATCTAACTTTAGCATTGTATCTTTAACCTGAAATATAACGATAAACTTATCCTATTCTAAGGAAGTTGTGCATGCCGTTGGTTTGAGTAGATTGTTTCATTGTATTACATTTAATATTTATATTTATTTTATCATTCAAATTTGGCTATAGTTAGATCACCTAACCTATCACATATTTTTCATTTATGTTCTTCTTCCATATGCGTTGCCGACTTACGGCGTTTCCTTTGCAACATCTGGTGCAAATGCTAGTTTATTTTGTCCTTCGGCAGATGAAAGTATATGAGGTAGCCAAAAATATGGATATGGATAACATCAGGCTTGACACCTATGAACACTTCTTATGGGGTCTTGTTGTCCAATGCTTGATGAGGCACCTTGTTTTAAACGTATACGACAACACTTTGTTAGGTCCCTATACTACTAGTGTAACCCCTTATTTTTATTAGTACAACCCCCTTATTATATTGATGTGCCCATGTAGTCCCCATATTGTTATTATTGTGTCCCACAGAAGCCCACTATTGTTATTATTATGCCCTTACATTATTATTGTTATGTCGGCTCTGATTATATTTTGACCCCTTAGACTCCTATATAGAAAGGAGGTCTTGTCATTTGTATCATCTAAGAATTGTTCATTTGTGTAATGTAAAGGAGGTTGCACCCCTCGAAGAGGCTTATTTCTAAGGCGTTCATCTATCTTTTATATCTTTTTGTGAGGTGGTTTCATAACACACTTGTTGCTTCTCCCCAAAGGAACTTCGATGACTTTTAATCATGGAGCATGGCACGAGCAGCTTCTACAATAGACATGTTCTTCCTCTCAGCTACTCCATTTTTTTCATGAGTATAGGGCATAGTCATTTCCTTCTTAATACCTTCATTTTTTCAAAAATCAATATATTCATTTGAAGTGTACTCTTCACCATTCTCAAACCTGAATATCTTGATTTTCTTCCCTGTTTGATTTTCGATCAAAGCTTTGAACTCCTTGAACATTTTGAAGGCTTCATCCTTGTGCTTCAAATAATATATCCCCATTTTTTCCAGAAAAGCCATCAATGAAGGTGATATAATAGGGATGGCCAAAAAGAGAATGTACAAGCATTGAACCACCCAAGTCAAAATGAATGAGATGGAGGATGTCATTTGTCTTGTTCTCATTAGAGGGGAATGCTCCCCTTGTCTTCTTCCCACTGACACATCTTGGACATACTCCATCTATTGGGCTTGAACATTGGGAATCCATGAGACCAATTTATCCAATTTTGGAAGAGCATCATAATGTAGATGGGCCAATATTCAATGCCATATCTCATTCAAATGATTAGTATCATGGACCACTTCTAGAAGTCATCTTCTAGTAACCCTATAAGGTCCTTCACATCTCAATCCTAATGTGAATGCATCCCTCATAAGTGATCCAACAGGACAAGTAAGAACCTTTCCCCTGATGAAGGAAACCCTCATGCCTTTGTCTTCCAAAGCGGATATTGATACCAAATTCACCTTTAACCCTGGCACATACATCACATCCTGGAGAAAATTCGATTCTCCCATATTTAAATGAAATTTGACAAACCCAAAACCTTTAATGGGATTAGTGGCGTTGTCTCCAAGAATTATTTTCAAATTTTATTCCCTCTCCACCAAATTAGAGATAACTTCTTTATAACCAGATAAGTGATAAGTGGCCTCATTATCAACCAACCAACTATCCCATGAATCCAGAGGAGAGGAACTAGTAAGAGAGGAAATAAGAAGATATTCAAATTATTTTCCAACATTACTTTCATACCTGGAGTATCTTGACTTCTTTTGAGGACGACGGTCTTCTTCATGGTCACTTGGAGCATCTCTTATTCCTCTTTCATCTCTTCCATTGTGATCATTCCTTCGGTCGTCTCTTCTTCTTCGATCACTAAACTTGGTGTTTCTTGTAGCATTGTAGCATGGACCATTTTTCTTTTAGGGGCAATCTCAAGCATAATGACCCTTCTTTTGAAAATTGTAGCATTCAATGTGAGATGATGTTCAATCATTCCTCCTTTTGGTATCTCAAGGTGGAGGCTTTCTTTATGGACCTCATTTTCCTTTCTTCTTCTTATTTTGTGAGACGAATGCAAAGGGTTCTCCTTATTTATGCTTTTGAATCATTCCTCTTGATATCATCATTGATTCTTCTTGAATGAGATTTCCAACTATTTCATCAAATGAATGGAGGAAATTGTTGTTGCTTATGGTAGTGATGAATGTTTTCCAAATAGGAGGGGTACCTCTTAGATTTATGATCACCAATTCCCTGTCAGACACAGTTTCCCCAAATCTTTTCAATTGACCTCTAAGGTGAGATATCCTCATAAGGTAGGACTGCACAAACTCTCCCTTGTTCATTTTCATGTCTTTGAGTTGATATTTTAAGGAGATGATTTCATTCAAGTTGTTGAATTCATACATACCAACTATTTTATCATACATATCTTTAGACATTCTAAAATTTCCAACATATGCAATTAGATTATCTTGTAAACCATCAGCTATAATTTTATTTTCTTTTAACTCACCTTTCTTGTGCTTGTTCTTGGTAGCAGCAGAAGAATTCTCCTAAGGCTCAGGCACTTTTCCTTGAATATAATCCAAAACATTGTTGTTATCAATTATGATCTCCAACCTGAGTTTCCATGCAACAAAATTAGAGTCACCCAACTTTTCATTTTCTTTGAAGAAGGAAGACATCTTGACTTGTCTAGATTAGATCATTAAACTTTCCAAATATGATTGCTTTAATTCTTGTCTCCTTTTGGGCTCGTCCTTCACCTTAGCTCTAATACCATGTTAATTTGTCATATTGTTCTATGTTGTGTCAATTACTTTAGCCCAATTCAATACTTCAATTAGTAATCTTTCCATATACAGATAATCTTTCCATTCATCAATAGTAATTTAAGATAGAACAACCAATTAAATGACAAAGGAGACAATCAACACATCAACAAGAGATACCAGATGTGGTCAAAGACTAGGGAAAAACTCCACTAAGGGAAAACCCTTCGAAAAATCTTCTTCTATTAGATTGTCATAAAATGTTCATCAAAGAGTACAATGAGCCCAATACAATATCATCCAGAAAAACAACCCAAAAATATTTAGAAATATGTTTTCAACATCAAAATATATCAGAGACAACTTTTATTCGTATGTGGTCAGCTGTAGTCAACTTCAGTCCTCGATCCAATATGAGTCAAACTTCCTGTTTGCATGGATGAGGAGTTGTGCATGCGACTAGAGTTTTCCAGTCACTCCCTTGAGCCTGTGATGTCTGCAACTATGGTCGAATTTTCCCTGTCGCAAGCCAGCAACTATAACCCAAAACCCTAAAACATATGCGAGCCTCGGACCTTGTAATTTCGGACCTTTGCGAACCTTTGTTGTCGTCCCTTCCTAAGATCTATGTGAGCCAATCAATGAAGAAGAGAAGAAGAATATTCTTGTTGATAATGTCCAAATTAGCTTGAGGTCACTTGTATTTATAGGCTTTCATGGATGTCCAATTTTCTTTGAGGTCGACCTTGTCTAAATGTGCATATGTGGGCTTTCCTTCATAAGTAAACGTTCCCTTATCTGATTTGAGTGGTCTTTAGGTCGATTTTGATCCTCTTGAAAATATGAATTCAATGCAATCATAGTATCCATCAAGTAACCTTTCCAAAGTGGAATTTCATCGTAGTTTCATATTTTTAACATCAACATCACATGACATGAACAATACACATGAAATTTTACATGGAAACCCAACGTAGGATAAAACCATGGATTGTTTTCTAATATATGAAGAGTACAATAATTTACCAACACTAACCAAAGGGAAGCACTAATTCCCTTAAAAGATGCACCAAAACCCTAGCTTTACCAACACCAACTAGAAGGATTCACCAACACCTCGTTAGCTTCAATCTACTACCCTAGCACCACCATGATGTATTTTCAAGCACCAACCTAAGGGATACTTCACTCTTTTCCTTGCACCACCCTACCACCCTAAAAATGAAATATATAAGAAGAAACTATGGGCTCTCGTACCAAGGATAATTACCTACTTGTAATGACATACAAATAATATTTCACTAGTGTCTTAGTTGATACTATCTTTAAATGTATTAATGTAAGATTTACTATTCTAGATCAACCCTTCACTTTAATATTTAAAAAGTATAGTACCAATAATAAAATTTTCATACCTTAGATCAATTTTAAGGAAGTTTGGTCATCATGCTACTATATAGCATGGACTTATACTAGGTTTCATTGTACATGTACCTCTTTGCTCACTATATTGCTTCAGATATGTCCTTTACTTTCGTTATTTCATTGTGGCCTAACCGGACCTTAATCTTCCCTTTCAAATAAGTATTAATTTGATTTTCAATTGTTGAATGAATAAGACATAAGACAAACCTTTCTTAGCCTCCTTCACTATGACTTTAACATCCTCCTTCTTTGTTGTCAAACTCAGTACTTGATATACCTCAAAACAGCTCCTAAATATCACTGTAATTTGGGCTATATAGTATTTAAACTCAACTTCATATCAGCATATTATCCTCCTTAGATTGTGGTCTAATATATGCAGTCAAATAAAAACAACTTGTCCCCTTTCCTATGGTCTATTGGTCCTTATTTTGTGACCACAACAGGTTTAAATCAACCTCACTCCTACGTCGTTATAGTACTACCTTTAATGGCCTAAACCTGGCCTATTTCAGCCTTTTTCCTTAGTCCTTACAGACCTACTTTTGTGGTTTCCATAGGGTTATTGTGGCCATACAATAGACCCTTATATATGGTTGAAATATCCCCAAGTCTAGCCTCATAGTTTCCTCATATTTGACCGAACTAAATCCATTTCATGGGCCTAACCAAAACCTAAATTTATTCCAAAAACTCATATTCAAATCAGCCCTTAAAAGTCCTTTCTTTCGGACTAAACCATCCTCAAGTAACCCTTTATCGATGTCCAAAATAACCCTAAACTACGCCCTTCAATATCTCTTTTACTGTGGCCAAAACAACCCTAATCAATGAGCAATAAAACATGGAAAAAATAAAAATAAAAATAAATAAATTTACACCCAATGATATTTTCCTTGACCTTTGCTTCATATTTGTGATTCTCCCCTTGGCATAAAATATTTTATAGAAAAAAATACATGAAAGATGAGAGTGAAATGATGCATTTTGAAGGAATATTTATGGCCTATTTATACTTGAGCAAGGGGGGGTCTAGATGGGGACCTACTTACCCTAAGACATGCAGTCGTGATCAAAATTTGAATTTATAAATTCAAATTTTATTTTGAGCCAACCTAACTCCCATTTTGAAGCCATTTCAAAATCTATTTTTTTGTTTTTGAGGCTGACTTTGTCAAATATTTGTAACAACCATGACCCAAAACATTTCCATCAAATTTTAAGATAAACCTTGGACCAAAAACATGATTCATTTTGGGGCACCATGACCATACTTTGGGGCTTCAACTTTAAGAGAGCATATCTCTTCAACCATGAAGAGTTATGTGGCATCACACCTATCATTAGAAAGGACATGACTAGTAGTATCATATGATAATGTTCTAGCATGCATTCTCATGACCATATGTCATAACAAGGGTGGGGAAAGTGGGGATTCTTATGGCTTTTGCTTCAATTGAGTTCTCATAAGAAGTAAATTGAAGGAATGGGTGAGAAAATCCTTTAGGATGGAATTGTTATTTTTCCATATATATATATATATTGGATGTGTGAATTGGAATGGTACCCATTGGGGTATATTTAAGGTAGATAACTAGAAGCACAGTAAGGTTTAGAAAAAACTTAGAAATATACACATGTATGGAGCTACCATAATGGACAACCATTAGATGAGTAAATACTACTATTATAACATAAATCATGTCTAATAAAGCATTGGAAAATGCATGAATTTATGTGATGCATGAAGTGAACTCAAAGGCTACATTGTAAGCATGAGGCCATGAGTATTGTTATAGGAACTTCTAAATTTGAAGCGAATGATTCCATCACATAGTGATAAGTGTTAAAGAGTGGTATCATGTGCATGAACATTGGATTGTACCTAGTTAATATGAATGTACAGGGAAATGTTGATGTAAGAGTGTTTTCATGTCATTAATACTAACCGGAGTATAACAAAGGCAAGAGTCTATTGGCGTGAAAATTATTGTTGGAAATTTTGTGACACACATGCTTGATGCATTAAGTGGATATGTGCTTGTGTGGGAATAGCATTTACATGGAAAATGTCATGAAAGGAAATGATTTTCAATAAAGTAATATTTTTTTTACTATTTCTATGAATAGTGAGAGAAATTCCTCACTTGTGCACAAAATCAAAGTGGAAACAAAATAATGATGAATTCAAAGATAGACATCGTAGTGGAGAATGTAATTACAACTCTCATCCTTGAGTTACTTTGTTTTTCTCTAATAAAAAATGTATTGCATTATAAACTTCCTCGAATGTTGATAATGTATATGTATACAATGTGACAATGATTTCCTTTCAATAAAAGTGATAGGTAGCAAAAAATGGTTGAGTTATTAAATATGTGATGACTTTGGAATCATGTTAGGGGTGTTACACAGTAATTTGTCAGCATTGGTCACCGTCCCTGTTACCCCTTTCCCGTTACCCCTTTCCCGTTTCCGGGACCTGTGAGCAGTGACATAACTTAAAAACACTTGCATTATGTTCCCCTAAGTATGGACTTCATGTGCCCTGAAGACACCTCCTGCAAAATATCCCTGAAAAGTGCCCTTTTTCCATTAGCGCGGGTCCACAGTGTACTACCCGCGCCAATGAGGGAGATCCTCAAAAGAAGGCGTGCCCATTGGCGCTCTGTCTTAGAGTAACACCCGCGCCAACCGAGTTTGGAAATTATTTTTAACAAACGCGCGCCCGGATGTTTTTTCCCTTCAAGTCATGAAGTCTTTTAAGGATAAAGCTAATCTTCTAGATGTCGAGATTCATCATCTATCCCTTACCTCTATCCACAGCGGCTTTTTGGAGATAATGCCAATCCATAATGGGTGTCTTAATGCATTGTATCTTCCTCCCCTTCTCCATCTATAAAAGTATGTCCTCATGCATTTGACAAGCTAGTTTTTGAGTAGTAGTGATAACGCTTGTCTTGAGTGATAGTAAGAGTCTTGGAGCATAGGGAGATTATGCTGTCAGAATTCTGAGCTATGTATTCATAATCAAAGAGAGAGAAAGGTTTATTACAAGACATATGTAGCTGCTCGCCCAGCCAGAGGAGGGATTCAACATCAGAACTTTGGTTGTACTTTTCTCTGTTGATTATTCATTAATAAACGACTATCGTTATGGTTTCGATCTTATTGTTCATTATGATAATGTTTGATCTATGTCTTTTCTAACCGATATATAGTTATATTTAGTGGATTTTATGCTTGTATTCGCTTCGTTCTTTGCATGTGCAGGTATCCATTCGCGGAGATCGTGAGGATTGTGACCTGCCGGAGCAAGGGAACGAGAGTATCAACTCGTCTACGACACTAGCGTTGGACTCCAGGTTGGTTCTCATAATCCACTTTCAATTTGAAACTAGGAACTTGCATGGTAGCATTAATTGATTGTTGCTAGACCCATTTTGGGCTAGTGGGATCGCCTCTGTCTGCAGAGGGAATTTACCTCTCCAACAATTTGGCGACTCCACTGGGGAAGCTATTTGTTGTTTGATTCATAAACCTTGGACGGAGCCTGAAGTACGGCCAGGCAGCCTTCGAAACGCTATTGCTTTGCATTAGCGAAGTAGATCAACGCCACTTCAGTCAATCTCCGGTTTGGTTTATGAACCGAACAACTTGGAGTTTGTCTTGTATTTTGGTTTTCTCTTGCTTGCTTGTGTAAATGAGCTTTCTGGGTTAGTTTTAAAGTTGTTTCTTGCTGTTTGATCTGTCTGAATACTGTCGACCAGACCCTGAACTGCTTGATTTATTTTTTAAGCCAGCAAACTTTATTAGCGCGTTTTTCTACCTAACAGTCGCGCCAGTTGGTGCAGGTTGCACAAAAGCAACTCGCACTAATTCCTTAATAGCGCGAGGTACAGGTTGATAGTCGCGCCAGTCCTGTGAACTTTTCCTGTTTGTTTGTTGGAAGCTTTTTAAACTCAGATTTCTGTATTTTTACATCCTTTTCAGCTACTGGAGTGTGTTAGAACTCTGGTTGACTGGTTTTTACCATTATCCTTCGGGTGTTTGCCTTTTTTCCATCGATTTTATATCCCATCCCTAGAGCATCTAGTGGCTTGGTACATCGAGCCTTCCGTGGGAGTTTTGGTTCTTTGATTGTCCAGTCAACTCTTTGGTTGTTTTCTGCACTTGTCTAGTGGTTGACAAAACCTTTTATTGTGTGCTTCGAGCAATCTACTTATTGATCGTTTGGATTTCACTTGACTTCGTTTTGGGCTTAGATCACATAGTTCATTGAGGTCTTTGTGAGGTTTTTGACAGATTGTCTTGGTGTTTCAGACTTGGTTCTACTTGCATTGAGTGAAATTTGTTTGTTTACTTTTGTTATCATCTCTCGAAATTTGTTTAAATGCATTATGCCATTTTAAAAAAAAACAAATGATCTTTTTTGCATTACATTAGTTAGCATTCTTCATTGTTATTGGCAATTAGTCACTTTTTAAGAAAAGAAAAGAAAAAAAAGTTTCATTTATTGCTATTAGCTGCATTAGGATCTTTGTTGATTGTTTAGTGATCATTTTGTTTGTTTGAAAATCTCAACTCTTCTTTAGTTAGCATTCATTGAACGGAATGATATATTTTGGCATATAGTTTGCATTTAGGAAATTATGAGAGATCACATACGGTAGGACCTAAAAACTGAAACGTAATTGAAGATCAACTATAAAATGAACCGAATGAATCTAACAACGCATTGGAACTTAATGCATACATTCTAGAGGTCTAGGCTAGAGACGTGTTCCGGCGTCGTTAAACCTAGCCACTATTGTTTCACATTACGGTTGGGTGATTCCTCCTTTTGTGACTCGGTAGTGGTCTAGCACGGATTTGTGCTCCCACGTACCGTCGAGTATATGTGGAGACCCCACTAGGTTATCATCCTTTATCCACAGGAAGCCGTGTCTGCCGCCTTACAAGCCGTAATGCACTGAACACAACATTCGGGAAGATTGACTACCGTACGGGAAGTCCTTGGTTTTCATCTGATTGCCAAGGTGTATAAGCAGTTTTACGGATTGTTTGGTAAACCCTTTACCTAGATTCTCCAGAGTAGTCACTTTTGATCCTTTTCAGACTCCTTAAAAGAAAAGGTGCCAGTGAGCGTCTTGTCACTTCGTGCTCATTAAACATTCGAAGGAGACTAGAGTCACCTTTTTGTCCTTTTCTCGACTCTTAAAACATGAAAAGGTCAAGTTCAGTTCCTTTGTCTTAAAATTTATTTGGCCACGATAAACATTACCTGGTTAGATCTTGTGTGCGTTAGCTTGAGAAGGCTTCTTTTCGTTTGCCATGGCAACTTTTCCGGGGTTCACCAACCCAAGTTCCCCTCCTGACGGGAATCCTGGTCATTTCCCTCCTCTCGGGAATGTTGGTGCTCCTTATATGGCAACGTTATCCCTTCTGGGGTTAACTGTTGGGTTGCCTGTTTGGTTGTTCTCAACCTCTTTGGTCCCTACCGTATCAACTACTGGTCAATCAGTCCCTCCACCTGAACAACATCATGTTGATTCTAAGGTGGACCTCTCCCCTTCTACGCCTACTTCTACGTCCTCATCTTCTACTTCGCCCGGTGAAAGTCTCGATTCGAGTCACCCGGTGACTAAGAAGAAGAAGAAGAAGACAAAGAAGAAGAAGGCTCCCAAAGGAGAAGTTACAAGTGTAGCTACTCCCTCGAGTACGCCTGAAGTCGGGCCCCCTTCTGCTCCTCCGCGGAAGGTCAAGTTTCCTTGTCGATTATGCAAGAAGGACCATCTTCTTCGTGATTATCCTGGTATCCCCAGGGTCTTAGAAGTGTGGTCTCGCGATCCGGCCCGCCCCTCATCGTCCTCTGAAGCTCACGGCGATGTTACCTTCTCGGTTGGAAATGGTAAGGAAAAGGGGAAGATTTGAATCCCCTGTAGACTTTGTGAAGGCAATCATCCCCTTCACCTTTGTCCTCTCATGGATAAAGCCTCCGTTGTCTTGGAAAGTCTCACAACTCCTTCACCCCAACTACCCGTTGGCTATCAATGTCTCTCTGCAACTGCAGATCGTCCCCCTGCTGACAAAGAGATTGCTTCAAATTCTTCTCTTGTCCAGGCCCCTCTTCCCGAACCCGGCTGTTCCCAGCCTGTTCCAGACCAACCATTGGTTGGAAAGAGTGTTGACTCGAGTCCGCCGCTCGCTCACTCTGTTTCGGAAGAGCATCATGCCCATGTTCTTCTCGTCTCTTCAGATTCTCCTGAGTCTCGAAATGACTCTCCTAACCCAGCTGCTCCCAAAGGTTCTCCTTCGGTTCCTTTAGCTCATGGGGGCAATCATACAATTCCCCCACCAAGTAGTCTGGTCGCTTCCTTTGATTGGAATCGCCTGATCGTCGGTCGCCTTCCATCCCATATGCCTTTCCAGATCACAGTACATGCCTGTGCTAAGGCAGTACCTGGCACTATTTTGGATGAAGGGGCATCTGTCAGTCTTATGTCGTACACTACTTGGCAAGCTTTAGGTTCCCCGCAGCTTGGGCCAGTCACTCAGAATTTGTTGGCCTTCGACGGAGGAGCCTGTCCATCTCTAGGAGTTCTCCCGAAGTTCCCTATTACTTTGGGGGGCAAAATCGTCTATATAGACGTCTTGGTTACCCAAGGTGTTTTAGACTTTAGTCTTCTCCTTGGTCGCGACTATGTTTATGCCATGGGGGCCCTCATTTCTTCTCTTTTCCGTGTGGTTTTCTTTCCGCACGATGGAAGAATTGTGACTATCGATCAAATGTCATTCGTTAGTCCCCCGATGCCTCCTGCGCCGTTGTCGCTCCCTCCTAGTTGTCATCCACCAGTTGCATCTACCCCACCACAGATCAACTACGTGGCCACCTGTCCCATGCCTGGATCCAATGATGCCGCCATCGTGCATAGCGCCCTGGGGGCATTGGGCCCTGACTTCCAAGATGTTTCCCTTCCACCGGGAGTGGCAATCTTGGAGGCCCCTACTTTTTATCCCTTATGATGAAGTTCTGGTTGGAGCATAGTTCCTTTCCTGTCTCAAGCTCCTTAAAAAATGAACCTGGATCTGGCCGAGGAAAGTTCTTTTACCTGTGTCAACCTCGCTAAAATAATGAAACAAGAGCTCGTGCAATTCGAGCGCAATAGCATTAATGTCAACCTTCACTCCATTTTCAATGGACTGAAGCTTGGGGGGCATGTACCTCGAATTGAGACACCATGCTGGGGGGCATGCCCGTTCCTTTATGCTCAAGCATAGTTTGCATATGTGATTATCATGTGTGTTTTCAAGCTTGTGTAAAAATAAAATATACATGTGTGTAAATACATTTCACAATGGGTCGTTTGTTACGCAACTGATACATTAGATTACATTTTGTGTCAAATATTCGCATAGCATATAACACATCATCACATGTGAAAGATCCATATAAACCATAGACATATGTATATATATACGTGTGTGTCATAATGTTTGCGTCGTGCGCGTTACATAACCCAAAAAATAATACGTGTTCTGATACATCCTTGGACAACATGTCCCTCAAAAATATGCATGAAAGAAACCTAGGAGTCTACTCATGGTGGTGCTCATGGTAGCACGTCACCGCGCGCACCAAGCATCTCAACAGACGATGGATGCGGGACGATACCCCCACCGTGTGCCTCTGATATGCAAACGGCACATCCGCCAATCTAGCATAGCCTGGAATCCCTTGGGTAAGTCCCTCGAGATTCTGCACCAACTCTTCCCCCACGGCACCTCTTGCCTGAGGGTTAGCTGCAGGTTGGTTCCTCCTCGCTATAGGAGACAAACCGGCTGGACGCTCTGGGCCCACATCTGCATATACATATAATTGTCATCAGAACATGCATGTATTAACAAAAAAAATGGAAATACATAAAACACCGAAAAGAGAAGATCATATTAGATATCATTTTTGGGATTCAACTGCGTTAAGTAAGTCATTCAAAGTATGACCATTTCCATGAGAGGTAGTCGTAAAGTGACTAATTTCTCATGATTTTTTGAATAGTTCACTTAGCATTCATTGCATCGGGTGATGCTCACAGGGGTGAAGAAGTGGGATTGAAACTAGTGAAATGTGGAGAACGAATCACATAGCATCAATCATCACTTCCGAGGCTTGCACCCGGTAACCAGGACTTCCCAGGAGGTCACCCATCCCAGAACTCCTCTGGCTCAAGCGCGCTTAACTGTGGAGTTTTTCCCCACAATCAAGCCCACTTAGCTTGCTACCCCATTTGCAAAACCTTAGCAAGTATTGTGCCTCATGAACCATTCAGGTAGAGATCCCTTGACTCTTTTTGAATTTAAGTATGGGGGATTTTCGCAGTGCATTATATTAGATATCATTTTTGGGATTCAACTGCGTTAAGTAAGTCATTCAAAGTATGACCATTTCCATGAGAGGTAGTCGTAAAGTGACTAATTTCTCATGATTTTTTGAATAGTTCACTTAGCATTCATTGCATCGGGTGATGCTCACAGGGGTGAAGAAGATCATACTTAAATTCAAAAAGAGAAGATCATACCTAGCTCCTCTTCCCATTCCTCCCCCTCTGGCAGTGGGAGGTCTGGGTCCCCCATGAATTTGGTTCCCGCGTATGTCCAGTCTTCCACCACAATCAACTGGCGGCGAAGCCATATGAAGAACTCGGGCCGCGAAGACATCTGTTGGCCCCCTCCTCCTCTAGACATCAATGCTGCCCAGCTAGCCATCCTAGGCTCTTGTGGTAATGGGTCCACTACTACAGCTCCCTGGTACTGGAATAAAGGTAATCGTTCCAAGAAGAACGATACCACAATCGAACCATATCCGAACTGTTTCACCCCCCCGCGCTTACACTTTGTAAGCTGCCTCTTGATATTTGTAGTCACTGCTGTAGCCCAGTCAAAAATGGTGGGGCTAAGACATTCTGTCGCTAGTAACAGATGGTTCTTGCTGGCCTCATGGGGCGCCTGTACCCCAGCTTCACGTGTGATGGTGAACAGTATCACGTTAAGAACCAAGTCATGGATGGTGGCGATATCCACCTTGGCACTGTTCTTCCCAAATTGTGCCTCTGGGCACACACGAGCCTTTACTTCACCTATTTTCTCTGCGGAAGGCCTGCTTCCGGTCAGAATGGGGATTGCCCCTCTCCGTGACAACCCAGTAATGAAATATACATCAGATACATCCAGCTCTAAGGTCTGATCCCGTAGTCGAAATACTTGGTCATTGACATCCCAAGCATCCACTATGAACTGTCATAGCTCTGGTTGAGCTCGCAAGTAGGAGGTGAGAAAGAATTTCTTGAGACCACAGTCTCTCAGCGCATTCATACATCCCTCATCTGCGATGGCTAAGGCATCTATGGCATCGTGCTCTCGTTCTTTCCATTCCACCGACATTTTTGCGTGTTTCCTGCACTCACAAGGATGAATAAATCATTAATGAAACCCTGGTAGGCATATACACCGGACAAATTTCAAAATTGATGGGAAAATTGAAGCGAAAACCTAGGTCGCGCCAATGGCACGGCACCTTCGGGTAAATCACCCCATTGGCGCGGACCCGTGCCAGATACCCGCGCCAATGGAGTGCAACCCTAAATTTTGAAATCCCCCTTGTAGAGGCTCGAATCAGGAACAAAATGCATAAAAACAGGAATGAAAATGAAGCTTAAGAGAGCGCCTCTTACCTGGAACTGACGGAATCTCAAATGGTTGCCCGGATCGGTGGTAATCACTGATCGAAGTTTGCACTCCAAATGGACCACTACCACTATGCACAAGGTAAAAAGGTAAAAGTAATTTTGTTTTTACATTTTCACCACATTTATAGACTTTTTGGCTTGAAATTAGGGTTAAAGAGTTCTTTTTTGAATATTTTAATATATTTTTGGTCGAAAATGGATTTTACACTTGCTATTGGTGTTATGACAGGTCCTTTTTTGCAACTTCGATGGTGAAACGAGTTGTATTTTATACTTTCTCAGACTCGGTAAATGCACGAAAAAGTCACTTTGAGGTTTGCTTTCAGCTCTTTTCTGACCGTTTAAAGACGAAAAGATTGCCGAGTTACTCCTCTTGACTCATTAAACGTTAATAAGAGGCGGTCGTTTTAAGTTCTTTTTGTTGACCGTTAAAACATAAAAAGATTACCGGGTTTTTGTCGTTTCAGACTCGTTAATGGTTATGAAACGACGTGGTTTTGATCGCTTTTTTACTTTTTCAGGTCGAAATCACTATTTATGAAAAGTACTCCTCAATCGTAATGGTCGAGCGGTTCTTTCGAGCATTGTTTTATACTTTTTCGGGCTCGAGAGACACAACTTTACGAAAAAGGACACCCTTGGAGTTTCCTTTTCTGCTGTCTTTTCAAACTCTCTAAACATGAAAAGACGTCGAGTTCTTCCTTTGTCAGACTCGTTAAAACCTGATGACATCAGATTCTGTCGAAATCACGCACCACAAGCATATGTTATCCCCATCAAGCTTGTTAAAAATAATTGGGGTACTCGCCAGAAATGGCGGGGGAAAATGGAACCATAATTATTGTCGTGTCGGCAGTATGTCGCTCTTGAACATGGCACTTGTCTGCTTTCGTATCTGGGTGGGGATATCTCATCTCATTTTTCACTTGCCTCCGTGGATTTGGATAATCTTGTTTGACCTCTCATCTGCTCATTGCCTCGTCACCATGACCTCTGATCCATTGATGTCAAATACTGCCAATTCCACTATCGTGGCGCCGATATGTTCAAGAGAAGTAGACCTCTGCAGAAAAACAACCTCCCTCTGATAGCTCACATAATCCTGATTCACAAAATTATCTCTCTGTCTCGTGTCGATGATGTGGGAAACATCATGGCCCACCTTCGATCAAGGTCACTTCCTGTTGACTTCAGCTCATTATCCAGGAAGCTGATCTAGAGGCTCCCTTCCAGTGCCTTGGAGCCTGCATGCCTCAATGGCAGGTTCTTCGTGTTCGACGTGAGGTTTTCATCATTGGCCTCCGATCGAATGATTCTACGGGTGTTCGACGCCAGATCACTAATTCGCACGTCGTAGATTGTACCTATAGTACCTTGAGGGCCATTGTCATTATTGGTGGTACCTCTCGCGTCTGTTAACAGTTTTCATTATTGACTGGTAATCAGACAATGTTCATGCATGTTCGACTTCAGCTCATATATTCGCATGCTTGAACTTGTACTTTTGTTCGGGTCGAGATGGAGCGCAAGACCCTGGATTTTGTCTGTTGTAATCCAGGCGTGATTCTTGTTACATGACTCATTCACTGGATGGTTGTGACCATACCTGAGTCTATTCATTGATCCTAACCAGATGGCTGCGCCCATACTATGGATCTAGATGGATGGTTGCGACCATACCACATATATCATGTACTTGAGCTATCAGTTGTATCTCTCGATGTAGATTCTCAATGGCAGCTACACGTGTTCTTGTAAAGCATTTCACCCCTCTCTCTCTCGGGCCTCATGCTTTAGGGGGCATCTGTTACACAGTAATTTGTCACCATTTGTCACCGTCCCTGTTACCCCTTTCCCGTACTTTGGAGGACTCATTCCGGGACCTGTGAGCAGTGACATAACTTAAAAACACTTGCATTATGTTCCCCTAAGTATGGACTTCATGTGCCCTGAAGACACCTCCTGCAAAATATCCCTGAAAAGTGCCATTTTTCCATTAGCGCGGGTCCACAGTGTACTACCCGCGCCAATGAGGGAGATCCTCAAAAGAAGGCGCACCCATTGGCGCTCTGTCTTAGAGTAACACCCGCGGCAACTGAGTTTGGAAATGATTTTTAACAAACGCGCGCCCGGATGTTTTTTCCCTTCAAGTCATGAAGTCTTTTGAGGATAAAGTTAATCTTCTAGATGTCAAGATTCATCATCTATCCCTTACCTCTATCCACGGCAGCTTTTTGGAGATAATGCCAATCCATAATGGGTGTCTTGATGCATTGTATCTTCCTCCCCTTCTCCATCTATAAAAGTCTGTCCTCATGCATTTGACAAGCTAGTTTTTGAGTAGTAGTGATAATGCTTGTCTTGAGTGATAGTAAGAGTCTTGGAGCATAGGGAGATTATGCTGTCAGAAGTCTGAGCTGTGTATTCATAATCAAAGAGAGAAAGGTTTATTGCAAGACATATGTAGCTGCGCCCAGCCAGAGGAGGGATTCAACGTCATACTTTGGTTGTACTTTTCTCTGTTGATTATTCATTAATAAACGACTATCGTTATGGTTCCGATATTATTGTTCATTATGATAATGTTTGATCTATGTCTTTTCTTACCGATGTATAGTTGTATTTAGTGGATTTTATGCTTGTATTTGCTTCGTTCTTTGCATGTGCAGGTATCCATTCGTGGAGATCGTGAGGATCGTGACCTGCCGGAGCAAGGGAACGAGAGTATCAACTCGTCTACGACACTAGTGTTGGACTCCAGGTTGGTTCTCATAATCCACTTTCAATTTGCAACTAGGAACTTGCATGGTAGCGTTAATTGATTATTGCTAGACCCATTTTGGGCTAGTGGGATCGCCTCTGTCCGCAGAGGGGATTTACCTCTCCAACGAGGGGATTCTTAAGTGAATGGAAAATATGCATGATCATCAATATTGTTTGACTAAGTGAAAGTGCTTATTGCAAGTGAAATGGCCTTGGATATGGCATTAAGTGTAATCCCACAAGGAAGGAAGAATACTACCACATGAAACAAGTCATAGATTATGAGAATAGCCTATGCTTGTTAAATTTTGTTTCTATCTGAAACATGCTAAGATATAAGATTATCTATTTAAATTAAAATGACTAATATCATGGAAACTATATGTGTGTGATATAGGTAATATGATGGATCTATCCAAGAATGATACATGATGTTTGTGAATATAAGAATCCCAGGAACAAGCCCACTGTGAGGATGTTTGAACCCTAAAGAATCCCTTGATCACCATGAGTTATGACATGTAAGTTGTGTTGTGTTATGTTAGAGCAAGCTAGAGGAATGCCTTGGTTGTAAGACACCATAAGTCTCTTTGGTATCCCTTTGCAAGAAAGCATTGGTAAGATGGATCACCTAAGGGAATTTTTAGCAAAGAAGGGGACTCATAATCCTAGAAGGGTGAATGGCTGCAAGGAAGACACTTGAATTAATTTGTTAAAAATGTTTCAAGTCCCTTTTGACCTATTTTTATGCATTACTTCAACTATGCCTAACCCATCATCATTCTTCATCAATCATTCATACTTTTACTTTGTTTTTAATATTAAAAATTCAATAATTAGTCACATTTTGAAAGCCTTTTAAGGAAATTTTGGCCCTGAATTGAAAATCTACACTCTGCACACTTTCCACTCTACACCTCTGGGCATAGCTAGTCCCGCGTTACTTTTATACTCATCTATTTTTTTCTACTGCACGAAAGATGTTTTATCACAATTCTTTTCGCATCCACTCATTTTCACACCTTTCCTTTCACACTTTTGATTCCCTCTCACTGCCCATTTCTCTGCACTCCCATCTCTCTGTACATGAAACTTCCTCATTATGATATTATATATTTTATAAAAGAAATATCTACACTAACAAGCTATACTTAGTGAATTCTTGAAAGTGCCTGTTTTTCTCCTTCCAAGGCCAATTCAAATCTCATTTAAGAAAGTTTGATCCTTAAGGTAAAAAGGTGGTAGTATGCCATTGTGTGAATCAAACATTCCATTATTCTATGAAAGATGTGCCCTCAGTTATTAATCCAAGTATGATTATTTCATGTCCCAATGAAGGTGGTAAGTGATGAAGGGGTGTAATAGTAAATGTTACCCATAAACTGACCTTATAAACAACAATGAGTTATGTACTACAACACTCGGCCTTTCATGTATATTAAAATGCCTTGAAAGAATAACGCTTGTGGTGAGGAAACAAAGGAAGGAACTCTTTTGTGGGGATACAACTAATTCACTTGCTCAACAAGGCAAAAACTTCCATTGGTCAACAACATAGTAGTGGTATTTTAATTTTATGCCTAAGGAGAAACTCAATAATAAATTTCAGACTACATATCTTGCTAATGTTGGATGATTTCCTGAGGTCTTTGATTTTAGAAAACTAATTTCTCTGTGTGCATGTCATTTTAATTCTAAAACCAAAACTATTAAAGTTGCTTTGCAAATGAATAATTCATTCCTTTTAACTCTGAAAGATTTCAGGAAAATGTTGAAGCTTCAAGACTCAAACAAAAACCTTAGACTGCCTAAGGTGGATGCTTTCCTTTATTCTTAAGGAGGGGGATTGAATGTTATTAGAGGATTCATGGTTCACCCAACACATATGCCAACCAATTTTTATTCTATTGATATCTCAATGTTATCATTCCCATACATAAATTTATCTTGGTTGTTTACCCATATAAGGGATGTGACTCAACATCTCACATACCCAGGTGAGTCTTACACATAGTATATTATTCTTTCAAGAAGGGGGATATCTCCAAATGGGTTAAGGTAATTTCTAATGAGTCTTTCTTTTCAGTTAGCTAATTATTTGAATATTCAAAGATTTTTCATGACAAATTATCTAGTGATAGCAATAATTTATTGTAATTTCATGTTCAATAGTCTACCTTTTAACAGTAATACGAATCATGAAAAAAACAGTGCAATTATGGTATCCCATTTAATGGAAATATAAATTGCAATTTCACTTTTTCCTTGACCAAGATAAAATTTCCAACCAATTTAGATATACGTTAATTGGAGTTGAATTGCATAGGTTGGCTCAACAAGCATAAGATTTTAAGGGGAAAAGGAGTATGTGTACAAGAAGATAATCATAAATATATAAGGATTTATGAGTATCAAGATAGTAAGAAGATAATCATACATATATAAGGATTTATGGGTATCAAGATAGTGTCCTATTACTCCCTATTTTTATTTGTGGTATGTATTTTTTCATGGAGGTATGTAGAAAGTATTATTCCTGGTCAATTCCTTTTGACAGGAAAAAGAAGAAGAAATTCATTTTTCTACCATTTAGAATTGGAGAAGTTGTTGTGAATAATTCTTGACATTTAGCTAGGGTATTTGAGATATTGAAACCTTTCAATTTGAAATATGTTAGGCCCGTATTCAAGGTATCTATATAAACATCCTCGTTAAATTTAACACACTTTAAAATTTGACTCTTACACCTAGGTCCACATTGTCAATAAGACTCTCTAAATACAAAAAAACACACTCTCAAACCATATAACTAAAAAAAATTACAAAATCTACTTCACCAAATCTTGAGCATTCTTACCTATATCACCATTCAAGTTGCATTCACAATGAATACACTTTCAAGCCATATAATTGAAAAAAAAAAAATTACAAAGTCGTACTTCGCCAACCTTCTTCACAATGGAAAGAAAAATTGAAAAACAAGCTTGATATGGAGGGCATTGAAAAAAAATTAAAAAGTGTTAAGTAATCCCCATTGTGGAAAAAGTACGCACAACCACAAATTTATATTTGATATAGATTTATATTCTTTAACTTAATTGTTAAAGAGTAAAGTTTGGGGGCTCTTTACACTTCTCCCCTCGACAATTTGAATAAGAGTCTAGCTCTAAATTATTATTTTTCTATGTAAAACTGATCTATTTATAAAAACATAATATACAGAGAGGCTCTAGCCTCAGCGGCACTGGGTCAATTGTATGACCATTCTGTGCAAAAAACCTTAAATTTGTGATTGCCCCAGATGGGGAAACCAGTCTAAGTACAAGAAAATTACAGTTCAATTTACCCTCGCAGGGGTTGTAGTTCCAAAATTCAAAAGTTATAGCTAGAAAACAGTGAAACCCGGTACTTAACTCAAAAATTCCCCTATGAATAGACAAATGGGAATAAAAAAGAAAAATTTACTTCACCCGTGTCGGGGACAACACTCGAAAACGACTCGATAGGAACCAAGAAATAAAGTGACAAGTATCAGAACTTATAAGAGATGGAATCAAGGCTCGCCACATAACCTGGCCAGCAGTTGCAAGGTGTCTTCAGTAGGCTCTTCCTCCATGACCGGACACCATCCATATTCCTCAGAGCTGGCCTTCGCTGCATGTCCGCCACCTGCACTATCCTCAGTTTGAATGCCCTTATCCTTACGGGTGGCATCGCTTCCCAACATTTGTTGTTTGCTACTAGATGGGTTGCTCTTATCTTTCGGCGGGCGGTAGGTGCTCGGCTCCCCTGGATCAAAGCTGGAAGGATGGACTTGGTTGATTTCCCAGCTGAGTGAAAGTTCAGGAGAGGAAGCGGGGACTTCCCTGAAATTCATCGAGATGGTGGCTATTATGAGCGGTTTGTCCAAAGCACTTTGAAAATGGAAGTGTGCTTGCTGAGAGGGAGCAGAGGTTGCTGCATGCTGGGGGATTTCTCTGGAACGACGAGCCTCTCTGGTGTTTAATCTGCCACGGCCGCTTCGAGTGTCTGGATATCTGCCAATGGAGCGAGAATTGGAGAGGCTAGGGGAAGGGGAAACAGAAGGGGAGGTAGAGACAGAGGGGGGCCGAGACGCAGAACGAGTGGCTCCTCCCCGACTGCCACCGCGTCTGCTCCTCATTCTATGACGTTGTCGCATGGTTCTGAGATTGGGAGACTGCTGAGAGTTGTTGAAAACAGGGTCCGGGGTCAATCCAAGAGCTGCAGAAGGAAAGAGGGAGTGGTCCAGGGAATTCACAGTCGAGCTAGCAAAAGGGGCTGAGACCTCAAAGCGCAGGTGGCAGAATGAGGACTGGGAGAAATGGTTACCATTGCCCAGGTTGATGCAGCAAAAGAGCCTGCAATGTATTCTGGTGGTTGTGCGGAGATTCGGCTCTGTAACAACGGGATGGCAGGAGAAATTGAGAGGCTGAATGGGGGAATGAGGGGAATTCTGATCCATATCTCTGTAAATGCTGGGAATGTCTCGAATTTCCCAGCTAGTTAATGGCACCGTCCTGTGAGCCTGAACTTGCCGTGAGATCACACAAGTGAAAGCGTAGGTGGCCACACGGATAAGCCACCTGCTTATCCAGCTGCTCATGTGCATTAAATTGCTATCTGCCACCCGCATCGAGGGAAGTCTAACTCTAAATTACTTTAACCCTTGTTTTTTAATATATTTGTATCACATTTTTTATTATAGAGAATTAGTAATGTTAGTTTAAATTTATATTAATAAATTATTTTTAATTGGGGTTACTTTATGTGGTTGGTAAAAATGATTATTATTCTCCCTACTCAAACTCAATTTTTTGGCCAGTGATATTATTACTATAATGGCTTCAATTTTTAGAAAAGCACTCTTAAGTGAGTATCACCATGGGGTAGCCTAGTATCAACAACCTCACTCTTACCTTTAAGTTAAAAGGAAAGCCAATTTATTTCCTTAAAGAAAAAAATATATATATTGACAATTTGTAAATAAAATAGTTTATTTATTTTTTCTTCATAATTTTATAAAAAAATTAATTTTAATTTAGATTAATTTTATTAACAAATTATAAATAAAATAGTTTGTTTATATTTTTCCTCATAGTTCAATAATTGTTTTATTTTTTCTTTTAAAAAATATTAAGCAGCTTTTGTATTTTCTTTAATATTTACTCTAACAAATTAATTAAATAGCTTTATTTCTTCCGTGCATTTATTTTGATACATATTTTTTTTACTTTAAAAATATAATGTAAATTTATCTTAATTATTAATATAAATTTATCTTAATTTTTATTTATTTGATTTAATCAATTGTTTGTTTTTAAGAATAATATTTTAAATTTATTAAACATAAAACATTTTAAAAATTCTCCTAATCAAGGTGGTAATCTGGTCAAATGTGTGAATAGTAATTACAATGTGGAAGGAAGCCTTATTTTTGTCACCCCACTCTACCTAGCCATATCATGAATTCACCATGAATCCAACGACGTCACACATTCAACCTACTCCGCAACATGACAACGCAATGAAAGTCTCTAGAGACAAGTAAAATTTGCAAAAGGCTTGTATAGGGAAGAAAGCTTCCCATTTTGGTTCACAAAGGGTGGAAACTTTCTACTCTGAAAGTCTTACTTCTACTTGACGTTGGTGTTTCCTATCCTCAGTGGGGTCAAGTCTAGGCTCCCATAACCTAGCCTCTCGCATCCTCCCCTTTCTAAGGTCTCTCTAGGTAGATACACATTAGCCACAGTTGTGGAAACTACCATGTGGTTTAGTCCGTTCAATCAAGGTGGGTGGTGGTTTTTCAAGGTTGATAGCGCCAACAAGAAGAGGATCCTTGAAATTTGTGTTTTGGTTGCACATTTTTCCAACCACATTCACTCTGTAGTCCCTTTCAACAACATTAGGCATAAGGTATCCCACGCAAGCGTCTTAACACAATATTGGTTTAGTTGGCTTCCCAGTCATTCTTGGACCTCATTGTTTTATATTATATACTCTCTACTCATTCCTTTAAATTATGGTAGTATGAGTGCACCTGCTAGTGATCTAGAGGTGGGAGGTCGCTTTGTGTAGATATACTTTATGATTATCTTCCGCTCAGCCCTGCTTTCCTAGACTATGTTTCCTCCCTGTTGATTCACTCTTGCCAACACCCTTTTTGCGCTCATCCTGCCTATCTTAGCTAGCATCTACCCTCACCCTGTTGTCTTTGTGACCTTTACCCCTCCTACGTGGCCACTTCCTTCTTCCATCAACATTATTTATATCATTGCCTGACGCATCATGCCTCGACAGAGGGAGAGGATTTGTTGTGACTCCTCATATAGAGTATAAGGAAGTGTCAGGGCCTATCGACGAGCGCATTTTGCAGCTCAATAATATCATGCCCATACCCATCACTGCATACAGCTAAAAATTAATCATGCATCCTCAGAGGCCATGGATGATAAGGATGAGTACATAGATGTTGATTTTCTTTCCTTAGAAACTAAGTGGCTCCTAGATCCATGCCACACCTGAGGAAGGAAATATCATTATATATGGACAGGAGAGAGATGAGGTTAAGTGGGAATTATCTATGCAGTTGGATGAAATACAAACTAAGAACAAGGAAATTTCCTTGGAATGCAAGGATATAGCCCTTTGGTTGGCTAGAATCTAGGTCATTCTCTATAGAGTAAAAGGCCCCTCTTCTCCTAGTACCCTTGCAACACCTAGAGATGTCTCAACCTCCACCTAAGATGCAATATGGTGTTCTTCTTTGTTGACAATGGCTCATCTTTGAGCCGTTTATATTTATACTATTTGTGGCCAGCCTGGATGCAAATTTGCTAGGATTAACACTAAGTATTATAATAGGAACTCTGAAATAAATGTTATGTCATGGTGGAGATATGAATATTGTTAATGTTATAGTTCATTTTGGAAAAAATATTATTTTTCCACCATTGGTCTGGTTTCCCTAGTTGAAAACCACAATAGAAAAAATTCCAAATGATTGTATTATTATAAAATCTTTTGACGTATCAATAAATTTGAATTAAAAATAAATAAATAAATAAATAAATATTAAATTAACATATATTTTTAATATTTAAAAAAAATACATTACTATTAAAAACAAAAATTAATACTTTGAAAATAATTTTAAAAAATTAAATTACAAGAAATTAATATTAATTTATTTTGTTTATTAAATATAAAATACTTTTTTATATAATAATACAATATATTTTTAGGGGCATCAAGAGCGGAAAGGGTACTATGTTATCTCGACAAACATACTAAGATAAAATATGTGTGGGGATTAGGAGTGGTCGCCAATAACAAGGACGAGTTAATTTACTTCTGGAAAGGATTGGACCTTGCTCTAACTCTTGGAATAAAGAAAATAAAGGTTTTGGGGGACTCCTTGATGGCTATAAAAATGTTCACATCATCAAAGAATTAGAAGGGTCGCATATTGCACCGAAGAATTAATGGTGAGTGAATGGGGTAAGGATTCATCTCGTTACTGAGTAAATTGATTGTAGGGATGGTTTAGCAGATCCCTTGGACAAGATGCCTATTTAATGGGCTTGAAGATTGATAATATCCATGCAATTATGGCACAAGAAGATGATAATTGCGCGCATGAGGAAATTTTTCTATTTAAGGACTCACAACCCTTCCCAGAGTCACTTGTTGTTACAATTCTAGAGTATCAATTTGATAATTGTGTGGTTTGGAGGGACACTGGTATGGATACATGGGAAGGTCAAGACAGGAAATCCCTTGAGGAGGATTTGGCTCGCTGGAAGAGGTACGTTGAATTATTGTTTAAATTAGTAATGGGAAGGCTTGACCTTATCACTTGTCTGATGGAGATGCCAAAGAAATATCGTGTTGCCAACGATGAGTGTATTATTGCAAAGTTTGAGAGTGTTGAGGCATCTCTAGAGCGAAAGATAGTGAAGATGGAGACTAACATGATCACTTCCAACTTGGAATTGATTAGTGACAATGTATTTGCTAAGGTGAAAGAGATTACAGAGGGGTTACTTGAGGAGGTTGCTGCCCAGTTGCAAAAAGATGGAGGACAAGGCGCTTCAAGAGTGAGTTCAAGCACCCGAGGCAAAGAAGTCAATGAAGATGCAGGGAAGTCCAAACCTAGTTAATGTGTTTTATGTATTGTCGTTATGTGTTGGTATTGGGTCTGTTCTTTCAGTTTTATGGTAGATATCTGTGTTTTGCTATAGTTCATAGGGATCGTAGGGGGGGAATAAAATAATTTTATGGTTGTACTGCAATATGGAAGCAGTTGCACAGATTGAAGCAAATTTTGATGTGATGATGTAAAACCAATTATGGACATGTAATATAGATTTAGAATATAAAGTATTCGCTCTGTTTATTAATTATATATATATATAGAGAGAGAGAGAGAGAGAGAGAGAGAGAAGTCATAAGTTAAATAATCCATCATATCTCAACACTTCAAATGTTTGTTTTGGTGTAGTTTATTTGTTCTTAAAGATATTATTTCAAATTTATTAAACATAAAACATTTACATTTTAAATTTTGTGTTCATTTTTTATATTTAAATGTGAATTTTTGGATATATATATCTTTCAACAAAAATGTTCTTTAAAAAATCTTTAGAAACGGTTATATAAGTTAAATAATCCTTCATATCTCAACACTTCAAATGTTTGTTTTGGTGTATTTTATTTGTTCTTAAAGAGACTATTTCAAATTTATTAAACATAAAACATTTACATTTTAAAATTTTGTGCTCATTTTTTATATTTAAATGTGAATATTTTGATATATATATATATATATATATATATATCTTTCAACAAAAATGTTCTTTAAAAAATCTTTAGAAATGGTTGATTTGGTTCCCAAATTGTTTTAGGTTATGCCTTGAAAATTAAATACACTATGATTAATAAAGAAAATTGGATGGATTTGGAGGGATTTGTGTTTGTAATGGAAAAAAAAAAACTTTGTAAGCTACATTTCCCTCCATGTCCAAACTATTCATGCGACTATTATTGCATCACAAGGATTTAACGTAGGTTGCTCTCCAAAACGAGGTTCTCACATGGTTCAAGGAGATGTTGTCTCTACAGAGAGGAAATGAGACAAATACGCATCTTTTCATTTCTTATTCCTTCTCAAAAGAGGTCTAGAGGGAGATTCACAAATTTCTGGGATCTGCCATCATCTGGAAGGAGGTTTCCATGACATGGCACTAAGAGTTGGTCTTTGCTCACCATCCAAAAAATTCAAGGCCCTCCCTGTCTTGGTTGCCTAGGGAATCTAGATTAGCTAAAATAATTCTATCTGTAAATATCAACACTTTTCTTTACCCAAAACAATGATACAAAATATGGTCATTTTGTATGTCGTCCCTTCGCCAGTAACTCATCTCTCCAATTCCCCCACCTCCCCCACCCAAATCCTTCAAGACACACCCTACACATTTTTTGATGGCATTTCCCAAAGTGACCCTCCTTTTGGGGGTGCAAGGGGCATCTTAGATCTCTTGAAAACCCACAAAATATCTTTTCAAGCAACATTGGGCGAGGTAACAAACAATTTCTCTGAATTAATGGCACTAAAACTTCTCCTAAATTTGGCTAAGGAAACAGAGGTTTCACAAATATATGTATATGGAGACTCACAATTGGTTATAAGTTAGATGATGGGGGACTAAACACTCCATAATTATGCCTTAAAGTCACTATTTCAAAATATTAAACAACTTTACGTCAATTTATTGATATCCTTTTTCTTCGTGTGTGTATAGGTAGATAAAATAAAAAGTAGAGACTCTTTTTCAATGACCAAATTGGAGATGGACCAAGGAATGTAGAAAATCAAAGAAGAGGCTCACAATGGAGACTTGCAACTAGTTAAAATTTGGACGCTGGGAGAATACGCACTCCATAACTATGCCTTAAAACCATTATTTCAAAATCTTAAACAACTTGTAGGTCAATTTACTTATATCACTTTTCCTCATGTGTATAGGGAGAGAAACCAAAAAGAAAAGAGTCTCTCTCAATCATTGAATTGGAGATGGACCAAGGAAGCTAGAAAATCAAAGAAGAGACCCACGAGCTCCAATCATAATATGTTTATGAGTCTTGGCTCCAACTAATGTGGCTCTCACCTCTTAATATCCAATATTTTTACTCTTATTTCTATCTACAACCCTTGTTATGGTATATATAAGGAATTATATAGATTTTTTTAATATATTGAGACATTAACTTTTAATATATGCCAAGGATTTATATGGCGTTTTTTTGAGACTCTATCTATATTGTGCCTTCTCATAGGCTAGAAAATATGACAGTGTTGTATAGAACTCTTTGATAGACCTTGCCTGAGAAGAATGTTCAACGATATCTACTCATGTAATTTTGTTATGACAATAAAATGACATTTGTTTTCCATATCTCTCTTTCTATATATATATATATATATATATATAATTTTTAAGTTAATAATAATACATAATTTTCACTTGGATGGGGTGATTACAAAAGATACAACCATCTCCATTTGTTGTGCATCCACCTTCCTATGTGACCACACAAATACACCATTCCCAAATTAAAGGATGGTTGTGGCACTTGGAGTTGACATGCGAGGGGGAATGATTGGGAGTGAGAGTTCCTCCCTAATATAATGCCCTTATGGTGTAAGAAGTCTCAATATTTGAATCTTGCATGCATTAGGCAATGAGTAGTATGTATCTTAGGTCCATAAGTCAAGGGATAGATGGCCTCCAAGGGCAACATTATGACTAGACAACGGTTATCAATAATCTAAAGGGATTCCCATATATAAAGGATATGGAAGAAACTCCATCCCACATGAGGGTGTTAGCTAGTGAGGATACTCTCTTGCTTTGTATTTTATTAGATTTTTGGACTCTATATCATGTCTTTTGAGGGTTTTCTAGCATTTAAGGTCTTTTGGAGTGGGATATATATTTGGAAAGGCATAGGCTTTCCTCAAGGCATGTTCCAAGTAAGTCCAATCTTAGGTAGTTAGGGGCACACCTCATTTCTAGGTCCCTTTATTTTTTCTCCATGGCAATTGGAAGAGTGCGTTGCTAGGTCATATTTTTTGAGTGGTTTTCATATCATCAAAGTCAAATGGGAAAGGGGTGGTAGGGAAACCAAATGAGGGAGGAAGAGTAACAACTTTCGGAAGGCCTCCTCCTCCACACATCGCAACACCCATCTAATGTTGTTGGGATGTCTGGGAAGCAAAAAAATGTTTCCATACCAAGTGCCCAAAGGGATCAAAAATAGCAATGGAGGCATTGGAGAAGGGGGTGGGGGACAAGAAGAAGGACCTAACAAAGAACTAAATCCTTGAATAGGTCTAGCATTGGGTCTTTGATCCAATCCATTCATGCATCAAGGATGCAATTCTATAAATTTGCTAAAACTTACTAGATTGTAAAGATCATAATGACTCAAGCTTTCTAGAGAAAATTGGAAACCCATGAAAATATCTTACACATTACCCAAAGCCTTAAAGGAAAATTCGAAATAATGTTTGAAATGGTCTTCATGCAGTTTTCTTGATTACTCCAATCACATAGGGAGAAGCTATCCGCTCTCAAGATGAAAAAGCAAATGGCACACCATCCAACCACATTATATTCAAGAGAAAAACCAACTCTAAACTCTAAAAAAACCATATAATAAAATAGACATAGAAATTGATCCCGTCATAAAATCATAATATAATTATTATTATTTTTCATTATATTATTTATAAATATTTATTTACAAACCCATAAATTTAATATTTTACATTTCATAAATCATATATAATGAAAACATTAATAAATATTCAACTACTCATTTCCATATAAGAATAATACGAAAAAAAACATCACTTCAAATAAATAAATATATATATATAAAATAATATAGTATATTTAAATTATATATATTTTTAAATTTCCATTTATATTATAATCTTATACGTAACTAAATAATACATCCTTTCACCACCTTATTTGACTTTTTTTCTGTGTAAAAAATAGAATAAGCAGCCCAACAATCCCTCTACCTCAACACCTCATTTAACGTTTTCCTATATCACAATACATTAATAAAAAATACATAGCTAAGTAATCGCTCTACCCCTCCTTTGACTTTTTACTATCTAGAAATAAATTAAAAAATACAATAACTAGAATTTGGCTTTTATTACATTTCATTAAAAAATACAATAACGACTATCTACATAGTGAAATTTTCTAATTTTCTATAAGACTTCAATTATAGAAAGGGTTTGCTTTAAATAAATTGCTTGCACAAATTTCCTTAATCTTTAATTCATATTATATTAGAACTCCCTCGAAATCTGTATAAAAGTTGTATTCATATTTATATTAGGTAGATGAAAAGCACGACTAACACTGCACACTAAAATAGTCGCAAAGAACTCCATCAAAATCTTATATATAATAATTGAATCATATATTTATTTGAACATTCCAAGGTTAAATCTTATATATTTATTTATATTTTTAATTATATTATTTTTTTATATATATAATTGTGTTGAGAGACACTCTATAGTTTAGTATGGGGAAAGTTTAGTGTAGGGGAGATGTGTAGGTGTAATGTAATGTAAGAATGGTAGTATGTCAATATTTAAATAGTATTTTGGAATTTAGGTTTTTGTGAGATGAGTAATTTAGATATAAGACTTTTGAATCTATCAATAGATAGAAGCGTTGATTAAAAAACGGGTTGTGATGGATATGGAAGTTTTGTATTTAAATTTATATAGTATATCAACATTTTAATTGTCGGCTTAATATGTTGAATTTATATTAAGATGTTGAATTTATAAGACATAAAGGATATTATAAAATATTACCGACTATTAAAAAGTTATTACCAAATACCATGGGTCTATAAACAATAAATTGTATGTATTAAAGTTATTGAAATATCGTAATAGTAATATTTTTAAACAAAAATGAGTAATATTTAGATTAAATATGCACCCAATCGCAACAAATATATGGGGAATACATCACTTTGTTTCAGAACAATTTCAGATAAGTACTGACCATTAACCTTGGCACCATAACTAAGAACCCATTACATTGAGAGACTTCCTATCAAAACTTGCAAAAAACCAAAAGACCCAAAAACTCATTGCATGCAGGTCAATCATATTCAGATGTTGGCTTGTTAAAGTTGATGTCCCGCTTTCCTGTAGACTCCAAAGGCTAGTCCTGAATGATGGATGAATCCCTACAGAGCTTGAGGTCCAACATTATCACCTTGAGTGCGTCTACCTCATCTTCCAATCTTTAATATTTGATTCTAGAGGGCCAAGATTTGATCCACAAGTTTGACCTATGTGTGGTACATCTGATAGAATTTTACCTATAGGTTGTAGTGCCCTCTACAGGGCTTCATGGGAAAACAAGCACTAGGAGCATGGGTTGGCAACTAAAGAAGATTTAGAATTTGAGTCAAAGCTCATGGTGTTGAGGTGGTAGGAGTATCAACTGCATCGACATTTTTTCTAGAACGAGACCGACCACCCTAAATTAGAATTATACAGGAAGTGACTACCCAAAAGAGAGGAAAATAACCAAGTTGCAAAATCAAAACTTCTAATGGAGAGTCCCCAATATAAAGAAGCACCAAATTGTTTAATTAAACACCTCTCCAAATCCCCAATACAAAGAAAATGCAACTTATAAACTTTACACCCAAAATTCACCAACTTCCTCTAACCTAAAGGCTCTCGCAAAACAAAAGGAATATAGCTAGAATTAGAGCCCAAAGCGACATAATAGGAGCCAACTTTGGTGGGGTTTCCCTCCCTACACAGAATACGGGAAGTTTCCAAATTAGACATAGAGGACTCAGAATTACCTTCAAACTAGGGAACCCATGACAACATGATGCCAATTAGGGAGGAGAGACAAGTCGTAGCCAAAGTACATTGCAAGCCAGAGAGACCCTTATGCCAAATTACCCACGAGATGAAGTGTCGAGACTGTAGTTGCACAACCCCAAAAATGAGACTTTAGAACATAGAACGAAGCTCTTCACAAAGCTTCTTGAAGGAAGCACATCTTGACACCACAACTAATTTTAAAGATAGAATTGTAATCAGTTTCTCTAGCCACGACGATGGTAAGAAGATGCACATAACAAGCTCATTGATGAGTCAATCTAGAGCTAGATTTGACACAAATTTAACACCAATTTTCCTGTCCCTTCACACGATTATCATCGTTCTTTCATTAATATCACCTTTGTAGCCTCCAAAGAAATTCATCATGGATTTGAGTGGGGAGTTATTCCAAGATTTTGGTAGAGGCTAACCATAAATTTAAGGATGTGAGAAGGGAAAAACAATATATGCATGGCAACAAATCGCTTGAGTTTCCATGTCAAAGGAATTCTAAATGTGATCCATTAACCATATATGTGAACCTTTAGGAAGCCTGACGGAAGAGTGTATGCCTTCGTATGGAAGATACTGCATAAAATAAATAAAATTGAGGGGATAGATTTTCCCTACTGAGAGTAAAGAGAGGAGGAAAGGAGGGGTGTTATAGGGAATATGGAAGGGATACGGGTAAGGCAGGGGATTAGGGAGAGAGGATCATGGTAGAGGAAAGGAAAGTAAAGGGACTTAGGAGTTATTTCAAAACTAAAGTTCCTAAAAATAAACCAAGGGAAATACCAAGAATCAAAAGTCATGAAGCCTTAAGGGATGGGATATAAACTATATTATTCATTGATATGGAGCTTGGACTCTTCCAAGGAGCAAGCCTCATTTGCTTGTGATTCAACATCCACATTATTAAATCTGAGATTATGATAGCATTCTTTAGCTTGGAAGTAATCAACCAATCCTTTAATTCTTTGAAGCACTTGCGCAAAGGAGTTATCCTTTGGACTACCATCCTTAATAAGGTAATGAATTGTGATTAGAAAATATCATAGAATGACAATATCTTTGATTCCTTTGTTTTTGGCAATGTGTAAACTTTGTAGGAGACCATAAATTTATGTCTAATTATTTCTTTTCGTTCCCAAACCCCATGCAAATTTAGTCTCTAGTATTCCATGAGGATTGAATAATACCCCCCCTTCTCTGCCACCCCTGAAATATCGTAATAGTATTTTAACATAAGAAAAAATATAATATATCTAAATAATATAAAATATTGCCTAAACATAAAAATTATTACCTAATACCATGGGCACATAAATAGCAATCGTAAACCAATCTAACCCGGTTTAGTAGAGATGTTGTAATGTAATGTCCTCTTTAACATTTTAACATGTAATGTAATGTCCTCTTTAACATTTTGGCTCGATCAAATTATATATATATATATATATATAGATATATAGATATTATAATTTAATTATCAATAAAACATTTTGACTTAGTCAAATTACATAAAAATAATTAAACTAACCTAGATCCATCTTAACTTTTAATCAATCATGTGCCAAGAAAAATCAAATCTATTGAGATACAAACTTTTTTTAAAATAAAAAGACATTTGATCTCTCCTTACCTTTAATAAATCATTAAGATAAATCCAAACCGATATATAAAATTATTTATCTAAACATATTGTTTATTAATTATCCATTTAATAAGTATTTATGTATTTCAAATATTATATAACATGTGAAATTTAAAATAACGTTAATTTCAATATCAAAAAATTAATTAATTAATTAACAATTATAGAAAATAATAAGTATTAATAAATAATACAATGGTTTATTAGCGATAATACTTAAGCAACTCATACTAACTTGGAAATAAAGTGTTTAACTCAAAGTTAGTTTTTTAATAGAAAGTTGAAGGATACTATAACCTTTTAACATTTTTGTGCTAAATTATAAATTTTTAGCCCTTTCTTATATTTAGGTTTTAGAGAAAGCCCATTATAGATTTTCAAAAGTTACAAGACAATAGTATTCGTGGTCTTCGGTTTGTATTATTTGTTTACTAATCTATTATTTAGTTTTAGAGTTTTATATGTATTATGTCGTTTATTTGAATTTTAGTTTTTAACTTTAAAGTTTGTTATAAAGTTAGTTGTAAGAAAATTTCAGATAGATTAAAAATTCAAAAGTTAGAAGACAATACTAATCGTGGTCTTTGGTTTGTATTATTAGTTTTATAATTTACTATTTTGTTTTATATTTATTATGTGTTTGAATTTTAATTTCAACTTTAAATTTTGTTATATAGTTAGGTGTAAGAAAATTTCAGACTAAGATTAAAAAATTATGTGTATAGGTTAACATTTACACTTTTAGGAAAAGAAAAAAAATACGTATTCTACTATTAATCTTAGTTTATTTTTTCAAATTTAAGTTATATCATTTTCATATAAATGTTGTATTCACTATGATCGCAACATGGTAAAATAACATTGGATTAGGCTTAATAACCCTAAAGGCACTAAAGGTAGTAATATGACTTTTATACCATATGTGAGAGTGCAAATTTGTTTATAAAAATGGTGTACATTGTTATATTTTATGGCGAGTGAATCTTATAAATTTATTTATTTATTAAAATAAATAAATTTATTTGAGATTAGAAAACAAATATTATAATAATGAAAATTTAATTATTTTTTTTCAATATTCTGGTGAAGTTTAATATTTAGTGTAAATTAAAGTTGAATTTCAACTAATTAATTATTGAGGAAAAATGTACTGGATATGGTTTTTTTTCTCAAAAAGCAACAAAAGTAGATGTGTTGGCAATGTCCCCGATATAGATCATTAATTCAATGAAATAATGGGTACTCTCAACTAAAACTTAACTATGAAAAACATATATTAATACTCAAATATAGGGTTACAAATAAAACAACACAATAATATACACAAGATCACAATGTAATTCACTAGTTGATAAGCCTCTACCACCAACAACATCTCCGTGTAGTGCACCATTGTGAACAAGAACTATATTGTCTATGGGCATGGTGATACAACACCTCCAACAGTGGAGCTCTTTAAACAAGGCATGGTGATTGTGTACTCCGAACATCATTTACCCACCTAGACAAAACAATTGGTGAGCATACACACCATCATAAACTATTAACAATCACAAGGAACCAACCTACTCACTTCCCAATAACTCATTAGGTATCAACACGAAGAAAACTAGGTTTCCTTTCTTTCTTCAATTAATATTACAATAGATTTTCTCTCTAAGGACTGGAAAATAAGTGTTTCATCCATATCCTATATATATTCTCTCATGCCAGGGAATCTAAATTCATGTAGAGGATTAGGTGCAAAAACTAGGATTAAGATAACATAAAACAAGTCATATGAAAGTTGCTTACCAAACATAACTCCAAACCTTGAATTCATTTTAAACACGTAACATTTCCTAAAACATGCATTTTTAATCACATTCATTGCATCACAAGGTACTCGATGTCACATAGCCTTGTGCCATCCACACTATACTAAAGACCTTCTCAAAGTATGTTTCCTTAATTCACCTATTTTAGATTGAGAATCAACATTGTTATCAATATGGGCATAAGAATAGTGTCACTACAATCTCATCAACATCATAGTACTAATGCATGCATAATTGATTAATTTGGGTTCATCCCAAGCATAATGCATCATAAGTAACAATGATCCCCAACGCAAACAAATTGCAAGTGATCATAATCATCTATACTCATAAAACTAAGCTTGCAGTTTTAACACACCTAGTTTTTAGTCCCCCACAAATATTGTAATCGTAATTAATTATGTTAATGGTGCATGTATGGCCATGTAAATGTAAATGGGCTAAAAAAAAAAGAAAAAAAAATAAGGTCGCTACCCCTAAACCCCCATGCAGGGGGGCTTTCGCCCCTTTACGAACTCCCTGAACAAGGGGGATTGTTTCCCCCCTTGTTATGCCCAATACAACATAAGTGGGAGGAGCTAGTTGTGAAAACAAAATAACACATACCCAATCAGGCAAAGCAAACAAAAATAGATTTATGGAGTTAATCATTCCCAACAAATTATTTGGCTAAGTCAAATATTCATAAAGTTTAACATTGTCAAATTTCCCAAGAAAAATATCTGATGGGAAGGTGTGGTAGTAGCTCTCATACTTATGGAAGCAATTGGGTTGTAGTTGAATTGTCTCATCCAAGGTATGAGAAAAGACCCATTTATAGAATTCTAGGTCTAACCAAAATATTATGATCTGACCATCACTGACATATCCAACAGGAAAACCTATCAAAGAAAAAATCCTAAGAGAGAGAGAGAAGCACTTGTGGGGATGCGAGATAGAGTATTGTATGCATCCACAAGTATGAGTAGAAGAGGCTCTTTTATAGAAAAGAAACAGATCACATGAGGGTTCTAAGACACAACAACTTGCACATGAATGTAATCCACGTGATATGGTGATAGAAGTCATCGTTAGTCTTTAACCAAAGCTAGAGGAATTATGATCATGTGCTAGCCACAAGAGGGCTTAAGTGCAAACAAGTAAACGCAATGGTATTTATTTATTGGACATTAGAGAAATTTAAGGTCTAAAATGGGCCTCTTAAGGAATATTATAAAATAATAATGGCAATAATAAAATAATATTAGATTACATCATTAAATTTTAGAGGGAAAATAGAACAAAAATTGATTTTTCAACTCATATTGTCAACTTATCTCTCTCTGGTTTCACTCAAATTTTGAGCGGGAGCACTCGTTGGATGCATAATTTAATTTTTCATCCAAGGAGTACCCATGTTGCATACTTTCAATGGACCTTGCTACATGAAAAATGAAAAATGCATGAAAAACGTGATTGCAATCACATTTTTCATGTATTTCTCATGTTTTGTGTAGTAAGGTCCATCGAAAGTATTAAACACGTATACTCCTTGGATGAGGAATTAAATTTATCGTCCAACGAGTGCTCCCACTCGAAATTTGAGTGAAACCATAGGGATATAAGTTGAAAATACGAGTTGAAAAAGTGAATCATCCCCCATGGTTGACATCATCATCTTGAATCTTATTGGTTCTTATAAAGTTTATTTTGGTTATACATTTTTGTTTTGAGGCCCATTTTAGACCTCAAAAGTACTCTAATGAACTACCTTTAGAATTCCTAGTGGTCGATGGCCCAATGAGCTACCCCATTGAACCAGGTTAATGTCATAAGTAAGTCTCAGTCAAAGGAGGGGTTGGTAACTCATGCTCGGTGAGTGGCTTCGTTAATTACAAAAGCTAGATAGAGAAGAAAATTCCATCAATTAACATACATAAACCAGATCAAGAGAGTACTATGAGTGGAGTTCTTATTTTCCCTGGTGTCATGAAGTTTTGGTGGGCCGGCGGGCCGATTAGCCAAGGATTCAAGGTTCCTAGCCAATTAACATCAAATAATAGAGAAATTTTAGTTGACTATCATCTGTCGATCAAGCAAAACTAACCTTACAAAGTCTCGTTCTTGTTTTCATGGTGACTTGGTGAATCATCAAACAAACCAAGGAATGAATTATGGATTATATTAAGAGTGGCATATGGGTACTAGTATAACTATAAAGTGATAGAGATTGAGATTTTGAGTCTATTGGGATTCAAATATATATGTATTTGGAAGAAGTGATAATTGGATTTTAACAAAACCCTAGATGCTAGATGTTGGATGCCAACATAGTAGGTCACAAGGACATGTGGAGTTTATGTGAGCACTCTGGGTTAACTTGGACAAGTGATGTGTCATGATGATGTGGCACACTGATAATGTTAGGTGATGTGGCATGCTGACATGTTGCTAACATGGTGTGCCAACATTGGGAGGTGACATGGACTATAAGTGTTTTAGAATTGAGGTGGATTCAAAGTGGATATATCATGTAGTTCATGTGGAACATAGAAGATACAGCGAGAAGAGATCCAAAAATATGGAAAATTCAGTTGCATGGGTCTTATAAAAAAAATCATGATTTGGATATCCAAAAGTTCAACTTGTTGATTGTATCCGGAAGAATGAAATCTTGAATTTGAATAGATCCATATGTTTGGAAATTTTTTGATGTATCCATAAGTATGAATATGCAAAAAATATTATAGTGAATATTAATGGAAAATTTGAATGTGGATGTGTGCCTTATGTCGATGTGTCCCTTAAGGATGTGGACATATGTGATGTCGCCACATGGACAAGGATTGCCATATGTCAACCACGTGTAGCTAATGTGGCATTAAAAGTGGCAATGCAGAGGCAAAGAGACCGCCATGCATCTACCATGTGGAAATTCATTGGATGCTAACATGGTACTTTGAGAGAGAGAAAATATTCAAAATGCCATAACTTTGCATCCATAGCTTGGATTTTGATGAATTTTAACATTGTTAGAAAGCTCTTGACAAGAAGAAGACAATGGTGGTCTTAGAAAGGAGTTTCAAGGTGAGTACAAGAAAGTGGAAATTTTTAACCCCCACCTCCTTAAGATGACTTAGGGGTTTGGGTATGCTACGACAAATTCCAAGCCAGCCTTGTGAGCCATATTAGTTTAGACTTAATTTTGTATTACAAGGTATATTAACCCTAAACAAAAACTAACAATTTGGCTTCATACTCACCACTCTATATGGAAGAAAGATGGCCCAACTATAGTTATGAAGAGGACCATGACAAACTCAACCATCTATGTCCTCCTTATTTTACCCCTTGCCACACAAATTTATCCATTAAAACTAACTTAGTCTTGCATGCTTAATACGATTTTTTGTAATGTAGTTTTCATTTATATCATGCCACCTATACATTTCATTCAAGTTACTTGTTAATCACTCAAGATGGTGACAATTGTTTCCCCTTTCATATAGATGTTGAAATGCTCTAAATTCAAGACATCGTAATGGACATCACCATTCAATTCACACATAACACTTTCAAACCATATAATTAAAAAATGATAATTACAAAGCCCTACTTCACCAAGCCTCTAACCAATTTAAGGCATTCTCATCGATGTCACCATTCAAGTTAAGCATTCACAATCAACATACTTTCAAGCCATAATTAGATAAAGACACTTACAAGGTCGCACTTTTTCAGCCTTCCTCATAAAACAAACACAAAAAAATATAATTGAAAGACATCCTCCATATGCAAGGAATTGAAAAAATAAAAATATATTTAATAAAACCTGCTATGGAAATTGTGTGTACAACCATAAATTCGTATTTAACATAGTTCTTAAACTCCCCATTCTTTAGCTTAAATGTTAAGAGAAAAATTGGGAGCTCTTTACACTTCTCCCCTCAACAATTCGAATAAGAGTCTAGCTCTAAAATTGTTTAAGACTTCTATGTTTAATTTTTTAATTTTCTTTGCATACATTTTTATCACATTTTTTTATTATAGGAATTTAGTTTAGATTAATATATTAATAAATTATTTTCACTTAGGATTATTTGGATGGTTGGGTAGAACTATTAACCAAATTCAAATCTCTCGCTAGTGACATGATGAGATTTGATGTCTTCGTGAGAGCTTTATAAAAGCACTCTTAAATGAGTATCACTATGCGCTAGCCTAGCATCAAACTAGCCTCATTCTTACCTTTGAACTTAGAGAGACCAATTTATTTCCATATATATATAATTTTTTTATTATTTTTATTTTAATTTAGATTAATTTATTAACAAAATAAAATAATTTATTATATTTATATTTTTCCAAATTATTAAATAATTATTTTATTTTTTCTTTTAAAAAATTATTAAACATGTTTTATATTTTCTTTAAATTAATATATTTTTATAATTTACTAATAAATATCACCATGCGGCTAGCCTAAACAACCTCATCCTTATCTTTGAACTTAGAGAAACCAATTTATTTCCATACATACATATATATAATTTAACATTTGTTTTTATTTTATTTTTATTTTTATTTAAATTAATTTATTAACGAATTAAATAGTTTATTATATTTATATTTTTTTAATAATTATCTTATTTTTCCTTTAAAACAAATATTAAATAACTTTTATATTTTCTTTAAATTAATATCTTCTTATAATTTAATAATAAATCAATTAAACAGTTTTCATTTCTTCTATGCATTTATTTTAATACATATTTTATTTACTTTAAAAAAACGTTAATATAAATTTATGAAACGAATTTTTTTCCAAGTTATTGAATAATTATTTTACTTTTTCCTTTTGAAAAATTATTAAGTAGCTTTTGTATTTTTTTAAATTAATGTTTTTTATAATTTACTAATAAATCAATTAAATAGTTTTCCTTTCTTCCATGTATTTATTTTAATACATAATTTATTTACTTTGAAAACGTTAATATAAATTTATTAATTTATTTATTTTTGTAATAAATTGTTTGGTTTTTTAATATTTCTTTAAATGTATTAGATATAAAATATTTTAAAAGTTAATATTTATTTTTTATATTTAAAAAATTAAAAAATACATTTTAATATTTTTTGAAAAGTAAATTTTAATATTTCCAAAATAATTAAAAAAATAAAATTACAATAAATTAATTTTATTTACTTATTTCAATTATAATTATATAAAATATGTTTTATATATTAATAATAAAATATAATTTTAAAATTTGGCATATCATAGTTACAGATCATTTATAAAGTTAAATAATTCACCATACCTTAACATCTTATTTGGTTTGATTAGGTTTGGTGTAACCTTAAAAATTATAAAAATTTAAACAATTTTAAATCAGTTAAAATTTAAATGGGATTTAAGTAAGTGAAATAGTAGTTAATTTTCCCACCATAGCTTAGTTGGGATTGCATTGATAATGAATATGGGTTCGCCTGGTGCCACTCAACATGCAACACGTGGCTATAGTAGGAGAGAGAATGCTGCCCTCATCGGGCGGGTATTCTCTGGGCTTCTTTTCCATCTGATATGTTCCTCAACCGTGGGATCTGGCGAGGCAGATCAACAGCCCAAATGAATCATCCAGGTTGGTGGGTCCGGGGCTGAGGCATGTCTCTTTGTTATCGTTCATGCTTGTCTAGCTTCGTGGCGGGCATCAAGGAATTTCGGGCGGGCCACATACGCATTGTTTATTCCCCTTTTGCGGACTCGAAATCTAAATAGTTGGGGGTTTAATTCCTTTTCGGGTCCGGTTACAGTTCCATCTTGTTTGGTTTTCTTTCGCTCCGTTGTAATGGATTATAATGCATATGTTTTGTGAAGGACCCTTTGTTAGGGGAGTGTACCCATGGCACAATGGTTTAGCCTTTGGTTAGTTGCCCCATACCCTGGGGGGAAGTTAATTCTATGTCCCCAGTTTCCTCTGGGTTGGTTGTAATTTATGTAATTAATCCTTTTTGGTTATTTTGAATAGAAGGCACGACTCTTGCATTAGCAAAAAAAATAATACGGGTTTACCTTGATAATAAAGTGTTATAATCCATAAAATTCTAGATTCAAACCTCCCAGTCAATCCACCCACAATATATATGTGCTTTTATTTGTCTTTAAAAACGTTACTTCAAATTTCTCAAACGTGAAACATTTGAAATAACTGTGCCCATTTTTTATATTTAAAATAATGTGCGTTTGGATAAAACTTCTAGTTTAAAAAATAACTTTAAAAATAAATCTTAACTCTTTACTTTTTTTTTTTTTTATAAATGTGTGAGAGAATTTTTGGACAGGTTTTCCACGGTATAGGAGAGAATGTTTAGGTAAATCTATTGGTTTAAAAAATAAAATCAAATTTAATTTAATTTAATTTTTTAATTATATATATGTATATATATTAAAAAATTGTTTCTATTTTAACTATTAAGATTTATTGATTTGGTTCCCAAATTTCTTTAAGATTAGCTTAAAATTTGAGTATATTATGTTTGATTAAGAAATTTGGATGAATCTAGGTTTGTAATGGGTAAAAAAGCTTTGTAAGTTGCATTGCCCTACTAAGTACCAACTATTCATGTGACTACTACATCACAAGGCTCCAACTTGGGTTGCTCTCCAAAAAATGTCTTTCCATGGTCCAGGGAGATGTTGTCTCTACAAAGAGGAAATGACACAAATATGCATCTTTTCATTTCTTGTTTCTTCTCAAAAGAGGTCTAGAGGGATATTCACAAAGTTCTAGGATCTTCCTTCATCTAGAAAAGGATTTCATTTGACAAAGCACTAAAAAATTGGTTCTATGCTCTCCGTCTGGAGGAATTCAAGGCCCTCCCTCCCTCTCTTGGTTGCATGGGAAATTTGGATCCAACCAAAATCAATCTATCTTTAAATATTAGTGTTCTTCTTCATCCAAAATAGTGATACAAAATATGGCCATTTTGGATGCTCTCCCTTCCTTGATAACTCATCTCTTCAATTCCCCCATCTCTCCCACTCAAATTCTTTAAGTCACACCCTCAGCATTTTTTGATGGCATTGCCCAAAGAGACCCTACTTCTAGGGGTGGAAGGGGCCACATCTTATATCTCTCAAAAAGCCACAAAATCTCCTCTCAAGCAGAGTTAGGCGAGGCAACAAACAATTTCTTTGAATTAATGGCACGAAAACTTCTCCTACATTTGACCAAGGAAAGATATATTTCACAAATCTAATGGATATGGAGACTCACAATTGGTTGTAAATTAGATGATGGGAGCAAGGGGTACACACTCCATAACTATGCCTTAAAACCATTATTTCAAAATATTAAACAACTTGTGGGTCAATTTGCATGTGTCATTTTTCCTAATGTGTATAGGGAGAGAAACCAAAAAGAAGAGACTCTCTAAATCGCTAAATTGGAGATGGACCAAGGAAGCTAGCAAATCAAAGAAGAGGCCCGCAATGGCCAATCGTAATATTTTCACGAGTCTTGGCTCTAGCGAACATGACTCTCACCTCTTAATATGCAATCATTTTACTCTTATTGCTACCTACATGACTTGTTATGGTATATATAAGGAATTATATATGTATATATATATTTTTAATATGTTGAGCTTCTTATATAAATTGAGGACTTGTATGGCCTTTTTTATTGGACTCTATATTTTACCTTCTCATAGGCTGGAAAATATCACAGTTTTGTATAGAACTCTTTGATAGGACTTGACCAATGAGAATGCCTAAGAAGACCCACTAACGTTATTTTGTTATGATAATAAAATCACTGATTTTTTTCCTTATCTATATTGTAAGTTTTAACATTAATGACAATAATATATAATTTTCAATTGGAAGGGGTGATCATAGGTTATACAACCATATCCGTGTATTGTGCGTCCACCTCCTTGTGTGACCACACAACTACACCATTCCCAATTTAGAGGATGATTTTGGCACTTGGATTTGACATGTAGGGGAATGATTCGGAGGAGAAATCCTCCCTAATATAATGTCATTATGGTGCATGAAGTTTCAACATTTCAATATTGCACGTATTAGGTAAAGAGAAACATGGAATTTAAGCCCATAAGTCAAAGGTCCATAGATGGTCTCTAAGGGAGACATTCTAACTAGACAAGATTTATCGATAATATAAAGGGTTACCCATCTATGAAGGATATGGAAGAAACTCCATTTGACACGAGGGGATCAAATAGTGAGCATACTCTCTTGCTTTGTACTTTGCTAGATTTTTGGACTCTTTGTCCTATCCTCTAAGGGTTTACAAAATTTAAGGTCTTTTGGTGTGGAATAGAGGTTTGGCGAGGCATAGGCCTGCCCCAAGGCACGTTCCAAGTAAGGCCACCCTTGGGTAATTAAGGGCACACCACATTTTTGGGTCATATTTGTTAGGAGGTTCTCAGATCACCAAAGTTGGATGGGCAAGGAGTGGCAATGAAACCAAAGGTGGGAGGAAGAGGAACAACTTCTGGAAGGCCTCCTCCACACATCCCACCCACCCATATAGCGTAGTTGGAGATGCCTGGGAAGAAAAAAAATTATACCATAGTAAGTGCCCAAAGGGGTCAAAAAGAGCAACTAGGAGCTAGAGAAGGGGGTGGAGGACAAGAGGAAGGACCTAACAAATAACTAAATCCTTGAAGAGGTCCAACGTTGGATCTTTGACCCAATCCATTCATGCATCGAGGATACAATTCTTTAAAATTGCTGAAACTTTTGTAAAGACCATAGTCGCTCAAGCTTGATAGAGAACTTAGGCAACCCATGAAGATATCCTACACTCTATCCAAAGTTTTGAAGGTATATATATTTAAAAATTGCTTCTCATTTTAACTATTAGGATTTATTGATTTGGTTCCCAAATATTTTTAGGACTGCCTTAAAAATTGAGTACACTATGTTTGTTCAGTAAATTTGGTTGAATCTAGGCTCGTAATGGGCAAAAAAGCTTTGTAAGTTGCATTTCCCTACTAAGTACCAACTATTCATGTGACTACTACATCACAAGGTTCCAACCTAGGTCGCTCTCCAAAAAATGTCCTTCCATGGTCTAGCGAGATGTTGTCTCTACAAAGAGGAAATGAGACAAATATGCGTCTTTTCATTTCTTGTTTCTTCTCAAAAGAGGTCTAGAGGGATATTCACAAACTTCTAGGATCTTCCTTCATTTGGAAAAGGATTTCATTTGACAAAGCATTATAAAATTGGTTCTCTGCTCTCCATCTGAAGGAATTCAAGGCCCTCCCTCTCTTGGTTGCATGGGAAACTTGGATCCAACCAAAATCAATATATCTTTAAATATTAGTGCTTTTCTTCATCCAAAACAGTGATACAAAATATGGCCATTTTGGATGCTCTCCCTTCCCTAATGACTCATCTCTTCAATTCTCCCACTCAAATTCTTTAAGACCACACCCTTGGCATTTTTTGACGGCATTTCCCAAAGAGACCCTACTTCTAGGGGTGGATGGGACCTCTTAAATCTCTCAAAAAGCCACAAAATCTCTTCTCAAGCAGGGCTAGGCAAGGCAACAAACAGTGTCTTTGAATCAATGGCATGCAAACTTCTCCTACATTTGACCAAGGAAGGATATATTTCACAAATCTAATGTATATGGAGACTCAAAATTGGTTGTAAATTGGATGATGGGGGCGTGGGGGTACACACTCCATAACTATGCCTTAAAACCATTATTTCAAAATATTAAACAATTTGTGCGTCAATTTACATGTATCATTTTTCCTCGTGTATAGCAAGAGAAACCAAAAAGAAGAGACTCTCCAAATCGCTAAATTGGAGATGGACCTAGGAAGCTAGCAAATCAAAGAAGAGGCCTACGATGGCCAATCGTAATATTTTCATATTCTTGGCTCTAGTGAACATGACTCTCACCTCTTAATATGCAATCATTTTACTCTTATTGCTACCTACATGACTTGTTATGGTATATATAAGGAATTATATAGAATTTTTTTAATATGTTGAGCTTCTTATATAATTTGAGGACTTGTATGGCCTTTTTTTTTGGACTCTATATTTTACCTTCTCATAGGCTGGAAAATATGGCAGTTTTGTATAGAACTCTTTGATAGGCCTTGGCCAATGAGAATGCCTAAGAAGACCCACTAACGTTATTTTGTTATGATAATAAAATCACTGATTTTTTTCCTTATCTATATTGTAAATATTAACATTAATGGCAATAATATATAATTTCATTTGGATGGGGTGATCATAGGGTATACAACCATCTCCATGTATTGTGCGTCCACCTCCTTGCGTGACCACACAACTACACCATTCCCAAGTTAGAGGATGATTGTGGCACTTAGATTTGACATGCAGGGGAATGATTCAGAGGAGAACTCCTCCCTAATATAATGCCATTATGGTGCATGAAGTTTCAACATTTCAATCTTGCACGTATTAGGTAAGGAGCAACATGTATCTTAGGTCCATAGATGGTCTCTAAGGGAGACATTATGACTAGACAAATTTTATCGATAATAGAAAGGGCTACCCATCTATAAATGATAGGGAAGAAACTCCATCTGACACGAGGGGATCATATAGTGAGCATACTCTCTTGCTTTGTACTTTGCTAGATTTTTGGACTCTTTGTCCTGTCCTCTAAGGGTTTACAGAATTTAAGGTTTTTTGGTGTGGAATAGAGGTTTGGCGAGGCATAGGCCTGCCCCAAGGCACGTTCCAAGTAAGGCCAACCTTGGGTAATTAAGGGTACACCGCATTTCTGGGTCATATTTGTTGGGAGGTTCTCAGATCACCAAAGTTGGATGGGCAGGGGGTGGCAATGAAACCAAAGGTGGGAGGAAGAGGAACAACTTCTGGAAGGCCTCCTCCACGCATCCCACCCACCCATATAGCGTTGTTGGAGATGCCTGGGAAGAAAAAAAATTATACCATAACAAGTGCCCAAAGGGGTCAAAAAGAGCAACGAAGGAGCTAGAGAAGGGGGTGGAGGACAAGAGGAAGGACCTAACAAAGAACTAAACCCTTGAAGAGGTCCAATGTTGGATCTTAGACCCAATCCATTCATGCATCGAGGATGCAATTCTTTAAATTTTCTGAAACTTTTGTAAAGACCATAGTCGCTCAAGCTTGATAAAGAACTTAGGCAACCCATGAAGATATCCTACACTCCATGCAAAGTTTTGAAGGTAAATTGGAAACAATGAGTGAAGGGGTCTTCAAGTGGTTTTCTTGGTTACTCCACTTATAGCGCAAAAAGTCATATTCTCTCAAGGTGATAAGACAAAATGGTAGTCCATCTAACCTCATTATTATTGAGGGAGGGACCAACCCTCAACTCTAAAGAAGCCATGGGGCAAAATAAACTTGGGAGTTGGTTATGGTCATCATGGTTTGGTTGCGTTGAGAATCACCATATGGCCTAGTATGACAAAGATGTTGTCACGTGGCGTTACATTTAAAAATAATAAAATAATACTTACATTAACAAATTAAAAAATACTAATAATAAAAAAAGTCGATATCAGCTATAAATAAAATAATTCAATTCCCGCCCTAATTTTACATCAAACTTTATATAGAGAAATAAAGTAATTGAAAGTATAAAAAAAAAAACTAACTTTTATTGATAAAGTAGTTTCTTTATACATAATTCTTTCCCATATCTTTTACATTTCAAGGGAACTACAGTCCTCCATAAATATACAAAAAAAGATAATTATTCTATGACCCCATGAAAATCTTTTTTATACATCAATATAGTCTAAAGTCCATAGTGCAATAATAAAATAAGCCACCTTACAACTTGTGCCTCCATATGTCCAACCTATCATAAAAAAGGATTACTACATGAATCAATTGTGAAATAAAAACCAAAACAAATAGAGCGAATAAAAGAGAGGCAAAATAAATTCATATTTTGATGAACTCCGAGTGTTGTAGAATCCCCTTTGTAAACACTGAAATTTGATCTTACCACGATCACCATTGCATCCTTCTTTAGCAATCCCATTTGCCACAGAGTTTTGTTCTCTATTAATGTGAGTGAAGGAGGTTCTCTTGAAGGTACTGATCAACATCCTAATGCGCCACATCCAATATGTGAGAGAGGGCGGCACAAAGGAGGATCTCATAAACACCCAGTCTATTAATATCACTTTGGAATCCCCGAATATGTCAATTTCGTCCATCTCCAACGACATTGCGCAATGCAAAACCCCCCATAGAGTCAATAGATTTCTCTATTATTTGAACCCTCACCACTGTACCAGCGGAAATGGAAGTGTGAACCCAACGTTAGTACAATGTATGCTCCACTACGACATTTCCAGAAAGAAGACACACCATCGAAAACACCCAATGGGAAATTTTTCCCAAATTGTCTCTAATTGGCAATGCCTACAAATTGGCCTCTCCTTAAGAGCACTGATTTCCATAAAGTGTGTGATTGTCTTGTAGCATCTACTTCTAATGTTGGGAGCATTGTGTTCGAAAATCATTGGATTCTTAGCCCTCCAAATGCCCCAGAGTATGTAGAATGGTAGAGCACAATATTCTTTGTTGTCCATGAACCAATAGGAAAGACAGTCCTCTAATGTTGTCTTGTCACATCTTGCATGTATGCAAAACAACTAAATTACCCAATTCCAAATAGAAGAAGCAAATGGAAAATGTAGAAAGAGGTGTTGAACGTCTTATGAATATTCAAAGCGCAATACGCATCTTCCTAGGCCATTAAAACTCCTTTTAAGAAGGTTATCCCAAGTCATAATCCTATTGTGTACAAAGAATCAAACAAATCATTTAAGTTTGATAGGTATCTTGTGCCAAGATTTATGAAGCCAACTTGCGTGCACCTCCTTATTACTACCTAATGAAATGTGTTTATATATATCGCGAATGGTGATTTGTCCATCTTTCATGCCACCATCCCAAGTCAAAGATTCCTCTACCTGTAATATTGTGATACCAACAAATACAAGTTGCATGACATATTGCTCTCACTCCACTGCGAGGGAACAAATGAGCCCAACTACCCCTTCGTTAAAATTAATTTACCTTTTAGTACGAGGGAGATATGTAATTTTTTCACTATTTCACATGGATTTGATAAATAGCATGTCAAAATAATATTATCGATACTATATGATTTGTAATTTATTTTATGTTCAATTGACATGAATCATTTAAAACAACGAATATTAATAACAAACAAATATTTCACTATTAGTGCTAAATAACATAATTTTATATCTAGAGAAAAATAAAACAAAATAAAAACTTATATTTTTACTTTACATTGTCATAAAGACAGAATTTATTCCATTCTTAATGTGACGTTTATATATAATATTTAAAAAATATTAATAACAAATAAAGAGTCTAATGCGGATTATAAATCAAATATTTCATTATGCTTGTTGAATAAATTAATATCATATATAGAGAGAGTTTCATTCTATTAATAAGCTTTTTTCTAATTTATATATATGATATAGATTTGTTCTTCTTATTGACATGTAACATTTTAAAATATATTAATAGCAAAAATAATTAAATGTATGTGTGAATGACTTATAGAGAAAAAGATATATGTAATGTATGTGTGAATGGTGTATAGAGAAAAAGATATATGTAACATTTTTAAAAATATTGATAACAAAAAAATTCCATATATTTTACTAAACAAGTGAGCTAAAAATTTTTTATAATAAGACATTTTATTAGCGTGTTGATCAAACCAATATAGATCTCTCAAGTTTTAAAAGGAATCAAATATCTCTATATGCAAACATTTTCTCAAATTTTACACTTAAAAAGAGTATTTGCATTGAGAGATTTGATTTCTCTAAAAACTTAATATATCTAAAATTAAAATAAATATATTTTAATTATTATTATTTTGCTGTTATATTTTGTTTATATAAACTTATTTATAAACATAAAAATTTAACCTTGCAAATCCTTTTTAAAAATCTAATTGCATTGAGAAATTTGATTTCTCCAAAAACTTGGTAGATCTAAAATTAAAATAAATCTATTTTAATTATTATTATTTTGCTGTTATATTTTGTTTATATAAACTTATTTATAAACATAAAAATTTAACCTTGCAAATCCTTTATAAAAATATACTTAATAAACTATATAAATAAATAAAAAATAAGTAAATATTAAACTACATATTTCCCTTCAAACCATCACCCCTCAATAACCTAAACCTAGCTTTTTATAATATATTTAAATTATATATTTCATTTATATTATAATTATTATTCATATCCAATCCATCTATTCAAAACCTTATTTGACCTTTATATTCCTAACTTTTTATAATACATTTAAATTATATTTCATTTATATTATAATTATTATTCATATCCAATCCCTTTATTCAAAACCTTATTTGACCTTTCTCTAATATAAAGAACACATTAGAAAATACAAACAACTAAATAATCCCTCTACCTCAACACCTCATTTGACTTTTTCATATATCACAATATATTAATAAAAAAATACAATAACTAGCTAACCTATCGCTCTACCTCAACACCTCGTTTGACTTTTTCCAATAGAAAATGCATTAAAAATACAATAACTAAAAGGCATTTGTCTTCTTTCCATATCATTAAAAAATACAATAATAACTATTTATATAGTGAATTTATATAAGACTTCAAGTAAAAAAAGGTTTGCTTTAAATATATAACCAATAAATGGCAATCTCATTAATCAATTAAGCATTTGAAGGAATTCGAAATCTCCATTAGTTGACCAGAATCAAAGGAAAGAACTCCCTGGAAATCTGTATTAAAGTTGTATTTCTATTTATATCAGACAGATGAAAAGCACGAGAACACTACACACTAAAATAGTCACAAAGAACTCCATCAAAATCTTCGATGTGCAAAAGTTTTTTTCTATTTATACTAGATAAATGACAAGCACTAATCTGCTTTCATGATAATTTGTTTTTGCCCAATACTTTGTTTTCCTGTTTTAGATTACAGTTAGTACATAGTTTTTTTGTGAACCTCTTCCATGACAAATATAGAACATAAATGCAGTAAGGGGTTCGCTTACAATAAGAAGCAAAAATAAAAACGCAGCCATTTGCAGAAATATCAGAGACCCAGTCCCACCTACTCCCCTAAAGCAAAGTGGGACTACCTAGGTAGAGACAAGAATAGGAATGAATGCCGTCACCATGAGATTCTGTATATTTAAAAAAAAATCAAGACAAGTAAAAGCAACGTCTGTATTGGGTGTTTGGTATTCTGAGAAAATATATTTAACTGATTCAAAGTTTAAACGGGCCAACTTCTATCACAAATAATATACAGAGACGTTGACATTTAATGTTTATGTAGCTATCAGATGAGATCAGCCACCTTGTTTGATCGACGTCAAACAGACAGCAAATGCTCAGCTGGATATGTAAAATAATACACGGAAAATTCCAAGATATAGATCGAAGAAAAATAATGGCTACAGTATCCAGCATCGCTATAATTGAATAAAAATAGTTGCACACATATTATTTTTCGCGTTCAAGGTTTATTACGAGATTGGCCTGCAAATTGGAATAATGAATCAATTCTTCGAAAAGCCACTTGCAGCTTAGAATAATTGCAACTGTTCAGCCATGGCTTTTTATATATATATATATATATATCCTAGTGGTCTGTGATCTATGATACTTTAACATTGGCGTGTGGTGAGCGTGTGGCAGCAGGTACGTAGAATTACGTGGGTTTAATTTTATTTTTTGAGAAAGATAACACAGAGAAACATACAAACCAGATTGCACATAGATGATTTCAACACTATTGATAAAAAAAACCAGCATCAAATTGCTCAAGTGCCAAAGAATCACAGGTCTGCTAAAGGCCTGAGAGTCTAAGATTTTACATTTTTTTCCTATCAAAAACAACAATGAGAACATTGAGAAATCAGAATTTCTACCAATCCAGCCGAATTAAACACATCATTAACTTCTAATAGATGATATTGTGTCTTAACACATAATCACCAGCAACTTAGAGGCCAATCAAAACCAGATGTGCTTTAGTGTTTCTTTGGTCCAAGCCTTTGTTCAAAAGCCTTCGTAGATTATATTTACATATTGCAGCTTTTGGCGATAGAAATGGTCTGGGTGGAGTGAAATCAATAGCCCCAGAAGCTGTCCAGATCCACTGGACTAGTAGTTGATGAAGGGCCTACCTGAAATGGGCGGTTAAGACGATTACAAACAATTTCAGAGTTTATTTCAGTACCCAAACACGTGTCAGAATGAGGAAGGGAGAGTGCAGGTTGAGGCTGCATCTGCTGAGGAAGCCCGTTGATTTCAGGTCGTGGCTGACTCTCAACCCACTGACTTGCAGACTCAACTTTGCCAGATTTGTCTAGCTGTGGACCAAAAGAAGGTTCCAACTTGCAATGCTTTAGGGTTCCAGGATCGTTGTATTGATCAAATAATGCCCTCAGGAGATTATTCTGGGGTAACCCTGGAAGGAGGCTATGGAGTTGGGCCTGATTTTCCATTGGGAAGCTCACATTTGTAGGTATGGAATTTGGTGGGAATGCAGCCAACTGTGAGAAAAGCAAAGGAGCTTGTGGGACATGGTTGTTCTCTTGTCTCAGATTCAGAAATGGAGGGAATGGACTAGACCTGTTAATGCTATTCATGCTGAGCCTTGGGTCATTTAGAACCATGTTGTGTATGAAAGGAGCGGTGCTCCTCATAATGCTGGCAATCTCAGAGAGTTCTGCAGAATCTGCAGATGTTCTCTGTTGCTGTAGATGATGACTAGGGGTCCTGAAGCCACTGTTATTGTTGTTGTACTGTGGATTGGAGAAGCAGGACACATGCTCCCTTGCAGATCCTTCACTCTCCAGAGATCCACTTTCATCATTGACTGCTGATAATGGGGGCAAGGAAGGAGACCCAACGTCAAGATATGAGCTTCTGTTGAATCCAGATGAACTCTTCTTTGCTCCTATACTTTTCTGAAATATACGACAAACCACCCATTCATCCTGTTCATAGAAAGATGATCAGAAATAAATCAAAACCTAAATAATAAACGGCCTAAGAACCATATATTTATGCATGCAGTATATACAAGGATAGTATGGAGTATAGACAGCAATAGTTGATGAAACAAAAAATAGAAACGCACAGCAATATAGAATTAACCCAACAACACAAACATGAGTTTACACACAGATATATAGAATGATAACATACAAATGCAAAGTTGCAAACCCTAAAACTGTGAGCTTGGAAAGTTGCAGACCCTAAAACTGTGAGCTTGGAAGCCATGCTCTTACAGAAACCACAGTATTTATACATTTGATTAGAAACTACAGTATTTATACATTCGATTAGAAACTATATTCCTTGTAGAAGTACACAATATAAACATTGGAAACGTTGTGAGAAGGTACAGAGAGTAAGAATTTGGATGGTGGTATCGAAGTATTTACCTTGGAAGTCTTGGGAAGTTGATTGTACGAAAATTTTCCCTCGAGGCGATACTCGTGCATCACCCAGTTGCTCTTCTCTCCCTTGGGAGCTCGGCCTTTGTAAAACACTAGGGTTTTCTTCATCCCAACGAGGGAAGAACCTCGTGCACTGAAAATCTCTCGGTCCTTCCCAGTGGCCTTCCAGTAGCCCGCTTCTGTGGCTCTGTTGGTGCGCAGCCCTGTTGGATATTTGCGATCTCTGAGGCTGAAAAAGTACCATTCCTTCTCACCCATCTTCGCTTTCTCTGCACCAACCACAGAGAGAATTAGCATCAAAACCCTCATTACATCCGTGCCACAAAATCCACCCAGAAGATTTCAAGGCGTGTGTGATCTCTGTGAAGATACATGCATTGAATGCCCACCCCATAACTCTAATCAAATACTGCTCAAGCATGCGAGTTGTGTTCAGAGAATATGCGTTCAGCTGCTTATTAATATTATTGTGTAGTATTTCGGACTGATGCAGTTCTCACGTGAGATACGTTCATTCATGGAACATATATTCATGTCTAGATGCTTATGATAACATAAGCCTATTGAATGGCTCCAAGACCTAGAAAGCGTTCAGGCTTCCGAGGCAAAGGTGCAATCTGCCACACATGCGGAAGGGCTGCTGCTTACTTCATATCAAACCCTCATAGGCCCTCCAGACACCACCATTAAAGCTTCGAAATTTTAAAATCCTCATTCCGAAGTAACTCTCTTAATGGGACAAACACATAATAAATACATGTATCCAAAGTATATACAGTCTATATGAATATTCATCTGAAGCATTGCAGTATATGGGTACGGAGCAGTTCAAAGTACATACAGCATGATATCTAGTGTGTATCCATCCAGAAATGCAATTAGACATTTCATTAAGCTATGCAATCCTCTACATATATACAATATACAAGAATATATATGGTCTGTAATCCTCCATATATACAGTATACAATAATATCTATGCTGTGTAATCCTGCATATACACAGTATACAATATGTCTATGCTGTGTAATCCTCCATATATACAGTATACAATAATATCTATGCTGTGTAATCCTGCATATACACAGTATACAATATGTCTATGCTGTGTAATCCTCCATATATACAGCATACAAGAATATCTATGTAGTGTATGTGAAATGAGATGGGAGATTTTATGGTGGAAAAAGCACTTTCAAGAAGTTGCAAGATGAAAATATCTGTCACAGTAAAGTTCCATAGAAGAGGAAAGTTGAGGGAAGAAGCAACCATACTAAACGATTATGTTCATGGAAAAAACTGCTTCTCTATAGCTGTTTGAAAATATGTATACTATACATGGATAGGTACCTGAACCAAACTATTGTGGCATATTCATGACATCTGAACTTTTGAGCTGTATGGAAAAAGATGCCAAGTTTTATCCTAGCAGAAACAATTTCAAGAATGATGCCATAGAAGCTTTTTATTCACCTACAAACAACTCACAGGTGAGGAGGGGATAAAGCTGAGAAAAAGGCATACACATCACACAGGTAATCTAAAAGCATGTTCGTTGAAGAGACCTGCTGAAAGAAGAAGGCAAGGCTCTTTGGTTTTAGAGTTGAAAGCTCTACAAAAGAAGTATCATATGAAAGTTCTAGCAGTGACAAAAAGAATTGAGAGAAAGAATACCTGGAAGATCCCAGGGCTCGCACTTGTTGAGGTCGACCTCAGCAATGGCTCGGCCTGAGAAGTTGCTGTCAAGGACCTTTCTAACAAGATAGTGAGTGATCAACTCTTCGTCAGTGGGATGAAACCTGAACCCTGGGGGAAGCTGTGTGTCACCCTTGTCCTGCGCATACGTAAAATTCAAGCCCTCCATTTCTGAAATCTGCTGAATGCTGCCACCACTGGTTTCGAGATTCAGGACTGTGAAAATTGATAGAGGATAAATCCCTCCCTACCCAGATAATAACAAGAAATTGATGAAAAGAACTGGTGGGAGACGGGGTGTGGGTGTTGACTTCTTATACGGGTGTTGTGAGATGTGGGAGAACGGGACGGGAACGATGGGATGGATGGGGCAGGCAGATCACTACGGATGAATCCCGGTGGCAGACTGAAACGGATTCCCCTCTGTACATGTGTAAGAAAAGCATCACCATAGACAGGCTTGCTTGGTGTCGGAAGTGTGTGTGTGTATTATTATTGAGAACGAGAGCAGGGCAGAGCAGGGGCAAGAGTATGCGTGCGTGCGTGAGTATATGTGTTGTCAGGAGAAGAAAGAAAATCGCTCAGAGGGGTAGGGGAACAGAAAGGAGTTTATTTTGTGGGCTTGGAGCTAAGATCGATAAAGAGCTATTTGGATTTTGCATGATCATGTAGGGGATTATGTATATTATTATGATCCTCAGTCCTCTTGGCCCCTCAGGCCTGCTGCACCCACACCCACTTCAGTACAACATACAAACTGCACTATACCTAGACCTCGTAGACTGGCAATCTCCACCCCTTGTCAGTCCTGGGAGTAATTGCGTTCATTCATAGTTCCCCTGAGATCATTTAACTCCAAATATATCTATACCCTTCTGAACACATAGATCACTGTACAGCAAAAGACAAAACAAAAGTTCATCCCCCTGAAATCCTAATCACATCTCCATTGATGGATGAATGAACAAATGAATGAATATACTTATATCCTTTCTTGAAATTAAAACCCCAATTTCATGCTCCCTGTCCAGATATAAGCCTGCTCCCTCTCATAGTTTTGTGTGTATGAAACTGTGAGAGCAAAGAGCCTGCGGTCAGAAGAACACCACAACCGTGTACAACAAGGAACTATATACGCGTAATTCAATTCAATTGAATTCAATTCAGTCCCTGCAGGCATCACTATTCATATATACTCTTACCTACCTTGGAAAAAATCCCAGGCTTCAATCGACCAGTCCACCTGTTCAAGATCCAGCGGATTAATCCCTGCCAAACCCACCAGAATTCCATCAGAATCCCACCTTCCATAACGCCAGAAACTGCAAAAAGACAAATGGAAATAAATTAAATTCACACACGCTCACCTTATTTGAATCAAAACCAACTGGATCTCGTTTTCACACCGAGAATCAAATACCCATTTTGCTGTTTCCTCTGCCTGGACCTACAGTTTGCCAATCAGATGGCTCCGGATTTTCCACGTAAGAAGCCCGGCGATGCCACGCGTGGCCAAGAGGTCTCGGGAAAATGATTTCGGATCCGACGTGGACAGGCGAATTAATCCGACGTAGACTGGCGGTTAATAAAATTGCGGTTGACTTCCAGATAAAAGGCGAAAAAGAAAATTTGCCGTAAAGTAAATGATGAGTTGCGGACGTCACCTGCTACCGGTCGGCGGGCAGCGTACGGTAATAACGCGGCGGCTCATGGGAAGGCGAGAGTCCCTGCCGGACGGGGAGCAACTTGCCCGGTTTTTGGACGGTGAACGGCAACGGCGCTGCAAATTCTTCGCCGGTCTCTCGACATCGCGAGCAAATAATTTATGAGCAATAATGTTTCGTTCTGTGTTTTCGGTCATACCCTCTTCCTTTGTCGTTTCATGGGAGTTTCCACTTTTTAATGTAGTTAGGTTTTGAAAAGTTGAGGGGCCTCGTCTTTCTCATTATGTGGGCCTTTCATTTTTAAATATACTTTTTATTTAATTATGCATTTCAAATTCTTTACTCTAATCATATGTGTTTTTATTAATTTTATTTAAAATGTAATAAAATTTATTATAATCATAAACAATATGAAAGAAAGTCCAACAATTTCAATAGAGATTACGGCTGGAAGATCAGTAGCTGCTGGATTCTTGTTTTTCCTTCCTAATCTTATTTCCCTTAATTTCGCGGATCTTTTTCTTTGGAGCCGTGTCTTTACCTTCCTCCTTGGGTTTTTCCTTTTGGCTCTGTAGTTTTCTTTTATTCCGGTTCTGATCCTTCGTCTTTTCAGAATGTGTCGCTCGCTTGATTTATTTATTTATTTATTTTTATTTTTTTCCATTTTTCATTTTTATTTATTTATTTATTTTATTATTATTTTATTTTATTTTATTTATTTATTTATTTATTTTTATGCTTATTTTTCATTTTTCATTTTTATTTATTTATTTATTGTACTATTGTTTTATTTTATTTATTTATTTATTATGCTTATTTTTCATTTTTATTTATTTATTTTATTTTATTTTATTATTATTTTATTTTATTTTTTATTTTTATTTTTTAACTTAATTCTCTCGTTCCATTATCTTTAACTAACTTTGAATATTACTTTATATTTATATATGATGATGATGATGATGGTTAACGTCCCCTAAGACCAAACATTGGTCTATCGGACCTAAAAACAAATTATTTAATTTGATTTAAGATTTTATTCCTATACTCAAAAAGCTTGGAGAGAAGCCTTCCCAGCTCACTATAATTTTGACATTGTAAAAGGAAGGTCACTATTGTAACAAAGATTGTGAAACTGAGATCTACTGAGATATATATACATATAACTTTATACATATATCATATAAACGTCTTTTACATAACTAATTCCCACCATAATACTAAATAACTTATAATTTTTAATTTTTAATTATTAACAATAACCCTTTTTAACTAACCATTAACAACATTTAATTTATTTTTTATATATTTATATTTTTTTGTCACCTAATATGACTAATTTCCTTGACCCTAGTCCTATAGTCAAAACTAGCCGTTAGTCAAGACAGCCGTTAGAGGCTCTGCTCAGACTATTTAACATGCTAGGCTGGATCTGTTTGACGATGAACCACACTAGTTGGTTCAAAACGGGTCGACAGATTTTCTCTGCATGTGATTTATGCCGAAATATTTGTTATAAAAGATATGAAATTCGTATAATTTAAGTGTTATAAGGTTTTCTTAAGATGTTGAATTTATTTTTGACAGAGTTTTGGATAGAGGGTGTTTTATTAAGGCATTTTTTGATGTGAAGTCACTAGTTTAATTCTTCACCACAATTAAGGTGATATATTGGACATGATGAATATGTAGTGCCACCAAAAAAAAAATACAAATTAAAATAAAAAATCACAATTTAATCAAAAAAATCATTACATTAAAAATTTAAACTACAATTAAAGTAACCATATAAAAAATATGTATAAATTTATAATTAAGAATTAAATAATAGAGAAAGGTAATCATATATATATATATATATATGGTGAAACCCTTAACGTTATTTCAAAATGCCTCCCAAGGAGGGTTGCATACGGAGGGTCAGCGTCCGCAAGTTGATATGAGTGTGAAGCAATTAATCCAGGGGGATAGAGCGTTGACTAATGGCACTTTGCATGTTTGTCATTATACCTACAATTACAACTTAATCTGCATTTTGTGTGGGAGACATTGGAGGTGATGGCTCTGGATGTGTGGGTGTCTAGAGAGGACAATCCCTAATGCACGTAGACTTGTAGAGCCTACGAGCAATAATCATGAACTAATTTGGGTGGATAATAGCATATTATGATATTGGTTGGGTTAAGTATGTTAGGGAAGGGTGGCTTGTAGTTTATTTAGCTGCTCAAGGAGCTCCTCATATGTGGATCATATGGGAAATTGATGTCTTTTGTAGACTTACCATTCTTAGGAATATAAAGTTTAGGAACTTGGTAGACAAATGTAAGTCAAGGGATGGAGATAACATTGCATGTAGGGGTCATAGTTGTTCTTAGTTGGAAGTTGGTCAGCCTGGAACACGAAAATTAAAAGCACTGCAACTACAGAGGAATAGTCTCAAGTTTGTAATATTCTTCATTATATACTGAACTTCTCCTTAGTGGTGGATGTGATAGTATTTGTGTTTTTCAAGGATTGATTTCATTACATTCTGGTTTTATGTGCCCTCTCTGGGCTTGTTAATCCTTGGTGGAATTTTCTACATGGAGCTCTTAGTTGGTCCTTAAGCCTCTACACAACCTTCTTGCCCTCTAGGCCTCTCTTTTAGGGTTCTCGACTTCCTAGTTTATCTCTGATTTCTCTACCCGAGTTTTTATTCCTCTTTCAAGGTCCCTCCCTTTGGCCTCCCTCCTTTCTACCCTGACTTTCCCCCCTTTCTATGTTGATCTATGCTTTTCATCCCCCCCCCTTGTGTTTCCTTTCCCCAAGGAATTTACTCTAGGTTGTTTGGACTCATGCTTAGGTGTCGCCTTTTAACCTCCCATCATGGAGGGAGAAGAGAATGACTAGGTCCCTCCCAGACCTTCAACTCCCTTCCTCATATTACTATTCGAACCCATGCACAATCATTTTCCCTTATCATAATGGACAGATACAAAAACATCATTCTTGAATTGGTGTAGAGAGTTATCTTAGAAGTGGTAGACCAGGTCTGGCAAGACATTAGGTTTATTCTTGATATACATGTTAACAAATAAACCAGAGATTAGATTCCTAATGTAGGAAGATCTACTAGGGCTCACTCCTCATCCTACATGTAGACGATCAATATATTGGAACATCAAAAGTCTAATGGGTAGAGTTCTTATTGATAGAGTTGGCATACAATGGGAGTTGATAATACACATGGCTCAAATTGTGGAGAACACTGACAAGCTTAACAAGAAAGTCGCAAAGCTTGCAAAGGCTATGGGGAATTACGATATTTCTTCTTTAGACAATGATAATGAACAACAACTCCCTTTATAAGTGGGTTCTCCTTCTGAAGTATGATCAACTAAGCTAATTATTTGATGAGAAAGATAGGTCGGGGAGTTGTTATGTTTATGGTTATCAGTTTATGTTTTTTTGTTAGTTCAGAGTTTTAATTTAAGTTTGAAAGACATTATGGTTATCCATAATACTTTTAACAAAGAAAATTTGAACTTATGTTACTGGTGGATTTTGTAAATAAACAAAAAAAAAATTACTATATATTTATTTAATCATAATGTAAAAGACCCAACTTATCAAAAAAAAAAAAAAAAACTAACTAACTAAGTATATTTCATAATCTTTTCATATTTAACTAATTTAACATTAATTAAAAAATTAATCCTATTGATATAAATAAACGATAACTTATAAAAAAAAAAAAACAAAAAAACAAACTAACTAACTAAGTATATTTCATAATCTTTTCATATTTAACTAATTTAACATTAATTAAAAAATTAATCCTATTGATATAAATAAAGGATAACTTACTGAATTGATGTATATAAACGATAATGTATGTATAATAATTTTATTTTGGTTTTTATTATTCTAAAATAAATATAAATTACTATGTGCAAACCAAGTTGTCTTTAGTGCGTTTTTTTGGAAGCTTTTCAGGTGGGTTTTTACGGTCTCATTTCTAATAATTTTATTTTGGTTTTTATTATTCTAAAATAAATATAAATTACTATGCGCAAACCGAGTTGTCTTTAGTGAATTTTTTTGGAAGCTTTTCCGGTCTCATTTCTCTAAAACCCTGCACAATCCAAATGCCCTAGGGGTTTTGCAAGAGCTGAATCCATATATACAATCAAAAAATTAATTTAAATAGCAGAAATCAAAATTTCCCTAAAAAAAATTCGCCAAATTCCAACACCAAAAATTTTAAAAAATCAAAAAAAAAACAACAAACCACCTCAACATTTTAAACTCTAAACTCTATGTGCTAACGATATAACCCTGTACATTAAGAATAAAGCTAGGGATAAGGGGCAATGCCCATGAAATATCTCGTTGAATGGCAATGGAACCTTTGAAAACACCAAGCGCATCTCTCTAGATCTCGTGATCCAAGCTCCAACTCCTTATGCAAGCAAATGAGAATTTATGTGCACTCTTTCCAAGAATGTCAATTATTGTTCTAACCATCGTGCAATAGTTTCTATGACCAAGTTTAGGCACATTGGTAAAAATGTTATATATCGTTCTTTTGTTAAATTATATCAATTTTTTGAACCATCATTTAAATAAAAAGATTTATCTTCTTTGCTAATTGTATTTCGTAATTATATTAATTTTTAATTAATTAATTATTTTTTAAAGAGAAATTTAAATTTATCCTCCTTGTCATAAACCAAATCACTTTGAAAGAAATTTGATTCTAAGTTATCTTGTTTCCACAATTTCATAGATTTTAAATTGACCAATTGAATTGCACAAAAACATGTTTTAATAATTATATTATTATATATCAAAAAAATTTAAAAATTAAATAAAAAGTAACCAGCCAATTAAAAAATTTATAATACTGTTTCCAAATTTAATAATTTAAATTTAACGAAATGCACTTACAAATGAGTCAAAATTGTTGTTTTTAATTACCCATATCAATTTAAACATATTGAAAACTCACACGCCTTGCATTACGTAATCTTAACCTTTAAAATCTAGGATTACCCTACAATATAATTTAAATTGACAATGTCCCATGGTGAAAGGCAACTGATGCTTTTAGCTTTAAAAAAGAATGGGTTTATCTTATATGTTTTTACTTAATTTGATGGTTAATGGAAGATATATATATAGAAATGATAAATGGTTATAATTAAATTGCAAAATTAATTTGTTTTTAAAGATATTAAACATATTAAAAACTCACCAATACTTTGGATTAAGTAATCTTAACTCTTAAAATCTAGGATTATCCTACAATATAATTTAAATGGACAATGTCTCAGGGTGAAATGAGAGTGATGCCTTTAGATTAAAAAAACAAAAAGAGATAAAAAGTTGGTGGTTTATCTGGTATGTTTTTATTAGTCCCTGCCATCTGGCATCCGGCAGGGACTATAGTAATCGATATGACCCCTACTTAGCATTACTTCACCCCTTTGCTTCTCTGTTATACGACGGTTATATCAAGGTTAAATCAAAGTTTCAAGGCTGTCTGCCCTCCCCGCCAGGATGCCGAAGGACTGCCATCTTATTTGGCCTCTTCCCGAGGCGGGAGAGGCCAAAACTTAGGCTATTTCGGAAATTTGTGACCTGTTCATTATCGTTAACCGTCACGGTTTGGTATTAATGTTAACATTAATTCGTTTGCAGGATATGCTAACGGGTAACGGGTGCTTTGTTTTGGTTGCAAGGTATGCTGAGCTTTGATGTTAACAGGTGTTGGTGCTGCAGGTGTGCAGGTGTCCGTGCATGCAGGGGTTGTGCGTGCTACATGGACAGCAGCTGTGTAGTTTGATGTCGCCGCTTATTTATTCTATGCACGCACCACTCCATTGCTCATTCGCCACTCTATTATGTTCTGCTTCTCTTGCTTCCCGCACACGATCGAGTCCCGCCGCTGTGCTGCCAGGCTCCCGGACTGTGAAACTTCTTTTTGTTCTTTCAGTTCTTTAAATTTGAAGCATGGGCTGTGCACCGTGCTGCGACAAAGCTGGAGTGAAGAGAGGGCCCTGGACTCTCGAAGAAGACAAGAAGCTGCTGGCATACATCGAGCAACACGGCCTTGGCAACTGGAGATCCGTTCCAGTCAATGCAGGTAACGACTTCTGTGCATAGATCTGTGTTAGCGTTCAATTCCCTGTAACAGAAGGATGTTTCACAAATTTGCTCGTGGGGCTTTATTTTGTTGTATTGCAGGTCTGCAACGGTGTGGAAAAAGCTGCCGCTTGCGGTGGACGAATTATCTCAGACCGAATTCAGCCTGCAAGAAGAGCAGACCATTATCCAGCTGCACGCTGCACAATCAGACATACATGAGGTAGGTGGAATAAATAACCTTAATTATAACTATCTGATTCCAAAATATTCTTAACATCTAAGATCAAAATAAATTCAATAAACCCAGATAATCTAAACAAAATTCCACTTGTTTTCAGGACAAATATATGTAAAATGTTACCTTGGCGGCTTCTCCGAGTTTGCGAAGTTTTTTGCTGGACTGGAGCTTTGTGAGAGCCCTGGTAAGTGCTCCTACGGGCGGTGCAGCTCCGTCTAGTGTGGCAGTTGGCAGCGAAACTTGTGAATTATTCATAGCCTCGTAAGCTTGTCCTGCTGTCATGGCTCCATCCCCAATCACGGCCACCACATGGTTTTTTTTTCTTCAGTAAATCTCTCCCAACTGCCATACCTGAAAACCCATATAATTCTTGTAACCAACTGTTCATTCCAGCCCCAAATACCTGTCCAGTGGAGATACTGGTAGAACTATGTCCAGCGCCAAAAGCATCGTATTTGCTTTCGTCCCGTTTGGGAAATCCGGCCAAACCAGAGGTCTGTCTGATTGTATGCATTTTGGATCTTCTCCCTGTCAAAATCTTGTGTGGATATGACTGCATCCATTTCCACAGCCTGGTTAAATGCATTCTAGCCAAAATCTCTTTTACAATTCATCTAGAATACAAAATATCTTACAAGTAATCATCGAAGTAATTTCTTATTGGCGGTGGTATTCAACTCACGAAGGCTATTGATAGCACCCACTCTTCTGTTACACAGAGTCAGCGCCATGAACTGAAATGGGTCACTCGCGGACTTTGCGAAGGCAATAAAATCCTTGTCTGGCTACTCGCTTTCTGAGTAAATCCTCCATCCCTTCTGGTACTGAAGCATCAGATACAAATACTACCAAACTTCGAGCCAAATCTCTCTCGTGAAAATGCAATACACCAGCACGGTAGATTCTACCACGGAAGTCCATGAACGCTGGCAAATAAAATTGATAGCCCGAAGCTTAAAATCTGCGTCGAGGCTAAACCATATTTTCTCATCGTCTTCACAAGAATGAAATGCTTCTGCATGAGCGATACGTGGCTGTGTTCATCATGAAAAAACAATCATGTGGGTGCCTTATTGCTTTGACACTCCCACAGGACGGTGGGACCTCCTTTTGTGACGTGGCGTCTCTTGCCTTGCGAGATGTGGCTCGATTCAAGAAGTGCCTTATCCAAACTAGACATAAGAGATTGCATGAAAGATTATCAGAAGTCTCATCAATCTATGATATTTCATAGAGAAAACGGAACCAGAACCAAACTCGTAAATACAAACAAGCCTAGTTAGGTTATTGATATATCTAGTCATATATATAATCAGTTACAACTTACAAAAATAAATCCATAAGCATAAACATGAACCATCACATGGACAAGGCTACTGGGATAGGCTGCTGGGTTTGTGGTCTTTCGTAGACTCGTGGTTGTCTAATAATGCGCATCTGCCAGTATTTCTGAATACGAGAGGACTCTTTGAGAAAAAGCTTCCCCTTTCAACTGGGCTAATCATGGTTTATCTCAATGTTTTGGTTTCTTGTATATATTTCACAGATATGGATTACTGTTTTAAAACTTCACAAATAGCTTGTTTCCACATCGTCGTTGGGAATTCATGCCATAGAGTTATTTTATTCTGAAGAACATTTTTCACAGGAAATCTTCCATGTGCATGCTTTCTAAATCTTGTTAGAAATGCAATTGCAATAATTGGCTGCCTGCATTATTGAATATCACAAATTTTCAGTGTTCAGTGTACATAGATGTTCATACGCATTCTCTTATGCATCGGTTTCTTTTTTAATATGAAGGGTTTGAAGCGCAAATACGTATGTAATGCCATAATAGCATAACTAGATATGGTTTACTGGTGCTCTATGTGGTTTGGGGAGTTTAACGTTTTCTGATCATGCGACAGAGGGTGGCGGTGGCGGTGGTGCATTAAGTAGCTTGGTAATCACAACAACACACTGTACAGTCCCCAAAATCGGTGATGCCTGTAATACAACAGACAGGACTACCATCTTTTTTTTGCATGAATTGCTCTCAATCCAGACTCGCCTAGAACATAAACTACGCTGTAAAACTAGTCCCGGGGTTTTCCTGTATACATTAATAATACAAATTTTAAAATAGTAAATAAAGCATACACACTGGATCCTTAATGAAGATTTAGAGCCCTCACAGTCATTACTTTCAATATATAACGTTAACAGGATCTGTATCTGCATTATTTTTCAAAATGTCTAACTATGAGCTTGGTGCTTTTTTGTGTCGCAGGAAAATCCACTCTCACTGATTCAAGAAGTTGCTGCTGGAGATGTCCGTTGGTATCATTGCTCAAGAAGTTGCTGGAGATGGCAGATGAAGCTGAACCGTTCCCTTCGTTTCTGCAAGCAAGAGTTTTTGCTATTTTTTGCATTCGCAGGGAGTTTAACGTGCAAATTAAGAAAATTTCTCTTTGTTCTAAGACAAAACTGGAAAATTGCAGCCTCTCTTTTTGAGTTTGAGAGCTAGAGTTGCTTGCCTGGCCGAGTTTGAGAGCTAGAGTTGCTTGCCTGGCCGCTCGCCTGCATGTCTTCACACTGTTAACGATGCCTTGAGACGCTAAGTCAACTTGATGCAGGGACTCGCTGCGTCGCAGCCGCCCTTGTTTATTTTGGTTGTTAATGGAAGATATATAGAAATGATAAATGGTTGTAATTCAATTGTAAAATTAGTTTGTGGTGGAGAGGTATTTTTTATAATTTAATATATATGAGAGATGTATAAAAAAAAATTAATATAAAAGTGAGTGTTATATTAAAAAAATATAGTTTTAGTGTTTTATATTTTATTTTTATATAGATATATTTTCTAATTAATTTTGTTTAATTTGTGAAAAAGTTGTTAGAACGATATATTTGAGTTGTGAATTTTTATAGATTGAGTGTTTTATGGGTATTTCAAAGTCATGTATTTATTTATACATTCAAAAATACATTTAGTATAATAGCAAATAAAGATTTCTCAAAAAATTGTATTGTCATATATTGATGAAAAAAGTTAAAACATTGAATAGTCCAAGTTCTCTATATATATTAAGTTTAACTTATAGATGAAATTACACTAGAATTTGACGATAAAATACATTTTTGAATGCATAAATGGATTCATTACCTTGAAAAACCCCATGGCACTCAAATTCTATAGATTAAACAGCTTCAACTAGAGTTTTAAAAAATACCTAGCATATTTTGGTTAAAATTAATCAGAAAAAAATGCCCCAAAAAAATCCATTCCATGTATTAGTTAGACTATGTGATGGGGACCCAGCCCACGTGTCCCACACTAACCCAGTCCTATGTGGACCTGCACTGTTATTTGATTTAAGATATGGTGTGATTGCAATTTATGAGGTAGGTGATTGTTAATCAACCCACGGTACTCACTCTTCCTCCTCTAGTGACACCTGTCCGTCTCGAAGTTTACCAAACCCTAACTTTACGCTTTTACCTTTTCACTGCCGGTTCGCGCCCATTTGGTCATTTTTACTCTGTCGCTCTGCTCTCAGTGGTTTTCTCAGGTGTTCGGCTCCGTCTCTGGTTCTAGTCCAACATTCGGCACTGTATATCCAGGTGAGGGTTTGTTCTTTGCTATATGTCTTTAATCTCTGCTCGAAATGATGCTAACCCTCACAGCCCCTCTGTGGTCAGGGTGTCCCTTTGTTTCTGCAACTTATGGGTCGGTTCACTACAGGTATGGCTTTGCCCCTTCAGCCATACAAGGGTTTTACTCTCTGTTATCTCCTTTACAGCTTCTTAGTATTGTTTCTGTTGCGTGGGTTTGGATTTGATTATGACCCTAACGTGGCTCTGCTGTGGTGGTTGCAGGTGACCGGTCCCGTGGTTTTGCAGGGATTTCGACTGTCTATCCTCCGGGTAGCCCTGTTCTTAACTTAATCTCTTCTGTGGTTCTTCGTCTTTGCTGTATTTGCTTGCTTCGGTGGTCTGTATTTGATATAGAGTCTGGCCTTTGTAATGTTTCAACCCGTAGCCGTAGCTTGAAGGGTTTCTATGAATACTTTCGTTTAATGGCTCGGTCCAATGTATCTTCGTTGCTCGGTCGTTCTGTAGCTGTGGATAGGAGGGTTTCTGTGTATTCGTTTATTTGGTGGTTGGGACCAACGAGTCCTCGTTGCACAGTACTTTCAGGTCATGGGAATTTTATAACCCTGCAAGATATTTACACAGTGGTATGTAATAAATATGAAACTCGGTGCTGTTGCTTACCAGTTTGACTGTGGACCGTCGTATCTTGCGTTTTTTGCTTGACTCTCTTCGCTTTATACTCGCTCTCGGCCTCGGCTGGTCATGAGACTTTTGGAGTTGTGATACTTTGTTACTGTGTCGACCTGCAATGTATGGAATGAACAGAAATATATGTATGTGTGCTTTCTTTTGGAGTAATGAAACTTGGTTACTGTATTTGTCTGTAACGAATGGAATGAACAGGACTGTATATGCATGCGTATTCTATCTTAGAGGACATAAATCTTGCAATCTTGAATTTAATTGTGCACTTGAACAATTTATGAAGGAAACAAAATGTATTTTGCTTATTCTCTTTTCAATGCTTCGCTCCGGAACCCGTCTGGGTTATTTCATCTGTCTTTTTATACAATAGTCCAGCAGTTAGATAATTGCTTGGTAGTTACTACATTACAGTTGCTTGGCAGTTACTATCAGTTTATGCGACTTGACTATTTGTTTGTTTATCTGTTTCCCCTGTTCCATAAGGGTTTACGACTTACATTGATTATTGTCATTTATCTAATTCTTAACAACTCTAGTTTAAGACCTGTTACTACAGTCCCCTAACAACTCTAATTAAGACCTGTTACCACAATTTAAAAACAGAACAGATTACATAGAAACTTAAGCTATTAGAAACAAATGTTGTAGTTGACCTTGGAAGAACAAAATAAAAAAAAACAATAAGAACTCTGACAGTCTTGCTGTCCATTTGTCGAAATATTCATCTTTCCCAATCTTCTTCAGAAACTTTGTCTGCCCCTTCTCGGTCTTCGCCCTGTCGACCAGATGCTCCTGCATCAGGCTGCCGGGGTAAAAGAGAGATCTCATGGCTCCGTTCCATGAGTTCTTCCACCGAGTAGCCTGCCTTCCGAATCTGTATCTCGTCGAGCCAGGAACTGTCCTCCATTGGACGGTCCTTCCACTTAACGAGATAACGCAGATACTCCTTTCTGCGTGTCTTCTTGGCCACCTGTGTGCTGATGATTCCTTCTATCTCATGGGTCTTGACCGACGGTAACTGTTTCTTCCAAAGACTGTCCTCGAACTGGGTGTCCCGTTGTGGCTGTACCATTCTTCCATCTTCTGTCTGGGCATGACATGGAAACAGGTTTGCCACGTTGAATATGGGTGATATACCTATATCAGGTGGCAGCTGAATTTCATATGCATTTGCTGAAAATTTGCGCAGAATTTTGCATGGGCGGATTTTTTTGAACTTCAGTTTGTTATACGTACCCTTAGGAAACCGTTCCCGGCGCAAATGTGCAAGGACTTCGTCTCCAATCTGAAAATGTACCTCACGCCGTCTTATGTCTGCATGCTGCTTATACTTCTGCGTGTTGTCCTGTAACCTCAGTTTGACTTTCTCATGCAGTTCGCTCATCGCTTCAGCAAAATCTTCCCCGTCTGCACTTCTCCTCTCTAGCTGTCCCAAATCCCGTAACTCATGTACTCCTCTCGGATGCATACCATACAAGATTTGGAATGGGCTAAGACCGGTGCTCCGGTTAGGCGAATCGTTATAAGCGAATTCTGCCTGGGCAAGAGCTCGATCCCACAAGCGCGAGTTTTCTCCTGTTAAGCTTCGTAACAAGTTGCCCAAACTCCTGTTCACTACCTCTGTCTGCCCATCGGTCTGCGGGTGATATGCAGAACTGAAATTTAACTGTGTGCCCAGCTTTTTCCACAGGGTGCGCCAAAAATGCCCCGTAAACTTCACATCCCTGTCTGAAACTATAGTCTTTGGTAAGCCATGTAATCGAACTACTTCTGTGAAGAAGAGATGTGCCACGTTTGTGGCGTCGCTAGTCTTCCGGCACGGAATGAAATGAGCCATCTTTGAAAACCGATCCACCACCACCATCACTGAATCATATCCTCGCTGCGTTCTAGGCAGTCCTAGGACAAAGTCAATGCTGACTGAATCCCACGGTCTGCTTGGAACTGGTAAGGGTGTGTATAATCCAGTATTCTGGCTGTGTCCTTTCGCCAGTTGGCAGATTTTACACCTGGTTATATATCTCTGTACGTCCCGACTCATTTTCGGCCAGTAATAAAAATGTCTTAGCTGTTCCAATGTTTTATCAACGCCAAAATGTCCTGCTAAACCGCCACTATGTTTCTCTTTCACTAAATTTTCTCTCATTGAACAATCCGGAATACATAGCTGTCCACCTCGGAATAATAATCCTTCCTGTAAATTAAAATCTAGCCATGGGCTTGTATTCCTTAAGACAGGATTTTGGCATGCCTCAAAGGCTTCTTTGAAATCCACGTCCATCTGGTATAAATCCTTCAAATACTCGAATCCCATCACCTGTATACCACTTTCCTGTAAGAGCAAGGCTCTTCTGCTCAAAGCATCCGCCACTTTGTTGGCTTGCCCACTTATGTGTTTCAACACAAAAGTGAAACTTTGCAGGTACTCCACCCACTTGGCATGTTTATGGTTCAGTTTATGTTGCTGAGTTATGTACTGTAACGCAGAATTATCAGAGAACAAAACGAACTCATTACCTAGTAAATAGTGCCTCCAATGCTTCAAGGCCTGAACCACTGCATAGAATTCTTTGTCGTATGACGAATACTTCTGCCGACTTTCGTTTAGCTTTTCACTAAAGAATGCTACTGGTATGTCCTCTTGACTGAGTACAGCGCCAATAGCTGTCCCGCTGGCATCACACCGAACCTGAAAAGGTTTGCTAAAATCGGGCAGTCTCAAGATTGGCCTCTCCGTTATTTTCCGCTTCAGAAGTTGGAAACTGTCTTCTGCTGCCTTAGTCCAGCAAAAAGGTTGGCTGGCCTTTTTGATGGTTTCTAGCATGGGCGCGCAGATTTCACTAAAATTCTTAATGAACTTTCTGTAAAAGCTCGTTAAACCGTGAAAGCTACGTACCTCGAATAAACTCTTAGGTGACGGCCAACTCATGATCGCCTCAATCTTCTCCGGGTCCATCTTTAGCTCATTCTCTGCCACTACAAATCCCAGATAAATCAACTCCTTCTGCAAGAAAGTGCATTTCTTCAAATTTATCAGCAGTTTGTTCTGCTGCAGCTTCTCGAATACTCTTCGAATATGTTGAAGGTGCTCTCTTTTCGTCCTGCTAAAAATTAGAATATCGTCCAGATAGACTATCACGAATTTTCCAATAAATTCCTTTAACATTTCGTTCATGAGTCTCATAAAAGTACTCGGAGCGTACAGCCCTTCGTCGGTCTTGAAGGCTGTCTTCCATTCGTCCCCTTCCCTGATTCTGATCTGATGATACCCACTTTTCAGATCTATTTTTGTAAAATATGCTGCCCCACTAAGACAGTCCATCATGTCATCCATCCTAGGCAAGGGAAACCTGTATCGAATGGTGATCTTGTTTATAGCCCGCGAATCTGTGCACATTCGCCATTCTCCTCCCTTCTTGGGCGCAAGGACTGTAGGTACTGCACAAGGGCTCAAACTCTCTCTGATCAGTCCCTTATCTAACAGCTCCTGCACTTGTTTGCGTACTTCTTCATTGTCCTTTGGACTCATTCTGTACGCTGCCTTGTTCGGTAAACTTGATCCTGGTATAAAATCAATATGGTGGCTGATGCTCCTCTTGGGAGGCAACTTATCAGGTAGTTCATCAGCCGCAATATCTGGAAATTCTTCTAACAGCTCTTGTACCTCTTTGGGCAATTCTGATTTCTCCAAGCTCAGTAATACTGGCTTCATCCTTCTCACCACTGCAAAATTAATCTCATCTTCTTCAATCTGCTTTATGAACTGTTTTCCTCCAAGTAATAGCGCCTTTGTTCCGCTTGACTCTGCCGAATCTTCCTCTTTGATGGGTACAAGTGTGTGTTTGACCCCATCCTTCACGAACTTATAACAGTTAGTTTTCCCATCGTGTGTCACCTTCCTGTCATACTGCCATGGTCTTCCGAGCAGTATGTGGCACACGTCCATGGGCATAATATCGCAGACCACTGTATCGTGGTACTTGCCAATGCGAAACTCTACTTCACATTGTTCATCAACCAACAGCTGGTGGCCTTTCTGCAGCCACGACACCTTGTAAGGTGTGGGGTGCTTCAGTCGCTTCAACCCCAGTTTTTCCACCATCTCTGTGGCAACCAAGTTATCTGTACTCCCGCTGTCTATTATCACCTTACAGCACTTTCCATGCGATTTACAGACTGTCCGGAACAGTGCCTTCCGCTGTGTTGTTTCAACCACTTCCTTGGTTGGCTTTAACAATACTTTGTTCAAAATCAAAGCTTCCCCCGTCTCCGCCATGTCTTCCACCTCCCGGGGTTGTGCTTCAGCTTCTTCAGGCTGTGCCATCAGCGTTCCCCTCTGACCGGCTTGTTCAACTTCTGGACACTCAAAGGCTCTGTGCCCCCATTTTTGGCACCTGTAGCACTGGACATTAGTCCCTCTTCCGCGGCCATTCCCTCGTCCTCTTTGGTATGACCGACCTCCTCTGGTGCTATCCCCTTTTTCTGCTGTCCCTGAAGTTTTTGAACTGTCGCCTTCTTCGCTGTTCGCAGCACTCCTTCCTCTACCGTAGGATTGTCCCCGTCCTCTGCTATTTCCTCTCCCTCTTCTGCTGTTTTGTTTTCTGTTAATCTTTTCCTCAGCCTTTACAGCACTCTGAAAGGCTTCTTCAATATTTCGGGGAGAAAGGATGCTAATTTCATCCAGAATTTCCATCCTCAAGCCATTGACATATCTCGCTGTTTTTTCTGGAGTTTCATCTGTATAACCAGCACGTAGATTTACCCGGTAGAACTCTTCCGTATACTCTTTGACAGTCATACCTCTCTGTTTCAAATTCTGTACTCGCCGACATAGTTCAACCTGGTAATCTTTCGGCAGAAATCTGCCCTTCAATTTTGCTACCATTCTTGACCAACTCCGTATAGGTAATTTGTTCAGTCTTTTTCTGTCTGCTTGGACATTATCCCACCACAAGAGGGCATGTCCCTTCAACTTAGTAGCAGCGAACTTGACTCTCTTATCCTCCTTAACTTCCTCATTTTCGAAATACTTATCCAGTTCGCTTATCCAATCCAATAGGATATCAGCAGACAGACTGCCATCGTAATTTGAAATCTCTGTTTTGGGTTTGCTGCTGGCCAATAAAATTGAACGCAGCAGTCTCAATTCTGGAGCTTCTTCATCAGAACCGTCTGTAGCAGCTACCGCTTCGTCCTCACTATCATCTCCCAGTTCCGGGTCTCTTCGTCTACCCGCTTCCACTGCTTCCAAGCGAGCTGTCAAAATTCTAATCTGTTCTCTCAATCCTTCATCTGCTCCTCTGCGTGCACCTCTTCCACGTCCTCGTCTTGGCACTTGCCCTTCTGCCATGTTCCTCTATATATATACAAAAAAAACTGCTCTGATACCAATTGATGGGGACCCAGCCCACGTGTCCCGCACTAACCCAGTCCTATGTGGACCTGCACTGTTATTTGATTTAAGATATGGTGTGATTGCAATTTATGAGGTAGGTGATTGTTAATCAACCCACGGTACTCACTCTTCCTCCTCTAGTGACACCTGTCCGTCTCGAAGTTTACCAAACCCTAACTTTACGCTTTTACCTTTTCACTGCCGGTTCGCGCCCATTTGGTCATTTTTACTCTATCGCTCTGCTCTCAGTGGTTTTCTCAGGTGTTCGGCTCCGTCTCTGGTTCTAGTCCAACATTCGGCACTGTATATCCAGGTGAGGGTTTGTTCTTTGCTATATGTCTTTAATCTCTGCTCGAAATGATGCTAACCCTCGCAGCCCCTCTGTGGTCAGGGTGTCCCTTTGTTTCTGCAACTTATGGGTCGGTTCACTACAGGTATGGCTTTGCCCCTTCAGCCATACAAGGGTTTTACTCTCTGTTATCTCCTTTACAGCTTCTTAGTATTGTTTCTGTTGCGTGGGTTTGGATTTGATTATGACCCTAACGTGGCTCTGCTGTGGTGGTTGCAGGTGACCGGTCCCGTGGTTTTGCAGGGATTTCGACTGTCTAACCTCCGGGTAGCCCTGTTCTTAAATTAATCTCTTCTGTGGTTCTTCGTCTTTGCTGTATTTGCTTGCTTCGGTGGTCTGTATTTGATATAGAGTCTGGCCTTTGTAATGTTTCAACCCGTAGCCGTAGCTTGAAGGGTTTCTATGAATACTTTCGTTTAATGGTTCGGTCCAATGTATCTTCGTTGCTCGGTCGTTCTGTAGCTGTGGATAGGAGGGTTTCTGTGTATTCGTTTATTTGGTGGTTGGGACCAACGAGTCCTCGTTGCACAGTACTTTCAGGTCATGGGAATTTTATAACCCTTCAAGATATTTACACAGTGGTATGTAATAAATATGAAACTCGGTGCTGTTGCTTACCAGTTTGACTGTGGACCGTCGTATCTTGCGTTTTTTGCTTGACTCTCTTCGCTTTATACTCGCTCTCGGCCTCGGCTGGTCATGAGACTTTTGGAGTTGTGATACTCTGTTACTGTGTCGACCTGCAATGTATGGAATGAACAGAAATATATGTATGTGTGCTTTCTTTTGGAGTAATGAAACTTGGTTACTGTATTTGTCTGTAACGAATGGAATGAACATGACTGTATATGCATGCGTATTCTATCTTAGAGGACATAAATCTTGCAATCTTGAATTTAATTGTGCACTTGAATAATTTATGAAGGAAACAAAATGTATTTTTCTTATTCTCTTTTCAATGCTTCGCTCCAGAACCCGTCTGGGTTATTTCATCTGTCTTTTTATACAATAGTCCAGCAGTTAGATAACTGCTTGGTAGTTACTACATTACAGTTGCTTGGCAGTTACTATCAGTTTATGCGACTTGACTATTTGTTTGTTTATCTGTTTCCCCTGTTCCATAAGGGTTTACGGCTTACATTGATTATTGTCATTTATCTAATTCTTAACAACTCTAGTTTAAGACCTGTTACTACAGTCCCCTAACAACTCTAATTAAGACCTATTACCACAATTTAAAAACAGAACAGATTACATAGAAACTTAAGCTATTAGAAACAAATGCTGTAGTTGACCTTGGAAGAACAAAATAAAAAAAAACAATAAGAACTCTGACAGTCTTGCTGTCCATTTGTCGAAATATTCATCTTTCCCAATCTTCTTCAGAAACTTTGTCTGCCCCTTCTCGGTCTTCGCCCTGTCGACCAGATGCTCCTGCATCACTATGCATTAATTTTGATTAAATTTCTTATTTTGTTAATAAATACTTTTTAAATCTTAATATGAGGGAAATGTGTAATTGTTTCATGGAGTGAGCTTGTGATATTTAAAAAAATATTATGAAATCCACTATAAATATTAATAAAAAAAGTAATGTACTTAATATATATATATATATATTCCTTTACCACTTAAGATGAAATTTACATATAGTATTTAAAGAAAATATTAATAACAAACAAAATATTAATATTAAAGTACAATATTTCAATATAATTATAGTTATACATATACAAAGCAAGAAATTTCCTATAATTGAAATATTTTAAGGGTATGTTTTTCAATATTAGGGAGATGTGTACTTTGTATAATTAACAAAAAGTTGAAATGTAATGTGTATGCAGGTCCATCTTAATTATGAATTTATCATGTGCAAAGAAGAATCAAGTCCCTTATGGTGAAACAAACTTTTAAATTAAAAACCTTTAGTAAAGGTTTATATTTTGAGAGGTTTAATTCCTCTAAACACATAATAGGTATAGAATTAAAATTCATTAATATTGGTTCATGGGTTGATGATTTTATTTGTATTTTTATATTCTTTTGGGTTTGAAGTTGTCTTCCATACCAACACATCCTATGTTACTAGTGTATCCATCTTTCAAGCATGAAAAATACATTGTGCATAAAAATAAAATAATAATGTCAAAGTGGGAGAAGAAAAATTCACAGTGAAAGAAGACACATTTACATTGTGCACAAAAAAAGAATAATAATATCAAAGTGAGAGAAGAAACATTCAAAATGAAAAAAGAAACACATGCTAAGAGAATATATGTAACTAAATTACTATTGTTAATTTTTTAACGTTACAATGAACAATCAGTAAATTTTGTAATTCAAATTAACTAATGGAAAATGGAGTAATTTAATAAGTGGACAAGCTTATTTCTTTTTCAATACAAATTCTATCCCAAATTCAAATATAAATTTGTCAAAAGCCATAGTTTACCTAATCAATGAAAATTTCAACCATAAAATTTATCTTTAGAGATTCCGGTCCATTTTAAAACAACTTAGATCATCAAACTTTGGAAAAAATAAGAAAATCAAACATAAAATATCAATTCAAGAGCTATATAAATAACAAACTTATCTCTCATTACTACCATATGATAATATAAAAATCAAAATTCTCCGGTTTAAATTGATTTAAAATTACACTATCTCTCAAAACATTATTTACTAATATTTAAATATTATAAAAATAAATATTTATAAATACCTAAATTTTTTTATATTAAACTATTATTAAATTTATATATATATATATATTTATATTTATAATTATAATTTTAGAAAACTAAGATACTCTTTAAAAAAAATTATATTATCATTAATGTTATAGATAATTTAATGAAAATATTTTTAGTTCTTAAATTTCATTATACACATTTACTTCCGAACTATATTTCCAACTAGAACATGTGAAATTATTAAATTTACCAACTTCAATATGATTTCCTCACAACTATAAACATCACCTACGCAATAAATATAAATGAAAATTATTCAAACTTTAAAATCTTAATCATTAATAAGAAGCGCACATAGTATTACATAGTCTGCCCGGGAAAAAAAATCGTGTGAAATTTGTTAAAACAGGTACCATAAATAGGTAAGTACACATATCAATGTGAAAATGTAACATCAAAGGGATAATCTTTGTTTGGTCTTGAGAGTGTTCACCCCTCTTGTCTTCTCGTGTCATCCCAACTTTCTCCCCTACACCCTTAGAGCAGGGCCACGTGATTTTCATGTGGCACCACTCCTCAATTGCCATGTGGCAGCAATGTGCAAAAACAACGCCAATAATCTGGCCATGGAAAGGGACACGAGGGAAATCATGTTGAGGAATACCAGAGGTGGGGCTCCCCATATCATTATTTTATGACCTTCTAGGTAGGGTGACCTAGTACTCATTGATGACGTGTTCAATTGATGACTCCCCTCCTCTAACCCTTTCTTGACAATGACATGCCATCATGTGGATGGCCAACCATTGATGTTAGAGCAGTCTGGCAACTAACAATAACAAAATCTAGATTGCAAGGTCACCTACAATTTGGTCACCACCCTAATGATGACAACCCTCAAGGTCTTTCACACTGCTTTTGTCAAAAAGTGGTGGTGCCCTGGTGGACTCCCCATGTTAAGTTTATGCTCAACATGAGTGGATCTCAGTTGGAGGCTTTCTGGCATATACGTGTGGTTTAAGCCTCTAAGGGTGTTTGAAATCACATTCTCATTTTCATAGTGATTTGGCTTACCCATCTAATTACACGTGGCATTAGGCCCACATGAAGTAAGGCAGCTAAGTTATACCTACCTCTATGAAATTAGATCACTTCCTACATCATCTTCAATTGACTAAGGTACATTTGACATTTACAAAGGGAGGTGCATCTTTATAGAATAAGAAGCTTCTACTAAACTACTTCTCATTTTTTCTCTAAGTCGCTTTCCTCCTCCTAAACGGATTCGTGGGGCTATCTATCATGAATCGACTCGTGGAAAAGGGGCGTGAGAGAATTCTGTATTAATTTTTTGGTTTTATATTTGATTGCAAGATTTTTTATTTTTTATTTTTTTTTAAAAGTAAATATTTGGTTTATTAAAAATATATAATTTAACGATAAAAAAAATATATATAAAAATAGAATTTTATAATATTTAAATGATAAGATATATCACATATATATATTTGAATTTTGAAAATTTATTAATGAAAAAATGGAAAATAATAAATTATGAAAATAAAAATGTTTAATCAATAAAAAAACATACAGTAAAAAAGAAAAAATAATATTAAATTAAATAAATAAATAAAACATGACACAAAAAGGAAAGCTTTAAACAATAAAGACAAATGAAGAAAGGGAAAAAGAAATAACATAAAAATATATTAAAAGTAAAAATAAGAAAGGGAAAAAAAATAAAAAGGAATGTAAATCAATAAATTATATATATATATATATATATATATATATATATAAAATAAAGGTATTAATTAATAAAACTAAATTAAAAAAATAAAGAAAAAGGGTTTAGAGATAAAAGTGGGAAGTTAAAAGTAAAAAAAATTGACATCTAAATCAGGAAAAAATAAAGGTTAGAAGGAGAACAACAAGGAGAAAAACAAAGATCATAGGAGAAAAAGCAAGGAGAAAAATAGACATCATACGAAAAAGATGGAAAATAATTTATAAATTAGAAATGAAATTTTAAATTAAAAATAAATAAATAAGGAAGCCAATCATTGCAAAGTGTCTCTACTTTAAAATCATGTTTACCTTATTTTGCAAATGATTACAACATATTGTCAAAATTAACTTAATCAATAAATCTATTTTCAACCACTAATTTATAATGATATCATTTTTTTAATGGAAATTGACATAATGTGTGGAGGTGAGAATCATTTCTCCACTCTTTAACATAAATATTAGAAAATGTGCTTTTATAATTATTTTTCTTAATTAAAGTGAAATCATTTTTGTTTAATTCGTTGGAATTACTATAATCCCATTAACTAACATCATTGTACCTAACCGTCTAATTGACCTGCTTTTAGTGGTAATTTGTTAGACATTAATTAAATTATCTTATATTATCTTATGTGAATGGATGAGACAAGATATTAAGTTTGGTGAACACTATTAATAGTTGAGATACATAGCCTGCAGAGGTTTGGTCTCGTGGTCAGCAGACAATCTGTTAAGTCGTTCGTGCTGCTGTGCAGGTCACGAGTTCGAGTCTCATCTTACCCGAGGGTCGTTCTTGCGGGTTGGGCGGTTCCTCTTAGAGGTTATAGTGGCAGCTGGTGGGATTCGACCCCGTGTAACGCGAGTACGATACCACCATCGTTGCCAATTCCGCTAGTCAACAAAAAAAATAGTTGAGATACATACTCAAAATTAATAAAGAAAACTAGAATGACATTGAACAATGTCATAGCTACAAAATGACCATATATCCTATGTCTCATAGCACTAGAGTTTTGTGGTATTTCTGTTACAAATAAAAAAGGGATACTCATTTGTAGCACACCCAAGCCCCTATTGTCATATTAGGGTTGTGGGGAAAAATTAGACTCAACCTTCTAGGTTTATTGTGAAGATGGAGTTATCAAATTTCCTCTTTCTTCCATCACCTTAAATCACAATATTAATACTACCATCATCTTCTATTCTCAAAAGATTTCTGACGATATACATTTCATCTCGTTCTGAGCTCCAAGCATAAAGTTATGCCCATTTGAAGATTTACCCCCTTAAGGGCCACATTAACTTCCCTACAAGCCATGTGGTTGACACATGTATTCCTTTGTCACACATCACCCCCATGTTAGTCCATGTCCTAGGCCCACCTATCATATTAGACCCTCGCCACATCTTTGTTTTCCACATAATTCTCCTTATCAAAATTCTCGAGGTTCTAGTATCTGATATACTGATATATCCAAAGGTAAAATTCTCCGATGTTTTGGTATATTTAATATTTTGATATCCCGATGTTAAAGATCAAGATATCAAAACATCTAAATAATATCTATAAGTGCAAAACTCCATAAATTCCCCATATGTCGATGACTTATAGGACAACTCATCATGGTACATCATTTCTCTGACATCCAATTGACATCCAACATGTGATAGTTGTTGATGTGGTTGACATGTGGCACTGTTGACATGTATATCGAGATATCAAGATACTGAATATTTTCCAAGGAACAACCTTCACGAAGTTCCAATATGTTAATATGGCAACTCAATGTGCCACCTCATTTCTCAACATCTAATCACCACCTGACATGCCATGTGTCACTCATATTTGCCTAGATGGCATGCCAAAAACACCAAATTTGAGTGATATGTGCCCTCCACCTAGCATTGCCACACCACCATTCATGAGGCATCATGACATCACTCTCGAGGGTTTCCCAATACTCCAACACTTCAGTATATGATGTTATCAATTAACAAGCTTGGTTAACATAATGTTTTCCATCAAGAGTTGGTCCATTTATCGAAGTTGTGCATTACCAAACAACTCTAAAAGGCATTCCCTTGGTTCTTCTGAGGTTCGATATTCTGATAATCCTCCTTCTAGTTATCTCTCGGTCCTAGCTCCTGTCGGCCCATGTTACTAGGGGCTAAGCTTAGACCAAGACTCCAAACTCCAATTTTGCAGTAAAATTTTGGGACTTGTTGCACAATTCCCTTATGATATTCTGGATTCTTTAACTGCATCCAAGGTAGTTAAACACTCTACCTTTAACTAGGCCACTCCAAGCCTCATATTTCTATTACTAACAAGATAGAGAAGTCACAAGTTGGTGTATATTCAAAGACATATGGAACCTTGCGCTCTTACCACATACCGGTCTCACTTCACCATTACAGTTTGCATCATAATTCATCATGACAACATTCATGAAACAATACTAATTGTAGCCATTACACCCAATATTAACATCTCAATTTATGAACATACAACATACAGAGGATAGAATTAACATAAGACAAAGGCTTCTATTGCATATAACATACATATCTATAACAAAAATGTAGAGCAACATCCCAACAATCTATGTTAGTTCTTAGCTCTCTATTTTTGTTCATTCAACATTATAACTTTTAGCCTCCCATAACATTGACATAACATTTAAACATTAAGAACTAAGCAAAATTTACGTGTTATTTACAATAAAATAAATACACTTATGTGTTCCACTTTATTTTGGAAATTGAAGAAGGAACAACCACTCTCCACCCAATCGTAGGAACAATTATACTACATGTTTCTTGCAAGCAACCAGCCCCAAGTTGAATCTGTCTAAAATATGCTTCACTCGGGGAATTTCAACAAAGGTACATTCTAGGGTATAAAGGATGAAGGCCAATCTCCTTCACTTATAGGAAACACGAGTGTTTCCTCTCAATTACTTATTCTAGTTATTCACACAACCAATTATCACCACAAACGGCTTGCACAACACAAAAGAATATCCCTTCACCACTTCGTACGGTCCCTCGACGATCCTCACTCTCTTTAGTGCTTCTTGTGCACAATATAATTAGACAAAAAAGTTATTTTTTATTTACCTAACTCAATCTAGGAGCTTCCTCATCGGTTTCCAATCACAATTCAAAATAGGGATCCCTCATGAGCCAAATGCATCTTAGAAGATTGCTCTATCTCCCCAGTTTTTAGTGACTCTCCCTTTACCCTTGTAGTAAATAATCCACATGGGTTTACAAATTGCTTGATTCGTAATGGGATTATGGGTTCCTTTTTCACATAGTATCTTTGTCTCCAGTGTCTGCAACCACATGCACACACAATCTTCTTTTATTGTCACAATGGAAATATCCCTCTTCCTAGTGTTGTCTCACGTTTGAGAGGTATGAGGTCCCTGTTTGAGATGAATATTCAACCAGGACTTGTTTCATGTTATGTAGCCCATGCTTGTGGCAGTCTAATACATCCTCCTCCACATCTCTTATAATTGCCTGGAACTTGGGTGGTTCAACTAGAACACCAAGCATTAAAAACATTAAATTCAAGAAAGATATGAAACTTCTCAACCTCCTTTACTTACTTCCTCAAGTAATCTTTCCTTTCAAACATTGGGATCCATAAAGGTTGGTCCTTCTTCTTCATCTTCAACAAATTTAATTTAATTAAATAGTGTATTTACATCAAATAGTCTTATCAAGAAATCCATGTTGGCCCTCCAACATGATCAACCTTTAATTACATTTACAAAACTTGGGTATTATAAAAGGGATATGTTAACACTGCGATCATCACCCTCTAAAATATTTCCTACACTTGAAGTTTGAAGCCTATTGAGGACCTTACGATATGTCATTCTATGGTCACTTCATCTTTGATTGTTTTTTTCCTAAGTGTTTCAGTCTTCTTCTAAGGTTCTATCTGTCAAAGTCACTTGCTCACACATGCTCAGTCCTTAATGAATTCATAACCACCCTTCCTTTATGCATGCTTGAACAGGTATAGTGTAGTCCATCAAGGCAGTGTCTGCGCAATGTTGAAGCTATGTTGATAGTTAGTGCACACTCTCCATTGAAAGTATCCCTCACTTTGGTTGCAATTGTACTTCTATTTCGGCGAGTTTTTCCAATTGCTTCTTTTGCACACTTTTTCTTTCACAAGTGTCGCTTTTACTTTCACAACTATTGTTTTTCTTTATTTAAATTTAACAAGTGGTGTTTTCATGTTATCTTCTCTCTAGCATGTGTCCCTTTAAATTTATTTAGGTTTGCAAATTTTGTTTTCACTTTTTCTTACGGTCATAGGTGTCATTTCTAACTTATTTCACTCTTGTATGCGTTGCACATTTGCACAATACTAGAGGTAGTCCTAACACACTTTTCTGCATTATATGGTCCTACATATCATGAGAATATGTGCTAGACATATTACTACAATGTAGCACACTTTCTAGTCATAATCGACACTTATGTCGCAACTTGTATTCTAAGTGTTGCAATGTGGTACTTCAATTGTCGCACTTAGAAATAAGTGTCACTTAGTTGTCATTTAAAGGTGTGATTGTTTTTCATGAGTCTTGTGCATTTTGTTGGCTTGTATCGATGGCTTCCATGTACGTGATCCATGTTTGATTCTTGTTTGGATGCTTTTCCCTCTCTTACTCTACTGATCCCACACTTAGCCATTTTGGATCTCTTATTATCCCTCTTGCCTAGTGCAAGCTATGAAAGCTTCAATCCTCTCCCTAGTGATGAGCACTACACATTCATGAGCCCTGTTGATGACATCTCTCCCTCCTAGACTTGTGCACTGAGTCTTTCTTAAGGGCATCTCTTATGGATGCACATTCAAAACCTTCAAAGCACAGTCACTTAACCCTTCTTGCTTGAACTAACTCACTGCACTAAGATTTGAGAAATCTTTCCTTATATAACACATGAAGAATTTCTAGTGGCCATTTGTAAAAGAAAACTATGCCACACAAGGTCTCTTCCCTCTCATAGTGTACTAAGCCTCTCCCTACGCAAAGTGACTTTCCTTCTGTTACTTGCCTTAGCCAACTGCACAATTTTCTCTTCTAGTGAGCCTTCCTCAATGGAGAGTTCATTTCAAGTGGATAGATAACCATTATGGAAGAAAATTGCACTATAATAGGATGCATTTCCAGTGGACAATCAACCATTATTAAAGGAAAATGTGCCTTCCTTTGAGCCTGCCTAACTCCCCATCGCATGGCACAGTTCTAGTGGATAGTGTGACCCTCTCTGAACCATTGTTGAAGAAAATTACACCCTCCTTTAGGCTTGCCTCTTAGTTATAGTGCATGGCGCAATTTTAGTCAGCAAGCCTTCAAACCTTGTCCACTAGACCCCCTCACCGCACCAATATTGAGTCTTGCCCTGCCTCCTGAGTGCATGGTGCACTTCTAGTCCATAGTTAGGGCCTCCCTCAATCACTGTGAATCTAAAATGCGCTCTCATTGTCTCCTTCTCCCTTCAGCCTAGCGCATGGCATAATTTTAGTCAACAAGATCATCACACCATCTCTTTCACTTGCCCACTATGTTGGACCCCGAAGAACCCTTCCTCATAGCACATGACATAGTTCAAGTGAGTAGTGGTGCTCTCCTCAGCCATTGTTAAGATCAAGGGTGTCATCCTCATCAAGCCTTTCGTACTCAGTCCTTAGTTAGGCCTATCACAAGCAACTTCTTCCATGAGCAAGGTAGAGATAGAATAGATGATTTCAAGAATGATTTTTCCTTATCATGAGTGATCTTCATTGGCAAGTGTACCACCTCAACATGACAAGATGATATGCTCAAGGAATATGCCATGGAGAAGAGACAAAGAAACACTTGCAAAGAAGAAGCACAATGAAGACATGAACTAAGACATATTGAAGACACTTCATGATTACTCAGAAGGTCCCCATATTGATCCATGACACTTTGGAGGGTGAAGATGAAGAACAAAGCAAATATTTCATGAAGATGGAGTACACATCAAATCTATCATAAAGAAGTCAAATACATAGTAGCAAGAGAGAAACTTGGCATTGCCACATCATCATGAAGTTCCATGCCATCAATGCCAAGTCATTACTTGAAGAAATATCATCATAATGTCATATGCGTTAATGTGTCTTGCCACATCATATGTGGAATGTAACTATGTATTATAAAAGCAAAATGACAAAATGTAAATGTGTGGAAGTCCAAGAGTCACATGTGGAATATGAAAAGTCACACGTGGAACAAAGACTCATATATGTACAAAAACATCATTAAGAAAAGTCCAAAAGTCTTATGGAAGTCAAAAGGTCACATTGGAAGTCCGAGAGTCATGAGGGTAGTTCAAGAGTCATGGGGATACGAAAGTTCAATCCTCTTGTTATAAAAGCAACCTCATAACTCAAGCAAAGGGATTTCAAAGACTTAGGCTTTGGAGAGCTAGTCTTGGCTTCTCTAACTTGGCATAGGAGAGAAAATTATTCTTTGGAGAAGCGAGAAGTGACTTAATGTTCCACTACTAGACCTAATGTCTCACCATTGTAACTGTGTACTTTGATCTTTCACTTAATAATTGAAGCTCATTGAGCCAACACATTTTTATGCATGTATCATGAATATTACACTACAAGGAAAATACCTTCTAGTGTAGGTTTTTGCAGAAGCCCCCTATAAAAATAGCCCAAAAAGTTGTTTGTAGTGAAGCTGGGTGGGCGAATGTTTTTTAGATGGCGCATCTACAATATAAAAATGCACCAGTGCTTTACTATCCATACAAGCACTAACATTTCATAAAACATGGTGCAAAGTGGAAAATATATTTTTATAAAATAAAAAAACAGAGTGCGCTAAATAACACAATGCACTAGTGTTTGAATAATCGATAACACTAGAAAAAGATTAACTTTTAAGAATTATCTGTGCTATATACACCAGTAGCACTGATGCACTTCATGTAGTAAGATGATCCGATGCATACCAAGAAGGAGCACTGTTATGATTTTCAAAATTTCAAAAAAATGCGCTGTTATTTTCCAATGATGCACTGATGCGATAAATGTACTAAAATGCTCTAGGGCATCTTCTAAAGAGCATTGCTAGGCAATAATTTTTTTTTAAGAGTGGTGCTATAGTCAAACAAAGCATCAATGCAATACCTATATTAGAATGCTACAGAGAATCTTACCAAAATCTCTGCTATATATTTTTTAATTTAAAAAAAGTGCAACGCTCTTAGATATCTTTCGCACTGGTACGGTTATTGTAACACACCAAATTAGGATTAAATAAAATAAAACCTCTCGGCCATAAATTTCATTTTTACCATCTAGAGTTGTGGAGAGATCTGAAGCACAGATGCCACTCTTGCCTCATGCAAGCGCCCTGATATCGACGCTTCTCTTGCTCACCATCCTTCCATACTGTGCTCATTGCCTTATTTCCAATTTTGTCAAATCGTGGTAAAATATGTTTTTCTCCATTACATGTCAACAATGCCTCCCCAACGACCAAATGTCCAGGTAATGTCTAGGTTTCTCTCTAATTTATTTGTTTAAAGGATTATAATTGCAAATTAGCTTAAAATTTCCATTGTTTTTGAAAAAAAAAATCCCTGCATAGTGCGCTCGATATATTCGGTTCGCACCGATAGAGGTACAACCTATAAATTTATAGGGTGCACCACAGTTCGGTGCTTGAGCATAACGCACCACTATTTTTGCAGTGCGTTTCATAAATGAAAACACACCGAGAAAGCTATAAATTTCACGTATGTACGTTACAGTGGTGCATTTATATTTACCAAAAAAGTATAGCTATAGCTCGGTGCGTTTGATAAGCTAAATATTCAGTACCAGTACAAAAAGCTTATATGTGTGCACTGATGAATAAGTGTGACACACTGAGATGAAAAATTAAATTTGTGAACCAACAACAGTGTGTCATACATATTTCACACCATTACTGGTGTGGTTGTGTTTAACAACGCACTAGAGGCGGTGCATGACTATGTTTTGGGCGCACTCATGATTTTTTTTTTAAATTGAAAGTTATGTTTCGATATTTATAAATACATTTTTGATTTAATAAAAAAAATGCATTTTACATATGAGGCTGATGTATTTTATATGTCAATCTAGTAGTGGAGATGTCATTAGAGGGAGCAACATTTGGAGCATGAGCAAATGACAGGCCCATACAATATGGTATGACCGGGAGGTTAGAGAGAGGGAGAACACCTAATTTTTGTCCTACAATACACACTCCAGGTGTATTACCTGGATCTGAAAGGTCCCTACTACAAACTTCCATAGTGCCATGGATTTTAGAAATGGAACTGTGAAAAGTTTATATGTTGAGTTAATCTTCGAAATATCCACAGTAATAACCAATATTTGTCAACGTTTCAAATCCCAACAGGGATCCATCATCAAGACCATTCTGAATGAAGATAATAAAAGAGCGTACATAGCTATAAGATAATTTGTTTTAAGGAAGATGTATGTCGACTACTAATAAGTTAAAACCTAATTTCTTTTTAATAGTAATTATTATCCAAATTTTTTCATAATTTATAATATTTAAAGTTTATTTTTATAAACATATGATTATTTATTATTAAAACAATAATTATTCTTTATAGTATTTATAAATATTATTATAATTAGTTTATTAATATTGATTAATACTCATAATATTATTAATTTTTAAATTAATGTTCTTATTTCTTAAAGAATAGAAATTAATTAATTAATTAATATATATTATAATAATTAAACCAACTAATTATTATTATATATATTTTTAAGAAAATTAATTAATTAATTAATAGATGCTATAATAATTAATTACTAATTATCATTGTAAATCATTACTAATCATAATAATTATAATTAGTATCATTGTAAATAATAATAATAATAATTTATTAAGAATAATAATAATGGTTATTTTATTTTTATTTCTTATTTATAATATAAGATTAGAAAGTTAGAGAGGATAATTAAACCAACTGTTAAATCCATTTTAAAGAAACTTAATTGATTAATTAATAGATACTATAATAAATAATTACTAATAATCATTAAAAATCATTACTAATCATAATAATAATAATTGTAAATAATTAATAATAATAATAATTATTATTATTAGTTATTAAGAATAATAATAATAATTATTATATTTAATTCTTATTTATAATATAAGATTAGAAGGTTAGAGAGGAGAAAAGTTACTTGAGTTGTTATACTTGAGACGAACTGGGTGTCCTGATCTGCCTGATTAAAGGTAGCCAACTTCCACTGATTTCTATACCATTGTCCCTGTTGAGATTCTGCGGATGCTTTATAATCTCAAGAGCCTCCCTAATCTTCCGTCTATGATATTGTTCCTCCCTTGCGATGATTGAGGCGTCTTCCAAGCAAACATGGTGCTTAGTTTTTGAGGAATGTTCTACCAGGGCTGAAGTACGAGACCTTCCGTTCTTAATATCTGCTCCATGTTCTTTTAGTCTTTTCTACAGCGAACGACCAATTTCACCAATGTAACTCTTGCCACAAGAACAATTAATTTTATAAACTCCCTTGAGTTGATGTCCATCAATATTATCCTTCACTGACCTCATTCCATGTTTAATTGTTCCAGGTGCTAAGCACTGTGTGACTATGTTCTTCTTTCTTAGAATTTTGGAAATCTTATATCTTACCTTACAGTGGGCATATACAACCCTTTCACATTAAATGCCACACAACAGGTTGGATAACTCTTGCCATTTTATTTAGGTTGCCATTCGTGTGAAAATCACTCTATCGTTCATAATTGGTTTGTAAATTATTAGCAGTGAAAATGCCCCGTTTGTGGACGTCAAATAAAATTAGTAAGGTGATATGTGCTAATAAAACTATTAAGATGCTGTTTGTATTTATAATTTTTTTAGTATGGTTTAAGTGTCTATGTGTAGTTTAACCCTCATTTTTTAGTTAAAGAGTATTAAATTTGAATCCTATAACTTGTATAATTTAAATATCAAAGAGGTTTTTTAAAATCTTGAATTTATTTAATTATTCAAACACACACACACACAGATATTAATGTATCTTTTATTTTTAAAATTTATAATAATTTAGTTAACAATAAATTTAATATAATATATAGATTAATGACACAAATTCAAATCCATTATTAATATTTCAAGACCTTGAATTAGGGTTAGAGTTGGTATTTCCCCAACTTTCTTTTCCTACGAGCTAGTTGTGAGTTGTAAGCTCGTATAGAAATTTGCACTGGTTGAGTTGTCGTAGTTATCTTTAACTACCCTCAGCCTAAGTCCATCGATATACAATGGAGGTCTTCTATTGTTATTAACGCGATTAAATGAAATCCGATATGTCTACGAGGCTCCAATCATTACGGGAATTTTGAGGTCTAAAATGGGCCTCCTAAGAAAAATGTACAACCAAAATAAACTTTATAATAACTGATAGGGTTGAAGATAATGATGTCAACCATGGGGGATGATTCACCATTTTTGGAGGAAAAAAGTAAAAAGATTACAAAATAATAAAATAATAAAACTACTTTTTTCAAGTCATATTTTCAACTTATCTCCCTAAGGTTTTACTCAATTTTTGAGTGGGAGTACTCATTGGATGAAAAAATTAATTCCTCATCCAAGGAGTACCCCTGTTGCATACTTTCGATGATCGACCCTGCTACATGAAAAATGAGAAATACACGAAAAAACGTGATTGCAATTACATTTTTCATGTATTTCTCATTTTTCATGTAGTAGGGTCCATTGAAAGTAATAACATGGGTACTCATTTGATGAGGAATAAAATTTTGCATCCAACGAGTGTTTCTACTTGAAATTTGAGTAAACCCAAAGGGAAATAAGTTGAAAATATGAGTGAAAATTTTGTTTTTTCTTTTTTCCCTTTAAAATTTGATGATGTAATGTAATATTATTTATCATTTCCACTATTATCTTATAATGTCCTTAGGAGGCCCATTTTATACCTCAAAACTCCCCTAATGTTTGTTGATATATTTTTTTCCTTGTAGGGTTTGTCTATGCTCTTGTTTTTTAAAACAATATGGAGCACCCTCTCCAAATTCAAGTCAATCTCTATTTTGTAGTAAAGTAGGTTAAAATGGAGTACAAATATTCTTTGGATCCTCCCAAATTTAATTTATAAATTTGGCATACTTGATCTAGAACTGAAAGAACATGAGAGGCTTTAGAAGCTGTCTAATCATGTAAAACTAGTACGTGTTTACTAATCTTAGGATGCTCCCAATATGGGAGCTCATAAAAGACAGAATTCATTTTCATCCCAATGGGCAATTTCTCAACATGGGTTTTGAAGAATTTTGGATCATCGAACATAAGCTCACCATTTGAATCGAACATTTCTACAAACTCCTCCTTCTCTCTCTCATATACTCTAAGCCATTCAATTGGTGTCATTATTACATGCCTTTGGGTTGTTTTTGATTTACCATTGAACACAGATGCTGCTCTTCTGTAAGGGTGTTATTTTGGGAGGAATACCCTGGAGCAGTCATACATTGAATTCTGTAGGTGGTCAGTCCACCTAGCCTTCAGAGAAGGTCCACAACATTTACATCCATGATACCCTTTTGTTAGAAGACCTACAAAATTATTGTATACAAGCCAACAAATTAGTGACCATGAAGATCAAAACAATTGCAATGAATTAAATTAATATGTGAAACAATATTGTTACGTATATAAACAAATCAATCAAAATTTAATTCACCAGAGAAAACTCCTAAGCCTAGATAATCATATATGATGTAAGCACATATGCCATACAATGTAAAACTCCTCCATGTTGCGATAGGTATTGATACATTGTACACATGTATCCCTTCCCATAATTCCTTCAATTCATCTACCAATGGTTGTAAGTAGACATCCATATTCTTCACTTGTCTTCTACCAAGGACTATGAGAGCCAACATAAGATGTTCATTCTTCACAGACAACCATGGGGGGATATTGTTATTGATCACTACTACAGACCAAACAAAATAGTTGGTGTTTTGGAGGGAATATGGGTTGACACCATCCATGGCTATGCTGAGTTGTATACTTTGTACTTCATCCTTAAAATTTTTAGGATATGTATCCTCTATATGCTTCATGGCTATTGAATATGTTGGGATTCATGTAACTCATAACTCACTTTTGCGTGAGGCATGCCATCCTTGCAACATAGATATTTCTTTCCAATAAAATAGTATATGAATGCTTGGGATTATATGCATGTGCCTCGATAACTTATGAGGAGGACCATGTGATTTACCTATTTTCTTTTTAATAATGGTACCTGTCATGCCCATATTTTGGATATATCTCTTTGTTTGCATATTCTCCTCTATATAGAATACAATCATTCAGACATGCATGATATGCTATGTACTCAACATCCAACATTTCAACAACTTCTTTGCCTCTTCGCAACTACCTGACAAGACATTATCACTCAAAAGAACCTTATCTTTGAATAACCTGCAATTGGTGGGGAATACAATTGTACAATGTCAATATTTAATGTTCGTAAAATAGACCATTTTCAATGTTGATTCTGTGACAATATTTCTCAAAATATGAGGGACTTGATTAATCATGCAGGTGAATTACCTCAATATTGCTAAGAAACATGCATTCGACATGCCAAAATTTGCTTTCAAGTTGTACAACAACATTGTTGTCCCCAACTAAGTAGACTTTGACTTGCTGCCAGGTCCAAAGAGAGGGGTGGTGGTAGCAGATTTCAGACTTTCGAATAGGGTATCAGTGATATGAGCATCATCCCCTAGATTACCATTTTGGAATGCATCTAACAAAATTGCCTACTAGGCAGTCATATCCCATAAATAATCATCAATACCAACCTCTATTTGATTTCCTCCACTGCCAACTTGTGATGAAAAACTACTATTGATGTAGTCATTCCTAATTGGTGAATCTAGACGTAGTGGGAATTGAATAGGTGGTTGATTCAACCATTCTTTGTATGCTTTCTCTCCGAGTCTTTCTCTCAATGCAACCTTATCTCGAGTTGACATTGTAGTGGGGTGCAATAGAATATGGCTGGTGGGTCACTCATCATCACTAGAATCCTAATTTAAAAAAATATTAAAAATCATTAGCACAATATCAATTATATTATTAAGCATTTCAATGCAATCAATGTTTGGTTGTGTTATATTGTTTCCACAACTAGCCGCCATAGTTAACCAGGGGGTTAAATGCGGGGTAGAGCCCCCCTTTCGTTGCGTTAATTGCATAGCGGGGGGGTCACAGAGGGTTTGAGGGGGGCAGGTAGCCCCCCTCTACGGGGTCTGGGGCAGCGCCCCGGGGAATTTTTTTTTTGGACCCTATATTAGGTGGGGCAAACCTACCTATGGTTTTGTGCATGGTTTTTGCACATGGTTTTGAGCGCGATGGTTTTCGGTCCATGGAATTGGATGCTTCGACATGTATATATATATGTATTGTAACATTGAAAGGAACATAATGAAAAATCAATCTGGTAGTCCCGGTTTTCGGATCCAGGGGAAATCTCCATGTATATGTGTTTTATGTTTTATGCTCTCGCATTGTTTATTTTCTGTGTTTTAGAATTAATATGCAGGTAATTTCTGTACGGAGTTAAAACCTAAATTTGGTATCAGAGTTGTTTTGGCTTCAAGGGGACACCTTTGTTGTTGAATGGCTTTTCTCAAGCCTGTGGTACACCCTGTTCAGTGGGAGATCTACGAGATCGATTCTGGTGGTGAAAGAAGATGGCGAGAAGTGGAAAGATAAAGATCAATAAATTTAATGGTCAGAGTTTTGAGTTATGGAAACTCAAGATGGAGGATCTGTTTGTAGATAAAGATCAATGGATTGTGGTAGATTCAGGTACTAAACCAACGAGAGTGTCTGATGAAGAATGGAAGAAGTTGGATCGGAAGGCAAAGAGAAAAATACGATTGTGTATCTCAAATTAAGTATTGTTGAATGTTTCAGGGGAAGCTACAACTAAGGCTTTGTGGGTCAAGTTAGGGAGTTTGTACCAATTTAAGTCTCTAGTGAATAAACTGTTCCTACGGAAAAAGTTCTATAACCTGAGGATGAAAGATGGAGACTCGGTGACAGAGCATTTGAATGCATTTAATATTGTGGTAAGTCAGTCATTATCTATTGATATTAAAATTTTAGATGAAGATAAGTGCATCAGTTTGTTGTGTTCTCTACCAGATTTGTGGGATAGTCTAGTTATTGTAATAGGTAGCAATGCAACTGCCTTGCAGTTTGATGAAATAGTCTCATCCTTGTTGACGGAGGAGACGAGACGGAAAAATATGGAGAGCCAGAATGGTGATGCCTTATCTGTATGAGGACAACCCCAGAACAGAAACAAAAATAAGTCATCGAGTGGAAGATCTAAATCTAGAGGGAGATCTAAATCTCCAAGAAAACCTGTAAAGGTGTGTTGGAAATGTGGAAAGGAAGGGCACTACAAAAGGGAGTCTAAATCTAAATCTAAAGGGAGTCTAAATCTAAAGGGATGTGATGATGCTCCTTCTGTAAAGGCAAAAACCACCTCAGATGAATGTGGGGATGTATACTTGGCTTCTTCAAGTACACATGTAGATCATGAGGCATGGTTGATTGACTCAGGTGCATCCTTTCACTTCACTCCCCAAAGAGAGTGGTTCTGCGAGTATGAGAAATATAATGCTGGTGATGTCTTCTTAGGGGATGATAGGAAGTCTAGAATCATTGGCACGGAAAAGTAAAGTTGAAGTTGCAAGGTGGAAGGGTTAGAACACTTTCAGGTGTTATGCATATTCCTACATTGGCCATAAATCTGATTTATGTAAGCAAGATGGATGAAGCAGGTGTAAAAACAATGTTTGAGAAAGATACCTGCAAGATGGGTGGGGGAGCACTGGTATTGATGCGGGGATTTCAGATTGTAACTCTGTACAAGCTGCAAGGTAGCACTGTTATTGATGGGTGCAATAGTTCTGTGGTTCTTGAAAGTGGAGCAAAAAATCTAGTGGTCTCTGGAGAAAATACCATGCTATGGCATCAAGGGCTTGGACATATTGGAGAGAATGGCCTTCGAATACTTCATGGTAAAGGTATGGTAGAAGGTATGACTAATAGCTCTTTAGATTTTGATTTCTGTGAAAATTGTGTATATGGGAAGCAGAATCAGGTGAGTTTCCCCTCTGGTGGTAAGAGGGCGAAACAAATATTAGAGCTTGTGCACAGTGATGTGTTTGGACCTGTGAAGGTTCCATCACTGGGTAAGTTTGTGTACTATGTATCATTTATAGATGACTTCTCAAGGAATACATGGATATATTTCCTCAAGAAGCAATCTGAAGTCTTTGACAGGTTTAAAGAATTTAAGGCTCTGGTGGAAAGCCAGACAGAGAAGAAGATAAAGGTGGGGAGGACAGATAACGGTGGAGAGTCTTGCAACAAGGAATTTGAAGAATTTTGTAAGAAGTGTGGTATAGCATGAAAAAAGACTACTCCATACACACCTGAGCAAAATGGAGTTGCAGAAAGAATGAACAAGACGTTGATGGAAAGGGCAAGAAGCATGCTTAGTGGTGCCGGGTTAGGACATGAATTATGGGTAGAGGCGGTGGAGACAACATGTTACTTGGTCAACAGATCACCTTCATCAACGTTGGAGGATAAGACTCCACAAGAGGTATGGAATGGTAAGAAACCCTCTCTTTCACATCTGAGGGTATTTGGATGTGATGCATATGTACATGTTCGAAAGGAGAAAAGAACAAAGTTGGATAGTAAATCTAAAAAGTGCATCTTTATCGGGTATAAGGATGGTTTAAAGGGTTATAAGCTTTGGAACCTAGTAACAAGGAAGGTTGTGTACAACTGAGATGTGGTGTTCAGAGAGGTGAAAAATGTTATTAAACATGAAGTTCCATAAAAGGAACCTGAGAAGATAGAGTTTGAGCTAAAGGAGGAAGAATCAGACTCTACAACAGAAGAGGAATTTGAAGATGAAGAGCCACAAACTCTGGTTGTGAGAAGATTAGTTCGAGAAAGAAGGCAGCCAGAAAGGTATAGTCCATCTGCTTTCTGTTTAAATTTTGCTTTATCTATTACTGATGATGATCCTAGAGCTGTGAAGGAAGCAGTAGATTCAGAGGATGGAAAACTCTGGAAAGAGGCCATGGTTGATGAAGTGGCATCTTTGCACAAAAATGAGGCTTGGGATTTGGTGGAGTTGTCGGATGGAAGGAAACCCATTGACAACAAATGGGTGTTCAAGAAGAAGACAAATGCAGAAGGAAAGGTGTAGAAATACAAAGCTCGGTTGGTAGCAAAAGGTTATTCCCAGGTGCCGGGAATTGATTTTGGTAATATTTTTTCTCATGTTGCCAAGGTAGGTTCTATTAGATTACTTTTATCTGTTGCTGCTGCTTTTGATTTTGAGGTAGAACAAATGGATGTGAAGACAATATTTCTCCATGGGGATCTGGAAGAGGAGATCTACATGAAGCAACCTCAAGGCTTTGCGGTGAAGGGTAAGAAAGACCTAGTATGCAAGTTAAAGAAGTCTTTGTATGGGCTAAAACAGTCACCAAGGATGTGGTATCATAAATTTGATACATTTATTCGGGGACTTGGCTTCACCAGAAGTAAAGCAAATCACTGTGTGTATCTTAAATTAATTGGTGATTGTGTTATTTCTCTGGTCTCGTATGCGGATGACATGTTGCTGGTTGAAAATGACAAAGAAATTATCTAGGATTTGAAGACACAATTGTCCTCCAAATTTGACATGAAAGATCTTGTTGCTACAAATTACATTTTGGGCATGGAAATTAAAAGAGATCAGGCAAAGAGAAAGCTCTGGTTAAACCAAAGGAAGTATGTCGCGACAATATTGCAGAGGTTTAATATGCAGGATAGTAAACCGATGAAGGTTCCTATTCCTATAGGTGTAAAGTTATCTGCTGAACAGTGTCCCAAGACACAAAAAGAGGAAGAGGACATGTCCCGTGTTGGCCCTCAATTTTGGTCTATTTTTGCTTAGGGAAACCTACTTAATCCTTATATTTTCCATCCATTTTCCATCACATCCATCTCATTTTGATGTATTTTATGCATATTCAGGTGTTTAATTTTAATTTTGCAATTTCTAGAAGTTTTTATGAAAATTGAGTTTCAAGTGCAATTTTGGACTGAATCAGAAATTCCCGTAATAGCTATGTGGATGACATGTTTGCAGGACACTTGGGCTCGATTTTGATGCATGGATGGACAGCTTGGGAACTAGGACTAAGCTAACTCCACTTGGTTCGACCAGAACAAGCTTTATTAGGCCCGGTCAAGGCTGGTCAAACATGACTAGTCACTAGAAAATCCCTAGGAAATAGGGCAGTTTTGAGATTTTATGGGATTGACCATATTTCTTGGGATGAATGGATGAGTTCGACCTAGATAGGTGGATATGAGTAGATACTAGAGATAATATAGATTAGTTTGTTTCATTAAACCTCTATTTAAAGCCAAGACTTTGATGGCTTTTGGAAGGGAATTTGTATGTAACTTTTGTATAATTAGAGTTGGGAGCTAATTTGAAAAACTTGTTTCATTCCAATTTGTTGTTCATGCTTGGTTGATTTACTAAAGTTGATGTAGCTGAGATTTCTTCAAGTGTGCAAGGCAAGGGTGGAGGGCCCCCACACCAAGCTAAGTACACTTCTTGGTTCAATTTTCATAGTTTTCATAGATTAGTTCTTGTTTCAAATGTATTTAGATGTGTGATGATTGTTGAATGAATATTGGTTTAATTCTAATCTACTTATGAAGGGACACAAAGGAATTTAAGTTAAATTCCCCTTCTATTTGATCTTGAACTAAAACTGAATTTCATTCTCCATTTCTTATTTGAAGTTATTTCTGCATTTCTGGTTTGAAGCAATGGTGATTGTGATATAGTAGGATTGTGAAGAAGGACAATTTGGACCTCCTTAGTTAGGAGCCTCTTCTTTTACATCTTCTGGATCATAAACCATTGTTAATTAGTGCTCTTAGATTCATCTTCATGAAAGTAGTATTGTAGGGAAGGACAACCTGGTTCTCCTAAGTTAGGAGCCTCTTCTCTTATATATTACACAAATGAATTAGAAATTGTTAAAATAGGTTTATATTTGTAATATGTACTTCTTTAAATCTCCAAATCTTATCTTCTAAACTTGATTATATCTGATGTCCATATACAGTGGATTTGCCTCCAAGTTTTACAAACCCGGATTGATAATTAAATACTTGTGTTAATTTAGTCAATAAATTAGCCCAACATTTTGGCGCTGTTGCCGGGGAGGTAATTATCAGCATAGTCAAATAGAAGATAAAAAAAACACTAAAAATTTAGCTAGTATACATTTCTCTTAGTTATGTTTCTTTATGCCTAGAAATAGAGATCCTAAAATTAGGTTTCCAAAACAAAACCCCCCAACAAAAACATAAAATCAAAAAAATTAACTACAAAATCCATTTTCAACAACAAGATCTAAAAGATGATGTTAAAGAATAGGCTACAACACTACTCCATTCTTCAACATTCTTTCTCATCAAATCTTTATGATGAAATAAATTTTCATGTCCAAACATGCATTAAAGTATATTTTTCAAATTTGGATATGAGTTTACTTATGATTTTGTTACGAAAATGGATGCACTGGAAATTATCTTATACTTGAGAGAATGAACTATTTTTTTTAAATAGAATAGGATAGAATAGAATAAATAAACAAGTAGAATGAATTCACAATAAAACTTCCATAATAAATTTGTTTCAAACAATTTCTTCAAATCACGATTCAATATTCATTTGAAAGGACTACATGGCAAAATGCAGTAAGAGAAAGCCTATTTTGGGTAGTCATATAGGATCATTTTGAAATAATTGTTTATTTTACATATCTCTTGAAATCTAGTTTTGGAATCCATTTTGAAGTTTTCAATTTATATCACAAATAAAAATGTGATCAAAATCAAAACTAGGTCTCAAGTGAAATGTTGAGGACAGAGTTAGTACAGCCTATATTTGAAGTGTCTAATGGAAACATTTTTATTTGTAATTCATAGAGAAGATATCCATTGGAATCTAGTTTCCAAATTAATTTGAATCACTTCAATCAGGTATCATATGAAAAAGTTATTCTTGAAATACTAACCGCTTGTCGAAAAATCTGCATGGTGACAATTCTAGGTCTTGACTGTTCATTGGAATATTTGAAATAGCGAATCATCTTCTTTTCAAAACCTGTTCATATGGGAGATATATATTCAAGTATAGTTTAAGAGACAATTTGAATCATCCCATTTGGAGGTAAAGTGAAAACGTTATGCCACATTTAGTGACTGCATGTCTTCAAAACAGTATAGTAAAACTCTGCCTCCTAGGTCTGTTCATCACCAATTTTGTGAGATCAAGCCAAAGAATTTTTAAAACTATTTCTACTGGAAATACAAAAATTAATCTAGTTTAATCTCCAAGTGGAATCACATTGATCTGATCTTTAACAAAGAAGTTACGCTTCAAATAGTGATTGTTGGTCTAGTTAAAAATTAACAAGCAGCTCTATCAAACATGGCACTCCTTATAATGTTTACCATATAATTTTAAATCATTTTGAAAACCTATTTATACAGGAGGTAGCCATATGAATTCACTTCAACTTGGCTTTGGAATCACTCTAATTCGATGTAAAACAAATATTTTGTAAACAAAATACCGCTAGGAGGTCTAGGCTAGCCACCATTCCTCAAAGGGGTCAATAAATGCATTATGTTTGTCCTATCATCTTTGGAATTGTAATGATTTACATGTTTATTGGAAGAAGAGAGACTGTACACCTCTCTTCTTCCATCATCTAATGTTGTATTGCAGGCAAGTGCTATGTTTTTGCAGGTCATAGGAAGAATGAAGGAGTGAACTCCATGGATGAAGTAATTTTCCAAATCAAATTCATATTTCAGAATATGAATACAAATGTTCAAGTCAAAGAAAATTGAAGATGCACCTGATGTAGAGTTCATTCAATGAAACCAAAATTCTTGAAGCTTGCTCTTAGATGTTGACCAACAACACCAACAATCCCTACAACATGATTGAGATCAAAGACAAAAAGACATGAAGATAATCATCAAAAGAAACAGTCAAGTTTAGAACCATGTCAAGTCACATCAATCTTCAAAGAAGCCTTTCATATTGAATTCATATTGTTCATGATTTGATCATCATCATTTGTTCATGATTTGAATTCATATTGTTCATAATCCATACTGTATATTAAGCTCCATGACCAAGCATGTTGAAGTCCAGACTTACTACTACATCATGACTTCAATATAACCTATTTCCATAAGCTTTCATACTTCCGTACTCCATTACACCCCACCTCCATCTAGAAAAGGGAAAAAATAAAAAAATAGAAAAAGATAAAAAATAATAAAGGAGTTTGGTTGTGAAAATCCACGAAAGTGGCATAATACAAACTCGAATTCATATCGGAAAACCAACTTGTTTGGCCAATATGAATTCTCTATTTTGTTTTACCATTTCTTCAGTTTAAGCTTGCAAGAATCATCCTCCAGAATAAAGAAGACTTGAGGACAAGTCTTCCCATCAGCAAGGGGGGGAAGGTTCGCAAAGAGAAACTTAGTTGTGCAGCTCAATTGACGACGGAACTTGTATTGTTGGCAGTTGGGACCTGACATATTTTTGAAATCAATTGCAGAGGGACCTGAAATGTTAGCAAAAAATGTATATATTGCATCCAAATGTACATGACAGAGGGGACCTGAGTTATTATGAATCAATTGCAGAGGGACCTGAACGACATCAACAATCAATGGACCAGAATCAATGAAGAATAAACAAGCTCTATGTTTCTATCTATCTACGATATTTGATCAAGACAACTTCATCCAATATTGTTAAAGAACAATAGCATTCATCCAATACTACAGGGAAGTACAAGAACAGTAAGTGCACAATTTTTCTCTTGTAAATTTAAATTTTTGTAGAAATATGTAGACTTTGTTAAAATTGAGTTAATACCTGAATGCATATTTTATATTCATCACATTTCCCTCATTCTATACCCATTAGCCTATGTCCATCCTACTACATTTATCCTATACCTAATCCAATGTACATATGTAAATCTTATATTCATTCCATAACCCTAACCCTAAGTAGTTTTCCATAAAGCAAAATGGATCAAAGTGAGGATTTTAAAAAAGTTGAAACCTGCACATACAATTCAAATATTAGATATGGAAATAATTTTAAATATGACTAAGGTGGTCATTTTAAAATTATAAGTATTTCAAAAGACCATACATGTGAATCTAAATGTGCATATAAATTTATATCTAATGCAATATGGAAATACTTGCATATAACTTTATATGATGCGCAATATGGAAATACTTTTAATACATATGCAAAATGGAAAGTGCAATATGGAAAGACATAAGGGAGGCATACGAAACTATATGCACAAGGATTCAATATGGTATGCAAACGTTTCAAAGGTTTTATCCAATCATTGCACACTAATACCATTTGCATAGATGCGCTATAATCAACGAAGGCACATCATTCAAAATGGATTTGCATAATGGACCGCGGAAGCAGAAGGTAGGATGATGGAACGAAGAGGTAAAGGCAGGTGGGTTTGTAGTTATATACGCCATCTCATCACATCATACGACAACCTCATGCAACATAATAACATGGTAAGGCAGTATAGTTGGAGGAAGGCGGAGGTTATAATTTAAACGAACATCAGCCAAGCACACAAGTCCAAACCAAACGCATGAATTACACAGATCTTCAAACGCGTATGTGGTTTGAGCAACGTGGCATGGAGATACATGTAATGCATGATAGGTGCACTGTAAGCTGCAAGGCAAAGACAGCCACAACCCGCATAAAGACAAACCTGTGATTAAATGATGCAAGCAGCCGTAGGTGAAAAACAAAATCATGATTTATGCAGCCAATGTGGAAATACAATATAAACAACAATCACGACATAATAAGTTGGTATGCAGCAGTTCGATTGATATGTGCACGACATTCCGGTCAGAGCACAACAAATCAAATAGCAAAACAGTCAAATGTATTTTAAAAACAACAGTGAAAAGCCTGTGCATTTAACAAGTGAGAGCTCCGCCATTTTTGAAACAACAGACCTCAGAACCTTGAATTTTCTTTGCCATCACAGCTGTTTGAAGCTCAGGAAAGATGGTACATGCGTTTGGCAAGCAGTTGAGAGAAGCAAAACGTTTTGACAGCGGAGGAGAGGATGCAACCATGGCAGCTACAGGTACGCAGGACAGAAGATGACTTGAAGAGGTAAAAAAAGTCAAACTACATTGTTTAAAAAAAATCTGTAATGTTATTTTCCATAATTGATCCTTTCACCGTGAGAAAAGAAGCTGGAGCCATAAAAAAAAACGCAGAATAAATAAGCAAGCTGTGAGAAGAATAATGCATTGGTTCAAAGACATAGGAGAGCGTAATTCTCTCAACATTAGCAGCGCTCCACCAGACTCCAGAAATCCCGTGAAAGAAGGTAAGAGATCGCCTCCAACTGTTAGCGGATTTCAAGGAAAAATACTCGTGTTAAGCATTGCATTGTGAGCTAAAACTTCAGTTAAACAACCTGAGCGATTGCCACATATTTGCCATTAATTTAATGAACGAATCCTTGCAAATATCGAAGGCAATTTTATTTAATTAAATTAGCGCTGGAGATAAAGCTGAGTGGAAAAATCATAATTGCCAGGGAATAATGTGGTCATGGATTTAAAAATATCTGGAGCATATCTCATTAATTACACCGGAAAATTCTGAAATTGAGTTGTAAATTACAAATTCCCTAAATCACGTTGCTTGAGCTTAATTGGGAATGCCGATAAATTAGTTTTTAAAACAACTGGCAGTGTAGATATCAGATCAAAGTGGAGGTGGGTTGTTGGCAATTCAAACTCGAAGTTTGGGACTTCAAGTTAATGCCAGAAGATTGAAAATCTCGTTCTAGAAGCGGAAGTGCAAAACACAAAGCCTTCTTTTCATTTTTAAAAAGTGACAACCTAGAATTCAATATTTGGCACCGAGAATTTGATAGTAGACCAGAAAATCGATTTTCCAAAATTCGATTTCTGAAAAGGTATTCACTAGTGGCTCAAAGAAAACGTGCATTAGTTTTGGTCTGGTAAAATTCAATGAAGTTTAAAAAACGATTGTCAGCATAGATAAGAGGTTAATTGTAACTTCAGCTTTTGGAATTGTATTTGGATTTTTTTTATTATTGGTGCTTCCTCGCTAAGTATTGGCATTTTAAAGATCAACATTTCATCTTTGCTTTCCACAATTAAATGCAGAATTATCATAAAGAAAATCCACCCAGCAGCTCTCACAATGGAGGAATAAGGTTTAAAAAATGGAACTTTTCAGAGCATGTTTTGATAGAGAAATTTTGTTGATGAAGAAAAGTCTGTTTGTCCATATCTTCAAAACAGTTCAGATATTTATCATTGCTGGCATTTCTGTGAGTGATTTCTTCCTTACCAATATGCATCACAAAATTTTGTCTAATGGAAGCAAGCCTCAGAATTACAAGAGCAAGGGTGTGCATAGGGTTAATTTTGAACAGAATGTAGACTTTGAACTTTCAGAATGGGGAGAGTTGAACAGTAGAAAAATAGAAGCAAAAGATTCTACAAATTCATTTCCAGAAATCAAATTCGATTTTTGAGGGACAAAGAGGAGTGTTTCATTCAAACTCAAAATTCGAAATTGTTAAGAAACTACTATTTTTCATTACTTTTTCTGGGCAAATGAAAATGAAATTTGAAAAACGAAAACATGGGTTTTCTTCAGAACGAGCCTAATTAGACTCCATATGAGCAATTTTCTCAAATTCATTTCTATTTGGGATATTTTTATGGTTCTTTTGACCCCTATTTTGCATATTGCATGGGTAAACCAGTGGCTAAATTGAAAGTGAAGGCCTAGACATAAAAAAATTGCTTCACTTAGGGAGATGTAAGAGAAACTGGACATTGGATCCTTTGAGTAAAATTGTTGATTTGAGAGGGACATGAATCCTGTGTCAGAATGTATTGCAAAATTCAAGTTTTATTTGTTGTCTGAAGCTGCTCATCCATAATGATATATTGGTAAAGAATGTCATCCACAAGAAAAGAGAAGAAGTACATGAAAGAATAGATATCCTTTTACAGGTAGCTCAAGAGAAAGCTTCATCTTCAAGGGACAAAGCCATCGGTAGAATAGCAAGGGAGGTCAGCATACAGAGGCAGAAAATCAATGAGACAAAGACAAGCATGAGGACATGCTTGAAGATCAGCAAGGGGGAGATGTTGGCCCTCAGTTTTGGTCTATTTTTGCTTAGGGAAACCTACTTAATCCTTATATTTTCCATCCATTTTCCATCACATCCATCTCATTTTGATGTATTTTATGCATATTCAGGTGTTTAATTTTAATTTTGCAATTTCTAGAAGTTTTTATGAAAATTGAGTTTCAAGTGCAATTTTGGACTGAATCAGAAATTCCCGTAATAGCTATGTGGATGACATGTTTGCAGGACACTTGGGCTCGAGTTTGATGCATGGATGGACAGCTTGGGAACTAGGACTAAGCTAACTCCACTTGGTTCGGCCAGAACAAGCTTTATTAGGCCCGGTCAAGGCTGGTCAAACATGACTAGTCACTAGAAAATCCCTAGGAAATAGGGCAATTTTGAGATTTTATGGGATTGACCATATTTCTTGGGATGAATTGGATGAGTTCGACCTAGATAGGTGGATATGAGTAGATATGAGTGTCAGAGATAATATAGATCAGTTTGTTTCATTAAACCTCTATTTAAAGCCAAGACTTTGATGGCTTTTGGAAGGGAATTTGTATGTAACTTTTGTATAATTGGAGTTGGGAGCTAATTTGAAGAACTTGTTTCATTCCAATTTGTTGTTCATGCTTGGTTGATCTGCTGAAGTTATTGTAGCTGAGATTTCTTCAAGTGTGCAAGGCAAGGGTGGAGGGCCCTGTTGTGCTCTACAAAAACCCCCCATTTCATATCATTATTTATTTAGGAAAACTATCATATGAAATGGGTCCCTTTAGTTTTGATTGGTATCAACATTGTATTATTCAAAAAAGGTCCGAAAACAAAATGAAAAAACATTATGAAAACCTTTTCGATAAACCCATTTTGATCTTAATAATACAAATAATCAATCTTTTATCATTGCGATAAAGTGATCGCAAGATCGCATATCGCAATGACATAGGAATCATACTTTAACGGCCCATTCATTTTCCCCGATGCGATATCGCTATCGGCGATCGACAATAGAGTATGCATGTTCTTAAAGCACCCCGGGTAATTCACCCCGATGCGATGCGATATCGCTATCGGCGATCGGTGATATTGTATCCATGTTTTCTTAAAGTGCCCATACTCCCGATGCGATGCGATATCGCTAGCGGCGATCGGGGATTTCAAAAGGTGTCAATATAAGGAGTTAAATTTTCCCCGACGCCCGATTGCGGTAAAGCCAAAAGCGCAAATTTCAAAAAAGTCGTTAAAACAGAGGGATATTACGATCAATTAATATTGAAAGCTTGATCTGTCGAACAATGATTTACCTGCGCTCAACCGCCAAAACATCCAAGGCACGCTTAAACAAATCATTCGGCCGATTAATGATATGATGGGCATTTAAAGGATTGGCAGGTTTTAAATGGCCATTTAATGTAATTGTAAGTCCTAAAATCTTCCCATAGATTGTATCTGCGACCACTTTAAAAGTTAATCCCTCATCACGCATTGATCAATATATCTTTCTCATATTCGATTTTCATTACCAATTCTCTGTGTTACGTTTATTTTCACTCCTGTGCAGAATTCTTGCAAAGCAGAAAACTCAAACAGAATGGGGAAGAAGTCTAAGAAAACCACAGTCGCTTCCGCTGCGCCAGCCATAGGACAAGCCGTCGCTGATCCAACAAATAAAAAGAAAGGATTGATATCTGATACTACATGTTCTGGTCTCGGCAAAACTACTTGGCAAAGTACCTACAATTTGATTGAAGCCGAAGAACCTGAAGTGACAACAGTACAAGCCTCTGTAGATTCAACTCGGAAATCTGATGGTACTTTAAAGGACTTAGCTGACTCCTTCCTTCATCGGATAGCAGCTCGGGAACAAATTCTCCCATATACGGATGTAGTGCGGTGGGCAATTGAGGAAATCCCAATCATGGACATAACCTTCTGCACCAGAGACGGGAGAATTTTCGGGTCATTCAAGGCTGATGATTTAAGGCAAATGTATCATTTGCTTGAGCCAGAGAAGAAGTACAACAAGGTGTTCTTTGAAAAATTTCGAAAAGAGAATGAAATTGAATCCGAACCCATCCGGGATTGGAGACAAAATCTGGCAAAACACAAACATGAATCTTCCGGTAAGTACTCGGTTGATTCCCTATGTTCTCCTTATTGTTATGCTGGAATAATGATGTGTAGATTGTGGGGGTTGCACGACTCTTCTAATTTCACTATAGAAATGGTTCCCTTGATGGAAGCGTCGTGTAACAGTGAAATAATGGATTGGGCAACTATACTCTCAGATAAACTAGCAACAGCTGTTCTTGAGTTTAGAAATAAGACCGCGTTACTGAAAGGTTAATTCCCCCATTCTACTACAGTGCCTATATTTTAGATACCTTGTGTTTCAATTCTGAATTTCCTGTGCTCGGCTGGAGGTGGACATCACAAGACCCCATGCCTATTCACATATACCATCAGAAATTATGGAAATCCTCTTATAAGCACCATTTATACCAAGTCTGCAATGGATTTATGTAACCCATTCATTACTCTATTTTTGATAAACCTGCTCCCAAGATTTCCTACCAAGCAGGGATTGACTTGACGTCAATAGGAAGATGGTTCGGGGAGGAGAAGTTTACTTATATAAGAGTTTTCGGTAGCCAAGCCGAACCTCATGTCCTTCCCTTGTACATACCTGATAAACTGCTGGCGAGGGAAATAGCTTATCAGCTCATTGCCGAGGGAGTCACACAGACCCTCAAGAAAAATAAGAAGCAGGGTTGGCCCTCTTTTCCTTTGAGATGCAGTGTCTAAACGTTGCATGATTTCAAACATGAAGAGAAAGAATCTACGAAGATGAAATCATTAACTCTAGCAACTCTCCCTAATAGGCAATTTGATCCCAACAAAGTCGCCTATAATGCACTTGAACAGGCCAAATTGGCAAAGTTTGATCATAAAGAAGATATGTTCGATGACCTATTCTCCTCAGCCGAGTCAATAATGCAGGTTAAGGCATTTGCCAGAATGAAATATCAAGATGAAGGGTTGGTTGAATTCAACAGACTTAGAGAACAGAGGTTGCAAACTCTGCCTCTAGATCTTTTATCAACAACCCCAACAACATCATCAAGCGAGCCTGAACGGGAATAGTCAAAGGAACCTCCAGTTACAACAAAAGAACAAGTAAAACCACAGGAGGAAACTCAGACTAAAGAGCAGGAGAAAGTGCGGGGGGAGACCCAGACTAAAGAGCAGAAACATACCAACATTGAAGTAAATGTGGATACTCATATTGATCCAAAATTGCTCAAGGAATGGCAGCAATTTGATTCTATTATCAGCAGTCTAGAATGTTCAAAGAACACTGAAACTTCGAAAGCAGCAGACACACAGGAAACCACTTCACAACAGGTTCCAAGTGGAACCAGCGGCCCACCCATTTCAAAGGAAGTAGAAATGATACCAAAGGACCCCTCTGATCAAATCATTTTGCAGGTAGAAGAGATTCCTCCCTTGGATGTCTTCTACAGCCCAAGGCATAAAGCTGTAGTAAAACGACAGAGGAAGAGAATAAGGACTGATCAACCTTCCCTTTTCCCAGAACAGTCGGTCACGGGCAATGTGGTTTGGAAGGAGGAATTTGACCCCTCTGATGACCTGACAAAACTATCACAATACGCTGGAGCCTATTCAGCAGCAACAATAGACAAGGCATCAGAGGTGAGTCTTTTATTGAAAACAAAAGACCATGAAATCTTCTTATTACAGGCACAACTAACTGAAGCAAAGCAGGAAGCGGAGCAGGCAGAACAACAATTGTTGACACAACAGCAAGTAAACAATCAACTAACTCAACAATTGTAGGCAAAGAAACAAAGGATTGACCACAGCGCAATCCAAAAGCAGAAAGAATTGTCAGAGGCCTTGGCACAACTGAAGGCAGCAAATGATCAAATGCTGAAAACAAAAGATGAGCAGATTACTCAACTATCAGCAAAGCTTGAAAAGACAAAGGGCGTTCCTCAAATAACTGAATTCAGAGTAGAAGCACTACAGATAAATACGGCATTAATAGCACAAATCAAACTTCTATGTCAACAAATCGCCCAGGCAGAGCCACTATATGAATTAACGGCATCAATAAGTGAGAAAATAGAAAAGGCTAGGACAGAATTGGATCAAGCTGAAGAAACGATAGCTGCATTTCTTGACTGGAAAGATACTGACCAGGGACAAGCGGCGAATTTACCAAGAATTTTAGAGTCACATAAAGATATATTATTTACAGAATGGCAGTCCTAGTTAATAAAAGCAGAGAGGTCAGTTTCAAGGTGCAAATCAACTGCAAGCAATTTGGTTGAATTAGTTAATAACACTCTCTACTTGTCAAACATGATTTCCCAATGCACACCAAGAAAATTGACAGCGATGAAAACATTGGAGCAGTCATGTTATCCAGATCTAGAGGAAAAGGGGAGATTAATTGCTGGAATTAACAGTTTAACATGGGACACCTATTGGTTCTTCTTGGTAAAACCACACACTCAAAGAGCCGCCCTCAAGTGCCTTACAGATGCAATCGGGTATATTATCCCCGATATTCAGGATGCCACCTATGCCGCCCATCTTAGCTCTCGCCTCAACAAACCACCCGAAGTAGAGCCGATGCTTGCGATAAGTCAGCTCAGATTTAAAGGCAAACAGCCTACTTGATGATTCATGCCACCGACTGCCAGGTTGCTGAGGAAAATATGATCAAAATTAATTGATACCAATTAAGTAGGATTTCAGTTTCATAGATAGTTAGCTTAATTAAGTATTTATAGACCCTTTCATGTTTTTAGAAAGGGTCGTAAAGTTTTGTATTTGACTTAAAGACTGAAGTTGCACTATTGTGCTTCAGCCATATTCTTTTATAAAACTGGACCAGTTATTCTAATTTTGACAAGGAAGCTTTTATGCAAATGTGCACTACTGTCTTTGTTTGAAAGTATTTCTGCGTTGGAAGAAGAATCTCAAATAGCGATTGATATTGGGAGTGTTTAGCAGCTCATATGGTACTATTATCTATGTCTGAATTCATTCTTTTCATATGAATTGTTATTTGATTGCCTTTGCTATTATCGAATATATGTATGTGTTTTAACAACATTTCTTTATTCCCTCCACTATTGGATGTTTATGGGATGCTTTTCCTTTGATCATATATGTATCGATGATATATAAAGTGTAGCAATATTGCGCTAATCCCTTTGTTTAACGATTTAAGCGGAGTAATTCTTGAATGAATAAAAGTCCATGTTTATTAAATAGAGTCATCTACATGCCTGTTTATAAACATAGATCATCAAGCGCTACACTTTAAAAAATACAATAGTTCCTGGGATTAGTAGTATTTCTTTTATTTCGCCGATAGATTAAGTTATTCGCCTATCATATGATTAGTCAACCAATCATTCATTCATCCCGTTTATCCATTACTGGGAAACTGGTACCATTATCCCTAGTCGGAGCCACCATTCCAAACAGAAAAGGAGTTGTACTAAGGTCCGGGCTGGGTGGTTATCCCCCAATGTTGATACAACGATTTTCGGGGCATCAACATTTTTTGCGCTAGAAGGAGGGCCCCAACTGTGAATGGCAAGCAAACCCAAATCTGCAGGCCATTCTAAGAGTAATTCTCCCTTCGTATCACCTCGTACTTCCCAATTGCATGCTGGTTCTCCAGTATCCAAACAATAAGAAGAGGAATCAACTACCACTGCTCAAACCCATCATACTCCAGAACAATTAAGTCTTGAATCCCCTGAAGTCCAGTATCTTATCCACAAACTTCAGAGCTTCTCGATTTCACCACAGAAATCTGAGGTATCACAAAGTAGTGCGACTTCGCAGTTTAATCTACCTCACCCTCTCACTAGAATTCAGAGAGAAAAGCTCGGTATTGAACCCACTGAGTTCCCTTTACCCAAAAGGAAAAAGGCGAAGAAATATACTAAAGGATCTGACAGTGAAGAGCTTTCATCCACATCCTCCATCTCACTTTCCCCTGTGCGAAGTCAACCATCCACTCCCCCATTACATATTGTTGTTCATCAGGGATTAGGAACTTTAACATCCCAACCTGCTCACTCCGCAATATCATTTCCTTCCCAGACATTTGGAATTTCAACAGTAGTATCATCTACTACTGCTGTTATAATGGCAGATCCATGGACCAGGCCTGGTGCAGTCAACATGCCTACACCATTGCATGCATTACCTGATGCTCTTGAAAAATGGCTACCCAAGTTTAACCCAGATGATGGAACCCAAGCTAAGGAACATATTAATAACTTCATGTTGGCAGTCAACTTGAAAGGAGTAACAGAACAAGATTTTGTTGTTAGACTTTTCCCTTATACCTTGCAAGGATCAGTAGGATCCTGGTATTTTTCTTTACCCTCTGGTTCCATTACCAGTTGGAACACTTGCCAAGAGCAGTTTCTTACTAAGTATGGAGATGATAGGTCTTTGGCTACACTAATAAACGATCTCTCCAATCTTAGGATAGAGCATAGGGAACCGATTAAGGAATTTAACGCTCGATTCAATAAACTCTTGAATAAAATCCCAACGACCTCCAAACCAAGTGAGCAAATCCGAAGCGAATGCTATATAACCACCCTACCTTCCAATATAGCTATTTTTGTAGATAGGGCTAGGAAACCTACTTTAGCTGAAAACATGAAAGAAGCACTTGCTGTGGAGAAACACATTAATGCTCTAGAAAAGAAAGCTGCTCTGGAAGACAGAAAAGCCAAAAAAGTTTCTTTTAAAGATGATTCAAGGAAGAAAACCCCAAAAGATCCATATGACATGGAGGGTCTGCAAAAGGTTCTCAAGAGTTTGTCAAACGAAATGGTTGAAATCAAAAAACAGGTAGCCGAAACCTCAACCAAAAGACCCTTTAGAAATTATAAGAAAACTGAATCAAAACCACCAAATGTTATATCAAATGCAGATTCAGATCTTGAAGAAGGAGAAGAAGAAAAAATTATACCTACTGATGAAGAAGAGGAAGTTGTTGAATGTCATGGAATGTGGGATTTCATACTGCCTAACTCCGATACAGATAATGAAGAAGAAGCATTTCCTGTCACTACTAGGAGTAAAAGTACCTCCGAACCTGTTCAGGCAACTTCAAAGAAAAGGAGTGCAGGTGCTGCTACAACAAAGGAAAAAGTATCTACAAAGAAGCCACCTGCAGCAGTTCCTCAAAACCAACCTTCAACCTCAAATACTCCTTTAACATCTAAAACTTTGGTGGTATCCGATTCAATGGATTACAATATTGTTGATGATATGAAGAAAACTAAGGCAAACATTACCATGTTTGAACTTAGCAAGTTAAAACATCAGCAGAAATTGCTTCTCAAAGAATTAAATGATGTTCCCACTTCACCTCTTCCCAGTGCTAAAGCCGCTAGCGATATAGGTCAACCACCTTCTGGTATGGTTGAAGCTTCTGATGCAGTCCTAATAGGAGATAGATCAAACTCTCATACTCCACCTTTCCTTCTAACCTATGAGATCTACAATAGAAACCTGCACAACTGTTTGATTGACTAAGGGGCATCTTCTAACATAATGCCAGCTTTAGTTTGTTCCAAACTGAACATTGAACCCCAGAAGTATGCTATTCATATTGTACAGTTGGACAAGACCAAAGTACAGGTTTTGGGAGAGATTAATTCCGTAACTATCAGGTTATCTGCTGATCCCAGAATAGTACAAAGGATTGATATCCTAATAGCCGACATACCTGAATTTTACGGTTTAATCTTGAGTAGGGATTGGTCTGAGAAACTACATGGGTATATTTCTACTGATTGGTCACATATGTGGTTTCCCTATAAGGGTAAGCCAAATCAAATAAGGATCGATGGAGAAAAACATATGACCCATACAGTTACTGAGTTTGAGTAAGAAAACCAACCAATAGCATTTAATAACAACATTTTGGGGAATTATTCATCAGAGTCATTCTTTGGCAACTTCGCTGCCTAGCCATCCCCTTTCTCAGTAAACCATTTTACATCTCAGATTGAAATTTTTTCACAAACAGATAGGTCAAGATGTTTCAATGGTACTGAGAAAACTATAAATAAAATTGTTAATACTTCTTTATTTTGGTCGTTATATTTCGATGGGTCCAAATCTAGTGAGGGCTCAGGAGCAGGATGTATTTTGATTAGCCCACAAGTGGAAAAAACAATGCTGTCCTGTAGGTTAGAATTTGAATGCACAAATAACACAGCAGAGTATGAAGCCTTAGTCCAAGGACTATATAAAGCCATCGGCCTTAAGGTCCAATATTTGAAAGTGTTCAGAGATTCTGAAATTATTATCAAACAGGTAAGGAATACAATTCATTGTCTTTCCACCCATCTCAAGCATTATCAATCGCTGACGCAGGAACTTACCTCCCACTTTTTGGCATTCAATATTTCTTCTATTCCCAGGTCTCAAAATTCGGCAGCTGACCTTCTAGCCAATGTTGCCTCCAAGCTCCTACCTTCCGATGACTACAGCCCAAATAGATTTTCAGTAGAGTTGCTTTTTAGGCCATCAATTCCTGACAATGTCACGAATTGGAGAGTGTTCAACCATGATGAAGACATTTTACAGTTCTTAAATTCCGAAAAGTCCTATGATGATCAAATCATCGAGGAAAACGAGCATGACCTTCAAATGAGAGGTAAAACTGAGGAAAACTCAATCCCTAAGCCTGTGGTAAAGCTTGAGGATCTTTATGATATTAAAGACAGGTTTAAACCTGTGACTAATGCAAAGCTCCAAAGTTCTACCCTAAGGTTTGAGTTGATAAATCTTGGCACTGAGAAAACTCCCCAAAACATTAATTTAGGATTAGGACTTTCCTTGGAAGAGAGGGAGGCATTCATTAGACTGTTAAGGAAAAATAAACAGGTTTTTGCTTGGAAGTATGATGATTTAAAGACATATGATACATCCATCATCCAGCATACCATTCCAATGCTTCCCGATCAGAAACCAATTCAGCAGAAGTTGAGGAAAATACATCCGAACTTAGAGAGTCAAATAAAATCTGAACTTAACAAACTCTTGAAAGCTAAGATTATTTTTCCCGTTCGCCACTCAAACTGGGTCTCCAATATGGTGCCAGTCAGAAAGAAAAATGGCGACATTAGGATTTGTATTGATTTCAGAAATTTGAACAAGGCGAGCTTAAAAGATAATTTCCCATTACCTACTATGGAGCAGATACTCCAATCAGTAGCAGGCTCTGAGTTAATGTCCTTTCTAGACAGTTTCTCAGGATATAACCAAGTTCTGGTCCATCCTGATGACCAGCTTAAAACCACATTTAGAACAAAATGGGGAACATATGCGTATCAGAAAATGCCTTTCAGACTTATTAATGCAGGAGCGACGTTCCAAAGAGTGATGGATATAGCTTTTAAAGGGTTGATTAATAGAACATTAGTTGTCTATCTAGACGATATTACTGTATTTTCTAAGGAGAATTCCAATCATTTGCATGATCTAAATCAAATCTTTCAACGCTGCAAAAGATATGGTATTTCTCTTAACCCTAAAAAATCTTTCTTCGCTCTTGACCAAGGAAAGCTCTTAGGCTTTATTGTGTCTAAAGATGGCATTTATATTGATCCTGACCGGATCAAAGAAATCTCTGAAATCCCTTTCCCTCATAATAAAAAATCCATGCAGTCATTTTTAGGCCAAATCAATTTTGTCAAAAGATTTGTTCCAGATTTTTCTCAAATTATTTTGCCACTTCAAACTATGATTAAGAAAAATTCAGTCTTTAAGTGGGGATCAGTAGAAAAGGAAGCGTTTGATTTAATCAAGCAATCAATAATCAATGCCCCAGCCTTAAATACTCCTAATTTTTCTAATCATTTTACATTGTATACTATCACATCCAACTTGTCTTATGCAGCAGTACTCACGCAGCTCAATGATCACAATGTGGAAGCACCCATTTCATTTTATAGTTCAAATCTTCAGGGTGCTGAATTGAATTACTTTGAAGTAGAAAAAGAAGCCTTTGCTGTATATAAAGCTGTCAAACATTACAGACCCTTCCTTTTAAAAACCCACACAAAAGTTATAGTTCCTTTTCCTGCAGTAAGGAAACTATTGATCCAAAAGGGACTAGGTGAAAAAAGGGAAAATTGGGTTACAGCACTTCAAGAATATGACTTAGAAATTAAACCAGCAAAGATTGTTAGAGGCCAAGGTTTTTGCAGGTTATTGGCAGGAGCATCCAACATTCCAGAATCATGTGATACATATCAAACCGAAGAAATCAACTAGATAAGTATTACTGATTCTGAGTCACAATATGCTGACTTAATCTTTTATTTGAAAAATGGATATGCACCTCCTAACCTGTCTTACAAAAACAAAAGGGTCATTAGATTGAAAGCAAAAAATTTCACAATTATTGATGATGTGCTTTTTAGGCGAAATTATGATTCAATCTTATTAAGATGCCTAGAAAAACTTGAAGCACAAAAGGTTTTGCAGGAATTACATGATGGACCAGCAGGAGGACATTTTGGAGCTGACACAACAACCCATAAAATCATTCATGCTGGCTATTATTGGCCCACTCTGTTTAGAGATGCTCATGTATATGTAAGGAAATGCCAAAATTGTCAAACTTCTAGTGGAAGACAAAGAAAATCAGCTTTTCCTTTGCAGCCGGTCAACATTGAATAGCCATTGGAGCAATGGGGATTGGATATCATTGGGGAAATTACTCCGCATTCTTCCAAACAACATAAGTATATCCTTACTGCTACTGATTATTTTACTAAGTGGGTTGACGCAATTGCTTTGAAGACAACAAATTCTGAGGCAATCATTGAGTTTATAGATCAATTCATCATTACCAGGTTTGGTGTCCCAAATGCTCTTGTTTTTGATAATGCATCTTACTTTTCAGGCAATGATATGTTTGATTTCGCTATTAAAAGAGGATTTAAATTAAAATATTCTGCTAATTACTATCCTCAGGGTAATGGTTTAGCAGAGTCTACAAATAAAAATCTGATTAAAATTATTAAGCGAACTATCGAACAGAACCATAAAGCATGGCACAAATCCTTAATATTCACACTATGGGCTGATAGGATAATACAGAAGGCTTCCATAGGATCTTCTCTGTTTAACCTTGTTTATGGAAAAGAAGCAGTGTTACCAACAAATATTGTTCTTCCTTCTCTAGCCTTAGTTCAGTTTATTGAGGAAAGCCCTTCTTCTTCTATTCAACTTAGACATGACCAAATTCTAAAATTAGAAGAGGAAAGGGAAAAAGCGAAGGTTATTCATGCAAAGCATCAGCAAATCATCAAGTCATCCTCTGATTCAGTCTCATCCGGTTCAAAACAATTTCAAGTCGGTGATTTAGTTCTGAAATGGGACAAAGCCCATGAGGACAAGGGAAAACACACCAAGTTCCAGAAGATGTGGCTTGGGCCATTTCAGATCTGTGAGAAGATAGGCCATTCAACCTTAATATTACAAGATTTATCAGGTTTGAGAGATTCTCTCCCTGTTAATGGCCTTATCTTAAAGAAATTCTTTAATTGAGGAGGTAACCCCTTCTCCTTTTTTAGTTTAATAGAGTTTTGTAGTTTGTAGGACCATTAGAAAATAAAGTTGTAAGGTATCTTCCATTGAACTTTGCTGTATTTGAAAGTTGCTCCACAGAAGTAGTGTGGATATTTACTTTTAAATAATAGAAGTCTTACATAAGAGGGACAATTTCTAGGAAACTAGGTATAATTGCATTCCAAAATCACAATTCAATTTTTGTGAACCCTTCTCAAAGTTTAGAAGTATTGTAAATCATTTTATGTTTTCAGATTGGCCACAAAAGGGTTATCAATATCAAAACAGAAACTAATCCAACTTCAACATCTTTAACTCTTACCTTGTCATCCATTTACTCTTAAGGAGAAAATTGTCCATCCCATTCACCAAAGTTTATGGTTACTCAGAGTGTAATTCTAAAATATCTAATGTTAAAGATGAGGGGTCTTATTACAAGCCTGCTTACCATGTTCATAGGGAAATAGTTTAACCGACATTACCAATACTGCATACCAAAACAGGGTAATGGCTTAGAATTATAAGACAAGGGGTCTCATCACGAGCCAACTTGTTCGGTTAGATTACTACCAGTGAATGGCATTGTCAATAGCTGGCCACCAAACCAGGACAATGGCTTTTTATCTTAGCAATAACAGAAAAAGAAAGGAAATACAAAATGTGAAAACATGTTTTGAATTCATTCTGTTAATCACACTCTTAAATGGATGGGACTATGGACAATAATATGGTTTAAAGGTATCCCTGTCGAAACTATGAACGTTTGCTGGCAGCAGAGGCTCTACCTATGACAAAGGAGTCAATTTTAAAAAAGCTAATTTGGAAAGGTTCTCTGTTTTATCATTATAAACCAATAAACGCCAATTTAAAACTTAGAATGTATCTAATTTTAAACAAGAGAGGAAATTAACAAAGATATATTCATTTTATTTAGAATGCATATATACCTAGTTATATTAGTATTTTCCCCTTTAATGAGAACTCTATTTTGAAAAAGTTTAAGTATTTCCATACTTTTCAGAGATAACTATTTCTTCCAGCAAATCGCCAATTGTTGTGCTCTACAACAACCCCCCATTTCATATCATTATTTATTTAGGAAAACTATCATATGAAATGGGTCCCTTTAGTTTTGATTGGTATCAACATTGTATTATTCAAAAAAGGTCCGAAAACAAAATGAAAAAACATTATGAAAACCTTTTCGATAAACCCATTTTGATCTTAATAATACAAATAATCAATCTTTTATCATTGCGATAAAGAGATCGCAAGATCGCATATCGCAATGACATAGGAAGCATACTTTAACAACCCATTCATTTTCCCGATGCGATATCGCTATCGGCGATTGACAATATACTATGCATGTTCTTAAAGAACCCCAGGTAATTCACCCCGATGCGATGCGATATCACTATTGGCGATCGGCGATATGCTATCCATGTTTTCTTAAAGTGCCCATACTCCCGATGCGATGTGATATCCTATCGGCGATCGGGGATTTCAAAAGGTGTCAATATAAGGAGTTACGTTTTCCCCGACGCCCGATTGCGGTAAAGCCAAAAGCGCAAATTTCAAAAAAGCCGTTAAAATAGAGGGATATTACGATCAATTCATATTGAAAGCTTGATCTGTAGAACAATGATTTACCTGCGCTCAACCGCCAAAACATCCAAGGCACGCTTAAACAAATCATTCGGCCGATTAATGATATGATGGGAATTTAAAGGATTGGCAGGTTTTAAATGGCCATTTAATGTAACTGTAAGTCGTAAAATCTTCCCATAGATTGTATCCGCGACCACTTTAAAAGTTAATCCCTCATCACGCATTGATAAATATATCTTTCTCATATTCGATTTTCATTACCAATTCTCTGTGTTACGTTTATTTTCACTCTTGTGCAGAATTCTTCCAAAGCAGAAAACTCAAACAGAATGGGGAAGAAGTCTAAGAAAACCACAGTCTCTTCCGCTGTGCCAACCACAGGACAAGCCGTCACTGATCCAACAAATAAAAAGAAAGGATTGATATCTGATACTACATGTTCTGGTCTCAGAAAAACTACTTGGCAAAGTACCTACAATTTGATTGAAGTCGAAGAACCTGAAGTGACAACAGTACAAGCCTCTGCAGATTCAACTCGGAAATCTGATGGTACTTTAAAGGACTTAGCTGACTCCTTCCTTCATCGGATAGCAGCTCGGGAACAAATTCTCCCATATACGAATGTAGTGCGGTGGGCAATTGAGGAAATCCCAATCATGGACAGAACCTTCTGCACCAGAGACGGGAGAATTTTCGGGTCATTCAAGGCTGATGATTTAAGGCAAATGTATCATTTGCCTGAGCCAGAGAAGAAGTAAAACAAGGCGTTCTTGGAGAAATTCTGAAAAGAGAATGAAATTGAATCCGAACCCATCCGGGATTGGAGACAAAATCCGGCAAAACACAAACATGAATCTTCCGGTAAGTACTTGGTTGATTCCCTATGTTCTCCTTATTGTTATGCTGGAATAATGATGTGTAGATTGTGGGGGTTGCACGACTCTTCTAATTTCACTATAGAAATGGTTCCCTTGATGGAAGCGGCGTGTAACAACGAAATAATGGATTGGGCAACTATACTCTCAGATAAACTAGCAACAACTGTTCTTGAGTTTAGAAATAAGACCCGCGTTACTGAAAGGTTAATTCCCCCATTCTACTACAATGCCTATATTTTAGATACCTTGTGTTTCAATTCTGAATTTCCTGTGCTCGGCTGGAGGTGTACATCACAAGACCCCATGCCTATTCACATATACCATCAGAAATTATGGAAATCCTCTTATAAGCACCATTTATACCAAGTCTGCAATGGATTTATGTTACCCATTCATTACTCTATTTTTGATAAACCTGCTCCCAAGATTTCCTACCAAGCAGGGATTGACTTGACGTCAATAGGAAGATGGTTCGGGGAGGAGAAGTTTACTTATATAAGAGTTTTCGGTAGCCAAGCCAAACCTCATGTCCTTCCCTTGTACATACCTGATAAACTGCTGGCGAGGGAAATAGCTTATCAGCTCATTGCCGAGGGAGTCACACAGACCCTCAAGAAAAATAAGAAGCAGGGCTGGCTCTCTTTTCCTTTGAGATGCGGTGTCTACACGTTGCATGATTTCAAACATGCAGAGAAAGAAGCTACGAAGATGAAATCATTAACTCTAGCAACTCTCCCTAATAGGCAATTTGATCCCAACAAAGTCGCCTATAATGCACTTGAACATGCCAAATTGGAAAAGTTTGATCATAAAGAAGATATGTTCGATGACCTGTTCTCCTCAGCTGAGTCAATAATGCAGGTTAAGTCATTTGCCAGAATGAAATATCAAGATGAAGGGTTGGTTGAATTCAACAGACTTAGAGAACAGAGGTTGCAAACTCTGCCTCTAGATCTGTTATCAACAACCCCAACAACATCATCAAGCGAGCCTGAACGGGAACAATCAAAGGAACCTCTGGTTACAACAAAAGAACAAGTAAAACCACAGGAGGAAACTCAGACTAAAGAGCAGGAGAAAGTGCGGGAGGAGACCCAGACTAAAGAGCAGAAACAGACCAACATTGAAGTAAATGTGGATACTCATATTGATCCAAAATTGCTCCAGGAATGGCAGCAATTTGATTCTATTATCAGCAGTCTGGAATGTTCAAAGAACACTGAAACTTCGAAAGCAGCAGACACACAGGAAACCACTTCACAACAGGTTCCAAGTGGAACCAGCGGCCCACCCATTTCAAAGGAAGTAGAAATAATACCAAAGGACCCCTCCGATCAAATCATTTTGCAGGTAGAAGAGATTCCTCCCTTGGATGTCTTCTACAGCCCAAGGCATAAAGTTGTAGTAAAATGACAAAGGAAGAGAAGAAGGACTGATCAACCTTCCCTTTTCTCAGAACAGATGGTCACGGGCAATGTGGTTTGGAAGGAGGAATTTAACCCCTCTGATGACCTGACAAAACTGTCACAATATGCTGGAGCCTATTCAGCAGCAACAATAGATAAGGCATCAGAGGTGAGTCTTTTATTGAAAACAAAAGACCAGGAAATCTTCTTATTACAGGCACAACTAACTGAAGAAAAGCAGAAAGCGGAGCAGGCAGAACAACAATTGTTGACAAAACAGCAAGTAAACAATCAACTAACTCAACAATTGCAGGCAGAGAAACAAAGGATTGACCACAACGCAATCCAAAAGCAGAAAGAATTGTCAGAGGCCTTGGCACAACTGAAGGCAACAAATGAGCAAATGCTAAAAACAAAAGATGAGCAGATTGCTCAACTATCAGCAAAGCTTGAAAAGACAAAGGGCGTTCCACAAATAACTGAATTCAGAGTAGAAGCAATACAGATAAATACGGCATTAATAGCACAAATCAAACTTCTATGTCAACAAATCGCCCAGGCAGAGCCACTATGTGAATTAACGACATCAATAAGTGAGAAAATAGAAAAGGCTAGGACGGAATTGGATCAAGCTGAAGAAACGATAGCTGCATTTCTTGACTGGCAAGATACTGACCAGGGACAAGCAACGAATTTACCAAGAATTTTAGAGTCACATAAAGATATATTATTTACATAATGGCAGTCCCAGTTAATGAAAGCAGAGAGGGCAGTTTCAAGGTGCAAATCAACTGCAAGCAATTTGGTTGAATTAGTTAATAACACTCTCTACTTGTCAAACATGATTTCCCAATGCACACCAAGAAAATTGACAGCGATGAAAACATTGGAGCAGTCATGTTATCCAGATCTAGAGGAAAAGGGGAGATTAATTGCTGGAATTAACAGTTTAACATGGGACACCTATTGGTTCTTCTTGGTAAAACCACACACTCAAAGAGCCACCCTCAAGTGCCTTACAGATGCAATCGGGTATATTATCCCCGATATTCAGGATGCCACCTATGCCGCCCAGCTTAGCTCTCGCCTCAACAGACCACCCGAAGTAGAGCCGATGCTTGCGATAAGTCAGCTCAGATTTAAAGGCAAACAATCTACTTGATGATTCATGCCACTGACTACCAGGTTGCTGAGGAAAATTTGATCAAAATTAATTGATACCAATTAAGTAGGATTTCAGTTTCATACATAGTTAGCTTAATTAAGTATTTATAGACCCTTTCATGTTTTTAGAAAGGGTCGTAAAGTTTTGTATTTTACTTAAAGACTGAAGTTGCACTATTGTGCTTCAGCCATATTCTTTTATAAAACTGGACCAGTTATTCTAATTTTGACAAGGAAGCTTTTATGCAAATGTGCACTCCTGTCTTTGTTTGAAAGTATTTCTGCGTTGGAAGAATAATCTCAAATAACGATTGATATTGGGAGTGTTTAGCAGCTCATATGGTACTATTATCTATGTCTGAATTCATTCTTTTCATATGAATTGTTATTTGATTGCCTTTGCTATTATCGAATATATGTATGTGTTTTAACAACATTTCTTTATTCCCTCCACTATTGGATGTTTATGGGATGCTTTTCCTTTGATCATATATGTATCGATGATATATAAAGTGTAGCAATATTGCGCTAATCCCTTTGTTTAACGATTTAAGCAGAGTAATTCTTGAATGAATAAAAGTCCATGTTTATTGAATAGAGTCATCTACATGCATGTTTATAAACATAGATCATCAAGCGCTACACTTTAAAAAATACAATAGTTCCCGGGATTAGTAGTATTTCTTTTATTTCGCCGATAGATTAAGTTATTCACCTATCATATGATTAGTCAACCAATCATTCATTCATCCCGTTTATCCATTACTGGGAAACTGGTCCCATTATCCCCAGTCGGAGTCACCATTCCAAACGGAAAAGGAGCTGTACTAAGGTCCGGACCGGGTGGTTATCCCCCAATGTTGATACAACGATTTTCGGGGCATCAACAGGCCCCCACACCAAGCTAAGTACACCTCTTGGTTCAATTTTCATAGCTTTCATAGACTAGTTTTTGTTTCAAATGTATTTAGATGTGTGATGATTGTTGAATGAATATTGGTTTAATTCTAATCTACATATGAAGGAACACACAGGAATTTAAGTTAAATTCCCCTTCTATTTGATCTTGAACTAAAACTGAATTTCATTCTCCTTTTCTTATTTTGAGTTATTTATGCATTTCTGGTTTGAAGCAATGGTGATTGTGATATAGTAGGATTGTGAAGAAGGACAATCTGGACCTCCTTAGTTAGGAGCCTCCTCTTTTACATCTTCTACATCATAAACCATTGTTAATTAGTGCTCTTAGATTTATCTTCATGAAAGTAGTATTGTAGGGAAGGACAACCCGGTTCTCCTAAGTTAGGAACCTCTTCCCTCACATATTACATAAGTGAATTAGAAATTGTTAAAATAGGTTTATATTTGTAATATGTACTTCTTTAAATATTAAAATTTTATCTTCTAAACTTGATTATATCTGATGTCCATATACAGTGGATTTGCCTCCAAGTTTTACAAACCCGGATTGATAATTAAATACTTGCGTTAATTTAGTCAATAAATTAGCTCAACATCCCGTGTTCCATATGTAAGTGCAGTTGGTAGACTGATGTATGCGATGGTTTGTACTAGACCAGACATTGCGCATGCAGTGGGAGTATTGAGCAGGTTTATGTCAAAACCAGGGAAGGAGCATTGGACAACAATGAAGTGAGTTTTCAGGTATTTGCGTGACACTATTGATTATGGTTTGTGCTACCAAGGAAGACTAGGATTGGATAGAGTTTTGGATATTCGTGGCTTTGTTGATGCAGACTGGGCTGGAGATCTGGATCAGAGAAGATCTACAAGTGGGTATGTGTTTAACCTATTTGGAGGTGCAGTCAGTTGGATGAGTAAGAAACAATCTGTAGTGGCACTATTAACTACAGAGGCAGAATACATGGCAACCACTCATGCAAGTAAGGAAGCAGTTTGGTTGTAGAGATTGTGTTCAAGTATGGGGTTAGTACAGGGAGCTATAAGGATATACTCTGACAACCAAAGTGCAATTTTCTTGGCAAAGAACCCTGCTTATCATTCAAAGACAAAGCACATTGATGTTCAGTATCACTTTGTGAGGGATATGACAGAAGACAAAAAGATGTTGCTGGTAAAGGTGAAAACTTTGAAGAATAATGCAGATGCCTTGGAAAAATATGTGAGCTATGAGAAGTTCTCTTGGTGTAGAGAAACAATGGGAATTGCAGGGCTGGGTAAATGACTAAGCTCTCATGTGCCTCCCTTTGGAAAGAAAACAACAAGTGGGAGAATTATGGGTTGTGTTACATTCTTTCCACGACTAGCCACCCTAGTTAACTGGGGGGTTAGAAGGGGGGGGGGGGGGGGGAGCCCCCCCTTCGTTGCGTAGCGTGGGGGTCACAGGGGGTTTAAGGGGGGTAGGTAGCCCCCCTCTATGGGAACGAAGCAGTGCCCCGGGGAAATTTTTTTGGACCCTATATTAGGTGGGGCGAACCTGCCTATGGTTTTGTGCATGGTTTTCGCACATGGTTTTAGGCGTGATGGTTTTCGGTCCACTGTATTGGATGCTTCGGCATGTATATATATGTATTGTAACATTGAAAGGAACATAATGAAAAACCAATTTGGTAGTCCCGGTTTTGGGATCCAGGGGGAAATCTCTGTGTATATGTGTTTTATGTGTTATGCTCTCACATTGTTTATTTTCTATGTTTTAGAATTAATATGCAGGTAATTTCTATACAGGCTTAAAATCTACAATTAGTTTGTTGAAATTACATTATTCCAAACAATTATTACCATCATTGATCCAGGATTGCGGCTGGAAGATGCCATGTTTCAATTGGTAGGGTGAAGAGGTTTTCCATTTTCATCTAGGAACTGCTTGTCATATGATGCTCCTGATAAGAGCTTCCAACGCTTTTGAAATGGAGCAATAGATTCTACATCTGAACTCGATTCTGAATCAGGATCCTGCAAATTTGGACACTTTTTTTTTGTTAAGCTTGGCAGGACCCTTCATTTTCTATTTGTAATCAGCAAATTTACACCACGTAGGTAGGCTAGGTGGCCTCAACTTGTCTAGTGGGAAACCAAGTCCGTTGGCCACCTATCTTCAATATAAGCCATCCAAAAACAATAAAGTTTTAGTCTTTCTAACCAAGATAAGTATGTCTCTGTTTCATGACGAGACTCTATATGTCTATCTATCCATAAATATGAATGATGTAAAGTAAATTCTACCCGCATATAAAAATAAAAAGAAACCACTTAAACTGACTATCCTTGTTGGTCTTCCGATTCCGACTCCACCGGTGTCGGATCCTTGATAGCTTCCCAAGGCATATCAGTCAATTCAATGATGCATGGGATATGCTTTTGAATTCTGTCCAGATGGATATCCTTCTTATGGAGTTAGAATTAGATTTGTTGCAAATCATGTTTGTATTTTGGCATGTCTTGGAGAGAGAGATCCAACCCCACTGAGCTTTGTTCCATATCATTCCCCCACAGGCTTTTCATAATCCATTAGAGGTGTAAAGTCTACTTGAATTGGGTTATCCTTCCTCTGGTATTCCCAAGGTCTGGGACTAATGTCCTTCAGTTCTCTATCTCCTCCTTTGTCTCACTGCTCTGCTTGATTTCTACCTCCCATTCTTCTAACAAATCTCGAATTCCTTCATCCGTTCCTTCCCGGTATGCCTCAGCGGCTTCACTAAGGAGATGCTCGTTCCTTCCCGGTATGCCTTAGCGGCTTCACTAATGAGATGCTCGACCGACTTCCTTCCTCTTCGGGGATACGATGTGCTCGGGTCTTTAGCCTTTTCCATCTCCTGACCTTGTCTTCCATGACCTCTTCCTCTTGCTGGCCAAGCCATCTCAGCATTGTTCGATACCTGTTCATAAGAAAGAGGTGTTATCCTCTGGCTTTGGATCATTTTACAGTTTTGCTTTGAATTTTCAATGTCAACATTCTCTCTCTTCCATATCTTAACCCAATTAGACATAGGGTAGGGGGCAGGGTGGCCAGTGGATGGTCATCATATCCTTTTAATATTCTCACTTCTCCCTCGTCGATACCTCGCATACCCTGTAAGTTTGACAGGCCCCTACCAAGGCCATGCATGTATCCCTCACATCAACTTGACCATTCTTCTACTGTGGTATGCCATCTCGTTCCCCTCTGCACAGTAAGCCAGTGCCATGCCTATGCCCTTGTCATACCCTTCCTCCCCCCAGGGATCCTAGTAGGTTTCTCAGCGCGACTACTACTCCCAATTCCCCAGGTCTTGCCGAGGTTGCATCCACTGATCCACCCACTAACCCCGCAATTTTACTGCTCTTTGCTACCCTTAGCTTCTACCATCGAGATGCCACCTACCCATCCCTAACACCTGGCCTCTCTCGGTCCGCACCATGTAAAGCCCGGATTCTCAGTGCTACCCACAGAAAGGGGCTCACGGCCACTTGCCAAATCAGTTCTTGACAATCTCATAACTAAGATTCAAAGCCAGACTAAAACAACGCAATGCCTCCGACAGTTTTCCCTGTGTTTCCCCCGATTTTCCTTCCCAAGAGTCTCCCAATCCCCCCAGCAAGAATCAAACCAGGTCGACATTGCAAGGGAGGCATAGTTCCAAGATACATACCCATTTCCACTCCAAGGATTCGATCGTTGATGCCGTCGCCTTCTTGTTCTGCTGCTCCAACTCCTTACTCCACAAACCATAATACAATTCCTCCTCACCTATCTTTCCTTAATTGTTATGCCTCTCACCTCGTCCCTGTCATGCTTGCCACCTTTCCCACCACCCTTGCTTGTATTGATGCGAAGGGTCATCGCACCCATCGCCTTGAGTGTGTGGGGGGCGGTGGGATGTACCTTTCCTTTATTCTTCATTACTGCTCGCAGGCCCTACCATCCTCCGGCACACACCCCGACCGGGGTGCAAATTTGGACACTTTTTATTCAAATTGACATGGATTAAAAAAATAAACTCAATTAGATAATCGAAATATAAATAAAATATGAACTTATGGGAGATGGAAAAGGAGAACTTTGTGAAGGATTTTGGTCAACAATATGGAACGAGCTAGAATTTGAAGAATTGGCCATTTGATATTATTGAGATTTTGTGCCTGCATTTGAGAAAAATTAGAAATAAAATTTTGTGTGCATATCTAAAATTAATCTCGAGAACCATATAACCACAATTTGAATTTCAATATAGTTTTCAAACCATTTTTCAAGAATAAGATGACTTTAAGCGGAAAATCTATACCATGAACTACTGTAATTCATGTGGATGAGTCCTAAAGGATAACTTGAGATTTATATGGCATTTTAAGTGAAAAACAAAATTTCATATAGATTTTAAACACAATCGGTGCACTTATCAGAACAAAGCGCACTGATGCATTTAAATAATACCAACATCACTGTTTTCAAATAATACCTGCACTAGTTTCCTGCATTCCCAAATTTTTTTTATCATATCAATGCTCTTGTACAAAAACACCCCGATATGTTTCAAAGAAAAACAACACCAATATGCACATGTTTCCAGATTTTAGAAAATAAAGATGAATTCAAACATCTCAATGCTATTATACTAATTACAACATTGATGTTTTTATACTAATTACAACATTGATGCTTTTAAATACAAATCACACCATTACGTTAAAAAAATTAATCGCATCGTTTCACGATTTCGAAAATAAAAAAGAATTGTATCATGTCGGTGCGTTGAAAATTTTTGGCACCTCGACAATGTCAATGCCTTTTTCTTATAAACATACCGGTGCGCTTGACTATTGAACGCACCGATGTTCGAATAAATTGAAAAAAAAGTGCTATTTTTTTTTTAAGTAAAAAACTAGCAATAATTGATTTTTCGAAATCTAATTTCATAAAGTCTTATAAAGAGAGAAATATTATTGACTATTTCATTATTTTTCCAAAATTTCAAGGGAGTGATTTGCAAGAGAGTCATACTAAGAGCACTTTGTAGCAGCATAATACTTTGGAGCAACAAAATTGTTCAGAAGATCAAAATCTAAAAGGTATGGTGATTCACTCAAAACCCTTCATTGTAAAAATTTTGAATTTTATTCTTTATTTTACTAATAATTTTTTTTATAATTTATGTAAGGTTTTAATTAAAAGAGAGATCATTTGCAAGAGATACATACAGAAAGCAATGGGAGCAGCAAAATATTTTGGAACCACAGAAAGATAAGAAAATGGAAAGGTATGGTGATTCACTCAAAACCCTAGATAGAAATTTTTTAAGTTTTACTGTTAATTTTTTTTACAATCTCTGTTAGATTTATTTACTATTCAGCAAAAAAAAAAACACCTGTATAATAAAAACTTTACTTTTGATTTTACTAGTAATTTTTTTTATGATCTCTGTTCCTATTTAAATTTAATTAAAACTCAGTAAAAATGACAAAAAAATTCAATACTTACCTTAAACCCTTGCTTCTTCCTGCAAAATTTCGTCTTAGGATTTAACTTCCTCTACCATTTCACAATTAGGGTTTTTCATTTTAGGCATTTAGATTTAATGGGTTTGTGTACTTACTATATACAGGGCATTTGACATGTAAAGTAGGGGAATCACTTATTGAATTAGATCCAAACCCTGTCAGCCCTGTCTGTTTTTTTAAATATGGATATATTTTTTGCAGTATGCCTTGTGTAATATAATGCACTGGTGCACCCTGTGTAGTACTACACATCGATATATTATAACTTTGTTGGCTTTATCTAGTCTGTTCATTGTTGCTTCCATTGTAATATAACACACCAACTCGCCTCTTCCAAATAGCACCGTTAAATCATTTCGGTGTGTCTAGCATTACAAATCGCACTGTAATAATTTAAAATTAGTTAAAAACATATTTTTCCCTGATGGTGCTGAACAATTAAACGCCTCGTTCGTTTAATTGGATAAACGCACCAATGCATTTATTCAAATAAATGCACCAGTTACCAGAGCTCTTTTTGGCTGAAAATTATTTGATTTATTTATAAAATATATTTAATGGCTTCTATATTGAATGGTACATGTTGTATATTGATAACAAATGTCTAAGAATGTGTTAAGTAACAAAAATAAAAATCGACACAATGAAAACACATCGAAAAAAGCAGAGAAGGCAAGTTATTTGTAAATTCTTTACAAAATTAATATGTTTGAACTATATGTAAGTTTAACTAATATGTATTGGTTATTGTGTGTCATGCAGAGCCACAAAATGAAGAAGGTCGATAAGATTATTTCTAATCTAAGTGTAGAAGAGCGTAAAAGCCTAATAGAAAAATTGCAGAATGATGAATCAGGTGAATGAAAAATACTATTCAATATGAGTTTTTTGTTTGTTTGTTAATAATATACTTAAGAATATTAAATAACATGTTTCAAACAATCTATTAATTCATGTATGTTTAATTTTCTATAGGGAGCAACAACGAAGGAAAAGATAAATGCCGTTCTAAGAAAAGAAAAATTATAGAACATGTAAATGATGATGAATTGGTCCTTAGCTCATCTAAAGTGGTGCTGGAGGTTAATGAAAGGGGGATTTTTTTTACAAAACTATGAGGGATCTAGTGGAACAAACATATAGACGTACTTTCCACTTACAATACAAAAATCAATCCAATGATTCTAAGAACCAAACTATATCTAAACTACAAGAAGCATTTCCAAAGAAATGGTCAATGAGACATGTCAGACTTGCAATAACAAAAACATACAAAAACAAAAAAGAATTATTCAAAAGGTAATATTCCTAATTAAAATTATTTTCTAGAATTATATGTATATATTACTACAAGCCATTCATTTATTAGTATCAGTTTTGTTGTATTTAGTTTTCATATATCAATATAAAAATAATTTATTACTTTTTTTTTAGTGGGATTATGAAAATCCCAAATGATCAACGAACTAATATGTGAAACATGCTAGTAGGAATGTCTAAAAAAGTGTACAAGGAGATGGTCAAAGAAATGGACATAATTGCATCACAGGAGGAGCCATATCAACAACAAAGTGCTTCAAATTTATGTAATCATGATTGATTTTGTATATATAAAAAATAATTTAGCATTAAATATTATTTTTCAAGTATTTTCTTGCAGAAAAGAAAACAAAATGGAACTCATTCTGCACATAAAATAGGACGACAAGGAAGAAAAGGGTTGATTTCAAAGTTTGCGAGTAATTCTTAATATTTCCTGATAACAACTCAACTGGTTTCATTTTTGTATATTTTAAGTTATTTTATAACAACCATCCTTGAATGGCTTCAAATAGCTGCTAAGATACAAAAAAGAGCCATTGAAAGAATTGATTAGGATTAGGTTAAATATGGGTTGTGAGTATATGTTGGCATATCCAAAATTAATTGTGGAATTTGTAAGTAACTATGTTATTTTATTTCTTTGAGTTTATAATTAATAGAACAAAAAATTCCTTTATATTAAATATATGATTTATAATGGGGTTTAAAACATGCATGAATCAAAGTATTGAATTATGCTAGCAGAAGAAAGTTATTTTGCTTCGTTTAATTTTTATGGTTTATCATCTCACTATTCAAGTACTTACCAAGCAGTTGAGGCACTTCAGCCTTCACTGCTGGTTATGTCAGGGCCTCATTATCTTGAAAACCTTTCTGAATATGATTAGATCCATTTTCCCTTACACGATTCTCATTCTGATTCCATTCCTTTAATTGAAAATTCATCTTTTCAAGGATTTCAGGGTTTTCAAGAGGATTGTTTTGAATTTTGATCTAATCAATGGTTGGTTGAAAAAATCTTACTTAGCAAGCCCATTTGATAATAATAATTTCAAGTTTTCCTTGATGGCTGCTAAGGAGGACAACACAGATGTAGGTGCATTCACGAGAAATTTAGAGGTTTGTTTGATTATGGTTACAACCGTAAAGGTAAGGTTGTAGGTCAGTTAAAGTTAGTTGTTATGACACATTGTTCTGCCTAAGGAAATGCCTTTAATATTTTGTGCAAGTTATTCAAGTTCTTATCTTTCATTTTGCACATTATTATAATTGGTTTTAATCGCTCGTATATTTGTGATTATGAGTCAGGAAAAACTACGACTGTCACACTAGAAATTTCATTACACTTAGCCCTGACCTTCTAGCTGGTTAGGTTAGGAGTAGGTCTAATTGCATGTTAGTTACGGTTGCACACTCATCCTGCATTTTCTCTCTTTCAGTCTTTCCTATGCTTTATTATTTTGTCTTGCATGTTACCTTTTAATTTAGTTCTCCATTTTCTTTGTCCTTTTGGTCTTGTTTCCTTGTTTTGTTTTGTCTTTTCTTTTTATGTTTTGCTTAATAAGACCCTGCATGAAAGATGCTTATGTTCGACTCAAAAGAAAATGTGACAAAACTTGAAAAGGGGCAATTGTAATGACAAACAACGCTTGGCTAATCTGTTACCTCTTCTCTAATTGGGTATATATATATTTAATGTCAACGATGCCTTAATGGAAAATATGATTCGTTCCAGATAGAAATCCTTTGGCCAAACTACGAAGTCCATACCTATATCAAGATGTGATGGGCTTCCAAATTAGATACAAATTAAGGCCCATCTAACCTTTATTAGGCACATAAAGGATATATTAAATCTCTCCTTCTAAACTTAATAATGTTTTCTTAGCTTTAATATGTTCTTAGGAAGGTTTAGAAATAATTGCATATTATGTGCCTAATATTATTTATTTTTGCAGAATATTGAGTAAATTCTCCCTGAGATAATATAGGGACTTTCTCCATGACACAAGATGGAACAAGATCGGATAATAAATGAACATGATATTATGAAATTATTGAACATATTTGGAGCTCCAGCGATTGAGAAAACCTAGGAATGTGCTCCCTATCATTTAATGAAGATTCCAATTGTTGGGAACTAGATCCACTTTTTGAGGGATTTTGGAGGGGAAAGCTTCCTCATTTCAAGGAGGATGCTTCCCCATCAATTTGTATAAGTACCAATTCGAATTTTCCTCTAGGGCTATGTATTTCTTAGTCTTCTTGTGAAGAAAACATGTTATTTAGTAGTTCTTCTTTCATTTCTAGCAGGGATGTACTTAGATTGACTCTAATAATGAAGTTAGGTGCCATTTTTAGCTTCTAAAGCTTGGATTCCTTCATAAGACTCAGATTTTCCTTCGGATTGGCCGCCCTAGGAGCCTCAGAGCCATACTATACAATTTCTTTATTTTCTTTTGAATGTCTATTTCACTTGCATCTCTTATTTATGCATTTAGTGTTCATGCTTCCTTTGTTGTAGGTTATATTGGTTAAATGATCGAAGTGAGTTTTTTTGCAAGTTTTTTATAGAGTCACAAGCATAATTAATCCTTAGAACAACTTTTAAAATTCATATTCACCATTGAGATACTTGGATTGGTTTACTAGTTCACAATTCTGGAATTTCTGGAAGTCTCTTCTAGCAAAATAGTAGTTATTTTCTGCTAAATTTCTCATGTGTTAAAAAATCCATTTCGAGTTGTTTCCACTTGGATAGAGTTATAAAAACATTCAAGTTAATAACAAAATTCACCCCATGGAATTTTCCCTTGACCAAGTTAGGCATTTGGTAGGTTAACTAGCTCATTGATGCTTGAATTTCTAGTTTTTAGAGTAGTAATTTTCTGCTAATTTTTAGCACATGCTAACAGGGGTATTTTTTTGAGTTTTTCCACTTATATTGGAGTCCTAGGAAATCCTAATTAATAAAGAAAAAACCCATCTCCATTTCATTCATATTTCTTGGTCATTGGGTGAGATAACTCGGAAGACAAACTAGCTGGAATACTAGGTATTTTAGTCTTTTCAAGTATAAAAACCATAATATTTCTTATGTGCAGGTGAGACTATGGGATTAAAGGGATGATAATTTTATTTACACTCATTAACCTACCACTATCTCCTTCCTTCTACCTCAACAACTCCTCCAAAACATTTTCCACCGAGAGTACATTTCTAGGTTGTTGAAGGTCACCATGTGCATTGGTACTTGTGCAAGATAGGCCCTTGAAGGGTATTAAGCTTGTAAAAGGCCTCATACAACCTTAATATAACCTCCATCACCCTCTCATACCTTTTTATTTCCTTTTACACCCTCAAAATTATCACAGAACCAATCTTGTATAAGAACAGGGCAATCTTATAGCAATCTTGTAGCATCCTATAGTACCGTGTAAACTTGACCATATTTTCCCTTGAAGCTTGATTTTTGTCTCCTGGCCTTGAATAATTTCCCCTAGGATCTGAAAACATGATTGACGAAGATTAAATATTGTTGGCACTGTTGTCATTGATGGAAAAGAAATAACACGAACAACAAGGAAAAGGCAAAGGAAACAAAGGAAAAGGAGCAACAAAGAAGTAGTATGTTTGATACTTGTGGTGCTTGATGCTCGTGGTTCTTGTGATATGTATTATGCAAAAAAGATCATTGTTGAATAGGTTGATAATGTATGCAAAGTTGAACATGTATTGTTGATGGCATGCTTGTGTTAATGAAGTTATGGTTATACCTTGGAGAACAAATTGTTAAAGCTTGTTTTCATATGTTTGTGATGATTGAGATGTTGTGATGCAAGGAAAAGGCAAAGGAAAAGGAAAAGACATGAAGAATATTGTGGTGCAAGGCTATATTAATGCATGTTATTTGAATATGTTGAAATTTATTTTAGTGACATGAAATTTGGATATGATGCAATTCCTTTTTATGTATTTTAATATTCAAGAGTTTTGGAATTGAAGAGACACTTTTGGAATGCAAAGAGACAAGCTTTTTCATTTCAGATTCGTGTGTGTGGAATACTAACAACCATCAAAGCATGCTTATAAAAATGTGTGAGGTTGCAAGGATAAATGGTTAGAGAGTTAGAGAATGTGTGAGAGTTGATTGAGGTGTTCTTCATTAATTACCTGGCACATAGAAGAGCTGATGTGAAGCAGAATTGAGGAGGAGAAACAAAAAGAAAGATGGAGGTATGCAGATTTATAGACAAAGTAACCAACACATTGTTTTCTTTATGTATCATGGGATGGAAGTCTCCTTTCATGTTGTAGCTTGATAAATGATATGTTGGATCTTGTTGAGGAAGGAGCCTCCTGTGGGTTGTAGCCTCTAGAAAAATTATGGGAGTTAGAGCTTCCTTGCATGTTGTAGCTTGCAGAAAAATTGAGGTAATAGCTTCCTATAGGTTAGAGTATATAGAAATGCAGATGTAATAAGGGAGTAGGAGCTTGCCTTTGTATCACAAAAATAACCAATTCGTGGTTTATCCATTTATGGGTTTCCACTTATATTTGGTGTCCATACGTGTTGCTTTTATGTGTTGATGCGATGATTTTGGTTTACTTATTACTTGTTGTTTGCACATTAAAGTTGATGGTAAACATGCTCATTTAATGGTTCAGTTAATGATTTAAAAGAAAATAGATTTAATTTCCATGAATGTACTAAACTGATTAACTCACCCCACTAAGTTTAGTCAAGTTTTCATCAATCCACTTATGACTTTCCCCTGCACACATCTCAACAATTAGGGTTAGTGGGCTTATTTATGAATTGGATAATACAATAATGATTTTATTAATTCCCACATGAAGTATCTAATGAGCTCTATCAATGGATCTAGCCTCTTTGGAACACAGTGATTGATTACATGCTCTATTCTTCATGTAAGTTAGATTAGTTTTCTTTCTCCATTCTTAAGCTAGGGCTTCTATTTAAAGCAATGTTATTTCCATTCCATAGACTAGGTGTCCTTTCAATGCAACATTTACATTCTGCAAGTAGTATAGACTTTACATTTATGCAATTATGGTTAGAATTTACATTTGAGAAAGCAACATTTCCATTTCTTGCAAATAGAGTAACATTTCCATTTTTGTAATTAGTTTAGGCTTTAATTTCATGGTAGTCACTTCATTGCTTCAGATCAACGAGAGGACACATTGTATGCTACACATATAGTGTCAACACCTCATAAGTTTGTATGAAACCCAGATTCATAATTAAAGTTTGTAGCCTTAGGAGTTGAAACATTCTTGTTGCAATGTCAGGGTTCATCAGGACCTTCATTCCTAACTTAGCCTTGTATTGAATGGTGTTTCGACCTGTCATCTCAACTGAGTAGAGAAGGGAAAGGAGAAAAACTTAAAATGAGCATATTAACTTCAATTATATTTCAAATCCCTTAAGAAAGGAAAAAACCTAACTTGCAAATTAATAAGTTAGGATCCCTATTCCACCCATGTTACAAATGTTCAATAAAAGCTTCAAGTGTGTTTTTAAGAAAATTAATAGAGGGTGAAGAGGAGAAAGGCTTCCTATGCAAAGAGGTGAAGCAAGCAACTTCACCAGGGTATTGAACAAGCCCACTGGCAGCAAATCCATGCTTGTGATTCCTTGAGGTGACTCCGTTGGGTTAGTGAATAGGCTCACTAGTAAAGAAGCTAGAGTTTTACCAGTGTGTTGCAAGTTTTGATGTTGCGATCAACACTCTCTACAATTTTTCTTGCACTTGAATTTTGGAGCCTACTGAGGACTATATGATATTTCATTCCACGGTCACCTCATCATCGATTGATTTTTTCTAAGTGTTTCATTCTTCTTCTCAAGTTCTAACTGTCAAAGTCACTTGCTCACACATGCTCAGTCCTTGATGAATTCATAAGCACACTTCCTTTATGCAAGTTTGAATAAGCATAGCACAGTCCATCAAGACAATATTGACACAATATTCAACCTATTTCAATAATCAATGCACACTTTCCATCGGAAATATCCCTCACTTTGGTCGCAATTGTACTTCTATTTCTGTGTGTTTTTCCAAATGTCGCTTTTGCACACTTTTGCTTTCACAAGTATCGCTTTTATTTTGGCGACTATTGGTTTGTTTGCTTTTAATTTAACAAGTGGTGTTTTCATGTTATCATGTGTTGATTTCAATTTCTTTAGATTTTGAAAGTGTCATTTTCACTTTTTCTTATGGTCAGAGGTGTTGTTTCTAATTGTTTTCACTCCTGTATGTGTTGCACCTTTGCACAACACTAGATATAGTCCTGATGCACTTTTCTATAGTAGATGGTCCTAAATATCATGAGAATATATTCTAGGCATGTTCCTACATCGTAGCGTACTTTTGGGTCACAATCAACACTTATGTCGCAACTTTTATTCTAAGTGTCGTAATATGGTGTTTCAACTGTCGCGCTTAGAAATAAGTGTCGCTTTGCTATCGTTGCAAGGTGTGATTGATATTCATGAGTCCTATGAATTCCCATAGATTTTATTGATGGCTTCCATGTGTTTGATCCATGTTTGTTTCTTGTTTGGATGCTTTTCCCTATCTTACTCTACTAATCCCACACTTAGCCATTTCAAAGCTCTTCTTGGTCCTCTTACCCAGTGCAAGTTATGAAAGTTTCAGTCCTCTCCCATGTAATGAGAACTACCTATTCATGAGACTTATTAATAATATCTCTCCCTCCTATACTTTTGCACTGAGTATTTTTTAAGGTGATCTCCTATGGGTGCACATTCATAACCTTCAAAGCACAATCACTTAACCCTTCTTGCTTGAAATAACTTACTGCACCGATTTTTGAGAAATTTTTCCTTGTATAGTGCATCAAGCATTTCTATTGGCCCTCTAGAAAATAAAATTGCACCATAATGGGTCTCTTCCCTATAAAAATGATTTAAGCCTCTCCCCGAGCAAATTGATGTCCTTCCACTGCTTTCCCTAGCCAACTATGCAATTTCTCTTCCAGTGAGCCTTGCTAAGCACAGGGTGCATTTCTAGGGGAGAGACAACCACTGCGGAAGCAAACTATGTTAGAAAAGGGTGCAAGGCACATTTCCAGTGGACATGAAACCACTACTGAATAAAATTGTGCTTTCCTTTGATACTGTTTGTCTCCCCAGTGCATGTCGTAGTTCTGGTGGATAGTGTGACCCTTTCTCAATCAATGTTGAAAATAACTGAGCCCTCCTTTAAGCCTACCTTTCATTTATATTGCATGGTGTAGTTTTAGTCAACAAGCCTTCAAGCCTTGTCCACTAGACCCCCTCACAACGCCAATACTGAGTCATGCCCTACCTCCTGAGCTAATGGCCCACTACTAGTCCATAGTCAAGGCCTCCCTCAAACATTGTGAAGCTCAACTATGCTCTCATTATCTTCTTCTCCCTTGAGCCTAGTGCAAGGCACACTTTTAGTCAACAACCTCATCACAATGTATCTTGCACTTGCCCACTACACTGGGCCCTAAAGAGCCCCTTCTCATAACACATGGCATAGTTCTAGTGAGTAGTGGTGCTTTCATCAACCACTGCTAAGCTCAACTATGCCATCCTCATCAAGCATTTCCTCCTCAATCCTTACATAGGCCTATCATAAGAAACATCTTCCATGAGTAAGGTAGAGATAGAATAGATGATTTCAAGACTGATTTTTCCTTGTAATTAGTGATCTTCATTGGCAAGTGTACGACCTGAACATGGTAAGATGATCTGATCAAGGAATATGTCAAGGAGAAGAGACAAATAAGCACTTGGAGAGAAGAAACACAAATAAAAACCATCATGAAGACATGAAGAGATCCTGAACTAAGACATATTGAAGACATTTCATGATTACTCAGAAGTTCCCAATGTTGATCCATGACCCTTTGGAGGATGAATATGAAGAACAAAGTAGATCTTTCATGAAGATGGAGTACAAATTATATCTATCATAAAGAATTCAAAGACATAACAACAAGAGAGAATCTTGGCATTGCCACATCATCATGAAGTTCCATGTCATCAATGCCAAGTCATTGCCCGAAAAAGTGTCATCATAATGTCATATGTGTCAATATATATTGCCACATCATATTTGGAATGTAATTATGTATTATCAAAGGAAAATGTAAAAATTTAAATGTTTCGAAGTCCAAGAGTTGCATGTGGAATATGAAAAGTCACATGTGGACCAAAGAGTCATATATGGACAAAAAAGTCATTAGGAAAAGTCTAAAAGTCTTATGGAAGTCAAAAGGTCACATTGGAAGTCCAAGCATCATAACGCTAGTTCAAGAGTCAGTGGGATATAAAATGTCATTCCTCTTGTTATAAAAACAAAATCATAACTCAAGCAAAGGGCTTTTGGAGGCTTAGGCTTTGGAGAGATAGCCTTTGCTTCTCTAACTTGGCATAGGAGAGAAAACTATTCTTTGGAGAAGCAAGACGTGACTTAACGTACCAATAGTGGAGCTAGTGGCTCACCATTGTAAGTGCGTACTTGAATATTTCACTAATGAATTGAAGCTCATTGATCCACACATTTTCATGCATGTATCGTGAATATTGTAAGACTATTCTTTGAATGTTTTCAGTATATGTTAATTTCATATGTACTAAATAAATTTAACTACTTCATTGGGTTCGGTGTTTATCTTGTTTAATGTGTGTTGTATTTTCTTTAATGATCACTGTGTCTATCTTAACTACTTCATTAGACAACTAACAAATATTTCCTTTCTCTTGTGTTCCTCTCTTAGGATAGTAGTATTAATTTCCTTGTAGAGACTCACTCTTGTCTCCCCTATCATGAAGGCCTCCTTTTACACATTGCAATTGGTGTTTCGCAATGTTAACTTACTTGTTTCTTTAAAGGTTATGTGTATAATATATTATGTTATCCATTTATACCAAGGAAAATCTTAATTATGGTTTCATGGATGATACTATGGATGGGGTGACTTCTCCAAATGACGTGAGGTTTAATTGGGACTTCACATTGGGGAGACCCCCTAAATGTTGGCGGTATCCAACACCATTAACATTTTGGTGCTAGATGGAGGGATAAATGAAAATTTGTGCCCATTGAGTCTATTTTGAATCTCTTATCTTAAATTTCTCATACTCAAATCATACTCCCAAGGTGTTTTCCCAATAGATCCAATGGTCAACTTTTAATATTTGATGAACCCCTTCATAACTTGTCACAATTAAGATTTGATAGTGAGGGTGAAATATCCATAGCCAAACACATTTCTATTTTCCTCAAGTTTTGTTAATTTTATGAAATTCATTATGAATATGTTTCTCTTATAATTTTCTTCCTCACTCTTGAAGGTTGAGTTAACTGATGGTGTCATACCCTACCTTCTACTTCCTTTCATTCATTTGATCAATTCCTCAAGGAGATTCATCAAGCCTTTGATAGGTATGATTACTGTGATGTTTTTAAAAAGATTAATCAACTAGGAATGAACCCTAATGAATCAATTGAGGAATTTTCTAATTGATTCCTTCACCTATGTTATGGGTTTCCTAAAGAAGATATAGATTGGGATTTTTTTTTTTTGTAAGTTTGAGCAATTGGTTCATATCTCTTTGAAACAATGTGAATTTTAAACCCCAAATAATTCCACCCTCCAAAATTTTGTGAACCATGAGACACCTCTAATTTCAGAGGAGGAACCTATTATTTGTTTTGTTCCTTGTCCTCCTCCTTTTTTAGTATTAGTTTGTGGGCCTCGTTGTGATAATGTTGAAGTTGGGAAATTTGAAAATCAATTTTTTGATATGTCTTCTCCACCTTCAACAACTCCCTATGATTTGTATATTATGGAAGAAAGTTTGAAGTGGTTCATGAAGCCTCAGGTGAAGACTAATCCCTTGGATTTTCAAGGTAATATTAACAATCACAACTTTAATCTTGAATCTAATAAGGTTAAGAGCATGGCCTCTTCCATGGATGTTTGTCCTCATCTAACATCTCATTCACATAATCCCTTGCCCCTTGATCTACTGGACCAGTCTCTTCCAAATTCTCCAGATTTTTAGTTTTCCATTCCAAATAATGATCAGGTGCAAGACATTTCACAGATATAGGAGAAAAAAGGTGAATATTCTTTAAATATTTCTTCTCCTTTTCTATGTCCTCTATGTCAAGATAATTTTCTTTCATTCTTGGCTGATATAGAACCTACTAATTTTGGTGGTCAGTCAAAATAAGTCAATTTTCCTAATCCATTTTTAGGTGGATAAATTCCTCTTGCTAACAAGAGCAATCTCCATAGATCCTAGATGAAAACTAGAAACAAACAAACAATCAAGCTAATTCCTTCCCCGGATCTATCTTTTCTTGAATCATAAGATAACAAGGTGAGAAATGGAAATTCATACCTGATTACAACATGCTTGATGAATATACCTCTTTGTGCTTCAGTGCAACTTCTCCATGCTTGAATCTAGACCTACAAACATGGAAACAACAAAGGATCAAAGGCATATGTAGCATAAATGATTCAATAATTAAAAACTACTGATCAAGGAGACTAGTAAAAAACATCATTCCAATGGAAAAATATAAATAACATCATTCCAATAGACAAATATAAACAATCATAAACCATCCATGAAATTGATCAATTAATCCATTAAACAATGAAGTGAGAAGAAATGCTTGTTTATATTAATTTCAGAAACATAAAGGAGCTACAAAATCTAGGCCTTGATGTTGTGAAGCTCCTCCCATCGATCTCAATCCTCTCCAAGAATGATAAGCTCTCTAACTTGATTACTCCAGCATAAAATTACTATCAGCAGCCTCCCTCAATCCCCCCACCTATGGCTTGATAAATAGGCCAAAAGGAAGTAGTTTGAGATACTTAGTCCAAGGATGAGATCCACTAAAATAGGGATGAGGGCTCCTTAAAGACTGGGAATTAGTTCCTTAAAAAATGAGGCTAGGATTGAATAAACATGAGTTTAAGGCTTTCTGTTGGGAATGATTCTCCCAAAAATGCTTCTAGATCACACTTTTTATTTTTACTTTTTATTGATTGACCTGCATACTTTTTGTTCAGAAACATAGCACATATCTGCATAGTTTTATAGTGGAAGAAACTGCACATGTGTAGTTTTTCTTCAGAAAAATTGCGCAGATGCTAAAAGGTAGGGTTTTGTACCAAGAGATCCAAAATTTCCACTTTATTCAAGGTATATAAGTTGTTTACTTGCAAGGGAGTGCTTCATGACACTTGGATGGATAGTGAGAGATCCAATTTTGATGATTATTTGTCATGGTGACAAAATGAAGTGTAACAAATTTCCTTGTAAAGTGTGAAGTCAAAAAAGTTTAAGGACTGCAGTACTTTATCATATCAAGGATTGGATCAGATATCATGGTTGGAAACCTACAACAATCAATCAAGGATTACAATGAAATATAATAATCATCACTGAGGTAGGCATTCCCATACTCAGAACATAAAAGTCTTATAACACAATATGGAAATACATAATGTCAAAGTAGATATAGGATGGAAAAAACCATCAAACATAAAACTTTATGTATAATCATGAATACAAAACTCCTCACAAACTAAATGGATAAAACTAGATCTAGGGTCTTTATTTCCATCTCACGATCCATAGTATGAATCTAGCCATGTGAGTAAATGTCTTGAAGTCGAACATCGCAGAGACCACTTGATTACTAGTCAATGATGTGAACTATTAACAAGTATGAGAGAAACCACCAATAATGAAAATGGCTCTCAAGGCACTTCCAGTACAATCTATGGATGTGTGAATAGGTGTTTTGAAGTCGAACACTCATAGATTCTTTCGATCGAAGGCCAGTAATGAGAACCCGTCGTCGAAGGTGAGAAACCTGCCATTAAGGCATGCAAGCTTCAAGATACTGACGGTTTCTAGATCAAATTCATAGATAATGAGCTGAAGTCAATAGGAAGCGATCTGTCATAGGAGGGCCTACGACACGAAACATAATGTCAAGTTTTGGAAAATAGTTTGCAAGGAATGACTCAGGGATGACCAATGCGATTGAAGGCTACAAATTGCAAGGTAATTTGAACTGAGGTGTATACTTCTCTTGAACATGTTGGCGACATGACAAAATGAATTGGCAACATTTGACTCAACAATATTACCTAAAACCAACTAAAGACTTTCAATAAGGTTCGATTAACTATGAGAGAAATGGATTCCCTAACCCGAATAGATATGTGATGGAATGTCATTTTAAAGAGTGACATACTGATTGAAATACAAGAAAAAAACTTTTCTTCTCAATTTTCCCCCATCATTATTGGCAAGTACCTCTTTATTTTCTTCAAGCTTGAGGAGGATAACATATGCTTGTCCAGTAAGCTAATCCTATGAGTCCATCTTAGTATTTTTAACGAACCCTAGGAAGGAGTGGTTTGGTCTCGTCATGCTTAACGAGTCCTATACTATTTAATTTTATAAGTCCAGTAAAGGAGCTCGATGTCATTTTCTTTTAAGAGTTTGAAAAAGACACAAAAAGGAAACTCATTGAGTTATTTTACTGTAAAATTTTAATGAGCCTGAAGAAAGTAAATCTCGACATTTTTCAATTTTAGAGAGTCAGAGGAAAAACATAAGTAGACGTCATCAGGTTCTTTTTCATAAGTTTTAGTCTCTCAGGTCCGAAAAAGGATAAAATAATACAAGAGAGAACTCCATTGACCACGTTTGGTCAACGCATACATTTTTCGTAAATAGTACTAACTCAGTCCGTAAAAGGGGTAAAATTATAATGAGTGGATGGTTGTTCATTTTACTTTTATGAGTTAGAACAATCAAGTACTCAGCGATATTTTCATGTTTTAAGAGTCTGAAAAAGGGGCTTAAAAGAGGACTCTATGGTTTCACTTTTTTGTAAGTTTTAACGAGTTCAATAAAAATGTACTTATATTACCAACTTTCAATTTAATTAACGAGAAGGAAAATACAGAAAGAACTCGACATTTTCAAATGTGTTTTACAAGCATGAAAATATAGCAAAAAAAGCTCGGGATTTTCATGAGTTTAATGAGTCTTGAAAATAATAACCGAAATGGACTTGAGAAATGTTTAATTTTTACAAAATATTAAAAAAAAGAAAAATTGTGCTTGAGGGTGGTTTCATTTTTACACAAGCTTGAAACAGAGAAAATTGTGCTTGAGAGTGCTTTTCATGCCCCCTGCATAATGACTGCAAGGGCACATGCCCCCCAAATTTCATTTCATTCACTTGAGTAGAGTACAAGTTACTAATAGGTAGATGAAATGAAGGATTGTTTACGAGATCAGAAAGACTCGACTTGACATTTATGAAATCTAGTTAAAGAATCAACTCACATAGGGGAGGATTTGAATCTTGACATAGGTAAATAACTATGCTCATGAAAAGTTGTTTCATTTTTTAACGATGTGGACATAGTAAAAGAACTATCCTCATGGAACCTGTTTCATTTTTTAATGAGGTTGGCAGATTAAAAGAACTATCCTCATGGAACCTGTTTCATTTTTTAATGAGGTTGACACAGTAAAATAACTATCCTCATGGAACCTGTTTCATTTTTTAACGAGGTTGATACAGTAAAAGAACTATCCTCATGGAACTTGTTTCATTATCTAACGAGGTTGACAAAGTAAAAGATTTATCCTCAATATCTATCCTCATGGAACTTGTTTCATTTTTTAACGAGGTTGACACAGTAAAAGAACTATCCTCATAAGGAATTGTTTCATTTTTTAACGAGGTTAACATAGTAAAAGAACTATCCTCAAATGGATATGTTTCATTTTTTAATGAGGTTGACACAAGAAAAAACTATCCTCATAGGATTTGCTTCATTTTTTAACGAGGTTGCCATAGTAAAAGAACTATCTTTATAATACCCTATTTCATTTTTTAATGAGGTTGACACAGTGAAAGAACCATCCTCATAAGGAGTTGTTTCATTTTTTAACGAGTTTGACATAGTAAATGAACTATCCTCAAAAGGATATGTTTCATTTTTTAATGAGGTTGACATAAGAAAAAACTATTCTCATAGGATCTATTTCATTTTTGAACAAGGTTTCCACTTTAACAGAACTATCCTCATAAGACCCTATTTCATTTTAATGAGGTTGACACAGTAAAAGAACTATCCTCATAGGATCTATTCATGGTTTCCATATGGAAGAAACACATGACAAGGGACGCCACTTGATCATGGCTTCCAAAAGGTCTCCATCAAATGGAAGAACAGTTCTATTGAAGGAACACATGTCAAGGGGATCAATAGGGATAAGAAAATCATATTCAAATTCCCCCATTGATGTTTTGACCATGTCAGCTACCAGATCTAAGTCAAAAGAATTTGAGCAGACAGTGAGAGGCTCGCTTGCACCGGTAACCAAAAACATGGCATAGGTTGCCACATAATTAACCCGTGGCAGGGTAGGTACCACTTCCATATAGGGAATATTCAGGGGTGTCAGATGACTGGTAGTCGAAGCAAGATCAACGTAAGAAAGATGACCAACCATCACAATGATCCCATTGTGAGGGAAGGACATCATGTGAAAGAGTGTCGATACGACAGCTTTCGTGGCATAAGCATAGTCTTGCCCAAGGAGCAAATTGAAATCTAAGGGACCTTGGACTACCATAAGATCAATACAAACAGATTTACATTCCAGAGTAATAGGTAACTTAGGAAGGATCCCTAAAGGTTCACTAACAATTCTGTTAAAAGCTAATAGATTCTATGTAACAGGCACAAGCTGAGGGGAATCCAAAGCTTTCCAAGTTGTCGATTCTAAAATACTGACAGAAGCAGCTTCATATACATTTGTGAGACAAAAATTCTTACCGTAAGCCTTCACAATGATTTGGAAAGGGGTGGAAAAAGGAAGATGAGCTTCTATTAGTATATTCCAATCAAAAGAAATAGCGTCATTACTTGGATGGGGTTGAAAAGAAACAGATGAAATTCAACCACGTGTAGAAGAATCTGAGGTAACATGAAGAACATGACCGGTATGAAGTTCACTCTCTAAAGGGAGAGTGGAATTGAACGAATATGGAATCGATTTGATCACTTGATCAACAAATAGTCCATCAACCTGAGTGATACATGTTTCACCCTCCAATGGAAGAGTGGGATTGTCTATATTTGGATTTATATCAATCACTTCATCAACTAATGGTAGTTTGGGAGAAAGTTCATGGTAATTAGTTGGAAGTTGTTGTTGACAATAAGTTTTTCGAACAACTTTGAGGCTTCATCCATGTGAGGGAAAAGGTGACTATGATGTGTCCCTTTACATTACCTACAGGGAAACCTAACCTTAACCTTTTTCCCCAGAATTTGAGAATCACGGGTAAATGGATCAACAATAAGTTGATAAGAATTATTTTACCATACTTCCAAAACCTTAGGAATACCAGGGCAATTGATAAGGAAGTGGTCACCCTTACAAAGCTTGAAAGGGTATTTTGGCTTATGATTCATTGTAGAAGTTTCCTCAACATTACCAATACTTACGACCATGGTTGGTTGGTTGACTACTTTCTTATCTTGCTTCTTCTTCTTCTTCCCTTTCTTCTTCTTCTTAGTCACATGGTTACTAGCATCAAGGCTTTTACCAAGTGAAGAAGAAGAAAGGGAGGAGGACATGTTGGATGAAGAAGGTAAAGGGTCAACAGTAGGTTGGTGATGTTGAGACAGAGAACTCGGTTGAGGTAAGAAACTCAATTGAGCTAGTATAATTGGAAAATTTGGAATTAAAGAAGTTGAGAACAACCATACAGGTAAACCTATCGTGAATCTGAGAAGTTACAATGTAACCATATAAGGAGGAACGACATTTCCAAGATTGGGAAAAGGAATAGGATTCTTGTTAATGGGGTTTCCTTGGTAGGTAATGTCCGGATGGGTAAGATTCAATCCAAATAAGTTTTTATTATTAAAATTAAATAATATTCACAATCCACACCTAAGGTCTTGTAAAAAGTAAAAACAAACAAAGTAACACACACTAAAAAATCTAGGGATTCAAACCATACAAACTCACCTTTCACAGAGATCAATACTTACCAGTTGGTGATGAAATCCAATGTCGCAGAGATTAAAGTGAAAATATTTATAGATATGATCGTTTGGAACCAGTTACCTTGACAACCTACTTAATGAAAAAATTTGGTGCAAGTAACTTTTCTTATGCCATCTCGAGCAAAGATTACCCTCCAAAAAGTCCAAGTGAGTCTAGTCAATGTATGTTCTAGGTACATCAGGACGTTCCCTCTACCGTCACCTTCGTTAGAGCACTAGGATTATGGTCACTAAGTTTATCAACTAGAATAATTTTACCTAGGGATACAGTCATAGATCAGACATACATGCAAGGGCTGAGTAACAAGCTCAATCCCCTTGAAAGCCCCTCCACATGATCAATTGGAGGTTTACTTTCAAGTGACCCCAAGTACCTTTCGGTACTGTTGTAATATGTGCAAATAACTCTATCATAGCCAATGAAGTGGGTACGATCAATTCACCAGATCCAACATGATATTGTGCTTAACTCATGTATAAGAAGAGATTCCCAGAGAAAAACTGAAATAATTGGATTTTCTCTCCCTAACTCAAGATTCTGTGTTTGTCTATAGCTTTGGAAACTTTACTTCCTTCCCTATTCCAAAGACATATACTTAAGCTACTGTAGGTGGCAACAACCCTAAAAAATAATAAAAATTCTAGATGAATTTTAATTAACGTTGTATTATTAAGCTGTTATTTACTCAAAGGGTAAATGGACGTGAAACTGATGGTATTATGACTTGACTCAAAACTCTAATGCATCAAATGAAATTTGTAATCTCTTCATTTTGATGAATTCTAGCTAGAGTAAGTAAATAGGTTCGTCTTTAAAATATTAATTCCAAAATGTACCACTTCTAACTTTGCAATGCAATTTAAAGCTCTAAGTTGCAAACCACACAATGTAATCTATGCACAATTTGCCTGAAAACTATGCAAATGTAATCTATGCACAATTTTTGTTCATGAAATGAGAATTCTAACCATGAAAATGTAATCTATGCAAGAGAATTCTTCAAAACAAACACAAGATGATTCCAAATCAGCGAAAGAACAACAACACTATTTCCCTTCACTATACAACTAAAGAACCAATCGAGTGTAAGTAAAGGGAATTGGGTGAAAATTCCAAAGATAAAAAAATAACACTCGAAGAAAATGAGCACTCAGACACAAATGTTTTTGCAAAATGAAAGCAAAAACTTGCAAAAATTGTTAAGAAACTGAGACAAATATTTGAGCAATGACCAAAGGAAATCAAAATTCAAAACACCCAATGAAATCCTTAAATTGAAAATTCTTGAATGAATGTTATGAAAACAACGTTTAAAGTGTAATTCTGATTAAGCTTCAGCACTGGAATAAAAATCATTATTGTTTTCAATGTAGCACAAGAAGCACATCTCATCAAAACACTAATTCTTGAGAAACCCTACCTTTCATCCTTGAAAACGGATAAATCTCAAGAAAAAATCCTTCACAACACTTGATTAAACACATGGATACTGACTGGAGTCATGGAAAAATGTAATGAATCCATAAAAAACAAAAAAATCAGATTTTAATGAGAGGAAAAGTTATTTTTTCAAAAAAATCTTAGAGTATGCATATGTAGACATATAGTGCAGTGCACATGCACACTATTACTAAAGGTAATCTGCGTAGATCTGCGCTCTGTTTCTAAATAGAAATCGCACAGGTAGATAAACTTAAAGAAAAATAAAAAAAATATCCAAACAAATCAAAAAATCTGAAAGATCTTTAACTCGTCAAGACTCAGGTAAAGTTATCAAAAAAGGTTCGAGAACAAAAAACAAGGAGATGGAAGAGAAAAAGTCGTTCCCCAATGGAGTTGCCAATTTTTTAGGTGGATAGATTCCTCTTGTTGACAAGAGAAGTCTCCTTAGATCCTAGACATAAACCAGAAACAAGCAAACAATCAAGATAATTCCTTCCCTGAATCTATCTTTTCTTGAATCATAAGCTAACAAGGTGAGAAATGTAAATTCATAGCTTATTACGATATGCTTGATGAAGATCCCTCTTTGTGCTTTAGTGCAACTTCTCCATGCTTGAATCTAGACTTGCACACGGAAACAACAAAGCATCAAAGGCATATACAACATAAATGATTCAATAATTCAAATTAGTGATCAAGGGCACTAGTAACAAACATCATTCTAATGAAAAAATATAAATAACATCATTCCAATGGAGAAATATAAATAATCATAAACCATCCATGAAATTGATCAATTAATCTATTAAACAATGAAGTGAGAAGAAATGCTTGTAAACCATTCATCATTCCAATAAGAAAAATCAATGGGAGAAAGTGTTCATTTATATTAATCAAATATTAAGAGGAGCCTTACAACCTTTGCCTTGATGCCGTGAGGTCCCTCCCAAATGCCTTCAATATCCTCCTTAGATGACAAGCTTTCCAATATCAAACCAACAACATAAGTTTTTCTTCTCTGAGTTTTGACCTCTTCAATCCCTCTACCCTCTAGTCATTTTATAGGCCAAGAGGAGGAAGTTTTAGATTCAAAAAAGGAGGATGAGACTCCTTCATTGAGGGATTAGGTTACCATGAGAAAATGGAATTATTTCCCTAAAAATGAGGTTAGGCTCGAATAAACATGAGTTCGAGGCATTATATTGGGAATGATTCTCCCAACAATGCTTCTAGATCTCACTTTTTATTTTTACTTTTTATTGATTGACTTGCACAGTTTTTGTTCAAAAACAGAGCACAAATCTACACAGTTTTACAGTGGAAGAAACTGCACAAGTGCAATTTTTCTTCAGAAAAACTGTGAAGATGCTCAAGAGTTGGGTTTTTTACTAAGAGATCCAAAATTTCCACTTTATTCAAGGTATATAAGTTGTTGACTTGCAAGGGAGTGCTTCATGACACTTGGATGGATGGTGAGAGATCCAATTTTCATGGTGACAAAATGAAGTGTAAGACATGTAAAGTCTTCAGAAACCATCCTTCTAATGATGATTACTCTATTCATGTATACAATGATGAATGCCTAAGTGCACTAACTGATCTTTCAATTTCTCAAGAAAAAAATGACTTGAAAGATTTAGATCTTGAATCTGATTCGGTTATAGAAGATGCTCTTATGTAAATCTTCACCTCACCATCCCTTGTACTCTACTATTTGTAATGCATTATCTTGGGAAGATACTCCATGCTATTCAAGTTCATCATCTAATGAGTTATGTTTCGAATTGACACAAGGTAATGAGGTTATCCATGATGAAAATGCAAAAAAAAAACTCATCAAGTATCCATTCCATCCCTTATCATTTCGAGTCTTGCATGAGGAGAATTATTCAATTTAAGTTACTCATGAAATTTGTCCAATATACTCATCCTTAGATGTGAATTTAGAAGAACTTTATGACTTGGGTAATATGTTTGTCAAAGTTGTAAAATTTGATCAAATTAGTGATGTAGGTGGCTACCATTATGATAGTAGTGGTCTTATTGAAATTACTGGTAGTAGTTGTCCACACACCATGCATGATCTAATTCAATGTTAAAAATGCAATTCTACAATCATTGAAAGTTCCGGGAATTTTCAGGAAGTCGAGGCGCTTCAACTTCTGTTGATGATTATGTCAGGTTTTTTCGACTTTGGTAAGGTCCCCGAACTAAGTTAGATTTGAGTTTCCTCGCAAAATTATTTTCTTTGCATGCTTTCACTAAATGAAAATTCCTTCTTGAAAGATCTTCAGTATTTTGGATATATCTCTTTTAAATTTCAAGATTTAGTTTCTAGTCGGATTCAGGATTCTGTTTCAGTTGGTTCATCACCATGAAAATCCCTTGTATCAAACTCAAGTTCAAAGAGTATCCTTCCATGGATGCACAAATCTATGAAGCTCATCATTTCAAACATTCCCATTGGTCGAAGGATTCATACCTATTAGACTTTGTTGAAAATAGTTAGCTCCTAGTGTTTCTTGTGAATGTTATAATCCTAATCATTTTCTTCATGGCATCAGATACCCTCTTGAGTGTTAGTGAATTCTTATGTTTTTTTTAAAATCAAGTTCCCCTTTTTCACTCTAACTGATTTCATGTATTTTCTATAGCAACATTCATTTTCAATCCTTTTAATGATTGTAACAAATTACAAGGAAATGGATGGTCACATTTAAGATGCGAGGAAGAAGATTATATTGTTCAAAGCATTTTAAAATATGTTCAAACTTATCTCTCTTTATTGTCCACTAACTAAGAATCCTATGTCTTAATCAGTCCATGTGATCATAATGATGGTTCTAGTAATTATCATTTAACTAATTATTTCCCCACCAGTATATCAAATGACCACTTTTTTGCTTCGTTTAATCTTTATGCTTATCATGTCACTATTTAGGTAATTTCCAAGCAGTTGAGGCAGTTTAGCCTTCGCTGATGGTTATGTCAGGCCCACACTATCTTGACAAGCCTTCTGAATATGCTCAGAGTCATTTTACCTTACAAGATTCTCATCCCGATTCCATGCCTTTAATTGAAAATTCATCTTTTCAAGGATTTCATGCTTTTCAAGAGGATTGTTTTGAATTTTATGATCCAATCAACAATTGGTTGTAAGCATCTTAATTAGAAATCCCATTTACTAATAATGTTGGAAATAATGATAGTATTGAGAGGGGGGGGGTGAATCAATATTAAGGCTAATTTTAACTTTTTATGTCAATTTACTTTCCTGATTCATATTTGGCAACCATCCATATAATGAGAAGCAATATAAAATCAACATATAAGCACACACCATGAGCATCATACACATGAGACACAACGTTTTATGTGGAAACCATTTCAGGAAAAAACCACCAAAGCTTGTTGTTGTTATTGATGCAAATAAGAGCACTTACTCTATTACATCAATCCTTTTTGTGAGAACCCACTCACAGGAAGCACCAACTCCCTTTGATTGTTTTCTAGCATTGAATAGCAGGAGCACCAACTCCCTCTTTTTGTAGACACCTATCCAGCTTACCAGAAGCACCATGAGGCACCAACGTCATGGATTTTTTGCAAGCACCAACTTACATCTCCTTGGATTTTTGCAAGCCAAGTTGCAGGAGGCACCACCCCCAAGCCTTCTCAAGCACCCACTAGAGATGGAAGCACCAACTTCTTGTATGCAGGCACTAACCCACACTCAAATAGGAACTAAATGTTCTCTATATTTTGGCAGCCACTCTACTTGAAAACAACTTTGTTCTCTACTTACTCTGTTCACTCTGTAGCAACAAACTGACGTGCTAAAAAATAGTCACTCATCACAGTCCATGCAGCTATTTTCTCTGCTCTTCATCAACAATCACTGAGCTCTTGACATTTTAATCTCCAAGGCACACACACAACTCTCAACCTTCTTTCTCTACACAAGCACTTTCAACCTTTCTCGTAGCACAGGCAACTTCCGCCTTTACTCACAGTGCACAGGTAACTTCTGCCTTACACACAACGCATAGGCAACTTTGGCCTTTCTCACACAGTCTAGCTCTCAGGGTCTCTTACCTATGCATAGGCACTCTCATACTTTCTCTGTAGAACAAACTATCTCTTAGCCTTACAAAGTAGTGCACACACTCAGAGGTTTTCCACTTAGCTCCCTTGTAACTATGCTTCTTTCCCCCATTTTCCTCATCTGAGCTCTTAGGTTTTGTTCCTCTCCTACCCCACGATCGATGCTACCACTCTATCCTGCATCCACACTGTGCAAGTGTACCTCGACATGGCTCTACCATTTTGTTGTCGCATCTGACTTGGTCTCTGCCACTATATTAACCATGAGAATGGGCACCTGATTGTTTCTCCATACTAAGAATGAATTCTCAGTCCACCTGCACACTCCAACTAGGCACAATCCTTTATGTGTGCAACTCTCCTATCACTGAGGCTCATCGTGCTTATTCATGGTTTCGCATGGCCTGGTTGTACTTTAGCGTGGATTCTCTATGGACCATTGTCCTTATTTCCTTATCTCATATTTTTCTGCTAATCCATATAACTCCATGAACCAACTCCATCAGTCTACATTTTCTCTATGGTAGCCAACCCATTCGTCCACTTAACTCACTAAGATGTGCATTAGAGCATAAAAATAGCTTGTCTCACCTCAAGGTAGACCCAACACTCTTTCCCAAAGATTGTGGTCCTTGTTGCCTTAACCTAATGATCTTTGACAGTCGCCATTTATTCCAGCAAACAACTCCTCTATGCTCATTTACTCTTCAGTTGCTAAGTCATCCAACCTTAGATATTCCTCTGTACTACTATATCATAGCTTTTAGAACACAGTGCAATTTTAGAGCCCAAACATCTCGTAACTCTATTAAGAAGATGTTACGATATTACAATATTTTGATTGGCCTTTAGCCCCTTTTTCTTAGCTCCTTATCACATCTCCACCATAGGACCGCTGCCTGTGACCGTCGGTATAGCACTTAGGTGCTAAGTCCTTTAGCATCCTACCAGGGGCCTTTCTCCTCATGTTATTTCTCTACGCCCTTGGTTTTCTGGGCTCCACGACCAAGCACCAACAACATCGAAAGCTTCACATATCGTAACTTTCTCCAAAATTCATTTAAAGTAGAGTTCTGAAATCTCCAACCTCCGATATGCTCCACAACAGTTATGTTTTAAGCTTCACTCTTTTCCCTTCACTCTTTGAGTCTTTATGACCCTGGTGCCAACCCAATATCGGATGTTCCCTCCATCATAACTTTTCAATAACCAACTGTTATAAAGTTCCAATATCTTCAATCATTCGATCACCGACTTTGATGTGACTTCATCACTTCCATGTGGCGACTCCTTAGAGGTGACATGTGTCACCTGGTTATGGCCCATTATATCAACGAATATGGTTGAATATGCCTGCCACATGTCTTTTCATACTTCCATGTCATGTTGACATTAGCTACCACTGTACCTTATCAGAGCCAATCATATCCTTCCATGTGTCCTTATCGGAGCCAATCACATGCTACCATGTGTCCTTATCAAAGCCAATCATATTCTGCCATGTGTCCTAATAGAGGAGAGAGAAAAGGGCTCGCCCACCTTTGGTTTTGCGATGAAATCCTCTGTTAATCCTTTAACAGCGTTACCAACTGTTTTTAAGATTATTGCCTCGTTACCCATGTCACAACTTTTAAAAGGTTCTCATGTTCAGAAATTCCAATTCTCCGATTGCCGATATTTGATGTGTCTAGACCTACGATATGCAATGCATCGATATTCTTGATGCTTTGATGTTGCGATGTGCTGGTATGCCCGACCTTTGATATGAGATCGCTGATATGGATGATGCTCTGATGTTGTGATCACTGATATGATTTATACTTTAATGTTGCAATCACCAATATCTCTAGACCTTCGATATGCGAATACACCAATTTGACGATCTTCGATATCCTAGACCTATGATATTCCCTCGTCTTTAGGACTTCAAGTCCATGATCATCGATAAGCCATAACTTTTGATCCATGAGTCCATTTTTGGACTTCCATATATCGTTGGAAATCTCTTCAAGAGAACTTCCCAACAGAGAGGGTTTATTGTAGGATTTGAGCCCATCTACTACCTCTAATATGGATCCAAACTCTCTGCCATTATTTTTCTCCTTGACTCTCTAGACAAAGGAACTCATAACCACCATGACGATCCTCTTCATGAAGCCTGCAGCTATCATGGACTTCGATTTTGTACATCAATGTAATCATCATTTTATGGCTTCTCCAATAAGCCTGCTACTGTGATAATTTTCTACATGAAGCATGTAGCTACCATGCGATTCCTCCTAGGCCATCACTACCAACATCTACTGCGACAAGCATCCAAACTAGTTTGGTTGACATCAATTCCAACACTCCTACCAATAGTTAGGAAATACTCCAACCAACAGTTAGGAAATGCCAACTGCCCAACACATCTCCCCAGCATGACTATTGACATCAATACCAACACACTTGCAGATGCCTTCACTCGGCCACGAGCCATCTAGACAATGCCAATTGTCCAACAATCTCCCTCTTTGGCATTGATGGAAAAAAAACATCCTTTTCTTCATGTGATGGCCAAACCTCATCTTTCTTCCACACATATCATTGCATGAGACACCAATGGCCTTCTTTCTTTTGCATAGGCCATCACAATTTCTCCGCAACTTATCTCCCCCTTTGACATCAATGGCAAGGGGCTGCAAGCTTCCTTTCTCTCCCAATGCAATCACTTGGTTGTGAAGACCAGATTCTAGTTATTGAGATGTGCATTTTTCCTCATAGACATCTCTTCTAGGATTGTCACTCCTGCTGCTCCATAATCTGGGCATATGTGATATGCTCCCCTTGAACATATACTGCTTTTGATTTGAATGCCTCCAGTTTTGGACACCTTAAGGTTGTTGAATGAGCACTCTCTCCACTAATGCATCTTTTGTATAAAAAAATATTGATACCCATTAAAATGCTCATGGTATTTCTGTTGCTGCAAATACTAATTAATGATGATGCATTTCAGTTCGCACTTCTTCGTGGAGCATTGTACCAAAGGAAATGATACAAATGGAGTATTGTACCAAGAAAAGTCTAATATTTCTTTTGTCAAAAAGAAATTTCCATTTGCACACAAGGTCACTCATCATGAGCCCAACATAACCAATTGACATAGCGATACCAATTGAGGGTTAAGGGACTTGAAAAATCTTACACCAATTGTGTTTCATGAACACAATACTGCTATGCATAATCAAACTCACAACTTTAATGAAATATGGGTATTTCATGAAAGATGAAAACCTTTCATTTGCTCAACAATCTTCCTTTCTGAGGCTATTAATTGTTTCCTACTATTGCTTATCAAAGCAGCTCCCCCTGAGCCAATGCTCTTTGATCTCTTGCAAATGATTTCTTTCCTCTGTGTGGGGACTGATCCCATGGTTCTGACTTGACTATGAGCTTCCTATCATTCCACACTTCCATTGCATCCCATCTTATTCCCACAACATAAGATATTGTTGTGTACATTTTATGTTGGCTGCACTCCTCCTTTTCAATGACAATACATTCAAAATAAACCATTTTCTTCTTGTAATCAGCAAGAAAACACAACCATACCTTCAAAATCAAATGCACTTTTTTGTTTCTTGTTTTTTTCTTCTTACATCTGTCTTATTTGGCCTTCCTTGAGGCCATTCACTTCCTTCATGGAAGAGAAACATAGAATCTACTCCCCCTGAGCAGATCATCCTCCTTCTTCCTCCAGACCTTTAAAGGTCGAGTTCTGATAGAAGCATTACCATCTTGCTTCTTCTTTACCCCTATTTGGGTCTTCTCTTGATTGTGCATGAATAGAGGAAACTTCTCTTTCACCTCCTCTTTCTTCACCCAAATCCACTTGGAGCCTTTCTACCTTATAGAGGGGTCTGCTACAAGAGTAGGAGGATCATTCTTTTGATTTCTTCCTCCTCTATTCACCTTTCTCTGTTGACATAGAGTATTGAAGACAAATGTGTATCTCTCAACTCCATTCTTTTTCCTTGTCTTGAAATCCCAAGCTACTACATTTGCATGCATATGTTGAGAAGCATTCCATTTCTTCTCATTTCTACAACCAACTCTCTTGTGCCCAAATTTGCCACAATTGTAGCATTCAACATGGCTTAAGAATGGGGTAGAGGAGTTACTTTTTTGGAAAACATTCTTATCAAAACTCCTATTGCAACTAGCATGCCTTCTTCTAGCCTTTTTGTGCATTCTTGGGTTGCTGCTACCCAAAACATCTTGTTTCCATGCATGCCATTTACAGTCTATGGCTTTATGCCCAAAATTATTGCAAGAAAAACAATATCCATAAAAAGGATTTTGATGATAGACGTTATATTTTCTTTATAGGATTGTCCTTGAGTAGGAAAGGACCTTTCCTGGCTCTTCATGTTCCTCCCATGACAATTTGCATTACTACCTTGCACTTTTTCTTTCAGTTTCCTAGCCCTCTTCTACTGCACTACCGACTGCTGCTTCTTAGCTTATGTTGCTGCCTTTACTTCTCTTGTTACTACTCCTTTCCATGTTGATGCTGCTATCCAACAACCTTTCTTTATTTTTTGTTGTTGGAACCTTGGACTCCCTTTACCTGGGAATTTGATCCTTCAAAATTTTCATTATTGGAGCTAGGTTTTTCCTTGAAACCCAAACTAGTCTTGATGAGAGGGGATATTTTCTTTCCAAACATATCATCTAAGACTTTCTTGCTCCCCTCAAGCTTTTGATAATGAGACAACTCTTTATTTGAATTTCCTAAGGAATGTCTCAATGAGACTACTTAATTTTGTAGTCTCTCATAGTAAGCTTCCTTCTTGCTCAATTGATTGGTTAACCTCCCATTCAGTCTGCTAGTCTCTCCTTGTTGAGCATTTAGTTGAACCATTGTTTTGCTCAACTTCTCATTCTCAAGCTCATAAATTTTCAATTGCTCCTCTTGCTTGATATTTTCTTCTGATAGGTCCTTGATCTCCTTTAGAGCATAAATCATCTTCTTTCTAAAAAAATATCCTTTTATTTAGATCCTTTTCTTCACTATCAGAGGTACTAGCTAAGTTACTGCAAAGATCTAAGCCCATCTCTCTATCCGTGGAATCTTCCACAGGTCTAAGGGTTGTCCCTTATTCATCACTTTTAGTGATACCCTTGTTCTATCCATGGGATTAACTCTATTCTCTTTTATAGGATCTCTTATTTCCTATTGCTACTAAAATGGGTCTATATTCATTAAAGCTACTAGATGCGTGGCTCTCTCTATATTCAAGTGAATCATATGAACATCTAGATAATGAATGACCTATTTCTTTACATTAATCACAAAGCAATAACATACCTTTTGAGCAACATGGTCTCTCCTCTGATACATCTTCATCATCAACATGAGTGTGATGAGAAACAACTTCTCCATGTTCTAGTTCATTGCTAGAGCAACAGGACTCCTCAACCTTTTCTTTAGCCACATGGATATCTCCACCATACAGACATTGCAGTCTGTCCAACACTTCCTTTCCTGACTCACAATGCCTCACTTTATCAACATCTGGCTTAGATATCCCTCTCATGATGACCTCCTTGGCTTTTACATTCAGCTCATTCTTTTCTCTATGTATTACAGAGTGCCACATGTCAACATTCAAGGCTAGTAAACATTCCAACATTAAAACCTCCCAGATTTCATAATCAAGCCCATGGTCTGATTCATTTAAGAATGGAACTTTGTCTACTATTAGCCAAACTTTATTAGCCATTGTTTCCCTTTGATATACCTTCTAGCGATTAAGATATTCCTGAAGGAACTTGGCTTTAATACCAATTGTTGGAAACAATGATAATACTAAGAGGGGGGGTGAATCAATATTAAGGCTGATTTTAAATTTTTATGTCATTTACTTTTCTAATTCGTACTTGGCAACCATCCATATAATGAGAAACAATATAAAATCAACATACAAGCACACACCATGAGCATCATACACATGAGACACAAGGTTTTACGTGGAAACCCTTTTGGGAAAAAACCACCAAAGCTTGTTACTGTTATTGATGTAAATAAGAACACCTACTCTATTACATCAATTTTTTTTGTGAGAATCCACTCATAGGAAGCACCAACTCCCTTTCATTTTTTTCTAGCACTGACTAGCAGGAAGCACCAACTCCCTCTTTTTGTAGACACCTGTCCAACTTACCAAAAGCACCATGTGAGGCACTGACCTCATGGATTTTTTGCAAGCAACAACTTGCAACTCCTTTGATTTTTGCAAGCCAACATGTAGGAGGAACCAACCCCCAAGCCTTCTTAAGCGCCCGCTAGAGATGGAAGCACCAACTTCCTGTATGCAGGCACCAACCCACACTCAAATAGGAACTGAATTTCCTCTGTAGTTTGGCAGCCACTCTGCCTGATAACAACTTTGTTCTTTGCTCCCTCTGCTCACTCTGCATCATCACACTGACTTATTCAACAACAAACACTCATCACATTCCATGCAACTCTGTTCTATGATCTTCAAAAATAGTCACATTGCTCTCGACCTTTTTCTCTCCAAGCCACCCACATAGCTCTTGACCTTCTTTCTCTGCATAAGGACCTTTGGACTTTCATCCAACACAAGAAAATTCCCTCTTTACTCATAGCACACAGGAAATTTCTGCCTTACACATAACGCACAATAAACTTCTTCCTTTCTCACACATCATAACTCTTAGGGTCTCTTACCTTTGCATAGGCACTCTCAACCTTTCTCTACAGAACAAGCTCTCTCGCAGCCTTACACAACAGTGCACACATTTAGAGATTTTCCACTTAGATCACTTGAAACTATGCTACTTTCCCCCATTTTTCTCATTTAAGCTCTTGCGTTTTGTTCCTCTACTGGCTCCCGATCGATACTGCAACTTTGTCCTACATTCACACTGTACGAGTGTACCTCGACATGGATCTACCATTCTTATGTCACGTCTAACTTAGTCTCTTCCACTACATTAACCATGAGAATGGGCACCTGAATGTTTCTCCATACTAAGAATGAATTCTCATTCCACCTGCACACTCCAACCAGACATTATACTCTCTATGTGAAACTCTCCTATCACCGAGGCTCTCCATGCTTATTCATGGTTTCGCACAGCTTGGCTGTACTTCAACCTAGCTTCTTTGTGGACCATTGTCCTTGTTGCCTTGTCTCAGAGTTTTCTGCTGATCCGTTTGACTCCATGAACCAACTCCGTCAATCTGCATTTGTTCTATGGTAGCCAATCCACTTATCTCACTAAGACATGCATTGGATCACATGAATATCTTGCCTCACCTCAAGGTAGACCCAACACTCTTTCTTGAAGATCATGGTCCTTGCTGCCTTGACCCAACGATATTTTATAGCCGCCCTTTATTCCAGTGACCAACTCCTGTGCACTCATTTACTCTTTATCTACCGACTCATCCAACCTTCAATATTCCTCTGCGCATCTATATAAGAGATTTTACACCACAGTGCAATTTCAGAGCCCAAATATCTCATAACTCTATTAAGAAGATGTTATGATATTACAATATTCCAATTGTCCTTTAGCCTCTTATTCTTATCTCCTTATCACATCTCCACCATAGGACCACTTCCTGTGATTGTCGGTATAGCACTTAGGTGCTAAGTCCTTTAGCATCCTGCCGGGGGCCTTTATCCTTATGTTATTACTCTACGCCCATGGTTTTTTGGGCTTCACAACCAAGCGCCAACAACATCGGAAGCTTCACATATCGTAAATTTCTCCAAAATTCATTTAGAGCGAAGTTATGAAATCTCCAACCTATGATGTGCTCCATAACACTTAGGTTCTAAGCCTCGCTCTACATCATTGGTTTTTTGAGTCTTTACGATCGTGGTGCCAACCCAATATCGGAAGCTCCCTCCATCAGAACTTTTCAATAACCAACTGTTATCAAGTTTTGATATCTTCAATCCTCCGATCACCGACTTCCGATATGATGTCATCACTGCCATGTCATGACTCCTGAGAGGTGACACATGTCACTTGTTTATGGCCCATTAAACCACCGAATATGGTTGAATATGCCTACCATATGTCTTTTCATACTGCCACATCATGCTGATGTCAGTTGCCACTGTACCTTATTGGAGCCAATCATATCATGCCATATGTCCTTATCATAGCCAATCACATGTTGCCATGTGTCCTTATCGGATCCAATCACATGTTGCCATGTGTCCTATCGAAGCTAATCATATTTTGCCATCTGAGAGAAAAGGGCTCGCCCACCTTTGGTTTTGCAATGAATTCCTTTATTAATCCTTTATCATTGTTCCCAACGTTTTTTAACACTATCAACGCTTTACCCATATGGCAACTTTTAAAATTTTCTCACGTTTAGAGGTTATGATTCTTCAATCAATGATCTCTGATGTCTCTAGATCTCCAATATGCGATGCGCTGATATGCTTGATGCTCTGATGTTGTGATGTGCTGGTACGCCTGACCTCTGATATGCGATCACCGATAAGGCTGATGCTCTGCTGTTGCGATCGTCGATATGGCTGATGCTATGATGTTGAGATCATCGATATCTCTATACCTATGATATGCGATCACCGATATGCTAATATGCCGATGTGCCGATCTTCGATATCCTGGACCTCTGATATTCTAATCTTCTTTAGGACTTCAAGTCCCTGATCATCGACAAGCCATAAATTTTGATCCAGGATTCCATTTTTAGACTTTCACATATTGTTGGAAAGATCTTTTAGAGAAATTTCCAATGGATAATGTATGATTTAGGATTTGAGCCCACCTTCTACCTCTAATATGCCTCCAAAATCTCTTCAATTTTTTTCTCTTTGACTCTCGGGACAGAGGAACTCACAACCACCTGTTGGGTTGTGTTATATTCTTTCCACGACTAGCTCACGTAGTTAACTGGGGGGTTAGGGGGGGGGGGGGGGAGGGGGGCGTAGGCCCCCCCCCCCTCGTTGCTTCGATTGCATAGCGGGGGTGTCATAGGGGGTTTGAGGGATGTAGGTAACCCCACTCTATGTCGTTCGGGGCAGCAGAATTTTTTTTTTTTGGACCCTATATTAGGTTGGGCGGACCTACCTATGGTTTTGTGCATATTTCTCACACATGGTTTTGGACGCAATGGTTTTCAGTCCATGGTTTTCGATGCAATGGTTTTCAGTCCATGGTATTGGATGCTTCGACATGTATAAATATGTATTGTAACATTAAAAGGAACATAATGAAAAATCAAGCTGGTAGTCCCGGTTTTGGTATCGAGGGGAAAATATCTGTGTATATTTGTTTTATGTGTTATGCTCTCGCATTGTTTATTTTCTGTGTTTTAGAATTTATATGCAGGTAATTTCTATACAGGGTTAAAACCTACACCACCATGACGATCCTCTTCATGAAGCCTACAAATATCATGGACTTCCATATGGTTCATCAATGTAATCATCATTTTATGGCTTCTCCAATAATCCTGCTATTGCGATGATTTTCTACATGAAGCCCACAGCTACCATGAGATTCTTTTTGGGCCATCACTGCAAACATCTGCTACGACAATTATCAAAGCTAGTTTGGTTGACATCAATTCCAACACTCCTGCCAACAGTTAGGAAATGTTCTTGCCAATAGTTAGGAAATTCCAACTACCCAACACATCTCCCCAACATGACTATTGACATCAATACCAACACACTTGCAGATTCCTTCACCAGGCCACTAGCCATCCAAACAATGCCAATTGTCCAACAAATAATAAGTTTTGATTTTCCTTGATGGAAGCTAAGGAGGAAAACATAGTTTTAGGTTCATTCAGAAGAAGTTTCAGATGTTTGTTTGATTATGGTTACAACCATAAAGGTAAGGTTGTAGGTCGGTTAAATTTAGTTTTTATAACACATATTTTTACCTAAGGTAATGATTTTAACCTTTTGTGCAAGATATTCAAGTTCTTATCTTTCCTTTTGCACATTATAATATATCGATTTTAATTGCTCAAATATTTTTGATTGTAGGTCGGGAAAAACTATGGTGGTTACATTGGAAATTTCATTACACTTAGCCCTGACCTTCTAGATGGTTAGGTTAGGAGTAGGTCTAATTACATGAAAGTTTCCCTTGCACACTCATCTTGGATTTCCTCTCTGTTAGTATTTCCTCTATTTCTTATTTTGTCTTGCATGTAATTGATTTTTCTTTATCCTTTTGGTTTTGTTTGCTTTTTTTTCTTGTTTTTTCTTTTTATATTTTTCTTAATAAGACCCTACATGAAAGATGCTTCTATTCGGCTCAAAAGACAATGTGGAAAAAATTGAAAATGGGCAATTGTAATGATGAACGATGCTTGGATAATATGTTACCTCTTCTATATTTTGGTTTAGATATCTTTAAAATCAATGATATCTGAATGGAAAATATGATTCATTTTGGACATAAATTCTTTGGCCAAACTATGAAGCCTCTACCTATATTAGGACCTTCATTCCTAATTCAACCTTGTTTTGAATGGTGTTTCGACCTTTCATCTCATCCGAGTAGAGAAGGGAGAGGAGAAAAACTTAAAACAAACATATTAACTTTGATTATCTTTCAAATCCCTTAATAAAATATCAACCTATCTTGCAAATAAATAATTCGGGATCCCTCTTCCACCCATGTTATAAATGTTCATTAAATTCTTCAAGCTTGTAATTAAGGAAATTAAATAGAGGACGAAGAATATAAATTCTTCCTACGCGGAGAGGTAAAGAAAACAACTTCATTAGGGTACTAAACAAGCCTGTTGGCAGTGAAGTGATGCTTGTGATTCCTTGAGGTGACTCTATTGGGGTACTGAACATGCTTGCTGATAGTGGAGAAACATCGGGGAAGTGCTTAACTTCGATTATCAAAATCTCATTATACTTATTATCCTTATCCCTTGTCGAAACAGTTGAGGCATGACTAGTCTTGCTAATGTGTTTGAAACTAAGAAAACAAAATAAGGTACTTTATATTTAACCGAGATAAGTGGAAAATCAAGGGAAATATACATGGTGAATTAATAACTACGGAAAGAATGAGACCTTGCACTTAAATGTAATACCTAAATAGAGAATTTGGATTTCTACCAGTGCGTCACCAAGTGTTGATGCTACGATTAACATCCTCCAAAAATTTGCCTACACTTGAATTTTGGAGCCTACTGAGGACCTTATGATCTATCATTCTATGGTCACTTCATCATCTATTAATGTTTTTGTAAGTTATTCAGTCTTATTCTCAAGTTCTAAATGTCAAAGTCACTTGCTCACACATGCTCAATCCTTTATGAGTTTGTAAGTGCACTTCCTTTATGCAAGCTTGAATAGGCATAGCGCAATCCACCAAGACAAAGTCTGTGAAATATTCAACATATTTCACATTCAGTGTACACTCTCTATTGACAGTCTCCCTCACTTTGGTTGTAATTTTACTTCTATTTTGGTGAGTTTTTCCCACTGTCTCTTTTTCACAAGTGTCTCTTTTACTTTCGCAATTGTCATTTTTCTTGATTTCACTTTAACAAGTGGATTTTTCATGTTATCTTCACTTTAACATGTGTCACTTTCAATTTCTTTATATTTTGCAAGTGTCTCATTTTATCTTTTTTCTTACAGTCACAAGTGTCGTTTCTAACTGTTTTCACAGGAAGCACCAACTCCCTTTGATTTTTTTCTAGCACTGACTAGCAGGAAGCACGAACTACCTCTTTTTGTAGACACCTATCCAACTTACCAAAAGCACCACGTGAGGCACCGATCTCATGGATTTTTTGCAAGCAACAACTTGCAGCTCCATTGATTTTTGCAAGCCAACTTTTAGGAGGCACCAACTCCCAAGCCTTCTCAAGCACCCACTAGAGATGGAAGCACCAACTTTCTGTATCCAGGCACAAATCCACACTCAAATAGGAACTGGATGTTCTCTGTAGTTTGGCAGCTACTCTGCCTGATAACAACTTTGTTCTTTGCTCACTTTGCTCACTCTGCAACATCACATTGACCTATTGAACAATAATCACTCATCACAGTCCATGCAGCTATGTTCAATGATCTTCATCAATAGTCACATAGCTCTCGACATTTTTCTCTCCAAGTCACACACATAGAACTCGACCTTCTTTCTTTACATAAGAACCTTTGGCCTTTCTTCCAGCATAAGAAACTTTCACCTTTACTCACAGTGCACATGAATCTTCTGCCTTACACGTAACACACATGAAACTTCTTCCTTTCTCACACATAGCAACTCTTGGGATCTCTTACCTTTGCATAGGCACTCTCAACCTTTCTTTGCAGAACAGGATCTCTTGCAGCCTTACAGAACAGTGCACACACTTAGAGGTTTTCCACTTAGCTCACTTGTAACTATGCTACTTTCCCCCATTTTTCTCATCTAAGCTCTTGGGTTTTGTTCCTCTACTGCCCCTCGATAAATTTTTCCACTTTGTCCTGCATCCACACTGTGTGAGTGTACCTCGACATGGATCTACCATTCTGATGTCACGTCTAACTTAGCCCCTACCACTGCATTAACCATGAGAATGGGAACTTGACTATTTCTCCATCTGATAATGAATTCTCATTCCACTTGCACACTTCGACCAGGCACAATCCTCTCTATGTGAAACTCTCCTATCACTGAGGCTCTCCATGCTTATTCATGGTTTGACACAGCTTGGCTGTACTTCGACATGACTTTTTTGTGGACCATTGTCGTTGTTTCCTTGTCTCAGAGTTTACCGCTGATCCACCTGACTCCATGAACCAACTCCGTCAATCTGCATTTGTTTTATGGTATGTGACCGATTCATCCACTTATCTCACTGAGACATGCTTTAGAGCACAGGAATAACTTGTCTCACATCAAGGTAGACCCAACACTCTTTCTTGAAGATCATGGTCCTTTCTGCCTTGACCCAATGATATTTGACAGTCGCCATTTATTCGAACGACCAACTCCTCTGTGCTCATTTACTCTTCAAGTACCGACTTATCCATTCTTCAATATTCCTTTGTGATACTATATCATAGCTTTTACACCATAGTACAATTTCAGAGCCCAAACATCTTGTAACTCTATTAAGAAGATGCTACGATATTATAATATTCCAATTGGCCTTTAGCCTCTTATGCTTAGCTCCTTATCACATGTCCACCATAGGACCACTTCCTGTGACTGTCGGTATATCACTTAGGTTCTAATTCATTTATCATCCTACTGGGGGCATTTATCCTTGTGTTATTACTCTACGCCCTTGGTTTTCTGGGCTTCATGACCAAGCGCCAATAACATTGGAAACTTCACATATTGTAACTTTCTCCAAAATTCATTTAAGGCATAGTTTTGAAATCTCCAACCTCTGATGTGCTCCATAACACTTAGGTTCTAAGCCTTGCTCTACATCGCTTGTTCTTTGAGTCTTTACGATCGTGGTGCCAACCCAATATTGAAATCTCCCTCCATTAGAACTTTTCAATAACCAACTGTTATAAAGTGCTGATATCTTCAATCCTCCGCTCGCCGACTTTCGATATGACATCATCATTGCCACATCGTGACTCCTTAGAGGTGACATGTGTCACCTGGTTATGGCCCATTAAACCACTGAATACGGTTAAATATTCCTGCCATGTGTCCTGTCATACTACCACGTCATGCTGATGTCAGCTACCACTATACCTTATCGGAGCCAATCATATCCTGCCATGTGTCCTTATTAGAGCCAATCACATGTTTCCATGTGTCCTTATCAGAGCCAATCATATTTTTCCATCTGTCCTATTAGAATAGAGAGAAAAGGGTTCGCCCACCTTTGGTTTTGCGATGAAATTCTTTATTAATCCTTTATCAACATTCCCAATGTTTTTAACACTATCGATGCTTTACCCATGTCGCAAATTTTAAAAGGTTCTCACATTTATAAGTTATGATTCTTCAATCGCTGATCTTCGATGTCTTTGGACCTCCGATATGCGATGCGTCGATATGATTGATGCTTTGATGTTGTGATGCACTGGTATGCCCGACCTCTGATATGCGATCACTGATATGGCTAGTGCTATGATGTTGTGATCGCCGATATGGTTGATGCTATGATTTTGTGATCACTGACATCTCTAGACCTATGATATGCAATCACCAATATGACAATATGTTGATGTGCCGATCTTCGATATCCTAGAGCTTCGATATCCAGTCTTCTTTAGGACTTCAAGTCCCTGATCATTGACAAGCCATAACTTTTGATCCAGGAGTCCATTTTTGGACTTTCACATATTGTTCGAAATATATTCAAGAGAAATTTCCAATGGAGAATGTATGATGTAGGATTTGAGCCCATCTTGTACCTCTAAGATGGCTCCAAAATCTCTTCAATTATTTTTCTCCTTGACTCTCTGGACAGAGGAACTCACAACCACCATGATGATCCTCTTCATGAAGCTGGAAACTATCATGGACTTCCATATGGTCTATCATTGTAATCATCATTTTATGTCTTCTCTAATAATCCTTCTACTGCAACGATTTTATATATGAAGTCCGCATCTACCATGAGATTCCTCTTGGGCCATCACTACCAACATCTACTGCAACAAGCATCCAAGCTAGTCTGGTTGACATCAATGCCAACACTCCAGCCAATAGTTAGGCAATGCTCCTACCAATAGTTAGGAAATGCCAACTACCAAACAAATCTCCCCAACACGACTATTGACATCAATGCCAACACACTTGCAGATGCCTTCACTAGGCCACTAGCCATCCAAACAATGCCAATTGTCCAACAAATAATAAGTTTTGATTTTCCTTGATGGAAACTAAGAAGGAAAACATAGATGTAGGTTCATTCACAAGAAGTTTCAGATGTTTATTTGATTATGGTTACAACTGTAAAGATAAGGTTGTAGGTCGGTTAAAGTTATTTGTTATAACACATCTTTCTAACTAAGGTAAGGATTTTAACCTTTTATGCAAGCTATTCAAGTTCTTATCTTTCCTTTTGCACATTATAATATATCGATTTTAATTGCTCAAATATTTTTGACTGTACGTCGGGAACAAATATGGTGGTTACACAGGAAATTTCATTACACTTAGCCTTGACCTTCTAGATGGTTAGGTTAGGAGTAGGTCTAGTTACATGAAAGTTTACCTTACACACTCATCTTGCATTTCATCTCTTTTATTCTTTCCTCTATTTCTTATTTTGTCTTGCATGTTTATCCTTTTGGTCTTGTTTCCTTGTTTTTTCTTTTATGTTTTGCTTAATAAGACCCTACATGAAAGATGATTCTATTCGGCTCAAAAGGCAATGTGAGAAAAATTGAAAATGGTAAACCGTGATGATGAATGACTCTTGGATAATATGTTACCTATTCTCTATTTGGGTTTAGATATCTTTAAAATCAATGATGTCTAAAAGGAAAATATGATTCGTTCTGGACAGAAATCCTTTGGCCAAACTATGAAGCCTATATCAATATTAGGACCTTCATTCCTAATTCAACCTTGTTTTGAATGGTGTTTCGACCTTTCATCTCATCCGAGTAGAGAAGGGAAAGGAGAAAAACTTAAAATGAACATATTAAATTCGATTATCTTTCAAATCCCTTAAGAAAATATCAACCTATCTTGCAAATAAATAATTAAGGATCCCTCTTCAACCTATGTTACAAATGTTCATTACATTATTCAAGCATGTAATTAAAGAAATTAAATAGAGGATGAAGAAGATAAATGCTTACTATGCGGAGAGGTGAAGCAAACAACTTCCTCAGGGTACTGAACAAGCCTGTTGGCAATGAAATGATGCTTGTTATTCCTTGAGGTGACTCCGCTGGGGTACTAAACATGCTTGCTGGCAGTGGAGCAACACTGGGGAATGTTCTTAACTTCGATGATCAAATTCTCTTTATACTTATTATTCTTCTCCCTTGTCGAAATAGTTGAGGCATGACTAGTGTTGTGAATGTGTTTGAAACTAAGAAAACAAAATAAGGTACTTTATATTTACCCGAGATAAGTGGAAAATCCAGGGAAGTCTACATGGTGAATCAATACTTCTGGGTAGAGTGAGACCTTGCACTTAAATATAATACCTAAATAGAGAAGTTAGAGTTCTACTAGTGTGTCACCAAGTGTTGACGCTGCGATCAACATCCTCCAAAATTTTTCCTACACTTGAATTTTGGATTCTACTCAGGACCTTATGATCTATCGTTCTATGTTCAATTCATCATCTATTGATGATTTTCTTAGTTATTCAGCCTTCTTCTCAAGTTCTAAATGTCAAAGTCACTTGCCCACACATTCTCAATCCTCGATGAATTCATAAGTGCACTTCCTTTATGCAAGCTTGAATAGGCATAGTGCAATCCACCAAGACAAAGTCTGTGCAATATTCAACCTATTTCAACATTCAATGCGCACTCTCCATTGACAGTCTCCCTCACTTTGGTTGTAATTTTACTTCTATTTCGGTGAGTTTTTCCCACTGTCTCTTTTGCACACTTTTTGATTTCACAAGTGTCTCTTTTACTTTCGCGATTGCCATTTTTCTTGATTTCACTTTAGCAAGTGGAATTTTCATGTTATCTTCACTCTGACATGTGTCACTTTTAATTTATTTATCTTTTTCAAGTATCGTTTTCGATTTTTCTTACGGTTGCAGGTGTTGTTTCTACTAAAAGTAGTCCTAGCACACTTTTTTGCATTATATGGTCCTACATATAATGAGAATATGTGCTAGACAAATTCCTATAGTGCAGCACATGTTTTGGTCACAATTGACACTTACGTTGCAACTTGTATTCTAGGTTTCACAATGTGGCATTTGAACTAAAGGTGTGATTACTATTCATGAGTCTTGTGTTTTCCCATAGCTTATATTGATATCTTCCATCTGTGTGATCCATGTTTGAGTCTTGTTCATATGATTTTCCCTATTTTACTCTACATATCCCACACTTAGCCATTTTGAAGCTCTTCTTGATCCTCATGTTCAGTGAAAGTTATGAAAGCTTCAATCTTCTCCCAGGTAATGAGAACTACCTATTCATGAGCCTTATTGATGAGATCTCTCCCTCCTAGAATTGTGCACTGATTATTTCTTACGGTCATCTCCTATGGCTGCACATTCAGAACCTTTAAAGCACAATCATTTAACCCTTACTTGAACTGACTTACTGCACTGAGTTTTGAGAAATTATTCCTTGTATAGCACTTGAAGCATTTCTAGTGGCACTCTGCAAAAGAAAATTGCACCATACAAGGTCTGTTCCCTCTCAAAGTGCTTTAAATCTCTCCTTCAGCAAAGTGACTTTCCTTCCACTACTTGCCTTAGCCAACAACGCAATTTTCTCTTCCAGCGAACTTTCTTGATCGTAGGATGCATTATAGTGGAAAAACAATCACTATGGAAGCAAACTACACTAGCATAGGGTACAAGGTACATTTCCAGTCTACAGACAACCACTACTGAAGAAAAATGTTCCTTTATTTAAGCCTGTAGTCTCCCCAATGCATGGTGAAATTCTTGTGGATAATGTGACACTCTCTCAATCACTATTAAAGAAAACTATTCCCTCCTTTAATTTCGCCTCTTAATTATAGTGCATGGCACAATTTTAGTCAACAAGCCTTCAAATCTTGTCCACTAGAGCCCCTCATGAGTTTTTTCCTTCCTCCTAAGCACATGGCACACTTATAATCCATAGTAAGGGCCTCCCTCAGTCACTGTGAAGCTCGACTGCACTCTCATTGTCTCCTTCTCCCTTGAGCCTAGCATGTGGTGCAATTTTATTCAGCAAGCTCATCACACTATCTCTTGCACTTTCCCACTATTTTGGACCTTGAAGAACCCCTCCTCATAGTGCATGAAACATTTCTAGTGAGTTGTGTTTCTCTCCTTAGCCATTGCTCAGCTCAACTACGCCATCCTCATCAAGCTTTTCCTCCTCAATCCTTACATAGGCCTATCACATGCAACTTATTCCATGAAAAAGGTAGAGATAGAATAGATTATTTCAAGACTGGTTTTTCCTTATCATGAGTGATCTTCATTGGTAGGAATACTACCTCAACATGGCAAGATGATATGATCAAGGAATATGCCAAGGATAATATACAAAGAAGCACTTACAAAGAAGAAGGACAAAGAAGAACCATCATGAAGACATGAAGAGATCCTTAACTAAGACAGATTAAAGACATTTCATGATTACTCAGAAGGTCCCAATGTTGATCCATGACACTTTGGAGGGTGAAGATGAAGAAAAAAGAAAACATTTCATGAAGAGGGAGTACACATCAAATCTATCATAAAGAAGTCAAATACATAGCAACAAGAGAGAAACTTGGCATTTCCACGTCATCATGAAGTTCCATGTCATCAATGCCAAGTCATTACTTGAAGAAGTATCATCATAATGTCATATGTGTCAATGTGTCTTACCACATCATATGTGGAATGTAATTATGTATTATCGAAGGAAAATGACAAAATGTAAATGTGTGGAAGTCCAAGAGTCACATGTGAACCATATAGTCATATGTGGACAAAAAGGTCATTAGGAAAAGTCCAAAAGTCTTATGGAAGTCAAGAGGTCACATTGGAAGTCCAAGAGTAATGAGGCTAGTTCAAGATTCATGGGGATATGAAAGGTCATTCATCTTGTTTTAAAAGAAACCTCATAACTCAAGAAAAGGGTTTTTGGAGGCTTAGGCTTTGGAGAGCTAGTCTTGGGTTCTCTAACTTGGCATAGAGAGAAAACTATTCCTTAGAGAATAAAGAAGTGACTTAATGTTCCACTACCAGAGCTAGTGGCTCACCATTATAACTGTGTACTTGGATCTTTCACTTAATAATTGAAGCTCATTGAGCCAACACATTTTCATGCATGTATCATGAATATTGTAAGACTATATTTTGGATGTTTGCAGTATATGTTAATTTCATATGTACTGAAGAAATTTAACTACTTCATTGGATTTGGTGTTTATCTTGTTGAATTCACGTTTTATTTTTAATAATGATCATTGTTTATATATGAAATACTTTTCTAGACAACTAATGAATATTTCCTTGCTCTTGTGTGCCTCTGTTAGGATAGTAATATTACTTCCCTTGTAGAGACTCACTCGTATCTCCGTTCTAGTGAAGGCCTCCTTTTACAAATTGCAATTGGTGTTTCTTAATGTCAGCTTACTTGTTTTTTCAAAGGTTATGTGTATAATATATTATGTTATCCATTGAAACCGAGGAAAACCTGAATTTATGGTGGTCAAGACGATACTCCACATGGGGTTCCTACTCAAAACGGTGTGAGGTCTAATTGGGACTTCACATCAGGGAGATCCCATATATGTTAGCAGTATCCAACACTGTCAACAAGATACTACCATCCCCACCCCATTAAAGGAACACAATCCTCATTGTTCTACTATTCATAAAACTAAATTTATATAGATAACAAAAATGGGTATGACTTTCTCGTGGCATCCTCTAGTTCCCATGTTGCTTCATTTGCTACAAAGTGCCTCCATTGCACCTTGGCTTGCATGATCACTCAATTCCAAAGCATAGTCTCACTTTTGTTGAGTACACACTAATATTTTTGCTAGAATTCTCCTTCTATTTCTACCTATTCAATTCTAATCAATAATATGGTTAACATCATGCATATATCTTTTAAGAAAGTATATAGGAAACACATCATGTGCCTTCATTTACGGAGGCAAAGCAAGTTTGTATGCTAATAGCCTTACTTTCTCCAAGATTTAGAATGGTCCATAGTATCTTGGTGCTAACATAGAACATGATTCTACTTTTAAGAAATGTCTCTTTGGATTGATTTAGAGACATACATGCTTTATGAAATTCGTTATGAGTCCTACTCTAGTCTACATACCTCTTCTATCGGTTTTGAGCTACCTTAAATTTTTTCTTTATGTTGATCATTTCCCCTTCCATTTCCGTTAACATATCTTGCCCAAGTTTGACTCTATACACTATATTATCCCAACTTCTTGGGATGTTTCACTTCCTTCCATACAAAGGTTCAAAAGGGATCATCTTTAACGACTCTTGATAGTCATTATTGTAACCAAATTATACTAGAAGCATAAAATCTTATGGTCATTAATATAGTGCATTCACGTTCATCAATTTTATGAGAGGGGGTTGAATAAACCTTACACACCACTATAATTAGCTTTACTGATTCACCCCTTCTCCGGAACCCTGCTTATTAATTTGAAATTAGTCATTTAAAAAAAGACATGATTACTGATTCATCCCCCTATCAATAATTACCTAGTTTTCAGTAATTGGTATTAGAGTTTGTTCCTTTTGCAACAACTTAACAATTGGAGGGAAGATCAAACTCATAGAAATGGATACTCATGAAGGATGTTCTACAAACAAATCTCCTTTATTTAATGGTACTAATTATACTTTTTGGAAAATTATAATGAAGACATATTTAATGTCACTCAGAGTAGATGTTTGGGGTGGAATACAATATGGGTATGAGAAACCACTAGTCATTGTTAATAAAAATGATAAATTGAAATTTTTCTACAATGCCAAAGCCATGAGTTCTATACTTAGTGGGATAGGCAAGTCAAAATTTGTAAAAGTAATGCACTATAATATTGGTAAAGAAATGTGGGATAAACTGAAAAACATTCATGAAGTAGATGGTAAAGTGAAATTGGCTACAAGTTTACAAAATGAAATTTGAGTCTTCAAGAATGAGTGTGATGAAGATATAACTAAGTCATTTCTTTGATTTGATGAAATTGTTAATGTTATAAAGGGCCTAGGTGAAGAAATTAAGGAGTCTAAAATAGTGCAAAGTGTAGAAATTATGGTGTATATTTGCAACTGCTCATGAAGTTTTAATCAAAATCACAAGACACAAACCTACTCTACTTCTCTGCGAAATTCAATTCATAATTTACAATAGAAATTTTAGAGATGAAATAAGAAATAACACACATGCACACAATAATTTTCCGAGGAAAACAATCTGCACTAAGCACAACTTCTTTTCTCAACTAAGCACAACCTATAAGTGAATAACATATGTCTTTGCTTACTGAGAAGCTCTGCCCAGACTTATTCAATTTCTTCTTCTGCTTGAGCCCCTATTTCCTTGCACAATTCCTTGAGAAATTATGCCCCTATTATTTAGGAATTTCTCCAAAATGGATTGCGTAATTCCCAAGGTTGATCATCAAACTGCATGCAACACCTATGCACTCAAGACTAGTCTACAAATGATGTAACACTACCTTGGAATCTCCACCAAAACTAGGGAACTCGAATTCTCTACATGCACTAGCTATTTTGAGTGGATTGATCACTTAACTAGATGATCACTGAGTTAGACTGAAGTCCCAATGCACAAATGACCTTCCACTCGTTCCTGCAATAGTTAGAACTAGTTTAACTAAAAAAACTTGAAATAACTGACCTTGATTGCTACAAATTAGTAATCAAACATTCTTAAATGAACTCTAACTCCTCCAACCCGAATTTATTGAGTAAATTGGATGACACAAGCCATGCCATGCAAATTAACTGTATCCAGGTTGTCTATTGGTGTGGAAATTGAAATTTTCTTAATTTAATCAAGGCAAAATCTAATTGAGAATTTCTTGTTGCATTTTTTAACACTCCATCTAGGTAAGAAAGGGATTATCAGCCACCCCCATCCTATGCCCGTGGAGCTCGAACTTCCCTCTTGAAAAGGCCTTTATCAAAATGTTAGCATCTTGTTCCTCTATTGGAATGTACTGTAGCAAAATTATCCACCTATGCTCACAATCCTGTAAATGGCGATACCAGATATCTATAGGCTTGGATCGATTGTGAAATACAAGATTCTTAGATATCTTGATGCAGCTCTGATTATCATAGTAGATCACAATTGGATCCATCATCTGACCAAACAATCCAACAAGTATCCTTCTCATTTAGATCGCCTGGTATGTTGCTTGACTTGCAGACATGTATTGTTCTTCTCCCAAGCCGAGCACAACATATATTTGCTTCCTGCTGTACCAGGAAACTGTTGCGGACCCAAAACCAAAAATTCCACCTGATGTACTCTTTCGGTCTAACGGACTGCCCACCCAATATGAATTTATAAAGCCACACAACTTCACTACCTCTATCTGTCTATACCATAGTCCAAACTAGGTAGTGCCTCTGAGGTACTGTAAGACATGCTTTGCTGCCTTCCACAATAATTTGGTTGGCCTAACCATAGCTTGGCTCACCTGGTTGAATTCATAACACATATATGGTTGTGTTCACAAGATACATGAGTGAACCCATTAGCTGCCGATAAATGGTAGCATCCACTTCCTGACCTGAAGTGGCATCCTCCTTCCTCTAGTTTGTTTATAGAGGTGTCTCCATGGGTTTCAAACTCTCCATGTGAAACTTCCATAGTATCTCATTTGTATACTTTCCTTAAGAGACAAATATATCCCCATCACCTTGCCATACTTCCAACCCAAGGTAGTAGTGCATGAGACCCATCTCCTTCATTTGAAATTCCCTTGCAAGGAACTCCTTAAAATATATGATCAGCTGCTCATCACCAGTTAAAGTTAAGTATTCAACATATAATACAATAATAAGAAATTTACCTTCTACCAAGATATGATAGACGTTTGCATCCGCTTCACTTTTGGTGAAGCCCAAACCAATGAGTTAGTTGTTGATCTTAGTGTACCAAGCACAGGGTGCTTGTTTGAGACCGTATAATGCTCGCTTGAGTCTGCACACATGAGACTCCCGATCAAATTTCTCAAAACCTTATAGTTTCTCGATGTACACCTCCTCCTCAATAAATCCATTGAGGAATTTTGTTTTTACATCCATCCAATGGATCTTCCACCCCATCTACGCAGCCAGTGAAATAATTGATCTAATGGATGAGTACCTTTCTACATGTGAAAATGTCTCCTCATAGTTAATTCCCTCAGCTTGAGAGTACCCCTTGGCCACAAATCTAGCTTTATACTTCTCTATATTTCCATATGATGCATGATTAACCTTGAAGATCCATCTTGAACCCACTATTGATTTATCTTCTACTCTTGGAACCACTTCCCAAACATTCTTTACAATAGATTCATATTCCTCCACCATTGCATCAACCCATACAGGTTTCTCTACTGATTCCTTGAAACAAGATGGTTCAGTCTCTACAAGCTCAGTCATTAGAGCCATGTATCCAATGTACTAATCAGGTGACCTCGTTTCCCTGTGCAAATTTGAAGGAGCTCCCACATTCTCCCTCACATCCTGCACAAGTCTCTCAACTTCCCTATTCCTTTTCCTACCTTCCTTGGATGTCTCCACTCTTTGTTCCTCTACTTGTTGCTACTCCACAACTTCTTGAGGCTCCTCCTTTGGAGCTAAAATCTCCTCTTCTGGTAGGATCTGAAGCTCCCTCTCAAGAGAGCACCACATCATTTTCTGCTCATCAAAATTTACATCCCTTTGCACAACTGTGATTCTGAGGGATGGAAGGTACATACAGTAGTTGTGGTTAGTTTCTATGTAACCCACAAATACCCCCAATTATGCTATTGGTCAAGCTTATTCCTTGATTCTTTGGAGAGATGGAAGTAAACAGAGACTCAAAAAATCCTGAAGTACGACACATCTGATTTCCTCCCCAAGAAAGCCTCCTCCGGTGTAATCATGCCCAAAATACTATAAGGATTCCAGTTTTGCAAATAGACTACTGTGTTCCATACTTCAACCCACAAATGTAGAGGTAGGCCTTGGTCATGCAACATCACCCTCGCTCCTCCCACAATACTATGGTTCTTTCTCTTAACCATCCCATTCTGCTATGGTTTGTGGGGTGTTTTCAACTCTCATTGAATGACGTCTTTCACACAAATTTTTAAATTTATTCGACACGTACTCACCTCCATTAGCTCTCCTGAGAGCCTTCCCCTTCTTGTTAGTTTTTTTCTCAAATAGTGCCTTGATTTATACAAACTTGGAGAATTTCTCATGTTTCCTCTAATGAAGAAGATCCAACACTTTTGTGAGAAGTCATCAATAAAAATGAAAAAATATTTGTGTCTGGCAGTGGAGGGTGTCGAGAAATGTCCATAGACATCAGAGTTGATCCTTTCTAGGACTGCATGTGCTTTGTTGTCCCGATCATGGGATGTGGATTTTGTGTACTTCCCCAAGGTACATCCTTTTCATACATCTTGCTACTCAAGTGCTCCTTTGGGTAGGCGAGTGGTTATTTGTTGCATAATGTTCAAGGCACCAAGATGTAAATTCCCAAGTCTTATGTGCCAAATTTCACCGACATCACAACCCTGCACTCCCTTTGCCTTAGCGCTTAATCCAACATAGTCTTCCACATCAATCTTATATAGGTTGTACACATGGACCCCAATCTTCTTCACCTGTCCCATGGCTATGCGTCTCGGGAATGCTTTTCCTTTGCTAAAGATCACATCATAACCACTGTCTTCTTAAAATGTAATAGAGATGAGATTTTTCTTTAGGCCTTGAATGAACATGACATCCTTGAGTCTGAGAGGGGAGCCTAAATCCCTCTGAAAGGTGACTATACCAACCCCGATCACATTGTACCTTCTGTTGTCTCCTAACTAAATGTGCATCTACAATATTTTCTCCTCTAGGTCATTGAAAAAATATATACACCCTGTCATGTGGAACGAGGCACCTGAGTCCAAGTACCACACACTCCCCATTACTATGCTAGCTATGCATTCGATAAGGGTAAATTCAAGCTCGAATTGTGAAAGCAAGGCTTCACCTACTTCTCCTCTTTAAGTCATCTTGCTTGCATTTTTGTGTGGACACTTTGTGGCATAATGCTCGAATTCATGACAATGGAAGCCTTTATTTTTTGACAAATATTTCTTCTTGCCCCCTAGGCTAGATTCTGGTTTGGTTTGAGATTTCTTCCCTTTTTCCTTCTTTCCCTTTCCAACGAATGAAATTTTTTCTTCATCCTCGCCCTTGGATGAAGTCCCATCTCTGGCATTCTACCTTATTTCCTCTTGTACCAAATCATACCATAAGCGTTCCCAATTCGGTAAATTCTCCCTCCCATTCACCGAATCTTGGTAGCTATGTCAGCTCTTGGGAAGGCCTAGAAGGGCTAGGATTACCAAATCATCATTTGAAATAGTGGCACCAACTCCAACAATATCATCATGAACTTGTGCGAACCTACTCAGATACTGCATAATAGTGTCATTCTTCAACAGTTTATCCATGAGCGTCAGCTTCCTATGGTCACTACTATTCTTGAACAGATATGGCAGTTCTTGCCACATTGCATAAAGAGTTTCTTTCCTATGTATATTGGTGACAATGTGATCCCATACTCCCTCGAGTATTATTTTCCTTGCCTTGGCTACATATTTCTTCCGATGAGAAAGGTTATGGACATCAAATTCCACTAGTTTTGCAACATCTCTCTTGATGTATTCTAGCAATCCATTGTCATTTAACACCGCCTCCATGCGATGAAATTAGAGGTGACTTCCAAGGAATACTCTAGCCTCATCCCATTGAAGGTGATCGTCTCAGATTTTAAGAGATCTTAAATTTAAATTTGAACCTCCTGAGAAATAAATTCAAAATTCCTAGTCTGATACCATGTAGAAATTATGGTGCATATTTGCAACTTCTCATGAAGTTTTAATAAAAGTCATAAGACAAAAACCTACTCTACTTCTTTGTAGAATTCAATTCACAATTTAGAACAAAAATTTCAGACATGCAATAAGAAATAAAACACATGCACACAATACTTTTCTAGGAAAATAAATCTTCTAAAAACCCAATGCCTTCTTGCATTAATCTGATGAATAAAAATGTATTACAATTTCTTTGCTCAACTGAGCACAACTTGCAAGTGAATAACATATCTCTTTTCTCACTGAGAAGCTCTAACCTATACTTAGTCAATTTATGCCTCTACTTGAGCCCCTATTTCTATGCACAATTCCTTGAGAAATTAAGCTCCTATTATTTAGGAATTTCTCCAAAATGGATTGCACAATTCCCAAGGTTGATCATCAAACTGCATGCAACACCTATACACTCAAGAATAGTCTATAACTGATGTTACAATGCCTTGGAATCCCCACCAAAATTGAGGAACTCAAATTATCTGCATGCACTAGATATTTTGAGATGATTGATTAGTTAACTGGATGATCACTAAGTTAGACTGAAGTCCCATTGCACAACTAACCTTCCACTTGTTCCCCCAACAGTTGGAACTAGTTTAACTGAAAACAAATTGAAATAATTGACCCTGATAGCTACAAATTAGAAATCACACATGCTTAACTGAACTCTAACTCTTCCAACTCGAATTTACTAAGTAAAGTGAGTGACACAAGCCATGCGACACAATTTAGTTGCATCCAAGTTGTTTGCTGATGTGGAAATTCAAATTTTCCCAATTTAATCAAGGCAAAATCAAATTGAAAATTTCTTGCTACATTTTTCAACACAAAGAGTATTTAGGTCTCTACCAGCCAAGTTTAATCCAAAATTATTAGCAATTAAAGAAGCGTTTAATATTGGAGAGCTAACAATGGATCAATTTCTTGGGTCCCTAACAACATATTAATGACGATTACAAAAGGAAAGTCATCCACAAGGGATGAAATATTCAAAGTAGATAAGAAATATACATAAGACTAAGAGTGTTCATGTTCATAGTTTGATGAAGAAGAAGCAAAATTTGTGAGAACACTGAAAAAAGGGGTTGATAAGTATAAAGGAAAAATTCCTTTAAAGTGCTTTAAATGTTGAAGAGTAGAGAATTACGCCTCAAAATTTCCAGTTAAGAAGGAAGAGAATAAGTTAAAGGTACAAAAAAGAAGAAATAACAAAATGAAGAAAGAGAAAAGATTAAAAAAGAAAAGCCTTTATACACAAGAAGATAATAGTTCCTCTGATGACACAAATAAATATTTTGATGAAGAGGGAATTAACGAGTTCATCGTTATGGCGCTAGAGACTCAATTTGGAGAACATAAGGAGTGTAAGTTAAATGAATAAGAAGAAGGTGAATCGAATCTTGAGGGGGCGCTAATTAGTGCTCTAAAATAAATTGACAGACTCAAGTATAAGAATAATAAACCAAAAGATAGTTTGTTAAAACATGTTAAAGAAGAACCTAAGTCTAAAGATCTTCTCCAGTTAAAATTTCAACTAGAAGAGGCCAAAAAGTTGGAAGACATTATGCTACAATAGTTAAAAGAGAAATGAAAATAATGTGAGAAGCTGGAAGAAGAAGTAGTTACTCTGAGAAAGAAGCTAGAGAAAGCACATTTTGAGTTGAATTAAGGGATCTGAAAAGTTGGATGAGATATTGAATACTCAAAGATCTCCACTTATGAAAGTTGGTTTGGGCTATGAAGGGGAAACAAATGAGGAAAACAAAATATAAAAATACCATTAGCTTTGTCAAAGTTGTCACAAAAGATAATGACAATGATCAACAACTAAAGAATAAGGATAACAATGCACCTATTGATAGTGCTGAACCCACCAACATTCATGGGGACTCCTCGATATGTGGTTCCAATTGGACCTCACACCATTTGGGATAGGATCCCCATTCGGAATATGGAACAATTACTAGTTTCTTAAATATTTTTCTTGGCTCTAACTATCATCAAGAGAGAGGAATGTAAGTGTTCCTTCGAAAAGCAAGTAATTGTGTCTGGTGAGTGTTTGGTTGTAGGTGTGTCAAGGTTCTTCTACTGCAGAGGGAAAATAAAGTGAGCCTGTAAGAGAGAGATGATAGTACCACTCTCATAGAAACACACACAAATAAGAGGTATATTTCTAATATCCAGCGGAGTAATCCACAAAGATGCGACCGGCATTGCAACTGATGAGCCCCAAATTTGGTAACATTTTGGGCTCATTTGGCCTACTTACCCTTGCTCAACCCTTCATTTTTCATCACTTATGCATCATTTTTAGTATATTCATGTTATTTGTACGAAGGAGGGCAGTCACTATTTCTAGGTGGCTAACACATGTTTATTTCAGGTTTTTTGACATTTAATGGAGCAAAACCATGCATATGAAGGCTAGGAGACAGCCAAGATGGGATTGCGGTTTTGTAGGAAGGTTGTCCACAGCCTTGAATGGCCTTCCTCATGATCTCCACCCCAACTCCGAGCTCCAACCACCACCAAGCTAGAAGGCAGCCAAACGGATTGAAAGGAAACAGTAGATTACTCTTAGTTTGGACAGCCAAGCCCCACTAATTTAGGAGTCCAGCTTGGCCCTTGTAATGTATAAATGATGAGGCTGTAGCCTTCGATGCGAAATTTTCAAACTTTGTTGTTTATTCTGGACTACGAGCTGATAGCTCTGTTTTGCTCTTTGTAAGCCATTTTTGGCATGTTGTTAGACTTATGACTATTATCTTTTAATAAAAGGCAGGCAGATTTGAGTTCAGTTATGAGTTCTTAGAGGAGCTATAGCTCTCGGGGTTGGGCCCAACCTGAGAGCAATAGGCCTCCTTTCGTTGTATTGTTACTTTCCTTTCAGCATTTTATTTCTTTTCCTTTACATGCATTTGGAAACATAGTTTGCTGAGTTGAATTTCTTGATGTGATTAAGTAGGTTAGTTTTATGGATAAAGTTGCTTCGAGTAGATTAGATTAGAGTAAGGAGATTAGAGTTAATCAGAGCTCGAAAAAGGGTTGATTGCACACTCACTTCCACCTCTGTTTAGAGATTGGGATTGCAGCCCGTGCCACCCACCAAAAACACAGTTTTACATGTTCATGCAAGCTTTGATGCATTGTTCTCGGTTGTAGCAGCATCCATGCGTTCAGATCTTGTGGAATGAATCTTTGTTTCAGTACCATGCAAGAGTTTCCTTACAAAATCACGTTGCTGTTCTATGATTTTATAAAAACAGTTAGAATAGGTTGATGAAATCTCGGTTTTGTGCAAGACACGGATGATTTGTTTCATTTACACTATGCAGTATCACTCTCTCACGCCCTTACCCTCCTAAGCCGTGCCTAGGCCATCCACTCTTCCCTCAGTTAGACCACTTACCTCCTAAACCCTTCTATCACCCACGTGATTCTACCTTTTCGGCCTTCCATTCCCTCTAACCTCCTCTAGACCAACCAGCTGTGCACACCCCCTCTCCATCTCATCTCTCTGACCATAAGCCATCAAAAGCTCCCCTCCTACCTCCCTGTCCATCCGTATAGCCTCTTCCACTCATCCATCACCCAAAAATCCTATTGCAGAACATCCTGTAGAAATTAACAGACTTCCTGTAGAAATTCTGAACATCCTGTAGAACCCCTGCAGACTTCCTGTAGAAGCTTGTAAACACGGTTGCCAAGCATCTGAACTTTATGAACTTCTCTGAAAGGATGCTAGGGATCCCTTAGACCCTCTCTGAGCCTTCCTGACCTCTTCCAAGCATTTCCCTCCTTGATCTATCCCTGCACAGTCAAGACCCAGTTAGAAGCACACACATAATAATTCCAACAACTTGAACAAAAATACAAAAACATGTTTTCTTTAGATCAAAGTAGTCTAGACACATGCACCTCACCTTCCTAGAAGTAATGACACCTCTTTCAGTAGTTTGCATTCCCACCTTTGCATCAGTAGGACTAGCTGGTAGAATTAGGGTTTGCTAGGGTTTTCATTCCTTGTTGGCTTTCAGTTTCTTCCTGCAGTAGGTTAATTTCCTTTGAGATAGCTTTCATTCATCGGTTAAAAAGCTTCTTCTGAGAACTCATAGAAGTTGGCTTGAGCCCTAGCGGACTTGTGCCAGCTGACCAAGTGACAGCTGCGACAAGAGCTAGTACTTGTGCATACAGCACCGTCGCTTCCAAGTTTGTTACGAACTACCGGGTTGATAAAATTAGAGAAGGAAGCTCCAGGAGTTGTAGCATTATTGCTACAATACTGGAGCCCACCATGTTTTTGGCGCCGTTGCCGGGGAAGCGTCAGAGTATTAGTAATTGTTTCTTTTCTTCTATTTTCCTACTCTCACCTTCGGCCAAGTAGTTTATTTCATTTCCATTCTGCAAAAGTAGCATAGACATTTCTTGCTTTCATAGATTAACATTTCAATTCTGCAATTTCATTTTTGCAAGCATAGATTAGCATTTCAATTCTGCAAGCGTAGACTAGCATTTCCATTCCTACAATTTCATTTGAGCAAAGTAGATTAGTTCTTTCCCGCTTTCATTTCAATTCTGCATTTTCATTTCAGCAAGATAGTTAGTTGTAGATCAATCTGTTTCAGTTTTTGCAGGTACCAGAGAAAAAAAAACAAAAGCAATCAAAAGTCTTTCCATTTCATGCCTCGTAGGAATCGAGATAAAACAGGCAAATTCTTACCCAGCACCCCCACTACATCACTGAGTCACCCTTCTCTCTTCTTCAGTGACAGTGATCCAGAAGAACTTATAGGTGAACCTCCTGAGATATACGAAGATCCTATAGCAGAAGAAGAATTAGAGACCATTCCATCTGAAGCTATGGCTGACAATAGAGGAGATTATGAGAGAATAGAAGGTGCCTTCCCCATCTGAGAGACCAATGGAGACATGAAGATGAAGAACATTAGCCCCTCCGCTTTACCTCACTTCCATGGACTGACTATTGAAGATCCTGATACCTTCCTGTTTGAGTTTGCTGTCCTTTGTCGAACCTATGATTATACTGAAGATGAGCAGAAGCTGAAACTCTTCCCCTCAACTCTTAAGGATGCAGCATTACGCTGGTTCATGGGCTTACCTGGGAACACTATATCCACTTGGGCTCAGATGCAGCAAGCTTTCAATACCAAGTACCGGGACTACTACAGGTCCAAGGAAACCAAGGGAGAAATCCTCGGATGACCATGGGAAATGATGAGTCCTTAGAGGATTATGAGGAAAGGTTCCAACTTAGCTATAAACGGGACAGGTGCACACTTGACCCTGAATCCCTCAAGTTGGTCCTGCTCCGAGGAGTCCCTGAAGACCTCTTAGATACCCTTCACATGTTAGTTGGAGGAGATATTTACCAACTTCCTTATGAGGACATAAAGACTGTGTTTAGAAACCACTCTAGGGCAGCCCACAAACGAGGTAGAGGAAACCTCCTCTCAGCTGGTATTCCTTTCTCCAAACATGAGTTTGCAAATCAATTAGAGGATCTCAAAAGTGAGGTGAGACAGACCATTTCCATGCAACTTGATACATTCAGGATCCAACAGAAGAAGGAAGAAGCTGAGAGGGCCTTGGCTATCTTCTGCCCTAGGTGTACAAGGAGACACCCTAAGAACGAATGCCCATTACATTCGGTTGAAGTATGTTTCGTTTGTGAGGAGGACCACCCCACAAACCAATCTCCAACCTTACCTGGGCTTAAAGCCATGTATCAAGGGACAGAAACCCCCACCGAACCTCTCTATTTCCTCAACCAAAGGAGGCCACAAGGACCTAGACCTTACCAGCAGGGGATGCAAGGGGCACCCCAAGCTTATTACAGCCCCAACCAATCTACTCCTATGCCTTCCTGGGCCCCCCCTGCTCATCCTTCCTGGTCTATGCCTCCTCCATGGTCTTACCCACCTCAGTACCATACTCAACCCACTACTCATTCGTATCACTCACATGCCCAGCCACAACCTCAGTGGAATGCACCTCAATCGGGGTGGAGGCCCCAGTACAACAATCCTCCCGCCATTTTGCCTCCACCACCAGTTCAACCTCAACCATTACCTCCTGCTCCTCCAAGGCAACCTCAAATGCCTGCTCAACCGAACTCGAACCCCAACAACAGACAGGCCCAACAGGTATACACTAGGGAAACATCATGCCCTACCTATGCTGTGGAGATCCAGGAGATCAATCTGCGATCTGGAAAGACTCTTCCGGATCGCCAACCTCCTCCCCCAGAGGACGAGGAAGACAAACAGGAAAGTGAACCAAAGGCTATTTCACCCTTTCCTGAGAGACTAACAGCCATCACACAACCCAACCCAGAGGAGGATGAGCTTCTGGGAGAGCTCAAGCAGTTGTGTATGAAAATACCACTTCTCCAAGCCATCAAGGATGTGCCAATATACAACAAACTGGTTAAAGAAAAGTGTTTCAAACACCCAGGCAGGCGAAAGAGGGATGCTTCAACCATCAATGTCATAGGACAACTGTCTGACCTTATGTTGGGACAAGTCATCTGCCCAAAGTACCTAGATCCTGGGAGTCCTATAGTAGATGTCCACATCAATGGAACCATCATACCTCACACCTTGATTGATCTGGGGGCTGCCATTAATGTGATGACCAGGGATACCATGCTCAAACTAAACCTTCAGGGTTCCTTGAGGAAGACCTCGACAGTCCTACAACTAGCAGATCGCTCCACCGTGACTCCCGAAGGGATTGTGGAGGATGTCTTGGTCTCTGTTGACTCTTGGGAATATCCTACAGATTTCTTGGTGCTGCAACCAAAGGCAAAGCTCACTGGATATCCTCTTATTTTGGGAAGGCCTTGGTTAGCCACTGCAGATGCTTACATAAGTTGTCGTGCAGGAAACATGACCATCAAAAATGGTCCTATGTCCAAGCAACTAGTCCTATACCCTCCTGCCCAGCCCTCATTAGAGCATGACTTACCACTTTGGTTGGAGGAAGGAGAAGAGGATGAGGTGTACTCATCACCTTTGTGCACCCTAGACACCACTAGGGGAGACCCCCCAACCGAGGATGATTTGATTGAGACCTTGATCCAGAATCCACCTCCCAGTGCACTGACCTTAGAGGAATTGGTGGAGGATGCCCAAGCCAGCACCTTAGTGGACCTTTGTGCAACCAACCCTGTCACTCCCAGAGTCAAGAATGTGGAGTTCGGCCCTGAGAGGACGTTAAAGATCAGCTCCTCCCTATCTCCTTCTCAGGAAAAGGAGCTGTGTAGTCTGTTGGCCAGTCATCTAGATGCCTTTGCTTGGAGCTATAAGGAGATGAAAGGAGTCCATCCTTCGGTCTGTACCCATCACATTTACATCAAAGAGGATTGTAAACCGGTTAGGCAACCCCAGAGGAGGATGAATCCACCCCTTAAGGACATTGTCAAGGAAGAATTGCAAAAACTGTTGGATGCCGGATTCATTTACCCCATCTCAGATAGCGAATGGGTGTCCCCTCTGGTGTTGGTTCCCAAGAAAAATGGGAAGTGGAGAATCTATGTGGACTACTGAGAACTGAACAAAGCTACCAAGAAAGACCATTTCCCTCTACCTTTCATAGATCAGGTGTTGGATGGATTGGCAGGAAAGAAGTTTTTCTCTTTCCTAGATGGGTTTAGCGGGTACAACCAAATCCAAATCAGCTCGGAAGACCAAGATAAGACCACCTTCACTTGTCCTTGGGGTACCTTTGCCTACCGAGTTCTTCCCTTTGGGCTATGCAATGCTCCTGCTACCTTCCAGAGAGCCGTCCTGAGCATCTTTTCTGAGCTGGTCCATGATGCGGTGGAAATCTATATGGATGACTTCACTCCTTATGGGTCCAATTTCCAGGAAGCATTGTCCAATCTGGGAAAAGTCCTAACCAAATGCATTGAGATGAACCTGTCCCTTAGTCCTGAAAAATATGAATTCTTGATGACTGAAGGGACCGTGCTAGGCCATACCATTTCTTGCCAAGGGTTACAGGTGGATCCTAACAAAATTGCTCTCATCAAGAAGGTTCCACCTCCCCAAAAGGTAAGGGATGTTCGGAGTTTCTTAGGATTAGCAGGGTATTACAGAAGATTCATTAAAGACTTCAGCAAGCTAGCCTCACCATTGTTTGGCTTGTTGGCAAAAGAAGTGGAGTTTAAATGGACTGACGATTGTCAGAGGGCTTTCAATGAATTAAAGGACAAGTTGGTGTCTGCCCCAATCTTGAGAGGTCCAAACTGGGCCCTACCTTTCCACATCCACACTGATGCCTCGAACAAAGCCATAGGGGCAGCCTTAGGACAAGTTGAACAAAAACTTCCGTATGCCATTTACTTTGTCAGCAAAAACTTATCCAAAGCAGAACTGAATTACACTGTAACCGAGAAAGAATTCTTGGCTGTGGTCCATGCACTGAACAAGTTTCGACATTATATCACTGGCTATCAAACATTTATACATACTGATCATGCTGCAATTAGATATTTAATGAATAAAACAGATGTGAATGCTCGTATTATTAGATGGTTACTTTTGTTGCAGCAATTTGATTTGACTATCGTTGACAAACCAGGTAAAGAAAATGTTGTTGCTGACTTTTTATCTAGATTGGAATAATCTGCAGATGAGGATGGAACAGTGGATGACCAGATGCCCGATGAACATCTGTTTGCTATTTCAGTACTCTCTCCATGGTTTGCTGATATAGCAAACTACCTTGTTTCAGCACAGTTCCCTCCGCACCTATCTTCAAGAGAGAAGAGCAGAATCATCAGAAAAAGTGCCTCATTTACTTGGATCGGGGGCAATCTGTTCAAGCTTGGCCCTGATCAGATCTTAAGGCGTTGTGTAAGGGAGGAGGAAGTCTTTGATATCCTCCTCACCTGTCATGATGGGCCTTGTGGACGACATTTTGTAGCAAAGAGGAATGCCTTCAAAATCCTGCAGGCAGGCTACTATTGGCCCACACTTCATCAAGATGTCAGAAGGTATATCAGCCAATGCGACCGATGCCAAAGAATGGGGAAACCGACTCAAAGGGATGAGATGCCTCTCCAACCTCAAGTGACTCTTGAGCCATTTGAGAAGTGGGGTATGGACTTTGTGGGTCCAATCAACCCTCCTTCGAGGCAAAGGTCTTACATCATTGTGTGCACTGACTACTTGACAAAGTGGGCAGAAACTAAGGCAATCAAAGCAGCAACAGAAGAAAAGGTGGCTGAGTTCTTAAGAGAAAACATCTTCTACAAATTTGGCTACCCAAGCGAGCTAGTCACTGATCAAGAAAGCCAGTTCACATCCAACTTAATTGAAGACCTACTAGCTCATCACAAAATCAAGCATAGGACTTCCACCCCCTATCATCCACAGGCAAATGGGCAAGTAGAAGTCACCAACAGAGCATTGGAAGGGATTCTGACTAAGGTGGTGAGCAGCAGTAGGAAAGATTGGGAAGATCGTCTGGTTGAGGCCACATGGGCTTATAACACCACCTGGAAGACCACAACCCGCTTCACACCTTATGAGCTGGTCTATGGGAAGAAAGCTTTGCTGTCAATTGAATTTGAATACAACACTTTGAGGTTGGCAGCTCAGCTGGACCTAGATATCAGCCATGCCCAACAAGAAAGGTTATTGTAGCTGAATGGACTGGACGAGCACCGAATGCAGGCCCTCCTTCACTCAGAAGTGGTTCAACTTCAGAGAAAGGTGTGGCATGACCAACACATCAATGACAAGCAATTCCAGCCAGGAGATTGGGCGCTGTTGTATGATTCCAGGCATAAAGATTTCAAGGGGAAGCTGAGAACCAGATGGCTGGGACCATATGCAGTGGAAAAATGTCATGACAATGGATCTGTTCTTATTCGGACCATTGATAAGGAGGCCATCCCCATGCTTGTCAATGGACATCGACTGAAGATCTACAGGAAACCTCTCTCAAGACAAGAGTTCATCAAAACTGTGGAGAAATCAGTGTTGGTCATAGAGAAGGGTTCTGCCTCTGTTTTGGGCATACCCTGAAAGATCTAAAATAAAAATAAATAAAAATAAAGATCCTTGGGTGAAAAACTTTCTGAGGCTCCCAAGGCAGGTGGTAGGGGTGAAAACCTCATTGAGGCGCCCCTATTGTCTTTAAAAAAAAAAATATTTGAAAAAGATCCTTGAGTGAAAACCTCTCTGAGGCGCTTAAGGCAGATGGCAAGGGTGAAAACCTCATTGAGGCGCCCCTGCTATCTTTCAAAAAAAAAGAAAAGAAAAAAAGAAAAGAAAAAAAACAATGGAAAAAAACAGGGACAACAAGTTTATAATGTGGCAATGCATGCAAGTTGCAGGTATTCTATGAAGGAGAGGTCTCAACTCAAAGCCAAGGATCCTTATCATGCTGCCAGGAGACCTCACCAGCACCTCCTCCATAAACACTCATCTTCTCCAAGGTATGGGCACAATTTCATCACAGCTTAGTCTTCTACAGGAAGGTGCAGACTTTCTACAGGAAGTTCTGTATTTCTACAGGAAACTTCCTGTAGAAGTTTAGGACGACCCAGAATTCATTGTGTGAGGAGATCTACCGACCAAGGTTCGACATGGAGACATGCAAGCTACTATTTCCTCCATCACACACTGCGGTCACCTCCTTCTACCACCCCAGTTGACATGCAATAAAAGTACCTGCAAAATCAAAGCAGATCATTGAGTTATCAAGAGAAAGCAATTTTTAAATGAAAAAAGATGCTGAGATGCCATGCCATACCCATCCCAGCTATCCAAGAGCCCTGTGAGCGTGATTGTGAGGCCACTGTCTTCATCGTGCAACATGCACCTGAGGAGGAAAAACTGCTACAAGACATCCTGCAGGAGTCCCGTAGCAGTTAAGCCAACTAGAGTGTACACCATTCAAGCGCCTGCAACATGCAATGATAACGCGGGCACATGCAGCAGAATCATAAGCTTCATTGCCAGCGGCTTGTGAAGAGGAACCTCCAGGCCTGTGCAATTAAGCAGCAGCAAGCAAATCCAGTCATCGTCGTCCAAGAGCCTGAAAAATCATGTCGCGGCCGCACAGGTAAGTGCCTAGCCATTTCTTTCGTCGAATTACATGAATTTTACTTTGAAATGGTTGCAAGTGTGAAGTGAATGGGTTTAGCGGTCGTATGGACATTCGACTGGCCACGTAGACCAGTCAGATGGTCTACTCGGATGTGTAAACGGTGGTCGTGGCAAAAGGAACGGGTAGTGCACAGGTGAGAGCCATCCAGTCGGGGAGAAGCGCGTTTTAACAGAAATGACGGCGGTGGATCTGCGGGGAATGATGCGGCAGTAAGGGAACTTGCAGAAGAATGATTGAGTGACGTCGTCCAATGGTCCAACAGGGACAGCTCACCCCCGCGCCACGGATTCCGCCGGATTCAAATCTATCTGCTAGATTGCCACCCCACCCATTTATCATCCGCCGTTTGAAAGTCGAGTGAGCATCCGAATTCCTGTGAAGCTCGACACTCCAAGTCTTCGGTCGTTCGAACGTCTGCTAAGCAGCACAGAGAGCACAAAACCACTGCAGTGTTCTCCAGGACCCGTGCGCTGTTTCTACAGGAAAGCTGCTTCTACAGGAAGCTCGCTGTCATGGCAAAATTGGGCTCTTCACGTCAAAGGTGGCAAATTAAAAAGGTAAGCCTGAACCTTGCCTCCCATGCAATTGGTTTCGAGGGTGGCAGAGTCCACGTTCTACAGTTTGCTCATAAAGGAATGCAAGTATTGTTTGCCGTTTGCATGAATTGTCGTCGGGGTGTATGTAAAGTCTCCTACAGGATATAATTTGTAATTAAAGCTCTGTTAAAACTCATCTAGAGATAGTTTCGTGAATTGTATGCGCGGCTCTATCCCAAAAGGCTAGTTTGTTGCATCGCCACCTCCAGCCAACGTAGCAGTTTTTCACCATGCTGGGTGGGTTCATCAGAAAGGAACCAACTGACTCTAAGAAACTACGAGAGAACCCTGAGGTGGTGGAGTTGTTCACCCGTGCGCAATGGATGTCGTTCCGCGACAAACTGCAGGGGTATGATGATGACGTGGCAGAGGAGTTCTTGCGGGCTCTGAAGCCGAAATCAAAGACATTAGCCATCGTCAATTTCAGGGGTTTGAGTCTCAGACTCACCCCACAGTTCATCAGCCGAGTTATCGAGCTCCCAATGGGAGTACCATGGGACAAAGAAGAGAGGAAATTAGGCTAACAGGCTAAGAAAGAATTCTTTCCACCAGAGGAGCAATTCTCAGAAGATAAGAACGGGGTTCGCAGGACTAGCTTACTGCCACTTTGGAGCGAAGTCAACCTCCAAATCATGAAATACATCACCTGCGAAGGTCGGTTTAGCATTGTGTATGGGTACCATTTTCGGTTACTCACAGAATTAAGGCATCAGATGGGCCAACCTGCAGAGAACAAATTAAGCATTCCCTACTTTCTATTGCAGTCTATGACTGAATGTGCCACCAAGTTGAGGGAGGGCACACCAGACCAGGTAGCTCATCATGGGCTCATTAAGCTCCTCGTGGAGGATGCAATCCACACCTAGAAAGTCCCTCTCTCATGGGAAGCCTTTCGAAATTTAACCAAGGATGGCAATATAAAAATGTTGACTGAAGAGCTTGGTTCCTCCAGCAGCAAGGAGAAGGAGTCAGTACCCACGGGGAAGAAAGAAAAAGGCCAGAGACCCACGGCCAAAACACCAAATACAAAGAAAAAGGAGAAACAAGAGAAAAAGGGTGCCAAGGAGAAAGAGGAAGCACCCATATTAACACCTCGAGAGAAGAGATTACAAAGCAGGGTGGACAAGACTGAGCAGGTCCACATCAGCAAAGGCACCTCGACAGCAGCCTCGACCAAGTCAAAAAGTAAAACACCCTCAGCAAAGGAAACTAAAGTGGTGCCACCTGTTCCTACAGGAAAACCGAAACCGACTTCTACAAGAAGCCCGAAATCAGCTGAAAAAGGGCCTTCTATAGGAAGCCCTGAGAAAATAAAATCAAAGGAAAAGAAGGTCGACATTCTTGCAAGGGAGGCAGTAGCTGTGCTGGCCGCCCTTAGTACACCTCCTAAGCCCAAGGAAAAGAGAAAGAGGGAGGCCCCTCTATATTTTAAAGCTAGGAAAAGTGTGAGAATAAAGAAGGGCAAGCCACAGCGTCCGTCCAGCAGCCCAATCACTATTGAGGATGCCCCTACTTCGCCCAAGGAGAGGTACCCCTCAAAGATATCAGTCACCTATGAGAGGGGGAGCCCAAAAACAACCACTTGGAAAGCAAGGTTAGATCAATTGGCTTCAAAATCCCGGCTACAGGATGCTGAAGCTGCTCTATAGGAAACCTTAGCCCGGCTTAAGGAAACAGAGAGAATGGAAGGGGAAGCACCCTCATCACCACCGAGGGAGGGCGAAGTAGAGCCATCAAGAGAAGAAGAAAAAGAGCATATCCCGGAGCCTAGCCCTCAGCCAAGTCTGAGCTCATACTATAACTTCTTGGAAGCTGGAAAAATTATACCATAGAAATTCACTGTGCCACTGTTCTTTGCATTGGAGGAAGAGAGAGTACGTACACACACGTGGATGAAAATAGCCAAATCAAAAGGTGTGGCGGACATAGGCCCCTTGGAGGAGCAACTCAAGGAGGCCAGAAGGGAATTAGCCATGGCTAAACACGTGGCAAATTGCCAACGGGTGTTCCTACAAGAAGAAAACGAAAAGCTTAGACTGCAGCTACAGGAGCTGAGGAGAGGAACATGCACATCCTCCGGGGACATCACAGCAGAACAACAAGGCAAAAAGGAACTGCACAACGGTCTTGGGGAGCCAACCACACATCTACAGGAAGCAGAGCTGCAAGCACAAATTGAGGTGCAAGCTCTGAGACAACAGTTGCAGCAGAAAGAGGCACAATTGGCCTGCATGGCCAGTTGGGCCATGGATGCTATACAATGCAGACAGCCGGCCAAATCCTATGGCCTGTACCTGAGAGACCAATGGCTACAATTTCAAATCAACACCTTGGCGCAAAGGGGTATCTCTCATCTCCAAGACCCACAATAGTTCACTGAATTATGCAATACCAGTTCATCTAAGGATAAGGCCAAACTATCGGAGTTCTACCTCCATAATTTGGCCCTTCCTAATGTAATTTCATGGGATCCCAACTGTTATAGACATTTTTGTGCCTAACAGCATGGAGCATGAAATGTCAATAATCTGAGGGATCCAAAGTCCCTAAAAATGTTGTTCTTACCCCTAGAGGAACAAGGTCAACAAATCACAGCACTAAAAATCAGTTCTCCACCTGAAAACACTCAAAAACAAGCTATTTCTGGATCATGTCAACTGCTCCACTGAGCATCTGCGCTGAATGTCAACTGCTCCACTCTATACCTGCGCTGAATGTCAAAAGCAATGAAGGCTACCTGCGCTGGGCGAGATTGGCCAAGTGGCACAGTCATTCTGCAAGGTGTCAAATGCCCAGGAAGCTTCCAAACTGACACTTGGGTCAAGAAATTCGCCTTGTGATGAGTAAGAGGGTCTTGATCTCCATGTGGAAGCAAGAATCTCCAAGTGGACTCAAGAACTGAAGATTAACTAAAGTGGGAGAGGACACTAGTCAGCTTCATGCCAACCTCACGCTGACTCATCCTTTCTCCAAATCTCCTATATATAGAGCTCTCTCAAGAGGTCTAGGGAGGCTGGAATTTTGTGCAAGTAAGGAAGTGCTATTGGTTTGTGTATAGAACTATTGGGTGATTGCTTGAAGGAGGTGAAGAGGAGATTTCTTTCTGCTGGGAGGTGTTGCTGGATTGGGCCTATTATGGTTGTAACTCTCTCAGAACTTTACTTCTTCTATTAATAAAGTATTTGAGGTTCTTCTATATGCATGTGTCTTTATGGTGAATCGATGCTTGTATATTTGATTTATGCTAATCCCTGAATCGATTATGGATGTATGCTTCTTGTAGTTTCCTTTTCTTGTGCTTTTACAAGATCTTTGTGTAGCTGGGCCGGTGAAAGAGAAAGGAGCTGGGAGCAAGCAGCAAGGAGTGAAGATTGGATCAACCATTAGCGCAAGATAACGGTTAGTGGATCATCCTTCTCTTCTCTCTCTCATCTCATAAAGAAGTAATCTTGAATAGCTTTGCATTTAGTTGTTGCTGAGGTACTATCACCCTTAGAGTGGGATAGGGTCATTCTGTATTGGATACTTTTCCCAACAACAAATTGGTGACTCCACTGGGGATCATATCTTCTTGGTTACTTGTGTTTTTTGCTATTCATTTTATAAACAAAGGGAGTACCAAATCGAACTGTATTTGAATCTTCCGAATACAAAGTAGAGGGAAGCTACTCTAGCTCAGTTTCTGGGCAAGTTTATAATTTGAAGAGCTGATCCAAAATGACTCTAATAAGATCTTAGTGATAGCTTTTCATCCTCCTTGTCATCCCTTAGTGTGTCCTTGACTGATAGCTTCTGATTTGAGCAAAAACTGTGAATTTTTGAGCAATCTGTGACCCGGAAACCACCAGAAACAAAAGTTTCGTTCTTCAGTGCAGGCTGTACAAAGGCTGTTTGCATTTCAACGCAGTTCCCGAAGGGGCTACCTGCGCTGAAGGTCAAACAGGCAGTGTTCCACCTGTGCTGGACCAGTCCTGCCTTGTGCTACTGGGGTTTCCTGCTATTTCTTGCCTTGTTTTCACTCTTGTTTTTGCTGTTTGTTACCAGTCAGTAGGCCTATCTGAAACCAACTTCCCTTGCCACTATTTCGCCTCAGTTGTATAAAGAAACTGTGTTTGTTCTTTATGTATTTCTTATATCATTTACAGTTTCCCATAACGAAAGTGAACTAGTCTTGTTGTGGCCTCTTAGATCTAGACCTGTGATTAAGTGTCGTATTGATCTTAAGAGTTAGTTTGTTTGCTGTTCATAGCTGATTGAGCTTGTCGCTTTTGTCATATGGTTTGAATTTATATATTTCTAGTGTCAAAACAAGTAAATCTTAAGGTGTCTTTTGATTTTGGACAAGCTTGTTTGCTTTCACTTGAAATTGAATTCAAAATTATACAACAGCTTTCTTTTTGCACTTCACCAACATTAAGAAAGAGAAAAGAAATACCTGCATCTTTGCATTTTTCATATAAGTTTGTATGTTGATTTAGGGAAAAAGTGCATTAGCGAGTGCTCTTTGATCTGTGTGAAAAGATTCTTGTCTCTCTTTTCCCTCAGTAGTTAAGATTTTCATAAGTCGAAAAGATTGAAAAAGCTTGCTTCTCATCTTAGACTGCATTTAGGAATTTGTATCAATACATCTCATGGGTAACCTTGAAAGGCAAACTTTAAAAAGATCAACTTAAAATATATTGAATGAACCTAACAACGCTTTGAAACATAACACAAACATCTAGAGGTCTAAGCTAGAGACGTGTTCCGGCGTCGTTAAACGTAGTGACTGTCGATCTCGACGAAGGTGGGTGATTCCTCCTGAGAGTCGGTGGCACTAATACGGACTTGTGCTCCCACGTACCGTCGCGTATATATTGGTAGACCCCTATAGGAATAAAGCCTTTATCCAATAGGAAACCGTGTTGGCCGCCCTACTGATCGCAATGCAGTGAACACAGCATTCACGAAGATCGACCACTTGTACCGTAAAACGTATTCTGTGGTTTTGCGAAAGGTTTGGCACACCCTCTGCCTAGATCTCCAGAGCAGTTTCTTTTGGCCTTTTTCAAACTCTATAACTGAAAAAGTCCAACCGAGCATTTGTCACTTCGGGCTCGTTAATACATCGAAGGAGACTAGAGTCATCTTTAGCTTTTTCTCGACTCTTAAAAAGTGAAAAAGAAAGTTGTGTCTAAAAGCGTCTAATAAAATTCATTCAATTCGGAAACACAATTTTCCCCTTTTAATATTTTAGTTGATCGAGTAATCCGCAATCGTGGAAGAAAGTCAATTGAAACTCCGTCGTTCGCAAAGGCTTACGAGTCAACTGTCTTCGTCCCCGGAATCGAAAACAGTACGGGCAAAGCGAACTCGTTTAACCGGTTCAAAATCCCCTTTGAAAGTTAGAACAAGTGTTCCGACTGAATCCGAGGTTCCGGTTACTCCTTACGTTTATGGAAACCCTGCCTCTATAGAAGAAGTTCAACAGCCACAGAAGGACAGTAATACTGATCCTGGTCTGGGGGCAAATACTTGTGTAACTGAACCAGTTCCATCTGTAACCGGTCCAGAAAGTTTTGTTCCCCAAACAACTGTCGCTGTCGAAACAACCACTTCTTCAGCACCAGAAATATTTTACGGACCTGACGGTCTTCCTGTTCCACTGGGTTTGATTGCGATAGAGGAAATTGTAGAGGATCCGCAAGCAAGTACTCCAACTCATTTTGGAGTCGGGGTCACTCTTTTTCCTTCATCAGAAGTTAATCCACCACAAGTGGAAGTCCATGTAGAATCGCTAGGCAATCTACTGGATAGACTTAAAATGTCTGAACAACCGTCATCATCTAGGACTGTGTCAAATGACACAGCGACAGCAGAAGCCCCTGCCGTCACTCCAACGATGTTTACCGGCATACCAGCTGTCCCAACTAGCTCTCAACAGCTAGAAGGAGTCCACCAAGGGACTATTTCAACAGTATGGTCTATTCCAGTTTGTTCATCCGGAGTAATACCCGGTAATTCTTATGTTGAAACTCGACAGATTGATCCTCATGGAGGTCAATTTGGGCCATCTAGTCCTCAAGGACTAACAATCCCTCTGAGTTCCGGATTGCTACCATATGGGGGGCAGTATGCCCTTTCATTACCTCCTTCGGGAGGATATCCATATGGCAGTTCTCAACAGTATTCAGGTTATACTGGAATTGCATCAAGTAGTTGGGTACCTATGCTACCTCAACAACCAAGGATTGTATATTCTATGCAACAGTGTGTACCTGTGACGAACATCCCAACCACCCCGGCTATTGTAACCGTGTCGCAAGTTCAAGCGATACCTGTTACATGTCAAACTCAGGTTGTAATGCAACAGTCGCTTAACCATGGGTCACAACCACAATCACCAACTGGTGGGACGACACAAGTACAAACGGGTACAATTACCCCACACCTTGGTCCAATGGTTAGCATGGCGCAACAGAACATGGCGTCACAACCATGGCTTGTACAATACCAACAACCGCAGTTCCAGCAAGTGTACCAAGGTTCTGAGCAGCAGATCTTTGCGAATAGTGGACAGCCGTATATCCAAAACAGTCAAAACCAACCACTTTACAGTGGTCAAGTCCACCAACCGTATCAATCATACCAACATCAATTACATTATGCTGGTATGCAAAGGCCCACTGCTCAAGCGATTCCATCGTACTCTGGTTACGCTTCGCCTAACTTGAATCAACAGTTACCATTCGTGGCAACTTTAGAGTTACCTGATTTACACCTTTTAACCAACGATCCGATTGCTTATGCCCCTTGGTGGCCAGCGATTCCTCATAAACTTCCATCTGACATTCCTAAATTCAATGGAAATCCAGGTGAAGACCCGTCGAATCACGTGATGACTTTTCATCTGTGGTGTTCGTCGAACACCCTTAACGACGATTCGATAAGACTTTGCCTTTTTCAGAGGACATTGACAGGTCCAGCGGCTAAATGGTATATTGAATTGCCAAGAGCCTCTTTCGACAATTTTAGTTCCCTAGCCACGACTTTCTTAACCCACTTTCAATTACCGATAAGGTATGAAACGGGAACAGAAATATTAACCAACTTCAAACAGACAACTGCTACCCATATATCTGATCATATACATGAGTGGCATCGTCGTCGTAGGATGGTGAAAACATATGTTCCTGATCAGCTATTAGCTGAATGGTTTATAAAGTCGTTACTTCCGGCTATTACGGAGGATGTGGCCAAGGGGGGAGTCGTAACAGAGGAGCAAGTGATTGCTCGTGCCCAATATTTGGACTTAGTGTATACTCAGTCCGGCACACTCTATGACAAAATACCTGACGCCCCTAGACCGGAATTTTCAATTCCTCCCCCTCCTAAATCAAATAGTGACTCTCATGCCGGTGATGGCGTGATTGGCACAGCAAACGCGAAATCGATAAAGGCTTCGTCAAAGAAAGCCCGTAAGAATTCGGATCAAAATGCAAAAGAAGAAATTCTTGCTTCGGAAGTAAATGCCGTATCGGAAGATAAAGGCAAAGAAACCAATCAACCAGGGAGCAAGAAGAAACAAAACAAAGGGAAGAAGAAGAAACAGGGTGAGTCATCCCCTGGAAAAAATTCTTCAAACCCTCCTGGCAAAGGGAAACAAAATTATCCATGTCTAATATGTGATGATAAGGATCATAACACAAAGAATTTCCCATTCAAAGCTGAGTTAAAGAGGTTCTTTAAAAGTTCCCAAACATCAGCTGTGTTAACTGATCCGTTTCCCAACCCAGGTCAAAATCTGGTTGATAGTGGAAATGCTTCCCCGTCGCAAGTCCTTATGTTGTCGGTTTCGAAACAGCAGAATGATGCTTTGATTTCGACAAGGAACAAAGATTATGGGAATCCTCAGGTGTCGAACGAAAAAGGTAAAGATCAACCAAGCAGTTCGACAACAACTTCGACAGAAGTTGTAACGCCCACCATCCCTGAATTAACAATAAAACCACCAAAGGGTGTAGTACATAAGTCAACATTTAATCCTCGCGCCAGAGCGGCGCAACATTATAATATAGTGGAAGATTTGGCCCAATCGCCATCCGCTATGTCGACTCTTGAAGTACTACAAAATTGTCCAACCTAAAGGCAAGCATTGTTATCGGCAATTGGTGGGGTTGATCCTAAGGATTCCAATCTTGTATCCTTTGATCACAAGGGATATGACCCTCAGTTACCAGCTCAGCTAGCTTTCCTTATTCAAGTGAAAGCACTCAACAAAACTGTTCATAGAACAATAATTGATGAGGGAGCCTCAACATGTATTATGTCAATGAGTTGCTGGAAAACTTTAGGATCTCCAACCTTGTCGCGATCTTCGACGACATTAAAAGCTTTCGACGGAAGGACTTATACCCCTTACGGTATACTTAATAACTTGAAAGTTGAACTAGGAGGAAAAACAGTAGGAATTGATGTAGAAGTCATTGATGGAAATCTTGACTATAACATCATACTGGGTAGACCATGGATTTATGCCATGGCGGCTGTCATGTCGACTTATTTTAGGAAGATCGCATTCCCGTTTGAAGGAGGGATTACGATCGTCGACCAACAGAACTTCCTCCCTAATGGTTCACAAGTTACAGGAAGCATTCCCATGATCCATGAGAGTAACCATTCAATTCAAGATATCGGAGTAGGATTATTGAAAGATCCCACCTTGATGGGAACTTTCGCGCTACCACCTCCTATTTATATAGGAAATGTACCGTTTGTAGCAACCTGCAACATGATATCTTCCACGAAGGTCAACATGGATCATTCAATGGTTTTGCCCCCAAGCCCTTTAGAAATATTGTAGCAATCAATGTTTCAAGCATGGGAGGCGAACCCAAATCAACGCTCGTCAAGCGTTTGGGTAGATAGATCTAGAGAATATGGAACCCCATTAGATCCTTGGTTGAAAGTACATGGGACTGAAGAAGGAATCTTACAATCAATGATGATTGAGGGGGCACCATGGAATGATCACCACCATCGTTCCCTTCTTCCGGAATATGAAGAAGATACTCAAAGTGACCTTTATCACTCTTCAGTATTTGAATTCCTAACGAATACTGTAAATACGGTGGATTTCGAGCGAAACCTATCCAATATTGAAGAGACTATAGCCATAAATATCTCGACTAAAACAGATGTTGTAGAGAATATTTATGTTGGCAAAGGTTGTTCCCCTTCAGAATTGGAAATATATAACGCTCTTTTTCGCGAATTTAGAGATGTCTTTGCTTGGTCATATGATGAAATGCCAGGCATTGACTCGAGTATCGTTGAACATGAAATTAAAATGTATCCTGATGTCAAACCAGTAAGACAACGGCTTCGGCAAGTGCACCCGAAGAAAGCCGCTGCCATTAAGGCGGAAGTTGAAAAACTCCTCCATGCTGGATTCATCTACCCGGTTCCTCTAACCGATTGGGTATCGAATATTGGCCCTGTTATGAAAAAACAAGGGACGATTAGAGTGTGCGTTGATTATAGGGATGTAAACCAAGCTTGTCCAAAGGACAACTACCCTACACCCTTCATCGACCAGATAATTGATGAATGCGCTGGATGTGAAATCTTTTCATTTATGGATGGATTTTCGGGGTATAATCAAATAAATATCCGCCCACAGGACCAGTCGAAGACTGCATTTATTTGTCCGTGGGGCACATTCGCTTATCGAAAATTACCCTTTGGTTTAAAGAACGCAGGGGCGACGTTTCAGAGGGCGATGAATTATGCCTTCCATGACATCAAGAACATTGTTCAACCTTATCTCGACGATCCTCCGGCTCATTCGCGAAAGCGGACTGATCATCCGCAGCATTTAAGAGCGATATTTCTATGTTGCCAACACTACAAGATAAGACTCAATCCGCACAAATGTGTGTTTTGCATTGGTTCTGGTCGTTTACTTGGCTTTGTAGTCTCTAAAGATGGGATTCGTCTCGACCCCTGTAAGGTTCAGGCAATCATTAATTTGCCTCCACCTTCAAATTTGCTTCAGATTCAGAAACTCCAAGGGAAAGCAAACTTTCTGATGAGGTTCATTCCAAATTATGCAGAACTTGCTAAAGGTTATACTCGTCTTTTGAAAAAGGATGTACCTTTTGTCTGGGACCAGGTGGCGCAAGCTTCCTTTGATGCTCTGAAAGATTGTCTAGTAAAAGCATCATTAATGTACGCCCCGGACTATCAAAGAGATTTTAACTTGTATCTGGCTGCAGCGGATACGACCATTGCGATGGTTTTAGTTCAAGAAGTCGATGGAATTGAACATCCTATATATTATTTAAGTAAAAACTTAAACGATACAGAAAGTAAATATTCTTATGTTGAAAAACTAGCGCTTGCAGCTGTTCAAGCGATTCAAAGGTTTCGACATTATGTCCTCTTTCGGAAAACTACCATCCTGTCAGATTGCAACCCCATGACTTACATATTGTCGCGACAGTTGCTGGGGGGCAAATATTCAAAATGGATAGCGATCCTTCAAGAGTTTGATTTGGAATTTGTGAAATCCAAATCAAAGAAAGCTCTAGTTTTCGCAGAATTGTTATGCGATCTCCCATCATTGTCCAACGATGAAACATCAGAAGAGTCAATCGTGGACGAAAGTTTGTTTCTGATATCTGTAAGCGATGAGTGGTATGGAGATATCATAGTTTATCTCCAAACCCAAAAGTTTAGGCCTAACACCTCTCGCTCCAAACAAAAACGTATACGATACCAAGCAAAAGACTACATGATCATCGGTGATACGCTTTACCGTCGTGGTATCGATACAGTTCTGAGGAGGTGCCTTACCCATGAGGAGGCCGAAAAAGCCCTGAATGATTGTCATTCAGGCGCGTGTGGGGGGCATCAGTCTGGATATGCAACAGCACAAAGAATCTTACGAGCAGGATACTTCTGGCCAACCATGTTCAAAGACTGCATAACGACAGTCAGAAGTTGCCATGCTTGTCAAATCTTTGATAGCAAAACCAGACGACCACCCGCACCTTTACAGCCAATAGTTGCTGTTGGGCCCTTCGCCAAGTGGGGCATTGATTTCATGCAATGTAACCCCACCTCGAACGGGGGGCATGGGTATATTATAGTCGCTGTTGACTATTTTACCAAATGGGCCGAGGCGATGCCTACATTGGATAACACTGGTGAAACAGCTGCCCTTTTTTTTTTAATCATGTAGTCGCCAGGTTCGGCGTACCACAGGCTATAGTTAAAGATCATGGGTCACATTTTCGCAACCACATGATGGTCGAATTAGCTGCCAAGCTAGGGCTATCTCACGATAGCTCTACCCCATATTATCCACAAGCCAACAGACAAGTTGAGGCGATCAACAAGGTCCTGAAGCGTATGTTGCAAAGGATGATTGGGGTTTATAAAAGAAGATGGCACCTAATCCTGTACTCAGCTTTGTGGGCTTACCGAACCTCGGTAAAGAACGCAACCGGGTTCACACCTTTTCAACTAGTGTATGGCCTGGAAGCAGTCTTACCAATCCAGTGTGAAATTTCATCACTTAAACTCGCAATCGACCTCCTCCCCGGAACTTCAGAAGAAGAGGCCCGTTTCTTGGAATTAATCCAGTTGGATGAAACCTGTCGTGACGCCGCTTTGGCTAACGAAGCTCATAAGAAACGAGTCAAGGCTCAGTTTGACAAAAATGTCAAACCCCGTGTCTTCTCAGAAGGTGATTTGGTCTTGCTTTATGATCAAGAATCCGATAAATTGGGAGCAGGTAAATTCAAGTCCTTATGGATGGGCCCCTATATTGTTAAAAGGGTGTTAGCAAAAGGAGCCTACGAGTTAATGGATTATGATGGAGTTCCACTAGCGCAGCCCCGCAACGGGTTGTACCTCAAGCGTTACTATGTTTAAATAGTAACCTGCATGCTTTTGTTGTATTTTGTTTTCGCTAAAGTGTTTGTTCTGGTTGAGTGATCCACCTTTTTCCGTTGCAGATGTCGAACCTTCTGGAGACATGTGTTGGGTATGCCGACGGAGCGAGTCGTAGTTCGCGGAACCTGTCCTTCGCAGCCTGGGCCATTTTTGATCCAAGCGGCGAGTTAGTAAGTTTCAGAGGTGTATGTATTGGGCAATCAACGAATAACATCGCTGAGTATAGCGCGTTGATAAAACTACTCTCTGATGCCATCACACATGGCATACGCCGACTAATTGTCAGGCTAGACTCACAGCTCGTAATACTACAACTCAATGGTATATATTCTGTTCGCAATCCAGCTATTTATCGCATGTTCCTAAGGGTTAAAATCTTGGAAAGACGATTTGATTCAATTCAATATCAACATATTTCAAGAAACTTAAACACATTAACTGACTCATTAGCGAACTATGTGTTAGATAGACATTTGCAAAATTTATAAAAAGGACACATCATCAAAAATTGTACATATGGATCACGTAAATCAACTAGAATAAAACCCAAAAATCAAAATATATAAGCTGTTTATATAAGTTCATACATAATGTTCTGTAACCAAGACAAAATTGGTCATATGACCTAAAAACTCAAAAAGATGCTAGGGGGCACCCTAGCCTAGTGGTGCTCATGATAGTACATCATGGCCTGTGCAATCATGCGCAAGAGACGAGTCCATCGTTTAGGCACACCGATAGTATGCCGCTGCATCTGTAAAGGTAACTCGTCAATCTGTACATCCGGAAGGCCACGAGTAAGGCTCTCAACCTGCTCCCGCACAGCTGTAAGGGTCTCAGTATCGTCAAGATCGCGAATAACAACTCTCCTAGCTTGAACGAACTGTTGGACAAACAGGACCAATATCTGCATGCACCGAAGAGTACAATTAAAAGTCTTGATAGAATAAAGCACAACAACATTATGAGTAAGAGCAATAAACAGTAATATGGTCGAAGAGTTTACCAATGGCACCCCACTACTCGCCATCCGGTAGCACCAAATCCGGATCACCTCGGAAATCCATACCCACATATGGATACTCAGAAAACGCCATCTCCTGGCGCTCAAACCACCTAAAGAAGGCCTCAGTAAAAGTAATCTGAGGTTGACCTGCATGCCTAGACATGTGGTCAACCCACCTCTGCATGCGTGGCTCGGTCGGAGAAGGCAAGTCAAGTATGATGTACTGAGGCTGCATCAGTGGGATTTTCTCCAAGGCAAAGGTAGTCAGAATAGAACCAAATCCAAAGTTCTTCAGCTTCCCGTCCTTTACCTTGGTCAATTGACTTTTCATCTGAACAAGTACTGCATCACACCAGTTGAATACTTTCGGTTGGAGACACTCCAAGGCGTGCTGCATATAAGACCTGTTGGCAACATGTAGAGCTGCGCTGCCGGCCATCCTACCAATAGTGAACAGAATGGACCTGAGAGCCCGATCAGTAATCTAACGGATAACAATCTTGCCGTCTCTGCTCGGCTGAGAACCTTCCCTGCAATACTGGCGGACATAATCTCTGGTGGAATCAGTCCCCCGGGCCATACCTGATAAGGAAATGGGGGCACCTCGTCTTGATAATCCAGTCAAGAAGTACATGTCCTCTATAGTCAAGGGGATGGTCTTCCCCCTAATCTGGAACACTTGGTTAACAAGATCCCAAGCATCAAGCATATACTGCAGTAAAGAAATCTGTGCTCTCATACTAGAGATACGGAAGAACTTCAGCAGGCCACAGTTCCGCAGCGCGTTCACCGTGACCGGGTCATGGAGGGAAATCATGTCCTCCTCTTCATGTTCTCGCTCTCGCCATGTAAGGGACATTTTGTTCAAGGTTCCCTGCAAAGCAAATAAGAGAAAGAGTGAATTCCTGATTTGATGAAAAACTGGCGAAAAAATCATCAAAAATAACCTTAAAACTCAGTCTTTTTGAGCCCAGCGCAGGCAGGAAGTCTCCCACTTGCGCTGAGGGTCAGGCTGCCTTAAGGTAGCTTGACCTTCAGCGTAGGTTTCGAAAGGGAAACCTGCGCTGATCCTAGGGCGCCCTGGCAAAACCCCAGGGGCTCAGAAAGACTGGAAAACAGGCAAAAAATAGGAAAAGAAAACCATGAAAAGAAAGAGCTAGGGTTTAGCTCCTACCTGGTCCAGACGGCACCGAAAATCGTCCGCAGAATCTCCCGGAATCAGCTGGTGAAAATCAAGGGGGGAGAGGCACCTCCAGAGCTCCAACAAACCAAATGCAAATGAAATGGTAAATGAGAGGTACAAACTCCTTTTAATGGCTTTTTACACAGTTTAAAAGTGAAATATTAGGGTTATAATCTCATTTTCATGCAAATATTATTCATTTCTAACAAAGTTTGTTGCAGCAATTGAAAAAGCAGTACTATATTTGAAAAGGGAAAAGCTAGTAATGGTAAAAAATCAAAATTTGGCCATAAGATCGAGCAGTTTTACCGCGGAATTTATGCTCGTTAAAAAATAAAAAGCGAGATTCGAGCAGTTTTAGCGTCATAGTTCATGCTCGTTAAAAAATAAACATAAGCTTTTGTTCAGTGTTTTGGCGCACTCAAGCTCTTTAAAAAATGAACCCAGTACCGGTAAATAACCATTGTGATCATAAATTTATTAGCCATAAAAGCCTTGGTCGTGTTTTGCACCTGCCACCTCCATTTCATTTGGCCAATCGTTCACCTCCATATGATTGTTTACCCATTTTGAGGAACAACTGTGAAGAGTGATTTCACTTAGCCATCCTTGTGACACTGCCGTGATTGGAAAATTCCAACCTGTACCTGGAATCTGTTGCTATCCCTGTTTATCACTCATTCCTCAAAAGACGAGTCTTCTTTGAGCTCTTTTCTCCTGACTCGTAAAATATGAAAAGTTTGCCGAGTTTTGGCCTTCCAGCTCGTTAAAGTGACCGGAAGAGCTATCCCTCCTCTAGATTTTAATCTTTTTGGACCTGAGGGATTATTGCACAAAAAGGTCGAGCGCTTGTTTTATTCGGCTCGTTAAAATTATCGAAAACTCATCCCTTCTGTATTGTTTTATACTTTTTCGGACTTAAGGGATTAGATGACGAAAAAGGAATTTTGGAGTTAACTTTCTGTACCTTTTTAGACTCTCTAAAAATGAAAAGGACCGAGTTTTCCTTGTCGTTAGACTCGTTAAAATGATTAAATAGCGACAAACTTGTCTTTAGACGAGAACGAGTTTCCCTATCGCTAAGCTCGTTAAAACATAGCGATGGGCTTGCCCGAAGGGCAGTTTATAGAACAAGCATATGTTATCCTCCTCAAGCTTCACAAAAATAAAGAGGTACTGGTCAGAAATGACTGGGGAAAAATTGGGAGAACCTCAAAGCTTTAATGGTAGCAAGTCGCTCTTGAACATGACACTTTGTCCTTCGTATCACATCGGGTTGGGTTGTTTCATTCACTGGTCTCATCACCATGGTCCTCGCCAAACCATCCACATTTGGGGTAATGCTACCGATCCATCACATCAGTGTCATTATATGTTCAAAAGATGTGTTCAGAAAGAGTCAACCGTGTCCCATCCACTGCCATAAATTATCCTTCATCCACCCATGATCGCCACCCTGAATCATATTTCACAGATCATTTTCACCTCCACTAAAATCATTAGCTCCGTTCCGTGTCATTGATGTGGGATTCATTAAGGCCCTCCTTTGACGGATCGCTTCTTGTCGACTTCAGCTCCTTATCTAGGAAGTTGATCTAGGAACAACCCCCCAGTACTTTGAAGCTTGCATGCCTCAATGGCAAGTTTCTCACTTCTGGCGACAGGTATACATCAATGACCTTCGACCAGAAGATTTTGCATGGTGTTCGACGCCAAGTCCTTTATTCACACCACGTGAATTGTACTGTAGTACCTTGAGGGTCATTGTCATTATTGGTGATTCCTCTCGCGCTTGTTAACGGTTTACATTATTGACCGGTAATCAAGCGATGTCTTTCCATGTTCGACTTCAACACAATTCTCACATGGATCGACTTGTACTTAGAGTGAAGATCAAATGAGTTTGAAGACCCCGGATCTAGTTTCATCCATCCGGGCTGCGATATATATATTCAGGATATAAAGACATTTGTTATGTACATCATTGCAGCAGATGATCATCCTACTCAAAGGATGATAATTTCAGCAGAGAATTATCAGTCTACCATCAGACGATTGTCTGTTCTATGTACCAAAATGAATTTATAAAGCTGAGCATGGGAATGCCCGCCTCAGCTAGATCATGAAAGCAGAATGAAAAATAATGTATTGTATTGTATTTTATTACAGGGCACCTCTCAGCGATTGAATGAACTTTGGATCCTCCTGATAAAGCATTTCACCCGATAAACGACCTCATACTTTAGGGGGCAACTGTTATAGACATTTTTGTGCCTAACAGCATGGAGCATGAAATGTCAATAATCTGTGGGATCCAAAGTCCCTAAACATGTTGTTCTTAGCCCTAGAGGAACAAGGTCAGCAAACCACAACACTGAAAATCAATTCTCCACCTGAAAACACTCAAAAACAAGCTGTTTCTGGATCCTGTCAACTGCTCCACTGAGCATCTGCGCTGAATGTCCACTACTCCACTCTGTACCTGCGCTGAATGTCAAAAGAAATGAAGGCTACCTGCACTGGGCGAGATTGGCCAAGTGGCACAGTCATTCTGCAAGGTGTCAAATGCCCAGGAAGCTTCCAAACTGACACTTGGGTCAAGAAATTCGCCTTGTGATGAGTAAGAGGGTCTTGATCTCCATGTGGAAGCAAGAATCTCCAAGTGGACTCAAGAACTGAAGATTAACTAAAGTGGGAGAGGACACTAGTCAGCTTCATGCCAACCTCAAGCTGACTCATCCTTTCTCCAAATCTCCTATATATAGAGCTCTCTCAAGAGGTCTAGGGAGGCTAGAATTTTGTGCAAGTAAGGAAGTGCTGTTGGTTTGTGTATAGAACTATTGGGTGATTGCTTGAAGGAGGTGAAGAGGAGATTTCTTTCTGCTGGGAGGTGTTGCTGGATTGGGCCTATTATGGTTGTAACTCTCTCAGAACTTTACTTCTTCTATTAATAAAGTATTTGAGGTTCTTCTATATGCATGTGTCTTTATGGTGAATCGATGCTTGTATATTTGATTTATGCTAATCCCTGAATCGATTATGGATGTATGCTTCTTGTAGTTTCCTTTTATTGTGCTTTTACAGAATCTTTGTGTAGCTGGGCCGGTGAAAGAGCAAGGAGCTAGGAGCAAGCAGCAAGGAGTGAAGATTGGATCAACCATTAGCGCAAGATAACGGTTAGTGGATCATCCTTCTCTTCTCTCTCTCATCTCATAAAGAAGTAATCTTGAATAGCTTTGCATTCAATTGTTGCTGAGGTACTATCACCCTTAGAGTGGGATAGGGTCATTCCGTATTGGATACTTTTCCCAACAACACCAACACGGTCTTAGGGGATATGCAGTTAATGGCGCTTGCCTCATGGTTGAACCATGAAGACAAAAGAGCAGCAGAAGCCAAAGCGGTCATGAACCGAGAGCTGAATGAGCCATTACTAATTAGACCAGAACCAGGGGATCCAACTGCACTAATATCAGCACACCAACACTTATCCACCGATCCTCAAGCTTCATTGAAATTTATGGATCAGCAGGCCCAAGCCATAGCGCATTTCGAGGATATGGAGAGACTGTTAGGAGATAACTGTATTCAAGCTTGCACCCGCCGATAGAATACATTGGACCACAGTCTAAAAATCAGAGAATATCATACTCCAACTCGAATGAGGGAAGCTCTAGTATGGGTGCCCCTCCATAAGAAATCTATGCAGAACCTCCAGGCCAGCTGGACTGGCCTCAAGCTAAGCCCACCTCTGCTGTTAGGATTGATGGAAGGCAGCACAGAGAAAGATGAGCAGGAACAGTGGGAAGAGGTGGAGAGAAAGGTTGGGTTCCATGTCAGTAAGGAGGACACTACTGCAGAAGCTTGGGATGTGAGGGTGGCAGTAAAGGCAATGAAGGATGAGGAGCTGGATTAGTTGCTCAAGGATGAGCAATCACTTTAGCTGGGGGTGATGATGAGCCCCAAATTTGGTAACATTTTGGGCTCATTTGGCCTACTTACCCTTGCTCAACCCTTCATTTTTCATCACTTATGCATCATTTTTAGTATATTCATGTTATTTGTACGAAGGAGGGCAGTCACTATTCCTAGGTGGCTAACACATGTTTATTTCAGGTTTTTTGACATTTAATGGAGCAAAACCACGCAGATGAAGGCTAGGAGATAGTTAAGATGGGATTGCGGTTTTCTAGGAAGGTTGTCCACAGCCTTGAATGGCCTTCCTCGTGATCTCCACCCCAACTCCGAGCTCCAACCATCACCGAGCCAGAAGGCAGCCACACGGATTGAAAGGAAACAACAGATTACTCTTAGTTTGGACATCCAAGCCCCACTAATTTAGGAGGCCAGCTTGGCCCTTGTAATGTATAAATGATGAGGCTGTAGCCTTCGATGGGAACTTTTGAAACTTTGTTGTTTATTCTGGACTACGAGCTGATAGCTCTGTTTTGCTCTTTGTAAGCCATTTTTGGAATGTTGTTAGACTTATGACTATTATATTTTAATAAAATGCAGTCAGATTTGAGTTCAGTTCTGAGTTATTAGAGGAGCTATAGCTCTCAGGGTTGGGTCCAACCTGAGAGCAATAGGCCTCCTTTCGTTGTATTGTTACTTTCCTTTCAACATTTTATTTCTTTTCCTTTACATGCATTTGGAAACACAGTTTGCTGAGTTGAATTTCTTGATGTGATTAAGTAGGTTAGTTTTATGGATAAAGTTGCTTCCAGTAGCTTAGATTAGAGTAAGGAGATTAGAGTTAATCAGAGCTCCAAAAAGGGTTGATTGCACACTCACTTCCACCTCTGTTTAGAGATTGGGATTGCAGCCCATGCCACCCACCAAAAACACAATTTTACATGTTCATGCAAGCTTTGATGCATTTTTCTCGGTTGTAGCAGCATCCATGCATTCAGATCTTGTGGAATGAATCTTTGTTTCAGTACCATGCAAGAGTTTCCTTACAAAATCACGTTGCTGTTCTATGATTTTATAAAAACAGTTAGAATAGGTTGATGAAATCTCGGTTTTCTGCAAGACACGAATGATTTGTTTCATTTCCACTATGCAGTATCACTCTCTCACGCCCTTACCCTCCTAGGCCGTGCCTAGGCCATCCACTCTTCCCTCAGTTAGACCACTTACCTCCTAAACCCTTCTATCACCCACGTGATTCTACCTTTTCGGCCTTCCATTCCCTCTAACCTCCTCTAGACCAACCAGCTATGCACACCCCCTCTCCATCTCATCTCTCTGACCATAAGCCATCACAAGCTCCCCTCCTACCTCCCTGTCCATCCATATAGCCTCTTCCACTCATCCATCACCCAAAAATCCTATTGCAGAACATCCTGTAGAAATTAATAGACTTCCTGTAGAAATTCTGAACATCCTGTAGAACCCTTGCAGACTTCCTGTAGAAGCTTGTAAACACGGTTGCCAAGCATCTGAACTTTATGAAATTCTCTGAAAGGATGCTAGGGATCCCTTAGACCCTCTCTGAGCCTTGCTGACCTCTTCCAAGCATTTCCCTCCTTGATCTATCCCAGCACAGTCAAGACCCAGTTAGAAGCACACACATAATAATTCCAACAACTTGAACAAAAATACAAAAACATGTTTTCTTTAGATCAAAGTAGTCTAGACACATGCACCTCACCTTCCTAGAAGTAATGACACCTCTTTCAGTAGTTTGCATTCCCACCTTTGCATCAGTAGGACTAGCTGGTAGAATTAGGGTTTGCTAGGGTTTTCATTCCTTGTTGGCTTTCAGTTTCTTCCTGCAGTAGGTTAATTTCCTTTGAGATAGCTTTCATTCATCGGTTAAAAAGCTTCTTCTGAGAACTCATAGAAGTTGGCTTGAGCCCTAGCGGACTTATGCCAGCTGACCAAGTGACAACTGCGAGAAGAGCTAGTACTTGTGCATACAACACCGTAGCTTCCAAGTTTGTTACGAACTACCGGGTTGATAAAATTAGAGAAGGAAGCTCCAGGAGTTGTAACATTATTGCTACAATACTGGAGCCCACCAGCAACCATTACAACACATTCTCAATACGATAGCACTAAAATAACCGAAATAGTTCAATTACTTTAGTACATGTAAAAAACAAACATAAATCATAAAAATTCATTGAACAATATTACAAACATTCATAGTCCATGCATGAAGAACGTGATGACCATCAGGTTTCATGTACTAAGTAAAATTCCCAAGACACATGTATACATCGAACACCACTAACTCTAATAGTGGAGCACTAGAGCCATCACTTGCTCCCCAAAGGAACTAGCTTGTCTCTCTAATGTCTTGCGGGAGGAGACAAGGTGAAAAGTCATTGTATCATACAATGAGAGTGTATATATAACCAATGGGGTGATGTTTCACCTCCCTTGTGACTCTTTGACTACCCTCATGACTATTTGACTTCCTATGACTTTTCAAATTTACATGACTCTTCATATTCTGTACATGTCCTTTGGAATTCCACTTTACAATACATTTTCAAATAATAAATTACATAATCCACAATAATGATGTGGCATATGACGACTTATGACATGACATGACATGACACTGCTGACATGGAATTCTTGATGACATGGAAATGTCAAGCCATTCTTGTTGCTCCTTGCTATGTGTCTTCTTGGGAATTCTCTTCTATCCACCTCCATATGGCTTAGAGGTAAGGAGTCTTTGGTGATATCAGGTCTTGAGCTGCGATCACAAATTGGTGTCCCTTTTCTTTCTCTTGATTGATCAGCCTGCGTAATCAACTACAAAGATGTTTTCAACATGTTACCTTCTCCATCTCATTCCTCATCATCCTGTCATGGACTAATAGAGTACATGCATATGCACTTCACTCATGACAAGACGACACAAATCCGATAAACCCCTAGTCTTAGATGTTGCATGTTGATCCACTGACTAAGCTGAAACTGGTTGCAAGCTGAGGGATAGGCTTAGTGACTGTGCAATTACACACCTCAGGTAGTAAGGGTTGAATCTTGAGCATTGATATTGCGCAATGCACAGTTTAGGCTGGGTTGAGGAAGATAATTGTGCAATTTTGGAGCTCAATGAGCTAGGTTTAAGGGTTGAGAATTGATTTAGGATACTACGCAGTTATGGAAGGCAAAGCAGACCTGCTGATTGTGTAATTGTCTATTTCAGGTTTTCAAGGGTTGTGCTTTAGCTTAGAGACTTCACAATGCACAGTTGGGGCCATGATGGAGGGTTTAATTACACAATTTTGGAGGCCAAGGTATGGGATTGAGCACTGAAACTACGCAATGTGTAGTCCTAGCAGGTGGGAACTATGTATTGTTTAGTTTCCAGAGGTAGGGTTGAAGGTTGTGGGTTAGAACTGCGCAATACGTAGTTCAAGAGGGTCATATGAGATTAAGTTTCTTAGTCAGAAAGTTTTTTGGGATTTGACTAAATGTGGGATCGATGAAGCTGATGTGAATAGTGATGAGACTCGACTATTATGCCACACTTAGAACACATGAAAAAACAAAAAAATATATCATCTAGGACACATGGGCAATATACTTTCCTTAGTGCGATAACTTTGCGATGACCTATGACAAGCACAACACTAAAGATACACTTTGCGATGACCGCGACGACACTTGTGCGACAATGCTTAAGACTTTGGGAATGAGTGTGAAGCATATTTACATGGTAAGATGAACTCATTTTCACAAATATAATCCCTTAAAACCACCAAAATAAGATCATATACATCGTGCGATAATTAACATGTGAAAAATGACATTTTTCTTTTCTCACAAAAGGGACCAAAACACTTAGAGAAAACACATGGAATGGATTTCAATGTTTGCGGTGATAATATACAAGACCAATGTAGGATATGAAATTTGGTGTAGGGAAAAAATTTGGAGGGTATTTTAGCAGAGAAAACAACACCTCAGCTACAACAAAATATTTATCCCATTCAGTAGCAACAAAGGACTAATCCTACTCAGCAACAACATACAAGAAGATTGGGCAAGCAATCAATGAGCTATCAAATAATTTATTTCTTTACAAGGAAAAACTATAAGACGTCAAGGAGATCATATTTACAAGCACCATCCTTCCCCATGTATGAATTTATTTCTATGGATACTGTTATGTGTGCAAAAATTTTGGCCAAAAAGTTATGAACTACAAAACATACATTAGAAGGAATGAAACAAGAAGCATGGAAACAAGTGAAGTGAGCAATATATTTGTAAATGCAAGAACAAACATGAGCAGGAACAATAATATATTTTCCCTATTTTTTCATGTCACTAAGTGTTACTATTGTCACAATTTTTGACATAAGTATTATGAATGTCATCTTAGAAACTTCAGACCATAGTATCAGGACAATCACAGGATATAAGAAACTATGTAGTGGAAAAAGAAAAAGATAGAAAAGAAAACTAGTAAGTGTGGCCTAGTTCTTTATGCTCAGAACCATAATAGATAGTGGTATGTGGATAGTGGTTGCTCTAGACATATTACCAGAGACAAAATAAAGTTCTTGTCTCTAGATGAAAATAATTTTGGAAATGTCACCTTTGACAATGATGCAACAGGAAAATTAAAGGGAGGTAAGGAACATGATGTATTATTCGTAGATGGAATGAAACATAACTTGTTGAGTGTGAGCTAGATGTGTAACATAGGATATGATGTCATATTTAGGGATCAATAATTTGAAATAAGGTCAACTATAATATGAAAGATATTAGCCAAAGGAATCCAAATGCAAAACAATGTATATGTTTTGAAGGAAGAGAGTGAAGAACGTCATTTGGGAAAACGAGATGATTGTTGGTTGTGGCATAGAAAACTAGGGCATATAAAATTTGAACATATCATTAGACTCAGTTTAAAGTGACTTCTAAGAGATCTACCTAAGATAACAAAGCCTATAAATCCTATCTATAAGTCAAGTGAAATGGTGAAACAAGCTCATGTTCCATTCAAGACTAAGGATCAACTATATACTGACAAGCCTCTATAACTAGTACACATGGATATGTGTGGAAATTCTAGAATAGAGGCACCTGGAGGTGAGTGTTACTTCATGATAGTAATAGTTGATTATTCCATACTAACATGGATAACCTTTTTTAGAAATACATTAGATGCATTTGAAAAATTCAAAATCTTTTAAGCATTAACAAAGAACCAAACATGTTGCATGATAAAGTTCATACAGTCAAAAAGAGAAGGATAGTTTACATTAGATGAATTTGTAGATTTATATGATAAAAATGGAATAAAGAGGAAATATACCATTGCAAATGCACCCCAGTAGAATGGATTTGATGAGAGGAAGAACATGTTTATACAAAAAATAGCTAGAGATATGATCCAGGAAAGGAACATATGAAAAACCTATTGCACATAAGTTATTCACACAGAAGTCCACATACTGAGTAAGGAAAATATTAGACCTAATTGTGACAAGACCCCTTATGAGCTATGGCATGGAAAACCAAAATCAATTGAACACTTCAAAGTGTTAGAAAATAAGTGTTTTCTTAAAAACAATGATGAAAATTTTGGTAAGTTTGATGTTAGGAAAAAATCTAGGAATCGTTTTGGGGTACTGTTGATGGTGCTCAAAATTTGTCAACCAAGGGGGTATCCCTAATGTGAAGTCCCAATAAAACCTCACACTGATTGGAGTAGGATCCCTGTTTGAAGTATTAGCCCGAACACTATAACTTAAAGGTTTTCATCATCTGTAATGAATAATGTAAGAGACTATGCACATAAGCTTTGAAATCAACAACAAAATTGACACTGTGAAACACCAATTGCAATGTGTAAAAGGAGGCTTTCATGAGAGGGGAGTATGAGTGAGCCTCTAGAAGGAAAGTAATAATACTATCCTAGGAAAGGCACATGAGATGAAGGAAATATTTGTTAGTTATATAGAAAAATAGTTCACATAGACACAATGAAAATTAAAGAAAATACAACACACATTCACCAAGACAAGTACCAAAGCCAATGAAGTAGTTCAATTTCCTTAGTACATATGAGAAAAACATATAGCACAAGAATTAAAGAATAATCTTACAATATTCATGATACATATAGGAAAATGTGTTGGCGCGAAGCTTATAATTATAAGGTGAAATATCCAAGTACATAGTTATAATGATGAGCCACTGGCTCCAATAGTGGAGCATTAAGTCACTTATTTCTTTTCCAAAGAATGATCTTCTCTCCTATGATAAGTTAGAGAAGCCAAGGCTAGCTCTCAAAAGTATAAGCCTCTAAAAGCCCTTTGCTTGAGTTATGGGGGTGTATTTATAACAAGAGATATGGATTTTCATATCCCCATGACTCTTGAGCTTCCCTCATGACTCTTAGACTTCTAATGTGATCTTTGGACTTCTATATGACTTTTTGAATTTTCCTAAAGACTCTTTTATCCATATATGACTATGTGACTTTTTATATTCCACATATGACTCTTGGACTTCCACACAATACATTTTGTACTTCCCTTTTGATAATTACATCCACAAATAATGTAGCAAGACACATGGGAATGCATGAAATTGTGATGGAATTGGTAGAAGTCACAACTTGGCAATAATGACATGGGCTCCATGATGAAGTGACAAGACCAAGTTGTTCCTCTTGCCACTTTTTCTTAATTATTCGTGAGAGGTTTTTTTAGTACTTCATTAAAGATATGCTTTGTTATTTTTCTTCATCCTCCAAGGGGATGAATGGCATGGAGTCTTCATGTGGTTCTAAACTTTGGTCTTCTATCGTAAACTGGTGTCACTTCATCCTCTTATGTAATGGTAGACCTGTCTTCATGACTTCTTAAGCGTCTTATAGTATGGTCTCATTATCCTTATCTTCAATCATCATCCTGTCATGAACATATATAATACCTTGTTGACAGTTATGGAAATCCATCAACCGAGGGGTCTCCTCAATGTGAAGTCCCAATTAGACCTCACACTGTTTGGAGTAGGAGCCCCATCCGGAATATCGATCCGGTTGCAATATATTTTAAAGATATCTCTTGGCTCTAACTATTATCAAGAGAGAAGAGTGCAAATGCACCTTCGAAAAGCAAGGGGGTGTGCCTGTTGAGTGTTCGATCATATGCGTGTCAAAGTTAGTTTATTGCAAAGGGGAGGTGTTATGAAACCAGCTCAAGAAAAAGATAGAAAAGATAGATCAATGCCTTAAAATTCAGCCTCTTCGAGGGGGCAACCTCCTTTATATTACATAAATGAAAAATTCTTCGATGATACAAATGAAAAGACCCCCTTTCTATATATAGGAGTCTAAGGGTCATAACATAATCAGAGCCGACATAACAATAATAATTTAAGGGCACAATAATAACAATAGTGGGCTTCTATGTGGCACAATAGTAACAATATGGGCACTACATGGGTACATCAATATAATAAGTGGGTTGTACTAATAACAATAAGGGGTTACACTAGTAGCATAGGGGCCTAACATGCCACTCTCCTTCAAAAAGCGTTGTCCTCAATGCTTGAGTAGTTCTTGATGCTTTTGTATAAAATTCTTGTCCTCCCATGTGGAATCTTCAGTGGGTAAGTTTTTCCACTTGATGAGATACTCTGAAATTGATCGATTTTGTAGCTGTCGGGTTCTTGTTTCTGTGACTGCTCCAGGTTCCAATATGATTTTTCCTTCCTCTTCAATTTCTGGCAATATTGTTTGAATTGGGATCTTTTCCAACTTTTGAATAAGTGGCCATACTTCTTCGTCCTTCTTCCATTCATCCCTTGCTTCATTTATCCAATCTGGTTGGATAATAGAAATAGCACAAAACAATGCTTCCACATCCTCATCCTGGAAGAGTCTTCCCGTTCGGTAAGGTCGCCATTTTTTAAGTGCATGTAGTGTTGCCAACATTTCCTTCTCATAAATATCTTGCTTGAGATGTAGCAGTAAAAATACCCAATCACCTACATCAAAACATTTTCCACTACGATGTTGATCTACCTGTTGTTTCGTTTGATTTTGCACTGAAGTGGCATTATCCTTTAGAAGTTGGAGAACTTGTTGTTGATGCTCGATGTGATCTTTCTCTGCTTGAACCTTTTTCTTCTTGATATGTCCTTCTATCTCTAGAGTTTGAGGAGTGGTAATTTCTTCCAATCCTTTACAAGATATGGTCGGATTCATTTCTTGATGCTCGATGTGATCATTCACTTCTTGAACATTTTTCTTCTTGATATGTCCTTCTATCTTGATAGTTTGAGGAGTGGTAATTTTGACCAATGAATTAAAGATATGGTTGGATTCATTTCTTCTTTCTCGATGTGATCATTCACTTCTTGCACCTTTTTCCTCTTGATATGTCCTTCTATCTTGAGAGTTTGAGGAGTGGTAATTCTTGCCAATGCTTTACAAGATATGGTCCGATTGATTTCTTCTTTCTCTAGGGTGGGGTCCTGGAATATATCCTCTTCTTTTGATGTTTCTTGATTCTTTTCTTCCTCCTCTTCATATTCTATGTAAAATAATTTCTTCTTAGCACACTTATGACCTATAGTGCATTTGCAATCACAATTGTAACAAAGCCCTTTTTCTCTTTTTTCTTCAAATTGTTGTGGTGTAACCCTTGTAGGTTGTGGAAGGCTGGGAGAAACAACACTTCCATCTTTATAGTTGTGAGGGGAATGCTTCCTGGTTTCCATAATTTTGCTTTCCACTATGTCACAAAGCCCTTTTACTCTTTCCATTTGTTGTGGTGTTGCTCTAAAGAAGGTGTTGCTCTTTGTATCCTCATAATGTGCTATTATTTCCTCCGTGAAAATTGACCACGTAACAAGTTTTTTACGAGAACAAAGCCCTTCATACCATAAAAATTGATCCGGTTCTAAATATGAAGATGCAATTCATAGCTTTTGTAACAGTGGTACACCATGTAGATCAAAATATTGCTCCATCTGAAGTATCCAATTTACCGGATCCTTTCCATCAAACTTCCTCATGTTGTTTTTTCTTGATTTTAGGAGCTCGATCTTGAAACGACTATAACTCTGTACTTATGGATCTTTAAGTTATGAAATTACGACCTGTAGTACCCCTTTGCATCCTCTTTCCAATGCCACCAGTCTGATCCAAATTGGATTCTCCAAGGAAAAGTTATGCAAAATCTCCCACAGTGACCTGATTATAGACTAGTTCAGTAGAGCGAACTTGTACAACGTGCCACGAGTCATTGTTTCGACCTTTGGCTCTGACAAATTTATACAAGAGACTACAGTCCATCCTCTTTTTGTACCTTCTTAGGAAATTTCAATCCGATGCTCAGAGAGAAAGTTATGACAATTTTACCCAGGTCACCTATTTGGAATGTAATTCAGGAGTTCGCAAAAATACCAACTTCCTCAGATCATATCTTCGCAAATATAGCGTGAAAATATTTGAAATTTGGGCCCGTGTTTCAACACGATTTCTTCTCAAATGGGGTTTTTTTAGCTTCTGAAACGTCGTAGAAAAAAGTTATAGCAAGGCCACGATGACCTGTTTGGAGCAGCGAAACCTTAGAATCCAAAGCTCTGATACCAAATGTTATGAAACTAGCTCAAGAAAAAGATAGAAAAGATAGATCAACGCCTTAAAATTTAGCCTCTTTGAGGGGGAAACCTCCTTTACATTACATAAATGAACAATGCTTCGATGATACAAATGAAAATACCTCCTTTCTATATATAGGAGTCTAAGGGTCATAACATAATCAGAGCCAACATAACAATAATAATGTAAGGGCACAATAATAACAATAGTGGGCTTCTATGTGGCACAACAGTAACAATATGGGCACTACATGGGTAAATCAATATGATAAGTGGGTTGCACTAATAAAAATAAGGGGTTAGACTAGTAGTATAGGGGCCTAACAGGAGGGAAAGTGAGCCTCTAAGAGAGAGGTAGTAGTACCACCCTAGTAGAGACACACATGAACAAGAAGGGTCTATACAAGATTAAGAAGAATAGTCCATAGAGATGTGATGATCATTGAAACCAATATAGTGAGGAAGATCTGTCTAATATTCGGCGGAATAGTCCACTAGGACGCGACAACGATAATAAAAGCTACAACACATTCTCAATATGGTAAGTAACAAAATAACTGAAATAGTTAAGCTATTTTAGCATAGATGAAAGAAAACATGAATTAAAAACATTCATAGAATAGTCTTACAAATATCCATAATCCATGCATGAAGAACATGTTGGCCATGAAGGCTTATGTTATTAAGTAAAAGTTCCAAGACACATCTATACAATTAACACCACTAGCTCCAATAGTGGAGTGTTGGAGACACTCCTTACTCAAAAGAACTAGCTTATCTCCCTAATACCTTACGGGAGGAGCCAAGGTGAAAAGTCATTTGCTCATACAATGAGGGTGTATATATAACTAAGTGGTGATGCTTCACCCTCCTTGTGACTCCTTGACTACCCTCATGACTGTTTGACTTCTTATGAATTTTTGACTTACATGACCCTTCATATTCCATGTGTATCCTTTGGACTTCCACTTTAAAATACATTTCAAATAGGTAATTACATAATCGACAATAATGATGTGGCATATGATGACATGCGATAGGACATGACATGACATTGATAACATGGACTACATGATGATGTGACAGTGCCAAGCTATCCTTCTTGATTCTTCCTTCTTTGTGTTTTCTTGAATAAATGATACATTGTAGTGTCCCTTCATGGTTATTTAGTTTTTGTGACACCTGGAGGGTGATTTTGATGGTGTGTATAAATATTATATATGTCAAACTTATGTATATGCTTGTACACTATAGACTTGGTTTGGTTCACATGGTTTTTGCATGCTTATGATAATATCTATGGTTGTGTATTTTGGTTAAGTGCATATTATTGATGTTTCTCTTTTGGCATCCTATTGTGACTTGGGTGCATGACATGAATGATGGTCTATGATTGCGACACATGAACAAAATCTACTGTGTGGATAGTTAACTTACCATAATCTTGTTTATGGTCTACGAATTACATGATTATGTTTGCTTAACCATGTATTTAGCAAGAATTGGCAGGGAACTTAGTTACTTGTCGAGAAGGATGCTAAAATAATAAATGAACGTGGAGGTCATGTATACAATTGGTTAAAATATGATTGAATTAATTCATTATGAATTTTAGTTGTTGTGTTTAATAAACAAGGTTATGATGGGTACAAGTATGGGGAAACAAGACCATGCCAACAAATCATCAGATGCATATGAGCTCACAACCAGTACCTTGAGGAAAAGCATGGAGCTTCAAAGAATCATAGATGACAATCTATGGAAAATATTAGGGCATGGAGTCCCAACTTACTGAAAGATCAAGGCCTGGAGTCTTGATTCTACTAGGATGCAAAGTCCTAGGTACAAGGAAAGGGCACAAACTTTTAACAAGTCGAGAGAGGTGCACAATAGGGGTTTGGAATCCCTATTCTCTGACTGAAAATAAACACCACTTAAGGGATTACATCAACCAGGTGAATTAATCTAAGTTAAAATTTCACTTGAATTGATTCCAATTTACCCACTTTAGAGGGTCATTTGAATAAAAATTATTTTAAAATATGAATTACCTATTTTTGAAAAATCAATAATAGAAAGTTTTCTAGAAAGGACACGTGGTGGGATTAATATTATATAATTAAAGTAATTAGATAATTAAGAAAAAAATGAGAGGTTTCCACCTCAGGGAAGGCAGTGAATAATATGAATTATAATAAATTAAAAATAAGTTAATTTTTGCATGAAGGTGGTGAGGTGTCACTCCACTCAATGATTATAAATATTGAAAGAATTTTACCCATGGAGAGGGGATACAAGGAAGAGTAGGGAGATGTTGTCGAAACGACTACTAAATTCCTAAATTAGATGCTGTTGAAATGCCTACTAAATTCCTAAATTTAAAATCCCAATAAATTTACTTTGTTGATGGAAACTTAGTGGTGTTAGAGGAAGATAAGATAACTTCCTTAGTTTTCCCAATGATTCTCACTATTGCTGAATTTGGTACTGTTTGTGAGCTCATAAGGCTTGAGGGTTCCAGGGAAAAATGTTTCCCTTGGATATGGTTGGGTGGTAAAACTGATTGGTCTGTTGGAGTTGGCAAGCGAAACTGCTGAACAAAGATGACTAAGTATCAGGTAAAATTTCCAGTTTGTTATATTTTTCTTTAATTAACCTTTCTTGGATGAAGATGTAGCTAGTTTACCTTTTAAATAGTTCTTTTCATTCTAAAAGATCTGATCATTGTTTTTGTTTTAACTAATGGGTGAATAGCGGCTCCAATTAGTAATTATTTCATTTAAATGGGTTGTAAGCCGACAACATGGTAGTGTTAATTGTAGTCCCTATGTTTTCTATCCATTACAAGTGTAGTGTTCTTATTTCTAGTTTGCAACTCTTTGATTTATTGTACATTTTTGCTTATGAAATCATATATTGAAGACAAGTTATTTTGTTAATTTTTGTTGAGAAAGATTATTTTCAATTTGTAGCTCTCTGATTTATTGTACATTTTTTCTTATGAAAGCATATATTGAAGATGATTTATTATTTTGTTAATTTTTGTTGAGAAAGAAAGGAGGATTACAATTTAAGGTTAAAAAATAGGTAGAAGAAAAAAAAACAAACCATCTCATGTAAATTATAATTGGAAGAGGCGATGTTCATATTCGTATTCTCTCACATCCTCCTTCGGTTAGTTGGTTTCATAGGTTATATGTTTATCTTTTATCTAATAATAGTGTACCACACAAGTCTTGTTTCAGAGTTTAGAAGTCGTTGTTTTGAAGGCACCATGCACAATTTTTCTTCTTGTTTTCTTTGAAATATAACACTTATTCTTTTTACAGAAAATAAAGTATTCTTAACATTTATTCATTTTGCAGAAAAGAAAAACATATATCTCTGCTTAATTGCTTTTTTTACGAATGTTGATGTGCTAATTTAGAGCGTTATATCTTTTGCAGAAAAGAAAAACATACATATCTACTTAATTACTTTTTTTTTAACCAATGTCAATGTGCTAATTTAGAGTGTTGTATCATTAAATGCAATGGTGGATACTGCTTTTAGTTTGATGGGTGTATATATTGGTGTGTTACATTTACCTTGGTTAATATGTGATATACCTACTAGTTTGTGAGATAAATTAATGCGGTAAACTTTGATGGGTGTATATATTGGTGTGTTACATTTACCTTGGTTAATATGTGATATACCTACTAGTTTGTGAGATAAATTAGTGCAGTAAACTTTGTAAATTTTACTAGAAAACGTAAATTAATGCGGTAACCTTAACCTAAGAAGTTAACCTTGGTAATATTTTATAATGTTGGTAATCTTTATATGCATTATTGGCAAATGGTAGTTTATAATTTATCCATTTGCATTATGTAGTTTAAAGTCTTTATTTTTGTCAAAAATATTAGATGCGATAATTTTGAAAGAAGATAAGCTTTATAATATTTTATAACGTTTACTATTAAATGTTTTATACACTGGGATCTTTGGTTAATTTACCAATAGTTGATATTCTCATTGAAAATAATACTTCTGAGTCTTTCTGTAGGCAAGGTATACTTTGATTTTGTTTCATGCAACATGCAATTGTATATTTCAAATAGTATAGATTTTGGTAATTATGACGAATCACTTATGGACACCATACTTTTGGTATCCTTCCCTGACAGGTATGTGGATGTTTTTTGTTTTTTGTAAGCTACGACATTTCTATTATCTACATCAAAATTAGAAGTACAACCAGAGGAGCCTCAATCCGCCCAACTGGGAAACCAGATCTGTTGGCTCCAATTCATCAGACAGTCAATAAAGTTTTTCATGCTGAAAAATGTCAAAAAAATTTGAAGGACATTAAGCCCTATCTCTCCAGGTTTATCCAAAAAACTATTCTGTCCCATTACTGCTAACAGATCTAGATTAACTACTACTGCTAAGGCATACAAACTCATATTCAAAAACCAAGCAGTATCATTCTACATTCAAAAGAAAACAGATAACAGGCCTCTCAATTCGCCGCATTTCCTCTTCCGGATTTGCTGCTGTCGTTGGTCTTCCCCAGCTCCTTCAGCATCTCTTGGATTTCCTTGAGTTGCTCGTTCTGTTGTCGCAGCAGCCCTTCCACGTTCGCCACCTCCTTTTTCACTGCCGCCGTTTCCTGCGCCATTTCCACCATCTCGGCCGCGACTTGCTCCATGGCTTTTGCCAAGAGGTGCTTCAGCACCCAGTAAGTGTGAAGCGCACGGCGGTACAGGGTTAATCTGCCCCGCGTGTTACCAGGGTCCGGCAGCTGCGAGGCCCATTCATCCATCTCCGGGTCGGACGGTTCCTCTAATACCCTGTCCTCCATGGCATCAATGATTTTCCTTATGTCCAGATTTGTCTCCAAGTTGTAAGCCTGTTCAGCTTCATGCACCGCCATGCTAATTGATTTCTTTCCCCTTTTCCGTCTTCTTTGCGCCTGATTACCCTCCTCGTTGATGGTTGGTTTTCGGGGTCGACCTCTTCCTCTATGTTCATGCGTCTTCCATCTCCCACCTTTTCTGCCTCGTTTAATTCCTTTGCTGCTTTGCCCTGTTTCGAAATGCTTGCCCCTGAAGCCTCCCCCCTGGCTATGCTCCATTTCGTCTGAGCTTTCTATTTCAATTTTGACGCGGCCCCGTTCAAAGTGCCTGTCGCCTACTGCCTCCCTCTCTGCCTGGACTGTCTTATCCCTTCTCTCAGCCATTTTGGTGTGGTTGAGGCGTTGATTATGATTCCTCTGCCAAATCTCCCCTTCTCTCGCCACCTTCTTCGAATTCTTGTTGCCTGTCATTCTCCTCCTGTTCTGCCTTATAAACTTCTCGCCACCTTTTCGCTTATGATGGGTTTGCTCTCCACTTCTTATCTCCCTTACGCTTTGAATGATGGTTCCTGCGGTGATGTCCGGTTTTCGCTTTGGGCCGCGTCCCTGCTGATCTGAATGATCATTAAATGCTGATGACAGGGATTTAAGGCCGTCGTCCTTCTGTCCTGTCTTCGCTGCCGCATGAGCCTGCCTTATTCTCCTTCTCCCGCTCCATGCGAAATTTTGATTACCATTATGCTGAGTCATGGTTATCGTTGTTTATGAGCTGTTTTAAGCCGTCCCATCTTGCCATCGCTGCTTGATTGGACCAGCTGTCATCCACTTTCGCCAATGATTCTTTACTTCCCCAATTGGCCAAGCAATCCGCGGGCTTATTTCCTTCTCTTCTTACATGAGAGGTGATCTTGTATTCAATCCCTTTCAGAGTTTCCTCGATTTCTTGGACTATACTTGCTGTCCTCCAGCTTTTAACTACCTTCTCCCACTGTTTCCCTTGGATTAATTTCCTTATGGTACTGATGACCAGGGCTGAATCCCCTTCGATTTCGATCTTCCTATATCCATTCCTTATGGCGATTTTGAGCCCCTGATACACTGCCATAAATTCCGCTTCGTTATTAGTCATTGTTCCTCCGTGTTCTGCATAGATCCATTCTACCTCTCCTTGTCTGTTTCTGAAGACTCCTCCAAATCCAGCTGGACCTGGGTTCCCCTTTGCTGCCCCGTCGAAATTGAGTTTGATAAACCCTTCCGGAGGTTTTTGATAGATTGAGTGACTTTGGCCTGCTATAGGTTGGTGCTGCTTCGCTTTTTGATGATAGATCATCCCTTGATCCAAATTCAGCCTTTTTAGGATTTCAGTTTCTGCTTCAGATGTCTTCCAATCTTCTTCTGCCCAATTTTCCGCTAGGATTGATTCTCTGATTTGTCTTAGGGTTCTTTTCCAGACTTCTTCCGGGTCTGAAGATTTCCCCTTAAATATTCTACTATTTCTCTCTTTCCAAAGATTCCATACGTTGAAGCCTGCTGTCAAGCTCCAGGCTCTTCTTACAATCTTGCTTTTAAACTTCCCTTCTCCCCAATCACATAGGGTTTGAATTATATCCTGTGGATTTCGTTCCGTGGTCGAGAATAAGTTTCTCGTCTTTTCCCATTGGAATTGGGCCGCGCTGCATCCATTGAGAAGGTGTTCCTGGTCTTCTTCGTCTAGATGACAAAGGCTGCATCTTGAAGGACCTGAGAAGCCTCTTTTTTGAATTCGATCCCATGTTAAGATGCGTTTCCTTCCTACCAGCCAAACGAACATTTTGATCTTCGGCCACCATTTATTTCTCCATATCTTCCTCCACTTCTGCTCTTCGGCCTCCCCCTGCTCTTGCTGTATCTTTACTTTATAGGCTTCCCTTATGGTGAACGCTCCTTTTGTTTCCTTGCCCCATCGAAGGATGTCGCTGCCTCCTCTCTTTTTTATTTTCCTGGAATCTAATTCTTTACTAAATATAATTTTTTGATCCTCTGTTGCATCCCTATTCCATTCATCCATAGGTTTCCATTCCCTCCATTCTACATTCCCTCTTTCTTCTGTCCAATAATCTTTAACCCTAATGAGGTCTCTGTCCATACCTGTTCTGTAGATTTCTTGCATTCCTTGTAGATCTAACATTTTCTCCCTCTGTTGCCAGGCTTCCTCCCAAAATCTCGCTATCTGGCCTCCTCTGATTTCCCAAAAAATATGCCCATCAATTAATTCCCTGTTTTGGATGGTTAGGTTCCATATGTCTGATCCTCGAGGTGCTTCTTGCTTCCTTAGTATTTCTTCCGGAGTGACTGGCATATTATATTTTGATGTCCAGATCTCTTTCCACAGGTCCTGCCCCCCTTGCATCCATCTCCATCTTAACTTAGCTGCTAGCACTTGATTTAGGGTCCAAGGGTCTCTCAGACCGAGACCTCCTTTTTCTTTTGGTTTGGTTAGGCTGTCCCAAGAACAGAGGGCCCATTTCTTTTGTTGCTTGGGTCCTCCCCACAGAAATTTTCTGTAAATCTCTACCAGCTTATTGCATATTCCTTTTGGAGCTGCCATCACTGATAAGGGGTATATCAGGATCACCTGAATGGTGGATTTAAGCAAAACAACCCTTGCTGCCAAGTTCAGAGTACGAAAAGTCCAATTTTCTAGTCTTTTCATGATCTTTTCCAGGGTGTTCTTCCAGTTTCCTATTTTGAGGGATGAGGAGTCTAGCATCGTTCCTAAGTACTTTGTAGGGAGATCCCCTTTCCTGTAACCCAAGATCCTGGTTAAATGGTTTTTAATGGGCTCCACCGTATTAAAGAAGAAAGTTCTTGATTTTTCATTGTTTACCTCCATGCCTGAGCCTTCCATAAATACCTCTAAAATTTTCTTTATTCTTCTCACCTCCTTCATGGATGCTTTGCAATATATCATGATATCATCCACGAACTGTTGGTGGGTGACTGTAGTTTGATTACCCCATAGTCTCAGGCCTTGGATTTTCCTTTCTCTTAATTCTTTTTTGAAGTATCTACCTAATCCTTCTGCTGCTATTATGAAGAGGAAGGGGGATAGGGGGTCCCCTTGTCTAAGTCCTCTTGTAGCATTAAATGTCTTTGATGGCGCTCCATTCAGCAAGATAGAGAAATTCGGGGTGGAGATCATGCTCAAGACCCATTTCACCCATCTATCACAGAATCCAAATGCTTTGAGGATAGTTTCAAGATAATTCTAGCTTAACCTATCATAAGCTTTTGATAGGTCTAATTTTATTAGCATCCCTTTTTCTTTCTTCGTTTTCCAAGTGTGGATTACTTCTTGGGCCACCACTAACCCATCCAGGATCTGTCTTCCTTCTACGAACCCAGTTTGCTCTGGGGAGATTATGCTTGGTAGAATCGATTTCAGCCTTTGAGCCACCACTGATGCTACTATCTTGTAAATAACGTTGCATAAGGCTATAGGGTGAAAGCCTTCAGCCTGATCCGTTTGATTAGTTTTAGGAATCAGGGTCAGCAGGGTTGAGTTTATTCCTGGCCATATTCTTTGATTTATTCTAGCTTCCTCCGCCACTTCTAGGACTTCCTCAGCGAGAAAATGCCACCCTGCTTGAAAGAATTCTACTGTATACCCATCCGACCCAGGAGCTTTGTTCCTTTTCATGTTCCTGACTATATCCTCCACTTCTTCCATCGTAACTTTCCTCATTAGGGCCAAATTCTGATCTCTGGTTACCAGTTTTGGGATCTCTCTACTTATCTTAGTTATGGCTTCTGATCTATTATCGTGAGATTCCTTTAATAGATTCTTGAAATGATTGACCAGTACTTTTTCAATTTCTTCGTGCTGGAGGACTCTCTGACCTTCTTGATTTTTTATTGAGACATGTATGTGGATGTTATTCAAATATTACATTGGATTTATTTTACTAAGCTTGAGATTTAATGACATCGTCTTCTTTTTCATGATTTTAAAGTAGTATAAATATTACCATATTATTAAGTAATTGAAATTTTATACGATTTATTAAGTATTGAAAATCATATCTTACTTTTTAAAAACTGAAATAAGAATTATGTTGGATTTTTCCTTTTAGACTATATATATATTCCCTTGTAATATTTTGCATGTAAAGCTATGGTATTGATGAAAGATTCTTAGAGTACATAAAGAGATTAATTTTAGTTGTTTGGGGTAAATATGAAAACTAATTGGGAAGTAAGATAAATGGATTTGAAATTAGAAATATTATTCAAGTTATAATACTAGATATTTAAGAAGAAAGTATTATAGTGGGGTCAACAATATATGAGCCAAAAGAATTTCCATGACGACTAAAAATCTTTGACAATGATGTTAGTAAGTAAGTTATTGAGAAGAGGAAATGGAAATGAATCCCCATGTTGTGATCATTTAATGGTTTCATAATGGTATCAAATATTTCTAAAATGACAAAATTTTATATTTAAAATATAGGGTATTGTTGCAAAGAAAGATTCTTCAAATGAATGGATCAAATGTTAATATCTAAACTTTATGTTACATGGAATGAATGTTTTTGGATATGATGAGTTCTTCTTCATTTTTGGAAGACTTATAATTTATGCGAGGATTAATGTTTTTAGTTTTCATGTTTTATGAAAGGCCAAAAGCATGATACAAAGTCTATATAGAGTATTGTTAACATATAGAAATAATATGGATCTATTTTCAATGTTTGTATGAAACATGGATGGGTTTTATGTGTGAAGTCATATTTTATGATTTAAAATTAACATTTAATATTATAGTTGGATTTGAGACAATTTAATTATATCTTCAAACATTTCTTAAGAATTTATATGATTTAATTGAAAACTTACATATTATATATATATATATATATATATATATATATATATATAATATATATATATATATATATATATATATATATATATATATATATATATATATATATATATATATATATATATATATATATATATATATATATATATATATATATATATATATATATGGTGTACTTCTGAATATATATACAAATTAATCGTAAAAGAGAAAAAAAATCACTTGTTTTGGGTAACTTAAGTTATCGACCTAGTTGGCAATTGAGGGATCTTACATATGGTATCAGAGTGAGCTACAACACTAGGGCCTAATTGATATACCTGCTTGCTAGTGTATTAATATATGAATGTGTTGTGGCCAGCAACAACCCCCCTTCTTATTTAGTGTTATTCCTAATACTAAATAAGTGGGGACCCTTAGTTAAAAAATCTAAGAAATCAAAGTTATGCTTAAATTTCCTTTTCGAATAAACTTACCATCATAAGCTTAGGAAAACCCCCTTGAAAAATCTAAAAAATCTAAGTTTTATGATAAGGTAAGACACAAATCTTTCCTTAGGAAATATCGCATCGCAAAAAGATGATAGAAGACAACCTTACAAACCAAATTCCGATATTGCGAAATTGCGATATGCGATAATATCGCATCACATGTAGCAAATACAATTTACATTGAAAACATTTTAATTTGCCGATATGCGATGACGCCGATCGCAAATCGCATTTCGCAAAAAACAAAGATTGTCATATATAATGTTCCTGCGATCTGCAATATTGCGATCTCGCGATACCGCGACAATGCGATACCACGAGCGACCAACTTTGCGATGTTATCATTTTACGATGTTGCGATCTGTGATATTGCGAAGCAAATCGCAAAATTGCTTCATCACAGATCTTTCGGGCTCGTTATTCAAGAAAAGCATTTTCCCTAAGTTAACACCTGGTTATGCGCTTTAATGCTAATAAATGTGTTAGTTGCCAGTTATTAATGGAATATGGGTTCGTGCTTATCGAAAAATCATCTCACGTAAGGCGGCCTATTTGATGTGTCTTTGGCATTTAAAACTTTCCCATCACCCTTCCTTGTTATTATTTTCACTTCACTTGTGAATCGTAGGAACGGAGGACAGAGGACAATACAAAGGAATACGTAGGTTAAAATGGGAAAGAAAAGCAAAGCTCCAAGCTCTGAAGAAAAGGAAATGGTGCCCTTATATACAGACACGGCCTGTAATAGAGACGCAGGAATTGCTACGTGGGAAGGCATGTATAATCTGCTTGAAGAGGAGAATCCCAGAATAATGGAAGTTGCTGCTACTGCGGGCTTAAAGAGTTCTTCTGAGGCATCTATCATAGAGCTAGCTTACTCATTCTTGCACCGGATAGCAACAAGACCTAAAATTCTACCATACACAGACATGGTTAAGTGGATACTGGACAGCGCAGATATCAGGAACAGACAGTTTAAAACTCAGGGTCAAGGACTCATCGGCTCATTCGCTACATAGGATTTAAGGCTCATGTATCATTTACCGGAGCCATAGGCAACTTATAACAAGCAGTTTATGGAGACATTTGTAAAAGAAAATCAAGACCTGGTAGAAACCACCAAAGACTGGTCTAGGAGGGACGAACCTCTAAAGAAAGATAAACACGGTATGTACAATACTGGTTCTCTCACATTCCCATATTGCTTTGCTGCTGCCATGCTCTGTAGATTGTTTGGAATGCCAGATATCAACAAATTTTCATCTGAATGGCTACAATTATTGGATGCCGCCACAAATGCCACTATTTTAGATTGGGCCAAAATCTTGTTTGAAAATCTAGTCATGGCCATCATAAGTTACCGATCTAAAAGAACTCTCTCAGAGAGAATCTATCCTCCTTTTTACCTATTTGCATATGTAATGGATGCGATATGTTATGTTTCTAAGTTTCCTGTTATGGGTTGGAAGTGGACTACCCAAGACCCCTTACCCATCCATGTCTATCATAAATAATTGTGGGACTCTAAATTCACTCCGCACTTCTACCAAATTTGTCTTGGAATTATGCTGCCCTTGTATAGAATGTTGTATGATAAAGATGCATCGAAATGCTCCCCTGAAGCAGAGGTAGACATCCTCCTCGTCGCAAGATGGTTTGGAGAGGAATTGTTTACTTATGTCAGGTTATTTGGAAGTTCTGCTTCCTCTCATGTCCTACCATTATATGTCCCTGATAAACTCTTAGCTCGAGAAATTGCTTATCAAACCTGTGGAGAAGGGGGTATGACTAAAGATTTGAAAGACAAAAAGAAGGTTATCTGGGCACAATTCCTGTAGCCTGTGGGGCCTTTTCACTATTTGATGTAGGCCATGCATTCACAGAAGGAAAAAATATGACGTGTTTACAGTTATTCAAATTTTCAGGAAGACCATTTGACCCTCATGATGTTGCTAATAATTTCACTACTGTAGTCAAGATAAAGGTGTTTTCTGGGGATGATGATTTATTTGATGATATATTCCAACAGAAAAGCACACTTGAAGAAATTTTGCATGCAGCCCAAAGGCAATTCTCTCCAGAAGAATTTCAAAAGTTCAAAATATATAGGGAAAGAAGGTTAGCCAGTATTCCTTTGGAGAAATTACGCCTAAAACCCGCAAGGGAACCAAGTCCAAGTGTTAGCCTTAGTGGAAGTTCAGGCACAAACGGATCTAAATCAAAGTCTGGAAAAGAAACATCTGAATAGTCTAAAAGATCCGTAAGTGAACAGGATAAAAGCGAAGAGTCAGTAAAAGATACTGCCCAGTCAACGAAACTTCTACAGCAACAGGTTTTTACCTCTCCGCAAAGAGATCCTCCCCCTCTCATCGTTCAATAGCCATCAGTCACAACCGAACTAGATAAAGAATGGGAAACCTTCAATGACTTGTTCAATCTTGAAGGGAAAACCATAAAAACACCTGCGAGCAATGCACAGGTAACAAAAGAAGTAGTCACAAGAACAGTTAGCAATGTCTCAGATATGGAACATATTCCTATTGCCCCATCCTCTGAGCTTATGCTCAAAATAGAAGAAATTCATCCTCTTGATTTATTTTATATCCCACAGCACAAAGTAGTAGTAAGAAGACAGAGGAAGAAAAGGAAATTGGAAAGCGTGCTCCCTCAAGACGCAGAACAATTAGACGTCCTGTGGCAAGATCCCACTAGCAATCCCATTGAGAATCTCACCAAACTATCTCAGATTGCAGGAGCATATGCCTCTGCAACTATTAATAAAGCGTCTAAGGTACAACAATTGCTAAAAGAAAAGAAAGACCAGATACAAGTATTGCAACAACAATTGCAACAAGCTAACGCCAACAATGAAGCACATAAACAGCTTGAAAGGTTACAACAGGACTTCCAGCAGATGTACATAGGATATCAGAAAATTTTGGATGAGAAAGGAAAGCAATTACAGTATTTACAGGAGATTAACAAGGACAATCCTAAACTCACAAAATTTATCACAAAGTCCATTTCCTTGAATGAACAATTACTACAGCAGCAAGAAGCATTGGGCAAAAAGATATCACAGTGGAACTATTATTGTGAAATAAGTGATAAAACCACTAATCAAGATGTAGATTTACGAAGTGACTATGATTTAGTTGATAAATGGGTTATCAAATATTTGGCTTGGCAAGAAATAGACGCGGGAAAAAGACCAGGTGCACCAAGGATCAATGAAAATCACAAATAAATGCTCTTTAACAAATGGGACAACCAAATCAGGGAGGCAGAGCAAGCAGCAGAAGGAGCAGCCACGACAGCAAGCAGTATTATTGATTTTGTAAATGAAAATTTGCACGGGGAAAATTTGATCGCAGAGACCACTCCACGATATTTACCTAACACACAACAACTACAGGCAGATTGGAAGAAGAAGGCAAAAGAAAAGGCAGAAGCAATCCAAGGGTTAACGAAGTTAAACTGGGATTATTACTGGGCTTACTTGGTAAAGCCACATAGCCAATGGATGACTCTTAAGTGTATCATCAATTCGGCCTAAAAGATGGCACCAGCTCTTGTTGATTCCGTTTTCTCAGCTTAGCTAAAATCGGCAGTCGGCCAACCGAATCTTCTCAAACAGATGCTGCATACGTGCGATTTCAAGGATCAAATACAAAAGTAGTTTTAATTTTAGATTCAATTTTAGTTTTATTTTGTTTTATTTTCTTGAAATGAGGACGGTCACTTAAACTGCATCCTACACTTTTGTAATAATTTATTTTTAGATTTAGTTAGTAGTATTTAAACCCTTCTCATGCATTTAGAGAAGGGTCCTGAAATTTATCAAAAACTTATCCCCAGAACATGCACTTCTGTACCCTTTGAGGAGGTTTTGATGAATGAATGGAACAAGATTTATTGATGTTTGCATTTGATATCTGCTACTAATGTTGCACTTTTGTACTCTTAGTGGATGTTAAATCAAGAAGAGATAAATCGTTATCACTTGAAGCTCATGAGTAGGACTAGTTATAAATGGTATTTCTATCTCTTAACTATTTCTGCCTTGTGTTAGAGTGATTTTCATGTTCAATTATTTATATATTAATGTATGAATGCCTGAGTTATCATTTGGCACTTTTGTACGGTGATAGCTATTTATTTATGCTTAGTGTATGAGTAGCTTACTATGCGATATGTTTTTCACAACTGTTTCGTCTAACTTTTTATACGAAGTGGTTCATCTTTATTGAATTCTTTTCTCATAACAGTTGAATGATCTTTATTACCAGTTGTTATTTGAAATCATTTTAGATCGCATAAAGGAAAGATTACACCCCGGGTTAGTGTAGATTTAGATATTTCTGCTTATTAGAATATAATTTCCTTATTATTAGATTAGAATTAGAGTAGAAGTATTTCATTTAGAAACTATTAGATCAGAAATATCAATATTTCTCACACACACACAAAAATTGGGAAACTGGTCCCATATCCCCAGTCAGACCCGCTATACCAAACGGAAAAGGAGCTGCCAACCAAGGTCCGGACCGGGCGGGTATCCCCCTTGTTGTAGACCCGATTTTCAGGGCTTCAACATATTTGGTGCTAGAAGGAGGGCCACGAACTGTGAATGACAAGAAAATCTAAATCTAAATACCATTATGAGTGTAAATCGCCCTCACCATCTCCCCCGACTTCTCCATTGCATTTAGAATCTTTAAATCCAGAGTCAAAAGTCGCTGGAGCAACAACCGTTGCTGCAAACCCTGACTTTTCATAACAATGTACTATTGAACCTCCTGAAGTTGAATCTTTGATTCACAAACTTCATTGATTTTTTATATCTCCTCAAAAATATGATAAATCTCAAGGCAGCGTGACTTCGCAATATAATCCTGCTCATCCTCTTACCAGGTTAAAGAGCGAAAAGTTTGGTGTTCAGCCAACTGAATTACCTCTACCTACTAGGAAGAGAGCAAGGAAGTCTCCTAAAGGATATGATAGCGAGACTTTTTCATCATCATCATCCATCTCAACCTCTTCACCGCGAAGTCAACCATCCACTCCTCGACTTCAGATCATTGTCCATCAGCCTATTGGAACTTCCCCAACTCCTTCTCAACCATCTGGAGTCATAATATCCTCATCCTCTCAGCCACAGGGATCATCTTCTGCACTTTCCTCTGTTAGTAGTTCAGCGATGGCCCAAACTCCATGGAATAACCCAGGGGCAGTCTTAATGCCTGCACCCTTGAGTCAATTACCAACCCATCCCCAAAAATGGCTTCCTAAGTTTAATCCTGAGGCAGGCATGCTAGTGGAAGAACATATAAATAACTTTATGCTATCCATAAATCTCAATGGAGTGGTTAATGAAGATGTTATTGTTTGACTTTTTCCCTATACTCTGCAAGGAACAGCCGGATCATGGTATTTCTCATTACCATATGGATCTATTACTAGTTGGAACATCTTCCAAGAACAATTCTTGACCAATTTTGGTGATGACAGGTCTATAGCGTCACTGATCAATGACTTGTCTAACCTTAGGGCCGAGTTAAGAGAACCTATCAAAGATTTCAATTTATGTTTCAACAAAATCTTAAACAAAATTCCTACTGCTTCTCAGCCTAGTGAAGAAGTGCGAAGTGAATGGTACATTACTGCTTTACCATCAAACTTAGCAATCTTTGTTGATAGGACTAACAAAACAACTTTGGTTGAAAATATGAAAGAAGCAATAGCAGTAGAAAAATGTATTATGGCCTTAGAAAAGAAAAATGCGATGGAAGAACGAAAATCTAAGAAGGTCTCTTTCAAATAAGATCGCAAGAAAAACCAATCGAAAGATCCATTCGATTTAGAGGGATTACAACAAGTTTTGAAGACCATGTCTAGATAAATGGTCGACATTAAAGAACAAGTGGCAGAAACTTCTTCTAAAAAGCCATACAAGCCTTTTAAAAGAAATCCTTCAACCGATTCTAAACCCCCTAACACTATTTCAAATGCTGAATTAGAAGAAGAAGAAGAGGAAAACACTACTGAAGAATACACCGATAAAGAAGAAGTTGTAGAGTTACAAGGTATGTGGGATTTCATCCTCCCAGATGAAGAGGGGCAAGAGGCATTCTCGGTTAGTACTCGCAGTAGAAATCAACTTGATCCTCCTCAACCTACACCTAAGCCAAAGAGCGCAAGCTCGATGACTAAGGATAAAGTCGCAACTAAGAAAACATCACCTAAAGCGACTCAAACCAGCCCAATCCAAACAGACACATCAACTCCGTCTAAAACGCTAATCACTTCAGATGAAATGGAGTATAACATCATGGAAGATATGAAAAAGACTAGGGCCAATATTACTCTTTTTGAATTGAGCAAATTAAAACACTAGCAGAAAGTACTTTTGAAAGAATTACATGCTGTACCAGTTGCACCTCTACCAGTTGCCGTAATCTCTCAAGCTTCCCATGATATGGGAAGACCTCCAAGTAATGCGATGAATAAAGTTGATCGAAATGATATTGCCTTAATTGGAGGAAGATTGAGATCGCATACTCCCCCATTTCTCCTTATGAAATTTTTAATAAAAATGTGCATAATTGCTTAGTGGATTCTGGAGCTTCATCAAATATCTTACCAAGATCAATTTGCGCAAAATTGAACGTTCAACCACAGAAATCCGTTGTGCGCATAGTTCAGCTAGATCAATCGCAAGTCAAAGTGATTGGCGAGTTAAATCAGGTTACCATAAGGCTATCATCCAACCCAAAGGTATGTCAAGTTACTGACATTTTAGTTGCTGATATTCCTAAATTTTATGGCTTAATTCTTAGCAGAGATTGGTCAGAAAAACTTCATGGATATTTTGCAACTGACTGGTCGCACATGTGGCTACCTTATAATGGTAAACCAAACCAAATAAAAGTTGAACGCAAGCGACATCAGAAATACATAGTAACAGAACTCGAGGGAGAAAATGAACCAGTAGCATATAATTCTAATATCATAGGCAACTATTCAGTAGATTCTTTCCTAGGAAATTTTAATGCTCACACTTCACCATATTTAGAACATTCTGTTTTATCTCAAGTAGAAATTTTTTCTCAAACAGATAGTTCTAAATGCATTAATTTTATAGATAGTCTTGTAAATAAATCTTTGTATTGAAAACTATTTTTTGATGGTTCTAAGTCTAACGAAGGAGCAGGAGCAGGATGCGTATTAGTAAGCCCAGAGGGAGATAAAACCATGCTAACTTGCAAATTCGAATTTGAGTGCACCAACAATACCGCAGAGTACGAGGCTCTAGTCCAAGGGTTATACAAAGCAATCGGATTAGACGTCAAATAACTGCAAGTTTTCGGAGATTTTGAAATTGTAATAAGTCAGGTACGTAATACTATACACTGTTTATCAGGTCATTTAAAGCATTACCAATCATTAGTTGAAGATCTAACTAAACATTTTATAGCATTTAATATTTCATCAATTCCTAGACTTCAGAATGCTAGTGCAGACCTCTTAGCCAACGTAGCTTCCAAGATCATTCCTTCAGAAGATTTTAGCCCTGACTGATTTTCAATTGAGGTAATTTTTAGACCATTTATTCCTGATAACATTACCAATTGGAGAATTTTCAACGATGATCTTGATATCGTGAGTTTCCTCACATCTGAAGGATCCTACACCAATCAAATAATTGACGAAGACCAACATGACCAACAATTGCAACAGGATAGTACTAACAATGTTATACCTAAATCAGTAGTCAAATTAGAAGACCTTTATGATTTGAAAGATCGATTCAAAAAATCTACCAATTCAAAACTCCAAAGTTCAACTTTGAATTATGAATTAGTAAATCTAGGAACTAATGCCAAACCATAGAATATCAACCTAGGCCTTGGCCTAGCCCCTAAACAGAAATTAGCATATATCTGTCTCTTGAAACTGTACAAACGTGCATTTGCTTGGAATTATGACGAACTCAAAACATACGACACCTCCATCATCCAACATACTATCCCAATGATCGATAATGAAAAACCTGTCCAACAAAAGTTGAGAAAGATCCATCCAAATTTAGAAAATCAGATCAAAACTGAACTCAATAAGTTATTGAAAGCCAAAATAATTTTTCCTATTAGAAATTCTAAATGGGTCTCCAATATGGTACCTGTTAGAAAGAAAAACGAAGATACTAGAATCTGCATTAACTTTCGAAACCTTAACAAGGCCTGCCAGAAGGATAATTTTCCTTTGCCCCCCATGGAACAAATACTGCAAGCAGTTGCGGGCTCAGAATTAATGTCATTCTTGGATGGATTCTCAGGATATAACCAAGTGCTAGTACATCCCGACGATCAATTAAAAACGACATTCAGAACTAAATGGGGCACATCCGCATATCAAAAGATGCTGTTTGGTTTGATTAACGCGGGTGCCAGATTTCAGAGAGCCATGGACATCGCATTCAAAGGGTTAGTTAATAAGTCAATGGTAATCTATTTTGATGATATAACTGTTTATTCCAAGAAAAGAAACAACCATCTCAGGGATTTAAAACAAATCTTCCAACATTGCCTAAGGTATGGAATTTCGCTTAAACCGAAAAAAATCTTTTTTCGCATTAAGTGAAGGAAAGCTTCTAGGATTCATTGTGTCAAAATCTGGAATTCACATCGATCCTGATAGAATCAAGGAAATTTCTGCAGTACCCCTACCTCACAACAAGAAAGCCATGCAATCATTCCTTGGTTAGATTAACTTTGTAAAGAGATTTGTGCGAGATTTTTCAAGAATCGTATCTCCTTTACAAGCCATGATTAAAAAGAATGCAAACTTTAAATGGGGCCAAGATGAACATGAGGCATTCAATCTGATCAAACAAGAAATTATCAATGCTCCATCTTTAGCAACTCCAAATTTTTTTGATCCTTTTATTTTGTATACATTTGCCTTAGATAGATCATATGTTGCGATACTCACTCAAGAAAATTAAGAAAAGGCTGAAGCCCCAATTGCTTCTTTCGGTTCCAATTTACAAGGAGCTGAGTTGAATTATTCAGATGTGGAAAAACAAGCTTACGCTATTTTTAAAGCAATTAAATATTTCAGACCTTTTTTACTCAAAACACATATTAAGATCGTAGTACCGTTTCCAGCGGTAAGAAATATTCTAGTATAGAAGGATGTGGGTGAGAAAAGGGCCAATTGGGTTACTGCCTTACAGGAATATGATGTAGAAATTAAACCAACAAATATTGTAAAAGGTCAAGGCTTTTGCAAAATGCTGGTAGGAGCATCGCTAGTACTTGAAAATCCATCTGAAGAGGTACAAGTGTACGAGGTAAGCCTAAATGATGTTGAGTCATTATATGCTAATATTATTTATTATTTAAAGAATGGATATGCTCCTCCAAATCTTGATCATACCAAGAAAAGAGCCCTAAGATTAAAAGCCAAACAATATCAACTTGTGAATGACGTTCTTTTCAGAATAAATTATGATTCTGTTCTCCGTAGATGTCTTGAGAAAGCTGAAGTTGAAAAAATCTTGTAGGAACTCCACGATGGGCCAGCAGGCGGACACTACGCTGGAGATGCAATTGCTCACAAAATTTTACGCGCAGCCTATTACTCGCCCACATTATTCAAAGACGCAAATAACTATGTAAGGAAATGTCAAGTCTGCCAAATTGCTGCTAGGAGACAAAAAAAACCATCCTTGCCACTGCAACCAGTTACCATTGAACAACCTTTCGATCAGTGGGGATTGGACATAATAGGTGAGATCGTTCCTCACTCTTCTAAACAACATAAATACATCCTTACAACAACATATTACTTTACCAAATGGGTAGAAGCAGTTCCACTCAAGACAGCTAACACTGAAAATATCATTGAATTCATAGATCAGTTCATAATCACCAGGTTTGGATTGCCTTCCGCTTTAATGTTTTATAATGCATCATATTTTTCTGGTAATACAATGACTGAATTTGCACTCAAAAGTGGTTTCAAGCTTAAATACTCGGCCAATTATTATCCACATGGGAATGGGTTAGCTGAATCTACAAATAAGAACTTAATTAGGATCATTAAGCGAACCATTGACCAAAATCATAAAAATTGGCAGAAGTCTTTAATATATGCTTTATGGGTAGACCGAATAACGCAGAAAACCTCTATCGGCACTTCTCCCTTCAACTTAGTTTATGGGAAAGAAGTAGTTCTTCCAACACATCTGGAAATTCCCTCTTTAGCCTTAGTTCAGTACATTGATGAAGTACCAACTTCCTCCTTACAACTAAGACAAATGGAAATAATCAAGTTAGAAGAACAATGAGAGCAGGCCAAAAGAACTCACGCTCATCATCAAGCATTGGTAAAAGCCTCTTTTGATTCCAATATGGTATCCAGAAAATATTTTCAGATGGGAGATCTAGTTTTAAAATGGGACAAGGCTCATGAGGAAAACGGAAAACATACAAAATTTCAAAGAATGTGGCTTGGTCCTTTTCAAATTGTAGAAGTCGTAGGTCCGTCTACCTTCATGTTACAAGATTTAACAGGGAAAAGAGATTCTTTACCTATTAATGGTCAGATACTCAAGAAATATTTTCCATAGAAGATTATTCTTCTATTTTGTAGAATAGTTGTTTTTCTTTTCATAATAAAACAAGTTGTGAATGGTTACAATAGGCATTTATGAAAAAGACACCAATTCTCTTTCAAATTTTGATATTTTTCTTGCATAAATAGCAAATCTTTTGGAAAATTGATCTTTATTATTGAAATATACAGTTAAAAACTCTAGCCTAGATATGATACTAGTTTCAACTTCATAAAATTTGATGAAAACAACCTTTAGTGAGAAATTGTTTTATATCAGTGCAATGAAAGGTATCAATAACAAAATAAAGATTCTATGTAGAACAGCTATTTCCAAAAAACTCTACTATTTTCGTCTAGAGCTATCTTAAGGAAACAATGACTTCCTCCCTACTAAGAAAATCACAACTTTCAGAGGAACAATCCAAGGATACACTTTATCTTAAAGAGTGAGAGGTCTCATCACGAGCCGACTTATCATAATCACATATATTATAACTCGCTGACTTTGCCAATACTATATACCACAATACGACAATGACTCAAGATTGTTGCAATCAAAATACAAGGGGTCTCATCGCAAGCCAGCTTGTTCAACGAAGTTATAAATCAAGTGAATGACTATGTCATAAATTGGCTATGAAACCAAGACATTGTTCTTTAAGAGTAAAAGAAAATCAAAGCAATAAGTGTGGATGTGGATTCTTCTTTGGGAATTGTAGGTTTCTTTAAGTAGGATACAGGATCATTGCTGGGTAACAGGTAACCCTGTCGAGGCTATAAACGCTTGCTGGCAGCAGAGGCTCTACCTACGACAAATGAGCATATTTAAAACTGGTTTACAGAGAACACTTTGTTTTATCTTTACAAGCCAAGTAATGACTGATGTAAATACAAGGACTAGCTTGAGGTAGCAAATAATCAAAGTTGATAATAGTTGAAACAAAATATCATTGACAGTTTAAAGTATAATGTACTTTATCTTTCGATAATAAAGTTTAACTTTCTGGAAAATTTTCTGTTTTGGAAGTTTTGAAAATTTAAAAAGCAGCAGAGATAACTGGTTCTTCCAAGTGAATCGCCAATTGTTGTGGCCAACAACAACCCCCCTTATTATTTATTTTTATTCCTAATACTAAATAGTGGGGACCCTTATTAAAAAAATCTAAGAAATCAAGAGTTATGCTTAAATTTCCTTTTCGAATAAACTTACCATCATAAGCCTTAAGAAAACCCCCTTGAAAAATCTAAAAAATCTAAGTTTTGTGATAAGGTAAGACACAAATCTTTCATTAGGAAATATCACATTGCAAAATGATGACAGAAGACAACCTTACAAACCAAATTCCGATATTGAGAAATTGTGATACGCGATAATATCGCATCGCATGCAACAAATACAATTTACATTGAAAACATTTTAATTTGCTGATATGCGATGACGCCGATCGCAAATCTCATTTCGCAGAAAACAAATGTCACATATAATGTTCATGCGATCTGCGATATTGCGATCTCGCGATATAGCAACAATGCGATAATGCGATACCACGAGCGACCAACTTTGTGATGTTATCATTTTACGATGTTGCGATTTGTGATATTGCGAAGCAAATCGCAAAATCACTTCATCGCAGATCTTTCGGGCTCATTATTCAAGAAAAGCATTTTCCCTAAGCTGACACCTGGTTATGCGCTTTAATGCTAATAAATGTGTTAGTTGCCAGTTATTAATGGAATATGGGTTCGTGCTTATCGAAAAATCATCTCACATAAGGTGGCCTATTTGATGTGTCTTTGGCATTTAAAACTTTCCCATCAGCCTTCCTTGTTATTGTTTTCACTTCACTTGTGAATTGCAGGAACGGAGGACAGAGGACGATACAAAGCAATACGCAGGTTAAAATGGGAAAGAAAAGCAAAGCTCCAAGCTCTGAAGAAAAGGAAATGGTACCCTTATATACAAACACAGCCTGTAACAGAGACGCAGGAATTGCTACGTGGGAGGGCATGTATAATCTGCTTGAAGAGGAGAATCCCATAATAATGGAAGTCGCTGCTACCGCGGGCTCAAATAGTTCTTCCGAGGCATCTATCACAGAGCTAGCTTGCTCATTCTTGCACCAGATAGCAGCAAGACCTAAAATTCTACCATACACAGACATGGTTAAGTGGATACTGGACAGCGCAGATATCAGGAACAGACAGTTTAAAACTCAGGGTCAAGGACTCATCGACTCATTCGCTACACAGGATTTAAGGCTCATGTATCATTTACCGGAGCCACAGGCAACTTATAACAAGCAGTTTATGGAGAAATTTGTAAAAGAAAATCAGGACCTGGCAGAAACCACCAAAGACTAGTCTAGGAGGGACGAACCACTAAAGAAATATAAACACGGTATGTACAATACTAGTTCTCTCACATCCCCATATTGCTTTGCTGCTCCCATGCTCTGTAGATTGTTTGGAATGCCAGATATCAACAAATTTTCATCTGAATGGCTACCGTTATTGGATTCCGTCACAAATTCCACTATTGTAGATTGGGCCAAAATCTTGTCTGAAAATCTAGTCACGACCATTGTAAGTTACCGATTTAAAAGAACTGTCTCTAAGAGAATCTATCCTCCTTTTTACCTATCTGCATATGTAATGGATGCGATATGTTATGTTTCTAAGTTTCTTGTTATGGGTTGGAAGTGGACTACCCAAGACCCCTTACCCATCCATGTCTATCATAAAGAATTGTGGGACTCTAAATTCACTCCGCACTTCTACCAAATTTGTCATGGAATTATGCTACCCTTGTACAGAATGTTGTATGATAAAGATGCTCTGAGATGCTCCCCTGAAGCAGAGGTAGACATCCTCCCCGTCGCAAGATGGTTCGGAGAGGAATTGTTTACTTATGTCAGGGTATTTGGAAGTTCTGCTTCCCCTCATGTCCTACCTTTATATGTCCCTGATAAACTCTTAGCTCGAGAAATTGCTTATCAAACCTGTGGAGAAGGAGGTTTGACTAAAGATTTGAAAGACAAAAAGAAGGCTATCTGGCCACAGTTTCCTGTAGCCTGTGGGGCCTTTTCGCTATTTGATGTAGGCCATGCATTCACAGAAGTAAAAAATATGACGTGTTTACAGTTATTCAAATTTTCAGGAAGACCATTTGACCATCATGATGTTGCCAAGAATTTCACTACTGCAGTCAAGATAAAGGTGTTTTCTGGGGAAGATGATTTATTTGATGATATATTCCAACAGAAAAGCACACTTGAAGAAATTATGCATGCAGCCCAAATGAAATTCTCTCCAGAAGAATTTCAAAAGTTCAAAATATACAGGGAACCAACTCCTAAAACCCGCAAGGGAACCAACTCCAAGTGTTAGTCTTAGTGGAAGTTCAGGCACAAACGGATCTAAATCCAAGTCTGGAAAAGAAACATCTAAACAGTCTAAAAGATCCGTAAGTGAACAGGATAAGAGTGAAGAGTCAGTAAAAGATACTGCCCAGTCAACGGAACTTCTACAGCAACAGGTTTTTACCTCCCCGCAAAGAGATCCTCCCCCTCTCGTCGTTCAGCAGCCATCAGTCACAACCGAACTAGATAAAGAATGGGAAACCTTCAATGACTTGATCAATCTTGAAGGGCAAACCATAAAAACACCTGCGAGCAATGCACAGGTAACAAAAGAAGTAGTCACAAGAACAATTAGCAATGTCTCAGATATGGAGCATATTCCTATTGCCCCATCCTCTGAGCTTATGCTCAAAATAGAAGAAATTCCTCCTCTTGATGTATTTTATAGCCCACAACACAAAGCAGTAGTAAGAAGACAGAGGAAGAAAATGAAATTGGAAAATGTGCTCCCTGAAGACGCAGAACAATTAGACGTCCTGTGGCAAAATCCCACTAGCAATCCCACTGAGAATCTCACCAAACTATCTCAGATCGCACGAGCATATGCCTCTGCAACTATTGATAAAGCATCTAAGGTACAACAATTGCTAAAAGAAAAGGAAGACCAGATACAAGTATTGCAACAACAGTTGCAACAAGCTAATGCCAATAATGAAGCACAGAAACAGCTTGAAAGGTTACAACAGGACTTCCAGCAGATGCAGATAGGATATCTGAAAAGTTTGGATAAGAAAGGAAAGCAGTTATAGGATTTACAGGAGATGCACAAGGACAATACTAAACTCACAGAATTTATCACAGAGTCCATTTCCTTGGATGAACAATTACTACAACAGTAAGAAGCATTGGGCAAAAAGATATCGCAGTGGAACTATTATTGTGAAATAAGTGATAAAACCACTCATCAAGTGGTATATTTACGAAGTGAGTATGATTTAGTTGATAAACGGGTTACCGAATATTTGGCTTGGAAAGAAACAGACGAGGGAAAAAGAGCAGGTGCACCAAGGATCAATGAAAATCACAAAGAAATGCTCTTTAACAAATGGGACAACCAAATCAGGGAGGCAGAGCAAGCAACAGAAGGAGCAGCCACGACAGCAAGCAGTATTATTGATTGTGTAAATGAAAATTCGCACAGGGAAAATTTGTTCGCAGAGACCACTCTAGGATATTTACCTAACGCACAACAACTAAAGGCAGATTGGAAGCAGAAGGCAAAAGAAAAGGCAGAAGCAATCCAAGGGTTAACCAAGTTAAACTGGGATTATTAATGGGCTTACTTGGTAAAGCCACATATCCAATGGATGAATCTTAAGTGTATCATCAATTTGGCCGAAAAGATGGCGCCATCTCTTGTCGATTCTGTTTTCTGAGCTCAGCTAAAATCGGAAGTCGGCCAGCCGACTCTTCTCAAACAGATGCTGCATACGTGCGATTTCAAGGACCAAATACAGAAGTAGTTTTAATTTTAGATTCAATTTTAGTTTTATTTTGTTTTATTTTCCTGAAATGAGGACGGTCATTTAAATTGCATCCTACATTTTTGTAATAATTTATTTTTAGATTTAGTTAGTAGTATTTAAACCCTTCTCATGCATTTAGATAAGGGTCCTGAAATTTATCAAAAACTTATCCCCAGAACATGCACTTCTGTACCCTCTGAGGAGGTTTTGATGAATGAATGGAACAAGATTTATTGATGTTTGCATTTGATATCTGCTACTGATGTTGCACTTTTGTACTCTTAGTGGATGTTAGATCAAGAAGAGATAAATCGTTATCGCTTGAAGCTCATGAGTAGGACTAGTTATAAATGGTATTTCTATCTCTTAACTATTTCTGCCTTGTGTTAGAGTGATTTTCATGTTCAGTTATTTATATATTAATGTATGAATGCCTGAGTTATCATTTGGCACTTTTGTACAGTGATAGCTATTTATTTATGCTTAGTGTATGAGTAGCTTACTATGCGATATGTTTTTCACAACTGTTTCGTCTAACTTTTTATACGAAGTGGTTCATCTTTATTGAATTCTTTTCTCATAACAGTTCAATGGTCTTTAATACTAGTTGTTATTTGAAATCATTTTAGATCGCATAAAGGAAAGATTACACCCCGGGTTAGTGTAGATTTAGATATTTCTGCTTATTAGAATATAATTTCCTTATTATTAGATTAGAATTAGAGTAGAAGTATTTCATTTAGAAACTGTTAGATCAGAAATATCAATTTTTCTCACACACACACAAAAATTGGGAAACTGGTCCCATATCCCCAGTCGGACCCGCTATTCCAAACGGAAAAGGAGTTTCCAACCAAGGTCCGGACCGGGCGGGTATCCCCCTTGTTGTAGACCCGATTTTCGGGGTTTCAACAGAATGATGATTTTGGATCCATGTTGAATTGTTATGTGTGTGTTTGATTATTTGTTCTTAGAAATAGTGTAATTTGGATTACTATCTATCTATCTATATATATATATATATATATATATATATATATATATAGGCTTAAGGCTAAAATTTCATGTTGTTGTTTAGATATTTATTTATTTTTGGTTTGAGTCTAAATTTTGAGAAAAAGACAAAAAATTGACGGAGAGCTCCAAAAGATATTTTTTTTGTTTATTTTTGGTTAAGATTTTGGAAATATATAGATAATTTCTAAACTTATAATCCCCTCCAATTTAATAATTAAAAAAAATGTTAGGGCACTCTAGCAAATAGTTTACTTGGCTTAAAAGCTAATTTTAAAAATATTACAACACTTTAGCACAAAGCTTTTACTTTAGCACAAAGCTTGTACTTCATCTTGTTGTACTTTAGCATTGAGCTGGTACCTCATATTGTTGTATTTTTCATGGTTTAAGTTTTAATTTGCATGGAGATTTAGCTTGGAATTCATCTTCATGTTTTCTGGTTTAAGGATATACTTTTGAAAAAATTTGTAAAATTATGGGGAGACTAAATTTGGAGTTTCTTTCCATTTCTTGTTATTCCATTTAAAGGTTATAATTTTGAGATTATTTCGAAATATTCGAGTTGAAGCTTAGTTTGGATTTAAACTTCATATATATTGTTTTATCAAGTACAATGATATGATTTTAATATTATTAGTGAAAATTCAATTTCTTGTCCTATATCTTTAAGTTTATTGCTAAAAACATTTATTGGAAAATCTGCATGGTATTTTTTTTCACGTAGTTTCTATATTAAAGTCATAATAATGAAATTATTAGAGAATTAATATAGATAATCATTAAAGTTTTAGAATAATTGCTACAAATTCACACTTGAGTTTAAGCTTGGAATCTTCATACTAATAACCTCGAAGTTAAATTTGAGCTAGTTATGGTGAATTGCTCTTAATATGCTCTAGCTAGTTTAAAAGAAAAAAATGAAAACCATAAAATTCACTTCCTATTTTTTATACTAGTCTATAAGAAGTTGTAAAGAGATCAACTGCAAAAGAATTGAAATACCATTCTATCTTAGACCTATCTGTGTGTAGTCTCCATTAAAAAAAAACCACATTTTCCCGATGAAATCACACATGCCAAGAAAAACCATGGCTTAGTATGGAATGAATACTTAGTGTGTATGGATTGGTATTGTGTAAAAAGTATGAGGCTGAAATTTCATTAGTGTAATGATTGAGTTCATAATACTAATCTTGATTATGAAATTATCCACGCTAATTAGAACTCAATGTAAGTTAGCCCCAACAAGTCATTTTTAACTATGAATGTAGGTGCATAACTAATGCACAAACATTAAAGAGTTAAAATATGTTTTATGAAGACCTTCTTAATGGTTAAGAATGAAATTTTTGTGGTTTCTTTTATCTAATTTGTGATCTTGTTAAGTGTTGATTATGGGTTGGTTTTCTTCATGAGATAACTTGAAATTATTCTAGGACTAGGTTGAGATATGCCATGCCTAATAAATAAGGGGTTCAAAAGACTTGTAGGTGTGAATGGTTATGGAAACCATTTTAGGGAAAGTTGAAGGATGTACTTGCTATGTTATGTATGAGGGTAGAATGTATATTAACTTATATATGTAAGGTAAGTAATTATTTATGTATATAATGAAGAATTGATTTTGATGAAATCTCATGGACATGATTAAGAAGGGTTGATTATGCATACTTTGAATTTAGTGGAATAAATGTTCGTAACAAGAATTTGTTTGAGATTTAAATGCATTATTTTCCTTAGATTACAAATGAAGAAAATAAGATTGGTATAGTGTACACCATTAGGTGGTTTAGAATGTTTGTAATAGCTTATCTTGATATATGTAGTTAAATGTGGATTAAGTATTTATACTCCAATATTGTAATTATTTTTGTATGTGTGATAGAGGTAGGGTTAAATTGATTTTTAAATCCTTGAAAATGCAGAAAGAGATTATTTTAATAAGTTGATGAAATATATTTTTAGTTTTCTTAAGACAAATGAAATCTAGCATATTTAAAGAAGATTTCATATTGTTGTGCCTAGGAAATTCATAATGGTCTCCTTAATGAATTTAAGGATTGCATATTGATTGAATTGTATTTAATTAAATTAATTAGAGAAATTATGAAGATTGAACTCATGAACTTCTCAAACCTATTTTTAGTTAGTTGATAGATTTAAAATTCATATTGTTTATGAACATGATGAATTACTTTCTTGGAATTTGATTAGAACGTAATTGTTAAGAGAATAACATGTTTAGAGATAAACCTTTTTTGTGATTGGATTTTATTTATTTATTTTTATTTTAGCTTAAATCATAAGGTATGAGGTTAATGTAAAGTTGATTTGAGTTCTTATTTTATAAGAATATGTGTTCGTGATATTATTGAGGGGAAATTTGAAGAAAAGTGATTTCACATTTTTTTATGAATTGGAATTGTTGCATGATTTAGAAACCTAATATGATTGTATTGTATGTGGAATGGAAGAAATTGTTGGATTTAGGAATTTGTACTGGGATGTATAGTTGTATGAGTAGTGAGTAGCCCTGCAAAAGGGTGTAATATTTTGAGAGGGTACTAATTCTTATTTATAAAAATAAAATAAAGAGAGAAATAAAAAAAGAAATGAAGCTTAGCTTTGCACTAGAAATGCCATTGTGATAGTGTAAATCTTACGTAAAATCAACATGATTATTCATAGTTTGAGAAATGTATGGTTTTCATAGATTTGTTTAAGGTTTATTATTATTATTATTATTTTATATGTATTAATGTTAAGAAATAAGGTCTAAAACCAAATTAATTACCTAGCTATTCAATAGAAATCATGAGTAATTGAGAAATGGGTGTTGATATAATCTTATAGGTGACCTAATTTATGAGTTATCTTCGATTGAAAGATAAATCAAGATTGCATAGGTTCTCAAAATTGATATGTTGAAATGAAATTACTTTAAACCAATATTGAATTGGTTCTCAGGTAATGAATGTGAATAACATCAATGGTTGTGGAATTCAAAGAAAATTCAGTGGTACAAAGTAGATGTTGCCACTTTATCCTGAGAAGTTAAAATAATTGTGCTTTGAGCTTCAAATTATTTTTATTCTTAGGATTAAACTTTTGGTAAAAATAGTAATTGGTTCCTAAGATTTTTTATTGCATCTATGTATTGTGAAATGAAAAGAGTAAATTTAGAGTGAGAAAACATGTCATTATTTATATCATGTTTGGTAACTAGATTGACACGCAATTGTATATGTATGATTTGCTACCTATTGTCATGAAAGTTTGATTATATGATAGGATGGACCATCAATGTTGTTATACAACTAATGTGGGAGCTATTTATAACTTGGAAAGCTCAATATACTATAGAACCAAAAAGATGACACATGAAGGATTAATGAGAACTATGAGAAGAAAAACATGTGGAATTTCAATCTATTATAGATAACATAAGTAGATGTCCTATCAATTACATAAAACATTATCTTGTTATGGTATTATAAATTGTACGGTTGATTTTGATATAAAAATATTTGGAATTTTATATATTGAAACACAACTAATATAGTTGTCGAGCAGTAAAAAGGGTCTTTTTCACCTCTATTTATCCTACATTAATTGTCAATCCAGGAACGATTTGCTATCTCAAAGAGTGTACTTAGTTTGAGGCGGTCATTTTTTAGAGTAATGCTAGTAGTATAGCGCTCTCAATACAAGAGTAAACAGAGGCTTGGAATGAAATCTACTTGTTAGAAAATTATATATTACGGAGCAATGGAACACATAAAATATTGCAGAAATATAAACACAGAAAACACACAAAACAAGAGAGACACAGATATACGTGGTTCACCCAGTTTGGGCTACGTCCACCCTGAATAGCCAGTCCTTCCTTTCTATTATCCAGCAAAATGAAGAGACACAACCTACAACAAATCTGCTGTAATATCCTTTGTTTTCTCTCACAGTCTCACCTCTCTATTTCTCGCTCACAGAATACACATCTATCACACAGACTCAAATACAATACCCTCATACAAAGAGAGGGGTTGCCTTCTAGGGCAAAAAACCCTAAACTAAACATAAGTTCTACCGTCAGATCATCCGCCTAATGAACGACCCAGATTGACTAGAAATTACTGTACTTTTACAAGGCAATTTTACAGCTGTTTTTAGCTTCGGGGGCGCTGCCCCCGAAACCCCCCGCCAGGGGGGGCCTCCCAAAGGTCACAGCCGCCTCCCCCTAGACCCCCCTTGCAGCGAACATTTTACGGGCGGCGTTGCCGCCCCCATTTCGAACTGGGGTCCTATGTGGCGATACCTTTGAATATAGAAGACAATCAGGCTCCATACCCAACACTACTTGCCAAAAGAAACCTAGGACTCAAATCATGCATTCAGAAAGCTACAACAATTTATCAGTCAAGGGTACAGTAACGGTAACTCTTCCCTCTATAAACTGATGCAATCAAGAAGGCACTCAAAGGAAGGATCATCAAACTGGGAACTAGACAACGTATGTCGATGTTCACTACAGTCTCAGACCTTCTGCACACCAAAGCAATGATGATCTTCAAATGACAAGAAATGGAACAACAACTATCTCTATAAATAGGATTGAACAACAAAACCTTAACCTACGGAAATGAATGCAGCAATAATTATAATCTACAGGAATTAAGTAACAACCTTTGAATTGAACAGCAAATAGAAATGGAACAACAGACTATCAGAAATAAAGTATAGAACAACAACTTAAATATGAATGTACAACAACCCAAGTTAAACATGCGACACACCTAACATTAAAAGGAACAATAATCTGAGCTTCGATACAATACACATGAATCACAGCTATAAAGTAACAACAATTGTAATGAAACAACAATCCCGAATGAACATCAGCCACAATATAAGAACATAACATACGATAGTACCGATTTAGGAACATATAGTGCGGTTAATCTGTAATCGAATGGCAATATGTAAGGAACAACAATGTTATATCAATTGTCAAAAGGAAAAACAATGCGATACAAAGTTAGAATGATAACATAGCATTCCTATTGCAGATAACAATAGTATTTAGTCAAGTATATATAATAGAGCTGATATGTAAAACAGTAAAGCACATTAGATTACTGAACACAGTAAATGGAAGAAATCAAACCACACATGAATCAGAAATATGTTACAGGAGCAAGTGATCCACCAGGGCCGAGCCCTTAGCCTCCAGGGACTCACTACTTAAGGCTACTCCAGAATCAACGATAGAACAACAACCAGGTTTTTATATTAAAACATTAAACAGAGTTACAATGAATCACTCTTCAAAGAGAGTCGATGATCAAAGTTCAAGTACCAAGGAAAATTTCATAAAAATAACAATAGTTCCCTCTCCCAAGCTAACAGTGCTACCCCTTCTTATAACAGCCGAGCAGCGATATCAACAATGTAGAGGATTGTTAAGATAGCGATCCCTCAGGATTTGCTAAGCTATTAGTTTGCAGTTATCCTCTTGTTCTTTTGCGCCGATTGGAGATCTCCTTTTCCTTTTTCTAGCTGTTACGCTCCAATTTGGATCGCCTTGTTTGAACGTGGTTCCCTGCCAAAGGGACAGCAGTTAACTTGGTCTCGTTCTTTCCTTTGGGATGACAATCTTCCGTTTTCTCCTCTTTCTGCATAGAAAAAGGGTAATTATTAGTTATTTCACATTACATATAAATCTTCTAGATTTTATCATATTCTTTTGTCATATGCCTAGCTCATGATGTGAAAAGGTTGTGAGTTTTGATGTTATATACCTAGGGGGGATAATATGGGGTACCAAGGGAGGTACCCAAGGTAATAATGTAATAATGGGATGGGCCATAGTAATAAATAAGGTGGTTAACCATGTCATGTAAGGGACCACAAGTAGTTAATAATAATGTAATGGGCCCATGGTATTAGTTGATGGTATGAGGGAACCATGGTAATGATGCATGGTATTCTATGTATGAGGCCTATATAGAGGCTAGAGACTCCACATGGAGAGATATGAAGAGAAGTATTATTGTATGAACAGGCATATGGCTTGTGGAGTGCTCTCCTTCCTTAAGGAGTGAATGTATGGTGTTGCCCTACCTTAAGGGTTTGACAATAAAGAATCATTTCATCTTATTCTTGGGTTTATTTGCATTGTCTTATATCTTTATATCAGATCTGTAATATTCTTGGGTTAGATCTACAACATTTGAAGAAAAGATAACAAAGTAAATGAAAATAACATACCTTCTCCAGTGCTCAACACACCCCCCTGCTTACCCTTTTTCATGGCCTCATGAAAACATTGTAGTTGACATGCAAGGCAGTGAGGGAGTAGGCTGGAGACAGGATCTCATGAGGAGGTCTACAGCCATGATGCCTAGCTAGGTGCTCAAAAAGATGTCATGTCTGGCCCTCAGGTATTTTGTATAAGGCTTGGTATCCTGGTGCGAGATGCCAAATGACCAGACTTCGGAACCTACAACCTAACCAATATGGCCCTTCCCTCAAAATAAGATCACCATAGAGGCCCAAGCGATCAACAGCTAACTTAAAATTCTCATAATTAAATGGTTCCCTGTGTTGGATATTCGGATTAGAAGTTTGATATCGAAATTTAGCAGCTGCAATGGCAAGGTCTTTGATGGTAAAAAGGTATTCTATCCCTTGCCGATTGATTGCTGTATGAATGGGTCCTAATGCTTCAATCACGCCCAGAGTCCTCATGAGGTTCCTATGTTTATTCCATAACTGCAATGGATCTCTAGGCTCAGCTCTTACCCATAAGTCTAATCTGTTTTCTTGTCTTTGGAAGGCATTATAGGCTTTAAGCCATTTTATTTGATTAACTCCAAATGAAATAAATGCCTGCAGTTGGATATCCCCAACGAAAGGGCCGAGATTCTGCTCTGTTTCTTGATCTAACACAAGGTTGTGCAAATAGAACTCACATAATAATCTCTGAACCTTTACCCCATAGTGCTTACAACAATTTATGAAATCATCAATAGTGTTTATTTCTATAGGGGCTCCTGCTTTGACAGCCTTAATTTTCAATTGCAAATATCTTTCCATTAAAAACAAAGCATAATTCTTAGCAGGTGCTCTACATGCTAGGATGTCAGTATACAAAGAGCATAAGGTATCCATTTGTTTGATAACTACATCTAGCCTATGAGTTACCTTTGTGACTCTTTCTTCTTCCTTTCGCCATCCTTCAAAAGCCTGACTTTCGGATAAATTGACATCCCTTAGCTACTGTTGTAATTCTTCATACTTTTCTCGAGAGACAGTTTGTTCTGTAAGTTTTTCTACTGCTTGCTGGGCTTGCATCAAACCCTCTCGTAGGGTTACTGTCCTCGAGTCACTATCCCACATAGTAGTTGTAAGTGGGAGGTTCACTTGAATCTTCTTATTGCGTCGCTCTGTAGTTATGGTTCGAATTTCTTCAGAGGACTATGCCTCTGTCTGAATTTATTTGTCACAGGCCGTTATGTCATCTGTTTGAATTTCGACATGGGTAATAGCCGAATGCTGTTCCTTTTGATTTTGAATGGTAGGCTGGACCTGAGTCCTCTTAACATTTTTCCTAAGGGGTTTCCTTGGAGTGGTTGCATGCCTTACCACTGAGGTCCTTTTTTCTCTCTTCCCCATCTTCAAAATCCTGATTTGTTATCGAAGTTGCGCAATTACATTAAGCAGTCTTTTTTGTTCCTTTCGTAATCTTTTGATTTCTTCTGTTTTATTGGAAGGAACAACTATTCGCGCACTTGGGCCTGGATTTTCTCCTTGACCAATTTCTTGATTTTTCTCTTGGGGTGCTTCCTCATTATTCTGCTGATCGGGTTGTTCGGGGGTAGAAACCCTAGCTTTCTCTGCAATCCCCTAGGTAACTTCTTCTTCCCCCCTCTCTTCTTCATAAAATTCTTCCAATGTATTCTGACTTGGAACAAATTGTTCCTCCTCTTCATCCTCATCATTTTTCTCTGCAGATGCACTTTCATCATGGCCGGAGTGATTCTCTTCTTCTTCTTCCTCGTTGCATAACTCTTCAGATGCACTCTTATCATGAACAGAGTGCTCCTGTGGCTCATCTTCAGTATGGAGGTTTAGTGGGCTGAGAGGTTGAGTATATTCTCCCATGTTGGCCAGAATATGGGCTAATTCATCCTCTCACAACGGATTTTGCAACGGGCTTTTCTCAAGTTACCTTGTTTCTTCTTCAACCTGACCAAATTGTTCGGTCTCTCCCTATGTTTCTCCCTCATCATTCAATTCTCTTTCATTCTCTCCTCCTTCCAATTACGGGGGTTGCTCATCCCCTGAATCAACTATTTCCACCGGTTGACTGGTGTTTCCTTGGGAATTTTCCAGCCTCCCTCTGATCCATGCCAATCTGACAAATTTCCTCCATTTCAATGGTCTATTCGATGTACTTGCAGTACGCTTTTGTTTGGGGGTTGGCAAAGCCAGTTCCCCGTGTTTGCTAGCCCCCTGTTTATTGTAAAAATTAGTTCTTCCCAACTGCTCTATTGCTAAGTAATACAATAGCTAACTATCAATCGTATCAACCCATGATGACTTACTACCGATTCTACGTGGCGAGATTTCTTCATGCTTCGGGCAACATCATGTAATAAAGAATTTAAAAACGCAGGAAAATTCATAGTGCATTTTTGTTTTAATACAGCTAAAAGCTTAAGGTGGCGTGGTCTTACCACGTCTTTTCTGCCTTCACAGGTAATGTAATTCTGAATGATCTTTGCCAATTCTACCCACGGTTCTCCCAAGGCTGCTGGTAGAACTCCCTTTCCACTTCGAGTCAGGTTCTAACCTTCATCTTGGAAGATTTTGATGGCATCTCGCAGTCTTACTTTCTTCAGAGTCCACACAGATCCAGTGGTTGGTAGTCCCGAAACCTCTGTGATTATGTCATCGGTGACTGCTATCTGTCTCCCTCTTACTGTGGAGTGATATTCTTGCAGGTTCTGCAAAAATTCAATTGCCACAGTCTCGTTGGACTATTGCAGATGATTGAGATAAACTATCCATCCTGCCCTTGTTAGGATTTCTCGTGTGGCATCAGAGACTGTCAACACTTGTGGTTCTCTACGAATTGATCTTCCTCCCATGCTTATGTTGAAGCCTCGACAATCAGGTCTACAACAAGGGGGATACCCGCCCGGTCCGGACCTTGGTTGGAATCTCCTTATCCGTTTGGTATAGCGGGTCCGACTAGGGATATGGGACCAATTTTCCAATCTATGAGTGTGTGTGTGTAGATTTTGATGTTCCTGGTCTAACAGTTCCTAATTAAGATATTCTAATTCTAACTTTAATCTAATGCTATGCTATTGTAATCTAATAAGCAACAACATCTAAGTCTATACTATCCCGGGATGTAATTCTTCTATTATGCGATCTAAAAAGATTTCAAATAACAACTGGTAATAAATATCATTAAGCTATTATGAGAAAAGAAATCAATAAAGATAAACCACTTCGCATAAAAAGTTAGACGAAACAGTTGTGAAAAACATATCGCATAATGAGCTATTCATACATTAAGCATAAATAAATAGCTATCACCGTACAAAAGTGCCAAATGATAACTCAGGCATTCATGCAATAATACATAAACAACTAAAAATTGTATATCACTTTAACACATAAGCAGAAATGATTAAGAGATAAAAGTACCATTTATAACTAGTCCTACTCATGAGCTTCAAGCGACAATGGTTTATCTCTCTTTGCTCTAACATCCAATAAGAGTACAGAAGTGCAACATCAGTAGCAGATATCAAATGCAAACATCAACAAATCCTATTCCATTCATTCATCAAAACCTCTTCGGAGGGTGCAAAAGTGCATGTTCTGAGGACAAGTTTTTGATAAATTTCTGGACCCTTCTCTAAATGCATGAGAAGGGTTTAAATACTACTAACTAAATAACTTATTTACAAAAATTCAGGATGCGGTTAAATGACCATCCTATTTCTAGGAAAATAAAATAAAATTAAAGCTAAAACTGAGCCTAAAATCAAGCTACTTCTGTACTTGGTCTTTAAAATTGCACGTATGCAGCCTCTGTTTAAGGAGAGTCGGCTGACGGTCTTCTGCTTTTAGATGAGCTGAGAAAACAGAATCGACGAGAGCTGGTGCCATTTTTTTGGCCGCATTTATGATACACTTGACAGTCATCCACTGGCTATGCGGCTTTACCAAGTATGCCCAGTAATATTCCCAGTTTAACTTGCTCAGCCCTTGAATTGCTTTTGCCTTTTCTTGCGCTCTCTATTTCCATTTTGCCTCTAGTTGCTGTGTGTTCGGTAAATATCCTGGAGTGGTCTCTGCAATTAAATTTTCCTTGTGCAAATTTTCATTTACACAATCAATAAGTCTGCTTGCTGCCGCGGCTGCTCCTTCTGCCGCTTGTTCTGCCACCCTGATTTGCTCGTCCCATTTGTTAAAGAGCATTTCTTTATGGTTTTCATTTATCCTTGGTGCACATGCTCTTCTTCCCTCGTCTTTATCTTTCCAAGACAAATACTCAGTCACCCGTTTATCAATCAGATCATAATCACTTCGTAAATCTACCACTTGATTAGTGGTCTTATCACTAATTTCACAATAATAACTCCACTCAGATATCTTTTGGCCCAACACTTCTTGCTACTGTAGTAATTATTCATTCAAGGAAATGGACTCCGTAATAAATTCTGTAAGATTAGGGTCGTCTTTGTGTATCTCCTGTAAATCCTGTAACTGCTTTCCTTTCTCATCCAAACTTTTCTGATATCCTATCTGCATTTGTTGGAAGTCCTGCTGCAACCTTTCAAGCTGTTTTTGTGCTTCATTATTGGTGTTAGCTTGTTTCAACTATTGTTGCAGTACTTGTATCTGGTCTTCCCTTTCTTTTAACAATTGCTGTACCTCAGATGCTTTATCAATAGTCGTAGAGGTGTATGCTCCTACGATCTGAGATAGTTTGGTGAGATTTTCAGTAGGATTGCTAGCGGGATATTTCCACAAGACGTCTAATTGTTCTACGTCTTGAGAGAGTGTGTTTTCCAATTTCCTTTTCTTTCTTTGTCTTCTTACCACTTCTTTATGCTGTGGGCTATAAAATATATCCAGAGGGGGAATTTTTTCTATGTTGAGTATAAGCTCAAAAGATGGGGCAACAAGAATATGCTCCATATCTGAGAAATCACTGACTGTTGTTGTGACTACTTCTTTTGCTACTTGTGCATTGCTCACAGGTGTTTTTATGGCTGGTACTTCAAGATTGATCAGTTCGTTGAAGGTTTCCCATTCTTTATCTAATTCGGTTGTGACTGGCGGTGCTTGAATGATGAGAGGAGGAGGATCTCTTTGCGGGGAGGCAATAACCTACTGATGTAGAAGTTCCATTGACTGGGCAATATCCTTTACTGACCCTTCGCTCTTATCCTGTTCATTTCCGGATCTTTTGAAGTGTTCAGACATCTCTTGTTTAGATTTGGATTTAGATCCATTAGTGCTTGAACTCCCACTAAGACTGACACTTGGAGTTGGTTCTCTTGAGGGTAGGCGTAGTTTCTCTAGAGGAATACTGGCTAACCTTCTTTCTCTGTATATTGTGAACTTTTGGAAATCTTCTGGAGATAATTGCAATTGGGCTTCGCGCAAAATTTCTTCAAGTGTGCTTTTCTGTTGGAATATATCATCAAATAAATCCTTTTTCCCAAAGAACACCTTTATCTTGACTGTAGTTGTGAAATTCTGGGCAACCTCATTAGGGTCAAATGGTCTTCCCGGGAATTTGAATAGTTGTAAACACGTCATATTCTGTACTTCCGTGAATGCGTGACCTACATCAAATAGTGAAAAGGCCCCACAGGCTACAGGAAACTATGGCCATATAGCCTTCTTTTTGTCCTTTAAGTATTTAGTTAGACCACCTTCTCCACAGGTTTGATATGCAACCTCTTGAGCTAAGAGTTTATCAGGGATATACAAAGGTAGGACATGAGGGGGTGCAGTGCTTCCAAATACCCTGACATAAGTAAACAATTCCTCCCTGAACCATCTTGCGACAGGGAGGATGTCTACCTCTCATTCAGGCGAGAACCTTGGGGGGTCTTTATCATACAACATTCTGTACAAGGGCAGCATAATTCCATGACAAATTTGGTAGAAGTATGGAGTGAACTGAGAGTCCCACAATTCTTTATGATAGACATGGATGGGTAAGGGGTCTTGAGTTGTCCACTTCCAACCCATAACAGGAAACTTAGAAACATAACATATTGAATCCATAATATATGCAGATAGGTAAAAGGGAAAATAAATTCTTTGAGCTGCAACTCTTTTGGACCGGTAACTGACAATGGTCGTGACTAGGTTATCAGATAAAATTTTGGCACAATCTACAATAGTGGCATTTGTAGCAGCATCCAATAATGGTAGCCAATCGGATGAAAATTTGTTGATATCTGGCATTCCAAATATTCTACACAGCATGGCAGCAGCAAAGAAATATGGGCAGGTAAGGGAACTAGTACTGTACATACCGTGTTTATCTTTCTTCAACGGTTCGTCTCTCCTGAACCAGTCTTTGGTGGTTTCTGCTAGGTCCTGATTTTCTTTTACGAATTTCTCCATGAATTTCTTGTTATAAGTTTCCTGTGGCTCGGGCAGATGATACATGAGATTTAAATCCTGCGCAGCGAATGAACTGATAAGTCCTTGACCATGAACTTTGAACTGTCTATTTCTGATTTCTGCACTATCCAGTATCCACTTGACCATGTCTGTGTATGGGAGGATTTTTGGTCTTGCTGCTATCCAATGTAAGAATGAGCAAGCTAGCTCTGTTAGGGATGCTTCAGAAGGACTCTGTGAGCCTGCAACAGCAGTAACTTCCATTATTCTGGGATTCTCCTCTTCGAGCAGATTATACATGCCTTCCCATGTAGCTATTCTCGCGTCTCTATTACAAGCCGTGTCTGTATACAAAGATGCCATTTCCTTTTCTTCGGAGCTCGGGGCTTTGTTTTTATTTCCCATTTCAACCTGCGTACTGCTCTGTATGTTCCTCTGTTCTCCGTTCCTGCAATTCACAAGTGAGGTAGAAATGAATGACAAGGAAGGGTGATGGGAGAGGTTTTAAATGCCGCAGACATACCAAATACACCACCTTATGTCAAATTATTCTTCGAAAAGCACGCACTCATATTATATTAATAACTGACAACTAACTCCTTTATTAGCATTTACAGCGCATAACCATGTGTCAGTTTATGGGAAATAATTTTCTTGAATTACGTGCCCAAAATATCTGTGATGGAGCGATTTTTCGATTTGCTTTGAAACATCGCAACATCGCAATATCGCAGAACCGCAACATCACAATATCGCAGAATCGCAAAAACACAACATCGCAACGTTGATCTGGCCTGACGTCGCAACATTTCTTTATCGTGAAATCGCGATATCGCAATATCGCAGATCGCAGGAGTTTTATGTATGACAAATTTCTTTAACCTGTTTCTTGCGAGATGTGATCTTGCGATCGGCGTCATCGCATATCGGTAGTCTTTGAAGTGTTTCATGTAAGTTTCGCTGAATGCGACGCGATGTTTGTTTATTGTCGCGATCTCGCAAATGTTGGGGTTGTGCTTGTAAGGTGGCATCCCACTATCTTTTTACAATGTGATTTTAAAGATTTTTACCTCATCATAAACTTAGATCTTAAGAATCTCCAAGAAGCCTCCTAAGCTTATGATGGTAACTTTATTTGCAGAAAGGGAATTTAAGTACTACTTTGTTTTTCCTGAATTTTATAACTAAGGGTCCACAAACATTTAGTATTTTGGATGACACTAAATGAGAGGGGGGTTTTTGCTGTCCACAACAATTGGTGATTCACTTGGAAGAACCAGTTATCTCTTTTCTTCTATTGAATTTTCTAAACTTCCAAAACAAAATTTTTTTCAGAAAGTTAAACTTCATTATGGAAAGATAAAGTACATTATGCTCTAACCTGTCAATGACATTTTGTTTCAACTATTTTCAACTTTTATTATTTGCTTCCTCAAGCTAGCCCTTGTATTTACATCAGTCATTACTTGTTCTTGTAAAGATAAAACAAAGTCTTTTCTGTAAACCAGTTTTTAAATATGCTCATTTGTCGTAGGTAGAGCCTCTGCTGCCAACAGGCGTTTATAGCCTCGACAGGGTTACCTATTACCCAGAAATGATCCTGTATCCTACTTAAAGCAACCTACAACTTTTGACTTAGTTACCGGAGAATCCACAGTACGAACCATTTTTATGTCGTACTGTGGATTCTCCGGTAACTAAGTCAAAAGATATAAACCACAGATCTCTTAAATCCACAACCTACAACTTTTAAAGAAAAAACCACATCCACACTTATTGCTTTGATTTTCTTTTTTATTCTTAAAGAACATTGTCTTGGTTTGGTGGCCAATTTATGACACAGTCATTCACTTTATTTATAACTTTGTTGAACAAGCTGGCTCGTGATGAGACCCCTTGTCTTTTGATTGCAACAATCTTGAGTCATTGCCCTGTTGTGGTGTACAGTGTTTGGCAAAGTCAGCAAGTTATAATATATGTGATTATGATAAGCCGGTTCGTGATGAGGCCTCTTATTCTTCAAGATGAAGTGTATCCTTGGGTTGTTCCTCTGAAAGTTGTGATCTTCTTAGTAGGGAGGAAGTCATTGTTTCCTTAAGATAGCTCTGGACGACAATAGTAGAGTTTTTTGGAAACAGTTGTTCTACAGAGAATCTTTATTTTGTAATTGATACCTTTCATTGTACTGACATAAGACAATTTCTTTACAAAAGGTTATTTACATCAAACTTTATGAAGTTGAAACTAGTATCATATCTAGGCTAGAGTCTTTAACTGTATCTATCAATAATAAAAATCAATTTTCCAAAAGATTTTCTATTTATACAAGCGAAAAATCAAAATCTGAAAGAGAATTGGTGTCTTGTTCGTAAATGCCTAATGTAACCACTCACAACTGGTTTTTATTATGAAAGATATATTTAAAGAAGATGAGAGGTAACTATTCCCTTGGATATTTATATGAAATGAAGAGGGCTAATTACTTCCTTTATTTTAACTTTCAGTTTGTTAAAAATAAACTATCAACATAACTAACTAAATTAATTCTACTCCTATTCTAACTATATACATGAAATTGACTAGGTATAGTCATATTTACAGTGCAACCATTCTCTCATTTTTATTCCTACACATATATACATTTCAAATATTAGTACTAGAAATAAAATTTTTGCTGAACTAAGAACATTAAATATGGAATTAGAATGCACAACTATTGTTAGAATTTTACTTGAAATATCCTGATGAAATTTTCTTTCCAATTGAATACCTATTGGATCATAGAAATCTAGATGGAATTCTATTACGGATTGATAAACGTTCAAGGAAAGAGATGACAGGCTAGATTGAAGATATGGATTTTTGGATTTAACAGCCTGTATCATATTATTAATGTTATGTGTGAAAGTTAAGCTTTTGACAATTTCCGGTGAAAGAAAAGTTTCCACATATATTTCTTTGAATGGATCAATGAAGAATGGATGGAAATCTTTCAAAGGAAAATTATCAATTAAATTGGATTGCTGGCAAGTTTCTAAAAATACATCCTTTTGTTGATATTGTCTTGGATAAGATAGAAGCTTTTGATAAAACATTGACAATGATTGAAATTGGAATTGAAACAACTCTGCATTCTTTCGAAAAACTTCAACTTTCCAATAGGGCAACACATCACTGGAATGTCTGATAGTAAGGTGCTCAGTATGCCAGCATAATATATCAAAAGTCTGAAAATTAAAATCTAAAGCTAAATCTGATTTTATACAAAATGGGTGTAAATGGAATAGAATGCAATGACTATCTATACAAATAGTGTTATAGCACAATTGGGATCATTTTGAAATATTCTCTCTTTCACAAGGATTGGCCAGAATTATGAAATTCGAATAATTTCGAACTCCATCTTGTGAATTAGAAAGCGAATTATGATTATGAGCAGGCGTAAAAGCTTGATCATGATATGAATCATAGACTGGAATACTTTCTTGGATAGTGAAGTCATGTAGATGATTTGCTGCTTTAGAATGAGGATGGGTTGAAATGATTTCTGAATTAAAATGCCTCTCATTCTCATTTGTCTTTTGAAGTTTCTGATGATTCTCTCGAGATAAATCAACATCTTCAATATCAAAGTAATTATCGTAAATGACTTCACAAGATTCTCTAGATTTCCCTTCAGTTTCATTCAGTATATTCAAACAAGGAGGGACAAGCCTTTCATGTTCATTAATGGCAAAAGAATGTTCTATAACTGCTTCCCTATCTTGAAAACTTAATGGTGATTCATTTAGATCAGCCTCTGTATCTTCTAAAGTATCATTAATACTGCTAGGGGAAAAATTACCATCATTAAAAATATCAGGATAAAGAGAAAAATGTGACTCTGAAATAATGCATTTAAAAATATCTCTTTTTGAAAATTCTTGTGCATTATGTTCATCGTAGATCTCAGGTTTTAGATCATACCTTTGTGTGCTCATGTTTTTTGGAAGAAAATTACTTTGTTGTTCTAACCTTGGAATTTGCATTTGTTGGGTTGCGATCATATTTTCTGAATTTTCCTCAAAGTTGCTTCCCGATTCCAAGGCGTCCTTTCTTCCAAAATTTCCGCCTTTGTCTTCTTGTATTGGATCAGAAATATCCTCTAAGCTTTGGGAAACTTCTTCATAAAAATTTATTTGCACATCCAAATTGGATTTTTTATTTATGTTAGAAGGGAATTGAACAAAGCATGGAATAATTTCATATGGATCGGGGATAGGAGGTAGAGAATAATTATGATCAACACAATCTAGTGATTCTTCACTTATGGGTTCATTTTCCACATCAAATTTCAAACAATTCAGATGAAATCCAATATTAAAATCTCTAACAGATTCATCTTCTTTTCGTAGATACTCAATTTCATCATATACCTGATCATAATCATAGCAGTCAAATTTACAAACGAAAATCGTGACAAATTGATCCCAGCTGTGAATTGAGGCAACTGGAAGGGTTCTACACCAGTTTCTAGCTTCTGCTACGAATGTGAGGGTAAAATTTTTGCATAAAATGCCTTCATCAATTCCTTGAAAATTACAATTTGAAACATTTTGAACAAATTGAAGGGCATGATTAAAAGCAGAAGAATTTCTCTTACCATTGAATTTTACCTGAGATAAGAGTCTTACCACTTCGGGTGGAGTGTTGGAAGATGCACGTACATGGATGCAACTCCAGATTGGAAGTTTAAGAGAGGCCATCGTAATTCAAATATTAAAATTGAAAACAAACCTCAACAGACAACATGTTTCAGCCCTCCTTCTAGCGCCAAATATGTTGAAGCCTCGACAATCGGGTCTACAACAAGGGGGATACCCGCCCGGTCCGGACCTTGGTTGGCAACTCCTTATCCGTTTGGTATAGCGGGTCCGACTGGGGATATGGGACCAGTTTCCCAATCTATGGGTGTGTGTGTGTGTAGATTTTGATGTTCCTGGTCTAACAATTCCTAATTGAGATATTCTAATTCTAACTTTAATCTAATGCTATGCTATTGTAATCTAATAAGCAACAACATCTAAGTCTATACTAACCCGGGATGTAATTCTTCTATTATGCGATCTAAAAAGATTTCAAATAACAACTGGTAATAAAGATCATTCAACTATTATGAGAAAAGAAATCAATAAGGATGAACCACTTCGCATAAAAAGTTAGACGAAACAGTTGTGAAAAACATATCGCATAATGAGCTATTCATACATTAAGCATAAATAAATAGCTATCACCGTACAAAAGTGCCAAATGATAACTCAGGAATTCATGCAATAATACATAAACAACTAAAAACTGTATATCACTTTAACACGTAAGCAGAAATGGTTAAGAGATAAAAGTACCATTTTTAACTAGTCCTACTCATGAGCTTCAAGCGACAATGATTTATCTCTCTTTGCTCTAACATCCACTAAGAGTACAGAAGTGCAACATCAATAGCAGATATCAAATGCAAACATCAACAAATCCTGTTCCATTCATTCATCAAAACTTCCTCGGAGGGTGCAAAAGTGCATGTTCTGAGGACAAGTTTTTGATAAATTTCTGGACCCTTCTCTAAATGCATGAGAAGGGTTTAAATACTACTAACTAGATAAATTATTTACAAAAATTCAGGATGCGGTTTAAATGACCGTCCTATTTCTAGGAAAATAAAACAAAATTAAAGCTAAAACTGAGCCTAAAATCAAACTACTTCTGTACTTGGTCTTTAAAATTGCACGTATGCAGCATCTGTTTAAGGAGAGTCGGCTGGCTGACTTTTGCTTTTAGCTAAGCTGAGAAAATAGAATCGACGAGAGCTAGTGCCATTTTTTCAGCCGCATTTATGATACACTTGACAGTCATCCACTGGCTATGTGGCTTTACCAAGTATGCCCAGTAATATTCCCAGTTTAACTTACTCAACCCTTGAATTGCTTTTGCCTTTTCTTGCGCTCTCTGTTTCCATTCTGCCTCTAGTTGCTATGCGTTTGGTAAATATCCTAGAGTGGTCTCTGCAATCAAATTTGCCTTGTGCAAATTTTCATTTACACAATCAATAAGACTGCTTGCTGTCGTGGCTACTCCTTTTGCCGCTTGTTCTGCGTCCCTGATTTGCTCGTCCCATTTGTTAAAGAGAATTTCTTTATGGTTTTCATTTATCCTTGGTGCACCTACTCTTCTTCCCTCGTCTTTATCTTGCCAAGCCAAATACTCAGTCACCCATTTATCAATCATATCATAGTCACTTCGTAAATCTACCACTTGATTAGTGGTCTTATCACTAATTTCACAATAATAACTCCATTGTGATATCTTTTGGCCCAACACTTCTTGCTGCTGTAGTAATCGTTCATTCAAGGAAATGGACTCCGTAATAAATTCTGTAAGCTTAGGGTTGTCTTTGTGTATCTCCTGTAAATCCTGTAACTGCTTTCCTTTCTCATCCAAACTTTTCTGATATCCTATCTGCATTTGCTGGAAGTCTTGCTGCAACCTTTCAAGCTATTTCTGTGCTTCATTATTGGTGTTAGCTTGTTGCAACTGTTGGTTGCAGTACTTGTATCTGGTCTTCCCTTTCTTTTAACAACTGTTGTACCTTAGATGCTTTATCAATAGTTGCAGAGGCGTATGCTCCTGCGATCTGAGATAGTTTGGTGAGATTTTCAGTAGGATTTCTAGTGGGATCTTTCCACAAAACGTCTAATTGTTCTACGTATTGAGAGTGTATTTTCCAATTTCCTTTTCTTTCTCTGTCTTCTTACCACTACTTTATGCTGTGGGCTATAAAATATATCCAGAGTGGGAATTTCTTCTATGTTGAGTATATGCTTAGAAGATGGGGCAACAAGAATATTCTCCATATCTGAGACATCACTGATTGTTGTTGTGACTACTTCTTTTGCTACATGTGCATTTCTCACATGTGTTTTTATGGCTGGTCCTTCATGATTCATCAGTTCGTTGAAGGTTTCCCATTCTTTATCTAATTCGGTTGTGACTGGCGGTGCTTGAATGATGAGAGGAGGATGATCTCTTTGCGGGGAGGCAATAACCTATTGATGTAGAAGTTCCATTGACTGGGCAGTATCCTTTACTGACCCTTCGCTCTTATCCTATTCATTTCCAGATCGTTTGAAGTGTTCAAACATCTCTTGTTCAGATTTGGATTTAGATCCGTTAGTGCTTGAACTCCCACTAAGACTGACACTTGGAGTTGGTTCTCTTGAGGGTAGGCGTAGTTTCTCTAGAGGAATACTGGCTAACCTTCTTTCTCTGTATATTGTGAACTTTTGGAAATATTCTGGAGATAATTGTAATTGGGCTTCGTGCAAAATTTCTTCAAGTGTGCTTTTCTGTTGGAATATATCATCAAATAAATTATTTTTCCCAAAGAACACCTTTATCTTGACTGTAGTTGTGAAATTCTGGGCAACCTCATTAGGGTCAAATGGTCTTCTCGGGAATTTGAATAGTTGTAAACACATCATATTTTGTACTTCCGTGAATGCGTGACCTACATCAAATAGCGAAAAGGCCCCATAGGCTACATGAAACTATGGACATATAGCCTTCTTTTTGTCCTTTAAGTCTTTAGTTAGACCACCTTCTCCACAGGTTTGATATGCAATCTCTCGAGCTAAGAGTTTATCAGGGATATACAAAGGTAGGACATGAGGGGGTGCAGTACTTCCAAATACCCTGACATAAGTAATTCCTCTCCGAACCATCTTGCGACAGAGGGGATTTCTACCTCTAATTCAGGCAAGCACCTCGAGGGGTCTTTATCATACAACATTCTGTACAAGGGCAGCATAATTCCATGACAAATTTGGTAGAAGTATGGAGTGAACTGAGAGTCCCACAATTCTTTATGATAGACATGGATGGGTAAGGGGTCTTGAGTTGTCCACTTCCAACCCATAATAGGAAACTTGGAAACATAACATATTGAATCCATAGTATATGCAGATAGGTAAAATGGAGGATAAATTCTTTGAGCCGCAGCTCTTTTGGACCGGTAACTAACAATGGCCGTGACTAGGTTATCAGATAAAATTTTGGCTCAATCTATAATAGTGGCATTTGTGGCAGCATCCAATAATGGTAGCCATTCGAATGAAAATTTGTTGATATCTAGCATTCCAAATATTCTACAGAGCATGATAGCAGCAAAGCAATATGGGGAGGTAAGGGAACCAGTACTGTACATACCGTGTTTATCTTTCTTCAGCGGTTCATCTCTCCTGGACCAGCCTTTGGTGGTTTCTGCCAGGTCCTGATTTTCTTTTACGAATTTCTCCATGAATTTCTTGTTATAAGTTTCCAGTGGCTTGGGCAAATGATACATGAGCTTTAAATCCTGCGAATGAACCGATAAGTCCTTGACCATGAACTTTGAACTGTCTATTTCTGATTTCTGCACTATCCAGTATCCACTTGACCATGTCTGTGTATGGGAGGATTTTTGGTCTTGCTACTATCTGATGTAAGAATGAGCAAGCTAGCTCTGTTAGGGATGCTTCAGAAGGACTCTGTGAGCCTGCAACAACAATAACTTCAATTATTCTGGGATTCTCCTCTTCGAGCAGATTATACATGCTTTCCCACGTAGCTGTTCCCGCGTCTCTGTTACAAGCTGTGTCTATATATAAAGGTGTCATTTCATTTTCTTTAGAGCTCGGGGCTTTGTTTTTCTTTCCCATTTCAACCTGCGTATTGCTCTGTATGGTCCTCTGTTCTCCATTCCTGCAATTCACAAGTGAGGTAGAAATGAATGACAAGGAAGGGTGATGGGAGAGGTTTTAAATGCCGCAGACATACCAAATACACCACCTTATGTGAAATGGTTCTTCGAAAAGCACGCACCCATATTCTATTAATAACTGACAACTAAATCCTTTATTAGCATTTACAACACATAACCATGTGTCAATTTATGGAAAACAATTTTCTTGAATTACGTGCCCGAAAGATCTGCGATGGAGCGATTTTGTGATTTGCTTCGCAACATCACAGATCGAAACATCGCAACATTGCAATATCGCATAATCAAAACATCACAATATCGCAGAATCGCAAAAACTCAACATCGCAGCGTTGATCTGGCTTGACGTCGCAACATTTCTTTATCATGAAATCACGATATCGCAATATTGCAGATCGCAGGAGTTTTATGTATGACAAATTTCTTTAACCTGTTTCTTGCGAGATGCGATCTTGCGATCGACATCATCACATATCGGCAGTCTTTGAAGTGTTTCATGTAAGTTTCGCTGAATGCGACGTGATGTTTGTTTATTGTTGCGATCTCGCAAATGTTGTGGTTGTGCTTTTAAGGTGGCATCCCACTATCTTTTTACAATGCGATTATAAATATTTTTACCTCATCATAAACTTAGATCTTAAGAATCTCCAAGAAGCCTCCTAAGCTTATGATGGTAACTTTATTTGCGGAAAGGGAATTTAAGTACTACTTTGTTTTTCCTAAATTTTATAACTAAGGGTCCCCACACATTTAGTGTTTTGGATGACACTAAATGAGGGGGGGGTTGTTGCTGGACACAACAGCTTAGCACACTGTAAAAACACAGAGACGAAAATGGAATAGCATGTTGTTCAAGCTGTTAGAAACCACAGAGAAAATGACGGAACAACAAGCTTGTTCAAATTTCAAATTACTGCTAATTGTTGTAGAGCATAACGTAGAAATAACTTTGAAACAACAATCCATGCAAATTGGAAAACAATATACCGTTAAGCCTTGCTATTCCCAAGTAAAAGTTCTCAAATGATAAACTAACATGTATGCCAGTGAATTATGAGGTCACCTACTCCCCCTTGCAATGTGATAGGCCATCCTTGGCCGTCAAATGAGGGAGCGATGTGCTGGAATGACATGATACAGAGTCAGAAAGGAGTAGCGTATACCGAGATGCCATGTTTACAAGAACGAGCAGATTGCCAAAATCAAGGTATATCATAGAATCACTTAATAAATAAGAGAATGCCATGATATGATGTGAGATTTGGAGGATAGGACAGCTAACGTGCTCAAAACGTTTAGTGCAGTCACGATCAACTTTTTCCATCATGATTGATTGTAATAGATTTCATGTATTAGAGGTTCGAAAGAATTATGTTCATAATCTTATTTGACCCATTACAAAGGTAGAAGAAGGGATTCATAACTGCTATTGGTGTATAAAGAATGTGACTTCAATACCATCAACAGAGCTCTGTTGCCCACAAGTGTCCATAACCTTGACAGAGTTATTTATTTCACCCATGGAACCATGATCCTTTGTGTATGCTTAGGAAAGTGCTGTGGAATGTCAGAATGGAGGCCATTATGCTGGCTTGGTAACCAGATAAATCATAATGCCATTCACTAGGAAGGAGTGAAAGGTGGGCAGGCCGGCTCGTGATGAGACCTCCTGTTCCAAGGACTTTTTATTTTTTTTCTGATGTGCCTCTTGGATCATATCCCTGGTGTGGTGGCCATAATGGGAATGCCACTTCACTTTCTTCCTTATGATCATGGTAGGTTGGCTCCAATGAGACCCCCTATCCTTCATTGACAAACCATGTTAGCAAATTATATAAACATTTTTCTTTTTATTATTTTTTCTCTTTTTATAAAGTACTTTTCCTTATTTATACACAAAGGGTGGTTCAGCACTCCTTAAGAGTAGGGATGGTGGAAGAAGTCTTAACATCTCAATAGAAAAATATGCCCTTCGTTCTTATTCCTTAATAATGATCAAAGAGGATTATGAGATTTTAGAAGGAACCATCATGATAAAGATAACCAACCATATCGGTATTAGTAGAACAGTGACAACAAGATAATCAATAGTTGTGTCCTTTCCTCTTTTCTCTTATCAATTCAGAGCAAATTCTTGTAAAGATAGTGAATTTTATGTAATTTGCTGATTTCAGTATCTTCTAGTTCTCATATTCATTGCATAAGTGTATAGCTGTGTTTCAGAAGTGATCCAAATGATAAAACACACAAAAAAAGAAAAAGATAAAACAAGTGCTATGTACAAAATCGCAAGAAAAAAGAAAGAAAAACTCGAAACTGCTGTGCACTAAGAAGAATATCAGCAAAGAAAACAAGCGCAAGCAAAATAATGAAAAAATGTTGTGTTTTTCGAAAAAAGAACAGTAGAAAATGCAAGTTCTGTTCCTCTGTAAAAAGGAACAATAGAAAACAAAAACGCGTCGTTCCTTTGGAAAAGGAACAAAAGAAAACGAAAATGCTATTCATTTGGAAAAAGGAATAGCAGAAAAAAAAAAATGTGTCGTTCCTTCGGAAAAAGGAATAGAAAAAACAAAAATGTTGTTCCTTTGGGAAAAGGAACAACAGAAAATGAAAATGTTGTTCCTTCGGAAAAATGAATAGCAGAAAACGAGAATTGTTGTTCCTTTGGAAAAAGGAACAACAAAAACAAAAATGTTGTTCCTACGAGAAAAGGAACAGTGGAAAATGAGAATGTTGTTCCTTCAGGAAAAGGAACATCAGAAAACAAGAAATGCTATTCCGTTGGGAAAAGGAACAACAAAAAAAATGCAAGTGTTGTTCCTTTCGAAGAGGAACAACAAAATAGTGTAAATGTTGTTCCTTTTGAAAGGAATAGCAGGGTGCAAAAGTGCTGTTACTTGAAAAAGGAATAGAAGAATGGTGAAAATGCTATTCCTTTCGAAAGGAACAACAAAGTGCAGAAGTGTCGTTCCTTGAAAAAGGAACAACAAAATGGTGAGAATGTTGTTCCTTTCGAAAGGAACAACAAAGTGCAAATGTTATACAACTGCAAAAATATATACAAAACAAAAGAATTATGTACAATGTGTAAGAGTAGTCGAATTACTTAATGAACCAAAGGTGAGGAAGATTTCTCTTCCTCAACCAGAATCTGCATGTCAGAGTCTTCGCGGAGTTGCTGGTAGAAGGATTCTCGAGTAAGTGGTTTGCAGTATAATCGAACTCGGTGGTCGTTTGCCTTAAAGGTATGTCCGGATCCATCAATGGTGGTTAGAGTAATGGTGCCATTATCATGTACCTTCTGGATTTTGTATGGTCCCAGCCAGCGAGTCTGAAGTTTCCCCGGAAAATCTTGGAACCTGGAATCGTATAGGAGCACCCAATCTCCTTCGCGGAAGACTTTATTTTTAATGAGGACATCGTGCCATTTGGCTCGCTGTTGTTGGATTAACGCAGTATGTTGAAGGGCAGAGAGCTTGATTTCATCTAGCTCATTGATCTGCTGTAATCTATTAATCTGGGCCTCGTCTAAATCTAGACCGACCTCTTGTGCTGTTCGTAATGTCTGTATTTCAAATTCTATCAGAAAGATGGGTTCCTTTCCAAATACTAGCTGGTATGGTGAATAACTGGTAGTACTTCTCCATGTTGTTCTGTATGCCCACAATGCTTCTGGAAGTCTTGCAGCCCAATCGCGTCTGTGTGACGCAATGGTTTTTGTCAGTATTGCTTCTATTATTTTGTTCGTGCTTTCTACTTGATCATTTTCCTGTGGGTGGTATGGAGTAGTAATTTTATGTTGAATATGATAGTTTTTTAGTGTGGCAGCAATTTTATTACCAGCAAACTGAGGTCCTCCATCCGTAATTATATCTCTTGGGAGGCCATATCGCACAAATATGTGGAACAGGAACTGTATGACGAAATCCTCTATAGCTCTCAGCAATGCCTCTACTTCAACCCATTTGGTGACATATTCTGTTGCTACTAGAATGTATGTTTTCTGATTTGACGATGGGTTAATTGGACCAACAAAATCAAGCGCCCATCGTTCAAATGGTTCAATAACTAGCTGTGGGTTCAGGGGCATTTCATCAGCCTGTCCAGGGCGTCCTACTCTTTGGCAGCTGTCACAAGCTTGAATGAACTTCTTTGCATCTTTGAAGATCATGGGCCAATAATACCCTGTTTGTAGCACCTTGTGACCAGTTCTCCAATCTGCGAAGTGTCCGCCACATGGTCCATCGTGACAAGCTTTCAAGATGTCAAAAATTTCATCTTCACGGACGCATCTCCTGATGTGCATATCTGCCCCTGTATGAAACAGGTAGCCCCCAATCCAAGAAAATTGAGTACTACGCTGGACAATCTGTTTTCATTCATTGGGGGTCAAATGTTTTGGTAATTTGCCTACTGCTAAATAATTTGCAACATCAGCATGCTAGGGTGTTTTAACAGTAACAACGAACAAATGTTCATATAGAAATTGATCTTTAACCGCTGCTGCATCCACTGGTTTTGGTATTCCTGAGAGAAAATCAGCTACATGATTTTCTTTTCTCGGTCGGTCCTTTATTGTGGTATCGAATTCCTGCAATAAAATCAGCCATATGGTTACTCTATCGTTTATGATTGGTTTATTTGCTAAATATTTTATGGCAAAGTGATATGTATATAAAATAACAGGATATCCAGTGATATAATGCCTAAATTTATTGATGGCATGTATTACAGCTAAAAATTCCTTTTCAGTCACAGTATAGTTCAATTCAGCAGGAGACAAGTTTTTGCTAATATAATAAATTGCATATGGTTTTTTATCTTCTTCCTGCCCAAGGACTGCTCCAATAGTTGTGTCTGAAGCATCTGATGAAATTTGAAATGGTAGGTCCCAATTTGGTCCTTGGAGTACTGGGCTGTTGACACAAGTTTTTTCAGATTCTCAAAAGCGCGATCACATTTTTCTGTCCAAACAAAGTCAACATTCCCTGTCAGTGCATATAAAGGTGCAGCAATATGAGAAAAATGTTCTATAAATCTTCTATAATAACCAGAGAATCCAAGAAAACTGCGTACCTCTGTTTGAGTGGTAGGAGTAGGTATTAACAAAATTATTTGAATTTTGGCCGGATCTACCTGTATTCCAGCTGTTGAAATATAATGGCCTAGAATAAGTCCTTTAGTCATCATCATATAGCATTTTTCATGGCTCAGACAGAGCCTGGTGGCAATGCATCGCTGCAACACTTTTTCTAGTGTGTCCAATGCTGGGTCGAAATCATCTCTGTATGGTGTAAAATCATCCATATATACTTCGAGCCCTTCATTTATTAAATCTGAAAAGATGCTGAGGATAGCCCTTTGAAATGTGGCAGGGGCATTGCATAGGCCAAAAGGTAAAACTCTGTAGGCAAATGTTCCCCAAGGACAGGTAAAAGTAGTTTTGTCTTGGTCTTCAGGGGCAATCTGAATCTGATTGTATCCACTGAAGCCATCCAAGAAAGAAAAGAATTTCTTTCCTGCTAACGTATCTAATACCTGGTCAATGAATGGAAGGGGAAAGTGGTATTTTTGTGTTGCTTTATTTAGTTCTCTATAATCTACACAAATCCTCCACTTTCCATTCTTCTTTGGTACCACTACAAGCGGAGAGACCCATTTGCTATCGGAGATAGGGTAAATAAAGTTCACATCTAAAAGTTTTTGAAGTTCAGCTTTTACAATGTCTTTTAGGTGAGGGTTAAGTCTCCTTTGTGGTTGGCGAACAGGTCTTGCATCCTTTTCTATGTAAATGTGGTGTGTACATAACTGGGGATCAATTCCTTTCATGTCAAGATAATCCCATGCAAATGCTTCTTTGTATTTTCTCAGTAGCTAGATTAGCTTGTGTTCTTGTTCTGGAGTCAGGTTGCCATTAATATTTAAAGTTTTTCCTGGCTCAATTTCTACAGTTTTGCTATTTGATACAGAGGTAGTAGGTATTGTTTGATCGTGAGTATCTTTGAGAGGATCTTCTTCTAATTCATTATCAAATGCTACTTCTATCATATGACATTGTATGTGGGATCTAGATTTAGCCTGGCTAAGAAAGTTGTTAATGACATCATCCTCTGTTTGATCTTTGAAATCAAGGGCATCTTCTATGGTTAATGGGGATCTAATATTTTCGGTGAGGTATAATACAGGATGTTTGTTAGTTTTCATTATTGTGACACTTGGCTGGGCTGGAGGATACAAGGCTAGATTCTTGATATTAGCCCCTCTAGTTATGGTCATACTGCCTTGTCGACAGTTAATATAAGCGTCAGTGGTTGCAAGCCAAGGTCTGCCTAAAATCAATGGATGTCCATCAAGTCGGTTTTTGGGGTTTATTATCAGAAAGTCAGCAGGATACTCCCAGGAATCAATGGATACCATGACATCATGTAGTGTGCCTTCTGGCCTAACCACAGATCGGTCAGCCAGTTCTAATAAAGTGGAGGTTGGTTCTACTGATGTAATGCCTAGTTTTTGACAAGTGGTGGTTGTTAGGATATTAATTGCAGCCCCTAAATCAACTAAGGAATTTGCAAAAGTTTTCCCATTGATTTGTACTGTTACTATTGGATTTCCTGGGTCTTCATATTTAATGGGTGTTTCTTTTCCTGATAATAGGTCGAATAGGGTGCCAACTACTTGGACTGTTGGGTTATTTGTTATTCTCCTTGATTTTTTTTATACATAGCTCTTTGATGGTCTTTGCATATATTGGGATGTCTTGGATGGCTTGGAGGAGTGGAATTTATGTATAGATTTTTAAGTTCTCCTAGAAGGTCAAAATCACGATGTTGTATAGGTCGAGGTATAATTAACCATTCTGGGAATGGAGGAGAAGATGTGATTACTCGATTATGAGTTTGTTGTCTAATCATATCCTCTTCTTGCAGTGGTTGTTCTATATGTAACTGGTTTTCAACTTGAGCGGTTTTATCTCCCTTTGTTTCAATGATGCGCCCAGATCTTAATTGAAGGTCATTACACTCCCTTAGATTGGTTCCTATCTCTGGTGTTTCAATTATTTGAATAGATTGGACTGGTCTGTTATTCAGATTAGGGTTGGGTTGGGCTGGGAGTTGCAGTCTTAAATTAGACTAGGGGTTTTGTTGTAATCCTAACAGTGTGGGTTGAGGGAGCAGAATGGTTCCTACTGGCTGATTCATTGGTCTTTGTGATTTTGTCTGCCAGACTTGACTCTGTGAAGTAGGAGGGGAACATTGCACTAGATATACATTGTTTTGCCAATATGGTGGGGTATAGGGAAAATTTGGCTAATTGGGTTGACTTGCTTGATTCGGCCATGGTGATGATGAAGGAAATGGTTGTTGTGACAAATTTGAGAATGGAGGTTGATTTTGCCACATAGTATTATATTCCTGAGCATGATATTGTGGAGGCTAAAAAGAAGAAGTTGGATCGGAGAACATACCTGATTGTCGCGGCTGCCATTGACGGCGCTAATTAAGTAGGTACACCGGTTCTGGCTCTTCTTCCACTTCCTTGCAGACTGCTTTCAATCTAGGAAGTGAGGGACAACTCTCTGTAGAATGGTCTTTTGTACAAATGGCGCAAACTTGAACCGCATCTAATGGACATTCTTTGTGGTTGTGTTTCTTTCTGCACTTGGGGCAGAAGATTACCAAATTTTGTTCCGCCTCTACTTGTTTTTGCTTGGCCTGCATAATATCAAGTTACATTGTTAGAGTCCCCAATATGCCGGTATTGAATTTTTCTAATAAATTTCCAATTTCTGCGTGAGTTACTCCTTCTGCAGAAATTCTGTTATCTCTTGCAAACCGATCATGTTTTGCTGGTTTTAGTCTTGTGTTGCCTCTTGAACTCTTGATACATAAATTAATAATGTCAGCAAATTTTTTATGATAAATATCTCCTTTTCCCATAATATTTAGTGTCTCAATCCATTATTCCTTCATTCCTCTAATTAATGTTATTTTTAATATATTATCACATAAGGGTAATGATGCATAAGGAGATCTTTGAAGATTATACTAAAAACGCTCAACATATTCTTCTAATGTTTCAATTGGTCTAGCCACCATCTGAAATATTTCATCTTTTAAATCTCTAGACCTACAATAATCCTGATATTTTTTTAAAAAAGACTCTTTCATTTGATCCCAGTTATTTATAACACCACCACCCAACCCCATAAACCATCTTAAAGCAGCCCCTTTTAATGTAGAGGGAAATAATTTCAGTTTTTGGGGGTCGGTGGTATAGTCATAATCTCTACACAACACATCAAATTCAAACAAGAATGCATTCGGATCTTCTGATGTAAGGCCGTGAAATGTAGGGATATGCTAGAGAGGAATTGCTTTCATATGAGAATTAGTTGCAGTGTCCACAATGGGATATTGCAGTGTAGAAGTTTGGGTGTTTCGCTGGTTTTGGGCCATTTGGTTAAATATGTGCCAATAATCTTCTGAGGTGTCTAGGAGGGTATTCCTAGGCTGACGAGGGGGATTGGCTTCAACAGGAATGGCCTTAACAACACTTCCTTTATCTGGGATGATGAGAGTTCCTAATGTCTAGGGGGACTTTGGCTCTTGTGATTCTTCAACTTCGTTATGGATGATTTTTGCAGCACTTCCCTTATCTGGGCTACTTAATGGCGGAATTATCCCAAGAGGATGTTATGAAACCAGCTCAAAAAAAGATAGAAAAGATAGATCAACACCTTAGAATTCAGCCTCTTCGAGGGGGCAACCTCCTTTACATTACATAAATGAACAATTCTTGGATGATTCCAATGACAAAACCTCCTTTCTATATATATGAGTCTAAGGAGCCACAATATAACCCAACCGACCTAACAATAATAATATAAAGCCACAAAAATAACAATAGAGGGATTCTATGGGGCACAATAATAACAATATGGGGACAATAGGGGCACAACAATATTAATAAGGGATACAACTACAATAGTAATGGGGTAATCACTAGTATTATAGAGACCCAATATGCCCCTCTTCTTCAAAAAAGTGTTGTACTCAATGCTTGAGTAGTTCTGGATGCTTCTGTATAAAATTCTCATCCTCCCTTGTGGAATCTTCAGCAGATAAGTTCTTCCACTTGATAAGATACTCCGAAATTGATCGATTTCGTAGCTGTCGAGTTCTTGTTTCTGTGACTGCTTCCGGTTCCAATAGAATTTTCCTTCCTCATCAAGTTCTGGAAATATTGTTTGAATTGGGAGCTTGTTGCCTATAACCTTCTTTAAACATGAAACATGGAAAACTGGGTGCAATCGAGAAGCTGCAGGAAGCTATAATTTGTATGCCATAGTACCAATCTTTTGCAACACCTTGTACAGACCATAATACTTTGGTGATAATTTATTATCCTTCTTAGCTTTCTTGAGGGACATTTGCTTATATGGTTGTAGTCGTAGGAATACCCAATCATCTACATCAAAACTTCTTTTGCTGCGATGTTGATTTGCCTGTTGTTTCATTCTATTCTATGCCAACACGAGGTTATCCTTTAAGAGTTGGAGGACTTGTTGTTGATGTTTGATGTTATGAAACCAGCTCACAAAAAGATAGAAAAGATAGATCACGCCTTAGAAATTAGCCTCTTCGAGGGGGCAACCTCCTTTACATTACATAAATGAACAATTCTTGGATGATACAAATGACAAAACCTCCTTTCTATATATAGGAGTCTAAGGAGTCACAATATAATCCAGCCGACCTAACAATAATAATATAAAGCCACAAAAATAACAATAGAGGGATTCTATGGGGCACAGAAATAACAATATGGGGGTAATAGGGGCACAACAATATAAATAAGGGGTATAACTACAATAGTAATGGGGTAATCACTAGTATTATAGGGACCCAACATGCCCCTCTCCTTCAAAAAAGTGTTGTCCTCAACGCTTGAGTAGTTCTGGATACTTCTGCATAAAATTCTCATCCTCCCATGTGGAATCTTCAGCGGATAAGTTCTTCCACTTGATAAGATACTCTGAAATTGATCGATTTCGTAGCTGTCGAGTTCTTGTTTCTGTGACTGCTTCCGGTTCCAATATAATTTTTCCTTCCTCGTCAAGTTCTGGCAATATTGTTTGAATTGGGAGCTTGTCACCTATAACCTTCTTTAAACATGAAACATGGAAAACTGGGTGCAATCGAGAAGCTGCAGGAAGCTCCAATTTGTATGCCATAGTACCAATCTTTTGCAACACCTTGTACGGACCATAATACTTTGGTGATAATTTATTATCCTTCTTAGCTTGCTTTAGGGACATTTGCTTATATGGTTGTAGCCGTAGGAATACCCAATCACCTACATCAAAACTTCTTTCACTGCGATGTTGATCTGCCTGTTGTTTCATTCTATTTTGTGCCAACACGAGGTTATCCTTTAAGAGTTGGAGGACTTGTTGTTGATGTTCGATGTGATGTTCCACTGCCTGAACCTTAGAATTTTCTCTTAAATATGATGTGATGGATGGTGGTTGATACCCATAAAGTGCCATAAATGGGGTCATTTTTGTTGCTGTATGGAAGGAAGTGTTATACCACCATTCAGCCAGAGGCAACCATTTGACCCATTGTGTCTGTTTATCAGATACAAAGCAACGAAGATATCCTTCCAAACATTTGTTTACTATCTCAGTTTGCCCATCAGATTGAGGATGATAAGATGAGCTATGAGCTAACTGAGTACCAAGACAAGAAAATAATTCTGTCCAAAAATTTCCAGTGAAAATGGGATCTCTGTCACTTACAATAATCTTTGGGTTTCCATGTAGCTTTTGAACTGTTTCCATAAATGCAGTAGAAACTGTACTGGCTTTAAATGGATGTGATAATGCACAAAAGTGTGCATACTTGGTAAGTCTGTCAACTACCACCATGATGACACTCTTTCCCTCAGACTTGGGTAAACCTGTGATAAAATCCATTGAAACCTCCTCCCAACGTTGGCTTGGAATGGATAAAGGTTGTAATAGACCCGGTGTCTTAATTGTTTCAACTTTATTTTGTTGGCAAACCAAACATTCCGCCACAAACTTTTGAATATCTGATTTAAGGCCATCCCAAAAAAATTCCTTCTTAACCCTGTGGTAAGTTTTTAAAAATCCTGAGTGCCCTCCTAAGGGAGAAGTGTGCAATTCCATAAGAATCTTTTGTTTTAGCTGGGAATTCTTACAGAGGTATAAGCGATCTTTGTACCATAACGAATCATTTTTCCAGCTAAATGTATCAGAAGTACTGGAATCTTGTTGTAGCTTTCGAATAAGTGCCCACACTTCTTCGTCATTCTTCCATTCCTCCCTTGCTTCGTTTATCCAATCTGGTTGGATAATAGAAATGGCACACAACAATGCTTCCACATCCTCATCCTTTCTTGAGAGTGCATCTGCCACCACATTTTGCTTCCCTTTTTTGTAGATGATTTCAAAGTCATAACCCAACATCTTTGTGACCCACTTTTGTTGCTCTTCAGAGGATAATCTTTGTTCTAAAAAGTATTTAAGGCTATCATGATCCGTTTTTACCTTGAAGTGTCTTCCCATTAGGTAGGGTCGCCATTTCTTAAGTGCATGGAGTATTGCCAACATTTCCTTCTCATAAATAGCTTTGCTTAAAAACTTTCCCTTGATTGGACGACTTTCAAAAGCAATGGGTCTTTCATCTTGCATTAGAACAGCACCAATTCCATTTCCTGAAGCATCACATTCCACAATAAAGGTTTTTGTGAAGTCCGGTGTAGCTAAGACCGGTGCTTGGCACATTGCCTCTTTAAGATGTTCAAAGGCCTTTGTTGCTTCCGGAGTCCATGAAAATGAATCTTTCTTCAATAATGTTGTTAGAGGTGCTGCTATTCTCCCATAATTCTTAACAAACTTGCGATAATACCCTGTCAACCCAAGAAATCCTCGCAGATGCTTTATGGATGTGGGGATTTTCCATTCCTTAATGGCTTTAATTTTGCTAGGGTCTACCTTAACTCCTTCATGAGATACAATATGACCCAAATATTCCACCTCCTGGACTCCAAAGAAACATTTGGATCTTTTTGCATATAATTGTTTCTCCTCCAATAGTTGTAGCACCCTGTCAACATGTTCAACATGATCCTTCCAAGACTTGCTGTAGATTAGTATATCATCAAAAAATACTAACACAAATTTTCTAAGGAATGGTTTGAAAATTGAATTCATCAAACCTTGAAATGTTGAAGGTGCATTGGTAAGGCCAAAAGGCATGACCAAAAATTCATAATGACCCTCATGAGTTCTAAATGCCGTTTTCGGAATGTCTTCAATCTTCATTCTGATTTGATGATATCCCGAACGAAGATCCAACTTGGTGAAGTAAATTGATCCATGCAATTCATCCAGTAATTCATCAATGACAGGAATGGGGAACTTATCTTTAATAGTGAGCTTGTTGAGCTCCCTATAATCTGGACACATGCGCCATGATCCATCCTTCTTGTGCACCAATACTACTGGAGCTGAGAAAGAACTTTGACTCGGTTGAATTATACCAGCCTCTAGCATTTCTGCAACCATACGTTCAATTTCACTTTTTTGGACATAGGGATATCTGTACGGCCTGATGTTTGGAGGAACACTTCCTGGAATCAGATGAATAGCATGATCATGATCACGCATAGGTGGGAGACCTTTGGGAGTCTCAAATACCTTGGAATGATTGTCCAGGACTTTTTGGAGATCTGGAGAAATAGATGATTCCAATGTGGAAACATCTAGCGAACATAATTGTGCAATTACACCTCTTTGCTCCTTTTTTAGAAGCTTTGTCATGCCATTAGAGCTGATTATCTTTCCTGGTTTCCCTGCAATACCCCTTAATTCAACTTCCTTTCCTTCCACAGAAAATTTCATGAAAAGTTCTTGAAAATTAAAAGCTATTGTACCCAAGGATTGTAGCCATTGGACTCCTAGTACAACATCAGCACCTCCCATTGGAATGGAAAGCATTGGGCTAGTCAATACATATTCTCCCATGGATAGCTTGATATTATGGCACTTTCCAGAGCAATTTATTGTTCCTCCATTTGCAATCATCACTTGACACTCTGGTGCTGGATATAGGAAGCAATTCAATTCTTTTGCTACCCTACAATGAATAAAATTGTGGGTGCTTCCTGAATCAATCAACACTATTACCTTTTTCTTCTTGATTTGTCCTTCTATCTTGATGGTTTGAGGAGTGGTAATTCCCGCCAATGCATTACAAGATATGGTCGGATTTATTTGTTCTTCATCTAGGCTTTGTTCCTGGAATATATCCTCTTCTTTTGACCTTTCTTGCTCCTTTTCTTCTTCCTCTTCACAATCTATGTAGAATAATTTCTTCTCAGCACACTTATGACCTTTTGTGTATTTGCTATCACAATTGTAACAAAGCCCTTTTGCTCTTTTTTCTTCCAATTGTTGTGGTGTCAACCTTGTAGGTTGTGGAAGACTATGGGCAACAACACTTCCGTCTTTATAGTTGTGAGTGGTATGCTTCCTAGTTGCCATAATTTTGCTTTCCATTTTTCTTGCTAACCTGAATGCCTTCTCTAATGAATCAGGTTCCCAAAGGCGAACATCATGTTGGATATTATCCTTTAAAGACCCTATGAACACATCAATCCTATGCTCCTCTGGAATATCTTTTACCCTTATGTTCAATTTTTGGAACTCCTCAATGTGCTCCATTATTGAACCCTTTTGTTTGAGACTTATCAATTGGCTAAAAAAAGTGTTGCTTTTTGTATCCTCATAATGTGCTATCAATTCTTCCGTAAAAATTGCCCAAGTGATAAATTGTTTACGAGAACAAAGCCATTGATACCATACAAACTGATTTGGTTCCAAATATAAAGTTGCCATACGTACCTTTTGTGTGTTTTGCACATTATTGAGATCGAAGAATTGCTCCATCTGTAATATCCATGTGGCGGGATCCTTGCCATCAAACTTCCTCATATCGATTTTTGGAACATGGTGAGTCTTCGATCCAACATTAGAGTCTATGGAATCATGATTAACATTTCTTTTGTTCTCATCATGAGTTTCCTTTACTACCTTTTCACCATTAGTGACCCTTTCTTGTAGCAACTTCTTCAATTCTTCCATCTTATCATCCATGCCATCAATTTTAGCGTCCATGCCATTCACCTTAGCTTCCATGCCATCCATCTTAGCTTCCATGCCCTTTATCTTAGATTCCACGCCATTTACATTAGATTCCATGCCATTTATCTTAGATTCCACGCCACTTATCTTAGCTTCTGTTAGCTTTTGTGAGCGTGACATTTGTTGCACTTGTTCTTGTAATTTTGATATATCATGTAGCATTTCTTCCTCTTCTTCATGAGTCATGCTAGAGCTTTCAGGTTCCTTACTAGGTGTTTGCATTTTCTTTCCTCGGGGCATCAGTTACCGATAATAATGCTTTACTATGCCCTTTGAATTCCGTTAAACCAAGCTTACACAAAAATTAAAAAAAAAACTACACACCTTTTTTCACTTTATAGAAGCCTGATATTGAATCTGATGTATCTCTGTAATTTCGGATCATCCAGTTCTGAAATTGCTACCTGTAGTAGCCTTCTGTGTCCTCTTTCCAATGCCACAAGTCTGAGCCAAATTGGATTCTCCAAGGAAGAGTTATGTGAAATCTCCCACAGTGACTTGCTTTTAGACTGGTTCAGTAGAGCGAACTTGTACGACGTGCCACGAGTCACTGTTTCAACCTTTGAATCTGAAACACACATACAAGAAACTACAGTCCGTCCTCTTTCTGTACCTTCTTACGAAATTTCAATCCGATCCCCAGAGAGAAAGTTATGACGATTTTCCCCAGGTCACCTGTTTTGAATGTAATTCAGGAGTCTGCAAAAAGACCAACTTCCTCAGATCATATCTCCGCAAATATCGCGCGAAAAGCTCTGAAATTCGGACCCAAGGTTCAGCGCGATTTCTTCTCAAATGGGTTTTTTTTGCGACTTCTGAAACGTCACAGAAAAAAAGTTATAGCGAAAATGCCACGATGACCTGTTTGGAGCAGCGAAACCCTAGAATCCAAAGCTCTGATACCAAATGTTATGAAACCAGCTCAAAAAAGATAGAAAAGATAGATCAACGCCTTAGAATTCAGCCTCTTCGAGGGGGCAACCTCCTTTACATTACATAAATGAACAATTCTTGGATGATACAAATGACAAAACCTCCTTTCTATATATAGGAGTCTAAGGAGTCACAATATAATCCAGCCGACCTAACAATAATAATATAAAGCCACAAAAATAACAATAGAGGGATTCTATGGGGCACAGAAATAACAATATGGGGGTAATAGGGGCACAACAATATAAATAAGGGGTATAACTACAATAGTAATGGGGTAATCACTAGTATTATAGGGACCCAACATTTGATGTGATGTTCCACTGCTTGAACCTTAGAATTTTCTCTTAAATATGATGTGATGGATGCTGGCTGATATCCATAGAGTGCCATAAATGGGGTCATTTTTGTTGCTGTATGGAAGGAAGTGTTATACCACCATTCAGCTAGAGGCAACCATTTGACCCATTGTGTCTGTTTATCAGATATAAAGCAATGAAGATATCTCTCCAAACATTTGTTTACTATCTCAATTTGCCCATCAGATTGAGGATGATAAGATGAGCTATGAGCTAACTGAGTACCAAGACAAGAAAATAATTCTGTCAAAAAATTCCAGTGAAAATGGGATCTCTTTCACTTACAATAATCTTTGGGTTACCATGTAGCTTTTGAATTGTTTCCATAAATGCAGTAGAAACTATACTGGCTTTAAATCGATGTGATAATGCACAAAAGTGTGCATACTTGGTAAGTATGCCAACTACCACCATGATGACACTCTTTCCCTTAGACTTGGGAAAACCTGTGATAAAATTCGTTGAAACCCCCTCCCAATTTTGGCTTGGAATGGATAAAGGTTGTAATAGACCCGATGTCTTAATTGTTTCAATTTCATTTTGTTGGCAAACCAAACATTCCGCCACAAAATTTTGAATATTCGATTTAAGGCCATCCCAAAAAAATTCCTTCTTAACCCTATGGTAAGTTTTTAAAAATCCTGAGTGCCCTCCTAAGGGAGAAGTGTGCAATTCCATAAGAATCTTTTGTTTTAGTTTGGAATTCTTACAGAGGTATAAGCGATCTTTGTACCATAACAAATCATTTTGCCAACTAAATTTATCAGATGTACTGGAATCTTGTTGTAACTTTTGAATAAGTGCCCACACCTCTTTGTCATTCTTCCATTCCTCCCTTGCTTTGTTTATCCAATCTAGTTGGATAATAGAAATGACACACAACAATGCTTCCACCTCCTCATCCTTTCTTGAGAGTGCATCTTCCACCACATTTTTCTTCCCTTTTTTGTAGATGATTTCAAAGTCATAACTCAACATCTTTGTGACCCACTTTTGTTGCTCTTCAGAGGATAATCTTTGTTCTAAAAGGTATTTAAGGCTATCATGATCCGTTTTTACCTTGAAGTGTCTTCCCATTAGGTAGGGTTGCCATTTCTTAAGTGCATGGAGTATTGCAAACATTTCCTTCTCATAAATAGCTTTGTGTAAAAACTTACCCTTGATTGGACGACTTTCAAAAGCAATGGGTCTTCCATCTTGCATTAAAACAGCACCAATTCCATTTCCTGAAGCATCACATTCCACAATAAAGGTTTTTGTGAAGTCCGGTGTAGCTAATACCTGTGCTTGGCACATTGCCTCTTTGAGATGTTTGAAGGCCTTTGTTGCTTCTGGAGTCCATGAAAATGCATTTGTCTTAAATAATGTTGTTAGAGGTGCCGCTATTCTCCCATAATTCTTAACAAACTTGCGATAATACCCTGTCAACCTGAGAAATCCTCGTAGATGCTTTAGGGATGTGGTGATTTTCCATTCCTTAATGGCTTTAATTTTGCTAGGGTCTACCTTAACTCCTTCATGAGATACAATATGACCCAGAATTCCACGTCTTGTACTCCAAAGAAACATTTGGATCTTTTTGCATATAATTGTTTCTCCTCCAATAGTTGTAGCACCCTATCAACATGTTCAACATGATCCTTCCAAGACTTGCTGTAGATTAGTATATCATCAAAAAATACTAACACAAATTTTCTAAGGAATGGTTTGAAAATGGAATTCATCAAACCTTGAAATGTTGAAGGTGCATTGGTAAGGTCAAAAGGCATGACCAAAAATTCATAATGACCCTCATGAGTTCTAAATGTTGTTTTCAGAATGTCTTCATTTTTCATTCTGATTTGATGATATCCTGAACGAAGATCCAACTTGGTGAAGTAAATTGATCCATGCAATTCATCCAGTAACTCATCAATGATAGGAATGGTTTTTTTTTTTTTAGCTTCTGAAACATCGCAGAAAAAAAAGTTATAGAGAAAATGCCACGATGACCTATTTGGAGTAGCGAAACCCTAGAATCCAAAGCTCTGATACCAAATGTTATGAAACCACCTCAAAAGAAGATAGAAAAGATAGATCAACACCTTAGAATTCAGCCTCTTCGAGGGAGCAACCTCCTTTACATTACATAAATGAACAATTCTTGGATGATTCAAATGACAAAACCTCCTTTCTATATATAGGAGTCTAAGGAGCCACAATATAACCCAGTTGACCTAACAATAATAATATAAAGCCACAAAAATAACAATAGAGGGATTCTATGGGGCACAATAATAACAATATAGGGACAATAGGGGCACAACAATATTAATAAGGGATACAACTGCAATAGTAATGGGATAATCACTAGTATTATAGGGACCCAAAAGAGGAGATCTTGGTTCTTCAGTTTCCCCGGTTTCTCCTCTCCCTTCACAGAGGTTGCTAAGGTTCCCTTCTTGCAATGATTTTGGGCTAGAATTCTCAATTTCTTGAAAATCTTGCTCTTTGGTGTGACTATGCACCTTAGCAAAGGCTACAGATGGTGGTCATGTGGCCTGAAGGGAACTAGTAGGTTGTCTCGAAGTAACTTTTCTAGGCCCTACTGAAGGCTGAGATTCTTCTTTCTTAAGGATTTCGCCTATAAAGGTTGATCAACCAAGGATCACCAGCCCCTTAGCTTTATCAACCTTGGGTAGAGGTTTCAATTTCTTTTCTGGATTTTTCTGCTTAGTTATGCACAAAAATCAACTACGAATTTCTACCCAAAGAAAACAACAACAAATCTGCAGGAAAGCGGGCAAGGGAGCAGGGCTATTACATGCTCCGCATGCAGGTTCTTACCTTCCATTTTTAAAACCCAATTCTCTCCTAGCAGGTTCTTACACTACTTTGGAAAAGAAACAAATGGCTACACTCTTCCCCGGCAACGGCGCCAAAATGTCAAGCAGTAAAAAGGGTCTTTTTCACCTCTATTTACCCTACATTAATTGTCAATCCAGGAACGATTTGTTATCTCAAAGAGTGTACTCAGTTTGAGGCGGTCATTTGTCAGAGTAATGCTAGTAGTATAGTGCTCTCAATACAAGAGTAAATGGATGCTTGGAATGAAATCTACTTGCAAAAAGAAACCTAGGACTCAAATCATGCATTCAGAAAGCTACATCAATTTATTAGTCAAGGGTACAGTAACGGTAACTCTTCCCTCTGTAAACTGATGCAATCAAGAAGGCACTCAAAGGAAGTGTCTAGTCAATTTAACGTCTTAAATTGCTCTACATAAATTATCAATTTGGGTATCGTAAACTGATGAAGTGTGGTGCACCATATGTGCTTAGTTAACCTTTTTCTTACTTCGTTGTTTTATAGATTTTATTTTCTTTTGGGGTTTTGTTTTTGTTGGTTTCCTAAAGTACCTAATGCAAATGGAAATCCTATTCTAAGGTCTTAAGAATACTTTTAAAGGTCAAGTATGGAGGTAAATTTCAGGACAAAGTCTATGTCCCTAATGGTAACTTCCAAAACTTAGCACTTCAAAAGATCTCGAAACATGTTATTGATGGAATTAGTACTTAAACAAAAGTGTAAATATGCAGCTACTTCAATAAAAATTGAATGCAACAACCAATCAATGAGCTAGTGACTATGAAATCCAGTATCCTTGCTTCTGTATAAAAAGAAAACTGAATTTAAAGCAATTCAAAAACTATAAGTAAAGTAAATTAAATCATATTACATCAACTCATATTCTGACCCCTCACCATTCGACTCGCTCTGGCTATAGGAGGTAATCATAAACAAATTGAGCAATCTGATATCTAATTTGCATAAAAGGAAACTAATATTAAACTACACATTCTTACTTCAATCCCTCACCATTCGACTCGCTCTGGATATAGGAGGTAACTGAAAATGACATGAGCAATTCAATAACTAACTTGCAGAAAAATAAACTAATATCAAACTACACATTCATACTTCAATCCCTCACCATTTGAGTCACTCTGGCTATGGGAGGTAACTGAAAATGGCATGAGCAATTCAATAACTAACTTGCAGAAAAATAAACTAATGTCAAACTACGCATTCATACTTCAATCCCTCACTATTTGAGTCGCTTTGGCTATAGGAGGTAACTGAAAATGACATGAGCAGTCTAATATCTATCTTGCAGAAAAGTAAATGAACAAAACAAAACTGAAAGAAATAACAATGCTGGAATTAGAACTCAAAAAATAAATCTGCAGAAGGACAAGATGATTCTGTCATGTCATTAGTTATTAAAAATCTATGTGCATTACTAACCTACAATCAACCGGTTGAACACACTTGCATGAATGAAAAATCTAATCTATCAAACTTGAAAGCAATCAATGACATAATGAAATCAAAGCAAAATTTACAAAATGAAATCTAATCTACCTTACATTCTAATATGCTCCATGAAATCTACTTCACATCTCCTTCCATGTTGAGAACTTCAAAGCTTTATTCAAATTCTTCAAAATTACAAAGTACAAAAAAGTTCTCCAAAGCTTTCAAAAGCCATCAAGGAAGAACTACAAACTCCAAGCTAAAGAACTCACAAGCTAAAAGACTAACAAGCTAACAAATGAAGGAGAGAGATCTCCTATTTATACAAAAAGATGAGAAGCCATCTCATTAATGAGAGTCCATGAATCTCTCCCTCTACCTCTAGAGTCCTAATCAAAATAGGAACTGATAAGACACATGTCTTCTGAGAGTTACAATACAATTAGGAGATGTGAAACATATCCTCATGATCCCATGATTCTTTCCACTCAAATTCGAATTTGGCCTTAGAGTGCCACATAAGAGTCTTCTAGAAGCCTCCTTTCAACCTACACATGTCAACAATCTCAACACATTTGTTAGGTATAAGCATATGCACATTATTTTCTAATTTTTAACCACAAATTCACTTAAAAGGCTTAGAATTAATAAAGATTGGAAAAACATAAATGTGCCCCAATGATAATGAAAGTGGGATGAATGTGGTGACATAGTAGTGAAATGGAGGTGAAATGGAGGTGATATAATGGACATAATAGTGAAAGTGTAATGGAAATGAATGACATTTTCAAGACTCAACAGGAAGGATCATCAAACTAGGAACTAGACAGCGTATGTCGATGTTCACTACAGTCTCAGACCTTTTGCACACCAAAGCAATGATGATCTTCAAATGACAAGAAATGGAACAACAACTATCTCTATAAACAGGATTGAACAACAAAACCTTAACCTATGGAAATGAATGCAACAATAATTATAATCTACAGGAATTAAGTAACAGCCTTTGAATTGAACAACAAACAGAAATGGAACAGTAGACTATCAGAAATAAAGTATAGAACAACAACTTAAATCTGAATGTACAGCAACCCAAGTTAAACACGCGACACACCTAACATTAAAAGGAATAGTAATCTGAGCTTCGATACAATACGCATGAATCACAGCTATAAAGTAACAACAATTGTAACGGAACAACAATCCCGAATGAACAACAGTCACAATTTAAGAATAAATCATACAGTAGTACCGATTTAGGAACATACAACGTGGTTAATCTGTAATCGAATGGCAATCTGTAAGGAACAACAATGTTATATCAATTGTCAAAAGGAACAACAATGTGATACAAAGTTAGAATGATAACATAGCATTCCTGTTGCAGATAACAATAGTATTTAGTCAAGTATATATAACAGAGCTGATATGTAAAACAGTAAAGCACGTCAGATTACTGAACAGAGTAAATGGAAGAAATCAAACCACACATGAATCAGAAATATGGTACAGGAGCAAGTGATCCACCAGGGTCGGGCCCTTAGCCTCCAGGGACTCACTGCTTAAGGCTACTCCAGAATCAACGATAGAACAACAACTAGGTTTTTATATTAAAACATTAAACAGAGTTACAATGAATCGCTCTTCAAAGAGAGTCAATGATCAAAGTTCAAGTACCAAGGAAAATTTCATAAAAATAACAATAGTTCCCTCTCCCAAGCTAACAGTGCTACCCCTTCTTATAATAGCCGAGCGACGATATCAACAATGCAGAGGATTGTTAAGATAGCGATCCCTCAGGATCAAAGGATCCTGAGGGATTCGCCAAGCTGTTAGTTTGCAGTTATCCTCTTGTTCTTTTGCGTCGATTGGAGATCTCCTTTTCCTTTTTCTGGCTGTTACGCTCCAATTTGGATCGCCTTGTTTGAACGCGGTTCCGTGCCAAAGGGACAACAGTTAACTTGGTCTCGTTCTTTCCTTTGGGATGACAGTCTTCCATTTTCTCCTCTTTCTGCATAGAAAAAGGGTAATTATTAGTTATTTCACATTACATATAAATCTTCTAGATTTTATCATATTCTTTTGTCATATGCCTAGCTCATGATGTGAAAAGGTTGTGAGTTTTGAAGAAAAGATAACAAAGTAAATGAAAATAACATACCTTCTCCAGTGCTCAACAATAGTATGGATATATTTCCTACTTGATTAAGAATGGTATGTTTTGGTTTTCTTGGAGATGCTTTCACTTTAGCAAAACATTGAGTTATGAATTGGCATGAAGAAAAAGGTGTCAAATACTTATACGCAAGGTTAAAGACTTTATGAAAAGAGAATTAAAAAGAACCAAGTATCTTATACCAGTAGGAAAACTTAGGGCCAAGTTTAGCCCAAGAGGGGGAGTATGTAGTGTCCCTTCTTGGTTAGTTAGTTTTGGTGACACTTGGAGGGTGATTTTGATGGAGTGTATAAAGATTATATATGTCAGACTTATGTATATGCTTGTACACTATAGACCTAGTTTGGGTCACATGGTTTTTGCATGCTTATGATAATATCTATGGTTGTGTATTTTGGTTAAGTGAATATTATTGATGTTTCTCTTTTCACATCCTATTTTGACTTGGGTGCATGAAATGAATGATGGTCTATGAGTGCGACACATGCACAAAAGCTACTATGTGGAGTAGTTAACTAACCATAATATTGTTGATGATTTATGAATTACACGATTATGTATGCTTAACCATGTATTTAGCAGGAATTGGCAGGGAACTTAGTTACTTGTTGAGAAGGATGCTCAGATAATAAATGACCGTGGATGTCATGTATACAATTGGTTAAAATGTGATTGAATTAATTAATTATGAATTTTAGTGGTTGTGTTTAATAAACAAGGTTAGGATGCATGTAGGTCTGGGGAAACAAGACCTTGCCAACAGATCATCAGATGCATATGAGCTCACAACCAGTACCTAGGGGATTGAATGGAGATTCAAAGAAGCATAGATGAGAATCTATGGAAAAGATTAGGGCATGGAGTCCTAACTTTATGAAAGATCAAGGTGTGGCGTCTTGGATCTTTGCAATAGATGAAGGTGTGGAGTCTTGATTCTACTAGGATGCAGAGTCCTAGGTATAGGGCAAGGGCACAGAGTCCTAACAAGTCGAGAGAGGTGCACAATAGGGGTGTGGAACCCCTATTCTTTGACTGAAAATAAAGACCATTTGAGGGATTTCATCAACCAGGTGAATTAATTTAAGTTAAACTTTCACTTGAATGAATTCCAATTTGCCCACTTTAGAGGGCCATTTGAATAAAAATTATTTTAAAATATTAATTTGAAAAATCAATAATAGAAAGTTTTCTAGAAAGGATACATGGGGGGGATAAATATTAGAGAATTAAAGTAATTAAATAATTAAGAAAAAATGAGAGGTTGCCACCTCAAGGAGGGTGGTGAATAATATGAATTATAATAAATTAAAAATAAGTTAATTTTTGCATGAAGGTGGTGAGGTGTCACTCCACTCAATGCTTATAAATATTGAAAGAATTTTCCCCATGGAGGGCGATACCGGGAAGAGCAGGGAGATGTTGCCGAAATGACTACTAAATTCCTAAATTGAGATGCTGCTGAAATGACTACTAAATTCCTAAATTTAAAATCCCAATAAATTTACCTAATTGATGGAAATTGAGTGGTGTTAGAGGAAGGTAATGTATTTTCATTAGTTTTCCCAATGGTTCTCACTATTGCTAAATTTGGTATTGTTTGTGAGCTCATAAGGCTCGGGGTTCCTGTGAAAAATGTTTCCCTTGGATATGGTTGGGTGGTAAGTGACTCCTCTGTTGGAGTTGGCAAGCTGAACTTTTGAACAAAGACGACTAAGTATCAGGTAAAATTTCTAGTTTGTTATATTTTGCTTTAATTAACCTTTCTTGGATGAAGATGTAGTTAGTTTACCTTTTAAATAGTTCTTTTCATTCTAAAAGATCTCATCATTGTTTTTGTTTTAACCGATCGGTGAATAGTGTCCCCAATTAGTATTTCTTTCATTTAAATGGGTTGTAAGCTGCCAATATGGTAGTGTTAATTGTAGTCCCTATGTCTTCTATCCATTACGAGTGTAGTGTTCTATTTTTAGTTTGCAACTATCTGATTTATTGTACATTTTTTTCTTATGAAATCATATATTGAAGCAGGTTATTATTTTGTTAATTTTTTTTAAGAAATATTATTTTTGGTTTGCAGCTCTTTGATTTATTGTACATTTTTTCTTATGAAAACATATATTGAAGACAACTTATTATTTTGTTAATTTTTGTTGAGAAATATTATTTTCAGTTTGCATATGTTTGATTTATTGTAAAATTTTTTTCTTATGAAAACATGTATTGAAGACGAGTTATTATTTTGTTAATTTTTGTTGAGAATGAAAGGAGGATTACAATTTAAGGTAAAAAAATAGGTAGAAGAAAAACAAAACCATGTCATGTAAATTATAATTGGAAGAGATGATGTTCATATTCGTATTCTCTCACAAGTATTGTTTCATAGTTTCGAAGTCATTGTTTTGAAGGCACCATGCACATTGTTTCCACTTGTTTTCTTTGAAATATAACACTTATTATTTTTGGAGAAAAGAAAGTATTCTTAACACCTATTCATTTTGCAAAAAAAAAAAACATATGTATTTGCTTAATTACTTTTTTTTTACCAATGTCAATGTGCTAATTTAGAGTGTTGTATCATTAAATGCAATGGTGGATACGTCTTTTAGTTTGATGGGTGTATATATTGGTGTGTTACATTTACCTTGCTGAATGTGTGATATACCTATTAGTTTGTGAGATAAATTAAAGTGCAGCGGTAAACTTTGTAACTTTTACTAGAAAATGCAAATTAGTGCGGTAATATTTGTAACTTTTACTACAAAACGTAAATTAGTGCAGTAATCTTTGTAACTTTTACTAGAAAACTTTGTAACTTTTACTAGAAAATGCAAATTAGTGCGGTAATATTTGTAACTTTTACTAGAAAACGTAAATTAGTGCAGTAATCTTTGTGACTTTTAACTTTTACTAGAAAGCTTTGTAACTTTTACTAGAAAATGCAAATTAGTGCGGTAATATTTGTAACTTTTACTAGAAAACCTAAATTAGTGAATCTTTGTAACTTTTACTAGAAAACGTTACGAGATAAATTAGTGTGGTAATCATCTGTAACTTTTAATATAAAAAGTTTATGATTCCTCCCTTTAAAATATATAGATTGAAGTTTTCATTATTGCCAAAAGTATTGGTGTCTGAAAGAAGTTAACTTTGGTAAACTTTGTAAATTTTACTAGAAAACGTAAATTAGTGCGGTAATATTTGTAACTTTTACTGAAAACGTTACGAGATAATTAGTGTGGTAATAAAAAGTTTATGATTCCTCTCTTTGAAATATATAGATTGAAGTTTTCATTATTGCGAAAAGTGTTGGTTTCTGAAAGAAGTTAACCTTGGTAGTATTTTATAATGTTGGTAATATTTTATAACCTTGGTAATATTTATATGCATTTTTGGCAAATGAGTCTTTATAATTTATCCATTTGCATTAGGTAGTTTAAATTTTTTATTTTTGTCAAAATAATACTTAAGTCTTTCTCTAGGTTGGCAAGATATACCTTGATTTTGTTTCATGCAACATGCAATTGTAATAATAAGAATCTTTATTTCAAATAGCACAAATTTTGGTAATCATGACGAATCACTTATGGACACCATACTCTGGTATCCTTCTCTGACAAGGATGTGGAAGTTATTCGAATATTACTTTGGATTTATTTTACTAAGCTTGAGATTCAATGACATCTTCTTATTTTTCATGCGTTTAAAGTCATATAAATATTGCCGTATTATTAAGTAATTGAAATTTTATATGATTTATGAAGTATTGGAAATTGTATCTTACCTTATAAAAACTAAAAAAAGAATTATGTTGGATTTTTCCTTGTAGAATATATATCTATCTATATATATATATATATATATATATATATATATATATATATATATATATATATATATATATATACCTTTGTAATATTTTGCATGTAAAGCTATGTTATTGATGAAAAATTCTTAGAGTACATAAAGATTAATTTTAGTTGTTTGGGGTAAATATGAAAACTAATTAGGAAGTAAGATAAATGGATTTGAAATTAAAAAGATTATTCAACTTGTAATACTCGAGAAAGTATTATAGTGGGGTCAACGATATATGAGCCAAAAGAATTTCCATCACGAATAAAAATCTCTGACAATGATGTCAGTAAGTAAGTTATTGAGAAGAGGAAATGGAAATGAATCTCCATGCTGTGATCATTTAATGGTTTCATAATGGTATCAAATATTTCTAAAATGACAGAATTTTATATTTAAAATATAGTATATTGTTGCAAAGAAAAATTCTTCAAATGAATGGATCAAATGTTAATATCTAAACTTTATGTTACATGGAATGTGTTATCACAAAAAAATGATCATCTAGCCATAACTTAATACATGGATCAAAGTACATTATGTATGGCCAATTTTACCATAGTAAAATTGCTTTCACTATAAGAAAATACTTAATAAACCACATTTGTTAAGTTATTTCTAGTTAAACCCATAAAGAATAATTAAATAAATCATTATTTATTTAATTATCTTCTAGGAATAATTAATTAAACCATTGTTTAACTAATATTATTTGTCATATTTGACCCAATCATGAGAAATAATTAGATAAATCATTATTTTTCTTATTTTTCTCTAGGAATAATTAATTAATCATTATTTAGTTATTATTCCTTGTCAAGTTTGACAAAATCCTATAGGAATACTTAAACAAATCATTATTTGTTTATTATTCCTTATCCACATTCCTTGAGATGATAAATAAATCATTTATTTGTTTATTATTTCTAAATAAAATTATTTAACCAATTTAAATACATTTTTCCCTCCAACCAAATATAATAAAATATTCCAAACGGTTAATTCTAGAATTTGGTTAATAATAATTTATTATTTCAATTATTTGAGAATAACCTAATATTTTGTTATAAATGGGAGGGTTTTAGATTTCACTTTTGATCATTTTCATTGTTGCACTCACTATTGCAGCTCTAATTATTACCACTGTCACTCACCATTTGTCTTTTTCATTTGAGTTCCCATTTAGCTCAAACATTTTGTTTGTTGGGTTTACACATTGTAGAGGAGAGAGAGACTCCACAAAGCTAAAGATATTGAGGATAGCCAAGAATCCATCCCACAGAGGGGGACTAGTAAAATTATTTGTTCCCTTCACAGGTGTCATCTAATAAAATATATTCTTTATATTTGGTTTCCATGGGATTATTGGAGTTATTTGTGCTCATTTTCTTATTCCATTTTGTTGTTAAACTATTTCTGTTGCATAGATCAGAACTTTGGGAGGTTTTGTTTCTATCATTTGCTATAGATCCACACTGTTTTAAAACCATTTTTACTGTTGAGACTGTTTTCCATCCACAATCTATTGTGCTCTACAACAACCCCCCATTTCATATCATTTTTATTTACAAAATTATCATATGAAATGGGTCCCTTTAGAAGTTAATTGGTATCAATATTGTATTGTTCAAAAAGGTGCGATAACCAAATGAAAACATTATATAAAAACCTTTTGAAAAACCCATTTTGATCAAATAAAATAATCTTTTATCATTGCGATAGAGCGATCGCAAGATCGCATATCACAATAACATAGAGAACACAAATAAGTGGCATATTGGTTTCCGCCGATGCGATATCGCTATCGGCTATCGGCGATATATATATACGCAGTCTTAAAGCACCCCAAGCCTTTCACCCCGATGCGATGCGATATCACAATCGGCAATCGGCAATATCCTATGCACATTGTTAAGGCGCCCAGGTGACCCAGACTGATGCGATGCGATATCGGTAATCGGCAATCGGTGATATATAATGCATATCTCATATGATCCCAATACTCCCGATGTGATATCGCTATCGGCTATCGGGGTTTTAGAAATACGTCAATATAAAGGATTTAAGTTTCCCCCGATCGCCGATTGCGATAAAGCACAGTTTTCAAAAAAGCCGTTAAGTGGAGGAATATTACGATCCGTTCATATTTAAAGCTTGATCTGTTAAGCAATCATTCACCTGCGCTCAACCGCCAAAATATCCATAGCACGCTTAAGCGGGCCATTCGGCCGAATAATGATATAATGTGCATTTAAGGGGTGACAGGTTTTAAACGGCCATTTAATGTAATTGAAAGATATTCCCATAGATTGTATCTGCGGCCATTTTTCGAGTTAATCTCTCAGCACGCTTTGATCAATATATCTTTCCCATATTGGATTTTCATTGGCATATCTCTGTGTTACGTTTATTTTCACCTCTGTGCAGAATTCATCCAAAGGAGAAAGCTCAAGCAAAATGGGGAAGAAATCCAAGAAGGCCACAGGCACTTCCGCTGCGCCAGCTGCAGGACAAGCTGTCATGGACAAAAATAAGGGTTTGATATCTGATACTACATGTTCGGGTCTCGTCAGAGTTACTTGGCAAGGTACCTACAACCTGATTGAAGCTGAAGAACCAGCAAGGACAATAGTAGAAGCTACTGTAGATTCTACTCGGAAATCAGAGAATACTCTCAAGGATTTAGTTGAATCTTTCCTTCACCAGATAGCAGCCAGGGAACAAATTCTCCCATACACAGATGTAGTGCGGTGGGCAATTGAAGAAATCCCAATCCTGGATAGAACCTTCAGCACCAGAGACGGGAGAATTTTCGGGTCATTCAAAGCTGATGATTTGTGGCAAATGTATCATTTTCCTGAGCCAGAGAAGATATACAATAAGGCATTCCTGGAAAAATTCTCGAACGAGAACGAAGTTGAATCTGAACCCATCCGAGATTGGAGAAAAAATCCGGCCAAGCACAAACACGAATCTTCCGGTAAGTACTCGGTTGATTCTCTGGCTTCTCCTTATTGCTATGCTGGAATAATGATGTGTAGATTATGGGGATTGCATGACTCTGCTAATTTTACCATAGAAATGGTTCCTCTAATGGAAGCAGCATGCAACAGTGTAATTATGGAATGGGCCACTATCCTCTCTGACAAATTAGCAACAGCTGTGCTTGAATTTAGAAGCAAGACCCGTATTTCTTAAAGGGTAATTCCCCCATTTTACTATAGTGCCTATATTCTAGATACCCTGTGTTTTAACTTTGAATTCCCCGTACTCGGCTGGAGGTGGACTGTACAAGACCCCATGCCCATTCATATATATCATCAGAAATTGTGGAAATCTTCTTATAAACATCATCTATACCAAGTCAGTAATGGCTTTATGTTACCTATTTATTATTCCATTTTCGATAAACCTGCTCCCAAGATTTCTTATCAAGCCAGAATTGATTTAACCTCAATAGGTAGATGGTTTGGAGAGGAGATATTTACCTACATAAGAGTTTTCGGTAGCCAAGAAAGACCTCATGTCCTCCCTTTATACATACCGGATAAACTGCTGGCGAGGGAAATTTCTTACCAAATCATTGCTGAGAGTGTTACACAAATGCTAAAGAAAAATAAGAAGCAAGGCTGGCCCTCTTTTCCTTTGAGATGTGGTGTATATACCTTGCATGATCTCAAACATGCAGAAAAGGAAGCTACAAAGATTCAATCCTTAACCCTGGCGACTCTCCCAAATAGGCAGTTTGATCCAAACAAAGTTGCCTATATTGCACTAGAACATGCCAAATTGACAAGATTTGACCATAAAGAAGATATGTTTGACGACCTGTTCTCTTCAGCTGAGACAATAAATCAGGTTAAGGCATTCGCCAAAGCGAAATATAATGATGAAGGGTTGACTGAATTCAATAAACTTAGAGAACAAAGGTTGCAAACTCTGCCTCTAGATTTACTAGCGACAACCCCGGCGACATCATCAAGCGAGCTTGATCAACAACAATCAAAGGAACCTCCCGTTATAACAAAGGATCAGAAGAAGGAACAGGAGGAAAAGCAGAAGAGAGAACAGGAAGAAAAGCATAGAAAAGAAAAAGAAGAAAAACAGAAGAGAGCGCAGGAGGAAAAACAGAGGAAAGAGAAAGAGGAACAGCAGAAGAGAGAGCAGGAGGAAAGACAAAAGAAAGAAAAAGAGGAACAACAGAAGAGAGAGCAGGAAAAAGTGCCGAAGGAGTCCCAAGCCGAAAATCAAAAACACACCACCATTGATGTCAATATAGATACTCATATTGACCCTAAATTGCTCCAGCAATGGAAGCAATTTGATTCTATCATCAGTGGGTTGGAATGTTCAAAGGATACAAACACTTCCAAGACAACCGATACATAGGACATCACTTCACCTCAGGTTCTAAGTGGAACCAACAACCCACCCATTTCCAAAGAAGTTGAGATTATACCAAAGGACCCCTCCGACCAAATCATTTTGCAGGTAGAAGATATTCCTCCCCTGGATGTCTTCTACAGCCCAAGGCATAAAGCAGTGGTTAAATAACAAAGGAAAAGAAGAAGGACTGATCAACCTTCCCTTTTCCGAGAGCAAACTGTTACGGGAAATGTGGTTTGGAAGGAGGAATTTGACCCCTTCGATGACCTGACAAAACTGTTGCAGTATGCGGGAGCCTATTCGGCAGCGACAATTGATAAGGCATCGGAGGTAAGTCTTCTACTGAAAACCAAGGATCAAGAGATTTTCTCATTACAGGCAGAGTTAGCTGAGACAAAGCAGAAGGCAGAGCAGCAATTGTTGACACAACAGCAAGTAAACAGTCAACTAACTCAACAATTGCATGCAGAAAAGCAAAGGATCGACCAAAGCGCGATCCAGAAACAAAAGGAATTATCAGAGGCATTGGCACAGTTAAAGGCAGCAAATGAGCAAATGATGAAAACAAAGGGTGAGAAAATTGCTCAATTGTCATCGCAGCTCGAAAAAATAAAGGGCGTTCCACAAGTGGCTGAATTCAGAGCAGAAGCATTACAAATAAACACTGCATTAATATCCCAAATTAAGCTTCTGTGTCAACAAATCGCCCAGGCAAAGCCACTGTGTGAATTAACGACATCCATAAATCAGCAGGTAGAGAAGGCCAGAAATGAATTGGATCAAGCCGAAGAAACCATAGCTGCATTTCTTGACTGGCAAGATTCTGATCAAGGGAAAGCGGCGAATTTGCCCAGGATCCTAGAAACGCATAAAGATATACTCTTCACAGAATGGCAGTCCCAGTTGATGAAAGCAGAGAGGGCGGCTTCAAGATGTAAATCAACTTCCAGCAATCTAGTTGAACTAGTTAACAACACTCTCTACTTATCAAATATGATTTCCTTATGTACACCAGGAAAGTTGACAACAAAGAACACATTGGAGCAATCATGTTATCCTGATTTAGAGCAAAATGGGAGGTTAATCACTGGGATTAACAGTTTAACCTGGGACGCATATTGGTTCTTCCTGGTAAAGCCGCATACACAGAGAGCCGCCCTCAAATGCCTAACAGATGCAATCGGGTATATGATTCCCGATATTCAGGATGCCACCTATGTCGCCCAGCTCAGATCGTGCCTCAACAAACCTCCTGAAGTAGAGCCAATTCTTGCGATAAGTCAGCTCAGATATAAAGGCAAGCAACCTACCTGATGAATCATGCCACCGACTGCCAGATCGCTGAAGAAAATCATATCAAGATTGATTGATACCAATTTAATAGGATTTCTGTTTCATAGATAGGTAGATTAGTTAAGTATTTATAGACCCTTTCATTGTTTTGGAAAGGGTCGTAAAGTTTTGTACCAGACTTGAAGATTGAAGTTTGCACTATTGTGCTTCAGTCAATATTCTTTTATGAAACTGGACCAGTTATTCTTAATTTGACAAGGAAGCTTTTTATGCAATTGTGCACTATTGTCTTTGTTGAGAATGTTTCTGCGTTGAAGGAAGAATTACAAGTAGCGATTGATATTGGGAGTGTCAAGCAGCTCATATGGTATTTCTATCTATGTCTAAATTCATTCCTTTCATATGAATTTTTATGTGATTATTCTTGCTATTATTGATTATATGCATGCGTCGTAACAGCAGATCTATATTCATTCCACTATTGGATGTTTTATGATGTGCCTTTCTTTTTAATCATGTATATGTCAATGATATAAATGATAAGTGTGGTAATATCGCTTCAATCGCTTTGCTTAACTATTTAAGCATAGTAATCATGAATGAAATAATGTCTATGTCCATTAAATAGAGTCATCTATATGCTTGTTTATAGACACAGATCATCAAGCGCTGCACTTTAAAGCTCAATAAGTTCCCAGGATAGATCATAGTTTATGTATTCTTGTTAATAGTTTAGTTATTCGCTCACCGTTAGTCTAGTTTATAAATCATCCATTCATCCCGTTTATCCACTTTTGGGAAACTGGTCTCATTATCCCCAGTCGGAGCCACTATTCCAAATGGAAAAGGAGTTGTACTAAGGTCCGGACCGGGTGGTTATCCCCAATGTTGTTGCAGCGATTTTCGAGGCATCAAAATTTTTGGCGCTAGAAGGAGGGCATGACTGTGAATGGCACATAAACCAAAATCTATAAGCCATTCTAAGAGTAATTCTCCCTCCAAATCCCCTCAAGCTTCTCATTCGCATGCTGGTTCTCCAGTATCCAAACAAGAAGAAGAGGAATCAACTACCACTGCTCAAACCCATCATACTCCAGAACAATTAAGTCTTGAATCACCTGAAGTCCAGTCTCTTATCCATAAACTTCAAAGCTTCTCGATTTCACCACAGAAATCTGAGGTGTCATAAAGCAGTGCGACTTCGCAGTTCAATTTACCTCACCCTCTCACCAGACTTCAGAGCGAAAAGCTCGGTATTGAACCCACTAAGTTCCCTTTACCCAAAAGGAAAAAGGCGAAGAAATATACTGAAGGATCTGACAGTGAAGAGCTTTCATCCACATCCTCCATTGCATCTTCTCCTCTGCAAAGTCAACCATCCACTCCCCCATTACATATTATTGTTCACCAGGGATTAGGAGCTTCAGCATCCCAACCTGCTCACTCCTCAACATTATTTCCTTTCCATACATCTGTAGTCCCGACAGTAGTATCAACCACTACTGCTGTTATAATGGCAGATCCATGGACCAGACCTGGCGCAGTCAATATGCCTGTACCATTGCATCCATTACCAGATGCTCCTGAAAAATGGCTACCCAAGTTTAATCCAGATGATGGGACCCAGGCTGAGGAACACATCAATAATTTCATGTTGGTAGTCAACTTGAAAGGAGTAACAGAACAAGATGTCGTTGTTAGACTTTTTCCTTACATCTTGCAAGGATCAGCAGGATCCTGGTATTTTTCTCTACCCTCTGGTTCCATTACTAGTTGGAACACTTGCCAAGAGCAGTTTCTTACCAAATATGGAGATGATAGGTCTCTGGCTACCCTAATAAATGACCTCTCCAATCTTAGGATAGAGCATAGGGAACCAATTAAGGAATTTAATGCTCAATTCAATAAACTCCTCAATAAAATCCCGACAGCCTCCAAACCAAGTGAACAAATTCGAAGCAAATGGTATATAACAACCCTGCCTCCCAATATAGCCATTTTTGTAGATAGAGCTGGGAAACCTACCTTAGCCGAAAACATGAAAGAAGCGCTTGCTGTGGAGAAACGTATCAATGCTCTGGAAAAGAAAGCTGCCCTGGAAGATAGAAAAGCCAAAAAAATCTCTTTTAAAGATGACTCAAGAAAGAAAACCTCAAAAGACCCCTATGACATGGAGGGTTTGCAAAAAGTCCTAAAAACTTTATCAAATGAAATGGTTGAAATAAAGAAACAGGTAGCCGAGACATCAACCAAAAGATCCTTTAGGACTTATAAGAAAAATGAATCAAAGCCACCAAATGCCATATCTAATGCTGATTCAGAGCAAGAAGAAGAGGAAGAGGAAACGATTACACCAACTAGCGATGAAGAAGAAGAAGTAGAATGTCATGGAATGTGGGATTTTATACTCCCCAACTCCGATTCCGATAATGAAGAGGAAGCATTCCCGGTCACTACTAGGAGTAAAAGTGCTTCCGAACCTGTTCAGATAACCTCAAAGAAAAGGAGTGCAGGTGCTGCTACAACCAAAGAAAAAATACCTTCAAAGAAACCACCTGCAGCAGTTCCCCAAAACCAGCCTTCAACTTCTAATACTCCTTCAACATCTAAAACATTAGTGGTATCAGATTCAATGGAGTACAATATTGTTGATGACATGAAGAAAACTAAAGCAAACATTACTATGTTTGAACTTAGTAAATTAAAGCATCAGCAGAAATTGCTTCTCAAGGAATTGAATGTCGTTCCCTCTGCACCTCTTCCCAGTGCTAAAGCTGCTAATGATTCAGGCCAACCTCCTTCAGGTATGGTTGAAGCTACCGATTCAGTTCTGATTGGCGATAGATCAAATTCTCATACCCCACCTTTCCTATTGACCTACGAGATTTACAACAGAAACCTGCACAACTGTTTAATTGACTCAGGGGCATCATCTAACATAATGCCAGCTTCAGTTTGTTCTAAACTGAACATTGAACCCCAAAAGTCTGCTATTCATATTGTACAGTTGGACAGGACCAAAGTACAGGTTTTAGGAGAAATTAATTCTGTAACTATTAGGTTATCTGCTGATCCAAGAATAGTACAGAGGATTGATATTCTAATATCCGATATACCTGAATTTTACTGTTTAATTTTGAGTAGGGATTGGTCTGAGAAATTGCATGGGTATATTTCCACTGATTGGTCACATATGTGGCTTCCCTACAAGGGTAAGCCAAATAAAATAAGGATCGATCGGGAAAAACATATGACCCATACAGTTACAGAATTCGAACAAGAAAACCAGCCGGTAGCATTCAACAACAACATTTTGGGGAATTATTCAACAGAGTCATTCTTTGGCAGCTTCATTGCCCAACCCTCTCCGTTCTCAGTAAACCATTCTACATCTCAGATCGATCAAGATGTTTCAATGATACTGAGAAAATTGTAAATACAATTGTTAATACTTCTTTATTTTGGTCTTTATATTTCGATGGGTCTAAGTCTAGTGAGGGCTCAGGAGCAGGATGTATTTTAATTAGTCCACAAGGGGAAAAGACAATGCTGTCCTGTAGGCTAGAATTTGAATGCACTAACAATACAGCTGAATATGAAGCCTTAGTCCATGGACTATATAAAGCAATCGACCTTAAAGTGAAATATCTAAAAGTATTCGGCGATTCTGAAATTATTGTTAAACAGGGGAGGAATGCAATCCATTGTCTTTCAAATCACCTCAAGCATTATCAATCGCTAGTACAAGAACTTACATCGCACTTTTCCGCGTTCAACATTTCCTCCATCCCTATGTCTCAAAACTCGGCAGCCGATCTCCTAGCCAATGTAGCTTCCAAGCTCCTACCTTCTGAAGACTACAGCCCAGATAGATTTTCCATAGAATTGCTTTTTAGACCCTCAATTCCTGACAATGTCACTAATTCAAGAGTATTCAACCATGATGAGGATATTTTACAATTTCTAGCTTCTGAAAAGTCCTATGGCGATCAAATTATCGAGGAAAATGACCATGATCTACAAATGAAAGAAATGCCGCAGGAAAATTCAATCCCTAAGCCAGTGGTAAAGCTCGAGGATCTTTATGATATAAAAGATAGGTTTAAACCTGTAACTAATGCAAAGCTCCAAAGTTCTACCTTTAGGTTTGTATTGATAAATCTTGGCACCGAGCAAATTCCTCAAAACATTAACTTAGGACTAGGACTTTCCTTGGAAGAGAAGGAGGCATTCATTAGACTGTTAAAGAAAAATAAACAGGTCTTTGCTTGGAAGTACGATGATTTGAAGACTTATGATACATCCATTATCCAGCATACCATTCCAATGCTTCCCGATCAGAAACTGATTCAGCAGAAGTTAAGAAAAAATACATCCAAACTTAGAGAGCCAGATAAAATCGGAACTTAACAAACTCTTGAAAGCCAAGATTATTTTTCCTGTCTGACACTCAAACTGGGTCTCTAATATGGTGCCAGTCAGAAAGAAAAATGGCGACGAATTTGTATTGATTTCAGAAATTTGAATAAAGCGAGCTTGAAAGACAATTTCCCACTACCTACTGTGGAGCAAATACTTCAATCAGTAGCTGGCTCTGAATTGATATCCTTCCTAGATGGTTTCTCAGGATATAACCAAGTCCTGGTTCATCCTCATGACCAACTTAAAACTACGTTCAGAACAAAATGGGGAACATATGCATATCAGAAAATGCCTTTCGGACTTATAAATGCAGGAGCGACATTCCAAAGAGCTATGGATATAGATTTTAGAGGGTTGATTAATAGAATAGTAGTCGTCTATCTAGACGATATTACTGTATTCTCTAAGGAGAGGTACAATCATTTGCATGATCTAAATCAAATTTTTCAGCGTTGCAAAAGATATGGTATTTCTCTTAACCCTAAAAAATCTTTCTTTGCTCTTGATAAGGGAAAGCTCTTGGGTTTTATTGTGTCCAAAGATGGCATTTATATTGATCCTGATCGGATCAAAGAAAACTCTGAAATCCCTTTCCCACACAATAAAAAATCGATGCAGTCATTTTTAGGCCAGATCAATTTTGTTAAAAGATTTGTTCCAGATTTTTCTCAAATTATTTTGCCACTTCAAACAATGATTAAGAAAAATTCAGTCTTTAAGTGGGGATCAGCAGAAAAAGAAGCTTTTGATCTAATCAAGCAATCAATAATCAATGCCCCAGCCTTAAATACTCCAAATTTTTCTAATCATTTTATATTGTATACCATCGCATCCAACTTGTCTTATGCTGCAGTACTCACGCAACTAAATGATCACAATCTGGAAGCACCCATTTCATTTTTTAGCTCAAATCTTCAGGGTGCTGAATTGAATTACTCCGATGTAGAAAAACAAGCCTTTGCTGTATTTAAAGCAGTCAAGCATTATAGACCCTTCCTTTTGAAAACCCACACAAAAGTTATAGTTCCTTTCCCTGCAGTTAGGCAACTATTAATCCAAAAAGAACTGGGTGAAAAAAGGGCAAATTGGGTCACAACGCTTCAAGAATATGACTTAGAAATTAAACCAGCAAAGATTGTTAGGGGCCAAGGTTTTTGCAGGATATTGGCAGGAGCATCCAACATTCCAGAATCAAGCGATACAAAAATCAACCAGATAAGTGTTACTGATTCTGAATCTCAATATGCAGATTTAATCTTTTATTTAAAGAATGGTTATGCACCTCCAAACCTGTCTTAGAAAAACAAAAGGGCCATTAGGTTAAAAGAAAAGAATTTCACAATTATTGATGATGTGCTTTTTAAGCAAAATTATGATTCTATTTTATTAAGATGCCTTGAGAAACCTGAAGCACAAAAGGTTTTGCAGGAGTTACATGATGGACCAGCAGGAGGACATTTTGGAGCTGACACAACAGCTCACAAAATTATTCATGCTGGATACTATTGGCCCACTCTGTTTAGAGATGCTCACGAATATGTAAGGAACTGCCTCAATTGTCAAACTTCTAGTGAAAGACAACGTAAATCAGCTTTCCCTTTGCAACCAGTCAACATTGAACAACCATTTGAGCAATGGGGATTGGACATCATAGGGGAAATTACTCCACCATCTTCCAAACAGCATAAGTATATCCTTACTGCTACCGATTATTTTACTAAGTGGGTGGAGGCAATTCCTTTGAAGACAGCAAATTCTGAAGCAATCATTGAGTTCATAGATCAATTCATCATTACCAGGTTTGGTGTCCCAAATGCTCTTGTTTTTGATAATGCATCTTATTTCTCAGGTAATGCTATGTTTGATTTCGCTATTAAAAGAGGATTTAAATTGAAATATTCTGCTAATTACTATCCCCAGGGTAATGGTTTAGCAGAGTCTACTAATAAGAATCTGATCAAAATCATTAAGCGAACTATCGAACAGAATCATAAAAACTGGCATAAATCCTTAATGTTTGCATTATGGGTTGATAGGATAACACAGAAAGCTTCTATAGGATCTTCCCCATTCAACCTTGTGTATGGAAAAGAAGCAGTACTGGCCACAAATCTTTTTCTTCCTTCTCTAGCCCTAATTCGGTTCATTGAGGAAAGTCCTTCCTCTTCTATTCAGCTTAGACATGACCAAATTCTAAAATTAGAAGAGGAAAGAGAAAAAACTAGGGTTACTCATGCCAAACATCAACAAATCATCAAAGCAGCTTTTGATTCAGTCTCATCCGGTTCAAAACAATTTCAAGTTGGCGATTTAGTTCTGAAATGGGACAAAGCCCATGAGGACAAGGGTAAACACTCCAAGTTCCAGAAGATGTGGCTTGGACCATTTCAGATCTATGAAAAGATAGGCCATTCGACCTTTATATTGCAAGATTTATCAGGTTCAAGAGATTCTCTCCCTGTTAATGGCCTTATCTTGAAAAAATTCTTCAATTGAGGAGGTAGCCCCTTCTCCTTTTATTTTAATAGGATTTTATAGTTTGTAGGATCATTAGGAAATAAAGTTGTAAGGTATCTTCCATCGACTTTTTGCTGTGTTTGAAAAGTTGTCCCACAGAAGTAGTATGGATACTTGCTTTTAAATAATAGAGCTCACAACCAAAAGGGATAATTTCTAGGCAATTAGGTATCATTGTATTTTGAAACCACATTTCAAGTTTTGTGAACTCCTCTCAAAGTTTAGAAGTATTGTAAATCATTTTCTGTTTTTAAAATTGGTCTCAAAAGGTTATCAATATCAAGATAGAAGCTAATCCAATTTCAGCATCTTCAACTCTTACCCTGTCATCCATTTACTCTTAAAAGAGAAAATTGTCCATCCCATTCACTAAAGTTTATGATTACTCAGAGTGTAATTCTAAAATATTTGATATAAAAGATAAGAGGTCTTATTACAAGCCTGCTTACCATGATCATAGGGAAATAGTTTAACCGACATTACCAATACTGCATACCATAACAGGGTAATGGCTTAACAATTTTAAGACAAGGGGTCTCATCACGAGCCAGCTTGTTCGGTTAGATTACTACCAGTGAATGGCATTGTCAATAACTGGCCACCAAACCAGGACAATGGCTTTTTATCTTATCAATAACAAGAAAGAAATACAAAATATGAAAACATGTTTTGAATTCATTCTGTTAATCACACTCTTAATTGGATGGAACAATGGACAATAACATGGTTAAAAGGTATCCCTGTCGAAACTATGAACGTTTGCTGGCAGCAGAGGCTCTACCTATGACAGAGGAGTTCACTATAAAAGCTGATTTGGAAAAGTTTTCTGTTTTATCATTATAAACCAATAGAGGCCTATTTAAAACTTAGAATGTATCTATTTTCTTAAAAAAGAGAGGAAATTAGCAAAAATACATTCATTTTACTTGGAATGCATGTATACCTAGTTACATTAGAATTTTCCTTTTTGATTAGAACTCTATTTTGAAAAAGTTTAAGTATTTCTAGGCTTTTCAGAGATAACTGGTTCTTCCAGCGAATCGCCAATTGTTGTGCTCTACAACAACCCCCCATTTCATATCATTTTTATTTACAAAATTATCATATGAAATGGGTCCCTTTAGAAGTTAATTGGTATCAATATTGTCTTGTTCAAAAAGGTGCGATAACCAAATGAAAACATTATATAAAAACCTTTTGAAAAACCCATTTTGATCAAATAAAATAATCTTTTATCATTGCGATAAAGCGATCGCAAGATCGCATATCGCAATAACATAGAGAACAAAAATAAGTGGCATATTGGTTTCCGCCGATGTGATATCGCTATCGGCTATCGGCGATATATATACGCAGTCTTAAAGCACCCCAAGCCTTTCACCCCGATGCGATGCGATATCGCAATCGGCAATCGGCAATATCCTATGCACATTGTTAAGGCGCCTAGGTGACCTAGATCGATGCGATGCGATATCGGTAATCGGCGATATATAATGCATATCTCATATGATCCCAATACTCCCGATGCGATATCGCTATCGGCTATCGGGGTTTTAGAAAGACGTCAATATAAAGGATTTAAGTTTCCCCCGATCGCCGATTGCGATAAAGCGCAGTTTTCAAAAAAGCCGTTAAGTGGAGGAATATTACGATCCGTTCATATTTAAAGCTTGATCTGTTAAGCAATCATTCACCTGTGCTCAACCGCCAAAATATCCATAGCACGCTTAAGTGGGCCATTCGGCCGAATAATGATATAATGTGCATTTAAGGGGTGACAGGTTTTAAACGACCATTTAATGTAATTGAAAGATCTTCCCATAGATTGTATCCGCGGCCATTTTTCGAGTTAATCTCTCAGCACGCTTTGATCAATATATCTTTCCCATATCGGATTTTCATTGGCATATCTCTGTGTTACGTTTATTTTCACCTTTGTGCAGAATTCATCCAAAGGAGAAAGCTCAAGCAAAATGGGGAAGAAATCCAAGAAGGCCACAGGCACTTCCGCTGCGCCAGCTGCAGGACAAGCTGTCATGGACAAAAAGAAGGGATTGATATATGATACTACATGTTCGGGTCTCGTCAGAGTTACTTGGCAAGGTACCTACAACCTGATTGAAGCCGAAGAACCAGCAAGGACAATAGTAGAAGCTACTGTAGATTCTACTCGGAAATTAGAGAATACTCTCAAGGATTTAGCTGACTCTTTCCTTCACCAGATAGCAGCCAGGGAAAAAATTCTCCCATACACAGATGTAGTGCGGTGGGCAATTGAAGAAATCCCAATCCTGGATAGAACCTTCAGCACCAGAGACGAGAGAATTTTCGGGTCATTCAAAGCTGATGATTTGAGGCAAATGTATCATTTGCCTGAGCCAGAGAAGATATACAATAAGGCATTCCTAGAAAAATTCTCGAACGAGAACGAAGTTGAATCCGAACCCATCCGGGATTGGAGACAAAATATGGCCAAGCAAAAACATGAATCTTCTTGTAAGTACTCGGTTGATTCTCTGGCTTCTCCTTATTGCTATGCTGGAATAATGATGTGTAGATTATGGGGATTGCATGACTCTGCTAATTTTACCATAGAAATGGTTCCTCTAATGGAAGCAGCATGCAACAGTGTAATTATGGATTGGGCCACTATCCTCTCTGACAAATTAGCAACAGCTGTGCTTGAGTTTAGAAGCAAGACCCGTATTTCTGAAAGGGTAATTCCCCCATTTTACTACAGTGCCTATATTCTAGATACCCTGTGTTTTAACTCTGAATTCCCCGTACTCGGCTGGAGGTGGACTGCACAAGACCCCACGCCCATTCATATATATCATCAGAAATTGTGGAAATCTTCTTATAAACATCATCTATACCAAGTCTGTAATGGCTTTATGTTACCTATTTATTATTCCATTTTCGATAAACCTGCTCCCAAGATTTCTTATCAAGCCGGAATTGATTTAACCTCAATAGGTAGATGGTTTGGAGAGGAGAGATTTACCTACATAAGAGTTTTCGGTAGCCAAGAAAGACCTCATGTCCTCCCTTTATACATACCGGATAAACTGCTGGCGAGGGAAATTTCTTACCAAATCATTGCTGAGAGTGTTACACAAACGCTCAAGAAAAATAAGAAGCAAGGCTGGCCCTCTTTTCCTTTGAGATGTGGTGTATATACCTTGCATGATCTCAAACATGCAGAAAAGGAAGCTACAAAGATTCAATCCTTAACCCTGGCGACTCTCCCAAATAGGCAGTTTGATCCAAACAAAGTTGCCTATACTGTACTAGAACATGCCAAATTGACAAGATTTGACCATAAAGAAGATATGTTTGATGACCTGTTCTCTTCAGCTGAGACAATAAATCAGGTTAAGGCATTCGCCAAAGCGAAATATAATGATGAAGGGTTGACTGAATTCAATAAACTTAGAGAACAGAGGTTGCAAACTCTGCCTCTAGATTTACTAGCGACAACCCCAGCGACATCATCAAGCGAGCCTGATCAATAGCAGTCAAAGGAACCTCCCGTTATAACAAAGGATCAGAAGAAGGAATAGGAGGAAAAGCAGAAGAGAGAACAGGAAGAAAAGCAGAGAAAAGAAAAAGAAGAAAAGCAGAAGAGAGCGCAGGAGGAAAAACAGAGGAAAGAGAAAGAGGAACAACAAAAGAAAGAGCAGGAGGAAAGACAAAAGAAAGAACAAGAGGAACAACAGAAGAGAGAGCAGGAAAAAGTGCGGAAGGAGTCCCAAGCCGAAAAGCAAAAACACACCACCATTGATGTCAATATAGATACTCATATTGACCCTAAATTTCTCCAGGAATGGAAGCAATTTGATTCTATCATCAGTGGGTTGGAATGTTCAAAGGATACAGACACTTCCAAGACAACCGATACACAGGACATCACTTCACCTCAGGTTCTAAGTGGAACCAGTGGCCCACCCATTTCCAAAGAAGTTGAGATTATACCAAAGGACCCCTCTGACCAAATCATTTTGCAGGTATAAGATATTCCTCCCCTGGATGTCTTCTACAGCCCAAGGAATAAAGCAGTGGTAAAACGAGAAAGAAAAAGAAGAAGGACTGATCAACCTTCCCTTTTCCCAGAGCAAACTGTTACGGGCAATGTGGTTTGGAAGGAGGAATTTGACCCCTCCGATGACCTGACAAAACTGTCGCAGTATGCGGGAGCCTATTCGGCAACAACAATTGATAAGGCATCGAAGGTAAGTCTTCTACTGAAAACCAAGGATCAAGAGATTTTCTCATTACAGGCAGAGTTAGCTGAGACAACGCAGAAGGCAGAGCAGCAATTGTTGACACAACAGCAAGTAAACAGTCAACTAACTCAACAATTGCAGGCAGAAAAGCAAAGGATCGACCAAAGCGCGATCCAGAAACAGAAGGAATTATCAGAGGCATTGGCACAGTTAAAGGCAGCAAATGAGCAAATGATGAAAACAAAGGATGAGCAAATTGCTCAATTGTCATCGCAGCTTGAAAAAATAAAGGGCGTTCCACAAGTGGCTGAATTCAGAGCAGAAGCATTACAAATAAACACTGCATTAATATCCCAAATTAAGCTTCTGTGTCAACAAATCGCCCAGGCAGAGCCACTGTGTGAATTAACGACATCCATAAATCAGCAGGTAGAGAAGGCCAGAAATGAATTGGATCAAGCCGAAGAAACCATAGCTGCATTTCTTGACTGGCAAGATTCTGATCAAGGGAAAGCGGTGAATTTTCCCAGGATCCTAGAAACGCATAAAGATATACTCTTCACAGAATGGCAGTCCCAGTTGATGAAAGCAGAGAGGGCGGCTTCAAGATGTAAATCAACTTCTAGCAATCTAGTTGAACTAGTTAACAACACTCTATACTTATGAAATATGATTTCCTAATGTACACCAGGAAAGTTGACAACAACGAACACATTGGAGCAATCATGTTATCCTGATTTAGAGGAAAAGGGGAGGTTAATCACTGGGATTAACAGTTTAACCTGGGACACATATTGGTTCTTCCTGGTAAAGCCGCATACACAGAGAGCCGCCCTCAAATGCCTAACAGATGCAATCGGGTATATGATTCCCGATATTCAGGATGCCACCTATGCCGCCCAGCTCAGCTCGCACCTCAACAAACCTCCTGAAGTAGAGCCAATGCTTGCGATAAGTCAGCTCAGATATAAAGGCAAGCAGCTTACCTGATGAATCATGCCACCGACTGCCAGATCGCTGAAGAAAATCATATCAAGATTGATTGATACCAATTTAATAGGATTTCTGTTTTATAGATAGGTAGATTAGTTAAGTATTTATAGACCCTTTCATTGTTTTGGAAAGGGTCGTAAAGTTTTGATTCCAAATGATGGAATCAACTCCATTGCGTTTTTAATTCCAATTTGGAAACTTGGGTGACCTTCAGTTATCAGCTTAGGGTTTTTCTTTTTTCAATCTCTTAATGTTTTTTTACTAGAATTAAAACCCTAGATTATTCAAATTTCTAACTTCCAAAAGTTTTATGGTTACTTCAGGTGATCGGAACCAACCGCAACAGAGACGACACATTTTTCTAAAACTTGCTGTCCAAGAACCAAGGAGTAGAAATCACAGTTTTCAAGCGAAACCTTGCACTATGGACCTCCAGAACGCACTTCCACGACCAAAAAGTGTGATATGAGCCTAAAACAGATTAGTACATTCTATTTTAATGTTTTCTAGGATTTTTTATTATTATTATCTAGGTCTTGCCAAGAGCACTCTGCTGGGTTGGTTGACGACTGTCTTAGCTTGCTTAGGCCTTGATCTACTCTGTTTTTCTCATCAAAGTGTAATTTTTGTTATTATTGCCCCAATTTCCAGCAACGTAGTGTCATTTGATCCCAGTAACGCCGAGACTTTTATCTCTTGGCCATTTTAGTGTGTTTTCTGTTGATTTCACCACCAACCAGCACAGTGTTTGTAAACCCAGTTTGGGTGGGGTTTAGATAGTTAATTTGTTGTAATTGTTGGTGTTTTTTTTTTAAAGTTTATTCACAGTATTTCAACAATTTTTTTCTTTTTCTTTTTTCAAACATGATCTAGGCTTAATTAATAAACACACATATTTGTACACACAAGCACACCTTAAGCGAAGGGCGCTTGGTTAACACCGCCAAGACAAGACTTAAATTAATTAATTTATCTCGCCAACAGAGACAGAGACATTTTGTTTATCTTCCTTCACCATTTCTGTGTCCCTTGTGTTTTGCAACCATTGCGCCACAAGGTGTTTGTCATGGATACTTTTAGGTTTTTATCCCTAGTTTCCACTTGGACATATTACTCCTCCTCGTAGGGTTCGAGTTAATCCTCCCGTGAGTCGCCATACTGACTCTTCTTCTAGTTCAGCTGATTCCTCATCTGATTCCAAGGCTCCTTCACCGCATTACTGTCATCATGTCAGGACCCACTAAAGGTGCAGGAAACCAACCTAATGGTGGCTCCAGTTCTACCCCAGTATTAGCGGAACCATTACAGGAACCATCCCAACATCTCCTTTGCTACCTTTCATGACTGGATTAAGTCTCCCATGTTTTATCCAGTTGATTAATGACCCCATACACCAGGATGCTAGTTGGTCAGCTGTGCTGACTAAGCTTCCCTCAAACATTCCCAATTTTGAGGGTAATTCTGGAGAGGACCCTACTAATCACGTCCACTCCTTCCATATGTGGTGTTCATATAATTCCATTACCAAGGACTCCATTCGTCTTCAATTGTTCCAACGCAAGCTCATTGGAGATGTTGTGAAGTGATACATTGACCTGCCCTTTGCTTCTCATTCCACTTTTGTGATGCTTGCTAAAGCGTTCCTTTCATATTTTCAGTTACCTCTCTAATAAAACATTGGTACGGGGCTCTTGACCACATTTTGTTAGTCCTCTGCCACCCGTCTTTCTGACCATGTCCAAGAATAGTGTAGAATGAGGATCACATGTTATGCTTCTTCCTTCGAAGACCGTGTCTACCTCGATTGGTTTCTTAGGAATATTTTAGTGCCCATTGCCAAAGATGTCACATATCACTTTCCTCAGACAGAGGAAGAGGCTCTCCAAACCGCTTCATGCCTATATTTTTATTCCATACCTCCCTCATCCTAGAGGTGCTAATGCACCGAGGGCATCCCACACCGCTTACGGCATCGTTGGAGCTATTTCACATCATTCGTTGTATACTCGACAAAGTTATGGCTATCTGCAGGGGGGCACCAGTTCCTCCAACACTTATGCCCCTCCTGCCAAGAACATGTGTTCAGGACAAAACAAATCTTATGCATTCACTCAACCACATTAGTAAATGTAAGGGCTAGATAGTGCTCAACCTATCTACCAGACTATTGCACCTTCACCATCTTACACCTATGAACCACCGAGCGCTTGAAACCCTCAAGAATTAGTGCCACAGCCTCCCATGCATCCTCAAACCCAGTAGCCACTGCCCCCTTACGGTTAAGCGTATCCACAACAGAGTGTGACCAATCCCCAAAATTTAAAGAAAAAGAATAAGGGGAAGGGTAGCAAGGGTAACAAGGGTAATAAACCTAATAAACCCTAGGGGAACCAACCTAACACCAACAACCAGCAACAGGGCAACCATTCCAAACAGAACAATGTTGTTCCTATGAACAACCCTTGTGCATGTTGTGGTGTACATGGCCATTATACATGCACCAAATTTGGGAAGCCCATGCAGCTTCTAGAGGTCAACCGCCCATGCAGCAACCGCCTCAGAATCTGGTGCCATCTCAACTAGCCGTGCTTACGAATCCTTTCCCTTAGCAAGGATTTGTTGCTGCTCACCCTCAACAAGGTTAAGCATCCCACCCTCCCCAACTTTCTTGTCCTGGCGACTACTAGATTCTCATGATGAATTCTGATGGGGTCAATACCTCTAATTTCAACTTGTAAACTTGGTCACATCAATACGACAAGCCATTGACTTCATTTGCAATCGAGCCCAAAACCAAAGAATCTACTGAGTCTCTTACGAAATCAAATGGTCCTTTACAGATCCCTCAACCCAAGGTTGAGTCAATTCTGAAGATCCCCAAAGTGCCATTACACTGTAATTCGACTTCTAATGGAGCTGCCCACACATACAGTATAATAAATGACTTGGCACAATCACTTGCTGCCATGTCAATGCTAGAGGTTCTCCAGTCTTTCCCATCTCAGAATAAATCTCTACTAACTTCTTTGGGAACAACAGGTCCTTTAGACGATCGTTTGATTGTCTTTCATGTTGATGAGTCAAAAAATCCTCCATTACCATCATCCGTTTCTTTCGAGATACTAGTCCGAGTCCGTAATGCCATCATCTCCCAATGGATTATTGAAGAAGGTGCATCTACCTACGTGAATTCTGCTACCATTTGGAAGCAACTAAAGTCACCTGAACTGTCCCCATCCACCATCACTTTTTGTGCTTGGGATGGTCACCCCTCCCAGCCTCTCGACTTGTATCACAATTGTCCAGTGACTCTTGTGGGAAAGACTATTTCTGTAGACATTGAGGTTATCGATGCCCCTCTAAATTACAACATTCTATTGGGTTGTAGTTACACTTATGACATGTCAACCACCGCATCCGTGATTTTCCACAAGATGTGCTTCCCCCATGAAGGGAAGATCGTCACTATCGATCACTTGATGTACTACGAGCCATCATCCTTGACCTCTCTTGATTCCTCTTGTCTGCTGCCCCTCATTGTTGTTTCACCTGGAGTCTACAAAGAGTCCACCTTGTTGGGTGTTTTCCCTGGTCCTCCCCCTCCCATCTCTGAGCCCAACTCATAGAGTCCGTACATGTTACAAGCGTCACAGGCTTCTTAAAACAAGTCTATTACCTTTGGTCAATCGTTAGTTCCACAACACCCTATTGTTGCAACTTCAACCGAGCCATCCAAATCCACCCCTCCAGGACCTCCTCCTTTTGTGGATGCCTCTCTTTTTTCCCACCAAGAACTCTTCCTCCAGGTCTTAACCATCCAAGAACCATTCCATCGGGACATTATCATGCAAGATACCTTTCTTGTTTCCTCCTCCTGAAATCTTTTTTGTCCCCGTCATGGCTTCATTGAGTCCCCCTAATATGAATTTTGGGATCCTAGTATGGTACATTAATCCCCCAGTGCAACTGGTCAACTTAGATCATATCATGCTTTGACTCCGGTTCAACCAGTTCCTATGACCCCTATCACTGCTCCAATTCCACCGCAACCTCAATAGGAAACCACTCCTGTTGCGAAAGCATCCAGACAAGGGGGAAAGGCCAAGAAGAAGGAACCTAAGGACAAGGATCCCTAAGCACCTCCATCTCCCAAGGCTCCAAAGTCGACACCTCCATGCACCTTTGATTTATGTCGTTGGGCATGCCACCAATAACTGTCTTGAACTTCCTCGCCTCAAACCATTGGTCAATGATAAGTTTCTTGAGTCTAACATACCTGAGGTCCAAGTGACCTTACCTAATTCAGCCAAGAAACTTAAATCATTGCATATAAATCACCCTTGTTCTTTGTGCAATCATTATGGCCACTATTCCCATTGTTGCCCTTTTGACGATGAATTTTATGACTGCCTTCATAAGCTTTGTGAATTCGAGGCCACTTGTAGTGGATCATCTACTCCTCTACATATGGATTCTGGTACCACTAGTACACCAAAATAGGGGGACTCTGGTCCCACCATCGTGATCCCTCTCCCTCATGTCGAGATGACAGACTCCATGGTCCACATCCTTTACCTGTCGTCATCCTTGAGATCCTCGCAGGAAAAATTCTTTGTGATTCCCGTGCCCGCTTCTATCATACCTCCCTCGTCGGAAACTCAGGTTTCAACATTGATAGATCTTCCAACTACTAGCTCATCATCTACCATTTCAAATGATGCGCATCTGAACCTTCTTTCTCGGGATGATGCACCAAGTACTGCTGCTGCATCATGTAGTCAATCTTCCTCCCATCCACCCATCTTCCATTCTAATGAGGACATCATGGAATCCATGACTACCCTTGATTACCCTTGGGATGATATGCACCATCGTGCATACTTCATCACATATTTACGAACCCAAAAGTTCCCCCCCATCTTACTCGTGATGATCAACGGCATATCTGATACCAGGCCCCTCGCTATCTTCTTATCGGCGATGACCTTTATCGTCATGGTGTTGATTTTATCCTTCGTCATTGTCTCACTCATCATTATGGCTATGACCTTACATCGTTTGTAAGGACTTGGGTAAGGGGCCATATCTCTTAGAGGATTTCGAAGGCCAACTTCTTCCTAATCCTCGTAATTCACTCTACCTCAATAAAGTTTACCCATAGCATATCCCATTGATTTGCGTGTATTTATTTCTATCATGCATTTAGGTAGGTTGCATCATCTCATTTGTTGTCTTTTTCACCTTTCTGATGGATCCATCATCTACACTGTATATCGGTTATGCAGACGGTGTGAGTCACTTCTCCAAGAATCTAGCCTTGGCAACATGGGCCATTTTTACCTCCTTTCATACGTTAGTCCATTCTAACGACATGTGCATTGGATTTTCCACCAATAACCAGGACAAATAGGATGCAGTGATAAGTTTGTTAGTCGATGCCCTTGCTCATCACATCCTTCATCGTCATGTTCATTTAGATTCCTTACCTCTTATCATGCAATTGAATGCCATGTATCATGTGCATAACCAATTCCTATTTAGAAAACATCTACGAGTTAAGCTATTGGTATGTGAATTTGAAACCATTACTTTCAGTCATGTTCCTAGAGTCCCAAAAAACTATGTAGATACCATTGCAAACAATATTCTAGATTGGCATTTATCACATGTATACCACAAAGGACAACCATAACAAAAACAAATGGCGAACCACAATCATCATATAAAAGATGCATAACCACATTATGTATCGACATATAAAAATAAATGTGTTTGGAGTCTACCACTCTAAATACATCCGGTACGCCCATAGCATACTGGGTGGCAAAAAGGCCCCTACATCTCCTTATCATCCTTTGGATGATCTCATGCCAAGTTGGGCCGAGATGCTTGAATCCCTTTTTCGAGCACTCAGAACACAATGACACTCCACAAACACCTCCTGCTAAGGGGCTTCATTCCCACCTTTGCATACCAGATGAACCCCTCCATCACATATGCTTGCGGGAAGTATCCCATGCTTTGGGGAATGATGGTTTTACCCTGGCCATCTTCTCAATTGATTATCATAAGTCTCGGCCTAGATCCCATTTGGATCTAGGTATGGCTGATTATCCTCCCATTCCTTAGATAGTTTGTCCTACCAGCCTCTCCGACAATCCATATTCACATCACATATCGTAGATGTTTGATACCATATCTTCAAATATTCTACTCTATGTCATACCACCTTTACCACATAGTCCCCATGTTTGACTTAGTGGGTGAGGATGATTGTAGACCTCCTCTAGTAGTTCATTCTTGTTTTCCTCTTCCCTTAATTCTTCACCAGGAACCATCGTTCCAAGAAGAATTAAGACCATCTTTAGACAAGTAAGGCCACTTGCCTGAAAGTCATAGATCTCGATTCTGATGGTTGATTTTTCTGGTACGATCTCCACAAGATTTAGGGCATTTTCCTCCTCTCCAAATTCACCAAAGCTCAGTGTGAAAATAAATTAAATTGGAGGGAAAAATCCCCTTTCTAGGAAAACCCACAATTTTTCTGTCGCACATTGCGACTAGACCATAGCTCTGTTTGAGGAACCCTCAACACCATTAGAAATATCTCACAGAGTACTCTAATGGTTTTATTTTATTTTATTTTGACACTTCACTAGGAAACCATTTTTCCATGAAGCATTACTTTACCGCCTCTTAAAATCGAATTTCTATATATGAGTTGCTTGTACTTTGGGACCACTTTCCCTTGGCACTTGTCATCTCAAGTGTCGATTTTCATCATGAGTAACCATCAACAATATAAACTTTGAAATGGAAACTATAAACTCAAAACGGGAACTCTGGCCAAAAAACCCCGTAAAAACATCAAAAACTGTGCTAAAAACGAAAAGTGTTAATGTTGGAATAACACCTTTTTTTTTTTTTTTTCTACGGTAAATTTTCAACGTGTTTTAAAAATGGCAGTGAAAACCAATTTTTTGTGCAAAAAATGTCCAAAACACACCCTCAAAATGAAAAGTGTTGATGTTCGAATAACACCTTTTTTTTCAATGGTAAATTTTGTGCAAAAAACACCCTGAAAACGATAAGTATTGATGCTGGGATAACATTTTTTTTTTCAAGGGTAAAATTTCAACATTTCGAAATAATGACATAAAATATTTTATCATGACCCCGAAAAACATTAAAATTTCAAAAGAATAATGAAAACATAAAATAAAATAAAAAATTAAAGAAATGAAAAAAAAAAAAAAAAAAAACAAAACATAAATTAAAATATATACTAAAAACAAAACATAAACTAAAAAAAAACAAAAAAATCAAACATATAAAAAAAATACAAAAAAATCAAACACAAAAAAATTCAATCATAAAAATGTAAAAAAAAAACAAAATTAACCCATAAAAGTTAAGAATTAAAAACCTAAAAAAAATCTGAAAAATTATATACAAGTAAATAGTAAGATAAACATATTTAAAAAAAAATGGGAAAAAAAAGTTATCTTATAAACAATAAAAAAAAACTCAAGCTGTTTTATTTTTCTTTTTTTAAATGTTGATTACTTAAAAAAACAAATATAAAAATATATATAAAAAAGAAAAAAAAAGGTTAAAAAAAATTATCTCATAAACCATAAAATAATTTGAAATAATATATATATATATATATATATATATATATATATATATATATATAAGTAAGTAAAAATAAAAAAATAAAAAAAAAACTAGAAAAAAAATTAAAAAAATTAAAAACAAACTAGATTAAAAAAAAAAAAAAACAAAAAAAAATTAAAAAACTAGTAAAATTAATATTAACATTTAAAAAAAACCTAAAAAAACAAAAATAAACACAAATTGTAAAACAAAAAAAAACAAAAAACTATGAATTTTTTTTAAATATATGTATCTTTTCAAGTTAAAAAAAAAAAAAAAAAATAAAGTTTAGGAAAATATGTATTTTTCATTATATATATATATATATATATAGCCCTATCTCTTTAATTTAAACTTCCCTTTTTTTTTTCAAAAAAAAAATTAACAATTTTTTTTAAACAATTTTATTTTTTTTATTTAAAAAAAATTTTAAATTATTTTTTCAAACTATATATATATATATATATATATATATATTCCGCCCCCCGGCCGCCTGTGGTGGCGCGGCCCTGGGCGAAGGGGCCTTTACTCATAGGGCTTAATATATATATATATATTCTGCCCCCCGGTCGCCCGTGGTGGCGTGGCTCTGGGCAGAGGGGCCTTTACACATAGGGCTTAATATATATATATATTAAATGAAAAATACATATTTTCTTAAACTTTTTTTTTTTTTTTTAAACTTGAAAAGATACATATATTTCATAGTTTTATGTTTTTTTTTTTTTGTTTTATAATTTGTGTTTATTTTTTTTTTTTAAGTTTTTTTAAAAGGTTTTTAATATTAATTTTACTACCATATATATATATATATATATATATATATATATAATCTAGTTTGTTTGTTTATTTTTTTTTCTAGTTTTTGTTAATGTTTTTTAAAATTTTTCTACTTTTACTTACTTAATTATATATATCTTTTTTAAATTTTGTTTTTTTTAATCAAATTATTTTATGGTTTATGAGATATATATATATATATATGTTTTTTTAATTTTTTTGTGTCTTTTTTATATATATTTTTATATTTGTTTTTTTTAAGTAATCAACATTTAAAAAAAAAATAAAACAACTTGAAAATTTGTTAAATAATCATAATTTCAAAAAAATGGGACATAATAAATTTTAAAGTGTGAAACCTAAGTCCTCTAAAAAAAAAGATACGCTTCATCAACATGTTGCATCAACACGTTTCAAAATCAGCATGAAAATCACTAACATTTAAAAACAAATATTTATATTTGATACATAAGAAAATTTAAAATGTAAAACATATGCTCCGAAAAGAAAGAAGTATATACTGCATCACCACTTTTCAAAATCGGGTCACGTTTTTACTACCCCTACAAAACAGCTAATTGTATCGGTTATTTAAAGTGGCAAAAACTATGCTCTAAAAAAATATGTGTGTTCTGCATCGCCCCTTTTCGAAATCGGGTCACTTTTTTGCCATCTCTACAAAATGGGTAACAATATCAATTCTTGTTTCAAAGTTTACGCTGTTCATCGTTCACTCATGTTTTCATGGTCCCCCTAGGCCTATTCTGTGTGGCAGCATCATCGAGTCATCCTTGTTTAGAGCATCTGTAATGAGTCACCCTTGTATCCATGGAGTCTGTTTTGAGTCCCTTTGTGTCCCATTATAGTATTTCATCCGATTCATCCCACGTTGTCCATTTTTGGCCTCCAGTGATACTATCCACCATCCCTTCCGGAGTCAAGTCTGTCACTGCCACGTCAACCATGCACTTTATCCTCTGACAAGGGCAGTAATCTGTTCCTTAGTCCCCATTCCCCTTATCATTCCTGGTGTCAGTCCATCAGTTACATTACTATTTTCCCTCATGCCTTAGTTGAGGATCCTCATTGCCTCACTTATGGCGGGCCCTATTCTGTTGACATCAACACATTAATTCCATAGGAACGACCTAGAGGGTAGTGTACCTTGTCTCCAACTTCCATTCTTGTTCAGTGCATCAGATCAAGCAAAGGGAATCATCATTTCCCTTTGACTTGGTTGTTTCATGCTCATGATTCATACACTTAATGGTCTAGTGATGCAACAGATTGTACAAGTGATTCTCGTGTGTGTGTGAGATGTTTCAGACCTCATGAGGGGGTGGCTCTTCAGGTGTCCCCCATGTTATAGACATTTTTGTGCCTTACAGCATAGAGCATGAAATGTCAATAATCTAAGGGATCCAAAGTCCCTAAACAAGTTGTTCTTACCCTTAGAGGAACAAGGTCAGCAAACCACAGCACTACAGTTCAGTTCTCCACTGAAAAACATTCAAAAACAGGTCAGTTTTGGATCATTGCAACTGCTCCACTAGGCATCTGCGCTGCATAGCAGGTACAACAAAGGCTACCTACGTTGCAGAGCAGGTAGAACAAAGGCTACTTGCGCTGGGCGTACCTTGACATGTGGAGGAATCTTTCTCTCAATGTGCCAGTGCCCAGGAAGCTTCCAGAAAGGCACTTGATCATAAGATTTGCCTAATGATGAGTTAAGAGCTTCTAAAACTCCAAGTGGAAGACAAAAACTCCAAGTGAAGGACTGAAGAACAACTGGAGTTGAAGAGGACAACAAGTCACACATCAAGCTGGCTTATCTTCACTCCAAAACTCTATATAAGGATCTCATCCCATGGGATCTGGAGGGCGGAATTTAGTGCAAAGAATTGCTGTTGGTTTGCAGTTGAGAGCATTGGGTGATTGCTTGAGGGAGGTGAAGAAGAGATTTCTCTCCGTCGGGAAGGTGATGCTGGATTGGACCTCGCATGGTTGTATCACCGCCTGAACCTTGCTTCCATATATTAATAAAGCATTTGAGGTTCTTCTATTCGCATGTGTTTCAATGATGAATTGTTTTACTTGCGTCTTTGATTTATGCTAATCCTTGAATCATTTATGCATGCATGCCTCTTGTAGTTTCCTTTTCTCGTCTTATTTGCAGGATCTCGTGTAGCTGGGCCCGTGAAAAGACTTGGAGCTGGGAGCAAGCGGCAAACAAAGGAGACAGGATCGACCATTTGCGCAAGACATCCGTAAGTGGATCTATCCTTTTTATCTCTTGCATGTCATAAAGAAGAAACTTTAGATAGCTTTGCTTTCAGCTGTTGCTAAGGAAATGTCACCCTTAGAGTGGGTTAGGGTCATTCCGAGTTGGATACTTTCCCCCACAACAGACTGGCGACTCCGCTGGGGATCGTGTCTTGTTGGTAGCTTGTGTTTCTTGCTATTCTTTTCTTAAACAAAAGAGTACCGAATCGAAAACTGCATTCGAGTTCTTCGAATGCAAAGTAGAGGGCAGCTACTCTAGCCCAGTGCTGGGCATGTTTATGAGTTGAAGAGCTGATCCACAAGGACTCTTTTTAGCTCTTTGTGATAGTGTTCATCTTCCTTTAATCATCCTCTAGAGTATACTTGACTGATAGCAACTGATTTGGCCAAAAACCGCTCGTTTTTGAGCAAACTGTGAGCCGGAATCTGAGAGAGACGAGAGTTGTCTCATCAGTGCAGCTGCAACAAAGGCTACCTGCACTAACAACGCAGCTCCCGAAGGGGCTACCTGCGCTGCAGCGCAGGTTGACAGTGCAGCACCTGCACTGATCCAGTTTTGCCTTGTGCAGCTGGGGTTACCCACTGTCTGTTGCCCAGTTTTCAGTATTGTTTTTGCAGCCTGTTGTCAACCTGTATACCCAGCTGAAACCACTTCTCTTTGCCTTCATTCCCCCTCAGTTGTATGAAGAAACCGTGATTGTTCTTATTGTATTTCTTGCTGTCATTCACTGTTTCCCATAGCGAAAGCGAACTAGTCTTGCTATGACCTCTTGGATCTAGACCTGTGAGAAAGTGTCGTTACGATTCTAAGAGCTAGTTTATTGCTGTTCATAGCTGCTTGAGCATTTGCTTTCGTTATATGGTTCGAATTTCATTATTTCTTGTGTTGAAACGAGTGAATCTTAAGGTGTTCTTTTGATTATTGGACAAAACTTGTTTGCTTACGCTTGAAATCGAATTTGAAATTATACAACAACTTTCTTTTTGTAATCATCAGCATTAAGGAAGAAGAAAAGAAATACTTACATTGTGCATGTGCATTTTGACAGCTTGCATGTCGATTTAGGAAAAGTGCATCAGTGTGTGCTCTATGATCTGTTTGAAAAGATGATGTCTTTCTTTTCCTTCAGTAGTTAAGGTTTTCATAAGTTGAAAGAATTGAAAAAGCTTGCTTATTATTCTTAGACTGCATTTAGGAGTTGTCTCATACATCACGTGGTGATCCATAAAGGCAAACTGCTAAACAAGATCAACCTAAAAAGAACTGAATTTATCTAACAACGCTTTGAAACATAACGAAACATAGTAGAGGTCTAGGTAGAGACGTGAACCGGCGTCGTTAAACATAGTGACTGTCGATCTCTACGAAGGTGGGTGATTCCTCCTGAGGGACGATAGCACTAATACGGACTTGAGCCCCCGCGTACCATCGCGTATATTGGGGGACCCCTATAGGAACAAAGCCTTTATCCATAGGAAGCCGTGTCGTCCGCCCTACTGATCGCGATGCAGTGAACACAGCATTCACGAAGATCGACCACTTGTACCGTAAAACGTATTCTGTGGTTTCGCGAAAGGTTTGGCACACCCTTGCCTAGAACTCCAGAGTAGTTTCTTTTGGCCTTTTTCAAACTCTATAACTGAAAAAGTCCATCCGAGCATTTGTCACTTCGGGCTCGTTAATACATCAAAAGAGACTAGAGTCATCTTTAGCTTTTTCTCGACTCTTAAAAAGTGAAAAAGCAAGTTGTGTCTTAAAAAAGCGTCGTCATATAAAATTCATCTTAAACGGAACATAATTACCCCTGATTCCTACGTTGATCTTAAAAGTTGAGAACATGGAGCACACCAACAAAGGGATTCCACATGATGGGACCCCTAGCCCTTTCTCCTCTTGGGGAGAAGTTGGTGCGCCCCACATGGCCACATTGTCGCTTCCAGGACTGACAATTGGCCTGCCAGTTTGGCTATTCTCAACCGCTGTAGTTCAGACCACCACGGTTCCTGAACAGTCAAGTCAACAGTTAGAACCGTCTAGAGCTACCCTCCAGCCTTCCACTTCTTATGAGCCTTCCTTCGATCCTTCTTCTTCGAGAGGTCAAGCCGCCAAAAGTGCAGCTCCCCTAGAAAAGAAGAAGGAAAAGAAGAAGAAAGAAAAGAAGCAGAAGGAGCCAAAGGCACCTGGGGGCAAGCAGAAGGTATCTAATGAAAACCCACACATAGCACGGACCGGGCCCAAATCGCCATGTGTCATATGTAGAGGGAACCACTTCCACAGTGATTGTCCCAGTATTCCCCAGATACTAAGGGACTGGTCTCCTCGTTTGCACGATTTGGAAGCATCAACCTCTGACAACCAGGTTGAATGCTTACCATCGACCAGCGAAAGTGAAGGTTCTAGACAACGAAGGGGAATGAGATCCCCCTGCGAACTGTGTGAAGGCAATCACACCCTTCGCCGTTGTCCCTTTTTAGACGAAGCAAAGAGAGTTTTGGAAGATCAACCGGTGGCACCGGTGCTACTTCCTCTTGGATATCAAAAACTCGCGCCAAGTCCTTCGTTGGTCGAAAATACAGCTGCCCCGCTCATAGGGCCAGCTGAAGTGTCAGTCGCTGAAAGTGAACCTACTGAATCTAGACCAGACGAAAGTCCAAAGGTCGAAACGGTAGTTGACCCGGTTCTCCCTTCAGAAGTTTCATCTTCACATACCACAGTCACTGAGGATTCATCTTCAGTTGACACCCCTACCGAAGAGAGTAAGGATGACACCATCCAGGTCCTCTTCGTCAACATCGATTCTGATGAACATCAGGGCAATGTGCCCACTCCTTTATCGCAGGAAGGAGCGTCGTCAGGATCATATCCAGCCGTATATTCGGTCCCACCACCGAGCAACCTAGTTGTGTCCTTTGATTGGAACCAACTAGGCAGACCCCGGTTACCAGCCAGTATACCGTTTAGAATTATAGTCCAAATATACAAAATGGTGATGGCTGGAACTATCATCGATGAAGGGGCATCTGTGAGTATCCTATCCTCTATTGCTTGGAAAGCACTGGGTTGCCCGGCGCTTTTGCCTGAGACAAGAAATCTCTCGGGTTTTGACAGAGGAACCAGTCGACCATTAGGGATTCTACCTAATGTGCCTATTGCACTGAAAGGGAAGGCTATCAAGATGAATTTGATGGTCATCCAAGGACCCTTGGATTATAACTTACTCCTTGGACGAGACTACATATATTGAATGGAAGCAATAGTCTCCTCGCTCTTTCAAATAATGTGTTTTCCATACGAAGGAAGGATGGTCAAGCTCGTAGACCAACTTTCACTTCCGGGATCACGCATCGCAAGTAGTCACATACCTATCCTCAATGGTCTATTTGATCAAGAAAGGTCTCTACCTCCGGTTCTTCTTCCTGATGAAGGCGAGTGATTCGGGAAAGGAAGGCTGGAACCCAGGGGGCATGCATCCTGGTCTGCTCTGGAGGCAGAAGAAACCTTGGGTGTAAAGTAGAATTTCCGCGGGAGAATATGACTAGTCCGTACCCCGTCCCCTCCTTCTTCTTCGTAAAACAGAAGAGCCAGGAAGAGCTCTCATGCGGAAGAAGGGGCTGTTAGGAGTGGGGTTGTTCTAGAAAAAGATTCTTTTGTTAAAGTTAAGTGTGTGGCGGAGCATCGTCATCCACCTTTGTCTAAATATGTAGGCTCTACCAAAGAAGGGGATCCGTTTGCAGCAGCAAGTAGGTACCGTCTTTGGGTAAAAGGCCAGCCTCACCCATTAAAACAAATGTTTTAAAGGATAAGTAGGGGCAGCCCCCAAAGAAAGAGATGCTATTTGCTGCAACAAATTGTAACTATCTTTGTGTAACCTAATGATAGACATCGCCGAAGAAAGTCTCTGTTTGAAAGAATTAGCAGGATAATCTTTGGGTAACCTGAAAGAGGTAAGCCTCACCTGTTGAAAACAGGGGTTTTTGACAGAAAAGTAGGGGCAGCCTTGAAATTAGACTTACACCTGGGGGCATGCAAACCTCTTGGAATGCGAGCTCGGGCGGCTTTTTAGTTTTAGGTAGGACTAACCCCTCTAACCCGTAGGATAGGCCGATACCCAACTTGCATAAAGAGAGGATATGGAGCAAAGCGTAGGGAGATGAAGCTCTTTAAAAAATAGGGATCTTCCATGAGACCTTACTACTTTATGACTGGTAAAAACGAGCAGTTTTGGAAAAGTTCATGCTCGTTAAAAAATAAACGCAAGATCCGAGCAGTTTTAATGCAGAAATTCATGCTCGTTAAAAAATAAACGTAAGCTTGTGAGCAGGCTTTCCCCCAGAGTTCAAGCTCATTCAGAAAAAATGAACCGGTAAATAACCATTTGAGACCGTAAATTCATCAGCCATAAAAGCCTTGGTCGTGTTTGTGCACCATCACCTCCACTTGTCATTTGGCCGATCATTCACATCCACTTGATTGTTTACCCATTTTGAGGAACAGCTGCGAAGAGTGATTTCACCTAGCCATCCTTGTAATACTGCCGTGATTGGAAAATTCCAACCTGTACCTGGAATCTGCTGCTATCCCTGTTTATCACTCGTTCCTCAAAAGACGAGTCTTCTTTGAGCTCTTTTCATTGACTCGTAAAATATGAAAAGTTTGCCGAGTTTTGGCCTTCCAGCTCGTTAAAAGGATCGGAAGAGCTATCCCTCCTCTAGATTTTAATCTTTTTGACCTGAGGGATTATTGCACAAAAATATCGAGCGCTTGTCTGGTTCGGCTCGATAAAGATATCGAACATTCATCCCTTCTGTATTGTTTTATACTTTTTCGGACTTAAGGGATTAGATGACGAAAAAGGACCCCTGGAGTCTACTTTATGTACACTTTTCAGACTCTCTAAAAATGAAAAGGACCGAGTTGTCTTTGTCGCCGGGCTCGTTAAAAATATTAGATAGCGACAAGCTTGTCTTTAGACAAGAACGAGTTTCCCTATCGCTAGGCTCACTAAAAACATAGCGATGGGCTTGCCCGAAGGGCAGGTTATAGATCAAGCATATGTTATCCTCCTCAAGCTTGTCAAAAAATAAAGAGGTACTGGTCAGAAATGACTGGGGAAAAATTGGGAAGAACCTCAAAGCTTAATGGTAGCAAGTCGCTCTTGGACATGACACTTTTGCCTCCGTAAATGTCGGGTTGGGTTATTATCATTCACCGGTCCCTTCACCATGGTCTCGCCATACCATCCATACATGGGGTAATGCTACCGATCCATCTCATTAGTGTCGTTATATGTTCAAGAGATGTCATTCAGAAAGTGTCAACCGGGTCCCATCCACTACTGTACATCATCTTTCATCCTTCCATGACGGCCACCCTGAATCATATTTCACAGATCGTTTTCACCAATCATCACTAGCTCCGTTTCGTGTCACTGATGTGGGATTCATTAAGGCCCTCCTTTGACGGATCACTTCTTGTCGACATCGGCTCATTATCCAAGAAGTTGATCTAGGAACACCCCCTCAGTACTTTGAAGCTTGCATGCCTCAATGGCAAGTTTCTCACTCCCGGCGATAGGTATACATTAATGACCTTCGACCAGGAGACTTTGCGTGGTGTTCGACGTCAGATCCTATATTCACACCACGTGAATTGTGCTGCAGTACCTTGAGGGTCATCATCATTATCGGTGATTCCTCTCGCGCTTGTTAACAGTTTACATTATTGACTGGTAATCAAGCGATGTCTTTCCATGTTCGACTTCAGGAAATTCTCACATGGATCAACTTGTACTAGTGTGAAGATTGGACAAGTTTGAAGACCCCGGATCTAGTTTCATCCATCCGGGCTGCAATATATATTCAGGAGATAAAAACATAGACATGTGCAGCAGATGATCATCCTACTAAAAGGATGATAATTAAAAGCAGAGAATTATCCGTCTATTATCAGACGATCGTCTGTTTATGTACAACAAATGTATTTATAAAGCTGATCATGGGAAATGCCCGCATCAGCTAGATCATGAAAAGAAAGTATGAAAAGATAATGTATTGTATTGTATTTTGTTACAGGTCACCTCCCGGTGATTGAATGAACTTCGGATCCTCCTAATAAAGCATTTCACCCGATAAACGACCTCATGCTTTAGGGGGCAACTGTTATAGACATTTTTGTGCCTTACAGCATAGAGCATGAAATGTCAATAATCTAAGGGATCCAAAGTCCCTAAACAAGTTGTTCTTACCCTTAGAGGAACAAGGTCAGCAAACCACAGCACTACAGTTCAGTTCTCCACTGAAAAACACTCAAAAACAGGTCAGTTTTGGATCATTGCAGCTGCTCCACTAGGCATCTGCGCTGCATAGCAGGTACAACAAAGGCTACCTGCGTTGCAGAGCAGGTAGGACAAAGGCTACCTGCGCTGGGCGTACCTTGACATGTGGAGGAATCTTTCTCTCAATGTGCCAGTGCCCAGGAAGCTTCCAGAAAGGCACTTGATCATAAGATTCGCCTAATGATGAGTTAAGAGCTTCTAAAACTCCAAGTGGAAGACAGAAACTCCAAGTGAAGGACTGAAGAACAACTGGAGTTGAAGAGGACAACAAGTCACACATCAAGCTGGCTTATCTTCACTCCAAAACTCTATATAAGGATCTCATCCCATGGGATCTGGAGGGTGGAATTCAGTGCAAAGAATTGCTGTTGGTTTGCAGTTGAGAGCATTGGGTGATTGCTTGAGGGAGGTGAAGAAGAGATTTCTCTCCGTCGGGAAGGTGATGCTGGATTGGACCTCGCATGGTTGTATCACCGCCTGAACCTTACTTCCATATATTAATAAAGCATTTGAGGTTCTTCTATTCGCATGTGTTTCAATGATGAATTGTTTTACTTGCGTCTTTGATTTATGCTAATCCTTGAATCATTTATGCATGCATGCCTCTTGTAGTTTCCTTTTCTCGTCTTATTTGCAGGATCTCGTGTAGTTGGGCCCATGAAAAGACTTGGAGCTGGGAGCAAGCGGCAAACAAAGGAGACAGGATCGACCATTTGCGCAAGACATCGGTAAGTGGATCTATCCTTTTTATCTCTTGCATGTCATAAAGAAGAAACTTTAGATAGCTTTGCTTTCAGCTGTTGCTAAGGAACTGTCACCCTTAGAGTGGGTTAGGGTCATTCCGAGTTGGATACTTTCCCCCACAACACCCCACATGCTCAAATGACTTCATATTATGCTACAACCTCATATGTCATTCTGCAGATTTGATGGGTTCGGTTACTGCCGCTTGCAACGCTCATAGAACGCATGTCTCCTTCAGATGATCCATTCGATTTTGCAGAGCCCTTTACTATTCAACATGGCTTCTTTGGTTGTTATAACCTCCCTCCCACCCATTTTTTGAGGGAAGGGTCATTATGTCTCATGTACTCAGATGTTATTGTATTCAGTCCCGGGTCATGTTTTTCTAGGTGCATTATGTATATGGGATACATTGTATTATTTCTTGGCTCATTTATGTCAGCATCTTATGTACCATTGAACATGTACTTTAGTGCTCAATTTCATTCTATTGGGCACACCATTATTTTTTGTACTTAGCTATCTCGATGGATATGGGTATGCCTGCCTCGCCTCACTTGATATCACGTACCACATCATAAAAGGAGACTTAAATCAGTTAGTTAGTCTCACCCCCTCAGTCACTATCCTCTTTCGATTCAACTCCGTTGGTATCTCTCTCTCACTCTCTCTGACTCCCCTTCGGTGTCTAGTGATTGTGTCCTTATAATGTACTTCGATCATACATTTTTCTCCTAATGCTTGTACGTTGGGGAGAAATCTGTTATAACCAATTTGATCATCTAGCCATAACTTGCTATATGGATCAAAGTACACCATGTTGGGAGAATTTTACCATAGTAAAATTGCTTTCACTATAAGAAATTACTTAATAAACCACATTTGTTAAGTTATTGCTAGTTAAACCCATGAAGAATAATTAAATAAATCATTATTTATTTAATTATCTTCTAGGAATAATTAATTAAACTATCGTTTAACTAATATTCCTTATCATATTTGACCCCATCATGAGAAATAATTAGATAAATCATTATTTTTCTTATTTTTCTCTAGGAATAATTAATTAATCATTATTTAGTTATTATTCCTTAACCACATTCCTTGAGATGATAAATAAATCATTTATTTATTTATTATATCTAAATAAAAGTATTTAACCAATTTAAATATTTTTTCCATCCAACCAAATATAATATAATATTCTAAACAGTTAATTCTAGAATTTGGTTAATAATATTTTATTATTTTCCATTATTCAAGAATAACCTAATATTTTGTTATAAATTGGAGGGTTTTACATCCATTCTTCACTTTTGATCATTTTCATTGTTTCACTCATTGTTGCAGCGCTTGTTATTAACATTTTCGTTCACCATTTTCCTTTTTCATTTGAGTTCCCACTGAGCTCAAAGATTTTTCTTGCTCGGTTTACACATTGTAGAGGAGAGGGAGACTCTATAGAGCTGAAGACATTGAAGATAGCCAAGAACCCATCCCATAGAGGGGGACTGGTAACATTATTTTTTCCCTTCACAGGTGTCATCTAATAAAATATATTCTTTATATCTGGTTTCCATGGGATTATTGGAGTTATTTGCACTCATTTTCTTATTCCATTTTGTTTCTCATGAGCTTGTGGATTGTGATTGTGTAGTGCGCAGTTAGGACGAGGCTAGGAGAAAGAATTGCACAATTCTGGGAGGCAAGGTCAGGCTTGATCACTGAATTTGTGAAATGTGTAGTTCTGATCTGGAGCATTGAGGTTGTGAAATGCTCAGTTCTGGGCTTGAGCACTGAGGTTGTGAAATGCGTAGTTCTCGAGGGCTGGATGAGGCTAGGTTGCTAGGATTTTTTTGAAATTTGGCTTAGTCTGGGACTGAAGAGATTGTTGTGAACAACGATATGACTTTACTGTGATCACACACTTGGAACACTTTGACAAAAAAACATAGACCATCTGAATCACGTTAACGACATATTTCCTTCAATGCGACAACTTTGCAATAACTTTATGAAAAGTGTGACACTAAAGGTACACTTTGCGACAACAGTGACGAAACTTGTGCAACAATGATTAAAACTTTTGGAATGGTTGAAACTAATATTTACATGGTTATACCAACTCATTCACATAAGTATAACCCTTTTAAATCACCAGAAAAAGCATACATACCTTGTTCACCAGCTAACATGTAAAAATACGACACTTGTTTAAGTGCAAATGACTCTTGCGATATGTGAAACAATAGTGAAAGTAACACATGCTAGAGTAAATATAACATGAAAATTCCACTAATTAAAGTGAAAGTGAATGAAAGCGACTGTCGTAAACACAAAAAATACTTGCAAAAGAAAAGTCACATAGAAGTGACAGTTTGCAAAACTCATCGAAATAGAAGTACAAACATAGCTAGAATGTGAGAAACTATCATTTTCAGTGAGAACTAACTGTTGACATGGATTAGACATCACACAAGCACACTCTTGATAGGAAAGTGTTATTATTGTCCAAGTTTGCATAAAAGAATGCCCTCACACACTTGTTAAGGACTGAGCATGTGTGAGAAATTGACTTCAACACTTCCAATCCAAGAAGGGAGCTCAAAATGCATTAGTTGACCAAGAAGTGACTATGGAGTGGCCGATTGCAAGATCCACTAAAGGATCCAAAATTAGAGTGTACATAGTTTCTTGCTTCACCTCTCTGCGCAGGAAGCCTTTCTGTTCTTTCACTTTTATTTAGTTATTTAAAGAGGACTATGCATCGAAACTTATTTATTTATGAGTGGAAGAGGGATCCTGAATTATTGAGAGAATGAGAGGTTGTCCCTTAAGAGAAGCATATATAAGACCTATTATATTGGTTTACTTTTTTGGATTTCCCGCTTGTCCATCTCTTCCTGATTGGATTAGCTTGAAAACACTAAAACATAAAAACTCGAGTGCAGGCATGATGTTTCTAGAATAGACATGGAGATCATGGTTCAACACAAGGATTTATTAATGCAAGGATCATATTTTTTGTTAGAATATCATCGACCAAAAGATGTAACTAAGACAAAGAAGAAAGACAGAGAGTCAACCAAATGTTGTGGTGTTACAAAGTCCTTTCTATTTTTACACATTCCCTTCTGAGCCAATAGAGCATCTTCATGCAAGGTATTATTAATGTAACAAAAGGGTAAGACACAACACAACAAGAAGGAAAAAACAAAGCATAAGAAAAAGAAGCTAAATGAAAGCATAATGCAAGACAAAAGTAAGAAAAGACAAGAGAGACTAAAGAGAATAAGCACGAGATGAATGCAAGAGAGGGAAAACTAGAATGCAGCTAGTCCTACTCCTAACTTAACAAATAGAAGGTTGGGGTCACATATAGTGAAATTTCTAGTGAATCCACTGTAGTTGTTCTCGACTTGTATCCACAAAGACATGAAAAATTAAAACAAATATAAATTAATGTGCAACAAAAAAGATAAAAAAAAATGATTAAATTGCACAAAAAATTGAAGGTCTTGCGTGTGGGTAAAAATATGCGTCACAATCACTACTTTCATCCAATTCACATTCTTACCTCTTCGATGAAAAGTATAATCAAACAAACCTCGAATACTTCTTATGAATTCAGCTTCTTCTATGTCATCTTACTTAGAAAGCATGAGAAAAATATGAAAATTGTTTATTGCAATGGAGCTTCCTAAGTAAGATTGCTCCAATCATTTAGTGTTTGGATCATAAAATTCACGATGATCCTCTTGAAAACTATGAAATATTTGAAAATATGGATTTTCAATTAGAGGCATGGGATGATAATGAGAATCTTGTGAGGGAAATTAGATCTGATCATATTTAGTAGTCATGTCAAGGTAGTGAGGACCTGACATAACCATCAGTGAAGGCTGAAGCACCTCAACCGCTCAACAAAAAATCGAATAGTAAGATTTTGAACGATGAAGATCGAAGGATGTATGCCAACTTCCATTGGATATACTGATGGGAAAATGATAAGCTGACTGATAGTCATCATAGACATAATAATGATATAATGGGATGATTAAAGCATTTGATTCCTAGTTTGTAATTAACAAAGATAAATAAATTTAACAGTTCCAAAAATGCTTTGCATAGTAGAATCGTCTTCCTCACATGACGAGTGTAACAAACCATTTGCTCATGACTCATTAGACACTGCACTAGCATCGTAATCATCGAAGGAAATAAACATGAATGTTAGTATAACAAACACATGAAACAAATTAGGGTAAAATAAGAGAAGAAGAATTTGATTCATCAAGTAAAACATGCATTCACTGATGCTCAAGAGTATTTCAAGTGCGATGAAGAAAAGGATTAGCATCTGAATATTCGCAAGAAGGATCAGCATCTAATTGTTTTCAAAAGAGTGGGACACATATGACTCCTTTTTCCAAAGATAATATTTAGAATAATCAACTTCACAATTCGATGATTCTATGAGACATACACATTCCAAACCTGAGTTTGATATAAGATACTTGCATGGAGATAAATAATCTTAAATCAGATTAGAATTTGGATCTTGAAAGTTCAATAAAGCATATCCGCAATGCCAAATATATTTCAAGAAAGAATTTACATCGAGTTAAACTGTGCAAAAGGAAAAGTTTTTCAAAGAAAACCGGGCCTGACTTAGTTTGATTGTCTTACCAGAGCTGCAAGATCATGACATAACCATCAACGAAATTTACAGTGCCTCGAATCCATGACAAGTCCCAGAACTTTCAAAAAATTATAAAATCGCATTTGGAATATTGAACTAGATTATGCACGGTGTGAGGATAGATGCTTTCTATTAGGATATTCTGACACATAGGAAATAGTTAAGTATAACATGGTCTAGTGTATAGTTAGGCAAAGTGTGTTTCTTTAGTTTGTACTTTTTGTAACTTACAATCCGACAACCACGATATGTTCTAGACATGAAGTGATCCGATGGTTCATTCTCTCCTTGGTATTACCGACACTTGATCCATGGCTTAACACCTGATTGGTCCATGATCTCTATTTAAAGAGTATGGAGGGTCATTTGTAAGGTGAATGTTCATGAGAGAAGCTTATGTAAATTTTCTTTCTTTTACATTAAAAAATTGCCTGAAGTGGCCATGTTGGCTCAGACCGTGGACTATTTCCCTCTTTGAGGGTTTTAACCACATAAAGAATACTGGTGTACTGATCTGTGATATTTTTTTGAGCGGTGTCTTATGGTGTTCTATCTGAAGAATTTACCCTGTATATTACTACATGGTACCATAGCTATTAGAGGGCCGCATCTGTTGGTGATCCAAATCCGAAGTCGGTACCATTGCAACTAAATTTTGTTTCCTAGATCTATTGTTTCTGACCACTTTTGGACCGAGAGGGCTGCTCTATTACGTTAGGAGCATCTGTTCTAGTGAGGAACCTCTTTGTAGTTTTAGTTATTTATCTCTCTATTTATTTTGGTTTAGTTATCTCTCTATTTTTTATTATCAGATTTATAACTTTTATTTCTGCGTATGCTCTTTGCCTTGCGATTCTGTGCGATCATGTTAATTTTAGGTATGTTCTATGCTTAGAGAAATTTATTTCAATTTTCACAGTTAGCTCAATATCTTTTCCATATTAGCAATTACATCAGCATTAAAGTAAACTGTAGATAGAACATAAACATAAATCGCAGAAGACAAGCCAAGACAAGAGGACACAAGATTTGGTGCTAGCGAGGGACAAACCCCAATGTGGGGAAACCCTTGATCAATTCTTCTTATATGTTCTTCAATAGTTCAGTAGAGAAAGAGAGATAGTACGTTTACAACAGAAGTCAACAATTTGACTTATCTAGATAAGAGCATAGATCATCTCTAAGAAGACGATACATGAGATCAGTTGAAGACATGTTGCTTCAACTGATTCTCCAAGGTGACTCCTTCACCTATCATTGTGATGCATTTCGTCATCATGCTACACCTCACCACACTACACCATGTTGCATACATCATCACTATGATGCATCTCATCACGCTTCATTAATCATGACTGTACCCATCACTGTATTGCATTTTGTGCCATTGCTGCACCATGTTGCCATACTGGCCTATGTGTTGGCTGCATCTTGCTTGCTTGTTGTCCCTAGCATGCTTGTTGTCCTTAGCGTGCTTGCTTTTGCATGCTAGTTGTCCCTTGCATGCTAGCTGTAACATTGCATGCTTAATGTATTTGCTGCTAAGTACCATACAACTGTCCCAATGTTCATTAGTTGTCCCTTTCATGCTGTTCTCCTTCGGAGACAAATGCTCTGGCTCTTCTGGCATTTCTCGATAGTTCTAGTAGTTCCGGCTGTTCCTGGCAGTTCTGACACTTCCCGACATTTTCGGTAGTTCCCGCAGTTCTGGAAATTCCAGCTGTTCTCGATAGTTCTAGCAATTCTGGAAATTCCGGCTGTTATGGTTGTTCCTGGCAATTCCAACTTCTGCCCTCTGCATCATCTTTCCCACCTGTTCCAGCAGTTCCGGCTTCTGCCCTTTGGATTAGGGCAACTTTATCCCTTAGAATATCTCCTCCTACTAAAAACAAAGACAAGTAGAGAGGAAGAGATCCCAAGTGTGTTCAAAATGACTTGAAGGCCACCTCTATTTACACTAAAATGTTGAGCACAAGTGGGGTTTATTTGGTTGTTGGCCGACCTTGACAAATTGTCCCATAACACAAATAAATTCATATCTCCATGAATAATTATCAGAATCGGATGATATTTAGATCAATCCTACACCTCTCGATGAGAGGGATCCAAGAAAAATATCAGCTTCCATTAATAAGATGACCCACATGGAGTTTGGCCCTAGTTGCCAATTTTAACACTCCCTCTCAACTAGGGAGAACTCCATTTGCTGATCCATATGTCCGACTATACTATCTCTGCCATCAATTCCCTGCACTTCTCTGCTTTGCTCTGCTCTGCTCTGCTTTGCTAAACCATTAAGAAGAAGAATTGATCGAGAATGTCTCAACCATTCTCTACTGACCCAAAGTCAGTTTCATCTGAAGAGAGTGTGTCACATCACTCTTACTGACCCAAAGTCAGTTTTATTGATACCAAATCAATATCACAAGAGAGTGTCTCAAACCACTCATACTGATCCCAAATCAATGGAGGTCATCCTAGCATAGGGATTATGGTAGATACAAAGATGCATCCTTCGATAGTACTACTATGGTCCCTAACCCCATTTCCTTGCTCATTGATCAGATGAGAGGTACTTCACATGAGTCCTAGACTGCATGGGTACAATGCCTCAACAGGAAAACTAATCATCCTGTCCATAGGAGAACGAATCATCCTGCCCCACAATCACCATGGGAGAACTAATCATCCCGACCCACAGAAGAACTAATCATCCCGTTTCACAGTTGCCATGGGAGAACTAATCATCCCGGCCCACAGGAGAACTAATAATCCTGTTTCACTATTTCCATGTGAGAACTAATCATCCTGGATCATAGGAGAACTAAGCATCCCATTCCATAGTTTCCACAGGAGAACTAATCATCCCGGCCCACAGGAGAACTAATCATCCTATTCCATAGTTGCCACGGGAGAACTAATCATCCTGGACCATAAGAGAACTAATCATCTTGTTTCACAGTTACCATGGGAGAACTAATCATCCCGGCCCATAGGAGAACTAATCATCCTATTCCATAGTCGCCACGGGGTATCACAGGGGAAGGTTGAACCTATCATCCTGTACATAGCACACCACCAGGGGAGGGTGAGTCGCCCTGTGGTTGTATGTTGTTCCAGTAAGTACCCCAAGCCCCCCAGAGCTCCCAGAGCTCAATTCATGCAACATGCATGACCCTTATAAGAAGGTCTCTCAACGACTCCAAGTCGTTCGGGAAAGTCACAAATTTGATCTTTCCTAAGGCTTTGACAAAATGTTTGCGACCTGTACATTAGTCTCAATGTGATGGAGCCTCCTCGCTCATCAAATTACCATATCCCAGATAAGGCAGTATCTGATGTCTATCTGCTGGAGCAATCACCGAATACGGGATTCCTCAATAATCAAATCCCCCCTCTGGTTTTCACAGAGAATCACAGTGGTATTCATCATGTGTACAAAAAGCTCACTGAATAGCTTCCACAACTAGGCAACTCCATACGAGATCATACTCGTTACTATGTATTTGGTCTCGATAGTGCTTATAGCAACCGACTTCTGCTTCCTGCTCATCCATGATATCGACGCAGAACCCAAAGAGAACCAATGCTGAGAAGTGCTCTAGTGATCCTCCACACTGCCTGCCTAGTTAACATTCGAATAATCATGCAGCTTCATATTTCCGGTAGTGTGTCTCAGTCCATGAGAGATTGTGCCCCGAAGATATCTCAGAATATTCTCAGCACCAATCCAGTGAGGCTCAACCAAATATGAGATCACCATGCTAACTTCAAAACATATGTCCGGATGGAAGTTCACCAAGAACATCAATGCAAATGAGTTTATGTAACTCAGAGGAATTTCCCAAATATGGTCCGACATCATCACTATATAACTTTTGAAAGTTAAGATCCTCGAGGTAGTCATGGGCTTGCAGTTTACCATTCCACATATGGAATCCAACTCCCTCTTACTTCTGCAAGTGAGAGGCTCTGCACCAGTTTGAAATAGGTCATCCTCAGAAGGTGTTGGTATGAGAGGTCTATCATCCACAACCTTCAAACAATGGTTTGTATCGGCTTCACTCTTAGTGAATCTCATCTTCAGCTGACAACTATCGATCCTCTCATACTACGCCCAGGAAATTTTTCTTCAAGCCATAGAGGGATTTCTTCGACCTGCATACGTGAGATTCCTGATCATGAATCTCAAACCCCTTAGGTTGTTCCAAACTTGTCGACCTGCTACATGAGGGGAATGGTCCCCTTGTAATATTTTCCTTTAGTACATCTCAGACATGTAATTTAATGTTCTTTTTGAATTCAGGCATCCTTGTCACCATCTGACTCACAGACCTTCAGTGCTATGTGTCAATGGACATGGTCGCCAGTGGACTTCCTACAACTTGATACAACCCTGAACTCAAAAACATCTTTGAAAATTCTATTTTCAAACGCGTACCTTTCCATCGATGAGTGCCACCCTGTGACCTTTGACTTCCATTTCCGAAATGGACACCAGGTTCGTCTTGCGATTAGGTACTTAAAAGATATTCTGTAAATGAATCGAGTTACCATCATTCAATTGGGGGGTAACATTCCCTACACCCTTTCCAGGATAGGTGGCATTAGCTCCAAGTATGATCCAAATTTAAACAGGAATACAACAAATTACAGAGATAACCATAAACACAGAGATGCAGCAGAAATACTACTTCATTTCATTAATGTAAAATACTGAAATATGCTTACAACAGAAATGGAAATAAACCAGTTAGGGCGATGGTAGCTTATCTTTGAGAAGAGATGTGGCAGCTACATGCCTCTGAACTATGTTACAATGAGGCTCGAAGGCCTATTTATTGTTGAGAAACAATTTAAAACCCTTAACATCTCAAAACCTAACCCTAGAAGATGAAACGCCAAATTGTGGGCCCCGTTTTGGGTAAGTTGGTACATCAACTTCTCGGGGTCGTAACTTTGGCACCCTATCTTCGTTTAACGTGTACAATAGTTCGTTAGAAAGATCTATCTAAGACCTACAACTTTGGGAAGAGCAAACTTGGTCCATGGACCCACGTTACTCCCAGATTTCCCAAAAAATGTCTTTTAGGGCCTCAAAACGGCTCCAGAAGTTTAGGACCCGAAAAAAAACTACTAAAAATAGTAAATTGTGCTACAATTACGGAAACTAAAAAACTGAAAGAGACAATTGTGGGGGTCCAAGTGGGATAGGTGGGTGGCCACCAAAATCCACCTCGATCATTCCTCCCCCCTTAGGAAGCAATGGTACCCATTGCGTTGAGTTCCTCCATTTGTTGAACTTGGTCCCTGATGAGCTGTTCTACAATCTCAGATGTGTCCAGTAATGGTGGGAAGCATGGTTGAGGGCGGTACACATTGAACACTTGGTGCAGGCGAAGGAATGGAGGAATTCCGTGCTCCAAAGCATTATTTCCCATAGGCTTGGTAATGGTGTAAGGACCATGTTGGCATGGTTGAAGCTTCTTGTTACACAACAATTTGTCACCGTCCCTGTTACCCCTTCTCCCGCACATTAGAGGACTTATTCCAGGACCTGTGAGAAGTGACATAACCTGAAAACACTTGCATTGTATCCCCTTGAGTATGTACTTCATATGCCCTGAAGACACCTTCTGCAAAATACCCATAAAAATAGCCATTTTTCCATTGGCGCGGTTCCACTGTGTATCACTCGCGCCAATGGGGGAAATACTCCAAAGAGGGCGTGACAGCTGGCACTCTGTCTCAGAGTCGCACTCGCGCTAGCCCAGTTGGGTAAAGTTTTTAACAAACAAACTTACGAAGGTTCTTCCTAACCCACTCATGAACTGAATCTATATTGAGTTGGGTCAGTTGGGCTTCGAATCTCCATAGAAGGGAAGTAGCTCTCCACCTCTCATGGAAGCTTCTTAGTGATAAAGCCAATCTCATGAATCTTGTGGATGACCCTAAATCCTTCTCTTCTATCTATAAAATCTTGTCCTTTTGCCTTTGACAAGTTAGTCTCCAAGTTCCAAATTCTAAGTCCCAAAGTCTGAGAATTGCTAAGCTCATGCTACAAGAAGCCTTCTTCATTCCCATGAATCTAAATCTAAAGTGAGGAGATTCTTGTCCAAGTGACCAAGGAGAGAGAGGCTTGTTCCCCATTCCCAACAAGATTTACAAGGCATGTGTTGCTGATCACCTAGCCAAAGGAGGATTTGACGTCAGAACTATGGTTGTATTCTTATTTGTTGTTTATCAGTAATAGATGACTATCATTATGGTTCCACTCTAGTTATTATTTGTGATGATGATGATTTATATCCTTTCTGACTGATATATAGTTGCATCTATTGGATTTTATGCTTGTATTTGTGTCATTATTTGCATGTGCAGGCGTCCGTTCACGAGGATCGTGGGGATTATGACCGGCCGAAGCAAAGGAATGGGAGCGACGACTCTTCTACAAATATTAGCATTGGAATCCAGGTAGGCCCTCATCATCGATCTTTGATTTGCAATTAGGAACCTGCGTGTTAGCGTTGTTTGATTATTGCTAGACCCCATTTGGGCTAGTAGGGATCACCTCTGTCCGTAGAGGGGATTTACCTGCACAACAATTTTGCGACTCCACTGGGGAGTTGGCTTTTTGTCTTGTTCTTCGTTTTGTCTTGTTGTTTGATTTATAAACTTTAGATGGAGCCTGAAGTACGACCAGATAGCCTTCGAAACGCTATTGCTCCACATTAGCAAAGTAGATCAATGCCACTTCAGTCCATCTCCGGTTTCGTTTACGAGCTGAACGACTTGGAACTTGCCTTGTTTCTTGGTTTCTCCTGCTTGATTAGCTTGCTGGGTTGAGTCCCTGTGTTGCTTCTTGCCCCTTGGTGTACCTGGGTACTGTTGACTTAGCTTTGGCTCGTTTTTATTTTTATTTTTCCATAGCAAATTCGGCTGGTGCTCTTTTATAGCGTTAAAGTCATGCCAATTGGCGCTAGTTGCACATTGACAACCTGCGCCAATCCCTGAAAGGCGCTAGTTTCAACCTTACAGTCGTGCCAGGCCTGGGAACTTTTGAAGTTTGCTTGGTTGTGATCCCTCTGAGCTTAGTTTTTGTTATGGGTAACTTTTTTAGACTACTTGAGTGTGTTGGAGTGTGATTTGATTGGCTTTGATCTTTACCCTTTGGGTGTTTGCTTTTTTCTATCGATTTCACATTTCTAGCCCTAGGGCATCTAGTGGCTTTGTGTGTCGAGCCTTCCTCAAGTGTTTTGATCTTCTAGTGGTCCAGTCGATTCTTTGATTACTCCCTTGAACTTGTTTGGTGGTTGTAAATCATTTTTTTGCGTTATTTGGGTGACTTGCTTTGTCTTCACTTGAATTCTTCTTCGTCTCACTTTGAGCCTAGATTACACGGCTCATTGGTGTCTTTGGGATCTTTCTTGTTCTTTGGAGTTTTGATTTGTGATTTAGGGAACTGAATGTGCTTGTATTGAATAGAATTTGTTTTTTTTCGTTTCTCAAAGTTGTTTAGTGCGTTTTGCCATCACCAAGAAGGAAAAAATCTCTTTTGCTTTGTATTAGTTAATGAGAATTAGAACTTTTCATTTTGATTAGTGATTAGTGATCTCGAAGAAAAGTTTTTTAATTTCCATTAGTTGCATTAGGAAAGTTCTTTGTTGTGTTGTGATCATTTTGTTTGTGTGAAAGCCCTCAAACCCTCTCGTAACTAGCATTCATCGAATGATATGACATTTTTTGGCATATAGTTTGCATGTAGGGAATTTTGAGAGATTACATACGGTAAGGCCTAAAAACTGAAACCTAATACAAGATCAACTTTAAAATGAACTGAATAAATCTAACAATGCATTGGAACATAACGCATACTTTTTAGAGTTCTAGGCTAGAGACATGCTCCGGCATCGTTAAACCTAGTCACTTTTGTTTCCACTCAAGGTTGGGTGATTCCTCCTTTTGTGACTCATATGGACTTGTGCTCCCACGTACTGTCGAGTATATGGGGAGACCCCACTAGGTTATCATCCTTTATCCACATGAAGCTGTGTCTGCCACCTTACGACCCGTAACGCACCGAACACAACATTTGGGAAGATTGACTGCCGTACGGAAAGTTCTTGGTTTTCATATGATTGCCAAGGTGTATATGCAGTTTTACGGATTGTCTGATAAACCTTTTTCCTATTTCTCCAGAGTAGTCACTTTTTGATCCTTTTCGGACTCCCTAAAAGAAAAGGCTCACCTGAGCATTTGTCACTTTGGGCTCACTAAACATTCGAAGGCGACTAGAGTCATCTTTTTGTCCTTTTCTCGACTCTTTAAATATGAAAAGGTCAAGTTATGTCCTTGTGTCTTAAAATTTATTCACCCGCGATCACACGCCCTGTTAGATTCTACTTGTTGGCCGTTTGATTGTGTGTCTTGACTCTTTTTCAGCCCCGTGTGTGATTTTCAGTTTTTGATGGAAACTTTTCCAGAGTTCACCAACCCAGGAATCCCCTCTGACGGGAATCCTGGTCATTTTCCTCCTTTTGGAAATGTTGGTGCTCCTTACATGGCAACACTGCCCCTTCCTAGGTTAACTGTCGAGTTTCCTATTTGGTTGTTCTCAACCTCTCTGGTCCCTAATGTCGCAACTACTCGTCAATCAGTTCCTCCACCCGAACAACATCATGTTGATTCTAAGGTGGACCTCTCCCCTTCTTCGCCTATTTCTACGTCCTCATCTTCTACTTCGCCTGGTGAAAGTCTGGATTCAAGTAACCGGGTGGCTAAGAAGAAGAAGAAGAAGAGAAGAAGAAGAAGTCTCATAAGCGAGAGGTTAAAAGTACAACTCAAGTCGAGCCACCTTCTACTCCTCCGCGGAAGGTCAAATTTCCTTGTAGATTGTGCAAGGATGACCATCTTCTTCGTGATTGTGCTGGTATTCCCAGGATCCTTGAAGTATGGTCTCGCGATCTGGCTCGTCCCTCATCGTCCTTTAAAGCTCATGGCGATGTCACCCTATCAATTGACAACATTCAGAAGAAAGGGAAGATTCGAATCTCCTGTAGACTATGTGAAGGCAATCATCCCCTTCACCTTTGTCCGCTCATGGATAAAGCTTCCGCTGTTTTGGAAAGTCTTACAGTTTCATCACCCCAACTTCCCATTGGTTATCAACATCTATCTGCAGCTACAGATCGTGTCCATGTTGACAAAGAGATCGACTTAGATTCTTCTCTTGTCTTTCCTCCTCCTTCTGAACCTGGCTGTGCCAAGCCTACTCCAGACCAACCATTGGTCAGAGAGACTGTTGACTTGGGTTCACCACCTGTTGATTACTTTGTTCTGGAGGAGCATCATGATTCTAATGCTCATGTTCTTCTCGTCTCATCAGATTCGCTTGAGTTCGAGAATGACCCTCCTATCGTCGCTGATTAAGAGGGTCCTTCTTTGGTTCCTGTAGAGCATGGGGGCAATCATACGATTCCCCCACCAAGTAGTTTGGTCGTCACCTTCGACTGGTGTCATTTGACTACATTTCGCCTTCCACCCCATGTGCCTTTCCAGATTACAGTACATGCCTATGATAAGGTAGTACCTGGCACTGTCTTGGATGAGGGCGCATCTGTTAGTCTCATGCCTTTCACTACTTGGCAAGCTTTGGGCTCCCCACAGCTTTTGCCAGTCACAAAAAATCTGTGAGCGTTTGACGGAGGAACCAGTTAACCTCTAGGGATCCTCCCGAAGCTTCCTGTTACTTTGGGAGGCAAAACCATCTATATAGACATACTGGTTACCCAAGGTGCTTTAGATTTCAGTCTTCTCCTTGGTCGTGACCATGTTTATGCCATGGGGGCCCTCATCTCTTCACTTTTCCATGTGGTTTGTTTTCCACACGACGGAAGAATCATGACTGTAGATCAATTATCATTCTTTAGTCCCCCGGTGCCTCCTGCGCAGTTGTCATCCCCTCTTGGTTTTTATCCACCAGTTCTATCTGCCCCACCACAGATCAACTACGTGGCCACTTATCCCGTGCCTGTATCCAGTGATGCCGCCGTCGTCCGTAGTGTCCTGGGGGCATTGGGTTCTAACTTCTGAGATGTTGTCCTTCCACGGGAGTGGCACTCTTGGAAGCCCCGAATTCCTGTTCATTACGATGAAGTTCGGGCGGAGCATAGTTCCTTCCCTGTGTCAAGCTCCTTAACAAATGAAACAATGTGTCCGAGGATAGTTTTGATCTTGTGAGAACCTCGTTAAAAAATGAAACAAGGTGCCCGAGGATAGTTTTGATCTTGTGACGACCTCATTAAAAAACGAAACAAGGTGTCTGAGGATAGTTTTGATCTTGTGGCGACCTCGTTAAAAAACGAAACAATGTGTCCCGAGGATAGTTTTGATCTTGTGACGACCTCGTTAAAAAATGAAACAAGGTGTCCGAGGATAGTTTTGATCTTGTGGCGACCTCGTTAAAAAACGAAACAATGTGTCCCAAGGATAGTTTTGATCTTGTGATGACCTCGCTAAAAAACGAAACAAAGTGTCCGAGGATAGTTTTGATCTTGTGTCGACCTCGTTAAAAAACGAAACAAGGTGTTCGAGCATAGTTCTTGATCTTGTGTCAAGCTTGTTAAAAAATGAAACAAGGGCTATGAGGATAGTTCTTTTACTGTGTCAACCTCATCAAAAAATGAAACAACTCCCTTTCCAAATTGAGTCTTTTGATTAAGATCTCGTAAAATCCTAGTCGAGTCTTTCCAAGATCTTGAAAGTGAACCTTCATTCCATCCACTTTGTTGAATGCAATTAAGCTTGGGGGGCATGTACCTCATTTTGCGTCATTATGCTGGGGGCATGCGAACTCATAACAAACATAGTTTTTCATTTCAAGCTTGTGTAAACATGAAACCGAATCCAAGCAGAGTTCTCCATGGTTCAAGCTTGTGTAAAAATGAACCCATACCTAATTCACATCTTGTAATTGCCACCTATCCACTAAATTCTGCTAGATGAACCTTGGTTGTTTCGTTCCATTGCCACCATCTCTTTGGCCGATCATATGCTTTCACTTGGTCATTTTCCTTTCCCGAGGAACCGCAGCAATGAGTGGTTTTATTAGCCAGCCTCTTGACCATTACATGTTTTGAGCAGTTCCACCATTGCCGGAACCAGTTGTTGCCATTTATACCACTCGTTCCTCCAGGACGAGTCACCTTTAAGCTCTTTTCTGACTCGTAAAATATGAAAAGATTGCCGAGTATTTTTTTTTCCCTTTTTAACTTGTTAAAGAGAATAAAAATGGAGGTCTTCTTTTAGCTCTTTTCTGACCATCTAAATATGAAAAGATTGCCGAGTTATTCCTCTTGACTCGTTAAACGTAAATAAGAGGCGGTTGTCTTTAAACTCTTTTCCGACCGTGTAAAGACGAAAAGATCGTTGGGCCCTTGTCGTTTCAGGCTCGTTAACGGTTACGAAACGACGTGATTTTGATCGCTTTTTTACCAAGTCGAAGTCACTAATCATGAAAAGTACTCCTCGATCGTAATGGTCGGGCAGTTTTTTCGAGCATTGTTTTATACCTTTTCGGGCTCGAGAGACACAACTTTACGAAAAAGGACCCCCCTGGAGTTTACTTTTCCGCTGTCTTTTCAAACTCTCTAAACATGAAAAGACGCCGAGTTTTTCCTCTGTCAGGCTTGTTAAAACTTGATGACATTGGATTCCGTCGAAATGATGCTTTACAAACATATGTTATCCTCGTCAAGCTTGTTGATAAAAATAACTGGGGTACTCGCCAGAAATGGTGGGTAAAAATGGAACCACCATCATTGTCGTGTCGGCAGTATGTCGCTCTTGAACATGGCACTTGTCTGCCTTCGTGTCTGGGTGGGGACATCTCATCTTGTTTTTACACTTGCCTCTGTGGGTTTGGGTTATCCTGTTTGACCTCTCATCTACTCATTTCCCTGTCACCATGACCCCTGACCATTTGATGTCAAATACTGCCAAGTCCACTGTTGTGCCGCCAATATGTTCAAGAGAAGTTGACCTCTGCAGAATACTCAACCTCCCTCTGATGCCTCACATAAGCCTGATTCACAAAACATTTTTATCTTTATCTGTCTCGTGTCGATGATGTGGGAAACATTATGGCCCACCTTCGATTAAGGTCACCTCCTGTCGACTTCAGCTCATTATCCAGGAAGTTGACCTAGAGATTCCCTTCTGGTGCCTTGGAGCCTGCATGCCTCAATGGCAGGTTCTTCGTGTTCAACGTGAGGTTTTCATCATTGGCCTTCGATTGAATGATTCTACGGGTGTTTGACACCGGCTCACTGATTCGCACGCCGTAGATTGTACTTATAGTACCTTGAGGACCGTTGTCATTATTTGTGGTACTTCTCGTGTCTGTTAACAATTTTCGTCATTGACTGGTAATCAGACATTGTTCTTGCATGTTCTACTTCGACTCCCATATTGACATGCTTGAACTTGTACTTTGTTCGGGTCGAGATGGAGCGTAAGACCCTGGATTTTGTTTTTTGAGATCCAGGTTGCGATTTTGTGGATTATTATGATCATTACATGACTCATTCACTGGATGGCTGCAACCATGGCTGAGTCTACTTATCGATCCTTACTGGATGGCTGCGCCCATACCTTGGATCCAGATTTTCATGTACTCTGCTATGGATTGCTGCATCCATACCACATACATCATGTACTTGAGATATCAGTTGTACTTCTTCATGCAGGTTCTTCGGCGGCAGTGTTTTCAGTTGGCAATGTACTTGTAAAGCATTTCACCCCTCTCTCTCTCTCGAGCTTCATGCTTTAGGGGGCATCTGTTACACAGTAATTTGTCACCGTCCCTGTTACCCCTTCTCCCGCATATTGGAGGACTTATTCCGGGACCTGTGAGAAGTGACATAACCTGAAAACACTTGCATTGTATCCCCTTGAGTATGTACTTCATATGCCTTGAAGACACCTTCTGAAAAATACCCATAAAAAGAGCCCTTTTTCCATTGGCGCGGTTCCACTGTGTATCACTCGTGCCAATGGGGGAAATCCTCCAAAGAGGGCGCGCCAGCTGGCGCTGTGTCTCAGAGTCACACTCGCACCAGCCCAGTTGGGTAAAGTTTTTAACAAACAAACTTACGAAGGTTCTTCCTAACCCACTCATGAACTGAATCTATATTGAGTTGGGTCAGTTGGGCTTCGAATCTTCATAGAAGGGAAGTAGTTCTCCACCTCTCATGGAAGCTTCTTAGCGATAAAGCCAATCCCATGAATCTTGTGGATGACCCTAACTCCTTCTCCTCTATCTATAAAAGCTTGTCCTTTTGCCTTTGACAAGTTAGTCTCCAAGTTCCAAATTCTGAGTCCCAAAGTCTGAGAATTGCGAAGCTCATGCTACAAGAAGCCTTCTTCATTCCCATGAAGCTAAATCTAAAGTGAGGAGATTCTTGTCCAAGTAACCAAGGAGAGAGAGGCTTGTTCCCCATTCCCAACAAGCTTTGCAAGGCATGTGTTGCTGATCACCTAGCCAAAGGAGGATTTGACGTCAGAACTATGGTTGTATTTTTCTTTGTTGTTTATCAATAATAGACAACTATCATTATGGTTCCACTCTAGTTATTATTTGTGATGATGATGAGTTATATCTTTTCTGACTGATATATAGTTGCATATATTGGATTTTATGCTTGTATTTGTGTCGTTCTTTGCATGTACAGGTGTCCATTCACGAGGATCGTGGGGATTGTGACCGGCCGGAGCAAAGGAATGGGAGCGACGACTCTTCTACAAATATTAGCGTTGGAATCCAGGTAGGCCCTCATCATCGGTCTTTGATTTGCAATTAGGAACTTGCGTGTTAGCGTTGTTTGATTGTTGCTAGAACCCATTTGGGCTAGTAGGGATTGCCTCTGTTTGCAGAGGGGATTTACCTCCCCAACACTTCTGATGGGCTCTTGTAAAGCATTCTTTTTGCCGATGCAACTAGACTTTGTTGTCCAACTGGAACTTGTGTGGTACCCCTGTGGGTGAGGAGAAGTTGTTGCTATGTTCTGTCATGACCGTATCCGTTTGTTGCTACTGCCATGTGGAGGAACCCTTCACGGGGGTCATGGATGTGGTGACGATCTTCCCCTTACTTTGGGATCGAACTAGACATAAAATGAATTTCCTGGTGTGGGAGACGATCTTGTTGCATTTCTTAGCAGAGATCAAAGAGGTGGCAGTAGGTGGGGCTACCTCCGGTATCCTATATAATGAAATACCCAAAGTAATAATAATAGCACGAGGCCTTGACTCATACACAACATGTTGCCTCCACAAGTATGGTTGGCCAAATAATACATCACAAACATCCAGAGGTGCAACATCACACAATACCTCATCTGTGAAGGGCTTGATGTGGTAGGGAAGGTGGCACTGCTAGCGAACTCGGAGATCTCGTCCTTAGTGAAGCCTCCCGATACTGTACAGATGTGGGTGTGGTGTAATCGATATGCCTAACCGCTTCATGAACTCTACTGAAATGAGGTTCTTTTGGCTGTCACTGTCGACATTGAATTACAACGACGAACCCTTCACCCACATATGTGAGTGGAAATGACGTTCCCCCTCCTCTGGATCTTCGGGCTCATTCTTCTGGATCTTAGCGGTGGAAACAGTGACGCTGGGCTCCACATCAATGATCTGCTTCCCTTTACCTTTCCCCTTGTCAAGTTCTAACTCAGGGTCCAAACATGCATCTGATTCTGAAGCCTTCAACTTGGCCACCAGTGACTGCTTGGTCCGACACTCGTGTTGTGAGTGGGTCTCTTGTGGAACTCACACCACTTTCCTATGTCCTTATTTGACTTTGTGGTGTTTTTCTTTTCTTGCAACTTCGACAGGTTGTCTTGGGTCACACTGCCTTGGCTTTGTCCTTTGGTCTTCGAATTCACAGATCCAAAGTATCACTTCTTCTATTTGAACTTTTGCTCGATTTTGAGAGCGTATCGGTATGTCATGCCGAGCAAGGAGATGTTTAGGAACTCCATCTCTTCCTGGATGTATCTGTGTAGGCAGTCGCGGTATTTGAGTACCAAATGTAGCTTAGAATCCTTGATACCCAACTGTGTGCGAAGGGTATGAAAAATGTTTGTGAACTTTGGCACATCTTGGTCCCTTCCCTACCGTAACGTGGTCCACTTTATGTATTTGTCATCATAGTTTTTGATAGGGTAGTACTGCTCCTTGATGGCATCTCGGAATGAATTCCAAGTGGGTGCGGCCGAAAATAGTGAGCTCATACTTTCATCCTTTTTCTTGTAGTAGGTTTCCCACCAGTCCTTGACGTGGGAGGTTGCTTTGAGAAGAACGAAAACAATATTTTCCTGACTAAAAAATTCATGAACAGAAAAATGCCCATCTAGCAGATTTAACCATTTATCTATGCCATCTACGTCTATTTGACCCTCGAAGATGGGGATTTCAATATTAACTTGTACCTTAAATAGTGTGGCATTTCCATAGTAGCTGTTGGAAGCCAATGCATGGCCTCTGGGTAGTCGCTGAAGGATTTAGGCAAAGTTGTCCATCATCACATTCCTTTGCTGTTCGAGGGCTTCTTTGAGTAAGATATTGATAGTATCTCCTGTCCCCTCATCTTTCTTTTTATCTGCCATGGGAGGCCATCTGGATTTGCGAGGCTGGTCTTACAAAGGTTCGACAAATTCAAGCCCTAGCTCCTTATATCTCGACCTCGTTGGGGACAAGCAAAAAAAAACAGAGAAAAAGCAAACCGCTTTGATACCACTGATCCAAATTTAAATAGGAACGCAAAAAATTACAAAGGTAACCATAAACACAAAGATGCAGTGGAAATAATACTTCATTTCATTAATGTAAAATACTGAAATATGATTAGAATAGAAATAGAAATAAACTAGCTAGGGCAATGGTAGCTTATCTCTGAGAAGAGATGTGGTGGATACATGCCTTTGAACTGTGTTACAATGAGGCTCGAAGGCCTATTTATTGTTGAGAAACAATGGAAAACCTTAACATCTCAAAACAAAACCCTAGAAGATGAAACTCCAAATTGTGGGCCCCGTTTTGGGTAAGTTGGTACATGAACTTCCCGGGGTCATAACTTTGGCACCTGATCTTCATTTGATGTGTACAATAGCTCGTTAGAAAGATCTATCTGAGCACTACAACTTTGGGATGAGAAAAATCGGTCCATGGACCCATGTTTCTCCCAAATTTCCCAACAAAAGTCGTTTAGGGCCTCAAAATGGCTTTGGAAGTTCAGGACCTGAAAAAACTGCTAAAAATAGTAAATTGTGCTACAATTACGGAAACTAAAAAAATGAAAGAGACAGTTGTGGGGGTCTAAGTGGGATAGGTGGGTGGCCACCAGCATACACCTAGATCAAAGTATATTCCCACGATTGTTTTCATCTCTACCAAATTAGAGAGTGCACCCTACTATCCGATGAAGTGCCTTGAAGCACTACAATCAATAAGCTAGATTCCCAAAGAATCTGAAGGAGAGGGCCAATACAAGATAAAGCTTCTTTATTTTATCAAAAAAAACATTTGATTATTCATACCTGGGGTTCCTTGCTTTTTTTTTGGAAGAGTCAGCCATTTCCTTGATAACCTGCATTACCTGTCATTCCTTTGATCATTGAAGATGTCCCTAGAATGCTTGTTATCTTCATCAAGATATGTGTGTCTTCCATTCGGACACTCCTTCGCATAATGGTCGAACTTATTGCAACCAAGGCATCTGCCTTTCCTTCCACCCTTAGATCCGGACTTGCCAATGAAGTGATATTTAGGTAGGCCATCTGAAACTTCTGCTGCACCATTCTGATAATATTCTCTGCTTCGACTTCACCCTCAATGAATTTGAAGAGGGATGAGGAATCCACTGATCCTTTTGTCCTTTCCCAACTGTCTTCGGTGATTGCTCTTTCACTCTTGCTTGGGCATTGTCTTCACCTCAGCTCTGATACCAGGTTAATTTTAGGTATGTTCTATGCTTAGAGCAATTTATTTCAATTTTCACATTTATCTCAATATATTTTACAAATTAGCAATGACATCAACATTAAAGTAAACTATAGATAGAACATAAACATAAATTGCAGAAGACAAGTCAAGACAGGAGGACACAAGATGTGGCGCTATCCAGGGATAAACCCGAATGTGGGGGAACCCTTGATCAATTCTTCTTATATGTTCTTCAATAGTTCAGCAAAGAGAGAGAGATAGTACGTTTACAACAAAAGTCAACACTTTGAATTATCTAGATAAGAGCATAGATCGTCTCTAAGAAGATGATACATGAGATCAGTTGAAGACATGTTGCTTCAACTGATTCTCCAAGATTACTCCTTCACCTATCATTATGATGCATATCGTCATCATGCTGCACCTCACCGTGCTGCACCATGTTGCACCCATCATCACTATGCTGCATCTCATCATGCTTCATTAATCATGACTATACCCATAACTGTATTGCATTATGTGCCATTGTTGCACCATGTTGCCATACTGACCTATGTGTTGGTTGCATCTTGCTTGCTTATTTTCCCTAGCATGCTTGTTGTCCTTAGCATCTTTGTTGTTGCATGCTAGTTGTCCCTTGCATGCTAGCTGTAACATTGCATGCTTGGTGTATTTGCTGCTAAGTAGCATACAACTGTCCCAATGTTCGTTAGTTGTCCCTTGTGTGCTGCTCTCCTTCGGAGATAGATGCTCTAGCTCTTCCGGCAGTTCCAGCATTTCCAACTGTTCCCGGCAGTTCCGGCAGTTCCCGACAGTTCCGGCAGTTCCCGACAGTTCCGGCAGTTCCAGCAGTTCCGATAATTCCAGCTATTCCTGATAGTTCCAGTAGTTACAACAATTCTAGCTATTACGGTTGTTCCCGAAAGTTCTGGCTTCTACCCTCTGTGTCAGCTTTCCTGCCTGTTCTGGCATTTTCGACAGTTCCGACAATTTCGGCTGTTTCCGACAGTTTCGATAGTTCCGGCAATTTCGGCTATTCCCGGTAGTTTCGACAGTTCTAGCTTTTCTCGGTAGTTCCGATAGTTCCAGCTTCTGCCCTCTGGATTAGGGCAATGTTATCCCTTAGAATCTCTAATCCTACTAAAACCCAAAGACAAGTAGAGAGGAAGAGATCCCAAGTGTGTTCAAAATGACTTGAAGGCCACCTCTATTTATACTAAAATTTTGAGCACAAGTGGGGTTTATTTGGTTGCTCGCTGACCTTGACGAATTGTCCCATAACACAAATAAATTCATATCTACATGAATACTTATCGGAATCGGATGATCTTTATACCAATCCTACACCTCTCGATGAGAGGGACCCAAGAAAAATATTAGCTTCCATTAATAAGATGACCCACATGGAGTTTGGCCCTAGTTGCCAATTTTAACAGATCAGGGAAAATTAGAAACACAAAGGAAGGATTTTCTCATGCGTATGCTGTTTTTCGCCGCGCCTTAGTGTGATCTTGAAAAATCAGAAACATTGAGGAAAATATTTAGTTTATGGTAAAATCTAACTTCAAGTTGTAAGGTTTGATTTTTTTTGCATGTTCGTTTTGGGTTGTTTGGTTTTTTGTTTTGTAGGAAAAAATGGCTTTCTCAAGTAAGAATGCACTCCAAAGCTTCAATGACTAAAAAAAAATCCCTTCCGCTTTTCCAAATATTACTAACCTTTTAAACTAGCTCACTTGGTCCAAAGTTAATTTATGAGAATAGAGGTCTTGGGTTGAAGTCTTTCTTTTTGTTGAGTAAATTTTTCAAAAAGCGTATGTAACTTATGTTTTAAAGTTACTTTATGTAAAAGTGCTCTCAGCCATTATAAAAATTGAGTCACTTATAATTCTAAAGTCTTTTTATCTTTTATTTAAGTTACAATTTAGTGGGTAACTCATAAAGTACCATTGTAAAAGTGACTTTCACTTATTTATAAAAGTGGGTCACATAATTTTTTTTTTTTTTTTTTTTTGTGAAGTGAGCTAATTAGATTAAGTTTGGAACGGGAGGAGGGTTTTTTTTTTAAAGATAACATTATCATTCACTTCCACACATTCACGTACTTCATTGGCATCTTCAACAACTTTTCTTAAAAAGCCATAACCTCTTCATCCAGAAGCTGTTTTGAGAGCCTTTTTTTTAATTGGCCTAATTTTTTGAGATCTTTCCATTGGAACACTTAGTTTCAGTATATACAACTTCAGTTCTTGTTAAATTGGAAAGTCCATGCCAAATTATTCTTGACAACACCGACTACTTCCAATGGTTTTCCTATATTGAGGATCTACTTAGAAGTAAAGGTCTTTATAGACTAGCCTCAGGCCAAAAGGTTAAACCTAAATATGAAGATAAGTAAACCAAATGGGAAAATAGGCAAGATCAAGAACGTGGGTTGATAGGGATGTCTATTTATCCAGAACTTAGATTCCATATCACAGAACTTGATACCCGTGATGAAGCAATGAAACAACTCAATAAAGTTTTTGGAATTAAAAATGAAATTAGAGCCCATCAACTTGAAAATGAGTTGGTTACTTTGGACCCCAATAATTTTTCTTCCATTGAATATGTTTTGTTCAAGTTCAAGAGCCTTAGAATTCTCTTGGAAGGTGTTAAGGTTAAGAAATAATATGGTAACCTTATCTATTCCATTCTTACTAACTTGGGAACAACTTACTATGTGTTTGTTTCCACCTTCCATTCTATAAGAGAAGCCTTTATTTCTCAAGGACAAGACTACAAGTCCCTCTCTTTTGATGCCTTTTGTGATTATTTAATAAGAGAAAAAGAAAACTCTTACATCTTAGTCTTCTTAATATTGGAAACTCTTCTAAGAAAGCCTTAGCAGCCCATCAACAACCAAATTCAAAGAATCCTAAGAAGCAACATCCAAAAAAGAATGGTCCTAAACCAAACAAGGGTCCTAAGAAATTTTAGTCTCAAAATGAAAAATCAATTCAACAAAATGATAAAGAAAATAAAAACAAAGGGAAGAAGATTGATAGACATTGAAACTTTTGTAATCATGATGGCCACTTAGAATCCAAATGCTTTAAAAATATGGAAGCCTTGGAAGCAACATTGAAGAAGCATAACATCCATTTGGAGCACTCTTCAACTTCAACTTCATCTTTAGGAATAACACTTTCTATATGTGGTTTTCAAGCACCTCGGTTTGGTTATGCACTAAATGTATCTTCTTCTTCTCATTCTCATGAGTGGATCATTGATTCTAGATGTTATTATCACATGGCCAAAAACAAACCCATGTTTTCTTCTTTAAATGATTGTAACACCAAAAATATAAATGTTGGTGATGATAGATCTCTTAGTGTTGTAGGGAATGGAACTGTTCATCTAGAAAATGGTCAATTTAATGATTTATTATCTGTTCCTACCTTATCCTACAACCTTTTATCTGCATATCAGATAACTCATTCAAGTGAAGGTAAAACCGTTGAATTTTCACCTCATGATGTTGTAATTAACGACCTAAGAGATCCTAGATAGATTTTAGCTACTAGCATTGCTAATGATTCTACAAGGTCGTATAAGTTTAACAACTTTGGGTCATCAACTCTTCCCTCAGTATTTGTTGCTCATAATGATGAAGTGAGCAAACATTGGCATGAATAATTTGGTCACTTACACTATTTCTCCCTTCAAAATCTATGTAAGGAAAACATGGTGATACGTCTTCTTATGGTGTCTTGCAGAGATGGTGTTTGTTCTAGATGTGTACTCAGAAAACTTCATTGGGATAGTTTTGAAAAACGTGCCTCTTGGCATGCCTCAACCCCTTTACAGCTTGTGCCCAGTGACTTATGTGGTCCACTTCCAGTTGTTTCATTCTCTGGCTACAAGTATTTCTTAACTTTCATTGATGACTTCTCCATATGGACTTGGGTATACTTCTTTAAAATCAAGAGTGAAGTCTTTAACATGTTCTTGGCCTTTAAGGCCTTTGTTGAGAAACAATCTGGACCTCAAATTCTTAAGCTAAGATCTGATAATGGCGGAGAATATGTTAACAACAAATTCATCAACTTTTGGATTGAGCATGTAATTCAATTGCAACATACTGTTCCATATACTCCACAACAAAATGGTGTAGCTGGAAGGAAGAATCACACCTTAAAGGAAATGGCTAATTGTATGCTTCAATCTAAAGGGCTTAGTCTTAATTTTTGGGTAGAAGCAATTAATTCTGAAAATTACATATTAAATCACACTCCTACTAAGGTTTTAAATAATATCACTCTAGAAGAAGCATGGAGCTCAATTAAACCAGATGTAAGTCACTTTCGTGTTTTTGGAAGTGAAGCATGGGCCCATATTCTCGATGACAAACATAAAGCCTTAGAACCTAAGAGTGAAAAATGTATTTTTGTTGGATATTTTGAATATTTCAAAGGATATAGACTTCTTCCACCTAAATCAAAAAATGTTATGATTAGAAGAGATGTAAAGTTTGCTGAAAATATATCAGCCTACAAGCCTAGTTCAGCGGATGTGCCACCTCCCTCTACACCTTCTACTTTTGAAAATATTTCTTCTTCAGATGACGAAAATGAGGATGAAAATCCTCTCCCACCTTCTCGGGATCCTCATTGAGGTCCTCAACTTCTAAAATAGGTTTGTGCTACTCGGGATGCAGCAGGTGCTCTTGCAATTGATCCTACAGATCAATGTCGTACACGTTCTCAGTTCGATAGAGCCTCTTCTTTACTGGCTCAAGCTTCATCGAATTATGATCTTGACACCTTTGTAGAAGCTTCAGGCCATCCAGATTGGGATGCAACTATGAATGAAGAATATAATTCATTATTGGCAAATGATACATGGGATCTTGTTCCTCTTCCAAAGGGATGAAAACTTGTTAGATGCAAATGGGTTTACATAACCAAGTTTGGACCAGATGGAAAAGTTGATAAACATAAAGCTTGTCTTGTTGCTAAGGGTTTTTCACAAGTTGAAGGCATTGACTATACTGAAAAATCCTCCCCTATTGCCAAAATGAACTCTATCCGCCTTGTTCTTTCCGTTGCTGCCTCTTTCAAATGGGAAGTCCATTAGATGGATGTTAAATCTTCCTTCTTGCACGGGGACTTGCATGAATAAATATATATGGAACAACCTCCTAGCTTTATACAAACAAACTCTAGTCTTGAATGTTGGCTTAAGAAATCCATTTATGGTCTCAAGCAAGCCCCTCAGACTTGTTATGCCAAAATGGATAGATTTCTTTTAGATACTAGATTTTCTAGCTGTCATTCTGACAATATTGTCTACACCAAGAAAGTGGGTAAGTCCCTTATCATTCTTGTTCTTTATGTTGATGATCTTATCCTCACTGGTAGTGACGTCCAACCTTATAAACCACGTGACGTCCAACCTTAAAAATTTGTTTGAAATGACGGACTTAGGACACTTGCATTATTTTCTTAGTCTTCAAGTTTTGCAATCCAAGGAAGGTATTTCCCTTTCCCAGTCCAAGTATGCCTGTGATATTCTATGCCACTTTCACATGAAAGACTGTAATCTAGCCCCTTCTCCCTTTCAGTCTGGAGCCAAACTTTCAGTCACTTGTAATTCCCCTGAAGTTGACGCTACCTTATACTGTCAGCTTGTAGGAAAACTTTTGTATCCGTCCCATACCCATCCTGAAAACCCACATGAAAGTCATTGGAAAGCATATAAAATAATACTTAGTTATGTTCAAGGTAAAATTCAGTTTGGGATTCATTACAGTGCAGAAGCATCTCCTCTATTGGTTGGTTTCACTGATTCCAATTAGTTTGGTGACCCTGATGATTGGAAGTTTATTACATGTTATGTATTCACCCTTGGTTCTGGACCTATTACATGGGTTTGCAAGAAACAAAGTGCCATTTCTCTTTCTTCAATAGAAGTAGAGTATCATGGCACTGATCCGGATCTTGGGAGGAGGCCCCCAAGATCTAAAAGATTGAAATGGATCTTGGGGTAGAGAGACCCCCAAGATCTCAAAGATTGAAATGCAAGAAGAAAAATAGGAGAATGCCCAATAAAAAAAACCACAAAGAAACTTTTATTTGAAATAGTAATGAAAATAAACCAGCTAGTGCGATGGTAGCAAGCAGGAACGCAATAGATTACACAGATAACCATAAATACAGAGATGCGATAACCATAAAAACAGAGATGCAGCGGAAATAATGCTTCATTTCATTAATGGAGAATACTGAAATATGCTTACAAATAGAAATAACCCAACTAGGGTGATGGTAGCTTATCTCTAAGAAGAGATGTGTCGGCTACATGCCTCTGAACTGTAAAGGCTACATTGTGGTGGACCATCTGCCATTTTACAAAATGTGACTTGTTACTTATAGTTTTTTTCAGTTACAATACCACGGGTCAATTCCATGGGTGAATGAATACCATGGGTGGATTTTACAATACCACAGGTAGATGCCATTTACAATACCATGGGTAAATTCCATGGGTGAATGAATACCATGGGTGGATTTTACAATACCACGGGCAGATGCCATTTACAATACCATGGGTAAATTCCATGAGTTGATGCCATTTTCCATTCGGATCATTCCTCCCTCCTTAAGAAGCAATGGTCCCCATTGCGTAAAGTTCCCTCCTGCGAAGCCTTTGTTGAAAATGAAGAGCCACTGAAGATAAGGGTTTTATGTGGTTAACCCAAAACCCTGATAAACGAAGATTCGAGGATAGAGATACCCTGTAATGCTTGTGACCAACTGTGATTCTGACAGTGTGCGGCCTAGCAAATGGACTTCAATGACAAGGATTTTATGCGGTTGACCCATAACCATGATGTTGGTTGCTGATGAAGTAGCAGGTGCCTACATAGTCTGGGGTGGGAGGGCACGTCTCCAAATAACCCAACCTGAATGCTGCTATGTTGAAACTGATGAATGTGAAGCAGGTGCCTACTAAAGTGGGGTGGGAGGGCACGTCTCCAATGGAAACCCACTCCGAATGTTGCTCTAGAATTAAAATGGACATAACTCGGCCAATATAACTCAGAATATTTATTATAACCTGTTTTTAGAAGCAGAAGGATCAATTTGAATCTTCCCATGAGTTGGAAATCCTTATCTGGACACTCTGAGATCTCAGATTCATGCTGCAACAATTCCGCCGTCATAAAAATTCTGATAAAATAGCAGATTTTAAATCAGCGATATCTCCCACATCCGAACTCTGATTCGACCCATTTTTTTTTTGAAATTGGGCGATTTTTTGAGAGGAATCCAGATCTGGTATTTGTTTTTGGAAAATTTGTACCAAATGTTTCATATATAATCTGCAAAGTCGCCGCCAAAAAAAAAATCCTGCAAAAAAAATGAGAAAAGAAAAATTCTTCTTGCTTGACCCAAGAAAGTGCTCTGTGGAGGTTGTAGAACATGCCTGAAGTTTGTTGAATATTGCTGCAAAATTTGAAACTGAAATATGCATCAAGCCCTCATTCCCATGGAATCATAACCTGCTCTGATACCACTAATCCGGATGTTGGGAGGAGACCCCCAAGATCTAAAAGATTGAAATGGATCTTGGGGTAGAGAGACCCCCAAGATCTGAAAGATTGAAATGCCAGAAGAAAAATAGGAGAATGCCCAATAAACAAAACCACAAAGAAACTTTTATTTGAAATAGTAATGAAAATAAACCGGCTAGGGCGATGGTAGCAAGTAGGAACGCAATAGATTACAGAGATAACCATAAATACAGAGATGCGATAACCATAAAAACAGAGATGCAGCGGAAATAATGCTTCATTTCATCAATGGAGAATACTAAAATATGCTTACAAATAGGAATAACCCAGCTAGGGTGATGGTAGTTTATCTCTGAGAAGAGATGTGTCGGCTACATGCCTCTGAACTGTAAAGGCTACATTGTGGCGGACTATCTGCCATTTTACAAAATGTGACTTGTTACTTATAGTTTTTTTTTTTCAGTTACAATACCACGGGTCAATTCCATGGGTGAATGAATACCATGGGTGGATTTTACAATCCCACAGGCAGATGCCATTTACAATACCATGGGTAAATTCCATGGGTGAATGAATACCATGGGTGGATTTTACAATACCATGGGCAGATGCCATTTACAATACCATGGGTAAATTCCATGGGTTGATGCCATTTTCCATTCGGATCAGGCACCGTGGAAGCTAGTAAGGAATCCTTGTGGCTTAGTCAGATCCTGTCAGAGTTTGGCTTTCAGCAGCAACATCCGACTATACTTTGGTGTGATAATCAAAGTGGCATTCAAATATGCAAAGATCGAGTCTAAAATCAATGCAACAAACACATTGAACTACACATGCACTTCATCAGAAAGCTCATTCATGACCATGTTTTTGAAGTACAATATTGTTCATCATCAAGTTGCAGACATCTTTACAAAGGCTCTCATAGAGGCGAAGTTTACTAAACTTTGATTTATGGTTGGATTTCAGGAAGTTGTCACTAAGGGGGGATAGGCTCTAATGCCTCCTTCCTTCTCCTATTGTGTCATATTTTTACATCCTTCAATCCTATCCCAAGTTGTTCTTAAGGGGAGATGTTAGGATATTTCGATAGATAAGAAATAGTTAAGTATAACTTGGTCTAGTGTATAGTTAGATAAAGTGTGTTTCTTTAGTATGTAATTTTTGTAACTTACAATCTGACGGTCACAATATGTTCTAGACATGAAGTGATTTGATAGTTCATTCTATCCTCGATATTACTGACACTTGATCCATGGCTTAACACATAATTGGTCCATGATCTCTATTTAAAGAGCAGGGAGGGTCATTTGTAAGGTGACTGTTCATGAGAGAAGCTTATGTAAATTTTCTTTCTTTTACATTAATATGTTTCTTGAAGTGGCTGCATTGGCTCAGGCCATGGACTCTTTCCCTCTTTGAGGGTTTTAACGACGTCAAGAATATTGGTGTACTGATCTGTGATTTGTTTGTGAGCAGTGTCCTTTAGTGTTCTATCTAAGGAACTTACCCTGTAAATTCCTACACTTTCACTGATATTGATGAGATCACTATTAACCGGGTGGAAGCCATCTCTGTCACTAATTTGATCATATTTTTCAATTTCAACAACTAGATTACTCAAGTTAAAATATTCATTTGATTAGAAATCTGAAGATGTATGAAATGGGAAAATGTCATGAGCAATGTGGTTTATATATTTGTATCCATGCAAGAGAAGAGATGATGAGGTATGGAAAGAGTACTCAATGATTTAATTGTGTTCAGTTTCATTATGGATAATCTCACCACCTTGTGTCAATTGAGAAGTTAACTCATTGGATGAAGAACTTTAAGAGCATGGAGTATCTCTATTGCAAGTAGATGCATCACAAATGGTAGAGCACAATGGATTGTGAGATGAAGAGGAAGTTTCAATATGGAGATTTTCTTTGGTTGGATTAGATTCCAGATCTAATTTGGTTAGATCAACATGTTGTAGAGGATCCCAAAAATTAGATAATGTACCTAGGAATTCATGATCGCATACATAAATATAGTCACCATCATCAAAATGATTGTTTCCCAATGTTACAAATTGATCGAAGGAGTTGATTTCATTTGATTCACTACTGAGATTAGCAAACTGACAACCATCCAAGAATGGAAGCACATCATATTGACATGGATGATCTTGAAAAATATAAGAAATATTGAAAACATCTTCAACTTCCTACTCCTTTGCCTGTGTAAAGTGACTGCCTTGTCCCCGATCGAAGTTTGAACTAATGATGCAAAAATCAAGAGAGTGTGAAACACTCGTTGGTGGAGAAGATTGATCGGGCATATCATAATACAAAAGGTCATCTCATGTAGATGATAGAGGATTATAGAACCTTAGATCAGGTTAGAGGCTAGAGTTATGAATGATAACATCATGTTGTAGAATGGAGAAGTTAGTCTTCCCCATGGGCTTCATGAGCCATTTTGGGATTTCCTCCATTGAATCTGAGTCATGAGAAATGGAAGAAGAGTGAGAAGATGGATTAGGAATTTGATTTGTGGATTTTTCAACTTTATTACCATCACAGAGAGGCACCTTCATCAGAATTGGAAAAGGTTGAGGACACAAAACAAAAGGATAAGTAAATTCCTCCTCTGAAATTAGATGTGTCTCATGATTCACAAGAATTGGGTAGTAGGAAAATCAGGGGGTTCAGTTTCATAGTGTAAAGAGATAAGAACTGAGCGCTCAAAATCTTGTTTCAAGCAATCCTGATTCATTTCTTATTTAGAAATTTCATAACAAAGGTGAAGGAATCGATCAAAAAAATCCTCAACTGATTCATTAGGATTCACTCTTAAGAGATTGATTTTCTACAAACATATCGGTAATTATACCTATCAAAGGCTTGATGAAGCTCCCTGAGGAAATGATGAAGGGAATGGATGGAAGTACATGGCAAGGTATGGCACCATCGATTAACACAACCTTCAAGGGTGAGGAAGAAAAGAACATAAGAAAACTCTTCATCACTGATTTCGTAAGATTCACAAAATTTAAGAAAATTAGGAATGTGATTGGTTATGGATGTTCCATCATCACCATCAAAATTTAACTGGGACAAGGGATAAAGAGGCTCATTGAGGATTGAAAATTGATAAATGGAAAAATTAGAGAAACACCCTGGGAGTAATATTTGTGGATGATCCATTTTAGGTAAGAGGTTCAAACCAGATTCAATGGGCTTAGCTTTTCATCTGACCCTCCTTCTAGTGCTATTATTGGCAGTGCTAGAAATCCATCAACTGAGGGGTCTCCCCAATGTGAAGTCCGAATTAGACCTCACACCATTTGGAGTAGGATCCCCATATGGAATATCGGCCCGGTTTCCATATATATTAAAGATATGCCTTGGGTCTAATTGTTAGCAAGAGAGAGGAGTGAAAATGTGCCTTGAAAAAGCAAGGGGTTGTGCCTGGTGTGTGTTCAATCGTATTTATGTCAAATTTAATTTACTATGAAGGGGAGGGAAAGTGATCCTCTAAGAGAGAGGTAGTAGTATCACCCTAGTAGAGATACACATGAACAAGAAGGGTTCATGCAAAATCAAGCTGAATAGTCCATAGAGATGCGACGGTGGTTGAAACCAATATAATGAGGAAGATCTGTCTAATATCCAATGGAATAGTCCATGAGGATCCAACACCAATAATAGCAACTATAACACATTCTCAATATGATAAGTACCAAAATTAAAAATATTTCAAGTTCTTTAGTACATATGAAAGAAAACATGAATTACAAAAATTCACAGAATAGTCTTACAAATATCCATAATCCATGCATCAATAACATGTCGGCCATGAAGGCTTCTGTTAGTAAGTAAAAGTTCCAAGACACATGTATATAATGAACACCACTAACTCCAATAGTGGAGCATTGGAGCCACTCCTTGTTCCTCAAAAGAACTAGCTTATCTCTCTGATGCCTCGTAGGAGGAGCCAAGTTTAAAAGTCATTTTCGCATACAATGAGGGTGTATACATAACTAAGGGGTGGCCCTTCACCCTCCTTCTAAATCCTTGACTACCCTTATGACTATTTGAATTCCTATGACTTTTCAAATTACATGAGTCTTAATATTACATGTTTGTCCTTCAGACTTCCACTTTACAATACATTTCGAATAGGTAATTACATAATCCACAATAATGATGTGGCATATGATGACTCATGATAGGACATGACATTACACTGATGACATGGTTGGCATGATGATGTGACAGTGCCAAGATGTCCGTCTTGTTGCTTATTTCTTTGTGTTTTCTTGTACAAATGGTACATGTTCTTCTTCCTCCTCCTCCTTATGACTTGAAGGTGAGGTGTCTTCCATGTGATCTTGATCTTGATCTTTTGTTAGAGTTTGATGTCCCTTTTTCTACTCACCTTATAATAATCTTATCTCTTCAGCTCCATATGTGTCCTCTAGCATGTCCTCCTTATCCATATCCTTCTTCATTATCTTACCATAGCATGATAGAGTTCTCGCATTTGCAATTCACTCAAGACAAGATGACATCAGTATGATAAACCTCTAGTCTAAGATGGCTTACATTGATCCAATGACTGAGTTGGAACCAAAACCGGGTGACAGGTTGGAAAATAGGCTTAGTAATTGCGCAACTATGTAGCTCTGTCAGTCAGGGGTGAATCTAGAGCCTTGAGATTGTGCAATGCGCAGTTTCGCTGGGTTGAGGAAGAAAACTGCACAGTCTGGGAGCTCAGGATGACAGGCTGAGGGGATAGGCACTAGATAAGCCTATTGCACAACTTCGAAGGATAGATGAGCCCAGGTAACTACACAATTGCTTAGTTCAATAGCTCAGGGATGAGGCTTGAGCCTTGAGACTATGTAGTGCAGTTTAGGCTAGTCTAAGGGATAAAATTGCACATTTCTGGGAGTCAGTGAGGGAGGTTAAGGGGATGGAAACCAAGTGAACACATTGTGCAGTTTTGGTAGAGAATGAAGGATGGGATATTGCACAAATGTGCAATTCAAAATCTCAGGGAATGGTCTTGTGGCTTGTGATTGTGTAGTGTGCAGTTAGGACCAGGCTGGGAGAAACGATTGCGCAATTTTGGGAGGCAAGGTTGGGCTTGAGCGCTGAAGTTGTGAAATGTGCATTTCTAGGATTGAGCACAAAGTTGTGAAATGAACAATTCTAGGCTTGAGCACAAAGGTTTCAAAATGTGTAGTTCTGGACGGCTGGATCCCCCATTTCAAGAAAGTCCTGATGATGGATCCCAGTTGGGATTTGAAACGTTGATGGAAAATGGTTTTTAATGTGGATTCTCCGGTAACTATGTCTAAAGATATATACCACAAATGTCTTAAATCCAGAATTGTTTCCCTATACGGAGGGGATACATGGAGTGAAATCATTGAGCTGTAGACCTTCATTTTCTCAAGAACTACCGTGACAATAATATCATTCCACCATTTCAAGAAAGTCCTGATGATGGATCCCAGTTGGGATTTGAAACGTTGATGGAAAATGGTTTTTACTGTGGATTCTCCGGTAACTATGTCTAAAGATATATACCACAAATGTCTTAAATCCAGAATCGTTTCCCTATACGGAGGGGATACATGGAGTGAAATCATTGAGCTGCAGACCTTCACTTTCTCAAGAATTGCCATGACAATAATCTCATTCCCCCATTTCAAGAAAGTCTTGATGATGGATCCCAGTTGGGATTTGAAACGTTGACAGAAAATGGTTTTTACTGTGGATTCTCCGGTAACTATGTCTAAAGATATATACCACAGATGTCTTAAATCCAGAATCATTTCCCTATACAGAGGGGATACATGGAGTGAAATCATCGAGTTGCAGAACTTCATTTTCTCAAGAACTGTCGTGACAATAATCTCATTCCCCCATTTCAAGAAAGTCCTGATGATGGATCCCAGTTGGGATTTGAAACGCTGACGGAAAATGGTTTTTACTGTGGATTCTTCGATAACTATGTCTAAAGATATATACTACAGATGTCTTAAATCCAGAAGCTAGATTGCTGGATATTTTTGAAAATTTGGCTAAGTGTGGGACCAAAGAGATTATTGTGAACAATGATCTGACTTAAATGTGATCACACACTTGAAACATTTTGATGAAACAAAAACATAGATCATCCGAAGCATGTTAAAAACATATTTCCCTCAAAGAGACAACTTTGCGACAACTTTACGACAAGTGCGACACTAAAGGTACACTTTGTGACCACCATGACGACACTTGTGTGATAGTGATTAAAACTTTGGGAATGAGTGCGAATGATGTTTACATGGTTAGACCAACTCATTCACACAAATATAACCCCTTGAAAGCACCAAAACAACCAACCATACATTGTGCAGAAGCTAACATGCGAAAATATGACAATATATTAAGTGTGAACGACTCCTGCGATATGTAAATCAACAGTGGAAGTAACACATGCCACACCAAAGATAACATGAAAATTCCACTAATTAAATTGAAAGACAGTGAAAGAGACAATCGTAAACATGAAAATGATACTTGCGAAAGCAAAGGTGTGCAGAAGAAACAGTTTGCAGAACTCACCGAAACAAAAGTGCAAACACAACTACAATGTGAGAAACTATCGTTGCCAGTGTGAATTGACTTTCGACATGGATTGGACATCACACATGCACAATATTGATAGGAAAGTGCTATGCTTGTCCAATATTGTGTAAACTAATGCACTCATGCACTTGTTACAGACTGAGGATGTTTGAATAAGTGACTTCAACATTTCCAATCCAAGAAGGGAGCTAAAAAAGAATTAGATGAACAAGAAGTGACTATGAAATGACCAATCAAAAGATCCACAAAAGGCTCCAAAATTAGAGTGTATGAAAAATTTTGGAGGGTGTTTGTCACAGCAACAACATACCTACAACTGGAAATTACTCAAGGTAGGATGACATAAGTCTAAAAAATCCTATTCTAACTTGTTTTTATGAAGACCACTAGTTGAGATAGAACTAGGTACCAAACTGAGAAGAAGGCTCAAGGATTGCACTGTGCGCAGTTCCAAAGGCCAGGAGTACAGGGCTAAAGATTGACACTGCGTAATGCAAAATTCTAGAGGCCCTGGTAAGAAGATCGCACAGTTGAAGAGATCAATTAGGAAAAATTGCCCACTTAGACTACATAATGCACAATTTTGTATGGAGATTAGTCAGTGGATTGCACAGTTACATAGTCTGAGCACTCAGGGAGACAACTTGATGAATGAGACTTTGTAATGTGCAACAAGAGACTCACTGCGAGGCAAGATCGTGCAGTTTCTGAAGTAGGGATGCAATCCTTGAGCACTCGGACAATAGAATGCATAATCGTTTGAGGAAGTAACTGCACATTACGTAGTTCCACGAGGCAAGGGATCATCTTGAGGTTTCTTATTGCACAATGTACAATTCAAGGAGGTTGAGTGAGGTAAAGTTAATCGAGTAGAGGATATTATAAAATTTGAATAAATGTGGGATCAATGAAGAAAATATGAAAACAAGGTAAGACTTGAACATGATCACACACTCAAACAATCAATGACACAACACAAAACACTCAACACTGAGAAACACCATGTTCGCCTTAATGTGACATTGAAACAATACTCTCCTCCAAGTGTGACACTTAGGGTACACTTTGCGACTATAATGGTGAAACCTTTAGGACAATGGTCAATACTTTTGGTAATTTGTCTAATGCATGTATTTATGATGAACTTGACACAGTAGTGTAGGAGATATCATCATAACTACCCTTTAAGAATTTACAATTAACTCTCTTCGACTAGGTGCGACACTTAAGATACACTTTGGGATGATAGTGATGACACTAGTACGACAGTGCATGAAACTTTAGGAATGGATCTAATACATGTTTATATGATGAATAAGACCCATTGACACCAAAATTTTCCCTTGAAATGGACCATAACTCTACTTTCAGAATCTTTGACACTTCGCATGCCAAAAGACTACACTTACAAAAGTAAGAGAAAAGAGCAAACAACACTTGCAAAGGCTTAAAGAAATTGGAAGAAACGCATGTCAAAGTGAAGATAATATGAAAATGACACTTATCAAATTGATTGCAAGAAAAAATTATAGTTTCAAATGTGAAAGCGACTCTTGAGAAAACAAAGGTGCGCTAGAGTGACAATTGAGAAACCTCACTGAAATGAAAGTGAAATTGCAATAAAAGTGAGGGTGACTGTCAATGGAGAGTTTGCACTAACTATTGATATGTATTGCACAATACACTATGCGTATGGATTGTGTAGTACCTATCACTAATGATTGTGCAAGCCTTACCTTCAAGGGCTACACAATGCTCATCTGAGTTTGCATAGAAAGATGTGTGTTTGTGGATACATCATAGATAGAACATGTGCGAGAAATTTACTTTGACACTTAGAAGAAGACCTAATGCTTTATGAAACATTACATAGCCATGAAATGACCGTGGGATGATAGATTGCAAGATCCTCCGCAGGATCTAAAATTCAAGTGCAATAGAAATTTTAGAGGGTGTTTGTCGCAACGACAACACTTGGTGACACACTAGTAGAACTCCAAATTTTCTACTTAGGTTTTATCTTTAAGTGCAAGGTATGAATATTTTAAGATGTATTGATTCACCTTGTGAATTTCCCTGACTTTTCTACCTGTCCCGGTTAAAGGTATTGTTTCCCCTATTCCTTGATCACATTCAAACACATTAACATAAGACTAGTCAAACCTCAACTTTTTCGATATGGTAGAATGATAATAATTATACCAAGCTTTTTAAGCACATTCCCCAATGTTTCTTCGGTGCCAATGAGCTTGGAAAATTCACCTCAAGGAACCAAAATAACTTCTTCACTGCTAGCAAGTCTGAACAATACCTAACGAAGTTTCTTGCTTCACCTCCCTGTGCATGAATCCTTTCTCTTCTTTGACCCTTTATGTTTTTTATTTATAGAACTGTGCTTTGACACTTATTATTTATTTGGGGAAGAAGAGGGATCCTGACTTATTGAGAGTAGAAGAGGTTGGTCCCTTATTTAAGTGATTTTAAAGATAACCAAAGTTAATATGCTCATCTAAAGTTTTTCTCCTTTCCCTTATATACTTGATTGTTTCCACAGGTCAAATCACCATTTAATAAAAGGTTGAGTCGTAATGGAAGATCCTAATAAATATATGAGCTTTGTAGCAAGATCAAAGGCTATTCATCTGGAATGAATTTTATTTTCCATTCAGACATCATCGACCTTAAAGATATATAAACTCAAATAGAGAAGGGGTAACAGAGTAGCCAAGCATTGTTCGCCATCATAGTTCCCTTTTCATAATTTGCCACATTGTATTCGGATCCAACAAGAGACATCTCTCATGCAAAATATTATTAAGAAAAACATGAAAGAAAATAAAAAACAAAGAAACAAGACCAAAAATATAAGGAAATGGAAGTTGAACATAAAGCAACATTCATATAGAAACAAAAGAAAACCAGAGACCAAATGGAGAGAAAACACAAGATGAGTGCAAAAAGGGAAACTAGAATACAAATAGACCTACTCCTAACCTAACCAACTAGAAGTTCATGTTCAAGTGTAATGAGATTTCCAATGTAACCATCGTAACTTCTTATGACCTTCAAACACAAAGATACCAACAATTAAAATCATTATATAATGATGTGCAATAGAAAAGATAAGAACTTGAATAACTTGCACAAGATATCGAAGGTCTTTCCAAAAGGTAACAAGATGTGCTATAACAACTAACCTTAAGCATCTTGCAACCTTACCTTCTCGATTACCACAACAATCAAACAAACCTTGAGACCTTCCTATGAATTTACTTGCATATATGTTGTCCTGCTTAGTAAACATCCAAAAAGATCAAAACTTATTTTTAGCATAATGACTTGCTAGGTAAGATGCTCCAGCCAATCATAAATTCGTTCATGAAATCCAAAAAAATCCTCTTGAAAACCTCAAATGTCTTGGAAAAATAAACTTTCAATCAATGTGCTTGAGTTATAAGGAGAATTGACAGGATCTACTGTCCTTTGTAGACAATTCTAGGCTAAGGAATTGTGTCAAAGCATCTAAAATGTTGTTTTAATTTGGGGTTTGGATGACCAATGTTTTAAACTGTTAAAAATATGTAGATCCTAATTATTTATTTTATAATAAAAGGGTTGATTCTTTGCCTTTAACAAAAATAAGCTTTAATTTTTTTATGAAAGGTAGAATTTAAGATGATATATATGATTCCTTAAACATTCAAATAGAATGTTTAACTTGTCATATATAGATGATGCGTGTAAAAACCTTTTACAACCAAACATAACATGTCTAAAGATAACAGGAAGCAATAATTAAATTATGTAGAGGAATCAACTTAAACAAACAGTTTGAGTTAATTAATCTTTGTAATTGATTATAACATTGCAAGGGATTTCAGAAATATTGATATTCAATCTTATCTTACTCAGATTTCCTATCAACTTTAAGAATGTGTAGGTACAAATAAATATGGGAACATAACAAGAAACTTAGAAAAAAATCATGGTAGAACACAAGCTACTTCAAAATAAGTCCAGAATCCTATTAATTTCAGAAATAGGTCAGAGAATTACAATTGTGCTCAATAGCTTATCACAAGGGTTCAACCCTTCATACTTCGAATTATAAGAGATTTATAGAGTCTCTTATAAAAATATCTAGATAGAATAACAAAATTTTATTACAAAATATCCAATCCAACTGATTTGGATATTTTACAAAAATAGAACTAGAAAATAGAAAATAGAAAATCTAAACTAATTTGACATCTCACACATAATTCGAGGAAAATTGGTGATGACTTGGAGCTATAAAGTTGTTGTTTCCTAGAAATATGTTCTCTTCTCCTAAAAACTTGCATCATGGGACTGAAACATCTGCTGCCCTGTCAGTGGATTAGCTCACATAGTTTGTCCCATCTTTCCTCAGTAGGAATAGAAATTATGCTTCATTGATTTCATTATACTTCTCAAAAGTTGGTTTAGTTTTGAATAAATGTTTTACCTCATGTTGAATTAGTAAATCATAACTCAAACCCTCCATGAAAGCTTTACCAGTGTTAGTCCCTTTAATTTATGAAAATTTTTCCTTATCCAGTGCTATGTCATGTAGTCTATGTTGATAATATTCAAGAGGAATTAACTTGTTACCAATGCGTTGTAGACCTGGAAGTTATTTTTGTGTAAAATGTTAAATTTTATATGAAACTTCTTAATATGAACTTCCAGATTATGACACTTATTTTCTAGCTGAAGCATTAAGTTTCTTTTGGTCAACACTCTTCTCACCTCCATGATAGTTTTTGTTTTGTCTTCAATTCCACATTCTTCAAGCTCTTCCTTTGTTTTAGAATTTAGAATTTTGATTAATTTGGTAGCATCTCCTGGTTTGTGATCCAGGTCTCTCTTCACCTCTGCCACTGCTTCCTTTGACTTCTGCAACAATTCTTCCTATTCAAAAATTATTTCTATAGATGGCCACAAGTCAGTCATAGATTCATTTATATCTAACCATATGCTTTCCTTTGCTTGAGCAATGGTCTGAGCCATTACTAATTCACTTTCATATGTAGCTATTTGTTTTGTTAACTTAGATTTTTTTTTTTTTTTCTCAACTACATATGCATTATCAATCTTCAGTTTTTGTTCCTGTAGTTTTTGCAATTGTAAATTGAGTTTTTCAATTTCTTGACCTTTGAGTGTCAAGTCTCCCATGGCTTTAGATAAATTAGTTGCCATATCACCTGACTATGTGACTGTTGGAATATCTTCTACTGTGGATGTTCCTATTGTCGAAGTACCTGCAATAGAAGTTGTTGCTATGGGGATAGTTACTGAAACACTGAGTTGTTGTTCTTTTTCTTTTAATAATGTTTCCATTTCAGCTTCCATTTTTTGTATTTGGAGGTTTTGTTCAATTATCATTTTGAACATATTTTCCTTATCGACCTCCAACTTTCCAACTTCTTTGGCTTGTGGGTGTTTTATAGTTGGAAGCTTCAGTTGCTTCCTTAGTGCCTGGATATCAGTGTTCTTACTTTTTATCATTTCCTCTGCTGCTTTGACATCACCAGGATTATATCCTAATTTTACTACAAGATCCTCCAATGATTTTATCCTGGTATATTTGGCTAGAGAAGACATCTTCTCCATCTTTAACTGTGAATGAATATTGTTCAGTGAGGCCTATAGTTTTGATGTTTCCATGGCTGAACTGGTTAAAGTGGAATAAGTCATTTCACCTGCTTGTTTGTGCAAATCAATTTGGTCAATTGCATGGATCTGTTTAGTGTCAAAGGAAAAAATAGATGTCTTGTAATCATCAACAGTTTTAGGAATTGGAACTTTGGGTTCCAAGAATGCAAGTTGAAACTATCCCTTCTCTGTGTCTAGTGCAGAAAGAAGTCTATGTTGAGTGGATGAGGTTTGTTTCCAAAACTGAAAGTATGTAGTGGATTTGAGTGCCTCATTCTTTCTTTTGATTTCTTTATAGCTAGAAAAATATTTTGTTGCTCTGTACCGTGGGAAACTGATGACATAGGAGAATATGGGGATATCTCCTCAATCCTTGGTAAGGTTGCAACATGCAAACCTTTAAATACAATTGTTTGTTTCTCTTGTTAACTTGTTACTTGAAAAGGGTCTCCCTGAGTATTATTTTTCTTTCTTCTTTTAAACACCTGAAAGTCTGTCTCTTGAATTTTTGAAACTGAAGGAGATAAAATTTCTCTTAGCCTTTTGATTTCTTTCTCTTGTGGAACTGGAGCTTGTGAAGCTATTGAAGTAACAACTTGTTCCTCTACCTCTTGCAGTGTATTATTTTGCCACTCTTCTTGATTGACATATTGTTATATTTATAGCCTTGGTGTATGTGCATAAGGATTTGTCTTATGTTCAACTCTTAATTCAGAAATAATTCCCAAGGGGTCATAAGAACAAGTGAAACTCAATTTGAATTTCATTTTCTTTAACATAGAATCTGCCTCCTTTGTTGCTCTAGTGTTGTAAATGAATTGTCATATCTGTATTTTTAATTTGAATTGAGACTTATTCTTACTAGAAACAAAGTGTAGATCATCCATATTGATTATTTGTCTTTTATATTCTAGTGAAAAAATCCTGACTGGTACAAATTTAGGTAACCTGTAAGGAGGTAACTCACATCCGTAAACTCTGATCTCTATGTAATTTTGGTAAAGATACCAGTCTCCAATTTTTGTTTGCTCGCCGAGGTGAAGAATTATTTTAATTCAAGTGAAATCCTCAGAATTACATCACTACTCAAAAGACATAGGGCCATGTGCATAAATTGATTTACATAGTTTGAGAAAGAGAACTCTTATGTATTCTTCCTTACCAAGGAAGTCCAATGAATAACAGACTAGGGCTTTCCTTGTGTATCTAATATTTGTAATGGAAACTTAAAATTATTTGCTTGGAAGAATAGGAGAAAATACACAAGGACAGACTGATGCTTGAAGGAATTTTCAGTAGAAAACTTAAGAAATTTATCATGAATACATTCTGCCAGAAACTCACTATAATTGAAAATATAAGATGGTTTTTCTCTTGCTGAAAATACTAATAAAAATCCTAAAATTACTTCATCGACCCACTGGTCACTTGGATAACCTAACAAAAACGAAACCAAGGGGATAACCTACCTGAAAATATTTGGAAATATGGAAGAGGAGTAAGGTGGATCATTTTTGTTAATTCAAAATTTTCAGGTAAAAAGGTTTCAAAGATTTTAGCTCTCTGAGGGAATGTGAGTTTCTGATAGATCTCCATAAGAGAATCTACAAAAAATGGGTGCAAGGGGACTGTAGGATTGACCTGAAGGATTTGGGAAATCGACTCAAGGGTGACAGTGAACAAAACTTCATTATTTTGGGCAATAACAACCCTCTGACTTGGGAGGTACCTGAAATTACACCAAGTAACAAAATATAGAAAGAAATGGGTTTGAGGAAAAATGAATTGAGGCAGGAAGGAGTCCCACATACTCAATTCATCATGACATCAAGATATTTTTGCTTCGCCCAGTTGTGCAGTTCATAGAGATCGAACTCGCACTGGGTTTCACAAATTTTGTACTGCTTGTCTACTAAAGGAAGATCATCTAAATTCATAATAGGGGAAATATTGGACTTTCAATTACTATTTTAGACTTTCCCTTTGAAGAAGTCATGTTGAATTGAGGATGGGTGTATTGAATTACCAGGAAATTTTTCGTTTGCTAATATGGCGACTGACTAGAGCTCGATGAAAATCAGATTAGCTACACTGCTGCAAAAGGATGAGAGGAAAATAATTTGAATGGTGGTGGGATGATTTATAGCTTATTCGGGAAGATTATCATTTTGATGCGTCTAATTAATGTAATTAGATGTTGGCAGGGAAAATACAAATGGTTAATTGGTCGTTGGATGAAGGGATAATGGTATCATAGGTAGGCGAATGTGCGAGGGAGATGTGGCAAGGTGTGTAAAAGTCACAAGGAGAATAGTGGTGGAAAGGTGGTTTTTTTTTTTTTTTTGGGGGGGGGGGAGTGGTGCGATGGGGTCTGAAATTCTAATGCGGACACGTACCCCTTGGCCATATTTATTTAGACCTCTTTATTAACCCTTGCCTTGGTTAAATATTGAAAGTGTGGGAGGGGGGGATCCGAAATGCATTCCCCGCCATTGATCGAGGTGGGGATGATCTCGACCATTAAAAACAACGCGACAATTACAAATAATGACAAAATGTCAAATCCATCATATCAATCAACAATTTATTACAATAAACATAATTAATTAATCCTTCATTAATCTAAACTAAAGGATTAACTTAATTAATTAGACTTATGATGACATTTAAATGAACGCGTCAAATACTTTGGGATTTTTGATATTTTTTCAATTTTAACCCCCCTGTGTGTATGTGTGTGTTTAAATCCCAATTTTTTTTTCTATTTTTTCATTTTTCTTATTTCTTTTTCTTTTTGCATTTCTTTTCTTTTCAATATTTTTATATATTTTTATCTATCTATTTTTTAAACATAAAAATAAAATGGAAAATATGACATAATAAAAATAAGTTACAACAAGATCAATCAATGTAGGAAAACTATCACTAGATGTATTAATGGGAAAATGATTCATTGAATGATAGTTGTTAGGACCATTGTTATGAAACGATTGATGAATACACATATGGAATTCCCAATGCTCGATTGGTTCCCTTTGCGTCCCATTCCATACTAGACTAGTAATGTGAAAGCTTGGGGAATTAATATAAATTATTGGCCTTGCAAATCTAGGAAGCCAATAGCATAATGACAAAATATTAGAAGGATATATCAAATCTGATCTAGAATACATATCAATATTGGGTTTTTATCCACTAAACAACTCAATAATTGAATGCCACTCAAAAGGATTGATTGGGCCAATACAAAAATTATTAATTGAGTAACATTCTCAATGAATATTAGGAGTTGATTGTTCATAATAACATTCAACAGATATAAATTGTTTGGCTGAAGATAATATTTAGATTGATCATCTTCATAATTATGTGAATTCATGAAATAAATGCATTCCAATTCCAAGTTAGATACAAGAGGTCTAGATGAAGATTAATTCATTATAGAAGTATCCTCGATTTGATCAGAAACCCGATCTCAACGATAGAAAAATTATGACGAGAAATCCCAAAATCCATCAAGGATTTGTTTGCATACAGTGAAACAATATGAAGTAAAGATTTTTGGGAGGAAATCCATATCTGACATGGCTCAAGGATATTAACAAGATTTCCAGAACTTGACATATCCATAACTGAGAGTTAAAGTGCCTCGACTTCCTGACAAGTTCTGAAACTTTGAAAAGATAGATAACAACATTTTGAGAACTGAGTCAGATCACAAATTTCATATGGATAACTACTATGAGTTATATTAACAAGATCACCATTATCTAGATCGAATCCATCTACCTCAATAATTTGATCATATTTTTAACATTAGAAAGCATATTACTCAAGTCATAATACTTTGCTTATTGTAAATCTAGATATGTATGAATCAGAGAAATCTCATGAGAAAACTGATTTGAAGAGATGTCCTCATTGCAAAGCAGGAGATGATAAGGGATGAAATTGATGCTCTATGATTTCATTGCTTTCTTCTTCATCATGGATAATATCACTATCATGTGTCATTTCAAGATTCATCCTATCAAATGATGAACTTGAAGAGCATGGAGTATCGTCATCGCAAGTTGATGCATTACAAATAATAGAGCACAAGGGATATGGAGCTAAAGAGGAAGAAGCGTTCATAAGAGAATCTTATTTTATCAAATCATATTTAAGATCTAAATATTTTGAAACAAAATCTTCTTGAAAAACTGAAATATTAGGTTGTGTACTTGGGATTCCATCATTTTATATATCAACAAAGTCATCCTCATCTGAATGATGACTTCCCAATACTTCATAGTTGATTAGAAAAAATGATTTCATTTAACTGATTGCCGATATTAGCATATTCAAAATTAGCCTAGAATGAAGAAACACCATATTTACATAGAGGAATTTGAAAAAGAAAAGAAATATCGAAATATCCTTCACCTTACCACTCCTCTACCCATGAGATGTGACTACCTTGCACTTGATCGCTATTTATATTTGGAAGAGGTTGATCATGTAGATCAAGGGACAATGGATCCCCAGAAGGAGATGATAGAGGATGACATATATTTAACCCATATTCAGGACTGAAGTTATGAGTGTTAATATCTTCTTGAATAGTGGAGGGATTGATCTTCACCTTAGACTTCATAAATCATTCTAAAGGTCCCTCCATCAGATATGATCCATTGAAAGGAGATGACGTTTGAAGAGATGGATCAACAATTTGACTTTCAAATTTCCAAACTTCGACATCATCGCAAGTAGGCACCCACATAAGAACTAAAAAAGGAGGAGGACAAAGAACAAAAGTGTTGGAAACTAGCTCACTACTAGAGGGGGAGGTGTGAATCAGTAGTGAAGGAACTTATAGCCTTTTCTACAAATTATTATTCATTAATCATGCATAAACTAAAACAAATAATCAAAGATTAGAGAATATAACATAAACCAGAAACCATGAAAACATTCAATAAAGGCACACAAGTAATTCTGGTGGAAAACCCTCTAAATGGAAAAAAACCACCCGCTACTGCTGTGCTACTAAAATATTTTATTATGTCAGGAAAATTATTTACATAGAGTTACAACTGGATCTTATAAAATGGGAACTCTTTCTCATACAGATCTACAAATTACCATCTATTAGAAGCCACCACAACCAACGATCCTCGCCTGGTTACTCCTGAACTATTAATCTATTCTATAGTCTCCTCTCTTTTGGAAGCCACCACGACCAACGAGCCTCACCCAGTTTCTTCCAAACTATTCAACCACAATTGGATTGAGAAAAACTATTCACTTAAATTAATTTCACCAGAGTCCTCCAATTCCACTCTTCTATGTGTTTCTCTCTTCATACATTTTCAGACTGAAACCGATAACTTCTCAACATGAACACCACAAAAACAATATATTGAAGGAACGCAAACAAATATTCTAAAATAAAATGAATAGCACCAATGCTACATAAAATAATATGCAAAATGCATCAAAAAATCCCTCTCTATAATAATAAATATTCTCACAAACAACTACTACATACAACTAACAAATACTAGATACCAATTTCCAATAGAACTCCAACAAATCATTAGTTCACCTCCTCACTCTCTTCATAATATGTTGATTGAAAAAAAACACTAGTTGTTTGCTGCAACACCTACAAACTACTTCTGAAATTATGCATCACACAACTTACATAGCTTGCACACAATCCTCTAGGCTCACACTCACTCCAAACACTAAGAGAATCAACCATACTATCACTGAGCTTCCTCCAATATATGGATGGAATGAGGTGCTCAACTCAATAATTACCAAGAACTGCTGAGCTCCAAAAACTCTATCCATACTCTTGATTTTATCTAGATTCATCTAATTCACTTGATTAAGCCACTAACTCCACTTTCCTTTTGATATTTTCAACTTTTATTAGATTCTGTAGGCCCCACTACCTTTTCCGTCCATATACTAAAAAGTTCTGATCAAGAACATCGCTACAATACCAAAATTAGTTGAGTTGTGTGAGGATTGTGGAGACATTTCTGTAAAAAATCTTAGTCACACGTACAAGCCTAGATAAGCTTGACTAGAGCTCTTTAGTTGCATGAACATGCCTATCTCCTAGTGGCCAGAAACTTTTAGTCATTCTCATAACCCATCATCCATGCGACTAGGGTAGAGGATGGAAGAAAACTCAATCAAATAAGCTCAAATATCTGCCAAACTTCAAGGACACTTTCATCGACTCCTGAACACACCTCCAAGCCTACGTGACAAATATACAACTAATTACATATGTTGAGAACCTCTACAACAAGTCAATGACTTGTAGACCCTAGTTTTCCAAACTCCTCATCATGACATATACCTCCAGCTCCTCAAGCAACAATGACAACCTTTCCAAACACCTCCAACGCCTGTAGCAGTAAGGACAACTTGTCTAAACGTCTCCAACACCTGTAGCAACATATCCAACAACAACATCAAGTCATCGAATTGCCTCCAACACCTATAGAGGCACCTCCAACACATGTATCAACATCTCCAATGCTTCCTACACATGTAGAAGCATATACAACACCTGTAGCTGTAATCCAATCACTTGAAGCACCAACATTGTCAGCCAACACAACATGTCCTGAATCCACTCTACTTACCTTCCCATTCCTGCACTAGATCATGTCATAAGTATGTTGATATCAATGGAAACCAACAAAAGCAACAAGGCAAACACTCATCACACATCATGAGGACCACTAATCATCATCAAGTAGACATAAGGCATATGATGAAAAACACCAAGACCCTGTTGACATCAATTCCAACAAGATCCCCCTTTGGTATTGATTTCAACCTCAATATGATCTCCAACATTTAAAGCTTATCTCCATACAATATCCAACACTGAAGCTGCGATTCTGAAGCTTATCTCTATCCATCCAAATTCTCTCCCCCTTTGACATAAATGGAAAAGGGCCATACCAACACTGAAGACAATGCCAATAATGTGCTAGATGAGAATAGGACTCCCCATATCATACACCATACAATTCTGATACAAGACTGATGTAGAGCAAGAATGTGCATATAAACCAAGAACCTCAGCTGCCAACATGTCTCTAGCCAATGCCATGCAATCTCTAAAAAGTGAACATGGCCCCCTAAGCATGTAATGAAGTTGAAAACACACTCTCTTTATTGTTGAAGCAACACATCCTCTTCACTAAAATAAGCCTCATTTCCAAGTGCAAGAGACTACTCCTCATGAACCATGATTCCAAATAACTTTGGACAAGATATATAATGAATTAAAATACATATACAATGCTTCATGGAGAAAATACATGGTTGTGACAAATACATAGGACTAACATATGAATCCTTTATAAACTCTCCGTTGTAGTGTTTTTGGAGCAAAAGTGTACCAAAAGACAACCCCTTAGTAGTAGATTGTTCCCTGCAAAGGATCATAGTCAAAATTGGTGTTGTTAATGGACAAACTTAAATAAAGAAAACATTGTAAGTAGTGGAAACAATGCATACATGAACATGAACTAAACAAAGAGGTGAATAAACAAAACAATGCTCAAATGGAGCAAACACATCAATAATATATGGAAAAATCTCCCTTTATTGATTTATGGTGGTAGAGGTTGAATACAATTAGAATCTCAGACACTTGAAGAGAATTCTTTGAGCTATGGAGCTCAAAAATCCTCAGCAAAGGGGTTTCTTTCCTCAATCTATTTGCAAGTTTCTCCTCTCTCTCAAAGAAATGTGAAGACTCTCCAATGGTGGATTCCTCTTCTCTCACTAAGATGTTGGGTTGCTTAGAAGCAATTTGGCCAACATGCTAGTGCTCTTCACTTCCTTGGCTTCAAAAATGCAACGATAGTTTCCTCAAAAAATAATTTGGCCAGCATAACAATGTCTCATGCTTTGGTTCTTCCATGAACTATTTATATAGACTTTTTTTAATCCTTCTTCCATTATTGGTACATGTATGATAAAGACACATGAGTAGGAGAAGAAGATTCCATTGAGGGTTGCATATCTCTAAGGCGACTCGAATTCGACCGTACTGGGCTGATATCATGTCATAGAGACGACCCCAAGTGTGTAAAGTGGTCCTGGATCGCTGAGTCATCCTCTTCTACCACTGTGTGGCTTTTGGAGGTTATGTTGTGCATGCACGTTTATCGAAGAAATATGCATGCGACCTTAATTGCTTTTCCTTTATAAACTTTGGACCTTAGGAGAACTTTGATTTTTTAAACTTCATAATGTATTTGGCTGGAAAAATGTCCATTTGTGCATTCTACTGGACACTTTTAATGTCTTTTGGATTGTACTAGCAAGTGTACGATTTTTTGGTGTTAACAGTTGCCCCCTGTTGTACGAGGTTAGGGGAAAATGTATAGCTGAAATACATCACATTTTAGTTTATTTTGCTGAGTCTCATCAACTTTTTAAGAGAGAGGATAACTTGTTGTAGAGATAAGTAGAGACAAATCCCTTGACTGAGTATTAATGATATGCATGCTCTAGTGAAAACCTACAAAAAATGGTGTCTATATGAGGTGGGCATGTCCGATGCTCGTTATGATGGCTAATCGGAACTGATTACAATTGGACAAAGACTGTTTTTTTTTCTAGTCAACTTGGTGGTTGTTGACATGCTGATAGTTGATGATGATAATTGTTGACGTCCTCAAGGGAGATTTCTGGTTAAAGAAGAAAATTATGGTTCCCCTATGCATAACACATGTGAAGAACTATTGATGGGTGTTGTGGTATGCATAGGTCTTTGGCTGTGGGTATGTCCCCCATATCATAATGTAAGCACTCTTGAATGAGGTGCTTAGTGATGCGGGGGTCTTCAAATAAATGAATGAACTATGATAGTAACTAGGTACGACAACACCTTGACATGAATGCTTGAGTTGTTGTTGAATGTCTAGGGGACCAATGACATCATTTTGCAATAATGGTTCCCAATGTGCCACCCAAGGATATACCTATTGAAGGGGGGAGTATCAACTGTACTACCTCTTTCCTGGAATAGATTTGTTGAAGTCGACAGGGGAGGGGTGTCAACCGCCCGACATGGTGAGTCGGGAAATCAATATGAGATATAAATAGATGGTAATAACTTAGGTCTGATAGGCATGATAGCGAGATATATCGATATCATAGGATACAAATAACTATCCCGAGGTCAGAGCCTGATATGAAAATGGTGGCGGTCAAAACATGTTTTCTGATGATCCTAGGGTCAGTAGGATTTCCAGGATGGGTGTAAGTGTTTTTTAACAGACATGTGAAATAGGGGGTGGTTTGATGGTGAGCTATGAAAAAACGTGATTAGAGACTGCTAGTGGGCGAAGGCCCTGAATTTGTAAAGGTCAGATGTAGATGGGAGATTTTTTTTTATTTGAAAAAAATTTTTGTACACTTGCCAAAATAATAGGTGGTAGTTTGGATGTACAACCATGGATACAGGTGCCCTATGATGACAATAACATGTGTAAAGGTTTGGTGTATCTAATGAGGGTGGGGGCCCCGTTGGTGGATTCCGTGTCGGGTGGGTGAGCAAGATGACGTGATACAAATGGGCTATGTGATATGGATGAATGATAGGCCAAATGTAAGACATAAAGGTGCATCCGTTTAGTGTTGTGAGAGGGACCAAGAACTGGGGTGTATCCATAGTGAATGTAGTGTAATGAGGCAAAACTTCCAAATATGCATGTGAGATGGTTCCCTGGCTAGAGTGAGTGGCAATGGCTCCTTTTAGTGAAAAGGGGTCTATGACCATGAAGGGGGGCATTAAGGGCGGGGTGGGGGGAGGGTTCTATCGACCAACGTGAATATTTACCATATACAAGGGTGTGATGGTGATAAACATGGTCGAGATGATGGACCTTATGGTTAATTTTGGAGAAATGATGTTAGAATATGCAAAGCTTTAGGAGGAAGCAAATCATGTTGTGTGGATAATGATACCTGCTCTTGTTATATTCTTATCAGGCTGTTGGTTGACGTCGACCATGTGTGATGTTCCTGCAATGGATACAACCAAAACTTGAAGTGAAATAATTATTCAATACCTACATATAAATTGATATTATGTAACTTAGAGAGCTAGAGAAGTACATGACATGTGCGACAAGCCAAAAGATGATTTTTTGCACTTATTGGCACAAAGGTTTCCATGATGAAGATGTCGTGGGACTTATCTTTGCGTCTCTTCTGGTTTTGTCAATGGAGATCCCAGGCTTTTGTAATGTATCCCAAAGGATGGAAAAAAGGGAGATAGATAGGGCAAAGGGGCCAAAATATCACTCATTTGCATTACTGAGTTGTGAAGGTTAGACAACATTCTTAAAGCTTTTCTTGCCATTGCGGTCAGCCTGAGTACCCGAGATTTGCATGGAGAGAGCTAGGTAAGAGCTTGAGTCTTATCCTTTGTAATTTTGGATTTTCTAGGTTAGGTAGGACGTACAGGGGTCCCTTGTACGACCTATTTTAGGATTAACATAGCTGGCTATGTGGGCGACTCATCATGAGTCACGTGATCTTCACGCAAAACTTGGAGTTTTGTGTGAAGACATCGCAGAAAAGGTATACTTAGATGTGCGTTGCATGTCTATAAGTTTCGGAATTACATGATGAGCCCTTTCATGGTTTTCCACGTATTTCTTAGAGGTTTGCGCAATGTGTGTGTACCTATACAAGATACAGGCACGCGCACAGTGCGCCTATTTTGGAAACAAGTGCACAGTGGGGGAAGTTTGCTAATTTTTGAGAACTTGAGGGGTTCACTTTTTTGACATGTGGCATCCGGGGTGACAGGATGATTTGGTGGGAGAGAGACTGGGCGACTCTCTGGATTGCTGTGCCATAGGATCCCACAGTGAGCCAACAATTAGTATAGTTGGGGTTAGTGAAGTTTCTTTAGAACCCTTTGATGAGGTCGCAGGACAGGTTCCTACAATTTTTGGTGTGATTCTTGGACGCAGACAGTCAGATGATGGTCATAAAACTTATAGACCTCCCGATATTTGTGTAGATTGATATATACTTCATGACAAATTTGATGCCACACGAGGAGGTGCTTCCCTATCCACTGCCAACTGGGCATGTAGATATTCATGTTTGGGCTTTGGGGGAAGGTCATTGTGGCCCTAACCCTTTTGAGGAGGGTCGTGTTAAGATTGCAATAGTTTTGAACTTAGCTGAGTGAGAAGCACTGGCTATGATTTTCAGAATGGTGGGGTCGGAATCCTCCAACCGGTGTTCGGGGCCACACATAATAGCGTTACACCGGCTGCAAGGGGGAAATTTTTTTGACTAGGCAATACTTCTACATCAGGGGATGCTGTGCCAACTTACACAGGTTCAACATGGGATGTTGAAGAGTTTTTGTTATGGCAGTGTGCTCTGCAACATACTCTATAAGTGGGTGTTCATGCTTCACCTGGTCCTTGAAGTAACTAGAAGACCTGCTCAGGATCCTCGCATGCGCTGTTGGGGAGGGACGATGCCGAGGGAGGGTGGTGGAGTGGTGGGGTGTTATTGTAACACCATGGTAGAGGGTTGGTTTGACTCCAACTGTTAGCTGATCCCAGAGTTTCTGTACCATGAAATCGACTTCTGGGGAGATTCAGATATGAGGCTTCCTCCAAGTGCTACATGGGGACCAACAAGTATATTTTTTATTTCTGCATTTTTATACATATGTGTATTTTCATGTATTTATGGTTTTGAATTTACGATGATGTTGGCACTATGCTTTGTTTACTTGTAGATGCGAGGTTGTAGGGATGTTTACTAGCCTATCTAGTAGGCCACGATCCAAGGAGCTTGGGTGCTGGATGGGTTTCCCCTATTCCACAGAGACCAAGGGTGGTGAGGCCATTGATTGTTCCTTAGGGTGGTGTAGAGTTCCTCACGCAATGACTCCAGTATGAAATTGGTGAGCCCTTTGGAGAGGGGGTGATGGATATAGAAAGACTAGTTGTACATGCTTAGGATGTAGAGGCATGATTAGCGGCTACTGAGGCAGATTTACGAAGTTATCATGATTGCAAGGGACAAGTTGAGTTCCTGAGCAGAGGGTTGCCCTTTGATGGATGGGAAAACCTACTAGAGGTTGTGGTTGAGAATACAGTGTTCTTGGAACGGGAACATCGACCGATTTTACGCTATATTGCTATGGCTACGACTATAGCTAGTCCTATATTGGCTCCAGATGCAGAGATTGGGCCACTAGGGCACTAGGTAGACTTGCTATTTATTTTTTCTTTTTGTCGAGATGATGTATGTACCAAGGAAAGTACCGGTTTATGAGGATGCTCCCCTGTCTTTTTTACTTATTCCTCTTGGTCGTGGGTAAGTGATTTTTGTTCTCATATATTTTTTTATGTATATACGAGGCTATTTTTTGGTGGCTCTTATGATGTGATATGTCAGGATAGGAGGTAACTCCTCAAGTTGATTTTTTTATTCATTAAGATTACTCATGGTTATATACAGGAGGGAGAGACTCTTGGGATTCACCTCCCGATGTCTCTTCATTTTCCATTATTTACTATTTACATTATTTACAAATGTTCACCCAATCCCAATGATTATGTGTCAACATTCCCCCCTTAATCTAAAGGGATGTTGGTGAGTCCAAGCATCATTCTGAATCTTTAAAATGTTTCTCTTCCAAGAGCTTTGGTGAAGACGTCTACAATCTACTCATTAGTGGAACAGTGGTGTAGATGGATTGTCTTGGCCTCAACATGATGTTGAATCAGATGGTATTTTGTATCGATGTGCTTTGTTTGATCATGGAACTCTGGGTTCTTGAAAAAAATTATTGTAGAGGTGTTTCCAATCATGAGTGGAGTTGAATGTACTTGTTTCACTTGCAAATCTTCCATAATTTTCCTGAGCCACACAATTTCTTTTGTTGGCTCAGCTGCTACCACATATTTTTCCTCTGCTGTAGAATCTGTTGGAACTGATTGTTTACATGATCTCCAGGAGCCAAATCCCAATCCAAGACTAATAATATAACCTGAAGTAGATACCCCAGTTTCTTTGTCTCCATCGAAGTCTGAATCAGAGTATCCAATCAAGTTGAAGTCGCCCAACTGTTTATACTTGAGTCCAAAGTCTTGGGTTCCCTTCAAGTACTTTATAACTCTTTTTGTAGTAGACCAATGTCCCTCACAAGGCTTTTTCATAAACATGGAGAGGATTCAACCACAAATGAAATATCTGGTCTGGTAGTAGTCAGGTTGTTGAGACTTCCTACAACCTGTCTATACGTTGTTGCATCCTCAAATTATTTTCCTTCAATGGATGTCAGCTTTAAGTTCTACTCCATTGGAGTAGTCAAAGGATTGCACCTCGCCATGCTAAACCTATATAACATATCTCCAATGTACTTCTTTTGAGAGAGGAATGCATACTTAAGATGTTGAGTTACTTCATTACTAAGATAGTACTGAACATAGCCCAAGTCAATCATTTCAAAAAATTTCCTCAATTCCTTCTTTATGGATGCAATGTAGCTCTCGTTGTTCCCTGTCATCAAAAGATCATCTACATATACCACAAGATATACAACTTTTTTTGTTGACACCTAATCATAGGGATTGGGTGAACAATTGTAAATAGTGTAAATAATAAATAAGGGAAAATGAAAAGTCACTGGGAGATGAAACTCAAGAGTCACTCCCTCATGTATATAGCTATGAACAACCCAAATGAATAAACATAATCTCATTTGAGGAGTTACCTCCTGGCCTGACATGGTATTAGAGCCAACTCTATTTTTAGCATTCCTGCCCTTATAACTCCTTTTCTGCCTATTCTACTTATTTTTCCTTTGTTCTACCCATATTTTAGAACTGACACCTTTGAGTGTATTGTGGTGCCTATTCCAGCATCTACTATTGACACCTCCAATTCGGATATTAGCACTCCCAAATCAAAACTCCGCTAAGTCCAAAACTTGCAGAAGAAAAATCGATGGCCGAGCCGAGAATGCCACTGTCGGACAAGACTCGATTGTTGTGGTGCCATTGTGGCTCTGAGCCATATTTTCAATGTTGTTTTCATAACACCTCCCTCACACTAGTATCATTCATAACACCTCCCCCACACTATTTAATACACCTTTTCTTATTGTTATGAATGCATTGTTATGAAAGTATATGCTCCCATACCATCACTCCCACACTGTCGAGCACCTCCCATACTCCATACGACTTGCATGCTGTCATATTACAAAGGCCTGCCACTACCTATTATATACGTTGTGTGGCCATACCACTCCTAGGTTACACGCAGCAGAATCGTAACTGTGAAATATGTGATATCCGCAAACTTCCCCTCTACTCTCCCAATATGTTGGCTCTCCAATACAAACCCTCTCCACATATATCCGGTCTCTTCACACTGTTATAAAACTTCACAGTGATTGCTCTTGTTATAAAATGCTGCATGTAAACGTTGCCCATATGGACCCTCCTCCCATGTTGTCGTTGCTCCCATATGACCCTTCCTCCCATGTTGTCGCTTCTCCACATATATCCGACATAGGGTATCCGCTCCCTCTTAACTCACAGCGCCAGTCCCACCACTCACTGTGCCTCCATATAAATCCATTCTTTGAGTCCCCATCATACACCAATCCCAGTCCATACAAATGCGCTCCTCCATATAACTCCATTGCATAGTAAATAACTCTGAATTTTTTTAATACCTCCCTTCCATTGTTCCCCCACAAAATACCTTTGTCCTATATATCAAAGTGATTTTTTTTCCCAATTTCACACCAAAATTGCATTTTTTAACACTAGAGGTGCAATTCTTTTTTTACATTTGCCAGTAGAAGTATTTTTACAGCACAAATTTTTAAAATTCATTCATTGATATCTATTGTGGGAGTGGTTTTCACCAGCAAGGAGAACTATCCTGAATGGTCACAGAAAATCAAACACACTCTCATTTTTAATGAGTTGTGGAAAGGAGTGTGTGTTGGAGACGGAAACAGAGAACCATAACAACCTACCTCAGACAAGGAATTTGCCATTTGGGATAATAAGAACAGCAAGGCTTATGCCTTGATTGAAACATCAGCAAATGAAGAGGTGAGTCACCATATTTCACCATTTTCAAATGCTTTCGAGGCCTTACAAAAATTGAAGGAACTCTATGCCTCACACTCTGCACTTGAAGTTGTTCAACTCATGATTAAATTGTTCAGCCTTAAATTAAAAAATGATGATCCTCTTGCTCTTGCATCAAAAGTAAAATCTATTATGCATGATATCAAAGTCACTAATGTTGAACCAAACATTCCTTTGATAGCTTTTGTCAAGGTAATTTATCCCACTTACTCAAAGTATCTTGAGTCATTGCAAGCAAATGGAAACCTCAAAGAAATTACCTTTGAATCTGTTGTTAAAAAAAAATTTGAAAGAGTGAAAGCTTTTGGGAAGAAGATAGCTCCTCACTCTTCTAAAGGGAATGTGTGTATTGCACATCGAGAGAAGGATCTTGCTCAAGATTCTTCTAGAGGAAGAGGTGGTTGAAGAAATTTCAGATGCAGGGGGGGTAGACACTCTCAAGGTGAAAATTTATATTTGCATTGCATACATTGCAATAGAGATGGATCACATGATGCATCCACATGCAAGTTGCCTTGGGACAGAATTGAGCAAGAAAGAAACCAACCCAAAGGTAAAACTAATGACAAGGAGAAAGGTAAAGCACCTAAATCCGCTCACTATGTTGTGGCACACTGTGATATTGGAGTAAATGAAGACTTATTTAATGCTTCACTTGCTTCTTGGAAAAATGATTGGTTGCTTGATTCAGGAGCAACTTGCCACATGAATTTTAGAAGAGATTTGTTTGAACAATTTACTAACAATGTTGATGGAGCAGTATACTTTTCATACAAATCAAAACTCAAGCCATCTGGGCTTGGCACAATCAGGCTTAAATTCCCTAGTCTTCCAGAATTTATTTTGCATGATATTTTATATCTCCCACATCTGAGGAGAAACTTGTTGTCCTTGGTCCACATCTTCTAGCAAGGACACTCCATTCATATGTTTGATGGCAAGGTTAAGGTGAGAAAAACATCACATGACTCATTTGTCATGACGGGGATAGAAGAAGAAAGGATTCTCAAGCTGCAAGATACCTTTGCTCGTGCACAAAATTTATGATAAAATTCTCATTTTGATGAAGGTACATTTCCATCAAGTTTATTATGGCATGCTATATTTGGACACTTGAACTATGACAACCTCCGCTTGTTGAATAAAAATGGTGTTACTGGTTTTCCTACAATTCCTAGGAAACTTAAGCAATGTGATGCTTACATTCTAGGAAAGCATAGCAAACAGTCTTTTCATGATTCACATTCTAGAGCACATAGAAAACTTGAACTCATTCATTTAGATTTATGTGGTCCAATGCCTATTCCTTCTACAAATGGAAATAAATATATGATGACATTTATTGATGACTACACCAAAATGGGTTGGGTTTATTTATTTAAGAATAAATCTGATGCTTTTCAAACTTTCAAGAACTTTCATACATGGATTGAAAATGATGCACAATCTTATATTGGCTCTATTCGTATTGATAATGGAAAAGAATACACCTTCAAATTTATTTGAAAGCTATCTTCGTTAACATGGGATCAAACATCAAACAACTATGCCTTATAAATGTCATCATATATTTATTTCCATTTGTAGAAGGAATAGGCATTGGACCACATAAATCTAAATGAATGAGTTCAAGTTTTCTATGTGCTCTAGAATGTGAATCATGAAAAGACTGTTTGCTATGCATCCCCAACAGAATGTATTAGCTGAAAGAATGAATAGGACAATCTTAAATATGGTGCGTTCCATGATGTTTTTCAAGAATGTAAAATTGATGTTTTGCACTGATGCAGTTCTATGTGTTGTATATGTAAAGAATAGATGTCCATCTAATGCTATTAGAGACAAGACTCCTTATGAAATGTGGTATGGGCACATTCCTTCGATAAAGCATCTTAGGGTCTTTGGTTCCACCTGCTATGCCTTGATACCAAAGGTACATAGAAACAAACTTGGTGCAAGGAGCCGTAAGTGTATCTTCTTGGGGTATTCAAACACCTCCAAAGAATACCGTATCTATGATGAAGTCAATAAAATTTTTTTTGTATCTAGATATGTAATCTTTCTTGAACCATCCAAAGCTGAAAATGTTGTTGAGCGACAACTTGATCACTTGGATAGATTCACAAATGCAAAATCATTTCAAGAATTTGATAATCATATTCCACATCTTGAAGGGGGATTCCTATACTGGATTAACCTGTGGAATCTTCTTCTGAAGCATTCTCTCCCCCACATGAAACTCCAACTAATAATGATACTTTGAGTGATGCGATTAAAGAATTGAGAGAATCAATCTTGATTCAATCCCAACTTAATCAACCGAGCAGCCTAGACCATCTTAGAAAGGTCCCCCAAAGTGGCTGAAAAAGGCACTTGAATATGTTCATCCTAATGAGGTTGGGAAGACAGGAACAAGAAATTCAACCCGACAAAATGGAGGTGATGTAGATTACTCTAATTCACCTATTGATATGGATGTTTTTTATGATTGTGAATTGAATTTGTCTACAGATTTTGAACCAGCTTCCTTCAAAGAAGCGCTTCACATGTTGAATGGAAATAAGTGTTGCAAAAGGAGTATGATGCCTTGATAAAGAATGGCACTTGGAAGCTGGTTGATCCTCCATTAGGAACCAAACCAATTGGCTACAATTGGGTCTACAAGAACAAGTATAAAGTTGATGGCTCACTTGACAAGAACAAATCCAGGCTTGTGACAAAATATTTTACATAGAAGGAAGGGGTCAATTATGAGGAGACCTTTTCCCCCACAAAAAAATGGGCTACCATCCGGACACTCTTTGCGCTAACAGCTCAGAAAAGTTGGAAAGTCCATCAAATGGATGTAAAAAATGCTTTCTTGAATGGATATCTAAAAGAGAATGTTTTTATGTCCCAAAATGAAGGATTTGCTGTGAAAGGACATGAACTTAAAGTATGCAAACTTATAAAATACTTGTATGGACTCAAACAAGCACCACAAGCCTGGTATGAAAAACTAACTGAGCATCTTCTGAAACTCAATTTCAAACATTACGATCTTGATGATGCAACTTTGTTTTTCAAGAAAGTTGGAAAAATAGTTGTATAACTTGTGGTATAAGTAGACGATATTTTGATGACAGGGAACAATGAGAGATACATTGCATCCATAAAGAAGGAATTGAGGAAATGTTTTGAAATGACTTATTTGGGCTATGTTAATTACTATCTTGGTATTGAAGTAAGTCAACATCTGAAGCCCATATTCCTTTCTCAAAAGAAGTACATTGGAGATTTGTTGAAAAGGTTTGGCATGGCTGACTGCATCCTCTAACTACTCCAATGGAACAAAACTTAAAGCTTCCTCCATTGAAGGAAAAGAATTTGAGGATGCAACAAAGTATAGACAGCTTGTAGGAAGTCTCAACCAGTTGACTACTACCAGACCAGGCATTTCGTTTGTTGCTGGAATCCTCTCCAGGTTTATGAAAAAGCCTTGTGAGGGGCATTGGTTTGCTTCAAAAAGAGTTCTAAAGTGCTTGAAGGGAACTCAAGACTTTGGAATCAAGTATACATAGATGGGCGACTTTAGCTTGATTGGATACTCTGATTCAGACTTCGATGGATACAAAGAAACTAGGGTATCTACTTCTAGTTATGCTATGAGTCTTGGATCAGGAGCTGTCTCTTGGAGATCAAGAAAAAAATTAGTTCCAACAGATTCCACAACAGAGGCAGAATATGTGGCAGCAGCTGAGGCAACAAAAGAAATTGTGTGGCTCAGAAAAATTATGGAAGATTTGTAGGTAAAACAAGTGCATTCTACTCCACTCATGATTTACAATACCTCTACAATAAATTTGGTGAAGAACCCAAAGTTCCATGTTCGAATGAAGAACATCAATACAAAATATCATCTGATTCGACATCATGTTGAGGCCAAAACAATCCATCTTCCCCATTGTTCCACTAATGAGTAGATTGCAGACATATTCACCAAAGCGCTTGGAAGAGAAAATATTGAAAGATTAAGAACGATGCTTGGACTCACCAACATCCATTCAGATTAAGGTGGGGAATGTTGACACCTAATCATAGAGATTGGGTGAACAATTGTAAATAGTGTAAATAATAAATAAGGGAAAATGAAGAGTCATCGGGAGATGAAATTCAAGAGTCACTCCCTCATGTATATAATTATGAACAACCCAAATGAATAAACATAATATCATTTGAGGAGTTACCTCATGGCCTGACAGTTTTGCCAACGTTCTTGACAAACAAAGTTGCATCAGCAAGATCATAATGTTTGAAGTTGAGTTTTAGAAGATGCTCAGTTAACTTTTCATACCAGGCTCATGGTACTTGATTGAGGCCATACAAGGATTTCACAAGTTTTCATACTTTATGTTCATGTCCCTTCACAACAAATCCTTCTTGTTGGGACATAAGAACATTTTCTTTCATATCTCCATTCAAGAAAGTAGGTTTTACATCCATTTGATGGAATTTCCAACCGTTCTAAGCTACCAAGGCAAAAAGTGTTTGGATAGTATCCAATTTTTCTATGGGGGGGGAATTCTCCTCATAATCGACCCCTTCCTTCTCTGCAAAACCTTTTTCCACAATCCTGGCTTTGTGCTTGTCAAGTGAGCCATCAAATTTATACTTGTTCTTGTAGACCCACTTGCAGCCAATTTGTTTCGTTCCCAATGGAGGATCAACCAGCTTCCAAGTGCCATTGTTTATTAAGGCATCATAATCCTTTTGCATCACTTCTTTCCATTCATCATGAGCAGCAGTTGCTTTGAAGAATGTTGGTTTAAAATATGTAGACAAATTCAGTTCATAATCATAAGAAACATCCATATCAATAGGTGAATGAGAATCATCTACATCACCTCCATTTTTCTTGGTTGAATTTCTTGTTCTTTTCTTTCCAACCTCATTAGGATGAACACTTTCAAGTGTCTTTGTCATCCATTTTGGAGGACCTTTCTGTGATGGCCCAGGCTCCTCAGTTGACTGAGTTGGGACTGAATCAAGATTGAGTCTCCCAATTCTATCAATCACATCACTTAAAGTATCATTAGTGGCTTGAGCTTCATGAAGGGGAGAGAGTGCTTCAAAAGAAGATTCCACAGATTGATCTAGTACAGGAATTCCCTCTTCAACATGTGGAATCTGATTATAAAATTATTGGAATGATTTTTCATGTCTGAATCTATTCAAGTGATAAAGTTGCCGCTCAAAAACAATGTCAACTTTGGAAGATTCAAGAAAGATTACATCTCTAGATAAAACAAACTTATTATTAACTTCCTCATAGAGGCTGTATTCTTTGGAGGTATTTGAATACCCTAAGAAGATACACTTATGACTCCTTGCACCAAGTTTGTTTCTTTTTAACTTTGGTATCAAGGCATAACAAGTGGAAACAAAGACCCTGAGATGCTTTACCGAAGGAATGTGTCCACACCACATTTCATAAGGAGTCTTGTTTCTAATAGCATTAGATGGACATATATTCTTTACATAAATAGCACATATAACTGCATCAGCCCAAAAAATAAATTTTACATTCTTGAAAAACATAATAGTGCCAATATGAGATTGTGCATAATTTTCAATCCATGTACGAAAGTTCTTGAATGTTTGAAAAGCATCAAATTTGTTCTGCAATAGATAAACCCAACACATTATGGTGTAGTCATCAATAAATGCCATCGTACATTTATTTCTATTTGCAGAAGGAATAGGCATTGAGCACATAAATATGAATGAATGAGTTCAAGATTTCTATGTGCTTTGGAATGTGAATCATGAAAATACTATTTGCTATGCTTTCCTAGAATACAAGCATCACATTGCTTAAGTTTCTTAGGAATTGTAGGCAAGCCAGTGACACCAATTTTCTTCAACAAGCGAAGGCTTTCATAGTTCAAGTGTCCAAATCTAGCATGCAATAAAATAATTGATGGAAATGTACCTTCATCATAATGATAATTGTATGAGCAATTTTGTGCACGAGCAGAGGTACCTTGCAGCTTCAGAAGTCTTTCTTATTCTATCCCCATCATGACCGGTGAGTGATCTGATGCTTTTATGACCTCAACTTTGCCATAAAACATATGAATGGAGTGCCCTGTTGGCAGATGTGGACCAAGGACAACAAGTTTCTCCTCAGTTATGGGATATATAAAACATCATGCATAAGAAAGTTTGGAAGACCAGGAAATTTGAGCTTGATTGTGCCAAGCCCTAATGGCTCGAGTTTGATTTATCTGAAAAGTATACTGCTCCACCAACATTATCACTAAATTATTCAAAAACATATCTTCTAAAACTCATGGGGAAAGTTACTCCTGAATCAAGAAACCAATCATTTTTCCAAGAAGCAAGTGAAGCATTAACCAAGTCTTCATTTACTCCAATATTATAATGTGCCACAACATAGTGAGTGGATTCAGGTGCTTTACCTTTCCCTTTGTCATTGGTTTTACCTTTGGCTTGATTTCTTTCCTTCTCATTTTTTTCCCAAGGCAACTTGCATGTGGATGCATCATGTGATCCATCTCTATTGCAACGTATGCAATGAAGATTATACTTTTCTCCTTCAGAGTGTCTGCACCCCTACCTCTGAAATTTATTATTCCCCTTCCTCTTCGACCACCTCTTCCTCTAGAAGAATATTGAGCATGGTCCTTCTCTCTATGTACAAGACACACAACTTCTTTAGAAGACTGAGGAACTACATTTTTCCCAAAAGCCTTTTCTCTCTCAAAAAACTTTTTCACAAGGGAGTCAAAGGTAATCTCTTTTAGGTTTCCATTTGCTTGCATTGACTTAAGATAATTTGAATAGTTGGGATAAAGTTCCTTGAGAAAATCTATAAGAAGAATGTCTAGTTCAACATTAGTGACTTTTATATCATGCATACTAGGTCTTACTTTTGATGCCAAAGCAAGAGGATCATCATTTTTAATTCAAGACTGAACAATTTAATAATCAATCAGACAACTTCAAGTTTAGAGTGTGAGTCATAGAGTTCCTTCAACTTCTGTAAGGCTTCAAAAGCATTTAAAAATGGTTAAATATAGATATTCACCTCTTCATTTACATATGTTGCAATCAAGGAATAGGCCTTGTTTTTCCTATTTTCCCAAATGGCGAACTCCTTGTCCGAAGTGGGATTTTTAGTTGCATTGTCTCCTACACCTTCACAGACTCCTTTCCACAACTCATTGAAAATGAGAGTGTGTTTTATCTTATGAGACCACTAAGGATAGTTCTCCTTTCTGGTGAAAACCACTCGCACGATAGATATCAATGAATGCATTTTAAAAATGTGTATTGTGTAAAACAAATAACTCTTGTGGTGAAAAAAGATGCACTTCTAGTGGCATTTTTTGTAAAAATTGCACTCTGACATATAGAGGATAGAGGTATTATATGGGGGAGGTGGTTTGTGGGGAAAGTATTAAATGTTGCAATGGACAACACATGTTTGGAGCGGCACCGAGTGGTGGTATCAGAGTTGTGAGTAGAGTGGTAAGGGAGAAGGTATTATATATGAGTTATATATATGGTTAATGACTGAGATTATAAACCGGTGGTAGGTAAACTTGTGTTTGTTGTGAGTTCGACCAAATATGTAAAAGGATAGAAGGAGAAACCACAGGGGCTGACTGTGCAATAGTTTGGGTCGACTATGTATAGGAGTCAGGGATCGGTATGGGAGAGTTAATGTCACAAAGCCAAAATATGGGAGTCCGTTCTGCACTGTTTAAGACAATGAACATGCCACATAGGGACGTTATGACCGGGGAGTGGTCGAGGAGCTAAGGTCGGAAACAGTCACCAGAATGACGAGGGAGGAAAAAATCACTAGAATATTGAGGGAGGAAACATTCACCATACCACACTTCTCATATTAAAATACCAGTGATATTAAAATTCTCACTCATAAAAATCCAATGCAAGAATGAATGCATAAATACTGCATTTCAACAGTCTTGAAAGAAAACACACTCACAGTCTCCACGCTAACACATAATTAGTGGTGATACCAATAGAGGTTTCAATGTTAAGAAATGTTCACTAGGCAGGCACAAAACACAGTCATGCCAATATCACAGCTCCAAGGAGAATATTTCGACTCGTATCGTAACTCATTTCTCCACAGTCCTCCATGCAACAAAAATATGAATAGAGGTAGACATATCCGCGAGCACCGTTAAGAGAATGCCATGAACTATTTGAACCATGAGACAATGGTGTTATTTTTAAAAAATATTCAGAACAGAGATAGGATTGTTCAATGTGACAGAGGGGTGGAGGATAGACTACAAAAAAAATGGCAGAAGGGAGTTACAAGGGAAAAATGGGATGCCAAAAATAGAGTTGGATCTGATACCATGTCAGGCGAGGAGGTAACTCCTCAAATTGAATTGTTTATTCATCAATATTACTCATGGTTATATACAGGAGGGAGAGACTCTTGGGCTTCACCTCCTAATGTCTCTTCATTTTCCATTATTTACTATTTACATTATTTACAAATTTCCACCCAATCCCAATAATTAGGTGTCAACATGATACATGCGTCTATAATTTTAGTGTATGTCTGCATTTATGTTTCTAGATGTATCTTATCTTGATGTTTTATATATCTTGATGGTTATATATATGTGATGCATGCCAGTCTAGGATTTGATTAGCGATATGATCAACTATATGATTTTGATCTCTTGGTATATGTGTAAATGTGATTTGATCAAAATATCTAGCTAACCTTTGTTCATGCACATATTTATGAAAAAGCCATGGATCATAGATTTGAAAAGTCATGTTTAACTGCGATACTATTAGCTGGGAATCAAGGAATCCATGCAGGAGATAGATACCTAGGTGGTGGGCATCGACCAATAGGCCTATGAGGGCATCATATTCTGCTTGATTGTTGGTGGTTGACTCGATACAAAGTCCATGAAAGGGATGAGGTGTTCGGTCAGGGGAGTATATGGTCCATGTTGTAGCAGCGAGATTTTGTGACCATCGAGACACAACATTAACAAACCCATGGTGATAAGCTGGCGGAAGATCCATCTGTTGACATGTAATGAGAGAATGGTTTGTTTAGAATAAATTCATGTTGAGGTGATCATCATAAAAAATAAGTCATTGTACATACATGTTTACTCTAGCATTTTATGGATGAAATTTTTTTAGGTATAGACCATTGACGAGACTTTTTAGGCAAGTCCCATCAAGCTCTGATAGTATGTATTCCCCCTTGCGGAGGCAATTCTTGATGATGTATGGGCGCTTTTGAAGAGTTTCGAGTTTTCCAAGTCCTACTGCTTCCTGGGCGACATCATAGTAGAGGACTAACTCCCCCTCGATGAATGTCCAAGGGTGATGTGGCGATCGAACGAGGCCTTTACTCTATTTTACCAGGGATTCCTTTTTTGGACATGCGTACATTATATAGGTATCATTCATGTTATGAGAAGATTTAGTAGAGTTTACTTGTAGTGGTTTGATACTGACCGAATAGAATGTATGAGAGGTGGTACTACTCATAGTATGGGATGTTGATGCCTCGTTGTTGTTGCTCGATAGAATATCCTGTGGGGGTATCCATGTTTTTTCGTGGTCTTGTTACGATGTGGTTGGTTGGTATAGATTGGTTTTAGTGATGCTCTTACCGCAAGAAACCATGCAAGGTACTGAAAACTCCTTATATGGTGGAATTGAGAGCATATGCAACAATAAAATCATGTGATCTTCTCTTGGTTGGAGAGGTACTTGTGGGGGATGTGGGCCACTGTGGAAAATGTTGTTGAACCTACTCAGTTTGTGACATTTATTGATCAAATTATTGGGTTTATAACATAGGCCACATGTGATGGTTTATTTTCTTGGCCAGATGGTTTTGGGTTACTTTTGGCCTAGTCTGGCCTGGTGATGGTGATGTGAGGTGAAATGCATAATTTTGTTGTCTACCTTTTCTCCTCAAACACACATAGGATATCTAGGGATCCTTCTTCACCAAGTGGGGGAGTGGGATTTGCAGATTTTGTATCTGAGTCTAATAGATCAGGGTTTTTGTTCATGAGTTTATGTACAAAACTCAATTCTTTGTGAAACTTGAGAAGGTGCGGGCAAGTGTTCGTATGATGCTTTTCCTCACAGATCATGCATATATGTCGTTGGCGCCTAGGTTTTATTTTTTGAGCAACCTAGGTAGGTGGGTGGTTTTGGGAATGTGTCTGCAGTTCAGGGCAGAGGTTCATTGGATGAGTAGGTTTGTCACACATAGCACATGGTAAAGAAGAGGATGGGTGTTGCTACTTATGCTACCTTCATGTGTTGTAGGCCAATTTTTAGAGCATGAAGATTCCTCTTCTTGAATGTAGAAGATGTTTTGGCATTTATTGTCCATTTGAGAGTTGCTTGGCGTTATTGGCTCATTCATATTGGTTTGAATGAGTGTGTTTAATGTTTCTCTATATCAAGGGATGTCAGGACAATGATGAGTATAGTACCCATGTTTTTCACATATAGTGCACTCATGGCTGGTATATATTTCTTTATTAGGCAAAGGTACGTTTTTTGCTCCTTTTGGTGGAGCTACTGTTGGCGATGTTTTGGTGGCGTTAATGAGAGTTGTTAACTGCTCTAATTCATGGCATATGTAGGTTGGGTGCCCAAATTCTTCACATAATGCACAGGGTTGTAGGGTTGTAGATGAGTTTGAGGACTCTCCTTTTTTACCATGTTGTTTAGCCTTTTTGCAGGCACCGGATGGTGTAGGTGTAGGATGGTTTCGAGTAAGGGTGGTTTCTTGAGATGGAGGTACATGGATATTTCCTATTGGAACATGTCTTATCTCAACCGACATGGTCATGGGGACTAGATACCAAACTGGTATCATGAGAGCCATATTTGGTAATGTATGAGTTGTTGTGGCTTGGCGTGAGACAAATATGGGTGGGGGGCATAAAATGGGGGTTTGTGTAATAGCACGAGGTAAGGTAATGAATTTATCTGTTGTCGGTGGTGTGGTATCTAAAACTAGTTCTGATTTTGGGGTGGTGTTTGATGAAGTCATCATGTACACCAATGCTTCGGTATTTGGGACAAGATCTTGTCTTACCGGATGGTATCCTGGGAATGTTCCTAGGAGGTTTGATAGGTGTAATCAGAGAAATTTTGAACTCCAATGCTTCCCAGGTTTTCCCTCAGTAAGTATTTCCTTTTTAATCAAACTCAGGGCATTAATAATTAATATTCAAATATAATAATTATTAATCTACTAAAATAATAATATTTAAGTGGTAGATAATTCATAATTTGTATTGACTATTAATTATGACTATTTAGTATCAATAGTATTATTAATTATCATTATAAAATTACTACTTATGATTATTAAAAATTATTATTATTAACTATCACTAATTATTATTATAGATTATAACTATTAGTATTATCATTAATTCAAAAAATTAAGAATTAATCCAAGTAACCCCCTAAAATAATCTAATTAATATTCAAATTAATAAAATCTCATTAATTTTGATAAATTAACTCATTATTATTAATATTTAGTATTTATATTATTTATTATTTATTAAAAACTAAATTAACAATAATTATTTATAACAATTATAATACTTACTATTTATTATTATTCTTCTTATTTTTATCATTAATTATTATTATCAAAAAATTTAGATTATTAATAAATTTAACTACAAGATACTATTATTATAAATCATTTCAAATTATTATATGAAAGATTATTATTAAGAAAGAGAAAAAAAATATTAATTATTAAGAGAGAAAGTATTTTACTAAGAAACCTTTACTATTTATTATTAATATTAATTTATCATCAGAAATTAATATTATATAATTAAAACTAAAATAAACTTAAATTAAAAATAAATAAAATTAAAAATTAAAATAAACAAAAATTAATTAAATAATTAAATAAATAATAAATAGATTAAATTAAATATTTTGATATTATTAATTATTAAACAACCGACTTTCATTTTTTCCTTAAATCAAAACAACTTTCTTCATAACTATTTATATCTCCCTATCAAGCTCTTCTTCTATCAACACTCAATAGTTGTCTTGATGATGGATCCCTGTTGGGATTTGAAACGTTGACAGAAATAATGGTTTTTACTGTGGGTTCTCTAGTTTCTAATAAAGAAGATATTAACCACAGAAGTCTTAAATCTAGCTTAAACTGGCCCGAGCTAAGCTCAGTGTAAGTAGTGATCACCTCATGGGAGGATGATACTAAGGGAAACATGCCATATAGTGTGGGTAAAGTTGCCTTCTCATAGTATGTGAGTTGGTCAATGGTAATGACCTTCCCATCGTGGGGGAACATAATTGCTCTAAACACTGATGAGGTGACTATGAGCATTTCATACCTATAGCTTAGAACTAGGAGGATCTTGTAATACAATTGGGCGTCGAGTACTTCAATGTCTATTAACATAGCTTTCCATCCAACTTATCTAGCATGCTAGGGTATAAACTGACGAGGGTTGAAGTGCGTATGTCATATGATCTGAGTGTTATCTAAGAAGGCTTAAGTTCAGGGGATCCTAATTTCTGCCAAATGGATTTGGACATGATGCATGTGGAAGCCCCTTCGTTGATGATGCAATGATGGATGTTGATATTCTGGACTGAGACAGTGATTTGGAAAGCGACAGTTGGGGTAGCCTTGGAGTAGCTTTGTTGAAGTTGAATACTATGAGGCAGGAATCAGATGGGTCGATTGTGTCTAGAGCGGAATGTAGGGTTTTCCATTAGGTTGGGCACATTTACAAGACTTCAAGCGCTAACATAGTTGATGGTGATTATGCTAAGTTGTCGACTATGCAATAGTTATGGGCTTCTTTCGAGTTCTGTGCTGTGTGATGTAAGGGTCCTTTGACCATTTTCGGCATGGCTTCTACAAAAGGTTGAGGCATAGTCAATGGCCCTATAGGTATTTTCGTAGCCAAGGTGGAAAAATTGGGCTCTGGAGGGGCTTCATAACTTCAATTCATTTTTTGCAAAAGGATATCTTCCCCTTTCATGAAAATATCATGATTAGGGTCGTTATGGAGGTTCGCTCCAGATGGATGAGTTTGGGGAATTTGTTGTTGGGTGTTAATGACTCCTTGATGGGGGAAGGGGCCCAACATCACTGCAGCTTGTTAATCACCTTGCCCCCTATTGTCTTGTATCCTTTTTAGGTCAGGAAGTTGAGGAAAGTGGTGGGTATAATGACCGTACTCTCCACAGATAGTATATGCATAATTAATCTGCAGACTAGTGTTCTTGCCTTGTTTCTACGCATTATTGTTGGTCATACCCTAGTTTTGGTTTTGTTTGGGGCTATCCCTTCTTGGTGGCCTTGGGGGTTGTTGTTGATTGTTTCCCCCCTGACTAGGGTTCTCTCTTTGTCTTTATTTTTTATTTTTTCTTATCAGTGTTGGAAGGATTAATTGAATTCATTTTTTCCTTCGATTGTTGTTGTGAATCTAGAGAAGGTTTCACTAGATTTACCCATGCATTATTTTGCGTTAGCGGGATGTTCTGTTGTTGTGTTGGGAAAGGAGAATATTGGTTTCCTTGTACCTAGTTAACATACTAACTCGGGGGAGAAGACATTTTGTCCGTACTACAAGAGGATTATTGGTTTCCTTGAGCGGGAAGATATGTGCCTCCTTGCACGGGCTGGTATTGGTTAACCCTGTTGACTATATTATGCATAGGTGTGGTTTGACCATTATAGTACCCTGAATGTTGCAATGGTGGTGTGTTATGGGTAGCATCACATGCTTGGCCATTGAAAGAATACCCAGGGTTTTGGTAGTTGTTGCTGTGGTGATTTTGGGATAGGGACCCCATTAATTAGTCAACACTACCAGATGTGCGTGGGATCTCTTTATAAGTTTACATGCATGGCGCATCTCGAAGCACATGATAAATACACCCATATTGGGTATAGATAAGCTCTAGTTATTGGGATTTACTAATGGCTTCTTCCTCAGTTTGCGAGGATGAATTTTCCACGTCCTTAGAGATTTCAGATGTGAGGGATCTCAAGAATATGTCCAGGAGGACTTTATCTTCAAACTAGGTTTTTCACATGCTACGGTGTTTTCTCCATTCATGGAGATGGTCTGAGATGTGAGTAGCGGGTGTTTGTTTGAAGTTGGTGAGGAGTTCCAGACCTGAATCATGATGGACTAGGAGCTAGAAGAAGGTGAGGAAAGCATTAGCTAATGAGCTAAAGTTCACATGTGACATAGAGGGCTGGTCCACATACCATTTCGTGGCGAGCCCAATTAGGGTGTGTTGAATTAGTCATAATCTAATAGTGTCTTCTGTGATACTATTAGACGAACACCATAAGTGAAATTTCATGACATGGATTCCTGGGTATTTGCCTTGTTTTCCCTCAAACTTTAGAATGTTTGAAGGGATCTTGGTGGGGATAAATAGCCAATTTTGGCCATGGGAGATTGGGTCATTGGTTAGCGTGCTTAAATATGGTAGGTTTAATGAGGCTAAGAATGGGATCTGTGCATTACCTGCCACCATAAAATGATTCTGGACAATTATATGCAACATAGTCCTCTGTGGGGATGTCACGAGAGAATTACCTTGATGGGTATCTTGGGGACTGTCTGGAGGAGAGGTGTGTGCACTCCCAAAGGGGGTAGCATATGAGGATCCTTCTAGAGTGGTGAAGGGTGTACTTTTCCAAGGGGGAGTTCTGAGCAAAGATGCACGGATAAAGGAAGACCCAATAATGGTGGTTGAGTGACATCCTCTCTGCCTAAACGATGGGAGTCCTAACACACCTCTCGACAATGGGGGGAGGTTTAAAAAATGTCTAGATCGACGGGGAGCCATGAGGTCCCCTATTGTGTTGATTTAGAGTGTGCACTACTTTCTGTTTAGTGAGGGAAGGAGATAAATATCAATGCAATTAGATCACATACATAAAATAAAGAGAAAATATAAACGATTTATTTTCCTTTAATTTAAATATGTAATCAAGAAAACATGAAAAAGGTTTTTGTTTGTTGTGTATGATAAAAAACCCTATGAATACCTAATCATTCTGTCCACTCTCAAAGTAACCGAGCCTTGCGAATATGTCCTCTAATGAGTCCTGGGGCAACATCCCGAAAGAACTAGCGACACTTTCCAGTGGCTGAAGAATCAACCAAAGTAATGGTAATGAGGCTTAAGTGCTACCAACACTATCACATATACGAAAAGGATGCCCTATATTTAGTCACTAAGTACCTTTGTCCCATGTGAGCATTCAAGTCTTTAGCTTCTTGGTATTCAGTTACCAATACCGAGCATTAGATGGGTTAGGTAGACCCAAGGAGTACTGCATGCACTGGACCTAAGCCGAACCCCCTCTGAATCAAGTCTCTGCCATGCTCAGGTATTATTTTTCATGGGAAGACTGAAGAATTTTAGGCTACCTAGAAAGTCAACACCTATGATTCAAAGGTGTAACATGACCATGGTGGCTTATGGGATACCTACCCACAATGGTCCTAACCTGAACTATAAATTGTTTGGTGGCCCCTGTGGGGAAATTGAATTGGTTTAAGTTATGGTTGTTTTTAAGGAGTCTTAATTCACTTATGGAGTGATTTTGTAAGCCAAAATAGACTAACTACCCAAAGATCTAAAAACCTGGAGGCTTTCTTCAGTACAAAGTGTATGAAGGCTTAGTGGGTGATGCAAGTGAACATACAAAGTGTGATAAGACATGGATATGCGATGATCATTTTCAATATCCTTCTAATTACGCTAAGTGTTGATTATTCCTTGCATGGAAAAAAGAAATATATTTTTGGATTATGGGCCATTTAATTTTTTCTTATTAAACTATGTGGGGTATATTTCTGGATATGCAATCCTAGGTTCATCTAAGAGACGCAAGGGAAGTAGAGATTACTTACTTTCTCCAGTAACATTTGCTCCTAGTCCCAAAAAAATGATTTGGTTAGCAGAAATATTCATGGATAATGGGCCACATACTTGCTTCACTAATTAAGCTATGTGATTTGCAGAAAATTTAAGCAAAATAATTTGAAAACATATGTGGATTTTTTCCACTTACTTTTCTCCCTAGTTAAGCTATGTGGGTATTTTGCAAATACATAAAAAAACTTTAATTGCTTGAAAAATTATGATTCATCAAGCAACCAGGGGTACTAAAAAGAAAATATTGAATGTAGAGTTGAAGGTAATTCACTAAAGGCTTCCAATCACATGAGAAAAATGAAAAATACAAGGATTTTCTTGCTTTCTGTTTACAATGCGGTTTTTTTCTGACACAGACACACACTCACAATTTTTAAAGAAACAAATGTGCGCTCATGTTTGTTAAAGGAAAATTAGTGTGGGAGAGAAGGATCAAATTATTTTTTACTTTCGCGAGCTCAGAATAAATCCCAGGGGTATGTAAAAAATCCAGGGAGGTGAAGAACGCCTTGTATGATGGTTGTGTAAAGAGGAGGTCCTACAAAAACAATCTCTAGATTAATGAAAAGAGATTAATATGACCACCATTCCTATTATAGTGTTTTTTGGAGCACAAGTGTACCAAAAGACACCCCCTTATCAGTAGATTGTTCCCTGCAAAGGATCATAGTCAAAATTGGTGTTGTTAGTGGACAAACTTAAATAAACAAAACATTTTAAGTAGTGGAAACAATGCATACATGAACATGAACTAAAAAAAGAGGTACATAAAGAAATATATGCTCAAATGGAGAAAACACATCAATAATATATGGAAAAATATCCCTTTATTGATTGCTAGTGGTAGAGGTTGAATACAATTGGAACCTCAAACACTTGAAGAGAATTCTTTGAGCTATGGAGCTCAAAAATCCTCAACAAGGGGGTTTCTTTCCTCAATCTCTTTGCAAGTTTCTCCACTCTCTCAAATAAGTATGAAGACTCTCCAATCTTAGATCCCTCTTCTCTCACTAAGTTATTGGGTGTGTTAGAAGCAATTTGGTCAGCATGCTAGTTCTCTTCACTTCCTTGGCTTCAACAATGTAATCGTGGTTTGCTAAAAAAAATTGCCAGCATAACAATGTCTCATGCTTTGGCTCTCCCATGGCCTATTTATATAGAGTTTTTTAAATCATTCTTCCCTTTGTTGGTACATGTATGATAAAGAAACATAATTAGGACAAGAGGATTCCATTGAGGGCTACATATATCTAAGGAAAATCGAATTCAGTTGTACTGGGTTGATATCATGTCAGAGAGTCGACCCCAAGTGTGTAAAGTGGTCCCATATTGCCGAGTCATCATCTTCTGCTAATAAGCGGCTTTTGGAGGTTATGTCATGCACATGCATGTTTATCGAAGAAATATATGCTTGGCCTTAATTTATTTTCCTTTATAAACTTTGGACCTTAGGATAAATTTGAGTTTTTAAACTTCATAATGTATTCCACTGAAAAATTTCCACCTGTGCATTCTGTAGGACACTTTTAATGTCTTCTGGATTGTACTAGAAGGTGTGTGATATTTTGGTGTTAACACTCTTATATCACCAACCAAGAATTTTATGGACCCAAGTTTACATCATGCACCCAATGTAGTGGGGATAGATCAATGTTATAAAAAATAATACATGACTTGGACTTCCATTGACCCATAGATAACTAATGACAAGACATACTAGACACCATGGGTCTCTCCATGAGAAACATTCTAGCAAGATAAAACAACAAAGGTACACGACTTTTACATTTGCACATAAGTGTGCTCTCATCTATGCATGCCCAATATGGTAATATAATATGAGTACATGGCATCAATGAACAATGAAATATGCTTCATATAGCAACAATAATAAAAATGTAATATTTGGCATGTGCATGAAATATGAGACCTCCACGAGAAATGACATAAGCTGACAATACATAGCAGCAAAAAATAGAGGAACTTACAACATCATATGATATTGCATGGCCACTCAGCACCATCCCAACAAAGAAGATCCTGCAGCAAAAATCATGATAACCACTAGCAACCACCACCATGCTCCACATGTGCATCAACAAGAAAATCAACTGATAGCAAGAACATATGGATATGTCACAGGACAACAACAAATACATATCCTCATCATCATGAGGCTCCTTGACCATCAACATAATATATCATCAACTAAGGCTATAAGAAACACATCAATTGGTAGCAACAACAATACTAGAAGAATCAATGTGCAACAAAACATCACTATACATCATGAACAACAACATAAGATCCAACAGTAAAGTATTGTGAGCAACATATAATTTCATCCTCTCCATAAATGCACAATATCTCATCACCATCATGCATCAAAACACATGAGCAAGACTAACCATCCTCCTCATGTCTCATCCATCCAAAAACACATGAGAAACAACATGATACATCTACAAATAGAAGATATAAGAAATAATATTCCAACACATAAACTATTCTCAATGGAAGGAACATAAAAAAGAAATCAAATCAATGCTAAACATATGTACTACATGCTCCTACATAGGAACACAATGCCAACCATCTACAACTCCATTAGAAAGCAACAATGCTCCCCATGAATGTGTGATCCTCCATCACGCTTTGATCATGCACATAAGACAACCATGTGGGTGTCATATCTCCAAAAACATCAACAATAACTCAATATGTAGCTGCTCCAAAAACTGTTAGTAACAATATAGCTGATCCAACTAAAATCAAACTAGAATAGAAATATGTCAGAAATGGAAATGCACTTCAAACGTCATGAACTCCCCCTGAACTCATGAACCTCCTACAATATGCAATTTTTTCTTCATGAACTCTTTCATATATGGATGCACATATAAAAATATACATGTATGTCATGATGCAACCATATGCCCCCTTTGAGATAAATAAAACCTCAATTTTTGGTGGGAGTTCCTTGTTTCTCTTTTCTCCTCCAAAATTTCATCTACTGATCCTTCTTCTTCTTGTGTTATTGGCCTTGCATATTTTCCTCTCTGATTCAATATCCTATAACACATGGGAATCTTACAATCCTTGGCCTTATGGCTAATATTGTCACACACAAAACATTTAATGTGACCAAGGAACTGAGGAATAGCTTGATATCTTCTACTGATATGAGTTTTAATCCATGCATGCACCCTACAATCAATATCCCTATGGCCAAAATCATTACATGAGAAACAATAACTATAAAAATGAATTGTTATACCTGAATGATGGTGATATTCTTTGTATGTAGGCTTGATGTAACTTCTCCTTGGATTCTCCTTTTAGTTAGAAGATTTGATCTCTCTATTATTGTAGATTGTTGGTATATGTCTGCAAATTCCATAGTTGTGACATTTTCCAATTCTATTCTTTTTCTTTTGCCTCCTCCTCTTATTCTTCTGCTTCTTGGATGGCTGGTGATTTTATTGACGATTCTTCTTTTTCATGCTACTACTTCCAGCTCCAACATTTTCTGATTTTCTCCTTGTTTCTTGAGCATTAGATCTAATCCTTTCTAATTCTTCTCTTTCATATTTTGCTTAAGCTTTCAATTTTTGACACTCATCCACCAACTACTTATACTGCTTCCTGATTACATTTTCAATTTTTCTTCCTTCTTCCAGCAGAGCTTTTAGATTTTACATTTCTTCTTTGAATTCACACTCCTTTTCATCAAACATTTGCAGAAACATTTGTTGATATTTATTTTCAGTTGTGAGCCTTTTAATTTATGATTTTAGAACCATTATCTTTGATTTCTTTTCATCTTTACTACTGATCTCTTCTTGTTGTTCCTATTGATTGATGTTCGATCTATCACTACTATCACTAAGGATTTCATATCCATCTTGTGGGAAATTTGTACTTTCATCTTCTTCTTGAGAGGAGGCTTGATTTACCACTGCAATATGTTAATTACTTTGCATTTTTCTCCATCTCTGAAATCTGAAATTTTCCTCTAAGATATAGATTCTGTAGCCTGTCCAGCATCTCGTTTGCAGTCTCACAATGCTTCAGATACAACTTATTAGATCTTGAAATTCCATGAAAAATAATTTCTTTAGCTTTATCATTAAAATCATCTTTTACTCCATACTCTACTGATAGCAAAATATTTTCATCAAGAGATAGAAAATATGAATCCAATTTCATCATCCAACTTGCAAATTTACCTTCATGAAGCATTGGAATTCCTTGCTGATGCATTTCAAAAAATTTGCAAAAATATTGAAAAAAATTCAATATCCACTCTCTAGTGATTAAGCTACAATCGAGAGCCCCTCTCTGATACCAATTGTTGGAAACTAGATCACTACTGAGAGGGTGGGGGGGGGGGGGGTGAATTAGTAGTGAAGGCACTTATAAATTTTTCTCCAAATTATTATTCATTAATTATGCATAAATCTGAAACACATAATCATAGATTAGAGCATCAAACATAATCCAGAAACCATGAAAACATTCAACAAAGGGACACAATTATTTATGGTGGAAAACCATCTCTAGGGAAAAATCCACCCACTGTTGCTATGCTACTCAAATATTTTATTATGTTAAGAAAATTATTTACATAGGGTTACAACTGGCTACTATAAAATGTAGATTATTTTTCATGCGGATATACGGAATACCATCCATTAGAAGCCACCACAACCAACGATCCTCACGCGGTTTCTCTTGAACTATCAATCGACTCTACAAACTCCTATATGTTGGAAGCCACCACAACTAACAAGCCTTGCCCAGTTTCTTCCAAACTATCCAACCGCGATTGGATTGAGAAAAACTGCTCACTTAAATTGATTTCATCGGAGTCCTCCAACTCCAGTCCTCTATGTGGTCCTCGTTTCATACATTTTCAGACTAGAACCAAGAACTACTCAACATGAATGCCACAAAAATAATCTCTTCAAGATACACAAACAAATACACTGAAATAAAATGAATAACACCAACATTACATAAAATAATATGAAAAATGTATCAGCAAATCCCTCTCTACAATAATCAATCTTCTCACAAACAACTACTACATACAACCAAAAAATACAAGCTTTTACCAATCTCCAATAGAACTAAAACAAATAATTATTTCACCTCCTCACTCACTACATACTATCTTGGCTTAACAAAAAAAAGACTAGTTATTTGCTGCAACACTTGAAAATTGCTTCAGAAATTCTACATCACACAACTTACACATCTTGCACATAATCCTCCAAGCTCACAATCAATCCAAACACTAAGAGAATCAACCATACTATCATTGAGGTTCCTCCAAAATATGAATGAACTAAGGTACTAAAATAAATAATTATCAGGAAATATTGAGCTCCAAAAACTCTATTCATATGCTTCATTTTATCCGGATTCATCTCATTGACTTGATCAAGCCACTAACTCCACTTGCCTCTTTAGATTTTGAACCTTTAATTGCGTCTAGAGGCCCACTACCTTTTCCAACCATATACTAAAATGTTTTTATCAAGAACATCACCACAATACCAAAATTAGCTGAGTTGCAATAGGAATGCAGAGAATTTTCTTTGAAAAAGTCCAGTCGCATGAACAACACTGCATAAAATTGACTGGATCTCTTCAGTTGCACACATAGGCATGTCTCCTAGCGACTATAAAATTCTATTCGCTCTCATGACCCATCATCCATGTGACTGTGGCAAAGGATGGAAGAAAATAAATCAAATCAACCCAAAGATCTACCAAAATTTAGGAGCACATTCATCAACTCTTGAACACACCTCCAGGCCTCTGTAAAAAATCTGTAACTAATAACATAGGTTGAGAAACTTTGCAACAAATAAATGACCTGTAGACCCTAGTCTACCAAACTCCTCATCATTACCAATACCTCTATGTTATAGACATATTTGGGCACTGCAACCCCAATCACATATGTCCATAAACCAAGGGATTCTAAACCCCTAAAAGTGTTGTTTCATACCCTAAAGGAACAAGGTCAACTAATTACATCATTTCCCAGAAGTTCTCCCTGAAAAACTGCTCAGAACTGGTCAAAACTGGACCATACACACTGCTCCATGTTAAGGGTGCGATGCATCTCACCCGTTACACACAAAGGGTGTGATGTATATTGAAAATCCCTTCTATAGGGTGAGATGAGTGAGAGCAGACAAATGGCAGAGGTAGTTTGCTAGGCGGAAACCTAGAGAATCTTCTAGAAACTTCTCATATGACACTTGCCTCTCTGAATTTTCCCAGGGATGAGTAAGAGATCATGAAATCTCCAAGTGGAACCAATAACTATCAGTGAAATGACACTAATCAAAATCCCAGAAGCTGACTCACCCCCTTGCAAATATCTATATATGGATCCCGCATCATAGAGATCCAGAGGCTGGAATTTTTTATTTTGTAAGGAAGTGCTGTTGGTTTCTTTGTGAAGCATTGTATTGTTGGGTGATCTAGCTTTTCATGAGGTGAAGAGGGCTTTCATGCTGGGAGGATGGTGCTGGATCAGACAGTTGGGTTGTAATCCTCTCTTCTACTACTTCTATCAATAAAGATATTTGATTTTTCCTCCATATACTTGTATATTTATAAATCTTGTATTTGTGTATGCATTTGTATGGTTAATGTACCTCCGATTCTACATTGTTTATGGTTATAGATCTCTATGCTTTGATGGTATTTTGTTGTTTTGACTCTACATGTGTTATTTAAAGCGGAACAAGTGAGAAAGGAGTGGTGAAATCTCTATCAAAGGGGAGAGGAAATGAGCAAGGAGCCAAGCGAAAGACTGAGGTTGGTACTCTCTGCTTCTCTCTCATCTATCTCTCATAAAGGAAAACACAAGTTACTTTGAATTGTTTGTTTCTAAGATAGCTATCAGTCTTAGTGGGACTAGAAGATCTGAATAGACACTAGTTTTCCCAGAAAAAAATGGCGACTCCCCTGGGGAGCGAATAGTTTGTTTGTTTGTTACTTTTGTTTGCTTTATAAACTACAGACGGAGCCTGAAGTTAAGCCAGCTAGACTTCGAATTGATTTTGCTATGCAACTACAAAGTAGATCAACACTACTTCAGTCAATCTTTGGTTTAGTTTATGAACTGAACATCTGACTTGCAAACATCCTAAGTGCCTTGGTGGTGGCTCAATAACCTCATTAGATCAGCCCCTATACTTTTTGTTTACTGCCTATCATAAGCTCAGTCTAAATTCCTGAACTTAGCTGTAAACTATGGGTGAAAACCAAGCTCATTCTCATCCCTAAACCATCGCACTGTCTCTCATTGGTAGTATGGATGCATTGCACCTCCCGTGTGCTGCAGGTGATATTCATCCCTGTTTCCCTTAAGGACAGGTGCGATGATTGAATAAGACTGTTCCTCTCTCCATATTTTGGTTTTTTCTTCATTGTTTTCAGCTCTATTCAGTAGTTTTGCTGTCTATGATCAGTATATCACTATTGAAACCTTCTTCCTTTACATTATTCAGCCTCTATTGATAAGGAATTGTGAATGTTTTTTTATGTATTTTTCATCATTTACAGTCCTCCTTTGCAAAAAATAGCTTAATCAAACTGTCGTCTTTTGATTTGAAAGTGTCGCAATTGTCGTTTTCAGTCAAGAAAAAGAGTGTCCTAAATTCTTCCTCTTTTAGATAGTCGATTACACTTTTTCCATTGTATTTGGTTTGAATTATTAGTCATTTGAAGTGTCGAAAGTAGTTTTCATTCGAAATTGAAAGTGTCGTCTTAGTCTTCCTTTCGTTTTTGAAAAGAAATTGCTAAAGTGTCGCTTTGAAGAAAAGTAGCTCAGATCTGTACTTAGTTTTCTTTTTTTCATTCTCACATTAAGGAAACTAAAAAAAAATACATACATGTGCATTTTCATTTAGATTTCATGCGGAAATTGATTTAGGAAAAGTGCATTTAGTGTGTGCTCTCTGCTCTATGTTGAAAGAATCTTACTCTTCTTTCCTTAGTAGCTAGGATTTTCATTGCTAAAAGAAAATAAAGAACTGTTTAACATCTTAGATTACATATTTAGAATTGTACATCTACATCATGTGGTGAACCTTGAAAGGCAAACTTCTTAAGAAAGATCAACTGTAAAATAAACCTTAATGAACATAAAAACGCTTTGGAACATAACGCACAACATCTAGAAGTCTAGGCTAGAGACGTATTCCGGCATCATAAATCCTCGTAACTATCGTTTTCGTCATAGGTTGGGTGATTCCTCCTCTTTGATATGAAAAGTGCTAGTACAGACTTGTGCTCGCACGTACTGTCGAGTATATATTAGGAGACCACAATAGGCTGGTATCCTTTATCCTTAGGAAGCCGTGTCTGTCGCCCTATTGATCGCAATGCACTGAACACAACATCCAGGAAGATTGACTACCGTATGTAAAGTCCTTGGTAATTTCTCTACAATTTACCACTGAGGTGTATATTGCAGTTTTGCGATTGGTTTGGTAATCCCTCTGTTTAGATTTCTAGAGTAGTCACTTTCGTTCCCTTTCAGACTCCTTAAAAGAAAAGGTCCATCTGAGCACTTGTCACTTCAAGCTCATTAAAAATCAAAGGCGACTAGAGTCATCTTTAGCTTTCTCTCGACTCTTAAAAAAAGAAAGAGCAAGTTGTGTCAAAGCATCGTAAAATTCATTTAATTCAGAATAACATTTTCCCCTTTTAATTTTGAGTTGATCAAGTAATCCACAATCGTGGAAGAAAGTCAATCAAAACCATGTCGTTCGCAGAGACTAATGAGTCAACCGTCTTTGACTCCGAAAATGCAGCCATTCTGGGCCAAGTGATCTTGTTTAACTGGGTCGAAGTCTCCTAGTTTATTTGAAACTTGTGTTTCAACATCATCAGAGACTCCAGTTACTCCGATTATTTTTGGTACCATTGCCTCTATACAAGAAGTTCTGCAGTTACAAGAGGACATTAGAACTGATCCTAGTGTAACTGTAAACACTTCTATTCCTGAACCAACTCCATCTAGGGCTGATTCAAAAGGTGTTACCCCTCCAACATCTGTCGCCATAGAGTCTATACCTTCTCCGGCATCAGAAATATTTTACGGACCTGACAGTCTACCTCTTCCACCTGGACTGATTGCTATAGAAGAGATTGCAGAGGATCTTACATCTAGTACCCCATTGAATTTTGGAACTAGGATCCACATATATCCTTCTACTACAAAAGTTAGTTCTTTTGATCACCCTTCATCGCAAGTTCCCGTCGAATCGTTAGGAAATATTTTGGATAGACTCAATATGTCTGAACAACCGTCAACATCTAGGATTGTGTCATCTGACACAGCAGTAGCAGAACTTCCTGCTGCTACTCCAACAATGTTCGCTAGTATACCATCTGTCCCAACTAGTTCTCAACCACTAGATGGAGTCCACCCAGGGACTGTTTCAACAGCATGGTCTGTTCCTATTTGTTCATCCGGAATCTTATTTGGAGTTTCTTATGTTGAGACTCAACAAATTGATCCTTCACATCAGTATCAATTTGGGCAATCCAGTCTCCAAAGACCAATTTACCCTTTGAACACTGGATTGCCACCATATGGGGGCAGTATGCCTTTTCATTGTTCCCTCCGAGAGAGCAACCATATGAGAGTTCACAACAAAATTTGGGTCAAGCTGGAATTGCATCCAGTGATTGGATACCAATACTGCCTCAACAGCCAAGAGTTGTATATTCAATGCAACAAAATCAACCTGTGTCAAACATTCCCACTACACTGGCTATTGTGATGGTGTTGCAAGTACAAGCGCTACCTATTGTATGTTAACCTCAAGTCTCTTAGGTTGTAATACAACAACCTCTTGTCTCCGCAACTCAATCACAACTGCCGATTAGTGGCTCCTTAACGGAAGCGACTCAGGCTCAAACAGGTAATATCACCCCTCATCTTGGTCAAACATCAAGTATTGGACAATAGAAAATGGTCTCACAGCCATGGTTGGAGCAATATAAACAACTACAATTCCAGCAAGCTTACCGAGGACCTGAGAAACAAAGCTTTGTAGGTAATGGGTAGTCGTATATTCAAAACGGTTACCAACAATCATATTATAATGGTAATGCCCATCAACCTTATCAAAGTTATCAGCATCAAATACATTATGCTGGTATGCAAAGACCCATTGCTTAGGTGATCCCATCTTATCCAGGGTATGCTTCACCAAACCTGAATCAACAGTTGCCTTTCATAGCAACTTTAGAATTACCAGATCTGAATCAGCTAACAAATGATCCAATTGCTTATGCCCCTTGGTGGCCAACGATTCCTCATAAACTTCCGTCAGATATTCCTAAGTTCAACGGAAATCTAGGTGAAGATCCATTGAATCATGTGATGACCTTTCATCTGTGGTGTTCATCCAACACCCTCAATGATGATTTGATTAGGTTTTGACTTTTTTAGCGAATGCTAACTGGCCCGGCAGCGAAATGGTACATCGAATTGCCTAGAGTTTCATTCGATAACTTCAGTACCCTGGCCACCACCTTTTTAACCCATTTTCAGTTACCAATAAGGTACAAAACAGGAACGAAGCTCCTTACCAATTTTAAACAGACAACAGCCACTCACATATCTGATCATATTCATGAGTGGTGATGTCGTCGTCGAATGGTAAAGACATATGTTCCTAATCAGCTTCTAGCTGAATGGTTTATCAAGTCATTGTTACCTTCTATTACAGAAGATGTGGCCAAGGGAGGAGTTTTCACTGAAGAGCAAGTCATTTCTCGTGCGCAATATCTAGACTTGATCTATATTTAGTCTGGCATGCTCTATGAAAAAATTCCTAATGCTCCTAGACCAGAATTTTCTATTCCTCCTCCTCCTAAATCGAACAAGGACTCTCATGCCAGCGACGACATGATTGGCACCTCAAGTACGCAAACCGCAAAGGCCCCATCAGGTAAAGCCCTTGTAGTTTCCAGTAAAAAGGCAAATGAAAAACTTCCTGCCTCGAAGGTTAATGTCGTCTCGTCTGACAAAGGCAAAGAACCGAAGCAACTAGGGGGAAAGAAGAAAGGGAAAAACAAAAAGAAGAAACAGGAATATTCAACTCCTGAAAAATATTCTGGAAACCCTTCTGGGCAAAAGAAACCTAATCGGCCATGTCGCATATACGATGAGGACCATTGGAAGAAAGATTGTTCGCATCAAGCTGAGATAAAGAAATTCTTTAAGAATTCAAACACCTCGGTGGTATTGACTGATCCGTTTCCAAACCTAGAAACCAATCTGGTTGATAGCAACAATGCTTCCCCATCCCAAGTGCTTATTTTGTCCATTTCGAAATAGAAAAATGATTCTTTGATATCGACAAGGAATAAAGATTATGGGAATCCACAAATGCCGAACAACAAGGATGCAGATCAACCTTAGTTTGACAACGACTTCAACTGAAGTTGTGCCATCCATTATTCTTGAGCAAACAATAAAGCTACCAAAGGGAGTAGTACACAAATCGACATTTAATCCTCGTGCTCGAGCAACACAGAATTATAATATAGTAGAGGATCTAGTCCAATCACCGTCTGCTATGTCTACACTTGAAGTACTGCAAAATTGCCCCTCCCAAAAGCAGGCTCTATTATCAACAATAGGTGGGATTGACCCAACAGATTCCAATCTTGTGGCCTTTAATCATAAAGGATACAAACCTTAGTTACCGGCTCAACTCGCTTTCTTCGTACAAGTAAAAGCGCTCAACAAAATTGTTCATCGAACAATCATTGATGAGGGGGCATCTACCTGCATTATGTCAATGAGTTGCTGGAAAAATTTAGGCTCACCACCCTTGTTAAGATCATCAATGACATTAAAAGCATTCGATGGACGAACATACACCCCGTACGAGATTTTAAGTTACTTTCAAGTTGAACTGGGGGGCAAGGCAATAGAAATTGATGTCGAAGTTATTGATGGAAACCGCGATTACAATATCCTACTAGGAAGGCCCTGGATTTATGCTATGGCTGCTGTTGTGTCAACATACTTTAGAAAGATTGCATTTCCCTTCCAAGGAGGAATTACAATCGTTGAACAACAAACCTTCCTCCCCAACAGTTCACAAGTTATGGGAAGCATTCCAATGATCCATGGAAGCTCTCAATCAGTTCAAAATATTGGAGTAGGCTTCCTAAAAGACCCTACCTTAATGGGTAATTTTTCCCTATCGCCTCCAAGTAATCTGGAGAAAGTGGCCATGGTGGAAACCTGCAATATGGTATCTTCTATATCTACAAGGATTCAGAAGATTTCCGAGAATTTTGTTAGCATGCATCATCGCAAGGTATTGCCTCCAAGCCCAATAGAAATATTATAGCAATCAATTTTCTTGCCATGTGCGGCAAACCCAAATCAACGCTCATCGAGTGTTTGGATAGATAGGTCTAAGGAATATGGCACCTCTTTAGATCCTTGGTCACATGTACATTCTACAGAAAAAGGAGTCATTCAGTCAATGATGATAGAAGAGGCACCATGGGAAGATTACCACCATTGTTCCCATCTTCCAGATTACAACGAAGATTATTCCAACGATCTTATTCATCCTTCAGCTTTTTATTTTCTATCAAATACTGTAAATATGGTGGATTTTGAGCGAAATCTGTCCAATATTGAAGAAACTATCGCCATAAATATCTCAACCAAACCAAATGTTGTAGAGAATATTCATGTCGGAAAAACTTGCTCTTCTTCAGAACTGGAAATATATTGCGCTCTCTTTCGCGAATTCAGAGATGTCTTTGCATGGTCATATGAAGAAATGTCAGGCATTGATTTGAGCATCGTTGAAAATGAAATCAAGATGTATCCAGATGTCAAACCGGTATGACAACGGCTTCGGAAGGTACACCCGAAGAAAGCCGCTGCCATTAAGGCAGAAGTTGAAAAAATTTTACATGCTGGTTTCATTTACCTGGTTCCTCTAACTGATTGGGTATCAAATATTGTTCCTGTAATGAAAAAGCAAGGAACGATTAGAGTGTGCGTTGGTTACAGGGTTGTAAATCAAGCCTGTCCAAAGGACAATTACCCTACACCCTTCATCGACCAGATAATTGATGAATGCACCAGATGCGAAATCTTTTCATTCATGGGTGGATTTTTCGGGTATAATCAAATAAATATCCACCCACAGGACCAGTCAAAGACTCCATTTATATGTCCGTGGGGCACATTCGCATACCGCAAACTACCTTTCGGTTTAAAGAACGCAGGGGAAACGTTTCAGAGGGCTATGAACTATGCCTTCCATGGCATCAAGAACATCGTTCAACCATATCTCAATGATCTACCAACTCATTCGCGAAAGCAGTTTGACCATCCACAGCATTTGAGAGCTATATTTCTACTTTGCTAACACTACAAGATATGACTCAATCTGCACAAGTGTGTGTTTTGTCTCTATTCTAGTCGTTTAGTTGGTTTCGTAGTTTCTAAGGACAGGATTCAACTCAACCCATTTGAGGCTCAAACAATCATCGATATGCCTCCACCTTCAAATTTATTTTAGATTCAGAAACTCCAAGGGAAAGCAAATTTTATGAGGAGGTTCATTCCAAATTACTCTGAACTTGCTAAATGTTATACGCGTCTTTTGAAAAAAGAAGTACCCTTTAACTGGGATTAGGTTGTGCAAGCTTCCTTTGAAGCTCTAAAGGAATCCCTAATAAAAGCATCATTAATGTACGCTCCTGACTATCAAAAAGACTTTAACCTGTATCTAGATGCAACAGATACGACCATCGCAATGGTTTTAGTTCAAGAAGACAATGGAATCAAACATCTTGTCTATTATTTAAGTCGAAACTTAAATGATACAGAAAGCAAGTACTCCTATGTTGGAAAGCTGGCTCTTGCAGCTGTTCAAGTAGTACATAGATTTCGACACTATATCCTCTTTCGCAAAACTACCATTTTGTCAGATTGCAACCCTATGACTTACATTCTGTCACGTCAGTTACTAGGGGGCAAATATTCGAAATGGGTAGCCATTTTGCAAGAGTTTGATCTGGAATTCGTAAAGCCCAAATCAAAGAAATCTCTAGTTTTCACGGAGTTACTACACAACTTCCCATCGTCATCCAACAATTCAACATCCAAAGCATCAATCATGGATGAATCTTTGTTTCTAATATCATCAAGCGATCTGTGGTATGGATATATACTGATCTATCTCCAAACCCAAGAATATAGGCCTAATACCTCTCGCTCAGAACAATGACGTACTCGATACCAAGCAAAAGACTACATGATCGTCGGTGATACACTTTACCGTCGCGGTATCAATACAGTTCTGCAAAGGTGCCTCACGCATGAGGAGGCCGAAAAAGTCTTGAATGATTTTCATTTAGGTGCGTGTGGGGGGCATCAATCTGGTTACGCTACGGTGCAAAAGATCTTACAAGCATGCTACTTCTGGCCTACTATGTTCAAAGATTGCATAATTGCAGTCAGAAGTTTCCATGCTTGTCAAATATTTGACCGCAAAACCAGAATACCACCTGCACCTCTGCATCCAGTAGTTGTTGTTGGGCCATTCGCCAAATAGAGCATAGATTTCATGACATGTAACTCCACCTCGGTCGGGGGGCATGGGTATATCATAGTCGCAGTTGACTATTTTAAAAAATGGGCCGAGGCGATGCCTACATTATACAACAGCGGTGAAACAACTGCTCTTTTCTTTTTCGATCATGTAGTCTCTAGATTTGGTGTTCCACAAGCTATAGTCACAGACCATGGATCACATTTCTGCAATCACATGATGGTTGAATTGGTTGCCAAATTTTGGCTGTCCCATGACAGTTCTACTCCGTATTATCCGCAAGCCAACAAACAAGTTGAGGCCATCAACAAAGTCCTAAAGTGCATGCTGCAAAGTATGATTGGAGTCCACAAACGGAGTTGGCACCTAATCCTGTACTCGGCCTTGTGGGCATATAGGACATCGTGAGAAATGCAACCGGATTTACACCCTTTCAGTTGGTGTATGGCCTGGAAGCGGTCTTACTGATTCAGTGTGAAATTTCATCTCTCAAGCTCGCAGTTGACCTTCTCCTCAGAACTTCAGAGGAAGAGGCTCATTTCTTGGAATTAATCCAACTGGATGAAACCTATCGTGACACCACCTTGGATAACGGAGCTCATAAGAAATGATTCAAGATGCAATTTGATAAGAATGTCAAACCCCGTGTCTTCTCAGAAGGTGACCTGATCTTACTTTACGATCAGGAATCCAATAAATTGGGAGCAGGTAAGTTCCAATCATTGTGGATGGGTCCCTACATTGTTAAGTGAGTATTAGCAAAAGGAGCCTATGAGCTAGTAGATTACGATGGGATTCCACTGCCGCAACCCTGAAACAGGTTGTATCTTAAGCATTACTATGATTGACTAAGTCTAGTAATCTCTTCATATGATTTTGTTACGTTTTTGTTTTCATCAAGAGCGATCGTTTTGGTTAGGTAATCCACTTTTGCATTTGTTGCAGATGTCAGACCTATTGGAATCATTTGTTGGATACACCGACGGAGCTAGTCGTAGTACACGGAACCTATCTTCTGTAGCCTGGGCCATTTTTGATCCAAGCGACGAGTTAGTGAGTTTCAGAGGGGTATGTATTGGTTGGTCAACGAACAACATTGCTGAGTACAGTGCGCTGATAGAGCTTCTCTCTGATGCCATCGCACATGGCATACGCCGACTTGTTGTCAGGCTAGACTCACAGCTCATCATCCTACAGCTTGCTGGCATCTATTCCATTCAGAATCCAGCTATCTATCGTATGTTCCTAAGGGTCTGGATTTTGGAAAGGCAGTTTGATTCGATTCAATATCAACACATTTCCACAAACTTAAACACATTAACTGATTCAGTAGCAAATTATGTGTTAGATAGACATTTGCAGAATTTATAAAAGAAAAAGCATTTTAATCAACATTTGCATCAGGATCATTTAACTTAACCAAAATAAAACTCCGAAAATCAAAAAAATATATAATTGTTTATAGCTTTTTACAAAATTTTCTATGTCCAAGACAAAATTGGTCATACGACCCAAAAACTCAAAAATACAGGAAGCACCCTAGACTAATGGTGTTGGTGATAACAAGTCATCGCCTTTGCGATCATACGTAAGAGCCTAGTCCATCGACTCGGCACGCCAGTGGTATCGCGCTGTAATCTCAGAGGTAACTCGTCGCTCCTCACATCCTGAATACCAATGGTGAGACCCTCGATCTAATCCTGCAATACTACAAGGGTCTTGGCTACATCCAAATCGCGAAGGACAACCCTCCCTACAGCCTCTCCTGTTGGAACAATAGCTGCTACAGTCGGGCGCACTGCTGGTCGCACTGGTCCAATATCTACACAAATATATGGGTTTGATTAGTCTTGATAACATTTAAAAAACACAAGAACATTATAAAAGCAATGAACTAAGATATGGTCAGATCTTTTTACCTATAACACCCCACTGCTCGCCAGCCGGCAGCACCAAATCTGGGTCACCCCAGAAATCCATCCCAACATATGGATACTCGGTGTAGACCATCTGCTGACGGTTGAACCACTCAAAGAAGGCATCAGAGAATGAAATCTGTGACTGACCAGCGTGTCTGGCCATAAGATCAACCCATCTCTGCATCCGTGGTTCCGTCGGTGCTGGCAGTCCGAGTGAAATGTACTGTGGCTACATCAGTGGGATCCTCTCCAAGGTGAAAGCGGTCAGAATAGAACCATAACTAAGGTTCTTGGATCTTCTATTCTTAACCTTGGTAAGTTGTTCTTTTATAATTGGAAGTACTGCATCACACCAGTTGAATACCTTTGGTTCAAGGCATTCCAAGGCATACTGCATATAGGACCTGTTGGCCAAGTGAAGAGCCGCGCTACCAGCCAATCTAGCAAAGGTGAATAAGATAGTCTTCAAGGACCGGTCAGTGACATCTTGAATACTGATCTTGCTATCCCTGCTCGGCTGAGATCCATCTCTACAGAATCGGCGAATGTAATCCCTCACAGATTCACCCCTACCGGCGGATCCTGATAGTGAGAGAGGGGCACCACTCCTCGACAACCCAGTCAAGAAATATATATCCTCAACTATAAAAGGGATGGATTTACCTCTAATATGGACCACTTGGTTGGTAGGATCCCATATGTCGAGAAGATATTGCAATAAATTGATTTGTTGCCTCATGCTGGATATGCGGAAGAATTTGAGCAAGCCACAGTTTCGCAATGCAGTAACCATACCCAGATCATGTAAGGAAATCATATCCTCTTCTTCATGCTCACGTTCATGCCATGTAATGACCATCTTGATTGAATCTCTAAAAAACAAACAAGAGAAGAATTAGGATCCTGATTTGGGCAAAAAACAGGCAAAATTTCCATGAAAAAACAGTGCACAAACTTTTCCCCTTGTGCCCGTCGCACCCTAGCTATGTATAGGGTGGGATGCATACTAACTGGCCAATGGCCAGCTCAGTATGCATCGCACCTTTTGATGTATATTAGGTACGATGGGGAGAGAATGAATTGTTCAAACCCATGAGGCCCAGAAAAATAGGAAAAGATGCTCAGAATCAGAAAAGGAAAGAATGCAATTGAAGAGCTCAGGGTTAGCTCCTTCCTGGTCCAGACAGCACTGAAAATAGTCCACCAAATCTCCCGGAATCAGCTGATGGAAATCAAGGGGGAAAACACCTCCAGAGCTCCAACAATCCCAAATTTGAATGAAATGGTAAAAATGAGATGTAAAACTACTTTTATGTTATTGTTCACATAATTCAAGTAAGATGTTGGTTTTTAACTCGTTTTTCAAGCATGTATTTACATTTCTAATAAATTTGATGGGGAAATTGAACAGGTAGTACAACCGTCAAAAGAACATAGTGTTAATGGTGAATTGAACATCTCTGACTATTATAACGAGCAATGTTTCCGCAAAGTTCAAGCTCTTTAAAAAATAAACTTTGCAATGAGCATAGTTTCTGAAAGATTCAAGCTCATTAAAAAATGAATCCACCTTTCGGTAAATAATGTTTGTGATCACATTACTATCAGCCTTTTGAGCCTTGGTCGTGTTCTTACCCTCACCTCCACTCTTTTAGCCGATCATACGCCTCCACTTGATTGTTTACCATTTTGAGGAACAACTACGATGAGTGATTCTGTTAGCCACATTCTTTACACTACTGTGATTGGAAAGTTCCAAACTTACCTAGAACCAGTTGCTACTCGAAAACATCACTCGTTCCTCAAAAACAAGTCTCTTTTAAGCTCTTTTTAGACTTGTAAAATATGAAAATATTGCCGAGGAATTGCCCTCTCCAGCTCGTTAAAGTGATTGGAAGTGACATCCCTCCTCTATATTGTAATCTTTTTGGACCTGAGCGATCATTACACAAAAAGATCGAGCGCTTGTCTTGTTCGGCTCGCTAAAACTATCGAGAAGTCATCCCTTTCGTATTGTTTTATACTTTTTTGGACTTAAGGGATTATACTATGAAAAGGGACTACTGGAGTTTCCTTTCCGTCTCTTTTTAGACTCTCTAAAACTGAAAAAGGACTGAGTTATCTTTGTCGTTAAAATTGTTAAAACAATAGTGAAAAACTTGTCCATATGGACAAGAGCGAGTTTCATTGTCACTGGGCTTGCTAAAACATAGCGATAGGTTTTCCCGAAGGGAAAATTATAGAACAAGCATATGTTATCCTCCTCAAGCTTGAAAAAAATAAAGAGGTACTGATCAACGATGACTGGGGAAAAAGGGAAGAAAACTTGAAGAAATTCGTTGGTAGCATGTCGCTCTTGAACATGACACTTTCACTCCATCACCATGATTGAGTTGGGTTGGGTTATTCCGTTCACCGGTCATATCACCATTGGTCATCCGTACCATCCATTTTTGGGGTTAACGCTACCAATCCATTTCAGTTTCGCTGATATGCTCAAGAGAAGTCACTCAGAGGATTCACCAACCCAGCTTACACGTCATTTGCTGCAATACCTTCACGCTCCATTCATTCATGACTGCAAGCCTGAACCTTGTATCATCAGATTGTTTTCACCTCCACAAAATCATTTGCTCTGCTTCGTGTCATAGATGTGGGATTCATTAAGGCCCTCCTACGACGGGTCACTTCTTGTCGAAATCAACTCATTATCCAAGAAGTTGACTTAGAAACAACCCTTTCAGTACTTTGAAGCTTGCATGCCTCAATGGAAAGTTTCTCACTTTCGGCGACAGGTTTACATCAATGGCCTTCGACCGAAAGATTTTGCGTGGTGTTCAACATCGACTTATGTATTCACACCACGTGAATTGTACTGTAGTACCTTGAGGGTCATTATCATTATCGGTGATTCCTCTCACACCTGTTAACAACTTACATCATTGACTGGTAATCAGGCGATGTCTTTCCATGTTCGACACCAAAACATCATTTTACATGGATCCACTTGTACTTCAGGCGAAAATTGAACGAGTTTGAAGACCCTGGATCTAGTTTCATATATCCGGGCTGCAATATATTTAGGAAAATAAAGACATCAAATGTACATCATAGCTGCACAGATAATCATCCAAGCTAAGGGATGATGGCTCTACCAGAATCATCAGTCTGTCACATAGACGATTATCTGTCTATGTACATGAAAATGAATTTATAAAGCTGAGCATGGGAATGCCCGCATCAGCTAGATCATGAAAATATTATGAAGATAATGTATTATATTGTATCTTATTACAGGTCACCTTCCAGTTCAAAAAACCTCGGATCCTCATGATAAAGCATTTCACCCGACATCAGAAGATTTACGACCTCATGCTTTAGGGGGCAACTGTTATAGACATATTTGGGCACTGCAACCCCAATCACATATGTCCATAAAACAAGGGCTTCTAAACCCCTAAAAGTGTTGTTTCATACCCTAAAGGAACAAGTTCAACTGATTACATCATTTCCTAGAAGTTATCCCTGAAAAATTGCTCAGAATTGGTCAAAACTGGACCATACAGACTGCTCCATGCTGAGGGTGCGGTGCATCTCACCTGTTACACACAAAGGGTGCGATGCATACTAGAAAGCCCTTCTGTAGGGTGCAATTTTCGACAGTAGACAAATGGAAGAAGCAGTTTGCTAGGTGGAAACCTAGAGAATCTTCTAGAAACTGCTCATATGACACTTGCCTCTCTGAATTCGCCCAGGGATGAGTAAGAGATCATGAAATCTCCAAGTGGAACCAAGAACTATCAGTGAAATGACACTAATCAAAATCCCAGAAGCTAACTCACCCCCCTGCAAATATCTATATATGGATCCCTCATCCTAGAGATCCAGAGGCTGGAATTTTGTATTTTGTAAGGAAGTGTTTTTGGTTTCTCTGTGAAGCATTGTATTGTTGGCTGATCTAGCTTTTCATGAGGTGAATAGGCTTTCATGTTGGGAGGATGGTGCTGGATCAGACAGCTGGGTTGTAATCCTCTCTTCTACTACTTCTATCAATAAAGCTATTTGAGTTTTCCTCCACATACTTGTATATTTCTGAATCTTGTATTTGTGTATGCATTTGTATGGTTAATTTACATCTGATTCTACATTGTTTATGGTTATAGATCTCTATGCTTTGATGGTATTTTGTTGCTTTGACTCTACAGGTGTTCTTTAAAGCGGGACAAGTGAGAAAGGAGTGTCGAAAGCTCTATCGAAGGGGAGAGGAAACAAACAAGGAGCCAAGCGAAAGACTGAGGTTGGTACTCTCTGTTTCTTTCTCATATATCTCTCATAAAGGAAAACACAAGTTACTTTGAATTGTTTGTTTCTAAGATAGCTACCCGTCTTAGTGGGACTAGCAAATCTGAATAGACACTAGTTTTTCTAGAAGCACTCTAGCTTCTCAGCAACAATGACAACATTTCAAAACACCTCTAGCACCTGTAGCATCAATGAAAACCTATCCAAACATCTCCAACACATGAAATAATAACATCAGTTCATTGAACTACCTCTAACTATAGAGGTGCCTCCAACACATGTAGCAACATATCCAATGCTTACTACACATGTAGAAGCATATGAAACACTTGTAGAAACAATCCAATCACTTGTAGCAACAACATATTCAATGAACACAACATGTCCTAAATCCATCTCTACTTAGCCTCCCATTCCTGCACTAGATCATGTCATAAGTATGTTGACATCAATGCCAACCAACAAGACCAACAATCCAAACACTCGTCACACATCATGAGGACAATTATTCATCATCAAGTAGACATAAGGCATATGATGAACAACACCAAGACCATGTTGACATCATTTCCAACACTACAATGGAAACAAAAAGGAATAGTAGGTTCCTCTAAAATTAGAGGTGTCTCATGATTTACAAAATTTTGGGTGGCAGAAACTTCAGGGGGTTCAGGTTCACCATGTAAAGAGATATGAACAAAATGCTCAAACTTTTGTTTAAATAAATCCAAATGCATATCTTCTACAGGAAATTCATAACAAAGGTGAAGGAATCAATTAGAAAAATCCTCAATTAACTCATTTGGGTTCATTCCTAGTTGATTAATCCTTTTAAGGACATCCCAACAATCATACATATCAAAGGCTAAATGATACTCCTCGATGAAGTGTTTAGAAGAATGTATGGAAGAAGGTGGAAATGTATGACTCCATCAGTTAACTCAACCTTGAAGGGTGAGTAAGAAAATTATAAGAGCAACATCAAAATCAATTTTATAAAATTCACAAAAATAGAGAAAATTAAAGATGTGCCCGGCTATGGATATTTCACCTTCACCATTAAATTTTAGTTGAGGAAAGTTATAAAGAGAAACATTATGATTGAAAGTTTACCATCCGATTTATTAGTGGAACACCTCGAGAGTATAATTTGGGGATGAGCCATTTAAGATAAGAGATTCAAAATAGACTCAATGGTCTCATCTTGTCATTTGACCCTCCTTCTAGCACTGACTATTGACGGTGTTGGAAGTTGTTAACCAAGGTGGTCTCCCCGATGTGAAGTCACAATCTGACCTCACAGTATTTGGAGTAGGAGCCCCATCCAGAGTAATATCGACTCGACCATCATAACTTAAAGTTTTCCTCAGCTGCAATGAATAACATAAGAGAGTATGCACATAACCTTTTAAATCAACAAGAAATTTGACACTGTGAAACACCAATTACAATGTGTAAAAGGAGGATTTCATGAGAGGGAAGTAAGAGTGAGTCTATAGAAGGAAATTAATAGTGATATCCTAGGAGAGGAAAACGAGAACAAGGAAATATTAATTAGTTATCTAGAAAAATAATTCACATAGACACAACGAACATTAAATCAAATACAACACACATTCAACAAGATAAGTACCAAATCCAATGAAGTAGTTCAATTTCCTTAGTACATACGAGGAAAACATATACCACAAATATCTGAATAATAGTGTTATAATATTCACGATACATGCATGAAATTATGTTGTCTTAGCGAGCTTCTAATTATAAGGTGAAAGATCCAAGTACATAGTTACAATGGCGAGCCACTAGCTAAAATAGTGGAACATTAAGTCACTTCTTTCTTCTCCAAAGAATTATCATCTCTCTTATCCTAGGATAGAGAAGCCAAGGCTAGCTCTCCAAAGGCTAAGCCTTCAAAAGCCTTTTTCTTGAGTTATGAGTGTGTATTTATAACAAGAGGGATGATGTTTCATATCCCCATGACTCTTGAGGTTCCCTCATGACTCTTAGACTTCTAATGTGACCTTTGGATTTCTATATGACTTTTGGAAATTTCCTAAAGACTCTTTTCTAAATATATGACTATGTGACTTTTCATATTCCACATATGACTCTTATAATTCCACTCATTACATATTATCCTTCCATTTTGATAACTACATCATTAAATCCACAAATGATATGGAAAGTCACATGGATACACATGACATTGTGATGGCATTGGTACAAGTCACACCTTGACAATAATGACATGGGATCCATGATGAAGTGGAAATGTTAAGTTGTTCCTCTTGCTACTTTTTCTTCAATATTCATGAAATGTTTGTTTAGTACTTCATCTTCATGAGAGAACTGCTTTGTTCTTATTCTTCACCCTCTAAGGCATTGAATGGTATGGATCCTTCATGTGGTCATAATCTTTAGTCTTTTATCGTAAACTGGTGTCGGTTCATCTTCTTATGCAATGATCAACCTATATTCATGGCTTCATAAGTGTCTTATAGTATGGTATCCTTCTCCTTATCTTCAATCATCTTCCTATCATGAATAGATTTAATACCTGAAATTAAAAATTAGTCATAATATGACAAAATCAGTATGAAAAACTCCTTTTCCAACTTACTTCATGAAGACCACTGATTGAGCTATAATTGGGTACTAAACTAAGAGGAAGGATTAGGTATTGCGTAGTGCGCAGTTCTAGAGGCTAGGAGTATGGGAAAGAAGATTAAGGCTACACAATGTGCAGTTCTGAAGGCTTAGGCACGAAGAGTGCACATTTGAGGAGCTTAACGAGGCAAGATTTCCCACTAAGACTACCTAATGTGGATTTATAAAGGGAGACTAGTTATTTGATTGCACAGTTGTGTAGTTCAAGGACTTAGGGAGATAACTTGATGACTAGGACTTCGTAATGCATGACAAGAGATAGTATGGGAGGCAGAATCACACATTTTTTGAGAGCAAGGAGGCAATCCTTGATCATTGTGATTGCACAATGTGCAGTACTTGGAGGAAGTAACTACGCATTGCATAGTTCCAAGAGGCAAGGGATCAACTTGAGGCTTATTATTGCACAATGTGTAGTTCAAGGAGGCTGAGTGAAGTCAAGTCGATTGGTCAGAGGATCTTCCAAAATTTGAGTAAGTGTGGGACCAGTAAAGAAAATATGAAACCAAGGTAATAATTGAACATGATAACACACTAAAATAATCAATGACACAACATAGAACACTCAACACTCAAAAACAACATGGTCCCTTTAACGTGAAGGTGAAATAATACTCTCCTCCAAGTGTGACACTTAGGGTACACTTTGCAACAAAAGTGGTGACACTTGTACGAAATGGCTCAAAACTTGGTGAATGTCTAATGCATGTATTTGTGATGAATATGAGACAATAGTGCAAAATAATTCATTAGAACTTCCCTTTAAGAATGTGCAATTGACGCCCTTCGACCAGGTGCGGCACTTAAGATACACTGTGCAACAATAGTGACGACATTAGTACGAAAATGCATGAAACTTTAGGAATGGATCGAATACCTGTATATATGATAAGTAGGACCCTTGGACACAAATTTTTTACTTTTAAATGAACCATAACTCTTCTTTCATAATGTGCGACACTTCCCATTCCAAAAGACGACCCTTACGAAAGTAAGACAAAAGTGCAAAGGATTAAAGAAAGTAGAAGCAACACATGCCAAAGTGAAGATAACATGAAAAACAAACTTATAAAAGTGAATGTAAGCAAAACTATAGTTTCAAATAAGAAAGAGACACTTGAGAAAACAAAGGTTCACTAGAGAGACAGTTGAGAAAACTCACCAAAATACAAGTGCAATTGCAATGAAAGTGAGGGATACTATCAATGGAGAGTGCTCACTAATTGTTGATATGCTTATGGATTGTGAAACCACTATCATTAGTGATTTTTCCAACCTTACCTTCAAGAGTTGCATAATGCTCATATGAGCTTGCATAGAAATACATGTGTTTATGGATTCATTGCAGACAGAAAATGTGTGAGCAAGTGACTTTGAAAGTTAGGACAAGAATTAATACTTTTTGAAACATTATATGACCATGAAATTACCATTGGGTGATAGATCGCAAGATCCTCAACAGGCTCCAAAATTCAATTGTAAGCAAACTTTTGGAGGGTGCTTGTTACAATGACAACAATTAGTGACACACTAGTAGAACTTCAACTTCTCTGCTCAAGTTTCATCTTTACGTGCAAGGTGTCAATCTTTTAAGAATTATATATTAACCATGTGAATTACCTTGAATTTTCCACTTATGCCAGTTAAAGATAAAATTTCTCCTATGCCTTGCTTAGCTTCAAACAAATTAACATAAGGCTAGTCAAACCTCAACTTTTTTGATAGAGGAGGGTAAAATTATACCAAGCTTTTTAAGCACATTCCCTAGTGTTGTTCTGCTTCCAGAAATCCTAGACAATTCACCTCAAGGAACCACAAGCATTGATTCACTACCAGCAAGCCTGAACAATAACCCAACAAAGTTTCTTGCTTCACCTGCCTGTGCAGGAAGCCTTTCTCTTCTTTCACCCTTTATTTATTTTATTTATAGAACAGTGATTCGACACTTATTATTTCTTTGGTCTGGAAGAGAAATCCTAACTTATTGAGAGAAGAATATGTTGTTTCCTTATTTAAGGTATTTGAAATATAAATGAAGTTAATATGCTCGTCTAAAGTTTTTCTCCTTTCCCTTCTTTGCTTGATTGAGTCAACATGTCAAAACACCATTTAATACAAGGCATAGTCAAAATGGAAGATCCTAATAAAGATACAGGTTTCGCAGTTCAATCAAAGGATTTTCATCTGGAACGAATCATATTTTTCATTGAAACATCATCAACTTTGAAGATACATAAAGACAAATAGAGAAGAGGTAACATATTAGCCAAGAATTTTTAGCCATCATAGTTCCCTTTTTAGAATTTGCCACATTGTATTTTGAGCCAACAAGAGACATCTCTCATGAAAAATCTGATTAATAAAAACATGAAAGAAAAGAAACAAGACCAAACAGAAAACAAAATGGAGGCTAAACATAAAGCAACGTGCAAACCAAAACAAAAGAAAAGCAAAGACCAAATGGAGAGAAACCACAGGATGAGTGCGTAAAGGGAAACTAGAATACAACTAGACCTACTCCTAACCTAACCAACTAGAAGGTCAAGGTCAAGTGTAATAAAATTACCAATGTAACCATCGTAACTTCTCCCAACATGAAAACACAAAGACGCCAACAATTAAAACCATTATATAATGATGTGCAACAAAAATATAAGAACTTGAATAGCTTGCACAAGCTATCAAAGGTATTTCCGAAAGGCAGAAATATGTGCCATAACAACTAACCTTAACCATTGTGAAACCTTACCTTCTCAATACAACAATCAAACAAACCTTCATACCTTCTTGTGAATGTACTTGCAACTATGTTGTCCTACTTAGCAAACATCCAAAAAGATCAAAACTTATATTTAGCATAAGGGCTTGCTAGGTAAGATGCTTCTAGTTAATCATAATTTCGGTCATATAAATTCAAAAAAATCCTCTTGAAAACACCGAAACTCTTGGAAAAATGAACTTTCAATCAACATGCTCAATTTATAAGGAGAATTGACAGGATCAACTGGTGTAGGACAACTATCAATATATGTATTAATGGGAAAATGATTCATTGAATGATAGTTGTTAGGATCAGTGTTAAGCCCTAGTTGATGAATCAACATATGGAATTCCAGATTCTCGATTGGTTCCATTTGTTTCCCATTCCATACTAGAACAATAATATGAAATCTTGCAGTATTAAAAGAAATTGTTGGCCTTGCAAATTTGGGAAACCAATAACATGCTGATAAAAGTTTAGAAGGATATATCAAATACGATCTAGAATCCATATCAACATGGGGGTTTTTATCCACTAAATGATTCAAGAATTGAATAATTCTCAAAATGATTGACTGGGTCAAAACAAAAATTATTAGTTGAGTAACATTCTCTAAGAAGATTAGGCATTGATTGTTCACCATAGAATTCAATAGATATAAATTCTTCAGTCGAAGATAATATTTACATTAATCAACTTCACAATTTTGTGCATTCATGAAAGGCATACATTCCAATCCCAAGTTAGATACAAGAGGTCTAGATGAAGATGAATTCATTATAGTGGTATCATTGATCTAATAAGAAACCCGATCTTGAGAGATAGAAAAATTATGATGACAAATCCCAAAATCCATCAAGGACAACTTTGCATCCAGTGAAACAATATGAAGTAAAGATTTTTTGGAGGAAACCCATATCTAACATGGTTAAGGGATCCTTCCAGGATTACAAGAACCTGGAATAACCGTAAAAAAGGTTTGAAGTGCCTCGACTTCCTCGCAAGTTTCAGGACTTTGAAAATATAGATAACAACATTTTGGGAACTGATTCAAATCACAAATTCCATGTGGATGACTAATTTTAGTTAAATTAACAAGATCACCATTATCTGGATGGAAACCATCTACCTCATTGGTTTGATAATTCTTTTCAACCTAAATAAATAGATTACTCAAGTCATAATAGTCTTCCGATCGCAAATCTAAATATGCACAAATCAAAGAAATATCATGAGAAAATTGATTTTAAGAGATGTCCTCATGTAAAATAAGAGATGATAAGGGATGGAATGAATTCTCAATGGTTTTGAATGCTTTATTCTTCATTATGGATAATCTCACTATCATGTGTCATTTAAAGATTCAACTCATTAGATGATGAACTTGAAGAGAATGGAGTATCTTCATCACAATTTGATGCATTACAAATAATAGAGCATAAGGGAGAGGGAGTTGAAGAGGAAGAATTTTTCATAAGAGAATATTCTTTGACCAAATCAGATTTAATATCTAAATCTTTTGAAACAAAATCTTCTTGATTGTCTGAAATATCAATTTGTTCACTTGGGCTTCCATCATCATATATATATATATCAATGGAGTCATCCTCATTCGAATGATGACTTCCTAATACTTCAGATTGATTAAGAAAATTGATTTCATTTGATTGACTGTCGAAATTAGTAAATTCAAAATCAACCAAGAATGAAGAAACACAATCTTTACATAAAGGACTTTGAAAAATAGAAGAAAGATCAAAAGAGCTATCACCTTCCTTCTCCTCTACCTTTGAGATGTGACTACCTTGTACCTGATCACTATTTAGATTTGGAAGAGGTTGATCAAGAAAATCAAGGGACAAGGCATCTTGAGAAGGAGATGATAAAGGACGATAGGTATTCAAATCAGATTCAGGACTGAAGTTATGACTGTTAATTTCTTCTTGGAAATTGGAGGGAGTTATCTTCACCTTAGGCTTCATAAACCATCAAAGTTTCCTCCATAAAATATGATTCATTGAAAGTAGATGGATATTGAAGAGAAGGATCAACATTTTGATTTTCAAATTTCCCAGCATCAACATCATCGCGGGGAGGCACCCACATCAGAACTGAAAAAGGAGGAGGACAAGGAACAAAAGGAATAATATGTTCATCCTCTAAAATCAGAGGTGTCTCATGATTTACAAAAGTTGGGGCAATAGAAACATAAGGGGTTTTCGGCTCGCCATGTAAAGGAATATGAAACAAATGCTAAAATTTTTGTTTAAATAAATCCAAATTCGTATCTTGTTTAGGAAATTCATAAAAAAGGTGAAGGAATCAATTAGAAAAATATTAAATTGATTCATCTGGATTCATTCTTAGTTGATTGGTCCTTTTAAAGACATCTCGGTAATCATACTTATCGAAGGCTACATGAAGCTCCTCGATGAGGTTTTCAAAAGAATGTATGGAAGAAGATGGTAAGGTATGACACCACCGGTTGATTTGACCTTCAAGGGAGAGGGCGAAAACTATGAGAGAAACATATTCATAATTGATTTTATAAAATTCACAAAAAATAGAAAATTAGAGATGTGCTTGACTACATATATTTCACCCTCACTATCAATTTCAATTGAGACAATTTATAAAGAGACTCATTAGGGATTGAAAGTTTACCATCATATATATTAGTGAAAGACCTCGAGAGTATGATTTGGGGATGATCCATTTAAGATAATAAATTCAAAATAGACTCAATGGAATTAACTTGTCATCTGACCCTCCTTCTAGCTCCAAATGTTGATGGTGTTGGAAATCCATCAACCAAGGTATCCTCCTTGATGTGAAGTCCCAATATGAACTCACATTGTTTGGAGTAGGATCCCCATCTAGAGTATCGTCCCAACCCCATAACTTAAAGGTTTGCCCCAACTACAATGAATAACATAAGAGAGTATGCAGATAACCTTTAAAATCAGCAATACAGTTGACACTGTGAAACACCAATTGCAATGTGTAAAAGGAGGATTTCATGAGAGGGAAGTAAGAGTGAGTCTCTAGAAGGAAAGTAATAGTACTCTCCTAAGAGAGGCACACGAGAGCAAGGAAATATTTTTTAGTTATCTAGTGAAAGAGTTCACCTAAACACATCAAACATTAAAGAAAATATAACATACATTCAAATAGATAAGTACCAAAGCCAATGAAGTAGTTCAATTTACTTAGTACATATGAGTAAAACATATACCGCAAAGATTTAAATAATAGTCTTATAATATTCATGATACATGCATGAAAATGTGTTGGCTTAGTGATATTTTTATTATAAAGTGAAAGATCCAAGTACATAGTTACAACAACGAGCCACTAGCTCCAATAGTGGAACATTGAGTCACTTCTTGCTTCTCCAAAGAATGATCTTATCTCATATGCTAAGTTAGAGAAACCATGTCTAGCTCTTCAAAGGAAGGATCACACAATTTCTAAGAGTAGGGTGGCAATCCATGAGAACTATGACTATGCAATGCATAGTCCTTGGAGGCACAAACCGTGCATTGCGCAGTTCCAGGAGGTAAGGGATGAACTTGAGGCTTGTCATTATGCAATGTGAAGTTTAAGAAGGTTGAGTGAGGTCAAGTTGATTGGGCATAAGAACTTACAAAATTTGACTAAGTGTGGGATTAGTGAAGAAAATATTAAACTAAGTTAAGAATTGAACATTATCACACACTCAAACAATAAAAATAGAACATACCACACTCAACACTCATAAACAACATGATCCCATTAATGCGATGACGAAACAATACTCTTCTCAAAGTGCAACATATAGGGTACATTTTGTGATGACACTTGTATGACAATGCCCAAGAATTGGGAACTATGTCTAATGCATGTATTTATGATGAATAGGTTTCAATAGTGCAGGAGAATGCATCAAAACATCCCTTTAACAATGTACAATTGACTCCCTTTTACCAAGTGCAACATTTAAGCTACATTTTGCAATGATAATGATGACACTAGTATGAATAAGACCCATTGACACCAAAGTTTCCCCTTAAAATGAGACATAAATCTTCTTACATAATGTGTGACACTTCCCATGCCAGCTAATAACACTTACAAAAGTAAGAAAAAAGTGTAATAGACACTTGCAAAAGTTTGAAGAAAGTGGAAGTGGCACATGCTAGAGAAAAGATAAGATGAAAATGACACTTATCAAAGTGAAAAAATGGCAATTACGAATGTGAATGTGATACTAGAGAAGAAAAAGGTGTGCTAAAGAGACAATTGAGAAAACTCACCGAAATGAAAGTGAAATTGCAATTGAAGTGAGGGAGACTGTCAATGGAGAGTGCACACTATCTACTGATATGTATTGCATAGTAAACTATACTTATGGATTGTACAGGCACTATCACTAGTCATTGCGCAAGAGTTACCTTCAAAAGTTTCACAACTCTAATATGAGCTTGCATAGAAATATGTGTGTTTGTGGATTCATCGCAAAAAGAACATGTGTGAGAAAGTGACTTTGAAACTTAGAAAAGGACTTAATATTTTTTGAATCATTAGACGACGATGAAATGAACATGGGATAATATATCACAAGATCCTTAATCGGCTCCAAAATTCAAGTGTAAGAAAATTTTTGGAGGGTGTTTCTCACAATGAAAATAGGCACTCAAAAAAAATCAAAGGGTATGCCATGTGTTACAACAAAAGAATATATACGATTGTTTATTATATAGATAAAAAGTTGACGAGGAGCTACCTATCAAGAGAAAGGATATATGATTCATGAATCTACTTGATCAGAAAATTAGTGAAGAAGTGGAAGAAAATTTTGAAGCTGTTGAGCAAATAAAGATCCATTTGAAAGAACCTTCAAGGTATGTACAAAAGAACCATCCTGAAGATCAAATTATTAGTAACAAGGATGCATGGTTTCAAACAAGAAGGAAAATTGTTAAAACATTAGATCAAACTCATATTTCCATGTTGTCCATGATCGAACCTATTTTTCTAAAGAAAGCAAAGATGAACACTGGATATATACCATGAATGAGGAACTGGACCAGATATAAAAGAACAAGATATGGGAGCTAACACCAAGACCAATAGAGAAAACAATTTTAGGGACAAGTAACAAGCAGATGATAGTAGAAAGTGGGAAACAAAGGATCAAACTTAGATGCCATGGTAGAAACTCAACCAAGACTAAAAAATAAATGAATGAAAAGGACGCGACTCACAATACTTACAAAGTATTCCCATCAAATCATACAACCAATTTCCCATTTAAGCATATAATAAGGTAGTTTTGACGGTGATGGAAATCCACCAAATAACAACGTAAAAGAGAAAGCATATAACTTTTGAGACAAACAAGCAATGTTAGCTCTGTCAAACATACAACTGAAATGTGTATAAAGTACTTCCATGGACAAAGTAAAAGGAAGAGTTCCTCTAGAAGAATAATAATAGTACCACTCAAATAACGACACACAAATGTATAGAGAAAATCGTTAATTAATATGAAAAGTAGTTCTGAAACTAACAATATCATGAAAGAAAACAAGAAACACATTTCAATTAATATGTGTACTAAAGCTCAATAAATAATTCATTTTCTTTAGTGCATATAAACATAAACATAAACATATACCAAAAACATCAAAATAAAATCCTTTCAACATTTTCGATACATTCATGAAAGTATGCATGGCTCTAAGATCTTAAAAATATTAAGTCAAAGCGCCAAGAAACATAATTACAAAGATGTATCACTTGTTCCAATAGTGGAAAATGAAGCCACAACTTTCTCCTTAAAAGAATGATCTTTGTCTCCTACGCTAAGCTATAGAATCCAAGAATAAAATTCCTTTACTTGAGGCATTAGGGCCATTTATAACAAATGGGATGACTTTGTGATTTTTCCACTATTCTATGTTCTTACAATCACTCTAGCCCAATTATTTTCTTCAATTAGCAATCAATTTAAGGTTCCAATAACAAATATTAGTTATAGATAGAATAGTAAATGCAATGTACAATAGAATACAATCATAAGAAATAGCAAGAGATATAACATTTGGTCAATGACCAGAGAAAAACCCCACAAGGGGGGAAACCCTTTCAAATTCTTCTTCTTATTATATTGTAATAAAATGTTGAACAGAGAGATACAATGATTCAATCCATCAATAAAAGAGTCAAAGTCAATTCTTAGGCTATCCAAGAAATCTATCAACCAATATCAAAGATATGAGCAAAAAATTCAAATATGTTCAACAAGTCATATATGGTCAAATTCAACAGTAGTTAACAACACTGAATGATACCCTAACTAGTTAACATTCAACAATCAAAGAGCCTCCAAAAATTTTGATCTTGGTAGCATAAATTTTTTCCTTTTTTGTCGGTAAAATTCAAGTCAAAATAGTCCCAAAAATGCCTCCAAAATTGATCAAGGTCAAAGTCAACTCTTGTGGTCAAAAGGTAACTTTAGATCTATGGCCAAGCATGGTAAAAGGGCCCAGAAAATTTTGGTCTCTCTAGAGAAATGATTGACCTCCAAAATAGATCCAAAATCCCAAGTCAAACCAAGTCAAAATATGCACAAACACCAAAACTTCAACGCGGGTCAAAGGTTGATCAAAGATAGATTTCAGCCCTCCTGAAATTGTCTCTCTTACTCACATGTGTGAAAGGGACCTATAATTTTCAGATTTGTACAAACCACCAGGAGAAGAAGAAGACGTGGGAGAAGTGTGTCCAAATGAGGTTGACTTGTCCTGTATTTCTATGCTTCTTTGGAGACCTAATTTGTCCTTTAGGCTGACTTAAACTTTTGTGCACATGTAGGTTTTCTCATTAAAAATATATTTTTCCTTGACCAAATTAAATTGTTCCAAGGGAAAATAGGGTCTTCTCTAGATGAGGAAGGTTATCCAAAGGAGAGAATTTGTCCCTGAGCTACCAAATTAATACTCCCTCTCAGCTAGGGAGAAATTATGACCGCACCATAAGTCTTATCTCAAATGTCTCATCATCATCAAGCCAAATGTTGTCTCTTCTCATCTCTTCTCATCTACTGAATTTTATCGAATCTAAAAGAAGAAGAATTTGACATCATAGGGGAGCTCAAGCTACCACCCTCAATCCAAGGGAAATATGTGGGATACAACTTACCTTGAGTTAAAGGATCACAACTATCTTATTGTTTTTTGATCTTCCTGTATCGACCTTGAAGAGTCAAGTGGTAGAACACGTCCATCCACTACCTTGGGAGGAGATACACACTTACCATAAATGGTAAGGATCAGACACAACCCAAGGAACTTGGGGGAGATACACACCTACCATGAAAGGTAAGGATCAGACACGCCCAAGTCTCCTCACCCATTGGCTAGATGGGTGGCAATCCAGACAAGCTCATCTTGTGGGTAGGATGCATACTGCGATATTTTCAATAGGGGGAGATACACACTTATTGTGAGTTAAGGATAATAAAAAAAACCCTACAATGACAATAGGGGAGATACACACTTACCGTGTGGTAAGGATCAAACACACCCATTGTCCACGAGCTCCCATAACCCGAAGATCTCTTTGGATCAATTCCTCGATCAGGAGTTCAGACATTGGGGAAGAGCATAGCTCAATGTCCTTGATTAGTCAGGACCCTTACCTGAGAGGGTCACATCCACTAGTCCAAGCTACTCTCTAAATACCAATAAATTCCCTTTTGGAAAATCCTTTGTGAGCATGTCTGCTATCTACTCACTAGTCGAAATATGAGGGAGTCTCACTGCTTCTCTTTGCACAATGTCATATATATAGTGATACATGATCTCAATATGCTTGGAATTGTCATGAAATATGAGATTATCTACCAATCAGATCCTACTCTTATCGTCGCAATATATCATTGTTGTATGTAAGACCTAGTTAAAAAACTCTCGAAAGAGATTTCTTAACTAAACTTCCTCGCAACTAGCCATGCTAGCAGCAGTATACTATGCCTCGACCATGCTCAAGGGTACAAAATTTTGTTTCTTTCTCATCCAAGATATCATGGAAGATGCTAAGATAAAACAACAACCTGATGTGCTCTTCCTGTCAATAACATTTCCAGCCCAGTCAACATCAATTTATCCATGTAGTCTAACATCTCTGGTAGTATATCTGAGACCAAGATTGATCATCCATGCAAATATTTTAGTACATGATTGGCAACAACTTGGTGTGCATCAGGGGCTCATTCATGAATTGACTAAAATTGATGACTACAAAAAAATATGCGTGGACAAGTGTTCACGAGGAACATCAATGCCCTAATCAACTATCGGTACTTAGAGGGATTTGCCGAGTCAGGTCTAACAACATCTCCACATAACTTCTTGAAATTAATCTCCATCACTGTGACCAGGACTTGCATTCTATAATTCCAAATATTTCCAACAACTTCATGACTTTTTTCCTTGAGAAAGGAAAACATCACCAGGTCTTTGTCATGCCTGTAATCTGAGGAAGTATTACATCAAACCAAGATCCTTCATCTGAATCTTAGAGAACATCTCCCTCTTACATTCAATTATCAGAGGCTCAATACCTGTCAAGAATAAATCGTCAACATATAAAACCAAAATTATAGGCATACCTTGGACCACTTTTAAGTAAAGATTTAGGCTAGCATTGCTTCTCGTCAATCCAAGCTTCACCAGGTAGCTATCAATGTGGGCATACTCAGATTTGGGGGCTTGCTTCAAGCCATATAGAGATTTATTCAACCTGCAAACATGATTTTTCTTGTCCGTTACTTCAAATCCATGAGGCTGCTCAACATATACTTCTTCTTGTAGTATGCCATGAGGAAAAAGGTATTTACATCCATCTGGTGAAGGGTCCATCGTTGAATTTCAGCAAGAGAAACAATAGAACAGATAGTATTGTATTAGAAAACTAGCGCAAATATATAATAATAATATTCTCCCACTTTCTAGGAGAAACCTATAACCACAAACCTTACTTTGTATTTTTCGATACTTCCATCAACTCCATGCTTGATCATGTATATCCATTTCGAGGTCACAACAGATTTCCCTTTAGGTCTTGGGACAACATCAAATATATGACTCATTCTCTTTGGCCATGGCATCCTTCCAAACTTGCTCTTTCACTGCTTCTTCAAAAGTGGTAGGTTCAACCTGTATGATGGAGCTCATATCTACAATGTATCCTTGGTATCAACATGGCTTCTTTCTTTCTATAAAGATTCCTTTAGCAAGAACATGTATTTTGACATCATGTAATGTATCATGAAGCCAAATTGGTCTATTATTGGTTGGGGGAGGACTTGGAGGTGAAGCCAATGGGTTCATAGGCTCTATGGGATCATCATCAACACATTTCTCCAGCTCGAGAATAGAAGTGCCATCAATTAAGTACATATCATCATTCTTCTTTTCAACAGGAGGAGGAGGAGGAAGGTCCCTTGCTTTTCCAAGGGCAACATCCTCATCAAAGCTTACATCCCTTCTAAACTCGATTTTCTTTTGACCAAGCACATATATTCTAAAAGATTTATATTTTTCACAGTGCCCAACAAATGTACCTTTATTTCCAGCGACTTCCAACTTATTCCTCTTTTCCTTTGGCACATGAAAGTATATGGGGCAACCAAATATCCTTATGACCAATATCAGGCTTTACAGCCATGAAAACGTGTTTGGGATTTTTTTTTATCTAGAGCTTGATGAGGAAACTTGTTTTGAACATAAACCATTACATTCGAGGCTTCTCCCCAAAGGAACTTCATCAACTTTTTTTCATGCAACATGGATTTGGTATATTCCATGATAGACTTGTTCTTTCTTTTAGCCACACCATTTTGCTCGAGACTATATGATACAATAGTCTCTTTCTTGATTCCAGCCTCTTTGAAAAAGTCAACGAACTCATTTGAGGCATATTTTCCACCATTGTCAGAGTTGAAAACTTTTATTCTCTTCCATGCTTGATTCTCTATCAATGTCTTGAAGTACTTGAACATGTCGAATTCTTCATCCTCATGCTTCAAAAAAAATATCCATGTTTTCTTGGAGAAGTCATCAATAAATATTATGTAGTAGATATGGCCACCAAGGGAGTGCACTAGGTTCAGTCCACATAAGTCAGAGTCGATGAGTAGTAGAATATCATTGGTCTTGTTTTTGCTAGAGGGGGATGGTCCCCTTGTCTTATTTCCACTAGAACATCCCAGACATATTGTATCATGACTAGCTTGAACATCAGGCATCCCAAAAACCAATTTTCTTACTTTAGGCAGGGATTCATAATGTAGATGTGTGAACCTTTGGTGATATAACTCACTTTGATGATTGACATCATGAATCGTAGCTCACAGTGGTCTTCCATTGACTCTATGGAGTCCTTCAATTCTATATCCCAAGGTGAAAGCATCTCTCATGTGATATTCCACAAGACATGTGAGGAATTTTCCTTTTACGAAGGCTACTCTCATTCCTTTGTCTTCCAAGGAAAATATACACACTAAGTTCTTCTTTAATCCTAGAACATACATGACATCATGAAGAAGAACGGATTCCCAGATTCCAAATGAAATTTGATAGAACCAAAACTCCCTATAGGTTGAGTGGATTTGTATCCAAGAATAATATTTAGATTTTCCTCCCTCTCAACCATATTTTAGAGGACTTCCTTATACCCATAGAAATGACTAGAAGCCCCACAATGTACTAACCAAATATCGGATGAATCTAAAGGAGAGGAACTAGAAAGAGCAGAAATAAGAATATATTTAGATTATGAAAAGAAAATATTTTTTTCATACCTTGAGTTCCTTGATCTCTTTTTTGGAGGATAGCCTTCTTCATGATCATCATAAGCATCTCTCCTTCTTCTATCATTGAACCTATTGTTGTTGAAGCCACAGTTAGATCTTGGTGAATCCCTCTTTCTTTGATAGTCTAGGGCATAATGACCATGCTTGTGGCAATTGAAACATTCAATTTGAGGTTTTCCTTTTCTATAACTTCTCTTAGAGTCCGTTGTAGCTGCTACAACCATCCTCCAAAACTTTTCCGATTTGTTGGTTTTGGAGCCTCCCTTTGACCATAAGAAATATTGTTTTAACTTGTGTCAATTTTTCTTCATGTTTACTAAGTGTCGCAACGACTCATTCTTTTATTTTAAGCTTGTGATTTCCTAAATGTGATTTTCTTCTAACAACTATTGGGCATTCCATGATGATTGTTAGGTCTTTTCAACAGTAGCACTCAACCCCTGAAGACAAGCAACACACCTTTTGTGAACACAGGTTAAGTCTTTCTCTGATCAACACTAATTTCATGCCTTGCTTTGAGGAATTATGCAATCCTCTGTCACAGTGAACTACACAACTCATTTTCGGAGTGAAATACACAATCCCTTGAGTCAGGAAGCTGCACCATAAACCTGTGAAAGCAAATTTCACAGTTTTATGTGCTAGTAACCTGCGCAATCCACTAAGAGAGTGAACACCACTATCCCTTGTCACAATGAACTATGTAGACCCTTCAACTAGTGAATTGTCAACTACCTAGAGTTAGCCAACTTTTCACTCCTATAAAATAGGAATTTTACATTCCCATGTAGCAGTGTGGCACATGTTTCCAATTTGGTCATCAAACATCTACTAGTTGACTAGAGATGGCTCCTTGATTTTAGGCATCTGCACCCAAAACCCTAACCCTAATATCGTGAGTGCTTATCTATATAAGAAAAAGATCATAGAGATAATTTTCACACTTTCCATTTGAGTTATAGTCATTCTCACAAGCACAAGGAGATTTGGATTCCATTTGTGTGGTTATTTTCCGGGTAAGTTTCTCAACTGTCGCTTTTTTCCACTTTTTCTTTTGCTTTTGCAAGTGTTGTTTTCCACTTTTTATTTTTGCCTACCATTAATAATTGATTCTAGGTGAAAATCAGGCCAATATATCATTCCCCTCTTTAGTCAGGAGATCTAGAGCTTTCCTCTTTCCAATGCAAACTGTGCAATCCTTTGAGTCTTCTTCCTTCCAAAATTGTGCATTGTAGAATTTATTCCAATAGTGAACCCCTCTTGCTATCTGCAACTGTGCACTATGAAATAATTTGGTCCCCAACTATGCATTTCATAATCACAATCAACAGAGAAACCCCCTTGACCTCTAAAATTGTACACTGTACAGGTAGGTTCTCTCTCTCTAGCAATAATTGTGCATTACACAGATCCAATCCTTAGCCAGGCTCATGGTTGCGGGGGAGTGCCCCCCTCCCCCCCCCCCGCATCGAATCCTCTCCTAGAGTGCGCTCTGGGAGGGAAAGAATTGGGAGCAACCCCGAGAGCACGCTCCCTAAAAGAAAATTATCTCATTGCCTTTTAAGGAGTGATAGAGGGAGTTATTACAATTAGAATTTTAGATCTCACACAAAGTCCAGCAGACTTCTCATTTTTTCAGGACTTTAGGATTGTTGGGAATTGCAATGTTTCCATTGGATTTTTTCAAGTACTCGAGAAAGGAACTTGTATTTAATCAAGAGCACCAAGCCCTCTTTGCGAGGGAGACTCCCAAGGATCAAGAGCACCAAGGTCATTCGACTATGTAGGAAGAGACTCCCAATAAAGCATGAGACAAGAAATTAGAATTTTTCCATGGCAAGAGGGTGAAGCAGTAGATAATATATTTACTTTTCTTTTCTAGTTTCTAGTACTTTTTTAAAATATTGGCTCTTTCGTATTTATTATGGTATTTTTTGTAAACAATATATGATAATTTAAGTTTGAAGTTTGAAGTTGGCATTTATAACTCATTGGTAATGAATTATGAATATGATGCTTCGCGAAAGTTGAAAGTTGAAACATTTCATTTCATGTTAGATATTCTTTGTTATAGTTTGGTTACTTCATAATGGTAATGGTTACAAGTAAAAATTTAGTGATAAATGATGACAAATTTTATATATTGAATTTTGAAAGCTTGAAACTTTAAGATTGATGAATTGTGATACTCAATATGTTGTATGCAAGGAAAATTTTAAGGATGGAAAATTTTCTTGAAGTTTCAAACATTGGCGAATCTCACTAATCCCTAATATGCAAATTATAAATGTTTATTGATATATTTGTAAAATTAATCAAATTTATAATTATTTTATATATAGTCTCTCTATAATGTTGGCGATTTTTAAGGTAAAATAATTTTATATTCTAAAATTTGGGCGAATCGTCTTTTATAAAATTGGAAATTGGCGAATCTTTTTTTTGGAAAAATCATGGAAAATTAGCCCACTGGGCGAACATTAGCCCCTAAAATTTTCCATGGTTGTATGTTTTTGATAAATCCTTTTGGATGAATCACATCATGAGTTTTTGGTCGACGTTTCGAACCATCTAATGTGGTTCATCATCAGGACAAAGGTGATTTTGTCTTTGAAACCTACAAACGATCTCGTTCAAATTGATGAACTTTCTCAGCAATTTTTCTTTGAATCAGTATGTTGTATGTTACTAACTTGTGGATGTGGTTGATGAATATTACAACTTCTAGATGATTGATGTTATCTGGTTCAATCCATGTTTTTATTTATTTTTATACCTAATTCATCATTCTAAATGATTTTGTTGACATATATGCATCAAAATATATAAAAATTCGCTCTAGATTCGCTCCCGAAATGGGATCTTTTGAAAATGTCGCTCCCCACTCCCGCTTCTGCTCTCGCTTCTGTTGAGGAAAGTGTAACTAGGTTCAGTCTTCATAAATGTATCTTTGATATTTGTATTTATTCAAGAAAACATAAATTATTTTTATGATATTTATCAATGAGTTTCTTTCTCATTGAAGTAGGTCAAGAACATCTTTAAGTGCTTCTAGCAAGTCAAAGAGTCAATGTATTTATGTAAGCCCCTTTGAGGGCATGTTACACTATGTATAAAATGGTATAAAGATCAAAGGAATACCTCCAAGAAAATTCAAGTCCTCTCCATGCAACAATGTTCTCCAAAAGAAGAAAAAAGATGAAAAATAGGCAAGTCGGCCTCAAATTGGCCTAAAGGAGGGATAATCCTCTATATATAGAGGTTGTCCACTCCCTCATAATGGACTCAACTCACCTTTGAAATCAACGAAGATGGACAACCAAGGAAAGTGAAGGAAATATAATTCTAAGGGTCTCCAAGAAAAGCGAGGAAGGAAGGAAGTCAAAACGAAGTAAAAGGGACTATTTCTAGGGCAGAAAATAGTCACACGTGCGAGGTAGAAGAGGGTAGATTGCAGATATAACCACATGTTGTGCTCTACAACAAACCCCCCCCCCCACATTTCATACAATTTTTAGTTTTCAAAACTATAATAGGAAATGGGTCCCTTTTCATTTAAATTGGTATCAACTTATCATTATTCAAGAGGTCTGAAAATAAATAAAACATTATAAACCTTTTTGATAAATCACTTAATCGGTCTTATAATAAAGAATGAATAATCTTTTATTATTGCGATCAAGCGATCGCAAGATCGCATATCGCAATAACAAAGGATGCATTACTTAAAGACCCATTGATTTTCCCCGATGCGACAATGCACAAATGGTTATCGGATATCGGGAACGCAAGCGACCATAACAAAAGGCCCCGCTTCGCTCTGATGCGGTATCGCTATCGGCGATCGGAGATGTACCATCCATGCATCTAAAGCCCTCGTTTAAAACTCCCGATGAAAATTGGCGATATCTCTATCGACGATCGGGGATTCTGAAAGGACACCAATATAAAAACTTAAACATTCCCCCGATCGCCGATTGCGATAAAGCTAAGCGCAGATTTCAAAAAAGATTGATAAATCTGGGATATATTATGGTTATTTAGTATTAAAGGCCTTTCTCTTCCTGATAGTGATTCACTTACACTCAACCGCAAAAACTTTTGCACGCTTAAATGAATCATTCGGCCAATAAACGATATGATGAGCATTTAAAGGATTGACAGGTTTAAATGGCCATTTAATGAAACAGTAAGGTTAAAATCTCTTCAGAGATTGTATCTGCGGCCACCTTAAGTTAAATCCTCCATTATTCATTGATTAATATATCTCGTTCATCTTTGGTTTGCACCACCAATTCTCTGCATTACGTTCATTTTCTCTCCTGTGCAAAGCTCTTCCGAAGCAGCAAATTCAAGCCAAATGGGGAAGAAATCTAAGAAAACTGGAACAGCTTCCACTTTGGCAGTTACAGGACAACACATTGCCGATCCAGGACCAAGCAAAAAGGGACTAATATCGGACACCACATGTCTAGGACTTGGTAAAACTACTTGGCTGAGCATCTACAATCTGATTGAGGCCGAAGAGCCTGAGGTAACAACAGTGCAAGCCACAGCAGACCCGACTCGAAAGTCTGATGCTACTCTAAAGGATTTAGCCGACTCTTACCTTCATCGGATAGCAGCCCGAGAACAAATTCTCCCATATACAAATGTGGTGAGATGGGCAATTGAAGAAATCCCAATCACAAACAGGACATTTTGCACCATGGACGGGAGAGTGTTCGACTCGTTTCAACCTGATGATTTGAGGCAAATGTACCATTTGCCTGCACCGGAGAAGAAGTACAACGAAGCATTCCTGGAGAAATTCAGAAATGAAAATGACATTGAACCAGAACCCATACAGGATTGGAGGAAAAACCCAACGAAACACAAGCATGAGTCTTCGGTAAGTACTCTGTCGATTCCTTGTGTTCTCCTTATTGTTATGCCAGAGTAATGATGTGTAGGTTGTGGGGGTTACATGATTCCTCAAACTTCACTATAGAGATGGTACCTTTAATGGAGGTAGAATGCAATAGTGAAATAATGGATTGGGGAAATATACTGTCTGATAAGTTAGCAACCGCATTTCTTGAATTCAGAAACAAATCCCGCGTTACTGAAAGGTTCATTCCCCCATTTTACTATAGTGCCTACATCTTGGATACCCTGTGTTTTAATTCTGAATTTCCTATGCTGGGGTGGAGATGGACTCCATAAGACCCCATGCCCATTCATATATACCACCAGAAGTTATGGAAAGCCCACTATAAACACCATCTATATCAAGTTTGCAATGGTTTTATGTTATCCATTCACTATGCCATTTTTGACAAACCTCCTCCGAAGATTTCCTCACAAGCAGAGATTGACTTGACAGCCATAGGGAGATGGTTCGAAGAAGAAAAATTCACCTATGTAAGAGTTTTCGGCAGCCATGCCAAGCCTCATGTCCTCCCTTTGTATATACCCGATAAACTGTTAGCCCGAGAGGTAGCATATCAGATTACATCCGAAGGAGTTACACAGACTCTAAGGAATAAAAAGAAGTAGGTTTGGCCTTCTTTTCCTCTAAGATGTGGTGTCTACGCTCTGCATGACTTTAAACATGCAGAGAAAGAAGCAGATAAGATTAAGGCACTGAATCTCACCACTCTTCCTAATAGGCGATTTGATCCAAACAAAGTCGCCTACAATGCACTTGAACAGGAAAAATTCACTAAATTTGACCATAAAGATGATGATTTTGATGACCTGTTCTCCTCAGCCGAGTTGCAATTCCAGGTTCAGTCACTAGCCAGAATGAAATATCATGATGACAGGTTAGTTGAATTTAACAGACTTAGAGAATAGAGGTTGAAAACTCTGCCTCTAGATCTGTTAGAAACAACCCCGATGACACAATCAAGCGAGCCTGAGTAGTGACTTACCAATGAACCTCCTTCTACATCAGAAATCGCTGGAGAAATCCAAACAAAAGAGCAGGAGGAAGTGGAAAGAAAAGAGCAGGAGGAAGTGCAGAGAAAAGAGCAAGAGGAAATACAAAGGAAAGATCAAGAGCAGAGTAGCACAGATGTGAATGTAGATGCCCAGATTGACCCGAAATTGCTCCAGGAATGGCAGCAATTCGACTCAATCATAAGCAATCTTGAGAGATCAAAGGAAGTCGATACATCAAAAGCGGCTGACACACAGGATACAACATCTAAAGAGATTCCAAGTGGAACCAGCGGCCTACCCCTTTCTACAAGAATAGAGATAATTCCCAAGGATCCTTCGGATCAGATCATTTTGCAAGTGGAGGAGATACCTCCATTGGACGTCTTTTATAGCCCAAAGCACAGGGCTGTAGTAAAACAACAATAGAAAAGGAGAAGGACTGATCAAACTTCCCTATTCCCTGAACAAACAGTGACAACCAATGTGGTCTGGAAAGAGGAGTTTGATCCTTCTGATGACCTTACAAAACTGTCCCAATATGCTGGAGCCTATTCGGCAGCCACAATGGACAAAGCATTAGAAGTGACTAATCTATTAAGAGAAAAGGACCAAGCATTCGCCTCACTACAAGTACATTTATCGGAGGCACAACAAAAAGTAGAGCAACTTGAACAACAGTTGTCTACACAGCAACAAATAAACAATCAATTGAATAAACAATTGCAGGAATAGAAACAAAGAATTGATTCAAGTGCCATTCAAAAGCAGAAAGAGTTGTCAGAAGCACTGGAAAAAATAAAAGCAGTGCATGAACAAATGGGGAAATCTAAACATGAGAAAATTGCTCAATTATCAGCCCAAATAGAAAAGTCAAAGAATCTTCCGCAGCCTCCAGAGTTCAGAGCAGAAGTAAAACATATTAACAAAGCATTGGCAACACAAATAAGGTTGTTATGTCAACAAATCGCTCAAGCAGAACCCTTATGTGACATAACATCATCAATAATTGATAAATTAGTTGATGCTAGAGCAGACTTGGAGCAGGCCGATGAGACCTTGACCAATTTTCTTGAGTGGCAAGACACTGATGAGGGACAGGTAGCTAATTTGCCAAAAATCTTAGAATCCCATAAAGAGATCCTATTTATGGAATGGCAGTCCCAGTTAATGAAGGCAGAGAGAGCAGTTTCCAGATGCAAGTTAACCACAAGTAATTTGGTTGAATTGATTAATGATACTCTCTACTTATCTAACATGATCTCTCAATGTACCCCAGGTAAATTACTATCGGCTAAAACATTAGAGCAGTCATGTTATCAAGAGCTGGAGAAGAATGGGAGATTGATCGCAGGTATTAACAGTTTGACTTGGGACACCTATTGGTTGTTCCTAGTCAAACCATACAGCCAGAGAGCCGCCCTCAAGTGCCTGACAGATGCAATCAGGTGTATCATTCCCGATATACAAGATGCCACCTGTGTTGCCCAACTCAATTCTCGTCTCAACCGACCTCTAGAAGTGGAACCAATGCTTGCAATATGCCAATTCAAGTCGAAAGGCGAACAGCCAAAGTGATGAATCATGCTACCGACTGCCAGATTGCTATGAGTAAGATACTCCAAATCAAGTTGTACCAATTAAGTAGGATTTTAATTTCATAGTTAGTTAGTTTTAATCAAGTATTTATAGACCCTTTCAATGCATTGGAAAGGGTCGTAAGTTTTTGTATATGACTTAAACTTGGAGTTGCACTACTGTACTTCAGGCATATTTTTTATAAAGACTGGGCCAATATTCCTATTTTGATAAAAAAGCTTTTATGTGGATGTGCACTACTGCCTTTATTTAAAAGTATTTCTGAATCGGAAGAAGGAATTCAGATAGCGATTGATGTTGGGAATGATTTGCAGCTCATATGGCACTACTATCTATGTCTAAGTTCATTCTGTTTATGTGAATTGTTGTTTGATCGCTCTTGCTATTATCGGATATATGCGTGTGTTTTTAACAACATTCTTTACAATTTCCATTATTGGATGTTTACTGCATGCTTTTCTTTTATCATACATGTATCGGTAATATAAAAGGATAAGTGTAACAATGTTTTGTTAATCACTTTGTTCAACTATTTGAACAAAGCAATCATTAAGTGAATGAATGTCTATGTTTATTGTGTAGAGTCATCTATATGCCTACCAATGAACAAAGATCATCAAGCGTTGCACTTAAAAGAATAGAAGCGTCCCGGGATAGAATAGTCATTTATGTTTTTGCTATTAGATTAAGTCATCCACTCATTATCATTTATTAGAAACCAATCACTCATCCATCCCCTTTTATTCATTATTGGGAAACTGGTCCCATTATACCCAGTCGGAGCCACCATCCCAAACGGAAAAGGAGCTGTATTAAGGTCCGGACCGGGTGGTTATCCCCCAATGTTGATACAATGATTTTCAGGGCATCAACACAACAATAGCTTTTCAGTTTAAGATTTGTTAGTGTTTGGGCTAGATATTAGGTCTACAAGGCCTCCCAAGTCAAGTTAAGAAGTCTCTCTCTCTCTCGCAAAGGTTAAAGGACCCTAATTCTCTAAGGGTACCCTCCACATGTGGGAAAACTAGGACAACAAAACAACATTACATTCATACACCCATACCTCAAATAGGACCCCATTTGGTCAACAAAATAAGAAGTCTACTTGAGAAAAGTATAGAAGAGGAACATCGCATCTATAAAGCTCACTCAAGGAAGGTCTATCTTTAGACAAGAAACAAAGAAGGAGGATGAAGTGCTAGGGAGAAAAGTGTCAGAAGGAGGAAGTCTATGTGTTAGGGAACCAAGTGCAGAAAAGAGGAAGGACTTAACTTATGATTGGGGGACATCCTAGTCAAGGAAACTTACCGATGGGTTTTCCTTTCTAAAAGAGATAGGTTTTGGCCCTGGCAGAGAGCCAACATTTTTGTTCTCGTCTTTATGTTTTTGGTAGAAGTTTGATGAAACACACACACTAATAATAAGAAGAAGATCAAGCTAAGATAATTGTAAAATTGCTTCACAAATTGTTATCAAGTCAAGAAGAATCTAACTACACCTAATTTCCCTTGATTCTTCAACATGGTATCAAAGCTAAGGTGACACATCAAGGAAAGGGCATCTCAAGAACATTCATCAAGGAAGAACATCTACAAAAGTTGAAGCATCTAGCCAAGAAGTCTCTGTCACATCAAGTACAAGAAGGTATACCATCTATATTTCATGAAGAAATACTACAAAGAAAGAATAAGAGCCTTACACAAAGGCACCTACAAGAAGAGTAGATCAAAGAAGGACCTACATCAAGCTACAAGTCATCAAGAAAATCTCATCATCAAGCAAGCCCCCTTGGAGAAAGCAACTTGAAAAACATCAATATCTAAGGAAGGTGAGCCATCAAGTCTTTTAGGAGAAATAAATTCAATTACATCTCAAAATATATCACGTAAGTATATGTCCCCTTTTTAATATACATCAATGTCATTTTACAAGGAAAGCAATAAATTTGGTAGGTACCAATAACTTTCTTGCATGGAAGAAGAGGATGGATTTAATTCTCAAGGAGAATGAACTCCTAGAACACATCAAAGGGAATGTTACTATTGCTACTAAGGAGAAACCTCAAGCTTTAGCCAAGTATAATAAGGATGAGACAAGAGCTAAAAGGATTCTAATAGAATCCATCAAAGACACCCTCATTCCTTATGTCTCCAAAATTGAAACATCAAAATAAATCTATGATAAACTAGTAGAGATATTCTCGGTAAGCACAAGCGGAGAATTGATATCTCTTCGAAATGAGTTGTACAAGATGAAGATGTCAAAGGAAGGAATAACTCCCTACTTCATGAAGATCTCTGAGATGAGGGATCAACTTCAAGAGCTAGGGTAAGTCACGTCTGACAGAGAAATAACAACTGTAGTACCCAATGCTCTACCTGAGGATTAGGGAAACTTCACATTAAGCATATATGTAAAGAATGAATCCACCCCAATCAATTTATAAATGTATATTCATAAATGTATCTTTGATATTTGTATTTATTCAAGAAAAGAGAAATTATTTTTATGATATTTATCAATGAGTTTCTTGCTCATTGAAGTAGGTCAAGCGCATATTTAAGTGCTTCTAGGAAGTCAAAGAGTCAATGTATTTATGTAAGGTCCTTTGAGGCATGTTACACTATGTATAAAATGGTATAAAGATCAAAGGAATACCTCCAAGCAAAGTCAACTCCTCTCCATGTAGCAACGTCCTCCAAAAGAAGAAAAACAATGAAAAATAGGCTATTTAGCCTACAGTCAACAAGTTGGCCTCAAGTCAGCCTAAAGGAGGGAAAATCCTCTATATATAGAGGTTGTTGACTCCCTCATAATGGCCTCAACTCACCTCTGAAATCAGCGAAGAAGCACAATGAAGGAAAGTGAAGGAAAAGACAAGTCTAAGGGTCTAGAAGCAAAGCAAGGAAGGAAGGAAGTGAAAACGAAGTAAAGGGACTATTTCTAGGTCAGAAAATAGTCACACATCCGAGGTAGGAGAGGGTAGATTGCGGATACATCAACAGTAGCATTTCAATGCAAGATTCGCTAGTGTTTGGGCTATATGTTAGGCCTATAAGGCCTCCTAAGCCAAGCGAAGAAGTATCTCTCTGTAGCGAAGGTGAAAGGACCCTAATTCTCTAAGGGTACCTTCCACACGTGGGAAAAAAAGGGCAACAGAACAATATTACAATCATACACGCATACCTCCAGAAGGACCTTGTTTCGTCAACAAAAGAAGAAGCCTACTTGAGAAAAGGATAGAAGAAGAACATATCATCTAGAAGGCTCACTCAAGGAAGGTCTACCTCTAGACAAGAAACAAAGAAGGAGGATGAAGTGTTGGGGAGCAAAGTGCCAAAAGGAGGAAGTCTATGTGTCGGAGAGCCAAGTGCAAAAAACAGGAAGGACTTAACTTATGCTTGGAGGACATCCTAGTCAATGGTCTAGGATTTGACAATGATAAATAAGAAACTTCAATAAAAGAAACTTACTGAAGGGTTTTCCTCTCTAAAAGAGATAGGTTTTGGCCATGGCAGAGAGAGAACATTTGTGCTCTTGTCTTTTTGTTTTTGGTAGCATTTTGATAAAACACACACACTAATAATAAGAAGAAGATCAAGCTAAGATAATTGTAAAAGTGCTTCACAAATTGTTATCAAGTTAAGAAGCATTAGGGGATTTTTGAGGTCTAAAATGGGAATCCTAAGGAAATTATAAAATAATAGTGGAAATAATAAAATAATATTAGATTACATCATCAAATTTTAGAGTGAAAAAAGAAAAACTATTTTTTTAACTCATATTTTGATCTTATCTCCCTATGGGTTTACTGAAATTTCGAGAGGAAACACTCGTTGGATGCAAAATTTGATTCCTCATCCAAGGAGTACCCATGTTGTATACTTTTGATGGACCTTGCTACATGAACAATGAGAAATGCATGAAAAATGTGATTGCAATCACGTTTTTCATGCATTTCTCATTTTTCATGTAGTAGGGTCCATCAAAATTATGCAACATGGGTACTCCTTGGATGAGGAATCAAATTCTGCATCCAACGAGTACTATTGCTCGAAATTTGAGTAAAACCTTAGGGAGATAAGTTGAAAATGCAAGTTGAAAAAGTAGTATTATTATTTTATTATTTTTTAATTTTTTTACTTTTTTAATCCTAAAATGGTGAATCATATCCCAAGGTTGACATCATCATCTTGAATCCTATTGGTTCTTATCAATTTTATTTATGTTGTACATTTTTCTTAGGAGGCCCATTTTACACTTCAAAAATCCCCTAATGAATCTAACTACACCTAATTGCCCTTGATTCTTCAACAACTTCCGCTCCCGCTCCCAAGTAACCTTGGGACTTATGCTCCCTTGCAAACTGAAACTGCCAATCCTCCTTCAAAAGTTGCACAATTTGCAATTCCATTGGCCATTCAGGTCAAACTGCCCCTCTTATGCCCAACCTTGCGCAATCCCTTTTCTTAGTGACTATTGTTTTTCCACGAATTGATTTTTCAATTGATCTATGAACTAAATTCTATTTCCATGAATGCATCAATTTCATTGGAAACTACAAATCCAGAACACATTATTCTTTCATAATCAAGCAATACCATCCCTCCAAAGAAAGGATCTTCCAAGGAATTCATTCAAAGTAGTACTGAAGAAGCCATCGACAATAGCTTAACAAGGGTTCATATCTTATCACCACTGAATTCTTTATTGAAAAGGATTCTACTATCGCATGGATCACTATCAAAGATGTGTTCAATTAAAAGGAGTTCACAACAAATTTGGATGATAGGGAAGTCTATGAAAACATTCATAAGTCAGGGTTCCACGAGGTTTCCTACAGGCATATAGTTCTACCTTATGTCGATGTCATCAAGTGGATATTGTAGGGCCTAGACACTCATAACATGGTGCCAAAAAATGTCAGTGGGAAATAACTTGACTCATACTAGTGCCATAACTTTCACCTATAATAAAAAATTCCCATGCCTGAGAAACCCTTGGATTTTTTATTCTATGCAGCTTGGTGTTATTTGAATACCAAAGAAGCGATCAAGTCATGGTAGCGGGAACCAACCAATTTTTGCCAGAAGCTTGACAATACTTACAAGACCAAGCCCCTCAGAAAAAATTACCAATAATTGATGGCTATGTGCTGCAAGATCTATGGATGTTGGAATACTGAATCTTTCCCGGAAGGGTGGATATTCATGTTGTATCCACTCATCACAAAAGGAAAATTATTCAATTGGTCACATATGTTATCCCAGCAACTGAAGACCAATTTGAATAAGGTGAAAAACTCACCTCAAGTAAAGAAACCATAATTTTACACATCTAACTACTTATTGGATCGTATTTTTACTCTCCATGAATTCCCAGGTCTAGATTGGAGGTGGACCCCATGGGAGCTCCCTATAATTGTGTATTGAAAAGTATGGCCAATATAGACAGTTACATAGGAGTATATGAGAATATGTCTAAGCACTTCTTCATGGTTCTTTATCTGATGATCTTTGAAGAAGAAGCTTCTTGCATGTCCTACAAGGCTAGGAAAGCAATGGAAAAAATAGCATATTGGTTTTCTTCACCTCAGGGAACATACCTTAAAGTGTTCGTTTCTCAGAAGCCTCCACGTCTTTTTCTGAGGTATGTGACAAAAAATGTGGTCATTCATGAGATTTCTTATGATCTAAGCCCATGTTTATCTTAGTTTTTGCAAAAGAAGAATAAGGCCCCTTCGCATTCCTCTGCCCTACAAGTGGGATCTTAGGAGCTCAGGAACCTAAAGGCCACAGAAGCAAAAGTTGAGCAACTTAGCAACCTTAAATTTGGTGAGATGAGCTTTCACATATATGATCCCATAGGAGTATGTAAAAGACACTATGATAAGTTTCATTTTTCTTGGGCTTATGAGTCTTATTGCCGAAAAGAGGAAGATAAGATAGATAGTTGTTACAATGCTTCCCAACTACATGCACTAGGAAATGAGCCAGACCCTTCTAGTGTAGTTCATGAATATAATTTTGTCTAGGAATGGAATGAATAGGAAGTTCCCATAGTAGTTAGTCTTTCTAAGTATAAGAGGAAAGTTGTGCATAATCCTGAAGCGGAGTAGAATCAGAATTTTAAAGTAGATATTATCATTTTGAGAGCGGTTGTTGTAGTAGAGAAGAGGAGTAATCAATCAAAATATATAAAGAAGAAGAAATAGGAAGAAGAAAAGAGATAGGAGGAGGAACGAAAGAAAGAAGAGGAACATATACATAAAAAATAACAGGAAATGAAATAAAGAGAACACGCATGAATAAGAAGAATTGAGAAAGAAGGAAGAATAATAAGCGAGACAGAAACAACTTGAGGAAGAACAAAAAAAACAATTGGCAGATGAAGAAAGCATGCAAAAGTAGGATGAGCATTTTTTAAGAGAAATTTCGGAGTAGCTATAGGCCCAAGACATGGAAGTTGAGTGAGAGAAGGATAACCAAGAGTTCAACATTGTGCCCATTGCAAAACAAGCCAACAATTAGCCTTCACCTCCTCTTACTGGTGGCCACATCCCATTAAGTGAAACGTGAATGTCTCCCCCAGATGATGATATGGTAATGGATATTCCCAACCTTACCTTTGACCAGTTAAAGAATAGAATTGTGTAGGAAAGGTGGAAGTATTTTCATAATGGCCTAGTTCATCCCGTTTCCATTCATACAAAGAGGGTAATTGTGTCCAATACGAAGAAGAATCCTAAGATAATCGCAACAAAAAATTTATCCTTTGCAACAACTATAAAAGTAACCACATATTTCTTCATGGAGGAAAACAAGCAACTGGAAAAGGATCTTGCTATCGCAGGGCAACAAATTGATCATCTTCTAACCAAGAACCAAATGTTGTCTCTCACTTATCACATGAGAGAGTAATGGGCATCTATATTTGAGGATATCCAATCATTGGGAGTGACTATGAGACAACTGTATGAGGAGATGATCACTCTGCATAAGGTGGTGATGCCATTGCATACAATGCAAAAGTGATCATAGGAGAATATGAAAGTTTTGAAGGTGATTCATGCAGCCATTGAAGTGATCCAAGAATGGGGCACTAAGTACTTAAATGCACCATCAGAGTTTCCTAGGAAAACAAGGCAGGAAGTAGAATCAGAAAGGGATGTGGTTAGGATCTTAGAGATTGAAGGCCAAAAGTAACCAACACACAAGATTTTTTGAACAATGGCATGCCTAGACAAATGACTACCACATGCTATATCTTGCAAATAATTTAAAACTCGTTCATCTTCCACATGAGTGAGACATCGACATAAAATTACATAAACTTTGTGGAAATAAATAATATCGGTGATAATAACATATTTCCTAGCCTAATGGTGTATACGTCAATGTTCATCGCGAGATAATTCAAACCAAAATTGTTGAGTTTGGAGATAAATTAGAATTCCCCCATACCATGGATCAGAGGAGATAATGAGGAATAAGGAATCATTAGGCATTAAGTCCTAATCCACAACTTCTTCATCAACTTGTGGTAACTCAAACATTGTCTTGGCGAATGCCATGGATTTCTTGTATTTAGCAACCACAAATTACAATTCAAACTCTTGAAGAATAATAATCCACTTTGAGTATTTCCCCCAATGATATGACAACTATGGATATGCTTCATGGGGTTGGATTCCATGATTACGGTGGTCTTTCACAAGAGTATGTAATTTTGTAAACACTGGAAAATAATAACCATTGCCAAAGCCAACTTCTCAATGTTGGAATAATGAAGCTTTGGATTGATAACACATTTTATAAGGTAATACATAGAATATTCATTATGCATATTGTCTTCTTGGACAAGAACCATACCTATGGTGGATTTAGAGGCCATAGGATATAAAAAAAAGTTTCAATTAAAATCAAGATGGTTGAGTAATATCTAGACAACAAGGCTTGTTTCAAAACATCAAATGTTGGACATGGTGTTATCATTGACAAAAACTAGTATCATTGATGTCAAAGGGAGGTAAAAATAAGTAGATTGCTGAATATAACATTAGTTCGATGACTTGAAATATCACATCAATGATGACAAATTTTTTTTGAAGAATACTGCTTTTTTTTTTTTAATGATGTTCAAATGAATCTATACATGGAATTGTGGTATACTCCTCTCTGAAACCTTTCCAGCAATATATCACACTTGGTCATACTCCTTCGGGAATGAGAAGATACATTAGTTTGAAGATGACAATGGAAAAAAGGGAAAAACACCAAATTTGTTAAATGTCATGCATCTTTAGATCAAATATGTGTCTTTATGAGCAATCAATGGTAGATGGTGCATGAACATGTGCACTAGTTAACAAGGTTAAAAGTCATGCATCTCAATATAGATATGGTTGTTATAGATTTCATGAACCGTGGATGAAACTCTAATTTGTGCACAATTTAACAAAGGTCAAACCCCCCATGTCACTTAGCCTCTGCCACATGGACCAATCAAATCATGACATGTGGTAGTTGTAGATGGATTCCAAGTGGACCTCCGTAGATGACTAACGACGTGGCACTCTGACATAGACACATAGGTGTTGGGACTAGATTGGGCAAGTGGCAACACTGTGACATATGTGATGGGCCTCATTAATAGGTATGTCATAAGGACCATTATGCCATCGTACAACCTATAATTTCATGTTTTCTCACATTTATTAACATATTTTTTACTATAATGTGCTTAATAGGGAGACTAAAGGATGTTTGTCATATTTCGTGGCCTAATGTGATTAATGTGCAATAAAATAGTGCATTTGAGTGAATTTACTATGTAGAGATACGTTGGAGGCAACTGAAGAAGATGTAGGAGTCGTTTCCATTTCATTTACTCACCTACAACTTGACTTGATCCTTACAATCGCTTACATGCAACTCGAAGATATGTTAACATCTGATGCACTCAAGGAATTGTGAGGATATAAGGGATCTATATCCATTTTTTTAGATATTTTGGAGGGAAGCAACCCCCTCTTACCAAGGAATTTTCCCGTCAACCAATTTTGTATAAATAATCAAGCCTAAGGGCTCAAGGGGATTCAAAATTTTGGAGCATATAGGAGCTACGAAAAGCTAGGAGCTTAAGATTTTCATTTCCATTCCTTTACATGATGTACTTGAACTATGTTTTATGTTAATGAAAAGCTTACCATTATCTTCCATTTGAGTTTATTTTATATGGTTGGGTCCCCTTGGGTAAGGGACCAACCCAAGGGCTCTAATCTCTCTTTGTGTATTTTGTTCATGCGTTGTCATTCATAATAGCATCTCCTTTCTTTATTAGTAGAGTTTAATCTTAAAAGTCGTTGGTGTAGGTATATCTACCACCTCTCTTGTGGGAAGTTTTGTTGAGGAATATGTAGTAGGAAGCTAAAAACATATGGTTACTTTCCTTTACAATTTTTAGATCTTAAATTAGTGCTCTTTATTGCATCTCTATTTACTATAAGATAGTGATTTAAGTTAGTGGTTTTTTTAAGCATAGAAAGAATATTCCATTTGGAATTAAGATATTGTGTATAATATGGGATATGTTATCTTTCCAATGCAGTAGCTATACTCTAATAAAATTCAACTCAACCTTTACTTATCATTTCATTTCTCTACAATTTTACTTTTTGACATGTTCTAGTTGATTGGAAGATTTGAGTCACTTTCTGTGGTGTGCTAGTACTATTGTGGAACTATAGGGTTAGAAAAATCATTCATTCTCATTGTCCCACCATCATCTCCCTTCCTTCTAACCCATAAATCCCTTCATAACTCTGTCATCGAAATTACATTTCTGCGTCATTAAAGGACACCATATGCATTTGTTTTTGTGCAATGTGGGCCTCTGAAGGGTACTAGGCTTGGAAAAATCCTCATACAAACTTCATATACCCTCATATACCATTTCCTACCTTTAAATCACATTTTTCACCCTTATAATGCTCATAGATTCAATCATGTAGCAAAACAGGGAAATCCTATAGCATCTTGTAGAAATAATGTAGCATCCTATAGGACTGTGCAAGCTTAGCCATAATTTCTCCTAAAGCTTTGTTTTTTCCTTATAGCCTTGAATAATTTTCCCTACATTCTGAAACCATGGTTAAGGGATACCAAAGACCACTTACGACTTGCCTTTCCTTCATCGGAACACGTTTCTGGAATTAGGTTTAGTTGATGGATTTATGAGTTTGATTATACAGTAATGATTTGCTTGATTGTCTCATGGGATTTCTATTTAATACTATCACTAAAGCTAATCTCTTTGAATATAGTCATTAAAGGTTGATTTCATTCTCATTTACTTATGTAAGGTAGACTAGGACTACTTTTCTTAGATTCATGCTTCTAAAGTTAGGGTTTCAATTGCAGGCACTTGTTATTTCCATTACATAGGTTAGGTTTCCTTTTCAATGAAAATTTTACATTATGAAATTAGATTAGTGTTTACATTCCTACAAGTAGCATAGAATTTACATTTCTGCAAGTAGCCTAATCTTTACATTTTTTCAAGTTGCATAGACTTTACATTTCTGCAAGTAGTGTAGCTCTTATATTTGAGAAAGCAGCCTTTCCATTCTTTGCAGATAGATTAGTTCTTTCCTTTCATATAATTATTTTCCTTTCAAATGCCAATTTAGTTGGTAGAAGGGTCTTTGAATACCTTGGTCTGATCCATTGTCTGAAAGTGACATCAGTAAAGCATAGCCTACTGTACATATAACATTGTCGCCTCTTAAGTTTGTATGAACATTGGGTTGATAAATAAGTCTTGTAGCCTTGGGAGTTGCAACACCCTTGTTACAATACTTGGGTTCATCACTCTTTGGCACCATTGATAGGGACATTTCCAAGTAGGTGTTGTTTCTACTTAGAATTTTCCTTTCTTTTTTCATATTTCTGTGTCTTTGCCATAACATTTTTTATTTGAATTTTTTTTCAAAAAAGAGGAAAATAAACACCAAAAGCACAAATACTTTCATGCCTCATAGGATTAGGGATAGTCAAGGGAAATTACTAACAAAAACCCCCACCCCTTCTAGCAGTCAACCATCACTCTTCTTTGGTGACTGTGAACATCCTACTTTGACCAAATAAGAGTTGGAGAGTCCCTTAGGTGAGCAACCAAAAATATTTGGGGGAACCATAGGGGAGGAAGAGCCTATATCACCTACCCAAAACATGGTTCAGAACAGGAAAAATCAACTTTTTCTTATCTAAGAAACCAAAGGGGAGGCCTGGATGAAGAATATAAGCCCTAATGGTCTGCCACATTTCCATGGCCTAACCTCTGAGGACCCTGACACATTCATGTTCGAATTTGATGTGGTTTGTAGGACCTATGATTATACTTCTGAAGTTGAAGTTGTCCCCCTCTACCTTAAGGATGCAACCTTTCATTGGTTAATGAGCTTTCCTAGAGGAAACACCACTACCCGAGCACAAATGCAACAAGTGTTTACTCAGAAATACAGGGTGTATTATAGGTCTAGGGAGACAAAACATGAGATATTTAGGATGACCCTAGGGCTAGATGATTCCTTAGAATATTATGAGGAAAGGTTCCAAATAAACTATAGAAGGGCTAACTACACCCTTGACCTTGAGTCACTAAAGCTTGTACTATTGAAAATGCAACAGGAAAATCCTGATTTAATTTTGTCCTTGAATTAAATTAGGAACAAAATTGTAATTCCATATACCATGACAACTTCTAATAGTTAAATAAGTTAATTTGATTTAGTTGGCTAAATTAATTCGAGTTAAGGGTCTAACTTGAGTCATGTAGAGTGTCTCCTACTTTTTAGGAGTTCTGTTTGAGTTTATTTTGAGTTGTAATTATTTAATTCATTCTAACTAAGTTAAATTTAGTTAAACTAGTTCCAATTGATGGAGGAATTAGTGGGAGATCCAATAGTGGGGTGTAACCTATAGTAGTGGGGTGTAACCAGTAGTGATCAACCAGTAAACTAAATATTCACTCATAATTAATTCATGCATGTTAGATAAGAGAAAGACCCAGTTGAGATTGGAGTTCAGGGACAATGTAGTATCAATTGTATAACCATCTGAATTGAACATATGGTGCATGCAATTAGAGGAAGACGTATGAGGATTGCACAATTCATAATTGTACAATTTCCCAATAAAATATGGGTTAATTCCCAAGGAAACTGCTCAATGAAATAGGAGATTGGCACACAAAACAATTGGCTAAGTATTGGCTTGAGCTTGCCAGGGAATTAGTAAGGCAGATAAAGATAATGCAGAGGTTGCTTGGGCTTGATAAAATCATTGTAATATTTTCATATTTTCTGATTAATGAAATATAAAGATAGTAGGAGTTTTTACAAGTGGCTTTCCCCAGAAAATCATTATGTTGTGTGTGATTGGATTGTTTCTGCTAATGAGTAGAGTAGATTCAAGTCAATTGTCTTAGCATATTACAATATGCAGTTTGAATCTACAAGGAATTTCTACATGGTATCAAAGATGAAATGACTATAGAAGAGAATAATATGAGTTTGTATTTTGCAGGAGAAATCAAATTTGTAGTATCATACTTTACAACCAGCTAGATGTCGTTACACGGATTTTGACTTGAATATGAACTTGAGGGTAGTTAAAAACATATTGCTTGGAAGGACAATATGGAGACAGTGTTGGAAGGCAATGAGCTTAAAGAATTCATAGACAAAGATATTCCTAAGCCAAATGATGCTCAAGATCTGGCAGAGTGGAGAAAATGTGTGGCAAAAGCGAGAAGGATTATTATAGAAGGAGTTCGAGATCATATTGTCTCAAATATGCATAGTAAGGAAACTTGATTTGAAATGTGGAATGCCTTGAAAAACCTATTTCAAAACAACAGTGACCACATGAAGTTGGCACTGAAGGACAAGCTCAGAAAAATCAATATGGAGAAGGGGGACAGAATACCGAAGTACTTGACCAAGTTCACCCAATGTCAGGATGAGCTTGGAAGTGTCAGTGTTATAGTTTTTGAAGACGATTTAGTGGGACTAACACTTCTAGTCCTTCCCAAGAGCTAGAAAAACTACCATGAATTAGTTAATGGGAGGGAGAAGCTATTAGAGTGGGAGAAATTATGGCTCAACCTCGTAAAAAAAGAGGTTTTTCTTAACACCAGAGATGGATCCTCATCCAAGCATGATGATGAGGAGAAATTTGCATAGCTCAAAAGGTGAAGAAAGGGAAAGGGAAGTCATCCCATACCAAATCAGATTCCATTCAGGGCAGCAAGAAGAAGGACATGTCGAATATTAAATCTTTTCACTATCACGAGTTGGGACACTATGCCACAAAGTGTCTGCAAAAGAAGGTCAGTAAGAAACCCTCAGGAGGAGCGGAAGGTGAAACTCTTGCTTCACAATTCGAGTTGGAGTTCACCCTCATCACTTGCATGGTGACATCAATGATAGGTAGTGCGTTGTACCTATATTTTGGAGTTTCATTCCATATGATCGGCAACAAAGAGTTCTTCAGTTACTTGGAGGAGAAAGACCTCCATATGCACACCAATATGGGAGATGATGGAAGGTATAGCGCAAATAAAATCGATACAGTTACCGTTAAGAGGGAGCATGGTCCTCCTCTCACATTAAAATATTTCATGTATGTTCCAATTTTGAAGAGGAATTTGGTTTAAGTTTCCATGTTGGTGGACCGTGGTTACGATGTGATATTTAGCAAGGGAAAGGGTTTCCTTCTTAAAATTGTCTATCGATAGTGATCAGGTGCTCATGTCCTAAGTGTCGTAAAATGCTCAAAATTTAAAGTGCTTAGAATTGGTTCAAAGTTGAATGACTGGTAAGTGCTTGTCTTCCCGATTCTGGCACCGCAAACGGTTCAAAAAATGGTCACCATATGAGGAAGTTATGGCAAAAAGAAGAATTTGTCCATAACATTAGAAATTTTAATTTTTCAAAAAAAAATTAAAAAAGGAATATTCCGCTGGGCACGAAATCCAAGGCAACCACCAAAAATTAAATGTAACTGCAGATAAGTTGGTGGAATTTTTGCAGGAGCGCCAAATTTGGCGGACCCGCCATAATTGGCGGAGCTAACTGGAGTTAACTAAAGTTAGCTGGAGTTTTTCTAGGGGCAAACTAGAGAAACTTTAAATGGCCATAACTTTGGCTAGGAAAGTCGGTTTTGGACGAATTTTTTTTTTATTTTGGGTATTTTCGACCTTCTGAAGCCATTGGTGTAGGTCTTACAGCCATCTGAGGTCATTTTCAAAGGTTTTGGAGCCGTGAAAGTTCTAAGAGCCACCAAGGACCAGTTTTGTGAAGACTGTATAGGGTTGCAGGTATCCATTGGAGGTGATCCAATAGTCAATCCTGAAAGATTCAAGTGTTCTGAATCCATTTTTACCATCTATTTCTCTTGTAGATGCTTCTATTCATCTGTATTTTCAATTTGAGCATTTAATAAAAACAAGGACAAGCCCGGTTGGGAGCTTTGGACCTAGCAGACGTAGCCCTGGAGGGGCTGAACTACTTTATCAACTTCTTTTGCATTTGTGGTTGATTTATTTTGCAGAAAAAATTCATTTTAAGTGTTAAAAAGTAAAAGGAAATAACTCTACTATGCTTAAATGGGTCATGAACAGCTGAAAATTTCATGTGTTTTCTTTCTGCAAGACATGGAAATCTTTTAAACATGTTTAATTCTGAATTGAATACCTTGCAAAAAAATTTCAAGTAGTTCAAATTCAGATCAAGTTGGTATCAGAGCTCAGGGTTTTGTGTAAAGATCTTCTAACTTTCTTGCAAAGTATTGATGCTTACCAGGTTGAAACTTAAAAGAGGGGAAGGACAGTTGACTAGAGAACGAGAGAATCCTCAGTCAAGGAAGGCCAGAGAGCCATCACCTCCACCTTCAATTTCACCCTCAAGAGTCTCAGCAGAAGCTTCAAGGATGTCTGAACATGAAGGAGAAATTCATACAGAGACAGATCCAAGAGAAGAAGAAAGAGTTTTCAGAAAGGCTTTCTTAGACCTCACTGAAATGGTGAGGATATTATACCAAGAAAGAAATGAGAAATTGGCTAGAGAAGGGTCCAAACATCCACATGAAGGAGAGGGCTCTTCAGGAGGTAAGAAGGATGATGATCATTCCAAGAAAGGACATGGAGCAAATGGTGATCCACCACCCCCAGTTTCACCTTCTTCCTCTTCATCTTCGTCTTCTTCTATTCATAAGCATAGATCCTCTGGAAAAAGTCCTTTTTTGAAGCTTGATGTAAAATTCGAATTACCTATGTTTAATGGTGAAGTGAATGCAGAAAAGCTTGACAACTGGATTAGGCAGTTGGAAGTTTACTTGAGGATCCAAAATATGCATGATGATGCCACAAAGATTCAGTTGGCTTCTTTGAGAATGGATGGAGCAGCACTGGTCTGGTGGGAGGCCAAGACTAAAGAGGAGATCAAAAAATTTGGTAAGGTTACCTTAACATGGCCTGAATTTCTGTTAGCCATTAGAAAACAGTTTTATCCTCTTGCTCACATGCAGAAATCCATTATGAATTGGAAAAATTTCAGACAACTTAAGGGTCAGAGTGTCCAAGACTACACCCAAGAATTCAGGAGAAGAGCTCTCTTGTTAGGGGTGGATTTACAGACCCATGAAACCTTGCTGAAATACATCGGTGGCTTGCATAGCTACCTTAGACACACCATCTTGATGTTTAACCCTACTAGCCTGGACGAGGTTTGTGTCCAAGCTACCCATTTAGAGGCAAGGGGAAAAAACACATTTGAAGAGGGTAGAAACAAGCCCCCCAAGGGGAAAAACAAAGAGAAAACCTCCAAGGGAAAGATCAAAAAGAATGCATCTGTCAAACAGGAGAGTGAGAAAGTGATCTGTAAACATTGTTCTAAACCAGGTCATGAGGAGAAAAACTGTTGGAAATTACATCCTGAAAAAAGACCTCAATCTAACAAATCCAAAGGGAAAGAGAAAATTGCTGCTACTACATCTACACCACAAGATTTAGGGGAAGATTCAGGTGATGAAACCAAAATTTCAGCCATGGGTTTGAAAAACTTGAAGGGAAAATAAATTGAAACTCAAGCCAGCACTAGTACCTCAAACTGCCATGTACAAGCTCCTAATGAGGAAGAAAGAATTGAACTGTTTCATGTGAGGCTGATTTCAAAACATACTAAAATTGACACACTTTTTGATAGTGGGTCACAAGCAAACCTTATATCAGAGGACTTGGTCAAGCAGCTTAAACTTGAGACCGTTCCACATCCGAAGCCATATCCACTTGGATGGATTTTCAATGATGCAAATTTACAAGTTTCAAGAAAGTGCACATTGCGCTTTGCAATTACTACACATTTTATTGACACAGTTGAACTTGATATGGTACCTTTTGATATAGCAGGAATTGTTTTGGGAAGTCCTTACTTGTTTGACAGGAAAGCTATCTTTCATCGCCATGAAAAAAAATATCATTTGTTCAAAGATGGCAAGGAGTTCATTGTTAGATCTCATCGCAAGAAGACAAATATAACGATGGTGAATGCAAGACAGGTAAAAAGGCTAGTCAATTCAAGTAAGAATTTCGTTCTTCTTATGATTAAGCCCAAGGTTGATGTGAATCATGAGTCATTTGACAATTGTGATCCAAAACTTAAATCAGATCTGTATGATGTAGTTGATGCATATCATGAGATGTTTCAAGAGCCAAAAGGTTTGCCTCCTAAGAGGGAGATTCAGCATGAAATCCATTTGCATCCAGATTGTCCTCTTCCAAACATAGGCATGTACCGCATGTCTATTATGGAGAATGCTGAAATAAAGAAGAAAATCAAGGACTTGTTGGACAAGGGTTTCATAAGGCCAAGTACTTCACCATGTGGGTCACCGATTGTATTGATTCCAAAGAAAGATGGCACTTGGCGTATGTGTGTTGATTTCAGGGCCTTGAACAAGATAACGGTAAATAATCGTTACCCACTCCCAAGGATAGATGATTTGCTAGACCAGCTGAAAGATGCTCGATATTTCATTAAGCTAGACTTGCGCAGTGGATATCATCAAGTAAGAATTGAAGAAAGTGACATTTGGAAGACAGCCTTTAAAACCAAACAAGGACTCTTTGAGTGGCTTGTGATGCCATTTGGTTTGTGCAATGCACATGCAACTTTCATTGCGGGTAATGGATGATGTCTTGCGTCCTTTTCTTGATGATTTCGTTATTGTCTACTTAGATGACATCTTAATTTTCAGCAAGTCTAGAGAAGATCATGTCATGCATGTTAGGAAAGTACTTGATGTTTTGAAGAAGAATCAATTATTTCTTAAAATGTCAAAGTTTGAATTTGGAAAGACTTATTTGGTTTATTTGGGACACATAGTAGGAGGAGGTGCTTTGAGAATTGATCCTGCTAAGATTGAGGCTATTGTGAAGTGGCCTACTCCCAAATCCATAACAGAGGTAAGAAGTTTTTTGGGTGCAGCTCAATATTGGAGGAAGTTTATCTCTAACTTCTCTTCTATAGCAGCTCCTATGCATGCAGTGACAAGTGTGAAGCATGCTTTCCAATGGGGAGGCAAGCAACAAAAAGCTTTTGAATCTTTGAAAGAGAAGATTAGTTCAACTCTAGTCCTTGCATTACCGGATTTGAGACAGCCATTTGAGATACAAACTGATGCTAGTGATTATGCTATGGGTGCAGTTCTTCTACAGCATGGTAAGCCTATTGCTTTTCATTCTGAAACTTTTAATGGTGCTGTTGTAAATTATCCTACATATGATAAGGAGTTGTATGCGTTGGTACAAAGCGTCAAAAAGTGGAAACACTACTTGATGGGCAAAGAAACTGTTATACATACTGACCATCAGCCCTTACAGTACTTGCAATCACAAAGCAAGTTACAATAGTCACGACACTTCAGATGGATGGGCTTCTTGCAACAGTTCCATTTGGTAATAATGTATAAGAAAGGTACTTTGAATAAGTTGCTGATATGCTTTCAAGGCCTATTATTGGTGCTGTTACTTTACTTAAGAATGATTTCATTGTACATGATAGTTACATAGAACAATATGCATCTGATGATGAATTTAAAGATGTGTATGCTAACTTGAGTAAAGGAAATCATGTAGAGGAAAATGACTATCACATGCATAACAATTTGTTGTTTCATTTGGGCAAGTTGTGTATACCACAGGGGGAGAGGATACATGTCATAAGAGAAGCTCATTCTTCTCTTATTGCTGGCCATTTTGGTGTGAGCAAAACAGTTTCACATCTACAGAGGTATTGCTATTGGCCTCGCATGGTAGATTCTGTTTCAAGGTTCACAAGAGGTTGTTCATTATGTGCTACAAGCAAGCCTAGCAACAGGAAGCTTGGTTTGTATACTCCTTTGCCGGCACCTTCTAGACCATGGAAGAGCATCTTGTTACACTAAAAAATGTCACCATGGCTATTTACAGTTGGTATGGCTTTATCAACAGTCATACTACCCTCTTAAGCAAGTCTTATGCCTCTGCTATCCATGTCAAACTCCAAGAAAGAGAGAAAGTCTTTATAAATATGTTTATCTCTGGGTATGCAAGTTCTCTCAAACCTTGCCTGCGGGTACGCACCTATTGTTCATAAGGTCTGCGTCCAAGGACGCTCTGTATCTAAAGGGGCAGGTGCGTCCCTCTGAAAAGGTTAAAATGCGCAAGTTTTATCTTCAAAAACTTACTTGTGGTCATTTCTAGAGCATTCTAGAAGGTTGTTTGACGTGTATTGAGCACCTCCAGATGGTTCATGCACTCCTACCAAAGAGGAACTTATCCCATCAATAAGGGAGTGATCCCATCCAAAGAGGGGACTATCCCATTGATGGTGGACCTGATTAACTTCCTCTTGAGCACTATAAATACAGGCATTGGGCCAGAAGGAGAGAGGTTGAAAGCTATAGATTTCTAAGGGTAAATGTTGCAGGAATTAGGACTCCCATTTAGAAGCTTGTGAGGAGAGATTGCCATCTTTACTTGTTCTATTTGGAAGTGGGTGAGCTTTGTCAAAGTAGAGGAAGACTCTTGTGGACCCTGGAAGGAGCTTGCACAACACCAAGGCTCAGGTTGTAATGGTTCCTTTTGATTACCTTTAATGCAAATTGGTCCATTCTTCTCAATAACTTGTTGTTTATGGGTTATTTCATGTACTCCTTGGTCTATGTGTTGAATATGCTTTGTTTTATGTTATAATCAGGTGCTATTTAATTGTTTGACTGTTGGTGATTGCAGGTTTTGGAGAAAAGGAGGAGCTCATCCAGATCAACAAAGCTTGGACTTCTACAACAGCGTTTGGACAAAGGTAAGAACAAAACACTTGATTTCTCATATCATAATGTATGTTTAGAGAAGGATAGCTCCAGTCTGTTTTGTTTGTCATTAGAATGTCTTAGACTTCTAGGAAGGTCGGTTGTGTCCACACTCTTGACTGATTCCGTGTGACAAATTGGCGACTCCACTGGGGATTCCATTGATGTGAAAAGTCTTTTCCTTTGTATGAACTTTGCTTTGAGAAAATTGGTTTATTTTTCTGGTTTTGGCTCTGTGACCTTGTCTCTGGGTGGGTTAGCTTAGGATAAGTTTTATTTTGGTTTTTCTTGAGTTTTTCAGTAGGACACACCCTCTGAGTGTTGCACAGTGCGTCCCTGGATGCACTTTTGCTGTGTGCACAGAGCGGGCCCGCACCTGTGCTAACGGGTTGCCTGCGTCCCCTGCTAAAATTTGAGAAAATTCCCTTTTTTGCCTTTTTTGCTCTTAGATTTTGTTTTTTCTTAGTTTTTACTGCCCAGATCCATTAGTCTCTTATCAAAAATCTTCACCTAAGCTTGTTTCATTATCATTCCTGTTTTAAGCTTTCATCAATTGGGTGTTTTGAGTCTCTTTTTTGAGAAATTCTTGATTTGATTTCCTTTGGTCATTACTTGGAGGTTTCTCTCAGTCCTTTGGGGGGGCTAAATTGTGTATGAGTGTTAATCGCCTTTGAGTGTTTTTATTTGATCTTTGGAACTCTCACCCAATTTTCTCGACTTGCACTTGATTGGTTCTTGGATTACATTAGAATCATCTTGTGTTTGAGAATTCTCTTGCATAGATCACATTTGCATAATTAGAATTCTCATTTTCAGAATATGAATGAAAAATGTGCATAGATTACATTTGCATACTTTTCAGGTGAATTGTGCTTAGATTACCATTGCATAGTTTACATTCTGAAAAATCAATCGTAGATTTAGATCAGCTTTCTTTGATTTGAATTTACACAAAAATAAAGATAAAAAAAATGGTTTGGAATTGATTTGCATTAGTTTTTCTTGATGAAATTAGTGCATTAGAGAATTTGTTATATTTTCTCTTAGTGATCAATTTTTTGCATTGTTGGAAGTGAATGGAAACTCTCTCCTTACTTTAGTTAGGATTCGTCGAATTGAAAGGATTGCATTATCATATTCGATTGCATTCAGTTGAGTCGGGTCATAACACCATTGGTTTCATATCCATTTACCCATTTGAGTATTAACAGCCTTAATAACACAGCGCTTAATTAAAATTCATCTAGTAATTTTTACATTTCTAGGGCTCTGAAGCACCAACATAGCTTAGGCTAGTGTCTTGGAGTAGGTGAGTACTTAACTCTCCAAGACAGTAAAACCAAACAAGTAGCTGATCTTGTGATAGAATCAAATCCAATTGTTACATTTACACTCTGGGAAAGCTCCTCTTAAAGGAGAAGCACGAGCTCGTGTCCGAACCAGTGAGGGGATCCATCCTCCCTCGTTGGGAAAGACGCCAGACACGCACGTATTACAAACGGTAAACCTCGGATTAACCATTGTCGAGGAGCCAGGGGTCACTTATCAGTAAACCTTGGATTACTGTCAAGGACCCGGTAAGGGGATTGAGCTTGCTACTCTGCCCTTGCGTGCTGTCGGAGTTTAGACTGTTCCCCCAGGTGTACTTGTGGCCGTTGGTAACCTTAGTGACCATAATCCTTAGGATTCTACCCAAGGTGACGGTGGAGGGAAGATCCCACTGTACCTGGAGCAGACGTCGGTTATACTCACTTGGATTTTCCGAGGGGTTCGCTTCACTTCGAGATGGTTAAAGTGGAGGAACTTGTGCCGGTCTATTCATTAAGCAGGTTGCCGGGGTAACTGTTCCACCCTCCACTTCTGTATTGAATTCGGCGATGTTGGATTTCATCACCAACTAGTGTTTTCGGTCCGGAAGGCTACTGTTTGTGTGTGGTTTGACTCCTAGATTTGATAGCGCGTGTTAATTTGTTTGTTTTTACTTTTAGAGACCATAGGTGTGAATTGTGAATTTTAATTGTTAAGTGTGAATTGTGAATTGTTAATTTTAGTTTTAGTTATAAATTGTTAATAAAATTCACTGAAGTTGAATATAATGGCAAATGTTCCGGAATTTATCAACCTAGGAACCCCTCCTAATGAGAATCCTAGTACTTTTCCTTACTTTGGAAATGTTGGTCCTCCTTATATGGCTACTTTGTCATTACCTGGATTTACAATAGGATTACCGATATGGTTATTTTCAACTTCGTTGGCCCAAAGTACTCCAATTGTTCCATCTCAACTGGATGCTTCACCTCAACAGAGTTCACCATCTCAACATCAACAACCTTCTGTTGACCCTTTACCTTCTTCGCCTAATTTTTCTTCCTCCATTTCTTCCTCTTCGCCTGGTAAAAGCCTTGATGCTAGTAACCAGGAGGCTAAGAAGAAGAAGAAAGGGAAGAAGAAGAAGAAGAAGAAGAAGCAAGATAAGAAAGAAGTCAACCAACCAACCATGGTTGTAAGTGTTAGTTGTGTTGAGGAAAATTCCGACATGCACCGTAAACCCAAATACCCTTGCAGGCTTTGTAAGGGTGACCACTTCCTTGTCAATTGTCCTGGTATTCCAAAGGTCTTGGAAGTATGGTCAGAAAAATCTCATCCACTTTCCATTGATCCATCAACCAGTGATAGTCAGGTTCCTGGGAAAAAGGGTAAAGTTAGGTTTCCTTGTAAGTTATGCAAAGGGAGTCATCAAACTCACATTTGCCCTCACATGGATGAAGCCTCAACATTGTTGGAAAACCTTCCTGTTCCACAGCAAGAATTTCCAACTGGTTACCGTAAACTTTCTCCCAACCTACCGTCAACTGACGGAGTGATTGATCTAAATTCAAGTACCGTCAATCACACTCTTCCATTGGAGAGTGAAACTCATGTCAGTCAGGTTGATGATCCGTTAGTTGATAAAGTGGTCGATTCAATTTCACATTCAGTCGATCCCACTTTCCCTTTAGAGAGTGAACTTCATACCGCTCAGGTTCTTCTTGTTACATCAGATTCTTCTATGCCAGGGGGCATTTCACCTGTTTCTACAGAACCCCCTCCAAGCACTGAGGTCTTTTCCTTTGATTGGAATAGACTGACAGAACCTCATCTTCCTTCCTCCATCCCTTTCCAAATCATTGTCAAAGCTGGTGGTAGGGACATACATTGTACTCAGGTAGATGAAGGTGCTTCTGTTAGTATTTTATACTCAACTGTTTGGAAAGCTTTGGGTTCCCCTCAGCTTGTGCCTATTACGCAGAATCTGAAAGCTTTTAACAGAACCATTAGTAAACCTTTAGGGATCCTTTCTAAGTTTTCCATTACCTTGGAAGGTAAAACTGTCTGTATTGATCTTGTGGTAGTTCGAGGTCCCTTGGATTTCAATTTACTCCTTGGGCGAGACTATGTTTATGCAATGAAAGCCGTCATATCGACACTCTTTCGCGTGATGTCTTTCCCTCACAATGGCAGGATTATGACTGTAGACTAGCTTTCGTTCCCTAGTCTTGTTTCAACTACCAATAATATGACACCCCTAAATGTTCCTGATTCTAAAGTTGTATATACCCTGCCACGGGTTAATTATGTGGCAACTGGTCCCATGTTTTCAGTTACCGATGTAAGTGAGCCTCTCACTGTTGATTTAGATCCGGTAATTGACATGGAAAACTCTATGGGATTACTTGAACACGATGTTCTTATCCCTTTCGAGCCCCTTGACATGGATTCCTTCCAGAGAACTATTCTTCCTTCTGATGAAGAACTCTTGGAGGCCATGATCAAGGTGTGTCCATTGACATGTCTTTCTTCCAGTTGGAAGCCATGATCAATGTAGTGAGGAAAGTTCTTTTTACTGAGTCAACCTCGTTAAAAAATGAATCAGGGGCGAGGATAGCTTTTTCTTGTATCAACCTCGTTAAAAAATGAAATAAGGAGTACGAGGATAGTTTTTTCCTGTATCAACCTCGTTAACAAATGAAACAGGCTAGCATGAGGATAGTTATTTTACTGAGTCAACCTCACTAAAAAATGAATCAGGTAGGTTTTAGGTTAAGTAGGTAGATTGTAGAAAGTAGAGTTTTGAGGACAGTTCCTGTCACTAAGTCAACCTCGTTAAAAAATGAATCAGGTATGAGGACAGTTCCTGTTACTGAGTCAACCTCGTTAAAAAATGAATCAGGTATGAGGATAGTTCTTTTCTTGTGTCAACCTCCTTAAAAATGAAACAACTCCCTTTTCAAGTTAAATATTTAAAGTAAACCTTCATTTCATCCAGCCAGTTGAATGCAATGAAGCCTGGGGGGGCATGTACCTCGCTTTGCATCATTATGCTGGGGGCATGCGAACTTTTTGAGCATAGTACCTTGTCTTGTGTCAAGCTCGTTCAAAAATGAAACAAGGGTAGGTTAAGTAGGTAGATTGTAGAGAGTACATGAGCATAGTTCCTTGTCTTGTGTCAAGCTCATTAAAAAATGAATCAAGGATTTTAGAGCACAGTTCCTTGTCTTGTGTCAAGCTCGTTAAAAAATGAATCAAGGTTTTTTAGAGTAGAGTTTTTGTTAGGTAGATTGTAGAGACTAGTTATGAGCATAGTTCCTTGTCTTGTGTCAAGCTCACTAAAAAATGAAACAACTCCCACAAGTCTTTCCCAGATCTTGAAAGTAAAGCTTCATTCCATCCACCTCATTGAATGCAATAAAGCTTGGGGGGCATGTACCTCATTTTGCGTCATTATGCTGGGGGCATGTGAACTTATAACAAGCATAGTTTTTCGTTTCAAGCTTGCGTAAAACATGAAACCGAATCCGAGCATAGTTCTTTTCCTATGTCAAGCTCGTTAAAAAATGAAACAAATCCTCCTCTACTTGAGTCGAGAGATTGACTAGATCTCGTAAATGTTAAGTTGTATATTTAGGTTAGTTATTTCAGTGTTTTGCATAATTTTCTTCCAGTTTTAGGTCGAGTCTTTCAAATGATCTCATACATGAACCTTCATTTCATCCAGCTTGTACTTAGTTGAATAAAATGAAGCTAGGGGGGCATGCACTCTAGCAGTTACGCTTAGGGGGCATCAAGTACAGTTTTATCTCTGTTTCAAGCTTGTGTAAAAATGAAACTACTTTGAAGCATAGTTTTTCTTTGTTTCAAGCTTTTGTAAAAATGAAACCTATCTCAAGTCAATTTCAGTTATTTTCAAGACTCGTTAAACTCATGAAAATCCCGAGATTATTTTGCTATCTTTCATTCTCGTAAAACAAATGAAAATGCCGAGTTCTTTCCGTCTTTTCCTGCTCGTAAATTAAATTGAAAGTCGGCCACATGAGTACATTTTTATCATTTTTTCGAACTCGTTAAAATTTACGAAAAAGTGAAAACCATGAGTACATTTTTATCCCTTTTTCGAACTCATTAAAATTTACGAAAAAGTGAAACCTCAGAGTCATCTTTTAAGCCCTTTTCTGACTCCTAAAACATGAAAAGATTGCCGAGCGTTTCTTTTACACTCGTTAAAACGGAATTAAAAGACGGTCCCCTTATAGCTCTTTTCTGACCGTAAAATCAGGAAAAGATTGTCGTGTTTTTGTCGTTTCAAACTCGATACGGAAATAAAACGACATGTCCTTGATCGCTTTTTACTTTTCAGGTCAGTGACACTAATTATGAAAGTACTCCTTGGTCTCAAGATCAAGCGGTTCCCCCAGGTATTATTTTATACTTTTTCGGGCTTGAGGGACACAAATTTACGAAAAAGTTCAACTTGGAGTTTTCTTAAGTTTTTCAGACTCTCTAAAATTGAAAAACGTCGAGTTTCTCCTATATTGGGCTCGTTAAACATTCCACAGTAAAGGACCTGTTCAATTACAAACAGGAACGAACCACTCCTTCCTAGGGTTCGAATCAAAACTGGGTTGAGCTTATAATCAAGCATATGTTATCCTCCTCAAGCTTGTTAAAAATAAAGAGGTACTTGCCAGAAATGGTGGGGGAAAAGAGAGAAGAATGAGCCTATTTGTTACCTTTTGTCTCAGAAGAAACTTTATTACCACTCTTGGACACGACACTTTTCATTCACCTGGGTTGGGAAATCCTTTACCTCACAGTTGATCAAACCACTTTTGAAAGTCTTCAACCGGGTTCCGGGGATTAACTTTGAGTTATTTAGCACCAAACCATCTGTCGTGTCGTTATGTGTTCAAGAGGTCTGCAAACAAAACTTTCATCTGCAAAATACTTGTCATCCATTTGACCATCCCTGAGTCAGTCCTTACAGCAACATTTCTTCAACTTGAACAATGATTTCGTGTTGTGGGCTTGCCTGCAATGGGTCACTTTCTATCGACATCAGCACATTATCTAGAGAGATGACTTAGAAATCGTCAGTACCTTGAAGTCTGCATGCATCAATGGCAGGTTTCTCGCCTTTGACGTCAGTTTACATCATTGACTTTCGATCAAAGGATTCCGTGAAATGTTCGACATCAACTCATTCATTCACATCTCATGGATTGTACTGGGTACTTTGAGAACCATTGACATTACTGGTGGTCTCTCTCACGCTTGTTAACAGTTTACATCATCGACTGGTAATCAAGTGGTTTCTACCATGTTCGACATCGACTCATTTATTCACATGGTTAGAATCGTACCAATTCGAGAAGTAGGAATGAAGACCCTGGATCGAATCTTTACCATCCAGGCTGCGAGGAGTTTTGTATTCATTATCTAAGTAGACTAACCATAAACAGATGGTTGCGCCCATACTGTGTCTACAAAAGTCTATGATTATGATGTACTGCAAAATCATTTCTGTATCAGAGTAGTTAGTCTGTTAGTTAAAGTTTCAATCTGAGTATGGGAATGCCTACCTCAGTGATGATTAAATCTTATACACGTATTTTGTGTTGAAAATTGCAGGTTCTGACCAGGCTCTCCACGAGATAATCCTCGAAATGATAAAGCGCTTCACCCTTCCTAGATAATACAAAACCGTAATCTATTCCAGGCTTCGCACTTTAGGGGGCAATCTGTTACACTAAAAAATGTCACCATGGCTATTTACAGTTGGTATGGCTCTATCAACAGTCATACTACCCTCTTAAGCAAGTCTTATGCCTCTGCTATCCATGTCAAACTCCAAGAAAGAGAGAAAGTCTTTATAAATATGTTTATCTCTGGGTATGCAGGTTCTCTCAAACCTTGCCTGCGGGTACGCACCTATTGTTCATAAGGTCTGCGTCCAAGGACGCTCTGTATCTAAAGGGGCGGGTGCGTCCCTCTGAAAAGGTTAAAATGCGCAAGTTTTATCTTCAAAAACTTACTTGTGGTCATTTCTAGAGCATTCTAGAAGGTTGTTTGACGTGTATTGAGCGCCTCCAGATGGTTCATGCACTCCTACCAAAGAGGAACTTATCCCATCAATAAGGGAGTGATCCCATCCAAAGAGGGGACTATCCCATTGATGGTGGACCTGATTAACTTCCTCTTGAGCACTATAAATACAGGCATTGGGCCAGAAGGAGAGAGGTTGAAAGCTATATATTTCTAAGGGTAAATGCTGCAGGAATTAGGACTCCCATTTAGAAGCTTGTGAGGAGAGATTGCCATCTTTACTTGTTCTATTTGGAAGTGGGTGAGCTTTGTCAAAGTAGAGGAAGACTCTTGTGGACCCTGGAAGGAGCTTGCACAACACCAAGGCTTAGGTTGTAATGGTTCCTTTTGATTACCTTTAATGCAAATTGGTCCATTCTTCTCAATAACTTGTTGTTTATGGGTTATTTCATGTACTCCTTGGTCTATGTGTTGAATATGCTTTGTTTTATGTTATAATCAGGTGCTATTTAATTGTTTGACTGTTGGTGATTGCAGGTTTTGGAGAAAAGGAGGAGCTCATCCAGATCAACAAAGCTTGGACTTCTACAACAGCGTTTGGACAAAGGTAAGAACGAAACACTTGATTTCTCATATCATAATGTATGTTTAGAGAAGGATAGCTCCAGTCTATTTTGTTTGTCATTAGAATGTCTTAGACTTCTAGGAAGGTCGGTTGTGTCTGCACTCTTGACTGATTCCGTGTGATCTATTCCAATCAAAGGAAAAGACCTCAGTGCTTGGAGGGGGTTCTGTAGAAACAGGTGAAATGCCCCCTGGCATAGAAGAATCTGATGTAACAAGAAGAACCTGAGCGGTATGAAGTTCACTCTCTAAAGGGAAAGTGGGATCGACTGAATGTGAAATTGAATCGACCACTTGATCAACTAACGGATCAGCAACCTGAGTGACATGAGTTTCACTCTCCAATGGAAGAGTGTGATTGACGGTACTTGAATTTAGATCAATCACTCCGTCAGTTGACGGTAGGTTGGGAGAAAGTTTACGGTAACCAGTTGGAAATTCTTGCTGTGGAACAGGAAGGTTTTCCGTGTGGGAGTTGTTTCATTTTTTAGTGAGCTTGACACAAGACAAGGAACTATGCTCATAACTAGTCTCTACAATCTACCTAACAAAAACTCTACTCTAAAAAACCTTGATTCATTTTTTAACGAGCTTGACACAAGACAAGGAACTGTGCTCTAAAATCCTTGATTCATTTTTTAATGAGCTTGACACAAGACAAGGAACTATGCTCATGTACTCTCTACAATCTACCTACTTAACCTACCCTTGTTTCATTTTTTAACGAGCTTGACACAAGACAAGGAACTATGCTCAAAAAGTTCGCATGCCCCTAGCATAATGATGCAAAGCGAGGTACATGCCCCCCAGGCTTCATTTCATTCAACTGGCTGGATGAAATGAAGGTTTACTTTCAATATTTAACTTGAAAAGGGAGTTGTTTCATTTTTAAGGAGGTTGACACAAGAAAAGAACTATCCTCATACCTGATTCATTTTTTAACATGGTTGACTCAGTAACAGGAACTGTCCTCATACCTGATTCATTTTTTAACGAGGTTGACTCAGTGACAGGAACTGTCCTCAAAACTCTACTTTCTACAATCTACCTACTTAACCTAAAACCTACCAGATTCATTTTTTAGTGAGGTTGACTCAGTAAAAGAACTATCCTCATGCTAGCCTGTTTCATTTGTTAACGAGGTTGATACAGGAAAAAACTATCCTCGTACTCCTTATTTCATTTTTTAACGAGGTTGATACAAGAAAAAACTATCCTCGCCCCTGATTCACTTTTTAACGAGGTTGAATCAGTAAAAATAACTTTCCTCACTACATTGATCATGGCTTCCAACTGGAAGAAAGACATGTCAATGGACACACCTTGATCACGGCCTCCAAGAGTTCTTCATCAGAAGGAAGAATAGTTCTCTGGAAGGAATCCATGTCAAGGGGCTCGAAAGGGATAAGAACATCGTGTTCAAGTAATCCCATAGAGTTTTCCATGTCAATTACCGGATCTAAATCAACAGTGAGAGGCTCACTTACATCGGTAACTGAAAACATGGGACCAGTTGCCACATAATTAACCCGTGGCAGGGTATATACCACTTTAGAATCAGGAACATTTAGGGGTGTCATATTATTGGAGCCAGGGGTGTCATTATCTTCAAAAAAATGAATCAGGTATGAGGATAGTTCTTTTCTTGTGTCAACCTCCTTAAAAATGAAACAACTCCCTTTTCAAGTTAAATATTGAAACCTATCTCGAGTCAATTTCAGTTATTTTCAAGACTCGTTAAACTCATGAAAATCCCGAGATTATTTTGCTATCTTTCATTCTCGTAAAACAAATGAAAATGCCGAGTTCTTTCCGTCTTTTCCTGCTCGTAAATTAAATTGAAAGTCGGCCACATGAGTACATTTTTATCATTTTTTCGAACTCGTTAAAATTTACGAAAAAGTGAAAACCATGAATACATTTTTATCCCTTTTTCGAACTCGTTAAAATTTACGAAAAAGTGAAACCTCAGAGTCATCTTTTAAGCCCTTTTCTGACTCCTAAAACATGAAAAGATTGCCGAGCGTTTCTTTTACACTCGTTAAAATGGAATTAAAAGACGGTCCCCTTATAGCTCTTTTCTGACCGTAAAATCAGGAAAAGATTGCCGTGTTTTTGTCGTTTCAAACTCGATACGGAAATAAAACGACGTGTCCTTGATTGCTTTTTACTTTTCAGGTCAGTGACACTAATTATGAAAGTACTCCTTGGTCTCAAGATCAAGCGGTTCCCCCAGGTATTATTTTATACTTTTTCAGGCTTGAGGGACACAAATTTACGAAAAAGTTCAACTTGGAGTTTTCTTAAGTTTTTCAGACTCTCTAAAATTGAAAAATGTCGAGTTTCTCCTATATTGGGCTCGTTAAACATTCCACAGTAAAGGACCTGTTCAATTACAAACAGGAACGAACCACTCCTTCCTAGGGTTCGAATCAAAACTAGGTTGGACTCATCCGAAGGATGAGCTTATAATCAAGCATATGTTATCCTCCTCAAGCTTGTTAAAAATAAAGAGGTACTTGCCAGAAATGGTGGGGGAAAAGAGAGAAGAATGAGCCTATTTTTTACCTTTTGTCTCAGAAGAAACTTTATTACCACTCTTGGACACGACACTTTTCATTCACCTGGGTTGGGAAATCCTTTACCTCATAGTTGATCAAACCACTTTTGAAAGTCTTCAACCGGGTTCCGGGGATTAAATTTGAGTTATTTAGCACCAAACCATATGTCGTGTCGTTATGTGTTCAAGAGGTCTGCAAACAAAACTTTCATCTGCAAAATACTTGTCATCCATTTGACCATCCCTAAGTCAGTCCTTACAGCAACATTTCTTCAACTTGAACAATGATTTCGTGTTGTGGGCTTGCCTGCAATGGGTCACTTTCTATCGACATCAGCACATTATCTAGAGAGATGACTTAGAAATCGTCAGTACCTTGAAGTCTGCATGCATCAATGGCAGGTTTCTCGCCTTTGACGTCAGTTTACATCATTGACTTTCGATCAAAGGATTCCGTGAAATGTTCGACATCAACTCATTCATTCACATCTCATGGATTGTACTGGGTACTTTGAGAACCATTGACATTACTGTTGGTCTCTCTCACGCTTGTTAACAGTTTACATCATCGACTGGTAATCAAGTGGTTTCTACCATGTTCGACATCGACTCATTTATTCACATGGTTAGAATCGTACCAATTCGAGAAGTAGGAATGAAGACCCTGGCTCGAATCTTTACCATCCAGGCTGCGAGGAGTTTTGTATTCATTATCTAAGTAGACTAACCATAAACAGATGGCTGCGCCCATACTGTGTCTACAAAAGTCTATGATTATGATGTACTGCAAAATCATTTATGTATCAGAGTAGTTAGTCTGTTAGTTAAAGTTTCAATCTGAGTATGGGAATGCCTACCTCAGTGATGATTAAATCTTATACACGTATTTTGTGTTGAAAATTGCAGGTTCTGACCAGGCTCTCCACGAGATAATCCTCGAAATGATAAAGCGCTTCACCCTTCCTAGATAATACAAAACCCTAATCTATTCCAGGCTTCGCACTTTAGGGGGAAATCTGTTACACTAAAAAATGTCACCATGGCTATTTACAGTTGGTATGGCTCTATCAACAGTCATACTACCCTCTTAAGCAAGTCTTATGCCTCTGCTATCCATGTCAAACTCCAAGAAAGAGAGAAAGTCTTTATAAATATGTTTATCTCTGCGTACGCAGGTTCTCTCAAACCTTGCGTGCGGGTACGCACCTATTGTTCATAAGGTCTGCGTCCAAGGACGCTCTGTATCTAAAGGGGCAGGTGCGTCCCTCTGAAAAGGTTAAAATGCGCAAGTTTTATCTTCAAAAACATGACACCCCTCGGTTGACTCAGTAAAAGAACTATCCTCATGCTAGCCTGTTTCATTTGTTAACGAGGTTGATACAGGAAAAAACTATCCTCCTACTCCTTATTTCATTTTTTAACGAGGTTGATACAAGAAAAAACTATCCTCGCCCCTGATTCATTTTTTAACGAGGTTGACTCAGTAAAAAGAACTTTCCTCACTACATTGATCATGGCTTCCAACTGGAAGAAAGACATGTCAATGGACACACCTTGATCACGGCCTCCAAGAGTTCTTCATCAGAAGGAAGAATAGTTCTCTAGAAGGAATCCATGTCAAGGGGCTCGAAAGGGATAAGAACATCGTGTTCAAGTAATCCCATAGAGTATTCCATGTCAATTACCGGATCTAAATCAACAGTGAGAGGCTCACTTACATCGGTAACTGAAAACATGGGACCAGTTGCCACATAATTAACCCGTGGAAGGGTATATACCACTTTAGAATCAGGAACATTTAGGGGTGTCATATTATTGGAGCCAGGGGTGTCATTATCTTCAAAAAAATGAATCAAGTATGAGGATAGTTCTTTTCTTGTGTCAACCTCCTTAAAAATGAAACAACTCCCTTTTCAAGTTAAATATTGAAACCTATCTCGAGTCAATTTCAGTTATTTTCAAGACTCGTTAAAATCATGAAAATCCCGAGATTATTTTGCTATCTTTCATTCTCGTAAAACAAATGAAAATGCCGAGTTCTTTCCGTCTTTTCCTGCTCGTAAATTAAATTGAAAGTCGGCCACATGAGTACATTTTTATCATTTTTTCGAACTCGTTAAAATTTACGAAAAAGTGAAAACCATGAGTACATTTTTATCCCTTTTTCGAACTCGTTAAAATTTACGAAAAAGTGAAACCTCAGAGTCATCTTTTAAGCCCTTTTCTGAGTCCTAAAACATGAAAAGATTGCCGAGCGTTTCTTTTACACTCGTTAAAACGGAATTAAAAGACGGTCCGCTTATAGCTCTTTTCTGACCGTAAAATCAGGAAAAGATTGCCGTGTTTTTGTCGTTTCAAACTCGATACGGAAATAAAACGACGTGTCCTTGATCGCTTTTTACTTTTCAGGTCAGTGACACTAATTAAGAAAGTACTCCTTGGTCTCAAGATCAAGCGGTTCCCCCAAGTATTATTTTATACTTTTTCGGGCTTGAGGGACACAAATTTACGAAAAAGTTCAACTTGGAGTTTTCTTAAGTTTTTCAGACTCTCTAAAATTGAAAAACGTCGAGTTTCTCCTATATTGGGCTCGTTAAACATTCCACAGTAAAGGACCTGTTCAATTACAAATAGGAATGAACCACTCCTTCCTAGGGTTCGAATCAAAACTGGGTTGGACTCATCCGAAGGATGAGCTTATAATCAAGCATATGTTATCCTCCTCAAGCTTGTTAAAAATAAAGAGGTACTTGCCAGAAATGGTGGGGGAAAAGAGAGAAGAATGAGCCTATTTGTTACCTTTTGTCTCAGAAGAAACTTTATTACCACTCTTGGACACGACACTTTTCATTCACCTGGGTTGGGAAATCCTTTACCTCACAGTTGATCAAACCACTTTTGAAAGTCTTCAACCGGGTTCCGGGGATTAACTTTGAGTTATTTAGCACCAAACCATCTGTCGTGTCGTTATGTGTTCAAGAGGTCTGCAAACAAAACTTTCATCTGCAAAATACTTGTCATCCATTTGACCATCCCTGAGTTAGTCCTTACAACAACATTTCTTCAACTTGAAAAATGATTTCGTGTTGTGGGCTTGCCTGCAACGGGTCACTTTCTATCGACATCAGCACATTAACTAGAGAGATGACTTAGAAATCGTCAGTACCTTGAAGTCTGCATGCATCAATGGCAGGTTTCTCGCCTTTGACGTCAGTTTACATCATTGACTTTCGATCAAAGGATTCCGTGAAATGTTCGACATCAACTCATTCATTCACATCTCATGGATTGTACTGGGTACTTTGAGAACCATTGACATTACTGGTGGTCTCTCTCACGCTTGTTAACAGTTTACATCATCGACTGGTAATCAAGTGGTTTCTACCATGTTCGACATCGACTCATTTATTCACATGGTTAGAATCGTACCAATTCGAGAAGTAGGAATGAAGACCCTGGATCGAATCTTTACCATCCAGGCTGCGAGGAGTTTTGTATTCATTATATAAGTAGACTAACCATAAACAGATGGCTGTGCCCATACTGTGTCTACAAAAGTCTATGATTATGATGTACTGCAAAGTCATTTCTGTATCAGAGTAGTTAGTCTGTTAGTTAAAGTTTCAATCTGAGTATGGGAATGCCTACCTCAGTGATGATATAATCTTATACATGTATTTTGTGTTGAAAATTGCAGGTTCTGACCAGGCTCTCCACGAGATAATCCTCGAAATGATAAAGCGCTTCACCCTTCCTAGATAATACAAAACCGTAATCTATTCCAGGCTTCACACTTTAGGGGGCAATCTGTTACACTAAAAAATGTCACCATGGCTATTTACAGTTGGTATGGCTCTATCAACAGTCATACTACCCTCTTAAGCAAGTCTTATGCCTCTGCTATCCATGTCAAACTCCAAGAAAGAGAGAAAGTCTTTATAAATATGTTTATCTCTGCGTACGCAGGTTCTCTCAAACCTTGCCTGCGGGTACGCACCTATTGTTCATAAGGTCTGCGTCCAAGGACGCTCTGTATCTAAAGGGGTAGGTGCGTCCCTCTGAAAAGGTTAAAATGCGCAAGTTTTATCTTCTAAAACATGACACCCCTCGGTTGACTAAGTAAAAGAACTATCCTCATGCTAGCCTGTTTCATTTGTTAACGAGGTTGATACAGGAAAAAACTATCCTCGTACTCCTTATTTCATTTTTTAACGAGGTTGATACAAGAAAAAACTATCCTCACCCCTGATTCATTTTTTAACGAGGTTGACTCAGTAAAAAGAACTTTCCTCACTACATTGATCATGGCTTCCAACTGGAAGAAAGACATGTCAATGGACACACCTTGATCACGGCCTCCAAGAGTTCTTCATCAGAAGGAAGAATAGTTCTCTGGAAGGAATCCATGTCAAGGGGCTCGAAAGGGATAAGAACATCGTGTTCAAGTAATCCCATAGAGTTTTCCATGTCAATTACCGGATCTAAATCAACAGTGAGAGGCTCACTTACATCGGTAACTGAAAACATGGGACCAGTTGCCACATAATTAACCCGTGGAAGGGTATATACCACTTTAGAATCAGGAACATTTAGGGGTGTCATATTATTGGAGCCAGGGGTGTCATTATCTTCAAAAAAATGAATTAGGTATGAGGATAGTTCTTTTCTTGTGTCAACCTCCTTAAAAATGAAACAACTCCCTTTTCAAGTTAAATATTGAAAGTAAACCTTCATTTCATCCAGCCAGTTGAATGCAATGAAGCTGGGGGGCATGTACCTCGTTTTGTGTCATTATGCTGGGGGCATGTGAACTTATAACAAGCATAGTTTTTCGTTTCAAGCTTGTGTAAAACATGAAACCGAATCCGAGCATAGTTCTTTTCCTGTGTCAAGCTCGTTAAAAAATGAAACAAATCCTCCTCTACTTGAGTCGAGAGATTGACTAGATCTCGTAAATGTTAAGTTGTATATTTAGGTTAGTTATTTCAGTGTTTTGCATAATTTTCTTCCAGTTTTAGGTCGAGTCTTTCAAATGATCTCATACATGAACCTTCATTTCGTCCAGCTTGTACTTAGTTGAATAAAATGAAGCTAGGGGGGCATGCACTCTAGCAGTTACGCTTAGGGGGCATCAAGCACAATTTTATCTCTGTTTCAAGCTTGTGTAAAAATGAAACTACTTTGAAGCATAGTTTTTCTTTGTTTCAAGCTTTTGTAAAAATGAAACCTATCTCGAGTCAATTTCAGTTATTTTCAAGACTCGTTAAACTCATGAAAATCCCGAGATTATTTTGCTATCTTTCATTCTCGTAAAACAAATGAAAATGCCGAGTTCTTTCCGTCTTTTCCTGCTCGTAAATTAAATTGAAAGTCGGCCACATGAGTACATTTTTATCATTTTTTCGAACTCGTTAAAATTTACGAAAAAGTGAAAACCATGAGTACATTTTTATCCCTTTTTCGAACTCGTTAAAATTTACGAAAAAGTGAAACCTTAGAGTCATCTTTTAATCCCTTTTCTGATTCCTAAAACATGAAAAGATTGTCGAGCGTTTCTTTTACACTCGTTAAAACGGAATTAAAAGACGGTCCCCTTATAGCTCTTTTCTGACCGTAAAATCAGGAAAAGATTGCCGTGTTTTTGTCGTTTCAAACTCGATACGGAAATAAAACGACGTGTCCTTGATCGCTTTTTACTTTTCAGGTCAGTGACACTAATTATGAAAGTACTCCTTGGTCTCAAGATCAAGCGGTTCCCCCAGGTATTATTTTATACTTTTTCGGGCTTGAGGGACACAAATTTACGAAAAAGTTCAACTTGGAGTTTTCTTAAGTTTTTCAGACTCTCTAAAATTGAAAAATGTCGAGTTTCTCCTATATTGGGCTCGTTAAACATTCCACAGTAAAGGACCTGTTCAATTACAAACAGGAACGAACCACTCCTTCCTAGGGTTCGAATCAAAACTGGGTTGGACTCATCCGAAGGATGAGCTTATAATCAAGCATATGTTATCCTCCTCAAGCTTGTTAAAAATAAAGAGGTACTTGCCAGAAATGGTGGGGGAAAAGAGAGAAGAATGAGCCTATTTGTTACCTTTTGTCTCAGAAGAAACTTTATTACCACTCTTGGACACGACACTTTTCATTCACCTGGGTTGGGAAATCCTTTACCTCACAGTTGATCAAACCACTTTTGAAAGTCTTCAACCGGGTTCCGGGGATTAACTTTGAGTTATTTAGCACCAAACCATCTGTCGTGTTGTTATGTGTTCAAGAGGTCTGCAAACAAAAATTTCATCTGCAAAATACTTGTCATCCATTTGACCATCCCTGAGTCAGTCCTTACAGCAACATTTCTTCAACTTGAACAATGATTTCGTGTTGTGGGCTTGCCTGCAACGGGTCACTTTCTATCGACATCAGCACATTATCTAGAGAGATGACTTAGAAATTGTCAGTACCTTGAAGTCTGCATGCATCAATGGCAGGTTTCTCGCCTTTGACGTCAGTTTACATCATTGACTTTCGATCAAAGGATTCCGTGAAATGTTCGACATCAACTCATTCATTCACATCTCATGGATTGTACTGGGTACTTTGAGAACCATTGACATTACTGGTGGTCTCTCTCACGCTTGTTAACAGTTTACATCATCGACTGGTAATCAAGTGGTTTCTACCATGTTTGACATCGACTCATTTATTCACATGGTTAGAATCGTACCAATTCGAGAAGTAGGAATGAAGACCCTGGATCGAATCTTTACCATCCAGGCTGCGAGGAGTTTTGTATTCATTATCTAAGTAGACTAACCATAAACAGATGGCTGCGCCCATACTGTGTCTACAAAAGTCTATGATTATGATGTACTGCAAAATCATTTCTGTATCAGAGTAGTTAGTCTGTTAGTTAAAGTTTCAATCTGAGTATGGGAATGCCTACCTCAGTGATGATATAATCTTATACATGTATTCTGTGTTGAAAATTGCAGGTTTTGACCAGGCTCTCCACAAGATAATCCTCGAAATGATAAAGCGCTTCACCCTTCCTAGATAATACAAAACCCTAATCTATTCCAGGCTTCGCACTTTAGGGGGCAATCTGTTACACTAAAAAATGTCACCATGGCTATTTACAGTTGGTATGGCTCTATCAACAGTCATACTACCCTCTTAAGCAAGTCTTATGCCTCTGCTATCCATGTCAAACTCCAAGAAAGAGAGAAAGTCTTTATAAATATGTTTATCTCTTGGTACGCAGGTTCTCTCAAACCTTGCCTGCGGGTACGCACCTATTGTTCATAAGGTCTGCGTCCAAGGACGCTCTGTATCTAAAGGGGCAGGTGCGTCCCTCTGAAAAGGTTAAAATGCGCAAGTTTTATCTTCAAAAACTTACTTGTGGTCATTTCTAGAGCATTCTAGAAGGTTGTTTGACGTGTATTGAGCGCCTCCAGATGGTTCATGCACTCCTACCAAAGAGGAACTTATCCCATCAATAAGGGAGTGATCCCATCCAAAGAGGGGACTATCCCATTGATGGTGGACCTGATTAACTTCCTCTTGAGCACTATAAATACAGGCATTGGGCCAGAAGGAGAGAGGTTGAAAGCTATAGATTTCTAAGGGTAAATGTTGCAGGAATTAGGACTCCCATTTAGAAGCTTGTGAGGAGAGATTGCCATCTTTACTTGTTCTATTTGGAAGTGGGTGAGCTTTGTCAAAGTAGAGGAAGACTCTTGTGGACCCTGGAAGGAGTTTGCACAACACCAAGGCTCAGGTTGTAATGGTTCCTTTTGATTACCTTTAATGCAAATTGGTCCATTCTTCTCAATAACTTGTTGTTTATGGGTTATTTCATGTACTCCTTGGTCTATGTGTTGAATATGCTTTGTTTTATGTTATAATCAGGTGCTATTTAATTGTTTGACTGTTGGTGATTGCAGGTTTTGGAGAAAAGGAGGAGCTCATCCAGATCAACAAAGCTTGGACTTCTACAACAGCATTTGGACAAAGGTAAGAACGAAACACTTGATTTCTCATATCATAATGTATGTTTAGAGAAGGATAGCTCCAGTCTGTTTTGTTTGTCATTAGAATGTCTTAGACTTCTAGGAAGGTCGGTTGTGTCCGCACTCTTGACTGATTCCGTGTGACACATCTCTATGGATTTTGTAGGAGGTTTGCCAAAACCTCGAAAGCAGCATGATTATTTATATATAGTAGTTGATCGTTTCAGCAAAATGTGTATACTTATGCCTTGTAAGAAAACTATAACTGCTGAACAAACTGCTGAATTATTTTTTCGTCATGTATGGATTCACTTTGGTTTGCCTACTTCCATTATTAGTGACAGGGATTCCAGATTTGTGGGGAATTTTTGGTCCAACCTATGGGAGGTGATGGACACAAAGTTGAAGAAAAGCACTGCTTTCCATATGCAAACAGATGGACAAACCGAAGTTGTGAATAGAACCATTGTGCACCTCTTGAGAGGTTATTGCAGCAAGCATCCCAAGCTTTGGGATGAACATTTGCACTACATACATCATGCTTACAATCGTGCCAAGCACTCTTCCACAAACACCTCACCATTTGAAGCTTGTTTTGGTTACTTGCCAAAATCACCTCTTGATTTCATTCTTGAGAAAGATGTTGCCATTGAGGGACATAGTGACATTGACAAATCTCATTCATTCATTGAAAGAATTCAGCAAATACATCAGCAAATTCAAGAACAGCTTGAGAAGAGTCAAGGCAAGTACAAGGAAAGACATGACAAGCATAGAGCCGATCACAAGTTTCAAGAAGGAGATGAGGTATGGTTGTACATTAGGAAGGAAAGGATGCAAGGAGAAGGTAAAAAGCTGAAGCCTATTCGTTATGGTCTATTCAAAATCCTCAAGAAGGTTGGAAATAATGCTTTTCAATTAGATTTGCCTTCCTACATGCAAATATATTCTGTTGTCAATGTGGAGAACTTATGTTTGTATGAACCTCCTTTGATTGCTGATCATGAAAATTTTGTTCAGTTGCCATCTATAGAAGATTTCTCGCCAGAATTCTTAGATGAGCTGAAAGAAGATACAATCCTTGACAGAAGGACACACACTTCAAGAAGGGGCAGTGTAGATTATGTTCGGGTTGGTTTCAAAGGCAGCAAACCGAACAAGGCAAAGTGGATGGAGGTGGACAGAGTGAGGGAGATGTACCCTCACCTCTTTAACAGGTAGTTGAAGGCTTTTGGGGTCCAAAAGCTTCCTAATGGGGAGGCGTGATCAGGTGCTCATGTCCTAAGTGTCGTAAAATGCTCAAAATTTAAAGTGCTTAGAATTGGTTCAAAGTTGAATGAATGGAAAGTGCCCGTCTTCCCAATTCCGGTGCCGCAAACGGTTCAAAAAACGGTCACCGTATGAGGAAGTTGTGGCAAAAAGAAGAATTTGTCCATAACATTAGAAATTTTAATTTTTCAAAAAAAAATTAAAAAAGGAATATTCCGCTGGGCACGAAATCCAAGGCAACCACCAAACATTAAATGTAACTGCAGATAATTTGGCGGAATTTTGGCAGGAGCGCCAAGTTTGGCGGACCCGCCATAATTGGCGGAGCTAACTGGAGTTAACTAAAGTTAGTGGAGTTTTTTTAGGGGCAAACTGGAGAAACTTTAAATGGCCATAACGTTGGCTAGGAAAGTCGGTTTTGGACGAATTTTTTTTTGATTTTGGGTATTTTCGACCTTCTAAAGCCATTGGTGTAGGTCTTACAGAAATTTGAGGTCATTTGCAGAGGTTTTGGAGCCGTGAAAGTTCTAAGAGCCACTAGGGCCCAATTTTGTGAAGACTGTATAGGGTTGCAGGTATCCATTGGAGGTGATCCAATAGTCAATCCTGAAGGATTCAAGTGTTATGAATCCATTTTTACCATCTATTTCTCCTGTATATGCTTCTATTCAGATGTATTTTCAATTTGAGCATTTAATAAAAACAAGGACAAGCCCGGTTGGGAGCTTTGGACCCAGCAGACATAGCCCTGGAGGGGGTGAACTGCTTTATCAACTTCTTTTGCATTTGTGGTTGATTTATTTTGCGGAAAAAATTCATTTTAAGTGTTAAACAGTAAAAGGAAATAACTCTGCTATGCTTAAATGGGTCATGAACAGCTAAAAATTTCATGTGTTTTCTTTCTGCAAGACATGGAAATCTTTTAAACATGTTTAATTCTGAATTGAATACCTTGCAAACAAATTTCAAGTAGTTCAAATTCAGATCAGATAGTTGAATCAGATCAGGGTTCAGCTGAAGAATCTCTACAAATTAGATGTCGAAGATTGCGTTGCTTTGAGAACAAAAGTAGAGAAGGTGCAAAGCTGAGACATCAATGAGTTGTGGCATAGAATATTGGGTCACTTACATAATGGATCTTTGAAGATCATCCAAAAATTTTTTATAGGACCTCCCAAGGGTACACTAGAGTAGAGAGACACATGCAAAGGGTGAAAATTTGGGAAATAAACCAAAGATTCCTTTTGTTAGAGTCGGTCTGGTCAGCCCTCCGTCAGAGATCAAAAATCTTTGTGCATTTCAATTTTAGGTGTCCCGCTCCATACACTCAGTTGCATTTAGCTAGGGGCATGCCATGATCTGACGGAGAAAGTCATGCTAATCATTTTCCTTCATGTCTGGCTCCTGCTGGCTCAGGTCTTTTTTCAACAATCACCAAAGTCCATGACAATCAAGGTCTGGTGCTTTACAGGACAAAGTCATTTTCTATGTTTGGGTCTAGGAATTCATCAATTTGGTCTTTGAAACATGTCCAAGGAAGCCATGAAGGCCAGAGGGAGACCCTTACACAGCTATGGTTCAGAGAGCTTCATCGTCACGTGGATAGACTTCGACTCTTCTTCAAAACTCTGTTTTGAAGAAAAGTCAAACAAGGTCATTTATGACAAAATTTTCCAAAAATCGCCAGTTGACTTTTTCAGATATAGTCATGGTTTCCGTGGCCAAATTCCCTGTCATATAGTCCCTACAAAGATGTGCTGAAAATTTCATCATTTGAGCCAAACGGTCAAAGGGAAAGTGAAAATCAGTGTGTTTAAAAATCAGTGAAAAAGTGCAAAACGCAACATTAGAAAAATGGGTTTTCAAGGAAGCAAAAATTAAACCCATCTCCTCCAAGGCTATAAATACATTTTTTGACCCAGATCAAAGGCATTTGCTGCTACAGGACTTGGAGAAGACATTGCAAAGGCGTGAATGTGAGATTGGAGCGTTGTAAGTGAGTGGGAGCAGGTTTTAGAGGGCGCGACGCACACGCAGCCAGCCCGCAGTTGAAGATTTACATAGGCGCGACGCATACCCAGCGCGCGGTGGACTGGGATTTATGCGCGACGCACATAGTCTAGGGGCCGAAACACATTTCCAAATCACTCCAAATTTCGGTGAACGCCATCAATTCAAGAGGTAGACCTTATGACATCACTGGTTCATCAATTTTGTCAATGATATGGTGTTCATATGATGTTTGAATGTCACCCAAAAGCATAAGGTCAACCATAAGAAAATCACCAAGAAAACGATGGTTGGGGTTGCAAAATTGTGCTGTTAGTGCCAAGGTTTCACTCCACTCACCTTTTTCCCCTCACCTCTCATTTTTCCCATCTCCCCTTGATCATTTTTTCCTAAAACCCCACCTTAAATCACTATCATAACCCTCTCCCTATTCCTCCACTATTTGGTCAACTCAAAGTCACCATAAGACCAGCTCATTGTGCAAGCCAAGCTGTGGGAGAGGGGTGCATGGTCGAAGAGTCAAAATATTAGGAGCGAATTAGGGTGATTTCAGGGCGCGCGGTGCACACACCAAGGAGCGCGGTGCCCTCATTGTGCGTAGTGCACACAGAGCGCGTCCACTGTGTAAACCCACCACTGGCGCGGCGCACTCAGAGCGCATGGCACATTGGGCATTTCACGTGGTGCACAGAGGTATAAAGCCTAGAAACCAATCAATTTGCCTAAAAAATTTTGGATGCTCACCAAATTTGAAAGGTAGGCCACCTACCTCCATTCTTGCATCAAACTTGAAAGGAATATCATGGTTGTAGGGGTACAAATCAAATGCAAACATTTTTGTAAAGCCAACAAAGGAAGACACAAAGAAAACATAATCCTAGGGTTTGTGCTACAATAACAGTGCTTCCAAGGTGTTTCAAACCCTACCCCATCAACACTATACCCAAACTACTCCCAAATCCCTAAAAAATCTCTCCCTTTAAACCCTTATTCCCCTTTCATCATTCCCCTCCTAATACTCCCTATTTTATTGTCCCCTTGGTGGCAAATTTTCAGAGAAACTACCAGCTTCATTGGAATTCAAGGGCAGCTTAAAACTCAGGGTACAAACAATAGCAATGGCATCTGAAGTTTCATCAGAGTATGAGGAGGAGACCCATAGTGACACAGCTTCGGGAGAAAGGGCCCAAATGAGACATCACCGGAGTGGCAGACATCTTAGAGATGAGCCAAACACCGAGTTGCAGGCATGCCCTCTTACTATGTCTTGTTTCCAGCACTTAGCATGTTTCGAATTTTGTCAGAGGATGGCAAATGTCAGATTTCATCATGAGTTGGCCCATCTTTTTGCGCTTCACCTGCATGGAGGACAGTCTATCTTGGCTGGGGTCACTTTCACATTGACACCCGAAACCATATCAGTGGCAACAGGCATACCAAACATTGGAGAGCAGTGGCACAAGAAGAAGAAGGTAGAAAGGCATCATTATGAGCCTTACATCAAAGACAGCTGTTTGAGCCACCTCACGAGAGTTTTTCCATTCAGATTTCTGAAAGATGAGTATGCCCCGCTCATGAAATTGATCATGAAATACTTCAGTTGCGAGGGGAGGTTTTCTCGCCTTTATGCATACCACATCAGGTTGCTCATGCACTTTACCAGGGTTCGGATGATGAACCTCCCATTTTTCATCTGCGGGAACATAGAGAGTATGAGAAATTTCATGCAACACAAGACCCCTCGATAGTAGCTTAACAATGTGTATCACTTTTCCCTTATCCAGATTTTGGTAGACCAACAGTTGGGATTGCAGGGTATTTCCTGGGAGGACTTCATCTCCCATGACTTCTTCAGTGCTCCACAGGTGGTTTTAGAGGCATAGCATGAGGTAGGGGGCCCATCTCATCAATATGAGCGACATGAGACTGCCACTATGCCAGTATACATCACCTATCAGAAAGGCAGTAGACCCTTATTTGCGGCATCAAAGCGAGTGTTATCTCCACCCGGGGTGGAAGGGGCCTCGCTTCTGACATCATCATCACAGGAGCAGGGTAAGGGCAAGGAGGCAGTGTGGGAGGAAGAGCCATCAGGTGAGCAAGAGACCGAGTTTGTTCTCCTCCAGGATTATGAGACAGATGTAGAACCAACAAATGAGGAGCTCACAGAGATCATCCAGGAGCAGTAGTCAGTGATTGAGTACTTACCCCTTGAATTGGAGAGGGCCAAGTGGAACATGAAATATCTGTAGCAGAGAAACAAACAGCTTGAGGACCAACAGAGGATCATGGAGCTGCAAAATATTCGTGAGCATCGCCAAGTTGCTCAAAGAAGAAGGGTTGCGCTCACATCTTTGGAGCAAGCAATCAATGAGGATCAGGAGGCCAACCCTTAGAGGGTCAACATGCATTTGGATAGGCTACTGGACAAAGCCAACCAGGACCTTTCTCTATTGAGACATATGGCTTTCCGTTACAGGGTGCGAAACATGAGTGCATAGGCCCAAATAAGGAACTTGAAAGCAAAATTGAGGAAAGCAACAAGAAGGGAAAAGAGGGAAAAAGTGCAAGATCATCTTCGAATCTTGGCTGAGGCTTCCTTGGCCCATCATAGCACCCCATAGAGATCCTCCAGCCCAAATTTTTTTGGTCACTTGGTAATTTTTTGGGTAAAAAACAGGGATTTTCTCCCTGTGAGCCGCGCCACTGGCGTGACGCTAAAGTTCTAGGGCTCCAATGAGGAATGGCTTGTAGATTCAGATTTAGCATGGCAAATTATGACTACTGGTGTTCGAGCAAGAGATTTGGGCAAAATATAGGTCTCCTAAAGGTCAAAAAAACCCCAAAAATGACCTCTCTGCCACTTTTTTGTAACACAGAAAGCAGTCTTGGGAGAATGAAGATTTGGAGGGGAAAATGAGCACCAAATTCAAAAATTCTAGTGGGGTTAGAAAGTAGACACGACAGGCTTTCCAAAAAGCCCACTTGGGCACATTTTGGACACCTACACATGCCCCAAAACAGGCCCCAAAGTAGCGTGACGCACAGAGAAAATGGCGCGGCGCACAGAGGAAAAATTGCCAATCTACTTCGGTTTCACGAAATTTCGGTTTGCGACTTCTCCAAGTGGGGCCGCTCATCTACACATAGGTTTTTTGGCACCAAAGGTGGAATTTAAAGTATTTTTTCTCCAAATTGGCTTCTATCCAAGTGGCGAAGGAAGGAAAACAGTCACCCAAGCCAAATGTCATGTTTGTAGCGCTGCACCTGTAGCTGATGGTTGGCTCTTCATCTCCATTTTGTAATGATTCGAGTAACTCCCCAACCCTTGGGCATTATATCTCTTCCTTACGCATTCTATATATTGTATGCAAGCTATTTGCAAAGGGTTGGTTGGCTTGTAACTTCTGGGAGACTATGGGAAAGAAACTTTTTTTCGTCACTGTGTATTTTTGACAGAGAATTAATGAAAGGCAGCGGCTTTGTTTCATGAGATTCTTGTGGTTGTGAGTGTAAAAAATGTGTCTCTTATGTTTTCATATGTATTTCATTATGTTTCATAATTCGACTCATGTTCATTTCTAGTGAAGTTTTCTGAGTGAGATTAGGTAGAATTCAATTTTATTGCTCTGCCTGTGGGAAAATTTCATGTTCAGTGTTATTCTTCTGTTGAAAAGGATTCGTGTCACTATGCCCTTTTCACTTTCTTCAGCAATCTATTCATGCTGCGGTACCTCAAACTAAATTTTTACATTTTCCGCCTACCTTGCCTCATGGAATAATCTGTGCCTTTGTATTAAATTCTCTATTCTTTGCTGAGCGCCGGTCCCATAACATCCCAGAAGCTCGGTCATTCATGAAAATTGTTTCCAGAATCCCTATTCACTTACTAGCCTAAGGTAAATATTTCATTGTAAGTCATCTCAGACCGTTTTCGATTATCTATTCACTGAGTGTGACTCGGAGAGAGCCCTCTCCTGCTCTGGTAGGGCTAGCTACCAGACTGAGCGTGGTTTGTGGTTACCCTAATTTTTGCCTTCCTTCAGCCTAAGGCAGATTTAGGTGCTAACATAGTGGCGACTCCACTGGGGAACTAAGCTGAAATCAAATCCCCTTGTTTCATAATAATTCTCAGCTTCCGGATGATAAGCTTAGTATTGGAAAGGCTGAGTAAGTTGGTTGTGTCCTGTGATTTTTCTCAATAGCACGCTGGCTTTGAGACGATATACCAGAGCCAATCCAGACCCGGATCCTCCTCATATTTATGAGAACCCCAATTTGATCCCAAGACTCCTTCGTCAAGAAAGCACCATAACTCTCGTGTTCAAATCTCATTCATGTCCCGACATTTTTTAGTATCTTGAAAAGCTTGAGTTTGATGAACGGTTTGAGATATCATTGTTTAAGTCTAAATCCGAAAGGGCTGTTGATTATACTGTCCCCAATCCGCAATTTCTTGTAGACCTCGAAATAGAAAGAACTAATAGATTAATTTATAATTACATTGCAACACAACCCCAAACTCCAATTGCAAGCCCCTTGCAAATTGTGCACACTCCTCCAACACCTCCAAGGCCAAATCCACCGAGAATGATGGCTGCGCGTTTTGCACCCCTTGTTCTACCCCGAGTTCTAGATGATATGCCAACGGATTATCAAAGTAAAATATCATTTTTTTATGCCACTCCTAACAGCATTAATACTCAGCAACATGTAGACAAAATGGCAGACTTCTATGAACTTCATGAGATTGATGCAGAGAACATGGCAATGAGGCTCTTTGTACAGACATTTGCAGGTGATGTGAGGAAATGGTTCAGAGGTTTGCCGGTAGCAAGTATCACTACCTTGGCTGAACTACAAAGACAATTTTTGAACTGGTGGGAAGTGAAAAAGAATCCCCTTCAAATTCTAGCTGAATATGAACAAATCAAACGGAACGCTGGTGAGTCGGTCCAAGACTATTGTGTTAGATTTAATGCAGTCTATAACGAAATTACAAATCATCTAAAGCCGCCTGTGGGACTAGAAATGATGAAGTTTCCAGATGGTTTTGATGCTGACATGGCGTACCAATTAAGAGAAAGAGAACTAGCCATAATGGAATACATGCAGAAAATTGGTCAGCGTTGAGGCAAATCTGTTGTCCAAAAGAGCTAGAGTGAAAGCAGAGAAGAAAACCACGGTGAAAGAAGAATCTTCTTCAATGGATCAACTTCTCAAAAAGGTAGAGCAGATGCTTGAAAGGGTAAAACTTGACAAGCCAGAGCCACAAGTTAGGAATCCTAACTTTCGTGGCCAGCAGCAGCCACAATATAGAATAAGAAGTAGCCACAATATAGAATAAGACAGAGAGATCAGCGAACTCAAGGGCAGATAGCACAACAGTCGGTACAAACACCTCTGCAGTAGAATTTTGTGCATGGACCGGAGTCAGATGAGGACAGCAATGTAATAGGTGAAGAAAACCATCTCTTTACTCCAGATGAGCTGCCTACTTATATTACCGAAGAGGAAGAATGTGCAGTGAATTCAGCTGCACACCAAGACACTGATTTTATTCTAGCTAGCGACACTGTGTTGGAAGAAGAATCAGAAGAATATCAAAGGGGATATATGAAAGCTTTGTCCATGCAACAGCAACGATATTCACTTAGAAACAGATATGTGCCGACCAAACCAATTCAGAAAAAGAAGGAGGGTGAAACAACAAAAAATGATTCATCAGCTACACAAAGAAAAGGAAAGGAGGCGGTTGGTCCAGAGAGCAGCAAATCAAAATCAGCAGAAAAATCATAGCAACCAGCCACATCAAAAGAAAAGGAAAGGAAAGAGATCCCAGTCAAAGAGGTAGAAAAGACTCCTGCTTTTAGCTTAGAAAACGAGATTTCTAAGTTAAAGGTATCCATCCCCTTGACTGAAATAATGAAGAAGAGTAGTTATAGAAGACAGATTTCTAAAATGTTGAATTTGGACCCAATGTCCGACATGGTAAATGTAGAAGATGATAAGCCTGAAATGATTATTGAACCAGCATCGAATGGTGAGTCTCCTGATAGTGGTGTGTCACCCTTCTATATCAGTTTACGATTGCATGATTTTGTGTTACAGAATGCCATGTTTGATTCCGGAGCTTCTCACAATCTCATGCCCAAGGCTATCATGGATAAGCTTGGTCTGGACATCACCCGACAATATCATGATCTCTATTCATTCAATTCCAGCAGAGTAAGATGTATAGGACTCATCAAAGACTTAGTTGTGAGTTTGGATCAGCTTCCTATGAAAAATGTATTGATAGATGTGGTGGTAGCAGATATTCCTCCAAGGTTTGGCATGCTTCTTTCCTGGTCTTGGGTAGTGAAATTGAAAGGGACACTACAGCTGGATTTCTCCTATGCAACAATCCTGGTGTTTGGACAAATGAGGAAGTTATATCAAGAACAAAAAATGAAATATATGATCAAAAGCAAGGAGAAACCTATAAATCATCCTATTAAATATGTACATAAAGATTTAGAGTCTTTTGTTTTGTTTTCAGATAGTTTAAATGAGATAGTTAGATAGTAGAAGCATATGACATTCCAGAAATAATAGAAAATTTCAGAGAAATTTTGAAGAAAGAAAGACAAGAAAAGCAAGAAAATGTTGGGCAATTAGCTGAAAGTAATGGACAGCAAGCAGACAAGGCACAGTAAACAGATTTCCAGCACTTACAAGAGGAGGAAGAAGGCTTGTGGACCATGGATTTCGATGGAGCAGTAGGAAATGATGGCACTGGAATTGGAATTTGGGTACGCAGTCCTTTCTCCGCCCCAAACAAAGTGCCTAGCAGCGTGAGGGTTTTCTCTTACAAGCTGGCCTTTGAGTGTTCAAACGATGAAGCTGAGTATGAAGCTCTGATTGCTGGCCTAAAGATTCTTAGGAAGCTGAATGCAAAAAGGATTTCGGTATATGGCAACTCCAAGTTGGTAATAAAACAGGTCAGAGGTGAGTATCAAGCAAAACATCCTAGGTGCGGGCTTATCGTAATGCAGTTTTAGACATCTTGAAGTTATTTTTAGAATACACCTCGACATGTGTACCTCGTATACAAAATAATATTGCTGATGCTCTTGCCAAGACAGTGAGTAGCTTGAAGATCCCCATGAACTCCAGTAATAAATTTGAAATCCATGTCAATCACCGTCCAACCATTCCAGACAATCAGCGATATTAGCAAGTGTTTCAAGATGATGAGGAGATTAAGGATTTTCTGCTAAACAAAGGCAAGTTCAGAGAAACCTCAATCGATGTAGAAAATGATGAGGGCAAAGGGAATGGTACAGATGAAGTGTAGATCAATGAAATGGACATATTGCAGCTGAAAAATAACATCATTCCTAAAGGCTTGATACCTCTATAGGAACTTTTTGATCAGGATGACGTAGCCCGCAAGCCAACATTGCAGCCAACAGAGAAGGGTGTAGAAGAAGTCAACATCGATACAGCTGCCAATCCAAAGTTGGTGAAATTTTCCAAAGCATTACTGCCAAAGATCAAGGAAAAATACATCAGTTTGATGGCTTCATTTGTAGATGTGTTTGCTTGGGACTATTCTAATTTAAAGACCTATGATACAAATATTATTCAACACACAATACCCATCAAGCCCAATCAAAAACCCTTTAGACAGAAGCTGAGAAGGATAAATCCAAAGTTACTGCCATCTATCGAAAAGGAGGTAAACAGGTTGTACAAGTCAGGTATCATTGTGCCCATCAGATTTTCAAATTGGATATCTAACTTAGTGCCTGTACGCAAGAAGATCGGTGAGATCTACCTATGCATTGATTTCAGAAATCTAAATAAAGTTTCATTGAAGGACAACTATCCACTGCCCAAGATGGACCATATAATTCAGCAAGTAGTGGGGGCATCTCGTATGTCACTGCTTGATGGTTATTCCGGATATAACCAAATTTCTATCCATGAAGATGATAGAGACAAAACAACATTCACCACTCCATGGGGAACCTTTCACTACGCCAAAATGCCCTTCGGTTTAAAGAATGCAGGTGCCACATTTCAGCGAGAAATGGACTTGGCTTTTGCAAATGAGAAGGATGTGTTTTTGGTGGTGTACTTGGATGATTTGACAGTATTTTCCAAATCTGATGAAGAGCACATGCATCTCCTAAACATTGTCTTTCAAAAGTGCAGGAAATATGGTCTATCGCTGAATCCTAAGAAGAGCTTGTTTGCCATGGAGGAAGGCAAATTACTTGGGCACATCATTTCAAAGGATGGAATTCGTATAGACCCAGCACGTGTGCAAGCAATTCAGCAAATTGATCTCCCTAGGAACAAAAGAGAGATACAATCATTCAATGGTAAAATGAATTTTCTGCGTTGCTTTGTGCCTAATCTTGCAGAACACTTAAGAGAAATGACCAACATGCTTAAGAAGGACAGCCAGGTGAAATGGAAAAAGGAGGCTGTAAAATCTTTCAACTTGGTCAAATTGGCCCTTTCTTCAGCTCCAGTTCTAGTCAGCCTGGACTACACTCATGATTTCATATTGTTTTCATTTGCTTCTGAGCACCTATGGCAGTGGTATTATTGCAGAAGAGAAATGATCATGAAAGACCCATTGCATTCTTCAGCAGGGCTATAAGGGATGCAACTTTAATGTACAACATCATTGAAAAGCAAGCCCTGGAATTGGTGAAGGCATTGAAGGATTTCCGGGTATATATCCTACATTCTCACATTCTGGCCTATGTTCCTAATACTATTGTAAAATATGTTTTAGTGCAGACCGATCCGGAAGGGAGAAGAGGCAAATGGATTGCAGCCTTGTTGGAATATGATGTGGAAATAAAGCCCACAAAGCTAGTCAAAGGACAGGGGTTGGCGAAGCTAATGGCTGAATCAAACTTGCATGCCTTGGACATAAATCTGATCATTGCCATGTTTGATGAGAATGAGGAAATACCATCCGTTCAAGTATCTGAAATGTTTGCTTTGTTCCCATGGTATTCTGATATAATATATGTGCTGAAGAATCTGTCACCACTGCTCGGCATGACTAGAAACAAAGCGAGAACACTCAAATTGAAGGCTGCCAAGTTTTGTATTTTGAATTCTGCACTGTATTGGAAAGATCCCGGTGGCATTTTATTAAATTGTTTGGTGGAAGAGGAGGCGAAGAAAGTCATGGAGGATTTCCACGGAGGAGAGTGTGGTGGTCAACTTTTTTGGAAGTCAACAGCGAACAAAATTTTGAAAGCAGGGTACTACTGGGCTACTTTGTTTGCTGATGTGTATAAGATGGTCAAGCGCTTTCATAAATGTCAGATTTTCGAAGGGAAACAGAAATTACATCCTTTGCCACTTAAGCCTATTGATGTGAGCGCTCCTTTCCAGCAGTGGGGGTTGGACTTCATTGGGGAAATTCATCCTGCCTCTTCTAGACAGCATAGATGGATCCTTACAGCGATGGACTATTTCACAAAATGGATTGAGGTAGCTCCTACCAGACAAGCCACTGACACGGTAATAATTTCATTTCTCGAAAATAACATCTTGTCTCACTTTGGTTGTCCAAACAATAAATCACCAATAATGCAACAACTTTCAAATCGAAAAGTATGGTAGAATTTTGTCATAAATATCACATAGTTTTGGGTCATTCAACTGCCTATCATCCGCAAGGCAATGGATTGGCGGAATCCTCGAATAAATCATTGGTCAACATCATCAAGAAGCTGCTGGAAATAAATAAGAAGAGCTGGAATAAGAGGTTGGTCCATGCGCTTTGGGCAGATCGGATCAGTCAGAAAAAGTCCATTAGTATGTCACCGTTTGAGCTTGTTTATGGAGTTGACACAGTATTCCCCACTTCTCTTGCTGCCCCGGTGGTCAGACTTTTTCGGAGGCCGGCAGCGAAGAAGATCCCATGTAGATAAGGTTGAATCAAATGATCCACTTGCAGCAAACAAGAGAAGAAGTTTTCAAGAACACATCCAAGTTGCAGGAGAAGATAAAGAAAATCTATGACAGAAAAGCAAAAGCAGATAAATTTCAGTTGGATGATGTGGTGCTGAAGTGGGATGCAAGGAATGAAGAGAAAGGCAAGCACGGAAAGTTCGAAAATATTTGGAAAGTTCCTTTCAGGATTGCAGCATATAGGGGTCAGAATGCCTTTCTTCTGAAGGAAATGAATGGGGAAGATTGTCCTGGATGGCCAATCAATGGTCAGATGCTCAAGCGGTATCACTGCTGATCTATTAACATTGCTTCCACTGTCATTTCAAATACCATTTTCATTTCAGTTTGGTTTCAGTCTGTAAAGTTAGTTTTTGAGTTATTTCAATGTCAAGTAGAGCCAATTTCTTGGTCATCTCAGTTTCATAAATAAGTCAGAGTCCTGTGCTGTTTATCAAAATGATGACTCCGTAGCCCAATGGACAAAAGGCACTGTCTAGCTCCTCCAGATATCTGTTGTTCTTGGCACCTCCAAGGAGCTACCATCCCCCATTGGAGCCAATGTTAGAGTCGGTCTGGTCAGCCCTTCGTCAGAGATCAAAAATCTTTGTGCATTTCAATTTTAGGTGTCCCGCTCCATTCACTCAGCTGCATTTTGCTAGGGGCATGCCATGATCTGACGGAGAAAGTCATGCTAATCATTTTCCTTCATGTCTGGCTCCTGCTGGCTCAGGTCTTTTGTCAACAATCACCAAAGTCCATGATAGTCAAGGTCTGGTCCTTTACAGGACAAAGTCATTTTCTATGTTTGGGTCTAGGAATTCATCAATTTGGTCTTTGAAACATGTCTAGTAAAGCCATGTAGGCTAGAGGAGGCCCTTACACAGCTATGGTTCAGAGAGCTTCATCGTCACATGGATAGACTTCGACTCTTCTTCAAAACTCTGTTTTGAAGAAAAGTCAAACAAGGTCATTTATGACAAAATTTTCCAAAAATCGCCAGTTGACTTTTTCAGATACAGTCATGGTTTCTGTGGCCAAATGCCCTGTCATACAGTCCCTACAAAGATGTGCCGAAAATTTCATCATTTGAGCCAAAATGTCAAAGGGAAAGTGAAAATCAGTGTGTTTAAAAATCAGTGAAAAAGTGCAAAACACAACATTAGAAAAATGGGTTTTCAAGGAAGCAAAAATTAAACCCATCTCCTCCAAGGCTATAAATACATGTTTTGACCCAAATCAAAGGCATTGTGCTGCTACAAGACTTGGAGAAGACATTGCAAAGGCGTGAGTGTGAGATTGGAGCGTTGGAAGTGAGTGGGAGCAGGTTTTAGAGGGCGCGGCGCACATACCCAGGAGCGCGGCGCACTCACCGGGCACGGCGCACACGCAGCCAACCCGCAGTTGAAGATTTACACAGGCGCGGTGCATACCCAGCGTGCGGCGCACTGGGATTTGCGCGCGACGCACACAGTCCAGGGGCCGAAACACGTTGCCAAAGCACTCCAAATTTCGGTGAATGCCATCAATTCAAGAGGTAGGCCTTATGACATCACCGGTTCATCAATTTTGTCAATGATATGGTGTTCATAAGATGTTTGAATGTCACCCAAAAGCATAAGGTCAACCATAAGAAAATCACCAAGAAAACGATGGTTGGGGTTGCAAAATTGTGTTGTTAGTGCCAAGGTTTCACTCCACTCACCTTTTTCCCCTCACCTCTCATTTTTCCCATCTCCCCTTGATCATTTTTCCTAAAACCCCACCCTAAATCACTATCATAACCCTCTCCCTATTCCTCCACTATCTGGTCAACTCAAAGTCACCGCAAGACCAGCTCATTGTGCAAGCCAAGCTGTGGGAGAGGGGTGCATGGTCGAAGAGTCAAAAGATTAGGAGCGACTTAGGGTGATTTCAGGGCACGTGGTGCACACACCAAGGAGCGCGGCGCACTCATTGTGTGTGGCGCACACAAAGCCCATCCACTGTGTAAATCCGCCACTGGCGCAGCACACTCAGAGTGCGCGGCGCACTCAGAGCGCGTGGCGCACTGGGGATTGCGCACGGCGCACAGAGGTATAAAACCTAGAAACCAATCAATTTGCCTAAAAAATTTTGGATGCTCACCAAATTTGAAAGGTAGGCCACCTACCTCCATTCTTGCATCAAAATTGAAAGGAATAGCATGGTTGTAGGGGTATAAATCAAATGCAAACATTTTTATAAAGCCAACAAAGGAAGACACAAAGAAAACATAATCCTAGGGTTTGTGCTACAGTAACAGTGCTGCCAAGGTGTTTCAAACCCTACCCCATCAACACTATACCCAAACTACTCCCAAATCCCTAACAAATCTCTCCCTTTAAACCCATATTCCCCTTTCATCATTCCCCTCCTAATACTCCCTGTTTTATTGTCCCCTTGGTGGCAGATTTTCAGAGAAACTACCAGCTTCATTGGAATTCAATGGCAACATAAAACTCAGGGTAAAAATAGCAGTAATGGCATCCAAAGTTTCATCAGAGTATGAGGAGGAGACCCACAGTGACACAGCTTCGGGAGAAAGGGCCCAAAGGAGACATCACCAGAGTGGAAGATATCTTAGAGATGAGCCAAACACCCTCACCGAGTTGCAAGCATGCCCTCTTGCTATGTCTTGTTTCCAGCACTTAGCATGTTTCGAATTTTGTCAGAGGGTGGCAAATGTCAGAGTTCATCATGAGTTAGCCCGTCTTTTTGTGCTTCACCGGCATGGAGGACAGTCTATCTTGGCTGGGGTCACTTTCACATTGACACCCGAAACCATATCAGTGGCAACAGGCATACCAAACATTGGAGAGCAGTGGCACAAGAAGAAGAAGGTAGAAAGGCATCATTATGAGCCTTACGTCAAAGATAGTTGTTTGAGCCACCTCACGAGAGTTTTTCCATTCAGATTTCTGAAAGATGAGTATGCCCTGCTCATGAAATACTTCAGTTGCAAGGGGAGGTTTTCTCACATTTATGCGTACCACATCAGGTTTCTCATGCACTTTACCAAGGTTCGGATGATGATCCTCCCATTTTTCATCTGTGGGAACATAGAGAGGATGAGAAATTTCATGCAGCACAAGACCCCTCGACAGCAGCTTAACAGTGTGTATCACTTTGCCCTTATCTGGATTTTGGTAGACCATCAGTTGGGATTGCAAGGTATTGCTTGGGAGGACTTCATCTCCCGTGACTTCTTCAGTGCTCCACAGGTGGTTTTAGAGGCAGAACATGAGGTAGGGGGTCCATCTCATCAGTATGAGTGACATGAGATTGCCATTATGCTAGTATACATCACCTATCAGAAAGGCAGTAGACCCTTATTTGCGGCAGCAAAGCGGGTGTTAACTCCACCCGGGGTGGAAGGGGCCTCGCTTCCGACATCAGCATCACAGGAGCAGGGTAAGGGCAAGGAGCCAGTGCAGGAGGAAGGGCCATCAGGTGAGCGAGAGACCGAGTTTGTTCTCCTCTAGGATGATGAGACAAATGCAGAACCAACAAATGAGGAGCTCACAGAGAACATCCAGGAGTAGCAGTCAGTGATTGAGTCCTTGTCCCTTGACTTGGAGAGGGTTAAGTGGAACATGAAATACCTGGAGCAGAGAAACAAACAGCTTGAGGACCAACAGAGGATCATGGAGCTGCAAAATATTCGTGAGCATCACCAAGTTGCTCAAAGAAGAAGGGTTGCGCTCACATCTTTGGAGCAAGCAATCAATGAGGATCGGGAGGCCAACCTTGAGAGGGTCAACTTGCATTTGGAGAGGCTATTGGACAAAGCTGACCAGGACCTTGCTCTATTGATACATATGGCTTTGCGTTATAGGGTGCGAAACATGAGTGCACAGGCCTGGATAAGGAACTTGAAAGCAAAATTGAGGAAAGCAACAAGAAGGGAAAAGAGGAAAAAGTGAAAGATCAGCTTCAAATCTTGGATGAGGCTTCCTTGGCCCATCATAGCACCCCATAGAGATCCTCCAGCCCAAATTTCAAAAAATTTGGGGAAATTTTGGTCACTTGGTAATTTTTTGGGTAAAAAACAGGGATTTTCTCCCTATGCACCGCGCCATTGGCACGACGCTAAAATTATAGGGCTCCAAATGAGAAATGGCTTGCAGATTGGGATTTAGCATGGAAAATTATGACTATTGGTGTCCGGGCAAGAGATTTGGGCAAAATCTAAGTCTCCTAAAGGTAAAAAACACCCAAAAATGACCTCTCTGCCACTTTTTTGCAACACAGAAAGCAGTCTTGGGAGAATGAATATTTGGAGGGGAAAATGAGCACCAAAATCAAAAATTCTAGTGGGGTTAGAAAGTAGACAGGACAGGCTTTCCAACAAGCCCACTTGGGTACATTTTGGACACCTACAAGAGCCCCAAAATAGGCCCCAAAGTAGTGCGATGCACAGAGAAAATGGCTTGGCGCACAAAGGAAAAATTGCCAATTTGCTTCGGTTTCGCGAAATTTCGGTTCGCGACTTCTCCAACCGCTCATCTGCACTTCAGTTTTTTGGCACCAAATGCAGCATTTAAATTATTTTTTCTCCAGATTGGCTTCTATCCAAGTGGCGAAGGAAGGCAAACGGTCACCCAAGCCAAATGTCATGTTTGTAGCGCTGCACCTACAGCTGATGGTTGGCTCTTCATCTCCATTTTGTAATGATTCGAGTAACTCCCCAACCCTTGAGCATTCTATCTCTTCCTTACACATTCTATATATTGTATGCAAGCTATTTGCAAAGGTTTGGTTGGCTTGTAACTTCTGGGAGACTGTGGGAAAGAAACTTTGTTTCTTCCCTGTGTATTTGTGACAGAGAATTAATGAAAGGCAGCGGCTCTGTTTCATGAGATTCTTGTGGTTGTGAGTGTAACAAATGTGTCTCTTATGTTTTCATATGTATTTCGTTATGTTTCATAATTCGATTCATGTTCATTTCCAGTGAAATTTTCTGAGTGAGATTAGGTAGAATTCAATTTTATTGCTCTGCCTGTGGGAAAATTTCATGTTCAGTGTTATTCTTCTGTTGAAAAGGATTCATGTCACTATGCCCTTTTCAATTTCTTCAACAATATATTCATGCCATGGTACCTCAAACTAAATTGTTATATTTTCCTCCTACCTTGCCTCACGGAATAATCAGTGCCTTTGTATTAAATTCTCTGTTCTTTGCTGAGTTCCAGTCCCATAACATCCCAGAAGCCCGGTCATTCATGAAAATTGTTTCCAGAATCCCTATTCACTTACTAGCCTAAGGTAAATATTTCATTGTAAGTCATCTCATACCATTTTCGATTATCTATTCACTGAGCGTGACTTGGAGAGAGCCCCCTCCTGCTCTGGTAGGGCTAGCTACCAAACTGAGCGTGGTTTGTGGTTACCCTAATTTTTTCCTTCCTTCAGCCTAAGGCAGATTTAGGTGCTAACACCTTTCATGATAAAGAAAACCGAGTGCAAGTGATCCTTGATAGAGTTCACTCAGATGTGTATGGACCATTCTCGACAGCATCCACGCCTCAGCATAGGTATTATGCAATATTTGTTGATGATTTTTCTCGTAAGTGCTCAAGTTTCTTCATGTGGAAGAAAGATCGTACGTTTGCTAGATTTTGTGAATTTAAAGCACTTGCCAAGAAGTATATTGGCAAGAAAGTTAAATCTCTCATAAGAGATAATGGTGGAGAATATGTGTTGAATGAATTCAATAACTTTTGCACATCAAAAGGCATTCAGAGGGAGTTAATAGAACCTCATAACCCATCGTAAAATGGGGTTGTTGAAATGAAGAATAGAAGTATTGTGGGAGTTTCATACGTGATGTTACATGACTAGGGCCTACCGTTGCACTTGTGGGTTGAAGCATGCAACACAACTCTTTTTTTGTAGAACATAAGGCCACATCAAATTCTCAGGATGAGTACACCAAAAGAATATTTTCCAGGTAAGATACTAGATGTGGCACACTTCAAGATATTTCGTTCATTAGTATACTCTCATGTTACCAAGGATGCATGGAGGAAGCTAGAGCCAACAACCGAGATGGGAATATTTATGGAGTACACAGGTACACCTCACAATTATCGAGTGTGCTTGTGATCCAATAGGATGACAGTGGTTCGTAGAGATGTGAAGTTCAATAAAGAGAAGGCCATGAGATGCTTCCTTGAGAGGGAGCTTTAGTTACATGAAGATGAGGAGATTTTAGCTCCATAGGAGGAACCTCAGGATGATGTGGAGTAGACATATACAAAGGAGAAGAGATTGGAAGCACACACTCATGCAGAGACTTCCAGAGATGGAAGGAAGTGCACCATAGAGGTCGAAATATTGATGGATGATGCTAGAGAGAATGTGGGAGCATCCACGTCACAACGCAGTTAGAGGAGGTCACCAGATTAGTACACTGGCTACATAGCTATGATGAGTGAGAGTGTAGACATTGAGCCATCCTCATTCGAGGAAGAAGTACAAAAACCAGTATGAGTTGATTCCATGGTTGAGGAGTATGACTCCATTATCGGAAACAGTGTTTGGGAAGTAGTCCCAAGACCAATAGACAAGTCAGTGGTGAGTTCCAAATTGATTTACAAGGTAAAGCAAGTAGAAGATGGTAGTGTGGAGAAATACAAGGCCAAATTTTTGGCTAGAGGGTTCTCTCAGGTGGAGGGAATTGATTACGATCAGACTTTTTCTCCAATAGAAATGTAGTCTTCAATCAAATCTATTATAACAATGTCAGCACATATGGGATGAAATATACATCATATGGATGTGAAGACAACATTCCTTAATGGTATGATTGAGGAAGAGGTGTATATTGATCATCCATAAGGATTTGAGACCTTCAATAGAGAGTCACATCTATGTAGACTCAAGCGAGAGATGTATCAACTAAAACAAGCACCTCGTGCTTCGTACATTAGAATTGACAGTTGTTTCATCGGGTTGGCCTTCAGCAAAGGTGAAGTAGATAATAACATTTACCATATTATGGTTCAACGTAAATTGTTGATTATAGTGTTATATGTTGATGATTTGATTCTAACAGGTGATGAGAAGCTGATAAAATATTGCAAAGAGGATCTTGCAAGAGAATTCAAGATGAAGGACATGGGGCTCATACATTACTTTCTTGGTATGGAAGTATGGCAAGGAGATGAGGAACTGTTTGATTCTTAGGGAAAGTGTGCCAACGAGATACCGAAGAAGTTCCACATGGAGAGAAACAAACCCATGGAGACTCCTCTAGCAGGTAATTGGAGGAGGGAAGATGCTACTATTTATAGACATCTTGTGGGTTCACTTAATGATTTGGTGAACACAAGACCAAACATGAGCTTTGCAGTTAAACAACTTAGTGAGGCCATGGTTAAGCCAACCAAACTCTACTGGAAGGCAACTAAACATGTGTTGAGATACCTTAGAGGAACCACTCAGTTTGATCTTTAGTACAAATGGAAAGAGGGAGTGAAGCTTCAAGGCTTCACAGATGTATATTGGGCAGGGAGTCCATCTAACAGTAAGAGCACATTAGGGGGAATCTTCAGTATTGGGTCAACAACAGTTTCTTGGTACAACAAGAAGTAGAGATCAGTAGCACTCAGTTCAGCAAAGGTAGAGTACATGGATGCTAGTCAAGAAGCTTGTGAGGCTATCTAGATGAGGAAGATCCTTGTTGAATTATTTGGTCAGCATATGGATCATACAGTTAATTAATGTGACAATCAGAGTTGTATCAAACTCTATGAGAATCCAATTTTTCATGAACGATCCAAGCATATCGACCTCAAGTATTACCATATACGAGATTGTGTTAAGAGGAATCATGTTGCTCGAGTACATTCCTATAGAGGAGCAGGATGCAAATATTTTGAGAAAGGCATGGTCAAGATACAAATTTGATTTTCACATAGTCATGATCGGGGTAGCAAATATTCTGTGCAGAGGAATCATGTTGCTCGAGTACATTACTACAGAGGAGCAGGAATCAAATATTTTGAGAAAGGCATTGTCAAGCTACAAATTTTAGTTTCACATAGTCATGATCAGGGTAGCAGAGATTCCCTTTCTTGTTGAGAGGGAGTGTTGAAAATGCGACAAGAAAATCATGATTTAATTTTGTCCTTGAATTAAATTAGGAATTAAATTGTATCATGACAACATGTAATAGTTAACTAAGTTAATTTGACTTAATTGGCTCAGTTAATTTGAGTTTAGGGTCTAACTTGAGTCATTTAGAGTGTCTCCTACTTTTTAGGAGCACTAGTTGAGTTTATTTTGAGTTGTAATTATTTAATTTAGTCTAAATGAGTTAAATCCAGTTAAAATAGTTCCAACTGATGGAGGAATTAGTGGGAGATCTAGCAGTGAGGTGTAACCTGTAGTAGTGGAGTGTAACCAGTAGTGATAAACCAGTAAATTGAAGATTTACTCATAATTAACTCATGCATGTCAGATCAGAGAAATACCCAGTTGAGATTAGAGTTCAGGGGCAGTGTACTATTAGTTGTATAATCATCTGAATTGTACATATGGTGCATGCAATCAGAGGAAGGCCTATGAGGATTGCACAATTCATATTTGTTGAATTTCCAAAGTAAATATGGGCTAATTTCCAAGGAAATTGCACAAGGAAATAAGAGCTTGACAAGTAGCAGAATTCGCTGAGTATTGTATTGAGCTTGTCTGGGAAGTAGTGAGATAGATAAAGATTGTGCAAAGGTTGCTCGGGCTTGAGAAAATCATTATAATCTTCTCGTATTTTATGAATAATGCAATATACCAATAACAAGGGTTTTTAGCTGTGGATTTCCCCATAAAATAATCGTGTTATGTGTGATCGAATTCTTTCTCTTTGACGGTTCATGATTTCATCGATATTTTATTGTTTCTATTGATGAGTAGAGTAGATTCAAGTAAATTGTTTTAGCATATTACAATATCCAATTTGAACCTACAAGGAATTTCTACATGTACTCCTTCATGGGATCGAGGAGGATGTAATGGAGACCCTTAATATGCTTTCTGGTGGAGATATTTACCATCTAACCTGTTATCACTCCTTTGGATCTCCAAGGCTAAGGAAGAGTCTAGCTGAGGTAACCATAGACCTATCTTTTGACTTGGTAGCTAGCCTTACCAGGCCGAAGAGGGCTCTCTCCAAAAACATCACAGCCAGGAGGGCTAGATGGATTAGGGTTTTAGGCTAGTTATGATGTGTAGAGGTTGTTTCGATTTTATTTGATGGGGTTACTGTTGGATGAGGGTATTAGGTCAAATAGGCTAGGTCAGGGCAAATCAAATATGATTGCAGACATTCAAAGGGGCAAGGTAGGAAGGAGGCTTAGCACTTCAAACGTGGTTTGATGAGATGGTTTAAGATTGATGAGAAGTTAGGAAGAGCATAGGAGATGTATTCTTCCTAAACTAAAGAAAATGGACAAATTATGTTAAATTTCCCAAAACAGAGCATGAGAAAACATGTATTCTTCTTATCAACTTGAAAATTACCATATAACATACATGAAATGGTTTATGAGCTTACAAAACATTCATACAAATGATAACAAAGAAGAAACGATACTAAACATCCATACCACATGTATCCCAAAGAAATAGTTGCAACTCATCTATTAATACTGGCCAAAATCTGATACAATAATGTCTTTGATCACTAGTACAACATCCAACTAAGTCCAACCTCTAAAAAGAGTGAAGAAAGGGAAGATATAGACATCAAACCAAACTCATCCCAACCTCAGGGGTCGAATCCATGAGAGGAGGAGCAGTTCCACCAAAATCTGAACTAATAGCTAGAGTGTCGGGTGGTCAAAGTGACTCATCCCTAATTACATTGAAACTGATTCATTATACTTGGTGGAGTCTATTTACCCAATATATTTACCCCTTGGCAATAGTAAAAGACCATAATTACATTTACAATATCAATTACACCAGTAAAAAGTTGATTTCCATAGGTGAAAATCAAAACTAGAGAAAAAAAGTGAAAATTTAGGCAAATTGTCAAGTGCGCCATCTTTCTGTCAAGTGTGCCATTTTTTTGTCAAGTGCACCCTCCATCTTGTAGGCTGCTTTTGAGTGCCTTCCTAGTGTCAAAATTGAGCCCACGATAGCTCATTGGAAATCTTGTCATGTCTAGTTTCCAAATAAGCCTTTAGTTTCCAAAATGGACGTGATTATACCCTCCAAAAATTCATTCTCCCAAGACTAGTCAAGTGTGCAACGCCTAGCTAAAAAAGAGGGCAGAAATGTGGGTTTTTGCTAGTTTTTTGCCCTTTTCACCTCCCAGTTTTGCAAATTAAGGATAGAAACATGGTTTTTTTAGATGTATTTGTCATTATGAATCCAATGGTGGTCTCCATTTCTTCAAAAAGTGCCCCAAAAAAAGTGCGCAACGAAGTGTGCAGTGCCTAGGGCATTGCGTGTTTGACCATGCTGTTGATTTCTGGGCAAGTGCATAGCACTAGAAGGAAGTGCGCATCACCGACTTCAAATCAACTTTTTAGTGCCTTCACAAAGTCCAAATTGAGCCCATGATAGCTCATTGGAAATATCTCTCTTGGCTACACAATGGACCTATCAAAGACTGAAAACGATCAATTATAGCCCCTCAAAAATCAATTCTCCCAAGACTGGTCAAAAAGTGCCGAATGAGAGTGCAAAAATGAAGTGTGATCTTCCAAGAAACTTTTGTAGGTCTTCCACACCTCCAAATTGATCTCATGATAGCTCATTGGAAATATCTTTCTGTCTCGTTATCATTTGACTCATCAAGAAAGTCATTTGGACACTCCAACTAGGAGAAAAATTGATTTTCCCAAGATCTCTCAAGATGTTCAACAACTCTCTTGTAGCGATTGTATTTTGAAATTTCTCCAAAACCATAACACCTATGTAAAAACAGAAGGAGGTTTGTCATCCATGGACTATTATGGGAAAAAACTTATTGCATGTTTGTAAAATTCATCTTTGTTTGGTTGGAAGCATACTTTGAAGCAAAACTGGCCCTAAGTGTGGCAAATAATTTGTCCCTTGGAATGACTTCTTGAAAAATGATGGATACATGATGCTTATGAGTTGGAATAGCTTCATATTTGCTGAAATGACCTCCCTTAGGCCTCCTCTGCTCTTATGTCTCTGATTCCATAGCCAACCCTAGCTTAGTGGGAGAGGAAATTAGGGTTTAGTGCTTGTGGAAAATGATGATTTGGACACCCTTGGGAAAAGACAACTCCCTTTGGCATTCACTTAAATTTTTTAAACATGAGCCTTTCACTTGACTATTTCCTTTGACAAATTGATCTTTTGATGCTCTTTGAGAAATATTTGAATTTGACTTTGATTTAATGAATTTGGCATATAGAGATTGAGTTGGCAGCTTAGGAACAATACTAATTACATATAGCGAACATAAAATTACATGATGAAATAAGAATTTGTCTTTATAAATCATCTTCACATGGTGAATAGATGTTATTTGATCACCCTTTACTTTCTGGTCTTATGCAATGGAATGGAGTTTTATTGGAAGCTTTGAAACCCTAATGACCTAATGAAACCTTGAAAAACTCTAAAAGACCTAATGAGACCTTGAAGGACTGAATTTCAAGGTGACATGACTGACGTGATGGAATGATGCCATTAACTTTATGGACAATGGATGCTCAACAAGGTTGAAATGAGCCAACAAGGGGTAAATTTCTAAAAGGAGTAAAGGAAACCCTAATTCAACCTTCAGTGACCAAACTTTTGCATGACGACCTAGTGGAATGACAAAAAATTCAGAATGGGACCCTAATATGATACGAAAAGAGGAGTTTTTATCACTGATGGTAGTATGCAAATACTGACTCTAACATAACCTATGAAGACATCAAGATATTTTTCTATAACCATTCTAAGGCTACAAGGAAGAGAGGTAGGTTTAGTCAAGGCATGGTCAACTCTTATCCCTCCACCTCAACCATCAAACATGAGATAAGAGTATTCTAGAAGATTGTAAGAGTGAGATGATGCACACATTTTCCTTGCAGATGTATACTATGAAAATTAAAGGAAGCAAGAAGAGGAAGAAATGGAACTAGCTATCTTTTTCCCTAGGTGCACCAAGAGGCACCCCAGAAATGAGATCCCACTAAATAGCATAGAAATTTGTTTTGTTTGCGAGGAGAACCATGCAACAAATAAGTTTTTGTCTCTTCTAGGCGTGAAGGTTGCATACCAAGGGATAGAGAATGAATTAGAGAAACTTTTCTTCATCAACCAAAGGAGGCCATAAGGCCCTCGACCATACTAATAAGGCATGTAGGATTCACAATAACCTTCTTTCAATCCAAATCAGAATGCGCTCCTCCAGCCTTGGTATCCTCCATCTCACTCATCTTGGTCCATGCCTCTCCTTAGTCCTATACTCCTCAGTACCCTCCTCATCCTATCAATCCACATTTCTAGCCTTATAAACCTCAACCTCCTCAATGGGGCAACCCTTCATAAGGATGGATGCCTCATGAAACACAACCTCCTCACTTAATTCCTCCTCCTCAACTTCAACCAAAACTACCTCACAGTAACACACCTAAGAAACCTTAGATGCATGCCTAAACCAATCCGAACTCGAACAAAAGGCATCCACAACAAGTCTATAGTGGGGAATGATCATATCCTGCTTATTTTATGGAAATCTAGGAAATCAACCTTAGGTATAGGAAGGTACTTCCAGATGCTCACCCACCTTCTCCACCTGAAGATATTAAAGAAGAGAAGGAAGATAGTACCCCTCAAGAAAATATACCTCCCTATCCTGGAAGGTTGGTGAACCTAAAAAACACACGCTAGAAGAAGCTAAATTTATGGGAGAATTGAAGAAATTGTGTGTTAATATATCCCTTCTCTGGGCCATCAAAGATGTTCCCATTTATAAAAAAATTATCAGGGAAGAGTGTTTCAAGAGGCCTGGAAGAAGAAAAAGAGATGCCCCCACTATCAATGTTGCTGGGAAGTTGTTTGATCTAATTCTTAGGAGGATTATCTCCCAAAACAACTTATATCCTGGTAGCTTAGTAATGGATTTGCACACTAACAATATTGTAGTCCCCAACACATTGATTGACCATGGGCTGCAACCAATTTCATGACTAAGAAAACAATGTTGAAGCTAAACCCCCAAGGAGCCTCGAGGAAGATCACTATAATCCTGCAACTTGCAGATAGATCCACAATATCCCTTGATGGATTTATTAAGGACGTGATGGTCTCCATCGACTCCTAGGAATATCCCACATATTTCCTTATCCTTATTGAAAATGAAACAAGAAAATACTAATTTAATTTTTTCCTTGAATTAAATTAGGAATAAAATTGTAATTCCACATCACATGACAACTTGTATTAGTTAGCTAAGTTAATTCGATGTAGTTGGCTTAGTTAATTCGAGTTGAGGGTCTAACTTGAGTCATGTAGAGTGTCTCCTACTTTGTAGGAACCCTGGTTGAGTTTATTTTGAGTTGTAATTAATTAATTTAGTTTAACCAAGTTAAAGTCAGTTAAAGTAGTTCCAAATGTTGGAGGAACTAGTGGAAGGTATAGTAGTATGGTGCTTCCTGTAGTGATCAACTAGTTAACTGATGATTTACTCATAAATAACTCATGCATGTCAAATCTACGATTTACCCAATTGATATTGGAGTTCAGGGACAATGTACTATGATTTGTATAATTATCTGAATTGTACGGGTGGTGCATGCAGTCAGAGGAAGGCCTATGAGGATTGCACAATTCATATTGAGGAATTTCCTAATTAATAATGTGATAATTCCCAAGGAAATAACAAAAGGAAATAATGACTTGGGCAAGCATAAAATTGGTTAAATATTGGCCTGGGCTTGTGTTAGGAAGCTGTGAGACAGATAGAGATAGTGTAGAGGTTGTTCGGGCTTGAGAAAAACATTGTAATATTCTCATATTTTCTGACTTATGCAATATATAGATAGAAAGGGTTTTTAGTTGTGGCTTTCCCTAGGAAATCATTGTGTAATGTGTTGATTGGATTGTTTCTCTTGTATTCGTGATTTCACAATCGTTTAATTGTTTCCATTGTTGACTAGATTACATTCAAGTCTATTATTTTAGTAAATTAAAATTAGTAGATTGAATAGACAAGGAATTTCTACATGGTATCAGAGGATAAATCACTCTAGAAGAGGAGAATACGAGTTTGTCTTTTACAAGTGAGATCGAATTTGTAGTATCATACTTCCGAGCTAGCAGGATGTGATTCTACGGATTGAGACTCGAATATTCCCTTGAGGGTAGTTCAAGCTATATTGCTTGGAAGGACGGGATGGAGGCAGTGTTGGAAGACAATGGGATTAAGGAATTCATAGACAAAGATATTCATAAGCCTTCAATAATTGATGCTCAAGATCAGGCAAAGTGGATAAAATGTGTTGCAAAGGTGAGAAGGTTTAACCTAGAATGAGTTCGAGATCATATTTTCTCGAACCTCTATGGTAAGGAGACTCCATATGCAATTTTGAAGGCCTTGACAGACCTATTTCGAAACAACAGTGACCACAGGAAGCTGGAACTAAAGGAAAAGCTAAGGAAAATCAAGATGGAGAAGGACGACACCATACCAAAGTACTTGAACAAGTTCACCCAATGTCGGGATGAGCTTGGAAGTGTTGGTGTGACAGTTGTTGAAAATGATCTAGCTAGCCTAACACTTCTAAGCCTTCCCAAGAGCTGGCACAAATACTAGGATTTGGTAAATGGAAGGGAGAATCTACCAGAGTGGGAGTGTTTGTTGCCTGACTTAGTGCAAGAAGAGATTCGACATAACACTTGAGATGGATCCTCATCCAAGCATGATGATGAGGAGAATTGTGCCTTAGCTGGAAAGGAGAAGAAAAGGAAAGGGAATTCATCCCATTCGAAATCTAATTCTAGTCAGGGTGGCAAGAAGAAGGAGTTGTCAAAGATTAAATATTTTCAATGTCATGAGTTGGGAAACCATGCCACAAAGTGTCTGCAAAAGAAGGCTGACAAGAAGCCTTTAGGAGGAGTGATAGGTGAAGCTATTGCTTCATAATTCAAGTTGGATTTCACCCGCATCACTTGCATGGTGACATTGGTGATGGGTAGTGTGTGGTATCTGGATAATGGAGCCTCATTCTATATGACCGGAAACAAAAAATTATTTAGTGACTTGAAGGAGAAGGGCCTCTAGATACACATTGAAATGGGAGATGATGGAAGGTATAACATGATCGACATTGGTATTGTTACTTTTCATAGGGAATTTTGTTCTCCTCTCACATTAAAATATGTCATGTATGTTTCGGGTCTGAAGAAGAATTTGGTTTCATTTACTATGTTGGAGGACCATGGCTACGATGTGATATTTAGCAAAGGAAAGACTTTCATTCATCAAAAATCCTCAGGACAAGTGAAGCAGATCGGTGGTTCGGGTGAAGAAACTCTACAAATTGGATGTAGAAGATTATGTTGCTTTGAGCACAAAAGAAGAGAAGGTGCAGAGTTGAGACATTGGTGGATTGTGGCATAGAATATTGGGTCACTTGCACCATAGAGCTTTGAATATCATGCAACTTATTTCTATAGGAATTGTAGAAATTCTGCAAATTCTCTACAAATCTACCTCTAAGATCATGTAGTAAATATGACTATAGATTTACCCGATAATGCAACATACCAAAAAAATATACTATAACCTACTTCTACTATCAATTTTCTTTGCGGAAGCTTAAAGATCTAGCTTAATCAGAGCTGAACACATATAACCATAAGAAGAAGAATCAATGCACATGAAACATAGAAAATACTTAGGGGAAAGCCTCAGCGAAAAAACTTCACTATTTGTATTATCATACAAGGTGGAAATATATCATAATTACAAAAAGCCTTAGCTCTCACAGCTAGCCAACTCTCATTACAATCCTCTTGGATGTTCACAGGCAAACAAAACTTCTCACGAGCCTTCTCCTCTTCCTTCCAAGCCTCCTATTTCCTTGCATAGTTTCTCCTATTACGAAGTGTAACACTGATCTCTCACACTGATCTAACACCCCGTCAGAACTATGCAATCCTCAAGTAACCTTAGTCCTTCTGCATGCATGAGTTTCCTTTATAGGAGAAAACATGCAAATGATAGTACACTGTCCTTGACATATAGCTCAACTGGGTCTTTCTCAGAATAGACATGCATGAGTTTCTAATGAGAGAATCTTCAGTTATCTGAAGTACACTTGTTGAGTGTATGCATGCATCAACTGACTGATAACTCACAATTAGTTCCTCAAACAATTTGGAACTAATTTAACTGGACTTAACTCAGTAAACTGAGTAAACTAATTACAACTCAAATATAACTCAATCTTATCTCCTTAATTAAGTGATAATCTCCTTAATTTAAGGGATAACTATTGCATGACTTCACAAAGACTTCTAACTTGAATTTCTCTAACTAATTAATCCATAATGAATTAATTAATTATTTTCAAATAGCTGGTGAAACTAAATTTTAATTTTAATTCATAGTTTTAATTCAAGGACAAATTAAAATTGGAATATTTTGGATTCTATTTTTATCATTTCTTGTTGCTATTTCCAACAAGAATTCCCAAGGGTGCACTAGAGGATAGATATACATGCAAAGGATGTATATTGGGGAAGTACACCAAAGCCACCTTTCATGATAAGCACAGTTGAGCACAAGCAATCCTTGAAAGAGTTCACTCATATCTATGTGGATCATTCTCAATAGCCTCCATGTCCAAGCACATGTATTATGTAATATGTGTAAATGATTTATCACGTAAGTGTTGGATGATCTTCATGTGGAAGAAAGATCAGACGTTCTCTGAATTTTGTGAATATAAAGCACTTGTTGAGAAAGACACTAGTAGGAACGTGAAGGCTTTCAGGAGTAATAATGGTGGAGAATATGTGTTGAATCAATTCAAGAACTTATGTGCATTAGAAGGCATTTGATGAGAGTTAATAAACCCCATAACCCACAACAAAATGGGGTGGTTGAAAGGAAGAACAAAAGTATTGTGGGAGATGCATGGGCAATGTTACAGGATCAGGGCCTACCTTTGCACTTGTGGGCTGAAGCATGAAACAAAGATATATATGTGCAGAACAAGATTCCTCATTGGATTCTTGGGATGAGTACACCAAAAGAATATTTTTTAGGTAAGAAACAATATCTGTCACACTTCAGGATATTTGATTCATCAATTCACTACCATGTTACCAATGATGCAAGGAAAAATATAGAGCCAATAATTGAGTTGGGCATATTTTTGGGTTACATTGATACACCTCACAACTATCGGTACTACCTACCATATCACATGATGATAGTGGTTCGTAGAGATGTGAAGTTCAATGAAGAGAAGGCCATGAGATGTTCCCTTGAGAGGGAGCTTCAGGTGCATGGAGATGAGGAGATTTTAACTCCAAAGGAAGAACCTTAGGATGATGTGGAGTAGCCCCATGCAAAGGATCAAAGAGTGGAAGCACCCACTCATGCAGAGACTTCTAGAGATGGAAGGAAGCACACCAAAGAGGTTTACATATTGATGCATGATGCTAAAGATCATGTGGGAGCACCCACATCACAACACAAACATGAGAGACTAATCTAATAAGGAAATACAAGAAACATATAAAGAAAATTAATCTACAATCAACCAGTTGAACACACTTGCATGAATTAAAATTGCATGAATGGAAAATCTAAATTATCAAACTTGAAAGCAATAAAATAACATACTTGAATGAAATCAAAGAAAAACTACAAAATAAAATCTACTCTGCCTTACATTCTAATATGCTCCATGACATCTACTTCACATCTCCTTCCATGTTGAGAACATCAAAGCTTTATTCAAATTCTTCAAAATTACAAAGTACAACAAAGCTCTCCAAAGCTTTCCAAAGCCATCAAGGAAGAACTATAAGCTCCAAGCTAAAGAGCTACCAAAAATCTACAAGCTTAAGAACTAAAAAGCTAAGCTCCCAAATGAACGAGAGAGATCTCCTATTTATACAAAAAGATGAGAAGCCATATAATTAGTGAGAATCCATGAATCTCCCCCTCTACCTCTAAAGTCCTAATCAAAATAGAAAATGATAAGACACATGTCTTCTTAGAGTTTCAATACAATTAGGGGATGTGACACATATCCTCATGATCCCATGATTCTCTCCACTCAAATTCAAATTTGGCCTTAGGGTGCCACATAAAGGTCTTCTAGAAGCCTCCTTTTAACCTACACATGAAAAATCTCAACCCGCTTGTTAGGTATAAGCATATGCACATTATTTTCTAATTTTTAACTACAAATTCACTTAAAAAGGCTAAGAATTAATAAAATTTGGAAAACATAAATGTGGCCCAATGATAATGAAAGTGGGATGAATGTAGTGACATAGTAGTGAAATGGAGGTGATATAATGGACATAATAGTGAAAGTGTAATGGAAATTGCTCTACATAAATTATCAATCCAGGTATCGTACTTTGATGAAGTGTGCTGCACCATATGTGCTTAGTTAACCTTTTTCTTACTTCGTTGTTTTATAGTTTTTATTTTGTTTTGGGGTTTTGTTCTTGTTGATCTCCTAAAGTGAATGGAATTCCTATTCCTAAGTCTCTAGAAGGCAAGTATGGATACAGATTTTAAGGCAATTATGTCCTCTATAATGATTTCCAGAACTTAACACTTCAGAAGGTCTTAGAACATACTAGTGATGAAAGTAATACTTGAACAAGAATGAAAATATGCTGCTATTCAAATCAAACAAATAATGAACTACTAATCATGAAACCATTATCTCTGCTGCTGTCTAAATACAGAAAAATGAATTAAGCTACTACACTCAAACAAATAAAAATTTGCAATCTAATAAAAGTAAAATAAATTCACATCATTCATAGTCCAATACCTCGCCAAGTAGTTTAAGCTATGGCTTTCGGAGATAACCTCAATGATATGAGAAATTTGATATCTAATAGCAGAAAAGTAAAGCTAAAATCAAATCCCATCATTCATAGTCCAATACCTCGTCAGGTAGTTTAAGCTATGGCTTTCAAAGATAACGTCAATGATATGAGCAAGTTGATATCTAATTGCAGAAAAGTAAAGCTAAAATCAAATCACATCATTCATAATCCGATACCTTGCTAGGTAGTCTAAGCTATGGCTTTCGGAGATAACGTCAATGATATGAGCAAGTTGATATCTAATTGCAGAAAAGTAAAGCTAAAATCAAATCACATCATTCATAGTCCAATACTTCGCCAGGTAGTCTAAGCTATGGATATCGGAGATAATGTCAATGATATGAGCAATCTGATATCTAAACTAACTACCAAAGCAAGTAAAGAAGACTGAAATCAAAACAGAACTGGAATAAAAAAAAAAACTAAGAAAAGCAAAGTCAGCAGAGACGTTAATCTCATGTCACTAGTTGACGCCAAAACATGTAAAAAAAACTAATCTACAATCAACCAGTTGAACACACTTACATGAATTAAAATTGCATGAATGGAAAATCTATTTTATCAAACTTGAAAGCAATCAAATGAATAATGAAATCAAAGCAAAATTACAAAATGAAATCTACTCTACCTTACATTCTAATATGCTCCATGACATCTACTTCATATCTCCTTCCACGTTGAGAACATCAAAGCTTTATTCAAATTCTTCAAAATTACAAAGTACAAAAAAGCTCTCCAAAGCTTTCAAAAGCCATCAAGGAAGAACTACAAACTCCAAGTTAAGCTAAGACTCACAAGCTAACAAGCTCTAAAAAAACTAAGCTAACAAATGAAGGAGAAAGATCTCTTATTTATACAAAAAGATGAGAAGACATCTCATTAATGAGAGTCCATGAATCTCTCCCTCTACCTCTAGAGTGCTAATCAAAATAGGAACTGATAAGACACATTTCTTCTTAGAGTTACAATACAATTAGGAGATGTGAAACATATCCTTATGATCCCATGATTCTTTCCACTCAAATTCGAATTTGGCCTTAGAGTGCCACATAAGGGTTTTCTAGAAGTCTCCTTTTGACCTACACATGTCAACAATCTCAACCCACTTGTTAGGTATAAGCATATGCACATTATTTTCTAATTTTTAACCACAAATTCACTTAAAAAGGCTAAGAATTAATGAAGTTTGGAAAAACATAAATGTGGCCCAATGATAATGAAAGTGGGATGAATGTAGTGACATAGTAGTGAAATGGAGGTGATATAATAGAAATAATAGTGAAAGTGTAATGGAAATGAATGACAATTTCAAGACCCAACATACCCCCAACTGAAGCTATTGCATGTCCTCATGAAATATATATTACATTAATTATTTTGATCCTTGAGCTTTGACTTAACTTTGCATAATATCATTTGATAACTTCATACTTCTGCAAAGTGTTTTACTTGAATTGCAACATGGTTGGTTCTTGTGTTACAACCATATTTTGTTGTTGCATTCTATTTTGATCTTTGAACTTTGCATAATGATATTTTGATTATTGTTGCAAAGTATATCTTTATTGGATTGCATGATGGTTGGTTCTTGTGTGACAACCATGATTGTGTTTGTATCCAATTTATCCTTTAAGCACTTTTGAAAAGCCATTGTATGCTCATAATATCAATGTAATAGTTAATATATGTTGGAAGTATGTGGGCTCCTGAATATGATATGGACATGGAAAGATATGAATATGAATGTATTCCCCCCCCCCCCAAACTGATGGTATTGGCAATTTTATGAAATGAGGAAGATAAATGTTTTTCCAACAATTATCATTCTAGCTTTTTATGGAATTTTATGGTCAAAAGTTAGAAAATGACGTACCTTAACTTACCCTTTGAAATGGATGAGTTGTATGTGTGGTGGCTTAAAAATTTCTAATCATAATCTTCTTCAAGTGGCTGAACAAGAAGAGTCATGGATAAAGAGTCAAGATGACTTTTTATTGCTTCTAATAAAACTTGCTGAATCTGCTCCAAAATGCTGAAAATAATAGTCTTCATGTCTTCAAAACTAATTGGCACAATTACTACTACGTGAAAAGATGTTATGATGTCGAACATAGCAGGAAATTTTTGAATTAGTGGCCATTAATGGATGCCACTAGTCAACACGAGAACTCTCACTATTGATGACAATGAGAGTCATGATGCCCAAACACATCTTGCTAGGTACGAATGAATTGTTGATGTCGAGTCACCTAGAAGATCTGATGAACAAGGGACATTAATGTATTCCCATTGTTTGTCAGCATGAGGACTTGCCATTAAGGCATGCAAGCCTCAAGATGTGTTTACAAGGAACTTAGACTCAAAGGACTATGGACTCAATAATTTGCATTGAAGTAGGACTTATTTGCGAAATGAAAATGACAGGAAAGAGAAGATGAAAATGGAAGATAACAATGGAGAGTAGAAATGGAAATGAGCAATAAGCATGTGAATGAGCCTCTTGCTTTTATTTGTAGGTTATGAATGGAGAAAAAGTAATGGAAAGTGTATGTGAATATAAATGGAAAATATGGAGGGAAATGAGGTGAATGGTTTATTATGAAATATGGATGTAATGGAGACAATGGTATCTAAAAGTTTTTCAAGTATTTGGGTATGATTTTGTATTAGCATATTTCCTCTTTGTTGCTGATCATCCTCTTATGAAACAAATTGGTCTCGTAAGAGAGACACCATTCACTTGTAGTCATTTGTCCTTCCTCCTGGAACCTGCAAAAAAAACTAATACTTCTTCTACAATGGAATGTAAGATTATCAAAGGAGAGAGATGGCTAATATCTCTAGTTATGATATTTACACACAAAACTAAGAATTTGTATTAATGAAACAAGTTCTCAAAGGAAAATCAAAATAATTTATACCTGCTTTGGAATTAGTGCCTCAAGTCGAATGTTGCTTCTTTTCAGCAATTTATTTCATTATTTACTATTTCAAACTCTGATGATGGATTTCTCATTGTGTAGATCTTGTTGAGATCTTTCCAATGACACTTGAATCATCAAAATCTGATTTTGTATGAGAAAGTTAGGCTGATTTGAATAATGAGATTTTTCAGTTGCGGAATGGCTTTAGCTACGGAATGACTTTAGCTGCAAAATGTGTGCAATATCTGTAGCTAAAAATCTTGAATAAAAAGTTAGCCATTCATTTTTCATCATCAGTCCAAAATTAATCAATACCTTCAGAAAAGTGAGTAAATAACTTATTCATTTCTTTGATTCAAAATTGTTTTTTTTCTTGACATTTGACGACTTAGTGTGGCGACTTAGTGATAACACACACATTGACTTCCCTTTGACCGGGGTATTTTCCATCGACTTGGATCAAATGTATAGGACACTATCCATGTACTAACATTTTCCCAGCTACCCATGTGGCTTGTTTCGTCTCTTGACACGTATAACCTACAAAACCATAAAAATGGCTGCGGAGTTGCTAGTTAGCTGCGGAACAGAGCTGCATTCGGCAGCTATAAGACAGTCTGCCATTAGTTTTCTGATTTAAGTTATTGGAAAGGATATTTTATGCAACCAGGTACCAAGGAGAGAGAGCCCAAGATCACAGCTGGTGCACAGGACCAATTATTCATGATCTGCTTTATTTTTTAGATTTTCTTCATTGTCTGCCTGGAAAATAAAAACTTTGTAAATGGCATATGAAGCAAAACAGTTTCAGTGATGGAAATATATCAGAGTAATGGAAATTTATGATCTTTTCAACAACTTTGATGACTCCTACAACAACCGTCTGACGCATGTCCCTGACTGCAAAACGACCTGATGGAGGATACTCAGCAAAGGTTTCGACAACCAACAAACTTGACGGCAGTGTGGCAATCCAACACAGGGGCATAACCAGATTCATAATAATAACCTGTGCGGTAAAGTTGGTAGCTTCCTTTGCTGGATGCCACATCTATCAGTTCATTAATTAACTAAGAATCTTTCCTTCCGAATCTGAAACACTCACGTCATTAATTAACTATTCAAACAGTGTCGTATTCAATTGGTTCATATAACAAAGTCATATCAAATGGTTCATGTAATTGAGTTAATCACTAACTGGTTATACAATGGAATACCGAGCTAGATACCGAGTTTGTTCTCAAGCTTAGATCTCATCCATAATCACAACATTCGCCAATTAACTTCTAAATCGGTGTTAAGCTAAAAGCTCTGAAAATATCATCATATGGCATGAAATAAATGACATCTAAATTATCTAATTTCACACTAGTGAAAAGCAAAGCCAATTATCTCACCTATAATCACAATATTTCACCAATTAACTTCTAAAACGGTGTTAAGATAAAGGCTCCGGAAATATCATCATATAACATGAAAGAAATGACATCTAAACTATCTAACTACACACTAATGAAAAGCAAAGCCAATCATCTCACCTATAATCACAATATTTCACCAATTAACTTCTAAAATGGTGTTAAGCTAAAGGCTTAGGAAATATCATCATATAGCATGAAAGAAATGACATCTAAACTATCTAATTGCACACTAATGAAAAGCAAAGCTAACCATCTCACCTATAATCACAATATTTCGCCAATTAACTTCTAAAACGGTGTTAAGCTAAAGGCTCCCGAAATATCATCATATAGCATGAGAGACTAATCTAATAAGCAAATACAAGAAACATATAAAGAAAATTAATCTACAATCAACCAGTTGAACACACTTGCATGAATTAAAATTGCATGAATGGAAAATCTAAATTATCAAACTTGAAAGCAATAAAATAACATACTTGAATGAAATCAAAGAAAAACTACAAAATAAAATCTACTCTGCCTTACATTCTAATATGCTCCATGACATCTACTTCACATCTCCTTCCATGTTGAGAACATCAAAGCTTTATTCAAATTCTTCAAAATTACAAAGTACAACAAAGCTTTCCAAAGCCATCAAGGAAGAACTACAAGCTCCAAGCTAAAGAGCTACCAAAAAGCTACAAGCTTAAGAACTAAAAATCTAAGCTCCCAAATGAAGGAGAGAGATCTCCTATTTATACAAAAAGATGAGAAGCCATCTCATTAATGAGAGTCTATGAAACTCTCCCTCTACCTCTAGAGTCCTAATCAAAATAGGAACTGATAAGACACATGTCTTCTTAGAGTTTCAATACAATTAGGAGATTGACACATATCTTCATGATCCCATGATTCTCTCCGCTCAAATTCGAATTTGGCCTTAGGGTGCTACATAAAGGTCTTCTAGAAGCCTCCTTTTAACCTACACATGTGAACAATCTCAACCCACTTGTTAGGTATAAGCATATGCACATTATTTTCTAATTTTTAACCACAAATTCACTTAAAAAAGCTAAGAATTAAAAAAGTTTGGAAAAACATAAATGTGACCCAATGATAATGAAAGTGGGATGAATGTAGTGACATAGTAGTGAAATGGAGGTGAAATGGAGGTGATATAATGGATATAATAGTGAAAGTGTAATGGAAATGAATGACAATTTAAAGACCCAACACTATTGGTAATCGATCAAATTCAATGTAGTGGTAGGATGAGTGAAATAAAAGAATAATGAGAAAATGAGCATCCAAACAAGGATGAATTCAACTTGCCATGGAAGAAAATGAGTCACATATAATGATCAACTAAATTTATCAAAGCACTAGGTGAATTCTGAAAATTTTCCTTTAAAACTGAGCATGAAGAATGTTTACAGCATGAAAATATATATTATAAGTAGATAACAAGAAAATGCATAAATATACCATTAGAAGATACACATACAATTAAGTATGACACATGTATCACTGTCCAAATTGCATCTGCCTTCTTTTATTCATTTGGAAAAAAGATCTAAATTTTCATAAAAATGTAGTCTAGCCTCTTACACTATCAACCATAACTATTTTCCTCGTATTTACATCATTATATACAATTATTAATTCCCTATTACCACTCTAGGTGGTTGAATTCACTTCATAAATGTTGAATGGTCTAGATGCAATGCATCTTTACTTGCTATGCAAAAAAATACGAATTGTTATATGAAGACTAATACAATTTAGAAACATAAACTAAATTGGAATATTTTTTTAACAACCGAAACTACATGAATTTAAACTTATCAAAAAATATCCAACAACCAAAATTACTTCTAGAAGTTCCAAAATTTGAAAATTTCCAATATAAATCGATTGATATGTTTGCGGAACATAGGGCATAAATATTCAAATTGGTATGGTTTTAGATTGTTATGAAAAAACCTAAAAAAATGGGTGTGCTTGAGATGACCTGGTGTTGATGTAGAACCCACTGCATGCTTCCTTCCATGCTTATAGGCCTTCAAAATGACCATTTTTAGTTTGCACAACAAATATGCTATGAAACGGGGACCAAATTCCTAGAAGCATAGGGTTCAAAGACGAGTTCATATATCCTTAGTCCTGATAGATGTTACAAAATTGAGTGAGTTTTTTGTATATCAGAGTGTCCTTGAGAGAAACCTCTCCCAGTTTCCAAATATTCCTCTCCAAATACTCACAATATGCACTCAAACATCATAACTAAAACTAGAAATCCCAAAACCTGAAATATAAATTGTAAATATGCATTTGAATCTTCCAATATATGACACTTGTTCAGAAATTGAAGGAGGTTTTTTAATTTGTTTAGTGGTTGAAAAAAATGTCTTTTTTATTTTCCAAAATTCATTTCTATTTGGTCGAAAAAATCTTTTGAAAATGATGATAAAAACCATCAATTTCGCAGCAAATTCATAGCAAGTCCAAGTAGTCCTCCATGCTTTGTGTGTTTGCACACCTCCTCTAGAAAAATGGATCAAATGGGTAGGCTTGAAATGTCTGTGTGAGGGTGTAGAACTATTGAAATAGTCTCTCCAACACTTGCAAACCTCCTATATGGTTGATTCCCACTTGCGCAGCAGATTCACAACAAATGTCTATCTCAACCTGCAACTCACTTCTTCAGCCTTCAAATTTGCGTCAAATCTAGTATCAACTTCGAATGGGATAAGAATGAGAGACTTAAAAATAAATTTGAAACTTTAATACCACCCAAATCCTCCTTTTGGAATGATAATAGGCCCCATGATGATGTAAAGGATCTGATTAGAGGGGCACTTTTTGCAATAATGAAAAGGACACGACACGTTTAACCATTAACTAACTCTTCAAACTAACTCTTATGATGGACATGACTTCAACAAACTAGCCTATGATGACCAAGCCTCATGACATGACCCCTATACACTTCCATAATATCTTTAACCCCTCATGATTACTAATTTTAAATGATGACTCCTCATGGACTCTTCATGGCCTTACAAATTAAAATTAAGGCTAATAGACTCCTTTTTGACACAAATATTTACAGGGACCCTTTGACCAAACTGACTCTTTTGTACAAGGAACCTTTAGACTATGCCATATAGTGACATATAGGCTAAAATTGACAAACATAACACCGAGATGAATAGTAAGAAGAAAACACACTTTGATTCCTATATTATAGGATCCTAACACTTGGTACACTAGGATTAACAACTATTTCACTAGGTTGGGTTTCACCAAAAGTGAAGCATATGAAAACCTTTATGATATTGTGGTTGAAGGTAAATCCTTGATTGTAGTATTATATGTCGATGATTTAATTATAATAGGTGATGAGAAGCTGGTAAAATCTTACAAAGAGGATATTGCAAGAGAATTCGAGATGAAGGACCTAGGGCTCATGAATTATTTCCTTGGCATGGAAGTATGGAAAGGAGATGAGGAACTATTTTTCTCTTAGGGAAAGTATGCCAATGAGATACTGAAAAAGTTCCACATGTAGAGAAACAAACCCATGGAGACTCCTCTAGAAGGTAATTTAAGGAAGGAAGATGCTACTTCAGGTGAAGTAGTGGAGGCTATTATTTACAAGCAGCTTGTGGGTTCACTTATGTATTTGGTGAATACACGACTATGCATATGTTTTGCAGTTAATCAACCTAGTCAAGCAATTGTTAAGCCAACCAAAATCTATTAGAAGATAGCTAAACATGTGTTGAGATACCTCAAAGGAAGCACTCAGTTTTGTATTTGGTACAGACAGAGAGAGGGAGTGAAGTTGCAAGAATTCACAGATGCGGATTGGGCATGGATTCTATCCAACAGGAAGAGCACATCAGGGGGAGTCTTTAGTATTGGGCTAGTAACAATTTATTAGTACAATAGGAAGCATATATCACTTGCACTCATTTTGGTAGAAACAGAGTACACGGCTACTAGTCAAGCAGCGTGTGAGGCTATCTAGATGAGGAAGATCCTTGTTGGGTTATTTGGTTAGCAGGTGGATCCTACAGTGATTTACTGTGAAAATTAGAGTTGTATCAAACTCTTTGAGAATCCAATTTTTCACGATCGGTCAATGCATATCGACATCCAATATCACCATCTACGAGATTGTGTGTAGAGAAGAATCATGTTGTTGGAGTACATTCCTACGGAGGAAAAAGATACAAATATCTTGACTAAGGCACTTTCAAGAGGTAAATTTGAGTTTCATAGAGGCATGATCGAGGTATGTGATAATCCTTTTCTTGTTGAGAGGGAGTGTTGAAAATGCAACAAGAAAATCCTAATTTAATTATTTCCTTGAATTAAATTAGGAATAAAATTCTAATTCCACTTCACATGACAACTTGTATTAGTTAACTAAGTTAATTTGACTTAGTTGGATCAATTAATTCGATTTAAGGGTCTAACTTGAGTCATGTAGAGTGTCTCCTTTATAGGATTCTTGGTTGAGTTTATTTTGAGTTGTGATTAATTATTCAGTTTAACTGAGTTAATATCAGTTAAACTAGTTCCAACCACTGGAGGAACTAGTGGGGGGGTCTAGTAGTGTGGTGTTGCCTACAATGATCAAGAATTTAACTAACAATTCACTCATAAATAACTCATGCATGTTAGATATAAGAGTTACCTAGTTGATATTGGAGTCTAGGAATAGTGTACTATCAGTTGTATAATCATCTGAATTGTACAGGAAGGCCTATGAGGATTGCACAATTAATATTGATGAATTTCCCTAATTAATAGGGGGCTAATTCCCAAGGAAACAATGGAAGGAAATAAGGACTTGGGGAAAGTATAAAATTGGTTAAGTATTGACCTGGGCTTGTCTACGAAGCCGTGAGATAGATAGAGATGGTGCAGACGTTTCTCAGGCTTGTTAAAAGCATATACTCTTCTCATATTTGTTGACTAATGTAGTATACATATAGCGGGGGTTTTTAGCTGTGTCTTTCCACAGGAAATCATTGTGTAATTTGTTGATTGAATTCTTTCTCTTGTATGCTTTGTGATTTCACGATCATTTAATTCTTTCTACTAATGAGTAGAGTAGATTCAAGCCTATTGTTTTAGTAAATTAAAAAGCAGTTTGAATCTACAAGGAATTTCTACAGTCCTCTAGCCCAATACCAAGTTTAATGGGTACCCTCTCATTCTAAGGATACCTTGGTTAGCCATTTATGGTGCTTACATTAGTTGCAGGGCTAGAATAATGACCATTAAAAATGAGCATGTCTGAAATAAGCTTGTATTATATCCCCCCTTCTCATCCCTCTGTTCAGAATGGTTTACCTGTGTGGGTAGAGGAAGAGGAAGAGGAAGAACTTGATCAGTCATACCTCTACCCAATTTGTACATTAGATACTACTGCAAGAAGTAGGAAGCTAGATGAAGATGGTCGTATTTATCACTTCTTGCAAAATCAACCTCCTACTACCATGCCAATTGATGAGCTAGTGGAAGAATGCTTAGAGAAACCTGAGCACCATCCATGGGTTGAACTGTGCTCCACCACCTCTAACCCAGATTGTGCTAAGATTTTGGAAATCAACCCATCCAAAATTCTAAAAATCAACCCTTTCCTCTCAATGGAATAAAAAGAGAAACTATGCATTGTATTGGGACAACATCTTGATGCATTTTCTTGGTACTATAAGGAAATGAAAGGGGTGCATCCCTTAGTTTGTACCCATCATATCTACAACAAAGAGGGATGAAAAATCGTGTGCAAACCCTAGAGGAGAATGAATCTTGCCTTTAAAGACATTGTGAAAGAGGAACTAAAATTTGTTGGATGCAGGATTCATTTACCCCATTTCAGGTAGTGAGTGGGTGTCCCCTATTGTCATAGTACCAAATAAATATGGGAAGTGGAGGATCTGTGTTGACTACAGGGAACTCAACAAAGCCACAACAAAGGATCATTTCCCTTTTACTTTCATTGATCAAGTCCTATATGGCCTTGTAGGGAAGAAATTACTTTCATTCCTAAATAGATTTAGTGGATATAATTAAATCCAGAACAACCCTGAGGATTAGGACAAGTCCACCTTTACATGCCCATGGGTACCTTTTCCTATAGAGTCTTCCCATTTTGATTTTACAAGGACCCTCCTACTTTCTAGAGCGAAATTTTGAGTATTTTTTCTATTCTCGTGCATGACAATGTTAAAATCTAAATGGATGACTTCACCACTTATGGAAAAAAATTCTAGGAAGATCTTTCTGATCTGTGTAGAATCCTAAAGAGATGCATTGAAATGAATCTTTCATTGAATCCCGAAAAGTGTGAATTTTTTATAAATGTAGGGATTTTCCTAGTTCACTTTCTTTCTATGGAAGGGATCCAAGTTGACCCTAATAAGATTTCCATTATCAAAAGGGTCCCTATCCATCAAAATAAAAGGGATTTCAAAATTTTTCTTGGGATAGCTGCATATTATAGAAGATTCATTAAGGATTTTAGCAAGTTTTCTTCACCTCTATTTGGATTGTTAACTAAAGATTCAATTTTTTGTTGGACAAATAATTCCAAAATGAATTTGAAGAACAAAAAGAGAAGTTGACCACTGCACTGATTCTTAGAGGAGCCAAATGGGCATTTCATTTCCACATCCACATAGATGCATTAGACAAAGTTGTAGGAGAAACTTTGGGACAAGTGGAAGAAAAATTTCCCTATGCCATATATTTCATCAGTAAGAACCTCTGCAAAGCTTAACTTAATAATACAGTTATCGAAAACAAATCTTGGTTGTTGTGCACTCTTTGGAAAAGTTTAAGCATTATATCATTGGGTACCAAGTATTTGTTGATACTGATCACTTATCCATAAAATACTTAGTAAATAAACCTAATGTGAATGCTAGTATCATTAAATGGTTGTTATTATTGCACTAATTTGATCTAACCATTGTTGATAAACTAGGAAAAGAAAATGTGGTTGCAAATGTTTTGTCTACACTAACATTTCCTATAGGAAATTAGGAGATGATAGATGACCAAATTCTGGATGAGCACCTTTTTTCTATTTCACTACTGTCTCCTTGGTTTTCTGATATAGAAAATTTCTTGGTTTCTAGGAAGTTCCCTCCTAATGTATGCTCCAAAGAGAAGAGAAAGATTTTAGAAATATTTACCCTTTCACTTGGATTGGGGGAAATCTCTTCAAATTAGGACCAAGTCAGATCTTGAGGAGATGTGTGAGGGAGGATAAGGTCTTTGACATCCTCTCAGCGTGCCATGATGCACCTTGTGGGGGCCATTTTGTTGCTAAAAGGACATCTTTCAAAATCCTCCAAGCTGACAACTACTAGCCTAACCTGCACCAAGATGATAGAAGATACACTACTAGATGTGATGAGCTCCAAAGGATGGGAAATCTTGAACCCAAGGATGAGATGCCCCTGCAGCCATAAGTGAATCTTGAGCCATTTGAGAAATGGGGCATGGATTTCATTGGGCTAATTAACCCCCCATCTGAATAAAAGAGATAAATCATTGTGTGCATTAATTTCTTGACAAAGTGGGATGAAGAAAAATAAGTAAATGTAGAAACCGAGCAGAAAGTGGCCGATTGTCTAAGAGAACATATCTTCTACAAGTTTGGATTTCCAAGGGAGTTGGTCACTGATCAAGAAGCCCAATTTACTTCAAATATTATTGAGGGCATCATGGAACAACATCATATCAAACAAAGAAAATCCACTTCCTATTTCCCTCAAGAAAATGGGCAGGTGGAGGTCACAAATAGAACTTTGGAAATTTTTTTGACTAAATTTGTGAGTAAAAACATAAGATATTGGGAAAATCAACTTGTGGATGCCACTTGGGCCTATAATACCACTTGGAAAACCACCAATGGACTCACCCCCTTTGCGCTGGTTTATGGAAAGAAGGCCCTATGGTCAATTGAGTTTGAATACAACACCTTAAGAATGGTAGCATAGTTGGATTTTGACATCACTACATCTTAGCAAGAAAGGTTTCTCCAACTCAATGGTTTGGATGAGTTAACATTGCAGGCTCTCACGCACATCGAGGTGGTCCAACTGCAGACGAATATTTGGCATGATAAAAACATCAAGGACCTTCCAAGAGGGTGATTGGGTCATGTTGTATGATTCTAGGTTCAATTATTTCAAATGAAAATTGATGACCAAATGGTTGGGTCCTTATCTCGTAGAAAAATGTCATAAGAATGGGTATGTCCAAATAAGAACAATTGATGAAGAATGAATTCCACTGTTGGTTAATGGTTCTCAGTTAAAGTTGTGCAAGAGCCCTCTGTCAAAGGAAGAGTTTACCAACTCAATAAGGAAGGAGATGAATGCAATTGGGGGTCTCACAAATCTCAGTTCATCCAATATTTGATCAACAGAACAAGAAAAGAGAAAAAAGAGGAGAAAAAGATGCTAGGTGAAAACCTCCATGAGGAACTTGAGGCTAACTATAGGGCTGAAAACCTATATGAGGTAGCTCAAGAGTAAAAAACAATAATAAATAAATAAAACATCCTCATGTGAGAGCTGTTAGTGTTAGTGTCTTCACACAGTGCCATCAGTGATCAAAATTTGCTCTTTTTCATGTCATACTAGGAGTCCCATTCTGAGGAGTTGCATTCCACTAGGTCATAGATCAACTGATGATAGGGTTCATTTCAGTTTTCTCCCTCATGACACATATCTGCTGACTTCTTCTCATATTGTTTAGTCAATGGTTCATGTTTATTTTTAGTTCATTTCATCAAATAAGTCTTAGGTCTTAGGGTTTCAGTCTCATTAGGTATGAGGGTTTACCATGATTAATTTTCAAGGACTATTGATTAATAATGGTCAGCAGACACATGAGGATGACAATAATCATCAGAATAGTACTAATTTCTTAATTTTTAAGCTTAATAAAGTTCTCACCTCAAAACTAGTTTTGAGGTGAAAACAGAGCATTGGTATATTATTTGTAAATTTCATGTAAATTTATTGATCCTATATGTAATAAATGGTTCCATGATGCACCTGGTCACTTGGTGATATTACCAAGTACATGCCACTGCAAAAAGTCAAAGAAATTGAGCATCAGTTCACCTATCCAAATAAAAAGTCAAATATAAAAAAAAACAAAGTGTCATGCGGAAAGAGTCAATTTTGCGGACAAAACTGACCTCCCTAGAAGCTAAGGCTTTCTAGTGACAAACAAAACAATCAAGCACTATATTTCCCTAAATATGCATTAAAATAAAAGCAACCAGGTGTTTAAGGCTTACCTCTAGTCCAACGCTTGTTTGTAGCAGCCAAGCCTCTTCGATCCAGATGAGCTCCTTCTCCTTGAAACCTGCATTCACTAACAAGCAAACGATTACATAGCACCTGAATAACTCATATAATAAAACATATTCATCATAAAGACCAAGGAGTTTATGAAACAAATTATATATAACAACTTGTTGAGAAAAATGAACTTAATTGCATTAATTGGAAACAAAAGAAACCATTACAACCAGTGCCTTGGTGTTGTGCAGGTCCCTCCTAGGGTCCAGCAAGAGTTCTCCTTTACTTTGATCAGCTCACCCACTTCCAAATGAAGCTAAGAAAGGATTGGAATCTCTCCTCTCAAGCTCTAAAAGGGAGTCCTAATTTCAGCAGCATCTACCCTTAGGAATGTTCATCTTTCAACCTCCCCTCCCTCTGGCCCAATGCCTGTATTTATAGTGCTTTGGAGGAAGTTAATCTGGTCCACCATCAATGGGATAAGCCCCTCTTTCAATGGGATAGCTCCCCTCTTCATGGGATAAGTTCCTCTTTCATTGGGATGCATGAACCATCTGGAGGCACTCAATCCACGTCAAACCATCTTCTAGAATGCTCTAGAATCGACCACAAGTAAGTTTTTTGTAGTAAAACTTGCGCCTTTTGACCTTTACAGGAGTATGCACCCACTCCTTTACAGACAGAGCGTACAAGTACGCAGGTACTATGTATTTGAGGTGCGTACACGCAGGTAAGGGTAAGAGAAACTGCGTAACCAGAGTTATATTGATTTTTTAAAGACTTTCTCTCTTTCTTGGAGTTTGACATGAGGAGCAGAGGTATAAGACTTGCCAAGGAGGACAGTATGACAATTGATGGAGCCATACTGACTGCAAATAGTCATGGTGACAAATTTTAGTGTAACAGATTGCCCCCTAAAGTGCGAAGCCTGTAGTAGATTAGGGTTTTTATATCATCTAGGAAGGGTGAAGCACTTTATCATTTCAAGGATTATCTTGTGGAGAGCCCAGTTGGAACCTGCAAATATTCAACACAAAATACATATATGAGATCATATCATCGTTGAGGTAGGCATTCCCACACTCAGATCAAAAACTTTAACTAACAAACTAACTACTGCTCTGATATAGGAATGATTTCACAGTACATCATAATCATAGACTCATGTAGACACAGTATGGACGCAGCCATTTGTTTATAATTAGTCTACTATATAATGAATAAAAAACTCCTCGCAGCCTGGATGGCGGAAACTAGATCCAGGGTCTTCATTTCTACTTCCCGAAATAGTACGATTCTATCCATGCGAATAAATGAGTTGATGTCGAACATGGTAGAAACCACTTGATTACCAGTCAATCATGTAAACTGTTAACAAGTGTGAGAGAGACCACCAGTGATGTCAATGGTTCTCAAAGTACCCAGTACAATCAATGAGATGTGAATGAATGTGTTGATGTCGAACATGTCACGGAATCCTTCGATCGAAAGTCAATGATGTAAACTGTCGTCAAAGGCGAGAAACCTGCCATTGATGCATGCAGATTTCAAGGTACTGACGATTTCTAGATCATCTTTCTAGATAATGTGCTGATGTCGATAGAAAGCGATCCGTCGTAGGCAAGCCCACAACACGAAATCATAGATCAAGTTGAAGAAATGTAGCTGTAAGGACTGACTCAGGGATGGTCAAGATGGATGACAGGTATTTTGCAGATGAATGGTTTATTTGCAGTGACCTCTTGAACACATAACGACACAACAGATGGCTTGGTGATAATTGACCCAAAGTTAATACCCAGAAACTGGCTGAAGATTTTCAATGTGGTTTGATCAACTGTTAGGCAAAGGATTTCCCAACCCAGGTGAATGAAAAGTGTCATGTTCAAGAGTGGTGATAAGGCTTTTTCTAAGACAAAGGATAACAAATAGGCTCATTTTTCTCTCTTTTCCCCCACCATTTCTGGCAAGTACCTCTTTATTTTTTACAAGCTTGAGGAGGATAACATTTTCTTGATTATAAGCTCATCCTTCGGATGAGTCCAACTTAGTTTAGATTCGAACCCTAAGAAGGAGTGGTCCATTCCTGTTTGTAATCGAACAGGTCCTTTACTGTGAAATTTTAACGAGTCCAGTATAGGAGAAACTCGGCGTTTTCCAATTTTAGAGAGTCTGAAAAACTTAAGAAGACTCCAGGGTTGACCTTTTTCGTAAATTTGTGTCTACCAAGCCCGAAAAAGTATAAAATAATACTTGAGAGAACCGCTTGATCTTTACGACCAAGGAGTACATTCATGATTAGTGTCTCTGATCTGAAAAGTAAAAAGCGACCAAGGACACGTCGTTTTATTTCCAATATCGAATTTGAAACGACAAAAATCCGGCAATCTTTTCATGTTTTTACGGTCAGAAAAGGGCTATAAGAGGACCGTCTTTTAATTCCGTTTTAACGAGTGTAAAAGAAACACTTGGCAATCTTTTCATATTTTAGGAGTCAGAAAAGGGCTTAAATATGACTCTGATGTTTTTGTTTGTAAAAAATGACAATTTTCCCTGAAAATCCTTCATCCTGCACAAAAACCAACACATTACTCATACCTGTTGAAGATAGATAAAAATACTTTGAAAAATACCTTTTCATGGTGAAAAATAAACAAATTTACCATTTATTTACCCAAAAAACCTATAAAAAGGGCTTTTACCAATTCATTTTTACCATTTTACTGTTGAGGAGAGAAAAAGGGCTTTTGGCAAGAAACTTCCTGTGGACATTGCGGAGAATCCGACCGTTGAAATCGAACGTCATCTCTTTCAGGTATTCTACAACATCCTCCTCTTCATTTTCATCTGTTTAGAATTCTTTTTTAGGCCCTAGATTTCATTTTTTTGTGGTTTTGGGGTTTCAAGAACCGCCTCTCGGGGTACGCAGGTGCCACACTAGGGACCCGCGTAGCCCGACATTTTTTAAGTTGGGAAAATTTCAAGCGTACGCACCTTGCCTTAAGGGAACCTGCATACCCACGCTCTGTTCCTAAAGGCGGGGTGCGTACCCCGCTAAACGAGTTTTCAAACCCCAAATTCTCCAAATTGGACCAAATTTTTTTGATTTCATGGAATCTAATGGATGTTTTCTGGTGTGTACATTTCTCACCATGCTTGATTAGCGCGAGAGAGAGCACGAATATGTTGATTTGGCCACCATTAATCATCAACTGTCAATTGATGCTTTGAAGGCATGCGGCCTTTATAAATACTGGGCCATACCTGGCATGAGGGCCCAAGTGAGATTTCTAGAGTGGTTGGTAGAAAGATGGAACGTTCAGGACCAGTGTTTTTATATTGGAGGGCACCAGCTCGAGATGGAGCCCACAGATATTTACTTTCTCACTGGTTTGCCCAAGAGAGGCGAACACTTGACTCTGTTCGGGACTAGTCCGGGTGGCCAGTCCATCGCTAGTCTCCGACTAGAGTGGTGTAACACTCAGACTCAGGAGAAGGGGATAGAGATCAAAACTATATCCCATCCTGAACTTATGGTGATTGCCTTTACAGTTACCAGACTTTGTGGGGCTGCCGCTTTACACATTGCCACTGGATCCCAGATGCGGATGGCGATTTATTGCTATCGAGGTACCATTTTCAACTGGTGTGATGTTGTGTTGGCTAATGTAAAAGGCCAACTGACTAGAGCAAAAAACGGACAACTGAAGACTTTTGGTTATGGGCCTTTAGTTGTGAGTTTTGTCTTAGAGAGGGTTCCGATGCTGATCCCACAGCAGCTCACTGTTGGTGTTGGGCTTCCTCGAGAGCCCAAATTGATGCGATGGGTTGCGGTTATGGCCCGTCATCCTGATGAGGGAACAGAGGTTGTTCGATTTACTTCGGAGTACTTTCACTGGTTAGAAGACCAGGTATTTTCTATACAGGATTTTCCTTATGCCAGAGTTGATTTTCGTGGATATCCAGACATGGTTCTTCCACTGGGAGAACAATGGGATGATACAGGTAACTTCTTTTTCCACAAGTTTTTTAAACTATCTATTTTTTTGTTTGTTTTTATATCGTCTCAAAACTGATAGTAATAATTTTCAAAATGCAGATGTAGGCCCACGTCGTCCAGCCAATCTCCGTCCTTTCAAGAGGAGACTACCAGTTTCAGCGGCACCGGCCCCACAGGACGAGGCCACAGAGACTTTAGCTGAGTTGGAACATGACCTAGAGCGTCTTACAACAGATATACCGGAGACTACCATAGATGATATTCCTATCAGGCTTCAGCACTATGTAGTCGGGGTCCCAGGACCTTTTAGGAGGTTCTTGTGTAGGGTGGCCCGTGCAGTGGTGTCATATAGAGATCATCACCAGTGATTGGATGGTCGTTTTTGTAGACACATGTGACATTTTTGGTTTTTTTGTACTTATCATTTTTGCCGATCATAAGGTGTTTTTCAACCTATGATCGGAGACGATGTATTTTTTGACACACTCCTATCTATATATATCATTATTACCGGCTTATCTCGTAAATCATGTTATGGAATGGTTTTAAATTTACATGTATGATTATTGCAAATGTCTATTTAACATTCGAGAAGCAATTGCATCTGCTATTGTATTTAAAGACATTGGAATATGTTGATATTCAATGTAATCAAACTCATGTTCCAAGAGACGCACTCTCAAAAATAACCTTAATAACACTGGATTTCTAATGGCATATACTCTATTAAGTTGTAATACAACGAGTTCAGAATCTAACCTCACTATCAAACTCCAAATCCCAAATGAAATAGATTCAGACAATAACTCAATCACTGCACTACATTCGGCAATGTTGTTTGTTGTTTGACCGAGGCTCACCCCATGCATAGATACTAACTCGTCAGAGGGTGAATAGATAACCCAAGCTGCGGAAGAGATATTCCGTGTACTACGACAAGCACCATCAGCGAAACCAATGTATGTTTGGAGAGGCATCGACATCTGCATCATTAAGAGTAAAACCAAGATAAGCCAGAATAACGACGAAAACACACTCTCTAAGCTAAGCACATTGTCTAAACTAACAAACACACCAGCTAGAAAGAAAAACTAACCTAACTGAAAATCTCCATACCCACTCTTTTAAGCATAATACCTCTTTAGGTAAAGTCCATTTCTGGGTTTACCCAAAGAGTCCCCATCAAAGTCTACCAGCTCATAGGCCCCTTTTGCTAGCTTTCGCTTGACAATATAGGGTCCATGCCACATAGGAACGAATTTTCCAGCACCTAATTTATCATTAGCTTGATCATATAATAACACTAGGTCTCCTTCCGAAAAATTTCGAGGGGTCACATTTCAATCATATTGAGCTTTCATACGTTTTGCGTGAGTCTCGATCGCCAATGCAGCATTACGTCGATTCTCATCTAATTGAGCTAAGTATAATAAACGCTTCTCCTCTTCGGAAGTAGTTGGAAGTAACTCGATGGCCATTTGCAGTGACGGGATTTCGCATTCAATGGGTAGCACGACTTCCAAACCATAAACTAGTTGGAAAGGAGTGAACCCTGTTGATGTTTTCACTGAGGTTCGGTATGCCCAAAGCGCTGAAAATAACATGTTGTGCCAATTCGACCGATGAATACCAATGATTCGTCGGATCATGATAACTAAAACTTTGTTGATGGACTCAACCAGACCATTTGCTTGTGGATAATAAGGAGTTGAACTATCGTAACGCAAACCAAGCTGGCCTGTAAGTTCTGTCATCATGACATTTCGAAAATGACGCCCATGGTCAGTGATTATCGCTTGTGGGACACCAAACCTAGCAATTATATGATTGAATACGAAAATTGCAGCTGTCTTGCCGTCTGCCTCGAATGTAGGCATCGCCTCGGCCCACTTATTAAAATAATCTACCGCAAGGATGATATACGCATGCCCCCCGGCCGAGTGAGGGTTACATGTAATAAAATCGATACCCCATTTGGCAAAAGGACCAATGGAAATTATAGGGTGGAGAGGAGCAGGTGGAGCGTGCATCTTTCGATCAAACACTTGGCAGTTGTGGCATTTTTGGACCGCAGTAATACAATCTTTGAACAAGGACGACCAGAAGTAGCCAACGCGCAATATCTTTTGGGTTGTGGCATACCCAGACATATGACCACCACACGCTCCAAAGTGACAGTAATTTAGAACCCTTTCAGCCTCTTCGTGAGTTAAGCAACGTTGAAAAATAGAGTCCGCCCCACGGCGATAAAGAGTATCTCCAATAATTTTGTATTGTTGGGACTGGAATCGAATTTTCCGACGTTCCGACTTTGAAGCTTTGGGCCGAAAGGATTGGGTCTGGAGATAGACGATGATATCCCCATACCACGGATCTAAAGTGCTGATTAGAAACAAAGATTCATCTGCAATGGGCTCCTCTGCCACAGTTTCTGTGTCAACACGCGGGAAGTCACATATTAACTCTGCAAAGACTAAAGATTTCTTAGACTTAGATTTTTCAAACTCTAAGCCGAACTCCTGCAGGATAACAATCCATTTAGAGTACTTGCCCCCTAGCAATGGTTTGGTCAAAATGTAGATCATAGGGTTGCAATCCGAAATGACTGTAGTTTTACGGAGTAAAATGTAGTGACGAAAACGTTGGACAGCTTGAACGGCTGCCAATGCCAATTTCTCCACATGTGAGTATTTTAGCTCAGTAGGATTTAACGTCTGACTAAGGTAATATATCACATGTTCCGTTCCGAATTCATCTTCTTGAACTAAGACCATCCCAATGGTGGAATGAGCGGCGGCGAGGTACAAAAAGTAATCCTGGTTGTAGTTGGGAGGATGCAACAACGGTGCATGGGTCAACGCGTGTTTGAGTGCATCAAAAGATTTCTGAGCTATCTCAACCCAAGAGAATTGAGCATTCTGTTTCAACAACCGTGTAAAACGCTTTGTAATCTCGGCGTAGTTAGGAATGAATCGTCGTAAAAAGTTTGCTTTCCCCTGCAAACTTTGGAGTTGGCGAAGACTCGAAGGAGGAGGCAATTTGATGATAGCTTCTACCTTCGAGGGATCGATGTGAATGTCGGCTTTCGAAACTACAAATGCCAGCAAATGACCCACTTCTATACAGAAGACACATTTGTGTGGGTTCAACCGAATACGATAATGCCTACACCTCATGAAGATTGCTCGTAAATGGACAAAGTGGTCAGCTCGATGTAACGAATGAGCAGGCAAATCATCGAGATACGGTTGCACAATGTGTTTGATGTCATGAAACGCATAAGACATCGCCCTTTGAAAAGTTGCTACAGCGTTCTTAAGCCCAAAAGGTAATTTGCAATAAGCAAATGTCCCCCATGGACAAATGAAAGCTGTTTTCGGTTGATCGGCAGGTAGAATATTGATTTGATTGTATCCGAAAAAAACCGTCCATAAAGGAAAATATTTCTCTGCCGGCACAATCATCAATGATTTGATCGATATAGGGTGTTGGGTAGTTGTCCTTTGGACAAGCTCGATTAATGTCCCTATAATCGATGCATATTCTTATTGTTCCCTGTTTTTTGTTAACCAGAACAATATTCGATACCCAATCTGTTAACGGGATCGGATAAATGAAACCTGCTTTCAACAGTTTTTCAACTTCTGCTTTAATTGCAGCAGCTTTTCATGGGTGAATCTGACGCAAACGTTGCCGGATGGGTTTAGCATACGGGTAAGTTTTGATCTCATGAACAACAATCGCGGGATCAATTCCTGGCATTTCCTCATAGGACCAGGCAAACACGTCGCGGAATTCTTGAAATAGGGCCTTGTATGTTTGAATTTCATCATCTGTACACGAGGCACCTATATGAATGTTTTCAACAATTCCGGGCTGAACTGAAATGTCAATGGGAATAGTTCGAGAGATGTTCCCTAAATTCAACTATGAATCAGGATGTTTCATGGGATTCTGAGCTTCCTTGACATATTCAGCTGTAAAAATTGATGAGAAATCATTTTCAAAACGATTATCCTCGGGTAAAAACGAAGATCTATGATGGAGATCGTCCCATGGTAAATCATCTATACACAAGACTTCACGAAGTTGCTCGTCAGATGACACAACTTCGGGAAACGCTATTAACTCCGAGGTTGATGTGAAAAGTGATTCCTCATGGACCACATTCATTAGGTCGATTTTGGTTGAACACAGGTCGGTAAAAGACTGCACGGCTTCATAGGCAATTTCATATGGACTCAATGGCATAGAATTACCAAATGAGTCTATCTCAGATTCAGAAGGAACGATCCAAGGATCGTCGTAATAAATAGTATCTGACGTAATCATATGAATAGTTGCAAATGAAGATGATGCGTTGAGTGGAGGAAAAGGAAAAGTGCCCAGTAAACCGGCATCTTTAACTAATCCTACGCCAACATCCTTATATGGGATAGTTGTTTTACCGACATGCTGAATACTCTCTGAAGAGGATGGGTCGGATGAGAAGTAAGACCGCTGGTCTATTGTTACGATCTTTCCATTATGTGGAAACTTTATTACTCAGAAGACCGATGAAACGACCGCTATCATAGCGTAAGTCCAACTTCGACCCAAGAGAAGGTTGTAGTCTAGAGGGGCATCAACCACCTCCACATCTAGACTAACAATTTTTCCTTCAACCCCTATAGGAAAATCCTGTATAATGCCAAAAGGATGAAACCCACGGCCATCAAAGGCCTTAAGAATTGTCGGGGATTGATTTAGTGAAGGAGAACCAAGCGATCTCCAACACTGTATCGACATAATACACGTGGAAGCTCCCTCATCAATTACAGTCCGATGAATAGGCCTGTTTTTGAAGCTCCCTCATCAATTACAGTCCGATGAATAGGCTTGGTTTTGACTATCACTGGGATCTGGAAAGCCATTTGATGAGGAAAATGCGGTGTACTATTTTCTAGATCAATGATTATTAGGTTCGGGTCCTGAACATCAACAGCTCCTATAGCCGACAAAAGTAATTTACGTTGTGCTGGGCACGATTGCAGCACTTCCAAAGCTGACATTGCTGAGGGTGAAATAGCTAAGTCCTCAACAATGTTGTAATTCTGGGCTACTCTCGCATGTGGATTGAAAGCAGACCTTCGAAGTACACCCTTGGTGGGCGGTTTGATTACTAAGTCTGGGTTAGGTTTCTCGATCTGTAGTGGATCAGAACCGGGAGCTGAGGTTGATGGATTAGAATGAGAAGATTCTGCTTCTTTGCCATCAACAGGACTTTTACTACCATAATCTTGCGATCGAGTCGCAATCCTTACATGGGACATCATCAAAATGGGTTCTTCATTGGCACTCGAGGAAGAACCTATCATTTTGCTATCTTTTGGAAATGGATCCTTCAAGACAGTAGGAATTTGGGAACCTTTGACAATCTTCGCAACCTCTGCTCGATGAGGGCAGTCTCTTGTAAAGTGTTCCTCTTCACAAATAAGACATGGATAACGAGGTTTGCGCTTTTCATCATCGGATTCTGCCTTTTCAGTTTTCTCCTTTAGATTTTTGTCTGCTTTATTCTTCTTCTTCCATTTCTTCTTCGCACCGGATTTTGATTTGGTCATAGATGACTCTACAGCGTGAATATTGGCGGAGAGTTCAGCAGAAGAATCTCCCATTGGGGAGTCTGGTAAGGTTTTAATAGGAGAAGAATTCTTTGAGGATTTCTTCTTGCTTTTAGTGTTCATCGTATCAATCATGCCATCAGCAGCATGAGATCCTGATGGAGCTGCAGCGATTTGATTTGACTTTGGAAGATCTAGGATCTTTTCGTGTAACGTACCTGACTGAGTATAAACTAAGTCAAGGTACTGCGCTTGAGCAATCACTTGCTCCTCAGTAACTACTCCGGCTTTAGCTACGTCTTCAGTAATCTTCGGTAACAATGATTTAACAAACCATTCAGCTAAGATTTGGTCTGGGATAAAAACTTTCACTAACTGCCTTCAACGTCTCCATTCATGAATATGATCGGAAATATAAGTGGACGTCGATTGCTTTAATGAAGTTAGTAACTCCATTCCATTATCATACCTGACTGGCAACTGAAAATGAGTTAAAAACGAGGTAGCTAACTGGCTAAAATTATAAAAAGAGGCCCATGGTAACTCAATGTACCACTTGGCCACAAGACCAATGAGAGTGCGCTGGAAAAGACGTAAGCGGATCGAATCATCCGAGATGGAATTAGAGGCACACCATAGGTGGTAAGTCATCACATGATTCGACGGGTACTCTCCAGACTTACCTTCGAACTTGGGAATGTCACTGGGCAACTTATTCAGCATTGGCGGCCAAAACGGAAGATAATTAATTGGATCATTCGTTAGGCGTGACAAGTCTGGTAAATCCAAAGTTGCGATAAATGGTAGCTGCCGATTAGGATCCCTAAAACTCTGGGTCATTATACCAGCCCCAGGAGGAGGATATCCAGGATAACTAGGAATAGGAATCGCGTTCGGGATATTGTATCCTCCTGGAAAACCAGGATTAACCAGACCGTACTGGGGTTGTTTTGGTTGTTGATAAGTATACCCAGGATAGGGTTGATACTGGTAAACTGGCTGTTGGACAGCGGGACCAAATTGTTACTGTCCCTGGTACGGTGGATAAGTGAATTGTGGTTGGCTTGTGACAACCGTACTTAAACCAGGTTTTCCTACATGCATCTGAACCGTAGTTTGAATCGTGGATCCAGACGATGGTAAAGATGTCTGAGTAGTAGATACAGGGACAGTAGAAACCAGAGTTGTCGATACTCCAGAAGTAAGTGGGGTAGATGGAACAGATGTTGCGGCAGTTGCAGCAGTCGTTTGAGATGGAGTACGAGGCGAAATAGGCCCAGACTGATAAACTACCGAAGGTACAGAAGTTTGAATATTAGACTGGACTGGTTGCTGGGGTGAACCAGAAACTAAGGGTTGTCCAATTTGAGATGAAAACTATACATTTGGCTGCAACACCTGTTGAACTTGCGATGGATCCCACACTATGTTTATTCTGGGGTATTGACCCATAACAGGTTGAGGATATTGAGATCCATAACCGGGTTGAGGGTAGGATTGATAAGTGAAAGGTACATTTCCTGTACCTTGAACATAATATTGACCTTGGGGTGGTTGGAAACCTTGACTCGAGTACTGACCTTGAGGTAGATACCCTTGAGGCATGTACTGATACTGGGGTTGACCTTGAGGTATAAATTGGTACTAGGGTTGACCTTGGGGTACATATTGAGTCTGGGGTTGACCTTGAGGAACGTAATGTACCATAGGTACGTACTGTCCTTGAGGTTGCCCCCCAGATGCAAATTGTGTACCTTGAGGTTTCCCCCCAGGTGGTAACTGGCCACCTTGAGGTTGAGAAGCAGGAATAGAACCTGACATCATAAGAATGTCTTCTACACTCAACGGCTTTGCACCATTGCTTCTAGTGAATATCCTTTGTTCAATGGGTTGAGGAGATGCTCCCGAAAAAGTACTAGACAGAGACTGATACCCAGCAGGAACAAAAGGACCGCCGTACAAAAAAGATTCAGTCGATTGAGTAAACATGGATGACTGACCTGACATATTTACAGGAGTATAAATACCCCTAGGTGGATAAGAAACATGAGGTGGTGAAAAACTCGACACTGAGTTGTCCAAATAATTAGTTAAAGAAAGATACCAAGTAGTAATTCTAGGTGGACTGTAAAAAATGGATTCACACTCCCTTAGATCAATAGTAGGTTGATTTTCAGGGATAGGGATGCCTATTTCTTCTTCCAGAGCAAGCTCTTCAATAGCTATCAAACCAGAAGGAAGATTTTTGGTGATGACTCTTTCTACCCTGGGTGAATTAGGAGCACTAGAGGTTGGAGAGACAAGGAGGACAGTATGATAATTGATGGAGCCATACTGACTGCAAATAATCATGGTGACAAATTTTAGTGTAACACAAAGTATTTGAAAAAGGAAAATAGACATTATAAAGTGGATTTTGTACATCAAAAATTAAAAAGTGGAAAAACTATATAAAGATTATCCCTCTATTGATCATTTCATTGTTTGAGTTGAAAATCAAGAGCTAAAAGGCGATTTTGAAGTGACATTGAACAAAAGTGTGCAAGTGCTGCGTTTTTCGACAAATTCAGACTGGCGCTACGCACCTGGCAAACTTCCACAGTGTAAAAGTGAACGGGCGCTACGCACCTGGGTGAGGAGCTGCACACCTGGTAGCCAAGCTCCAAATCATTGCAAATCGCCTCAATTTGCCTCAAAACTCCCAAATTACCTCTTTGCAAGTAAGTAACTTAAATCATTCTTGTTGAAAGGGTTTTTGCATCAGTCTTTGGTGATTTTGTCTCTCAAGAAGCCAAACCATAGTTTGCATCAAACTGTCTCATAAATTTTAAAGCTCACTCATTTATTGCTATCTCATCCATTTGCTATTCCCTAAACCCCATTCCCTCATATTAAATTCCCTAAACATCATTCCCTCATATATTTTCCCCAATACCCAAACCCTATACATACACCCCAAACCCTACACTATCCCCAAACCCTACTCACTCCCTAAATCCCATTCACACTCTCATTCACTCTCACCTACTTACCTATAAAATCTCTTCATACTAATCTTACATTCATTCCCCTATTTCTTCATTTACCACAAGAGAATACAACTATAAAAACAATGGAGAGGGATAGTGAATATGAGCTTGAAGAAGACACCCTTAGTGATAGTTCTAGGGAGAAAAACATACAGCACAGGAAGCCTCATAAAGGAGGAAAACATATCAGAGAGGAGCCTACCAGTTTGAGGGAGCTGCAAGCCTACCCATTTGCCATTTCTTGTTTTAAACACTAGTCATGTTTTGGTTTTTGTGAAATGGTGGAAAGGGTTAAATTTCATCATGAATTAGCAAGGTTGTTTGTGACACATTTGGACAACAATGCAGTAAACCTTGCTGGAGTTACATTCACTTTGTCACCAACTGTTATTTCAGAGGCTACAGGTATTCCAGATGTGGGTGAAAAGTGGAACAAAGGTCAGGATATTGACAGGGAGTACTATGAGCCTTACATCAAGGCTAGGTACAAAGACAAACTCAAGAGAGTATTCCCCTTTAAGTTCTTGGAAGATAGGTTTGCTCCATTGATGAAGATCATCATCAAGTACTTTACTTGTGAAGGTAGGTTCTCCCGATTGTATGCTTACCACATTAGATTGCTGATGCATTTTACTAGAGTAAGGATGATGAATATCCCTTACTTCATGTTCAGAAACATTGAGAAGATGACACTTTTTGTAAAGAAGAAACCATATCCCCAACAATTGACTAGAATTTACCACTTATCTTGGATTAAAATCATTGTTCTACATCATTTGAACCTTCTTAACATGCCATGGTGTTATAGACATTTTTGTGCCTCACAGCATGGAGCATGAAATGTCAATAATCTGAGGGATCCAAAGTCCCAAAACATGTTGTTCTTACCCTTAGAGGAACAAGGTCAGCAAACCACAGCTCTGCAAATCAGTCTTCCACTGAAAAAACACTCAAAACAGGTCAATTTTGGATCAAAGCAGCTGCTCCAAAGGGTACCTGCGTTGCATAGCAGGTGCAACAAAGGCTACCTGCGTTGCAAAGCAGGTAGGACAAAGGCTACCTGCGTTGGGCGTAACTGGACATGTGGAGGAATCTTTTTCTCAAAGTGCCAGTGCCCAGGAAGCTTCCAGAAAGGCATGTGATCAAAAGATTCACCTAATAATGAGTTAAGAGCTTCTAGAACTCCAAGTGGAAGGTAGAAACTCCAAGTGAAGGACTGAAGAAACAACTGGAGTTGAAGAGCACAGCAAGTCACACATCAACATGACTTTCCTTCACTCCAAAACTCTATATAAGGATCTCATCCCATGGGATCTGGAGGCCGGAATTTAGCGCAAAGAATTGCTGTTGGTTTACAGTTGTGAGCATTGGGTGATTGCTTGAGGGAGGTGAAGAAGAGATTTCTCTCCGTCGGGAAGGTGATGCTGGATTGGACCTCGCAGGTTGTATCACCGCCTGAACCTTACTTCCATATATTAATAAAGCATTTGAGGTTCTTCTATTCGCATGTGTTTCAATGATGTATTGTCTTACTTGCGTCTTTGATTTATGCTAATCCTTGAATCATTTATGCATGCATGCTTCTTGTAGTTTCCTTTTCTTGTCTTATTTGCAGGATCTCGTGTAGCTGGGCCCGTGAAAAGACTTGGAGCTGGGAGCAAGCGGCAAACAAAGGAGATAGGATCGACCATTTGCGCAAGACATCGGTAAGTGGATCTATCCCTTTTATCTCTTGCATGTCATAAAGAAGAAACTTTAGATAGCTTTGCTTTCAGCTGTTGCTAAGGAACTGTCACCCTTAGAGTGGGTTAGGGTCATTCCGAGTTGGATACTTTCCCCCACAACAGACTGGCGACTCCACTGGGGAGCGTGTCTTGTTGGTAGCTTGTGTATTCTTGCTATTCATCTCTTGAACAAAGGGAGTACCGAATCGAACTGCATGCGAGTCCTTCGAATGCAAAGTAGAGGGCAGCTACTCTAGCCCAGTGCTGGGCATGTTCATGATTTGAAGAGCTGATCCACAAGGACTCTTTTGCTCTTTGTGATAGTGTTCATCTTCCTTAATCATCCTCTAGAGTATACTTGACTGATAGCCTCTGATTTGAGCAAAAACCGTTGATTTTTGAGCAAACTGTGACCCGGAATCTGGGAAGGACGAGAGTTGTCTCGTTCAGTGCAGCTGCAACAAAGGCTACCTGCACTGCAACGCAGGTCCCGAAGGGGCTACCTGCGCTGCATCCCTGTTTGACAGTGCAGTACCTGCGCTGATCCAGTTTTGCCTTGTGCAACTGGGGTTCCCCACTGTCTGTTGCCCAGTTTTCAATATTGCTTTTGCAGCCTGCTGTCAACCTGTATACCCAGCTGAAACCACTTCTCTTTGCCTTCATTCCGCCTCAGTTGTATGTTGAAACCATGATTGTTCTTATTGTATTTCTTGCTTTCATTCACTGTTTCCCATAGCGAAAGCGAACTAGTCTTGCTATGACCTCTTGGGTCTAGACCTGTGAGAAAGTGTCGTTACGATTCTAAGAGCTAGTTTATTGCTGTTCATAGCTGCTTGAGCATTTGCTTTCGTTATATGGTTCGAATTTCATTATTTCTTGTGTTGAAACGAGTGAATCTTAAGGTGTTCTTTTGATTATTGGACAAAACTTGTTTTCTTACACTTGAAATCGAATTCGAAATTATACAACAACTTTCTTTTTGTAATCATCAACATTAAGGAAGAAGAAAAGAAATACTTGCATTGTGCATGTACATTTTGAAAGTTTGCATGTCGATTTAAGGAAAGTGCATTAGTGTGTGCTCCATGATCTATTTGAAAAGATGGTGTCTTTCTTTTCCTTCAGTAGTTAAGGTTTTCATAAGTTGAAAGAATTGAAAAAGCTTGCTTATCATTCTTAGACTGCATTTAGGAGTTGTATATACATCACGTGGTGATCCATAAAGGCAAACTGCTAAGCAAGATCAACCTAAAAAGAACTGAATTTATCTAACAACGCTTTGAAACATAACGAAACACAGTAGAGGTCTAGGTAGAGACGTGAACCGGCGTCGTTAAACATAGTGACTGTCGATCTCTACGAAGGTGGGTGATTCCTCCTGAGGGACGATAGCACTAATAAGGACTTGTGCCCCTGCGTACCGTCGCGTATATTGGGGGACCCCTATAGGAACAAAGCCTTTATCCATAGGAAGCCGTGTCGGCCGCCCTACTGATCGCGATGCAGTGAACACAGCATTCACGAAGATCGACCACTCGTACCGTAAAACGTATTCTGTGGTTTCGCGAAAGGTTTGGCACACCCTTGCCTAGAACTCCAGAGTAGTTTTTTTTGGCCTTTTTCAAACTCTATAACTGAAAAAGTCCATCCGAGCATTTGTCACTTCGGGCTTGTTAATACATCGAAGGAGACTAGAGTCATCTTTAGCTTTTTCTCGACTCTTAAAAAGTGAAAAAGCAAGTTGTGTCCAAAGCGTCGTCATATAAAATTCATCTTAAATGGAACATAATCACCCCTATTCCTGCGTTGATCTTCGAAGTTAGTCTTTTTGCATCGTAAGTTCTTGTAGAATCGCTAAGAAATCTTTTGGATAGACTAGATATGTCTGAACAACCGTCGACATCTAGGACTGTGTCGTCTGACACAGCAGCAGCAGAACCTCCTGCTACTACTCCAACGATGTTCGCTGGTATACCATCTATCCCGGCAAATTGTCAACAACAAGTCGGAGTCCAATCAGGGACGACAATATGGTTAGTTCCTATTTCTTCATCCGGATTATCATCTGGTACTTCTTATGTTGAAACTCAACAAATTGATCCAATGTGTCTTCAAGGGCCAATTTGCCCTTTAAGTACTGGATTTCCACCATGTGGAGGGCAGTATGCTCTTTCATTGTTCCCTCCTAGAGAACAACCATATGAGAGTTTACAACAAGGATCAGGTCAAACTGGAATTACATCCAGCGGTTGGGTACCAATACTGCCTCAACGATCAGGAGTTGCATATTCAGTGCGACCAGTACACCCTGTGTCGAATATTACCCCCACACCTGCTATGGCGAATGCGTCGCAAGTACAAGCGCTACCTGTTGTAATACAACAACCTCTTGTCTCAGCGGCTCAATCACAACCTCAGGGTAGTGCCTCCTTATCTGGAGCGACTCAGGCTCAAACAAGTACTGTGACTCCTCATCTTGGTCAATCATCCAGTATTGGTCAACAGCAAATGGTCCAACAACCATAGCTGGTTCAATCTAACCAACCGCCATTCCAGCAATCATATCAAGGACCTGAGCAACAAGTCTTTGTAAGTAATGGGCAACCATGCTATAATGGTTACGCCCATCAACCTTGTCAAAGTTGTCAGCATTATGCTGGTCTGCAAAGACCCATTGCTCAGGCGATACCATCTTATACTTGATATGCTTCGCCTAATCTGAACCATCAGTTGCCCTTTATAGCAACTCTAGAATTGCCAGATCTAAACCGGCTGACGAATGATCCAATTGCTTATGCCCCTTGGTGGCCAGCGATTCCGCATAAACTTCCATCGGACATTCCTAAATTCAATGGAAATCCAAGTGAAGATCCGTCGAATCATGTGATGACATTCCACCTATGGTGTTCATCAAACACCCTGAATGATGATTCGATAAGACTTCGCCTCTTCCAGAGGACATTGACAGGTCCAACGGCTAAATGGTACATTGAATTGCCAAGAGCCTCTTTCGACAATTTCAGCTCCTTAGCCACGACTTTCTTGACCCATTTTCAATTACCGATAAGGTATGAAACAGGAACAGAACTCCTTACCAACTTCAAACAGACAACGACCACTCACATATCTGATCATATACATGAATGGCGACGTCGTCGTAGGATGGTGAAAACTTACGTTCCCGATCAGCTGTTAGCTGAATGGTTTATAAAGTTGTTACTTCCAGCTATAACGGAGGATGTGGCCAAGGGAGGAGTCGTAACAGAGGAGCAAGTCATTGCTCATGCTCAATACTTAGACTTAGTATATACTCAGTCGGGCACGCTCTACGACAAAATACCTGACGCCCCTAGACCTGAATTTTCAATTCCTCCCCCTCCTGAATCGAATACTAACTCTCACGCCAGTAATGGCGTGACTGGAAAACGCAAAATTTCTAGTCAAAATGCAAATGAGGAACTTCTTGCCTCAGAAGTAAATGCCACGTCGACCGACAAGGGCAAACAACTGAAGCAACCAGGGGGCAAGAAGAAAAAGAAAAGGAAAGGGAAACCCCCGACAGGGTGTCATATATGCGATGAGGATCATTGGACGAAAGATTGTCCACATATAGCTGAAGTTAAGAAACTCTTCAAGAGTTCAAAAACCCCAGCAGTATTGACTGATCCGTTTCCTAATCCAAGACAAAATCTGGTTTCCAATCAAAATGCTTCCCGATCCCAAGTGCTTATGTTGTCCACCTCAAAGCAGCAGAATAATGCTTTGACAAGGAATAAAGGTTACCAGAATCCACAGCGGTCGAATAACAAGGCTGATAAACAACCTAGTAGTTCGACAACAACTTTGAATGAAGTTGTGCCACCCATCGTTCCTAAGCCAATAATAAACTCGCCAAAGGGAGTAGTACACAAATTGACATTTAATCCTCATGCAAAAGTAGCACAGAATTATAATATAATAGAGGACCTGACCCAATCGTCGTCCGCTATGTCGACACTTGAGGTAGCGTAAAATTGCACCTCTCAAGAGCAAGCTTTATTATCAGCCATAGGTGGGATTGGCCCAATGGATTCCAATCTTGTGGCCATTGATCATAAAGGATATGACCCTAAGTTACCATCTCAACTAGCTTTCCTTATTCAAGTGAAAGCCCTCAACAAGACTGTTCATTGAACAATTATTGATGAGGGGGCATCTACAGGTCTTATGTCGATGAGTTGCTGGAAAATTTTAGGCTCACCACCCTTGTCGAAATCATCAACGACATTAAAAGCATTTGATGGACGATCATACACTCCATACGGGATTTTAACTAACTTGCAAGTTGAACTGGGGGGCAAAACAATAGAAGTTGATGTTGAAGTAATCGACGGAAATCTCGATTACAACATCCTACTGGGAAGGCCTTGGATATATGCCATGGCCGCAGTTGTGTCGACCTACTTCAGGAGGATTGTATTTCCTTTTCAAGGAAAAATTACAATTGTCGACCAACAAACATTTCTCCCCAACAGTTCTCAAGTTACGGGAACCAACACAATGATCCATGAGAGTAATCAATCGCTCCAAAATATTGGAGTAGGTCTCCTAAAAGACCCAGCCTTAATGGGTACTTTTGCCCTACCGCTGGCAGGTAATCTGGCGGAAGTAGCCACAGTGGAAACCTACAATATGAAATCTTCTATATCCAACGGATTCAGAAGATTCCTAAATATTTTGTCAGCATGGATCGTCGCCCTAATGGAAATACTGTAAATACAGTGGGCCCCGAGGACGGTTCTTATCTCGTGTCAACCTCGTTAAAAAATGAAACAAGGAGACCGCGAGGATGGTTCTTATTGTGTCAACCTCATTAAAAAATGAAACGAATCCCCTTTTCAAAATTCAAAGGTAAACCTTCATTCCAACCACCAAGTTGAATGCAATGAAGCTTGGGGGGCACCCTCCTTTGACATGCGTCATTATGATGCTGGGGGCATGCATAAAACCGAGCAGTTTTAGCAAGAGTTCATGCTCGTTAAAAAATGAATGCACCTGTGAGCAAGCTTCCCCCCAGAGTTCAAGCTCATCCAGAAAAAATGAACTGGTAAATAACCATTTGAGACCGTAAATTCATCAGCCATAAAAGCCTTGGTCGTGTTTGTGCACCGTCACCTCCACTTTTCATTCGGCCAATCATTCACATCCGCTTGATTGTTTACCTATTTTGAGGAACAGCTGCGAAGAGTGATCCCACCTAGCCATCCTTGTAATACTGCCGTGATTGGAAAATTCCAACCTGTACCTGGAATCTGCTGCTATCCCTGTTTATCACTCGTTCCTCAAAATACGAGTCTTCTTTGAGCTCTTTTCACTGACTCGTAAAAAATGAAAAGTTTGCCGAGTTTCGGCCTTCCAGCTCGTTAAAAGGACCGGAAGAGCTATCCCTCCTCTAGATTTTAATCTTTTTGGACCTGAGGGATTATTGCACAAAAAGATCGAGCGCTTGTCTAGTTCGGCTCGATAAAGCTATCGAACATTCATCCCTTCTGTATTGTTTTATACTTTTTCGGACTTAAGGGATTAGATGACGAAAAAGGACCCCTGGAGTCCACTTTATGTACCCTTTTCAGACTCTCTAAAAATGAAAAGGACCGAGCTGTCTTTGTCGCTGGGCTCGTTAAAAGGGGTGATAAGCGACAAACTTGTCTATAGACGAGAACGAGTTTCCCTATCGCTAGGCTCATTAAAAACATAGCGATGGGCTTGCCCGAAGGGCAGGTTATAGATCAATCATATGTTATCCTCCTCAAGCTTTTCAAAAATAAAGAGGTACTGGTCAGAAATGACTGGGGAAAAATTGGGAAGAACCTCAAAGCTTAATGGTAGCAAGTCGCTCTTGAACATGACACTTTTGCCTCCGTAAATATCGGGTTGGGTTATTATCATTCACCGGTCCCTTCACCATGGTCTCGCCATACCATCCATACATGGGGTAATGCTACCGATCCATCTCATCAGTGTCGTTATATGTTCAAGAGATGTCATTCAGAAAAGTGTCAACCAGGTCCCATCCACTACCATACATCATCTTTCATCCTTCCATGACCGCCACCCTAAATCATATTTCACAGATCGTTTTCACCATCATCACTAGCTCCGTTCCGTGTCACTGATGTGGGATTAATTAAGGCCCTCCTTTGATGAATCGCTTCTTGTCGACATCAGCTCACTATCCAAGAAGTTGATCTAGGAACACCCCCTCAGTACTTTGAAGCTTGCATGCCTCAATGGCAAGTTTCTCACTTCCGGCGATAGGTATACATTAATGACCTTCGACCAGGAGACTTTGCGTGGTGTTCGACGTCAGATCCTATATTCACGCCACGTGAATTGTGCTGCAGTACCTTGAGGGTCATCATCATTATCGGTGATTCCTCTCGCGCTTGTTAACATTTTACATTATTGACTGGTAATCAAGCGATGTCTTTCCATGTTCGACTTCAAGAAATTCTCACATGGATCGACTTGTACTTAGTGTGAAGATCGGAAGTTTGAAGACCCCGGATCTAGTTTCATCCATCCGGGCTGCGATATATATTCAGGAGATAAAAACATAGACATGTGCAGCAGATGATTATCCTACTGAAAGGATGATAATTAAAAGCAGAGAATTATCCGTCTCTTATCAGACGATCGTCTGTTTATGTACGACAAATGTATCTATAAAGCTGAGCATGGGAAATGCCCGCCTCAGCTAGGTCATGAAAAGAAAGTATGAAAAGATAATGTATTGTATTGTATTTTGTTACAGGTCACCTCCCGACGATTGAATGAACTTCGGATCCTCCTAATAAAGCATTTCACCCGATAAACGACCTCATACTTTAGGGGGCAACTGTTATAGACATTTTTGTGCCTCACAGCATGGAGCATGAAATGTCAATAATCTGAGGGATCCAAAGTCCCCAAACATGTTGCTCTTACCCTTAGAGGAACAAGGTCAGCAAACCACAGCTCTGCAAATCAGTCTTCCACTGAAAAAACACTCAAAACAGGTCAATTTTGGATCAAAGCAGCTGCTCCAAAGGGTACCGGCGTTGCATAGCAGGTGCAACAAAGGCTACCTGCGTTGCAAAGCAGGTAGGACAAAGGCTACCTGCGTTGGGCGTAACTGGACATGTGGAGGAATCTTTTTCTCAAAGTGTCAGTGCCCAGGAAGCTTCCAGAAAGGCATGTGATCAAAAGATTCGCCTAATAATGAGTTAAGAGCTTCTAGAACTCCAAGTGGAAGGTAGAAACTCCAAGTGAAGGACTGAAGAAACAACTGGAGTTGAAGAGCACAGAAAGTCACACATCAACATGACTTGCCTTCACTCCAAAACTCTATATAAGGATCTCATCCCATGGGATCTGGAGGCCGGAATTTAGCGCAAAGAATTGCTATTGGTTTACAGTTGTGAGCATTGGGTGATTGCTTGAGGGAGGTGAAGAAGAGATTTCTCTCCGCCGGGAAGGTGATGCTGGATTGGACCTCGCATGGTTGTATCACCGCCTGAACCTTACTTCCATATATTAATAAAGCATTTGAGGTTCTTCTATTCGCATGTGTTTCAATGATGTATTGTCTTACTTGCGTCTTTGATTTATGCTAATCCTTGAATCATTTATGCATGCATGCTTCTTGTAGTTTCCTTTTCTTGTCTTATTTGCAGGATCTCGTGTAGCTGGGCCCGTGAAAAGACTTGGAGCTGGGAGCAAGCGGCAAACAAAGGAGATAGGATCGACCATTTGCACAAGACATCGGTAAGTGGATCTATCCCTTTTATCTCTTGCATGTCATAAAGAAGAAACTTTAGATAGCTTTGCTTTCAGCTGTTGCTAAGGAACTGTCACCCTTAGAGTGGGTTAGGGTCATTCCGAGTTGGATACTTTCCCCCACAACACATGGGAGTCTTTCATTTCTCATGAGATTTTCATTTCTCATGAGATTTTCAAAGGCCCTCAAATATTTTCATCAGTTCCTCATGAAGAAGGTGGACCTTCAAGACAAGAAAAGGTCAAAGAGACTGAAACTGTTGGAGTGCTAGTGTTTGTGACGTATGGGAGAGGCACTAGGAAACTTTTTGCAGCTGCCAGGCGAGTATTATCTCTACAAGGTGTGGAAGGGGTCTCGCCTTCATCATCAGGCTACAGGAAAATGCTATCTCCACAAGGAGTGGAAGGGGCTTTGCCTTCTTCTTCAGCTAAATAGGTATAGGTTGAGCAACAACACGAGGTCAAAGGTAAAGGAAAGAAAAAGATGCATAAGAAGGATCTTGGAGAAGAGCAAGAAAGATATTTTGATCTTGTTGATCATGAGGAGACACAAGGAGTTGATGTCATTGACTTAGAAGCTCAAGATCCAAAAACTGCCAAAGACATGATCATTAAAGAAAAAGAGGCTGAGATACAAGCTTTGTCTGACAACTTATGTTGAAATTTGGTACCGGAGGACAGGTGGTTCTCTAAGGCTTTGATCTTTGGCCTAGGGAAAAGTGTCCAAAAGAATTTAATTTTTCTCCTAAAGTGACTTTATAATTTTTATAATGTCAAATCTAATTTAAAAGTGACTTTAAGTGATAAAGTTACTAAAGTCTAATTTTAAAGTGACTTTAATAAAGTCAATGTAAAATTAGAAAGGAAAAGTGACTTTGGAAATAAATGACTAAGTGGGTCTTTATTAAAGTTGGGTGAATTAAAAAATAGAAAGTGAGATTTAAATGAACATTTAATCTCAACCCTAGATCTAAATCTATTCCAGCCATTGGATGTAGGGATCACCCAAAAGTCACTTAGGGTTAGATTAAAGGAGGAAAATGAGGAAAAGGTCATTCATTCTTTCATGAGCAGATTGGGAGAAGGAGAGCAAGAGAGCAAGGGAGATTTCTGGACAAAGAGGAGAAGGAGGCAGCAGCTTGGCACACATTCCAAGGCAACATTTTAGCAAATTCGTACAGTTGAGTGAGCACACAGTGAAAGGCATATATTGGGCACAATTTTCTAGAAATCTGCATAGCAAGTGCACAGAAATCGAGGAGAAGAAATCCATACAGCAAGTGGTTGTACCTTGGCACGCAAATCAAGGCAAATCCGTACAGCTGGATTGCTGGTTTTTTCTGCATGCAAATCGAGGAAATCCATACAACGTATTTAATGGAATCTTGCACGCTTTTCTAGGAGGTCGTACAACATTTATTGATGTTCTGTTTTGTTGTTGGCAAGTTTTCCAGTTGGCTATGAGGTGCGGAAAACGAGATAAGTTGTAAAATTTGCTTGCTGATTTTTTTGCTGAATATTTCTCACTGTAAAAATAAAAAATAAAAACATTTTTTTCAGAAATAAGAAGGAGCACTCGAACTGGTTTTCCCCAAGAGTTGGGGTTTTTCCAGGGTCACCTTGACAAAAAATTACTGTTTTTAAATGTGTTAAATGGTCGTTTGTACCTGCTGATTTTTATTTCTGCATTTTCCAGCATTCTGTAAAATTTCCAGAATTTGTGTTTTCAACAAAATTTATTTTTCAGTTGTTGAATGTATGGATATGGGAAAGGGCATTTAACTATTTTGGAGAAATAAAGCGAAACTAAAAACCGGGGTGGGAAATGAGAAATTTTTACATGATATCAGAGCTTGAGTGCTGAAGTGCAATTTGGGACAACAAGGAGGAAAATTATAGCCTGCTGATTTTTCACTCAGAAAATTCCAGCAAGCTGATTTTTCACAAACAACAGTTTTATCTTTACTACAGCAGTGCTATTTTTCTGTTTTATGACAGCAGGATGTCATTGGGATTGAGGGTGGAGGATAGGCTGGATGGGCATACAAATTACAACGTTTGGAAGGAGAGAATGCAGAGTATCTTTGAGGAGGCAGAAGTCTGGGACATCATGGTGCATACCACACAAAACCCTGTTGTTGTGCCTACCGATGCTACTCAGTTGACTGAGTATAATAAAAAGAACAACAAGTGTAAGAGACTGATTCTAGATGGAGTCAAATACCATTGCATTCCTCATGTGAGAGGAAAGAGAAATTCCCATGAGATGTGGACAGCATTGTCCAATCTCTACCAGAGTACCAATAAGAACTGGAAAATGGTCCTCAAGGAGAAGCTGAAGACCATTAAGATGGGCAATGATAATACAGTTGGATATCTCACAAATATTACTAATGTAAGAGATGAGTTGGCAGCAGTTGGAGAGGACATTCCACCCACTGAGTTGGTGCGGATTGCAGTGAATGGCCTCGCCCATTCATGGATGAACTTTGCTGATGGGGTTTGTGCACGTGAGACCCTTTCCACATGGGAGAGGTTTTGGGATGATTGCATTCAGATAGAGATCAGCAAAGGTTAGCTTGGGGTAGCCAAGCCAGTTGAGTAGGATGAGGATGTAGCACTGTTAGTAGGAGGCAAGAAAGGCAAATGGAAGAAGCAGGCTTCCACAAGCAATGGTGGGGGCAAAGGCAATGGTAAAGGTAAACAGGGTAACACACAGAAGGACTATTCCAAGGTGAGGTGTTGGAATTGTCAAAAGATGGGACACTATGTAGTTGTGTGTCCAAAGAAGAAGAAGAAGAAGGGGAAGAACCAGAGTGTGGCAGCTTCAGCAGAGGTTGAGGACTTTGCAGTTCATTTTGACCAGGATTTTGGGTTCACTGCGTATGAGTCCTCTAGTGCAAGATCACTTTCCACACAGGTTCAGAGGGAGCATGCTTTTCCCTCGATTAGCGGAGCATCTTCAGGTATCTGGTATGTGGACAGTGGGGCTTCACGTCACATGAAAGGAGTTCGTGAGTACTTCTCAGAGCTTTCTGAGAGTGGAACTGATATAGAGGTAGTACTTGGTGATGACAGAGTTGTTAGAGTAGTCGGTGTGGGGACACTAACATTTTATAGGGAGTCCAAACTTCCCTTGAAGGTGTCAGATGTTCTTTATGTGCTAGGGATGAGGAAGAACCTCATATCCATCTCAGCTTTGGAGGACAGAGGATATGAGGTACTGTTCAGGGGAGAATAGGTGTTGATGTATCCCAGGGGCACTCCAACAGATTCAGCTAGAGTGATAGGTGTACGCCATGCAAAGGTGTACAAGTTTGCATTCCAGTCCTTTTTGGCATTGAGCAGTAGTACCAACAACAGAGCTAGTAGTTATGAGCTGTGTGAGATTTGGCACTGCAGGATGGGACATATCTATCATGGAGCCTTGAGGACCTTGTGGGAGATCATTATAGGTGTGCCAGATTTCAGTATTGATCACTTTGATACTTGCAAAGGATGTGCGATGGGCAAGTTTGCCAAATCCCCTTTTCCCAGCAGTGACAGCAGAGCAACTGGGATACTTGATTTGATTCATTCCGATGTGAGCGGTCGGATGTCTCATGTTTCCTTGAGTGGCTATGAGTACTATTTTTTATTCATTGATGATCACTCCAGGAGGAGCTGGATTTATTTCTTGAAGACCAAGAGTGAGGTCTTCAAGCGATTTCAAGAGTTTAGAGCTCTTGTGGAGACATAGACAGGTCAGAAGATCAAGTCCCTGAGGTCGAACAATGGAGGAGAGTACATGGTTGGAGAGTTTGTTGACTATTGTGCGAGGGCAGGCATTAGGAGGGAGTTCACTGTTCTTTACAACCCCCAGTAGAACAGGGTTGTAGAGAGGAAGAACAGATCCATCGTAGGGGCTGCCAAAGCCATGTTACATGATCAGGGGTTGCCATTGTTCTTGTGGGCAGAGGCCTGCAACAAAGTTGTTTATTTGCAGAATAGGAGTCCGCATCGTGCCTTGGGGAACATGACTCCGGAGGAGGCTTTTTCTAGGAAGAAGCCTGATATTGGTCATCTTCGTATCTTTGGATGCATTACATACTCCTACATATCCAAGGAGAAGAGGACCAAACTAGAGCCCACCACAGAGAAGGGTATCTTTGTGGGCTATAGTGAGACCTCAAAGGCCTTTCGGATTTACATTCCTACACAAAGGAAAGTTGTTGTCAGGCAGGATGTGAAGTTCGAGGAGGACAAGGCCTTTAGGAGGTCATGGGAGTTAGAGTATCTAGATCAGCCAGACCCTTAGCAGCAATTGAGTCAGTCGCAGGGATCTAGTGGACAGGGATCCAGTGGGCAGGGATCAGGAGGATCAGGAGGTACATCTATGAGGATGTCAGGTCCGTTAGTGAGCAGTGGCTCGCTGAGCCAGATGGGTGGTGCTCCGGGCAGCATGTAGAGCAGTTCACAGAGCAGTTCACTAGGGAGTCCACTGATGGATAGTTCACACGGTACCTCAGCTTCTACATGTTCAGGTGCAGGCAGGAGGACAACAGATAGACAGTCAGGAGTTCAGGCTCCTGATGATGATGATGAGGAGGAGTTTCATTCTCCAATGGGAGAAGTGTGCTCAGGGAAGAGGAAGCCCAAGTGGCTTCAAGACACCTTGAGAGATGCCACTTCTGTTGCTGAGCCTAAGAGGCCGGTTAGAGAGAGTAGACCACCTGAGAGGTTTTGTAGCTATATGGCAATGGCTACCAGCATCCTTGACTCTGAGCCTTCTAGCTATGGGGAAGTAGCTAGCTAGTAGGTCTAGAGAGAGGCCATGCAGGAGGAGTATTCTTCTATCATGAAGAATTATGTTTGGGAGGTGGTGCTGAGGCCCGAGGGCAAATCCGTGGTTACTTCCAGATGGCTTTACAAGGTAAATCATGCTGCAAATGGCAGCATTGAGAAATTCAAAGCGAGGTTTGTGGCTAGATGGTTCTCCTAAGTAGAGGGAGTTGATTATGAGGAGACCTTTGCTCCCGTGGTTCGATATACTTCGATCTACTCCATTATATTGATAGCAGCAGAGATGGGTTGGAAGATCCACCAGATGGATGTGAAGACTGCATTTCTCAATGGATTCATACAGGAGGAGGTGTACATTGAGTAGCCACAGGGATTTGAGGTGCATGGGAAGGAGTCCCATGTGTGCAGACTGAAGAAGGCCCTTTATGGCTTAAAGCAAGCTCCCAGAGCTTGGTACTCTATGATAGATACATACTTGCAGGGGATGGGTTTCACAAAGAGTGAGGCAGATCGGAACCTTTACTTTATTTTTATTGGTGAGGAGCCTCTCATTCTAGTGCTGTATGTGGATGACTTGGTCATTACAAGTGCAGAGAGAGTCATAGAGCACTGCAAGAGAGATCTTGCAGCGGAGTTTGAGATGAAGAACATCGGCTTGATGCATTACTTTTTGGATTTGGAGGTGTGGCAGGAGGAGGGGCATTTCTTCCTGGGGCAGTGGAAGTATATTGTGGACATCCTTGGCAGATTTCACACGGAGGATTGTAAACCCCTGTCGACACTGATGATCACCAACTGGAAGAAGCTTCATGCTTCGGATCCCGAGTTGGTGGATCCCACATTGTACAGGCAGTTGATTGGTTCCTTGATGTATTTGGTCAACACTAGACCAGATATTTGTTTTGCAGTCAACACGATGAGTCAGTTTATGTGTGAGCCTAGGAAGGTTCACTGGGTGGCTGCAAAACACATTTTGCAGTACTTGCAGGGGATAGTGGATTATGGTCTGGACTACAAGCAAGGGGATGGAGTGAGATTGGCAGGTTATACTGATTCTGATTGGGCAGGTTGTTCTTCTGATAGGAAGAGCACTTCAGGGCGCTGTTTTGGGTTGGGTTTAGCAGTAGTGTCATGGTTCAGCCGGAAGCAGCAGTCAGTAGCATTGAGTTCAGTGGAACCAGAATATATGGCAGCCAGTCTAGCTAGTTGTGAGGCCATCTGGCTTCGCAAGATGTTGTTTGGCTTATTTGGTTAGCCGTTGATACCTTCAGTGATTTACAATGATAATCAGAGTTGCATTAAACTCACGGAGAATCTAGTATTTCATAACAGGTCAAAGCATAACGGAATCAAATATAATTTCATCAGAGACTGTGTTCAGAAGGGGGCTGTGAAGCTTGAGTATATTCCCACTAATGAGCAAGTTGCAGATATTCTTACCAAAGCCTTGCCACGGGGCAAGCATAACTACTTCAGAGACAAGATGGGTGTGGTGAGGAACACCTTCCTCGGTAAGAGGGAGTGTTGAAATTTGGTACTGGAGGACCGGTGGTTCCCTAAGGCTTTGATCTTTGGCCTAGGGAAAAGTGTCCAAAAGAATTTAATTTTTCTCCTAAAGTGACTTTATAATTTTTATAAAGTCAAATCTAATTTAAAAGTGACTTTAAGTGATAAAGTTACTAAAGTCTAATTTTAAAGTGACTTTAATAAAGTCAATATAAAATTAGAAAGGAAAAGTGACTTTGGCAATAAATGACTAAGTGGGTCTTTATTAAAGTGGGGTGAATTAAAAAATAGAAAGTGAGATTTAAATGAGCATTTAATCTCAGCCCTAGATCTCAATCTATTTCAGCCATTGCATTTAGGGATCACCCAAAAGTCACTTAGGGTTAGATTAAAGGAGGAAAAGGAGGAAAAGGTCATTCATTCTTTCATTGGCAAATTGGGAGAAGGAGAGCAAGAGAGCAAGGGAGATTTTTGGATAGGGAGGAGGAGGCAGCAGCTTGGCACACATTCCAAGGTAGCATTTTAGCAAATTCGTACAATTGAGTGAGCACACAGTGAAAGGCAGATATTGGGCACGATTTTCTAGAAATATGTACAACAAGTGCACAGAAATCGAGGAGCAGAAATCCATACAGCAAGTGTCTGTACCTTGGCACGCAAATTGAGGCAAATCCGTGCAGCTAGATTGCTGTTTTTTTCTACACTCAAATCAAGGAAATCCATACAACGTATTTAATGGCATATTGCACGCTTTTCTAGGAGGCCATACAACATTTATTGCTGTTCTGTTTTGCTGTTGGCAAGTTTTCCAGTTGGCTGTGAGGCGCGGAAAACGCGATAAGTTGTAAAATTTGCTTGCTGATTTTTTTGCTGAATATTTGTCACTGTAAAAAAAAAAAACATTTTTTCAGAAATAAGAAGGAGCTCTCGAACTTGTTTTCCCCAAGAGTTGTAGGGGGTTTTTCTAGGGTCACCTTGATAAAAAAATTACTGTGTTTAAATGTGTTAAATGGCTGTTTGTACCTGCTGATTTTTTATTTCTGCATTTTCCAACATTCTGTAAAATTTCCAGAATTTGTGTTTTCAGCAAAATTTATTTTTCAGTTGTTGAATGTATGGATATGGGAAAGGGTATTTAACTATTTTGGAGAAATAAAGTGCAACTAAAAACCGGGGTGGGAAATGAGAAATTTTTACAACTTAGAGAGGCTAAGTGGATCATCAAATATCTAGAGCAAGAAAACAAACAATTAAGCGACAAGCAAGTCCTCATGGAGCTGCAAATGATCAAGGAGAACAGGTAAAAGGCTAAGAAGGTCAAGGTCAAGTTGACTTCAATTGAACAAGAGATCGAGAATGACCAGGAAACTTGGTTTGAGAGGGTTAATATACACCTTGAGGGGCTGATTGAGAAGGCCAACAAAGACAAGAAGATGCTTCGCCACATGGCCTACCACTACATGACTCGTAACAAAATCGGCAACATAAGAATAAGGAAGCTTAAGGCTAGGTTGAGGAAGGCCTTAAGGAGCAAAAAGGAGAAAGAAAAATTGAAAATCTTGGCCGAAGTCTCACTAGCCCATCAAAGAAAATAATGGTGGTGCCTTGTGCCAAATCTGGGCAAGTTTTGATAAGTTTTTGTGATTTTGAAATTTTGAAATTTTCCAACATAGAAAATTTCCCTAGGTGTGTAGTTCCACCAGCGCTATGCTTTTCACTGGAGGGCTTTTTGAAGAAATGGTTACATATCTAGATTCAGCATGATGGGACCATCAAACCCAAAAAATCTCAGAAATTTTGGAGCAAAACTTGGTCACCAAAGGGTCAAAAAACTATCAAAAAATGACATCTCTGCCTCTTTTTAGACACATAGAAGCAGCCTTGGAGATTTCACTTTTGAGGGGGCAAATGACATCCAAATGCAAAAATTCAAGATGTTCTAGAAACTATACAGGAACAACTTTCCAATGAACTATCTTGGGCTCAATTTGGCTAAGCGGAAGGCCTCCACAAGTGGCTCTGAAGCGGCATTATGCACCTGGGCAGTGGCGCTACGCATAGAGCCAGTTTGCCCAAAAATCCAGTTTTCTCCTAGTTTCTCTGCAAATTGACTTTTTCTCTCTTCATGGATGAATTTATGATTGTAATTAATGCTATCCTATGTAAATGTAATTGTGAAATAATCTTATGGGGTATATTCATCATTTTGAGGTGGTTTGGGGGTCAATGAATCAGTTTCCATGGTTATAGATGCAAGCTATTCCACTGCCTATATTCTTGTTCCTTGTTTAGATATGGTTGAAATAGTTACTTATCTCTTGGATATGACCCCTGATGGCTAGCATAGGTGGTTTGATTGTATATATTATGTACTTTTTCAGTCATTAGCAAAGGTTGGACTCTCTTGGATGCTCTGAGCTACATTTTACATCTCTACTGCAGTTTGGCAAGGAAATAAACTAGGATTTGCAGCTATTTTTGTGGGATACTTGTGGTAAAGTGTTTTTGCTTAGTTTCTTCTTCTGTTATTAGATTTTCTCATGTTTTATGTGTTCCAAAATCTTATTCATTCTTCTAACTAAATGAAATCAAGATAGATTGGTATAATACATTGGTTACGGTGCTCTGCCTTTTGAATCCATTTAATTTTTGATGTTTTATATTGTTTGAAGAGGACTCGTGAGCTTTGCATGCCCTCCTTAGCTCCTCACCAGTCTTAGACCTACCGTCTCACTCAATTTCAAGTGCTAAAACACCTACCTACCTCGCCCCATAGAACACCGTGCATTCTTGACTTGATTTCCCGGACCCGAAGCTGCTTGCTCCATTGAATCCAAAAAAACCATCAAAATCAATCAAAAAACCCTAGAGCTACTATACCTAGCCTAAAATCCATATTTACGGTCATCTTGACTGAGATTGACAAGGAGAGAGCCCTCTCCTGACCTGGTAGGGCTAGCTACTAGGTTAAGCTTTGTTTGTGGTTATCCTAGGATTGCCTCCCTTCAGCCTGAGGTCAATCTAGGCTCTAACATAGTGGCAACCATACTGGGGAAAAAAGATAAATCGCCCTAGTACAATTGAGAAGTTCTTAACTTTTGGATGATAAGTTTAAAATTTAGTAGGCTTAAAAGTGGAAAGTTGTAAAGAAATATTAAAATCTTGAGAACTTTGAACACACTGGCATCAAGAAGATACACCAGGTCCAATCTCGATCCTGATCCTCCTCCCGTATTTGAAAATCCTAATCTTATCCCACAGATACTTAGACAAGGAAGTTTATCAAGCCCTATACCAGTGTTCAAATCTCATTCATGCCTAGTAGAGTGGTTGTTCCTTGAAGATCTCCCTTTTTGATGAATATTTTGGTCTCTCCCTATTTAGAACCACATCTGATAGTGAATTCTTGGACATAGTCGCAAACCTAGAATTCACCAAAGAGCTTGAAATTGAAAAGGCCAAATTGATGAGTAGCCGAAATCTTCAGAACTCTCCTCAGTCATCCCTTACCACTGATCGAATTCCTGAACTCTCTGATTCGGCTTCAACATCTTTTTTCTCTCCATCATTTCTCCATATTTCAAAGAATCATCCAACATCTTATTTTATACCTTCCCTCCCTCATCAGCCTATCATTACCCCTAAAATACCCATCACTTCTGCTACATCAATAGCTCTTGTTGTCATAAATCCTCCTCTTTCCCCAAGACCAATGTCAAATCCACCTCGAGTCATGGCTGCCAGATATGAACCTCTCTTTCTCCCTCAGAATTTGGATGATATGCCCACTGATTACCAAAGTAAGATACCTCTGTTCGATGCCACTCAAAGTATCATAGCGCAGCAGCACATTGATAGGATGAATGACTTCTTTGATCTTCATGAGGAAGATGCCGAAAATATGTCCATGAGATTATTTGTACAAAGTTTTGGAGGCAAGGTTCGAAAGTGGTTCAAAGCATTACCAGCAGGATCTATTAATACTTTGCTGGTTCTCCATAGACAATTCTTGGACCAATGGGAGGTAAAGAAAAATCCTCTCCAAATTCTATCTGAGTATGAAAATATTAAAAGAAATGTAGGTGAAAGTGTCCAAGATTACTGTGTAAGGTTCAATGCAGTTTATAATGATATTCTAGCCGATATTAAACCACCAATGGGGTTAGAATTGATCGAGTTTCCAGACAGCTTCAATGCTGATATGGCATATTAGTTGCGAGAGAGAGATCCTACCACACTTGAGGACATGCAGAAGAACACAGTGAGTGTAGAGGCAAATATGTTGGCCAAGAGAGCAAGAATGAAAACTGAAAAGAAGGTCACTATAAAGGAAGAAGCATCTTCCTCAGATGTTAAGGCAGATCATATTCTCTGGAAAATTGAGAAGATGTTTGATCAGTTAACAATTACAGACAAGCTTGAAACCACAATCAGAAATCCCAACTTCAGAGGACAGAAGCAACCTCAGTTCAAGATTAAACAAAGGGAGAAGAAGGGACAAGATCAGTCATCGCAGTAGCAGGTCAAAACTCCTTTGCAAAAAAACTATGTACATGGAATGGAGTCTAAGGATGATGATGATCCAGTGGTTGAGGCGAATCATTTCTTTACTGCTGATGGTTTGCCCATCTATCTCATGGAAGATGAACAATATTCGGAGATCCCTAATGCTCAAAAGGATGAAGATTACATACTAGCAAATGAAGTAGTTTTGGAGGATGAGTCAGATGATTATCAGTGAGGATATATGAATGCATTGATAGCACAACAGAAACAATATTCATTGAAAAGCATAGATGTACCAGTCAATCCAGTTCAAAAGAGAAAGGAAGCACAACCCAAAAATGACTCCTCAAACATTCAAAAGAAAGGGAAGGAGCTTTTTGACCCAACTTCCAGCAAAGGATCATCTACAAATGAGAAGACCAATCAACAAGGTGTAACAAAAGAGAAAATAAAAAAGAAGGACCCTCCAATCAAAGAGGTAGATAAAGTTTTAGCTTTTAGTTTTGAAAATGATATTGCTAAATTAAAAGTTTCAATTCCTTTGACTGAGTTGATGAAGAATAACAGTTATAAACACCAAGTGTCCAAAATTTTGAACATAGATCCTTTATCTGATATGGTTAATGTAGAAGATGATCACCTTGAGCTCATTTTTCGTCCTGCCTTAGAAGGTGACTCTGAGGATAGTGAAGTTCCTCCATTCTATATAAGCCTTAGATTGCATGAGTATGTCCTCCATAATGCCATGTTTGATTCCGGAGCTTCCCATAATCTAATGCTAAAATCCATTATGGAGAAATTAGGCCTTGACATTACTTGAAAATATCATGACCTATATTCTTTTGATTCGGGTAGGGTCCGTTGTATTGGTGTTATCAAAGACTTGGTGGTGTCTTTAGACCAAATCCCGGCAAAGAATGTTCTCATGGATGTGGTTGTTGTGGACGTTCCGCCACGGTTTGGTATTCTTTTGTCCAGATCGTGGGGTGGAAAGCTTAAAGGGACTTTACAGCTAGATTTCTCCTATGCTACCATTCCCGTGTTTGGCCAATTGAGAAAACTATATAGGTAGAAGAAAATGAAGTACATGATTACAAGCAAGGAAAAACCGCTTAATCATCCAATTAATGTTGTACATACAGATTTAGAGTCATTTGTATTATATTCAGATAGTGGTTTGAATGATGTTGATAGTTAGTTAGTTGAAGTAGAATATGTGCCAGAGATTTCAAAAAAATTCAGAGCAGTCCTTGATCAAGAAAGACACAAAATGGAAAGTACCTCTGAGTAGTGCACATACCGGTAGCAACAAAAAAGTAATGAACAGCAGAAAATTAAAGAGATCAGTCAAAGTAAGGAAGCAGATGAAACAAAATTTCAGCATTTAGAAGAAGAAGCATGTCTATGGAGCATGGATTTTGATGGAGCCATGGGCAAGGATGGTGCCAGCATAGGGATTTGGATTCGCAACCCTGTTTTCCAACCAAATAAAGTCCCTAGTAATGTTAGAATTTGTTCATATAAATTGGCCTTTGACTGTTCTAATAATGAAGCCGAATATGAAGCAATGATTACAGGTTTGAAAATTCTCAAAAAGTTGAATGCAAAAAGGATATCAATCTATGGAGATTCAGAGTTAATAATCAAGCAAGTCAAGGGTGAATATCAAGCCAAACATCCACGAATGAGGGCCTACCGAAATGCAGTTTTAGATATTTTAAGGATGTTTCCAGATTATACCTTGACAGTCATACCTCATGCTCAAAATGTTATTGCAAATTCACTTGCCACTGCTGCAAGTAATTTGAAGATTCCGATGATTTCCAATAATAAATTTGAGATTCATGTCAAGCATCGCCCTGCTGTTCCGAACAACTTAAGGTATTGGCAGGTGTTTTGGGATGATAAGGAGATCAATAATTTCTTGCAGAATGAAGAAAACTACAAGGATGCTTCCATAGATTTCGATTATGATACTGATGAACCGAAAATTGAGGTAAATCAGATGGAAATATTGTAACTGAAGGACAACATTATCCCTAAAGGTATCATACCTTTATAAGAAATTTTTGATCAAGATGATGTGGCTAAGAAGCCAAGATTGGCGCCTACAGACAAAGGTGTTGAGGATGTTATCTTGGAATAGCGGGTAAGCCCAAGTTTGTGAAATTGTCAAAGACATTGTCTCCTGAGGTAAAGCCTAAATATGTTAGATTGTTATCTGAATTTTCTGATGTGTTTGCTTGGGATTATTCACATCTAAAGGTGTATAACAAAGACATAATTCAGCACACTATTCCCATCAAGCCAAATCAAAAGCCGTTCCGACAGAAGCTAAGAAGAATCAATCCCAAGTTGCTGTCGTCCATTGAAAAAGAGGTAAACAGATTGTATAAGGCCGGGGTAATTGTCCCAATCATATTTTCTGATTGGATTTCAAATCTTGTTCCTATGAGAAAGAAGACCACGGAGATCAAATTGTGTATCGATTTATGGAATCTGAATAAAGTGTTACTAAAGGACAGTTATCTGCTCTTGAAGATGGATCATATCCTCCAAAGAGTGGTTGGAGCATCGTGCATGTCACTACTCGATGGATATTCAAGATATAATCAAATTTTAGTGCATGAAGATGACAGAGATAAGACTACATTTACCACCCCTTGGGGAACATTTCATTATGCTAAAATGCCATTTGGTATGAAAAATGTTGGAGCGACATTTCAACGTGCAATGGACATCACTTTTTCCAATGAAAAGGATGTATTTTTGGCCATATATTTAGATGATTTGATAGAATTTTCAAATTCAGATGTTGAGCATCTTCACCATTTGAGGATTGTGTTTCAGCGATGCAGGAAATTTGGGATATCACTCAATTCGAAGAAAAGTCTCTTTGCCATGGATGAGGGGAAGCTGCTTGGCCATATTATCTCAAAGGAAGGAATTCACATTGATCCTACCAGGGTAGAAGCAATTCAACAGATAGATTTTCCCAAGAACAAGAAAGAGATACAAGATTTTAACGGTAAGATGAATTTCCTACTAAGATTTGTTCCCAATCTAGCTAAGAATTTGAGAGAAATTACTAACATGTTAAAGAAGGATAGCGTGGTAAAATGGATGGAGGATGCTATGAAATCATTTAATTTGGTAAAGTATGCTTTATCTACAGCCTTGGTTTTGATTAGTCCCAATTATACACAAGATTTCATTATATTCTCATTTGCATCTGAGATACCATGGCAGCAGTTTTAATGCAAAAGAGAGATCAGCTAGAAAAGCCTATTGCATTCTTCAGTAGGATCATTAGAGATGCTTATTTGCAGTAAAATATAATTGAGAAATGGGCTCTTTCTCTTGTCAAACATTTAAAGGACTTCCGAGTGTATATTCTGCACTCCCACATCATAGCATACGTTCCTAACGCAACAGTTAAGGATGTGTTGGTACAAACCAATCCGGAAGGAAGGCAAGGAAAATGGATTGCAACAATGTTAGAATACGATCTAGAGATCAAGCCTACAAATCTAATCAAAGGAAAAGGCCTGGCAAGGTTAATGGCGGAATCAAATTTGCATGCTTTAGATATCAATCTTATTGCAGCCATGTCTGAAGATGAAGGAGAAAGCTCCCTGATTCAAGTGTCTGAAATGTTCCTTCAGTCACCATGGTATTCAGATATTGTGTATGTACTTCAGCACCTCTCACCACCTCCGGAAATGACAAAAAACAAAGGTAGAACTCTCAAACTTAAAGCTGCTAAATTCTGCATTTTGAATAATGCCCTTTATTGGAAAGATCCAGGAGGTGTTTTTCTGAACTGTTTAATTGAAGATGAAGCCCAACAGGTGATGAGTGACTTTCACAAGGGTGATTGTGGTGGTCACTTGTTCTGGAAGACAACAACAAAAAAAATATTGAGAGCAGGTTATTACTGGCCAACCTTATTTTCAGATGTCTACAAAACAATCATGAGCTCTCATGAATGTCAGGTCTTTCAGGGTAAAAGAAAATTGCTACCTCTTCCTCTAAAACCGGTTGAAGTCAATGCACCATTTCAGTAGTGGGGACTCGATTTTATTGGGGAAATCCATCCAACATCATCAGCTCAGCACAAATGGATCCTAACAGCAACCGACTATTTTACCAAGTGGATTGAAGCAATCCCGACTAGACAAGCAACAGACACGGTAATCATTCAATTTTTGGAATCAAATATTTTATCTCGTTTTGGTTGTCCTAGTAAAATCATCACAGATAATGCAGCTGCATTCAAATCCAAGAAGTTGATCGATTTTTGCAACAAGTATAAGATTACCTGGGGTCATTCTACAACATATTATCTACAAGATAATGGTCTGGCTGAATCATCCAATAAGTCATTGGTGAACATCATCAAGAAGCTGCTGGAAACAAATAAGAAAGGTTGTCATAAAAAGTTAGTTAATGCCTTGTGGGCTGATAGGGTGAGCCAAAAGAAGTCCATAGGTATGTCTCCATTTGAAATAGTTTATGACATTGACACAATATTTCTGACATCTCTTACAGTTCCGGTTTTGAAACTTTTACAGGAGGCTGGGAGTGAGGAAGATGATTTTCAACAAAGAATCAATCAGATGATCCATTACCAGCAGACAAGGGAGGAAGTTTTCCAAAACACTTTCAGATTGTAGGAGAAGATCAAAAAGATCTATGAATGGAAAACAAAAGCAGATAAATTCCAACCTGAGGATGTAGTGTTGCGATGGGATGCTAGGAATGAAGATAAAGGCAAGCATGGTAAGTTTGAAAAATTATGGAAGGGAACCTATAAGATTGCTACATACAAAGGACAAAATGCATTTCTACTCAAAGAGATGGATGGACAAGATTGTTCAGGAGGACTAGTTAATGGTAGGCTCCCGAAGTGCTATTTCTTCTAAGATGATTTCTGAAATCATGAGGTGATCATTGTATATACCGTTTTCCTTTCATTGCAAGTGTTCAAAAGGTACAATTCATTTAAGCTTGGGGCTTGAGGTGAAGGCTATAAAGTTGAGTGATTTGTATCAGCTTATGTATTATTTCAGTCTTTGAGTCTTGAGTCAGTTTTCATAGTGTCAGTTTCAGTCTTTGAAGTATCTTGACCGTATTACCCAATGGATGAGGCACTATTCTACTTGTCCCAGATATCTATGGTTCTTGGAACCTCCAAGAAGCTACCATCCCCATTGGAGCCAATGTTAGTGTCAGTGTCTTCACACTACCATCAATGATCAAAATTTACTCTTTTGCATGTCATACTAGGAGTCCCATTCTGATGAGTTGCATTCCATTAGGTCATAGAACAATTGATGGTAGGGTTCATTTCAGTTTTCTCCCTCATGACACATATCTGCTGACTTCTTTTCATACTGTTAAGTCAATGGTTCATGTTTATTTTCAGTTCATTTCATCAAATAAGTCTTAGGTCTTAGAGTTTCAGTCTCATTAGGTATTAGGGTTTTACCATGATTAATTTTCAAGGACTATTGATTAATAATGGTCAACAAACACATGAGGATGACAATAATCATCAAAATAGTACTAATTTCTTAATTTTTAAGCTTAATAAAGTTCTCACCTCAAAACTAGTTTTGAGGTGAAAACAGAGCATTGGTATATTATTTGTAAATTTCATGTAATTTTATTGATCCTATATGTAATAAATGGTTCCATGCTACTCCTGGTCACTTGGCGATATTACCAAGTACATACCACTGCAAAGAGTCAAAGAAATTGAGCATCATTTCACCTATCCAAACAAAAAGTCAAATATCATAAAAGAATCAATCAAATGATCCATTTACAACAGACAAGGGAGGAAGTTTTCCAAAACACTTTCAGATTGCAGGAGAATATAAAAAAGATCTATGACCGGAAAATAAAATCAGATAAATTCTAGCTTGAGGATGTAGTGTTGCGGTGGGATGCTAGGAATGAAGATAAAGGAAAGCATGGTAAGTTTGAAAAATTATGGAAGGGACCCTATAAGATTGCTGCATATAGAGGACAAAATGCATTTCTGCTCAAAGAGATGGATGGACAAGATTGTTCAGGAGGACCAGTTAATGGTAGGCTCCTGAAGCACTATTTCTTCCAAAGTGCTTTCTGAAATCATGAGGTGATCATTGTATATACTATTTTCCTTTCATTGCAAGTGCTCAAAATGTGCAATTCATTTCAGCTTGGGGCCCAAGGTGAAGGCTATAAAGTTGAGTGATTTATATTAGCTTATGTATTATTTCAGTCTTTGAGTCTTGAGTTAGTTTTCATAGTCTCAGTTTCAGTCTTTGAAGTATCTTGACCATATTACCCAATGGATGAGGCACTAGTCTAATTGTCCTGGATATCTATGGTTCTTGGCACCTACAAGGAGCTTCCATCCCCATCAGAGCCAATGTTAGTGTCAGTGTCTTCACACTGCCATCAGTGCTCAAAATTTACTCTTTTGTATTTCATAATAGGAGTCCCATTCTGATGATTTTCATTCCATTAGGTCATAGATCAACTAGTGGTAGGGTCCATTTTAGTTTTCTCCCTCATGACACATATCGATTGACTTCTTTTCATACTGTTCAGTCAATGGTTCATGTTTATTTTTAGTTCATTTCATCAAATAAGTCTTAGGTCTTAAGGTTTCAGTCTCATTAGGTATTAGGATTTTACCATGATTAATTTTCAAGGACTATTGATTAATAATAGTCAGCAGACACATGAGGATGACAATAATCATCAGAATAGTACTAGTCTCTTAATTTTTAATCTTAATAAAGTTCTCACCTCAAAACTAATTTTAAGGTGAAAACAAAGCATTGGTATATTAATTGTAAATTTCATGTAATTTTATTGATCCTATATGTAATAAATGGTTCGGTGCTGCTCCTGTTCACTTGTTGATATTACCAAGTACATGCCACTGCAAAAAGTCAAAGAAATTGAGCATCAGTTCATCTATCCAAACAAAAAGTCAAATATCAGAAAAGAAAAAAAAATAATAATAAAAATAAAAATAAAAATAAATAACTATATATATATATATATATATATATATATATATATATATATATATATATATATATATTTGAAAAAGGAAAATATACATTATAAAGTGGGTTTTGTACATCAAAAATTAAAAAGCGGAAAAACTATATAAAGATTATCCCTCTATTGATCATTTAATTGTTTGAGTTGAAAATCAAGAGCTAAAAGGCGATTTTGAAGTGACATTGTGCAAAAGTGTGCAAGTGCTACGTTTTTTGACAAATTCAGATCGGTGCTACACACCAGAGGCCGGCTCTACGTAGCTGGAAAATTTCCACAGTGTAGAAGTGAACGGGCGCTACGCACCTGGGTGAGGCACTGTGCACCTGGCAACAAAGCTCCAAATCTTTCCAAATCACCCCAATTTGCCTCAAAACTCCCAAATTACCTCTTTGCAAGTAAGTAACTTAAATCATTCTTGTTGAAAGGGTTTTTGCATCAGTCTTTGGTGATTTTGTTTCTCAAGAAGCCAAACCCTAGTTTGCACCAAACTGTCTCATAAATTTTAAAGCTCACTCATTTATTGCTATCTCATCCATTTGATGTTCCCTAAACCTCATTCCCTCATATAAAATTCCCTAAACATCATTCCCTCATATATTTCCCCCAATTCCCAAACCCTATACATACACCCCAAACCCTACACTATCCCCAAACCCTACTCACTCCCTAAATCCCATTCGCACTCTCATTCACTCTCACCTACTTACCTATAAAATCTCTTCATAGTCATCTTACATTCATTCCCCTATTTCTTCATTTACAACAATAGAATACAACTATAAAACCAATGGAGAGGGGTAGTTAATATGAGCTTGAGTAAGACACCCTTAGTGACAGTTCCAAGGAGAAAAACATATAGCACAGGAAGCCTCATAAAGGAGGAAAACATATCAAAGAGGAGCCTACCAGTTTGAGGATCTGCAAGACTACCCATTTTCCATTTCTTGTTTTAAACACCAGTCATGTTTTGGTTTTTGTGAAATGGTGGAAAGGGTTAAATTTCATCATGAATTAGCAAGGTTATTTGTGACACATTTGGACAAAAATGCAGTAAACCTTGTTGGAGTTACATTGACTTTGTCACCAGTTGTTATTTCAGAGGCTACAGGTATTCCAGATGTGGGTGAAAAGTGGAACAAAGGTCAGGATATTGACAGGAAGTACTATGAGCCTTACATCAAGGCTAGGTACAAAGACAAACTCAAGAGAGTATTCCCCTTTAAGTTCTTGGGAGACAGGTTTGCTCCATTGATGAAAATCATCATCAAGTATTTTACTTGTGAAGGTAGGTTCTCCCGATTGTATGCTTACCACATTAGACTGTTGATGCATTTTACTAGAGTAAGGATGATGAATATCCCTTACTTCATGTTCAGAAACATTGAGAAGATGACACTTTTTGTAAAGAAGAAACCATATCCCCAGCAGTTGACTAGCATTTACCACTTCTCTTTGATTAAAATCATTATTCTACATCAGCTGAACCTTCTTAACATGCCATGGGAGTCTTTCATTTCTCATGAGATTTTCAAAGGCCCTCAAATATTTTCATCAGTTCCTCATGAAGAAGGTGGACCTTCAGGACATGAAAAGGTCAAAGAGACTAAAACTGTTGGAGTGCCAGTGTTGATGACATATGGGAGAGGCACTAGGAAACGTTTTGCAGCTGCCAGACGAGTATTATCTCCACAAGGTGTGGAAGGGTCTCGGCTTCATCATCAGGCTACAAGCAAATGCTATCTCCACAAGGAGTGGAAGGGGCTTTGCCTTCTTCTTCAGCTAAATAGGTACAGGCTGAGCAGAAACACAAGGGTAAAGGTAAAGTCAAGAAAAAGATGCATAAGAAGGATTTTGGAGAAGAGAAAGAAAGAGATTTTGATCTTGTTAATCATGAGGAGACACAAGGAGTTGATTGTCATTGACTTAGAAGCTCAAGATCCAAAAATTGCCAAAGACATGATCATTAAAGAAAAAGAGGCTGAGATACAAGCTTTGTCTGACAACTTAGAAAGGGCTAAGTGTGTCATCAAATATCTACAGCAAGAAAACAAATAATTAAGCAACAAGCATGCCCTCATGGAGCTGCAAATGAGCAAGGAGAATAGGGAAAAGGCTAAGAAGGCCAAGGTCAAGTTGACTTCAATTGAACAAGAGATCAAGAATGGCCGAGAAACTTGGTTTGAGAGGGTTAGTATACACCTTGAGGGGCTGATTGAGAAGGCAAACAGAGACAAGAAGATGCTTCACCACATGGCCTACCACTACATGACTCGTAACAAAATCTGCAACATAACAATAAGGAAGCTTAAGGCTAGGTTGAGGAAGGCCTTAAGGGGGCAAAAGGAGCAAGACAAGTTGAAAATCTTGGTTGAATCCTAACTTAGCCCATCAAAGCAACTAATGGTGGTGCCTTGTGCCAAATCTGGGCAAGTTTTGATAAGTTTTTGTCATTTTGAAATTTTGAAATTTTCCAACATAGAAAATTGCCCTACGTGTGTAGCGCCACTGGTGCTATGCTTTTCACTGGAGGATTTTTTGAAGAAATGGATTACATATCTGGATTCACCATGATGATAACATCAAACCCAGAAAATATCAGCAATTTTGGAGCAAAAATTGGTCACCAAAGGGTCAAAAAACTATCAAAAAATGACCTCTCTTCCTCTTTTTGGACACACAGAAGCAGCCTTAGGATATTTTCACGTTTGAGGGGGCAAATGACATCCAAATGAAAAAATTCAAGATGTTCTAGAAACTAGACAGGAATACCTTTCCAATGAGCTATTGTGGGCTCAATTTGGCTAAGGGGAAGGCCTCCACAAGTGGTTGTGAAGCGGCGCTATGCACTTTCCCAGTGGCGCTACGCATAGAACTTGTTTGCCCAAAAATCTAGTTTTCGCCTAGTTTCTTTGCAAAATGACTTTTTCTCTTTTCATGGATGAATTTATGATTGTAATCAATTCTATTCTATGTAAATGTAATTGTGAAATGATCTTAGAGGGTAGATTCATGATTTTGAGGTGGTTTGGGGGTCAATGAATCCGTTTCCATGGTTTTAGAGGCAAGTTGTTCCACTGCCTATATTCCTATTCCTTGTTTAGATATGTTTGAAACAATTCCTTATCTCTTGGATTCGACCCCTGATGGCTAGCATAGGTAAATTTGATTGTCTATATTATGTACTTTTTTAGTCATTAGCAAAGGTTGGACTCTCTTGGATGCTCTGAGCTACATTGTACATCTCTACTGCAGTTTGGCAAGGAAATAAACCAAGATTTGCAACTATTTTTGTGGGATACTTGTGGTAAAGTGTTTTTTCATAGTTTCTTCTTCTATTATTAGTTTTTCTCAAGTGTTATGTGTGCCACAATATTATTCATTCTTCTAACTAAATGAAATCAAGATAGATAGGTAGAATACATTGGTTACAGTGCTTTGCCTTCAGAATTCATTTAGTTTTTGATGTTTTCTACTGTTTGAAGAGGACTCATGAGCTTTGCATGCCCTCCTCAACTCCTCACCAATCTTAGACCTACCATCTCACTCAATTTCAAGTGCTAAAACACCTACCTACCTCCTCACCAATCTTAGACCTACCATCTCACTCAATTTCAAGTGCTAAAACACCTACCTACCTCGCCCCATAGAACACCCTGCATTCCTGACTTGATTTCCCGAACCCAAAGCTGCCTGCTCCATTGAATCCAACAAAACCATCAAAATCAATCAAAAAACCATAGAGCTACTATACCTAGCCTAAAATCCATATTTGCAGTCATCTCAACTGAGATTGACAAGGAGAGAGCCCTCTCCCAACCTAGTAGGGCTAACTACCATGTTAAGCTTGGTTTGTGGTTATCATAAGATTACCTCCCTTCAACCTGAGGTCAATCTAGGCTCTAACAAGAGCCTCCTTTGAGGCATCTGTGGTAGTACCATGGGTTTAAAACCTCCTTTAGGCAACTTGTGGGTCTCAAAATAGAGATATAAAACATAAGAAATAAAAAATAAAAAATAAAAAGGAAAATGAAAAAGAAAAAAACAAAGGAAATGAAATGGAGCCTTTACATTAGTTTTGCTAACATATTTTTGCAAGGTTTCTATCACGATCAAAAGGGAAAAAAATCATAGTAAGCAACCTCAACACTCCACTTTTAGACCTACCAAGCTAGCTATCTGCATGTCCTTCATCATTCCATCAACCTCCCCATGTTCCTCCATCATCAAGAAACCTATCTCACTCAATTCTACCTCAGTCCTAAAGTGCTACAAGATTGTATTGAGATGGTACAACATTAACCATAATTTCTACAGGATTGTGATTGACATAGAGAGGGGGTTCATATTTTATGATTTCCATGGGGGAATGAAAAGAGAAGTCCAACACACCACCACCATCCTTCCTGTACACCATTTAGAGACTTGTCCATCCAAAAACCCATCTTTGTCCATGAAAAAAGTCGATTTTCACCCCTTCTTCCACAATTTTCACCACCACAAAAGTTTATGATTCTTGTCCATGAGCTCACCATGAATTCTCAAATATTTTGAATGCATTGCATGAGGGTTATTGCCATCATGTAGGGGTTAGTATGAATGCTTCACGAAGAAGTCCAAATTTGTATTAGCCTACACAAACCCTACATGACCACATTTGGAAGCACTTAGAAGCACCATAATGAAGACTTAGCCATCCTGAAGCATTGAGGGATCATATTTGTGATTTTGGGAAGCCACAAAAATCTTGCAAAGATGATAAAAGATCATTGTTCATCTCTAAAAATAGTAGCTTGATCCACCATTCGAAGAACATGCATTAAAAAACTTCGCTTAGTCAAACACATATAAGAAAATATCTACAATTTTTTTTATTTTCCAAAAGCAGAGCCATAACACAAAGAAACTAGTATGGAAGATGACAACTCAAAAGGTCAGAAGATCAACCACCATTTTGAAGTGGCATGAAAACATTAAAGCATCCAGAGACCATCAGGTAGGCACATGTATGAAACTCCTCACCTCTTCCTTTAACTACATGGTAGTTCAAAAACGTTTTACATATATGAGGAATGTGGTTTTTGTAGGTTGGAGGTGGCCAACAGTCTCGACCACCCTTAAATATTTAAGTGCAGCTAAATCCCTCACTCTTGTAACATGGAAAACAGTAAAATAGGAGGGTGATCATTTTGAGTGGACCAACGTGTCTATAAGGATAATACATAGGTGGTAGGTGCCAGAAAGATCACACAACACGGTGAGCCCACTACCAAAACTACAAAAGGAATAAAAGGATAAGCCCTAACCTCATTTTCATAAAGAAGTTCATTCTTAAAACGGTAATAGAGGCACACTATTCCATCGAGATTCAAGCTTTCTACAACAAGTGGTCACCTAGGATGCTACAAAGGAGATCCAAAGTCGAACGGTAGGTCTTGCGGGATATAAGATAGTTCCTACATGATTACAAACAATTTCTACAGGATTGCAGATAATTGCTAATAGATCAGACCAAGAGGTGGAAAAGGGTTCAATTTGGTGCAAATATTCCTCGAAACCCCCACAACCATGAAGGAGTCTCTTAGGGAGGGGTAATTAGTACATTTTACTCACCTCCCATGCACAACAAATTTGATGATTTGGTCAATTTTCATCTATATAGACATCCTATAGAAAACCCTTAAAATTAATTTTTTTCCAAAAACTTTTTTTAATGTGATGAAAGCAAGGTAGCAGTAGAATTAATTTTCTTTGAATTTGGCATGTAATTTTCCTCCCTTTGGTCAGAAGAAGAACACCATCCCTCTCATATTTGTCTTGAAAGCCTAGGCTACTAAAAAATTGACAATTGACAGACATAAATTTCTTTGAAAAAACTTAGAAGAGCCATACTAAGCAAAATGGGACGTGGCTTCAATAGAAGGGAGCCCACAGAGTAAAAAAGAATCCATCAACATCCTCTTTTTAGACACATATTCATAAGCCACCAATGGATGGGGTTCTTTTAGAAAATAAAAGGATATTATGATGAAGTAACCCATGAATTTGGCATGGCCCTTCACTCTCTAGGGGAAGATAGTACCACCACTATTGTAAGAGGAATTGTCTTCCATATCAATTCAAAAATCATTAGCAGGGTGACCACATTAGCTTTAGTAGTTAGGTGGTGCAAGGAGGATAGGAAAAAATCCATCAAAGCTAAAAATAATTTCTTCCTCCTTGAAGAAAAGCTAATTGAGGACACAAATGGATTCAGAAGGGAAATTCTGCCTTACCCATGGGATGAAGTAGCCTACGACATCTTAAAATATATATCCTGTGAGAGGAGGTTAATTGTTGTATATGCCTATCAGGTTAGGCTACTTTATGAGCTAATGTTTTAGAGAAAACTACCTATCCCAAGTAGGCTCAGTATTTCCCACTTTATCCTTTAGTCTCTGATAAAAATTAGCTAGAGGTTGAGGGAAGGAAAACACCAATACATTTCTAAGTACAAAATCATAAGGATAATTTTTATGGATGTTGGAAACCTTGAGCACTATTGGCAGTGAGGGGGGGTGTGAATCAGTAGCATTTGTTATACAAATTTTTCCAATTTTAACTTCTCTATTGAATCATGCATCAAATAACTAGCAACACATTAAATCATCACATAAGCATAACCAATGTAAGCAGCTAAATCAAGCAACCATGAGGGAAACAATAATAAACACATCAAGGAAAAATCACATGATCACACATGAGACACAATATATCTAGTGGAAAACCCCACCATGACAAAAAACCACCCTTACTGTTGCTGCACTGCTATGAATCTCTATTATGTCAAGAAAAATATCTTTTACATAGATTAGTTGAATCCCATCAGCTAGGAGATACAAACCCATATAAAATTAGATGACCCCCGTTGGCTAAGACTGATCCAGGTGGATCTCTAGACACAATGGCATGAAAAGAGATCTAAATTCAAAGCGGTGGAAAGGCAATGAACTTGACAGATTGAAGTGCTCGTCGCCTTGATTCCAATGGTGCAAACGACACTCCAATCCGAGTCTGGATGAAGGAGATAGAGGCAGTCAAAGTTGGGTTGACTTTTGATGACTGGGTAGGATTAATGAAGGCGCAATTTGGACTTTTTTCTGGTGGACGGAATCCAGCCAACTCCAGCCAAATTCTAGGAAAAATTGTTGCCTTGTTAAAAAGACTCCTTCAATCCAAAACCAAATTTTCAAAAATGCGCAAGTTGTTTTATTTAAACAAAAAAATATTAAAAAAAGGGGGGGTGGCAGGCCACCAACCCTGCCACCCCAACCCAACACATAACAATGGAGGGGCAGGCCATGACCCCCAGCCCCTCCCCCGCCCACGGAACAGTTACAATGCAAGCAAACGGGGGTGGGTGGCCATGACCCTGCCACCCCACAACCGTCCCACAGAACGAGGCTCACAACAAACATCATAAATGGGTGAGCCGGCCCTTGGGGCATGGACCCAACCCAAAACACACCCAACATGCAATTAAATGCAACGGCCATGGCGGAGATGGGTATGGTGGGTAGGCCACCCAAGGTGGGCCCGACCCAACCAAACATTTATTTAAAAACAAAATTGGTTTATAATGTAAAAAAAAAGGAGGCGGCGGGGTTTGACTGCCCAACGTCCTCCCTATTAATCGGATCCCCAACCAACTGCCCTACAATGATTTTCTTGAAGAATCTGCCAAAATTTTTCTACTTAAACACAGTTTGTCAGTGCACCCAGGCAGAGGAGGTAGTGCACGCAATTCGAGGCAGAATTTTGCAGGAAGGCCGAATTTTCACTTTGTCAAAATGTGACAACTTTTATATGGTTTTAGCACTTCTCAACACCACGAACGCAATGGCGCTGTCCATTTCTCCATTAGGGTTCTACATTTTTCAGCCATTTTTCAGTATGGAGGTATAAAACTCCTTTTGTGTAACTGATTCTTGTACTCTTCTTTCTCATGCCACTTAATGAATGAAGGCCTCCCCATTCATCGAACAGGGCCCGGAGACATAGTTAAGTCGGAAAAACTTCGTTATCAAGTCTTGTTGTATTCTTTCATGCTTTATTTGTTTCTCCTCTTATCTCATGTGCACATTAAGTTTTCTATGTTAAGCTACAATTTATGCATGTAATTTTTAACACATATATAAGCGAAAGATTTTGGATCGAGTGGTATCAGAGCAGGTATTTTTAGATGTGAATTGCATGTTTTTATGCTAACAAGAAATAGGCTCTGAAGAGGTGAAGGGAAACTAAAGTCTTTCAATCCCGAAGCAGGGTGTGCACATCGAAGGAGAAACATGGTAGATGAAGAGGCTCGTCTTGAAGAGGAGCGCAATTTCCGCAAAACCTTCTATACAATGGCAGAGAATGTCGGTCATTTTCTTTCAAGGTTGGAGAAAGCAGAAGGGATAAATCTAGAATAACAAGGTTCAGTGCATGGAAATTCTGAAGAAGAACCCCCTCCTTCTCCTTCCAAGAGTGAAAGCCCTTCTTCCTCTCATCACCATAATCATATAAATTCAAGGGACGCATCTAAGCTTAACGGTGAAAGTAATGCAGAAAAGCTTAACAACTGGATTAGGCAGATTGAAATCTACTACAAGATTCGATAGATCAAAGAGGACAAGGCAAAGATTCAGCTGGCCTCTCTTCGACTGAGTAGCACTGCTCTCGTTTGGTGGGAGAGCAAATTGCGAAGCAGTAAGAGTGTGGGTAATCTTCTTTCCTCATGGCCTAACTTCATTTCTGCATTAAAGGAAAATTTCTATCCCTTGGGTTATAAACAAAAATCCTTAATGGATTGGAAATACTTAAGGTAAGGTAGAGGTTAGGATGTTCAAATCTTTACAGAGGAATTTAGAAAACAGACACTTAATTTGGGCATTGCACTTGACTCACCTGAAGTAGTAACTAAGTATATTGGATCATTACATAGTTACCTTAGACATTCATTATTATTGTTTGAACCAACTACTATTGACTCCGCCAGTGTGAAGGCAATCCATCTTGAGAATAGGGGCAAAAATGAAAGAGATGACATTTCAAGAAACCACGTTTCAAACCTCCAAATGACAAACCCAAAGTGAAAGGAAAAGGAAAGGAGAAGAGGACAACATCAACCAAGAAAGATGAAGGAGAAAAACCTTATTGCACTCACTGCAAAAAGGAAGGTCATGACGACGATAATTGTTGGAAACTATACCTGGAAAAGAGACCAAAGTATGGAGGAAAAGGCAAGCAGAAGAAAGTGGCAACTGTACAACAAGACCTTGGATCTGATTCGAGAGATGAAGCATTGATCACAGCAACAAGAATAAAAGGTACTCTTACACCTCATGTTAATTCTGAATCACATGAAGGCACTAGTTCAATAGATGAGTCTCTTCCTAATGAACGAAAGAGAATTGAGCTATTTCATATTAGAGTTATCATAAATCATACAAAAGTGGAAAATCTATTTGATACCAGATCCCAAGCAAACTTAATTTCAATGTCCTTGGTAAAGAAGCTAGGCTTGGAAACCAAACCACATCCAAAACCTTACCCACTTGGATGGATACATGATAAAGCAAAACTGAATGTAACTAAGCAGTGTAAGGTTAAATCTGTGATCGCTTATAAGTTAGTGGATGAGGTAAAACTTGATGTGATACCATTGGATATCTATGGCATGGTGTTAGGGAGTCCATATCTATATGATAGAAAGGCAATATTCTTTCGTCGTGAAAACAAATAAAAAATCACAATATATGGAGTAGAATATATTGTAAGGGCTCATCAAACTAAAATCAATGCCAACCTTGTAAGTGCAGGACAAATGAAAAGGTTGGTGAATTCTAGTAAGGGTTGCATGCTTATGGTTGTAAGGGGAAAACATGCAGAATTATCCAATGCTTTCCAGGGTTGTGATCATGTGCATAAAAAGGAATTATGTGAATTGATTTCTAACTATGATGAGATGTTTCAAGAACCAAGGGGATTACCTCTGAAGAGGTAAATCCAACATGAGATCCATTTGCAGCATGATGCTCCTTTACCAAATACTGGCATGTACAGGATGTCAACCATTATGATGGCGGAGATCAAAAAGCAGGTGCAGGAACTATTGAACCAAGGGGTCATCAGACCGAGAACTTCTCCATGCTTCTCACCGATTGTATTAGTGTCGAAGAAAGATGGCACATGGAGGATGTGTGTTGATTACCGAGCACTAAACAAAATCACGTTGAAAAATCGTTACCCTCTTCCCCGCATTAATGACTTACTAGATCAGTTAAAGAATGCTATCTATTTCACCAAATTGGATTTGCGTAGTGGTTATCACCAGGTCTGAATTGTAGATCAGGATGTGTGGAAAACCGCCTTCAAGACCAAACAGGGGTTTTTCAAATGGATGGTGATGCCATTTGGACTTTGCAATGCTCCAGCCACTTTCATGAGGGTCATGAATGATCTCTTTAGGCCTTTCATTGATGAATTTGTCCTTGTCTATCTAGATGATATTCTTATCTTTAGTAAAAGTTGGAATGAACATGTATGTCATGTGAAGAAAGTACTTGATGTATTGAAAAACGAAAAACTATATGTAAAATTGTCAAAGTGCAAGTTTGGGAAAACCTCTTTGGTTTACCTAGGTCATATTGTTGATCATGGTCAGCTAAAAATTGATCCTTTTAAAGTTGAAGCAATTGTAAATTGACCTGAGCCTACTAGTGTAACCAAGGTTTGCAACTTTTTGGGTGTAGTACAGTGTTGGAGGAGATTTATTGCCAATTTCCCTATTATTGCAGCACCTTTACACGCATTGACAAGTGTAAAGCAAGTCTTTCAATGGGGATGAAAGCAGCAGAAGTCCTTTGAAACATTGAAAGAAAATATCAAAACCGCACCAGTCTTGGCCTTACCAGATCTCCAACATCCATTCAAGATCGAGATAGGCACCATCAGATATGCCATGGGAGTTGTACTTATGCAGCAAAAGAAGCTGATATGTTACCATTCAGAGAAGTTCTGTCAGGATCTGATAAACTATCCCACTTATGACAAGGAATTATATGCCTTGGTCCAAAGTGTGAAAAAGTGGAAAGACTAATTGATCGGCAAGGAGACCATCATCCATACAAATCATCAGCCCTTGCAGTATCTTCAATCACAAACCAAGTTGCAACAATCTCTTCATTTCAGGTGGATGGGTTTTCTTCAGTAGTTTCATAATAAGGGCACTAGCAACAAAGTGGCGGGTATGCTATCTCGCCCTCCTATTTTTGTTGATGTTATTTTGCATAATGCTTCGTTATCTTTTGAAACTTATGCTAAACAATATGCTAACGATGATGACTTTAAGGAGATTTATGCAAAACTAACCCATGGTTCACAGGTGGAAAACTATCACTTGCAGGGGAAACTGTTGTGTCACCTTGGCAAATTGTGCATACCCACAGGAGAAAGGGTACATGTAATCCGGGAGACCCACACCTCCCTTGTGTTTGGTCATTTTGGCATTGAAAAAACTTTGTGTCATGTACACAGATTTTGTTTTTGGCCTCATATGAAAACATTATGACTCGCTATGTAAAGGGGTGTGTGATTTGTTCTATTTCAAAGCCCTCTAATAGAAAACTCGGGCTCTACATACCACTCCCTATTCCGAGTCATCCATGGGAATGTGTGTCGATGGATTTTGTAGGAGGTTTGCCTTTGTCTAGAAAAATTCACGACTATTTATATGCCGTCGTTGATCGTTTTAGTAAAATGTGTATTTTAATGCCTTGTAAAAAGTAGATCACTGTGGAGCAGACTACTCATCTTTTCTTTCAGCATGTTTGGGTCCATGTTGAGCCTCAAAACTGCTCTTTCCCTAGCAACACTTCTCATCCCTTTTCTTTGTTTTTAATGAAGAAAATGCATTCTTATCATCAATGACCAATATATATTGCCTTAAGGAGGACATTTAGAGATTTACATGTTATGCTTTTATGTTCTACTATTTGAATAAATTTTTTTCTTTTAGTTACGGGACACAGCCTATTCTATAGCTAATCGATTGTTCCGCAGTACCTCCATGCTTTAACAGGTTCCAGGTGTCATAAGGAGAAACTAACTACATGGGAAGCTTGGAAATCATCATGACATGGACCGTGTCCTATTCACCTAGCCCAGGTCAACAAGGAAGATGGTACAATACTATGGTCAATGGAGAAGTCAAACGTAGAGACCGAAGGCAACATGACTCTGTTTTGTGGATAATCAACACATTTCACAGTGATGGGAAGTGTTATCTGAAACAACTTCCTGAACCCACAGACTCCAATAGCCATCTATGCAACTAAATCCAACAACCACCATCTTGGATTTATGTCTCCAGCAACTGAGGAAGAAAATTCGATGTGCCTGTCTTCTACGTGTTTTTGGTTGTAGCTTATTTTTCTCCACAAACAGTTGCATGATTTTCTTATAAATACCTGTGTAAATAGCTCAGAAGGATTTCAAATTTACTCATGTATTAAGCTTAGATTTATTGTTCTGTAATTTTGAAAAACTCATTTTCCTATTTTAATATGAAGACCACATGTTTTATGGATATATGAAAGAGTTTCTTGGAGATTGATTAAGCACGCATAACCTGATCAGTTGCAGAGGGCTCCTGCACTGACTGATGTTTTATTTTATTTTGTTTTGTCTTTTCTAGTTAAACTATAAATTCATCATTTCTTCTCACATTATTCATAATCATTTTTGTACTAACCTTGTTTATAATGCAACTTTTATCATTTCTTTACTAATGCAGAATAACTTCTTTCAGTACAGAATAGCTTCTTCTTTTTTTTTCAATTTATTTCTAGTTTTTATCAATAGTTAGAAGTTGAAATTCAGTAGTGTAATGTAGTTTGTTTCATTTACTATTTCACTAGTCTTTAAATTTTCAATTAGACTGATCAGTGCCATTACAATTCTTTCCATTGTATGACTAGTTTATTGATTCATGGTGTTAATGAATGTTTATGAAGAGCCCTTCTAGTTGATAACTCATCTTAAACTAAGTGGTTGAATACTTCATTCATACAATGAGTCTTTTTTGAATTTTTGCATTTATTTTCTCTTAGAATAATGAAGTACAGAATTCCTAAAAATTTCATCACAAGGAGATTTTTCTCCCAAAATTGAGAGGCAGAGTAACTAAGTATTTCATTTAGTTTTGTTTTTGTAATGTATTAGAAATTAGTTGCAATTTCACTTTCACTTTTTAGTATTTCATTTAGTTTTGTTTCTGTAATTGATTAGACAATAGTTGCAATTTTACTTTTTAATTTTTTTTAGTTCATGATTTGGAAATAATGATAAGAGCAGAAATAGAAACTCTGTTTTCATTTCTTGATTAAACTTTGCTTCCAAATCTTATTTAAGCTCTTTTAATTCTCATTTCTTTAGGTTCTTAGCAGTCTTTACAAAAATTAGATTTAAGATTTTGTTAGTTACATTGTAAATCATTAGGGATTAAAGGACCAAAATCCCCCAAAACAACATAAAACACAAAAACAATGAAGTAAGAGGGGTCATCTAGCACAAACAGTGCACTAAACTTCATCAGTTTATGACACCCAGATTGATAATTTATGTAGAGTAATTTAGGACACTAATTTGACCAAAAATTTTGGCGTCGTTGCTGGGGAAGTGTAACTAGGTAGCCTTATCTCTTACAGTAAAAAAAAAACCAATGACATGCATAGTGAAAGAGACCTAGGGGTAGATTTATAGCTAGGGATAGAATTTTGATTCCTACAATACCACCTACTCCATCGAGAGCAAGAAAAGACACACCTCCATCCCAAACTCATACTCCCAGCCATAGGATTCCTGAAATTCCAAGGGCAGAAATCCAATCAGAAGAATCTCCTACTTCATCTACTAAGACAGTTCTAGGAGAGAAAAATTTCGAATCTCCAACAGCAAGAATATCCTTTTTCACTTCCACAGGGGAGCCCATTGTAGTTGAGGAATTAGGAATACCTGGTGGGGAAGAAGAAGTAGAAATTCTCTCCCATAGTCCATTAATAGATGAACCAGAGGAGGAGGAAATGACCTTGCAGGTTGAACCCTATACTGACTCTGAAGAAACTATAATGGCAGAAGAGGAACAAGATGGAGAATTCTCACTGTTTGGAGGAGGGGGTAGAGGAGATAATGGAGGAGGTAGAGGTAATAATGGAGGAGGCAGAGGAAATAGGGAAATAGATAACTCTTTTGGATTCCCTATAGTGGATGAGGAAACACATGCCACAATGAAAAATATCTCATCATCTGTCCTCCCAAACTTCTATGGGTTGAGAAGTGAGGAACTTGAAACATTTTTGTTTGAGTTTGAAGTCTTGTGCAGAACTTATGACTATCTAGAAGGCTCTCATAAACTTAAATTGTTTCCTTAAACACTGAAAGGATCTGCTTTGAAATGGTTCATGGGGTTAGTCACTCAATCCATTAGAACATGGAATGACATGAAAAGGCATTTTTGGGTAGGTACTTGGATTATTGCATGCCTACCAATCATAAAGATGAGGTATTCACAATGATGCAAAGAGAGGATGAAAACTTAGAAGATTTGATTGAGAGATTCAACTATAATTTTAAAAGAGAAAAGTTGAACAATTTAGATGAAGAAACTCTGAAAGCTCTTTTATTAAAAGCCATTAGAGATGAGTGGATAGATATCCTTAACGTGATGGGGAAGGGAGATATCTCTCAACTTCCATTAAGTGATATAGGAGAACTGTGTGTTCATCTCTCAAGAGGGAAATCTAAAATGGGGAAAGGGCCAAGAGATCCTTCTCTTGTTAGAGCAAACAAATCTGCGACTAGATCTGTAAGCAGGAAAGAAAATGGCAGTATGCTTGATGAGTTTAAAACTGACATTCTAGGGAGACTTAGTGAGCAACTAGACACCCTTAAAATTAAAAACAAGTAGAAAACAGAGGCTGATGCTTTAGCCATTTTTTGTCCAAAATCCAGAAAGAAACATGCTCTAAGGGAATGCCCTTTAGATGCAAAAATTGTACAAACTTATATGATCTATTCAGAAAGCTATGAAACCAAGGTTTGTCCTTCAATCCCAGGTCGTAAGGTTGTCTTTCAAGAGGAAACAGTCTCAAATTCTGCAGAATCTCTTTGTTTTGTTTCAAAAAGACCTTGTTTAAGGCCACAAACTCAGGGATTTAATAATCAAATGTATCTTCAACCCCCACCAAATTGGAATTCTTGGCAGCAACCTTGGCCTCAACCTCAATCTCAGTATCAATCTCAACCGTGGGCATAAGGGGTACAAAATCCTTATGGGAAATTTTCTCAATATTATAAATACCCTCCATCCTATCAGAATTATCCTCCCCCCACATAATCAACAACAAAATCAGCAGCCACAACTTCAAAATCAGAATCCTCAACTTTCATTTCCATTTCCACGACAACCTCCACAACAAAGCCAAAATCCCCAACTCTTATTGCCATTTCAACAGAAACCAAATTAGCTACCTTACCAACCATTACCAAACCCCAACAATAAAAACCCAAAATGCTTACATGGTAGAAGGACAACAATTTCCAACTTACATGATTACTCCTCTAGATCTTAATGATGTTCAACTAAGATTTGGAAGGGTATTATAAAAGGAAAAACCTTCTATAGTTATTCAAGAACAAGACGCTTCTGAGGAAGATTCTCTAAAAATCAATAAAAAAATTTAGGAAACATCTCTCCAAAACCAAAAAATTGAAAAGGAAAAACAAAAAGAACCAGTGAACACAACTCCTATCATTGAGCAACCAACATCCACTTCTACACCCCCTTTTCCTGAAAGATTACAAATTGATAGAGGGGTAGAAAAACAGATCTTGTTACCCAACTATGATTTCTAGATGAATTGAAGAATGTCTGTATCAAAATTCCTTTGCTACAAGCCATTAGATAAATTCAAATTCTAGCCAAAATAATAAAGGAGTTGAGCATCAAAAGACCAGGAAGAAAAGCAAAAGAAATAAAAAGAATTCACCTGGTAGGAAAGATGGTAGACATGATGATGGGAAGAATTTCCATACAGAAATATGTGGATCCAAGGAGTCCAATTTTCAAGACACATATAAATGGAATTGAAATTCCAAATACATTGATTGACATAGGGGCAACAATAAACATCATGAGTAGACAAACTATGGAGCAGCTTAAACATCCCAATCTTCTTTACACACCTACCTTACCGCAGCTTGCAGATAGATCAGTAACCAAACCAGATGGTGTGCTAGAAGGCATTTCAGTATCCTTAGATTCTTAGGAATATCCTGTTGATTTCATGATCCTAACTCCCAAGAATAATCTAGGAGGACACCCACTCATATTAGGAAGACCTTGGCTGGCCACAGCTGATGCTTTTATTAGTTGTAGATCTGGTGACATGTACATTTCTGATGGTAATTCAACAAAGAAATTTACTTTGTATCCTCCAGCAAAAGCAATCACAGAAATAGATGATAAGGGATGGATTGATGATGAATATGATATTCAGCCTCTCTTTACTATGTCAGAAATTAGTGAAGATAGTCAAATTTTGAATACATTGGAAAATTTTGAAACATCTTTAGAATATGATCATGCACAATTTCAATAAAAATCTAATGTTGAATACTTGTCATCTAGGCAGATGTCTCTTTATTCTATGGAAGAGTTTGGTAGCTCTACAATTGAAATTTTTCCAAGTAGGACATTGAACATAAACAAAAACTTGGAGAAACTACAACAGGAAGAGCTAACCAAAACATTACAAAAACATTCTGCTGCATTTGCATGGGAATACACCAACATGAAAGGCATTGATCCTAAGACTTGTATCCATCATATCTATATTGAGGAAAATAGTAGACCAATCAGACAACCTCAGAGAAGGATGAATCCAAATCTTAGGGAGATTGTAAAAGAAGAGCTCCAAAAATTACTAAATGTAAACTTCATTTACCCAATTTCAGATAGCCAATGGGTTTCTCCTTTGGTAATTGTGCCTAAAAAGAATGGTAAATGGAGGGTGTGCATTGATTACCGAGAATTGAATAAAGCAACCCTTAAAGATCATTTTCCTTTTCCCTTTATAGATCAAGTGTTAGATACATTACCAGGTAAGAATATTTCTCATTCTTGGATGGTTTTAGTGGTTATAATCAAATTTAGGTAGCACCTGATTATCAGGAGAAAACCACATTTACTTGTCCATGGGGAACTTTTTCCTACCAAGTACTTCCTTTTGGGTTGTGTAATGCACCTACAACATTCCAAAGAGCAGTACTAGGAATTTTTTTTGATCTAATACATGATTTTGTAGAGGTATATATGGATGATTTTATAGTCTATGGAAACACATTTGAAGAAGATTTGGAAAATTTGGAAAAAGTTATTAAAAGATGTAAAGCAACAAACCTTTCACTAAGCCATGAAATTTTTTTTATGATGTTTACAGAAGGTATTTTTTTAGGACATCACATTTCGGGAGATGGGATTAAAGTTGACAAATCTAAAGTTGAAGTCATCTCTAAGTTATCAATTCCAAATTGCCAAAAGGATGTTAGAAGTTTTCTAGGATTTATAAGATACTATAGAAGGTTTATAGAAAACTTCACTAAAATAGCATCTCCACTCTTCAAATTGCTTACAAAATATTGTGAATTCAGTTGGAATCCTGATTACCAACTAGCATTTGAAACCTTGAAAGAAAAAATTTTTAAAGCACCTATTTTAAGAGGTCCAAATTGGAAACTTTCTTTCCATATTTCCACAGATTCTTCAGATACAGCTCTGGGAGATGTATTTGGACAAAAATATTTGATTCCTTATGCCATTTACTATACAAGTAAGAATTTGACTCCCACTGAGTTGAATTATACTATGACTGAAAAGGAATTTTTAGCCATTGTTCATGCAATTAATAAGTTCAAACACTATATAACAGGCTATGAAACCTTTGTTCATACAGATCACTCTGCAATTAGATACTTTATGAATAAACCTATTACTAATGGCAGAGTTAGAAGATGGATTTTACTCTTGCAAGAATTCAACATTACTGTGCTAGATAGACCTGGAAAACAAAACACAATTGCTAATTTCTTCTCTAGGATTTAGAATATCAAAGAAGACTCTCTGGTTGAAGATAAGTTTCCTGATGAATATCTTTTTGTAGTAACTACTCAAACTCCTTAGTTTGCAGATGTTGCTAATTGTTTTGTTACAAGGAAGTTACCTTCACATTTATTTCCTAGAGAGAAAAGAAATATTATTCAAGAAAGTGAAAGATATTTATGGATCACTAACAAATTGTATAAAACAAGGCCAGATCTTAAGATCAGAAAGTGTTTCAGAGAAGATAAAATGCCTGAGATTCTCAAAGAATGTCATGGTGAGCCGTGTGGTGGACACTTTTTTTACAAGAGGACAGCCTATAAAATCCTTTCTTTAGGATATTATTGGCCATCCATGTTCAAAGATGCTAAAGAATATGTTAGGAGGTGTGACAACTACCAAAGGGTAGGGAAACCTACTCCCTCAAATGAAATTCCATTAGAAACTCAGGTACTTATTGAACCCTTTGAAAAGTGGGCTTTAGACTTTATTGGACCAATTAATCCTCCATCTAAGCAGAAAAATATATATTGGTATGCACTAATTATGTCACCAAATGGGTAGAAGCCAAAGCATTACCTTTTGCTAATGAAAAATATGTAGTTAATTTTGTTTTTGAGGATATCTTCACTCGTTTTGGTGTCCCAAGAAAAATTGTGACAGATTAGGGATCTCAATTCACATCCAATATGGTGGAAAGGTTTGTGGAGGAGTACAAGATCAAGAATAGGAAATCTACTCCCTATCATCCACAAGAAAATAGTCAAGTGGAGTCTACAAATAAAGTGATTGAAGGAATAATCACCAAGACTATGCATCTACATAGAAGAGATTGGGCAGAAAGGCTTCCTGAAGCCTTATGGGCCTATAGAACTACATGGAGGAACACAACGGGACATACACCCTATGAACTTGTTTATGGGAAACTAGTCCTATTCCCTATAGAATTCCAAATCAAAACTTTCAAGATGGCAGTCCAGTTGGGAACTGATTTATCAGAAGCTCAAAAGCATAAACTGGAACAATTAAATGAACTTGATGAAATCAGGCAAGAGGCAGTTCAAAGGACTGGTACAGTCCAGCAACAGAGGGCTAAATGGAATGATAAATACATCAAGGACAAGAGGTTTCAAGAAGGAGATTGGGCACTATTATTTGATTCAAATTTTAAAGATTTTCAAGGGAAGTTTCAAACTCATTGGATTGGGCCATATGAGATTGAAAAATTCTTTAGTAATGGAGTAGTGAGGATCAGAACAATAGATTAAAGTCAAACTCCTCTTCTTGTGAATGGTCATAGATTAAAAATATATCAAAAACCAATTTTAAAGGAGGAGTTCATCAAGATCTTCCAGAACAATTCTGAAATGAAGTTAGTGAAGAAGAATCCTTCTTCTCCACCAACTTAGTATTTATTTTTCCTATCTAAAAAAAAAAATTGTATAAGGTTGAAAATCAATCATTGATTGGCATGCTTATACAGAAAATACAGGGTGAAAATTAGAAGTTTCTAACACCCTATATTTTCCATTTCCTTTCTGTAATAAGTGGTGACAAAAAGCCATAGTCACTCTGCATTCTGTAAAATTCATTATCTCATCTCACTTCACTCTGTTTTACTTTTACAGTTTCACTTCATTCCATTGCCATATTTCACCAATAAATTTTTCCTTTTCCAGTATTTCTTTCATCTCCATTTTCATTTATCATCTTGTCTTATTTTCACTTACACAACCATTTCCATTTCATTCATTCATAAGCCATATTTCACTCTCTATTTTTCGTTCTGCATCTGTTTCACGTTCTGTAGCTGATTTTGTTCTGCAGCTGATTCTGTTCTGCAGCTAATCTAATTCTGCAACAACAATTTGTTTATCAGTTCAGGCACAAGTGTCCAGTTCATAATAAAATCTTGTATGCAGGTAATTGAAGAAAAAATCAACTTTGAAGAGCAATCATGCCTAAAGTGCCTATGGATCAAACATCAAAATATTAGCAAGCATAAGGTAAAAGTTCCAAAGGTAAATGCAAAAATTTATTTCAAAAAGCAATTTGAAAACATAAGCTTGTATAATATGTATGATCACATGTCCCCTTAATTAACCATCATGTGATTTGACCGCTACGATGTCTCCGCCATATCTTCTGCCTTCAATGACAAACAGTCCAATGATTCCTTCATAACTAATCTTCGCTTCAAACTCCATAACTTGTACTTAAACGGTCCTCGACAGCTACACCTGTTAATGGTCAAAATAACGACGTGACCTACCTATCTACGACTCTCCAAACCTTGACCGTTTGTTTATTACATACCAACTCTTAAGTTTTTCTTTCATATTTACGCAACCATTTCGTGTATACAGTCATTTTGTTTCCATATCCACAGTCGTTCTGTTTCCATATACCCAATCATCCTATTTCTGTATCCATAGTCATTTTGTTTCCATATACCGAGTCACTGCATTTCCATATACGTAGTCATTCCATTTCTTAGACAGTGAGAGTAGTTTTGAAGGGTAAACGAGAATAGAGGATATGTGGCTTATTGTCAGAACTGAGCCCGTAGGGGTAAAATATATGGAGGGGTCCGCAGCTTAAGGGGATGTTATAGAAGGCCAGATGGTTATGTTTTATTGAAAAATTTGATGGCTACCACAAGGAAATCACTAAATCCTTTTCAAGGTCATTTGATGGCACGAAAGTGGAAATAGGGGATATCAAATTTGCAGTCACATAATCCTTCATAGCAGAAGCAACAAAACTCCCGAGACTAGGAGAAAGATGGTTTAAAAAAAAAGAATTTCATGTTAAATCTTGGAAGGCGATCCTTAAAAACCTAGGTATGGATGTTACAGTATTTAGAAAGGGGACTCCAATTTCAGCACTCAAGAACAAATGGAGTAACATGTTATTAATATTGCAAAAATTCATTACATGTGAAGGAAGGTTTGGGTCTATGTATGTTTATCATATACGCTTGTTAATGAATTTTCTAGAGAATGGAACCATCAATCTTCCCTCTTCCTTCTAAATAGTCTAAGAAGAATGGCAACAAATGTCCAAAATAAAATTGAATCAATAGAAACAACTCTATATCATCATGGATTAGTGAATATTCTAGATGAATTCCACTTGAGAAGTATAGGGGATACATGGGAAGAATTTTTGGTAAGGAATTTCTTCGAGGATGCTCTAGATTTATCTAAGCGAAGTCATGTCAAAAGAAGTAGAAGGAGAAATATCAGCATTAAAAGCTCCTCACAAAAAGATGATGCAGAGATAGCTCTTAAACCAGAGGTTAGGGAGTAGACCAAACAGAAGAGAAAAATGAAAGAAAGGGTTGAAGAAATCAATAAGGACATTCCTGAACCTTCATCACCACAAGAAGATGAAAAACTGATCTCTGAAAGACTAACCAAGATCAAGGAGCAAATCAAGAAAAATAAGGAGAAAGGAAAGAGGAAAAAGGACACAAAAGAAGAAACCATAAGCTTCCAAAACTTGAGGAGGAGCTCTAGACTTCGAGGTAAGGTGAAGAGGGTGAAATCAAAAGAGGCCCAATTTATAAACTTAGAGGAAGAAACCCCAGTTCAGTCTCCTAACGGTATTCCATCTGAACAAAGTCCACAGAATTTTGAAGGCAGCCCAAATAGAGCTTCTCCTGGCATAGATCCAATACAACAGTAGATCTATGACTACATAGAGTCATTAGAAAAAAAAAATACCTCGATAGATCTAGGAACTTCAGCTAATCTAGAGAAGCCTATCACCCCACAAGAAACTCTAACTAGCTCTCTCAAACAAGATATCTTTGAGCTAGAAATTCTGAAGAGACACATCCAAAAAGAAAATGAAACCTTGAGGGAATAGAATAAGCTGGATAGAGTTATTCATGACAACACAATGCTACACTTGGGATTATGGTACAAGAAGAACAGGAAGCTGAAAAGGAAAATAAGAAGCTGAGCAGAACACTTATTAACCTCAAATACAGACTTCTTATGAGGAAGCCAAGCATGGAAGTCAGTGCAAAGAAAAGCAAGAAGAGGAAGTTGGATGTGTTGGAAAAAGTGTCAGAACAAATGCAATAGGATGAAGAAGTTCAGAATTTTGATTGCATGGGGACATGCAATTGTTTTGCAGTGGGGGTATGTTTAGCCTCAAAACTTCTCTTTCCCTAGCAACTCTTCTGATCCCTTTTCTTTGTTTTTCATGAAGAAAATGCATTCTTATCATCAATGACCAATATATATTGCCTTAAGGAGGATATTTAGTGATTTACATATTATGCTTTTATGTTCTGCTATTTGAATAAATTTTTTCTTTTAGCTACAGAATGAAGCCTACTCTACAGCTAATCGGTTGTTCTGCATCTACCTCCATACTTTACTAAGTTCCAGGTGTCAGAAGGAGAAAATAACTACATGGGTAGCTTGGAAATCATCATGACATGGACCATGTCCTATTCACCTAGCCCAGGTCAACAAGGAAGATGGTACACGAATACAGTCAATGGAGAAGTCAAACGTAGAGACCGATGGCAACAGGACTCTATTTCACAGATAATCAACAGGTTTCATAGTGATGGGAAGCATTATCCGAAACAACTTTCTCAACCCACGGACTCCAACAACCATCTGTGCAATCGAATCCAACAGCCACCATCTTGGCTTTATGTCTCCAGCAGCCAAGGAAGAAAATTATGTGTGCCTGTCTTCTACGTGTTTTTGGTTGTATCTTATTTTTCTCCACAAACAGTTGCATGATTTTCTTATAAATACCTGTGTAAATAAATCAGAAGGAGTTCGAATTTCCTCATGTATTAAGCTCAGACTTACTGTTCTGTAATTTTAAAAAACTCATTTTCATGTTTTAATATGAAGTGTTATAGACATATTTGGGCACTGCAACCCCAATCATATATGTCCATAAACCAAGGGCTTCTGAGTCCCTAAAAGTGTTGCTTCATACCCTAAAAGAACAAGGTCATCTGATTACATCATCTCCTAGAAGTTCTCCACGGAAAACTTCTCATAATTGGTCAAAACTGGACCATACAGATTTCTCAGTGCTAAGGGTGCGATGCATCTCACCTGCTCAATGCAAAAAGTGTGATGCATACTGGAAAACCCTTCTGTAGGGTGCGATGGGCGAGAGTAGACAAATGGCAGAGACAATTTGCAAGGTGGATGATCATGGAATCTTCCAGAAACTTCTCCTGTGACACTTGCCTCTCTGAATTTGCCTAGGGATGAGTAAGAGATCATAAATCTCCAAGTGGAATCAAGAACTATCAGAGAGAAGACACTAATCAAAATCCCAGAAGCTGATTCACCCCCCTGCAATCATCTATATATGGATCCCTCATCCCAGAGATCCAAAGGCTAGAATTTTGCATCTTGTAAGGAAGTTGTTGGGGGGAAAAGTATCTAATGCAGAATGCCTCTATCCCACTCTGAAGGTGATAGTACTTCAGCAACAACTGAATGCAAAGCTATTCAAAGTTTCTTCTTTATGAGATGAGAGAGGGAAGAAAAGGATGATCTACTAACTGTTATCTTGCGCTAATAGTCGATCCAGTCTTCACTCCTTGTTGCTTGCTCCTAGCTCCTTGCCCTTTCACCGGCCCAGCTACACACAGATCCTGTAAAAGAACAAGAAAAGGAAACTACAAGAAGCATACATCCATAATCGATTATAAGATTAGCATAAATCAAATATACAAGCATCTATTCATCATAAAGACACATGCATATAGAAGAACCTCAAATACTTTATTGATAATAGAAGTAAAGTTCTGAGAGAGTTACAACCACAATGGGCCCAATCCAGCAACACCTCCCAACTGAAAGAAATCTCCTCTTCACCTCCTTCAAGCAAAACACCCAATAGCTCTATACACAAACCAACAGCACTTCCTTACTTGCACAAAATTCCAGCCTCTCTAGACCTCATGAGAGAGATCTATATATAGGGTTTTGGAGAAAGGATGAGTCATCTTGAGACTGGCATTAAGCTGACTAGTGTCCTCTCCCACTTTAGTTAATCTTAAGTTCTTGAATCCACTTGGAGAATCTTGCTTCCACTTGGAGATCAAGACCCTCTTACTCATCACTAGGCGAATTCCTTGACCCAAGTGTCAGTTTGGAAGCTTCCTGGGTAGTTGACACCTTGCAGAATGACTGTGCCACTTGGCCAATCTCGCCCAGCGCAGGTAGCCTTCATTAGTTTTGACCTTCAGCGCAGGTACAAGGAGGAGCAGTTGACATTCAGCGCAGATGCTCAGTGGAGCAGCTGACATGATCCAGAAATAGCCTGTTTTTGAGTGTTTTCAGGTGGAGAACTGATTTTCAGTGCTGTGGTTTGTAGACCTTGTTCCTCTAAGGGTAAGAACAACATGTTTAGGGACTTTGGATCCCTCAGATTATTGACATTTCATGCTCCATGCTGTTAGGCACAAAAATGTCTATAACAGTTGCCCCCTAAAGTATGAGGTCGTTTATCGGGTGAAATGCTTTATTAGGAGGATCCGAAGTTCATTCAATCGCTGAGAGGTGCCCTGCAATAAAATACAATACAATACATTATTTTTCATTCTGCTTTCATGATCTAGCTGAGGCGGGCATTCCCATGCTCAGCTTTATAAATTCATTTTGGTACACATAACAGACGACCGTCTGATGATAGACTGATAATTCTCTGCTGAAATTATCATCCTTTGACTAGGATGATCATCTGCTGCAATCATGTACATATCAAATGTCTTTATATTTCCTGAATATATATCGCAGCGCGGATGGATGAAACTAGATCCGGGGTCTTCAATCTCGTTCAATCTTCACTCTAAGTACAAGTCGATCCATGTGAGAATTGCGTTGAAGTCGAACATGGAAAGACATCGCTTGATTACCGGTCAATAATGTAAATCGTTAACAAGCGCGAGAGGAATCACCAATAATGACAATGACCCTCAAGGTACTGCAGTACAATTCACGTGGTGTGAATAAAGGACTTGGCGTCGAACACCACGCAAAATCTTCTGGTCGAAGGTCATTGATGTATACCTGTCGCCGGAAGTGAGAAACTTGCCATTGAGGCATGCAAGCTTCAAAGTACTGGGGGGTTGTTCCTAGATCAACTTCTTGGATAATGAGCTGAAGTCGACAAGAAGCGATCCATCAAAGGAGGGCCTTAATGAATCCCACATCAGTGACACGAAACGGAGCTAATGACTTTAGTGGAGGTGAAAACAAACTGTGAGATATGATTCAGGGTGGCGATCATGGGTGGATGAAGGATAATGTATGGCAGTGGATGGGACACGGTTGACTCTTTCTGAACACATCTCTTGAACATATAACGACACTAATGTGATGGATCGGTAGCATTACCCCAAATACAGATGGTTTGGCGAAGACCATGGTGATGAGACCGGTGAATGAAACAACCCAACCCGATGTGGTACGGAGGACAAAGTGTCATGTTCAAGAGCGACTTGCTACCATCAAAGCTTTGAGGTTCTCCCAATTTTTCCCCAGTCATTTCTGACCAGTACCTCTTTATTTTTGTCAAGCTTGAGGAGGATAACATATGCTTGTTCTATAACTTGCCCTTCAGGCAAGCCCATCGCTATGTTTTAACGAGCCTAGCGATAGGGAAACTCGTTCTCGTCTAAAGACAAGTTTGTCGCTATTTAATCATTTTAACGAGTCTAGCGACAAAGACAACTCGGTCCTTTTCATTTTTAGAGAGTCTGAAAAGGTACAAAAAGTTAACTCCAAAATTCCTTTTTCGTCATCTAATCCCTTAAGTCCGAAAAAGTATAAAACAATACAAAAGGGATGAATTTTGGATAACTTTAACGAGCCGAATAAAACAAGCGCTCGACCTTTTTGTGCAATAATCCCTCAGGTCCAAAAAGATTAAAATCTAGAGGAGGGATAGCTCTTCTGGTCCTTTTAACGAGCTGGAAGGCCAAAACTCGGCAAACTTTTCATATTTTACGAGTCAGATGAAAAGAGCTCAAAGAAGACTCGTCTTTTGAGGAACGAGTGATAAACAGGGATAGCAGCAGATTCCAGGTACAGGTTGGAATTTTCCAGTCACGGCAGTGTCACAAGGATGGCTAAGTGAAATCACTCTTCACATCTGTTCCTCAAAATGGGTAAACAATAATATGGGGGTGAACGATCGGCCAAATGGAATGGAGGTGGCAAGTGCAAAACACGACCAAGGCTTTTATGGCTAATAAATTTACGATCACAATGGTTATTTACCAGGATAGGTTCATTTTTTAATGAGCTTGAACTCTGGTGGAACCCTTGCTCACGCTTTTCTATTTTTTAATGACCATAAATTCCGCGGTAAAACTGCTCAAACTTGCGTTTATTTTTTTAACGAGCATGAAATTTATGCTAAAACTTCTCGATATACCAGTCATAAGATAAGAATGTCTCCTGAAAGATCCCATTTTTTATAGAGCTTGCGTTTTACCAAAGCTATGCTCCCTCTCATCCTTTCTTCATGCAAGTTTGGAAACAGCTAATCCTACGAGTTTAAAGGGTTAGACCTACAGGTTTAAAGGGAGGACCTAAAAATTTAAAAAAATAAATAGTCGTCCCTTGCTTGCATTCCAAAAGGTTGCATGCCCCCAGGTATAAAACAGAATTTCAAGGTTACCTCTACTTACCCTCCGCCAAAACATTTGTTTTAATCGAGAGAGGCTTACCTCTTTCTGGTTACCCAAAGATGGTTCTATTTGCTGCCGCAAATCAATCTCTTTCTTCGGCACTGTCTCCCATAGTAGACAATGGGGAATGACTAAAACTCGTAAAACACTTAACCTTGACAAAAGAATCTTATTCCAGAACAACCCCTCTTCCAAATACGGACGGGGTACGGACTAGTCATATTCTTTCGCGGAAATTCTACCCTATACCCAAGGTTTCCTCTGCCCGAAGCAGACCAGGATGCATGCCCCCTGGGTTCCAGTCCCATCTTTCTGAATCACTCGCACTCATCGGGAAGGAGGACTAGGGGTGGAGACATTTCTTGGGTAAATAGACCATTGAGGATTGGTATTTGACTATTTGCGATGCGTGATCCCGGAAATGAAAGTTGGTCTACGAGCTTGACCACCCTTCCTTCGTGTGGAAAACACATTACTCTAAAGAGTGAGGAGACTATAGCTTCCATGCAATATATATAGTCACGTCCAAGGAGTAGGTTATAATCCAAGGGTCCTTGAACGACCATCACGTTCAAATTAACGGTCTTCCCTTTCAATGTAACAAGCACATTAGGGGGGATCCCTAATGGTCGACTGGTTCCTTTATCAAAGCCCGAGAGATTTCTTATCTCAGGAAAAAGCGCCGGGGAACCCAGTGCTTTCCAAGCAACAGAGGAAAGGATACTCACAGATGCCCCTTCATCAATGATAGTTCTAGGCATCACCATTCTATAAATTTGGACTATGATTCTGAATGGTATACTGGCTGGTAACCGGGGTCTGCCCAGTTGGTTCCAATCAAAGGACACAACCAGGTTGCTTGGTGGTGGGACCGAATACACGGCCGGATACGATCCTGACGATGTTCCTTCCTGCGATAAAGGAATGGGCGCATTGCCCTGATGCTCATCAGAATCTGTGTTGATGAAAAGAATCTGGATGGTGTCATCCTTATTCTCTTCAGTGAGGGTGTCATTCGAAGATGAATCTTCAGTGACAGTGTCATTTGAGGATGAAACCTCTGAAGGAAGAACCGGGTCAACTGCCGTATCGACCTTTAGACTTTCGTCTGGTCTGGATTCAGTAGGTTCATTTTCAATGACTGACGCTTCAGCTGACCACTTGAGCGGGCCAGCTGTATTTTCAACCAACGAAGGACTTGGCACGAGTTTTTTGTATCCAGGAGGAAGTATTACCGGAGAAACTGGACGATCTTCCAAAACTCTCTTCGCTTCATCTAAGAAGGGACAACGGTGGATGGCGTGACCACCTTCACACAGTTTGCAGGGGGATCTTGCTCCCCCTCTTTGTCTTGAACCTTCACTTTCGCTGGTTGATGGTAAGCAATCAACATGGCTATCAGAGGTTGATGCTCCCGAATTGTGCAGACGAGGGGACCAGTCCCTTAGTATCCGGGGAATACAGGGACAATCTCTATGGAAGTGGTCTCCTCTGCATATGACACATGGTGATTTAGGCCCGGTCTGTGTTGTGTGTGGGTTTTTGTCAGATGTCTTTTGCTTGCCCCCAGTCACCTTAGGCTCCTTCTTCTTCTTTTCCTTCTTCTTCTTTTCCTTCTTCTCCATGGGAGCTTGGCTTTTGCCAGCCCCACCTTTTGAAGATGAAGGATTGGAGGAAGGGTTAGAGGAAGTAGAAGGCTGGTGGGAGGCTCTAGACTCATCTAACTGTTGACTCGGCTGCTCAAGAACCATGGTGTTCTGAACTACACTAGTTGAGAATAGCCAAACAGGCAGGCCAATTGTCAGTCCTGGAAGCGACAATGTGGCCATGTGGGGCGCACCAACTTCTCCCCAAGAGGAGAATGGACTAGGGCTTCCATCATGTGGAGTTCCTTGGTTGGGGCGTTCCATGTTCTCAACTTAAAGATCAACGTGGGAATAGGAGGTGATTATGTTCCGTTTAAAATAAATTTTATAACGACGCTTAGACACAACTTGCTTTTTCACTTTTTAAGAGTCGAGAAAAAGCTAAAGATGACTCTAGTCTCCTTCGATGTATTAACGAGACCGAAGTGACAAATGCTTGGATGGACTTTTTCTTTTATAGAGTTTGAAAAAGGCCAAAAGAAACTGCTCTGGAGTTCTAGGCAGAGGGTGTGCCAAACCTTTCGCAAAACCACAGAATACGTTTTACGGTACGAGTGGTCGATCTTCGTGAATGCTGTGTTCACTGCATTGCGATCAGTAGGGCGGCCGACACGGTTTCCTATGGATAAAGGCTTTGATCCTATAGGGGTCTCCCAATATATACGCGACGGTACGTGGGAGCACAAGTCCGTATTGATACTTATCGCTTCACCGTGGAGGAATCACCCAACCACTCAACGGTAAGATATCACGTTTAACGACGCCGAAACACGTCTCTAGCTTAGACCTCTAGATGTTTGCGTTATGTTTCAATGCGTTGTTATGTAAATTCAATTTATTTTAAGGTTGATCTTGTTTAGAAGTTTGCCTTTATGGATCACCACGAGATGTATAGAAACACTCCTGAATGCAATCTAAGATGATAAGCAAGCTTTTCAATCTTTCAACTTTGAAAACCTTAACTACTGAGGGAGAAGGAAGATAACACCTTTTCACACAGATCATAGAGCACACACTAATGCACTTTCCTAAATCAACATGCAAACTGTCATAATGCACATGCACAATGCAAGTATTTCTTTTCTCTTTCTTAATGTTGATGAAATGCAAAAAGAAAGCTGTTGTATAACTTTGAATTCAAATTTCAAGCGAAAGCAAACAAGTTTGTCCAAAATCGAAAGACACCTTACGATTCACTTGTTTCGACACTTAGAAATATATAAATTCAAACCATATAATGAAAGCGACAAACTCAATCAGCTATGAAAAACAAATAAACTAACTCTTAAGATCAGAACAATACTTAATCACAGGTCTAGATCTAAGAGGTCAATGCAAGACTGGTTCACTTTTGTTATGGGAAACTGTAAATGACACATGCATATAGAAGAACCTCAAATACTTTATTGATAATAGAAGTAAAGTTCTGAGAGAATTACAACCACAATGGGCCCAATCCAGCAACACCTCCCAGCTGAAATAAATCTCCTCTTCACCTCCTTCAAGCAAAACACCCAATAGCTCTATACACAAACCAACAGCACTTCCTTACTTGCACAAAATTCCAGCCTCTCTAGACCTCATGAGAGAGATCTATATATAGGGTTCTGGAGAAAGGATGAGTCATCTTGAGACTGGCATAAAGCTGACTAGTGTCCTCTCCCACTTTAGTTAATCTTCAGTTCTTGAATCCACTTGGAGAATCTTGCTTCCACTTGGAGATCAAGACCCTCTTACTCATCACTAGGCGAATTCCTTGACCCAAGTGTCAGTTTGGAAGCTTCCTGGGCAGTTGACACCTTGCAGAATGACTGTGCCACTTGGCCAATCTCGCCTAGCGCAGGTAGCCTTCATTAGTTTTGACCTTCAGCGCAGGTACAAGGAGGAGCAGTTGACATTCAGCGCAGATGCTCAGTGGAGCAGCTGACATGATCCAGAAATAGCCTGTTTTTGAGTGTTTTCAGGTGGAGAACTGATTTTCAGTGCTGTGGTTTGCAGACCTTGTTCCTCTAAGGGTAAGAACAACATGTTTAGGGACTTTGGATCCCTCAGATTATTGACATTTCATGCTCCATGCTGTTAGGCACAAAAATGTCTATAACAGAAGTGTTGTTGGTTTCCTAGTAGAACATCATAGTGTTGGGTGATCTAAGCTTTTCATGAGGTGAAGAAGGGCTTTCATGTTGGGAGGATGACACTGGGTCAGATCAATGGGTTGTAATCCTCTCTTCTAATCTTTATATCAATAAAGCTATTCAAGTTTTCCTCCACATTATTGCATGTTTGATGATATATGTATTTTTATGGTCAATATATATCTGGTCCTATATTGTTTATGATTGTTGATCTCTGTACTTCGATAGTATTATGCTTCTTTGACTTTATAGGTACTCTTTGAATCGGGGTAAGCCAGGAAGGAGCAGAAAAGATCTATCAAAAGGGAGAAGAAACGGGCAAGGAACTAAGCAAAAGACAGAGGTTGGTACTCTTGCTTTCTTCTCATCCACTTTTCATAAAGGAAAATGAAAGTAACTTTAATTTGTTTGTTTCTAAGATAGCTACCCGTCTTAGTGGGACTAGCAGCTCCAAGTGGACACTAAATTTCCCGATAACAAAATGGAAACTCCACTGGGGAGCGAAAAGCTTATTTTCTTGTCTATATTTGTTTGCTTTATAAACTTACAGACGGAGCCTGAAGTCAAGCTAGCTAGCCTTCGAACTGCATTTGCTATGCAAGTGCAAAGTAGATCAATGCTGCTTCAGTCTATCTCTGGGTTTTGTTTATAAACTAAACAATCGATTTGCAAACATCCTAATTGCCCTGGTGGTGGCTCAAGTAGCCTCATTAGATCAGCCCCTGTGATTTACATTTACTGACTATCATTAGCTCGGCCTAAATCCCTGAACTGAGCTGCAAACTGTGACCAAGAACCAAGTTGAAGTCTTGTCCCTGGACCATCGCACCTTCTCCTCTTGGGAATCTGGATGCATCGCACCTCCTGTGTGCAGTAGGTGAGATGCATCGCTCTTTCCCTGTGTTACAGGTGCGATGATCAGATAAGACTTCTTCTGCTTCTAGATTTTGGTTTTTTTTCACTCTCTTCAGCTTTATTCAGGAGTTTTGTTGTCTGTGATCAGTATACCGCTGTGGAAACTCCCTTCCTTTGCATGATTTAACCTCCATTGTACAAAGAACTGTAAATGTTTTTATGTATTGTTCGCCATTTACGGTTCTCATTTACAAAGAAGTAGCGTAATCCAACTGTCATCTTTTGATTTGGAAGTGTCGCTAGTGTCGTTTTTAGTTAAAGAAAAGAATCCTATTATTCTTGATGGTTGATTACATTGTCACTCTTGTATTTGATTTGAATTAGTAGTTTTTCAAGTGTCGAAAGTAATTTTCAATTCAAAAATCGCAAAGTGTCGTCATTATCTTCCTTTTGTCTTTTGAAGAGAAAATCGTTAGTACTGTCGCTTGAAATGATTCATATTTGTACTCAGCATTCTTTCTGTCATTCACACATTAAGAAAGTGAAAACAAATACATGCATGTACATTTGCATTTAGACTGCTTGTTGATTTCGATTTAGGATAGTGCATCTAGTGTGTGCTCTCTGCTCTATGTTGAAAGAATCCCGCTTCTCTTTCCTTAGTAGCTAGGATTTTCATTGCAAAAATAAGATTAAATGATTGTTTATCATCTTATATTGCATTTTAGGAATTGTATATCTACATCACGTGGTGAACCTGAAAGGAAAATTTCTTAAGAAAGATCAACTGTAAAATAAATTCAATGAACATAAAAATGCTTTGGAACCTATAGCACAACATTTAGAAGTCTAGGCAAGAGACGTATTACGACATCGTAAAGCCTGGTAACTTTCGCTTTCGTTGTAGGTTGGGTGATTCCTCATCTTTGAGACGACAAGTGCCAGTATGGACCTGTGCTCCCATGTATCGTCGAGTATATATTGGGTGACCACAATAGGCTATATCCTTTATCCTTAGGAAGCCATGTCTACCGCCCTATCGATCGTAATGCACTGAACACAGCATTCAAGAAGATTGACTGCCGTACTGTAAAAAGTATTTTGCAATTTTGCGATTGGTTTGGTAATCCCTCTGTCTAGATTTCCATAGTAGTCTCTTTCGTTCCTTTTCAGACTCCTTAAAGGAAAAGGTCCATCTGAGCACTTGTCACTTTAGGCTCATTAAAAATCGAAGGTGGCTAGAGTCATCTTTAGCTTTTTCTCGATTCTTAAAAATTGAAAAAGCAAGATGTGTCAAAGCATCTAAAATTTATTTCAATCGGAATAACATCATTGTTCCCTCATTGATCTTAGGCTGAGAAAAATGGAGTCCACCAACCGAGGATTTCCCCTTGGGGAAAATCCTAGTCTTTTCACCTCTTGGGGAGATGTTGGTGCACCTCATATGGCCACATTGTCCCTCCTAGGACTGACAATCAGCCTGCCAATATGGATCTTCTTGACCACTGTCATTCAAACCACCGCGATTCCTAAGCAATCAATTCAGCAACTAGATGATACTAGAGTTATCCCCCAACCTTCTGCTTCACTTGTTTCTCCCTCCCCTCATTCCTCTTCGCTTGGTAAAGCTAGTAAAGCTAAAGACTAAGTAACTGAGAAGAAGAAGAAAGGGAAGGAGAAAGAGAAGAAGAAGAAGGAGCCAAAGGTGAAAAGGGGAAACCATGTGTCATCTAGAGAAAATCCACACACTGCACCATCCAAGCCTAAATCTCCATGTGTCATTTGCAAGGGAGACCACTATCAATGATATTGTCCTTGCATCCCTCAGATCTTACGGGACTAGTCTCCTCGTTTGCACAATCTGGTGTCATCAACCTCTGACAATCATGTTGAGAGTACACCGTCAACTAGTGAAAATGAAGTCTCTGGACAGAAAGGAAAATGTAAATTTCCTTGCAAACTGTGTGAAGGAAATCATGCCATCCACCATTGTCCCTTCCTGGATGAAGCTAAAAGAGTCTTGGATAACCGTCCTACTTCACTGCTACGGCTTCCTCCTGGGTACAAGAAACTCTTGCTAAGTCCATCGCTAGTTGAAAATCTGACTGACACAACTCTGTGATTGGTCGATGCATCTATCATTGAAGATAAACCCTATGAATCCATACTAGACGAAAGTCAAAAGGTTTAGGCAGCAGTCGACCCAGTCTTGATTTTGAAAGGTCCATCTTCAGATGATACAGTCACCGAAGAGAATGAGAACGACACCGTTCAAATTCTTTTCGTAAGCACAGACTCTGACGAACATGGGAGAAATCTACCCATTCCTTTACCGCAGGAAGGAAGTTCGTCAGGGTCATATCCGGCTGTTTATTTGGTCCCACCTCCAAGCAACCTAGTCGTTTCCTTCGATTGGAATCTACTAGGCAGACCCCGTTTACCGTCTAATGTACCATTCCAAATCATTGTAGAAGCTTACATAATGGTCATGGTCGGTACCATCATAGATGAAAGGGCTTCTTTGAGTATCCTTTCCTCAACTGCTTGGAAAGTGCTTGGTTCGCCATTGCTTCTGCCTAAGATGTGAAATCTAACAGGCTTCAACAAAGGAACCAGTCGACCATTAGGGATCCTTCCAAGTTTGCCTATAACTTTGAGAGGGAAAACCGTGTATCTAAACGTAATGGTAGTCCAAGGAAATTTAGATTATAATATACTCCTTAGGCGTGACTATATTTATAGCATGGGAGCCATTGTCTCCTCACTCTTTCGAGTAATGTGTTTTTCGCATGAAGGCCGAGTGGTCTAGCTCGTAGACCAGCTTTCGTTCCCCGGTTCACACATAGCTAATAGTAAGATTCCATCCCTAATTGGTCTTTTCATGTAAGGAATGTCTCATCAATCTCCAGTTCATCCACCTGAAGAGCGCGAGTAATTCGGTGGCCATGACTAAAACCCAGGGGGCATGCACCCTAGTCTGCTTTGACAGGGAAACTTTGGGTATAGGGTAGGTTTCCGCGAAGGACATATGACTAATTCGACACCCGACCATATAGGAAGATGGGATTAGAATGGAATAAAATACCTCCATTAGAAGGTAGGCCTTTCCTAATAGAACAAATGTTTTGTCTGCAAATTGAAGGGTAACCTGGAAAAGGTAGGCCTTTCCCGACAAAGCAAATCTTTTGTCTGCAAATTGAAGGGTAACCTGGAAACTCTACTTCACTATACCTGGGGGCATGCAAACCTTTTTGCATGCAAGTGAAGAGCGACCATTTATTTTCTTAGTATGTAGATTCTCAAACCCTTTAAACTCGTAGGATTGGTCGTTCCTAACTTTCATAATGGAAGGATGCGAAGAAAAGTTTCGAATGGTACAAGCTCCTTAAAAATTGAACCTATCGATGAGACATCCTTATTATATGACTGGCACGGGAAGTTTTTATGCAAAGTTCAAGCTCATTAAAAATTAAACCAAAGAAATGAGTAAATGTTCCCCCAGAGTTTAAACTCATTAAAAAATGAACCAACCTCCGGTAAATAACCATTGTAAATTCATTATCATCAGCTTTTTTTGAGCCTTGGTTGTGTTCTTACCATCACCTCCACTCTGTTTTAGCTGATCATACGCCTCCATTTGATTGTTTACCCTTTTGAGGAACAGCTGGGAAGAGTGATTTTGTTAGCCATCCTTGTGACATTGCCGTGATTGGAAAATTCCAAACCTTACCTGGAATTAACAGCTACATGAAAATATCACTCGTTCCTCAAAAACAAGTCTCCTTTAAGCTCTTTTCATCTGACTCGTAAAATATGAAAATATTGTCGAGCAATTGGCCTCTCCAGCTCGTTAAAGCTATCGGAAGTGCTATCCCTCCTCTAGATTTTAATCTTTTTGGACCTGAGGGATTATTACACAAAAAGATCGAGCGCTTGTTTGGTTTGGCTCGTTAAAACTATCAAAAATTCATCCCTTTCATATTATTTTATAATTTTTCGGACTTAAGGGATTATATGACGAAAAATGATTACTGGAGTTTCCTTTCCGTCCCTTTTCGGACTCTCTAAAATTTAGAAAGGACCGAGTTTTCTGTGTCGTTAAAATTGTTATAACCAATAGCGACAAACTTGTCCATAGAGACAAGAACGAGTTTCACTGTCACTAGGCTCGTTAAAACATAGCGACGGGTTTGCCCGAAGGGAAAATTATAGAACAAGCATATGTTATCCTCCTCAAGCTTGATAAAAATAAAGAGGTACTAGTCAGCAATGACTGGGGAAAAATTAGGAAGAAAACTTGAAGAAACTTTATTGGTAGCAAAGTCGCTCTTTAACATGACACTTTCACTCCATCACCATGATTGAGTCGGGTTGGGTTATTCCATTCATCGGTCATACTACCATTGGTTCATCGTACCATCCATCTTTTGGGTTAATGCTACCAATCCATCTCAGTGTCGCCAATATGTTCAAGAGAAGTCGATCAGAGAATTCGCCAACACATCTTGTGTCTCATCCACTACAATACATTCACGCTCCATTCTTTCATGACCACCACCCTGAACCTTGTATCACCAGATCGTTTTCACCTCCGCAAAGTCATTTGTTCCATTCCGTGTCATAGATGTGGGATTCATTAAGGCCCTCCTACGACGGGTCACTTCTTGTCGACATCAGCTTATTATCCAAGAAGTCGACCTAGGAACAACCCTTTCAATACCATGAAGCTTGCATGTCTCAATGGCAAGTTTCTCACTTCCGGTGACAGGTTTACATCAATGGCCTTCGACCGAGAGATTTTGCATGGTGTTCGACGCCAGGTCCCATTTTCACACCACGTGAATTGTACTGTAGTACCTTGAGGGTCATCATCATTATCGGTGATTCCTCTTGCGCTTGTTAACAGCTTACATCATTGGCTGGTAATCATGTGATGTCTTTCCATGTTCGACTCCAGAACATTTTTCACATGGATCGACTTGTACTTCGGGCAAAGATTGGACGAGTTTGAAGACCCCAGATCTAGTTTCATCCATCCGGGCTACGATATATTCAGGAAAATAAAGACATCAAATGTACATCATTGTTGTACAGATGATCATCCAAATCAAAGGATGATGGCTCCATCAGAATCATTAGTCTGCCACACAGACGGTTGTCTGTCCTATGTACATGAAAATGAATTTATAAAGCTGAGCATGGGAATGCCCACCTTAGCCAGATCATGGAAAATGTTATGAAGATAATGTATTATATTGTATCTTATTACAGGTTGCCTTCCAGTTCAAAAAACCTCAGATCCTCATGATAAAGCATTTCACCCGACATCAAAAGATTTTCAACCTCATGCTTTAGGGGGCAACTGTTATAGACATATTTAGGCACTGCAACCCCAATCATATATGTCCATAAACCAAGGGCTTCTGAGTCCCTAAAAGTGTTGTTTCATACCCTAAAAGAACAAGGTCAGTTGATTACATCATCTCCTAGAAGTTGTCCACAGAAAACTGCTCAGAACTGGTCAAAACTGGACCATACAGATTGCTCAGTGCTAAGGGTGTCATGCATCTCACCTGATCAATGCAAAAAGTACGATGCATACTAGAAATCCCTTCTATAGGGTGCGATGGGCGAGAGTAGACAAATGGCAGAGACAATTTGCAAGGTGGATGATCATGGAATCTTCTAGAAACTTCTCCTGTGACACTTGCCTCTCTGAAATCTCCCAGGGATGAGTAAGAGATCATCAATCTCCAAGTGGAATCAAGAACTATTAGAGATAAGACACTAATCAAAATCCCAGAAGCTGACTCACCCCCCTGCAATCATCTATATATGGATCCCTCATCCCAGAGATCCGAAGGCTAGAATTTTGCATCTTGTAAGGAAGTGATGTTGGTTTCCTAGTGGAACATCATAGTGTTGGGTGATCTAAGATTTTCATGAGGTGAAGAAGGGCTTTCATGCTAGGAGGATGACGCTGGGTCAGATCAATGGGTTGTAATCCTCTCTTCTAATCTTTATATCAATAAAGCTATTCAAGTTTTCCTCCACATTCTTGCATGTTTGATGATATATGTATTTGTGTGGTCAATATATATCTGGTCCTATATTGTTTATGATTGTAGATCTCTGTACTTCGATAGTATTATGCTACTTTGACTTTACAGGTACTCTTTGAATCGGGGTAAGCAAGGAAGGAGCGGCAAAGATCTGTCAGAAGGGAGAAGAAACGGGCAAGGAACCAAGCGAAAGACAGAGGTTGGTACTCTTGCTTTCTTCTCATCCACTTCTCATAAAGGAAAACGAAAGTAACTTTAATTTGTTTGTTTCTAAGATAGCTACCCGTCTTAGTGGGACTAGCAGCTCCAAGTGGACACTAGATTTCCTGATAACATGAAGACCGCATGTTTTATGGATATATGAAAGAGTTTCTTGGAGATTGATTAAGCACACATAACCTAATCAGTTGCAGAGGGCCCCTGCACTGACTGAGGTTTTATTTTGTTTTGTTTTGTCTTTTCTAGTTAAACTGTAAATTCATCATTTCTTCTCACAGTGTTCATAATCATTTTTGTACTAACCTTGTTTATAATGCAACTTTTATCATTTCTTTACTAATGCAAAATAGCTTCTTTCAATACAGAATAGATTCTTTTTGTTCAATTTATTTCTAGTTTTTATCAGTAGTTAGAAGTTGAAATTCAGTAGTGTAACGTAGTTTGTTTCATTTACTGTTTCACTAGTCTTTAAATTTTCAATTAGACTAATCAGTGCCATTACAGTTCTTGCCATTTTATGACTAGTTTATCGACTCATGGTGTTAATGAATGTTTCTGAAGAGCCCTTCTAGTTGATAACTCATCTTAAACTAAGTGGTTGAATACTTCATTCATACAATGAGTCTTTTCTGCATTTTTGCATTTATTTTCTCTTAGAGTAATGAAGTACAGAATTCCTCACAATATCATCACAAGGAGATTTTTCTCCCAAAATTGAGTGGCAGAGTAACTAAGTATTTCATTTAGTTTTGTTTTTGTAATAGAATAGACATTAGTTGAAATTTCACTTTTAGTTTTTAGTATTTAATTTATTTTTGTTTCTGTAATTTATTAGACAATAGTTGCAATTTTACTTTTTAATTTTTTTTAGTTCATGATTTGGAAATAATGATAAGAGTAGAAATAGAAACTCTGTTTTCATTTCTTGATTAACTTTGCTTCCAAATCTTACTTAAACTCTTTTAATTCTCATTTCTTTAGGTTCTTAGCAGTCTTTACAGAAGTTAGATTTAAGATTTTGTTAGTTACATTGTAAATAATTAGGGATTAAAGGACCAAAAACCCCCAAAACAACATAAAACACAAAAACAATGAAGCAAGAAGGGTCCTCTAGCACAAACAGTGCACTACACTTCATCAGTTTACAATACCTGGATTGATAATTTATGTAGAGAAATTTAGGACACTAAATTGACCAAACAGTCCATTTTGGGTTGCCCACATCGATTGTGTCAGATCGGGACTCTCGCTTTCTCGGAGAGTTTTGGACTAGCTTGTGGAAGATGATGGACACCAAGTTGAAAAGAAGCACGACATTCCATCCACAGACTGACGGACAGACAGAGGTTTTCAACTGCACCATGGTACACTTGTTATGAGGCTATTGTGGGACACATCCTAAGTTGTGGGATGAGCATCTTCCATATGTGCAACATTCCTACAACTGAGCAGTGCACTCATCTACGCATCATTCACCATTTGAGACATGTTTTGGCTACCTGCCAAAAGAACCTTTTGATATGGTCTTTGGCAGGGAAGATGACTCCAGTGGGCATGATGACAGGGACAAAGTGCATCAGTTCATTTAGCGGATCCAGTTGATTCACCAAGTAGTATAGGAACAGTTGGAGAAAATTCAAGCCCGATGTAAGGCTCGACATGACAAACACCAAGTCGATCATCAATTTCAAGTAGGAGAAAAAGTGTGGTTCCATATCAGCAAGGATAGGATGAAGGGAGAAGGGAAGAAGTTGCGACCAATCTGGTATGGTCCATTCACCATCTTGGAGAAGATTGAAAATATTTCCTTTCATCTCGATTTGCCAATATATATGCAGATGTACTCTGTAGTGAATTTGGAAAACTTAAAGTTGTATGAGCCAACATTCATTATGGACACCGAGGAGGTGGGCACAGTTCTTACAGTTGATGGATTTGCACCAGATTATCTCGATGAGTTACCTGAAGACATCATCCTTGACAGAAGAACCAGGACTTCACGACGGGGAGAGGTGGAATACCTTCGAGTTGGTTTCAAGGGGATGCACGCTAGCAAGGAAAAATGGTTAGAAAAAGAACGAGTGAGGGAACAATTCCCTCACTTGCCATTAACTGATAAAGCTTTTGGCGGTCCAAAAGCTCCTCAATGGGGAGGATTGATCTGAGTGGATCTCTAGACACAGTGGCATTGAAGAATCTATTAATTCAAAGTGGTTGAAAGGCGTTGAACTTGACATTAGATCAAAGTGCTCATCACCTTGATTCCAACGGTGTGAATGGCACTCCAATCTGAGTCTGGATGAAGGAGATAGAGGCAGTAAAAGTTGGGTTGACTTTTGATGACTGGGCAAGATTAATGAAGGCGCAATTTGGACTTTTTCCGGTGGATGGAATGCGGCCAACGCTGGCTAGATTCTGAGAAAAATTGTTGCCCCGTTAAAAAGACTCCTTCAATCCAAAACCAAATTTTCAAAAATGCGCAAGTTGTTTTATTTAAACAAAAAAATATTAAAAAGGGGGGGTGGCAGGCCACCAACCCTGCCACCAACCAAACACATAATAATGGAGGGGTGGGACATGACCCCTAGCCCCTCCCCCACCCACGGAACAGTTACAACACAAGCAAACGAGTTTGGGTGGCCATGACCCCGCCACCCCACAACCATCCCATGGAACGAGGCTCACAACAAATATCATAAATGAGTGGGCCAGCCCTTCGGGCACGGGCCCAACCCAAAACACAGCCAACATGAAATTAAATGCAATGGCCATGGCGGAGATGGGTATGGTGGGCGAGCTGCCCAAGGCGGGCCCAACCCAACCAAATATTAATTAAAAAAAAAAAAAAAATTGGTTTATAATGTAAAAAAAAGGAGGACGCGGGATTTGACCACCCGACCTCCTCCCTATTAATCGGATCCCCAACCAACTACCCTACAATGATTTCCTTGAAGAATCCATTGGCGATTTTAAAATTAAACGCAGTTTGTTAGTGTGCCCAGGCAAAGGAGGTAGTGCATGCAGTTCGAGGCAGAATTTTGTAGGAGGGCCGAATTTTCACTTTGTCAGAATTTGACAAATTTTATATGGTTTCAGTGCTTCTTGACGCCACAAATGCAATGGTGTTGTCCATTTCTCCATCAGAGTTCTGCATTTTTCAGCCATTTTTTAGTATGGAGGTATAAAACTCCTTTTGTGTAACTGATGCTTGTACTCTTCTTTCTCATGCCACTTAATGAATGAAGACCTCCCCATTAATCGAGTAGGGCCTAGAGACATAGTCCAAGTCGAATGAACTCCGCTTTCAAATCTTGTCTTCTTTCATGCTTTATGTGTTTCTCCTCTTCTCTCATGTGCACATTAGGTTTTCTATGTTAAGCTACAATTTATGCATGTAATTCTTTAACACATCTATAAGCGAAAGATTTTGGATCAAAGACACTTGATTCTACTGATCAAGTTAGAATACTATGTTTTTGCACGGATATATGAACCACCATTTGTTGAAATCTAGCATAATCACCGATCCTTGCCAAACTATGATAGGACTATCCAACTCTGATTGGATGGAGAAATTGTTCCTTTTGCAAATGCTAAGCAATCACTACTCCACCCTCATGAATTCATTACTCCTCTACTCTATGCATACCTCGTTTCATATATTTTTTAAATGAATGATGCTCTGCTCAACTAGACTCAATTCTGCAATACAATCTCCAGCAACAAGATACCATCAACAAAACAATGAAAGTCACCACAAATAACATTCTCTCAACTCCAGCAAAATAGTGGCTCTAATACATCCATCAAATATACAACAACATATCCAACAAGTAGCAAGAAGATAGCTCACACTTAGCCATAACATCAAATCCTCAATATATCTGCAACAACAAAATAATCAACCACAAACACCAACAAATCTACAAAATAAATGGACCAGTCACATAAATATGAGACACTCTACACTCTATCTCATCTATGCTATAAAAATCTACTCCATATACTAAAAACAAACTCTACTACAACTCCATCAACTCTGCTCTACAAATTGATATCTTTGCTTCATCAATCTACTCCATTCACTACCATTAGAACTCATACACTAAAGCAATCACTCTTGCAACTTGGTCTAAACCATTCCCTGTCTATGTAACCTTCTTTCACTCACACTGTCATTAAAACAATCATCACCCAACTCCAAAGTGAAGAATATAAAAAATATAGGGTGATTACACTTTTGGAATGGGATCAAGAGTGCACAAAGTTGATGAAATCCAACCATTATAACCACTACTCATGCACTTAAGTGTTCACACTTACTATAGGACTTGATCAACCAATTTTGACCTTATATAATTAATTTATAAGATTATCCGAACATACAAGTCAAATACTCTGGAATTGCATGAGGAATGCAGAGAAAATTTCATTCTAAGCCTCAATCGCATCCACAAAACTAGCAGATTTCGGTTCTAACCGTACTCACAAGCCTGCCAACATTAGGAAAATTTTCAGGTCTAAAATGAGACTCCTAAGGAAATTATAAAATAATAGCAGACATAATAAAATAATAGTAGATTACATCATCAAATTTTAGAGGGAAAAAAGAAAAAAAAATTCCAGCTCGTATTTTCAACTTATCGCCTTATTGGTTTACTCAAATTTCAAGTGACAACACTCGTTGGATGAAGAATTTGAATCCTCATCCAAGGAGTACCCATATTTCATACTTTTAATGGATCTTGCTACACAAAAAATGAGAAATACATGAAAAATGTGATTTTAATAATGTTTTTTCATGTACTTCTCATTTTTCATGTAGCAGGGTCCATCGAAAGTATGCAACATGGGTAATCTTTGGATGAGGAATAAATTTTACATCCAACTTCCTGCTCAAAGTTTGAGTAAAACCTTAGGGAGATAAGTTTAAAATATGAATTGAAAAATTAGTTTTATTATGTTATTATTTTTTAATATTTTTAATTTTTTACTCCAAAAATGGTGAATCATCTCCCATGGTTGACATCATCATCTTGAATCCTATTGATTCTTATAAATTTTATTTTGGTTTTACATTTTTCTTAGGATGCCCATTTTAGACCTCAAAATCCCCCTACTGATTTTGGTTGGAGCCTTCCAATCGCATGCATGAGTCTGTCTCCTAGCGATTAGAGCAAAGCATAAGGAAAATAAAAAAAAATGTTAAAATTGGCAACTAGGGCCAAACTCCATGTGGGTCACCTTATTTATGGTAGCTGATATTTTTCCTATATTCCTCTTGTCAAGAGGTTTAGGATTGATCTAAACATCATCCAATTCCGACAAGTATTTATGGAGAAATGAGTTTATTTTTATTTACTTGAAAATTTGTCAAGGTCGGCCAGTAGCTAAATGTGTGGCACACATGCCCAACAAAGAATATAAGTACAAGTGAGATTGATTCATTATCAACTCATCTCATCTCAATGCATCTTCTCTCTCCTCATCTTATTGGGCCAGCAAAGGAGCAACTTCTCTCACACATGCAAGAAGAAGGATGAATTAGGGCAACATTGACTAAATTAGGGTAGTCTTGATTGACTAGGGCAATGTTGACTTTCTGGGCAGTGTTGACTTTTCTAGGGCTGCGTTGACCAAGTGTTGGGATTTTTTATGGAGCGTTGACCAAGGAATGACCTGCGTTGAATTTTTGGGGGCTGTGTTGACTAGCGTTGACCTAAAATTTGACCAATGTTAACTGGTTAGGGCTGATCGCATACTTTGACTATTGTTTGACTAAGTATTGCAAACTATTTTGGGCTAGTGAAGATAGTTGTTGAAGATCGAGTTCTTCAAGTTAACTAGAAGTCAATCCGGGGTTGTTTTGACCAAGTTTGACTTTGTTGATTTAGAGTTTGTTGCTTCTGTTATAAAATTACAAAATTCTAAATTGTACTATTTCTCTCTGCTGAACTATTGAAGATTTAAGAAGAATTGATCAAAGGGTTTCCCCGCATTGGGGTTTGTCCCTGGCTAGCCACCACATATTGTGTCTCTTGTCTTGGCTTGTTTTCTGCCGATCTTTTAATGTTTTATCTGCACTTTACTTTATGTTTATGTGATTGCTAAATAATGGCTAATAAAAAGATTTGAAATAAATTGCTCTAAGCATAAAACATACCATAATTTAACATGGTATCAGAGGTGAGGTGAAGACAAATCCCAAGTAAGAGCAAGAGCTAGAGCAATCATTGAAGGCTGTTAAAGAAATCTTAAATAAGTCATGGGGTCCTCAGCACACTTCCCCACTGAATACAAACTCTTTGAGAAGTTTGACTATCACGGATTGAAGATGTCTCTCGATCTGACATTAGAAGAGCAGGAAGTGTTGGACCATGTGAGAGGTAGAATTGTTGAGCCTCCATCAAATGCATCCACTACTGCAAGGAACAAGTGGACGAGGGGAGAAGTCAAAGAAAAGAAGATCATCTGGGACTCTATCGACAAGCGCCTTGTGGCATATGTTTCCAAGCTGACCACCTCCAAGGAAATATACGATAGACTGGTGAGTTTATTTAAAGTTAATGATGCAAATCAAGTTTTTTCCCTTAGAAATAAGTTGAAGGAAATTAAGAAGGGAAAATATGATATTTCTTAAGGATCACCGAGATCAAGAATGATCCTCCTATCTATTGGGGAAGTAGTTCCTTACAGGGAAATGACTATCACAACTCTCAGAGGGCTGCCACCTGAATGGTATATATTCAGGACTACTCTTCTCAACAATAATGTAATTCATGTATTTGAGGAATTGATGGCAAGATGCATTCAAGAAGAAACAAGCATGGAAGAGCAAGAAATGACCGCACTTAAAGGAAATCCCTTTGCCTTTTCTTCTCATGCTAAAAGAAGAAACCATTTCGGGGCTAAATCCAAAGGAAAGGCTGGACCGAAATGTGGAAAAAAAGGATGATGTTACAATTGCAACAAAATGGGCCAATATGCGAGGGAGTGCCCTGATAAAAGGCACTCACACCATGACGATGATCAAAATCACTTTCAAGGCAATCAAAGGAATGGCAGGTCCAATGGAAGAGGCAAAAGGAATGCTGGAAATCAAGGAAAAGGTCAACCCTTCAAGAAGGCAAGAAACTCTAGGTATGAATCTAACGTTGTTAACAATAAGCAATATGAATATTATCTACCAACAACCCTCTCTACTACTGCTCCCCAGGACTTGCTGGGAAATTGGCTTATTGATAGTGGTGCCTTAAGGCACTTCACTGGTTACAAAGAAGCTCTCTCTAATCTGATAGAGAAGGAGACCAACCTGGAAATTGTTCTTAGGGACAACTCAAAATATCACATGAAAGGAGTAGGGAATGTCACTCTTCAATTAAATCAAGGAAATACAATACATTTACAAGAAGTCCTATATGTACCTGATCTCAAAAAGAACCTTGTTCCCATTTCAGTAATGGAAGACAAAGGCTACAAGGTGGCCTTCATCGATGGCAAGGTATGTGTATGGAAAAATAACTTTAAAGATGCTTTCACTCTTGGGTTTCAAGTTGATTCATTATATCAAGTTAGAGGAAGTCCGTTGGGTGTCATGTCTTGTGACACATCTCTTGAGTCTGAAATATGGCATCAGAGGTTTTCTCACCTTCAATATAAAGCTCTACCCAATGTGAGAAAAATGGTGACCGGGATGCCTGAGTACAAATTAGAGAAAGAAGGTGTATGTCTGGGACGTGCCAAAGGAAAGCTCAAAAGGGGACCATTCCCCTCAAACCAAAGCAAGACCTTCGATATATTGCAGTTGGTTCACTCAGACATATTTGGTATGATGCCTGTGAACTCCTTGGGAGGATATTGATATTACCTCACCTTTACAGATGATTATTCTCTCAAGACTTGGATATACTTCTTGAAAAAGAAGGATGAAGTGTTCTCTTGGTTTCGTCACTTCAAAGCCTTGAACAAGAATCAAACCGAAAAGAAGATCAAGACCTTAAGGACTAATAATGGGATTGAGTATGAATCTAATGAGTTCCATGAATTTTTCAAAGAGGCTGGCATTAAGTCCAAGACTACAACACCATATACTCTTGAGAAAAATGGTGTGGCAGAAAGGAAGAATCGTACAATTGTGGAAGTTTTCCGTGCTATGCTTCATGATCAAAGACTTCCAAAGTTTCTATGGGCTGAAGCTGCAAATATCGCCGTATATGTGCAAAAACGATGCCCTCATCAAGAACTGGGTTCCAAGACTCCTGAAGAGATGTTCACTAGTAATAAACCTAACATATCTCATTTTAGAATTTTTGGAAGTCTTATATATTTTCATGTGTTGAAAGAGAAAAGGAATAAATTGGGTGCATCTGGAAAGAAAGGAATCTTCGTGGGCTATAGTGAAAATACTAAGGGCTATAGAATCTATGTGGTTGGTTAAAGGGAAGTCGAGATTAGCCATGATATCACCTTTGATGAAGATATGGCTGTTAGTAAAGTTGACAATCTTCCTTTGATGAAGATATGGCTGTTAGTAAAGTTGAAAATCTTCCTTTGATGAAGATATGGCTGTTAGTAAAGTTGACAATCTTCCTACTCTAAGGGAATCTAAAGAAACCGACACTAGGAAATTGAAGGAAAAGGAAGATGAGACGATGCCTGATGTGGAAGAACTTATGGATCCTATTGATCCCCCTCTGCAAGAGCCTTCCTCTTCTAGGAAGAGGCCTTCATGGCTTAGGGGGACACTTGATCATGTTGAAGGACACATTGCACCCATAGGTAATTTCCGGGAAAGTAAGAAGCCGGATAGGTATCAAGGATACTTGACCATCATTAGCACGATCGTCCAAAATGAGCCTTCATCATTTGCAGAAGCTGTCAAGCATCAAGTCTGGAAGAATGCTATGGCCGAGGAATATGAGTCCACCATGAAAAACGATGTTTGGGATGTGTTCCCCAACCCCCAGGACAAAGTTGTTGTCACTTCGAAATGGATTTACAAGATAAATCATGGAGCTGATGGAAGTGCTGAAAAGTACAAGGCTCGTTTTGTCACTCGTGGCTTCTCTCAGAAGGAAGGTATAGACTATGATGAGATATTTGCACCTGTTGCCTGATATACCACCATTTGCTTAATCATGGCCCTTGCAACTTCGCAAGGATGGAACCTACATTAGATGGATGTCAAGACTGCATTCTTTCATGGTTCAATCAAAGAGGAAGTGGAAGTCTATGTGGAGAAACTCGAAGTATTTGAGATTCATGATTAGGAATCACATGTGTGTAGGTTGAAGAAAGCCCTCTATGGGCTTAAGCAAGCACCCCGAGCGTGGTATGAGAGGATCGATAGTGACTTTATGAAGCTGGGATTCACTAGGAGTGAAGCTGACCCTAACCTTTACTCTAAGGTTGAAGTTTACAAACCTCTCATACTAGTGTTGTACATTGACAACCTCTTTCTGATAGGTGCAGAACCTCTCATTCACAAATGTAAGAGGGAGTTGGCTTCTAAGCTCAAAATTAAGGACCTAGGACTGATGCACTATTTCCTAGGACTAGAAGTCTAGCAGAAACCAAGGGAGATTTTCCTATCTCAAGGAAAATATGTGGTGAAGATTTTGGAGAGATTTGGTATGGTAGACTGCAAGCCCATGACTACCCCAATGGAGCTTGACTTCAAGAAGTTAAGTAGTAGTGTTTTTGGACCTGTTTTAAAAAATGCTACTGAATATCGTCAACTCATCGGAGCATTCATGTTCTTGGTGAACTCCCATTCGGATATATGTTTTGCAGTAAACACATTGAGTCAACATACGGTTGAGCCTCACCACACACATTGGATTGGTGCCAAGAATTTTTTGAGATATCTTCTTGGCACAATCACTCATGGGTTGAGATACACTGCCAGAAATGTGAGACTATATGGATATACCGATGCTGATTGGGCAGGTCGTGTGGTGGACCGAAAGAGAACTTCCAGGAGCTATTTCTCTTTGGGATATGCCTCGATATCCTAGACGATCACAAAGAAAAAGTCGATGGCTTTGAGCACCGCTGAGGCATAGTAAATTATTTCTAGTATGGCCTCTTATGAGGTGGTCTGGTTACGAAAGCTCTTCAATGAGCTGTTTGGATTTAGATTGGATACTACTGTGATCCTGTGTGACAACCAGAGTGGGATTCATTTATCAGAGAATCCCATATTTCATGATTGCTCCAAGCATATTGATATCAGGTACCACTATATCTAGGATATGGTGCAGCGGGGAGCAATAAGTCTCCAACATATCGATACATATGAGCAGGCCACAAACATTTTGACGAAGCCCCTAGGAAAGGTCAAATTCTTTACTTTCCAAGAATGACTTGGTGTCGTTGAGAGACCCTCTTATGAGGGTCATGTATGATGCATACATTGAGCTCTGGGAGCTCCAGGGGGGCACGTGGTACTTCTTGGAGTGACATGCGACCACAGGGCAACTCACCCTCCCCTGGTGGTGCGTTATGTACAGGGTGAAAGGTTCAACCTTCCCCTATGACACCCCGTGGTGACTATGGGACAGGATGATTAGTTCTCCTATGGACTAGGAAGATTAGTTCTCCCGTGGCGACTATTGGACAGGATGATTCGTTCTCCTGTGGATAGGATGATTAGTTCTACGGTCGAGGCATCCTACCCATGTAGTCTGGGACTCATGGGAAGTACCTCTCATTTGATCAATGATTAGGGAAATGGGGTTAGGGACCATTAGTAGTACTATCGATGGACACATTGTTGTATCTACCTTACTCCCTATGCTAGGATGACCTCCATTGATCTAGGATTAGTGAGAGTGGTATGACACACTCTGAGACTGACTTCGAGTCAGTGGAGGATGGTATGATACATCCTCGATCATTCTTCTTCTTCATAGTTCAGTAGAGCAGAGCATAGAAGAGCATAGCAGAGCCAAGCAGTGCAAGGCAGTGCATTTGATGGCAAGAATAGTACCAACGGTCAGACAGATTAGCAGATAAAGTTCTCCCTAGTTGAGAGGGAGTGTTAAAACTGGAAACTACAGCCAAACTCCATGTGGTTCATCTTATTTATGGCAGCTGATATTTTTCCTAGATTCCTCTTGTCGAGAGGTGTAGGATGATCTAAAGATCATCTGATTCCGATAAGTATTTATGGAGATATGAATTTATTTATATTTACTTGAAAAATTGTCAAGGTCGGCCAAAAGCTAAATGTGTGGCACACATGCCCAGCAAATCATATAAGTACAAGTGAGGTTGATTCATTATCAACTCATATCATCTCAACTCATCTTCTCTCTCCTCATCTTATTGGGCCAGCAAAGGAGCAGCTTCTCTCACATGTGCAAGAAGAAGGAAGAATTGGGGCGGTGTTGAATAAATTAGGGCAGCATTGATTGATTTAGGGAAGCGTTTACTTTCTGGGCAGTGTTGACTTTTCTAAGGCTACGTTGACCAAGTGTTGGGCTATTTTATGGAGCACTGACCAAGGGCTGACATGTGATGGCTTTTTGGGGGCTGCGTTGACCTGAAATTTGAGAAACATTGACTAGTTAGGGCTGACCACAGATTGTTGAACTTTGATTGCTATTTGACTGAGTATTGCAGACTATTTTGGGCTACTGAAGGTAGCTGTTGAAGGCAAAGTTCTTCAAGTTGACTAGAAGTCAATCCAGGGTTGTTTTGACCAAGTTTGACTTTTTTGATTTAGGGTTTGCTCCTGTTGTTATAAAATTATAGAATTCGGAATTGTACTATTTCTCTCTGCTAAACTATTGAAGATTAAAGAAGAATTTATCAAAGGGTTTCCCCACATTGGGGTTTGTCCTTGGCTAGCTGCCACATCTTGTGTCTCTTGTCTTGTCTTGTTTTCTGTCGATCGTTTAATGTTCTATCTGCACTTTAATTTATGTTTATGTGATTTCTAAATAGTGGCTAATAAAAAGATTTGAAGTAAACTTCTCTAAGCATAGAACATACCCTCATTTGCAAAAAATCTCTGCTCAGAAACTATTCCCCTTGAATGGTCACCTTCTCCATCTCCTATAAATGCCTCCAATCTAACGCTAAGCCTTTTGACACCTCTATAAATGGATCAAACATGTCTCCCATGTGCCACTGCCAAATTGAACTAAAGGCCAATAATCAAGAGTTGACATGACTACCAATAAGTCCTCTACTCTTCTCTAGCACCTGCACAAGTTGTAACACATTAAAGCACATCTCCATCATCATCATCAGACCATCACACTGCTACAAGAAGTCATCTTCCAATTCCTACACTAGGAAGGAATCATGCACTATGTCATGAACATGAACATAACCATCACTAGCACATGAGAAACCATCAACCACATTACTATCATCGTCCTACATCAAGGTTCATCCCGTAATCTAGCGGAAAGCATACATTGTTACTAACATACAGACTTTGAGAAATTACACAGTAAGCATATAAAGGTACAAGAAATAAATTAATGGAGAGATAGCTAAGACACACAAATATATTATTTATTATGTATTGAATTACCCTGTTACGTTGTTATGCAAACAAATATATATAGTCTTATAGAACAATGATACAGGTCTAACTATCTAACTAATCATGCTAATTAATCTTTCGTTAGTTAACCTTACATCACATTATGGACTATCATCTTTATTGGTGCTAGTTGGCAAGGTCGACTAGCCCTTTTCAATCAGACTTGTCAGTTAAATTGACTAGCTCCTCCAACATCTTCCCCACCATCAAAGCCTTCTTGGTCCTGAGGAAGGGGAGAGTTGGAGTAAAACAAAAAGAAAAAAGACAAAATGAATTTTTACATCTCAGGTAAATAGTTTCTAAATACAAGTACTACAATGAAGAAAGATTAAATTAAGACAACTAGTGGATCAATGCCCTATGCCTTTGTTGTTGAGGCCAAATTCTCTGAGGCTTGCTGAGACAATGGGTTCATTTATTGGTCAATTTCCTCTTCATGAGATTGTTGTTTTGAAGTGGTAGCAAGCATTGAAACACTAGGTGTGTATAATTGATGGGTAGGTTGTTGTGGATGTGGTGATGCTAAACATGCTTCTGGTGGTGGAACTGTGCCTGGGAAAGCAGTCTGGTATATTACTGGAGCAAAAATATGCAAGTGTTCATTAAATATCGACTATTCTCTAATTTCCACTCTAGCTTTAACACTAGACGTTGTAAGATCAATCAAAATTACACATTTTCTTCCATAGATGTGTGGTCTACTATCTTCTGACTAAAAGTCTTGGTTCCTTCAATACTAAAAACTTGTTGAAGAATTTTTTTGCAAGAATTCAGATGTATTTTAGGCTTCATGTTAAGACTTATTCCCTTCTTGTAACCACTGGCAATTTTGTTGCATGAGATGTAAGTAGTTTTCCCATTCTTGTTCCAATCGGGTGTTATTTTTTTGCTGGGCTCTAGTATCTTAATATTGTCTAAATGATATATCTATAATAAGCATCCCTCAAGCCGTTATCTTTGAATGAACAAAATCCATATAGGTAAGCTAATTATTCAATGTAGTAGTAATAATAACTCCTCTATCAAGTGTGGCTTCGAAAGTTCTTTTTGTTGCTAAAAACTCACCATAGGCTTTATGCAAAGCTTTTTTGAAGCTAGGATTTGCAACAACTGTGGGTCGGGTTTGAAACTTTGACACCTGTGCATAAAGTTGGGCATTGTAGTCAATCATTTCTTCTACCATCTTGTTATCACTGACAAAATTTCAATGCTAAATGTCTGCAAATAAGCACATGAATCCTTTTAGCGGTTTCGCAGCGCTACATGTTTAGGTGGTTTCGTAGCGCGCTACGAAATTGGGGATTTGTCCTAATCCATAACGGCCCTTTCACAGCTGTAATGTTTATAAAAATCCATTGGGTTTGCATCAACAGTTGTCAGCTTATAAGGTTTTTAGTATCCTAGTGGATGGTGTGTCATCTCCTTTTGAGAAGGTTTATTTTGCAGCTTAAGAGGGTTTTCAAACGAAATGACAAGCCTCTGTTACTAGCAGCGACAAAATTCATAGCTCACCTAGTGAACCAACAAGTTGCACATGAGATCATTGCTTTGGAACTTCTTACTGTTTTGCTGGAGAATCCTACAGACGATAGTGTTGAGGTTGCTGTTGGATTTGTAGAGGAATGCGGGTCCATGTTTCAAGACCTATCACTTCAAGGCCGCTATGGAATTTTTGAGCGATTTAGGGGTATTCTTCATGAGGGAGAAATTAACAAACGAGTGCAGTTTTCGATTGAAGGACTCTTTGCAATTCGCAAAGCCAATTTCCAGGGTTATCCTGCTATTCGTCCAGAACTGGATCTTGTGAAGCAATCAGCGAATTTGCAAAATCAGTGCAGGGTAATGAACACGCGGCATTTTAAACTGAGGATGTCGTTGAACATCCGTGAAGCCCCCAATGCATGCATTTGTCAACGTTTGGATTCATGGTGATTATGTTTCGGCTTCGGATAGAAATTCCACAGGACCCATGATTGCCGTGGTTGGAGGGAGACCCAGCAGGCGAAATTTGATCGAATCAGGCCATCAGCATTCTAATGCCACATTTCATATTGGACAAGGAACATGAGCGCTTCTGTTGAGCAAGTCTTGTTAGCAGCTAATGATGCAAAGCTACATGGAGGAGAGCGTAAGCGCCTTTTGAATATAGTCATGCAATTGATCATCATTCGCGGACAAAATGGTTCCAAAACTGATAGATCGTGCTTCCAGAGTTCTTATTTCTTCCACAGATGACAAAACGATATATTTTCAAGGTTGGATTTGGATGAAAGATGGAATGGTGCCTCTCTAGTATGCAAGAACCGGTTTAGGGCTTTCCAGGATCCGTCTTTCTGGCAAATTGTTGATCTCGAGGAGTATTTTACAAGAAAGAGAGTCACTGCTTCCTGGTGGGATACAGAATTTGAGAAAAAAATGAATCTTCTGCGCATCGAAGGGATGTAGAAAACAATTAACGTGTGGAATGCCTTGTGTAGGAAGAAACTTGGTGCTTCAGGGCCTCGCCATGGGTATAGCACATTAAAGACTGATCAAGGTTTTGAAAACGCTTTATAACAGACAATTTCTGCAACGGCATCGGAGTATTTTTGGTATTTGAGGCTTTTTCAATTCATGCAATGTGGCGTGCTATATTTAAACTGCAAAGTTTTGGGACACTTGTGGTACTTACTTTAGAACATAAGCAGTTCTTGCTACTTGAGGCTGGTCTGTTATCTGCATTGGAACGATTCTATCTTTTGGGAAATGTGGGAAGCATGGAATCTCTCTGCTGTGGATGCTATTGCTACAGAGAGCGGATTACATTATTATCTGGTGTTTGTTTCCGGCACTTTGGTGGTCTGTGCAAGTCTTATTTCACATCTGTTTTTGGCCATACTCACTAGCTACTTGTTCGTCATGCAAGCATGGCAGAAGATCTAACATGAATGCCTAACACTAGTGCTGCGGCAGTATGGTAAAATGTGAGATCGTTTTCGTTTTGATCTACAAGCTCTTCAAGGAACGGGACTGTGCAGGCTTATCACCTAAATCTCAGGAGCTTGCTGTTATATTCTTAGCAGTGAGGGAGTACTGCAGCATATGTTTTGACAATGGATGTGTTTGGGCCAATAGCTGATAATGCAGGTGGAATTGTGGAAATGAGTCAACAGCCTGAAAGTGTTGATATAGCTATTCCAGAGGTATTTCTTGGAGGATCTGCTGTTTTTGTTGCTCGCAATCGATTTGCAGTCCTTGGTAAGATTTATAACCAAGTGATGATAAAAAATCTTAGAAATAAGGTGACTAAGAGGTGTAGTCTTCCAGCAACTGTAGATGCAATCTTTTATGCAGGAGAAAAATCTGTCAAGCAGTGCGAGGATCAACAAGTCTATTTATGCAAAGTTTAAAATAGATGAGCCAAAACCATGTCAAGATAAATGAGGCTCAAGACAGTCTGACTTTGATGTTAAAGCTGTGTTTTGTGATTACACAAAAGTTTCGTAGCGCGCTACGAAACTGCTGTAGTTGCATGTTTCAGTTGAGCCAATCAATTATGATTGACAAATCAGCAAATCTTTCTGAAAGGTGTTGTCTTCACACATGGAAAAATGGCCAGCACATCGAAGACGTGGCAGCCTGTGCTATTTTGAGTAATCAAAGATAAAAGGCACGCTTCTTTGGATTCGAATATGGTGAAGCACATCAAAGACCGACAAACAGGGGCCTATGTTTCAGGGTAACAGAAAGATATGTCATTGAAGACAAACATGGAGCATTAAAGGTTCATCACAGCCACCGCCAGAAAGAGAGCAGATGTTAAAGAATGAAGTTCATTGTAATTAAAGCCATCAAAGCTACCGCTGTAGTAATCCGCTTGGCAGAGAATGAATCTTGATTGTAATAAATGCTATGTCCAGCATGATGTAGAATTAGAATCTTATTTGTTTAGGTTTCTAGAGCTGTCAATTAGTAGTAAGTGGCTTTTATTAGTTAGTTTAAAGGTGAATAGGTGTCATTAGAAAAAGACTTCGAATTTCCCTCAGATGAATCGGAGTCAGGTAGAAGAACTTTATAAATAGCTGAATCAGAAATAAACAAGGGGTTGGATGTTTTGGAGAAGACTGTTTTTGGTTTATGTATAAACAAATTTCAGTAATGCAAATGACTGTGTTTTCTTCTCAGGATTCACAATGGATCTTCTTGTTCAAATGTGTGATGGTATTCTTTCTTTAAGGTTCTTTTACAGTTTTGTTAATGCATAACCACTCAGAACTCATGAATCATGCTCTGACTTCCTGTATGCCTTGGCAAACTGTGGTTTCAAAGTTATGTTTGAACATATAGATGTAAAGTGCCCTGATTTCTATGAAAAGATAGTGTTTTGTTTGCTGAGATATGAGAGACTCCATAAGCCCAATGGGAATCAATTCAATGTTGTCTAGCCAGCTTATTTTTCATGTGTCTTATAAGAGTTAGCCATCTTTTCTTGTCATTAGTCAATATTCATAATCTGTGAGAGAGCCCTCTCAGACTAAGGAGGCTAAGCCTTAGTCCAAAGCCTGGTTTGAAATAGTTACACAGAATCTTGCTGATTGGCAGCCTTCAGTGCTTGATTTTGTGATAACACATCTGTTGGAAACAAAGAGATGATCCTTAATATTGGCTGGAGTTGGCATGTGTAAATTTTTTGTTGCCTAGCTTTGACATGACAACCAAGTCTCCATTTCTCTTTCCAATAATTGTTGAATCTTGTCAATATATTTTTTTTCTCTTCTGCAATAATTTCTTGGAAATTTTAATAGATTTTTCAATGACTTGAAAGAGTTTTTTTATCACTGGAATGTTTAATGTTGGCGTATTTGGTAGTAATATCAATAGGCTTGTTTTTGTCTTTGGTTGTTGGAATGGTTGTTGTAGCTAGTTTCGTAGTTTTTTGCGTAGTTGGGATAGATTTGGTACCTAGATTTTTTGCAAATTTTTTATTGATGACAAGAACCTCCTCTTCTTTTTCTTGTTGGAATTGAATCGAAGCACTCATTATATGCTAATTTTAGTCTTTGATAATTTCGTTAGATTGTGTCTGCTCAAATAAATTATCTTTGGAATTATGTTGTGAATTATTATGAATATCCAACTAATTTTCCTCCAGCTGGTTCATATTCAACTGGTATTTCCCCGAATAAGTGTGCTCCAAATGGTTTTGCTCTAAGTGACCTTGTTCCGACTGATGTCTCTCATACTGTTCTTTCTCGAAGTATTCTTTTTCCGACTAGTCTTCCTCATACTGCTCTTTTTCAGAATTTTCTTTGTCAGCTTTCTCTTCTCTAGGGTGCTCCCCTTCAAACTTCTCCTAGTCATACTAATTTATTTATTCTGAAATATGAGACAGAGAATGGACAAGAGTACCCTTTTTTAATTCAATCTGAGTGGCTATAGCAGACTGGATTTTTTTATTATGAGATTAGTTTGCAAGACCATTATGTTGACACTATTGTGAAGAAGATCCAACATTATGATTACCTTTATGAAGTACTTCATCCATTTTTTGTTGGATGTTCTTAAGGAGAACTCCTTTGGCATTTTCTATGGCATCGTGGATTTGCATTTTGATGGAAGGATCTCTAGACTTGTGAGGTTTCTTGTCTGTTTTCTCTTTGGGCTGTAGTTTTTTAATGACTTCTTCCAAATGTTGCGACTTTTTATGATCTTCCAGTTTAATTGTTTTGAGCACTTTTTTCCATTGAGATGACCTGGTTTTAGATGGGGTGGTTTTGGGGTTAATGGATTCTTTCCGGACAGACTTGTGTGAGGAATTAGGTAAGGGTATCGACAAGTCAAATTTGAAGGGTTGCATATACAGAGCGACCTAAAATTCCTCTTCGAATTAGACATCTTTTAAGGGGGTGATAATGTCATGGGATGGTTCAAAAACTGCAAGTGGAATACTGTAGTTGGTTTTGGACTGACGATGTAGTTCATCAAATATTTGGTTGATAGTTGGCTTGTAGGGGAGTTCCTAGAGGATCAGGCTGAGGTGAATTATTATACTAGACTTTGGAATACTCTAGGCATAGTTAAATATGTGAAATCTTCAGTAGGGCCCGATGGATGCGCTGAGACACTCTCCACTTGTTAGAGAAGCTTTTAATATTCAATAACCAATTCCTAAAAATTTCATTGGGGCTTAGAGACTGTTTTCCCCGACCAACTATTGGAAAAGATTCTAAAATTATGCATAAGGGATTTGCCTTTCTTAGTGAAGTCTGCTTCCCCAACTAGTGGGTTCGAATTAATATCTATCTATATTAATAAATACAGAAAACAAATATCCTTACCAAAATTTTGAAAATCCTGACATTTGGCTTTAATAAGGTCAGCTACATGATCTACCTAATTGTATTGAATTCCAGGCTATGTTATCTCACTAATGGCTTTAAACATTGTGTTATGAAAAACATCGTGACATGCAAACTAGAAGAAAAGGATGATGACATCATCAAGTTAAGAGAAAAAATTACCTCACTTAAGGCACAATCATATGAAGCAACCAAGATGAAGGAAGAAATGGAGATCAATTTATCAAAGAAGGATGAAGAATGCAAGAAAATGAAGGAAGAAATTGTCTTTCTTAAAAAGGAAGTTGACTTGTTGAATAATAACTTGAAAAGTTCTCAAACCCTACATGACATCCTAAGTCATCAAAGGTATCCCCTTGATCAATCAGGTCTTGGCTATGTAGGTGAATCTTGAAGCAAGAACGATAATGCTTTAAACAACAAGGATGTGAGGAAGTAGGGAAGAAATGTTGATGCTCCTATTTCCAACAAAGGCAAGCCTGGAGAAGAGTCAAGACAACTATGGAAGAAATCCTACTCCAAGGAGACCTGCAGATGGTGTCAAGAATACAAAAGGTAAGAATATCATCAAAGAATCCCAAGGAAAAAAGACTTTAGAAGTACATCAAGGAATCTTCATCTCCCAGGTACCAAATTATATTTCTTGGTTATTTCTATTCTCGTACAAACTTTGGGCACATGGAAGAATATTGTAGGGCATATCACAAAGACAAATATAATGGTCCCTGTCAATCTCCTAGAAGCAATTTTTCAAGAAGAAGTCATGATTACTCATTCATAAACAATATGGAGTGCTTCAATTGCCATAACATTGGGCATATGACACATAATTGTAATTTGACTTGGGTCCCTACACAAGCTATAACCATGACAACCAAGCCAGAAAAAAAAGTTACACAAATATGGAGAAAGAAGAAAATTGGATCTGAAAGTCTTTTGAACACTCCAGCCAACAACACATGTTGTTGATTTCATGAAGGCATCCTTGAAATATGTGATATTCCAAGTATTTGATGATGATACTTTGCCAAAGAAAAGGACCATGCATACAGTTAGGGGGCGTTTGTGATTCTTGAGAATTCTTGCAGAATCTATCTGTGAACAGGCCCTATGAAATTCTTGATGAGTCACACATGGAAAATCGTCCTCTAATAGATCATCTCTTGGGAGAAACTCCATTGAAGAACATGATCCCTTACTCATCCAGTGGACTATTGATGAGGATATCTTCCATTTGATCACTAAGAAAGTAATCTTTCTTGAGGTAGAGGAGTTTATGCAGACAAGGGATGTTGGTTCATCACATGAAGAAATGTAGACACATCTATCATGGACCACATTGCCAAATGTTAGGATATTCTGACACATAGGAAATAGTTAAATATAACTTGATCTAGTGTAGAGTTAGGTAAAGTGTGTTTCTTTACTATGTACTTTTGTAACTTACAATCCGTGTTAGACTCTCTCATAAAACAATAATAAATCCAAAAATAAACTAATTAATTAAATATTCCAAGTTAGGAATTTGTGCCTAGCTCTTGGGTTGTTCCTCTAAGATAGGAGTTAGTTTAGGTAACTCCTATATTGGTGTGTCTGGTGAGAAATTATCTCAACCGAAGGAGAAATTATCTCAACCAAAGATGTCCAAGATAGCACGCACTATCTTGAGACCAATATCTCTCATCTATTTATTTGTAACACTATTTCAATTATTTTGATGTAAAGAATGAGAGTGAGAGCATACATGAGGCTTCAACCTTTTTCCGTCAATATTGTGTCTCTGGTTTTTATATGTGATTTATATATTTTTCTGAGTTAATGTCATTTTCATCATGTGGTATCAGAGCTCGGATTGGAAAGTACCCGCTGAGGTCGAAAATTGAAATCGCTGAGTTTTTCATTTTTTTCAGTGATATGATTTATAATCGACATGAATAAGAGCAAGAAAGTTGTGGCGGCTTTGGGAATTAGTGGCGCAGGAAGATTTGTGATTGATATCTATTGGACCTGTTTGTGAAGCGATCATGGATATACATCTTCCAATGCTTTCATCTCTAGCTCCCAATTTTCAGAAAACTACAGTGGTACTTTCCCGTTCCTGTGTTTGGCATTTCGTTCACCATTAATATTCCTATTCTTTCTTTTCCTGTCAAAACCCACCAATTGGACCGTTCAAATCCGAGAGAGGCATCGTAGATGGGAACCGGCGAGGGTTTGCTATTCGGAGCTAACGTGAAACTGCTAAAGTGAGCGAGAAGCAGTGTCCGACTTGCGCCATTTGAGGGCTGTTTCCACAGAAGATGCCCAGACCTGTGCAGAAAGTGAAGGGCTCTATTTCATAGAGACATCTGCACTAGAGTCCACCAATGTGGAAAATGCTTTCACGCAGGTGCTGACTCAAATATACAGGATCGTTAGTAAGAAGGCTCTGGATGTTTCGGAAGATAATGTAGCAGCTCCCGCACAAGGTCAAACAATCAACGTGAAAGATGATGTCACGACAACTAAGAAAGTTGGTTGCTGTAGCACATCATAAACAGCAGGTGAAATCCCTCAGGATTCGAATTTCAGTTCAGATGCAGGACTATTATGTTCATTGAAAAACTTTGACCGATTTCTGGAATCACTTATAGTTGAATTCGAGCAGGTTCTCATTTGGTTTGATTTTAAGAGGCTTCAAAGTTGGACTCACTTAGTAACTAGTTTTAGACGGAGAGAAGAGTGTTGTAGCCAATGGTGGGTAATCTGAATTGTATATCTTATTCTTGTTGTATTCTCTGAAACTTCTAGTGTCCAGTACTATCTTTGTTCTAGTCAGTGGCTTCAGTTTTACATGCCATCATTTGTATCCATTATTTCATTTTATTGTCGCAAGCTTAAAGACAGAAATTGTTAATTCTGGACCAGCAATTGATTATTTTGGTGGCTGAATATTACACCTGTTGGTTAACGGTTGAGATCTTCATCTTTGGAGGACCGAATTCCTTTTCTGAAAAAGGCAAGTTTATCATTTATACGCCTGATTCTTCTCTTCATAACTGAAGAGGAGCTTGAGAGCTGTGGAGAGCACCGTTCTTGTTACGCTTTCTGTGTTGTTTGGCCGAAGTGACCTGCTGAAGCGTGAGAGCTACATCGGCGACAAAATAATAGTGCTGCATTTGAAGAATGGAGATCCAGTTATAACGCCGCTGCTGAATGCACGCCATAACCGACTCATACTCCTCTGCCTCCCCCACACTCCGCAGATGATTACACAGCGCATCAATTATCGCATTGGCCGCTGCAAAATGGAGTAATCTTTTTAAAGGTTTTACGCTTGGGAAATTGGGCATTTCCAAAACGTGAGTTTACAACCTTTTACTTGTATTTTTCTTAAGCCTGATGCATAAAAACGAATGAGTGGTGTAATATGAAATGGAGATAAAAACGAATGAGTGGTGTAATGTGAAGTGGAGATTTTATTATGTTTGAGTGGGCATAAGTTAGTTAAAGTGTGTTTTGGAGAGATAAGGAGTGGAAAATATTTTTTTAATTTTTGTAATGAGGTATGCCGTTTAAAGTGTAAATTTTTTGAAGTGTTTTTGGGAGATATAAGGAGTGACATAAGAAAGAAGATGAGTGGATAAGGTGTGACTTTAAATTTGTTGTTTTTTGGAGAGGCTTGAAGTGATTTTATGGAGCGATAAGGTGAATTTTGTTTTGTAATATTTTGAAGTGATAAGTGTTTTGTAATGTTGGAGAGATAAGGAGTATATTTTGTATTTTTGAAGTAAGAAGTGATTTTGTATTTGGAGTGATAAGGGAAAGTTGCTGTTATTCAAAGTATTGTTTTACTTTGAGAGGGATCGTGTCACTATCCATTCAGATTTTGAAGGCGAGTTGTTTCAAAGGGTTGTTAGCTTGGCATTATCATTGCTTCAGATGTACTCAGTGATTAATAAAGATATCATATTTTTTGTGGTGATTGTGTCCTATATCCGCCCGAAATTGAATAAGGGGATCTTAGGTACACCATGTGATGGCATGTGTTTTATGGCTTCATGTTGTTGCTTATGATTTGTGTCTAGTTGTGACACATAAATGATCGCATTTACCATACACATAAAGTTCAATGCAAGCAAGCACAACACTTGTAAAAGAATAGCGACATGGAAGGACAATTGAACTCGACACTTGCATCTGTTCAAATACAACTCATAATCATAGATTGTCAACATCAACATTCTAAATCAACAAGAAACTTCACTTAATCAAGTTAAAGCATTTCAAAGCAAAGTCTACATCAACATTCTTGCAAGCAAATTTAAGAACTTGTGAATCAAATTCCAATTACATTGCATTGTACGGGTGCATTCTCGGTTGAAACCGACACCCATGTTTTGATTTGATCAGAAGTCAAGCACGTCAATTCTCTTCAACTTAGTCAAATTAAGACAAGTGAATTCCTTGTTTTATGTGAGTCATTCAAACCATTGTAAGCTTTTTGGGTGCATTTTCGACAGTGTTCGACACCCTTCCTTTAAAGCACAATCAAGTGAGTCCATGAGTTTTAACTCCTTGAAAGAACTATCACAACAACCAAAACAAGTTCAACTCTAACAAGTTGATATCGTCATCAAGCGAGCGTGCCAGTCAAGTTCCATAGCAAGCGAGCCTGTCATTCAAGTAAAGTGAAACAGTTCAAAGCACGACATCTACAACAAGAGAGCCTGACTTCAAGTGAGCAAGTTCAGATGGCGCAGCATATTCAGTTATTAAACATTCTTCACAGTTTGATCATCTCCAGTGATGAAGACATGGTGCACGTCAGCAAAGAAACTCTTGCTGATATTTCACGGCATCTACAGCAAACGCATGAAACCATTGAGTTTCTTCAGCTTGAGTCCCAACTTCAAAGGAATGAATTGCAAGAAAAGAGTGATACTTTCAAGTCTTTGAACCATCCAGATGATAAGTCATTCATCCCAACAACTTCAAGTGTCGAAGTTGTTCATGATCAAAATCAAATTTCTTCCAAACCCATCATCAAGCCCTGGGAAGAAATTCAAAATAACAAGAATAGACGTGGCTTAGGATATGTCCCTGATGACACCAAATTACAAATCCCAGATTATTCCAAGCCAATTAAGTTTGTGAGTGCAGGATTTCTTGAACCACTCACCTCAGCAGGTTCTGAGAAAGTTGTAGACAAACGAAATTGCATGCAACCTGAAGTTCATGTTCAACCGAAATGCTCTCATTGTCAAAGAGCCGGTCATATGGACGATCAATGTTTTGATCTCCATCTGTGTTGCCATTGTGGCAAGCCCAATCATTCCTCAGCAAAATGTCGCAACCACCAAAAATCAGGCAGATTGAAGATACATTATGAATGGATTGATCCTTGGGAATGGTCATCCACAATCAAACGGTTGTCTCAGTTCTACAACCGACTACATTCACACATAGTGCAGCCAGCAGTGAATCGATGATGGTACTCTCCTGCAGTTGAACAAGGGAGTACAACAGTGAACCTCTCCTACACCTGGAGGGGGGGAGTTCAGATATACTTTGGAGAAGATTGTCTCTCCTTTCAGCTGACAAAGGGGGGAAAATGTCAATGAAATTGACAAGTGGTTGTCAGACTGAAAGTCTCGACCACATCAGCGAAGCAGCCAGTGGGCATCTTCATCAGCCAGTGGGCATCTTCATCAGCCAGTGGGCATTTTTCATCAGCAGTGAGCATCAGCATATTCGCCAGTGGGCGATCGACAGCTAAAGCAGCAGTGAGCAGCTTTCATCCTCGCAAAAGCAACATTGAGTTGTTTTTCGACATCTTCAGCCAGTTGGCAATCATCATCAAATTGTGTCAGTGGACACCGGATGCTGTTTTCAAGCAAAGGACAGTTGGATCCTTTTTCGGCTTGGCACATGATGGAGTTGTCAAGCGTCCTTCAGAGATGAATCAAGCATGCAGCTGATTCATGTTCTCTTCAGATTTGAGTTTTTTCCAGCATCCAGTTTTGGCAGTTTTTTCAGGCAATCTTTTTGAGGATCAACATGAGAACTTGGAAGATGGTTCTCGTTTTTGGATTTATCATTGAGGGGAGGAATGTTAGACTCTCTCATAAAACAATAATAAATCCAAAAATAAATAAATTAATTAAATATTCCAAGTTAGGAATTTGTGCCTAACTCTTGGGTTGTTCCTCTAAGATAGGAGTTAGTTTAGGTAACTCCTATATTGGTGTGTCTGGTGAGAAATTATCTCAACCAAAGGAGAAATTATCTCAACCAAAGATGTCCAAGATAGCACGCACTATCTTGAGACCAATATCTCTCATCTATTTATTTGTAACACTATTTCAATTATTTTGATGTAAAGAATGAGAGTGAGAGCATACATGAGGCTTCAGCCTTTTTCCGTCAATATTGTGTCTCTGGTTTTTATATGTGATTTATATATTTTTCCGAGTTAATGTCATTTTCATCAATCCGACGATCACAATATGTAGTGATCTAACAGTTCAATATCTCCTCAGTATTACCGACACTTGATCTATGGCTTGAAACCCGATTGGTCCATGATCTCTATTTAAAGAGCAAGGAGGGTCATTTGTAGGGTAACCATTCATGAGAGAAGCTTATGTAAATTTTCATTCTTTTATTAATAAATTGCTTGAAGTGGTCGCGTTGGCTTAGGTTGTGGACTATTTCCCTCTTTGAGGGTTTTAACCACATCAACAATATTGGTGTATTGATCTATGATATGTTTGTGAGTGGTGTCCTATGGTTTTCTGTCTGAGGAACTTACCCTGTAAATTCCTACTTGGTATAAGAGCTATTTGAGGGTCGTGTCCATTGGTGATCCAAATCTGAAGCCAGCAAAATTGCATTCGACTGTCGTTTCCTAGATATATTGTTTTTGACTGCTTTCGGGCTGAGAGGACTACTCTATTGTGTTAGGAGCATTTTTTCCAGTGAGGAACCCCTTTCATTTCATGCGAAAAGGTTTCTGGTAGCCCTAGCTATGTCATTTTTAAGATCTGGAGGTATATAGCGTTTAGTTGCATTTTTTAGTTATTTTCTCTCTGTTTTTTTTGGTTTATTTATCTCTTTGTTCTTTTATTTCCAGATATATACCTTTCATTTCTACGTATGCTCTTTTCCCTACGACTCTGTGCGATCAGGGAAAATCAGAAACAAAAAGGAAGGATTTTTCTCATGTATATGCTCTTTCCTGCCGCGCCTTAGTGTGATCTCGGAAAATCGGAAACATTGAGGAAATTTTTTAGTTTCCGGGTGAAGCTAACTTCAAACCATAAGGTTTTTTTTTTTTTTAATGTCTGTGTTGGGTTCTGTGGCTTTTGTTTTGTAGGAAAAAAAAAGGTCTTTCTCAAGTAAGCACGCACCCGAAAGCTTCAGCGACTAAAAAAAAAAAAAAAACCCTTCCTTTTTCCAAAAATTACTAACCATTTAAACTAGCTCACTTGGTCCAACATTACTTTATGAGAATAGAGGTCTTGGGTTCAAGTCTTTCTTTTTGTTGAGTTACTTTTTCAAAAAGCACATGTAGCTTGTGTTTTAAAGTTACTTTATGTAAAAGTATTCTCACCCATTATAAAAAGTGAGTCACTTATAATTCTAAAGTCTTTTTATATTTTATTTAAGTTACAATTTAGTGGGTAGCTCATAAAGTACCATTGTAAAAGTGACTTTCACTTATTTATAAAAGTGAGTCACATAATTTTTTTTTAAAAGTGAGCTAATTAGATTTATGTTTGGAAAGAGGGGGATTTTTTTTAAATATAACATTATCATTCATTTCCGCACATTCACGCACTTCATCGACATCTTCAACAACGTTTCTTCAAAAAGCCATAACTTCTTCATCTGGAAGTCATTTTCAGAGCCCTTTTTTTTAATCATCCTAATTTTTCGAGATATTTCCATTGGAACACTTAATTTCAGCGTCTACGGCTTTAGTTTCTTTTAAAATGGAAATTCCATGCCAAGTTAGTCTTGACATCACCAACTGCTTCCAATGGTAGTCCTACATTGTGGATTTACTTAGAAGTAAATGTCTTTACAGAATAGCCTCAGGCCAAGAAACCAAACCTCAAGATGAAGATAAGGCAACTAAATGGGAAAATAGGCAACATCAAGCACGTGGGTTGATAGGGATGTCTATTTCTCCAGACCTTAGATTTCATATCGCAAAACTTGATACTCCTAATGAAGCAATGAAAAAACTCACTAAAGTTTTTGGAATTTAAAATGAAATTAGAGCCCATCAACTCAAAAATGAGTTGCTTACACTGGACCCCAATAATTTTTCTTCCATTGAAGATTTTTTGTCCAAGTTCAAGACCCTTAGACTTCTCTTGCAAGGTGTTAAGGTGAGAAAGAAGATGGTAGCCTTATCTATTCCATTCTTACTAAGTTGGGACCAACATACTCTGTGCTTATTTCCACCTTCCATTCTACTAGAGAAGCCTTTGTTTCTCAAGGACAAGACTAAAAGCCCCCCTCTTTCGATGCCTTTTTTGATTCTTTAATAAGAGAATAAGAAAAGCCCTTATATCTTGGTCTTCTTAATCTTGGAAACTCTTCTAAGAAAGTCTTAGCCACCCAGCAGCAACCAAATTCAAAGAATCCTAAGAAGCAGTATCCTAAAAAGAATGGTCCTAAACCAAACAACGGTCCTAAGCAATTTCAGCCTAAAAATGAAAAATCATTTCAAAAAAATGATAAGGCAAATAAAAATAAAGGGAAGAAGAGTGATAGACATTGCCACTTTTGTAATCGAGATGGCCACTTAGAATCCAAATGCTTTAAAAAGATGGAAGCCTTGGAAGCAGCAATGAAGAAGCATAACATCCATTTGGAGCACTCTTCTACTTCAACTTCATCTTTAGGAATAACAGTTTTTGTATTTGGTTATCAAGAATCTCGGTCTGGTTATGCACTAAATGTATCTTCTTCTTCTCATTCTCATGAGTGGCTCATTGATTCTGGAGCTTCTTATCACATGGCAAAAAACAAAGCCATGTTTTCTTCTTTAAATGATTGTAACACCAAAAATATATATGTTGGTGATGATAGATCTCCTAGTGTTGTAGGGACTGGAACTGTTCATCTAGAAAATCGTCAATTTAATGATGTATTATGTGTTCCAAGCTTATCCTGCATCCTTCTATCTATATATTAGATAACTCATTCAAGTGAAGGTAAAATCGTTGAATTTTCACCTCACGATGTTGTAATTAATGACCTAAGAGATCCTAGATAGATTTTAGCTACTGGCATTGCTGATGATTCTACAAGGTTGTATAATTTTAACAACTTTGGGTCATCAAATCTTCCCTCAGTATTTGTTGCTCATAATGATGAAGTGAGCAACCTTTGGCATGAGAAATTTGGTCACTTAAACTATCGCTCCCTTCACAATCTATGTAAATAAAATATGATGAGAGGTCTTCCAATGGTATCTTGCAGGGATGGTGTTTGTTATGGATGTGTACTCAAAAAACATCATCAGGATAGTTTTGAAAAGTGTGCCTCTTGGCACGCCTCAGCACCTCTATAGCTTGTGCATAGTGATTTATTTGGTCCACTTCCAGTTGTTTCATTCTCTGGATACAAGTATTTCTTAACTTTCATTGATGATTTCTCCAGACGCACTTGGGTATACTTCTTAAAACTCAAGAGTGAAGTATTTAACATGTTCTTGGCCTTTAAGGCCTTTGTTGAAAAACAATCTGGACATCAAATTCTTAAGCTAAGATTTGATAATGGCGGAGAATATGTTAACAACAAATTCATCAACTTTTGCACTGAGAATGGAATTCAAATGCAACATACTGTTCCATACACTCCACAAAAAACTGGTGTAGCTGAAAGTAAGAATCGCACCTTAAATGAAATGGCTAATTGTATGCTTTAATCTAAAGGACTTAGTCTTAATTTTTGGGTAGAAGCAATTAACTGTACAAATTACATAGTAAATCACAGTCCTACTAAGGTTTTAAAGAATATCACTCCAGAAGAAGCATGAAGCTAAATTAAACCATATGTAAGTCACTTTCGTGTTTTTGGAAGTGAAGCATGGGCCCATATTCCAGATGAGAAACATAAAGCCTTAGAACCTAAGAGTGAAAAATGTATTTTTGTTGGATATTCTGAAGATGTCAAAGGATATAGAATTATTCCAATTACATCCAAAAATGTTATCATTAGAAGAGATGTAAAGTTTGCTAAAAATATATCGGCCTACGAACCTAGTTCGGTGGATGTGCCACCTCCCTCTATCTCTTCTACTTCTAAAAATATTTCTTCTTCAGATGATGACAATGAGGATGACAATCCTTCCCCACCTTCTCAGGATCATCCTTCAGCTACTCAACTTCCAAAATGGGTCCATGATACTCGAGATGTAGCAGGTGCTCTTGCCGGTGATCCTACAAATCAACAACGTACACATTCTCAGTTCGATAGAGCCTCTTCTTTACTGGCTCAAGCTTCAGTGAATTTTATTCCTGACATCTTTGCAGAAGCTTCAGGCCATCCAATTTGGGACACAACTATGAATGAAGAATATCGTTCATTATTGGCAAATGATACATGGGATCTTGTTCCTCTTCCAAAGGGATAAAAACTTGTTAGATGAAAATAGGTTTACAGAACCAAGTATGGACTAGATGGCAAAGTATATAAACATAAAGCTCGTCTTGTTGCTAAGGGTTTTTCACAAGTTGAAGGCATTGACTATACTAAAACCTTCTCCCCTGTTTCCAAAATGAATTCTATCCACCTTGTTCTTTCCCTTGCTGCCTCTTTCAAATGGGAAGTCTATCAGATGGATGTTAAACCCACCTTCTTGCATGGGGACTTGCATGAAGAAATCTATATGGAACAACCTACTAGCTTTATACAAACAGACTCTAGTCTTGTATGTCGGCTTAATAAATCCCTTTATCATCTCAAGCAAGCCCCTCGGTCTTGGTATGCCAAAATGGATAGCTTTCTTTTAGAAATTGGCTTTTCTAGGTGTCATTCTAACAATATTTTCTACACCAAGAAAGTGGGCAAGTCTCTTATCATTCTTGTTCTTTATGTTGGTGACCTTATCCTTACTGGTAGTGATCCCAACCTTATAAACCATGTGAATTCCAACCTTAAAAAGAAGTTTGAAATGGCAGACTTAGGACACTTGCATTATTTTCTTGGTCTTCAAGTCTTACAATCCAAGGAAGGTATATCCCTTTCCCAGTCCAAGCATGCTTGTGATATTCTACACCATTTTCATTTGGAAGACTGTAAGCTAGCCCTTTCTCCCTTTTACTTTGGAGCCAAACTTTCAGTCACTTGTACTTCCCCTGAAGTTGATGCTACCTTATACCGTCAACTTGTAGGAAAACTTTTGTATCTGACCCATAATCGTCCTGACCTTTCCTTTGTTTTTGGCCTTATTGCTCGGTTTATGCAAAACCCACATGCAAGTCATTGGAAAGAAACTAAAAGAATACTTCGTTATGTTCGAGGTATAGTTTAGTTTGGGGTTCATTACAGTGTAGAAGCATCTCCTCTATTGGTTGGTTTCACTGATTTCGATTGGGTTAGTGACCCTAATGATCAGAAGTCTACTGCAGGTTATGTGTTCACTCTTGGTTCAGGAACTATTACATGGGCTTGCAAGAAACAAAGTGCCATTTCTCTTTCTTCAGCAGAAACAGAGTATCGTGGTGTCGTAGAAGCTAGTAAGGAAGCCTTGTGGCTTCATTAGATCCTGTCAGAGTTTGGCTTTCAGCAGCAGCATCCAACTACACTTTGGTGTGATAATCAAAGTGCCATTCAACTATGCAAAGATCTAGTCCAACATCAACACAGAAAAAACATTGAATTTCACATGCACTTCATTAGAAAGCTCATTCATGACCATGTTCTTGAAATGAAATATTGTTCAACAGATGATCAAGTTGCAGACATCTTTACAAAGGCTCTCACAAAGGCGAAGTTTACTAAACTTTGATTTATGGTTGGAGTTCAAGAAGTTGTCACTAAGGGGGGATAGGCTCGAATTCCTCCTTCCTTCTCCTATTGTTTCATATTTTTACATTCTTCAATCCTATCCCAAATTGTTCTTGAGGGGGGATGTTAGGATATTCTGACACATAGGAAATAGTTAAGTATAACTTGGTCTAATGTAGAGTTAGGTAAAGTGTGTTTCTTTACTATGTACTTTTGTAACTTACAATCCAACAGTCACGATATGTAGTGATCTGAAGGTTCATTCTCTCCTCGGTATTACCGACACTTGATCTGTGGCTTAACACCCGATTGTCCATGATCTTTATTTAAAGAGCGTGGAGAGTCATTTGTAGGGTAACTGTTCATGAGAGAAGCTTATGTAAATTTTCATTCTTTTATTAATAAATTTCCTGAAGTGGTCATGTTGGCTCAGGCCGTGGACTGTTTCCCTCTTTGAGGGTTTTAACCACGTCAAGAATACTGGTGTATTGATCTGTGATCTGTTTGTGAGTGGCGTCCTTTGGTGTTCTGTCTGAGGAACTTACCCTGTAAATTCATACACCAAAAGGAAGAGCACCATGACAGGGGGAGTAACATACCTATGAAGAACTACTATTGATGAAGAAAAGAAGCATCTTGACAGGGGGAGTACTTGGGCACCCCGTTTTCCATTGATGTCAAAGGGGGAGATAATGTTGGAAGGGCAAGAATATTGCCATCAATGAAAAAGGGGGAGATTGTTAATCAAGGTTGTCATTGATGTCAATATGGCATTGACCATGATGGAAAATATTCTTGAGATGTCTATTGCTAGATGATGATGTCATACACTTTATTAATGATCACACTTGATGATGGTCTTGATGACATGTTTGGAAGACTATATGATAATGTGGAAGATCTCATTTAATGGTTGGAAGACTAGTTTGGAACTTTCCTAATGATGATACACTATAACATATCACTGCACTATCTTGATGACACGGTGACAATAATGGCACACATGATGATGTATATGGTGACATTAAATTTGATGACATGGAAAATTAAGGAATTTGATATCACTTGATGAAATGTTATGATTAAAGACATAACAAGTGGATACCTCACTTGAAAACACTTGGTGACATATTACAATGAAGAAACCCTTGTTGTCCAAATAACATTTTGCACATAAAAATTCAAGGACAGTTACAAAGAAAAATAAAATTGGGAATCTTGTAGGCATCCTCTCAACATGAATCTTATACCATCTTGTATATTATGTTTTTTCCTTTCTAATGAGCCCTTATTTTCCTTGAATCTCCCAGTGATTGATGAGATAATGAATTTTCAAGTTAAAAAAATATATTTTTGACATATAGCCGACTTGTACCCTATATTTCATGTCAACCTCCTTCCAAGGGTCATGTCCCTTCATTTTCATAACATAATGTATATAAATATGGCCGCAGACCTCCATTTCCAACATCTTTTTCGGTCAAAATTACAGGAATGAGAAAAAAATAGATTGGAAGTGGAAAAATAGTTTCAGATCACTATTTGGGAAATTCAATAAGGATACAACTACTCTTAACTCAGAATTTCAGACTGTGAATTTTGCAGTCACACAGTAGCTCATATTTGTTTTGGTGGCTCACTATAATATATTTCAGGACCTTGTTTTGTGATACACCTTCGGACAACTGCTACAGGAACAAGTTTATGAAAAACAAAGGATTATTGTCTCATCTCCTCTCTTAGACTGTGCAACAGCTTGACTGTGGACTCGACCCTCATTATAGTGACAGGATCCCTCTCTGTGGCTTAGATTAAGGACAATGTTGCTTAACGGCTGAATCAAACCTCATTACAGTAATCAATCCTGAACGAGTGATCTCGGATAGTGGTGAAGGCAACTAACTCAAATAAATTATCTCACACAGTGATTCGAATCATAAGAGCATTCTTTGACTATGATGAATTAGCCTATTGTACAGTTGGTTGAAGCCTTTGATATAGCTGGACCATGATGTGTCACTCCAACTAGGAATATGAACTAAGATTGCAAAATTGAAGTCAAATGGTGGACAAAGTATAGTGAAGATATAGTGAAGTTAATATCAAGAAGTTTTGGAGTTGATTGAACAATGAATAATTTGGTCAAGGACATACAAGTAAGTCCATCACTAATCAAAGTTAGTGAATGGTTTTGAAGACTTTTATTGAAGTATTTATGCAGTGACCATGAACAAGATTGAAGATATTTTGAGAAGCCTTAAGAGATATATCATTGAATACCATGATGCATCACTGATTTCATCATGAGGTAACTTGAAGAATTTGATTGGGTATCATGAAGGACAAAAGTGATACCTTCATGTGAAGAAATAAAGTTTGTCATTGATGATGGAATGTTGAGACTACAATGAAGATGAAGCGAAGATTGGAAGGTCTCGTTGAAGAAGACATTGGGAGTCTTCAAGTAAAACAAAATACATAATTTGAGGGTTGGAGCCTCAAAAAGACAAGATTGGTGCCTTGGAAGATAGGGTTGCATCCCTAGAGCATCAGAATCCTCAAGAAACCAGGTCAGAACCTGAACCAGATATAGGGTTGGAGCCCTTAAGGTTGGTTCCTCTAAATTGATAAGGTTGTAGCCTTGAAAGTCCAAGTCTGTGCTTGGAAAAATACATGTTGGAGCCTGGGAGATTGAAGATTGTTTTCTTCATCTAGGGTTGAAGCCTTATATATATTGTACTTGATTTATTATAAAGAAGAAATTATAAAATCTTTTATTCTTATTGTTTGTTTTGTGTTCTAAATATAAGTGATCTAATTGGTAAAAATAACAATTGAAAATAAATACTGATTCACCCCCCCCCCCAGTAATAGCCCATATTTTAAATGGTAACAATGGAACTATGGAATGCATCAACATTTTATGTTTTTGTAAAGGTCAACCTGCTCTCTGGCATATGTTAGTGTATTATATTATAGTAGTAAAAAAATAAGTTTTATCTTTTCAATTTATTTTGGAAAATGTACATTGGTCATTCTATGATCTTATGGAGATCAAGCTATTAGTTTAGTATTTCTTTTTTCATTATTAAATGTAATTATGTAAAATAGGTTGAGTTAGGAGATTCTAAGGTCATGTCTCACAAAAAAGTCATGAGTGAGGTCATAAGTGTCTTGTCTTGTTATGGTCAGTTAGAGTGTCAAGTCACATTGTGTCGTGACATCACACTAGTAGAATGGTTAGGAGATGTGTTGTGATTCTGACAGTTGCTATGCATTCATGATTCAAGTTAAAAATTGCAATCATCTCCCTTGAAATGCAAATTTAGTCACCTTAGGAGTTCAATTGCTTGATTAACTTCCAAAAATACCACAAAGCCATTCATTTTTCCATTGAGAACTTGTTGGGAATTACTTGGGGTTCACTGCGCAAAGGTTATAGGGGATGTGTTGCGCTAACAAACAGGCACTGCACTCACAGAAAGTTGTTGCGCTCTTTCAAACTAGTGGTTAATCACTATCCACAAGTGTTAATTCCTCATTTCCTTGTGTTTGCCAGAAAATTTCCCTAAGGTAAGGGTTGACAACCTCAATAGAGCAGAAAAAATAATCAACAAAGAGAAGTCAAGCAAACATGCCAAGCATATGAATTACTATACGTGAACTTGGAAACATACTTGGAGGTACTATGTTTGATGATGTTCCTGGAGGGTCCAAATGCTCTACTTCCTCTAGAATGATCAGTCCTACAAGTCAATTCACAAAAGAATATACATGATAGATAATTCAATGTGCATACATAAAAGATATGCTACATCGTCATATATAAGCATCAAAATTACCACTCATGAGACAATAACATATGAGGAACAAGACATGAGATTCTTTATTGATTAAAAACAATAGGTACATGAAAGGTGCAACCTGATCCAAGCCAAAGAATTGACAAAGCCTTCCTCCGAATCCATCTAGCTTGAGGCATGAAGTCAACCTCTCTAACAAGTGCAAGGAGATGTTATAAAGATTATGAACATATTTATAAAGGAAACTATTATTTCCATAGAGACTAGGAGTGCAGGAGGCATAAGAAAATAAGTCTTGATCTAGGAGAAAAATGGGTATAATGTCAATAGCCCTTCTCCTATCTCTTTTAGGAATACCCAAGGGGTGTATATATACCACCTGAAATTAGTTAATTCAGTTGTTCTACGAGCTCCTATAGGTGGGCTCTCTATGAAACCCATCAACCCCACCCAAAAAATAGCATATTATTTTAGTTTTTCATATTTTAAAAAGTATACGTAGGTATAGAGTTATAAAACCCGCGTATGTATGCGTTTTAGTGTGGGAAGAGTCACGTATGGAATTTAAAATAATGTTTTTTAATATAAGATCAAGTCTACATGGGAAATGGTTGCCCAGGGCCATATAAGAGCATCAAGTCTACAAGAGTTATAAATGATTTTATAACATATTCCCCCTAATATATGAGGTCAGACGGGGTACACAATGGCCGAAATATATTAAGTATAGATAGAGGAGGTGTTATAGACATTTTTGTGCCTTACAGCATAGGGCATGAAATGTCAATAATCTAAGGGATCCAAAGTCCCTGAACATGTTGTTCTTACCCTTAGAGGAACAAGATTAGCAAACCACAGCACTGCAAACCAGTTCTCCACTGAAAAACACTCAAAAACAGGTCAATTTTGGATCAAAGCAGCTGCTCCACTAGGCATCTGCGCTGCATAGCAGGTACAACAAAGGCTACCTGCTATGCATAGCAGGTAGAACAAAGGCTACCTGCGCTGGGCGTACATGGACATGTGGAGGAATCTTTTTCTCAAAGTGCCAGTGCCCAGGAAGCTTCTAAAAAGACACTTGATCATAAGATTCGCCTAATGATGAGTTAAGAGCTTCTAAAACTCCAAGTGGAAGGCAGAAACTCTGAGTGAAGGACTGAAGAACAACTGGAGTTGAAGAGGACAACAAGTCACACATCAAGATGACTTACCTTCACTCCAAAACTCTATATAAGGATCTCATCCCATGGGATCTGGAGGCCGGAATTTAGCGCAAAGGATTGCTGTTGGTTTGCAGTTGTGAGCATTGGGTGATTGCTTGAGGGAGGTGAAGAAGAGATTTCTCTCCGTCGGGAAGGTGATGCTGGATTGGACCTCTCATGGTTGTATCACCGCCTGAACCTTACTTCCATATATTAATAAATCATTTGAGGTTCTTCTATTCGCATGTGTTTCAATGATGAATTGTCTTACTTGCGTCTTTGATTTATGCTAATCCTTGAATCATTTATGCATGCATGCCTCTTGTAGTTTCCTTTTCTTGTCTTATTTGCAGGATCTCGTGTAGCTGGGACCGTGAAAAGACTTGGAGCTGGGAGCAAGCGGCAAACAAAGGAGATAGGATCGACCATTTGCGCAAGACATCGGTAAGTGGATCTCTCCCTTTTATCTCTTGCATGTCATAAAGAAGAAACTTTAGATAGCTTTGCTTTCAGTTGTTGCTAAGGAACTGTCACCCTTAGAGTGGGTTAGGGTCATTCCGAGTTGGATACTTTCCCCCACAACAGACTGGCGACTCCGCTGGGGATCGTGTCTTGTTGGTAGCATGCGTTTCTTGCTATTCATTTCTTAAACAAAAGAGTACCGAATCGAACTGCATGCGAGTCCTTCGAATGCAAAGTAGAGGGCAGCTACTCTAGCCCAGTGTTGGGCATGTTTATGATTTGAAGAGCTGATCCAAAAGGACTCTTTTTAGCTCTTTGTGATAGTGTTCATCTTCCTTTAATCATCCTCTAGAGTATACTTGACTGATAGCAACTGATTTGGCCAAAAACCGTTCATTTTTTAGCAAACTGTGAGCCGGAATCTGAGAGAGACGAGAGTTGTCTCATCAGTGCAGCTGCAACAAAGGCTACCTGCACTGAAATCGCAGGTCCCGAATGGGCTACCTGCGCTGCATCGCAGGTTGACAGTGCAACACCTGCGCTGATCCAGTCTTGCCTTGTGCAGCTGGGGTTCTCCACTGTCTGTTGCCCAGTTTTCAGTATTGTTTTTGCAGCCTGTTGTCAACCTGTATACCCAGCTGAAACCACTTCTCTTTGCCTTCATTCCCCCTCAGTTGTATGAAGAAACCATGATTGTTATTATTGTATTTCTTGCTGTCATTCACTGTTTCCCATAGCGAAAGCGAACTAGTCTTGCTATGACCTCTTGGATCTAGACCTGTGAGAAAGTGTCGTTGTGATTCTAAGAGCTAGTTTATTGCTGTTCATAGCTGCTTGAGTATTTGTTTTCATTATATGGTTCGAATTTCAGTATTTCTTGTGTTGAAACGAGTGAATCTTAAGGTGTTCTTTTGATTATTGGAAAAAACTTGTTTGCTTACGCTTGAAATCGAATTCGAAATTATACAACAACTTTCTTTTTGTATACATCAACATTAAGGAAGAAGAAAAGAAATACTTGCATTGTGCATGTGCATTTTGACAGTTTGCATGTCGATTTAGGAAAAGTGCATCAGTGTGTGCTCTATGATCTGTTTGAAAAGATGATGTCTTTCTTTTCCTTCAGTAGTTAAGGTTTTCATAAGTTGAAAGAATTGAAAAAGCTTGCTTATCATTCTTAGACTGCATTTAGGAGTTGTATCATACATCACGTGGTGATCCATAAAGGCAAACTGCTAAGCAAGATCAACCTAAAAAGAACTGAATTTATCTAACAACACTTTGAAACATAACGAAACACAGTAGAGGTCTAGGTAGAGACGTGAACCGGCGTCGTTAAACATAGTGACTGTCGATCTCTACGAAGGTGGGTGATTCCTCCTGAGGGACGATAGCACTAATACGGACTTGTGCCCCCGCGTACCGTCGCGTATATTGGGGGACCCCTATAGGAACAAATCCTTTATCCATAGGAAGCCGTGTCGGCCGCCCTACTGATCGTGATGCAGTGAACACAGCATTCACGAAGATCGACCACTCGTACCGTAAAACGTATTCTGTGGTTTCGCGAAAGGTTTGGCACACCCTTGCCTAGAACTCCATAGTAGTTTCTTTTGGCCTTTTTCAAACTCTATAACTGAAAAAGTCCATCCGAGCATTTGTCACTTCGGGCTCGTTAATACATCGAAGGAGACTAGAGTCATCTTTAGCTTTTTCTCGACTCTTAAAAAATGAAAAAGCAAGTTGTGTCTTAAAAGCGTCTAAAATTAATTCATTTCGAAAACACATTTTACCCTGTGCATTGTTGGTTGATCAAGTAATCGATGAACCGTCGTTCGCGGAGGAATACGAGACAAACGTCTTTGTCCCCAGAATCGAAAACAACCCGGGCAAAGCGACCTCGTTCAACTGGTTCCAAATCTCCTGTCAAAGTTAGAACAAGTGTTCCGACGACATCTGAGGTTCCGGTTACTCCAAACATTTCTGGAAACCCTGCCCCTATTGAAGAAGTTCAACAGCCCCAGAGGGACAGTAACACTGATCCTAGTCTGAGAGCAAATACTTGTGTTACTGAATCGGTTCCATCAGTGCTCGGTTCAGAGAGTCTTGCTCCTCAAACAACTGTCGCTGTCGAAACAACCCCTTCTTCGGCACCAGAAATCTTCTACGGACCTGACGGTCTTCCTCTTCCACCCGGTCTGATCGCAATAGAAGAGATTGTAGAAGATCCGCAAGCAACTACTCCAACACATTTTGGAGCAGGGATCACTCTACTTCATACTGCATCAGAAGCTAGCCTATCACCCAGAGAAGTTCCTGAAGAATCACTAGGCAATCTACTGGATAGACTAAAAATATCTGAACAACCGTCGACATCTAGGACTGTGCCAAATGACACAGCGACAGCAGAACTCCCTGCAGTCACTCCGACGATGTTCGCCGGCATACCATCTGTCCCAAACTCTCAACAGCTGGAGGGGGTCCCTTCGGGGGCCATGACGACAGTGTGGTCCGTTCCTGTTTGTTCTCCTGGGATAATACCCGGTAACTCCTATGTTGGAACTCAACAAATCGATCCTTTCGGGAATCCATTTGCGCAATCCGGTCCTCGAGGTGTAATAAATCCTCTCGGTTCCAGACCACCACCGTATGGGGGGCAATATGCTTTTTCATTACCCCCTCCGGGAGGTTACCCATACGGGAGTTCATAACCATACTCAGGTTATCCTGGAATAACTACAAGTGGTTGGATACCTATGCTACCCCAGCAACCAAGAGTTGTGTATTCTATGCAACAACAAATTCCTGTGACGAACATCCCGACGACACCAGCAATTGTGACTGTGTCGCAAGTTCAAACAATACCTGTTGCATGTCAACCTCAGTTTTCTCAGGTTGTAATGCAACAACCCTTTGACCCTGCAACCCAACCACAATCGCCGACTGGCGGGGTGACACAAGCACAAATGGGTACCCTTACCCCTCATCTTGGCCCAGTGGTAAGCATTGCACAACAACCAATGGTATCACAACCATGGTTGGTGCAGTATCAACAACCGCAGTTCTAGCAAGTGTACCAAGGTACCGAGCAGCAAATTTTTGCGAACAATGGACAACCGTACCTACAATACGATCAAAACCAACCACTCTATGGTGGAGTAGTCCATCAACCGTATCAATCATATCAGCATCAATTACATTATGCTGGTATGCAAAGACCAACTGCTCAGGCGATTCCATCATATCCTGGGTACGCTTCACCTAACCTGAGTCAACAGCTGCCATTCGTGGCAACTTTGGAGTTACCCGACTTACATCGGTTGACAAACGATCCGATTGCCTACGTCCCTTGGTGGCCGACGATTCCTCACAAATTTCCCTCCGACATTCCTAAATTCAATGGAAACCCGGGTGAAGACCCGTCGAATCACGTCATGACCTTTCATCTGTGGTGTTCATCGAACACTCTGAACGATGATTCGATAAGACTTCGCCTCTTCCAGAGGACATTGATAGGTCCGGCGGCCAAATGGTATATAGAATTGCCAAGAGCCTCTTTCGACAATTTCAGTTCCTTAGCCACGACTTTCTTAACCCACTTTCAATTACCTATCAGGTATGAAACAGGAACCGAGATACTGACCAACTTCAAACAGACGACAGCTACTCACATATCTGATCATATACATGAGTGGCGTCGCCATCGTAGGATGGTGAAAACATACGTTCCTGATCAGCTACTAGCTAAATGGTTTATAAAGTCATTACTTCCGGCTATAACGGAGGATGTGGCCAAGGGGGGAGTCGTAATAGAGGAGCAAGTCATTGCTCGTGCTCAATATTTAGACTTGGTATATACTCAGTCTGGCACGCTCTATGACAAAATACCGGATGCCCCCAGACCTGAATTTTCAATTCCTCCCCCTCCTAAATTGAATATTGACTCTCATGCCGGAGATGGCGTGATTGGCACTGCAAGCGCGAAGTCGAGAAAGGCTTCACCTCAAAAAGCCCGTAAGACTTCAGATCGAAATGCCCATGAAAAGATTCTTGCTTTGGAAGTAAATTCCATATCAGCAGATAAAGGCAAAGAAACCAATCAACCAGGAAGCAAGAAGAAGAAAAACAAAGGGAAGAAGAAGCAACAGGATGGTCCGTCACCTGAAAAAGCTTCTTCAAGCTCTCCTAGGAAAGGGAAACAGAAAGAGAAGTCACCTGGTCCATGTTCTATATGTGACGAGGACCATTGGACACAAGATTGTCCGTACAAAGCTGAGCTGAAGAGATTCTTTAAAAGTCCAAAGAACCCAGCTGTGTTGACTGACCCGTTTCCCAAACCAGGTCAAAATATGGTTGATAGTGGAAATGCTTCCCCGTCGCAAGTGCTGATGTTGTCGATCTCTAAGCAAAATGATGCTTTGATTTCGACAAGGAGCAAAGATTATGGGAATCCGCAACTGTCAAATGAAAAAGGTAATGATCAACCTAGTAGTTCGACAACGACTTCGACAGAAGTTGTCCCACCCATAATGCCAGAATTAACGATAAAACCACCTAAGGGCGTAGTACACAAGTCGACGTTTAATCCTCGTGCCAGAGCGGCGCATCATTATAACATAGTGGAAGATTTGGCTCAATCGCCATCCGCTATGTCGACTCTAGAAGTACTACAAAATTGTCCATCCCAAAGGCAGGCATTGTTATCGGCAATAGGGGGGTTGATCCTAAGGATTCCAATCTTGTGTCCTTTGATCACAAAGGGTATGACCCTCAGCTACCAGCTCAACTCGCTTTCCTTATCCAGGTAAAGGCCCTCAACAAAACTGTTCACAGAACAATTATTGACGAGGGGGCATCGACATGTATTATGTCGATGAGCTGCTGGAAAACGCTAGGGTCACCAAACTTGTCGAGATCTTCGACAACACTAAAGGCTTTCGACGGTAGGACATATACCCCTTACGGTATCCTAAGTAACTTGAAAGTTGAACTAGGAGGAAAAACAGTAGAGATTGATGTTGAAGTCATAGATGGAAATCTAGATTACAACATCCTACTGGGAAGACCATGGATTTATGCCATGGCAGTTGTCGTGTCGACTTATTTTAGGAAGATTGCATTCCCGTTTGAAGGAGGGATTACGGTCGTCGACCAACAGAACTTCCTCCTGAATGGTTCACAAGTTACGGGAAGCATTCCCATGATCCATGAAAGCGACCATCAAATTCAAGATATAGGAGTAAGCCTGTTGAAAGATCCCACAATGATGGGGACTTTCTCGCTACCAAATCATATGTACATAGGAAATGTACCATTTGTGGCTACCTGCAACATGATATCTTCCACGAAGGTCGCACAAGACAAAGTCATCATGGATCGGGCAATGGTTTTACACCCGAGCCCAATCAAAATATTGTAGCAATCAATATTTCAGGCATGGGAGGCGAGCCCCAATCAACGCTCTTCAAGCATCTAGGTAGATAGGTTAGGAGAATGTGGAACCCCTATGGATCCCTGGTCACAAGTGCATGCAAGTGACGAAGGAATCCTGCAGTCAATTATGATTGAGGGGGCACCATGGGATGATAACCACCATCGTTCCCTTCCAAAGGAAGATACTCAAGGTGACCTGTATCACCCTTCAGTATTTGAATTCCTAACAAATACTGTAAATACGGTGGATTCCGAGAGAAACCTATCCAATATAGAAGAGACTATAGCCATAGATATCTCGACAAAAATAGACATTGTAGAGGATATTTATGTCGGCAAAGGTTGTTCCCCTTCAGAACAAGAAATATATAAAGCTCTTTTCCGCGAATTTAGAGATGTCTTTGCTTGGTCATATGATGAAATGCCAGGCATCGACTCGAGTATCGTTGAACATGAAATTAAGATGTATCCTGATGTCAAACCAGTGAGACAACGGCTTCGGCAGGTGCACCCCAAGAAAGCCGCTGCCATTAAGGCGGAAGTTGAAAAGCTCCTCCATGCTGGTTTCATCTACCCGGTTCCTCTAACCGATTGGGTATCGAATATTGTCCCTGTTATGAAAAAACAAGGAACAATACGAGTGTGCGTCGATTATAGGGATGTAAATCAAGCCTGTCCAAAGGACAACTACCCTACACCCTTCATCGACCAGATAATTGATGAATGCGCCGGATGTGAAATCTTTTCGTTTATGGACGGATTTTCCGGGTATAATCAAATTAATATCCGCCCACAGGACCAGTCAAAGACTGCATTTATTTGTCCGTGGGGCACATTCGCTTATCTAAAATTACCCTTTGGTTTAAAGAACGCAGGGGCGACATTTCAGAGAGCAATGAGTTATGATTTCCATGACATCAAGAACATCGTTCAACCTTATCTCGACGATCTTCCGGCTCATTCGCAAAAGCGGACTGATCACCCGCATCATTTAAGAGCAATATTTCTACGTTGCCGACACTACAAAATAAGACTCAATCCACACAAATGTGTGTTTTGCGTCGGTTCTGGTCGTTTACTTGGCTTTATAGTCTCCAAGGATGGGATTCGTCTCGACCCTTGCAAGGTGCAGGCAATCATTAATTTTCCTCCACCTTCGAACTTGCTTTAGATTCAGAAACTCCAAGGGAAAGCAAACTTTTTGAGGAGATTCATTCTGAATTACGCAGAACTTGCTAAAGGTTATACCCATCTCCGGAAAAAGGATGTACCTTTCGTCTGGGACCAGGTTGCACAAGCTTCCTTTGATGCTTTGAAAGAAGCGCTAATCAAGGCATCATTAATGTATGCCCCAGACTATCTAAGGGATTTTAACCTGTATCTGGCTGCAGCAGATACGACCATTGCGATGGTTTTAGTTCAAGAAGTCGATGGAATTGAACACCCTATATATTATTTAAGTAAAAACTTAAATGATACGGAAATTAAATATTCTCATGTTGAAAAGCTAGCATTGGCAGCTGTTCAAGCGATACAAAGATTTCGGCATTATGTCCTCTTTAGGAAGACCACTGTATTATCAGATTGCAACCCCATGACTTACATACTGTCGCGACAGTTGCTTGGGGGCAAATATTCAAAGTGGATAGCTATCCTTCAAGAGTTTGATCTAGAATTTGTGAAATCCAAATCAAAGAAAGCTTTAGTTTTCGCAGAATTATTATGCGATCTCCCGTCATCGTACAACGATGAAACGTCCAAAGAATCGATCGTGGACGAAAGTTTGTTTCTGATATCAGCAAGTGATGAGTGGTATGGAGATATAATAGTTTATCTCCAAACCCAAAAGTTTCGGCCAGACACCTCTCACTCAGAACAAAAACGCATTCAATACCAAGCAAAAGACTACATGATCGTCGGTGATACGCTTTACCGTCGTGGTGTCGATACGGTCCTGAGAAGGTGTCTAACCCATGAGGAAGCCGAAAAAGCCCTGAATGAATGTCATTCAGGCACCTGTGGGGGGCATCAATCTGGATATGCTACAGCACAAAGAATCTTACGAGCAGGATACTTCTGGCCAACCATGTTCAAAGATTGCATAACCGCAGTTAGAAGTTGCCATGCATGTCAGATTTTTGATAGCAAAACCAGAAGACCCCTTGCTCCTTTACAGCCAATAATAGCTGTGGGGCCATTCGCCAAGTGGGGCATCAATTTCATGCAATGTAACCCCACATCGACCGGGGGGCATGGGTATATTATAGTCGCAGTTGACTATTTTACCAAATGGGCCGAGGCGATGCCTACATTGGATAACACTGGTGAAACAACAACCCTATTCTTTTTTAATCATGTAGTCGCCAGATTCGGCGTGCCACAGGCCATAGTAACAGATCATGGATCGCATTTTCGCAATCACATGATGGTTGAATTAACTGCCAAACTAGGATTGTCTCACGACAACTCTACTCCATACTATCCGCAAGCTAACGGACAAGTTGAAGCGATCAACAAAGTCCTGAAGCGCATGCTGCAAAGGATGGTGGGGGTTCACAAAAGAAGATGGCATTTGATCCTATACTCGGCTCTATGGGCCTACCGAACATCGGTAAGGAATGCCACTGGGTTCACACCGTTTCAACTGGTGTATGGCCTGGAAGCAATCCTACCAATCCAGTGCGAAATTTCGTCCCTTAAACTCGCAATTGATCTCCTCCCCGGAACCTCAGAAGAAGAAGCTCGTTTCTTAGAGTTAATCCAGTTGGATGAAACTTGTCGTGATGCCGCCTTGGCCAATGAAGCCCATAAGAAACGAGTCAAAGCGCAGTTCGACAAAAATGTCAAACCTCGTGTCTTCTCGGAAGGTGATTTGGTCTCGCTTTATGACCAAGAATCCGATAAATTGGGAGCTGGGAAATTCAAGTCCTTATGGATGGGCCCTTATATTGTTAAAAGTGTGTTAGCAAAAGGTGCCTATGAGTTAGTAGATTATGACGGAATTCCACTGGCGCAACCCCGCAACGGGTTGTACCTTAAGCGTTATTATGCCTAATAGTGACCTGTATGCTCTTGTTACGTTTTTGTTTTCGCTAAAGCGTTTGTTCCGGTTTAAGTAATCCGCTTTTTACACTTATTGCAGATGTCAAATCCATTGGAACCATGGGTTGGATATGCTGATGGAGCGAGTCGTAGTTCAAGGAACCTATCCTCAGTAGCATGGGCCATTTTTAACCCAAGCGGCGAGTTAATGAGTTTCAGGGGGGTATGTATTGGTCAATCAACAAATAATATCGTTGAGTATAGCGCGTTGATAGAACTCCTCTCTGATGCCATCACACGTGGCATACGCCGGCTAGTCGTCAGGCTAGACTCACAGCTCATGGTACTACAGCTCAAAGGTACCTACTCTGTCCGAAATCTAGCTATTTATCGCAAGTTCCTAAGAGTTAAAATCTTGGAAAGACAGTTTGATTTTATCCAATATCAACACATTTCCAGAAACTTAAACACATTAACCGACTCATTAGCAAACTATGTGTTAGACAGACATTTGCAAATTTGATAAAAAGAGAAGCATCATCGATGTTTCATACATGGATCACATAAAAAATGGAATAAACCCCGAAAATCAAAAATATATATAACTGTTTACGGTTTACATATAATGTTCTGTAACCAAGACAAAATCAGTCATATGACCCCAAAACTCAAAAACGGTTGGGGGGCACCCCTAGCCTAGTGATGCTCATGAAAACATGCCACGGCCTGTGCGATCATGCGCAGAAGACGAGACCATCGTCTAGGAACACCAGCAGTATGTCGCTGCAGTCGCAGAGGCAACTCGTCAATCCGTACATCGGGAATCCCGAAGGTAAGACCCTCGACCTGTTCCTGCATAGCTGCAAGAGTCTCGGCCAAGTCAAGGTCATGGAGAATAGCTCTCCTTGGAGCCTCCCCTGCTGGGGCGGCGGCCGGAACTCCCGGACGAACTGCTGGACGGACGGGGCCCACATCTGCATGCACACATGAGTTTGATTAGAGTCTTGATAGAATAAAGCACAAGGACATTATAAAGGAAAAACAGTAAACAGTGATAAGGTCAAAATATTTACCGAGATCACCCCACTGCTCGCCATCCGGTAGTACCAAATCCGGATCACCTCGGAAATCCATGCCAATATATGGATACTAGGAAAAAGCCATATCCTGCCGCTCGAACCACCTAAAGAAGGCATCAATGAAAGTAATCTTGGATTGACCTGCATGTCTAGCCATGTGGTCAACCCACCTCTGCATGCGTGGCTCAGTAGGAGATGGCAAGTCGAGGACAATGTACTGAGGTTGCATCAGGGGTATCTTCTCCAAAGCGAAGGCAGTCAAAACTGAACCAAAGCCAAAATTCTTCAGTCTCCTGTCCTTTACTTTGGTCAACTGGTTTTTCATCTGAACCAGTACTGCATCACACCAGTTGAAAACTTTCGGCTGAAGACACTCCAGGGCATGCTGCACATATGACCTGTTGGCAACATGAGGGGATGTACTACCGGCCATCCTACAAATCGTGAACAGAATAGACCTGAGAGACCTGTCAGTAACATCACAGATGGAAATCTTGCCGTCTCTGCTCGGCTGGGATCCCTCCCTGCAATACTGACGGATATAGTCTTTCACGGAATCATTCCCTCGGGCCGAACCAGACAAGGAAACAGGGGCACCCCGCCTTGACAAACCAGTCAAGAAGTAGATGTCCACTATGGTCAAAGGGATGGACTTGCCCCTAATCTGGAACACTTGGTTAACAGGATCCCAAGCATCAAGCAGGTACTGCAGTAAACGTATCTGTGCCCTCATGCTAGATATACGGAAGAATTTTAGCAAGCCACAATTACGCAACGCGCTCACGGTAACAGGATCATGGAGGGCAATCATGTCCTCCTCTTCATGCTCTCGTTCTCGCCACGTAAGAGTCATTCTGCTCCAATAAACTCTGCAAAACAAACAAGAGGAGGAGTAAGATCCCTGACTCAGTGAAGAAAATGGCAAAAATCTCATGGAAAATTGTGCAACCAAAAAGTTTTCTGTGCCCAACGCAGGTAGGGAAGGGTCTACCTGCGTTGGGGAACAAACTGCCTTTGAAAATGAAGGCCCCAACGCAGGTTTCGATATAGGGCACCTGCGCTGATGGCAGAGCGCCCTAGAGAAACCCCAGGGGCTCATGGGGGCAGGAAAACAAGCATGAAACTGAGAATAAGACCATGAAAAGATAGAGCTAGGGTTTAGCTCCTACCTGGTGAAAACGGCGCTGAAAATCGTCCACATAATCTCCCGAAATCAGCTAGTGAAAAATCAAGAGGAAGAGGCACCTCCAAAGCTCCAACAAACCAAATGCACATGAAATGGTAAAATGAGAGGTAAAAACATCTTTTAAATGCTTTTTACGTAGTTCAAAGTAAAATATTAGTATTTTTACTTCATGTTATCTGTTTCTAACAAAGTTTGTTGCAGCAATTGATGATACAGTACTATCTCTGAAAAGAAAAAGCTAGTCATGGTAAAATATGAATTTGATCTCATCAAACGAGCAGTTTTGGCAAAGTTCATGCTCGTTAAAAAATAAACGCAAGATCCGAGCAGTTTTAATGCGGAAATTCATGCTCGTTAAAAAATAAACGTAAGCTTGTGAGCATGCTTCCCCCAGTGTTCAAGCTCATTCAGAAAAAATGAACCGGTAAATAACCATTTGAGACCGTAAATCCATCAGCCATAAAAGCCTTGGTCGTGTTTGTGCACCGTCACCTCCACTTGTCATTTGGCCGATCATTCACATCCACTTGATTGTTTACCTATTTTGAGGAACAGCTTTGAAGAGTGATTTCACCTAGCCATCCTTGTAATACTGCCGTGATTGGAAAATTCCAACCTGTACCTGGAATCTGCTGCTATCCCTGTTTATCACTCGTTCCTCAAAAGACGAGTCTTCTTTGAGCTCTTTTCACTGACTCGTAAAATATGAAAAGTTTGCCGAGTTTTGGCCTTCCAGCTCGTTAAAAGGACCGGAAGAGCTATCCCTCCTCTAGATTTTAATCTTTTTGGACCTGAGGGATTATTGCACAAAAAGATCGAGCGCTTGTCTAGTTCGGCTCGATAAAGATATCGAACATTCATCCCTTCTGTATTGTTTTATACTTTTTCGGACTTAAGGGATTAGATGACGAAAAAGGACCCCTGGAGTCCACTTTATGTAACCTTTTCAGACTCTCTAAAAATGAAAACGACCGAGTTGTCTTTGTCGCTGGGCTCGTTAAAAATAGTAGATAGCGACAAACTTGTCTTTAGACAAGAACGAGTTTCCCTATCGCAAAGCTCATTAAAAACATAGCGATGGGCTTGCCCGAAGGGCAGGTTATAGATCAAGCATATGTTATCCTCCTCAAGCTTGTCAAAAAATAAAGAGGTACTGGTCAGAAATGACTGGGGAAAAATTGGGAAGAACCTCAAAGCTTAATGGTAGCAAGTCGCTCCTGAACATGACACTTTTTCCTCCGTAAATATCGGGTTGGGTTATTATCATTCACCAGTCCCTTCACCATGGTCTCGCCATACCATCCATACATGGGGTAATGCTACCGATCCATCACATCAGTGTCGTTATATGTTCAAGAGATGTCATTCAGAAAGTGTCAACCGGGTCCCATCCACTACCGTGCATCATCTTTCATCCTTCCATGACCGCCACCCTGAATCATATTTCACAGATCGTTTTCACCAATCATCACTAGCTCCGTTCCGTGTCACTGATGTGGGATTCATTAAGGCCCTCCTTTGACGGATCACTTCTTGTCGACATCAGCTCACTATCCAAGAAGTTGATCTAGGAACACCCCCTCAGTACTTTGAAGCTTGCATGCCTCAATGGCAAGTTTCTCACTCCCGGCGATAGGTATACATTAATGACCTTCGACCAGGAGACTTTGCGTGGTGTTCGACGTCAGATCCTATATTCACACCACGTGAATTGTGCTGCAGTACCTTGAGGGTCATCATCATTATCGGTGATTCCTCTCGCGCTTGTTAATAGTTTACATTATTGACTGGTAATCAAGCGATGTCTTTCCATGTTCGACTTCAAGAAATTCTCACATGGATCGACTTGTACTAAAGTGAAGATCGGATAAGTTTGAAGACCCCGGATCTAGTTTCATCCATCCGGGCTGCGATATATATTCAGGAGATAAAAACATAGACATGTGCAGCAGATGATCATCCTTCTAAAAAAGGATGATAATTAAAAGCAGAGAATTATCAGTCTATTATCAGACGATTGTCTGTTTATGTACAGCAAATGTATTTATAAAGCTGAGCATGGGAAATGCCCGCCTCAGCTAGATCATGAAAAGAAAGTATGAAAAGATAATGTATTGTATTGTATTTTGTTACAGGTCACCTCCCGACGATTGAATGAACTTCGGATCCTCCTAATAAAGCATTTCACCCGATAAACGACCTCATACTTTAGGGGGCAACTGTTATAGACATTTTTGTGCCTTACAGCATAGGGCATGAAATGTCAATAATCTAAGGGATTCAAAGTCCCTGAACATGTTGTTCTTACCCTTAGAGGAACAAGGTCAGCAAACCACAGCACTGCAAACCAGTTCTCCACTGAAAAACACTCAAAAACAGGTCAATTTTGGATCAAAGCAGCTGCTCCACAAGGCATCTGCGCTGCATAGCAGGTACAACAAAGGCTACCTGCTATGCATAGCAAGTAGAACAAAGGCTACCTGCGCTGGGCGTACTTGGACATGTGGAGGAATCTTTTTCTCAAAGTGCCAGTGCCCAGGAAGCTTCTAAAAAGACACTTGATCATAAGATTCGCCTAATGATGAGTTAAGAGCTTCTAAAACTCCAAGTGGAAGGCAGAAACTCTGAGTGAAGGACTGAAGAACAACTGGAGTTGAAGAGGACAACAAGTCACACATCAAGATGACTTACCTTCACTCCAAAACTCTATATAAGGATCTCATCCCATGGGATCTGGAGGCCGGAATTTAGCGCAAAGGATTGTTGTTGGTTTGCAGTTGTGAGCATTGGGTGATTGCTTGAGGGAGGTGAAGAAGAGATTTCTCTCCATCGGGAAGGTGATGCTAGATTGGACCTCTCATGGTTGTATCACCGCCTGAACCTTACTTCCATATATTAATAAAGCATTTGAGGTTCTTCTATTCGCATGTGTTTCAATGATGAATTGTCTTACTTGCGTCTTTGATTTATGCTAATCCTTGAATCATTTATGCATGCATGCCTCTTGTAGTTTCCTTTTCTTGTCTTATTTGCAGGATCTCGTGTAGCTGGGCCCGTGAAAAGACTTGGAGCTGGGAGCAAGCGGCAAACAAAGGAGATAGGATCGACCATTTGTGCAAGACATCGGTAAGTGGATCTCTCCCTTTTATCTCTTGCATGTCATAAAGAAGAAACTTTAGATAGCTTTGCTTTCAACTGTTGCTAAGGAACTGTCACCCTTAGAGTGGGTTAGGGTCATTCCGAGTTGGATACTTTCCCCCACAACAGGAGGAATCCGAAAACCCGGGAGGAGATCGCCAGATTCTAGCTCATCGAATCCCTGTGGAAGGAGTTAGAAAGAAAACTCATGTCTGAGGCAGGCATATCCATGCTCAAAAGTAATAAAGAATTTTCGTTGATTAAGTATAAATCATACCTAGAATGTATACATAAGTGAACATAAAGAGCTATAAAATACATAATGGATCATGAGATCATAGCCACAAAGGATCACAATGGAGCTATGTCTCAATATCACATATAGAAGAAAATCCAATCAACGATGTAAGAAGAATGTCTTATCAATGATGTTGCATAACTAATCCTCATAGAAGTAACAAGTCGTATAGAGGGAATAGTAGTACTGCATAAACTTGGGTGCCAACATATAAGATTATGTTGTGAAGTACTGCAACATATAATGATGGAAGGTGTCACTAGCAGTAAACTAAAGGAGTTGCCAAGTGAACAAAAATGATGACACAACCTGAGGTCTTCACTGAGCGTAGCTAGTACATTTATACACTATGGGAATAAATGAGTTGAAGTCAAACATGTGATAAATCGTTTGAGTTCGGTCATTTATGTAATCGTCAACTCACCAATAATGATAATGAGTGTCAAGGTACCCCAGTACAATATAACAAGTGCGAATAAATGTGTTGAAGTCAAACACTTGAAAGAATCCATCAATCAGGAGGCATTGGTGTATTCTCATTGTCGATAGTGAAGGAGTCTGTGACTAATGATTGCAAACTTAAGGTATTGAAAAATGATTCTATACCTTATCCCTAGAGTAGTGCGTCGAAGTCGATGGGGAAATATCTGCTGGAAGGAAGGCATTAGGAATCCCACATCAACCATCATTAATGTAACCAACAGGCCAATAATTTGGAAAAACTTGTATGAAGAGAGATGAAGTAACCATTCCGAAGTACATTTCTGGAAAACACAAGATGCAGCTAGCGCACGATAGAAATATTTTGAACCAATCAATAATGAAATCTAACACATCTTAGAAAATCAGAAAGGTAGAAATATTTTCTTATTCTGGATAATTACTTTTGATGTTTCTTGTTATTACAATTATTTATATCTTCTTTCTTTTAGTTAATCAATAAATTGCCAAAGCAGCAACACTTAAAACAATAGACACCAGATGTAGACAATATGCCAGGTAAAAACCCCCCTCGAGGGGAAAACCCAGTCAAGAAAATTTTCCTTTCAATAGTATTCTTTGAGACCCTTCACCCAAGACAAAGAATAAACCTTCCCTCCACAACAAGTCAACATCCCAGATCTTCGACCCCTTTACAACAACTTCGACTAGGCAACAACTTCCGGAAACAATGAAACTTGGAAGATTTCGATCTCCCAATATAGGGCATAAAATAGAGAGAGAAAGACAAAAAAAAATATTTTATTTTTCTCCTTAGACTCCACCCAACTTGGAATTCCTTTGGCTTCCTGGTAATAGACTTTGCACTTTTCCCATCTATAAGAGATATCGAACTTCTTTGAGACAGTGTGTTCCAAATTAATTTGATTTTCTTGCATTTATAGGCTCCGTGTGAGGTAGAATTAGTTTCCTTAGGCTAGCTTGATCTCTTCTAGGATGGCTTGGTGTGGAGGCTAAATAAATTATATTTGACTCAATACTTAACCTTTTTACATGATTCAACAACCCAATAAGGGTCTGTTTAAAATTACAATGTCTCTATTAACTCAAAATCAATCCTAGAAGTCCTCAATGGGGACTTTGACCTAAAACATGGTGACCCAAGCATGAAACCCATACTTTAATAAGTTACAATAATAATAATAATAATTCATTTCTTTATTCTTTTGACAAGTAACTTACAAGATGACTCAAATACATTAAATGAAGACTGAACCTAATTACATTTTCCAACACTCCCTCTTAACTAGGGAGGTATTAATCATATAGAAGTACAATGGAAGATCTTAAACTATATAAACAATGAAGAAATTTAGGCATCCCAATGCCATGGACTAGATTCTTGACCAAGGAAATCTATCCAAGTGGGAATAAGGTGGACTCAAGCTTTCAACCCCTATAGGTACTATCATGATTACTTGCTAACCACCAAACCAAAGATTCAGGCATATATAAAAAAAAATCTCTATAATTAATACCACCATTTCCAACTTCAGGATCTAGAAATCAACAAAAAGTGTTGGCTAGATGTCCTCCTAGGAAATGCTTCACTCACAAAGCCTCAACACTCCTTCATCCAGCAGAACACGAATGACCAATATCTCCCAATCAAACTGATTGGTAACCATTATATTATCAAAACCGTCGAGATATTCACCTATACAAACAAAACCCCAAAAAATAATATACTATCATATGCACATTATAAAATACAAACCTTCGGGTCTTCCAAACAACTTGATGTTGCTTCTTAGATTTTCATAGTAGGACTATCAACCAAATCTCTAGAAGAAGATTCCTTAATCATAGTTTTTCAGTTCCTACTTCTCATGCAACAACATATCCTTCGAAATTCATTATTCAATCAAAACCAGGCTATGCCCTCCCTCTCAAGCAAAGATCATCTATTTATCTAGACTCCCTCTCAATATTAAGGAGATCTCTTTTATTCAGGCTTTCTTAGGGAGATAAAATTCATCTTTTCTTCATCAGAGAATATTTTTTGGCTTCCAACTATTTCATCAGAGTTATCATCATCCTCATCATCCTTATCACATCAACAAACATCTTCACCATACTAAATATTGTGTACCCTCACAACTTGGATAGAAAGTAGAACCAAATATATAGAATCATGAATTTAGCCATATCAAAATCAAGGAAACATTTCAAATTTATACATATCAGATACCTATTAGGTTTTCAAGAAACTCTCCTAGGTTGTAGCTCAGAGATGCCTGGTAACATATAAATTCAACTATTGTTGTAGGCTTAATGGAAGGAATGATGTTTTGGTTCAAGCCAGATAACCACTTCTACTTTGTTTCACTCCAGACATGCATGAACACCCTCAGAATACAAGGCTTTAGACCACCAATGCTCACAGTTTTAGATATTAGGTGAATATGAAGAATACTAACCACACTAGCAGATGCACAAGACCATGTGATGGCCGGCTGCAACTAGTAAAGAAACCTGTAAATCTAATATACTAATGCAAGGACAGGATGGCAGCTCTCCTGCATTAGATAGAAAGAAACCTGGGCAACCTATTCAATGATGCAGACAAGATTATAACACAGAAATAAGATGACAATTATCTAGTGCTAAACATCAAGAGATCAAGAACACAACATATCAGGTACAAGCTTGGAATAGAGGAAAATGGAAAGTGAGCAGTTAACAGCAAAAGAAGCTTGTATTAGCTGAAAATGAAGACGAGACGCTACAAGTGACAAAATGTCTACAGTCTCCAGAAGTTGAACCTTACATCAAATGCCAACCTCTATTACATCTTACTTCTGGATATTTATAGATTTACATTACAAGGGCACTTGGCCGTTTAGGTATGGAGGGGTCATAATTGACCACCAACTGCATTTAACCGCCTGATGGAGTCTTTGAACGTGTTTTCTTACTTCAGTGAGTGAATCCGATCTGTTCAGGTGTTGTGTTGTCCTTTTAGGTGGTTGGAGTGCTCGTACCAGTGGAGTCCATGACTAATAAATTTAGTTACAGGGTCGTGCTTGTCCTTTTCTCCCTTGGCCATGCTTTCTGTTTAATATGGTTATTGGGGGTCTGACTGTGATTGATACCGACAGAGCTGGTCATCTCCCTCTTCGGGAAACATAATGGTCAAGGACGTGGGATGCATGGGAAAACGGACAGTCGAGATGAGAGAGAAGGATGACCGTCGGATCGGGAAAATGGACGATAGAGATGGCTTGGCGGAGGCTATGAGCTGAGGTGAGAGCGGGGCGAGTTGGGGCCGTTGGATCTTTAGCGGACAAATCAGACAGTCATCAGGAAACGGAGTTGCACGAGCATTTAACGAGTGCGGGCAGTTTGGTTGGGCAGTAAAGGTCTTCATCGCACTTCTTTTGGGCATAAAGTAGTAAATGCCCGAGGTCACGCGATTCCATTCAGCGAGCGACACGTAGTAGCAGATGAGAGAGAAAAACCGCTCTCATCGATCGCTATCGCTCCATCAGATTATCGGTGCGATGAAAGCGAAGACCATTAGATCTTGGTGGAGATGATCTGAAGGTGGGGAGTGGTAAAGTGGGTTGCCATTATTGGGTGCGACGGGAGCCGTTGGATCGGCCAGGGTGATCAATGGTGGGGATGAGGCGCGGTGAGTTATGAATGCATGAAGACATATGGTAGGGTCTTATAGTAGGTTTGGGGTTTTGTGCTCAGGGCTAAAGCTGAAGGGGTTACTTTATCGATTTTAGGAGGAAAATAGGGAAACGGAGATGGAGGAGAATAAGCGGGGTGGAGGAAAAGGAGAAAGTGACCAATGTGAGCCCCTTTGAAGACACCACCAAACAGACCAAGCTTTACTTTGACATTAGAAAGTCAGCGCTGCATAGCAAGGCTAACACTGTCTCCTTCTCGGGATGAAATCCTCCCTGTGAGGTTTCAAGAAACGTAGACCATTTCCTTTCATACAAAAAAAAGATCAGCAATATTTCCTAATGTTCCATTGGGCATGGAGTCTAATTAAGTCTACACTGAAACTTGAAAAAGAACATATTTACAATGCTAAGACCTAAAGGCCTTAAACAACATAAACTTTCAAAAACTGCCCATTTACCGGGCCATCAAAAATTGTTCCTCCTTCCATACTTTTGCAGCATGAAAGTATTTTTCCCTTGGACCTGAGCAATGACGAATGATCATGTTCATAGAGCATTCAATTTACTAGGATCTCCTTGTCTTTCCTTCAGTGCATCCCATTAGAGAAAACAATCATCATACTGAGAATTGACCCTTTTTACCTTTCTATGAAGGGTTTCTTTCTCCTGGTCAATGTGCATGTCAGCCAATTCATCAAATACTTGTAAAAGCCTATTGATTTGATCACCTACCTCAAAAATTTTAGGGCATTTGACCTTATCAAGTGGAGATGGTTTATATTTCACCCCCTCTCTATATGCTCTCATCCTTGGATGTTTTTTGTGGAAGATTTGTACACATGCTGAATAATAAATGCTGTTGTGTACTCGGCTGTGTCATTTGTGGCCTGAACAATTAATATAAATGACGAATCAATGTATTCTTGTGTTAGGGACACAAAGACTTCACCTACTCCTGTAGCTTTCTTAGAACAAGTCCCATCAAAGGAGGTGTCCCAAATCTGTGAGCTTTCTTCCTCTGTGATCTGGAAAACTTCCTTTTCAGGCTGTGTGGAGGCCAACTGGGTAGGCTTCTTAATGTCAAGGCTGAGCTTATCCATGTCAGCCTTGGTCATTGAATTATGTCTGGCTCCAGTGCCTAGGGGGCCATTATGAGGGATTGTCTCTTGAACAGACAGAGAAACATAAGATGATGGGGAGCTGACTTCACAAATTTTTACCACTGGGCTGAGAATAACAACAGGTTGGTCAATTTGCAGATTTTCATAGTCATTGGAAGCTTGGCTGGCTTTAGGCTCAGGATCTTCAAGGATAGATTTCTTGAAGGACTCATTCTTCACTGGTTCAATCAGAGGCATGGGTATTCTTGGCTTCTGACCTTCTGATTGAAAACTTAAAGAAGAAGGGGGCTTGTCAAGGCCTCTTACCTCTATGGTTGGAGCTTTGAGGATGATGGGATCGACTGTTGGTTGCTTCTACTTATTAGCTTGTTGTTTTGAAGGGACAACAATTTTATGAGAAGGAGATTTTTTGACATTATTCATCATAGATCTTAGATCATATTAGTGTTGATCAACAGTTTGTGGAATAGCTTTACCATCCCATTCTTGGCTGATCTGACCATCAAATGATGACTTCTCATAGGTAGCTCTGGTTAAAAAAGGGGCACTGCCCTTGTCTTCCATACCATGGATCTCATCATCTTCTTCCAACTGCTCTTCTTCCATGACTATATTCTGAAAAGGGTCTTCACCCTTTGGTCTTCATTGGCATCTTTGTCTCTTTGCAAAATCTACAACTGCTCATTTTCTCTTCTATATGGATTTGGATTTGGAAGAGCAAAGGTATTAGGAGCCCATCCTTTCCCTGAATGCTACTCAACCTTTAATTTGGAAACTTCAGAGGCTAATGACTCTATCATCCTAGCCATTTTATCGATCTTAGGATCTGAGGATGATGAGGGCTCACCCCTCTGTCTTCTTCTATCAACATTACCTTCGAGCTTTTCTGTAGCCATGATGTTTGATTCTACTTCCAGGGCTGCATCTTGCATATCAGCCAAAGAAGCACATATTCTCTCCCTTAATAGTAAATAGAAACAATAATTGAAGGCATTGGCATAGGGGAGCTTAGCAGAGGTAGGGGTGGGTTTCACTTCAATTGGTATCTTGTTGTACATGCAGTTAAATCTCTTATTGAAATCAGATAGTAGCTCACCATTTTCCCTCTGTAAGTTCCCAAACTCAGTATGATAGTAGAGCAGATCTTTCTTATCCCCCCAATGCTTTAGGAACACATCATCTAAGGCCTCAATGTCTGCTATAGACCTAGGGGTTAATTATCTAAACCATTTCCTAGCTTCTCCATCTAGGCTTTGGACAAATACCCTCATCCAAACATTATCTTCATTAATATCTAGATTATCAGCATAGCTATAGAAGGACTCAAGATGTTCTTCTGCTGCGACTCTTTCTGTACCAGTGAACTTAGGCATGTATTTCTGATATTCTCCTGTAGGCATGGCATTCAAAGGAACAGGCAAGACCAGGGATCATACCTAGCAGCTATGATTCTTTCCATTTTCGTGGGTGCTTGTGGGCCTGCCATGACTAGGGTGGATGGAAGGATACTGGCAGTTTGAGCGGTAGGGAGTTGAGAAATGGATGACAAGGTGGAAGGAAACTAATGGACTATAGGGGAGGTTTTCTTTGGACTAAGATCCAAAGGGGAAATTATTGATCAAGGAGCTTTACGAATCTTTGAGAGTATATCTTCATTGATAGTGCTAGGCTCTATATTTTCAACATATGCATGCTCAGTTACAAGCCTTTCTTGCAGAAATACATAAGATTGTTTAGGCTTACCTGTTCCTGATGCTCCTTTTCATGATATTTTGATTTGCTTGACAATATTCTCAGGGTTAGGCACTAGGTCAGCTGGTGATTTCTGAGGATTCCTCCTAGTGTGTCTCACAAACTGAGTTAGAACTGCGATGTGGAGTCATCAAGAGGTTCGGCCTCCAGTAGAGTCGCTAGATAGATGATTACAACCAGAAATGTATCTAGTCTTTGTCTATCATCAAAGCTACATCTATGTCATTCTCCCAGGGAAGCTGAGCTTCAGTCTCCTCTCCCCGGCAATGGTGCCAATTATGTTAGGTTTCCAAGAAACTCTCCTAGGTTGTAGGTCAGAGATGCCTGGTAACATATAAATTCAACTATTATTGCAGGTTTAATGGAAGGAATGATTTTTTGGTTCAAGCCAGATAACCACTTCTACTTTGTTTCACTCCATACATGCGTGAACACCCTCAGACTACAAGGCTTTAGACCACCAATTCTCACAGTTTTAGATATTAGGTGAATATGGAGAATACTAACCACACCAGCAGATGCACAAGACCATGTGATGGCTGGCTGCAACTAGTAAAGAAACCTATAAATCTAATCTACTAATGCAAAGACAGGATGATAGCTCTCCTGCATTAGATAGAAAGAAACTTGGGCAACCTATTCAATGATGCATACAAGATTCTAACACAGAGATAAGATGACAGTTATCTAGTGCTAAACATCAAGAGATCAAGAACACAACATATCAGGTACAAGCTTGGAACAGAGGAAAATGGAAAGTGAGCAGTAAAAGCAAAAGAAGCTTGTATTAGCTGAAAATGAAGGCGAGACGCTGCAAGTGACAAAATGTCTACAATCGCCAGAAGTTGAACCTTACATCAAATTCCAACCTATATTACATCTTACTTCTAGATATTTATAGATTTACATTACAAGGGCACTTGGCCGTTTAGGTATGGAGGGGTCATAATTGACCACCAACTGCATTTAACCACCTGATGGGGTCTCTGAACGTGTTTTCTTGCTTTAGTGAGTGAATCCGATCTGTTCATGTGTTGTGTTGTCATTTTAGGCGGTTGGAGTGCTCGTACCAGTGAAGTCAATGACTGATAAATTCAGTTACAGGGTTGTGCTTGTCCTTTTCTCCCTTGGCCATGTTTTTTGTTTAATATGGTTGTTGGGGGTCTAACTTTGACTGATATCGCCAGAGCTAGTCATCTCCCTCTTCGGGAAACAGAATGGTTAAGGACGTGGGATACATGGGCAAACAGATAGTCGGGATCAGAGAGAAGGATGACTGTCAAATCAGGAAAAATGGACAATGGAGATGGCTCAGCAGAGGCTATCGGCCGAGGTGAGAGTGGGGTGAGTTGGGGTTGTTGGATCTTCAGTGGACAGACCAGACGGTCATCGGGAAATAGAGTTGCACGGGCATTTAACAAGCGTGAGCAGTTTGGTTGGGCGGTAAAGGTCTTCATTGCACCGCTTTCAGGCATAAAGTGGTAAATGCCCGAGGTCACGTGATTCCATTTAGTGAGCGACATGTAGCTGCGGATGAGAGAGAAAAACTACTCTCATCACTCATTATTGCTTGATCATATTGCGAGTGTGATGAAAGAAAATATCATTAGATCTCGGTGAAAATGATCTAATGGTGGGGAGTGGTAGAGTGGGTCGCCTTTATTGGGTGCGATGGGAGCCATTGGATCGGCGGGGGTGATTAATGGTGGGGATGAGGCACGATAAGTTATGAATGTGTGAAGACATATGGTAGGGTCTTATAGTAGGTTTTGGGTTTTGCGCTAGGGGCTCAAGTCGAAGGGGTTACTTTGTCGGGTTTATGAGGCAAATAGGGAAACAGAGATAGAGGAGAATAAACAGGGTGGAGGAAAAGGAGAAAGTGACCAATATGAACCCCTTTGAAGACACCACCAAATAGACCAAGCTTTTCTCTAACATTAGAAAGTCAGCGCTGCATAGCGGGGCTAACAATACCCAAATTTAATTACAAACAAGAGACATATACTCTTCAACATCTTACTAAGTACTTTTTCATAAATCCTAAACTATTTCATAACAACTTTCATTCCATCTAGGGTTTTAATGTTTCTTTCAAATGTGTATACCCTACTACAACATATAGAAAACCCTAGAAAAATTTCAAACAAATATAGATCTAAAAGGCATCTAACAAATTTCATAATTCATATGTTAGAGTTTTCACTAGGGATTCATACAAATCATAGATTTCATACAAAAAAATCAATCAAAACCAATCACAACTTAGTCGTTGTCATGACAAAATTCCACTAGGGTTAGTTGCAAACCCTATATTTTCAATAAAACATCAATCCCAACCAAAATTTAGATCTGAACAATATTTCACAAATCTCAAATCATCATATTGTCATCATACATAAGATATTTTACTTATACTATGGTTTAAAACAATGTTCCACCAAGACTGGAGGATGAGGAGATGCAGGTGTGGGGAGACACACAAGGGGGACGTGTGGGAGTACCCTAAAATTTTAGGGAAATTTAGGGGGGACAGGGGGATGTTAGGGTATATAATTTTTAAATAATGAATCCATACAGGTGAGGGTAGTTTTAGATAGAGGAGGAATGACCTGTTATAGAGTTTTGTGAACCAAACGTTTTGGACTACCAAGTGAGTCCATCATCAGGGGATGCGTCAATAAATATTCTCCAGATCTTAATGATGTATACAAGAGCTATATTATCTATAATAGGATACATCATTAAGATCCAGAGAATATCTATTGATGCATCCCCTAATGATGGACTCACTTGGTAGTCCGAAATGTTGGGTTCACAAAACTCTATAACAGGTCATTCTTCCTCTATATATAATTTTTTTCCTTTTTAATATATATATATATATATATATATATATATATATATATATATATATATATATATCTATATATATATATATATATATATGTATATATATATATATATGTATATATATATATATATATATATATATATATGTATATATGTATATATATGTATATATGTATATATATGTATATATGTATATATATATATATATATATATATATATATATATATATATATATATATATATATCAAATTCATATTCAATAATGAAAGCATAAATACAATAAGACATACATATTTGAATTAAATCATGAAATACATTGATCCATACTCATCATCCTTACTAATACATACATGATTCATCCATAGACCACGAGATTCAATAATGAAATACTCTGATCCATATTCATTATTCATTATTCACCATTTTAGAATCTACATTGATTTAAAAATTAAATTCATCATTCTAGATTCTAAATTGATTTAAAATTAAAATTCATCATTCATCATTCTAGAATATAATTAGTACTAAGAAAAATAGACTATAATAGATACTGAAATCTGAAGTCTGGAATAGTAAATTGATATAGCTAAAACTCAAAAACAGTGGAGTGATGAGTCTAAAAGTCACTCTAAATTACACAGAGGGCTTGGTGCTCTTGATTAAATACTAATTCTATACCCTTGTACATGACAAAATGCAATGAAAATATTGCAATCCATCGAATTTTTAATTCCTGAAAAACTATTAACTCTACTGGATTTTGAGTGAGATCTAAAATTCTACTTTCTCCATATGAAATCCAATGAGGTCGGAACCACTCTCAAACATCCTGAGTCATTCATGGTAACATTAAAAATTTAATTAAAAAGATGAAAATGAAAGATAAAGGATAATGTCACTTTTACTTTAAGAATTTAACAATTGCCATGAATTGCATAGCATTAGTAGGGAAATATGGTCAATTACTAGGTTTTCCCTCTCATAAATCATTGTTTACAAGAAAATTTAAGGGGGGGCACCCAGGCGTCCCCCTTTTGTGGAGTCGCATCCCCCACAATGGGGAAATTTTTCCCCATACATCCCCCCATCTCGGGTACATGGGGTGCGAGGGGTGCATGCACCTGACCCTGGGGGACGCGTCCCCATGGAACACTAGTTTAAAAGCCTAGAATTTCATTTTCACAATCTTAACAAACCTTATACAAATACATCTCAGATTGTTATATCACACATACTAGAGAATTTCGTTCCTACTAGGGTTTAGCTGCAAAACCCTAGATTTCTAAATATCATCATCCTAGAATCTCATACAAGGAATTATATTAAATCCTAAAACTTAATACCATCAATAAATAGGTCAACACATGTATCTAGTAATTCATTAATCATGCATAAGAATATCATATGCCCAAATACATTAGAAATGTATTGACTTAGACTAAGCTAGGGTTTTAACCAAAAGGACACACATATATATACCTAGGGTTTCATCATCATGCAAAGGCATTTCATATCATGTGATAGTCAAACCCAACTTCACAAATACTAATAATAGTTAGAGATATAAAAAATTTGATTAAACTAGGGTTTGATCGGACAAACACACATATACCAAGGAAACCAATTATAAGACATTATAAGGGTCTTGCTTACACATTCCACCAAACCCTAATGAGTTAGGGTTTCAATATAGGAACACAGCAAACCCAAAAATTATCAAAGATTCAAAGGTTTGGGATTTTAGACCTTATTATTCAACCCTAACAAGTTATGTTGATCATACCAAAATCCAAAACATGACATTATCAACAAGAACTTCAAATATCATTTCACAATAACCCTAAGCAGGCTAGGGTTTCAAACATTGTTAACATATCCTTAGGTTAGGATTTTTCAGAGAACCTGTCTAGGGTTCTATAAAATTAGTTAAGAATAGGAGTAGGGTAGATTTATCAGGTGATGAATCACCCAAAATAAGAACCAATATGATTCAATATAGCTAGACACAAAAATATTAGTAATAGATTTCCAAATGAATAAACATTTACAAAAGAATTCAATGTTATTGTAGTTTAAGGCATACCTTTAATTCTTGACAAACCTTATCTTGGGTGGCTTCCTTCCATACTCCTCGAGGATATAGCAAATGTCTTCCTAATCAAGACAATATAGGGTGAATGGTGATTAGTATTTAATATAATCAAAACTAAATGAGTACATGAAAAAAAAATGAAAGGAAATGAGATACTTTGGGAGTTGTTGGGGGTCTCCCTCCAAAACTTGAGGGATACCTACAAACTTATAAAAACAATAAAAATGTCTTTTTCAAAATATGTTAAAAACTTATAAATTCTAAAACATAAAAAATATAAAATAAGATATCTAAGGTTACAAGCAAAGGAATTAGTAGTGTAAGTCCCTAATGTCAGATTCTTCAGGCTTGACTTTCTTTGGGTTTCCTTCTTCGACAATGTTGGCTTGATCCCTTTCTCTTTTCTTGTTTCTTGGATTGTCAAGACAGTTTGTTATGAAACCAGCTCAAGAAAAGATAGAAAAGATAGATCAATGCCTTAGAATTCATCCTCTTCGAGGGGGAAACCTCCTTTACATTACATAAATGAACAATTCTTGGATGATACAAATGAAAAGACCTCCTTTCTATATATAGGAGTCGAAGGGGTTATAACATAATAAGAGCCGACATAACAATAATAATGTAAGGGCACAATAATAACAATAGTGGGCTTCTATGGGGCACAATAGTAACAATATGGGCACTACATGGGTACATCAATATAATAAGTGGGTTATACTAGTAACAATAAGGGGTTACACTAGTAGTATAGGGGCCTAACATGCCCCTCTCCTTCAAAAAGCGTTGTCCTCAACGCTTGAGTAGTTCTTGATGCTTATGTATAAAATTCTTGTCCTCCCATGTGGAATATTCAGCGGGTAAGTTCTTCCACTTGATGAGATACTCTGAAATTGATTGATTTCGTAGCTGTCGGCTTCTTGTTTCTGTGACTGCTCCAGGTTCCAATATGATTTTTCCTTCCTCTTCAATTTCTGGCAATATTGTTTGAATTGGGATCTTGTGCAACTTTTGAATAAGTGACCATACTTCTTCGTCCTTCTTCCATTCATCCCTTTCTTCGTTTATCCAATCTGGTTGGATAATATAAATAGCACAAAACAATGCTTCCACATCCTCATCCTTGAAGAGTCTTCCCATTCGGTAAGGTCGCCATTTTTTAAGTGCATTTAGTATTGCCAACATTTCCTTCTCATAAATAGCATGCTTGAAATGTAGCAGTAAAAATACCCAATCACCTACATCAAAACATTTTTCACTACGATGTTGATCTACCTGTTGTTTCGTTTGATTTTGCACTGAAGTGGCATTATCCTTTAAAAGTTGGAGAAATTGTTGTTGATGCTCGATGTGATCTTTCACTGCTTGAACCTTTTTCTTCTTGATATGTCCTTCTATCTCAAGAGTTTGAGGAGTGGTAATTTCTTCCAATCCTTTACAAGATATGGTCGGATTCATTTCTTGATGCTCGATGTGATCTTTCACTTCTTGAACATTTTTCTTCTTGATACGTCCTTCTATCTTGATAGTTTGAGGGGTGGTAATTTCGAACAATGAGTTACAAGATATGGTTGGATTCATTTCTTCTTTCTCGATGTGATCTTTCACTTCTTGCACCTTTTTCTTCTTGATATTTCCTTCTATCTTGAGAGTTTGAGGAGAGGTAATTCTTGCCAACGCTTTACAAGATATGGTCTGATTCATTTCTTCTTCTCTAGGGTGGTGTCCTCGTGTATATCCTCTTCTTTTGATGTTTCTTGATCCTTTTCTTCCTCCTCTTCATATTCTATGTAAAATAATTTCTTCTCAGCACACCTATGACCTTTAGTGCATTTGCTATCACAATTGTAACAAAGCCCTTTTTCTCTTTTTTCTTCCAATTGTTGTGGTGTAACCCTTGTAGGTTGTGGAAGGCTAGGAGAAACAACACTTCCATCTTTATAGTTGTGAGGGGTATGCTTCCTGGTTTCCATAATTTTGTTTTCCATTATGTCACAAAGCCCTTTTACTCTTTCCAATTGTTGTGGTGTTGCTCTAAAGAAGGTGTTGCTCTTTGTATCCTCATAATGTGCTATCATTTCCTCCGTGAAAATTGACCACGTAACAAGTTTTTTACGAGAACAAAGCCCTTTATACCATAAAAATTGATCTGGTTCTAAATATGAAGATGAAATACATACCTTTTGTAACAGTTGTACACCATGTAGATCAAAATATTGCTCCATCTGAAGTATCCAATTTACCGGATCCTTTCCATCAAACTTCCTCATCTTGCTTTTTCTTGATTTTAGGACCTCGATATTGAAACGACTGTAACTCTGTACTTGCGGATATTTAAGTTTTGAAATTTCTACCTGTAGTAGCCCTCTGTGTCCTCTTTCCAATTCCACCAGTCTGATCCAAATTGGATTCTCCAAAAAAGAGTTATGCACAATCTCCCAAGATGACCTGATTATAAACCTTTCCAGAAGAGCGAACTTGTATGAAGTTCCACGTGTCAATATTTCGACCTTTGAATCTGAAACACACACACAAGAAACTAAAGTCCATCCTCTTTCTGTACCTTCTTACGAAATTTCAATCCGATCCCCAGAGAGAAAGTTATGACGATTTCCCCATGTCACCGGTTTTAAATGTAATTCAGGAGTCTGCCAAAAGACCAACTTCCTCAGATCATATCTCCACAAATATCACGTGAAAATCTCTGAAATTCGGACCCAAGGTTCAGCGCGATTTCTTCTCAAATGGGTTTTTTTTTGCGACTTCTGAAACGTCACAGAAAAAAAGTTATAGCGAAAATTCCACGATGACCTGTTTGGAGCAGCGAAACCCTAGAATCCAAAGCTCTGATACCAAATGTTATGAAACTAGCTCAAGAAAAGATAGAAAAGATAGATCAACGCCTTAGAATTCAGCCTCTTCGAGGGGGCAACCTCCTTTACATTACATAAATGAACAATTCTTGGATGATACAAATGAAAAGACCTCCTTTCTATATATAGGAGTCTAAGGGGTTATAACATAATCAGAGCCGACATAACAATAATAATGTAAGGGCACAATAATAACAATAGTGGGCTTCTATGGGGTACAATAGTAACAATATGGGCACTACATGGGTACATCAATGTAATAAGTGGGTTATAGTAGTAACAATAAGGGGTTACACTAGTAGTATAGGGGCCTAACACAGTCACTCCTATAGTGTCCCTTCTTATGACATTGATAGCATTCTACCCTAGACATATCAACTTTCTTCCTTGGTCCTTTCGATTTCTTTCCTTTATGTTGAGAAATGTATGCATTTGACACTCCTTCAAGATTGGAAACTAATGATATCCATAATTATTATTGACTGCATGTAGTTCATAGTTACTCAAAGGTGGGAGATACCTTCCAATTGTTAAGTCTTGCATCAAATGCACCCCAAGTAGGTGGCAATCCTAATAGTGCAGTGATCATGAGTTCTTTGTCTAGAACAATTTCATCAATGGCCAAAATATCATCCCTAATTATTTCTCTCTTTACAAAGAAGGATGCTACTGTGTCTTCTTTAGTCATCTTTGTGGTCCTTAGCTCATTCTTAAAACTTGCTACTTGAACAATGTTCTTAACATTAAATAACTTTGACAAGGCTTCAAACATTTCTTGAGCATGATCGATGTTAGCTATGAATGGAACAAGGTTGTACTTTATTCCTTCTACCATCAGAGTCATGGCCACCAATTCTAGTTCCCTGAATTTCACCTTATCAACATCACTAGAATCCTTTGTAGGCTTCTTTAATTTTCTTTTGACCAAGTCTAGTACCTTGTTCTTTTCAAGGATGAGGTCAATCCTCTTCTTCCAAGACCTATAGTTTGAGGCTCCTTCAAATTTATTCTCTCCCTTGATTGTGTTAGACATATTCCTTGAATATAGTAGATTCCTTCCCTGAGATAATACTTTTGAATGGTTCCTTGATCAAGTGCTTTAGACTGCCTTTTTCTTCCTTCTTCACCAAAGATCTAAAACCATGTTAGAAAATTAGAAAGGAAAAAATGTTTTCTTATTCTTGATAATTACTTGTGATGTTTCTTTTTATTACGATTCTTTATATCTTCTTTCTTTTAGCTCATCAAGCAATTATGAAAGTAGAAACACATAAAACAATAGACACCACATGTAAGCACTATGCCAAGGTAAAACCCCCCTCGAGGGGAAAACCTTGTCAATAAAATTTTTCTTTCAATAGTATTCTTTAATACTCTTCACCCCAAACAAAGACCAGACCTTCCCTCAAAACCAAGTCTGCCTCCTAGATCTTCAACCCCTTTCTAGCAACTTCAATTAGGCAAGAACTTACGGAAATAATGAAACTTGGAAGACTTCGATCTCCCAATCTAGGGCACGAAATAAAGAGAAAGAGGTGCCAAAATTTTTATTTTCTTCTTCTCCTTAGAATCTACCCAACTCGTACTTCCTTTGGTTTCTCGACAACATACTTTGCACTTTTCCCAACTACAAGAGATATCGTGCTCTTAATTATTTCGATTTTCTTGTATTTATAGGCTCCATGTGAGGTAGAATTAGTTTCCTTAGGCTGACTTGATCTCTTCTACGCCAACTTGGTGTGTAGGATACATAAATCATATTTGACTCAATACTTAACGTTTTTACATGATTCAAAAGCCCAAGAAGGGTCTCTTTAAAAGTACAATTACTCTATTGACTCAGAATAAATCCTAGAAGTCCTCAGTGGGTAATTTGACCTAAAACATGGTGACCTAATCATGAAACCCATGCTTTAATAAGTCACAATAATAATAAATATTTTCTTTATTATTTTGACAAGTACATTACAAGATGACTCAAATACATTAAATCAAGACCGAACCTAGTTACGTTTTCTAACAACACAGAGGTGAGGAATCCACCAATAGGGTCAAATGGAAACCAAGGTACTGCATGAGTCCCAATGTGTGATAATGTAAACTAATGTCGAACACAAGGAGAACCACTCAGTCAAAGCCCCATGATATTGATCAATGCTGAGCACTAGGCCACCTATTAATGATGTAAATAGGGCTAGGCTACGACTCGAGGTATATTCTCAGAGAAATGTTTCGTAGTCAATAAGAGCATACCCACCAGTAAGAAGTAAATGGGGACCTCTGTAAATAGCATGAGTGAAGGAACAAATAACTGATGTGATACTGAAGATAACTTGACATATTGAGTATGGTTGACATAAATGAGTCAAGAGACACTGCAGAATGGACAACAAGAACTTTACTTCCCTTGAACAAAAGCATGACTCAATGTGACTTTATGGCAGCATAAGATAACTTTGTATAAGTTTCTAATGTAGGAGACATTAATAAACTCTCCATATGATTCGAAGAGATAACCAACCTGAGGAGGATTAAGTCGTGAACAAGGATAAGGATTCCTTGAAGCTAGACTATGTCCCATCCCAATGGAGGAAAGACTCATTTTAAGTGCTTTTCTCAAGGTTGACATGACTGACTCTAGCTGCCATGAAATGATGAAGGAAATGTACCATTCCTACCCTTTTTGGAAACATTTTTTTTCATATTTAAAGCCTAAAAAACAATAAAGGAATTCCTATAGTACAATGGAGAGAACGAGTGTCAAAGGAAAGTTCCTAGTACTGGAACAATCCTATGCTTACTAGTTCCTGGTACTGGAACAATCCTATGCTCAATGCAAGGTGGCAGATATTGGTCATCGACATTTGGGGGATGTTCTCTCCATGGAAAAAATAGGTGTCAATTCGCAGAGGCTAATGAATGCATGGTTTGAACTTTCAAAAGGTCATGGTCAAAAGTGGCTTATACACGAGTCCAAATGAAGTCATCGAAGCCCAAAGAGGTACAAGAGGTCAAAATGAAATGCAGTAGTACAACTTAACAAATGGGAGCCTCTAGTGTTTAAGGCCATAAAATAGAGAAGAAGAAGAAGAATGAGGCTTCAACACAAATTCATGGTGGGACAAAAGATGACTCCGAGCCCACACAATAACAAATTTCATTACATCTAGGGTTTCAATGTTTCTTCCAAAGGTATGACATACCCTACTACAACATATAGAAAACCTTAGAACTGATTCAAACAAAAATAGATCCAAAAAGTATCTAACAACTTCAGGATTCACATGTTAAACTTCCTACTAGGATTTTATACAACCCCTAGGTTTCATACATGAAATTTCAATAATAAAAATCAATCATAGCTCAATCAACAAAATGACTAGCTTCCACTAGGGTTTGTTTCAAACCCTATATTTTCTCAATTAAACATCAATCACAAATAAAACTCATATTTCAACAATCTTACACAAATATCACATTATCACTTGTCATAATATATCATATATTTGGACCTCTACTAAGGTTTAATTACAAAACTCTAGAATTCACAACTAGTATCATCCTAGAGATTCAAACTTTGACTAAGGCTTAGTCCCAAACCCTAGGGTTTATGACCATCAATAATTATGTCAACCCATATATCTAGGACTTTATCATCATGCAACAACACATCATAACATGTGTTAGTCAAACCCAACTACCCAAATATCAATAAGAGTTAGACATATAACAAACTTGATTAGACTAGGGTTTGATCGAACAAACACATACATGCCAGGCATTATAAGGGTATTGTTTATACATCCTACCAAACCCTAATGCTCTAGGGTTTCAATACAAAACATAACAAACCATAAATTATCAATACATAAAAGGTTCAAGATTTCAAACATTATCGTTCAACCCTAACAAGTTAGGGTTTCCATATCCATACCGAAATCCCAAACATGACTTCATCAAAACATCAAACATTTTATTTTAACAATAACCCAAAGCATAGTAGGGTTTCTCACATAATCATTGACATACCCTTAAGTTAGGGTTTTCACAATGAACCTTTCTAGGGTTCTAGAAGAATAATCAGAGATATAAGGAGGGTAGATTTATCTAATGATCTAAGTCACCTGACACGTGGATTCAAGATTCAATGGATACGAGGATTCGAGTGTCGAATACAGACACGTTAACCCCCCGGAATAGGACACGTTCGAATACGTTATATCTATATATATATATATATATATATATTAAAACTTAGATGTTTCTTACACAAATTCTCATTCATGATACAAATTCATTGATTTCAAACAAACATCTTCATCTAGATGTAAATTTTACTGTTTACAAAGTAACATTATGCATAGTACATACAAATACAATTGTAATTTGTGACATGTCACATAAATTATAAATCATAAATTCTGAATTCATAATACATATTCAATTTGTCAATGATTCAATAGAAGAAAGACAATATAGTAAGATAAAGATACTGACAGCTGTAGTTTTCTCATTAATTCATCAAATTCAAAATGTGTTACATAGGTCGTGCAATGCCAATGGAAAATAGAAATAGAAAATACAAAACAATTACAAGTATACAAGCCTCAAGGCAGTAGGTAGCTCATGACTCATGAGCCATCAATCCTCATAGTGATCATCAAAATCAGCATCATTGTTCTCATCATCATGGTTGTTAGGACCTCATATTGTCCCTTTTTGACCATATATTTTGCTATGATACCATCCCTTTCAACTTATATTTAAAAGCCTTTGTTAGTATTTTAACCCAATTATCTCAAAGGTATGTAATGATTCTTCTCATCACTATATGTTTAATTATTTAGCATATAATCATGACATCTTCATAGTTAATCTTTGAATTATTAAGTGTTAAACAGTTAAAGAATGATGTGCAGTCTGCGATTCTGAAACAACCTGGAAGACTATTTTTGCAGTTGCTGAAACAACAGAATGGCACGTGAATCATGATGCTGAAACAATTGAGATTTGTCTTCTAAATTTGATAGCAGCAAAGGAACCAGAACTGATCACCGAGGAAGCTGTTACACTGGATGTAACGCTTATATCTATAGACAGCATTACTGTAACAACATTTTGTTGACAGGGAATTGATTTCCCTATTTTTGTATAATGGGTTAAAACAATGTAAATCTTTTGTAATAGATGTCTCCTCTTTATAAAGAGGAGACATCTACATTAGAAGGGGATGAATAGACTGTGGAAAAGGCTTAGCTGCAGGAACAGGACTGGAACCCTTTTTGTAATATGACATATTGATGGATGAATAAAGTTTTGTTCTGAACATCTTTTTCTAGTTCTTGTTTCCTGGGGAATCTTGTGAGAAGGACAGGGCCCACCTTCATCACAAGATTCACCCATTACATTTCTGCAGTGTGTTAAGTGTGTCTTTTATTCATGCCTTGTTAACAAGTATTGTTTGCTGAAAATTGTTTATAATACCTTTGCTAAAACTCTGTTTCTTTCTCAATTGATTGTTGTATGAGAGTTTCACCGGTGATAAGTTACAGAGTGAACTGGCAAGCTGGTTATTAGAGGCAAGTGCTGGAGATTCCCGCTCTGGAGATAGGGTCCTGACTCTCTGTTATAGCACAACCATTGTTTTATTTTGCAAATTGATTCTTTCCATTTCTTTGCATGAAATTAAGCATTTTTCTGATAGCTATCTGCAACAGAGTGTAATTGCTGTAATGTAGAGTGGAGCTTCAGTTTGTTAATTTAAGGCGTGATTTGTTTGTACTACAACTTCTGTTGCTTTTAAAATTGAGTGCATATAGTACGCAGTTGCCTTTGAAATAACAAGACTTCCCTAGGTTGACAATTAATGTCGCACTTTATTGTTTAATTCAATAAGCAATTAAAGTGACCAAAAATTTGGCGCCGTTGCCTGGGAAGGCAATTAGTACTGATGATTTTTCTGTAGATATGCAGAATGCATGAGAGGATGCAAGAAAACTAATCCTACAGGTGGCAAGGGCAAAGGAAGAGGAGGAAGAAAAACTTTCATCGATGATATTATTTCAAAAGCTGAGACATCCTAGAGGTTAAGCTCTCGAAGGCCACAGACCCAGCACTCTTTCCAAATGGACCATCAAATGGAGGAAGTAGTGGGACCTGAAAGGATTATAGAAACAATATAAAACACTGAGGAACCAGTGGAGGAAGTTGAAGGACCAGTAGAAAATATTGAAGGACCAATAAAAGATATTGAAGTTGAGGAACCAGTTCAAGACATTGAGAGTCCAACAAAAAACACTAAAGATCGGGCAATCGCATCAGGAAAACAACCAATGGAGGACAACAATGAAGGACTCTTCGGTGGAGGTTGCAGAGGAGAAGGAAGGGGAGAGAATTCTCTCTCCACCCTGGAATTCCCTATTGGGGAACTCCGCAGAGGAACATCCCACTTTCAGCATTACCCAATTTCCATGGTTTATCCTCTGAAGACCCTGATGAGTTTCTTTTCGAATTTGATATATTGTGTAGAAGCTATGATTATGTTAATAATGCTCAGAAATTGAAGTTGTTTCCAGCAACATTAAAAGGAAATGCACTAAGATGGTTTATGAGCTTGGGAGGTCATGTGATCACAACATCGGATCAGATGAAGGAGAAATTTCTGGCCAAATACCAAGACTATTGCCAGACGAGAGAGAAAAGGGAGGAATTATTCAAGATCGTTCAGAAGGAGGATGAAAATCTAGAGGACTTTGTGGAAAGACTCCAGTATAATCTGCAGAGATCTAAGCACCCTGATGTAAGTAAAGATATTCTCAAAACAATATTATTGAAAGGGGTAAGGGATGATTGTTTAGATATGTTAAATATGCTTGGTAAAGGAGATATATCTAAAGAATCGTATGATGAAATTGTTAACCTCTGCAAGAGGTGTTCAAGAGGAGCTGCAAATAATCAAAGAGCAGGGATAGTACTTATTCAACGGTCTAGAAATCAATTAGTGGAGGAGCAACAAGGGCCAAAATATGTAATCTACTTGAGGAATTCAAGACTGAAATGTTAAGTTCTTTTGCTTCACAGATTGATACCTTGTAGGTTAAAAAGAAGCAGGCAGAGGCAAAAGCTGCTTTGGCCATCTTCTGCTCTAAATGTAGGGAAAAACATCCATTGAGGGAATGCCCACTGGACAAAGTGCCAATCTGTACCATTTGTGAAAAGGACCACAAAACTCAACAATGCCCCTCTTTACCAGGGATAAAGGCAGCGTTACAACCAACGAAGGAAGAAGCTGAAGCAGTTTATCTGTTGACACAAAGGAGGCAATGGCAACCACGAGGACAAGGTAAGAATTCTAGTATGCCATTTAATCGTTGGAATAATTATCCTTCTTTTAATCAAGCAAATTACCCGCCCTTTAACCAAATGCAATACCCACCCTATAATCAAATGAATTTCCCACCCATGCAGAAAACAAACCCTCCCTTTGTAGACCCTTCAATGTGGACTCCCTGGCTTCTACAACAATCCTATTTTAACCAATGGAACCCAAACTAGAGAGCTCAACATACTCCATTCACAAACCAATTTCCTTAGTTCCAGCAACAACTTTCTCTTCCATCAGGTACCCCACCGAATAATCAGACCATGAAGCCTCAGCTGCCTGTACAACTGAACCCTAACCCTAATAACAATAAAGCTATGCAAGTTATCGACATTCAGAACCTGCCTACATCTCCTATGCAATGTAACGATATTCATTTACGATCTGGGAGAGTAGTCGAGCCAATTATAGATGATATTACCTCTTCTGACTCTGATAAAGAAGAAGCAAAATAGAGTAAATCATCTAATAAGGATGCTGAAACAGTCAACCCACCCTCTAATAAAACTGCTGAAACAGTCAAGCCATCTTCTAATGGAACTGCTGAAACAGCAGAACCACCATTCCCTGAGCACTTGGCTCTCACTAAGACGCTTGAGTCGCCTGCTTTTAACCTTTTAGGGGAATTGCAGAATTTGTATGTTAAAATTCCACTTTTACAAGCACTCAGAGATGTACCAATCTATGCTAGAACCGTTAGAGACATTTGCATCAAGAAACCTGGTAGGAAGGCTAAAGATCCCCTTATAGTTCATGTGATGGGAGATCTAGCTGCTTTAATGTCAGGCAAAGTTCCTCCTGTAAAATATAGTGATCCTGGTCACCCTACGATCACAGTGCAGGTCAGAAAAACTATTGTTTCACAAGTTCTGGTAGACCTAGGTGCTGCTATAAACATTATGACCCTTGAAACTTCACAGTTGTTACAATTGAAAAATGTAATTAGAGAAACACCAACTATACTGGAATTAGTTGATCATTCCACAATCAAACCAGAGGGGGTTATTGAAGACCTGATCATTTCAGTTGAATCCCGAAATTACCTAGCTGACTTTGTGGTGTTACAGAATAAAGCAAAGTTGGGGGGGCATCCTCTGATTTTGGGGAGACCCTGGCTGGCTACATAAGATGATTTTATCAACTGTAGATCAGGTTCAATGACAATTTCTAATGGTTGTGAAATTAAGCAGCTTACGATGTACCCTCATGCTACACCTATGATTAATAATGATTATTTTGTATGGTTAGAATATGAGGATAATGATACTCAACCCATCTTGACCATTGGACAAGCCTTAACTCTTAAAGATACCACAGAAGATGAAGTAATTAGTAATTTTATTTCTGAACCTTCCTCAGTTACTTCTGAAGCACATAATCAATTAACTGCAATTTTGGATCCTGAAACACAGCAAAAGCTTAAATCTGAAGATTTACCTCAAACATCAACTGTTATCTCCTCTAAAAGCATAACAATAGAAATTGAACATGGCAAAACATTAAACATAAACCCAATTTATCTGATGCTGAAACACAACAGCTAATGGAGTTGCTCTGTGAGAACAAGGAAGCATTCACATGGGACTATATAGACATGAAGGGGATCTCTCTTGAATTATGTACTCATCGTATCTATATTAAGGAGGGAGCCCGACCAGTCTGTCAACCCCAGCGACGAATGAACCCCAACTTGAGGGAAATTGTTAAGGAAGAACTTCAAAAGTTGCTTGACGCAGGGTTTGTATATCCCATATCAGACAGTGAATGGGTTTCTCCATTGGTGATAGTACCTAAGGAAAATGGGAAATGGAGAGTGTGTGTAGATTATAGAGCTTTAAACAAAGCCACCCAAAAATATCATTTCCCCTTACCCTTTATTGATCAGGTGTTGGACAGTTTGTCAAGGAAGAAATTATTTTCCTTTTTAGATGGTTTTAGTGGATATAACCAAATCAGAATTGCACCTCAAGATCAAGACAAGACCACTTTTACTAGTCCTTGGGGAACTTTTGCTTATAGATTTCTCCCATTTGGACTATGTAATGCTCTAGCTACGTTTCAAAGAGCAGTAATAGGAATTTTTTCTGATATGCTTAATGATTCCTTGGAGATATTTATGGATGATTTCACTCCCTATGGTGTGACTTTTGAAGTTGCGCTACAAAACCTTGAGAAAGTACTTAAAAGATGCATACAAGCTAATCTTTCCTTGAGTACCGAAAAATGTCATATGATGATGAACGAAGGAATTGTACTAGGGCACTTCATTTCATTCCTTGGGATTCAGGTGGATCCATCCAAAGTACAGGTAATTCAGACCCTTCCTATTCCTAAAACACAAATTGATGTAAGAAGTTTTTTTAGGACATGCTGGATATTACAAAAGATTTATCAAAAATTTCTCTAAAATAGCTTCTCCTTTGTTTGTGTTACTTATGAAAAACACTGAATTTAAGTGGACTGATGCCTGTCAGAAAGCATTTGATGAACTTAAGCATCAGTTGTCTACAACTCCTATTCTGAGGGGACCTGATTGGGCACTTCCCTTTCACATATCCTCTGATGCTTCGGATACTGCAATTGGAGCTGTCTTGGGTCAAGAAGAAAACAATCTTCCTTATGCTATTTACTTCATTAGTAAGAATATGACCCCTACTGAACTTAATTACGCAGTTACCGAGAAAGAATTTTTAGCAGTTATTTATGCTATTAATAAATTTTGACATTATATTACTGGTTATCCTACTTTTGTTCATACTGAACACTCAGCTATCAAGTATTTAATGAATAAATCTATTACAAATTCTCAAGTTACCAGGTGGTTATTGTTACTACAAGAATTTGATATTACAATTGTGGATCGACCAGGTAAAGAAAATGTAGTTGTTGATTTCCTTTCTCAGATAAAAACTGATGATAATACTCTAGTAGATGATTCCTTTCCTGATGAATATTTGTTTGCAGTATCTACTCACTCACCATGGTATGCAGACATTGCCAATTATTTGGTTGTAGGGAAGTTACCATCACACCTATCACATAGGGAGAAAAGAAGGATCATTCAACAAAGTGCTAGGTACAGCTGGATAAGTGGGTGTCTTTTCCATACGGGACTTGATCAGGAGATCCAAAGATGCATTAGAGAAGATGAGGTTTATGACATATTGAAGGCTTGTCATGATGGCCCTTGTGGTGGGCATTTTGCTGATAAGAGAACAACACATAAAATTCTCAGGATCGGTTATTATTGGCCCTCACTTTTCAAGGATGCAAAGAAATATGTCAGGACCTACGACAGTTGTCAGAGAATGGGCCAACCCAATCATAGAAGTGAAATGCCACTAAACCCTCAGGTAATACTTGAACCCTTTGAAAGATGGGCTCTAGATTTTGTAGGGCCCATCAACCCTCCATCCAACCAAAGAGTTTATATATTGGTTTGTACAGATTATATGACTAAATGGGTGGAAGCTAAGGAACTAATCAAAGCTAATGAAGAATCTGCTTTAACCTTTTTATTTGAAGAAATCTTCGTTAGATTTGGGGTGCCTAGAGAATTAGTCACAGATGGAGGACCTCCTTTAAATTCACATGGTTTCAAAGATATGCTTCAAAAATATCATATCAATCATAAAATGACTACACCTTACCACCCCCAAGCTAATGGTCAGGTGGAAAGTACAAATAAAGTCATAGAAGCTATTTTAACAAAAACTATGAAGGAGAATAGGAAAGATTGGTCTTAAAGACTACCTGAGGCATTATGGGCTTATAGAACTACTTGGAGGAACACTACAGTTTTTTCACCCTATGAATTGGTTTACAATAAAAGTGTTGTTTTTCCTATGGAATTTGAAATCAAAACTTTAAGAACTGCTTTAGTTGTTAACCTTGATTTGACTGATGCACAGACAGCTAGGTTGCAGCAGCTGCAAGAATTGGATGAAAAAGGTTGGATGCCATCCATCAAACAACTATGATTCAGCAGCAAAGAACCAGGTGGCATGACAAAACTATTAAACATAAGCAGTTCCAAAAAGGTAATTGGGCTTTACTATATGATTCGAGGTTTGAAAATTTTCAAGGAAAACTACGAACAAGGTGGCTGGGACCTTACAAAATAGATACTGTTTTTCCCAATGGAACAGTAAGGCTCCTAACAATTGATGGTTCTAGAACTCCACTGCTAGTAAATGGCTATCATCTTCATCCGTACTAGCAACCAATTTCTAAGGAGGATTTTAAGGCCACTTTCATGGCAGATTCACATTACATCTTTTTGGGGGAGCCTCTTGCCCCTCATTGCACTTAATCTCTACATTATTTTTGTATTAGTATTAGATTAGATTACTTAACTAATAATCCCTGTCAAAGGCTGCCATATTACAATTTATTTTGCAGGTCTTAATTCGGAGACTGGTTGAAGGAATAATTGCATTACAGGCAGGATTAGGTTTCAGTTTGGGAAACATAGCCATTCCATTTCAATTCATTATCCATCAGCAACATTTTCCTATCTCTTTAACAACAACATCTCTTTTTCCCGTTGCTGAAACACTAGTTTCGGCCGTTGCTGAAACACCAATTTTCCCCATTTTCCCCATTGCTGAAACACCAATCTTTCCCCATTTTCCCTGTTTTTCCCCATTCTCTCCATTGCTGATACACTGATTTCTCCATTGCTGAAACACCGACTTTTTCCATCTTTCCGAAAAATCATCAATTTTCCCATTTTTCCCGTAATTGAGGCATCAACTTCTCTCAAAAACAATCAATACATAACATTTTCCATTTTTAGAGAATCAACCATTCATCCTGATAATTGAGTTCCTTCACCATTACCTCCTGTGAATAGAAAAAGCCTTTTATATAAATACCCTCATATCTTATAGCCCTTTCCAATGACCATTGGTGATCCACTAAACGATGAAAATATACTTTCAACACAACAATCGAAGGTAAAACATGAGGTATGCGTGTTTATGTGTAAATATTAAACTATAGTTAATGAGAAGATTTTGATATGATTTTCAAAATCGCCGTACACTCCAAATTTATCATTTTAGCTACAGTTGGGGGGAATATCAAAGTTTTGCAATCATTACCCGATATGCCAATCACCATCATTTTTTAACACGATTGAGTCTCGTCACCCCGTCTCTGTTTTATTATGTCATAACCCTATTCACAATATCATACTCTGTCTCCGCTGCAGTAACTCGTCCCTGTATTGTGCATTTTACCGAACCAGTAACTATGGGAGGTAACGCTGTCCGAAATGAACCTGGTTCAATGGCTCTATTGGAACTTTACCCAGAAGCATATCAAATTTTTCTGCAAGTGGGCTAGGTGGATTACTTCCGGAGGCTCCAGGAATTTGATTCTCAGCAAGTCCTGGAATTCACACGTAATTTAAAGGAAGATTATTCTACTGTTTGGGGAGTGCGAATTCCGGTAACAGAGGAGGATATAGCGCAGGTTTCAGGATTACCAGCCAATGGCATCCGCTGGTTCAACTGTAAACACATAATTCTAAACACACAGCAATATTTTCTTCTACCTGGCAAGCAAGTCTAACCTAAAGGCAGAGGTGTTGCACTGCGTTCATTACCACCTCCATGGCCAAAGGTTGCAGAGTTTGTCAAGCACTATCTTACCTACGAAGGACGTTACCAGGTAGTGTACCAACATGACTTTGTGTTTTTGAATCATTTAAGACATGGTCGTTTATTAAATATGCCATACTATCTGCTTGGGTGTCTAAAGAATATGTCACATTATTCCAAGGATGCAAAGTACCCACTCCTCTCCATTACTCACCATTGCCTAGTTCAACTCTTAATCCTAAGGGGATTTTCCCTACAGAACCCTCCTCCCCTTAACAACCCACCCCAGGAAGCTGCTAAAATCCCTCAACCAGTAGTAGAAAACCCTCAAGAAACTGCTGAAATTTCTCAAGTGGCAGCCGAGACTCCTGTTATCGGGAAATCTAGTGTCTATGCAGAGCTGCTAGTCCCACTAAGCCTGGTAGCTACCTTAGAAACAAACAAACTAAAACTACTTTCATTTTCCTTTATGAGAAATAGATAAGAGGGGAATAAAGGAGACCAACCTCTGTCTTGCGCTTGGTTCATTGCTTGATTCCCTTCCCCTCTGATAGATCTTTGCTACTCGCTTCCTCGTCTACCCAGATTCAAAGAGCACCTGTAGAATCAAAGCAGCATAACATTATCCAAGAACATAGATCTATTATCATAAACAATATAGGACCATATATATATTGACCACACAAATGCATATATCATCAATCACACAAGAATGTGGAGGAAAAATTGAATAGCTTTATTAATAATCAAGAATAGCAAAGAGGATTACAACCAATTGTTTTGACCCAGCATCATCCTCTCAGCAAGAAAGCCCTTCTTCACCTCATGAAAAGCTTAGATCACCCAACACTATGATGTTGCACCAAGAAACCAGCAGCACTTCCTTACAAGATACAAAATTCCAGCCCCTGGATCTCTAGGATGAGGGATCCATATATAGATGTTTGCAAGGGGGGTGAGTCAGATTTTTATATTTGATTAGTGTCCTCTCTCTGATAGTTCTTGAATCCACTTGGAGATTCATGATCTCTTACTCATTCCTGGGCAAATGTAGAGAGGCAAGTGTCACAGGAGAAGTTTCTGGAAGATTCCATGATCCTCCACCTTGCAGATTGACCCTGCCATTTGTCCACTCTCGCCCATCGCACCCCATAGAAGGGCTTTTCAAGATGCATCACACCTCCCGTGTGTATTTAGGTGGGATGCAGCGCACTTTGACCATGGAGCAGGTGAGATGGTCCAGTTTTGACCAGTTCTGAGCAGTTTTTCATGGAGAACTTCTGGGAGAAGATGTAATTAGTTGACCTTGTTCTTTTAGAGGTTGGAAAAACACTTTTAGGGACTTAAGAGCCCTTGGTTTATGGACATTTATGATTGGGGTTGCAGTGCCCAAAAATGTCTATAACAGTTGCCCCCTAAAGCATGAGCTCGTTAATCTGTTGATGTCGGGTGAAATGATTTATCATGAGGATTTCGAAGTTTTTTAATGCTGGAAGGCGACCTGTAATAAGATACAATACAATACATTATATTCATAATATTTTTATGATCTAGCTGAGGCAGGAATTCCCATGCTCAGCTTTATAAATTGATTTTCATGTACATGAGACAGACAATCGTCTGAGTGTAGACTAATGATTTTGGTAGAGCCATCATCCCTTAGGTTGGATAATTATCTGTGCAGTAATGATGTACATTTGATGTCTTTATTTTCCTGAATATATATCACAGCCCGGATGGATGAATTTAGATCCGGAGTCTTCAATCTCATTCGATCTTCACTCAAAGTACAAGTCGATCCATGTGAGAGATGTTCTGGAGTCGAACATGGAAAGACATCCCCTGATTACCAGCCAATGATGTAAGATGTTAACAGGCACGAGAGGAATCACCGATAATGATGATGACCCTCAAGGTACTGCAGTACAATTCACATGGCGTGAATAAGGGACTTGGCATCAAACACCATGCAAAATATTTCGGTCGAAGGCCATTGATGTAAACATGTCGTCGGAAGTGAGAAACTTGCCATTGAGGCATGCAAGCTTCAAAGTAATGAAAGGGTTGTTCCTAGATTTAACTCTTGGATAATGAGCTGATGTCGACAAGAAGCGATCCGTCATAGGAGGGCCTTAGTGAATCCCACATCAATGACACGGAATGGAGCAAATGATTTTAATGGAGGTGAAAACGATCAGGTGATATAAGGTTCAGGGTGGTGGTCATGAACGAATGGAGCGTAAATGTATTGCAGTGGGTGAGATACAGGTGAATTCTCTGAGCGACTTCTCTTGAACATATCGGTGACACTGACATGATGGATTGGTAGAGTTAACCCCAGATATTGATGGTGTGATGGACCCATGTTGATATGACCAGTGAACGGAACAACCCAACCCAGCTCGGATGTGGAGTGAAAGTGTCATGTTCAAGAGCGACTTGCTACCAATAAAGTTTTTTCAAGTTTTCTTCCCAATTTTTCCCCAGTCATTGCTGACCAGTACCTCTTTATTTTTGTCAAGCTTGAGGAGGATAACATATGCTTGTTCTATAATTTTCCCTTCGGGCAAACCCATCGCTATGTTTAACGAGCCTAGCAATAGTGAAACTCATTCTTGTTTGTATGGACAAGTTTGTCGCTATTCAGTTTTAACGAGTTTAACGACAAGGATAACTCGGTCCTTTTCAATTTTAGAGAGTCTGAAAAAGGGACGTAAAGAAAACTCCAATAATCCTTTTTCGTCATATAATCCCTTGAGTCCGAAAAAGTATAAAACAATACAAAAGGGATGAATTTTTGGTACTTTTAACGAGCCGAACAAGAAAAGTGCTCGATCTTTTTGTGTAATGATCCCTCAAGTCCAAAAATATTAAAATCTAAAGGAGGGATAACACTTCCGATCCCTTTAACGAGCTGGAGAGGCCAATGGCTTGGCAATCTTTTGATATTTTACGAGTCAGTTGAAAAGAGCTTAAAGGAGACTCGTTTTTTGAGGAACGAGTGATAAATTCGAGTAGCAGCTGATTCCAGGTAAGGTTTGGAATTTTCCAATCACGACAGTGTCACAAGGATGGCTAACAGGATCACTCTTCGCAGCTGTTCCTCAAAAAGGGTAAAAAATCAAATGGGGGTGAATGATCGGCCAATACAGAGTGGAGGTGATGACGAGAACACGACCAAGGCTTCAAAGGCTGATGATAATACATTCACGATGTTTATTTATCGGAAATTGGTTCATTGTTTAATGAGCTTAAACTCTGAGGGAACATTTGCTCATTTCTTATGTTTATTTTTTAACGAGCTTGAATTCCGCGTTAAAACTGTTCGATCCAGTCGTATAATAAGGATATCTCATATAAAAAGGTATCTTTTCAAAGCTTTGTCCCACATCCTTTCTTTATGCAAGTTAGGAAACGACCAATCCTACGAGTTTAAAGTGTTATAGGACCTACAAATTTAAAAAATAAATGGTCGCTCTTTGCTTGCATGCCAAAAGGTTTGCATGCCTCCATGTATAGTGAAGTAGAGTATCCAAGTTACCCCTCAATTTGTAGACAAAACATTTGTTTTATCGGGAAAGGCCTACCTTTTCCAAGTTACCCCTCAATTTGTAGACAAAACATTTGTTCTATCGGGAAAGGCCTACCTTCTAACAGAGGTATCTTATTCTGGTCTATCCCCATTTTCCTAAATGGACGGGTGTGTCAACGAGTCATATATCCTTTGCGAAAACCTACCCTATACCCAAGGTTTTCTTATCAAAACAAGCCAGGGTGCATGCCCCCTGGGTTTCAGTCATATCCTCCGAATCACTTGCGCTCATCAGGAGGACAGATTGGGGATTGATGAGACATTCCTTGCGTGAAAAGACCATTCAGGGTTGGTGTATGACTATTTGTTATGTGTGAACCGGGGAATGAAAGCTGGTATACGAGCTTGACCACTCTTCCTTCATGTGGAAAACACATTACTCTAAAGAGTGAGGAGACAATGGCTCCCATGCAATAAATATAGCCTTGTCCAAGGAGTAGATTATAATCCAAGGGTCCTTGGACTACCATTACGTTCATGTGAACGGTTTTCCTTCTCAATGTTATCGGCACATTGGGAAGGATCCCTAATGGTCGACTGGTTCCTTTGTCAAAGCCTTTTAGATTTCTCATCTCAGGCAAAAGCGATGGCGAGCCAAGCGCTTTCCAAGCAGTTGAGGAAAGGATACTCAGAGAAGCCCCTTCATCTATGCTAGTACCGGCCATGACCATTCTATATATTTGAGCAATGATTCGAAATGGTACACTAGCCGGTAAACGGGGTCTACCTAGTAGATTCCAATCGAAGGAAACAACCAGGTTGCTTGGAGGTGGGACCGAATAAACGGCCAGATATGAATCTGACGAACTTCCTTCCTGTGGTAAAGGAATGGGTAGACTGCCCCCATGTTCATCGGAGTCTGTGCTTACGAAGAGAATTTGAACAGTGTCGTTCTTGTTCTCTTCGGTGACTGTATCATCTGAAGATGGATCCTCTGAAGGCAAGACCGGGTCAACTGCCGCCTCGACCTTTTGACTTTTTTCTGGTGTGGATTCAGATGGTTTATCTTCAATGATAGATGCTTCGGCTAACCACAAGGGCGTGTCAGCTAGATTTTCAACTAGTGACGGACTCGGAAAGAGATTCTTATATCTAAGAGGAAGCCGTAACGGCGAAACCGGACGGTCGTCCAAAACTCTTTTAGCCTCGCCTAAGAAGGGACAACGGTGGATGGCGTGATCGCCTTCACATAGTTTACAAGGAAATTTACATCTTCCTTTTTGTCCAGAGGCTTCACTTTCACTAGTTGACGGTGTACTTTCAACATGATCATCAGAGGTTGATGACACTAGATTGTGCAAACGAGGAGACCAGTCCCTTAAGATCCGAGGGATGCAAGGAAAATCTCGATGATAGTGGTATCCTTTACAAATGACACATGGCGATTTAGGCGTGGACGGTGCAGTGTGTGGATTTTCACTAGATGATGCTTGGTTGCCCCTTTCGCCTTTGGCTCCTTCTTCTTCTTCTCTTTATTCTTCTTCTCCTTCTTCTTCTCGGTTACTTGATTTTTGGCTTTACCAGCTTCATCAAGCGAAGAAGAAGGAGGAGAGGAAGAATTGGACGAAGTAGAGGGTTGGGGGGCAACTCAGGTATCGTTTAGTTGTTGACTTGATTGTTTAGGAATCACGGTGTTCTAAACGACAGAAGTTGATAAGAGCCATACGCGCAAGCCAATTGTCAATCCTAGAAGCGACAATGTGGCCATATGGGGTGCGCTAACATCTCCCCAAGAGGAGAAAGGACTAGGATTTCCCCCAAGGGGAACTCCTTGGTTGGTGGACTCCATTTTTCTCAACCTAGGACAACCGTAGGAAAGGTGATATTTATTCCGATTAAAATAAATTTTATTGACACAACTTGTTTTTCAATTTTTAAGAGTCGAGAAAAAACAAAAGATGACTCTAGTCGCCTTCGATTTTTAATGATCCTGAAGTGACAAGTGCTCAGATGGACCTTTTCCTTTAAGGAGTCTGAAAAGGAATGAAAGAGACTACTTTGGAAATCTAGACAGAGGGATTACCAAACCAATCGCAAAACTGCAGAATACTTTTTACGGTACGACAGTCAATCTTCCTTAATGTTGTGTTCAGTGCATTGCGATCGATAGGGAGGCAAACACAGCTTCCTATGGATAAAGGATAAAGCCTATTGTGGTCTCCCAATATATACTCGATGGTACGTGGGAGCACAAGTCCGTACTGGCACTTATCGTCTCAAAGTGGAGGAATCACCCAACCAACAATGAAAACAACAGTTACCAGGCTTTACAACGCTGGAATACGTCTCTAGCCTAGACTTCTAATGTTGTGCGTTAGGTTCCAAAGCATTTTTAGATTCATTAAATTTATTTTACAGTTGATCTTGCTTAAGAAATATGCCTTTCAGGTTCACCGCGTGATTTAGATGTACAATCTCCTAAAATGCAATCTAAGATGATAAACAATTGTTTAATCTTCTTTTTGCAATGAAAATCCTAGCTACTAAGGAAAGAGAGATGATATTCTTTCAACATAGAGCAAAGAGAACACACTATATGCACTGTCCTAAATCAAACCAAAAAACAGTCTAAATGCAATGGACATGCATGTATTTGTTTTTAGCCTTCTTAATGTGTGAATGATAAAAAGAAATCTAAGCGCAGATCTGAATTATTTTTCAAAGCGACATTACTAACAAGTTTCTTTTCAAGACAAAATGAATACAATGACGATACTTTGCGATTTGGAATTGAAAACTTTCTTTCGACACTTGAAAAATTACTAATTCAAATCAAATACAAGAGTAACAGTATAATCGACTATCAAGAACAATCGGATTCTCTTCTATGACTGAAAACGACACTTGCGACACTTTCAAATCAAGAAACGACAATTCAATTACGCTACTTCTTTGTAAAAGAGAATTGAAAATGGCTCAAAATACATAAAAACATTTATAGTTATTTGCACAATGGAGGCGGAATAATGGCAAGGAAGGGGGTTTCAACAGAGGTGTACTGACTACAGGCAGCAAAACTCCTGAATAGAGCTGAAAAGAGTGAACACAGAAACCAAAATCTAAGAGAAGAAGAGGCCTTGTCTGATCAGTGCACCTGTAACACAGGGAAAAAGAGATGCAGCGCACCTACTACACTCGGGAAGTGTGATGCATCCAGAATCCAAAGAAGAGATAGTGCGATGGTCTAGGGATGAGACTTCAACTGGGTTCTGGGTCACAGTTTGCAGCTCAGTTCAGGGATTTAGGCCGAGAAAGTGGTAATCAGTAAATCAATCACAGGGGTAGATCTAAAGAGGTTACTAGAGCCACCACAAGGTCAATTAGAGAGCTTGTAAATCGATTGTTCAGTTCATAAAAAAACCCGGAGATAGGCTGAAGCAGCATTGATCTACTTTGCACTTGCATAGCAAATGCAGTTCGAAGGCTAGCTGGCTTGACTTCAGGCTCCGTCTGTAAGTTTATAAAGCAAACAAATGTGGATAAAAAAACAATCTATTCACTCCCCAGTGGAGTCGCCATTTTGTTATCGGGAAATCTAGTGTCTATGCAGAGCTACTAGTCCCACTAAGGCTGGTAGTTACCTTAGAAACAAACAAACTAAAACTACTTTTGTTTTCCTTTATGAGAAATAGATAAGAGGGGAATAAAGGAGACCAACCTATATCTTGCTCTTGGTTCCTTGCTTGATTCCCTTCCCTTCTGATAGATCTTTGCTACTAGCTTCCTCATCTACCCAGCTTCAAAGAGCACCTGTAGAATCAAAGCAGCATAACACTATCCAAGAACATAGATCTATTATCGTAAACAATATAGGACCATATATATATATTGACCACACAAATGCATATATCATCAATCATACAAGAATGTGGAGGAAAACTTGAATAGCTTTATTAATAATCAAGAATAGCAAAGAGGATTACAACCAATTGTTCTGACCCAGCATCATCCTCTCAGCAAGAAAGCCCTTCTTCACCTCATGAAAAGCTTAGATCACCCAACACTATTATGTTGCACCAAGAAACCAGCATCACTTCCTTACAAGATACAAAATTCCAGCCCCTGGATCTCTGGGATGAGGGATCCATATATAGATGTTTGCAAGGGGGTGAGTCAGCTTTTGAGATCTGATTAGTGTCCTCTCTCTGATAGTTCTTGAATCCACTTGGAGATGCATGATCTCTTACTCATTCCTGGGCGAATGCATAGAGGCAAGTGTCACAAGAGAAGTTTCTGGAAGATTCCATGATCCTCCACCTTGCAGATTGACCCTTCCATTTGTCCACTCTCACCCATCACACCCCATATAAGGGATTTTCAAGATGCATCACACCTCTCGTGTGTATTTAGGTGGGATGCAGTGCACTTTGACCATGGAGCAGGTGAGATGGTCCAGTTTTGACCAGTTCTGAGCAGTTTTTCATGGAGAACTTCTGGGAGAAGATGTAATCAGTTGACCTTGTTCTTTTAAAGGTTGGAACAACACTTTTAGGGACTTAAGAGCCCTTAGTTTATTGAAATTTATGATTGTGGTTGCAGTGCCCAAAAATGTCTATAACAACTTCCCAAGTGAATGCTGAAAATCCTCAGCCATCCACGATAGCCAGTCCAATTGACCCCACTAGTGCATCAACCCCATCCCATAATTTACCTGAATCATCCATTCCCACGGTTCATATCCCCAGTGGTGATTCAGATGACGAAATTCCCCTGGCTAGGCTGAGAAAGAAAAGGAAAAGGCAATAAATGGTTGTTCCTTCATCAAAAAGACAAACAAGGGCCTCAATGAAACAAGCTATTATCTCTGATGTTCCTCCTACCCCAGAGAAGGCCATCCATAAAAGAAAAACCACTGCTTTTCCTACTTCCTTACCTCGAAGACGAAGGAGGACGTCTTCTGCAGCAGCAACAGAGACCCCCACCCCAAATTCCCCACCCATTATCCTAAAACCCCATACTCCACCAAACCCCGAATCCCTACCTTCCTCACCCTCGGGTACCGAAATGCAAAACATCCAGGATTTTGTGACATTATTCCTTTCAGAAGAGGCAGCTAATCCACAAGAACCAGCTTCTAACTTATCAAAAGTAGACACCCAAGACAATGTATAGCATCTAGCTATTACACAACAAGAACCAACTACTGACTCAACAGGGGTTACACAAGAAACACCTGTTGAGGAGCTAAAAATAGATGACCTAGAGGTAGCTGTCCCACAAGAACCAACTACTAATCCAGCAGGTGTTACACAAGAACCACCTACTGACAATCATTATCTTGAAACACATCAGGACATAGCAGCTACTGATTCAGCAGGTGTTACACAAGAACCACCTGCTGATAAACAAGAAACGGGTAATCAACATATAGCTGAATCAGCCACTGTCTCAGCAAGTGTCACACAAGAACCACCTGTTGATGACCATGATCAGGAAACAGAGCAAGACCTAGCTGCTACTGACTCAACAGTTGATACACAAGAGCCACCTACCAACGAGCAAAGTGTAGATACCCAGGATACTGCTGCTACAGAAGAACTAGCCACTCAGTTGCTTGATATGCAGAATTTGCATGTTCAGGAGGATATAACTGTTACAAAACTAGCCGATGGTCCAGCAATTGTCACACAAGAACCACCTGCTGGAGAAATAAATAATGAAGCTGCCACCAAACAACCATCCTCCCATCCACTTGAACCAGCTACAGAGACTGCAATTGCTACAGAAGGCCCTGTCACGTTAGCTTCCCTTCAACAAGAGAATGAGTTTCTGAAAGCCGAGATTGAGGCTTATAAGCAGGAGTTAATAATAGCAAGGGAAGCTTATGAAAAATAACTTAATCTATATACTTTAGCCCAGGTAGCATCTGCAGCCGAGAAAAGTGTAGATAAGGATCGGTATGAGGAATACATTTGCAGCCAATGTGGTGACCTCTATTCTCGAGCTAGTTATAAGGTAGTCGAAGTACCATTGTCTAGACCTACTCCTGCAATTACTCCTGTTGTAGTTAAAAAGGAATGCCCTGTTGTTACACAAGAACCAGCGGGGCCTTCAAAGATTTCTGAAGAAGAAGAGAAACCGCAAGTACCTCGGCCTACCCAGTTGTTAAAGCTAAGAATCCTGCACCAAAGTCTGCAAAGACAGTATTTACCCAGACTGAGCCTCTTTGTGCAGAGATTGTCTTTACTCAAACTTTAAGAATTCAAGAACTCATCGATATATGGAAGAAAGAGTATGCCTTGTCGCAAGAAAGGGCATTTCAGGCACAAAATCAGTATGGCAGAATCATGCATATAGAAAATCGGAAGTCTTGGAACAGTTCCATGCACAGCAGAAGGAAAATAAAAAGTTAAAAACTAGAATGTCTCTTATCTTTGAATTAGTTCAAAGACTTCTGGCTACTAGGAAACCATCCTTTAATTATTCTGTGTTCCTAGCAGAACGCCTAGCATTCCTTCAGATAAAAGCAGTCAGATATGGACGACCTCACGAAGTGTCTACACCCTAGCAGTTTATTGAAACTTTTTCAGCAGCGTCAGTTAGTGAATAGAATCTCTTATGTGAACTTTATCTCCATAATGAGGCCATTCCGGAAGATAGAAAGTTTAATTTGATTCCTGTGGCTAGTGACATTCAGATTAGATCCTTGGTATCTTTTATGGCTAATCAGCTCATGTGGCAAAACACTTTTCTTTCAGCAAAACATAACGAAGAAAATCGCCTTCTGTGGATCCGAGCTGAAACACGGAATGCTGCTATTTTCATTGCTGAACATCATAGGGTTATAAAAGAACCAGGAATGACTGAGCATATCAGGGAATTACAGGCAGCAATGTTAGAATAATGTCAACAGTGTATCAAGAAGAAAGGATCTCTTGCCATGCAGGCAAACAATTTGTTCTGGGAACATTGCCCTAAGGAGAGAAGGGAATACCATCCTTTTAACCCTCTCAATCTTCATGCAGAAATTTCACGAGCCTAATTATGTTAAATGTGCTCAGCGGTGTGGTAACAAATGGTTGGGTTATCATTTTCACTTCCCCCTTCTCTGGTTGCCAGTACAGCAATATAAGGCCTACTTCAAGGTGTCCAAAAAGGAGGAGCTTGCAGCTTGGCAGCTGCAAGCTCCTCCTTTTTGAACACCTTGAAGTAGGCCTTATATTGCTGTACTGGCAACCAGAGAAGGGGGAAGTGAAAATGATAACCCAACCATTTGTTACCACACCGCTGAGCACATTTAACATAATTAGGCTCGTGAAATTGCTGCATGAAGATTGAGAGGGTTAAAAGGATGGTATTCCCTTCTCTCCTTAGGGCAATGTTCCCAGAACAAATTGTTTGCCTGCATGGCAAGAGATCCTTTCTTCTTGATACAGTGTTGACATTATTCTAACATTGCTGCCTGTAATTCCCTGATATGCTCAGTCATTCCTGGTTCTTTTATAACCCTATGATGTTCAGCAATGAAAATAGCAGCATTCCGTGTTTCAGCTCGGATCCGCAAAAGGCGATTTTCTTCGTTATGTTTTGCTGAAAGAAAAGTGTTTTGCCACATGAGCTGATTAGCCATAAAAGATACCAAGGATCTAATCTGAATGTCACTAGCCACAGGAATCAAATTAAACTTTCTATCTTCCGGAATGGCCTCATTATGGAGATAAAGTTCACATAAGAGATTCTATTCACTAACTGACGCTGCTACAAAAGTTTCAATAAACTGCTGGGGTGTAGACACTTCGTGAGGTCGTCCATATCTGACTGCTTTTATCTGAAGGAATGCTAGGCTTTCTGCTAGGAACATAGAATAATTAAAGGATGGTTTCCTAGTAGCCAGAAGTCTTTGAACTAATTCAAAGATAAGAGACATTCTAGTTTTTAACTTTTTATTTTCCTTCTGCTGTGCATGGAACTGTTCCAAGACTTCCCATTTTCTATATGCATGATTCTGCCATACTGATTTTGTGCCTGAAATGCCCTTTCTTGCGACAAGGCATACTCTTTCTTCCATATATCACTATGACACCATCCATTTAAACTTATATTTAAAATCCTTTGTTAGTATTTTAACCCAATTATCTCAAAGGTATGTAATGATTCTTCTCATCACTATACATTTAATTATTTAGCATATAATCACGACATCTTCATAGTTAATCTTTGAATTATTAAGTGCTAAACAGTTAAAGAATGATGTGCAGTCTGCGATGCTGAAACAACCTGGAAGACTATTTTTGTAGTTGCTGAAACAGCAAAAACGACACGTGAATTGTGATGCTGAAACAGTTGAGATTTGCATTCTAAATTTGATAGCAGCAAAGGAACCAGAACTGATCACCGAGGAAGCTGTTACACTGGATGTAACGCTTATATCTAAAGACAACATTACTGTAACAACATTTTGTTGACAGGGAATTGATTTCCCTATTTTTGTATAATGGGTTAAAACAATGTAAATATTTTGTAATAGATGTCTCCTCTTTATAAAGAGGATACATATACATTAGAAGGGGATGAACAGACTGTGGAAAAGGCTTAGCTATAGGAACGGGACTAGAACTCTTTTTGTAATATGACATATTGATGGATGAATAAAGTTTTGTTCTGAACATCTTTTTCTAGTTCTTGTTTCCTGGGGAATCTTGTGAGAAGGACACGGCCCACCTTCATCACAAGATTCACCCATTACATTTCTGCAATGTGTTAAGTGTGTCTTTTATTCATGCCTTGTTAACAAGTAATGTTTGTTGAACATTGTTTATAATACCTTTGTTGAAACTCTGTTTCTTTCTCAATTGATTGTTGTATGAGTGTTTCACCAGTGATTAAGTTGCAAAGTGAATTGGAAAGCTGGTTAATCAGAGGCAGGTGCTAGAGATTCCTGCTCTGGGGATAGGGTCCTGACTCTCTGTTATAGCACATCCATTGTTTTCTTTTGCAGATTGATTCTTTCCATTTCTTTGCGTGAAATTAAGCATTTTTCTGATAGCTATCTACAACATAGTGTAATTGTTGTAATGCAGAGTGGAGCTTCAGTTTGTTAATTTAAGGTGTGATTTGTTTGTAGTACAATTTCTGTTGCTTTTAAAATTGAGTGCATATAGTACGCAGTTGCCTTTGAAATAACAAGACTTCCTTGGGTTGACAATTAATGTCGCACTTTGTTGTTTAATTCAATAAGCAATTAAAGTGACCAAAAATGGTCACCATTGCTCTCCTCTGCTGCATCCTCCTCCCATGTGTCCGAAGTCATATGTGCATTTGTTGGTGTTGAGGATACCCCCTCTACAATATCACCATCATCAAATGTGACCGGCCCTAGCACTAGATCATTGAGATCCATGTTGATCAATGCCAACTCAACGCTGTTGTCCAGACCCATATCATCAGGAAAGACATCCCACATATTTGTCTTTCCCTTCCACCACTCATCCCTCTGCCTGTAAACAAGATGAAGGTTGGTGTGCATATACACCATTGTCTTTTCCCTGGACTGCCCAAGCCTACTCTTCATAACACTATATAAATTCCCATATGTGCTCCAATTCCTCTCGCAACAAGAGGATGAAGTCACCTGAGAGAGGAGCCTCATGGCTACTGTAGAGGAGGGCTTGTTGCCCCATGATTTTCCCACCAATAATAGGGCTTCTTAGTCCCCCTATCTCTAATCAAATCATATCCTGCAAATAGACTAGTGCCAGTGGAAAAATCTGCAAAGGCATCCTCCACCTCATCAAGCAATGCTCTATCTTGAAAAACCCACTTGAATGCACATTTCCTCCCCTATGATATTTCACCATCCATGCGAGGAGGGAATCTATGGGAAGGTCCACCATTTAGCCACTCATGGATGTAGTATTTTGGGTTCAATGAGTGAACCAAATAATGTAAAGGTGTGCAATTCTTGTTCCATTTGCTGACAAGAATATCCTATATAGTGGTGAAGAAGGCCTTTGGTGATGTCTCATACTCGGGGAACTCACTTTGTAAAATATTGCTTCTCACAGACTTAATCATGCAATCCCATCCCTCACAAACCTCTCCTAGGATAGGTTGGTGTGCATCTATAAATCGAAGCAAAGAAATAATAGGTCCATGATCTGAATAAGTAGATATACCCTTTCCCACCAAGCATCATCTAGAATTATGTCCTTTACTCTTCAAGAGAGTACTTTATCTGTCTTTCTCCAAAACTACCAAAACTCTGAAATAACCATGGCCCAAAGAGAATTCTTGACTCCCTCAACCTCTTTAACATGATGAATGAAGAGGCAAATTGTGTATCTATAATCTTCAACAATGATAGATTGTTGTACTCCTTGTAGAGAGTGAGGGAATTTTTATGATTTTGTACAAAGTTACGGATATGTCATGCATCCTCAATAATGTTACCAATCCAAATCACATAAGAAGCAATGGATTTTAGTGCTAACTTCAATTAATGGACAATGTAAGGTGTCCAAAACACTTGTGGATATTTATCTTCCACAAACATGCCATCAATCTTGCAAACATGTGCATTATCTGTAATGATTTTCACACAAGAATCAAAACCTACATCTTCAATAACTTTAATAAACAACTCACCCATATATTTTACATCCTTGTATTCTCCAAGTGTATCCACCACTTTCAAGAAAACTGGACCATTCAAGGAAGACACCATGAAGTTGATCAGTGGGTGTCATGTTGGATCTGTCCATCCATAAGAATCAATGCTAACCCGGAATGTTGGCCATAGGCTCAAGAATTTTTTGCACCTCTTTTTTTGCCTTCGTCAAAAATGTGGTTCTAAGCTTCTATGAACTAGGAGGCACATACCCTGATGGAGCCCCTTGAGATAGAGCTCAACACATCTCAATAAATAGAGGTGAGCATGCAACATTAAAGGATATGAATTTTTGATATAACGAAAAGGCAATGGTGAGATCAAGCTCTTCTCGTTTCTCCTTCTGAATTTCTTTTTCCATTGGACCAAGTGAAATTGACTTTCTTTTTGTTTCTTGTCCCCCACTAGAACTCTCAAATGGGAATTTGTTGCTGCCTTTCCTCAAAAATGGAAGGGGGTAATCATTCTTGGTTTTTTTTTTGCACCCACATTTTCCATACAAACATTGGACTCTCTTTCTATTTCTTTCCTCTTTTGTAAAGCCACTCTTGTACAAGCTCCAACTCCACAACCTGATAAAGCGAACAAATGGCCTTTAACACGGAAATATGTGCTCGTGAAAGTATTGTGGAAAAAGTTTCATATTCAATTCACGTTGCCTCCTCCTTTCACCTTACTGCCTGACCCTTGCTCTCTTGTGACATATTTCCACAAGGGATATTTCTCAATGTTACATTGAGGAGGAATTCTTCCCTCAACATTACTTGCAATAGAGGGAATACTTGCAGTAGACTCTGATGAAATTGGGAGAGGAGGGGCATCTCCAATCGGTACATTCTTCCCATTTGTTTTTATAGAAATTCTCACTGTAGATCACCTAATAATGCAATATACTAAAGCAAAATACTTGATCTACTTCTACAAACAAACTTATGGAAACTTAATCGATTTTGAGCAAGATCAAATAGAACACATATAACAAATGAAGAAGAAACAATCACACATGAACACAGAAGAATACTCTGGGGAAAGCCTTAGCTAAAAACCCCGCTATCTATATTATCATACAAGTGGAAATATCTCAGGATTACACAAAGCTTTAGCTCACAAGATATCCAACTCTCAGTACAATCCCTCACTGCTACTTATAAATAGAATAGACAACACATATGCCTTCCTTCATTCCTCCAAGCCTCCTATTTCCTTGCGCAGTTTCTCCTGGGTCCTCCAGCTGCAACCTGTTTGATGACTGACCTTTGAAATAAATGCGCAATCCTGAAGGAGATGAATTCCTTCTATATGGATGAGTTTCCTTTATAGGAAAATTCCTCCAACTGATAGTACACTGTCCCTTCCTTTAATCTCAACTGGGTCTTTCTCTGAACTGGCATGCATGAGTTATTTATGAGAGAATATTTAGTTATCTGGAGAACACTAGTTGCATGCACGCATGCATTAACTGACTGAACTCACAATTAGTTCTTCCAACTATTTGGAACTAATTTAACTGGACTTAACTTAGTTAACTAAGCTAACTAATTACAACTCAAATACAACTCATCCTTATCTCCTTAATTAAGAGATAACTTCCTCAATCAAAGGGATAACTGTTGCATGTCTTCACATAGACTTCATGTTTGATTTTCCCCATCTAATTAACCCAAGATGAATTAATTAATTATTTTTCAAACAGCTAGTGAGACCAAATTTGAATTTTAATTTAGAGACTAATTAAAATTGGAATCTATCCTGAAATGCTATTTATAGCAATGTTATTTTTAGCATTTCTATTTTTTTCTATTTCCAACAGAGTTGGAGTATATCCTGAAATCCTATTTATAGCAATGCTGTCACACGGAATGAGTCGATCTTGTGGACAAGATAGACCTTCCTAGAATCTAAAGAGATCTAGTGACAAGCAAGCCAATCAAAAACTATATTTCTCCCTTTATAAACAAAGGCAAACAAGTTTTTAGGCCTACCTTGGGTCCAATGCAAGTTTGTGGAAGCCTCGCTCCTTTGATCCAAGTGAGCTCCCTCATTGCGAATCTGCAAACACAAACAAGCAAACAAATTAAATAGCACCTGAAAAGCCAATATCATAAAGCATATTTAACATGAAAATCAAGGAATTCATGAAACAAATGACATAAGACAATTTGTTGAGAAAAATGAATCTGATTGTATTAATTCAAATCAAAGAAGAACTTTACAACCTGTGCCTTGATGCTGTACAAGCTCCTCCTAGGGTCCAACAAGAAGTCTCCTCTACTTTGACAAGTTTCACTCTCTTCCCAATGAAGCCAAAAAGGTATGTGATCTCTCCTCTCAAGCTTAACTAGGAAGTCTCAATTCCACCAGCATTTACCCTCAAAAATGTTCAGCTTCTAACCTCCTTAGCAACCAGCCCAGTGCCTTAATTTATAGTGCAATGGAGGGAAGTTACCAGGTCCTCCTTCAAAGGGATAAAGCCCTCCTTCAAAGGGATAGCTCCTCGCATCAAGGGATTATCTCCTTCTCTTTTGGGATGCATGAACCACCTAAGAGCGACCAATCCACGTCAAAATTCCTTCTAGAATCATCTAGAATTAACCCAAAGTGAGTTTTTTAGAATAAACTTGTGCCTTTTTTACTTTCACAGGGGTCCGCACCCACTCCTTTAGGGACAGAGCGGCCAGGTCCGCAGTTTTTGTAAACAGGGAGTGTGGAACCGCAGGCAATAGTGAGAGAAAGTGCGGAACCAGAGCTTTATTGATTTTTAATGTCTTTCTCTCATTTTCAAAGCTTGACTTGAAGAGCTGAGGTCTGAGACTTGCTTAGGAGGACAATACAAGTGATGATAGACCCATACTGACTGCAAATAATCATGGTGATGATATTTTTGTGTAACAGATTGCCCCCTAAAGTGCGAAGTCTGTAGTAGATGAGGATTTCATTTATCATTTAGGAAGAGTGAAGTACTTTATCATTTCGATGATCATCTTGTGGAGAGCCTGGTCAGAACCTGTAAAAACATTCAATGCAAGATATATATATGAGATCATATCATCGCTGAGGTAGGCATTCCCATACTCAGATCAAAACTGACTTAGAAAACTATCTACTGCTCTGATACAAGAATGATCTTGTAATACATCACAAGTATAGACTCATGTGGACACAGTATGGACGCAGCCATCTGTTTATGAATAGTCCATCATATAATGAATAAAAATTTCCACGCAGCCTAGATTGCGGAAACTAGATCCAGGGTCTTCATTTCTACTTCCCGAAACAGTACGATTCTATCCATGCGAATGAATGTGTTGAAGTCGAACATGGTAGAAACCACTTGATTACCAGTCAATGATGTAAACTGTTAACAAGTGTGAGAGAAACCACCAGTGATGTCAATGGCTCTCAAAGTACCCACTACAATCCATGAGAGGTAAATAAATGTGTTGATGTTGAACATGTCACGAAATCCTTTGATCGAAGGTCAATGATGCAACCTGTCGTCAAAGGCGAGAAACCTACCATTGAGGCATGCAGATCCCAAGGTACTGACAATTTCTAGATCATCTTTCTAGATAATGAGCTGAAGTCGATAGAAAGCGATCCGTCGCAGGCAAGCCCACAACACGAAATCATAGATCAAGTTGAAGAAATTTAGTTGCAAGGACTGACTCAGGGATGGTCAAGATGGATGACAGATATTTTGCAGATGAATGGCTTTATTGGCAGTGACCTCTTGAACACATAACGACACAGCAAATGGTTTGGTGACGATTGACCCAAAGTTAATACCCAGAAACCGGCTGAAGACTTTCAATGTGGTTTGATCAACTGTTAGGCAAAGGATTTCCCAACCTAGGTGAATAAAAGTGTCGTGTTCAAGAGTGGTTACAAAGTATGACAAATATTCTCTCTTTTCCCCCACCATTTCTGGCAAGTACCTCTTTATTTTTGATAAGCTTGAGGAGGATAACATTTGCTTGATTATAAACTCATCCTTCGGATGAGTCCAACTTAGTTTAAATTCGAACCCTAAGAAGGAGTGATTCGTTCCTGTTTGTAATTAAACAGGTCCTTTATTGTGAAATTTTAACGAGTCCAGTATAGGAAAAACTCGGTGTTTTTCAATTTTAGAGAGTCTGAAAAACTTAAGAAGACTCCAGGGTTGACCTTTTTCATAAATTTGTGTCTCCCAAGCCCAAAAAAGTATAAAATAATACTTGAGAGAACCGCTTGATCTTTACGACCAAGGAGTGCTTTACTTAATTAGTGTCCCTGATCCGAGAAAGTAAAAAAGTGATCAATGACATGTCGTTTTATAACCAATATCGAATTTGAAACGACAAAAATCCGGCAATCTTTTCATGTTTTTACGGTCAGAAAATCGTTGTAAGTGGAACGCCTTTTTAGTTCCGTTTTAACGAGTTTAAAAAGAAAAACTCGGCGATCTTTTCATGTTTTAGGAGTCAGAAAAGAGCATAAAGGCGACTCTAAATGTTTTTTCGTCGAAAATGATAGATTTCGCTTGAATAATCTGTTATCCTGAACAAAAATGCAAACATTACTCATACCTGTTTGAAATTGATAAAAATGCCGCAAAAATTACCTTTCTAAAGTGAAACATAAACAAATTTGCAATTCATTTATTCAAAAAACTTATAAAAAGGGCTTTCGTCAATTCATTTTTACCGTTTGAGATTTGGGTGAGAAAATAGTGATTTTGTTCAGAAACTTCCTGTGAAGATTGCGGAAAATCCAACCATCGGAATCGAACGGCGTCTTCTCCAGGTAATCCACATCATCCTACTCTTCAATTTCAACGGTTTAATTTTTTGTTTTAGGTTTTTATTTCATTTTTTGGAGGGTTTTTAGGCTAAAAACCCGCACGCGGGGGCCCGCAGGCATAACACAGGCAGCCCGCGGAGCCCGACTTTTTCTCAATGGGGAAAAAATCAGGGGTTCGCACCTTCCATGTAGGCAAGGTGCAGACCCATGCACTGCCTCTAACAGAGAGGGTGCGGTCCATGCAGCAAGGGGTTTTAACCCAAAAATTCTCAAATTTGACCCAAACAATTTAATTTCTAGCATTCTAATTTGTCTTTTTATTGGATGTAGAGTGTACATCATGCTATATTGGCGTGAACGGGAGCATGAGGACGTGGGTCTTGCCGCGTTGAATCACCAACCTTCGATTGATGCATTGAAGGCATGCATCTTGTACAAATTCTGGGCCATACCTGGCATGAGGGCCCAGGTGGATTTCTTACAGTGGCTGGTTGATAGATGGAGCATCCAGGACCAGTGTTTCTTCATTGGTGGCCACCAGCTCGAAATCGAGCCGACAGACATATACTTCTTGATTGGTTTTCCTAAGAGAGGCGAAGACTTGACTCTATTCGGGACTAGGCCAGGTGGCCAGTCTGTCGATAGCCTCCGGCTAGAATTCTGCAACAGCCAGGCTAGAGACAAAGGAATAGACACTAAAACCATTTCCCGTCCTGAACTCATGGTGATCACGTTTACTGTCACCAGACTTTGCGGGAGTGCCGCATTACATATTGCCACCGGATCCTAGATGCGGATGGCAGTTGACTGCTTTCGAGGCACCATCTTCAACTGGTGCAATGCTGTGTTGGCCAATGTAAAAGGCCAACTGACCAGAGCCAAGAACAGACAACTGAAGACCTTTGGTTATGGGGCTTTAGTTGTAAGCTTTGGTCTGGAGAGGGTTCCAATGTTGATCCCGCAGCACCTTACTGTTGGAGCTGGGCTTCCTCGAGAGCCCAAACTGATGCAATGGGTTGCAGTTATGGCCCGTCATCCGGACGAGGGGACAGAGGTTGTTCGATTCAAACCTAAGTATTTCCAATGGTTGGAAAACCAGGTTTTTTCTATTCCAGACTTTCCTTACGCTAGGGTAGATTTTCGTGGTGACCCAGACATGGATCTTCCACCAGGAGAGCAATGGGATGACTCAGGTAAAATCATTTTCAACATTTTCCTATTTTAATTTTATATATATATATAATTATATATATATATATATATATATAATATATATATATATATATATATATATTTATATATATTTATATCGTCTCAAAACTGATAGTAAAAATTTCAAATGCATATGTGGGTCCACAGCAACCAGCCGCTCGCCGGCCTTACGAGAGGAAACAACCAGCTGCAGCCGCGCCAGCCCCATAGGACGAATTAGCAGAGACCTTGGCCAAGTTGGAGAGTCATCTAGAGTGCTTGACAGGAGACATTCCGGAGACTAGCATAGATGACATTCCTTGTCGACTTCAGCGCTATGTGATTGGGGTCCCAGGAACTTTTAGGAGGTTCCTTTGCAAGGTGGCCTGTGCAGTGGTTTCTTATCGAGATCATCACCAGTGATAGGATGATCGCCTATTGTAAGCACATATGACATTTTTGCTTTTTGTACTTATCATTTTTGCCGATCATAAGGTGTTTTTCAACCTATGATCGAGGATGATGTATTTTTGACACACTCCTATATATATATATATATATATATCACTATTACTGGCTTATCTTGTAAATCATGTTATGGAATGTTTTTAAATTTACATGTATGATTATTGCAAATGTCTACTTAACATTCTAGAAGAATTTGCATCTGCTAATGTATTTAAAGATCTTGGAATATGTTGATATTCAATATAATCAAATTCACGTTCCAAGAGACGCACTCTCAAAAATAATCTCAATAACACTGGATTTCTAATGGCATACACTCTATTAAGCTGTAATACAATGAGTTCAAAATCTAACCTCACTATCAAACTCCGAATCCCAAATGAAATAGATTCAGATAATAACTCAATCACTGCACTATACTCGGCAATGTTGTTCGTTGTTTGACTGAGGCTTACCCCATGCATAGATACTAACTCGTCAGAGGGCGAATAGATAACCCAAGCTGCGGAATAAATGTTCTGTGTATTATGACAAGCACCATTAGCGAAACCAATGTATGTTTGGAGAGGCATCGACATCGGCAATATCGAGTAAAACCAAGATACGCAGGAATAATGACGAAAAACACTCTCTAAGCAAAGCACACTTTTTAAACTAAAACACACCAGCTAGAAAGAAAAAACTATCCTAACTAAAAATCTCCGTACCCATTCTTTAAGCATAATACCTCTTCAGGTAAAGACCATTTCTGGGTTTAACTAAAGAGTCCCCGTCAAAGTCTACCAATTCATAGGCCCCTTTTCCTAGCTTTCGCTTGACAACATAGGGACCATGCCACATAGGAACGAATTTTTCAGCACCTAATTTATCATTAGCTTGATCATACACTAAGACTAGATCTCCTTCCGAAAAATTTTGAGGGGTCACATTTCGATCATACTGAGCTTTCATACGTTTTGCGTGAGTTTCGATCGCCAATGCAACATCACGTCGATTCTCATGTAATTGAGCCAAGTATAACAAACATTTTTCCTCTTCGGAAGTGGCTGGAAGTAACTCGATGGCCATTTGCAATGACGGGATTTCGCATTCAATGGGTAACACAGCTTCCAGACCATAAACTAGTTGGAAAGGAGTGAACCCTATTGATGTTTTTACTGAGGTTCGATACGCCCAAAGTGCTGAAAATAGCATGTTATTCCAATTCGACCGATGAATCCCAATGATTCATCAGATCATGATGACTAAAACTTTGTTGATGGATTCAACCAGACCATTAGCTTGTGGATAATAAGGAGTTGAACTATCGTGACGTAAACCAAGCTAGCCTGTAAGTTCGGTCATCATAACGTTTCGAAAATGACGCCCATGATCAGTGATAATCGCTTGTGGAACACCAAACCTAGCAATTATATGATTGAACATGAAAATTGCAGCTGTTTTGCCGTCTGCCTCAAATGTAGGCATCGCCTCGGCCTACTTGGTAAAATAATCTATCGCAAGGATGATATACGCATGCCTCCCCGCCGAGTGAGGGTTACATGTAAGAAAATCGATACCCCATTTGGCAAAAGGACCAACGAAAATTATAGGGTGGAGAGGAGCAGGTGGAGTGCGCATCTTTCGATAAAAAATTTGGCAGTTGTGGCATTTTTGGACCGCGTTAATACAATATTTAAATAAAGACGGTCAAAAGTAGCCAACGCACAATATCTTTTAGGCTGTGGCATACACAGACATATGACCGCCACATGCTCCAGAGTGACAGTCATTTAGAACCCTTTTAGCTTCCTCATGAGTTAAACAACGTTGAAAAACAGAGTCCGCCCCACGGCGATAAAGAGTATCTCCAATAATCTTGAATTGTTGGGACTAGAATCGTATTTTCTGACGTTCTGACCTTGAAATTTCTGTCCGAAAGGATTGGGTCTGGAGATAAATGATGATATCCCCATACCACGGATCTAAAGTGCTGATAAGAAACAAGGATTCGCCCGCAATGGGCTCCTCCACCACAGTTTCCGTGTCAGCACGTGGGAAGTCACACATTAACTCCACAAAAACTAAAGATTTCTTCGACTTAGATTTTTCAAATTCCAAGTCGAACTCCTGCAGGATGACAATCCATTTAGAGTACTTGCCCCCTAGCAATTGCTTGGTCAAAATGTAGATCATAGGGTTGCAATCAGAAATTACTATAGTTTTATGTAGTAAAATGTAGTGACGAAAACGTTGGACAACTTGAACAGCTGCCAATGCCAATTTTTCCACATGTGAGTATTTTAGCTCAGTTGGATTTAAAGTTCAACTAAGGTAAGATATCACATGTTCAATACTGAATTCATCTTCCTAAACTAAGACCATTCCAATGGTGGAATGAGAGGCGGTGAGATACAAGAAGTAGTCCTGGTTGTAGTTGGGAGGATGCAATAACGGTGCATGGGTCAACGCGTGTTTTAGCGCATCAAAAGATTTCTGAGCTATCTAATCCCAAAAGAATGGAGTATTCTGTTTCAACAACCAGGTAAAACCCTTTGTAACCTTGGCGTAGTTAGGAATGAATCGTGGTAAAAAGTTTGCTTTCCCTTGCAAACTTTGGAGTTGGCGAAGACTCGAAGGAGGAGGCAATTTGACAATAGCTTCGACCTTCGAGGGATCGGCGCGAATGTCGGCTTTTGAAACAACAAACACCAAAAATCGACGCGTTTCTATACAGAAAACACACTTGTGTGGATTCAACCGAATCCGATAATGCCTACACCTCATAAAGATTGCTCGTAAATGGATGAGATGATCAGCTCAATGTAATGAATGAGCAGGAAAATCATCGAGATAGGGTTGCACAATGTGCTTGATGTCATGAAACGCATAAGACATGGCCCTTTGAAAAGTTTCCCTGGCTTTCTTGAGCCCAAAAGGTAATTTTCAATAAGCAAATGTCCCCCATGGACAAATTAAAGCCGTTTTTGGTTGATTGGCAGGTAGAATATTGATTTGATTGTATCCGGAAAAACCATCCATGAAGGAGAATATTTGGCTGCCGGCACAATCATCAATGATTTGATCGATATAGGGAGTTGGGTAATTTTCCTTTAGACAAGCTCGATTAATGTCCCTATAATCGATACATATTCTTACTGTCCCTTGCTTTTTGCTAACCGGAACAATATTCGATACCCAAGCCATTAACGGGATCGGATAAATGAACGTGCTTTGAGTAATTTTTCAACTTCTGCTTTAATAGCAGCAGCTTTTCTCGGGTGAATCTGACACAAATGTTTCCGGACGGGTTTAGCATCCGGGTAAGTCTTGATTTCATGAACAACAATTGCGGGGTCAATTCCTGGCATTTCCTCATAGGACCAGGCAAACACGTCGCAGAATTCTTGAAATAGGGCCTTATATATTTGAATTTCATCTTCTGAACACGAGGCACCTATTAGTTTCAGTCTTTCCAGCCTTCTTCCAGTGATCAAATATGCTCTTACAAAGTGGTCTCAGAGTGTCAAGGTCAAATTTTGTCATTTCAAAGAGTTTTCAAGCAAAATTTGGTCACTAGGAATTAGGTCTAGGGTTTGCTTTCACTCCTTCTAAAGTTGTCCAAATGTCGGTCCATGTCATCATTCAGCTGAGTCTATCATCATTCATATGGTTTTCATTATCATGTCAATGTCTAATGAGTCATTTTACATCTTGTTCATGCTTCAGATGCACCTAGGCAAGGTCATTTCCCTCTCCTAGGGTTTTGAAAGCTAATTTCTCTTGGACGGTCAAATCATCGGCAAAACTTGTATCCTGATGTTCATACACCTTCCCCTATCCTTAAAGTACCTTATCAAACACTTCCCATCCCTTAGATCCGCCAAATTCCTACTTTTCACACAAACCCTAGTTTCTAGCTACAACTTGGCAATTTTCTAGGTTGGGCCTGTGTTTTGCCCCTTTTGACCCCTTCCCCTCACTCAATCTCTGAGATTCCACTTTCCCCTACTTCCTAACATTCCTCCCTACTCCCAAAAATTTCCCCAAGAATTTAGAAGCCCCTTATCCCCTTCATTTCGCTTCATTTCGACAAAATTCCTTGTTTCACACAACGGGATAAGTTTCACTCAAAAGATGTTTTAGATAAATAAAAGATGAATTTTGGGAACCTGAGAGAGGTTTTTTTCCAAAACATGCCAAAGAAGAAAAACCTCCTTCACTTTTTGTACAGGTGTCATTGTTTGAGAGAAATTTCAAGAATACCATTTCCTCAGGAGAATCAAAGACACCTCTGAAGTGACCTTGGGAAAATCAAGTTTTCTCCTAGCTTGGTTGGCCAAATGATTTTCTTGATGGGTAAAATGACAACTAGACACAAAGATATTTCTAATGAGCTATCATGAGCTCAATTTGGGGTTTAGGAAGGCAATCCAAAATTGACTGCAACAGCACTCTTCCTTGAGGCAGCCTCATTTGGCACTTTTTGACCAGTCTTGGGAGATTTGATTTTTGACATGGAAAATGAACTCCAAATTGAAAAATTGTAGTTGGGTTGGAAAGTAGACTCAAATACATTTCCAACGAGCTATCCTTCACCCGATTCTGACACTAGGAAAGCCTCCAAAAGCCTCCTGAAAAAGCGCACGACCTGTTGGGTGCGCGCGACTTGTCAGGAGGGTCTTACCAGTTGAGAAAATACACTGGCGCGACCTGTTGGGAATTCATTCACAAAAATTGCCTGTAAACTGCAAATTGATCCCAAATCTCTTCAAGGTTGCTGGTAGGCCTCTAATCATCAAGTTTTATTGCTTTCTAAAGCTTGCATGAGCATGAAAATGTGTTTTAATGCCATCAATTTGAAAGGAGAAGTTCATGTGAATTTTGTTTAAAAATGTCAAAGTGCAAGTAAAGCTAGGGTTTTGTTTTGCTGCTCTCAAGGTCATACCTTTCACTCCCATTCTTTCCCCACATCCCAACCATCTCCCTTGTCATTTTTACCTATTCTTCTTACCAAAAATATCAAAGTCCCTAAACCCTACCTCATATGAAACCCCTACAAAATATGATTATGTGATGATATATGTTTCATAATTGCTTCCCTAAATTCCCCTTTCATATGTATTTTCCCTAAATCCCTTCAAAAGTCCCCCTCCCTAAAATCTCCCTTGTGTTTTTGTCCCCTTGGAGCAGCATTTAAACAGTCAAAACAACAGGGTATCCCATGGGAGGATTTTATCACTCGAGAGGCTATGCTTCTCCGGGTCAATGCTCATTTGGAGAGCTTGCTGGCCAAGGCACTAAAACGACGGAAAAGGCCCGATCCACTCCAAATTTTGGCCAAAGCATCTTTAACTGAGCATGGTACTTTATTGGGGACTCCCAGCCAAAATTTCAAGAAATTTGGAGAAAATTTTGTCAATTGTGAATTTTTTGTGCCAAAAACAGCTTTTCTCCACCAACGAGTCGCGTGTCGTGCGCGACCTTTTTGTTGGGCAAATCCTTTTTGGGAAAACTCAGCATTTTTGGATTTTTCATGCAAAGATACACTTTCTCAGCCATTTCCAAGAAATTTCACCAAGTTTTGGGCCTCCAGAAAGTCAAAAAACAAGGAAAAAATGACTTTCTGCCACCTTTTTGACACACAGGAAGAAGTCTTGGGAGATGGCAGTTTTGGTGGGGAAAATGACCACCAAATTCAGAAATTCCACTTGGGTTTAAAAGTAGACATCCATACCTTTCCAACAAGCCCACTTTGGTCTCATTTGGATACCTGGAAGTACCTCAAAATCAGCTCCAAAGTAGCACGACCTGTTTAGGATCAGGGCGCGACCTATTGGGAAAGTTTGCCAATTTTTCATCTACAGCTCAGGAATTCGTCCAGCTTTGACTAGTTTTGACTTGTGATGGGATTTTTCACCCTCTTTGATGTAATTAATGTATTTTCATGTTGAAATGACACTTATTTACCTATTCTAGAAGATTCATTCATGAAATAGCAAACATTTAATGAATGAATTGGTTTCCTAGCTTATAGAGGCAAGTTGTTTTGACTGCCTAGATTTTAGTACTCAGTTTAGAATTGGTTGAAACAACTCCTAGAAGGATGAGCTCGACCCCTAGAGGCAAGGAAAGGTGTTAGCTTTCCTATATTATTTATTTTCTAAATCATTTTCATGGTTGGAGAGGTTGGACTCTTGAGGGAGAAAGCTTCTATTGTATTACTCATTGTATCTCTGCAATTTTGGCAAAGGAAGAAAGACCAGGGTTTTGCAGTCTTTTTTGGGATTCCTGTGGTTACATGTATTGATGGTGTGTATCTCTTTGTACTTGTAAATTTGTTATGTGATTCATCATATTACTTTTCCTTCTGCAAATTAGGCAAATGAATTGTTAAAGTAGAATTCATGATTGTCATGCTCTGCTTTTAAATTTGCTTAATATTTATGTTTTCATCTATCTAAAGAGAACTCTTGAAGGTTTCTTGCTCTCTTTAGCTCCTCACCAGTCATTCCCATCCATTCATTTAATTTAAAGGCATCAGTACAGTCTCCTACCTTGCCCCAAAGAACCCCCTGCAAAAACTGTGTCCAATCCCCGCACCCAGAATTGCCTTTCCCCAACTTTCCACCAAAATCCTAAAACTTGCAATTCAAACCTTTTTTATCAGTTTACTAGACTAAAATCAGTGTTTCCTTATTGGTTATCTCGCCCGTTGATAATCTTTGCCGAGATAGACCGGAGAGAGCCCTCTCCTGCCCCGTAGGGCTAGCTACGAGGCTAAGTGGTTTGATGTTGCCTTGAAGTTTACCTTTCTCAGCCTGAGGTGAAATTTCAAGCGCTAACATATTGGTGACCATACTGGGGAGAAAAAATTGTTTGTGGATTGATGTGTTGGTTTCATAAGTCTTAGACGGAGTCTGAGGATACGCCAGGTAGTCTTCGAAAACGCTCTTGCTTTGCATCAGCGCAAGTAGATAAACGCTGCTGCAGTCCATCTCCGTGAGCTTGTGAATACAACACTTCATTTTCATTTTACCCCAGTACATGTATCAAGTTTAGATCTGATTGTTGATGGTGGACAACGATCAGACACTGACAAGGCTGAAATCATTCACCTGGTGACTCTTTTCACTGAAGAATCCAGCAACTTGTGCTTCATGGTGACTTCACTGTAGGAAGATCAGTAGCTTTGAGATTTTCAAGATGGATCGGATTGCAAGAAGATATGCTCCCTTGAGCCGAGATCACATCCCTGGTTTTCCCAATAAAATTCCAAAGGTAGATTGGTCAAGGAATCTGCCTATATTTAATGATGATGATAAGAAGGATGTTGCTTTACATCTAGTTAGATTTCATATGCATATTCGCAAGTTGAAGGTGGATTTTCCTGAAGATTGCTTGATGAAGATATTCTTGGCCACTCTGGAAGGTGAAGCCCAATCTTGGTATGAAATTTTGCCGCCTGCTTGTATTTACTGTTTAAAGGATTTTCATGCCTTGTTTATTGAAAGATATCAAGCATCTTATCCATCATTAAATTTAGTTCAAGACTGTTGCAAGCATGCTTATAGTTTTATTGAAAGCCTTGAGAAATATTATGAAGATGATAATTTTATGGACATTGAGATTATGGAGGCTCTGTATGAGAATCCATTTCAGCAGCACACAGAAATCTTAGAGGATACTTGTCAAGATCAGCAGGCTGAAGATTTCCATATGCTTGAAAATGAGGAAAGAACAAATGTTGTTTCAGATCTGTCCATAGAAGAAGACAACATGCAGGTAACGCAGGAAAGTAATGTTTCAATCTCAGAAAGTGATGATGATAAATCAGATCGGGAGATAAATTGTGATGAGGCAAAACATGTTGTTCCGGATCTCATAAAAGAGAGTTGCATTGTCGCGGCTGCCTCAAATGAAGAAAATGGAGTAGCAGACCTAAATGCTCTCATCTCACCAACACTAGATCTTCATGAGGAGGTAGTTCATTGCCTCTATGAAAAACAAGACAAGATCTTCGTTCAAGTAAGTGAAAAGGTTTCTCTGGATGAATCTATGGTAGCTGATAGAAATGTTAGTGTTGGGTTTTACGAAACATCTGAAAATTCTTTTCTCATGATTGATGAATGTAATGAGAATCTGGCTGTCATATCCTATGAGGATGACCTACCATATTGTCAGACTACCGAAGATCATAGCATACAGGATTACCTTTCAGATTCTTCATATGTTTCATGTGCTGAAATGCCTTTCCAAGAAGAGATCTGCCCATCCATTTGTTCAGAGTTTTTTGAAGCCCATGAGCATACTTTTACCGAAGCACATGATGAAGGCAGATCAGAATTTGAAGCAAAAGACACCTTGTTCTTTCAGCAGGAGGTGGCAGTGGCAAATCTTCATGTTTTTCATGATCCTCTAGCAAGTTTGTTGCAGCCAGCAGTGATAGTGTTTATTGCAGTGTTTAGTGATGAAGGAGATCATGGTCAGCTATGTTTTTGGATGCTCAGTTATAGGTTTGTACTGTTGACCAGAAGATCTGATAAGAAGAATTAATCAAGAAGGCATCTGCTTGATTGGTTGCATTGGAATTTTGAAATAGTTTGATGGTATATTGTCTTATAAGAAACACAGGTGGTTGTCATCATGATTTCAAATCTTGATGGACTGCTGCCCTTCAATAAGCTTCGTAAGTTCTTGTTTTCGTTAAGTCATTCATGAGTCATTTATGAGTCAGTTTTCAGTCATGTTGGTTTCATAATTGTGTCGGCTTGAGTCAGGTTTCAGTCAATAAATGAGTCAAATTCTTGTGTCGTTTGCCGAAAATAATGGACTCCATAGCCCAATGGACGAAGGCGCTGGTCTTCTCTCCCAGAGGTCTGAGGTTCTTGGCACCTCCAAGGAGCTACCATCCCCATTGGAGCCAATGTTAGTGTCAGTCTTTCCAGCCTTCTTCCAGTGATCAAATATGCTCTTACAAAGTGGTCTCAGAGTGTCAAGGTCAAATTTTGTCATTTCAAAGAGTTTTCATGCAAAATTTGGTCACTAGGCATTAGGTCTAGGGTTTGATTTCAATCCTTCTAAAGTTGTCCAAATGTCGGTTCATGTCATCATTCAGCTGAGTCTATCATCATTCATAGGGTTTTCATTATCATTTCAATGTCTAATGAGTCATTTTACATCTTGTTCATGCTTCAGTTGCACCTAAGCAAGGTCATTTCCCTCTCCTAGGGTTTTGAAAGTTAATTTCTCTTGGACGGTCAAATCATCGGCAAAACTTGTATCCTGATGTTCATACACCTTCCCCTATCCTTAAAGTGCCTTATCAAACACTTCCCATCCCTTAGATCCGCCAAATTCCTCATTTTCGCACAAACCCTAGTTTCTAGCTACAACCTGGCAATTTTCTAGGTTGGGCCTATGTTTTGCCCTTTTCGACCCCTTCCCCTCACTCAATCTCTGTTATAGACAATTTTGTGCCTTACAACAACAAGCATGAATTGTCAATAATCCAAGGGATCCAAAGTTCCTTAAACATGATGTTCCTACCCCTAGAGGAACAAGGTCAGCAAACCAACAGCTCTCAGATCAGTTCTCCACCTGAAAACACTCAAAAACAAGCAATCCTGAAATCAAAGCAGGTGCTCCACTAGGCTTCTGCGCTGAAACACAACTGCTCCATGGTGTACCTGCGTTGCAAATCAGGTAGAACAAAGCCCACCTGCGTTGGGCGAGTTTGGACATGTGGCACAGTGTGTCATTGCTTTGGAATCTTCCAAAAATGACACTTGGATCAGGTATTTCGCCTTGTGATGAGTCAGAGGCTTTGTTTCTCCAAGTGGAAGCAAGGTTCACCAAGTGGACTCAAGAACTGAAGATCAACTAAAGATTAACTGAAGAGAGAGAGGACACAAGGCAGCTACACATCAGTTGCAAGCTGACTCATCCTTTCTCAATTCATCTATATATTGAGCTCTCTCCTATGAGCTCATGAGGCGGGAATTTTGTGCAAAGTAATGATATGATGTTGGTTTCATTCTTGAGTTATTGGGTGATTGTTTGAGAGAGGTGAAGAAGAGCAATTCTTTCTGCTGGGAGGTGTTGCTGGGTTGGAGCCTGCAATGGTTGTAATCCTCTCAGAACCTTTATTTCTTCATTAATAAAAGCTATTGAGGTTCTTCTAGGTGCTCTTGTTTCAGTTATATATTGTGATGATTGCATGTTTGGTTTACACTAATCCATGAACCAGTTATGATTGCATGCCTCTTGTAGTTTCCTTCTTTGTCATTGTGCAGGATCTCATTGTAGCTGGGTGAGCAGAAGGACAAAGAGCTAGGAACAAGCGGCCAAAGAGGAGAGTTTGGATTCGACATTAAGCGCAAGGCAACGGTTAGTGCTTCCTCCATTCTCTTTTGCTTTCATAAAGAAGTAAACTATTAGTAGTTTGTTTTACAGTTGTTGCTAAGGAACTGTCACCCTTAGAGTGGGTTAGGGTCATCCGAGTCGGATACTTTTCCCTACAACAAACTGGCGACTCCGCTGGGGATCGTATCCATTTGATTGTGTTTGTAGTATCTTTGCTATTCATTTCCTGAAGAAAAGAGTACCAAATCGAAAAGCTTTTGACTATATCAAAAGCGAAGTAGAGGGGCTGCTACTCTTGCTCATTTTTCTGAGCAGATTCATGATTTGAAGAGCTGATCTACAAAGATCCTTGTAAGCTCTTAGTGATAGCTTTGCACCTTCTAAATCATCCCTTTAAGTGTGCTTGACTGAATGCTTCTGATTTGAGCAAAAACCGTGCATTTTTGAGAAAATTATGACCCGGAAACTGTGAAAACGCAACTCTCGTTTTCCAAAGCAGGTAGTACACAGGCTACCTGCTTTGCAACGCAGGTCCCGAACTAGCTACCTGCGCTGAGAGCCAATTTGACTGTGCAGAGCCTGCGTTGACCCAAATTTGCTTAGTGCATTTGGGGTTTCCTCCTTTCTCTTGCCTGTTTTCACTTAGTTTTGCTGCTAGGTGTCAGTCTTGTGCCTGTTTTGAAACCAATATTACTTGCCATCATTCCGCCTCTGTTATATAACGAAATTGTACTTGTTCTTTGTATTTCTTACTCATTTACAATTTCCCGTAACGAAAAGTAAACTAGTCATGCTTTTGGCCTCTTAGATCTGAACCTGTGTTAGGCGTTTTGCTGGTCTAAAGAGTTAGCTTGTTTGCTGTCCATAGCTGATTAGTCATTTTTACTTTCGTTAGTATGGTTTGATTTCATGTATTTCCAGTGATTAAACAAGCGAATCTTAAGGTGTCTTTTGATTTTGGACAAACTTGTTTACTGTCGCTTTAAATCAAAATCAAAGTTATATAACCACTTTCTTTTTGTATCGATCCACATTAAGAAAGGGAAAAGAAAATACATGCATTGTGCATTTTGCATTTGACTGTGTGCTTGACGATTTAGGAAAAATTTGCATTTTAGTGTGTGCTCTATGATCTGTGTGAAAAGATTTGCCTTTCTTTCCCCTCAGTAGTTAAGGTTTTCAAAGTTGAAAGATTGAAAAGTTTGCTTCTCATCTTAGACTGCATTCAGGAATTTGTTACATACATCTCGTGGTGATCCTTAAAGGCAAACTGATAAGCAAGATCAACATTAAAATAAATCCAATTTACATAACAACGCTTTGTAACATAACGCAAACATATAGAGGTCTAGGTAGAGACGTGTTCCGGCGTCGTTAAACATAGTGACTGTCGATCTCTACGAAGGTGGGTGATTCCTCCTGAGAGTCGGTGGCACTAATACGGACTTGTGCTCCCACGTACCGTCGCGTATATATTGGGAGACCCCTATAGGCAATTATCCTTTATCCATAGGAAGCCGTGTCGACCGCCCTACTGATCACGATGCAGTGAACACAGCATTCACGAAGATCGACCACCCGTACCGTAAAACGTATTCTGTGGTTTCGCGAAAGGTTTGGCACACCCTCTGCCTAGATCTCCAGAGCAGTTTCTTTTGGCCTTTTTCAAACTCTATAACTGAAAAAGTCCATCCGAGCATTTGTCACTTCGGGCTCGTTAAAACATCGAAGGCGACTAGAGTCATCTTTAGCTTTTTCTCGACTCTTAAAACATGAAAAAGCAAGTTTGTGTCTAAAAGCGTCGTTAATAAAATTTATTTTAAGCGGAACATAATCACCTGTTATTCCCACGTTGATCTTTCAGTTGAAAAGTATGGAGCCCACCAACCAAGGAGGCAACCTTGGCGGAAGTCCAAATCCCTTCTCCTCTTGGGGAGATGTTGGTGCACCTCATATGGCAACATTGTCACTTCCAGGATTGACAATTGGCCTACCTATATGGCTCTTTTCAACTAATGTAGTCCAGATCACCACTAATCCTGAGCAGTCGAATCAACAGTCAGACCAGTCTAGGACTACCCACCAGCCTTCCACTTCTTACAATACTTCCTCTGATCCTTCATCTTCGCAAGGTAGAGCTGGCAAAAGTCAGCCTCCCAAGGAGAAGAAGGAAAGGAAGAAGAGAGAAAAGAAGCAGAAGGAGCCTATGGCGAAGGCGACTGGGGGCAAGCAAAAGAAAGCTGACAAAAACCCACACACTGCACCGACCGGGCCTAAATCGCCATGTGTCATTTGCGAAGGGGCCCACTTCCATCGTGATTGTCCTTGTATTCCCCGGATACTAAGGGACTGGTCCCCAAGATTGCACAATCTGGTAGCATCAACCTCTGGCAGTCATGTTGATTGCAGTCCGTCAACTAGCGAGAGTGAAGGACGAAGAGGGAGACCAAGATCACCCTGTATATTGTGTGAAGGCGAGCATGCCATCCACAGATGTCCATTCTTAGATGAGGCAAAGAGAGTTTTGGAAGATCGTCCGGTTTCGCCATTACGACTTCCTCCTGGATACCAAAAACTCGCGCCTAATCCCTCGATAGTTGAAAATCCAGCTGACCCGCCCAAGTGGTCAGCTGAAGTGTCGGTCATTGAGAATAAACCTACTGAATCCAGACCAGACGAAAGTCTAAAGGTCGAAACGGCAGTTGACCCGATTCTTCCTTCAGAGGTTTCATCGTCCAATGACTCCGTCATTGAAGACCCATCTTCAAATGACACCCTCACTGAAGAGGATAAGAATGACACCGTCCATATTCTTTTCATCGACACAGACTCTGATGAGCATCAGGGCAATGCGCCCATTCCTTTATCGCAGGAAGGAACATCGTCAGGGTTGTATCCGGCCGTATATTCGGTCCCACCACCAAGCAACCTAGTTGTATCCTTTGATTGGAATCAACTAGGCAGACCCCGGTTACCAGCCAGTATCCCATTCAGAATCATAGTCCAAATTTACAGAATGGTGATGGCTGGAACTATCATTGATGAAGGGGCATCTGTGAGTATCCTTTCCTCTGTTGCTTGGAAAGCACTGGGTTGCCCGGCGCTTTTACCTGAGATGAGAAATCTATCAGGTTTTGATAAAGGAACCAGTCACCCGTTAGGGATTCTCCCCAATGTTCCGGTTACATTGAAAGGGAAGACAGTTCGCATGAATGTCATGGTCGTCCAAGGACCCTTGGCATATAACTTACTCCTTGGACGAGACTATATATATTGCATGGAGGCAATAGTGTCCTCACTCTTTAGAGTCATGTGTTTTCCGCACGAAGGAAGAATGGTCCAGCTAGTAGACCAACTTTCATTTCCAGGATCACGCATTGCAAATAGTCAAATACCATCCCTTAACGGTTTATTCGCTCAAGGAATGCCACCGCCCCCGATTCTACTCCCCGATGAATGCGAGTAATTCGGAAAGAAAGAACTGGGACCCAGGGGGCATGCACCCTGGCCTGCCTCGGGCAGAGAAAACCTTGGGTATAAAGTTAATTTCCGCAGAAGAATGGACTAGTCCGTACCCCGTCCGACAGTGGAAGAGAGGGTTGTTCTAGGGTAAAATTCTTTTGTCAAAGTTATGTTGAAGCGAAGCGATCGCTCCCTTTGTCTAAAGAAGTGGGCTCTCCTAAGGAGGGGGTCTATTTGTGGCAGCAAGAAGCCACCATCTTTGAATGTCAAGCCTCACCCATTAAAACAAGCTGTTTTGGAGGATAAGTAGGGGCAGTCTTCAAAGAAAGAGATGAAATTGCTGCAACAAGTAGTCACCATCCTTAGCAACCTAATGATAGACATCGCCGAAAAGAGAGTTTAGTTTACGGCAGTAAACAAAACCATTTTTCGGATAATAAGTAAGAGATGGCAGAATCTCGAAATTATACTTTATACCTGGGGGCATGCAAACCTTTTTGAAATGCAAGCACGGGACGACTATTTATTTTTTAAATTTTTAGGTCCTCTAACCCGTTAAACTCGTAGGATTAGCCGTTTCTAGCTTGCATAAAGAAAGGATGAAGGGCAAAAGTTAAAACCTGCCAATTTGGAGTAATTAGTGAGGTATCGCTCCTTAAATAAGATTACCTCACCTAAAAGCATTCCTTGTATTAAGACTGGTATAATCGAGCAGTTTTTGTGCAGAAGTTCATGCTCGTTAAAAAATAAACGTAAATTGTGAGCAATCTTTCCCTAGCAGTTCAAGCTCATCCAGAAAAAATGAACCGGTAAACAACCTCGAGAAATTTAACCTTTGAAAGCCATATTAAAAGCCCTTGGTCGTGTTTATATGCCATCACCTCCATCCGTTCATTTGGCCAATCGTTCACCTCCATATGTTTGTTTACCCATTTTGAGGAACAGCTGCGAAGAGTGATTTCACTTAGCCATCCTTGTGACACTGCCGTGATTGGAGAATTCCAACCTGTACCTGGAATCTGCTGCTATCCCTGTTCATCACTCGTTCCTCAAAAGATGAGTCTTCTTTGAGCTCTTTTCACTGACTTGTAAAATATGAAAAGTTTGCCGAGTTTTGGCCTTCCAGCTCGTTAAAGCGATCGGAAAGCTATCCCTCCTCTAGATTTTAATCTTTTTGGACCTGAGGGATTATTGCACAAAAAGATCGAGCGCTTGTTTTGTTCGGCTCGTTAAAGCAACCGAAAATTCATCCCTTCTGTATTGTTTTAAACTTTTTCGGACTTAAGGGATTAGATGACGAAAAAGGAATTTTGGAGTTAACTTTTCGTACCTTTTCAGACTCTCTAAAAATGAAAAGGACCGAGTTTTCCTTGTCGTTAGACTCGTTAAAATGATTAAATAGCGACAAACTTGTCTTTAGACGAGAACGAGTTTCCCTATCGCTAGGCTCGTTAAAACATAGCGATGGGCTTGCCCGAAGGGCAGGTTATAGAACAAGCATATGTTATCCTCCTCAAGCTTGACAAAAATAAAGAGGTACTGGTCAGCAATGACTGGGGAAAAATTGGGAGAACCTCACAGTATTAATGGTAGCAAGTCGCTCTTGAACATGACACTTTGTCCTCCGTCCGCATCGGGTTGGGTTGTTTCATTCACCGGTCGCAGAATCATGGTCCTCGCCACACCATCCACAATTGGGGTAATGCTACCAATCCATCACATCAGTGTCGTTATATGTTCAAGAGATGTGGTTCTGTAAAGAGTCAACCCTGTTCCACCCACTGCCATACATTATCCTTCATCCACTTCATGACCGCCACCCTGAATCATACATCACAGTTTGTTTTCACCTCATCATAATCACTAGCTCCGTTCTGTGTCACTGATGTGGGATTCATTAAGGCCCTCCTTTGACGGATCGCTCCTTGTCGACATCAGCTCATTATCCAAGGAGTTGATCTAGGAACACCCCCCTCAGTACTTTGAAGCTTGCATGCCTCAATGGCAAGTTTCTCACTTCCGGCGACAGGTATACATCAATGACCTTCGACCAGAAGATTTTGCATGGTGGTCGACACCAAGTCCCTTATTCCCACCATGTAGATTGTACTACCGTACCTTGAGGGTCATCATCCTTATCGGTGATTCCTCTCGCGCTTGTTAACGGTTTACATTATTGACCGGTAATCAAGTGATGTCTTTCCATGTTCGACTTCAAGAAATTCTCACATGGATCGACTTGTACATCGAGTGAAGATCGGAAGAGATTGAAGACCCCGGATCTAGTTTCATCCATCCGGGCTGCGATATATATTCAGGACATAAAGACATTTGATATGTACATCATTGCAGCAGATGATCATCCTTTTCAAAGGATGATAAATTCGGCAGAGAATTATCAGTCTAGCATCAGACGATCGTCTGTTCTATGTACCCAAAATGTATTTATAAAGCTGAGCATTGGAATGCCCGCCTCAGCTAGATCATGAAAAATGTATGAAAAATAATGTATTGTATTGTATCTTATTACAGGACACTTCTCAGCAGATCGAATGAACTTCGGATCCTCTCAATAAAACATTTCACCCGATGAACGACCTCATACTTTAGGGGGCATCTATTATAGACAATTTTGTGCCTTACAGCAACAAGCATGAATTGTCAATAATCCAAGGGATCCAAAGTTCCTTAAACATGATGTTCCTACCCCTAGAGGAACAAGGTCAGCAAACCAACAGCTCTCAGATCAGTTCTCCACCTGAAAACACTCAAAAACAAGCAATCCTGAAATCAAATCAGGTGCTCCACTAGGCTTCTGCGCTGAAACACAACTGCTCCTGCGTTGCAAAGCAGGTAGAACAAAGCCCACCTGCGTTGGGCGAGTTTGGACATGTGGCACAGTGTGTCATTGCTTTGGAATCTTTCAAAAATGACACTTGGATCAGGTATTTCGCCTTGTGATGAGTCAGAGGCTTTGTTTCTCCAAGTGGAAGCAAGGTTCACCAAGTGGACTCAAGAACTGAAGATCAACTAAAGATTAACTGAAGAGAGAGAGGGCACAAGGAAGCTACACATCAGTTGCAAGCTGACTCATCCTTTCTCAATTCATCTATATATTGAGCTCTCTCCTATGAGCTCATGAGGCGGGAATTTTGTGCAAAGTAATGATATGCTGTTGGTTTCATTCTTGAGTTATTGGGTGATTGTTTGAGAGAGGTGAAGAAGAGCAATTCTTTCTGCTGGGAGGTGTTGCTGGGTTGGAGCCTGCAATGGTTGTAATCCTCTCAGAACCTTTATTTCTTCATTAATAAAAGCTATTGAGGTTCTTCTATGTGCTCTTGTTTCAGTTATATATTGTGATGATTGCATGTTTGGTTTACACTAATCCATGAACCAGTTATGATTGCATGCCTCTTGTAGTTTCCTTCTTTGTCATTGTGCAGGATCTCATTGTAGCTGGGCGAGCAGAAGGACAAAGAGCTAGGAACAAGCGGCCAAAGAGGAGAGTTTGGATTCGACATTAAGCGCAAGGCAACGGTTAGTGCTTCCTCCATTCTCTTTTGCTTTCATAAAGAAGTAAACTATCAGTAGTTTGTTTTACAGTTGTTGCTAAGGAACTGTCACCCTTAGAGTGGGTTAGGGTCATCCGAGTCGGATACTTTTCCCTACAACAATCTCTGAGATTCCACTTTCCCTTGCTTCCTAACATTCCTCCCTACTCCCAAAAATTTCCCCAAGAATTTAGAAGCCCCTTATCCCCTTCATTTCGCTTCATTTCGACAAAATTCCTTGTTTCACACATCGGGATAAGTTTCACCCAAAAGATGTTTTAGAGAAATAAAAGATGAATTTTGGGAAACTGAGAGAGGTTTTTGTCCAAAACATGCCAAAGACGAAAAAACTCCTTCACTTTTGGCACAGGTGTCATGGTTTGAGAGAAATGTCAAGAATACCGTTGCCTCAGGAGAATCAAAGACACCTCTAAAGTGACCTTGGGAAAATCAAGTTTTCTCCTAGCTTGGTTGGCCAAATGATTTTCTTGATGGGTAAAATGCCAACGAGTCACAAATAGCTTTCTAATGAGTTATCATTAGCTCAATTTGGGGTTGAGGAAGGCATTCAAAAATTGACTGCAACAGCAGTCTTTCTTGAGGCAGCCTCATTTGGCACTTTTTGACCAGTCTTGGGAGATTTGATTTTTGACATGGAAAATGAACTCAAAATTGAAAAATTGCAGTTGGGTTGGAAAGTAGACTCAAAGACCTTTCCAACGCGTTATTCTACACCCGATTCTGACACTAGGAAGGCCTCCAAAAGCCTCCTACCAAAGCGCACGACCTGTCAGGGGGGTCTTACCAGTTGAGAAAATACACTAGCGCGACCTGTTGGGCGCGCGCGACCTGTTGGGAATTCATTCACAAAAATTGCCTGTAAACTGCAAATTGATCCCAAATCTCTTCAAGGTTGCTGGTAGGCCTCTAATCATCAAGGTTTATTGCTTGCTAAAGCTTGCATGAGCATGAAAATGTGTTTTAATGCCATCAATTTGAAAGGAAAAGTTCATGTGAATTTTGTTTAAAAATGTCAAAGTGCAAGTAAAGCTAGGGTTTTGTTTTGCTACTCTCAAGGTCATCCCTTTCACTCCCATTTTTTCCCCACATCCCAATCATCTCCCTTGTCACTTTTACCTATTCTTCTTACCAAAAATATCAAAGTCCCTAAACCCTACCTCCTATGAAACCCCTACAAAATATGATTATGTGATGGTATATGTTTCATAATTTCTTCCCTAAATTCCCCTTTCATATGTATTTTCCCTAAATCCCTTCAAAAGTCCCCCTCCCTAACATCTCCCTTGTGTTTTTGTCCCCTTGGAGCAGCATTTAAACAGTCAAAACAGCAGGGTATCCCATGGGAGGATTTTATCACTCGAGAGGCTATGCTTCTCCGGGTCAATGCTCATTTGGAGAGCTTGCTGGCCAAGGCACTAAAACGACGGAAAAGGCCCGATCCACTCCAAATTTTGGCCAAAGCCTCTTTGACTGAGCATGGTACTTTATTGGGGACTCCCAGCCCAAATTTCAAGAAATTTGGAGAAAATTTTGTCAATTGTGAATTTTTTGTGCCAAAAACAGGGTTTCTCCACCAACGGGTCGCGCGCCGCGCGCGACCTTTTCGTTGGGCAACTCCTTTTTGGGAAAAATCAGGATTTTTGGATTTTTCATGCAAATATACACTTGATCAGCCATTTCCAAGAAATTTCACCGAGTTTTGGGCCTCCAGAAAGTCAAAAAACAAGCAAAAAATGACTTTCTGCCACCTTTTTGACACACATGAAGCAGTCTTGGGAGATTGAAATTTTGGAGGGGCAAATGACCACCAAATTCAGAAATTCCACTTGGGTTGAAAATTAGACATCCAGACCTTTCCAACCCGCCCACTTTTTCCTCATTTGGACACCTGGAGGTACCTCAAAATCAGCTCCAAAGTAGCGCAACCTGTTCAGGATCAGGGCGCGACCTGTTGGGAAAGTTTGCCAAATTTTCATCTACAGCTCAGGAATTCGCCCAGCTTTGACCAGTTTTGACTTGTGATGGGATTTTTCACCCTCTTTGATGTAATTAATGTATTTTCATGTTGACATGACACTTATTTACCTATTCTAGAATATTCATTCATGAAATAGCAAACATTTAATGAATGAATTGGTTTCCTAGCTTATAGAGGCAAGTTGTTTTGACTGCCTAGATTTTAGTGCTCAGTTTAGAATTGGTTGAAACAGCTCCTAGAAGGATGAGATCGACCCATAGAGGCAAGGAAAGGTGTTAGCTTGCCTATATTATGTATTTTTTAAATCATTTTCATGGTTGGAGAGGTTGGACTCTTGAGGGAGAAAGCTTCTATTGTATTACTCATTGTATCTCTGCAATTTTGGCAAAGGAAGAAAGACCAGGGTTTTGCAGTCTTTTTTGGGATTCCTGTGGTTACATGTATTGATGGTGTGTATCTCTTTGTACTTGTAAATTTGTTATGTGATTCATCATCTTACTTTTCCTTCTGCAAATTAGGCAAATGAAGTGTTAAAGTAGAATTCATGATTGTCATGCTATGCTTTTAAATTTGCTTAATATTTATGTTTTCATCTGTCTAAAGAGAAATCTTGAAGGTTTCTTGCTCTGTTTAGCTCCTCACCGGTCATTCCCATCCATTCATTTAATTTAAAGGCATCAGTACAGTCTCCTACCTTGCCCCAAAGAACCCCCTGCAAAAACTGTGTCCAATCCCCGCACCTAGAATTGCCTTTCCCCAACTTCCCACCAAAATCCTAAAACTTGCAATTCAAACCTTTTTTATCAGTTTACTAGCCTAAAATCATTGTTTCCTTATTGGTTATCTCGCCCATTGAAAATCTTTGCCGAGATAGACCGGAGAGATCCCTCTCATGCCCCGTAGGGCTAGCTACGAGACTTAGTGGTTTGATGTTGCCTTGAAGTTTACCTTTCTCAGCCTGAGGTGAAATTTCAAGAGCTAACAACACCTATATGAATGTTCTCAACAATTCCAGGCTTAACCGAAATGTCAATAGGAATAGTTCGAGAGATGTTTCCCAAATTTGACTCCAAATCAGGATTTTTCATTAGATTCTGAGGTTCCTTGACATATTCAGTCGTAAAAATTGATGAAAAATCATTTTCAAAACGATCATTCTCGGGTAAGAACGAAGATCTGCGATGGAGATCTTCCCATGGTAAATCATCTACACATAGGATTTCACGAATTTTCTCATCAGAGTGAAGAAGTTCGGAAAACGTTGTTGAATCCGAGTTTGATGTGAAAAGTGATTCCTCACGGACCACATTCATTAAGTTAATTTTGGTTGAAGGTGGGTCGGTAAACGATTGCACGGCCTCATACGCAATTTCATATGGACTCAAAGGCATGACATCACCAAATGAGTTTATCTCAGATTCAGAAAGAATGATCAAAGGATCATCATAAACAATTGTGTCTGATGAAATCATACGAATGGTTGCAAGTGAAGACGATGCGTTGATTGAAGGAAAAGGAAAAGTTCCCAATAAACCGGCATCTTTAACTAGTCCTACTCCAACATCCTTATACGAGATAGTCGTTTTACCGACATGCTGAATACTTTCAGAAGAGGTTGGGTCGGATGAGAAGTAAGACAGTTGGTCTATTGTTACGATCTTTCCATTATGAGGAAAATTTATAACCCGAAAGACTGATGAAACGATAGCTGTCATAGCGTAAGACCAACTACGACCCAAGAGAAGGTTGTAATCTAGAGGGGCATAAACCGCCTCCGCATCTAGATTAATGGTTTTTCCTTCAACCCCTATAGGTATATCCTGTAGAATGCCAAAAGGATGAAACCCACGGCCATCACAGGCCTTTAGAATCATCGGGGATTGATTTAGTGAAGGAGAACCAAGCGATCTCCAACACTGTATCAACATAATACACGTTGAGGCTCCCTCATCAATCACAGTCCTATGAATAGGCATGTTTTTTACTATCACTGGAATCTGGAAAGCCATTTGATGAGGTAAGCGTGGTGTTCTATTTTCTAGATCGAAAATTATTAGGTTCGAGTCCTAAACGTCAACAGCTCCTATAGCCGACAAAAGCAATTTACACTGTGCTGGACATGATTGTAGCACTTCCAAAGCCGACATTGCTGAGGGTGAAACAGCTAAATCCTCAACAATGTTATAGTTCTGAGCTGCTCTCACATGTGGATTGAAAGCTAACTTTCGAAGTATACCCTTGGCGGGCGGTTTGATTACCAAGTCTAGATTAGGTTTCTCGATCTGTATTGGATCGGAACCCGGAGCTAAGGTTGATGAGTTAGAATGAGAAGATTCTACTTCTTTACCATCAACAGGACTTTTACTACCATAATCATGCGATCGAGTCGCAATCCTAACATGGGACATCATCAGTATGGGTTCTTCATTGCCACTCGAGGAAGAACCTATCATCTTACTGCCTTGACTTGGAAAAGGATCCTTCAAAATAGCAGGCGTTTGGGAACCTTTGAAAATCTTCGCAACCTCTGCACGATGAGGGCAGTCTCTTGTAAAATGTTCTTCATCACAAATGAGACAAGGATAACGAGGTTTGCGTTTTTAATCATTGGATTCCGATTTTTCAAGTTTCTCTTTTGAACTTTTGTCCGTTTTATTTTTCTTCTTCCTTTTCTTCTTACCATCGGATTTTGATTTGGCTGTAGATGACTCTACAACATGAATATCGGTGGAAATCTCCGCGGAAGAATCTCCTGTCGAGGAATCTGGCAAAGTTATGTTAGGAGAAGAATTCTTGGAATACTTCTTCTTACTTTTGGTGTTAACCGTACCAACCATACCATCAGCGACATGAGACCCCGAAGGAGCTGCAGTGATTTGATTTTGCTTAGGAAGATCGGGGATTTTCTCGTGTAACGTACCTGACTAAGTATAAACCAAGTCAAGGTACTGTGCTTGAGCAATTACTTGCTCCTCAGTAACGACTTCGGCCTTAGCCACATCCTCAGTGATCTTTGGCAACAAAGATTTTACAAACCATTCAGCCAAGATCTAATCCGGAATAAAAACCTTCACTAAACGCCATCGACGTCTCCATTCATGAATTTGATCTGAAATGTAAGTGGACGTCGACTGCTTTAATGAAGTTAGTAATTCCTTGCCATTGTCATATCTGACTGGCAACTGAAAATGAGTTAAAAACAAGGTAGCTAACTGACTAAAATTATAAAAAGTGCCTCGTGGTAACTCAATGTACCACTTGGCCGCGAGACCAATTAGAGTGCACTGGGAAAGCCTTAGAGGGATTGAATCATCTGAAATGGAGTTAGAAGCACACCAGAGGTGATAATTCATCACATGGTTCAACGGGTCCTCTCCTGATTTGCCTTCAAACTTAGGAATATCACTAGGCAACTTATTCGGCATTGGCGGCCAAAACGGAAGATAATTAATGGGACCGTTCGTTAGGCGCGACAAGTCAGGCAAGTCCAAAGTTGCGATAAACGGTAACTGACGATTAGGGTCCCTAAAACTCTAGGTCATGAGACCAGCCCCAGGAGGAGGATATCTAAGATAACTAGGAATAGGGATTGCATTTGGGATATTGTATCCTCCCGAAAAACCAGGATTAATCGGACCGTACTGGGGTTGTTGAGGTTGTTGATATGTGTACCCAGGGTACGGTTGATACTGATAGAATGGCTGCTGCACAGCAGGACCGAATTGGTATTGTCCCTGGTACGGTTGATAAGTAAATTGTGGTTGACTTGTGACAACCGTACTTGAACCAGGTTGTCCTACAGGCATCTGAACCGAAGTTTGAATCGTAGATCCAGACGGAGGTAAAGATGTATGAGGAGTAGATACAGGAACAGTAGGAACCAGAGCTGTCGATACTCCAGAAGTAGGTGGGGTAGATTGAACAGATGTTGCGGCAGTTGCAACAGTCGTTTGAGGCGGAGTACGAGGCATACTAGGCCCAGGCTATGAAACTACCGAAGGTACAGAAGTTTGAATGGTAGACTGGAAAAGTTGTTGGGGTGAACCAGAAACTAAGGGTTGTCCAATTTGAGATGACAACTGTACATTCGGTTGTAAGACCTGTTGAGTTTGCGATGGATCCCACACTAAATTCATTCCGGGGTACGGACCCATAACAGGTTGAGGATATTGAGGACCATAACCGAGTTGAGGGTAGGGTTGATAATTCAAAGGTACATTTCCCATCCCTTGAACATATGATTGACCGGAAGGTGGTTGGAAACCTTGGTTCGAGTACTGACCTTGGGGTTGATACCCTTGAGGCACGTACTGATACTTGGGTTGACCTTGAGGTACATATTGATACTGGGGTTGACCTTGGGATACATATTGAGTCTGGGGTTGACCTTGAGGAACGTACTGTCCCGTAGGTATGTACTGTCCTTGAGGTTGCCCCCAGGCGCAAATTGGATACCTTGAGGTTGCCCCCCAGGCGCAAATTGGGTACCTTGAGGTTTCTCCCTAGGCGATAATTGAGGATTTTGAGGTTGCCCCCTAGGCAGTAACTGGCCACCTTGAGGTTGAGGATTAGGAATAGTACCTGACATCATGAGAATATCTTCTACGCTCAATGGCTTAGTACCATTGCTTCCGGTTAATAACCCTTGTTCAATGGGTTGAGGAGATGCTCCCGAAAAAGTACCAGAAAGTGACTGATACCCAGAGGGAACAGAAGGACCATCGTAAAAAAAGGATTCTGGCGATTGAGTAAACATGGACGATTGTCTTGACATATTTAAAGGAGGATAGTAACCTCTAGGTGTTGGGTGATAAGGAACACGAGGTGGTGAAAAACTTAACCCTGGGTTTTCCAAGAAATTAGTCAAAGAAAGATACCAAGCACTGCTCCTAGGTGGACTGTAAAAAATTGATTCACACTCCCTTAGCTCAATAGCAGGTTGATTTTTAGGGATAGGGATGCCTACTTCTTCTTCTGGAGTAGCAAGTTCTTCGATAGCTATAAGTCCAGAAGGAAGATTTTGGGTGATTATTCTTTCTACCCTAGGTGAACCAGGACCACTAGAAGCTGGAGAAGCAAACCCCAATGTTGGAGTAGCAGCAAATTCACTTTCAGGTTCGGATATTTCAAGTTCCTCACCTATATCACTAGTAGATGAAAAGCTACCAGTAACTTCGGAAACAGACACTGATTGTGGATTATAATCTGCTACTAAAGCTTGAAAATCAGGATGTACCACCAAAGAAGACTCTCCTTCTTCAGGTGACCCAACTCTACTGTCTCTAGGAGTTACGAGGGCTCTTAACCCTTCAGGCTGGCTCGGTGAAAACTCAGGAGGTTGGCCCCGAAGTCTACGGGACTTCCTCGGTAATTCAGCCATGATTAAAAAAATTTAACTACTTCACACGCAAACAAAGTAAAATCTCAATGAAAACCACCTAAAGCCTCTAAAGAACCAAACAAATTTGAATCACACGCCTAAAGAATCTAAGAGATCAAACACACACAAACAGTAACTTTCCGTACTGAAAGCACTAGTTGGTGATGAAGCCCAACGTCGCAGAGTTCAATACAGAAATGGCGGTTGGAACAGTTACCCCGGCAACCTGCTTAATGAATAGACTAGCACAAGTTCCTCCACTAAACCGTCTCAAGTGAAGGGAACCCCCCAGAAAATCCAAGTGAGTCTAGCCGACGTCTGCTCCAGGTACAGTGGGATCTTCCCACCACTGTCACCTTAGGAAGGATCCTAAAGAATATAGTCACTAAGGTTACCAACTGAAACAAATATACCTAGGGGAATAGTCTACGATCCGATACACACGCAAGGGCAGAGTAACAAGCTCAATCCCCTTGAAGGCTCCTTGACATAATCCAAGGTTTAGCAACAAGTGATCCCAGGCTCCTTGACAATGGTTAATCTGAGGTTTACTGTTTTTAATACGTGAATATCTGGCGTCGTTCCCAATGAGGAAGGATTGATTCCCACACTAGTTCGGACACGATCTCGTGATTCTCCTTTAAGAGGAGCTTTCCAAGAGCATAAATGCAACAATTGGATTTCTCTTCTACCGCAAGATACAGCTACTTGTTTGTTTTACTGTCTTGGAGAGTTAATTACTCCCTACTCCAAGACACTAGCCTAAGCTATGTTGGTGTATCAGAGCCCTAGAAATGAAAATATTACTAGATGAATTTTACTTTAAGCGTTATTTTTATTGGTTTTTATTTAAGTCAAGAGGTGCGGAGATGAAACTTGTGGTATGAAGACTCGACTCGAAATCACTAAAAAATGCACTTAAGATGATTAAGCAATCTTTTCCCTTCAATGAACTCCTAGCTAGGAAAGAGTTTGAGAATGCAAATACTTGTAGACACAAATCTTTCTTAACAAACAAATTAAAAGAAGAGCTTTTTGTATTTTCCAATGCACTCAAAACGAGACAACTAGTTATTTTCACAAAAATTTCCCTTTTCTTTCAAAACACTCAACCACTACAAAAACAAACTTTTTCCAAAAGATATTTTTTATTTTTATAAAACACTCAAAACTATTGAAATGACTAATTTTGAGATCTATAAACTATAAAAACCTATTTGAAGTTAAAGCTTACAATATGTCTTTTTAAGGATGTTTTACTTAGCTAGATGTAAACTAAGGACCAATTTATGCAGAATCACAAATCAGTCAAAAAACAACCAATTTTTGTTTTCTTTTTTAAAAATGAAATCCAAACTTTTAAACACAAGCTTTTCGAAGTTTTGTAAAGAGAAAACACAAGGTGGATTCCTCAACAAAGGTAGATTTTGCAAATGGTCAGACTCATAAGAAGACTGGTAAAAACCAAGGTGATCTGAGGTTCCGACAGCTTCTAAGCTCAGAGCTACTACAAGACCAAAATGAAAACCAAGCCCAATAAGCAAAACTTCTAGGAATTTCACCTAAAACCCTAACACCAATGAAATTAATCTAAGGAAAGATCACGACAGGTTATATGCAGGTCTGGGTAGGGGATAATAACATCTAAACGAAAAACTAAGCTGACTAACAGAGAAAATCTTAGGTTTTCCAAAATTTTGATAGGGTCCGTAGGCCCACAGTTAACACAGGTGTGGTACCGCTCTGTGCTAAAAGCAAAAGTGAAAATAGATCCGCACTGTGTCAAAAGCCTAGGGTGCGGTCCTCTCCCAAAGTTATCAAAAACAAAAAATAACCTTGGATCTACTAAACCTACCCAATTCCACACACAACAAGCCAAAAACAAAAACAAAAACACAGTTTCTTAGGTCAAAGTAAAAACAAGGAAAAAAAATCAAGTCCCTAGTGGAGTTGCCATTTTGTCACACGGAATGAGTTGATCTTGCGGACAAGATAGACCTTCCTAGAATCTAAAGAGATCTAGTGACAAGCAAGCCAATCAAAAACTATCTTTCTCTAAATATGCATTTATAAACAAAGGCAAACAAGTGTTTAGGCCTACCTTGGGTCCAATGCAAGTTTATGGAAGCCTCACTCCTTTGATCCAAGTGAGCTCCCTCATTGCGAATCTGCAAACACAAACAAGCAAACAAATTAAATAGCACCTGAAAAGCCAATATCATAAAGCATATTTAACATGAAGATCAAGGAATTCATGAAAGAAATGACATAAGACAATTTGTTGAGAAAAATGAATCTGATTGTATTAATTCAAATCAAAGAAGAACTTTACAACCTGTGCCTTGATGTTGTACAAGCTCCTCCTAGGGTCCAACAAGATGTCTCCTCTACTTTGACAAGTTTCACTCTCTTCCCAATGAAGCCAAAAAGGTATGTGATCTCTCCTCTCAAGCTTAACTAGGAAGTCTCAATTCCACCAGCATTTACCCTAAAAAATGTTCAGCTTCTAACCTCCTTAGCAACTAGCCCAATGCCTTAATTTATAGTTCAATGGAGGGAAGTTACTAGGTCCTCCTTCAAAGGGATAAAGCCCTCCTTCAAAGGGATAGCTCTTCTCATCAAGGTATTAGCTCCTTCTCTTTTGGGATGCATGAACCACCTAAGAGCGACCAATCCACGTCAAAATTCCTTCTAGAATCATCTAGAATTAACCCAAAGTGAGTTTTTTAGAATAAACTTGCGCCTTTTTTACTTTCACAGGGGTCCGCACCCACTCCTTTAGGGACAGAGCGGGCAGGTCCATAGTTTTTGTAAACATGGAGTGTGGGACCACAAGCAATAGTGAGAGAATGTGCGGAACCAGAGCTTTATTGATTTTTAATGTCTTTCTCTCATTTTCAAAGCTTGACTTGAAGAGCTGAGGTCTGAGACTTGCTTAGGAGGACAGTACAAGTGATGATAAACCCATACTGACTGCAAATAATCATGGTGACAATATTTTCGTGTAACAAATGCTATTTTTAGCATTTCTTGTTGCCATTTTCAACAGTTTTCCCCTTCCCTACTGCGCTTGATTGAACCATGAATACTGTAAAAAGATAAACCAAAAATGCACAAATTTATAAAAGAAATGCATATACCTGTTACTTGAATCTCCTGGAAAACTCTCCCACACCCTTTTCTCCTTACTCCAAAATACTCACAGCAACTCCACGGCAAAATGGAGAAGTGAAATTGAAACAAAACAACAACTAAATCGCCTTTTTAATGCCACACAGGTGACTTTTTCCGGATTTTGTCCGTAAATCAGGACACGTTGTGTCTGATTGGAACATGATCTGGATTCGATAGTGTCCCAATCAGACACGACATGTCCCAATTTATGGACACGGTTTGGCATGAATCGTGTCAGATTCGATGGATTTGCGACATGTCGGCCCTTTTGAATGAATCTGGCTTCATAGCTAATGATGAATCCCCTAATCAAGAATCTTTAAGATTCAAGAAATCTAGATAAAAATATGTTAGTAATATTTTATTAAGAATAAATATCAAAAACTTGTAATTCAAAACATACCTCTTGTTTATTTACAAACCTTGTAATTCTAATGCTTTGTTTTGTAAAGCCTTCTTCCATGTTCCCTGATTATTCAACAAGTTTTTTCTACACAAAAATATGTCTAGAAATGTGATTAGTATTTAATATAAACAAACTTAGATAAGTAAGGAAAACCAAATATAAAATACAATACAAGGTGTAATATACTTATCTTTGGAAAATGGTGAGGGCTCCTTCCTAGTACAAACTTGAGGGACACATAGGGGATAAAGTCCCTAACAAATAGGTCTTTGAATTTAGATCCTTCCATCATGTTCTTCTTTGGTGAAACTTCTTAGAAAAAAATTTCTTGAACCCTTTTCTTTCTTTTATTCCTTGGATTCTTAGGACAATCCCTTTTATAGTGACCCATCTTGTGACAACTGTATTATTGGCCCTTTGAACTTCTTGAAGGTTCATTTCTTGTCGTGATGAGTGGAACAATCATTCGATATTTTATCTTCTTCACTATCCTTGTTGATTACTATATATATATTATGACTCCTTCTTGACTGCATGTATTCCATCCACTATTAGGCTCATGGCCAAAATATTTTTTTCTCTAAACTTTTCTTTATTTGCTTCACTTGATTCATCTGTAGATTAGATCCAAAAAGAATTTCTTTTCAAGGATTAGATCTATCCATTTTTTTCATGACTTGTAATTTGATGCTCCTTCTACTTTGTTCTCTCCCTTTATGAAGTTAGACATTGTACTTGAAGGTAATAAACTCCTTTGCTTGTAAGATCTCGTTATATGATACCTTGCTCAACTTCTTGAGATTCCTTAGTCTTCTTTCAATAGATCTTCAACCTGCCTTTTTCTTTCTTCTTCACCTTAGCTCTGAAACCATGTTAGAAAATTGGAAAGGAAAAAATGTTTTCTTATACTTGATAATTATTTGTGATATTATTTTGTTATTATTAAATTTCTTACGTTCTTCTATTATCTTAGTTCATCAAGAAATTACCAAAACAATAACATGAAGATCAAGGACATCAGATGTAGGCGGAAGTCCAGGGAAAAACCCCAATCTTGCAGAAAACCCATTCAACAAATCTTCCTTCAATACTTTTCCTGAGATAATACAAGACTCTTGACATAGACATAGACTTCCTCCACACCATGTCAACCCTTTCCTTTTTCAGCAGATGATCACTTTGTAGTATTGTCTTCGATCGAGATGTAGCAGTAGCACCAACAACACTTCAATGTAGTAGTATATTCAACCTAGAAAATTCGATCTTAATTCAACAACTTTGACCTTGAAGCACTTAGCACTTTGACCTTAAAGCAACACTTCTACCTTGGAGTAACACTTTGACCTTGATGTCATACTTTGACCTTGATTTCGTACTTCGACCTTGATGCCATACTTCGACCTTAATCTCGTAACAGAACTTCTTGATGCCATAACAAAACTTTGACCTTGATGTCATAGCCCAAAAAATCACACCTTTGAGAGAGATAAAACCTTTGATCCTTCAATTCTCCTTCTTCCACTTCAAATTCACACTTTTTCACGACCTCTTCTAGGAGATCAAACTTGTGTGACTGATTGTCCTCTAAATGAATCAAACTACTTCAATATATATGCTTATCATGAGGTCGAATTATCATTCTTGAGGCCGACTTGATCTTCTTGAAGCCAACATGGTGTGAAGGTGACATAATTCATTTTTGACTCTATTGACTCTTTATTAATACTAGAAGTCCACAATGAGGACTTTGACTAATAAACATTTGACACAAGCATGAAACCCATGCTTTAAAAGTCATTGTAATAAAATTTGATAAACACATTTTATGAAGACGAAACCTAGTTACCTTTTTCAACAGTTTGGGGTTTAATAAAACCATTTTGGCTAATGGCATGTGTATGATGAAAACCTGTGGCCCCTTATTACCTTCAAATTTTATTAATTTGGTTTGTTTTAATTAAAATCCCAACTATTGAAGTTTCTAAGTTTACTTAGTAAGAAACCCTCCATGCACTTTATTTGATTTATTCCTACCTACTTGTTATCTTCCTTAAAAAGTTATTTACAATGTAAATACTAAAAATAAACACTAGTTCATGCTCAACATATTATAGATCAGCAAGTAAAAGAAACAAGAACAAACACACCACATGACACCATTATTTTTGGACTAATGTCGCCAGAAAAACCCAATGTGGGAAAACCGGTGCAACTATCTAAGGGTTTTATTATTAAACAATATCAAAGTACAATATGGGTGTTGAAACTAGCCAACCCAACAGAGAATTTCCTTGGTATCTATACCTCACAGTTTGAGAGAAATCTCTTGGCTGAAACCCCAGAAAATCCTTTTACCAGTTCCTTAGCACAAAAATGCTCTACAACCCCAGCATCTGCCCAATCTGGACTGTGTCAGCCTCTCCTAGCCCAATGTTGTCCCTACGTCAGCCTTCCTTAGCTTGCTTCAGCCCCAGGAGACCCTGCATCAGCTCTTGGAGCCTCTGCGTCAACTACACTAACCCCTCTAGTGCTCTGTGCAGCACATGGCTGCCTCTACCTGGCTCTGCATGAGCCCTTGTTGGATCTGCGTCACCCTCCTTGGTTGTTGCACTAATCTCCTGGCATAATCTCTACCTTCTCTATTTATTTGTATGCAATGCCCCTCAGCTGCTCTCTCGATCACTGATTCTATCTCTCTTAGCAAACCCCGCTCTAGAGAATAGAATGACTGATCACTCTAGTGTATTCTCCAAGTGACCCTCAAGCCTCCTCTTATACTTTTCCTTTTGACATCTCAATGGCTGAGATTAAGTCCCTAATCAATGGCAAAGTTTAGATCTGGCTTGATCCATGTCTTTTGGACCACTCTAACACAGATTCATATTAATACACATTAATATTTTATTTTCCCTAAGTTTAGACTTAGGCACTCCATTAAAAATACTAATTATTTTAATATCTCCTGATTTGTTTAGTATTCACCAAACCCTTTCTGGGTATTGGAGATCTCATGTGCCCCAGTCTCTCCACCAAATTTCATGGCTAGATCAGATATGATGCTACACAAAATCAACACTCCCTCTTAGCGAGGACTATGCTCTGGCAATACTCCTCACTGAGTATTACTCTAATCATCTGGAATTGGTACATGTTGGCTTGATGGGACCTAACCCAGGTTTGGAGTTAATTAGCCAAACAAATCCCCGTACTACTATCCCTTTCGACAACAACCCGCAGAGCGCAGACTAAGGTCTCACCCGAAGTAGTATGGGGGGATGTTGGAACCAGGTTTCCACACCCTTGAGATGTCTGAGGGATCGCCTTAGTCCAACTAGGAATGACTTCGCGCACTCTCTTATCCTGCGAGGCCTATGCGCTTTGTTATAATTTCCTTCGCGCAGCCCTAATCCAGGGCTGAGGTGATTTCGCGCTGCTAAGGCAATGATCTGTGCTCTTTCCCTAAGTTACATTATGGATCTTACTTATCTTCTTATAACTGTTAGTTAACTTTGCGTAAACAGATACTTATCTTATATTCGCTTATTCCAACACATTCATATAATTTCTCATAGCAAATAAACAGTAAACTTGCAATTCATAACCAATATAATTCAACACATAAAATAGAAAAAGATACACAGAAATGATAAGAAACTTCTCTTTATATTTTCTCCAACAGTTACAAACTCGACTCACCCTGCGCACTCAGCTGCAGGCTACTAGGCCTCTTCGCACTCAGTTGTAGAGCCTTCTCCTACTCTATGACCCAAAGACATGACTTTTCACTTAGATTCTTAGATCTACTTTCTTTTTCATCCCCCTCTACAACTGAGAGCCTCGCTCTATTTATACAATCCCATGGTCCGTGGACCATGGGTAGAACTCTCAAGCCAACATTATATTACAAAAGTAAGGGCGGACAACCCTGTGACTCAATTACAACTTTGCATTCTGCACCCACACTTCGCAGAGTCTTTACATCGAACGTAATCAAAACTTGGGCTTTAATCCCCAAGACTTGCCTTGGGGGATCTTGCACCCAACAGTACATTTGTTGATGCCAGGCCTTCCTGCCCAACATCCTCTGCACTGTTGCCTCTTGTATTTCTACCCATGGTTCTGCCACTGCCACTGCTGCAATTGTATGATAGCTCCCACTACATCCATGTAGTTGTTGGTCCTTTCTCCCAACACTGCATCCACATTTCACCTCTTCTCATAAAGTTGCATCGTGCCACCCACTACTGGACTGAAACTTAGTTAATGAGAAGTAAGTAATTGATCTCCCAATCTGACCAACGTGTTGGGCTAGAAACACCCAGTGATGTTGAAGCTCCCTCTGTCGCTGACAAGTTCTCCCTCTCTCTGACCTCTGTGTTGTTGCAACAACTCCCTGCATCTTGCACTGTTGCACACCTCTTTATGCCTTCATGCACTGGTGAAACACTCCTATGCCTGTCGTATTGATGAAGCCTGCTATCTATGCGTTGTCTTGGGACTCCTGCACTATAACTCTCTCTTCCGCTCCATCCACATCTGTCTCTACCCACATCAGCCAGTCTTGTTGCTCCTCTTTGGGGCTCCCATAGCAAGTTCTAATCCAAGAGGTTGGGTACCTCGAGGATCCTACCCCTCATCGCATGTAGTCCACCTAACTGTAGCTTGATGTCTCCCCACTTCCACTCAAGTGGTGTGTGTGCACTCATGGCACAATCATCGTCTGTCAAAACTTCCTTCTCTGCCTATGATGGTGTTGCCTTAGTCTCGGAAGACTCTCCCTTACTCTTCATCCTTAGACACTAGGTCGCATAATGACCCATCTTCCCATAGTGGAAGCACTTAATCTTGAAGAGATCCTTCTTCTTCCGCTTCTCCTACTTTCCCTCATATGCTAGGGCCACATCTTCCTCCTCCTGCTTGACTTTGATCCCCTTGTTGCTGCTACCCACCTCCGACTGTCGTCTGATCTCTTCTTGGTGAAGACATGCCCACATCTCATCCCAAGGTGGAAGTGTCCCTCTGCCCAGTATACTCTGGACAAATACTTCCCATTCTTCAAAGACAATATTCAGGGTTGTCCTCACCATCAGCTCATGATCCGGCGTGGCTTCTATAGTAGTCAAATGATCTCAGATCTCATTCAGTCCTCCGAGGAAGGTGTCAATCTGTTCTCCCTTCTTCATCTAATATGACCTCAACTCATTCTCAAGTAGCATTCTTCTCTGCACAGAAGTATGTTCGTACAATTTCTTGAGGGCCTCCCACATCTCATATGTCGTTTCCTTCTCGGTAATGGGTGGAACTACATGGTCCTTGACCCCATCAAGGATGATGCTCTTGATCCTCACTATTGCCTCCTCGTACTTTTCGTTATCATTAGGGTCAACTGGGATAGCTATAACCTTCAAGGCGAAGTTCTTGACACAATTCTGGTCAAGCACTGATAAGATTCTGGCCTTCCAGACTGCAAGGCCATGATGCTTCTCTACTTCCCTCCTGGAAGTTTTTTGTTCGACTCCTCTAAGTCTCTACTTCTCGTCTAGAAGTTCTCTTCTGCACTCCCTCTGAGTCCTGATTTCCCTCCTGGAAAACCTTCTGCTGCTTGTTGAGATGTCCCCTACTCTAATCGACTTATGCAGTTGCACTTCTGATCCGGGTTCCTTGGCTAGAAACCCTCGTTAACAACTCCTTTGGCCCTACTCTGTCAGGTATTGTTCTCACTACAGTACCTCAATATCTCCACTCTGCAATATTCCTGCATCCTTCTTAACCCCAACAACTTCCTCTATGTGAACTGTGTCAGCCCCTCTCTGCCTCACACTAGCTCTGCGTCAGCCCTCTGGCCCTCTGTGTTAGCAATGCTAGCCTCTCTGAGGATCTACACAGCTCTCGGCTTCTTCTGTGTGGCTCTGGCTGGCTCTGCATCACACTTCTTAGCTTCTGCGCTGCTAGAAACAGCTTCTATCACCTCCCGACAGTTATTTTCTGCTATTATTGCTTTGCTCGACTGATGTCTCTTAGTCCTCCTGTGATCTGTAATCACACTCTGATACCATGTTGAAGTTTCTAAGTTTACTTAGTTAGAAACCCTCCATTCACTTTATCTAATTTATTCCTACCTACTAGTTATCTTCCTTAACAAGTTATTTACGATGTAAATACTGAAAATAAACACTAGTGCATGCTCAACATATTACAGATTAGCAACTAAAAGAAACAAGAACAAACACACCACATGACACCATTAGTTTTGGACTAATGTCCCCAAAAAAACCCAATGTGGGAAAACCAGTGCAGCTATCTGAGGGTTTTCTTATTAAGCAATATCAGAGTACAATCTGAGTGCCGAAAATGGCCTAACCAATAGAGAATTTCCTTAGAAACTATACCTCATAGTTTGAGAGAAATCTCTTGGCTGAAACCCCAGAAAATCCTTCCGGCAGTTCCTCAGCACAAAACTTCTCTGCAACCCCAGCGTCTGCGCAATCTAGACTGCGTAAGCCTCTCCTAGCCTAGAGCTAGCCCTACGTCAACCTTCCTTGGCCTGATTCAACCCTAGGAGGCCCTGAGTCAGCTCTGGGATCCTTTGCGTCAGCTACGCTGGCCCCTCTGGTGCTCTATGCAACACTTAGCTACCTCTGCGTGGCCCTGCGTGAGCCCTTGCTGGCTCTATGTCACCCTCCTTGGCTGCTGCGCTACTCTCCCGACGCAATATCTGCCTTCTCTATTTCTCTGTACTCAATTCCCCTCAGCTTCTCTCCCGATCATTGATTCTATCTCTCTTATCAAACCCTGCTCTAGAGAATAAAATGGTTGATCGCTCTGGTGTATTCTCCAAGTGACCCTCAAGCCTCCTCTTATACTTTTCCTGTTGACATCTCAACGGCTGAGATTAAGTCCCTAATCAAAAGCTAAGATTAGATCTAGCTTGATCCATGTCTTTTGGACCACTCTAACATAGATTCATATTAATACACATTAATATTTTATTTTCCCTAAGTTTAGACTTAGGTACTCCATTAAAAATATTAATTATTTTAATATATCCTGATCTATTTAGAATCTTCCCAAACCATTTCTGGGTATTGGATATCTCATGTTCCCCAGCCTCTCCACCAAATTTCATGGCTAGAGCACATCCGATGCTACCCCAAATCAACACCAACATGTACAAAAATTGTTTTAAAATATTTTAAAGAGGCGGGCTATATTTCTATGGGAGTTGACTAAGTCTTTAAAATGAGTTGTTTCTAAATAATTTATGATTGTTTAATTTGTTTTATAACTAATTTTTGGAATGGCTAGGGTGGGGGGAGGGGGGGGGAATAAAAGTTTGAAAGTGACATTTTGTAAGGGTTCGAAGATCAAGCAATTCTGGGAAAAAACCAAAGTTAAATTTCCTTGGAGATTAATGAAAATATCAGTGTGATTCCAACTCCTTGATGCATTGCAGTATGTCTTGTTTACTTCTTATGTATTCTTTTCATGCCTGTTTTTCTTCATGTGAGGTTGATGTATGATGCAACTGGTCTTTCTTGAGCATTCACAAATTTATTTACGTTATGGTTTATAGAAGAAAATACTTGGGTTTATTCATACAAATCCTGGAAGGGCGCTCCATGGCATCATCAATCTCATTTACTTTGTTTGTGATCTTTCATTCATCATTGTCTTCTCAGGGTGTAAGCATTGGATTCCTTTTGGCCCAATGTGAGAAACTTTGTTTCCAACTATTTCTTCTTTCATTTATGAATTTGAAATCTGCAGTCATTAAAGTAAAGGCCATCCTGGTCCATTAATTTTGTCTCTGAGTTCAAGCTGACATTACATTCGAGGGTATTTTGTCTCCAGGCAGATATTTAATATTTATTGGTTTTTTGGATGTCCTGGGCACTGACCTCCTACAGCCAGGGGTTGTCTATAGGGTTACAACATATGCCATGAAGGAGATTCTCTCTTTAGTTTACTTTACCATGAGGTTCCTCCATAATGGGAATATTGTCACCATTAGCTAGCCTACATGCCACAACCATATGGATCAACTCAACCTTGAGACCATCATTTCCTCCGTGGTGGGAACCAAGTCATCCATTCCCTTTTTGACATTATCCCTAGAGTTTATCTACTTTAGTTGGTGCATATCATGGTCCTCCACCTCTTAGTGATCCATCAAGATCTTTTAGCATGTGCATTGTATTACCTTCCCAATTTTCCAATAGGCTTTTAGGTTCATCCCTATATTTGTTTTCTTAACCTATCACTATTGCATCTCCAACACTCATGTCTAAGAGAATTCCCCCCTTAGACACTACCCCTTCAACTAAATTCCTTTCTTATTTTCACTACTTGGAGTAATGCATACCCCTATCATGGCTATGTTGAATTTTCCTAACCTTACATTATGGATTCCAATTTAGTACTGAGATCCTCCTAGCCTTTCTCCACCCATTGCAAAGACTACTTATTTAGTATTAAAACCTATCTATTGAATAAAAACTACCCTAGTGGCTAATGTTGGAAATGTAACTAGTTTCGTCTTCATAATTGTTGTTGAACTCATTTCAATATGTATCTTATGTAAAAAACAAAAGAAGAAAATAAAATAAAATTTTATTTTTTCAAAGCATAAGTTCCATGCTTCTTGTTTATGTTATTCTACGTAAAATCATGTTCTTCATGGTTCTATGGTTTGTTAGCTCATAGGATTTATTTTCATGAGTCAAAAGATTCAACATCATGTTTATAAGACCCTTCCGGGAAAAATATATATTGCAAAGTATTTATTTTGAGTCTACGAGGTCCTGGAAACCTCCAAAGTACATGTTGGCTTTGGCAGCTTCAAGTTGACCTAAAGGAGGGAATTCGACCGTTGGAAAAGGCTATATAAAGAAGTAGATTCGACCTCATTTTCAACTCACTTACTCATAATTTTAATCTCTCAAGAAATAGTTTGATTTGAAGTTGGGAAGAATAAGAAGGCTAGAGTGAAGATTAAGGAAGCAAGGGGAAGTCTTGGATATTTATTTTTGGGCCCTATCTTGTTGAATAATGTAACTAGTGTCAGCTTTCATAATTGTATTTAAGACATGATGTAATGTATTTTTCAAAAGAAAGAAAAAGGAATTTTTACTATGAAATAAAAATGATTCATTAGCATGGGTTTCATGTTTTATTATTTTATTTTTAGGTCAAAGCCTCCATTGTAGGCTTCTAGGGTTTATGTCATGAGTCCTAGTCTTTGTCATCATTTAATAGACCCTTCTTGAGATTTTTTTATCAAGAAAGAAAAACATTTTTAATGTATTTTGGTCAAATAGTCCTTCTCCACCAAGTTGGTCTCAAGATCTACAAGCCGGACTCAATAAGAGCCTCAAATCACTATATAGTGGCAATTGCTCGACCTCATTTGGTATGTCAAGCCAACAAGTTTGATCTACAGTTGCAGGAGAAGGAGAAACCCTAGAATGAATAGACAAGAATCCTAGCAAAAGAATAAAACCATCTTTCTCTTAATTCTACTTCACACATGTGAGATTCTGCAGCTATAAAGAAAGCTAAAATTGTAGATCTGAAGTAGGGCCTAAATTCTGCTATAGTAGGGCCGAAATTTTATACTAGATCAAGTTTTGATGGAGTTTGAATGGAGTTGAATTTGGTGCTTGGTTAATCATCTTGGAGGTTGTCTTGCTGGATAGAAGGAGGTTTTGTGTCTAGGTCTAAGGTCTTGAATGCTCTAAATTTGATTTAAATCTACTAGTGGAAGAGTTTGACTGGGTTTTGCCCTTCATAGGGATTTCTTCCTTGGTCGAGCGCCTATATCTGGTGTCACTGATATTCATGCTTTTGAATTGGTATTTTCTTGATGAAAAGAAGATAAAAGAAGAACATAAAAGAAGTTAATAAGAATACAAGAATTTCCACAAGTAATTGTCAAGACAAGAAAATATTTCTGCCTCTCTGATTTTTTAACATGGTTTCAAAGCTAAGGTGAAGGTAGAGAAGGAAAAAGGAAGCTTCAAGATCTATTGAAGGAAGGGTCAAGAAAAGGTTTCAAGGAATATCACAAGGAGAAGGAACATATAATATTTTGAAGAGGAATGAATGTTATCTATATCAAGTAAGGGAGACATTGTAAAATCTATGGCATCTTCAATGAAGATAGAAAACAAACTAGAAGGAGACAGCAACTATAGATCATGGAAGAAGAGGATATATATCATCCTTGCAATGCAAAAAGTATTGGATTTTGTACTTGAAAAAGTCAAGGAACCCTCAGATGATGCAGGAAAACAAAAATACAGGGAACAAACATCTTGGCCATGAATCTAATTTTATATGGAGTGTGTTTATTTTTGTAGCATTGGATGTGTTCTAGCCACAAATTTTGGTGGAGAGGCTAGAATACATGTATTCTCAAAAACCCAAAAATCGTTTGTGGAAATTCCAACTAGAGAGGACTTAATTAAAATAATTAATATTTTTAACTATGCCTAATTCTAAACTTAGGAAAACTGATTAATTAAAGGGTATTAATTGATTCATGGTGAAATATTCTAGAAGAAGACGTCGATCGAGTCCTCATTAATCTTATCCATTAGTTATGTTTTAATCTTGGCCATTGAAGCCTCCACGAGATATTATAAGAATAAATTCGATGGGGGTTGGAGAACATACTTGGAGCCACCAGGAATTCGATATTGTTGGGAAATCGAACTCCAGAGTAGTAGTTGTGTGTTACCAGAGGTGATTCAGTAGTTTCGAAGCAGTGAGAGAGGTACATGGATTGTAATGTTGGAAGGAATTTTTTCCAGCCCAGTGAGTGCATAGTAGAGAGACAACATACTCCACAGAGAGGCTAACGCGGTGCAGAGAGGCAGCGTGGAGCTTCAGAGGGAGACCCATATTTTGCCGAGGAGAAGTTGAAATTCAGTGGCAGAAGCCAAAGTGGGAGCCGAGAGGCCATAAGATTGAGTTTCCAAAGTAGCAACTGGTCAACAAAGTGAGAGAGATGATAGTCCAAGCAAGGTTGACGCAGAGGTAGCAAGGAGCAGCTCATCTTGAGCTAAGGTCAGTGTCAGATCACGGTAGAAGTGAGATTTTTCTATGTAGATTTCTCTGAGTCATTTTCTCTGTATGGAAAGCTAGATTTGAGCTTCCATAGATTTGTACTGAGATATACTATTGCATAATAATAAAAACCTCAACTGCTACATTGGTTTTCCCGAGTTAAGTTTTTCTGGGGACATTGGTCCAAAAATAACGGTGTTTATTGTGTGTGTGCATCTATTCTTCCAATGTTTTTATTTCTTCTGCACTATTGTATTTGTGAAGGTTGCAATGTATATGTTTAGATATTTTTCATAGGAAACTACAAGTAATTTGTTTGATTAATTTAACAAATAGAAGAAACACTATGAGTTGTTGTAGTAGGATTCAGGGTCACAGAATTTTCACATGGTATCAAAGCACAAATAAAAGCTGGAGAGCTCAGTAGTAAAGAGGAGAAGGAGGTTTGAATTTTTTCATAGGTAGAAATTCGAAACCCTCAAAGAGACAACGCATTCCTTCGACCAAGAGGGTCGAGTTTTGAGGAAAGGTTTATTTCTCTAAGTGAGTCGACATAGAAATTAGATTTTCTAGATCAAAGCTTAACAAAGGTAGAAGGGAGAAACAATATTTTCCTTGCAAAGCAGATCTTCAACTAGGACGTAGATTTTGCAGCAATTTACTAGTGAAAATAGTGTCATGAGGAAGGAAGAGCACACACTGAAGGAATTATTTCCTCAGGGGACTTCTAGCACATAAGTTCGAATTTTCCTAGCAAAGTAGCAGTAGTTGGGGGCATAGTTTCTCACTCCAAAAGGGAGTGCAAATAGCTAGGCAGTAGCTGCGTAGAGGAGAAGAGGAGGAATTCAAAAAAAATTGAGAGATGGCATCAGCTGGGTTGAGAGATTAAGATTAGTTGGAGGGAGCCTCCAACTATGTGATCTGGAAGGCTAGAATTTCCTACCTTCTAGATGAACATGATCTCAAGACTTATATCGATAGTGTGGTATATGTACTTGCAAATGCAGATTTGCTTAAGAAGTACAAGAAGGAGATAGAAAAATCAAAGAGGATAATTCTTGATGGAGTTCAAGATCACATGGTGTCTCACATAGCTGGCAAAGATATTGCCCAACAGATGTGGGAGACACTTGCTATGTTGTACAAAGGATCTTCCGAGAAATGGAAGATGTATCTTGAGGAGAAGTTGAGATGCATGAGGATGTACAAATGGGAGTGCATAGACTCCTTCCTGACCAAGCTTCAAGATATCCGAGATCAACTGTCTGCAGTAGGGTCAATGCCTCAGCTTACAGAATTGGTATGGTTTTCTCTCAACAATGTTCCCAAAGAATGGCATGTTCTTCGTCCAGAGTATTATGGGCAGAGAAAACTTGCTAGACTAGGATCATATGTGAGATGATCTACAACCGGACGATATTAGGTGAGATTTGGTGAAGACCACCATCACTAGAAGCAACAACAACAATGTGACAAAGAAAGTAAAGGAAGAGGAAGATGTAGCCCTAGAAGCAAAGGAGAAGCAGGAGTAGTGCAGGAGGAAAATGTACGTTTCCAAGATCAAGTGCGTCAGATGTGGTGAGCTTGGCCACTACAGTGCTCAATGTCCTCTCAGAAAGAAGGACTTGGAAGAGAAGTAGGATCAGCATGATGCATCCGCGGAGATCGATAGGTTCTCCTCCAGATTGGAGGAAGAGTTTTTCACGATCACTGAGATACCTCCAGGGGTGAGGTGGGGTGATTTGGTTTTGTAGCCCCAGAGAGCTACAGGATGGGCAGGATTCTTGAGGAGGCCTACCTCATGAATCAATATCTTTTTACACGAGCCCATATCATGCAGTAGTAGGATGGACTAGTCACAGTTGGTGCAGTTAGGTGCCAGAGCGATAAATGTAGTAGCTAGTAGCGGTCAAATATTGAAAAACATAGAGCCGAGTTGGAAGAAGCGCAGTTGGAAAAGATCAGATTCAGTAGAAGTGCAAAGGCTTCAGTGAAAATGCAGATTCTAGAAGCAGTTAGGACTTGAGTGATAGATGCATCATACTGACCACAGTTAGTTCAGTATTTTGGATGCTTTTCCATTAAAGTTGTTGCAACAACATCAGATGGAGAGGGAGTTTCATTGAAGATGCAGTGCCAATAGAATTTCAGTAGGGCCAATAGTAGCACGAATGCAATGTTTATCAGATTTGTGCAGTATTTGGTGGGCAGCAACAGCCAGGCATCAGTAGCGTAATAGGAGTTGTTGCAAAGATAGGGTGTTGCTTCAGTGGGTTCAACACTAGAACACATTCCTTGCTAAGAGGGAGTGTTTATTTTTGTAGCATCAAATGTGTTCTAGCCACGAATTTTGCTGGAGAGGATAGAATACATGTATCCTCCAAAACCCAAAAAATTGTTTCGGGAAATTCCACCTAGAGATGACTTAATTAAAAATAATTTTTTTTATAATTATGCCTAAGTCTAAACCTAGGAAAATTGATTAATTAAAGGGTATTAATTAATTCATGGTGAAATATTATGGAAGAAGACATGGATTGAGTTCTAGTTAATATTAGCCATCGATTATGTTTTAATCTTGGTCATTGAAGCCTCAACGAGAGATTATAAGAAGAAATCCAATGGGGGTTGGAGAAAATACTTAGAGCCACCAGGAATTCAATATTGCTGGGAAATCGAACTCCAAAGTAGAATATGTTTGTTGTGAGAGGTGATCCAATAGTTTCGAAGCAGTGAGAAAGGGGCAGGGATAGTAAGGTCAGAAGGAAGTTTTTCCAATACGGTGAGTGCATAGCAAAGACACAACGTACTCCACAAAGAGGTTGACGCAGTTCATAGAGGTGGCGTAGAGCTTCAGAGGGAGATTCATATTTTCCTGACAAGAAGTCGATATTCAGTGGAAGAATCCAAAGTAGAAAAGAGGAGAAGGAGGCTTGAATTTCTGCATAGGCAGTAATTCAAAATCCTCAAAGAGACAATGCATTCCTTCAGCCAAGAGGGTCGAGTTTTGAGGAAAGGTTTATTTCTCTAAGTGAGTCGACATAGAAATTAGATTTTCTAGATCAAATCTTAACAGAGGCAGAAGAGAGAAACAATATTTTCCTTGCAAAGCAGATCTTCAACTAGGACGTAGATTTTGTAGCAGTTTACTAGTGAAAATAGCATCATGAGGAAGGAAGAGCACACACTGAAGGAATTCTTTCCTCAAGGGACTTCTAGCACATAAGTTCGAATTTTCCTAGCAAAGCAACAATAGTTGTGGGCATAGTTTCTCACTCCAAAAGGGAGTGCAAATAGCTAGGCAGTAGTTGCGCAGAGGAGAATAGGAGGAATTCAAAAAAAATTGAGAGATGGCATTAGCTGGGTTGAGAGATCAAGATCAGTTCGAGGGAGCCTCCAACTATGTGATCTAGAAGGCTAGAATTTCCTACCTTCTAGATGAACATGATCTCAAGAATTATATCAATAGTGTGGTATATGTACCCGCAAATGCAGATTTTCTTAAGAAGTACAAGAAGGAGATAGCGAAATCAAAGAGGATAATTATTGATGGAGTTCGAGATCACATGGTGTCTCACATAGTCGGCAAAGATACTGCCCAACAGATGTGGGAGATACTTGCTATGTTGTACAAAGGATCTTCCGAGAAATGGAAGATGTATCTTGAGGAGATGTTGAGATGCATGAGGATGTAGAAATGGGAGTATATAGACTCCTTCTTGACCAAGCTTTAGGATATCTGAGATCAACTGTCTGCAGTAGGGTCAATGCCTCATCTTACAGAATTGGTGTGGTTTTCTCTCAACAATGTTCCCAAAGAATGGCAGGTTCTTCGTCCAGAGTATTATGGGCAGAGAAAACTTGCTAGACTAGGATCATATGTGAGATGATCTACAAACAGACGATATTAGGTGAGATTTGGTGAAGACCACCATCACTAGAAGCAACAACAACAATGTGACAAAGAAAGTAACGGAAGAGGAAGATGTAGCCCTAGAATCAAAGGAGAAGCAGGAGTAGTGCAGGAGGAAAAAGTACATTTCCAAGATCAAGTGCGTCAGATGTGGTGAGCTTGGCCACTACAGTGCTCATTGTCCTCTCAGAAAGAAGGACTTGGAGGAGAAGTAGGATCAACATGATGCATCTGCGAAGACCGATAGGTTCTCCTCCAGATTGGAGGAAGATTTTTTCATGATCACTGAGATACCTCCAGGGGTGAGGTGGGGTGATTTGGTTTTGTAGCCCCAGAGAGCTACAGGATGGGCAGGATTCTTGAGGAGGCCTACCTCATGAATCAATGCCTTTTTACACGAGCCCATATCATGCAGTAGTAGGATGGACTAGTGGCAGTTGGTGCAGTCAGGTGCCAGAGCGATAAATGTAGCAGCTAGTAGCGATCAAAGATTGAACAACATAGATCAGAGTTGGAAGAAGCGCAGTTGGAAAAGATCAGATTCAGTAGAAGCACAAAGGCTTCAGTGACAATGCAGATTCTAGAAGCAGTTAGGACTTGATTGACAGATGCATCATACTAACCACAGTTAGTTCAGTATTTTGGATGCTTTTCCGTTAAAGTTGTTGCAACAACATCAGATGGAGAGGGAGTTTCAATGAAGATGCAGTGCCAATAGAATTTCAGTAGGGCCAACAGTAGCACGAATGCAATGTTTATCAGATTTGTGCAGTATTTGGTGGGCAGCAACAGCCAGGCATCAGTAGCGTAACAGGAGTTGTTGCAAAGATAGGGTGTTGCTTCAGTGGGTTCAACACTAGAACACATTCCTTGCTAAGAGGGAGTGTTTATTTTTGTAGCATCAAATGTGTTCTAACCACGAATTTTGCTGGAGAGGCTAGAATACATGTATCCTCCAAAACCTAAAAAATTGTTTAGGGAAATTCCACCTAGAGATGACTTAATTAAAAATAATTTTTTTTATAATTATGTCTAAGTCTAAACTTAGGAAAATTGATTAAAAAAAGGGTATTAATTAATTCATGGTGAAATCTTCTAGAAGAAGACATGGATTGAGTTCTAGTTAATATATCCATCGATTATGTTTTAATCGGTCACTGAAGCCTCAATGAGAGATTATAACAAGAAATCCAATGGGGGTTGGAGAAAATACTTAGAGCCACCAGGAATTCGATATTGCTGGGAAATCGAACTGGAAAGTAGAATTTGTTTGTTGTGGGAGGTGATTCGATAGTTTCGAAGCAGTGAAAGGGGCAGGGATAGTAAGGTTAGAAGGAAGTTTTTCCAGTACGGTGAGTGCATAGCAGAGGCACAATGTACTCCACAGAGAGGTTGACGTAGTTTAGAGAGGTGGCGTAGAGCTTCAGAGGGAGATTCATATTTTCTTGAGGAGAAGTCAAGGTTCAGTGGAAGAAGCCAAAGTGGGAGCTCAAAGGCCAGAAGATCGAGTTTCCAGAGCAACAGTTGATCAACAGAGTAAGAGACAGGCTATTCCAAGCAAGGTTGGTGCAGATCTGCACAGTGTGACGTAGAGGCAACGCATAGGCAGTAAGGAGCAGCTCATCTTGAGCTCAGTGGTAGATCACCGGTGGAAGTGATATTTTTCTCACTAGAATCTTTTCAGTAATTTCTCTATATGGAAAGCTAGATTTGAGCTTCCATAGATTTGTACTTAGATTTACTACTCCATAATAATAAAACCCTCAGCCGATGCACCGATTTTCCCAAGTTAGGTTTTTATGGGGACACTAGTCAAAAAATAATGGTGTTTATTGTGTGTGTGAATATATTCCTCCAACGTTTTAATTTATTCCACATTATTGTATTTGTGAAGGCTGCAATGTATATGTTTCTATATTTGTTGTAGGAAATGGCAAGTAATTTGTTTGATTAATTTACCAAATAGAAGAAACATTATCATTTCTTGCAGTATGATTCTAGATCACCAAATTTTCACATGGTATTAGAGCACAGATAGAAGCTAAAGAGCTCAGTAGCAGAAGAGGAGAAAGGGGTTTAAATTTTTGCGTAGGAAAGAATTCAAAACCCTCAAAGAGACAACGCAGTCCTTGGGCTAGGAGGGTCAAGTTTTGAGGAAAGGTCTATTTCTCTGAGTGAGTCGACAGAGAAATTGTATTTTCCACATTAATTATTACTAGAGAAAAAGGGAGCAACAATATTTTCCTTACAGAGCAGTTCCTCAACTTGGATGTGGATTTTGCAGCAGTTTTCTAGTGCAAATAGTGTTAGGAGGAAGGAAGAGCGCACACTAAGGGAATTCTTTCCTCGGGGAGCTTCTAGTACAGAAGTTCAAATTTTCCTAGCGGAGCAATAATAGTTGTGTACATATTTTCTCACTCCATAAGGGAATGTGAATAGCTGGGAAACAGTTGTGCAAAGGAGAAGAGGAGGAATTCAACATTTTTTGAGAGATGGCATCAATAGGGTTGAGAGATCAAGATTGGTTGGAGGGAGCCTCCCACTATGTGATCTGGAAGGCTAGAATTTATTACCTTCTAGATGAACATGATCTCAAGACTTATATCCATAGTGTGGTAATTATACCTACAAATGCAGATTCGCTTAAGAAGTATAAGAAGGAGATGGCGAAAGAAAAGAGGTTGTTTCTCGATGGGGTTCAAGATCAAATGGTGTCTCACATAGCTAGCAAAGATACTGCCCTACAGGTGTGGGAGGCACTTCCTACGATGTACAAAGGATGTTCCGAGCAATGGAAGATGTATCTTGAGGAGAGCTAAGATGCATGAGGATGCAGAAAGGGGATCACATAGAATCCTTCTTGACCAAGCTTAAGGATATCTGATATAAGCTATGTACAATAGGGTCAGCAACTCATCCTATAGAATTGGTATGGTTTGCTCTCAACAATGTTTCCGAAGAATGGTAGGTCTTCATCCAAAGTATTTTGGGCAGAGAAAAGTTTCCAAACTAGGATAGTATGTGGGTTGATCTACAACAGGAGGAGATGAGGCCAGATTTGGTGAATACTATCATCAATAGCAGCATCAGTAGTAGTGAGATGAAGCAAGTAAAGGAAGAGGAAGATGTGGCCCTCGCATCAAAGGGGTAGTAGGAGTAGTGCAGGAGGAAGAAGGACATTTCCAAGATCAATTGCTTCAGATGTGGTGATCATGTCCACTACAGCTCTCAAAGTCCTCTCAGAAAGAAGGACAATGGGAGAAGAAATATTAGTAGGTTGCATCGGTGGAGATCGACAGGTTGTCCTCCAGATTGGAGGAAGAATTTTCCATGATCACCGAGATACCTCCAGGGGTGAGGTGGGGTGATTTGGTTTTGTAGCCCCATAGAGCTACATGATGGGTAGGATTATTGAGGAGGTCCACCTCATGAATCAATACCTTGCTACAAGAGTCCATATCATGTAGCAGCAGGATGGACTAGTGGTAGTTGGTGCAGTTAGGTGCCAAAATGACAAATGTAGTAGGTAGTAGCAGTCAGAGACTGAGAAATGCATAAAAGAGTTGGTAGTGGTGCAGTTAGCACCGTGCAAAGTTAGCAACAGCGTAGAGGCTTCAGTGGTAGCATAGAGTCTAGCAAAAGTTAGGACTCAGGTGACATATGCATCATAATGACCACATTTGGTTCATTATTTTGGATGCTTTTCTGTTGTAGTTGTAGCAACAATAGATTGAGAGGGAGTTGCAGTGCAGATGCAGTGTTGGCAGTAGTTCAATAGGGCCAGCAGTAGCACAATTGCAACGTTTATCAGAGTTTCACAGTAGTTGGTGGGCAAAAATAGCCAAACATCAGCAACATAACAGAAGGTGTTGCAAATACGGGGTGTTTCTTTAGTGGGTTGCAGAGCTAGAACGCATTCCTTGCTAGGAGGGAATGATGATTTTTGTAGCATCAGATGTGTTCAAGCCACGAAATTTTGTGGAGAGGCTAGAATACATGTATTCTCCAAAACCCAGAAATCGTTTCTAGAAATTCCACATAAAGATGACTTAATTAAAACAATTAATTTTTTTTAATTGTCCCTAAGTCTAAACTTAGGAAAACCGATTAATTAAAGGGTATAAATTAATTCATGGTGAAATCTTCTAGAAGAAGGCATGGATCGAGTTCTAGTTAATCTTAGCCATCGATTATGTTTTAATCTTAGTTGTTGAAGTCTCAACAAGAGATTATAAGAAGAAATTCGATGGGGGTTGGAGAACATACTTGGAGCCACCAGGAATTTGATATTGTTGGGAAATCAAACTCCAAAGTAGGAGTTATGTGTTTCCGGAGGTGATTCAGTAGTTTCAAAGAAGTGAGAGAGGGGGGGAGGATAGTAAGTCTGGAAGGAATTTTTTCCAGTCTAGTGAGTGCATAGCAAAAAGACAACATACTCCACAAAGAGGCTGACACAGTGCAGAGAGCGAGCGTAGAGATTCATAGGGAGATCCATATTTTATTGAGGAAAAGTTGAGATTCATTGGTAGAAGCCGGAGTGGAAGCCCAAAGGCCAGAAGATCAAGTTTCCATAGTAGCAGCTGATCAACAAAGTGAGAGAGACACTGGTCCAAGCAAGGTTGACATGGATTTGTGTAGTGTGATGCAGAGGTAGCAAGGAGAAGCTCATCTTGAGCTAAGTTCAGTGTCAAATCACCGATGGAAGTGATATTTTTCTATGTAGACTTTTGTTAGTAACTTTCTCTGTATGGAAAGCTATATTTGAGCTTCCATAGATTTGTACTCAGATTTACTACTGTGTAATAATAAAACCCTCAGCTACTACATTGTTTTTCCCAAGTTGGGTTTTTCTGGGGACATTGGTCCAAAAAAAAAGTCATCTGTTATAATATGTATCCTTTAGGGTATTTAAGCTTCCACCATCATATAGGTTAAACCCACCACCGGAGGTGTAAGGTTCCCATCATTTAGGATGGGACAGCCACCGCCGAAGGTGTTCTCAGAATCAGGTGTTCAGGCCGAAGGCTCAGGTGTTTATTGTGTGTGTGTGCATCTATTTTTCTAGTGTTCTTATTTCTTCCGCAGTATTGTATTTGTGAAGGTTGCAGTGTATATGTTTAGATATTTGTCGTAAGAATCTGCAAGTAATTTGTTTGATTAATTTAAAAAATAGAAGAAACATTATGAGTTGCTACAGTAGGATTCAAGTTCACCAAATTTTCATAGAGTGAAGGACAACTCAATCTCCTGCATATACAATATAGATACTACAAAAGGGATGTATGACTCTCTCTCCAAAATATTCACCAGCAAGAAAATTGGACACACTGAGTCTTCTTATTTTGTAAGGATCTCTTGAATAAAAGATGAGCTCCAAGATATTTATGAAGTCATACCAGATAAAAATCATGTGATTGTTGCATAGGTATGCCAAAATCATCGAGTTCCTTTGCGTCAGGTATTAGTAGTTGGAAAGAGACACCATAATTTGAAGAAATGTGGAATGCATGTAGTTAAGAATAATCTCGCATCCCATTAGCAAGTGATAAGAAGGAAGATGAAGAGAACAACACATCTAATCCAAAGGACCAAAGAAGAAAATTGACCTATGCAAAATTGAATGTTTTAATTGTCATAAGTTAGGACACTACAATAGCCAATGTCCTAAAAAACCAAGGAGAATAAAAGAGAAAGAGAACATGCTATAGTTGCAGATGAAGCTTTTCCTAAGAAGAACAAGGCGCAAGAATATAAATTCAAAGACTTATATTATTGAGTCTTTTAGATAGTATCCCTTGCATATCCTTCTACTTATAACATAAACTATTATTTTAGTTTTTGTGAAGTTTTCTTTTATGTTTTGATTTCTAGAGTCTATAGACCTAATATGTCTTGTAAATTCCTGAGTTATTTTGGTAAGGTATAGGAATCCCTCATAAAGAGTAAAATGATGAAAGATTAAAAGGGAGCCTCCACCATTTTACAAAAGATAAGTATCATGTTCTTTATTCTCTCTTTCATGATTTAGTTTCTCTATACATCTAGCTTTATTTGTATTGCATACTTATAATTCTTTCTTCGTATTTTCCTTAGTCGGAGAGGTTGCAAAAATACATAAGGATTTTGGATGGATTTAGAGGAAGACATCAACATAAAAGTATTAAAATAATCTTACTACAACAGAAAATCTACAAGGTTTGTTAGAGAACAACTCAAGGTATGTGTTAGACTACAAGATTTTTTGCAGACATTCTTCATCAAACAAGGTATGATCATTCTTCATTTGAAATTTGTTTTATATTACTCTCTCTCATTTGTAGGTTTTGTTATAGAATCATTAAGATTCTATATTGTTAGGGTGATTAATCTCTAGATTGAATCTACCCTTATCATACTATCTCTTGGTGTTTGATTGATTTTGGTAAAACCCATAACCTTTAGGGTTCTTTATAAAAACTCTAACCTTTAGATATTTTGTGTTTATTGATGATATAGTGAAACCCCAACCTACTTACGGTTTTTTTATCAAATCTAGAACATATGATAAAATCCTACTCTCTTGATGTTTAGGATTTGTTGATGTTATGGAACCCTAGAGTTTTAGGGTTTGTTGTTAATGTTTATACTATATGATAAAACTCTAGAATTTTAAGGTTTGATAAATTAGGGTTTATGTCGAAACCCTTGTAATAGTTAATGTAAGATCCTAGGAATGAAACCCTAGGTGTATGTGCTTTTGTATGCCTAAAACCCTTGTTTGGTCGAGTTATTATATATCTTACATTAAAGTTTTATGTATTAATTAGGGTTTACAATAAAACCCTAGTAAACATTGAAATTAGGTTCTAGGGTATGATAATGAAAACCCTAGAAGCTTTCACCATGATTAGAATTCTAACTTGATTATTGATGTCTATGATTTATTTTTTATGATGAAATCTAGGGTTTGTGATGAAACCCAAGCAAATGATGTTGCAAGAAGCCTAGGGGATGTAACCTTTTATTATTTATAAAACCTAACTAAGTTTAGGTTTTGAATGTCTAATGTTTGATTTCTTGATGATCCCATAATAATCACATGCTAACCCTATTTTGATAGAGTTTACTTTATTCTCTTATATCTATCTATCTATATGTGTGTGTGTGTGTGTGTGTGTGTGTGTGTGTGTGTGCATGGTTGGTTATCCTCGTTGTTAGAGAATTGCAGGTATATGGTATTCAAGATGTTGAAGATGATTTCCTACCTCATACTTGTTGACAACTTGATGATGATGTTGACCGTGATGGAAAGAGGGAGCTAAAATAATATTGATAACATATTAATGATTGAAAGACAACCTTGTAGCCATATGAAATAATGAATTGTTGGAAAATTAAAATTCTTTGATAATATGATGATGCAAAAAGAAAGAATTTGTATAACTGAAAGAATAATTACAGGAAATTTGAGGTCTAAAATGGGACTTCTAAAGAAATTATAAAATAATACATAAAATAATAAAATGATATTACACTACATCATCAAATTTTGGAGGGGTGGAAAATTTGTTTTTTCAACTTGTATTTTCAACTTATCTCCCTATGCGTTTACTCAAATTTCAAGAGGAAACACTAATTGGATGCATAAGTTGATTCCTCATCCAAGGAGTACCCATGTCACATACGTTCAATAGACCCTGCTACACGAAAAATGAGAAATACATGAAAAACGTGATTGCATTCACGTTTTTTCATGTATTTCTCATTTTTCATGTAGCAGAGTCCATCAAAAGTATGCAACATGGGTGCTCCTTAGATGAGGAATTAAATTTTACATCCAACGAGTACTCCCACTTGAAATTTGAGTAAAACCTTAGGGGATAAGTTGAAAATATGAGTTGAAAAAGTAGTGTTATTATTTTATTATTTTTTAATCTTTTTACTTTTTTACTCCAAAAATGGTGAATCAACCCCCATGGTTGACGTCATCATCTTGAATCCTATTGGTTCTTATAAAGTTTATTTTGGTTGTACATTTTTCTTAGGAGCCCCATTTTAGACCTCAAAATTCCCCTAATGAAAGTTGTCGATATCCCTAAGTTGAGAGAGAGCTTGGCTAAAGGATAGCGTATATCCTCCATAATTGAGAAAGATGACATGATCTTGGAAATATGAAGAATATCAATAAGGAAAGAATAATATCGGAGAATAGCTAAAACAATTGATTGCACTTAATTGATATAATTGCAAACAAAACTTGGACATAATACTTACGCTGAGGTTGATGTTGGGTGTGGAGCCTGATTATCTTCTATATTCAAAGGTATCGCTACATTGGACCCCAATCGAAATGGGGGCGGCAACGCCGCCCGTAAAATATTCGCTGCAGGGGGGGTCCAGGGGGGGCGGCTGCGACCTTTGGGAGCCCCCCCCCTGGCGGGGGGTTTCGGGGGCAGCACCTCCGAAGCTAAAAACAGCTGTAAAATTGCCTTGTAAAAGTATAGTAATTTCTAGTCAATCTGGACCATTCATTAGGCAGATGATCTGACGGTAGAACTTATGTTTAGTTTAGGGTTTTTTGCCCTAGAAGGCAACCCCTCTCTTTGTATGAGGGTATTGTATTTGAGGCTGTGTGATAGATGTGTATTCCGTGAGCGAGAAACAGAGAGGTGAGACTGTGAGAGAAAAAAGAGGATATTACAGCAGATTTGTTGTAGGTTGTGTCTCTTCATTTTGCTGGATAATAGAAAGGAAGGACTAGCTGTTCGGGGTGGACGTAGCCCAAACTGGGTGAACCACGTATATCTGTGTCTCTCTTGTTTTTTGTGTTTTCTGTGTTTATATTTCTGCAATATTTTATGTGTTCCATTGCTCCGTAATATATAATTTTCTAACAGTTGATGCTGTTGAAGAAATTAAAGAAAGAAGCTTCCATAGAGATAAGATATTGTGATGACCTGAGCAGCATTAGAATGATTGAAGACCCCGAAGGTTTGTACTAACACATATATATTGAAAGTTTGATTGTGCAAGATCTCTCCATAAGAATTTTGAATATTTAGAAGCATGTTTGGATCGATGAATATATTTGATTTAGTTTATAGGGAGAAATGAAGCATCTTGGGGTTATGTTCCTGTATGATGCTTGGGAGGACATCTCGCTGGCTTGTGATGATGTGTATATCTCGAAGTAGAGAGGGTATCAATGGTTTTTTTGAGCTCTTACCTTGGATATGATACGTAGATGCCTATGGGTTGGTGTTAGAGTTTGATCCTAATGGTACCTATAGTGGCAGAAGCTCGGATAGCACCTTAGTCCCAACTGGACCTATACCTTGGTCAAGTATCTGGTCCCTAACATTATGTATGCTATAACTCTTCATAGAACATCATTTTGAGTACATCCTTGTACCTATGTATATATAATTAGAATAACTCCCTAAGAGGGAGTGTTGAAGAATGTAACTAGTGTCGGTCTTCATAATTGTATTTGAGTCATGATGTAATGTATTTGTCAAAACAAGGAAAAAGGAATTTAATTATGAAAGAAAAAATATTTATTAGCATGGGTTTCATGCTTTATTATTTTATTTTTAGGTCAAAGACTCCATTGTAGTTTTCTAGGTTTTGTCATGAGTCTGAGTCCTTGTCATCATTTAATAGATCCTTCTTGGGCTTTGTATATCAAGAAAGAAAATCATTTTTGATGTATTTTGGTCAAATATCCCTACTCTACCAATTCAGCCTCAATAGAAGCTTTGAACCACAATAGATTGGTAGTTACTCGACCTCATTTAATATATCAAGCAATCAAGTTCAATCTACAGTTGCAGGAGAAGGAGAAAAAGAGTGAAATTTCAAGAAAAGAAGGAGAAACCCTAAAACGAAGAAACAGGAACCCTAGTGAAAGAAGAAAACCATTTTTTCTCTTATTTCTACTTCACATGTGTAAGATTATACAACTACAAAGAAAGGTGAAATTGCATATTTGAAGCAGGCCCAAAGTTTTGTTGCAGTAGGGCCGAAATGTTATATTGGATACAATTTTGATGCAATTTGACTAGAGTTGAATTTTGGTGCTTGGTTAATCATCTTGGAGGCTAACTTGGTGGATAGAATATTCTGCCAAGTAGTTTTGTGAAAATGTCAGAGATCTGATCTTCTGAAGGACAATAAATTGGCTTGAGGACAGCTTTGGCAATGAGAGATCTGATATGATGATACTGGGTGTCCACATGCTTTGTCTTTGAATGAAAAACTGGGTTCTTGGCAAGTTTGATGGCTGACTGACTATCAATGAATAATGATGTAGCTTATGCCTAAGAAATTCCCAAGTCCTGCAAAATTATGCACAACCAAACAATTTCACATGCTGCTTCCCATGTTGAAATGTACTCTGCTTCTGCTAAAGAAGTGGCCACTGTAGCTTGTTTCTTACAACTCCAAGATATTGTTGCTAACCCCATGTTCATTAAATAACCTGATGTTGATGCTCGATCATCAATACTTCCAGCAAAGCCGACATCTAAATATCCACCGAGTATGAAGCTTTTAGTCTTTTTGTAAAGAAGACCAAAATCTTTTGTTCCTTGGATATATCAAAGAACTCTTTTGGCTGCATTCCAGTGGCTGTCTCATGGTTCCTACATAGAACGTGAAAGAATATTGACTGCATAAGATAGATCAGGGTGAGTGTTTGTTAAATAAATCAAGATGCCAATCAATTGTCTGTAAGTAGTGCTGTCCACCTATTCCCCCCTTTCAAATTTTGAATCTTTCAAGTTTTGCTCCATGGGAGTAAGAACAGGCTTGCAATATTGCATTCCAAATCATTGAAGAACTTTTGCGGCATACTTACTCTGAGAAATGAAAATATGATGTGGACGTTGGAAGACTTCAACTCCAAGATAGTAGTGAAGTAATCCCAAATCTGTCATCTTAAAACCTGCATGTAACTCCTTTTCCACTTGGGCAATATGATCATCATTGTTTCCAATAATGATCAAATCATCTACATACATAACAAGAATCACCAAATATTTGCCCTGTTGTCGTACATACAAAGTATCATCAGATTCACTTCGTTGAAAACCAACTTTCCTAAGGTATTCATCCATTTTTGCATACCAAGCTTGGGGAGCTTGTTTTAACCCATATAAAGCCTTGATCAATTTGTAGACTTTATGTTCCTGCCCTTCAATTTCAAAACCTGGTGGTTGTGTCATATACACTTCTTCCTGTAAATTCACGTTGATAAAAGCACTTTTCACATCCATTTGATGAACTTTCCATCCTTTTCTGAGCGACCAATGCAAGTGTTAACTGGATGGTGTTCCATTTAGCTGTAGGAGCAAAATTTTCCTCATAATCAATGCCTTCCTGCTGCACAAAACCTTTAGCGATAAGTCTTGCTTTATACTTTTCAAGTTCGCCCTTTTGATTGCACTTAATTCTGTAAACCCATTTGCATCCTATCGGTTTAACATTTTGAGGACAATCAACAAGTTTCCAAGTGTTGTTATTAATTACTACTCGATATTACTCAATCATAGCCTGTTGCCATTATTTATGTTTTACTGCTTCATTTTATGTGGAAGGTTCAGTAAAATGATTTGCTATCAAGGTAAAATTTCCTTCACTTCTATGTGACTTCCTTGTTCCTGTTTTATTCTTCTCATCAGGTTTTACATCTTTCAAAAGTTGAACTTCCCCTTTTGGTAGTTGATGCTCACTTTTTTGAGATTCTGAAAAGTCACCATCATTGTAAAGAGGATTAATGTAAACTAATGTTTGTCGATCAAATGAAGATTATGGAGAATCATTGTCAAAAGAACTGTTTTTGCTTGAAGATGTGGATGAACTTCTAGAAGATCCTGATGGTGTTGTTGAAGTAGATGGACTGGAGGAATCATCTTTAGATGAAGGAAAATCAAGTTCATACCAATTTGGTGAATTTGGTTGACTTTTCATATTTCCTTTCCTTTGACTGCCTTTAATTTCTAACTTTTGAAGAAGACTTTCGATTTCTTCAGCACTCTTACTCTCTATTTCATCAAAAATTGCATCCCTGCTCACAATAAATTTTCCATTGGTCAAAATACGGCACCCTTTCTTCTCATCAAAATATCCAATAATTGTGCATTTCAAACTTCTTGAGTCAAGCTTAGTTCGTTTTTATTTCGAAACTAAGGCATAACATACTGATCCAAAAACTCTAAGATGTTTAACTCGAGGTTTGAAACCAAACCAAGCTTCATAAGGTGTGATTCCATCTAAAGAAGTAGTTGGAGATCTATTTCTTAAGTAGACAGCTGTATGAATTGCTTCTGCCCAATATGTTGGACTTAACCTTTTGAAATTTAACATAAATCTCGCCATTCCTAACAAGGTGCGATTCATTCTTTCTACTACTCCATTTTGCTATGGAGTGTAAACATTTGTAAGATGTCTTCTTGTGCCATTATCACTGCAATAAGTTTTGAATTCATTTGAAGTGAATACTCCCCCATTATCTGTCCTATGAGTACCTATCTTTTCTTTGACTTCATTTTCAACAAGTTGGCGAAAAATTTTAAACTTTTCAAATGCTTCTGACTTTTGCTTTAAGAAATAAGCCCAAGTCATTCTACTGAAATCATCAATGAATAGTAAGAAATATTTGCATCCACTAAATGAAGCCTGTAGTGGTCCACAAACATCATTGTCAACTAGTTGCAGGAGCCTGTTTGCACACCATGAACTTGTTGGAAAGATTTCTTGACTTTGTTTTCCATAAACGCAAGCTTCACATTTTGCATTTTCCTTTTTGAAAGTGGGAAGTCCTTTAACCATCCCTTTTTTATGCAATTGAGAAAGACCATCAAAATTTAAATGTCCATATCTTACATGCCATAATCTTATAGGTGAAATTCCTGTAGTCACTGCCCCTACAAAATCAGAATGCCTTGGAATAACTATCCCATTAATCCTTATCAATTTTCCATATTCATAACCTGTCATCACATTTTTCAAGCTCTGTTTCACTAAATTAATCTTAACTAGGCCATCTTCCATAATTACCTGATGTCCTGCTTGTCGAATCGTGACTAAAGATAGCAAATTTTTCTTAAAGGTTGGTACATACCATACATTTGAAATCATTTTTTCTCCAATGCCAGGGAGAAAAAATTTAACTACTCCTTTTCCATAAGGAGTATATTTTGTATCACTTGCAATAAAAATGGAATTAAGTTGGCAATCTTGAAAATTCCAAAAAAAAGTCACGTCGACAAGTCATGTGTTGAGTTGCCCCTGAATCCAAGATCCAAGCATCTTCATAATCACTTCGAAGATGGGATGGAAGTTGTAATTCCAGCGAAGAAGTAAAAACATATTCTGAGTTATCATCATCTTGACCATTTGCAAATTGTGTTGAGTGCTGATGAAACTTGGCAATTTTATTAAGAGAAGTTCGACAATCTTCAGCATAATGTCCAACTTTGGTACATCTTCGAAACACAATTTGACTTAAGTCTCTTCCTCTTCCTGGAGATTTTCCTCTGCCTCTGCTTTGACTTTAGTTTTGAGGTTGTCCTCTACCTTGATTATTATTTCGTCTTCCTTGAAAATATCCTCTTCCTCGATTGTTTCCTCTACCTTGAAAATTACTCCTGCCTGAATTGTTGCCACTGTTAAAGTTGTTTCCTCTGCTTTGGCTTCGACCTCGACTTTGTACATTATGTGCTGCTTGATTCTGATTGAAATTACATCTGCCTCTTCTTCGAGAACTGTCAGTTGATGATTTACTAGTGTTGGCCTCTATGAAAAAGACATCTTCACCAACTTTCTTTTTCTTCCCAAAGGTTTTATCACGTTGGGTCAACATTTTGCAGAGCTCATCAAACTTTAGCTTCTCTAACTTTCCAGTTAATTGGTAGAGTGTCCAAAAATTGTGTGTAGGAAGAACGAAGTCGAGCAATTAAAATTGTGACCATAAAACTATCATCTACTATTGGAAAACCAACATTAATGATTTCCTACCTAATATCCTTAAGTCTTGAGATATATTCAAGAACATCACCTCCTTCAGTCAATTTTTGTTGCAACAATTTTAATTGTAGATCAAATTTCTTTGATTCAGGTTGAGTATCAAAGAATTCTTTAAAAGTTATCAAAGCAGACAATGCATCTGTAGTATTTTCTATATGGACTTACATTTCATCATTGACAGAAGATTTAATGAGAGCTAATGCTTTGGCATTCTTAACTTCCCATTTTGCTAGTACAGCTGCATGTGTGGGTTTATTTGGCTTAATATCACCATCACATATACCCTACCACAGTTCCTTATAAATGAGAGTGCTTTCGATGAGGTGTTGCCACGTTTTATAAGATTTTGTACCTTCAAGTTTGTCGGAATCAGAAAACAAATTACTCAACTTTGACATTGTAGTGTTGAAGCTTTGCACAAAGAATCAGACTCAGAAAAAAAATATCAAGATGGGCAACACAACACGCAACACACTACACAAAAAAAGAAAAAATGATCTATCGGGGCTTGGCCTTGACCCTCGTATAGTCGTTGAAACAGGAGAAAAATGACTGAGCTTTGCACTTGGCTCTAGTCAATTTCTCAAAAATTTACAAGGTAACTTTTGAAATTTGACTTTTCCAATACTCTTGCAAATCCTGGTAAAAAAAATTACCCCCCCCCCCTCCCAAAGTAAAATTACTTTGAGTTTCAATGCCACACTTATCTCTCCAAAGACAAATTACAAATAAAATCTCCTTATTACTCCACAAATTTACAAAATTTACTATCCCTAATATTTATAAATAAACCTTACACCTGCTCACACCTTATTTCTCCAAAAATATTACAAATTAAATAGAAACTTCCTTATTTCTCCATATTACAAATTACAAACCAAAGAAAAAACCTTATCTCTCCATTAACATTAATCCATTTTAAGTTCTTTTAAAACTCTCATTCATTTAAAAGGACTTTATGAAAGTCTCTAAAACTTGCATTTAAAAATGAATGGAGATAATTTAATGTGTATCTCCCCACTTTTTTGAAATGTAATAGCACGCACTTAATTAAAAAAAAAACTTTTAGCACATAGCACCCAATATATATGCACAACACAAAATTTTTAACCCATTCAGCCACTTATCTCCAAGCTATTTTCCTGATAGATTTTCAAGTTGGCAACGTCCACGCATTCAGTTTCTGCACATTGGCTTGCTTACTGGCTCACACTGTCTTGTTGGCTTCCACACTGCTTGCTTACTGGTTCACATTGTCTTGTTGGCTTCCACACTGCTTGCTGGCTAGCTCACGCTGGCTGGCTGTCATTCTGGCTGGTTGTGCTGGCTGGCTGTAGTCACACTGGCTGGCTGTGACGTTGGCTGTAAAATATTACCATGACAAAGACTGATTGTATTGTATATGGGGGTGCGCGCACAGGAAATATGCAAACTGAAGCAGAGATAATTGCAGCATCTTCATAATTTCTAATTCCTTCTGAGCATTATCACTGCCAAATTTTTGCACAATAACACGTTTGTCGACATCAAAACTACTTCTAACGTTGTAAAATGATTACAATAGTGAGCAAGTTAGGACAGATCCCAATGTGAATTGAAGTGGGCATTTGAATCAGTGATCGGAGTACGATTGAGTTTCATTGAGAAACATTGCAAGTCAAACCCAACTTTTAATTTCAATCTGTGTATGCCAGCAAATCTGAGTATGCCATCAAATCTGCGAATCTGCGTATTAGTTCCATTCCAGGGAAGGAATTCATGGGGTAGTAGCTGGGGAGAAGATGGAGATGTCAAGCTTGACGAAAATGCTGGTGGGGCAGGACCATGTGGGATTTTCACGGATATGATTTATCCTACCAAAAAATGGGAATTAATATGTATGGGGTTGAGATGTTGGATTGATTTAGCGCTCAGAGGCATTAGGGCAAGGCAAGGCCATGCAGTGAATAAATAAAACAACGATTAAGACACAGAAAAATGGTTGAAGCGGAGCAAATAAGACATAGCAATTTTATAATAATACAAAAATTGATTTTCAAATTAAAAATCTAAAATCAATAAGATAATATTTTATTTTATTTTTAACACAAAACTGGAAAATTTCCATACCAATCATTCGCTGATCAATTCAATGGAGTTTTCCAAAAACTTGTAGAGCTGGAATCTCCTCCTCACATCGACTGCAGCATTACTGAAGCTCTAATACCACAATAATGGCAGAAGTGTCCTCAGACACGTAATTTTATTAATCAGAAAAAAAAAAACAATTACGTCTGGAATTTTGCAAGAGTTTACACCCGAACAACAAAACACTCCTACAATGAGCTATTTATAAGCTCAAATGTCCTAACTACCTCTAATTATGGATCACTTATTAAATAACAAGTGTCCACTTACAATAAATGATATTCAAACAACTTGCTAACAAATCTCCTAAAATAGAGCCTAAGATACGACACATTTGTAGATTCATATCTTGTTACAACAATATACTAATTCTAGATGTCTCCATTAAATAATTAAATATTATAGATTAATAATTATTAATTTAATATCTTAAATTAATAATTATTTTATTCCAACTTTATAACCTATGATAATATTTCATTTTTGGATCATCTAACATAGAAGGAGGTTATTTATCTAGGTCTAAGGTCTTGTATTGTCTCAATGATTTGAATCTACTAGTGGAAGAGTTTGACTAGGTTTTCCCCTTCATAGGGGTTTTCCCTAACTGAGTGCCTATATTTGGTGGCAATGGTCTTCATGCTTTTGAATTGATAGTTGCTTGATGAAAAGAACATAAAATAAGTTAATAATAATACAATAATTTCCATAATTAATTGTCAAGACAAGAAAACCTTTCTACCTTTATGATTTTCTAACATATCTCTCTCACACGTGTGAAGAATTGGGTTTCTGCAGCTTCCAAGAAGGTCGAAATTGCAAGTATGAATTGCAGGAGGGCGAGTTGCAGTATCAAGTTGTTGGGAGAGAAAATATTTTATCTTGACCTCGTTGATCATGGAAGGATCTGTCTTGATCAAGGAGGATATCTGTAGGAACTAAATTAAGGTTTATGTAGTAACTATAGTGCCAAAGTTGCAAGTCAAAGTTGTAGGGTTGAAGTTGGGGATCGAAGTTGCAACTAGAAGTTGGTTGAAGCAATATTAGTTCTTGGTTGATCTAACTTAACTGGAAGGGCTGACTTGGTACTTGGAGGAGGACTTGGTCGAGGGTTTGGGTATTTTTTGTCTCATTTGAAGAAAATTCTATAAGAAGAGAAGAGATTTTTTAGGTTTTCCCCTTGGAGTAGTTATTCCTTCACTTGGAGCCTAATTTATGTGTCCACGTCTTTACTATTTTTCTCTTGATATTTGTTTTTATGAAAATGACTTAATAAAGAAACACATGAAGGTTAATAAATTTTGCAATCAAGTATAAAGGTTAATGAAAATATGAATTAATAGCTTCCATCTTCTATTTTCCAACATGGTATTAGAGCTAAGGTGAACAAGAAGGCAGTTGGAAGGATTATCTTGTGGACACAAGAAGGATTTGCCAAAGAAAATCTCTTGCAGAAGACTACATCAACCCCTCATTAAAGGAAATTTTGAAGAGGAATATTTCAATAAGGTTTTTTATCTCTCTTGGAAGGAGACCTATTCCAAGGCTCATTGGAAGACATCCTTGAAGGATGCATCAAAGGATCTTGACATCAATCATCACTCTTGGAAGTAGTTGAAGTCTTTTTGAAGATCTTGAAAACCTCAAGATAATTGGAGATATAATCAAATAAGGAAAGAATCTTGGTTGACAAGTATCCTATTGTTACTTTATAAATAAACATACAGGTCATATGGGTTCTTTCTACAAGGAAAGAAATAATCTTGTTGGCTCTATTAAGCAATATTGCGATTGATGTCAATATCGCATTGACTGAGATGTCAATATTCTTGACATGCCTGGTTCCAGACAATGATGCCATGAATCTTGGTCATTGGGACTAGGATAACATCAATGAAGATGTCAAGTCACGAAGAAGTCAAACCACTAATGAAGGAAGCCCTAAGAAGTACTTGAATTAACTATGATGTTTCCAAGTGCCAATCATGTGCCTTGATTGATGATCTAGATCCTAAGTTCCAATATACAACCTCGTGATGTGAAGGATTATACTTGATGAAGCCATACTTTTGATGATGTCATACTCTTGAATGACCACACTTAATGATGGTACTTAATGAAGGTTGGAAGATTAGATGATGACATGGAAGATCTCATTTGATGGTTGGAAGACTATCTTACTATCTTGGAACTTTCCTAATGATGAAGCTGCCTATGTCATATCACTACACTAGTACATGATGACACTATGACATATCAAGATGACATGGATGAAGCATATCATGATGAAATTATGACCCTAAATACTAATGTCTACTTGTTTTTATAAATCCCAAACATTATTAAAACAAACATAATCCTTGGCAACGAATATGTTTTGAAACAATATCAAAAAATCCTTATTAACAAATGGATTTGTTTAATGGAAGACAAACATGGCATACATATGACCATACATGGCAGACATAATGTATAATGTAGGCAGCATGGTTCCCTATGACCATACATGGTAGACATAATGTATAATGCAACAATATGGTGTTAGACATCACTCACATGGCAGACAAGGCCTTTTCCATAGTTCTTATATGATTCATCTTTCACATGGAAAACAAGGTCCTATATTATCCATCACATGGAAGATAGATGTAATGCATACATCACATGGCAGACAAATAAAAAAAAAAATTGTTATAATATCCTAAAGATATGTCGGCTACTAAAAATATGATTGTCGGCTCTCCTTCATACATAACAATTCGACTCATAAAAGGGTGTATATATATAGGTTTGTGCTCCTCACTCTAAAAGTAGATATCTCAGTGAAACAGTGACATAATTTGGATCTGAAAATAGGGATACAAAGGTTAATATTTTAAGTGTAGACTACATCATTGTTTTGCAAAGAATCTGAAGCTCGAAGCCACCTGTAGCAGCCCAAGACAGTGATAGCAGAATTCAGATATGAGAGTTCATTTGGAACAGTTTCGGATCTGTGATTTTGGCCCTGTGTAAAGGAGGTTCAAGTCTTCTTTTTTTACCCTATTGAATATTTATGGACAAACCTCCGTTTTGGGCAGAAGATACCTCAGTCCTGTGGAGATTAATCACTTAGATCTATGGAAACTAACCTCGACCTGTATAGAACATCTTCTTTACATATAAACAGAAGTTTGTAAGTTCATATTTGTAAAAAGAAGTGGCATTGTCCTATACCTCGGCCCTGTGGAGTAAGAATTCAGATCTACAGTTCATTATCACCTTGGTTGACTGATTGAAAATCTTGTTGAGGACAAATTGAAGAGGAATTGTTGCAACAAGCTTGGTTGAAGTATTGAAGCAATCTTTTGGAGACATATTGAAGCATCCTTGAAGCAATGATGTTGAGGTATATTAAAGAATTATTAGAAGAATTATTTGGTGTAGAATTTGAGGCTTAGTGCAGTTCATTGTAGAAACATTGAAGTTTTGTGAAGACTATTGAAGACCATGATGCAATGGTGATGTCATCATGAGGTGACCTTGGCGAATTGTGTTTTAGGCACCATGAAGAATAGCGGAGACACCTTCATGTGAAGATCAATGTTGTCATTGATGATGTGACCTGGAGACTAAGTGAAGGGATAACTGAATATTGACAGGTCTCATTGAAGAATACATTGGGAGTCGTGAAGTATAACCAAATATATATTAATGAAGTAAAGCAAGCGTTGTAGCCCAAGAGTTTGGAGCCTCGAAAAGACAAGGTTGGTGCCTTGGAAGATAGGGTTGGTGCCCTAGAGGATTAGAGTCCTCAAGAAACCAGGTTTAGAGTCTGAACCAGATATAGGGTTGGAGCCCTTGGGATTTGTGCCTCATAATTGACAAGGTTGGAGCCTTGGAAACCAAGTTGGTACTTGGAAAATACAGGTTGGAGCCTAGGAGATTGAATATTGGTGTCTTCATCTAAGGGTTGGAGCCCTACATATAATGTAACTGATTTATTGGATAAATTAATAAAATAATTTATTCTTATTGTTCATTTTGTGTTCTAAATATAAGTGATCTAACTAATAAAAGTAACAATTGAAAAGTAATACCGATTCAACCCCCCCCCCTTCTCAGTATTTCCAACTGGCTCAACAAATTTCCTAGCATGGAAGAAAATGATTGACGTGACACTTACCAAACATGAAGTAATGGAATATGTGCTTGGTGAAATTACTGAACCTAGAAAAGACAAGACTTATGAACTAGAAAAATGCAAGGTGATGTAAGGGCAAAAAGGATCATTGTAGAATCCATTATCATCTAGTTCCCTTTGTAGTTAATTTGAAAACTTCTAAGACTATGTGTGAAAATCTAGGGAATTTGTACTCTATAACTACATGAGGTCACAAGATGTATTTGAGAAATAAACTATATAAAATGAAGAAATAAAAGGATGAGGACATGGACTTCTTTCTAATGAATATTTCTCAAATAAGAGATGAGTTGCATGTGCTTGAGGAGACAATTTATGATTCTGAAAAGACCATATATGTACTGACTGTTTTGCCACGAGAATGGAGCAGTTTTGCAATGAGCATTTAATATAAGAAATATTCAACTCCTTTGGATGAGTTGTGGGTTCATTTTATCTTTGAAGAAACAAGGATCAATGAAAAGGATGATATTGAATCAAATGAACAGTCTCAAGCCTTCATTGCGAGAACCAAGTGTTGAGAAATGTAACTAGTTTCAATCTTCATAATTGTTCTTGTGCTCATTTCAATATGTATCCTATATAAAAAACAAGAAAAATAAAATAAATATTTTTATTATTAAAGCATGGGTTTCATTCTCATTACTGATGGTATTTTAGGTAAAAGCATGTTATTCATGCTTCTAGGGTTTGTTAGGTCTTAGGATTTATTGTCATGAGTTAAAAAAGTAAACATCATCGTTATAAGACCCTTCTGAGCAATTTGTAATTGTAAAAAGATTTTTTTTTAGTCTAGAAAGTCTTGGAATTTCCAAGAGTACAAGTCAGCCCTAGGAACATCAAGTCATCTTGAAGGAGGGAATTTGACCCCTTGAGAAGGCTATAAAAGGAAGTAATTCTACCTTATTTTTAGAAACGCACACTCACAAGTTTGATATACAAGAAAGAGTTTGATCTGTAGCTGGGAAGCTGGGAAAAGAGAGAGAAGGAAAAGGATAAAGGAGGACACAATTTCTTGGTTTTTGGGCTCTATCTCTCTCACACGTGTGAAATTATAGGATTTCTAGGTTGCAGGAAGAGACCGAAGTTGCAAGACTGAATTGCAGTAGGACAAAGTGTAGCATCTTGTAGTTGGGAGCAAGGAAACTCTGTCTAGACCTTGTTAACCATGGGAAGAGTTGTTTTTCTCTTGGTAGGTCTCGAAAGGAGGCTAAATTAGGGTTTCCTAAGGAGTTGCAAGGCTAAAATTGCAAGGTAAAAGTTGCAAGTCGAGTAGCAGTATTATAGCTAACAAGTCGAAGTTGCAGTGTGTAGCAGTTTTGCACAGATTCAAGGAAGTACTTGAGGAAGGGTTGACTTGGTACTAGAAGGACTTGGTCTTTGTATCTTATTTGAATCAGGTTCTAAGAAGAGAAAAATTTTGGGTTTACCCCTTCGTGGGGATTTCCCTATATGAGAGCCTATATCTGTGTCTTCTTTTTTTGTTTCCATTTCTTGGTATTGTTTGATGAAAATATCTAATTAAAGAATATAAATAAGATAATTAAGATTCACAAGCAAGTATCAAGGTTAAAGAAAATAAGTTTAATAAGTTGCCATTTCACATTTTCTAACATAGTATGAGAGCTAAGGTGAACAAGGAAGGAAACCGGAAGGACACTAGAAATAATTGTTGATCAAAATATAGGAAGCTCTCAAAGCCTAAAAGAAGAATACTACAAGGAAAAATTGTCTCTTGAAGAGATTTGGTTAAAGACTCGTTAGTAGAGGACCCTCTGATCTAGGGTTTCTCCATTAAAGAAGATCAAGACTACATCAATCCCAAAAGGAGGGTGTTATTTTTGCAAAAAGTAAGTGTATATACAAGACATCAATCTTGGAAGTTGTTGGTGGAGGAATCCTAGGGAACATATTTCAAGAACATCTTCAAGAACCCTAGAAAAGTCTTGAAAGAATCATGAAGGTTGGAGACATCATCAAGAATAATCTTGGCTATCAAGGCAAGAAGTAATGGGATATGTTACTAGAGAATTTACTGAACCATATAACTAGCAAAATATAAGAAAGGATAATTAAGGGCACATAGGATCATCGTGGAACCCATTAAAGATTCTCTTATTCCATTCGTTGCAATTTTAAAAACTTCCAAGGTTAGGTATGACAAGCTAGTAAATTTGTACTCAATAAGTACAATAGGTCAAAAGGTGTCATTTAGGAACAAGTTCTATATAATGAAGAAGTGAAAGGATGAGTATGTGGCATCCTTTCTCATGAGAGTATCTCAACTAAGAGACCGCCTGCAAGGACTTGGGGAACCTATTACTGATTCGAAAGTAACCATTTGTGTATTGAATGCATTTCCACCAAAATGGAGCATCTTTGAAACAAGAATTTACTCCAAGAAGGATTCAACTCCCTTTCAAAAGACTTGTGGGCATAGTGAAAATTTGAAGAATTAAGGATCAAGGTCAATGATGACATTGGATCAAATGAGAAATCTCAAGCATTCCTAACCTGAGTCAAGAAACTGAAGAAGGGGAAGTTTGGTAAGACATGTCCAAGATTAAATGCTTTAAGTGCAATGAGTTTGTACACTATAATACGGATTGTCCAAATCAACAAAAAACAATAAGAGAAAGGATAAGAGTGAAGCTCATGTGGTTGAAGCAGTCAGAGAACCTGAGAAGAAGGTAAAGAAGGAAGAAGTGAAGGATCATTACTACTAAATAAGGTTCACTAACTTCTAGGTTATTTATGAATTTTAGTTTTCTTTCAATGATATGTTTTTCATAAGCATCATAGGATAGAAGCATATAATGGTAGCATGCTTGAATTTACATGATTAAGATGCTTGGTAGAGATAATCTAGAATAGCATGTTGGACCATTTTGCATATCGCCCATCCGAATATTATATAGCACTATGTTATACGTTGTCATCTTGCTTGAATGGATCATCATGATTTGGGAAGGACTATCATTTTGGAAGGCCCTTGGGAATAACACCATGACAAGGTTACTAGACATTCCATGTAATGTGAAATCAATGTTGGCAAAGGGATGAAAGAATGTAATGGGTTGGATACAAACTTTTTGTGAGATATATGGATAGCTAGATGATTGGATGAAAGCATAGGAATGCATGTAAAAAGTAAACTTTGGATAAGATTCATATATACAAGAATCTTGTGGAATAAATTTGGCTATGAAAATATGCTTATGTATTTGTGATGCTTGAAAAGATAGGATTTGACTTACTTAAGAATGTATAAAAGATTAGGACTTTCTCTAGAAAATGTAAGATAATAACTAGCATCTAATATAATCTCCGGAAGGAAAGTTATAACTTGATAATCAAGTTCGATCCTTGGGCACTCTGTTGCATGAAGGAAGTTTCAAGTGGAGATGGTAAATAAGGATGTTTATGGTACGAGAAGGTCACCATTGTGAGGTAAGTCTATTTCATTTATGGATTGGTTATCTAGTTAACATATTATTTTTCTACCTGGAAGAATGTTGTAGGAATACATGATGATAGTTGAGGGAAAGTCAACTGTATGGATAAAAAGTATTGATGGAACCTCAATATCTGGCACATGGCAACTATGAAGTCAAGATGTGTTCATCTTGGAAGGTAGTAGTGCGAGAAGATAACCTGAAGTTCAAAGAAGATCACTTGCATGAGGAAGACATGATCAATTTGAAGATTTGGAAGGCTCAAATTCAATGCCTTCATATGGAAGAAAAAAGTGATGATAGACGACCTAGATCCTATCACAAGAACAAAGAGTGGAGATGGCTCCTTGATACCTCAAAAGAAAAGAAAGCTCGATACTAGGGATGCAAAGGAAAGAGGGAGCCTAGAAGCTATGGAGAATTGGTAGATGATAATATCACAAAGACAATAAATAAGGCTTGTGGTGTTGAATTCCCAAAATAGAAAGGAAATATGGAATCTCCTATGAATTTAATAATGAGTAAAAGGATCCTCCTTGTATAGGAGCAAGGATATATTCTCGATATTAAAGGAGAATATGGATATCCTCTCTGGTTAAGAGGGAGTGATGATGGACATCACATGTGCATTCTCCTCTTCAGGTGATGAAGAGAGAATAATGAAGGATTGGATATGCATATGTGGTTTCCTTGAGGATATAACATAAAAGAAAGGAAAGGTACCGACACTCTTTGAGGATGGGACAAGAATCCAAGAGAAGAGAATTCAAAGAGGACCAATATTCTTTGACTTAGGTTTGGAGATCCAAGATAAAAATAGTCCTAAAATGTCATACCTTTTAGACATACGGATGGGGTATGTGCCTTGTAGAGGTAGTTTGGTATCACACATAAATCCTCCTAGCATAATGCTCTTAAATGAAGAATAGATTGTCTAGTTATGCCTCAAGGATAGTGTTGGTCATAATGATGATGATTACAATATGGCTTATAAATCTTACTCTTCTTCACTCTTTAGTTTGAGATATGATGTTGTGCTAGTTGTACAATTATGAATACCTCCCTAGTTAAGAGGGAGTGTTGAGAAATGTAACTAGTTTTGGTCTTCATAATTGTTGTTGCACTTATTTCAATATGTATCCTATGCAAAAAACAAGAAAAAGAAAAGAAATATTAGTATTATTAAAGCATGGCTTTCATGTTCATTATTGATGGTATTTGTTAGGTCTTCGTGCTTCTAGGGTTTGTTAGGTCTTAGGATTTATTGTCACAAGTCAGAGACATCAATGACATGTTTATAAGACCCTTCTGGGAAATTTGTAATTGTAAAAAGAATTATTTTTTAGTTTATAAAGTCTTGAAATCTCCAAGAGTACAAGTCATCCTAAAGGATGGAATTTGACCCCTTGAGAGGGTTATAAAAGGAAGCAGTTCAACCTCATTTGGACACACTCACAAGTTTGATATACAAGAAAGATTTTGATCTATAGCTGGGAAGCTGGGAAAAGAGAGTGAAGGACAAAGAGAAAGGAGAACGAAATTTATTGTATTTTGGGCTCTATCTCTCTCACACGTGTGAAATTCTAGGGTTTCTAGGTTGCAGGAAGAGGCCAAAGTTGTAGAGCCGAATTGTAGTAGGATGAAGAGCGAAATGTTGTAGATGAGAGGAAGGAAACTCTATCTAAACCTTGTTGACCTTAGGAAGAGTCATCTTTCTCTTGGTAGGTCTTAAGAGGAAGGTTGAAGTTTTAGGTCAAGTAGTATTATTGTAGTTGCTAGGTCAAAGTTGCAGTGTGTAGTAGTTTTGTGCATATTCAAGGAAGGACTTGAGGAAGGGTTTACTTGGTACTGGGAGAAGGACTTGGTCTATGGATTGGGCCTTTGTATCACATTTGAATCAGATTCTAAGAAGAGAATATTTTTCGGGTTTTCTCTTTGGAGGGGGTTTTCCCTGGTTGAGAGCCTGTAATCATGTCATCTTTTGTTGTTGCCATTTTTTGATATTATTTGATGAAAATATCTAACTAAAGAACATACATAAGATAATTAACATTCACAAGAAAGTATCAATGTTAAAGAAAACAAGTTTAATAAGCTTCCATTTCACATTTTCTAACACCAAAAATCCGAAGAATGGAAAGTTTGGAAAGTCCAAGAAGAAGCTAGAAATGTACAAGGTTAAATGCTATGGATGCAATGAACATGGACACTTTAAGAGGGACTATCCAAACAAGAAGAATAGTTACAAAAGAAAGGAAAGAAGTGAAGCTCACACAGCTGAAGAAATGGGAGAACCTAAGAAGAATCCTATGAAAGAAGATGTCAAAGATCTTTACTATTGAAGAAGGCATCCTCTCTGACGGGTTCTTTGCAAAGATGGTATTTCCTTTAGAATAGCATGCATCATTGTTTACTCTAGAAGAGTCTTGATTTTGTATGGCATCATAGATAGAAGCATGTGATAGTATACTTTAAGTTTCTTAGGTAGAAATCATATAGTATTTCAAGAACGAGATGCATGGGACCATTTTGCATAATGTTCATCCATACAGTGTCTAACATTATGTTAGAAGTAGTCATTTTTCTAAGATGGATCATCAAGATCCTATAAGAGCCATTACTATTGGAAGGTCCTTGGAATAAGCATTATGAAAAGGTTAATATATATTCCATATGATCTATAAACCGGTATGGATATTCCTCTGGATAGTTCGTCACAACATATCTGATAATATTATATTAAAAATCTGAGATTCTACACTATTACAGTTTTATTTAATTTCGAGATCTATAAAATTAAATGTAATTAGTGCATGCATGTAAAATTAAATCAAGAAGAAAAGTATAGAATGACATAATAAGCCCACATACACATAATACACAAGATATGCTCTTTGGGAAACCATTTCGGGAGAAAACCCAGCTGGAAGGTGAGGTCACTTCACTCTCTTTCTCTCTCTGGAAATATGGTTGTAGATACAAAGAAGTAATGTTTGTGACCCGTGGGCTGCTACACTACAAAAATCCTCTCTGTGTGCTCTACCTCCTATATCTCCTAGCTATCTTTGTTCAACTATGGAACAAAATTCTCTTGAAAGAATGGAATGTCTCTTCCTCCTATTGGCCCAGTTATAACACAACCCAATTGCCTACTAGTGGTTAAGATCGACTACATCAACTCTAAAAAAATAACTAGAGTTACAAAATAGACTCTTTTGGAATATTTTACATCAAAAATGTGTGGCTAGCCTCTTTTCCATGAATAATGTGCATTGACGCGACATCCTCCCAAACTATAGGTGTGAAAACTGGAAGGTCAACTTCTGATTGACACGATTATTATGCCATTGGAAAGCTTTATGTTTTTAGAATAACATGAAAATTTGTTGCAATTAAGCGGAAAATATTTACCCCCAAAAAACATCGTTTGATGCCTCAAAATGCTCTGATAAGGTTTTAGACCCCGTTTCGCCAAACTAGGTCCCGCTAGTAAAAATGGTCCCATGCGTCGATTCCTCCACTTTTTCCACTCCAAATGCATTGAGATAGATGAAAAAAATATACTAATCCAATTCATATCACACCTCCCCATTTTGGGAGGATTTTGGTCCCCAAAATCTTTTACTAAATGAGGTAAGGAAAATTTTCGTCCACCGTCTCTCTGGTGTACCATTTAGATTTGCCTAGAAGTTGTCCCTTCAACCCAATCTGCCAAAGGTCTTGTTGCCCTTATCTTGTAGTTTTGCACCTCTTCTGCAAAATTGTATCTTCTGTCAACTCTTCCTGAGCATCTGGTGCAAAATCCTCCACAGAAGGTAGGACATGTTCCTCTTACTAATCTAGCATGAAAATCTCATAGAGTTTCAAATTATCTACATTTAGAATTGAGTAAATGCACATATATGGTGCTAAAATGAGTTGAAAGGAATTATCACCGACCTTTTCGAGTATCTCAAAGGGAACATACCTTAGAGCCTTGATTTTCTTACGAGGCCCCTGCAACCACTCCTTGTTCAACTATAGCCATACTTTGTCTCCAACCTTGAATGATTTCTTTGTTTTGTGCTTATCATGCATGGCATTATACTTCACATGTGACTTTTGTAGTGTTTCCTATACCTATAGATGGATTTGTCTGATCTTCTCTATAAATTTTCAGCCCTCAAAGCATCTCCTGTAAGGTCTTCCTTCACTCCTCCTTACTGCCCATATGCAATATCCGAAGGTGAAGGATGAAAATATCCAAAACAAGTTTCAAATGGGGACTTTCATGTAGAATTGTGGACTGATTTGTTATAAGAATGTTGTATATATATCATATTTTCATCCCAGGTATTTGGATGCTTATGGTTGTAACCTCTCTAAAGCAGCACCAAAGTCTTGTTGACTACTTCTTTCTTCCCATCTGTCTATGGATGGAATGTTGTAGATCTCTTCAACTTCGTGTCCATATTCTCCCACAATGTAGTCCAGAATGCACTAAGAAATCTTGTATCCCTATCTGAAAGGATGCTCCTTGGTATCCCAAAGTGTACCCAGACCTGTCCAAAGAACAAGTTTGTTTTTTCTTGTCCATTGATAGTATTTTTATAGGGCATCAGAACACACATATTGATGAACCTGTCAACTACCATGAACAGGTAGTCATGTACCTTCCTGGTTGTCGATAAACTTCCCACAAAGTCCATAGAAATTCTTTCCCAAGGATGAGTAGGTATAGGTAAGGGGTGATACAAACCTTGTTTCTTTTTCTAGGCTTGATGGTACAACAAAGCATGCATCCGCATATGAACCTAGCTACCTTCTCTTTCATCTTGGGCCAATACACATACCTATGTCAGTCAGCCATGGTCTTCCCTACACCAAAGTTCCCTGCAACCTTGGAGGTGTGAGCCTCTCTGATCAGCTGCAAATGCTCACTTTTAGGAACACATAGCTTATCCAGCCTGTAGAGTAACCCATCTTGGAGATGGTAATCAACGATATTGTCACCATCATGCACATGACTCTGACTCTACAACTGCTGATACACCTCCTTGAAGTCCTCATCTTCTGAATATGCCTCTCTATATGCATCATGGGTGAATGGCTCCATGTGCATAAGAGTCCCCAAAGATGTAATATTTGATGTGGGTGGCCTTGAAAGCATATCGACGAACTTGTTTGTGTTTCCCTTCTTATACTTGATCACCAAATGAAACTGTTGTAAAAGCCCCATCCACTTGTAATGCTTGGTCTGTTGTAGCTTATTCTAGGCTTGCAAGTACTGTAACGACTGGTGATCTGTGTGGATTATTGTCTCATTTCCCATCAGATAGTACTTCCACTTCTTCACATCTTGAACCATGGCATAGAGCTCCTTATCATAGGTAGGGTAGTTAAGAACTACCCCATTAAATACTTTAGAATGGTAGCAAATGGGCCTTCCTCCTTACATCAAGACAACTCCCATAGAATACCCACTCGCATTTGTCTCCCCTTCAAAGGTTCATTGCAAGTTTGGTAATTCCAGAATTGGTGCTTCACTGATCTTGTTCTTTAACTCATAGAAAGCCTTATGTTTCCCTTTTTCCCACTATAAACTCTTGCCACTTGTTGTTATGGCATGGAGTGGTGTTGGTGCTACTAAAAATGAGGCTATGAATTTCCTCAAGTATTGTGTTGCCCCATTGAAACTCCTAACCTCAGAAACATTAGTAGGAACAAACTGTTGGAAATAATACTGAGAGGGGGGTGAATCAATATTAGCAAGTCAATAATACTTCATTTCATATTTATATACGCTACTTTAGTTAATCAAACTTGCAACTGTATTTAAGACAATTAGTGTATACCCTTCAAACTTATAACTTAGTTAATTCATCTTGTGTTGATCTTTAATCTATGCATCAGAACCATATAAACGGTAACCAGGTGCAGTAAAAACAAAACAGACAATCACACACATGGACACAAGATATAAGGTGGAAACCCAATGTGGGTGAAAAGCACCTGCTGCAATCGTCTCTATCTTCTTTTAATAAGAAACTTATTTTTACAATTTTTGTATTGGTGCAGTCTTATACTAGTACACAGGCTTTCTACCTACAGAAGGCTACAACCTTCTCTCATTCTCCAGCTTCTCCTGGAAGGGAGCTACAACCCCCTAGCTCTTGTACTAGCTGATATGTTTACTAGTATGTAGGTGATGGCCTACAGAAATCTACAACCTTCTCTTTTTCTTCCAGGGACCATGTTTCATAAATTTTCAGACTAGATCCATCAATAACATCAATCAAACATCAAATATATCTGCATCAATCAATCTCCTTTGCACCAACCAAAAGTGAATCAATCAATCACTTCTCAGAATGTTGTAACCAGAATACAGTAACAGTAACCATAACCCAAGCTAGAACCCAGACCACTGCAACAACAAACAGAAGTAGTTAAAGCATATTTTATTAGGTATACACTATTTCAATGTGTTGAACCTGCGTACATACGCCGTTTTCTCAAGGCAAACATGTGTATACATTGTTTTAATATGCAGAACCAGCGTGTATACATGCCTTTGCTAAGGTGAACCTGCGTACAGATCTGTAAATGATGATTTGAACTTTACAATAATTCCAAACATTATTTATACTCAGATCATCATATTTACAGATTACAATATGCACCAGTTATTCAAATAAAAGATCAAAACCACACAAAGATACTTCTCTTCAAGCCTTAAGATCTTGACCCATCAATAGAACTTATCCTTCATCAAGTGCTCATGTTCATCCTTGATTCAAATCCAGCTGTGCACCATAACCTAGTAACCTGTATTCTAGATCTTTCTCTTCATTAGATATTCAATTCATGAGTGCCTTTGCCTAATGATCTTCTCCTCCTTTTATAGTCTTAGGCCTTACTCAATACCATGGTCCAAAACCACTTAGAATCAATACCTTGGACCAAATACCTGGGGTCAACACTTTGGACAAGATACCTTGGACCAATACCATGGATCAAAATACCATGGACCAAATACCACGGACCAAAACTAAGTTTTCCAACATGTACGCGCCTTTCCTTCCATGAAAGTGCGTGTGTACGCTATACATGCCTTTTGGTCTACAAACCCACGTGTACATGCAGCTTGGTCAATGGGGAACTTGTGTATACCTCTCTTTCTTCATTCTGTGAGCCTAAACTGTGATCTATCATCTGTGTGAGTTTCCATCAAGGACAACACCTATGTCATAGTGCCAAATCTGTATCATAATGCCAACAATCTCCCCCTTTGGACTTGATGGCAACCCCAAGTCACTCTCCCCCTTTGTCATCAAGGGCAAAGGGTTATGCTCCCCATGAGTACATGCTGAATTCTTTGATATGCTAAAGGTGTTGTCCATACTCCCCTTGAATATAAGCAAGGTCCGCAAAAAGATGATTCTATACATACATCATAAATGACCTTCCTATCACTAATGACTCATACATACATCCATCTCCCAACCAAGTGGGGATATACCAAGTTTGACTCATCCACCCAACCAAGTGGGTATATACCAAATGATTATACATGTCAGAACAAGAACATTACATCATCCATCCCATGCATAGTGGGGAAACAAAATAGGTCGTTTCATGACCTTGACATTAAAAGATATACATGACATAGATATCAAATATCTAAAACAAGACTATGATATTTATCAACAACTACCTTTAGCAGCATCTGTCAATCACCATCCAGAACAACAACCATGATCTCCCCTTGAACCTATTCCACCTGAATAAAAAACAACTGTGAATTTGTACCAAGATCTTCTAAGATAATGCCGACAATGCATTACTATAAGTATATGCTCCCCCAGAACCTATGCCAGATGATCACTGTCAGACCCATATCAGACTCCTTTCATCCACTATTTTTCTTCAAACCAACATATATGCGACTGTATCCACAGAAACCGGCATATGTATGCGGATACGCTTCATGGAACTTGCATACAACCACTTTCCTCTGAAATAGATAAGTTTTAATAGCAAGATGATGCATCAACTACTCCCAGCTTCTGTATGAGATATTCAAATGTCTCTCTGGGTAGTGGTTTGGTGAATATATCAGTAACCTGTTCTTTGGTGGGAACATACTCTAATTTGACCTTTTTTTCAAGCACTTGTTCACGTAGAAAATGATATTTAATGGGTATGTGCTTGGTTTTGGAATGCATGACTAGATTCTTTGAAATTCTAATTTCACTTATATGATCACATAGAATGGAGATGGGTGGAGTACATGTGATCTGAATGTCTTGCAATGTTTGCATCATCCAAAGGAGTTGTGTGCAACAAGCTGCAGCAACCACATATTCTGCTTCAGCTGTAGATAATGCAATTGAACTTTGTTTCTTGATGAACCAAGACACTAATCTGGAACCCATATAAAATGCACCACCACTAGTTCTTTTTCTGTCATCCACGCTTCCTGCCCAACCTACATCTGTATATGCATGAAGTCTAAGATCTGTATCCCTAGGAAACAATAAACCAAAATTATGAGTTCCTTGAAGATATTTGAAGATCCTTTTGACTTCCTGAAGGTGTGATTCCTTTGGATTTGCTTGGAATCTTCCAACTATTCCCACTGCATGCATGATGTCTGGTCGGGTACCTATTAGATAAAGCAAACTACCAATCATGGATCTATCGGTTGGTTGATGTACTACTGTTGATTCATCATTTAAGCTGAGACTGCATCCTGTTACCATGGTGGTACATACTGGTTTAGAATCTCCCATGATGTATTTTTTCAAGATTTGCTTAAGATACTTGGTTTGTGACAGAAAAATACCATCTTTATTTTGTTGAACTTGTAGGCCGAGAAAATATGTGAGCTCACCAAGTAGGGACATTTCAAATTCTTGTTGCATTACCAAAGCAAAGTTTTGACTCATGGCTTCTTCATTGCTACCAAAAATGATATCATCAACATACACTACAAGTATTAGCAATTTATCATTATCAATCTTTGTATATAGATTGTTATCAGCTGATCCTTTTGAAAAACCTTGTTGATGGAGGTATTTGTCAAGACAGTAATACCAGGCCCTTAGAGCTTGTTTTAGACCATAGAGAGCCTTTCTGAGTCGGCATACAAGTTTTGGATCATTTCCATGAATGAATCCATCTGGTTGCTCAATATATACTTATTCTTCTAAGTCTCCATTAAGAAAGGCAGATTTTACATCCATTTGGTATACTTTGAATTTCTAAAAGCTAGAAAGAGCAAGGAACATTCTTATGGCTTCAAGTCTAGCAACAGGTGCAAAAGTTTCTTCAAAGTCTATACCTTGTTGTCGAGCATATCCTTTACAAACAAGTTTGGCCTTGTTTCTGATAACTTCACCATTTCATTCAGCTTGTTTTTAAATATCCATTTGGTTCCTATGATATTCTTATCGTGAGGTCTAGGAACTAATTCCCAAGTATTATTCTTTTCAATTTGCTCAATTTCTTCATTCATGGCCTTGACCCAACATTCATATTTTGAAGCTTCATTTACATTTTGAGGTTCGATGGAGGAAAGCAATGCTAGATAGCTTGAAGCTTCTGTAATAGTTCTTCTTGTCTGCAAACCTGCCTCTTTTTGTCACAAAACTTGAGTCTCTGGATGATTTTTCTAAACATACCTGGATAGAGTCTTTTCTTCTGTCGTTATCTATTCTTCTGGTGCTTCATTGGTTTCTTCTTCTTCATAATTAGTATGATTTGATGTGGAAGGATAATCATCATCTTCTTCACACTCTTTAGTTTTTACCTGCTTTAGATTTTTTCCTTCTTCATCAACCACAACATCAATACTTTCAATAATTTTCCCAAGTCTTTTATTATAACACTTATATCCTTTACTTCGGGAAGAGTAACCAAGGAGAATGCCTTCATCTGCTCTAGGTTCAAACTTGCCAAGTTTTTCATCAGTCCTTTTGACGTACCATTTGCTTCCAAAAAATTTGAAGTATTTTACAGTAGGAGTCTTACCATACCAAAGTTCATGTGGAGTTTGAGTGTTGTTTACCCGAACGTTTGCTTTGTTGAGGATAGTGACGACAACAAATGCATCTTCACCCCAAAAGGTTGCAGGAGTTCTAGACGCATCTAGCATGGAAGAAGCCATTTGTTGAACAGTTCTGTTCATCCTTTCTACCACTCCATTTTTTTGAGGAGTCCTTGCGGTGGAGAATTCTCTTTTTATTCCATGTTCTTCACAAAAGTCGAAGAATTCATCTAAGGTAAATTCCCCTCCTCGATCAGATCTGAGGCATTTTATTTTGTGATCTGATTCATTTTCAACCAAAGCTTTGAAGGCTTTGAACTTTTCAAATGCTTCATGTTTATGGTTTAGAGGTCCCATCCAACACATTTTGGAAAAATCATCAATGAACAATATAAAGTATTCTTCTCCACGAGGTGACCTTTTCCTTGATGGACCACATAAATCAGTATGAACAAGTTCAAGAGGCTTACTAGTTGATCCTTCCTTCTCAGGGAAATGCTCTAGTTTGCTTACCAAATTGACATGATTTGCATATTGTATTTTCTGGAATGTTGATATCAGGAAGATCATGAATAGCCTGGAATTTGCATGCTTTCCTTATCTTTGGGAAGCTTAGATGCCCCAATCTTCTATGCCATAGCTAGTGTTCATCATTTTTGCTTAGATAGCATTGTTGTTGTCCTGCCTTGAGTATGTATAAGTTTTTTGGAGTTATTATGACTTTGATCATGGTTTCTCCTGTATCAAGCTCACGAACAACACATCCATTTGATTGAAATAATAATTCATTTCCTTGATCACACATTTGACTGACACTCAATAGGTTAAGCTTTAGGCCATCAACATACATAACATTCCTAGCATTAACCTTTTCTTTTAAGAGAACAGACCTTTACCTTTTATGGCAACATGAGTGTCATTTCAAAATGAGTCCTTCTTTTCCTTTTCTAAGGCATTGTATGACTGAAGTTTTTCTTTATCACCTGTCATGTGTTTCGAGCATCCACTGTCAATGTACCACTAATTTTCTTATCCTTCTGCATACAATTCTATACCACATCTTTCTGTTTGTGGTTCTTTCTTTCTCCATATTTTGGGACTCAATGAAGTTTTCTCCTTCTAAGATGTTTCCCGAAATTTACTCCTGCATTCAGAATCTTCATGACCGAAGTTGTTACAGATAGAGCATTCTATTTCATTTTCAAGAAGCGAAAAGTTATTGTATGTCCTTTTCATGATCCATGTCACATTTCTTTGATTTCATGCTTCTCTAGTCATGATGGTCTTGTAGGAAACACATTGAGCAACTTTGTGTCCAAATTTATGACATGAAAAACATTGGCCATTAAATAAGTTCCTACGATTATCAAGTCAGTATCTATTTCATTTTCAAGAAGCGAAAAGTTATTGTAGGTCCTTTTCATGATCCTTGTCACATTTCTTTGATTTCATGCTTCTCTAGTCATGATGGTCTTGTAGCCAACACATTGAGCAACTTTGTGTCCAAAGTTATGACATGAAAAACATTGTCCATTAAAGAAGTTCCTGCGATTATCGAATCCACTGACCTGATGATTGTAGTTTCCATTGACATTCATTCTTGAAGAAAATTGAGTATGATTTACATGAGGTTGGTTGTAACTTCTGTTCATCCTTGAAGTAGATTGAACCTGATTTACTTGGTGAACTGCTTTATGCCTTTGCTGATGATTTTCAAACTGTTCACTGCTCTTTGTTGCATCAAGATAGCTTTTAGTGGAGGTTGACGACTTCTATGCTTGAGATGCTTCTTCAGTATATCTAGACCTGTCTCTATCAGAGGACAACGCTGCACTTTGATAATTTCATCTAAAGTTTCTGATCCTTTAGCAAATATGAGATTGAGAGCTTTTGTTTTCTCAATATCTTTCCTTAGACCCACAATTTCACATTCTAGTTTTTCATTGTGTTTTTCTCTTTCAGCAAGTTGGAATGTTAAAGTATCTATAATCATATTCTTTTCTTCTAAACAGATTTTGAGTTTAGAAGTTTCTTCATAAATATTATCTTCATCTAAAGCATCCAAGATATCATCATCTTCAAAAGCCATCAGAAGTCTATAGTCATTATTATCTTCATCACCATTTGATAAACCATCGCTATCTTCATGCGTATAGTAGCTCTTCTTACTTACAATTTGTTTTCTATTCCATTTTGTTAATTCCTCACCTTTATCAAGCTTATCTTTATAAGCACATTTGGCAGCATAGTGACTGACTCTTCCACAAGAAAAACATTTGAAAGGTAGTTTACCTCTGAATCTTCCAGAACCCCGTTGAAGGTTCTTGACAAAGTTTGCTTCTTCCCCTTCTTCTGAAATATGTCCTAATTCATTGAGTTCTTCTCTTCCTGAATCTTTGAATGCGGCTTCTCTCATGTCTGATGGACCTCCTTTTCTCATTTAGAAAGCAGTTAAGATTCTGTGCAGCTGTGTCATAGTGGTACTCCGAAGATCCTGCTTTTCTTCTATAGCAGAAACTTTTGATTCAAACTTAGTAGAAAAGGATCTTAAAACCTTTTCAACTAAAGTAACTTCTTTTATCTCTTCACCCAAGTTCTTCATGAAATTATCAATCTCACCTATACGTAAGAAGTAATTAGTTATACTTTCATCATTGTGCATTTTGAGAGTTTCATATTGAATTCTGAGAGATTGTAGTTTTGAACGTTTTACCTGATTGTCTCCTTCATAGATTAGAATGATCTTGTCCCATATTTCTTTGGTGGTTTTGAGTTGCATAACTTTGACAAATTCTGATTGTGACAGACTCCCCAATAATATATTGACAGCCTTGGCATTGGTTTCATGTTGCTTTTTACCTACCGTATCTGTAGGAATTGCTGATGGAAATGTATATCCTCCTTCCACGATTTCCCAGACATCTGTTCCAAGAGATTGAAGATAGGTTGTGGTTCTTACCTTCCAATAAACGAAGTTTCTCCCACCAAAGATTGGTGGTCTAATGGATCCCTCTCTTTCTTAGTTACTCATGATGATATATCTTCCTTCAAGTGATCAAGCGTCTTCTGAAGGACCTGCTCTGAAACCAATTGTTGGAAATAATACTGAGAGGGGGGGTGAATCAGTATTAGCAAGTTAATAATATTTCATTTCAGATTTATATACGCTACTTCAATTAGTCAAATGTGCAACTGTATTTAAGGCAACTAGCATATACCCTTTAAACTTATAACTTATTTAATCCATCATATGTTGATCTTTAATCTATGTATCAAAACCATATAAACAGTAACCAGGTGCAGTAAAAATAGAATAAACATTCACACACATGGACACAAGATATAAGGTGGAAACCCAATGTGGGTGAAAACCACCTGCTGCAATTGTCTCTATCTTCTTTTAATAAGAAACTTATTTTTACAATTTTTGTACTGGTACAATCTTATACCAGTACGTAGGCTTCTACCTGCAGAAGGCTACAACCTTCTCTCATTCTCCAGCTTCTCCTGGAAGGGAGCTACAACCCCCTAGCTCTTGTACTAGCTGACGTGTTTACTAGTACGTAGGTGCTGGCCTACAGAAAGCTACAACCTTCTCTTTTTCTTCTAGGGACCACGTTTCATAAATTTTCAAACTAGATCCATCAATAACATCAATAAAACATCAAATATATCTGCATCAATAAATCTCCTTTGCACCAACCAAAAGTGAATCAATCAATCACTTCTCAGAATGCTATAACCAGAATATAGTAACAGTAACCAGAACCCAACCTAGAATCCAGAACACTGCAACAGCAAACAGAAGTAGCTAAAGCATATTTTATTAGGTATACACTACTTCAATGTGTCAAACTTGCATACATACATCGTTTCGTCAAGGAGAACCTGCATATACGATGTTTTGATATGTAGAACCAGTGTGTATACGCACCTTTGCTAAGGTGGACCTCCGTATAGATCTGTAAATGATGATTTAAACTTTACAATAATTCCAAACATCAGTTATACCCACATCATCATATTTACAAATTACAATATGCGCCAGTTATTCAGATAAAAGATCAAAACCACACAAAGATACTTCTCTTCAAACCTTAAGATCTTGACCCATCAATAGAACTTATCCTTCATCAAGCAGTCAGGTTCATCCTTGATTCAGATCCAGCTATGCACCATAACCCAGTAACCTGTATTCTAGATCTTGCTCTTCATTAGATATTCAATTCATGATTTCCTTTGCCTAATTATCTTCTCCTCTTTTTATAGTCTTAGGCCTTACTCAATACCATGGTCCAAAACCACTTATAATCAATACCTTGGACCAAATACCTGGGGTCAACACTTTGGACAAGATACCTTGGACCAATACCATGGATCAAAATACCATGGACCAAATACCACGAACCAAAACTAAGTTTTCCAAGATGTACACGCCTTTCCTTCTGTGAAAGTGCATGTGTATGCTATACGCGCCTTTTGGTCTGCGAACTCGCATGTACACACAGCTTGGTCAATGGGGAACCTACGTATACCTCTCTTTCTTCATTCTATGATCCTGAACTATGATCTGTCATCTATGTGAGTTGCCATCAAGGACAACACCTGTGTCATAGTACCAAATCTATATCATAATGCCAACACCAACCATTTCATGATGGAATCCATATTGGAAGGATCTATCTTCAATTCTCCTCCACCAATCACATATCCCAAATACACCAAGGACTCTTGTGCAAACTCGCACTTCTTGAGATTTTCTAGTAGTTGGTGCTTCTTCAATGTTTCCAATAACTGCTTCAAATGTGAAATATGATCCTCCCAAGCAGCACTATATACTAGTATATGATCCAAATAGACAATAACAAATGAATCTATAAAAGGGCGCAGTACATCATTCATTAATCTCATAAATGTAGCTGGTGCTTAACATAGGCCAAAAGGCATAACTAACCACTCATAAAAACCTTGGTATTCAAGGCGGTCTTCCATGTACCTTCTTCTTTGATTCAAACTTGGCGATATCCAGACTTCAAGTATAGCTTGGTGAAATACTTTTCTTGCTACAACTGATTTACCAGATCATCTATCTTGGACAAGGGGTATATGTTCTTAAGTGTGATTTTATTCAACGCCCTATAATCTATACACATCCTCCAAGTCCCACCCTTCTTTGGCACAATGATGATGGGTGACCCACATGGTGATGTACTCGATCGAATGACACCCTGTTCTAGTAGCTGCTGCAATTTTTCCTTCGCCTCACTTACTTCTATAACAGGCTGCCTGTAAAGCCAAATTTTTGGAAATGGGGAGTCTGGCAATAGCTGGATCTCATGCTCCACTTCTCTCTTAGGGGTAACCTTTAGGCTCATGGAACACGTCCTTGTATGCCTGTAAAAACTCCTCCAATTGTTGTTTTGTTTCTTAGTACATCCCTCTAAGGATTCCTTGCCTCTTATTGACTCCTCTATAGAATGACCTTCTCTTAAAAACAATAAAACATATTTCTTGCTGGAACTGGTCAATTTCTTGGCCTAGTTGGAACTTACCAGTGAAATTATTTATTTACCTTTGTATGCATTGATGATGAATGATTTTCCATCCTTGACGAGTCGATACTAGTTAGCTCTCCTCATGAATATTGCATCACGCATGTACATGTATGGATTCCCAATCACGAATCCACATACATGAAGGGGAACCACATCCAGATCTACTTCATCAATAAAATCAACACTGATAACAAATCTATTTTTCCACTATTTTGTTACCTTCAACTCTGCATCCTTACGTACCCATATTAGTGGTTATGGGTTTGGATGATCAGGAACTTCAAGCCCCAAATTCTTGACCATATATGTTGCAATGAGATTTTCTTGCGATCTTAAGTCAAATAGAGCATCAACCGTCGTCTTCTTGAGCTATATCTTTACATGGAACAGTTTGGTCATTTCTTTCTCTTCCCATTGTTGAAGGCTACTTAGATTCACCTCCTTTTGCACTGATGTACATACGATCTTCTCATCCACATATGAGCTTCTTTCAACTTGGTTTCTCGAATCAGTGGCCATGAGATTCTTCTTCTTATTATCTTTCTTCTTGTTCTTCAGGTTTAGCTCTAGATGCAACTTCCAACACTTCTCCTCTATATGGCCATCAATTTTGCAATGGTTGGAGTGGTTGCTAGGATCTTTTCACTGGTGTGTTGTGGCCATTGTATTTTTATATTTCCCTATTTTTTCTTCTTCTTCCCCTCCTTAGAAGCATCTTCTTGCTCCTTTTGCTTCGATCCACTTTATTGCGCTCTTTTCAGGCCTATGTTCTCCAGGCACTATGCATGTACACAAGCCTCATCCACCATCTTGGGATTGAACAACATCACTTTCTCATGTAGATGCCATTGCAGACCCCCAAAATACTTGAGGATTACATATGTGTTCTTTGGAGAGATACCAACATTATAGCCATCTTTCTTAATTTTGTGGTGTACTCCTTCACGCTTTGGCCCAACTTTTGCCTGAAGTAATGCCACTAGATTCACTGGTCTTCCACGTACCCAATGGGATAAAACTATGACTTAATGAGGGCTTTGAAATCCTCCCACTTAGTCACTGGAGGTTCTCCCTCCATTCTCATGGTTTCCGTGTGGCTCTCCCACCAAGTCAGTGCATGGCCCTCCAATTTCAACCACATGAATGAGATCTTCTGCCCTTCCTCGATCTGATGGACACTAAAATAAAATTCTAGTCGTTGGAACCAGTGGTCCAGCTTCAAAGCGTTGATCTCACCATGGTATGGCTTGATATTGACTTTTTCTTCCACTTTAAATAGGTATTGGTTCAGAGCACTCAAACTGGGTTGATCTTTTCCAAGTTCTTTCTTCGATTGGTTATCTGCATCTTCCCAATCTCCTGATCCCCCTTCTAATTTTTCCTCTGCATTCGAGCCCCCTTCTTCTCAAAATGTACCTAGCTTATTACTTAGGGCCACCATGAGGAGGTTTGCATTGTGGTTTATATCCGCGACTTGTTCTTCGAGCTGCGAAAACCTCACCTCTATAGGATCACGAGGTTCATTTATAGATTCGTCGCCCATGATTAAGGTTTTACGATTTGTGGCCTCGTTGTTCTATATCCCTACAATATCCACAAAATACCAAAATAAATCTTCTCTTATACCAAATGATCCGTAAACCACCGTGTATATTCAATTGGACAGTTCTTTACAGCAGATTTGATAATATTATATTAAAAATATGAGATTCTACACTATTACAGTTTTATTTAGTTTCTAGATTTGTAAAATTAACTATAATTAGTGCATGCATGTAAAATTAAATCAAGCAGAAAAGTAGAGAACGACAAAATAAGCCCACACACACATAATACACAAGATATGCTCTCTGAGAAACCCTTTAGGGAGAAAACCCAGCTAAAAGGTGAGGCCGCTTTTCTCTCTTTCTCTGTCTCGACATATAGCTACAGATACAAGGAAGTAATGTTTGTGGCCCGTGGGCTGCTATGGTTCACAAACATTCTCTGTGTTCTCTACATCCTATCTCTCCTGGATATCTTTGCTCAACTATGGAACAAAATTCTCTCGAAAGAATGGAATGCCTCTTCCCCCTAGTGGCCCGGTTATAACACAACTCGATAGCCTGCTAGTGGTTAAGTTTGACTACATAAACTCTTAACTAGAGTTGCAAAAAAGACTCGTCTAGAGTCTTTTACATCAAAAACATGTCGCTAGGCCCTTTTCCATGAATAATGGGTGATCACGTGTCATCCTCCTGAACTATAGGTGTGAAAATAGGAAGGTCAATTTCTGAGTGGCATAATTTTTGCATACATACTCTAATTGACACTATTCTTGTGCTGTTGTAAAGCTTTGTGTGTGTAGAATAGATAAAAAAATGTTGTTTGATGCCTCAAAATGCTCCCGAAAGGTTTCAGACCCTGTTTCACCAAACAAGGTCCCACCAGTAAAACGGTCATAGGGGTTGATTCCTCCACATTTTCCACTCCAAATGCATCGAAATAGATGACAAAAAATATAATGATCCAATTCAGATCACCATATAATATGGAAAAATTACTCTTAAATATTGAAAGAATGTAGTTGGTCAGTTGGTAGTGTTTTAAGGAAAGAGATATATTTCTCTTTAAGTTTATATTATAAGATCATTTTAGGGAATATAGCTAGATGATTGCATGGAAGCAATAGAATGCATATTTGAAGTAAATTTTGGGGGGGTAAAAATCATATGTACATAATCTTCTAAAAGAAGTTTGTCATAAAAATATGCTTTATAAGTCTTCTATATGATTATATGATGCTTAAAAGAATAATTTGACTTACTCTAGAATGAATAAAATATCAAGACTTTCTTGCTAGATTATATAGAATAATGATTAACATCCAATATAGTCTCTGGAAGAAATATTGTAACTTGGTAATCAAGTTGGATCCTTGGGCACTCCTATGCATGAATATTTGTATGGAGATGGACCATGAGGATGTTGATGTTTTGATGAGAGAGTTGTCACGATGAGGTAAGTCTATTTTTTTTGTTATTAGTTATCTGAATAACTTGTTTTTTTTCTACATGGAAGGATACTGTAGGAATATGTAATGAATGTTGAGGCAATTATGATTTTGGCAATTATGAAGTCAAGATGCGTTCATCTTGGGATTAAAAGGTAGCAATCCAAAAAGACAACCTAAAGGTCAAGTTCATATAATGACAAAGGATATCACTTTCAAGAGGAAGTTATGATCAACATGAAAAGGATAAATATAATGACTTTATTGATGATGACAAGATGAAATTGATGTGCAAGATTAATGACCTAAACCATGCCACAAGATTGAGGAAGAATATCACTTTGTGACACCTAGGAAGGAAGCAAGCTTGGTATAAGGAGATGTGAAGAACATGTGGTTGATACTCTTATGCAAACAAGATAGAAATCTTGCAGAAAAAAGGAATTGAGGAATATCCTCTAGATTTGGGAGGTAGTAAAAGAGTCTCCTTGAATAGGAGGAAGAATTTATTATCTAATCAAAAGGGAATGGGGGTATCCTCTCTAATTGAGAGGGAGTGATGTTGGACATCACATTTTAATTCTCTGCTTCATGTGTCATGCACTTAACCAATACTAACAACCATAAGTCTAAGTGAAGGCCTTGGAGAGAGAATGGTGGAGCATTGGATAAGTATATGTGATTTCCTTAAGGATAAAGCATCCAGAAAAGGTAAGGGACAGATGCTCTTTGAGGAAAGGACAAGTTTCCAAGACAAGAGTGGTCGAAGAGGATCGATATTATTTGAGGATTGGGAATCCAATATAAGAATAGTCCTAAATGGAGATACCTTGTGAACATTTGGATTGGGTATGTGCCTTATAGAGGTAGTGTGGTATCGCACATAAATCCTCCTAGCATAATGCTCTTGAGTGAAGATGAGCTTGTCTAGTTAGGCCTCAAAGATAGTGTTGGTCATAATGTTGATTCTTTCAGTTGGCTTATCGATCCAAATCCTCTTATGAGAACTCTTCAGTTTGAGAATGATGTTGCACTAGCTAAACAATTATGAATATCTCCTTAGTTAAGAGGGAGTGTTGGAAATGTAACTAGTTTCGATCTTCATAATTGTTGTTGAACTCATTTCAATATGTATCTTATGTAACAAACAAAAGAAGAAAAGAAAAAGTTATTATTTCAAAGCATGGGCTTCATGCTTCTTATTAATGGTCTTCTAGGTAAAGGCATGTTCTTCATGCTTATAGGGTTTGTTCAGTCATTGGATTTATTGTCATGAGTTAAAAGAGTCAACATCATGTTTATAAGACCCTTCTGGGAAAAATATATCATGTAATAGAAATTATTTTGAGTCTAGAAGGTCCTAGAAAACTCCAAAGTACAAGTTGGAATTGGCAACTTCAAGTCAGAATAAAGGAATGAATTTGACCCCTTGAAAAGGCTATATAAAGAAGCAAATTTGACCTCATTTTCAACTCACTCACTCACGAGTTCCATCTCTCAAGAAATAGTTCGATTTGAAGCTGGGAAGACTTAGAAGGCTAGAGAGAAGATCAACGAAGCAAGAGGAAGTCTTGGAGATTTTTTGCGGCACTATCTCTCTCACACATGCGAAGAATTAGGGTTTTGCAGTTTCCAGGAAGGTTGAAATTGCAGGTCTAAATCGCAAAATGACAAGTTGCAGTATCAAGTTGTTGGGAGAGGAAATATTCTATCTTGACCTCATTGACCTTAGAAGGATATGTCTTAATCAAGGAGGACCTCTTGAAGAACTGAATTAGGGTTTCTGCAGTAGCTATAGGGCCGAAGTTGCAGGCTAAAGTTGTAGATCGAAGTTGCAGGGTCAAAGTTGGGGATCGAAGTTCCAACTAGAAGTTGGTTGAAGCAGGATTAAGGCTTGGTTAATATAATCTAACTGGAAGGGACGAATTGGTATTTGGAGGAGGGATTGATCTAGGGTTTGGGTATTTTCTATCTCATTTGAAGAAAATTCTATAAGAAGAGAAGAAATTTTCCAAGTTCTCCCTTTGGAGGGGTTTTACCCTAGCTTGGAGCCTAATTTTTGTGTCCATTATCTTTACTGTTTTTCTCTTAATATTTGTTTTATGAAAAGAAACAAAAGAAGATTAATAAAGTTCACAAGAAAGTATTAACGTTAAGGAAAATATAAATTAATTACTTCCATATTATATTTTCCAACAGCTACAAGAATACCTATGCTAACCTAGGCCAATCCTATCAAAGTTGGGAAAGGAGTTATCCCATCAGGTTAGGTTGAATGGTGGACATCCCGCACCAGAAAGCATTTTATAGCCAATATTTGGGCCCCATCCACTTTCAAAACTCATTTAACCTACCTAATGTGCTTGTGGGTGGTTTCTTTAAGCTTGAGAGTATAGGGAGGTTCCTCCAAATTGACCCCAAGACTCCTCGATGACAGGTGACAAGTCTATTGATTCTCCTAATACAAAAGAAAAAAACAATGGTTGGGCAAGTAATTGACAAAGGGAGAAAATCTAGGAAAAAGGGGGTACTAAGAATGTTGGACAAGCTATGGTCACCCCAAGTACTACAATTAAAGCCCCTCATGTGCTTTATGTGATCTCACTAACCATGCTACCAATAATTTCTCATCACTCTTTGAACTCAAAGAACTTCTTAATTTGGATGACTTGACCCATTCATTCATATGGTCCAAGTTACACTTCATGAGTAATTTAAATGCATCAAGTCCTTATATACAAATCATCCATGTGCTCTATGCATTTTTTATGGTCATTACTCTCAACATTGTCCTAATCTACCCCAATTATTTGATTCCCTTGAAATCATGCATCAATTGAACTCATCCCCTAAAACAATCTCACTCCCATAGCTAAGGACCTTGCACATTACCACTAGTATTTTTAAGAGAATGCCAAACCCATTATGGAAATTGGTCCTCCTAATGTCCTAATGGATGATTATTCCTTGCAAAATCCCACTCCAATAATCGATGGCCTTTTTCTTTTCTGCATTCATTTCTTTCAGGGAAATTCCAAACCCATTGTAGAAATTGGTCTTCCTGATATCTTGATGGATGAGAATGTCATGCAAATCCTTTATCAATCAAATTTCATGGAACCAATATCATTGGGAAAACATTTTTTTTATAATAGCATACATCATAGCATCCCTTGCATGCCTCATGTTGATTCAAACTCAACATTAGTGGAGCCTTCATCCACTAGTGTTTAGTATATCCCTATCCACATTGTGTACGTAAACCATACTTCTTATACCCCTAACATTATTTCAAGGTTAAATTCCCCATCTAATTTCCACCACTTTATCTATTAGTGATGATTCTAGTTCCACTAAATTTCATCCCAATGAAAATATTATAAATTCACATACCATTATAGATTTCCCTTAGGATGATCCATGTCATCATTCCTACTTCTTACCACGACGACCTAGTCCCTCTAACTAGTATGTTGTTGGATCAAAAGATTTTTGGCCAAGAATTTGTTCACCATAGCCAATCATTAGTATGGTGGCACCTATTTGTGAACCTATAAGTTAAGTCCATTCCACTCATATGTAAATAATAGACTAGCACTCAACCTTTGTCTTTTTAAAATTGCATCCATAATGCATATGTATATGACCATCATCTACGGCATGCTACATACAACATGAGGCATCATGCCCTCTTACCCATACCTGATAATTTCCTTGATGGGGGAGAATCCCATGCTTGGGGGCCTGATGGATCATTTATCCAATTTCAAAATTAATCACTAACTACTCTCGGACTAGGCCCTTGTTGTCACCCAGATTGTACAAGTACCATGACAACTGCTTAGGGCGGGGGTTGTCACTCTGATCCACACCCACTTTGTTCTAGCTATCTCCCAACAACAAGCTATGGGTAGTAGTCCCTATGGAATGAGGTGAAGGAAAACAAGTTTGGAACCAACTTTCTTGGGAGACACGAGTGAGTGGCCCATCTACTTAGTAGAATTTAGCAAGATTAAGGATTAGATTATATTTTAAGATGAGACTAGTGCCTTATGATGTCACAATTTTTGCTTGTTATAAATTGAAACCAAGTAACTGGATGGAAACCCATTGTTTATATGATAGACTATCCTACATGATGTGCAATTCCTAAGAGCTAGGTGTGATGCAAGGATCTTGGTTATTTTTAGGTTAAACGCCTAGTCTAAGTTGAACCTCCCCCTTAACTATTTTTAGAAACAGTCTTCAAAGTAGGTTGTGAAATGGAAGCTAGTGGGAAGCAAACAGTGGCCTGATTAATGATACCTCCCCCTGTGTTCCACCCACCGAGTGCCTCCAGCGTTGCAGAGATGTTAAATTTAGGTATGTTATATGCTTAGAGAAATTTACTTCAATTTTTCATATTAGCCCAATGTCAATATTCAAATTAGCAATCACATCAGCATGATAGTAAAGTGTAGATAGAACTTAAACATAAACATCAAAAGACAAGCCAAGACAAGAGGACAGAATTTGTGGCACCAACCAGGGACAAACCCCAAAGTGGGGAAACCCTTGATAAATTCTTCTTATATTCTTCAATAGTTAAGCGGAGAGAAAGAGATAGAGTACAATGATTTGAAGTCAATCCTTGACTTGCCAAAATAGGAGATCAAAGATCTTCTCCATGAGGTTGGAATTCTGACACCAAGGACTAAAGATATGTAGCAGATGATAAACCTAGAATAGCTCAACCAATTACCCAAAATGCTAAGACCGTAATTGCTTCACTGATCATGAAAAGGCTGCTAATCTTGCACCTTTCATATGCTGCAAGGACTGAAGCATATCTTGGAAAACCTGATCATTGGCTAGGGAAAAAACTTAGTCTACTACAACACCCTAAACACACCCCACAGTCCACCTATTTGTAGAAATTTTGAATAATTTAACACATATTCATAGAGATTATCCTGATCATACAATTATAAGCGGAACATGTATAATACATAATCTCCTCTACATTGATCATCAATTAACAGAAGCAGAAACATTCGCAGGCACACATAGAAGCATCAATCAAACTCATAAACACAGTATGTATCCCGGGGAAAGCATCTCGCTAAAAACCCCACACTATCTGTATATTATATTGATTGAATCATGTAAAATTACAAAGTACAATGCTTATCACAAGCAATCCAGCACCAGCTCCACCTGTTACACACAATACATCTAAGATCTGATCTCCAAATCTATTCCACTGCTTGCCTGCCTCCGCTGCTCAATACCTGCTCAAGAACTGATGAGAATGGCTTCCCAAACTCGTATTTCACCTCAAAATAATCACTCACACTTTGTTGGACGTGAGAAAAGGCTACAATACTGGGAAAATATGTGAGCAAACTCATTGGCATACTCAATCCCTTGATTGTGCAAGATCTGGTGCAAAACTATAGTCACAACTGATAGCAATCTGATTCTCTACCACCTGTCCCTGTTGAACTGAACATGCACTGACATGCAACTGAGTTAACTGATGTATTCATTAGTTGCATCATGAGTTAATAATTAGTTTAAAAACTCATCATTAGTCTATTTGCAGTTAGACTAACTACAACTAGTTTAACAAAGTCAAACTGAACACAACTCCATCAACTCCACAATCAACTCCACCAAACTCAACTGATTGAGTTCTAATTGAAGTCATGCATGCAACAACTCAACTGACTCATAAGAAAAGCGTATTTCCTTCTGAAATTTGCATGTGCCACCTCTGTAGCTCAAACTGAAGTGCTCCAAGAGAATAAGATCAAGTTTATAGTCCAAATATTATTATGAGACAATAATATTTTGACTTTTCTATTTTTGACAGCCAGTCCAAAAATAGACTTTGATCACTCACACTGTGATCACTCACGCTTTCATCAAAAAAAGAAGTCCATATATTTTTCCCAACTTGACCAATCATCCATAAACAGCAACCTGCAATCCATAGACATGATCCATATGTCTAAAAATAGACATAGTTTAAAAATAGACTTGCACCAAAAATAGCCTGTCGACCCACTTAGTGAAGGCGACTCTTTTCACTAAGCTCCATCATCTTGTTGCACTCTCAACAAGAATTTCTTGTTGCACACTTTTCAACACTCCCTCTCAACAAGAAAGGCTTCCTCTCAAACCTGATCCTGTAACTCTGGAATGTTCTCCATGCAACACATCTGGTCGGTCCACTTGCTCTGTCATCAAAGTCTCTGACTGCTATTGCCTCTGTTGACTGAAACTCTGCATCTCTGTGCTCTTCAGTATCTGACTGCTCTAGCCTCTGTCACTTTGATCTCTGATTACATCCATGCTGCTGCTGGTTCTATCTCCCAGCATTGCATCTGCACTGCACCTCCCAATTGACCTCCCTGTTGGGATAGAAACATCCTCTGATGTTGAAGCTCTAACTGCTACTGACAAGTGCTCCCTCTCTGACATCTGCGCTACTGCAACATCTCCATGCATCTCGCACCATTGCACACCTCTCTGTGCCACCTAGCACTGTGCAAAACACTTGTGCCTCTCGCATTGCTACAGCCTACTAGCTATGCGCTATCCTAGGATTCCCTGCATTGTCGCTCTCTCTGCCGCTCCATCCGCATTTGTCTCTACCCAATCAGTCAGTTCCTATTACTACACATCTGGGGCTCCCGTAGCAAGGTCTCATCCAAGAGGTTGGGTACCTCAAGGATCCTGCCCCTCCTCCTTGGGACAATCAATCCACATCACCCCACCTCCTACCTGGAGGTATGCCTGCATGCGATCCTTCAGCCCATCTGGCTCGAAGTTTCCCCCTACTGGAGGTCTTTGGATGAGTAGATGTCTCTACTCTATCTCCTCTCAGCTTCCCATGTTGTGGATCCTCCACAATCTCCTGAAGCTGCTACACCAATCGTGGCTCCTCCACAATCGTCTGAGACTTCTTCTAGCTCTGCATGTTGAGAGGTAATATACGCTCCCTCTCAACCACCAAGTCTCCATCAGTTGCCTCGCTGCTCAAGGCTTTGCATGCATCTTGAACCTCAAGAGCATACAGGTTCTTGACCCGTGAACCAATCTGCTTCACCTATCTAGTGATGATGTGTCTAAGGAAAACCTTTCCCTTACTGAAGACTACATCATAGCCTCTGTCTTCCAGCATCGCGATCGACACCAAGTTTCTCTTCAGTCCTGGTACATACTTGACATCGGTCAAGGTAAGGCGAGCTCCATGCTCCCTCTAAAAAATAACCGTGCCTACACCTGAGACACTATACTTCTCATCATTACCCATCCATATGAGTATCTGGAGATCTTTCTCCTCCAAAGTACTGAACAAATTTTTGTCACTGGTCATGTGGAAAGAAGCTCCACTGTCAAGAAACCAACCACTTCCCACCATGGATGAAACCATGCATGCGAAGAGTGTGAAGTCCAACTCAAACTGTGAAGCAAGTGAGGCTGCCTCACCTTCAGATCCTTCCCCGGATCCCTTCTTGGACTTCTTCTTTGGGCAATTAGTAGCATAATGACCCAACTCATGACAACGAAAGCATCTCCCCTTCGCCTTGTCAACCTTCTTCCCATCATTGGAAGAACTGGATTCGGAAAGAGAAACCTTCCCCTTCCCCTTCTTCGCCTTACTCGCTAAGGCACAGTTCTTCTCATCCTACATGGATGAAGAACCGTCTCTGGTGCTCCGTCTAATCTCCTCCTGCACAAGACCCGACCAAAGTCTCTCCCATCCTAGCAGTTTCTCCCTTCCATTCACCGAGTCCTGGTAGCTATGCCAACTCTTAGGAAGGTCAAGGAGTCCTAGACTCACCATCCTCATCCTGACAGTCACGCCCACACTTCCCAGCTCATCCCAGCATTGGATGAACTTCGTGAGTTACCTGGGCATACAATCTCCATTCTCACACTTAATGTTTCTGAGTTTATCTCTTGCTTTGGAATTAAATTTGAATTCCACCAGCTCAAAACTCAACCGCTTCCGATCTAGAATTCGTGAGAACAAAGTATTTCTTGTATAGATATTGACTGTATGGGCATTCACCAGATATCTCACCTTCCAAAAGAAGGATGAATCCAGAGGCTACCTGGCCCGATTATAGACTCTGCCTGAAGAAATAGAATGTAAACACTTCCTGAATAGTAGATCTGATGATCAATCCTCGCTTGATATCCTGTAAAAATCTCTTCTACAAATCAAGCAGCTCTGATACCATGTAGAAATTTTGAATAATTTAAAACATATTCACAGAGATTATCCTGATCATACAATTATAAGCGGAACATGTATAATACATAATCTCCTCTACGTTGATCATCAATTAACAGAAGCAGAAACATTCACAGGCACACATAGAAGCATCAATCAAACTCATAAACACAGTATGTATCTCAGGGAAAGCATCTCGCTAAAAACCCCACACTATCTGTATATTATATTGATTGAATCATGTAAAATTACAAAGTACAATGCTTATCACAAGCAATCCAGGACCAGCTCCACCTGTTACACACAATACAGCTAAGATCTGATCTCCAAATCTATTCCACTGCTTGCCTGCCTCCGCTGCTCAATACCTGCTCAAGAACTGATGAGAATGGCTTCCCAAACTCGTATTTCACCTCAAAATAATCACTCACACTTTGTTGGACGTGAGAAAAGGCTACAATACTGGGAAAATACGTGAGCAAACTCATTGGCATACTCAATCCCTTGATTGTGCAAGATCTGGTGCACAACTATAGTCACAACTGATAGCAATCTGATTCTCTACCACCTGTCCCTGTTGAACTGAACATGCATTGACATGCAACTGAGTTAACTGATGTATTCATTAGTTGCATCATGAGTTAATAATTAGTTTAACAACTCATCATTAGCATATCTGCAGTTAGACTAACTACAACTAGTTTAACCAAGTCAAACTGAACACAACTCCATCAACTCCACAATCAACTCCACCAAACTCAACTGATTGAGTTCTAACTGAAGTCATGCATGCAACAACTCAACTTACTCATAAGAAAAGCGTATTTCCTTCTGACAGCTGCATGTGCCACCTCTGTAGCTCAAACTGAAGTGCTCCAAGAGAATAAGATCAAGTTTATAGTCCAAATATTATTATGAGACAATAATATTTGACTTTTCTATTTTTGACAGCCAGTCTAAAAATAGACTTTGATCACTCACACTGTGATCACTCACACTTTCATCAAAAAAAGAAGTCCATCTATTTTTCCCAACTTGACCAATCATCCATAAACAGCAACCTGCAATCCATAGACATGATCCATATGTCTAAAAATAGACTTGCACCAAAAATAGCCTACGGGCCCACTTAGTGAAGGCCACTCTTTTCACTAAGCTCCCTCATCTTGTTGCACTCTCAACAAGCATTTCTTGTTGCACACTTTTCAACATATTTCCTGTAGATAGATTTCATATAGTCCTCTAATGATACGTTGCCTTATAAGGATGCTTACCTTCTGAATGCAACAACTAAAAGGCCTCCAACTGTTGCTTATGGCCTGCAGCCTAGCCTAGTAATGGACTGCAACTTAGGTTCCTTCAAACAATGACCCAATCAGCCTTAAAACAATAGTTTCTTGTTCCTCCTTTCAGCAGCCTCTTCTACCCTTCAAATTGAGCTTAAGGCCAACCTTATCATGCCCAAACAACCTTGCATTATACCACGTTGTCACTTATAGCAATGTGACCATTCACGCTGATGAGATACTTCCCTTTGTTGCGGCTAGGTCCACTCTTCTAGCTGCCTCTAAGGGTCCCTTCATGTTGTGATAAGGGCTCCTCTAATTGCGGTTTTAGGCCTTCATTTGCTACTAATTAGGGCCTCATGATACAATAAGGTCTATGGTTAGGGATCTTTTAGGGCTTCCTCTAGCATTGGATTAAGGTCTCTTCTAGACTTGTGGTTAGGGATCTTTTAGGGCTCCTTTGACAGCGTTGAACCTCCCTTAGACAACGTATAGAAATCCTCTCCTTGCTACGTAGAAGAGCCTCCTCTTGACTGCGTATAAAATCCTCCTTGACTGCAGCTAGGTGACTTCTTTCTCTACAGCTATATGTCTCCTCTAGGACAAAGTATAGGTCTCCTCTACTAGACTTCTCCTTCCACTAAAACCCAAACGAGTGGACAGAGAGATCACAAGAGATGAGTGTGTGTGAAATGACTTGAAGACCTCTTCTATTTATAATAAAAAGTTGAGGATAAGTTGGGGTAATTTGGTTTCTGGACGACCTTGAAAAATTATCAAGTAACTCAAATAAATTCATATCTCCATGAATACATGTCGGAATCAGATGATCATTAGATCAATCCTACACCTCTCGATGAGAGGAATCCAAGAAAAATATCAACTGCCATAAATAAGAAGACCCACATGGAGTTTGTCCCTAGTTGCCAATTTTAACAAGAGACTATGGTTCTAGCAAATGCAAGGTCATTGTTAATCACTAAGAAGATTTGAATCCCTCAAGCTAATTGGAAAAGGGTTTCCCTAGGAGTCTAATAACCAAGCTTATGCTTGGAGGTAGATTATTAATGAAAACTAATTCCTAGGATGGTTATGCAAGATATATTGAGTGAAGTCTTCTTGAGTTAAGTTTTTTTTATGTTATTTAAGTACTTAGTGTAAATTATCTTATAGGCAGAGTAATTAACAATGATTAGATAACAAGACAAGACATGTTCTTAAAGATACACATGCCAATATTCAACAATATTCCACAAGATGTTTATAACATATGTCTAATTCAAAATTGATTACTTGAGATATGCCAATGACCAATGTTGAAATGCTCACTTAGATAAAAAATGAAACTTAAGATGCCAAATGTTTAAGATAAACAACCAAGATATCAAAACCACTTAAGATTATGATCTTTAACTTAGAGAAATTATCTAACGATTTCTTAAGAATGCCTTAACTAGATGTCAAACACAATGATGCCAATGCTCAAACAACTAAAACCACCAATGATATTTAAAGACTTAGATGTTGAGTGTGTTAAGTGCCAAGTTAACAAATTCTCAATATAATAAAGTGTTTAAATTAAAAAATCAACCATTGCATTTCAGCACTTATTAATTCTATGACAACAGTAGTGACACCACTTTAACATGAAAATCGTTGAAACTTATGAGGTAGAAAATTTCCCAGTGTTTATCCAATGTAAATTTACAATTTTCAGACCTCTTAATATGTGATATGTGACTATTATGACAGCAGTAAGAATGCTATAAAAGAAGTGAGGAAAACACCTTAGATTCAATGGATAACAAGCCAATCGTGATTAGCAATGATCAGTGAAATTCCCAACAACTTGAAAGTAAAATAGGAGTTTTAAGCCACTTTAAGATGCAGTATTCAATGCTAGATCAAATCTGGTATATCTTATAACTACAATAAACAAATCAATATATCAACAAGCCAATGATGTCAAAATCAATGCCTAATATGCCCCATAAATAGAAAAAAATTACCAAAACTGAAAAATCAATTTTTTCAGCCCTCTTTAGGTGTGTGATTTAGAAATTTCACATATGATTCAGTGACTTATGCAGAAAATTCTAGCAAGAAAATATTTAGATCTAAGCTAGATCCTAGGTGCCCAAGTGGTCAAAATTTAGGAGAATTAAAATTTTGTAATTTTGAGCAATTTTAACCAATTTAACTATGATTTTAGGGCTATTATATCATTGTTATCACTGGTGTAATAAAATAGTGGCAAAATGAGGGTTTAGAGAGAAAATGCTAGGCCTAAGGCCTTGAAGATGAACTTGCCCAAGTTTTCCAAAACTTTAGGATGAAGATGCAACCCGAAAATAAACCTTTTAAACAAATTTCTCCTCCAAAACCACCAAGGAATTAGCCCTAAACACTTCCAAAATGAACAAGGACCAACCTAAGGCTAGAGAAGGCCAACGCTAGGCCACATTGTGTTAATTTTATGTAACTAGGGTTAAATTCAACATTGGAAAACTCATATGACAGAGATTATCATTTCATTGGATTCCTCTTTTCGAGAGGACCAAAATTGACCTAAGAATCACCCCATTTGGACAAGAAGAAGTTGGTTTTTGAATTTATGAACCCTCTCATATACATTGGGATAGGTCGGCCTCACATATATGTACAATTGAACAGGTTGGACTCAATATCAAGTGGACCCTCATGGAAGCCTATAAATAAAAGAGACCTCAAGTTCATTTGGACACTATCATCAATAATTCTCTTCTCTTCTTCTATTGTTTGGTTCGCACAGTTCTAACAAAGGAAGTTTCATGCAAGGTCTGAAATTATAGGTTTGAGGCTCGCACATTTCTAATGTTTCTATCTTCCGGTCACACGCTCATCACAGGATAAATTCGAATGCAGACGCTCACTCACAGTGCTCTAGAGAGCCACTGGGAAGCTACAGTCACTTGCACAACTGCATGAAGGAAGTGATTGAGGTGCAAAAGCAATTTCAGGAGGTCTGGAAGCCAGTCGCTCACTTTCCACACTTCAGGGAGTGACCGAGTAGTCATAATTGCATGCTTACAGTGTCTCAAGGAGTGATCGAGAAGGCTTAGTCATTCACATATTATCTTCATGAGTGCGTCTAGGGTTCTGAGCTAGGGTTTGACAGTTGACCACAGTTGACTACAAATTGGAAAGTTTCTCTCTGTTGCATAGTAATTTTGGAAGTCTGTTTCTAATTTGTAGTGGGTAAATATTTGTTGATGATTATGTATTGGGCTAATTGTACTCTATTTTGAAACATTTTATGAAAATCTAATAAGAAGAATATTTGAAAGGGTTTTCCCCCACAATTGGGGATTTTCCCTAGTCTTTGACCAATCTAGTGTCTCTTGCGGTTGTGCTATTATCTCCTTTGTCATTGCATATATTTATCTATCTTCAGTTATTGTTTATGATTGGGAATATTGTTAATAATTGGATTCATTTCTAAATGAATATGATTTGGGTTGAAGTAATTGAAACAACATAGGAAAATCTAAAAAATTAACATGGAATCAAAGCTAAGGTCAAGGAAAAGCCCAAAAGGAGATAAGCATTGAAGCAATCATCCTCAGAAATTTGAAAGAGTCGATCTAGTCCAATAAAATATGACTTCCTTCTTCAAGAGTGATGAGAAGTTGGGTGAATCATCCAATTTTGTTGCATGGAAAGTCAGGTTGGAGATCATAGCTAATAACAATGATGTTTTGGAGTATATCCAAGGAAGAGCCCCTAGGCCTCCTGAGAATTCTTCCGTTGCTTTCAAAAATAAGCACAAGAAATATGAGTTAAAAGAAAAGAAAATTAAAGTTGATCGTTTACTAGATACTTTACTTGCATATGTTAGAAACTTGAGAAGGTATAAAGACATGTATGATAAGATAGCTGACATGTATGAAGTCAACAATTTGAATGAAATCATCTCCTTGAAATGTCAACTCAAAGACACCCAGATGAATAGAGGAGAGTTCATGCAATTCTGCACAATGAGGACATCTCGTCTTAGAGATCAATTTCAAAGAGTTAGAGAATCTATGCCTAACAGGGAATTGGTGATCGTGACTCTAAAATATCTCCCTCCTATTTTGGAAACCTTCATTACTGCCATAAGCAACAACAATTTCCTCTCGTCATTTGATGAAATTGTTGGAAATATGACACAAGAAGAATCAAGGATGATATCAAGAGGAAGGATTCAAAAACATGAAGAAGGAGAGCTCGCTGCATATATCGCTCATGACAAAATGAAGAAGAAAGGAAAAGGAGGTCCATCAAGGAAGCCTCCTCCTCGAAATGAAAAAAGGAAGGATGATAGAACATTGCCTCATATTGAATGCTATAATTGTCACAAGAAGGGTCATTATGCACAATATTTTCCCGTGAAGAACAAAGGGCCACGTTACAACACTAACAATAGGTTCAATAATCAAAGTAGAAAAGAAGAAATAACCGCAACAAAAGATATGAAGGTAGAAGAAGGGATACCTCAAGCAACCGTGAAGAAGATCATCGTCCTCAAAATAAGTCAAGATTTCCCAGGTATGAAAGTAATGTTGTAAATCAATCTGAATACATTCTTATTTCTGCACTTACTAGTTCTTCTCCTCCGGATTCATGGGATAGTTGGTTGGTCGATAGTGGGGCCACTCATCATTTCTTTGGATATAAGGAAGTTCTCTCTAATCTAGTAGAGAGGGAGACTAAGCTAAAGATTATTCTTGGAGACAACTCTACTCATCCCGTAAAAGGTTTTGGTTCCGTCAAATTTCATTTGAATTTTTGGGAATCAGTTTTGTTGCATGATGTTATGTATGTACTAGGATTAATGAAGAATTTGGTATCTATATTCGCTTTGGAAGATAAAGGGATGAAGGTTGCCTTAATCAAAGGAAAAGTTCTAGCTTGGTCTGTTGGTTCACCTATGAGAGATGCATTCACATTAGGATCAATATCTAAAGGACTCTATAGAGTCACTGGAAGACCTCTTCTGGCATTGGTTCACAATACTAATCACCTAAGTAAGTTATGCCACCAAAGATTAGCTCATCTACATTATGATGCTCTTCCAAAATTAAGGAATTTGGTCTTTGGTATTCTCAATGTTCAAGCCCATCATGATGGAGTATGTCCAGGTTGTGTGAGTGGAAAGAAGACAAGGGAACCATTCCCCTCTAGCGAGAACAAGACAACTGACATCCTCCATCTCATTCATTTCAATATATGTGGTCCAATTCCCGTGTAGTATATTGGTGGCCATCTCTACTATATCACCTTCATTGACGACTTCTCTAGAAATACATGGATATAGCATTTGAAGCACAAGGATGAAGCCTTCGAAATATTCAAATAATTCAAATCTTTGATCGAAAATCAAATAAGGAAGAGAATCAAAGAATTCAGGTCCGACAATGGTGGGGAATACATGTCAAATGAATTCATAGCATTTTGCAAGAAATAAGGAATCAAGAAGTAAAAAATTGTGTCATATACTCCCGAACAAAATGGATTAGTAGAAAGAAAGAATAAGTCTATATTAGAATTTTCCCATGCCATGCTCCATGATCAAAAGGTGCCAAAGTTCCTTTGGGGAGAAGTAATGCATACTTCTATATATGTTCAAAACAAGGTGCACCATCAAGCACTAGAAAACAATACCCCTGAAGGAGTGTTCACAAGTGTCAAACCCAACATAATTCATCACGATATATTTGGATGTGTTGTATACTTTCATGTGCCAAAGGACAAAAGGAACAAGTTAGAGACAACTGGAAGGAAATGTACATTTGGGAGCTATTGTGAAAATTCTAAAGCTTATAGAATATATATTATTGGTAAAAGGAAGGTTGAAATTAGCAGGGATGTAACATTCGATGAAGATGTTTCTCTTAGAAAATAAAAAGATCTTCCTCCACCTCTTCCTCCAGAGAAGAGGTTTGATGATAGAGATATTCTACATGGTAATTTTGTGCCTGAGTCTGAGATTAATATTGTTGATGATCCCATGGAACCTATGGATCCCTTAGATCCTCCTCCAAGTGATCCTCCTACTAGAAAGATACCACTTTGGCTCTATGACACTCTGCAAGATGTTGAGAGACATGTGTTGAATTTTCCTGACCTTGGGTCTAGGATAGAGTCTTAAAATCTCTGATGCTACCAAACCAAGAATCTCAATGAAACTACTTTGCACAGCGAAATATAAACAATAGTAAATCACATGTAGCATAAAAACTATGCTGAAGTATGAAGATTTGCTAGCTTGTAAACTTAAATGTTAAAATACACAGAAGGTGTTTTAAAATAATAATTTATTATTATATAAAATGTATATGATGATTTGAATGTACAATGAGGACCCTGCTTTTATACCTCAGCAGGTGACCTTTCGTGAATGGGCATGTCTTTTAGACATGCATTTTCACTTAATTTTAATGACTAATCAACTTAAATAATATTTAATTATTTAATATTTATATTTATTTTATTTAGCTAATTGTTATGAATTATATTCATAACATAGCCTCTCCCTTCGGAAGCTTTGTCCTCAAAGCTTTAATACTGTGGTTTTCTTCACTTAGTCACTGTAGATGTATATAATTTGGTCATTGATTTGTCGGGTAGCTTATCAGTACTATTTCCTTGGATTTTTTTATTTTTTATTTTTAATACTGATTTTTAATTTTTTTTTTTTTTACTAATCTAATTTTTTTTTTCTATCTTTTTTTAACTCTATATTTTTTTCTTTTTAAAACTCTATAATTTAATTTTTTTTTTATAATAATAATTTTTTTTAAATAATATATATATACAAATACTATATAATTATAAGTTACATATATAATGTAATTATAATTATATATATATATTTTTAATTCTGATACTGCTGCAACCGTCGTTTCTCATAGATACGGGGTCACGCCTTTTAACTCCTCCATTCATGTTCATCATTTCTTCATTCTTGTCACACGCCAAAAGACTTGTAGATTAAGTTAACTCAAAGTTGCCATCGTGCCAACAACTCACATCATAAACACGAATCAGGGAGGCAATGGCCCATATAAACATGAAGGAAGAAATGGGCAGTAAAAATGCGCCATGAAGAATATGTAGATGAAAAAAAGAGGTGATCGCCCATATCAGCGTTGCGACAGAAATACCAAGTACAATAGTTCCAGTTGCAATTAAGGTTACCGGTAGTAGTTGGGTATCTGGCACAGTAAAATTTTTCCTCCTGTTAAATTTCAGCCCCTTCCTCCATTCTTTTCCATTGCCGCAAGATTCCACAACATCTTCAGAGAAACTAACTCTCTTCTTGATCTCCGCCTTTTTCCCTTGAGAGGAAAGACATGAACGAACGTTAACAACCAGATGCATGGCTAAGGGCAAGTAATAGCGAACACGTTGGAAGCATTGCAAATCGTGACATCCAAAAAGGTCCAGATGCCGCAGGGATGTTAGCTTATGAATGCCAAACGGTAATTCTGTGATGTTGGAGTAAGACAGATCCAGGACTTGGAGACTTGCAAGATTTGTAAGAGCTGCAGGCAACCTTTTGATGGGCATCCAGCGTAAGTGCAAGGATACTAGCTGTTTCAAACTCCCCAAACTCTTTGGCAATGACTCCATATCGTTGCCACTCAAATGCAAAACTTTTAGAGAGCCCATATTCCCAATTGCCTTTCTTGGAATTTTTGTAAAATTGTTGTGAGCAATCAACAGTGAGAATATATATGGAGTTCTGAATGAGTTGGGAAGCGAACTCAATTTGTTGTCATTCAAGAAAAGCCTGGTGCATTCTGAATACTCATTTTCAACCAACTGATCTGTCAAGCCATTACCTGCGCGGCAGTACAACTTTTCTTCCTGCTCACCAATTTGTATGGCCAAACCACGGAGGATGTCATGCATCCTGAAATGGACCACGTGGCCATTGACGTCTGTGAGAAGAGGGTCGATCAAACAACGATCGGCTAAAATGTTGGCATAAATTCTTCCCATCTCATACGGGTCGCGGCCACTCTGATTCCTTTCAAGAAGACCTTCTCCTAACCACAAAGGAATCATGTATTTATCTCCATTTATAATGTTATGTAACACCTTGCTAACAATATAAATTGGAATGCCTCGCACATGAAAACGTATTTTACTGCCATAGTTACATAACCTGGAGATAGTGACAAGGAGATTTTTGTTACAAATTAAACACCGTTTAAGCAAGGATGCCAAGCGATTTCCAAGAATTAGCAAAAATATCCAAGGTATATTCTCTGTGTGCGCCAGTAACACAGTGTCTTTGTTATCCGGATCCCTTCCTCCTATGGAAAAGAGATCTTTGGCCGTCTAAAACAATAAATATCGGAGACTGTATTGATGCACTGGATTGGTCTTATCCTCACTGATAACCTTTTTCTGATCTTCCGGAGAATGTAGTGATTCTTCATCATCATTAATGTCTTCTTTAGCATCTTCCTCGTTGTTATGATACTGTTCATCTTCTTGTTTTTCGAGATAGTCCTTATCTACATCATCTTCATCCTGATCATTTTCATTGCTATTAAGATCAACATTTTGATCAAATTCTGTAATTGTTTTTTTTAAACGCTGAAATGTTTCTTGAATTTCACTAAAATGTTCATCGCATTCATGACATAAATGTAATGGCACATTATGTGACAAATTGCGTTCAAAGGCCCGCATGATTATATCGTGTGCCATGGCTCTGATACATCAAAAATAACCTATTCTTAACCATAAAAGAAATACATCTAACAACAACCTAGTCTACAAACTGAAATAAAACATACAAATACAAATAAAGAGGAGCTTGGCTGCTTGGATTGCGCCCTAACCCAAGAGTTTCAGCCCTCTGCGGTAACTCAATGCTAGCTCAAAAAGGATTCCATCTTTATTATCAAAACAATAACAAGATTACATGAAACTGTCACAAAATAATAAGCTCGAAGTTGGAGCAGAGTTTACATAAGCAAAAATCCAACAAAAATCCAACCCTAGTGAGGCCCTAGGCCCCTCTACTTATACAAATGAAGCTACCAACAACTTTCTTAAAATCAAGGAGGCTTGGCTCCCAAAACTCGAGATAATCATCTGTCATCCTCCACTTTCTCAGTTGCCTTCTAGTGCATGATTCGGTTGCTTGTACTCAGAGCTGAATGAAGGGGAATTCGAAGTAAGGAGTAATAAATAAGGGGGATTCCATCCTATAAGTCCTCTCCTTTGTCCACTTCGAGTTATTACTGCCATTTGTCCATTGGATCCTTGACTTTAACCTCGAAACTCATCAATAATCTACATTAAGTACATGTTAGACCACATGGCACAATAACTAACTCAACTCACTCTATAAGCATAAATAAAATCAGAAAATCACATAATAAGCTAAGAGAATGCTTGTGTTGACTAGGTTAGGAGGTAAAATGAGCCCATATAATTACCCATTTATGAGGCTCATCATCACCCCCCCTACTGAAAGTGTTGCTCATCCTCTGAGCAACTTAGTCAATATCCTCATCCTTTATGGCCCTGGTGGCCTCCCTAGCATCTCAGGCTTCTGATGTGCTCTACTCTTCTTTGCCTAGAATTTTGCCTTCCTGTCTATCTCTTTCCATTGCTCCTCCTCTTCTTCTTCTCTCCTGCCTTTCAACATGCCTAACAACAGTGGGGGACTCAGTTTGAGGCCAATCCAATTGACCTTCACCCTCTGCATGGAGTTCTTGTACATTTTCACTCTTTTCAATGCCTCCTTCAGCCTCATGGGGGAATGGTATTCCCTGATCTGCAAGCTGTGTGGTAAGGTGTTCCATCTCCTCATGCATGAATGCACATAGTTATCCCCAAGTAGCCTTTTCATATCCTCAAAGTGTGCAATGGCTTGTGCCTGATTGGTGAGATATCTAGGGGCAATCTGAGGGTCATTAGCAAGTAGGTTGTGTGTGCTGATGAGTGCCATAGGATCTGATGGCTCAACTCTTATCATTAGTGGCTCATTCTGATCCTTTACCATCAATATTTTTATTTCTGTTGCCCTCAATTCTTCATAGTTCATCCATGAGGCCATGGCCATTAATTGTAGGTCCCCTAGCTTGGCATTGGAGTCCCACACATTCATGTTTGTGAGGGCCATGTTATGTAGGTATAATTATGCCATCTTTGCCTTATCCTCTAATGTGCTTTAGTCACATAGATCCATAAACTGCCTGTAATCTTGGAAAGGCATTGTGCCTCTTTGTGCCAAAGTCTTTATTTGGAATTGTAATTGTTACACTGTAATTTGTCACTGTCTCCCTGTCAGTCTCCCTACTGTGTCATGAATTCAAATTAATCATGATCATGCTCTCTAATCTGGCCAAATGACCCACTTTGCCTAAGTTTTTTCCATCATCGCGACTGTTATTAAAATAACCGTGCTGACTGGCGCCTCATAGTGCAACGAATGCGCTGCCAGCGCGGAAGCACACAGGTTTTCCGCGTTGATCGACTTTCAAGAGCCAGCGCATCCTCTGTTTGTATTTAGTCACGCTGACACAACCTTCTCCGTTATTCAGGTGCGATGTCAGCGCTCCAGTGTAGTTATACACCCGCGCTGATCCAGTTTGGGCGAGTTTGTTCTAACAGCCAACCTTCCAGATGACTCCAGACCTGGTTGTTGGCCTTTTAAATGTCGCCCTCCCTTCTATGGCATGTTTGTTCGTCATTTGAGCCACCTTCCTTGGAGATAATCTCATCCTCCTGTTAGCGCTTGAAATTTCACCTCAGGCTGAGAAAGGTAAACCTCAAGGCAACATCAAACCACTTAGCCTCGTAGCTAGCCCTACGGGGCGAGAGAGGGCTCTCTCCGGTCTATCTCGATAAAGATCTTCAATGGGCGAGATAACCAATAGGGTAACACTGATTTTAGGCTAGTAAACTAATCAAAAGGGTTGATTTGGAATTTTTTAGGGTTTTTGGTGGCAAATTGAGGAGTGGCAATTTTGGGTGCGGGGATAGGACACAGTTTCTGCAGGGGGTTCTTTGGGGCGAGATAGGATACAGTATTGATGCCTTAGATTGAGGTGAATGGATGAGAAAGACAGGTGAGGAGCTAAGGAGAGAAAACAATAACTTTGAATTCTCCTTAAACAACAGAAAACATTGAAATTAAACAAACTTAAAAGCAGAGCATGACAGTCATGAATTCTACTTTAACACTTCATTTGTTTAATGTGCAGAAGGAAAAGTAAGGAAATGATTCACATAACACACTTACAAGTACATAGAGAAACACACCATCAATGCATGTAACCACAAGAATCCCAAAAAGGACTGCAAAACCCTGGTCTTCCTTAGCCAAAAATTGCAGAGATACAGTGAATAATACAATGATAACTTCTCCCTCAAGAGTCCCACCATGAAAATGAGCAAGAGAGTACATAATATAGATCATCTAACATCTTTCCCTGCCTCTAGGGGTCGAGCTCACTATCCTAGGAGCTGTTTCAACCAATTCTAAACTAAGCACTGAAAACTAGGCAGTCAAAACAACTTGTCTCTATAAGCTAGGAAACCAGTTCATTCATTTAATTTTCACCTATCTCATGAATGAATCTTCTAGAAGAGATACATAAGTGTAAAAGTGTGATAAAATTACATTATTTACATCAAGGAGGATAAAACTCCACTCCAAAAAGTCAAACATGGTCAAATCTGCGTTTTTCTGAGCTGTACAGTGAAATTTTGAGAAAATTGCTTGATAGGTCGCGCGCCTCTGCCTGACGGCTCACGCGCATTTGAGGGCACTTTTGGGGCACTTCCAGGTGTCAAAATTGGGAAAGAGTAGGCTTGTTGGAAAGGTCTGTGAGTCTACTTTCCAACCCAACTAGAATTTCTGAATTTGGTGGTCATTTCCCCTCCAAAATTGCAATCTCCCAGGACTGCTTTCAGTGTCTCAAAAATGTGGCAGAAAGTCATTTTTTGCTTGTTTTTTGACTTCCTGGAGGCCCAAAACTTCATAAAATCTCTTGGCAATGGATGAGCATATGTAACTTTTCATGAAAAATCTGGAAATACTGAGTTTTTGCAAAATGGAGTTGCCAAGTGAAAGGGTCGCGCGGGGGGTGAGACCCGTTAATGGACAAAACCTGTAAATTGCCTGAAAAAAACCAAAATTGACCCAAAATGTTCAAAATTTCTTGGTATTTGTGCTATGGCTGAGCTATTTAGTGCCTTGCTCCTTCAAGGAAGCCTCGGCCAAGATGTGGAGGGGATCGGGCCTTTTTTTCCTTTTTTTGTGCCTTGGCCAACCGCCTTTGGAACATTTTCATCTTCGCCTTGCACACGTGCATCCGCGCCCAATAATGGTTCTTCATGTTTCTCAACAATTTCTTATCTTGGTTGGCCTTAGCCAACAGCCTCTCCAAGTGAGCATTGAGCTGGATAAGCATAGACTCTCGCTCAGCGGGCAATGGATCACCGGGTCTTCTTCGATTCAAGTTGCAGTCACTACGGATCCTCCACAACTCATCAAGAGCTTGCTCATCCTCCAGCTGTTTGTTGTGCTGCTCTAGATATGAGATTGTCCATTGTGCCCCCTCTAATCTCCTCTGCAATGCATCATTTTCAGCTCTAAGGTGCTGAATGATCTCCTTTGACTCTCGGCTAGGAGAACTGACATCAAGATCAATAAGCTCGATAGCTGGAACACCTGATGGCCCCTCATCAATCTTGGGTTGCTTGCCCCTCTGTGCTGCCTGTGCTGCTGAAGAAAGCGAGGTCCCTTCCACCTTCTGTGGGGATAACACTCGCTGAGCTGATGAAGAAGGCGAGACCCCTTCCACATGCTGTGGAGAAAGTACTCGCCGAGCTGCTGCAAATAAGACCCTTTGGCCTCTTTGATAAGTGACAAGCGGAGGAGAGCTGACATGGCTAGTCCCAGGGATGTCATGCTGCTGTGATGGTCCTCCCTCCTCGTGAATAACTTCAGGATGTGGCGGTGTGTTACACTAAAAAATGTCACCATGGCTATTTACAGTTAAGATGACTCTATCAACAGTCATACTACCCTCTTAGGCAAGTCTTATGCCTTTGCTCTCCATGTCAAACTCCAAAAAGAGAGAAAGCCTTTCTAAATGTATTTATCTCTGGGGACGCAGGTTCTCTCAACCTTACCTGTGGGGACGCACCCAAGGTTCACAAAAGCTGCGTCTTTGGACGCTCTGTATGTAAAGGTGCAGGTGCGTCCCCCTGAAAAGGTTAAAATGCGCAAGTTTCATCTTTAAAAAGTCACTTGTGGTTATTTCTAGAGCATTCTAGAAGGTTGTTCGACGTGTATTGAGCGCCTCCAGATGGTTCATGCACTCCTACCAAAGAGGAACTTATCCCATAAATAAGGGAGCTATCCCATCCAAAGAGGGGACTATCCCATTGATGGTGGACCTGACTAACTTCCTCTTGAGCACTATAAGTACAGGCATTGGGCCAGAAGGAGGGAGGTTGAAAGCTATACATTTCTAAGGGTAAATGTTGCAGGAATTAGAACTCCCATTTAGAAGCTTGTGAGGAGAGATTGCCATCTTTGCTTGTTTTAGTTGGAAGTGGGTGAGCTTTGTCAAAGTAGAGGAAGACTCTTGTGGACCCTGGAAGGAGCTTGCACAACACCAAGGCTCAGGTTGTAATGGTTCCTTTTGATTACCGTTAATGCAAATTGGTCCATTCTTCTCAATAGCTTGTTGTTTATGAGTTATTTCATGTACTCCTTGGTCTACATGTTGAATATGCTTTGTTTTACGTTATAATCAGGTGCTATTTAATGGTTTGACTGTTGGTGATTGCAGGTTTTGGAGAAAGGGAGGAGCTCATCCAGATCAACAAAGCTTGGACTTCTACAACAGCGTTTGGACAAAGGTAAGAACGAAACACTTGATTTCTCATATCATAATGCATGTTTAGAGAAGGATAGCTCTAGTTTGTTTTGTTTGTCATTAGAATGTCTTATACTTCTAGGAAGGTCGGTTGTGTCCGCACTTTTGACTGATTCCGTGTGACAAATTGGCGACTCCACTGGGGATTCCATTGATGAGAAAAGTTTTTTCCTTTGTATGAACTTTGCTTTGAGAAAATTGATTTATTTTTCTGATTTTGGCTCTGTGACCTTGTCTCTGGGTGGGTTAGCTTAGGATTAGTTTCATTTTGATTTTTCTTGAGTTTTTCAGTAGGACGCACCCTCTGAGTGCTGCACAGTGCGTCCCTGGACGCACTTCTGCTGTGTGCACAGAGCGGGCCCGCACCTGTGCTAACGGGTTGCCTGCGTCCCCTGCTAAAATTTGAGAAAATTTCATTTTTTGCATTTTTTGCTCTTAGATTTTGTTTTTTCTTAGTTTTTACTGCCCTGATTCATTAGTCCCTGATCAAAAATCTTCACCTGAACTTGTTTCGATAGCATTGAGTGTTTTAGTGGATTTCATCGAAGTATAAGCCCTAGGGTTTAATTTTTGAGTAGGTCTTGTAGTGACTTTGGCGGTAGGAGTTGTCAAGCCTTAGATCTCTCTGGTTTTGTCAGCATTCTAAGAAGTCAGACCTGTTATAAAGTCTACCTGTGAGAACAACTTACCATTGAATTGTTTCTTTGGGCAAATTTCGAAGTGCTTGTTGATTGAGTCTTGAATTCCATTTTACAAAAAGAACAAAAAGATTTGAGTTTTGTTTTGACTAGTCTTTTGATTCTGCAATAGCTGGTCCTTGATTTGATTTTGATCAAGTAAAACAACCTAGAATCATCTTTGTGAGCTTTTTCCTTGTTAGATTTGCTTAGAGTAATTTTCCCTTTTGATTTGCTTGTGATTCAAGTTTTCATAGTTTTTTGTAGCTTTTGAGATTGTTTTTTGTTAAGATAGGTTTATATGCTTTATTAAAAAGAGAAAATACAAAAACATCTCCTTTGAAAAGTTTTGTTTCAAGTAGCTTTGAAAAGTTTGGAAAGAAAAAGAGTTTTTTCGTGCACGTAAAGAGTGGTCGTGTTTGCATGCTTGAAAAGAAAAAGAGAATTGTTTCTTTGATTGTCTTTTCTAAGGAAGTTGTTTTCTTTAAAATTTGCATTCTCTCAACTCTCTTAGTTAAGAATTTCATTGAAAAAAGCAAAGTAGCGTAAATCATCTTAGGTGCATCTTTCTAGTGGTTTGAGTCGAGTCTACACACCATTGGTTTCACTTCCACTACCTTTTGTCTTTAAAGAAAAACCATAAAATTAACGCTTAAAGTAAAATTGACGTAGTAACTTTTATTTACTAGGGCTCTGAAACACCAATTTAGATCAGGCTAGTGTCTTGGAGTAGGTGAGTAATTAACTCTCCAAGATAACAAAACCAAACAAGTAGCTTATCTTGTGATAGAATAAATCCAATTGTCTCACTTGTACTCTGGGAAAGCTCCTCTTAAAGGAGAAGCACGAGCTCGTGTCCGAACTAGTGAGGGGATCAATCCCCCCTCGTTGGGAACGACGCCAGACACGCACGTATTACAAACGGTAAACCTCGGATTAACCATTGTCGAGGAGCCAGAGGTCACTTGTCAGTAAACCTTGGATTATTGTCAAGGAGCCGGCAAGGGGATTGAGCTTGCTACTTTGCCCTTGCGTGCTGTCGGAGTTTAGACTGTTCCCCCAGGTGCATTTGTTGCGATTGGTAACCTTAGTGACCATTATCTTTAGGATTCTACCGAGGTGACGGTGGAGGGAAGATCCCACTGTACCTGGAGCAGACGTCGACTAGACTCACTTGGATTTTCTGGGGGGTTCACTTCACTCGAGACAGTTAAAGTGAAGGAACTTGGTCCAGTCTATTCATTAAGCAGGTTGTCGGGGTAACTGTTCCACCCGCCACTTCTGTACTGAATCCAGCGAGGTTGGGCTTCATCACCAACTAGCGCTTTTGGTCCGGAAGGCTACTGTTTTTGTTTGGTTTGATGCCCTAGATTCTTTAGGCGTGTGATTCAAATTTGTTTGGTTCTTTAGAGACTTTAGGTGGTTTGATTTGAAATTTTATTTTGTTTTCGTGTGTAGTAGTTAAAAGTTTTTAGCTGTGGCGGAATTACCGAGACAGTCCCGTCGACTTCGGGGCCAGTCTCCTGAAGTTGTTTCTGTGGCCGAATTGTTGAGAAGATCCCGTAGACTTAGGGGTGAACCTCCTCGAGACGAACCCAGTCATCTCGAAGGTTTGAAGGTCCTTGTAACTCCTCCTAGTGGCAGTAGAGTAGGTTCACCTGAAGAAGGAGAATCTTCCTTGGTAGTCCATTCAAATTACCAAGGTTTAGAGACAGGTTATAATCCCGAAGCTGTTATAGTTTCTGAGCTTGTTGGTAGTTTTTCGTCTGCTAGTGATACAGGCGAAGAACCAGAAATATCTGAACCTGTTACTCCGACTTCTAGTGTTCCTGATTCACCGAGAATAGAAAGAATTATCACCGAAAATCTTCCTACTGGTTTGATTGCTATTGAAGAACTTGCTCCAGAGGAAGAAATAGGTGTCTTTAATCCTGAAGATCAAATTACCCTTGATCTAAGGGAGCGTGAATCTATCTTTTACAGTCCCCCTAGAAGTACTACTTGGTACCTTTCGTTAACCAATCATTTAGACAACTTTGGGCTAGGTTTTTCCACACCTCGTACTCTTTTTCCACTTGAAAGTATTCATACTCCTGTCAATATGGTTGGTCCGTCGTCCGTGTTTACTCAAAGTCCTGAATCTTTTTTACATGGCGGTCCTTCTGTTCCCACTGGGTATCAATCTCTTTCTGGTACCTTTGCGGGGGCATCTCCTCAACCCGTTGATCATGGGTTATTAGTTGGAAACAGTGGTAATGTACCATTGGGTGTAGGAGACATTTACATGATGTCAGGTTCAGTTCCCGTTTCCCAACCTCAAGGTGGCCAATTACCGCCTGGGGGGCAGCCTCAGTTAATGCCTGGGGGGCAACCTCAAGGTACTTCATTCGTGTCTGGGGGGCAACCTCAAGGTCAGTATGCTCCTATGGGGCAATACCTACCTCAAGGTCAACCCCAGCCTCAATATGTACCCCAAGGTCAACCTCAGTATCAATATCAACCTCAAGGATGGCAACCTCAAGGATGGCAACCCCAAGGGTATCAACCTCAAGGGTACCAACCTCAAGGTCAAGGTCAACCCCAGTACCCGTATCTACCTCAAGGTCAATACTCAGGTCAAGGTTATCAACCACCTCAAGGTCAGTCATATGGTCAAGGCATGGGAACTGCACCTTACAATTATCAATCCTATCCTCAATCCGGCTATGGATCTCAGTATCCTCAACCTGTTATGGGTCAATACCCTGGAATGTTAGTGTGGGATCCGTCACAGGGTCAACAGGTGTTGCAGCCAAGTATACAGTCGGTACCTCAAGCTGGACAACCCGTAGTTTCTGGTCCACCCCAGCAACCGCAACCTGTCCAGTCAAGTGTTCAAACTTCTGTAACTTCGGTAGTTACTCAGCCGCCAATTGCACCTAGTACTCCATCTCAAACGGCTGCTGCAACTACCGCCACATCTACCATACTTACTTCTGGAGTATCGACGGCTTCGGTTTCTACTGTCTCTGTAACCACTCCTCAGACATCTTTACCGTTGTCTGGATCTACGATTCAAACCACAGTCCAGATGCCTGTAGGCTAGCCTGGTATAAGTACGGTTGTCACTACTCAACCTCAATTTGTTCAACCTCCGTACCAGGGACAGTACCAACCTGGGCAAGCTGTCCAACAACCGGTTTACCAGTATCAACCGTATCCTGGGTACACTTATCAACAACCTCAACAACCCCAGTACGGTCCGGTTAATCCTGGTTTTTCAGGAGGATATAATATCCCAAATGCAACTCCTGTTCCTAGTTATCCTGGATATCCTCCTCCTGGGGCCGGTATTGTGACCCAGAGTTTTAGAGATCCTAACCGGCAGTTACCATTTATCGCAACTTTGGATTTACCAGACTTGACGCGCCTAACGAACGATCCAATTCAATATCTTCCGTTCTGGCCGCCAATGCCAAATAAGTTGCCCAGCGATATACCCAAGTTCGAAGGTAAGTCTGGAGAGGATCCGTCCAATCACGTGATGACTTACCACCTCTGGTGTGCTTCAAATTCTATCTCGGATGATTCGATCCGCTTACGTCTTTTCCAGCGTACACTCATTGGTCTCGCGGCCAAGTGGTACATTGAGTTACCACGGGCCTCTTTTTACAATTTTAGCCAGTTAGCTACCTCGTTCTTAACTCATTTTCAGTTGCCAGTCAGATACGATAACGGCACGGAATTATTAACTTCACTAAAACAATCAACCTCCACGTATATTTCCGATCACATTCATGAGTGGAGACGTCGAAGAAGGCTAGTGAAAGTTTTTATCCCGGACCAAATCTTAGCTGAATGGTTTGTTAAATCATTATTACCAAGGATTACTGAAGATGTAGCTAAGGCCGGAGTAGTTACTGAGGAGCAAGTCATTGCTCAGGCGCAATACCTTGACTTAGTTTACACTCAGTCGGGTACATTACACGAGAAGATTCCGGATCTTCCAAAGTCGAATCAAATCGCTGCTGCTCCTTCGGGATCTCATGCCGCTGATGGTATGATTGGTATCGTGAATACAAAGAGCAAGAAGAAGTCTTCCAAGGCTTCAACTACTCCTATTATCACTTTGCCCGATTCCCCGACAGGAGAGTCTTCTACTCCTGAACTTACCGCCGATATTCACGCTGTAGAGTCATCTACGGCCAAATCAAAAAATGACGGAAAGAAGAAAGGAAAAAAGAAGACTAAAGCAGACAAGGCTCCAAAGGAGAAAACAGAAAAGTCGGAAACCAATGACGAAAAGCGCAAACCTCGATATCCTTGTCTTATTTGTGAAGAGGATCATTTTACGAGAGATTGCCCTCATCGGGCCGAGGTAGTGAAAATAGTCAAAGGTTCTCCCACTCCTGCTGTGTTAAAAAATCCATTTCCGGAGCAGGAGAATAAGATGATAGGTTCTTCCTCGAATGCCAGTGAAGAACCCATTTTGATGATGTCTCATGTGAGGATTGCGACTCGATCGCAAGATTATGGTAGTAAGAATCCTGTTGATGGTAAGGAAGCAGAATCTTCTCACTCTAACCCATCAACCTCAGCTCCTGGTTCCGATCCACTACAGATCGAGAAACCTAACCCAGACTTAGTAATTAAACCGCCCGCCAAGGGTGTACTTCGAAGGTCTGCTTTCAATCCACATGCGAGAGCGGCCCAGAATTACAACATTGTTGAGGACTTAGCTGTTTCACCCTCAGCAATGTCGGCGTTAGAAGTGCTGCAATCATGCCCAGCACAACGAAAATTGCTTTTGTCGGCTATAGGAGCTGTTGATGTTCAGGACCCGAATCTAATAATCTTCGATCTAGAAAATAGTACACCGCGTCTCCCCCATCAAATGGCTTTCCAAATTCCAGTGATAGTCAAAAACAGGCCTATTCATAGGACTGTGATTGATGAGGGAGCTTCTACGTGTATTATGTCGATTCAATGTTGGAGATCCCTTGGTTCTCCTTCGTTGAACCAATCCCCCACCATCCTTAAGGCCTTTGATGGCCGTGGGTTCCGTCCGTTTGGTATTCTACAGGAATTGCCTATAGGGGTAGAAGGTAAAACCGTTAGTCTGGATGTGGAAGTGGTTGATGCCCCTCTAGACTACAACCTTCTTTTGGGTCGAAGTTGGTCATATGCTATGACAGCGGTCGTTTCATCGGTCTTCAGAGTAATTAAGTTTCCACATAACGGTAAGATCGTGACTATTGATCAGCTGACATACTTTTCATCCGACCCAGCCTCTTCAGAGAGTATCCAGCATGTCGGTAAGACGACAATCCCTTATAGGGACGTTGGTGTAGGTTTAGTTAAAGATTCCGGTTTACTGGGAACTTTTCCTCTCCCTCCACTCAGCGTAGAACCTTCATTTGCAACAATTCATATGATTACATCAGAAAACATTATTTATGATGATCCTTGGATTGTCCCATCTGACTCTGAGATAGACTCATTCGGTGATGCTATGCCCTTGAGTCCATATGAAATTGCTTATGAAGCTCTCTTGTCTTTTACCGACTCTCATTCAACCGAGATCGACCAAATGAATGTGGTCAGTGAAGAATCACTTTTCACCTCAACCTTAGAACGGATAGCGTTTCCCGAAGTCGTGTCATCTGACGAACAACTTCGCGAAATCCTAAGTGTAGACGATCTACCATGGGAGGATCTCCATCACAGATCTTCGTTTTTACCTAAGGATGATGCATTTGAAAATGATTTTTCATCTATCTTTACCGCTGAATATGTCAAAGACGCTCAGGATCCAACGAAACATTCTGATTCAGAGTTGAATTTAGGGAATATTTCTCGTACTATTCCCATTGATATTTCAGTGAAGCCCGGAATTGAGGAGAACATTCATATAGGTGCCGCATGTACAGAAGATGAAATCCAAACTTACAAGGCCCTATTCCAAGAATTCCGCGATGTGTTTGCCTGGTCTTACGAGGAAATGTCGGGAATCGATCCTGCCATTGTTGTTCATGAAATAAAGACCTACCCGGATGCTAAACCCGTTCGGCAACGGTTGCGTCAGATTCACCCTCGAAAAGCGGCTGCGATTAAAGCAGAAGTCGAAAAGCTGTTGAAAGCAGGTTTCATTTATCCGATCCCGTTAACGGATTGGGTATCGAATATTGTTCCGGTCAACAAGAAACAAGGAACAATAAGAATCTGTATCGACTATAGGGATATCAATCGAGCTTGTCCAAAAGACAACTATCCTACGCCTTATATCGATCAAATTATTGATGATTGTGCCGGAAGTGAAATGTTTTCCTTCATGGATGGTTTTTCGGGCTATAATCAAATCAATATTCTACCTGCCGACCAACCAAAAACGGCATTCATTTGTCCATGGGGGACATTTGCTTATTGCAAATTACCTTTTGGGCTTAAGAATGCCGGAGCCACTTTTCAACGGGCGATGTCTTATGCATTTCATGACATCAAGCACATTGTGCAACCGTATCTCGATGATTTGCCTGCTCATTCTTTACATCGAGCTGATCACCTTGTCCACTTACGAGCAATCTTTATGAGGTGTAGGCATTATCGAATTCGGTTGAATCCCCACAAATGTGTTTTCTGTATAGAAACAGGTCGATTGCTGGGATTTGTTGTTTCAAAAGCCGGCATTCGCGTCGATCCCTCGAAAGTCGAGGCTATCATCAAATTGCCTCCTCCTTCGAGTTTGCGCCAACTCCAAAGTTTGCAAGGGAAAGCGAACTTTTTACGCCGATTCATCCCAAACTACGCCGAGGTCACTAAAGGTTTTACACGGTTGTTGAAACAGAACGTTCAATTCTTTTGGGACGAGATTGCCCAACAATCTTTTGATGCACTTAAACACGCGTTGACCCATGCACCGTTATTGCATCCTCCCAACTACAACCAGGACTACTTCTTATACCTCGCAGCTTCGCATTCCACCATTGGAATGGTGTTAGTTCAAGAAGATGAATTCGGAGCGGAGCATGTGATATATTATCTCAGTAGGACCTTAAATCCCACTGAGTTAAAATATTCGCATGTGGAGAAATTGGCCCTGGCAGCCGTTCAAGCTGTCCAGCGTTTTCGTCACTACATTCTTCTCCGTAAAACTACAGTTATTTCGGATTGCAACCCTATGATTTACATTTTGACAAAACAACTGCTAGGGGGCAAGTACTCTAAATGGATCGTTATCCTGCAAGAGTTCGACTTGGAGTTCGAGAAGTCCAAGTCTAAGAAATCCTTAGTTTTTGCGGAATTGATGTGTGATTTCCCGCGTACTGACACAGAGACTGTGGCAGAGGAGTCCATTGCGGACGAATCTTTGTTTCTTATCAGTACTTTAGATCCGTGGTACGGGGATATAATCATCTATCTCCAAACCCAAACCTTTCGGCCTGAAGCTTCAAAGGCGGAACGTCGAAAAATTCGGTTTCAATCCCAGCAATACAAAATTATTGGAGATACACTTTATCGCCGGGGGGCAGACTTAGTTTTTCGACGTTGTTTAACTCACGAAGAGGCTGAGAGAGTTTTGAATGATTGTCACTCTGGAGCATGTGGCGGTCATATGTCTGGGTATGCCACAGCTCAGAAGGTGTTGCGCGCTGGTTACTTCTGGCCATCTATGTTTAAGGATTGTATCATTGCAGTCCGGAAGTGCCACAACTGCCAAGTGTTTGATCGAAAGATGCGCGCACCACCTGCTCCTCTCCACCCTATAATTGCCGTTGGTCCATTCGCCAAATGGGGTATCGACTTTATTACTTGTAACCCTCACTCGGCCGGGGGGCATGCGTATATCATCCTCGCGGTTGATTATTTCACTAAATGGGCCGAGGCGATGCCTACATTCGACGCAAGCGGCAAAACAGCTGCAGTTTTCGTATTCAATCATATTATAACTAGGTTTGGTGTCCCACAAGCAATCATTACTGACCATGGGAGCCATTTTCGAAACATCATGATGACTGAGCTTACAAGCCAGCTTGGTTTGCGCCACGACAGCTCTACTCCTTATTATCCGCAAGCCAACGGTTTGGTTGAGTCTATCAACAAAGTTCTGGTTATCATGATCCGACGAACCATTGGTATTCATCGGTCGAATTGGCACAACATGTTATTTTCGGCGCTATGGGCATACCGAACCTCAGTGAAAACCTCAACAGGGTTCACTCCTTTCCAGCTAGTTTATGGCTTGGAAGCTGTGTTACCCATTGAATGCGAAATCCCATCACTTCAAATGGCTGTCGAATTACTCCCAGCTACTTCCGAAGAGGAGAAACGTTTATTGTACTTAGCTAAATTAGATGAGACTCGACGTGACGCTACATTGGCAATCGAGACTCACGCAAAGCGAATGAAAGCTCAGTATGATAGAAATGTGACCCCTCGAAGTTTTTCGGAGGGAGACCTAGTGCTTTTATATGATCAAGCTAACGATAAGCTAGGTGCTGGAAAATTCGTTCCTATGTGGCATGGACCCTATATTGTAAAGCGAAAGCTAGCAAAAGGGGCTTATGAGCTGGTAGATTTTGATGGGGACTCTTTGGGTAAACCCAGAAATGGACTTTACCTAAAGAGGTATTATGCTTAAATGGTGGGTATGGAGAATTTTTAGTTAGGTTAGGTTTTCTTTCTAGCTAGTATGATTGTTAGTTAGTCAGTGTGCTTAGCTTAGTGAGTGTGTTTTTCGTCGTTATTCTGGCTTATCTTGGTTTTACTCTTGATATTGCAGATGTCGACGCCTCTCCAAACATACATTGGATTTGCTGATGGTGCTTGTCGTAGTACACGGAATATCTCTTCCGCAGCTTGGGTTATCTATTCACCCTCTGACGAGTTAGTTTCTATGCATGGGGTAAGCCTCGGTCAAACAACGAACAACATTGCAGAATACAGTGCAGTGGTTGAATTATTATCCGAATCTATTTCATTTGGAATTCGACGTTTGATAGTGAGGTTAGATTCTGAACTTGTTGTATTACAGCTTAATAGAGTTTATGCCATTAGAAATCCTGTGTTATTAAGGTTGTTTTTGAGAGTGCGTCTCTTGGAACGTGAATTTGATTACATTGAATATCAGCATATTCCAAGGTCCTTAAATACATTAGCAGATGCAATTGCTTCTCGAGTGTTGGACAGACATTTACGATAATCATGCAAGTAAATTTAAAAACATTTCATCATACATGTTAAACAAGATAAGCCGGTAATAGTGATATATATATAGATAGGAGTGTGTCAAAAAAATATACATCGTCTTCGATCATAGGTTGAAAAACACCTTATGATCGGCAAAATGATAGAGTACAAAAAAGTCAAAAATGTCACATGTGTCTACAAAGTGACTAGCCAATCACTGGTGGTGCTCCCTATACGACACCACTGCACGGGCTACCTTACGCAAAAATCTCCTAAACGGTCCAGGTACCCTGACTACATAGCACTGTAGCCTGATAGGAATATCATCCATAGTAGTCTCAGGCATATCCACCGTCAGACGCTCTAGATCATGCTCCAACTCAGCTAGTACCTCTGTAGCCACCGCGTCCTGTGGGGCCGGTACCGATGCAACTGGATGTCTTCTCTCAAAAGGACGGAGGCTGGCTGGCCACTGTGGACCAACATCTGCATTTTGAAAATTTTACTGTCAATTTTGAGACGATATATATAAAAAACAAAAAATACATAATTTGAAAACTTGTGAAAAATAAAGTACCTCTGTCATCCCATTGTTCTCCCTGTGGAAGAACCATGTCCGGATCACCTCGAAAATCTACTCCGGCATACGGGAAGTCCTGGATCGAGAAAACCTGGTCCTCCAACCAGTGAAAGTAACTGTCAAAAAATCGAACAACTGCCGCGCCCTCATCAGGATGCCGAGCCATCACCGCAACCCATCGTAACAGCTTTGGCTCCCGAGGACCCAAGATATCAACAGTGAGTTGCTGAGGGATCAGCATCGGAACTCTCTCTAAGGCAAAGCTCACGACTAAAGGCCCATATCCAAAAGTCTTTAGTCGTCTTTTCTTTGCCTTAGTCAGTTGGCTCTTCATATTAGCCGACACAGCATCACACCAGTTGAAAATGGTGCCTTGGTAACAGTCAATTGCCATCCGCATTTGGGACCCAGAAGCAATGTGTAAAGCGGCCGCGCCGCAAATTCTGGTAACCGTGAACGCAATGACTTTGAGTTCGCGCAGAGAGATGTGTTTGATCTCTATGCCTTTCGAATGGTGTGCACCAATCTTCCCGGAGACTATCAAGGGATTGGCCACCCGGCCTAGTCCCGGCTAGATTGAGTTGCTCGCCTCTGTTTGGCAAGCCAGTGAGAAAGTATAAATCCGAGGGCTCTATCTCGAGCTGGTGCCCTCCTATGTAAAAGCATTGTTCTTGAACGTTCCATCTCTCAACCAGCCATTCTAAGAATCTTACCTGAGCCCTCATGCCAGGTATGGCCCAGTATTTATATAGCCCGCATTCTTTTAGGGCATCAATGGAAGGTTGATGTTCAATTGCATCTAAATCAACATCTTCATGCTCTCTTTCTCTCCAATCCAACATGGTGAGTGCCCTACACACCAAGAAACAATGATTAGAATTGATTTGGGGAAATTTGACTGGTTATTTGTGGAGATTGGGGTTTTAAAATCCGCCTTTCACGGAGGACGCACCCCGCGTTTACAACACAGGGCGTTCGGACGCAGCTGGCCTGAAGGTGGGCTGCGTCCCCCGACCATTTTCCTGTATAGGAAAAAGTCGGGGGACGCAGGTCACCCGAAGGGCACCTGCGTCCACCGAGTGGCGCATTCTAAGACCTAAACCCCCCCAAAAAACAAAACTAAAACCTAAAAATCAACTTTAATCGGATGAAATTGAAGAGTAGGATGTTGTAAAATACCTGGAAGAGACGGCGTTCGATTCTGACGGTCGTATTTTCCGCAGCAACCACGGGAAGTTTCTTGTCAAAAGCTTCTTTTTCAACCTCAACAGTCAAACGGTAAAAATGACATGGTAAAAAGTCTTTTTATAGGTTTTTTGGATGAATTTGTTCATTTTTTACCATGGAAAGATGTTTTTCGATGTATTTTTGCCTATCTTAAACAGGTATGAGTAATGTGTCGCTTTTGTGCAGGACAAAGGGACTTAGAGGGAAAATTGTCATTTTTCACAAACCAAAATATCAGAGTCATCTTTTAAGCCCTTTTCTGACTCCTAAAAAATGAAAAGATTGCCGAGCGTTTCTTTTACACTCGTTAAAACGGAATTAAAAGACGGTCCCCTTATAGCTCTTTTCTGACCGTAAAATCAGGAAAAGATTGTCGGGTTTTTGTCGTTTCAAACTCGATACGGAAATAAAACGACGTGTCTTTGATCGCTTTTTACTTTTCAGGTCAGTGACACTAATTATGAAAGTACTCCTTGGTCGCAAGATCAAGCGGTTCCCCCAGGTATTATTTTATACTTTTTCGGGCTTGAGGGACACAAATCTACGAAAAAGTTCAACTTGGAGTCTTCTTAAGTTTTTCAGACTCTCTAAAATTGAAAAACGTCGAGTTTCTCCTATACTGGGCTCGTTAAACATTTCACAGTAAAGGACCTGTTCAATTACAAACAGGAACGAACCACTCCTTCCTAGGGTTCGAATCAAAACTAGGTTGGACTCATCCGAAGGATGAGCTTATAATCAAGCATATGTTATCCTCCTCAAGCTTGTTAAAAATAAAGAGGTACTTGCCAGAAATGGTGGGGGAAAAGAGAGAAGAATGAGCCTATTTGTTACCTTTTGTCTCAGAAGAAGCTTTATTACCACTCTTGAACACGACACTTTTCATTCACCTGGGTTGGGAAATCCTTTACCTCACAGTTGATCAAACCACTTTGAAAGTCTTCAGCCGGGTTCCGGGGATTAACTTTGAGTCGTTTATCACCAAGCCATCTGTCGTGTCGTTATGTGTTCAAGAGGTCTGCAAGCAAAACTTTCATCTGCAAAATACTTGTCATCCATTTGACCATCCCTGAGTCAGTCCTTACAGCAACATTTCTTCAACTTGAACAATGATTTCGTGTTGTGGGCTTGCCTGCAACGGGTCACTTTCTATCGACATCAGCACATTATCTAGAGAGATGACTTAGAAATCGTCAGTACCTTGAAGTCTGCATGCATCAATGGCAGGTTTCTCGCCTTTGACGTCAGTTTACATCATTGACTTTCGATCAAAGGATTCCGTGAAATGTTCGACATCAACTCATTCATTCACATCTCATGGATTTTACTGGATACTTTGAGAACCATTGACATTATTGGTGGTCTCTCTCACGCTTGTTAACAGTTTACATCATCGACTGGTAATCAAGTGGTTTCTACCATGTTCGACATCGACTCATTTATTCGCATGGCTAGAATCGTACCAATTCGAGAAGTAGGGATGAAGACCCTGGATTGAGTCTTTACCATCCAGGCTGCGAGGAGTTTTGTATTCATTATCTAAGTAGACTAATCATAAACAGATGGCTGCGTCCATACTGTGTCTACAAAAGTCTATGATTATGATGTACTACAAAATCATTCCTGTATCAGAGTAGTTAGTCTGTTAGTTAAAGTTTTAATCTGAGTATGGGAATGCCTACCTCAGTGATGATATAATCTTATACATGTATTTTGTGTTGAAAATTGCAGGTTCTGACCAGGATCTCCACGAGATAATCCTTGAAATGATAAAGCGCTTCACCCTTCCTAGATAATACAAAACCCTAATCTATTCCAGGCTTCGCACTTTAGGGGGAAATCTGTTACACTAAAAAATGTCACCATGGCTATTTACAATTAAGATGACTCTATCAACAGTCATACTACCCTCTTAGGCAAGTCTTATGCCTCTTCTCTCCATGTCAAACTCCAAAAAGAGAGAAAGCCTTTCTAAATGTATTTATCTCTGGGGACGCAGGTTCTCTCAACCTTACCTGCGGGGACGCACCCAAGGTTCACAAAAGCTGCGTCTTTGGACGCTCTGTATGTAAAGGTGCAGGTGCGTCCCCCTGAAAAGGTTAAAATGCGCAAGTTTCATCTTTAAAAAGTCACTTGTAGTTATTTCTAGAGCATTCTAGAAGGTTGTTCGACGTGTATTGAGCGCCTCCAGATGGTTCATGCACTCCTACCAAAGAGGAACTTATCCCATCAATAGGGGAGCTATCCCATCCAAAGAGGGTACTATCCCATTGATGGTGGACCTGATTAACTTCCTCTTGAGCACTATAAGTACAGGCATTGGGCCAGAAGGAGGGAGGTTGAAAGCTATACATTTCTAAGGGTAAATGCTGCAGGAATTAGGACTCCCATTTAGAAGCTTGTGAGGAGAGATTGCCATCTTTGCTTGTTCTATTTGGAAGTGGGTGAGCTTTGTCAAAGTAGAGGAAGACTCTTGTGGACCCTGGAAGGAGCTTGCACGACACCAAGGCTCAGGTTGTAATGGTTCCTTTTGATTACCGTTAATGCAAATTGGTCCATTCTTCTCAATAGCTTGTTGTTTATGAGTTATTTCATGTACTCCTTGGTCTACATGTTGAATATGCTTTGTTTTATGTTATAATAAGGTGCTATTTAATGGTTTGACTGTTGGTGATTGCAGGTTTTGGAGAAAGGGAGGAGCTCATCCAGATCAACAAAGCTTGGACTTCTACAACAACGTTTGGAAAAAGGTAAGAACGAAACACTTGATTTCTCATATCATAATGCATGTTTAGAAAAGGATAGCTCTAGTTTGTTTTGTTTGTCATTAGAATGTCTTAGACTTCTAGGAAGGTCGGTTGTCTCCGCACTTTTGACTGATTATGTGTGACACGGTGGTGCTGTAAAGAACTCACGAGAGATAAACTCCTCCCATGAGATGCCCTGTTGAGCCAACTGATGTAAGACCACAAGCTGAATCAAACCATAATAGTAAAGGCTCCTATACTGCTGTGCCGGGCTCTTCCGCTGCATCACAGACACCATCCTCTCAATGTTCTGGCAGAAGAAAACAGGGATGTTCATCATTCGTACCCATGTGAAATGCATCATTAGGCGAATATGGTACGAATATACCTGTGAAAATCTGCCCTCACAGGTAAAATAGAGCATGATGAGCCTCATCATGGGTGCATACTCACTCCTGAGAAATCTGAAGGGGAACACACCTGTCAAGTGTCTCATGAGTGCGGGTCTAACGAAAGGCTCAAAATGAACATTGTCCAACACCTTGCGCTTATTCCATACCTCTCCGACATTAGGTATCCCTGTGGCCTGTGCAATCATCTCGGGTGTCAATGTAAAGTCCACCCCGGCAAGGTTGACATGTCCATCATGCAAATGTAAAACAAATAGGCGAGCCAACTCTCTGTGATGCTGAATCCGAGAGATCCTCTCGCAAAACTCATAACAAGACGTATATTGGAAAGGTGAAACTGCCATAGGACAAGCCTGTAAATCTGTCAAAGAAGTGGGCTCCTCTCTCTTATGATGACCACCCTTTCCACCCTTATGAGGCCTCCTTTGTACCTCAATCTCTGAAGCTGATGCTTGGTCATCACTCTGCTCATAGTCGGTTTCGGTTTCTGACATGGTTTCAGGGGCAAAGTGGCTGAAATGTACTGCTGCTTCTGCTTTGAAATCTGCTGTTTTAACTGTTTTGAAATGCTGTTTCAAGGGGACAAGTAGCACAAGGGAAATGTTAGGGAAGGGAGACTTGGAAGGAAAATTGGGAAAAATATATGAAACAGGGAGTTTAGGGGAAGAATTATGACATATACATCATCATACAATTTCATTTGCAAGGATGTTATGAGAGGTAGGGTTTAGGGTTTGATTTTTTGATTTCTTGGGAAGAGGGATAGGGTTTAGGGCTCTTCACATATTTGGAAGGGAAATTTACATAGAATTATAAGGAATATGAAATGGGAGATGGAAAAAGAATGAGAACAATGGGAATGAAAAGGAATACCTTAAAACAGCAAAACAAACCCTAGAAACTTTGATATTTTCAAGCAAAAGCACATGGAGTCTTTACTTGCAAATGAAGGCTTTTAAAATATTATCATGATCTTCTCAAGCTTTAGCAAACCATAATTTATATGATTGAAGGCCTACCGGACAAGCTTGAACAATTTGTGGTCGCTTGGCAGCTTGCTGGTAATTTTCTGTGGAGGAAACCCTTATGGGTCGCGCGCACTTCCCAACGGGTCGCGCGCCCTCAACGGGTTGCGCCTGTGTAATTTCTAAACTGGAATGGGCAGCCTGACGGGTCGCGCACCCTCAACGGGTCGCGCGCCAGGCTCAACGGGTCGTGCTTTTGCAGGAGGCTTTTGGAGGCCTTCCCGATGTCAGAATCAGGTGCAAGATAGCGTGTTGGAAAGGTCTTTGAGTCCAATTTCCAAACCAACTAGAATTTTTCAATTTGGAGTTCATTTTCTCTATCCAAAATCAAATCTCCCAATACTGGTCAAAAAGTACCAAATGAGGCTGCCTCAAGGAAGAGTGATGTTGCAGTCAACTTTTGAATGCCTTTCTCAACCCCAAATTTAGCTCATGATAGCTCATTGGAAAGATATTTTTGTCTAGTTATCAGTTTACCCATCAAGGAAATCATTTGGCCAACCACTCTAGGATAAAACTTGATTTTCCCAAGGTCACTTCAGAGGTGTCTTTGATTCTCCGTAGGCAACGATATTCTTGACATTTCTCTCAAACCATGACACCTGTGAAAAAAGTGAAAGAGGTGTTTCTTCCTTGGCATGTTTTGGACAGAAACCTCTCTCAGTTTCCCAAAATTCATATTTTATTTCTCTAAAACATCTTTTGAGTGAAACTTATCCCGATGTGTGGAACATGGGATTTTGTCGAAATGAAGCGGAATGAAGGGGATATGAGGCTTCTAAATTCTTGGGGAAATTTTTGGAAGTAGTTCGGGATGTTAGGAAGTAGGGGAAAGTGGAATCTCAGAGATTGAGTGAGGGGAGGGGGTTCAAAAGGGCAAAACATAGGCCAAACCTAGAAAATTGCCAAGTTGTAGCTAGAAACTAGGGTTTGTGCAAAAATGAGGAATTTGGCGGATCTAAGAGATGGGAAGCATTTAATAAGAGACTTTAGGGATAGGGGAAGGTGTATGAACATCAGGATACAAGTTTTGCCGATGATTTGACCATCCAAGAGAAATTGCCTTCAAAACCCTAGGAGAGGGAAATGACCTTGCCTAGACGCAACTGAAGCATGAACAAGATGTAAAATGACTCATTAGACATTGACATGATAGTGAAAAACCTATGAATGATGATAGAATCAGCTGAATGGTGACATGGACCGACATTTGGACAACTTTAGAAGGAGTTAAAGCAAACCCTAGACCTAATGCCTAGTGACCAAATTTTGCTTGAAGACTCACTGAAATGACAAAATTTGATTTGGAAACTCTTAGACCACTTTGTAAGAGCATATTTGATCACTGGAGGAAGGCTGGCAAGACTGACACTAACACCTCCCACCATTCATGGAGACTCCTTCTCCTATTTAAACCTCTACCATTGCCATGAGCAGCTAGTTTGGATAGTGTGGAGTTGATAGTGCTTAGAGTGTTGCTGCTAGTAGGTAGTTGCTATGACTAGTGTGAGATTGCTAGAGCTTAAGGAAGGTTGTGAAGTGTTACTTGTGTGAGAGAGAGTTCTTGTCTTGGGAGATCTACCTCCAAGGGTGAATTCTTAAGAGACTTGTTGGCTGGACCCTCTAGAGAAGGATTCAATGTCAGAACTTTGGTTGTACTCTTCTCTGTTATTGATTAATAATAGATGACTACTATTATGGTTCCACTTTCATTTGTCTTTGTAATGGTTAATGTAAGTTACGTCCTTTCTGACTGATGTATAATTGCTTTTATTAGATTTCACACTCGTGTTTGTCTTTCTCTTCGTGTGTGCAGGTATCTATTCACAGGGATCATGGAAGATCGTGACCGGCCAAAGCGAAGGAGCGAGAGCGGCATCTCTTCATCAAACAATAGCATTGGAATCCAAGTAGGTGTTCATTGCCTACCTTTTATTTGCAATTAGGAACTTGCATAGTAGCATTGATTGATTGTTGCTAGACCCGTTCTGGGCTAGTAGGGATCTCCTCTATCCCTAGAGGGGATTTACCTCTCCAACAATTTGGCGACTCAACTGGGGAGCTGGCCTTTGTCCCTTTTTGTTCATTCTTGTTTTGAGTTTGATTGTTACTCCCTTTTCAAAGATCAGGGGTTAGTCCTCTGCTTTTAGACTTCCTGGTTCAATCTGGGAGGTGCCTTGATTGTTTAAAGATCTATTGCCTTGGTTTGGGAGCTTTTGGCCTGTTTGTGCCTGTTTTTTTGCCTCAGCGCGGTTTATATCAAAACAGTCACGCTGACAGCGCATAGCTGTTTATTTGACTTCGTGGTCATCGCGCTTGTACATTTAACAGTCGTGACGATTCTGAAAAACGAACCAGTGCGGCTAAGCCGTGTACTTCCGCGCTGACAGCGCTTTGTTGCTACGCGTGGTTTCTGGTCAGCGCTTTGTTGCTGAGTGTTACCCGCGCTGATCCTGTAGAATTGAATTTGTTTCAATTTTGCCTCCTGAGCCTGTTGGTTTGACTATCTTCTGCTCTTTCCAACTGGTTTATGACTTGATTTTTATTGTTTGAACTGTGAAACACTTGCTTGCGAAGTCTTGTCAGGCGGATCTTGTTTTATGTCCTGTGACCTAGTGTTATCATTCCGTTTTCGCTGGATTGACTTTGTTTTATCACTCGTTCACCAAGATTCATTACTACTTGCCTTTGCTTTTGCAAAAAGCTTCCTCTTTTGCTTTCTTTGCTTGGTTATTTAGGTGATTGTCATTGAACCAGTCCTCGGATTGTTTCGATTACTTCTCGCTACCCAGACACAGATTACAATTGCTTGGGTTCAACCGGCTCTTTTCACGCTTGTTGTGTTTTTTATTGAGTGATTTTATTTCTCTTTACTCGGTGTTGCTATCTCTCAAAATTCATTTCAAGTGCATTGTGCCATTGGAAAAAGAAATCGAACTAGTATCTCTTGCATTCAATAGTTAATGGGAAAAAGAGCATTTCATTGATTTGTGTTCTCAAAAGAAAAGTTTCATTTCTTTGCCATTAGCTGCATTAGATTGTTTGATTGATTGAGTTCATTTTTTTTGATTGAAAACTCTAACCCTCTCATAGTTAGAATTCATCGAACGAAATGGTATTCTTTGGCATGTAGTTTGCATCTAGGCAATTGTGAGAGATCACATGATAGGGCCGGAAACCGAAACTTAATTCAAGATCAACCATAAAATAAACCGAATAAACCTAAAAACGCATTGGAACTTAACGCAAACATCTAGAGGTCTAGGCTAGAGACGTGTTCTGGCGCCTTTAAACATAGTCACTATTGTTTCACATTACGGTTGGGTGATTCCTCCTTCTGTGACTCGATAGTGGTCTAACACGGATTGTGCTCCCACATACCATCGCGTATATAGGGAGACCCCACTAGGCTTTTATCCTTGATCCATAGGAAGCTGAGTCTGCCGCCTTGCGAACCGTAACGCACCGAACACAACATTCGGGAAGATTGACTGCAGTACGGAAAGTCCTTGGTTCTCATACGATTGCCAAGGTGTATAAGCAGTTTTACGAATTGCTTGGTAAACCCTTTGCCTAGAGTCTCTAGAGTAGTCACTTTTGATCCTTTTCGGACTCCTTAAAAGAAAAGGTGCCAGTGAGCGTCTTGTCACTTCGTGCTCATTAAACATTCGAAGGAGACTAGAGTCATCTTTTCGTCCTTTTCTCGACTCTTGAAACATGAAAAGGTCAAGTTTAGTTCCTGTGTCTTAAAAATTTATTCGGCCACGTTAACATCACCTGTTTAGATCTTGTGTGCGTTAGTTTGAGTAGGGTCCTTTATCGTTAGATTCCTTTAGGTCTTGTGTGGGGTTTGTCATCCTGGCTGACCCGTCAACTCCCGTTCCAAGTGATGAAGGTTCTCCATCTTCTGCTGCTCCTGAGGTACCAGTTATAAGCGATACTCTTCCTGTTATCCCGAGTATCCAACCTATCAACTCGCGTGCCCCAGCCGACGAAGATTACGAAGACGATTGAAACCCTATCTGGGAGCCTGACGAGGACGATATTCCTGTTACCCCTCCTGGTGTTTTGTCTCCAATGTCTACCTCCCACATGGATGAGACATCTCCCAGCGCAAGTGAGACACATGTGGTGTCGAATGTTGACATTCCCATCCCAGCTACTTCTCCGCTCCCCCCGCGTTATCAGTCGCTAAGGGATAGAGTAGCTGCCAGGACTCCTGCTACGACTATGTGAGATCCTCATGTCATTCCCACCACGGAACCCTTTGTTTCACAACCCCATACTACACCTGTTACCTCAGTTCCCACGAATCCAACCGTTTGTGTAGCACACTCGACTCCGGTCGTTAGTGCCGTGATAGCGTCTTCATCTATGAACACTGGTGCTAGTCCCTCTCACGGTCAAGTGAGTAGTGGCCAGCCGGAACTCTCGCCTAGAGTCGTTGACCCTGCACAAAGTGCTCCATCCTCTTCTAGTCCTGTTCCAGGAGGGGGGCCATATGATGCCTACGGGCAAGCTGTTCAGGACCCGAATGCGCAAGGTCCACTCTTTTATTACGATTCTACTGGTCAATACCTCCAGTTCACTCAAACCATGCCTCTTCAACCTTTCGTTGAAGTTTCAGTACCGTTATCCATTGCTTGGGACTCCAGTACTCATTCTTTTCATGGAGGCCAAGCAATTCCTGCACAGCTTCAAGGACCGCCTAATCAAGGCCAGCCACCTTATGTGCAAGCCCCCCAAGGGCAGTCACTTTATGGTCAGTCTTACCCAGGACAATCTGGGGGCCCACAAGGACAACCCTATCAGGGACAACCTTCGGCCGCTGGTGGTCCATCGTTTACCTATCAAAGTCAACCTTCTGGTTATCCAGGGCAACCTGGTACCCAGCAAGGTTACCCGTCTGGACAACCAGGACAACCTTATATCCAACAAGGCCAACCTGGTCTCCAGCAGGGTTATCCCTCTGGACAAGCTGGGCAAACTTATATTCCTCAAGGTCAACCAGCAGTCCAACAGGGGTATCCTTCTGGGCAAGGGGGGCAACCCTACGTACAGCAGGGCCAACCCACTGCTCAGTCTAGTCATCCTTCTGGGCAAGGGGGGCAACCCTACATACAGGAGGGCCAACCCACTGCTCAATCTATGCATCCTCCTGGGCAAGGGGGGCAACCCTATGTACAGTAGGGCCAACCCACTGCTCAGCCTATGCATCCTTCCGGGTAAATGGGCCAGCTTTCTACACAACAAGGCCAACCCACTGTCCATCCTAATCATCCTTCTGGACAGGCTGGCCAACCTCAAGGTCAACCGGCCGTCCAGCCTGCTCGGCCATCTGTTCCGCAAGGACAACCCTTGCTTGCTCAAGGACAACCGGGCACCCAGCAAGTACATCCTTCTGGGCAAATAGGTCTATCCCAAACCCAACCAGGCCAACCTTCCGGCTAGATGATCCAAGCCCAACCTGTTCAAGAACATTATTCTGGGCCCCAAACTCAAATGGGTTATCAAATGCAAGGCGGGCCACGGCCCCAACCTTCTTACCAAGCGCAACCTTCTTGTCAAGCTTAGTATGGAGCTCAGCAAATGTATGGCTACCAGCAACCCCAGGGGAAAACTCAGTTTATCCCTTATCAAAATTATCAACAGATGCAGGTCACTCCTTACCAAAATTATCAGTACGTTGCACCTGCAGGTCAAGTTGCTAATCCATGGGGTGTTGGGGGGCAGGCCTAGGGTCAACTGTCTGCGTATAGACAAAATCCATATGGACAGAACCCCTACGGGCAAAGTCCCTATAGGCCAAGCCCCTTTGGGTCGGGCCCATCTGGACAGAGTCCATGGGGGCAACCACCACCTGGATGGAACCCCGGTACTGCCTCTCTTCCACAGCCACAAATGTCCTTTAACCCTCAGTTGCCTTTCTTAGCGACGTTGGAACTTCTGGATGTGTCCAAGTTAACGAATGACCCCATTCTGCATAATCCGTATTGGCCACCAGTTCCAACTAAAATACCTGGTGATTGTCCGAAATTTGATGGCAAAGCTGGTGAAGATCCTCAAGCCCATGTCATGACCTATCACCTCTGGTGTTCATCGAACTCATGGCTTGACGATTCTATCCGGCTCCGCCTTTTTCAGAGAACTCTTACCGGTTCAGCCGCTAAGTGGTATATTGAGCTGAATCGCGGCACGTTTCAAGATTTCAACTCGCTGGCTATGGCATTCTTAACTCATTTTCAGTTACCCATTCGATATGAGACAAGGACACATCTCCTCACGTCTCTCAAACAGGACACGGCTACGCATATATCTGATCATATACATGAATGGAGAAGGCGTTGTCGCTTGATCAAATTCTGGATTCCTGATCAACTCCTGACCAATTGGTTCACAACTTCCTTTGTCCCTGCGATTGCGCGAGACATCGCCATGGGAGCTTGTGTAACTGAAGAGCAAGCTATCGTGCGTGCTCAGTACCTTGACTTAGTATACTCTCAGTCGGGTACTTTATATGATTATTTTCTAGACGCCCCGAGGCCTGGACAGTCCAAAGCTCCCCCAAAACCATCTATTGACGGAGTCATTGGCTCTGTAAACTCGTCATCAAAGAAATCGGTCGCGAACCCTGGGAAGCAAAAACAGAACGCTTCTAATGGAAACACTTCTTAGGGCCAATCTAATTCTGGGAGTACCTCCGAGGTAAACGCCGTTCAGTCCACCGTAGCGGATAAATCCTCAAAAGGGAAAAAGAAAGGGAAAGCTAAAGATAAATCTGGACAGCCCAAGCAGGATCCCCCTAAGCCTCCACCCGAGGAAGGAGCTAAACGAAAACCTAAGTATCCTTGTCTCATCTGTGATGAGGATCACTACACTAAGGACTACCCGAGGCGGTCCGAAGTTAGTCGACTTTTGAAAGGTGCTCCTGGGCCTCCTGCTGTGCTTAAAGAGCCTTTCCCTTCCCAGCAGACTCAAATGGTGGCAGACCCATCTCAACCCTCTTCCTCGTTCGGTTCTCAAGTGTTCATGGCTGGAACGATTCCCATCCATGTTTCTACTCGAGCAAAAGAATATCCATCTCATGCCGGGAAAGAGCCGGAGGTCCCCTCCAGCGCTCCTCCGTCCAGTTCTGGTCCTCTCCACATCGAACGGCCCAACACTGAGACGATCCTCCGACCCCCTCCAAAAGGTGTACTCCGGAAGTCGTCTTACAACCCTAATGCTCGTGTTGCCGAGCATTACAACATTGTTGAGGACTTAGCTCAGGCTCCGTCTGCTATGTCTGCTCTAGAAGTCCTCCAGAGCTGCCCCTCCCAGAGGAAGTCCTTGCTATCAGCTATTGGTGGCATCGACCCGGCAGATTCAGATTTGATTTCTTTTGATCTCGAGGGTTTTACGCAGAGACTACCTCACCAAGTCGCTTTCCTTATACAGGTCATCATCCATGGCAAAACAATTCATCATACGGTCATTGATGAAGGCGCCTCAACTTGCATCATGTCTGTTGCTTGCTGGAAGGCTATTGGTTCTCCTACTTTGAGTCAGTCTCCTACGACGTTAGAAGCCTTCGATGGAAGAGAGTCTCGTCCTTACGGTATCCTCCAACGCTTGCCCATACCTTTGGAAGGGAAGACGGTAGAAGTGGAGGTCAAGGTTGTTGACGCCAATCTTACCTACAACCTCCTCCTTGGACGCAGCTGGACATACGCCATGCAAGCCGTGGCTTCCTCCCTGTTCCGTGTCATTCGTTTCCCTCACTAGGGGAAGATTGTCACGGTGGACCAGCTCTCCTTCTTCGCCTCTTCTTCTGAAGGTAATGTGCCATTTGTGGAGCATACCTCTAATTCATTTGAGAGCGTGGGTGCCGGACTTTTCAAAGATCCCGCTTTGATGGGAGTCTTTCCCCTCCCACCTCCGAATCTCGCCCCTATTAACATGATCTCTGTACGCTCTGATCCGTGGGTTCTTCCTTCCACTAATCAGGAAGACTCTTGGGATGATATGATGCCGTTGAGTCCTTCCGAGCTCAACTACGTCGAAATCGTCGCTGCATCGGCTCCCCCTGCTGAACCTGCTCTTCCGAGCAGTGTTCCCGATTCATATGTTCATTTCCCTTGGCTAGGAGATGAGGCTACTTCGGAGCCATTGAAGGAAATATTTCCTTCCGATGAAGCCATCATAGAGACCATGTCTCTCGAAGAGCTCCCTTGGTCAGATCACCACCACTGCTCTTCGTTTCTCCCTCCCATCCGGAAATGATCGCATGTCTCGAGCGGTTTGCTTCGTGTATCCCATCCCCGCCCCTTCAAACACCTATTCAGCTTTATCAAGTGTCTTCTGAGGGAAATATGGGTAACATCACGCAAACCCAACCCATCAACATCTCTGTGAAACCAGGGATTGTTGAATACATTTACATTGGAGTCACTTGTACTCCAGAGGAGGTTCAACTTTACACTGCTCTATTTCGCAAATTCTGTGATGTCTTCGCATGGTCCTATGAGGAAATGCCCGGCATCGACCCCAGTATCGTGGTGCACGAAATACCAACATACCCAGGGGCTAAGCCTGTCCATCAGCGCCTACGCCCAGTGCACCCCCGAAAGGCTGCAGCCATCAAGGTCGAAGTCAAAAAGCTTCTCAAAGCCGGATTCATTTACCCTATTCCACTTACGGATTGGGTCTCTAATATAGTCCCCGTGAATAAAAAGCAGGGTACTATCCGCGTCTGTGTTGATTACCATGATATCAATCGTGCCTGTCCGAAGGATAACTTCCCTAGACCCTTCATCGATCAGCTTATTGATGAGTGTGCAGGAAGCGAAATTTACTCGTTTATGGACGGCTTCTCTGGCTATAACCAGATCAACATTGCACCAGCGGATCAACATAAAACGGCTTTTATTTGTCCTTGGGGCACCTTTTCCTATAAGAAGCTCCCTTTCGGTCTCAAGAATGTCGGCGCCACATTCCAACGTTCAATGTCTTATGCCTTTCATGATATTCATCACATTGTACAACCATACCTGGATGACCTCCAAGCTCATTCAGTCAAGCGTCAGGACCATCCCTCTCATCTTCGCAAAATTTTTCTCCGCTGTCGACACTACCGTATTAGGCTCAATCCTCATAAGTGTGTCTTCTGCATGGAATCAGGCCGACTACTCAGGTTCATCGTCTCCCGAGAAGGCATCCGTCTAGATCCCCTCAAAGTCGAGGCCATTCTGAATCTTCCTCCCCCTGCTTCTTTGCAGCAATTGCAAAGCTTGCAGGGCAAAGCGAATTTTCTTAGAAGATTCATTCCGAATTATGCCGAGGTGGCTAAGGGTTTCACACGGTTGTTGAAGCGAGACACACCCTTTCGTTGGGATGTTTTCGCTCAGGAGTCTTTCGAGCGACTCAAGGAACTCCTTGTCTCGGCTCCACTCTTAAGACCGCCGAACTACCACCGTGATTATACTCTCTATCTAGCCGTCGCTAGCACCACCATCAGCATGGTCCTAGTGCAGAATGATGATGACGGCAATGAGCACGTTATCTATTACCTTAGTCACAACCTTTTGGATACGGAAACTCGCTACGCTTATGTCGAGAAGTTGGCATTGGCAACTGTCTGCACCGTCCAATGTTTCCGAAACTATATCCTGTTGCGCACCACGACCGTGATTTCTGACTGCAACCCAATGACGTACATCTTGTCGCGTCAACTACTGGGGGGAAAATACTCGAAATGGATCGTAATCCTCCAAGAGTTCGACTTGGAATTTACTGCTGCCAAGTCGAAGAAGTCTCTGGTCTTTGCTGAATTGCTCTGTTCTTTGCCATCTCCTTCTGCACCATCTCGTTCGGAAGAGCATATCCCGGATGAAACATTGTTTCTCATCAGCACCCTCGACCCTTAGTATGGGGACATCATAGTATATTTGCAGACGTCTTCCTTCTGTCCCAATGTATCGAAAGACGCTCGACGGAGGATTCGTCACCAATCTCAACCCTATCGCATTATTGGCGATACCCTGTACCGCTTCGGCGCTGATTCCGTTCTCCGCCGATGTTTGACTCTCGAGGAGGCTGAGCGGGTGTTGAATGACTGCCACTCCGGTGTTTGTGGCGGCCATATGTCCGGATATGCCACCGCCCAAAAAATCCTCCGTGCTGGTTATTTCTGGCCTTCTATTTTCAAGGATTGCATCCTTGCCGTCCGTGCATGCCATGAATGCCAGATCTACCACCGGAAAATTCGTGCACCTCCTACACCACTGCACGCTGTTGTTACCGTAGGTCCATTTTCCAAATGGGGCATCGATTATACGTCCTGTAACCCTCGTTTGGCTGGGGGGCATGGGTATATCATCGTTGCCATGGATTATTTCACCAAATGGGCCGAAGCGATGCTTACATTGAACGAAGATGATCAGACAACAACGCAGTTTTTGTTTAATCATGTCATTACTCGGTTTGGAGTCCCTCAGGCTATCGTCACGGATCACGGAAAACATTTCCGTAATCACATGATGATGGAACTAATGACCCAACTAGGCTTGTGTCAAGATAGTTCGACGCCGTACTACCCTCAATCCAATGGCCAAGTTGAAGCCGTGAACAAAGTTTTGATCACAATTCTCCAACGTACCATTGGTACACACAAGTCTAATTGGCATCTGATGTTGTTTCCTGCCTTGTGGGCCTACCGGACCTCTGTGAAGGACGCCACCAGTTTCACTCCTTTTCAGCTAGTTTATGGACTGGAGGCCACCCTTCCTATTGAATTTGAGATTCCTTCGTTAAAGTTAGCTGTCGAGTTGCTTCCCAACACCACTCCGGTGGAGGAACTAATTCTTTATCTAGAACGGCTAGACGAGACCCGTCGCTTAGCTTCTCTAGCTATTGAAGCGCAGAAGAAGAGGGCTAAGGCTCACTTCGACAATACCATTCAACCTCGTTCCTTTGTTGAGGGAGATCTAGTACTGCTCTACAATCAAGCTAAGGACAAGCTAGGGGCAGGCAAACTCGAATCCATGTGGCTAGGCCCCTATATCGTGAAGAGAGTTTTGCAGAAGGGCGCATATGAGCTGATTGACTACGAAGGAAATCCTCTCGACAAGCCCCGCAACGGGCTTTATTTGAAAAAATACTATGCATGATTTCGTGCACCTATCTTGTACATACGTGTGTTTTTAGCAAGTGTGTTATGTGTGCATGATTTCACGTTTTACTTTGGTGTGAAGACGTGTTTGCCTCTTATTGTGTTTTCTGCTTCTTGTGCAGATGTCTAGTGCACCTTATGTTGGTTTCACTGATGGCGCCTGCCGTAGCACTTGCAATTTATCTTCTGCGGCATGGGCGATCTACGATCCTCACGGAGAGTTGCTAGACCTTCAAGGTGTGTGCTTGGGTCATACCACTAACAATGTTGCCGAATACAGTGCTGTAATTGAGTTACTAGCCGAAGTCGTTGATCTCGGCATTCATGCATTGGTGGTGAACCTGGACTCTCAACTTGTCGTCCATCAACTCAACGGGCGATATTCCGTCAGAGACCAACGCATTCTAAGGTTGTATCTACGTGTAAGATTGTTAGAAAGGAATTTTGATTACATCACATATCAACACATTCTGAGATGATTAAACACTTTAACTGATGCAATGGCAAACCATGTGTTAGACAGGCATTTGCGTAACAGATAAATATCATACAAGAAGACATAGAAAGCATAATAAGACCATAGAATAAGCATGTGTATATAAATAAATCCTTTTCCAAGCATAGTTTGCATGTGTGCTTTTAAGCTTGCATAAAAATTAAAATATGTGGGTCGTGTGTTATGCAACTGATACATTAGATTACATTTGTGTTAGACATTTGCATAGCATATAAAAACATCATCACATGTGAAAGATCCATCCAAAATCAGTATATATATATATATATATATATATATATATATATATATATATATATATATATATATATATATATATATATATATCACGCGGCGCACCAAGGCGCTCAAAAAATAAGTGTATATGTCTAAGATAAAGCCGGTGTCCTTAGTACATCTAAGACACATGTCTCTCAAAAAACATCAGTGGAAACAAAACCTATATGTCTACTGTGGTGGGTTATGCTCTCGGTAGCATACAGCTGCCCATGCCACCTGCCTCAGAAGGCGGTGCATCCTGCGTTCCACCCCCACTGTGTGGATCTGAGATGCTATGGGGACCTCCTCTATCCCCTGGTAATCTGGCACCCCCGCCAGCAAGCCCTCGAGGTTATGTGTCACAGTCTCCAGCGTATCAACTCCTGGTGGAGCCAGGGCCAGGGCTCCAACGCCTTGTCCCTCTCTCCGTGCCTCTGGAGCTAGACCAAGGGGTCTCGTGGGTCCCACGTCTGCGCACCATAGCATTCATCAAGACATGTACATGAAAACTTCAAAAACCATTACAAAAGATAAAAAATTAAAAAGAGATCAAGTGGCTTACCTCCATCGTCCCAATGCTATCCCGCGGGCAATGGCATGTCTGGATCACCGCGGAAATCTATGCCAGCATATGGCCAGTCCTCTACGAAAACAACCTGTCGATCCAGCCACTCTCGAAAATATACACCCCATGCCACTGGGCGGCCGCCACCTCCTCGCAGCATGACATGGCCCCATCGACTAGCCCTCGTCTCCCGGGGACCTCTAGGTGGATCCACAACCATGTCCTGTAGTTGTAAGGCCGGTACCCGCTCCAGCATGAGCGGAAGTAAGAGCGACCCATAACCGAATTGTTTCGACTCACCGCGTCGACAGTTGCTCAGTTGTCTCTTCATGCTGGCTGTTGCTGTTGCTGCCCAATTGAATATGGTGGGCTGTAAACACTCGAGAGCTAATAGTAGATGGGTCTTTGAGGCCTCGTGATTGGCCAAGCACCCCGCTGCCCGGGTCACCATAAATAGTATGGTCCGAAGGATGATGTCCTCCACTGTCGGAATTGCCACCTTCCCACTCCGTGTTTTGCGTGCTCGCGGGCACACTCGAGCCATCAGCATATCAAAGGTTTCACCACTGGGTCGTTGCCCCTCCAGAATGGGCATCTCGCCCCGGCGTGATAACCCGGTCAAAAAATAAATATCCGTGTAATCGAACTCGATATCACGGCCTCGAATCGTGAATTTTCCATCAACTGGGTTCCAGGCTCTGATCAGGAACTCGAGAAGATCAGGTTGTGCCCGTAGGCGCGGAGTGAGGAAAAATTTGAGCACCCCGCATTCCCGCATTGCATTACGGCACCCAACATCGGCATAAGCTGCTATATCTTCGTTATCATGAGCTCTCTCTTGCCAAACAAATGCCATTGTGTCTTGCATGACCATAAAAAACTATTAGAGCCCTGACCGTTGAAGTTTATACGTTCAAATTGATAAAAATATAATTTCACGGCGTCAGCGCGACTGTTTTAAAATAGTCGCGCTGATAATGGCGCCCTTTGTTTTTTTCCTTGGGTCAGCGCGGAAGCACACGTGTTTTCCGCACTGATCCGGAGGTGGTGTGTGTAAAAATTAATCGAACAGCGCGGACCCGATGAGGAAATCCGCGCTGACCGAGAGCGCATTGAAGCTCCAAAAATTTGCCGGAATGGCCACTTCCCACCATGTAAATGCTGCAAAAAGGACTCAAAATGGAGCGCAGGGAAAGGAGAACCTACCTGGAACAAGTTGCAAGGTGGATGGTGTCCGCACGGGATGGAATTTTCTCCGTCAACCTTGCAGCTCCACAACGTTCTCCACGGCTCAAAATGGTGACAATGGTAAAAAAAATCTTTTACCCCCTATTTATGGTAAAAATTTATAATTGACTATGGTTTTTCGTAAATATGGGTTTTTGTCATGTTTTTACCATGTAGCTAGTGTCAATATCGTTGTGCTATGTGTTTTATGCATGTTTTACTATGTTTTTTAACATGTCGAACAAGTTTACGCGGGTGGTGTTCTTGTGCAGGTTCTCGTAACCGGCAGGGTCACGACAGTCCTATACACACTTGGTCCCAAAAACGTCGTCTTTAAGCTCTTTTTCGACGTAAAGCAAGAAAAGATGGCCGAGCTCCCTTTCGGCTCGTTAAAAGGAATGAGAGGCGGTCGCTTTAAAAGCTCTTTTTTCGACCGTTTAACTTAAAAAGATTGTCGGGTGTTTGTCATTTTGCACTCGTTATCGGCTCCAAAATGACGTACTTCTGACCGCTTTTTTACCTTTTCGGGTCAAAGTCACTATTTACGAAAAGTACTCCTCGATCATACTGGTCGGGAGGTTCTTTCGAGCATTGTTTTATACTTTTTCGGGCTCGAGAGACACAACTTTACGAAAAAGGACCCCCCTGGAGTTTTCTTTTCCGCCGTCTTTTCAGACTCTCTAAACAAGAAAATACGCCGAGTTCTTCCTTTGTCAAACTCGTTAAAACTCAATGACATCGGATACCGTCGAAATGACGCTTTCCAAGCCTATGCTATCCCCGTCAAGCTTGTCATCCAAAAATAATCGGGGTACCTGCCAGAAATGGTGGGGAAAATGGAACTGTAATAATGGTCGTGTCGGCAGTATGTCACTCTTGAACATGGAACTAGTCTGCATTCGTGTCTGGGTGGGAATTTCTCATCTTGTTTTACACTAGCCTCCGTGGGTTTGGGTTATCCTATTTTGACCTCTCATCTGCTCATTGCCTTGTCACCATGACCTCTGCTCATTTGATGTCAAATACTGCCACATCCGATGTCGTGCCGTCGATCTGTTCAAGAGAAGTTGACCTCTGCAAACTTACAACCTCCCTCTGATGTCTCACACAAAATATTTTATCCTTCTCTGTCTCGTGTCGATGATGTGGGAAACATTATGGCCCACCTTCGATCAAGGTTACTTCCTGTTGACTTCAGCTTATTATCCAGGAAAGTGACTTAGAGACTCCCTTCAGGTGCCTTAGGGCCTGCATGCCTCAATGGCAGGTTCTTCGTGTTCGACGCGAGGTTTTCATCATCGGACTCCGATCGAATGATTCTACGGGTGTTCGACACCAGCTCATTGATTCACATGCCGCAGATTGTACCTATAAGTACCTTGAGGACCATTGTCATTATTGGTGGTACCTCTCGCGTCTGTTAACAGTTTTCATCATTGGCTGGTAATCAGACGATGTTCATGCATGTTCGACTTCAGCTCATGTATTCACATGCTTGGACTTGTACTTTGTTCGGGTTGGGATGGAGCGCAAGACCCTGGTTTTTGTCAGTTGCAAACCAGGTTGCGATTTTGTGGATTATTATTACATGACTCATTGATGGATGGCTGCGCCCATACCTGAGTCTTTTAGGATGGCTACGACCATACCTTTTTATCATCATGGTCTCTTCAGCTGGGTGGCTGCTTCCATACCACAGACCTTTTCCGTATGTCTTTTGGATGGCTGCGCTCATGCCTAGACTACATGTAATAGAGATATCAGTTGTACATACGTGCAGGTCCTCCCTGGTGGTGTTCCAGTTCAGCGAGTTTTGTAAAGCATTTCACCCCTCCCACTCTCTCGGGCTTCATGCTTTAGGGGGCATCTGTTACACAGTAATTTGTCACTGTCTCCCTGTCAGTCTCCCTACTGTGTCATGAATTCAAATTAATCATGCTCATGCTCTCTAATCTGGCCAAATGACCCACTTTGCCTAAGTTTTTTCCATCATCACGACTGTTATTAAAATAACCGCGCTGACTGGCGCCTCATAGTGCAACAAATGCGCTGCCAGCGCGGAAGCACACGGGTTTTCCACGCTGGTCGAATTTCATGAGCCAGCGCATCCTCTGTTTGTATTTAGTCGCGCTGACACAACCTTCTCCGTTATTCAGGTGTGATGTCAGCGCTCCCGTGCAGTTATACACTCGCGCTGATCCAGTTTGGGTGAGTTTGTTCTAACAGCCAGCCTTCCAGATGACTCCAGACCTGGTTGTTGGCCTTGTAAATGTCGCCCTCCCTTCTATGGCATGTTTGTTCGTCATTTAAGCCACCTTCCTTGGAGATAAGCTCATCCTCCCACCATTCATGGAGACTCCTTCTCCTATTTAAACCTCTACCATTGCCATGAGCAGCTAGTTTGGATAGTGTGGAGTTGATAGTGCTTAGAGTGCTGCTGCTAGTAGGTAGTTGGTGTGACTAGTGTGAGATTGCTAGAGCTTAAGGAAGGTTGTGAAGTGTTACTTGTGTGAGAGAGAGTTCTTGTCTTGGGAGATCTACCTCCAAGGGTGAATGCTTAAGAGACTTGCTGGTTGGACCCTCTAGAGAAGGATTCAACGTCAGAACTTTGGTTGTACTCTTCTCTATTATTGATTAATAATAGATGACTACTATTATGGTTCCACTTGCATTTGTCTTTGTAATGGTTAATGTAAGTTACGTCCTTTCTGACTGATGTATAATTTCTTTTATTAGATTTCACGCTCGTGTTTGTCTTTCTCTTCGTGTGTGCAGGTATCTATTCACGAGGATCGTGGAAGATCGTGACCGGCCAAAATGAAGGAGCGAGAGCGGCATCTCTTCATCAAACAATAGTGTTGGAATCCAAGTAGGTGTTCATTGCCTACCTTTTATTTGCAATTAGGAACTTGCATAGTAGCATTGACTGATTGTTGCTAGACCCGTTCTGGGCTAGTAGGGATCGCCTCTATCCGTAGAGGGGATTTACCTCTCCAACAGTAACCATTGGTCCTTGAGATAGAGGCCATAGGATTTTACTGGTGTTCTACATTTCAATGCCTCCATGGATACGCTAGCCATGCATGCCAACTGAGTTTCTTTCTCTTGCAGCTTCCTCCTTAACAATTCATTTTCAATTTCAAGGTGGCTTCTTGTAATTGCTTCCCTGTCACTGAGAGCACTTGAATCTTTACCCATTTCTCTGAGTTTGCTTTCCATGTGGCCAACATCCTTAACTCCTTTGGATTTGGCTATTTGCATCCACTTATGTGTTCTTATTCTTTCTTTCTCTAATTCAAAGAATAGTGGAATTGCAATTTTTTGTTGGATTATCCTTCCACCCTCAAGTAGATTGTAATAGGAGGCAAGACTAAGCCGGGGATTAGGTTCTTGTAGCTCTGTTTCTTCCTCCTTTACCTATGGCCGTCCTTCCATCCTTTTCTCAAGCTTTTGGGTCTTTTGTAGTTTTGACAATGTCTCCTGCAGAACTGTCTGAGACACCTGTAGGACTATTTTTGGGTCCTGTAGTACTACCTTCTCCTTCCATGTGGAAGATCTAGGAGTCCCCCATTCATATGTGATAGGTGTCTTGGAAGGGGATTCTTTCCCCTTGGCAGAGGGTGAATCTTCAACTGTAATTGGCATTTTTGAAGAGTGTTGAGGTTTGCCTGTTTTGATTCTTGTGCTCTTCCTAGCCCTAAAATGCATGGAGGCCTGTCTTTTCCTCTTTTTCTTTGGCTTGATTGGTGTACTAAGGGCAGTGATAGCAGCTGCTGCCTTCTTTTCCATAGTCTCAGGGGACTCTTCTCCTTGTTTTACCTTTTCTGCCTCTTTTTCTCCTCCTTCTGTCTCTTCCTGCTCTGTTTCTTTAGCTCTCTCCTCCTCTATTTCAGTTTCTTCCTCCTTCCTTTCTTGTTCTGCTAAGTCACCAGTGGCTTCACCTTCCCCCCCTTGTTGTTGTTCCTCCTCACTGCCAGTAGGACTGAAATCATAGGTTAAGGCCTTTATGTCATCCTCAGCTATCATGTTTCGGAAAACTTCCCATGCTATAGGGAGTGTAAATTTATAGAGGGCTTTTTCCACTAGGATTTTGATTAACCCATGGTGAACTATTTTCTCTGAATTTCCTGCTTGAACCTTAGTGCTGGAGTCAATGAGGGACTGCTGGAGGAAGTAGGGGATACTGAGCTTCTGAGGTGCTGGAGTGTTCATGCTATACCTTAATTCACGGAGGATTCTAAAGTGATAACCATAGACAATGTTGTACGTCCCCTCACAGGAAATGTATTTGATTATTTGATAGCTAACCTCATCCCAAGGATGTGGTATGCCAGCCCTTATAATGCCATTTTTATCCTCTACTGGGATTTCATTGTTTTGGAAAAAGTTTTTCTTCGTAGCCTGGCCAATTGGTTTCTCATCCTTACTCCAAGGCAGCCCGAGGAAGGGTACCCTACTGATAAATTCAGGGGTGATCTCCATGGAAAGACCTCTAAAGGTGATAGTGGCATGAGTTCTTGTGTGGGGTACCATAGAGAGCAAACTCTTGGGCAATTTCCTCATCAAACCCTTGGAATTTCTCAAAGAAATTCATCCAATTTTCCCTTGTGAAGATGTCCACCACTTGTGGATGTGCATGGAGCCTAGTGGAGTTAGTGGGCTCCTTTCTCATAAACCCTCCTGTCATTTTGTTTATACTCTTTTGGGAAACCAAATGTGGAGATGGAGACAACAAATTTTGAGAAAAACAGAGAAACAGAGGAGACTTTGTTTTTTGAAATAAGCAAAAAAAAAAATATACTATTTTCTCCTCTCCTAAAGACATTATTTCCTCCTCAAATTGAAACCAATTCTTGCATATATTGATATTCAATAGGGGGCATGCATGAACCCTACCTCTTCAGACTGAAAATAATTCTAAAACTAGTGTTTTCTCCCTTCAAAACAACTCACCGCCCCTCCTATCGAAGCTTGTTGTCCCTCCTATAGAATTCTTGTAGGTGCTCCTGTAGAAAACGATGAGAGTAGGAATATGGGAGAGATCGATGGAGAATGATGGTTACGAGGCTGTGGGAGCACAAGGAGACTAATGTAGCTGAGTTACAAGGAGAGAATGAAGGAAAAGGTGGTGAGAATGCTCGAGGAGGAGTACTTATTACCCTTTGTGGATATTTCCAGTGATGAGGGGTGAGCTGGCAAGGTATACGTTGGCCATATTCAGACCATTGGTCCCCACCTGCTTGATCATCATGGCTTCTCCTTATAATCATCTCCCATCATTACATCGGAGTTCACACTTCGTCCACTACCTATCCTTGACATCTTTTCTTGAGTTGACTGTGCACACGTGTGGGTGACATCTCAGATGAGTGGAGTCAACTAGATGAAGGTGGCCAAGTTAACTAGCCACCTATTCCTCGTTCAACCTCAACCATCTCGTTGATTTTTCATGACTTCTAATTACAAAAATGCAAACAAAGGAGTGATATAGTTACTTACCTATGATCTGAATGTATTTGTTGTCAGGTGTTGTGGCTCCCTCTCTACTGCATGCCTTTATTTCATTCGATGCATGTTGTCTACTTACTGATGTGTGGCTGTGTCTTGTGCAGGTTCTTCTTTGGCTGGATCCAAGCTTCAGGTTTCTTCTCAACCTTCATGTTTGAACTCTCTTGCTACTGGTGCTAGATTTTAATGGGATCAGTTGCTACAGGAATTCCTATAGGAGCTCCTGTAGTTGCTTCTCCCCTTGAAACTTCAGCTTCTTCCTGTGCTTGGAGCTTGAGGATGCTACCAGAGGTGTAGATAAAGATGGAGAGGTAGTAGGTAGGCTTCAGGTGAGGTGGATGGTGCTGCTTCCTCTCTTCTTCTTTTTTTCTGTGTTTTTCTTGGACAGGAAGAAAAATGATGCTTGGGGTGTGATGAAGGCTTGGAAATGATGGCAAGGAGGTTTGAAGATTGTAGGAGGGATTATAGGTCCTTCATGAAGCTTCTTTGTCCCTCAAACTGCCTTCTGTAGCCATTTATGGCTCTCTGTAATTCCTACAGGAGCCTCTTGTAGAAAACACAGTTTTTGAAAAAGAGGTACAGTGGGTTGAAAGAAATGCCATATATGATGGATGAAGGTGTGGAGAAGGTGAGATGGATGCTGGTGTGAATGTCAGGGTCCCATTTGCACCTTCTTCTGCTCCTTGTAGTCCTCCTGCAAACCTGCAATGCAACAAAAATTCATTTCTTTTCTCTCTTTTATTTTTCTTTTCTTTTTTTTGAAAAACAACTAGGGCGCCTCAGAGAGGTTTTCACCCTAATTTCCTGCCCTGGGCACCTCCAAGGGAGGTTTTCACCCAAGGACCTTATTATTTTTTCTATTCTTTTTTTTTTGACATCACTGGGCCGCCTTAGAAGAGGTTTTCAACCTAATGATGCGACTCAAGTGCCTCATGGAGGTTTCCATTTGAGTCCTTATTTTTTATTTTTTTCTTCAGTGAGTTGGTGAAGTGGAAGCTAAGACATGCTCCACTACCATCACTGTTTTATTCAGACCTTCAATAAACTCTCACTTAGAGAGGGGTTTCTTGTAGACTTTCAACCGATGTCCATTTACAAGCATGGGGATGGCTTCATCATCAATGATCTTGATCAGAACTGAATCATTGTCATTACATTTCTCCACAGTGTAGAGTCCCAACCATCTTGTCCTCAGCTTTCCTTTGAAATCTTTGTATCTTGAATCATAGAGTAGTGCCCAATCTCCCTCTTGGAATTGCTTCTTCTTGATATTTTTGTCATGCCATATCTTTCTGTGAAGTTGAACTACCTCTGTATGGATAAGGGCTTGCAATCTGTATTCATCCAATCCATTGAGCTGAATTAATCTCTCCTTATATGCATGGCTGAGGTCTAGGTCCAGCTGAGCTTCCATCCTTAGTGTATTGAACTCAAATTCTATTGATAGCAAAGCATTCTTCCCATAGACCAGTTTATAGGGTGTAAACCCTGTGGTAGTCTTCCATGTTGTGTTGTAGGCCCAAGTGGCCTCAACTAATCTGTCCACCCAGTCTTTTCTGTTGTTGCTCACTACCTTGGTCAGGATCCCTTCCAATGCTCTGTTAGTGACCTCCACCTGCCCATTGGCTTGTGGATGGTAAGGGGTGGAAGTCCTGTGCTTGATTTTATGATGTGTGAGTAGGTCTTCAATCAAATTGGAAGTGAACTGACTGCCTTGATCTGTGACCAACTCTCTTGGATACCCGAACTTGTAGAATATGTTTTCTCTCAAAAACTCAGCTACTTTTTCCTCTGTCGCTGCTTTGATTGCTTTTGTCTCTACCCACTTTGTCAGGTAATCGGTGCACACAATGATGTATTGTTTCTGCTTTGAAGGAGGGCTGATAGGACCCACAAAGTCCATGCCCCACTTCTCAAATGGCTCAAAGGTCACTTGAGGTTGCATGGGCATCTCATCCTTTGGAGTAGGTTTCCCCATCCATTGAAACCGATCACATTGGCTGATGTATCTCCTCACATCCTGATGAAGAGTGGGCTAGTAGTAGCCTGCTTGCAATATCCTGAAGGCAGTTCTTTTTGCTACAAAATGACCTTCACAAGGCCCGTCATGACAAGTAAGGAGGATGTCAAAGACTTCCTCCTCCCTAACACATCTTCTCAAGATCTGATCTGGGCCAAGTTTGAAGAGATTTCCCCCAATCCTGGTGAAAGGGGTGCTTTTCCTTACTATCTTGCTCTTCTCTTTTGAATACAGGTGTGGTGGGAACTATGTTGAAACCAAGTAGTTTGCTATATAAGCAAACCATGGAGAGAGCACTGAGATAGCAAACAGATATTCATCTAGCATTTGGTTATCCACCATTCCTTCTTCACCTATAGGCAAATTTAATCTAGACAAAAAGTCAACAACAACATTTTCTTTACTAGCCTTATTAATAATGGTCAAATCAAACTGTTGTAGTAAAATAAACCATCTAATAATGCGAGCATTTACATCTGATTTTTTCATTAAATATCTAATTGCATCATGATCAGTGTGCACAAAGGTTTGATAGCCTGTGATATAATGTCTGAATTTGTTTAAGGAATGCACGACATCTAGGGGTTCCTTCTCGGTCACTATATAGTTTAACTTTGCCTTTGACAAGTTTTTTCTTATAAAGTATATGGCATAAGGTAAATTTTCATCAATTTTTCCTAAGGTTGCTCCTATTGCTTTGTTTGAGGCATTTGTATGAATGTGAAATGGCAGGGCCCAGTTTGGGCCTCTGAGAATTGGGGCAGTCACTAGCTTGCTCTTCAAGGTATCTAAGGCTTCTTGATAGTTTTTCGACCATGTGAACTCAACCTCTTTTCCTAAGAGGCCAAACAAAGGAGAGGCTAGCTTGCTGAAATCTTTAATGAATCTTCTGTAATATCTGGCTAAGCCTAGGAAAATTCTGACATCTCTTACCTTTTGAGGAGGTGGGACCCTTTGGATGATGGAAATTTTGTTGGGGTCCACCTGCAATCCTTGATGAGATATTGTATGACCTAACACAGTCCCTTCAGTCATAAAAAATTCATATTTTTCTGAACTGAGGGATAGGTTCATCTAAATACACTTGTCTAGAACTTTTCCTAGGTTAGATAAAGCTTCCTGAAAGTCAGAACCATAAGGAGTAAAATCATCCATGTATATTTCTACTGCATCATGAACCAGTTCAGAAAATATACTCAATACCGCTCTTTGGAAGTGCCTGGAGTGTTTCACAAACCAAAAGGAAGGACTCGGTATGCAAAGGTACCCCAAGGACAAGTGAAAGTGGTCTTATCTTGGTCTTCCGGGCTGATTTGAATCTGATTGTACCTGCTAAACCCATCTAGGAAAGAGAAAAACTTTTTGCCTACTAGACCATCTAACACTTGATCTATGAAAGGTAAAGGAAAATGGTTTGTTTTAGTGGCTTTGTTCAATTCCCGATAGTCAACACAGATTCTCCACTTACCATTTTTCTTTGGCACTAACACCAATGGAGAGACCCATTCACTGTCAAAGATGGGATAGATGAATCCTGCATCAAGCAATTTCTGTAGTTCATCCTTAACAATATCTTTAAGTGTTGGATTCATCCTCCTTTGAGACTGCCTGACTGGTTTGCAATCTTCCTTGATGTATATATGATAAGTACATATTGAAGGTTTCACTCCCTTCATCTCCTTATAACTCCAGGCGAAGGCATCTAGATGCTTTCTCAGTAGGCTGCATAGTTCCTTCTCCTGGGAAGTGGATAGGGATGGATTGATTTTCAAGGTTCTTTCTCGACCGAACTCTATATTCTTAACATGGAGAGAAGTAGGATTGGCCACACAGAGATCACTTGAGGGGTTGTTTTTGGTTTCTCTTACTATGTCTTCTAATGGTGATACACTGGGAGGTAGATTTTGAATCTAATTTTCAATCATATCATCCTCATCTTGTTGTTTCCCCCCATGGAGATTTCTAATGAACAAAGCGATGTAGAATAAACTTCATCCTCATCTTCCTCCTCCAACCAGAGAGGTAGATCATGTTCTAGCAAGGGTTGGGCAGGAGGATATAGGATTAACTGCTTGGACATGTGGCTGTTCTTTATGGTCATGTTCCCAGCTCGACAGCTGATGTACGCATTGTCTGTAGCCAACTAGGGTCTTTCCAGAATGAGAGGATACCCAGTGAGCTTTGCCTTTGGCTATAGAACTAAGAAATCAGCAGGGTACTCCCAAGAATCAACGAAGACCATCACATCTTCCACAATCCCTTCAGGGATCATGGTGGAGCGGTCTGCTAGCTGCAGCACTATCATGGTCTTCCTCAAGGATCCCTGGAGGTTAGGTTTGAGCATTGTGTCCTTTGTCATCACATTAATGAAAGCTCCCAAATCAATCAAGGTATGCGGGATCATTGTGCCATTGATGTGGACAGAAACTACTGGGCTTCCAGGGTCCAAATATTTTGGACAGATTACCTACCCTAACATCAGGTCAGACAGTTGTCCTATGACATTGATGGTTGGGGCATCTCTCTTGTGCCTTCCTGAATGCCTAAATCACTTCTGTTTGATCAACCTGTTGTAGATAGGTACATCTTTTATGGCTTGGAGAAGTGGTATCTTCACACGTAGATGTTTCAATTCTCCCAGGAGTTCAGTTTCTTCTGGGTTAGGCTAGACTATCACAGATAGTCTCTCAGGAAAGGGTGGAATTGCTTTAGGTTCACTTTCCTCTTTATCTTCCTCAACCTCCCTAGGTGGAGGCTGGATATCTGGGAGAAATTTCCTAGATCACAAGTTAATTTCTTAAATCTCCACAGCATAAGTTGGGCATGATGGTTCCCCACTATACACTTGATGAGCATGTCCATTGTTCGGGTTCGGATTTGGCTGGGTAGGAATTTGGGGTTGCCTTGGTGGAGAAAGAGGTAACGGTCGTGGTTGGGCAGGTGGTGGAGGCAAAAGAGCGGGAGGAGAGTTGTATTGGGGCCTCCACCCCTGATGAGATGCATTCCACTGAGGTTTCGGGTGAGCATAGGGTTGAAATGAATGAGCAGCTAGTTGAGCATGATATTGAGATGTGAAGGACCAAGGAGGAGGCGTGGACCAGGAAGGATGAGCAGGAGGGCCCTAAGAAGGTATGGAAGTGACTTGGTTGGGGTTGTAGTATGCCTGAGATGTCCCTTGCATCCCCTATTGGTATGGTCTAGGTCCATGCGACCTTCTTTAGTTTATGTAATAGAGTTTTTCAGTGACTCCCTCAACCCCTTGATATAGAGTTTTAAGTTCAGGCAAGTAAGGGCACTTATCTGTAGAATGATTCTCTTCACAGACTGAACAAACCTCTATAGAGTTCAATGGGCATTCATTCCTAAGATGCCTCTTAGTGCATTTAGGGCAAAAAAATGGCCAAAGCCCTCTATGCTTCCTCTTGTTTCCTTTTGATATGTAAGGTATCCATTTGTATGGCAAGAGTCTGCAACATCTCGCTCTTGAAGTCTTCCAGCGTGTTTCTAGTTTCTCCTTTAATGGATGAGTTAGAGGAAGAGGTACTGGCTATGGGTTGACTCCCCCTACCTTTCTTTCTGGCTGCTCTAGAATGGTTTCTAAAAATAGTCTTTATGTCTTCATAGGATAGTTGGTAGATGTCTCCCCCGGCCAGTAGATGGAGGGTGTCTAAAATATCTCCCTGAATTCCACTGAGTAGGACCAAATTTAGAGACTCAAAGTCAAGTGTACACCTGGCCCTTTTGTAACTGAGCTGGAACCTCTCTTCATAGTCTTCCAGGGACTCATCACTTCCTATGGTCATTCGGAAGATTTATTCTTTAGTATATTTTGACTACAATAGTCTCGATACTTGTTGTTAAAGTCCTACTGCATCTGAGCCCAAGTTGTGATGTTATTGCCAGGTAATCCCATGAACCAGTGCAGTGTTGCATCCTTGAGAGTAGAAGGGAACAATTTCAACTTTTGTTCATCTTCTGCATAGTCATAAGTTCGATAGATGACAGCAAACTCAAACAAGAAGGTGTCAAGGGCGGAAGGGCTTATATTCTTCAGACCATGGAAATGAAGTAGGGTGGAAGGGCTTATATTCTTCATTTTGGTGTCCCCATTGGTCTCCTGAATGGGAAAGGTACCCTCTATTCTCTCTCCATTCCCCCTAGCATTTCTGTTTTCAGCCATTGGCTCCAAAGGAATGTTTTCTTCTTCTTATTCCCCTATAGGTTCTTCAAATATGTCTGGTTTTTCACCTAAGGGTTCTTCCTAATCACAACCACCAAAGAAGAGAGAAGGTTGGTTGTGTGAAGCAGTGGGGGTGTTGGGCAAAAATTTTCCTGAGTTATCTCTATTCCTACGAGGCATGAAAGGAAATCTTTTTGGTTGGTTTTTATTTCTTTTTCCCCACACTGATAGTACCTGCAAAACTGAAATTGATTGAACAAAACAAATTGCAACTAACTGAAACAAACTTGCTAAAATGAAATTTGCAGAATTGAAAAGGAAAGCAAGAAAATGCAGAACTAAAGGAAAAGAAAGGACTAGTCTACTTTTGCTGAAATAAACTATTAGCAGAATGTTGCAATAGAAAATAGAAGAAAGCAGTAATTACATAATATTCTGACACTTCCCCAGTAATGGTGCCAAAAAGTGGTGAGCACCAGTATTGCAACAATAATGCTGCAACTCCTTGGTTGCCTACTTTACTCTTATCAACCCAGTAGTTCATAACAAACTTGGAAGCGTCGGTGTTGTATGCACAGGTGCTAGTTCTCATTGCAGGTTGTCACTTGGTTAGCCAGTGCAAGATCACTAGGAGCTCAAGCCAACTTCTATGGATTCCAGAAGAAGCTCTATATGTGATGAAAGGAAAGAAAGATAGATGCTATTCTAATTGCAGAAAGGAGAAAGACTGAAATGTAAAGCAAACCTAGTGAACCCTAATTAACCAACTAATTCTACTTTTGCATAAAGTGCTATGAAAACCATGAAAGGAATGCCATTACCTATTCAAGGAAGCAAACAACTTCTAACTATGCTATTTTTGGAAGTAAATAAGCAAAAGACATATTTTTGGAGTTTTATGTATTTTTATGTGAAATTGACATGCATGTAATTTATTGTGTGTGAATGTGGCAGCGAATAGGTGGTGTTGAAGGGTGGTTTTGGGACTTGAGAGGATGTAGGATGGTGTGGATGGGTCCTAGGAGGTCTCAAGTGGCCTTCTGGAGGCTTTTCCCACACTCGGCCTTCAAAATAAATCCTACAGGAAAATCTACAGGAGGACACAGGAAATCTACAGGAGGAAAATAAGGAATCTAAAGGAGGCCTACAGGAGGAGGCCGAGAGCAGTTTTAACTGCTTTGAGGGTGTGAGAGTGGGTGAAAAAGGTGGATGAAGGTTGGAATGAGGTGTTAAGGTGCCTAAGGTCTACCATGAATCACCAAGAGAGAAAAAGATGATTGGGTTTGCTCAAGGAGAGAGGAAGAAGTTCTATGGAAAAATGCAGGAAACTAGGGCAGAATTGAGGTGAGATTTGGGAGACCTATAGGGCATGGATCAGATGGAGGGTGTGATTTTTGATAATATGGCCTATTTCTGGAAGAGATCTTCTGCAAAGAAACAGACAGTTAACCAAGGAAATCAAGCAACAAGTGAAATGAATGCATTTAGGAAAAACAGAGTTTTGCATAAAAATGGTCTAAACTATGATCTATGAAAGGAAATGCTGAGAAATGTTGTAGGAAAGGAAAGCATGAAAGAAGACTACTACAAATCAAGAAGTGAGCATGATGAAGAAGATCTAAAGCAAAGCAAAGCTGGACTATTAACCTACTAAAAAGTTGCAAACACTAGAAGTCCTATGAAGGAGGAAAATCTATGTTTTTGGGGCAGCAAGAGAGTCTTTGCCTCAAATCATGGTCCCAGAGGGAGGAAGAGAGGCCAAGGCACTGTTGCTACCTTTGAATCTTTTTTATCACTGTTTAACCTACTATAGAAATCACAAATGGAAGCAAACTACTAAATCATCAAAAACAACCTATTCTTAACCATAAAAGAAATACATCTAACAACAACCTAGTCTACAAACTGAAATAAAACATACAAATACAAGTAAACAGGAGCTTGGCTGCTTGGATTGGGCCCTAATGGAAGAGCTTCAGCCCTTTGAGGTAACTCAATGCTAGTTCAAAAAGGATTCCATATTTATTATCAAAACAATAACAAGATTACATGAAACTATCACAAAATAATAAGCTCGAAGTTGGAGCAAAGTTTACATAAGCAAAATCCAACAAAAATATGACCCTAGTGAGGCCCTAGGCCCCTCTACTTATACAAATGAAGCTACCAACAGCTTCCTTGAAATCAGCGAGGCTTGGCGCCCAAAACTTGAGATAATCATCAGTCATCCTCCACTTGCTCGGCTGCCTTCTAGGTCATGATTCTGTTTCTTGTACTCCAAGCTGAATAAAGGGGAATTTGAAGTGAGGAGTAATAAATTAGGGGGATTCCCTCCTATAAGTCCTCTCCTTTGTCCACTTCGATTTATTGCTTCCATTTGTCCATTGGATCCTTGACTTTGACCTTGAAACTCATGAATAATCTGCATTAAGTACATGTTAGACCACATGGCACAATAACTAACTCAACTCACTGTATAAGCATAAATATAATTAGAAAATCATACAATAAGCTAAGCGAATGGTTGTGTTGACTAGGTTAGGAGGTAAAATGAACCCATATAATTACCCATTTATGAGGCTCATCACAAGTCTATTTGGCCACTGGACCTTGGCTATCAATCTGCTCACTAGTTGTGCCTTAGTCCAACAAGGGCACAACACATCGATATTCCTGTTGAGTTGTTCACAAATTTGTTTCTAAACAATTCTCAATTTTCCCATCGTTGCTCCTCGGCTACTCAGGGACTTCAGCCATTATGGTCTTCCTGCACTACTTCGATGAAGACCAACATAGGGCATGTAGGGCTTCCACCTATCACTTCAATATGTCCACCTCCCATAATGAACATGGGATAGGAGGTGTTGAACTTTCTAAGTATTACACGTTAGAAATTTTATCTATATTCTCTGGTTTATTTCACCAACTTGTTTAAATTATTAATAAGTTATTTAGTCATATAAACACTGAAAACACAATACAATCTCAACCATCTACAGATCAACAACTGAAAGAAATAGACAAACACACAAGGGACACCATTATTTTTGGACAATCATCCCCGAAAAAAACAAACTTGGGAAAACCGGTGCAGAGATTCTGAGGGTATTGTTATCACCCCAAGAAACTCTCCTAGGTTGTATCTCGGAGATGCTCGGGAACATTACAAACTCAACAAAAATGTTGGAAAAATGGTGGATGAATGAGAGAAATGATGTGTATTCAAGCCAGATAACCACTTCTACTATGCTTAACCCCATACATAGGTGAACACCCCCAAACTACAAGGCTTTAGACCACCAATTACTCACATTTTAAAGAAAATGTGATGATGGAGAAGACTGACCACACCAGCAGATGCACAGGACCCTGTGATGGCCGGTTGCAACCAGTTAAAAGGTCTGCAAATCTATTTTCTAATGCACAGACAGGATGGCAACTCTCTGGCATTAAAACAATAGAAACCTGCATACACAATCAATAATAATAACTAGATTCTAACACAAAGGTGGGATGACAGCCCCTCTAATGCTAAACATCTACAACACATAAATTAATGCATAACAGGCACAGCCTAGAACAAAGAAGAAGAAGTGGAAAGTGAGCAATTAACAAAAAAAGAAGCTTGTATTAGCTGAAAATGAAGACCAGATGCTGCAGGTATCACAATAGTTACATTCTCCAGAAGTTGAACCTTACAACAAAATTACACTCATCAACCCTATTACATTCTGTCTTCTTGATATATATAGCGGTTGATTACAAAAATATCTGCTAACCTATGCGTGGAGGGGTCATAAATGACCACCAACCACATTTACAAACTATTATGGACCTCTGTTACATTCTAACTGTTTTAATTAACAAATTTGACATTGTCAAATACTTTGTTGTACTGCTTGAACAGATGAATTAATGTCCATAACAGTCAAAGGTGTTGAACTGCTCGGGGATCGTCCTTTTCTCCTTGGCCATGCTTCTCTTTAAATGTGGTAGCTGAGGATTGTGGTCTCCTTCCTCCTTTGGATGCATGGTAAAGGCAGTGAACACAGGCAGTAGGGAGGCAGATCCATTGTTGGATATCGTGGATCGACGGCGGGAAGCATTTTACAACAGATATCGGGAACAAACGGGAAACGAAAGTGGGCTGTTGGATTAAAAAAATGGGCGGCAGATATTGAATAAGAGGGGCTATCAGATGCAAACGGGAATGGATAAACGATGGTCGTTGGATCACGGCAGGAATGATCCAACAGCTGACTGGAGCGAAAGGTACACGGGAGATAACGCGCAGGAGGAGGGTACAATGGTGGTAAGCGGTTTTATCGCACCGCTTACGGGAAAAGGAGGTAAACGTACAGGGAAGGTGCGATGTAATAAGGATGGGACGCGTGGTTGATGGGACAATGGGGAAACAACTTTCCCCACGGGTTATCAGTCGCGTGGTTTACAGGGGCAGGGAAAGACAAAATCGTTGGATCGGTAGGAAATGATCGGACAACCCAGGTTTAAAGCATGCGCTTATTGTTTGATGTGACAGGAGAGGGCCCCGCCGATAGCAGTTTTTCATATGCACGCGGCCATATAACCATGGACTTATGGATTTAACAATGAGCCCGGGACCCACGGGAAATAGAATTATAACAGGGTTTAGGGAGAGTAGGGAAAATGAAAGGGAAGGAGGAAAGATCAAATAAACTGCCAGGAGCTTCTCAAGCATGAAATAACACTTCCACAGTAGTAATTTGGCTCTCCAAATGCATAAGTTCATAGCAAAGATAACACTGGCTCCTTTTAGGGATGAGATCCTCACTGTGAGGTCTCAAGAACCTATAGATCAATGCTTTTCCAGCTGAAAACAAATTAGCCAAAATTCCTAGTGTTCCATTGGGCATGGAGTTTACTTTGCCTACACTAAACTGATAAAATAAAATATTTACAACTCTTAAGGCCAAGGACCTTAAATCATATAAATTTTTAGAAAACGCCCATGAACTGGGCCATCAAAAATTGCTTCACCTCCCGTACTTTTCAGAATGAAGGTGTTGTTCCCTTGAACCTGTGAAATGATGAAAGGCCCTGTCCAAAATGCATCAAATTTTCCATGATTGCCTTTCTTTTCTTTCAATGCATCCCATTTCAAAACTACATCACCAACCTAAAATTTATCTGTTTTTTCCTTCTTGTCAAAGGCTTCCTTGATTTTTCTCTGTTGTGCTGCAGCCTTTTCAACCAGCTGCTCTCTAATCTGATGTAATTATGCTAAATCAGTGATCCTGTGCACCATTTCTTCTTCCTCATTCTGCTCTTCTTGAAGGAATTTTTCCACAGGGAGAGTAAGCTAAATCGGAAATATTGCCTCTGTACCATATACCAGCTTGAAAGGAGAATTCCCTGTGGATCTCTTAATGGTCACTCTGTCAGCCCATAGTGCATACTTGAGCTTTGAATCCCAATTCTTCTTATTATCCTCCAACGGCTTCTTAATTATCCTTATCAGACTTTTGTTAGAGGATTATGCTAGACCATTTCCTTGAGGATAATATGAGGTGGAATGAATTAGTTTGATGCCCATCGAATCACACATATCCACCAATTCCTTTGCTCTGAAGGCTACTGCATTATCTGTGATTAATTTCTGTGGACAACCAAATCTGCTGAAGATATTCTCTATCAAAAACTTAATGACCACATTATGATCAGCCTTCCTGGTAGGGACCGCCTTAATCCACTTGGTGAAACAATCAGTGGCTACTAATATCCGTCTTTGCTGGCCACTCGAATGTGGATTGATTTCCCCAATAAAATCGAAGCCCCATTGCTGAAAAGGTCCCTTTGCATGAATTGGTTTTAGGGGAAGGGATTTCAATTGCTATTTTCCTTCAAATCTTTGGCACTTGTCACAAGATTTAACAAAAACAAATACATCAGAAAATAAAGTGGGCCAATAGTACCCAGCTCTGAGAATTTTATGGGCTGTGGTCTTCCAATAATGATGCCCTCCACACATGCTGGAATGAAACTACTGCATAACCTATTTTGATTGTTCTTTGTCCAGACACCTTAAAAATATTCCAGATGGATCCCTCCAATACAACAGATTTTGACTAATGTAGTATTTAGCTGCCCTAAGTTTTAAAGTTCTAGCTTGAGTTTGAGTAGAGCCTGAAGGGATTTATAGCTTCAATAAGAAATTAATTATTCCAACATACCAATTACAAGAAGCTAGATTTTCAGCCACTGACCGCTTTCTGTCTGGTTCAGCTGCTTCCTCTTTTTCATATGTCTGACCATTTTCTGCAATTGTGCACAGGAAATCAATAGCCAGTGGTCTGCAATTTTCTTCAGCCAACAACTTGGCAAGACCCTGACCTCTGAAAAGCTTGGTGGGCTTCAGCTCTATATTAAATTCTATCATTTTTGCAATCCATTTCTCCCTTCTTCCATCAGCATCAGGTTGTGTCAAGACATCTTTTATTGCAGCAGAGGATACATATGCTATTATCTTTGAATGCAAAATGTAAACTCTAAAAGATTTTAAGGATTTGATAAGGGCATATGCATGTTTCTCAATAATATCATACCTCAGTTCAGCATCCCTCAAGTTTTTGCTGAAAAATGCTACTGGATGTTCTGAACCTTCTTCATCTGCCTGCAATAACACTGCTGCAATGGTATCTTCAGAGGCAAATGAGAATACATGGAACTCCTTGCTGTAATCTGGACTTATTAATATGGGAGCCTCATAATAGCCTTCTTGTTGGATCAGTCCATCTTACCTCTGATCCTTTTCTCAACATGGAGGTAATATGCTTCACATATTCAGCAAAATTTGGTATGAACCTCCTCACAAAATTAATTTGGCCCAGAAAGGACTGGATATCCTTCTTTGATCTTGGGATAGACAGGGTCTGTATTACTTTCACTCTTTCTGGTTCAATTCGAACACCTGCAGCAAAAACAACATGTCCCAACAGCTTGCTTTCTTCTAAAGCAAATTGTGATTTTTTAGGATTAACTGAAATTCCGAACCTCTTGCACTTCAAAAACACTTTCTTCAAATGTTGCAAATGATCATGATGGTTTCTGGACTAAACAGTTATATCATCAAGGTAGATAAGGAAAAATTTGTCCTTCTCTCCACAAATGATATATCCATAGCTCTTTGAAAGGTGGCTCCAGCATTCATCAATCCAAAAGGCATCTTGGAATACATAAAAGTGCCCCAAGGAGTGGTAAATGCAGTGTTTTCTTGGTCATCTAGATGCACAACAATCTAATTAAATCCTGAAAATCCATCTATGAAAGACATCACTTTGGCTCCTGAGACCTTTTGCAGCAAATGCTCCATCTTGGGTAGGGGATAGTTATCTTTCTTTGAGCACTTGTTTAAATTTTTGAAATCAACATAGAGTCTGATTTCTCCATTCTTCTTCCTCACCACCACTAGATTGGCTACCCATTTTGAGTATCAAAGAGGAACTATAATCTTGGCAGCCAACAATTTTTTAATTTCTTTTTCAATTAGAGGAAGAAGCATAGGATTTATTGGTCTCAGCTTCTGTTTGAAACGAATAGTGTCTTTCTCCAGAGGGATTTTATGTTGAATTATATTCTTATCATAAGTTTTCAGATCACTATACTCCCAGGCAAACACATCAGCATATTGCCTCATTAAATTGTCGTATTCAGCACTTTGATCAGTAGATAGATGAGTACACAAATTTATATATCTAGGCTGACCTAGACTTCCTATGGCATGCTTACAGACTGCAGATAGGTCTTCTTTTTGGGCAGCTTTGTAAGGGACATCATTCTGGTCAAACAGTCTTTCTAAAGGAATTAGACCCTTAGGAATATGGTTACTAGGAAGTTGGACGATGCTACTTTTACCAATTTTATTTCTAAGCTGGGACTGGGGTTTTTCTTCCAATGCTTCATTCTCTTGGTCAATATGCATTTTGGAAAACTCATCAATGACTTGAAGAAACCTATTCAACTCATCATCATCATCAAAAACTTTCCAATGCTGGACATTATCAGGAAAGGAAGGTCTATACTGCATATGGACTTCATACACTAGTCTGGGAGACATTGGAGGGATAAACAGACTAGCAGAAACAACAAGGGAATCAACAAGCTGATTTTGGGCTCTAGGGATGTATGAAATACAGAAAAAATCGAAAGTATCTCTGATTCTCCATACCTCATCTCTGTATGCTTTAAGCCTTGGGTGCTTTGCTTGAAATGTTTAATCTACTTGCTGAATGATCAAATCAGCATCTCCAAACACTTTTATGCTTCTAATTCCTCTATCTTTTGTTGCGTTAAGGCCCAATAGCAGAGCCTCATACTATGCTATATTTTTTGTAACTTGAAAAGCCAACTTAAAAGATAGCTCTGTGTTTTCTTTTTTTGGAGACACTAGCACCACCCCTGCTCCTGCAATCTCCTTGGAACATGCTCCATCAAAGAACATCTCCCAAACTTGACTTCCTTGCTCTTCCTCTGCCTGAACTGTTGGTTTCCTAAGTTGCATTGTGGCCTTCTGAGATTCTTCTATTTGAAGTATACATGCTCCAAAATCGGTGTCCACAGCATATATGGGATGATTTGTAGGATTCTTCTCATCACTAATGATATATGTCAGCTGTGCTTCTCTGTAGAATCTCCTGCTCTCTCCTCCAAAGACTAGGATAGTGGCATAAGATAGATCATTCTGTAATGTCCCACCAAGTCTCTTCATCCACCCTCTAGACAGCAGCATGCCAAACTTAGGAGGGACATCTACTACCATAATATCCATCATCATGCTCTTCATGGGAAGCTGAGTTAAGGTAATGGCCAGATCTTTAATCAATCCGAGACATTTCACCTTCCTTGAATCAAAAGTGAATAAATCATGATATGGTCTAGTGATATCAAGGCCTAACTCTTCCATGATGGCTTTAGGCATTAGATTGTGGCTAGCCCCTGTATCTAGCAGGCAATTGTGGAGGATTTTGTCATGAATGGTCAATGAGACATAAAAATATGGAGAATTATTATCAGCAGGCTCAATCATGGGGCTGAGCACAATGGCAGGCTTTTCATCTTGCAAATTGACAGAGTCAGTGGAGGTTTGTCTGGTTTCTAGCTCAAGGGCTTCGAGGATAGGCTTCCTAAATACTTCACTCTTCACCAACTCAACCAGAGGCACAGATATTTTCAATTTTTGGACTTCTGACTCAAAACTGAAAGGAGAGGATAACTTATCAGAACCTTTTACCCCTCAAACTGGAGCTTTGAGGATGACTGGATCAGCTGCTGGTCTTTTCTGTATGGTATTATGTGGTTCTGTTTGGACAGCAGCTATTTGGGTAGGATTCTCCTTGACATTTTTTTCATTCGACCTCAGGTTATATCTATGTTGTTGTTTAGTTTGTAAAATAGCCTCTCTATCCCACTCCTGACTGTTTTGTTCTTGCGGCAATGATTCTTCATAAGAAACCAATGTCAAAAAGGCAACACTGCCTTTATCTTCCATGCAGTGTATTTCATCCTCATCTTCTTCAAATTGTTCCTCCTCCATGACTACATTTTGAAAAGGAGCTTTAACTCTCTGATCTTCATTTGTTTCTTTACCCCTCTGCATTATTTGCAGCTGCTCATTTGCTTTTCTGAATGGATTCTGATATCTTGGAGCAAATGTGTTCTGCTGCCTTGTTTTCCCTAAACTTTGCTCAATCTTTAGCTTAGAAATTTCAGTAGCCAATGACTCTATCATCTTAGTCATTTTATCTAATTTAGGCTCTGAATTTGAGGCAGAGGAAGAAAAAGCCTCACCTCTCTGCCTTCTTCTGTCAACATGAATCTTTAGCTTTTCTGCAGACATAATATTGGATTCCACTTCTAGCGTTGCATCTTTCATATCAGCCAGAGTGGAACATCTTCTTTCTCTCAACAACAAGCAGAAATCAGAGTCAAAAGCATTGGCATATGTGAGTTTGGCAGCGGTGGGGGTATTCTTTACCTCAGCTGGTATCTTATTATACATTCTATTAAATCTTTTATTAAAGTCAGGAAAAGATTCACCCTTTTCTCTCTTCAAGTTTCCAAACTCAGTATGGTAATACAACAAGTCCTTTTTATCTACCTAGTGCTTCAAAAATGCATCATCTAATGCTTCAATATCTGTTATGGATCTCTGGGGTAATTCTCTGAACCATTTCCTAACCTCTCCATCAAGACTCTGGACAAAAACTCTCATCCACACATCATTTTCACTTATATCTAAATGATCAGCATAACTGTAAAAAGCTTCAAGGTGTTCTTCTGTTGTTACTCCCTCTGTGCTAGTGAATTTAGGCATATATTTCTTATATTCTCCCACAGGCATAGGATTTAAAGGAATAGGCAAAACCAGAGGTCCATATCTAGTAGCAACAATTCTTTCTATCCTCGTGGGTGCTTGATGTCCTGCCATTATTGGGATATGTGGAAGACTACTAGTAGATTGAATGGTAGGGAGTAATGTGATGGATGGTAGAGACAATAGGATGTTTTGGACAGAATGGGAACCTTTGTTTGGACTGAGATTCGAAGGGGTACTAACTGTACAAGGGGCTGAGTTAATCTCTGAAGGAATTTCCTTACTAACAGTGATGGGCTCTAAATCTTCAAAGTGTAAGTCTTCTGCAATAACTTTATCTTTCAGAGATGAACAAGACTTCCTAGATTTACTTGATCCTGATGCCCCTTTCTGTGAGTATTTCTTTGGTTTAACGATCTTCTCAGGGTCAGGCACTGGATCAACTAGTGATTTCTGAGGATTTCTTCGAGTATGTCTCACAAACTGAGCCATAACTTCAATGTGGAGTCGCCAAATGATGGTCTTCCTCCAATGGAGTCGCCAGATAGATGATTACAACCAAAATATGTGCCCATACCTTGTCTATCATCAAAATCTGGAACTGTCTTGTTTTCCCAGGGAAGCTAAGCTTCAATTCTCCTCTCCCCGGCAACGGCGCCAATTAATGTTATCACCCCAAGAAACTCTCCTAGGTTGTATCTCGGAGATGCTTGGGAACATTACAAACTCAACAAAAATGTTGGAAAAATGGTGGATGAATGAGAGAAATGTTGTGTATTCAAGCTAGATAACCACTTCTACTATGCTTAACCCCATACATGGGTGAACACCCCCAGACTACAAGGCTTTAGACCACCAATTACTCACAGTTTAAAGAAAATGTGATGATGGATAAGACTGACCACACCAGCAGATGCACAGGACCCTGTGATGGCCGGCTGCAACAAGTTAGAAGGTCTGGAAATCTATTCTCTAATGCACAGACAGGATGAAAGCTCTCTAGCATTAAAACAATAGAAACTTGCATACACATTCAATAATACTAACTAGATTCTAACACAGAGGTGAGATGACAGCCACTCTAATGTTAAACATCTACAGCACATAAATAAATGCATAATAGGTGTTAGCACCTAAATCTGCCCTAGGCTGAAGGAAGGCAAAATTCAGGGTAACCACAAACCATGCTTAGTCTAGTAGCTAGCCCTACCAGAACAGGAGAGGGCTCTCTCTGAGTCACACTCGGTGAATAAATAAGCAAAAAACAGTTTGAGATGACTTACAGTGAAGCATTGATCTTAGGCTAGTAAGTGAATAGGGATACAACAAACAATTTCTATGAATGACTGAGCTTCTGGGATGGTATGGGACCAACGGTCAGCAAAGAAAAGAGAATTTAATACAAAGGCACAGAGTACTTCGTGAGGCAAGGCAGGCGGAAAGTGTAGCAATTTAGTTTGGAATAACGCGGAACGGAGAGATTGCTGAGGAGTGTGAAAGGGGCATAGGAACATGAATCCTTTTCAATAGAAGAAGAACACTGAACATGAAATTTTCCCACATGCAGAGCAATAAGATTGAATTCTACCTAATCTCACTCAGAAAATTTCACTGGAAATGAACATGAATTGAATTATGAAACATAACGGAATGCATATGAAAACATAAGAGACACATTTACTACACTCACAACCACAAGAATCTCATGAAACAGAGCCGTTGCCTTTCTTTAATTCTTTGTCAAAAATATACAGTGAAGAAACAGAGTTTCTTTCCCACAGTCTCCCAGAAGTTACAAAACCAACCAACCCTTTGCAAATAGCTTACATACAATATATAGAATGTGCCATGAAGAGATAGAACGCCCAAGGGTTGGGGAGTTACTCGAATCATTACAAAATGGAGATGGAGAGCCAACCATCAGCTACAGGTGCAGCGCTACAAACATGACATTTGGCTTGGGTGACCGTTTTCCTTCCTTTGCCACTTGGATAGAAATCCATCTGGAAAGAAAATGCTTTAAATGTCACCTTTGGTGCCAAAAAACTGAAGTGTAGATGAGCGGGCCCACTTGGAGAAGTTGCGGATCGAAATTTCACGAAACGGAAGCAAATTTGGCAATTTTTCCTCTGTGCGTCGCACCATTTTCTCTGTGCGTTGTGCTAATTTGGGGCCTGTTTTGGGGCACTTTCAAGCATCCAAAATGTGCCCAAGTGGGCTTGTTGGAAATCCTGTCCTATCTACTTTCTAACCCAACTAGAATTTCTGAATTTGGTGCTCATTTGCCCCTCCAAATCTTCATTCTCCCAAGACTGCTTCCTGTGTGTCAAAAAAGGGGCAGAGAGGCCATTTTTTGGGTGTTTTTGACCTCCTGGAGACTCAAATCTTGCCCAAATTTCTTGTCTGGGAACCAGTAGTCATGATTTTCCATGTTGAATCCAAAAATGCAAACCATTCCTCATTTGGAGCTCCCGATTTTTAGCGTCGCGCCACTCGGAGAAAAACCCTGTGTTTTGCCCAAAGATTTGTCATGTGACCAAAATTTCCCCAAATTTCTTGAAATTTGGGCTGGAGGTCCTCTATGAAGCGTTATGTTGTGCCAAGGAAGCTTCAGCCAAGATTCGAAGCCGATCTTTCTCTTTTGCCTCTTTTGTTGCTTTGCTCAATTTTGCCTTCAAACTCCTTATCCGGGCCTTTGCACTCATATTTCGTGCCCTGTAATGATAAACCATATGCCACAATAATGATTTGTCCTTGTCACTTTCGCCAATATATTCTCTAGTGGATGTTTATCCTTTTGAGCCAAACCTCTCGATCAGCCTCTATCTCCTGCTGAATGGGTGTCCTCTCATTTAAGCTTCGTTGGGCAGCTTGTTGGTCTTCACGGATGTTTTGCCACCTCTATGAGGTCTCCTGCATGCATGTACCTTTGTTGGCGAATCATTGTATGTCTCTTCTTCATGATCATATGACGGATCAGATGTCATGTCTGTTGTATATGGACTGTGCTTGGACTGCCCTTTGATGATGTATGAAACTATGTGTTGTTATGAACTCTGCCACCAAGGGGAACAATGCAAAAGGGACTGTTAGGAAGGGGAATAATATGATGGGATTAGGGGTTATGGGGAGAGATTTTGTTTAGGGACATGTAGGGGGTTTGGGTATTTGATAGGGTAGGGTTTTGGGGTTTTGACAAGGTAGGGTTTTGGGGTGTTATGTTGACAAATAAGAGGAGGGATAGGGGATAGGGTTTGGTAGTATTTTAGGGTAGGGATAATAGGAAAAATGAGAAATGGAGGATAGGGAAAAATGGTAGGAGAGCGAAAAATGGTAGGAAAACATAACCTTGGCCTCAATACCTCAATTATGCAACCCTAGCCACCATGGTTTTGATGTTTTTTGAGTGGTTGGTCTTATGAGTTTTGTGGCAATTGAACATAGCCAAGAAACACCATATCATCCATAAAATTTGATGAGCAATCCATGATTTAGAACCTACCTGGAAATTTGGAGGAAAATTTCAATGAAATTCACGCCTTTTAGCCTTGTGCGTCGCGCCTCCCATGTGCGTCGCGCCAGTGTAAATTTACACTAGAAAATTTCTCCCAGTGCGTCGCGCTCTCTATGTGCGTCGTGCCTTTTTACAGGAGCCTTTTGGAGGCCTTCCCGGTGTCCAAATTGGGTGTAAGATAGCTTTTTGGAAATTTATTTGAGTCTAATTTCCAACCCACTTGTAATTTTTCAATTTGGAGTTCATTTTCCCTATCAAAAATCAAATCTCCCAAGACTGGTCAAAATGTTCCAAATGAGGCTGCCTAAAGGAAAAGTGTTGTTCCAGTCAACGTTTGAATGTCTTCCTCAACTCAAAATTGAGCTCATGATAGCTCATTGGAAACCTCTTTGTGTCTAGTTATCATTTGACTCATCAAGAAAGTCATTTGGCCAACTGAGCTAGGAGACAATTTGATTTTCCCAAGGTCACTTCAAAGGTGAATCAATTCTCCCGAGGCAACTATATTTTTGACATTTATCCAAAACCATGACACCTTTGTAAAAATTTAAGGAGGTTTTTCTTCCTTGGCATGTTTTTGAAAAAAATGTCTCTCAGTTTTCCCAAATTCATATTTTATTTCTCAGAAACCTCATTTGAGTGAAACCTATCCCGATGTGTGGAACAAGGGATTTGTCGAAATGAAGCGAAATGAAGAGGATAGGGAGTTTCTAAATTCTTGAGGAAATTTTGGGAAGTAGGGAGGGATGTTAGGAAGTAGGGGAACGTGTAATCTCAGAGATTGAGTGAGGGGAAGGGGTACAAAAATAAAAAACACAGGTCCAACCTAGACAATTGCCAGGTTGTAGCGAGAAACTAGGGTTTGTGCGAAAATGAGGAATTTGGGGGATCTCAGTGATGGGAAGTGTTTGATAAGGTACTTTAAGGATAGGGGAAGGTGTATGAACATCAGGATACAAGCTTTTCCGATGATTTTCCTGTCCAAGAAAAATTTCCTTCAAAACCCTAGGAGAGGGAAATGACCTTACCTAGGCACAACTGAAGAATGAACAAGGTGTAAAATGACCCAGTGGGACTTGACATGATAATGACAACTCTCTGAATGATGGTACACTCATCTGAATGGTGACATGGACCGACATTTGGACAACTTTGACAAGGGTGAAATCAAACCCTAGACCTAATGCCTAGTGACCAAATTTTGGTTGAAGACTCACTGAAATGACAAAATTTGACCTTGACACCTTAAAATCACTTTGTAAGAGCATGTTTGATCACTGGAGGAAGGCTGCAAAGATTGACACTAACATTGGCTCCAATAGGGATGGCAGCTCCAGCTCCCTGGAGGTGCCAAGAACTGCAGATCTTTGGGTGAGCAGACAGTGCCTTCATCCATTGGGCTATGCAGTCAAAACACGAAAACTAACATTAGGCAGACGAACTCTGACTGAAGACTCAAACTGAAAACCATAATAAAACCAGACATGACTAAATCCTAACTAACAAACTAGAAAGATGCTCATGTTTGAGCTTATTCAGCAAACCTACCCTAATTACTCTTTCCACCACTCGGTCAAGTGAGATGGAACAACCAATGCAACCAGGTAAGAATTATGGCTGATATTTGATTTCTTCCCAAATTCTTTCTGATGCGCAGGAAAAGGGAAGAATCGAAAGGCAGCTCCCATGGAAACTTGGAATCAAGTTCACTGCTGACAAACTTGCAAAGCATGAATTGGCTAGAGGACTTCAAGAATACTGCAAAAGGATCTTCATAAGCATCGCCATTGATTTCCATTAACACATTACTACTCTAGTCCAAGTAATCTTCATAGCATGATATTAAACTTTTCCTCACATCTGCACTGTCTTTCTCTAATGATTGCAGCAAGCGGTCAAAAGGATCCTGAATTTCATGAAGAACCAAACTCTGTTGTTGATTCCAAATAGAACCAAAGTGTAGGTTTTAACCCTATACAGAAATTACCTGCATACGAATTCTTAAACAAAGAAAATAAACAATGCAAGAGCATAACCCATAAAACACATATGCACAGAGATTTTTTCCCTGGATCCCAAAACCGGGACTACCAGCTTGATTTTTCATTATGTTCCTTTCAATGTTACAATACATATTTATACATGCCGAAGCATCCAATACCATGGACCGAAAAACCATCGCGTCCAATACCATGTGCGAAAATCATGCACAAAACCATAGGTAGGTTCGCCCAACCTAATATAGGGTCCAAAAAAAAATTTCCCGAGGCACTGCCCCAGACCCCGTAGAGAGGGGCTACCCGCCCCCCTCAAACCCCCCAGACAGGGGGGGCTGCCGGCCCCCCTGTGACCCCCCCACTGCGCAATCGGTGCAACGAAGGGGGGCTACCGCCCCCCTCTAACCCCCCGTTTAACTACGTAGGTTAGTCGTGGAAAGAATATAACACAACCCAACAATCTCCCACTTGTTGTTTTCTTTCCTCAGGGGGCCACAAGAGAGCTTAGTCATTTTTCCAGCCCTGAAACACCCATTGTTTCTCTACACCAAGAGAACTTCTCAGAGCTCACAGATTTTGTCAATGCATCTGCAGTATTCTTCAAAGTGTCCACCTTTACCAGCAACACCTTTTTGTCTTCTATCATATCCCTCACAAAGTGATACTGAACATCAATGTGCTTTGTCTTTGAATGATAAGCAGGGTTCTTTGCCAAGAAAATTGCACTTTGGCTGTCACAGTCTATTCTTATAGCTCCCTGTACTAACCCCATACTTGAACACAATCTCTGCAACCAAACTGCTTCCTTGCTTGCATGAGTGGCTGCCATGTATTATGCCTCTGTAGTTGATAGTGCCACTACAGATTGTTTCTTACTCATCCAACTGACTGCACCTCCAAATAGGTTAAACACATACCCACTTGTAGATCTTCTCTGATCCAGATCTCCAGCCCAGTCTGCATCAACAAAACCATGAATATCCAACACTCTGTCCAATCCTGGTCTTCCTTGGTAGCACAAACCATAATCACTAGTGCCACGCAAATACCTGAAAACCCGCTTCACTGCTGTCCAGTGCTCCTTCCCAGGTTTTGACATAAACCTGCTCAATACTCCCACTGCATGTGCAATGTCTGGTCTAGTACAGACCATTGCATACATCAGGCTACCGACTGCACTTGCATATGGAACACGGGACATGTCCTCTTCCTCTTCTTGTGTCTTGGGACACTGTTCAGCAGATAACCTCACACCTACAGGAATAGGAACCTTCACCAGTTTACCATCCTGCATATTAAACCTCTGCAGTATTGTCTCGACATACTTCCTCTGGTTTAACCAGAGCTTCCTCTTTGCTCGATCTCTTTTAATTTCCATGCCCAAAATATAGTTTGCAGCACCATGATCTTTCATGTCAAATTTGGAGGACAATTGGGTCTTCAAATCCTGGATAATTTCTTTGTCATTTCCAATCAGCAACATATCATCCACATACAAGACCACATAAATAACACGGTCACCAATTAATTTAAAATACACACAATGATCTGCTTTGCTTCTGGTGAAGCCAAGTCCCTGTATAAATGTATCAAATTTCTGATACCACATCCTTGGTGACTGTTTTAACCCATACAGAGACTTCTTTAACTTGCATACCAGTTCTTTCTTACCCTTCACCGCAAAGCCTTCAGGTTGCCTCATGTAGATTTCCTCTTCCAAATCCCCATGAAGAAATGTTGTCTTCACATCCATCTGTTCTACCTCAAAATCAAAAGCAGCAGCAACAGATAAAATTAATCTAATAGAAGCTACCTTGGCAACAGGAGAAAAAATATCACCAAAATCAATTCCCGGCACCTGGGAATAACCTTTTGCTACCAACCGAGCTTTGTATTTCTCCACCTTTCCTTCTGCATTAGTCTTCTTCTTGAACACCCATTTGCTGCCAATGGGTTTCCTTCCAGCCGACAACTCTACCAAATCCCAAGCCTCATTTTTGTGCAAAGATGCCATTTCATCAACCATGGCCTCTTTCTAGAGTTTTCCATCCTCTGAATCCACTGCTTCCTTCACAGTTCTGGGATCATCATCAGTAACAGACAAATCAAAATTTGAACTGAAAGCAGATGGACTATACCTTTCTGGCTGCCTTCTTTCTCGACCTGATCTTCTCACAGCCGGAGTTTGTGGCTCTTCATCTTCTGATTCCTCCTCTGCTGCAGAGTCTGATTCTTCCTCCTTTAGCTCAAACTCTATCTTCTCAGGTTCCTTTGGTTGGACTTCAGATTGAATAAAATCTTTTACCTCTCTGAACACCACATCTCGGCTGTACACAACCTTCTGTGTGACTGGGTTCCAAAGCTTATAACTCTTTAAACCATCCTTATACCCAATAAAGATGCACTTTTCAGATTTACTATCCAACTTGGTTCGTTTCTCCTTTGGAACATGTACATATGCATCACATCCAAATACCCTTAGATGTGAAAGAGAGGGTTTCTTACCAGTCCATACTTCTTGTGGAGTCTTATCCTCCAACGCTGATGAGGGTGATTTGTTGATCAGGTAACGTGCAGTATCCACTGCCTCTGCCCAGAATTCTTGTCCTAACCCGGCACCACTGAGCATGCTTCTTGCCCTTTCCATCAACGTCTTGTTCATTCTTTCTGCGACTCCATTTTGTTGAGGTGTATATGGAGTAGTCTTCTGTCGTGCTATACCACACTTCTTACAAAATTCTTTAAATTCCTTGCTGCAAAATTCTCCACCATTATCTGTCCTCAGCACCTTTATCTTCTTCTCTGTCTGATTTTCCACCAGAGCCTTAAATTCTTTAAACCTGTCAAAGACTTCAGATTTCTTCTTAAGGAAATATATCCATGTATTCCTTGAGAAGTCATCTATGAATGATACATAGTACACAGACTTACCCAGTGATGGAACCTTCACAGGTCCAAACACATCACTGTGCACAAGCTCTAATATCTGTTTCGTCCTCTTACCACCAGAGGGGAAACTCACTCGATTCTGCTTCCCATACACACAATTTTCACAGAAATAAAAATCCAGAGAGCTATCATTCATACCTTCTACCATACCTTTACCATGAAGTATTCGAAGGCCCTTCTCTCCAATATGTCCAAGCCTTTGATGCCACAACATGGTCTTCTCTCCAGAGACCACTAGATTTTCTACTCCATTTTCAGGAACCATAGAACTATTGCACCCATCAACAACAGTGCTACCTTGCAGTTTGTACAGAGTTCCAGTCCGAACTCCCCGCATCAATATCAGTGCTCCTCGAACCATCTTGTAGGTATCTTTCTCGAACACCATCTTTACACCTGCATCATCCAACTTGCTTACAGAAATCAGATTTCTGGCCAATGCAGGAATATGTAGAACACCCGGAAGTGTTCTAACCCTTCCACCTTGCAACTTCAACTTTACTTTTCCCCGACCAATTATTCTAGCCTTCCTATCATCTCCTAAGAAGACATCACCACCATCGTATTTCTCATACTCGCAGAACCACTCTCTATGGGGAGTGAAGTGAAAGGATGCACCTGAGTCAATCAACCATGCCTCATGATCTACATGTGTACTTGAAGAAGCCAAGTACACATCCCCACCTTCATCTGAGGTGGTTTTCGCCTCTGCAGAAGGAGCATCATCAGATCCCTTTCCTTTATCAGGAGCTTTAGATTTACAATCCCTTCTGAAGTGCCCTTCCTTTCCGCATTTCCAGCACACCACCTTTGTAGGTTTTCCTGGAGATTTAGATCTCCCTCTAGATTTAGATCTCCCACTCGATGACTTATTTTTGTTTCTGTTCTGGGACCGTCCTCGTACAGACAAGGCATCACCATTCTAGTTGTCCATATTCTTCCGTCTCATCTCCTCCGTCAGCAAGGCTGAGACTATTTCATCAAACTGCAAAGCAGTTGCATTGCTACCTATTGCAATAACCAGACTATCCCACGAATCTGGTAGAGAACACAATAGACTGATGCACTTATCTTCATCTGAAATTTTAATATCAAAAGATAATAGTTGACTTACCACAGTATTAAACGCATTCAGATGCTCTGTCACCGAGTCTCCATCTTTCATCCTCAGGTTATACAGCTTTTTCCGCAGGAACAATTTATTCACTAGAGACTTAGATTGGTACAAAGTCCCTAACTTGACCCACAAAGCCTTTTCCGTAGCTTCCTCTGATACATTCAGCAATACTGAATCTGAGACACACAATCGTATTGTGCTCTTTGCCTTCCGATCCAATTTCTTCCATTCTTCATCGGTCACTCCCGATGGTTTAGTACCCGGATCTACCGCGATCCACTGATCTTTATCGACCAACAGATCCTCCATCTTGAGTTTCCACAACTCAAAACTCTGACCATTGAACTTCTCAATCTCGATCTTTCCACTGCTCGCCATCTTCTTTCACCACCAGAATCGATCTCGCAGATCTCCCACTGAACAGGGTCTACCACAGGCCCGAGTGAAACCCCTCAGCAACAAAGGCGTCCCCTTGAAGCGAAAATAGCTCTGATACCAAATGTAGGTTTTAACCCTATACAGAAATTACCTGCATACGAATTCTTAAACAAAGAAAATAAACAATGCGAGAGCATAACCCATAAAACACATATGCACAGAGATTTTTTCCCTGGATCCCAAAATCGGGACTACCAGCTTGATTTTTCATTATGTTCCTTTCAATGTTACAATACATATTTATACATGCCGAAGCATCCAATACCATGGACCGAAAAACCATCGCGTCCAATACCATGTGCGAAAATCATGCACAAAACCATAGGTAGGTTCGCCCAACCTAATATAGGGTCCAAAAAAAATTTTCCCAGGGCGCTGCCCCGGACCCCGTAGAGGGGGGCTACCTGCCCCCCTCAAACCCCCCGAACAGGGGGGACTGCCTCCCCCCCGCTGCGCAATCGGTGCAACGAAGGGGGGCTACCACCCCCCGTTTAACTACGTAGGTTAGTCGTGGAAAGAATATAACACAACCCAACACAAAGCCTCCTTTATCAATCTCCTCATATGACTGCAAACTTTGGTATGGGCTATGAAATGAACAATATGTTAAACAAGACAATGAAGGTGACCCTTGAAACAGATGATTATCAACATTCTCTTTTGTCTCTTGGTTGGCTAATGGAGAAGAAGTTTTACAGCAAACAAAATCTAACACATGAGCAAAAGGAACATCAAAAACTTGAGGAGACTGCTGCGATGTATCTATTGAAACTGTATGACATCCTATTGGCTGTTCATCCTTTTCTTTAGAGATATTACGAAGATTCTTCCTTATAAACTGAAGTGCTTCATAACACAAGTGTACAGAATCCTCTTGCATCATTAAATCATGTATTTCGGCTGCCTCGTCTTCATCTGTAATCTGACCTTGAATTGTGTTTTGTGGCTGCAAATTTGGTTTTGTATCCAAAATGATTTCATCAATCATTTTAGGGGAATATTTCTTATTAATGACCTACTCAAAAATTTCGCCATCTGTCTCATATTCAACATTAAAACTGAGAGATTGTTGATTTCCTACAAGCTTTTCATTTGAAGATTTACTATGCAATTTACCCCGCAAAAACTGAAATGATTCAAAATAGAGAGGTAAGGAATATTCTTGTATCGTTTGATCGTATAAGCCAGCTTCTATGTCTTCATGTGCAACCTGACTATTAATGGCATTTGGGGGCTGGAACTCTCAATATAAGAAATCTGGAACAAAGTTTTCATCTCCCTCAAGAGGATCCAAATCAAGATTTGTCGATAGTTGATGTCTGATTGCATGGAAATTATCTCTGATGAACTGACATGAATCAAAGCACAAAGGAAAAGATCCTTCACTTACTTCAAAATCTGCTGCACTTTCCTCATCGTTTCCATAGTTGATATGCCTCGTTTGATCGTTGTACTCGAGCTGCTGTAAGCGAACTTCCTCATCCCATAAACTAGTTGTTGATTTGTCTACAAGATTAGCTTCTGTTTGGAGAGCATAATCATCATCATCATACTGATCAAACTGAGGCAAATCGTTAGTATAAAACACGTCATCAAGCATACATGTCATATCAATAGGTCTTTCTTCTCCAATATGATCTACAAAACAATCCTTATGACTACTGAGATAAGAAACAAAATGTTTTGGATCAGCCACTTGTTCATGAATGCCATTTTCATCTTTTGCAGTCATTTTTCTCACCATATCTTCTACTACACTCACCAAAATGTCAAGCTTTTCCTATGAAGGTGTAGTTTTCTCTAGATCCACGTTTTTCATCTCTTCTTCTTTCAACCTTGCCCTTCTGATCAGCAAATGAGCCTCTACATTTACTGCATTGTTCTGCATCTCTTCAAGTGTTGCGACATTCTTTTCTCTCAGCTGAAACTCCATTTCCGAATCAAAGGCACCCGGGTAGTGCAAGAGAGCAGATCCAGGAGGGGGTCTTATATCAACCGGAATTGAATAATAAACTTGATTAAATCTAGCTGAAAACTGTTGTACTATCTCCCCTGGCAGTCTTTTCAGCTGATTATACTCTTCTACGATAAGGAAAATGTTCTGTCCGATCCTCCATCTGTCAAGAAAAACTTTGATGAACTGCTGTAAATCTTTGATGCTCGCATCCTGCAAGGGTTTGAACCAAATCTTGACTTTGCCTTGCAAAGAAAGAGCAAAAAGCCTTATACTGACATCTTCTTCATCAATTTCAAAAAGGTCTAGGAAAGTCTCAACATTCTGCACATGTTGCTCAGCATTGACATTCTTACATTCGCCGTCAAATCTTGGCAAGTATAGATAATAATTTTTGGGGAAAGCATGAAGAACAGAAGGTAAAACAAGAGGTTTATACCTATCTGGGATTATAACAGCTATAGGGATATGTACAAGAGCTATGGGATCAGTTTTGTTTTCTTTAGGCTCATCACTTTGCAGAGAATCATCATAAGATGTAGGAAAAGTAAGGAGGCCAGGATCCAAGGGAAACTCACTATTTACACTTTTTGAATAGATCGAGTGAAGATTTTGATCACCTTTATCATACAACAAGTTCTGAAAAACTTTTAGGGCAGCTTCAAGAACAGCGAAGAAGTAATTTACAAGAAAGCAGAGTAGAACCTGAATACCATTCCACTTTGGATACCCGAACTTTGTGTAAGATCCTTCCATTTTCGTAAAGAAAGAGTTAGTCCTCCAGTGGAGTCACCATGAAGCACCGATTGCTGGGTTCTTCAGTGAATGGAGTCACCAGGTGAATGATTGCAGCCGTCTTCTTATGTCTGATCGTTGTTCACAATCAACCATCAGATCTGAGCTTGATAGATGTACCGGGGCAAAACAATCTTCAAGCAAACCATTTTCTCCCCAGTGGAGTTGCCACTATGTTAGCACCTAAATATTCCCTAGGTTGAAGGAAGGCAAAATTCAGGGTAACCACAAACCACGCTCAGTCTAGTAGCTAGCCCTACGAGAACAGGAGAGGGCTCTCTCTGAGTCACACTCAGTGAATAGATAAGAAAAAAACGGTCTGAGATGACTTACAATGAAGTATTGATCTTAGGCTAGTAAGTGAATAGGGATACAACAAACAATTTCTATGAATGACTGAGCTTCTGGGATGGTATGGGACCAATAGTCAGCAAAGAACAAAGAATTGAATACAAAGGCACAGATTACTTCGTGAGGCAAGGCAGGCGGAAAGTGTAGCAATTTAGTTTGGAATAACGCGAACGGAGAGATTTCTGAGGAGTGTGAAAAGGGCATAGGAACATGAATCCTTTTCAACAGAAGAAGAACACTGAACATGAAATTTTCCCACAGGCAGAGCAATAAAATTGAATTCTACCTAATCTCACTCAGAAAATTTCACTAGAAATGAACATGAATTGAATTATGAAACATAATGAAATACATATGAAAACATAAGAGACACATTTACTACACTCACAACCACAAGAATCTCATGAAACAGAGCCGCTACCTTTCATTAATTCTCTGTCAAAAATATACAGTGAAGAAACAGAGTTTCTTTCCCACAGTCTCCCAGAAGTTACAAAACCAAACAACCCTTTGCAAATAGCTTACATACAATATATAGAATGTGCCATGAATAGATAGAATGCCCAAGGGTTGGGGAGTTACTCGAATCATTACAAAATCGAGATGGAGAGCCAACCATCAGCTATAAGTGCAGCGCTACAAACATGACATTTGGCTTGGGTGACCGTTTGCCTTCCTTCGCCACTTGGATAGAAGTCCATCTGGAAAGAAAATGCTTTAAATGCTGCCTTTGGTGCCAAAAAACTGAAGTGTAGATGAGCGGGCCCACTTGGAGAAGTCGCGAATCAAAATTTCGCGAAACAGAAGCAAATTTGGCAATTTTTCCTCTGTGCACCGCGCTACTTTGGGGCCTGTTTTGGGGCACTTTCAGGTGTCCAAAATGTGCCCAAGTGGGCTTGTTGGAAATCCTATCCTGTCTACTTTCTAACCCAACTAGAATTTCTGAATTTGGTGCTCATTTTCCCCTCCAAATCTTCATTCTCCCAAGACTGCTTCCTGTGTGTCAAAAAAGGGGCAGAGAGGCCATTTTTTGGGTGTTTTTGACCTCCTGGAGACTCAGATCTTGCCCAAATTTCTTGTCCGGGCACCAGTAGTCATGATTTTCCATGCTGAATCCAAAAATGCAAACCATTCCTCATTTGGAGCTCCCGATTTTTAGTGCCGTGCCACTCGGAGAAAAACCCTGTGTTTTGCCCAAAAATTTGTCATGTGACCAAAATTTCCCCAAATTTCTTGAAATTTGTGCTGGAGGTCCTCTATGAAGTGATATGTTGTTCCAAGGAATCTTCAGCCAAGATTCGAAGCCGATCTTGCTCTTTTGCCTCTTTTGTTGCTTTGCTCAATTTTGCCTTCAAGCTCTTTATCCGGGCCTTTGCACTCATGTTTCGTGCCCTGTAAAGATAAACCATATGCCACAATAATGCTTTGTCCTTGTCGCTTTCACCAACAGCTTCTCTAAGTGGATGTTGATCCTTTTGAGCCAAACCTCTCGATCAGCCTCTATCTCCTGCTGAATGGGTGTCCTCTCATTTAGGCTTCGTTGGGCAGCTTGCTGGTCTTCACGGATGTTTTGCCACCTCTATGAGGCCTCCTGGGTGCATGTACCTTTGTTGGCGAATCACTGTGTGTCTCTTCTTCATGATCATATGATGGATCAGATGTCATGTCTGCTGTATATGGACTGTGCTTGGACTGCCCTTTGATGATGTATGAAACTATGTGTTGTTATGAACTCTGCCACCAAGGGGAACAATGCAAAAGGGATTTTTAGGAAGGGGAATAATATGATGGGATTAGGGGTTATGGGGCGAGATTTTGTTTAGGGACATGTAGGGGGTTTGGGTATTTGATAGGGTAGGGTTTTTGGGGTTTTGACAAGGTAGGGTTTTGGGGTGTTATGTTGACAAATAAGAGGAGGGATAGGGGATAGGGTTTGGTAGTATTTTAGGGTAGGGATAATAGGAAAAATGAGAAAGGGAGGATAGGGAAAAATGGTAGGAAAAAAAAACCTTGGCCTCAATACCTCAATTATGCAACCCTAGCCACCATGGTTTGGATGTTTTTTGAGTGGTTGGTCTTATGAGTTTTGTGGCAATTGAACATAGCCAAGAACCACCATATCATCCATAAAATTTGATGAGCAAGCCATGATTTAGACCCTACCTAGAAATTTGGAGGCTAATTTCAATGAAATTTAGGCCTTTTAGCCCTGTGCGCCACGCCTCCCATGTGCGCCGCGCCAGTGTAAATTTCAACTGGAAAATTTCTCCTAGTGCGTCGCGCTCTCTATGTGCTCGCGCCTTTTTGTAGGAGCCTTTTGGAAGCCTTCCTGTTGTCCAAATTGGGTGAAAGATAGCTTTTTGGAAAGGTATTTGAGTCTACTTTCCAACCCAATTGTAATTTTTCAATTTTGAGTTCATTTTCCTTGTCAAACATCAAATCTTCCAAGACTGGTAAAAATGTGTCAAATGAGGCTGCCTAAAGACATAGTGTTGTTACAGTCAACTTTTGAATGCCTTCCTAAACTCCAAATTGATCTCATGATAGCTCATTGGAACGATATTTGTGTCTAGTTATCATTTGACTCATCAATCAAGTCATTTGGCCAACTGAGCTAGGAGAAAATTTGATTTTCACAAGGTCACTTCAGAGGTGCATCAATTCTCCCAAGGAAACTATATTTTTGACATTTCTCCAAAACCATGACACCTGTGTAAAAAGTGAAGGATGGTTTTCTTCCTTGGCATTGTTTGGACAAAAACCTCTCTCAGTTTTCCCAAATTCATCTTTTATTTCTCAGAAACCTCATTTGAGTGAAACCTATCCCGATGTGTGGAACAAGGGATTTGTCAACATGAAGCGAAATGAAGGGGATAGGGAGTTTCTAAATTCTTGAGGAAATTTTAGGAAGTAGGTAGGGATGTTAGGAAGTAGGGGAAAGTATAATCTCAGAGATTGAGTGAGGGGATGGGGTCCAAAAAGGCAAAACACAGGTACAACCTAGAAAATTGCCAAGTTGTAGCAAGAAACTAGGGTTTGTGCAAAAATGAGGAATTTGGGGGATCTCAGTGATGGGAAGTTTTTGATAAGGTACTTTAAGGATAGGGTAAGGTGTATGAACATTAAGATACAAGTTTTTCTTATCATTTTTCCGTCCAAGAGAAATTGCCTTCAAAACCCTAGGAGAGGGAAATGACCTTACCTAGGCGCAACTGAAGCATGAACAAGGTGTAAAATGACCCAGTGGGACTTGACATGATAATGAAAACTCTCTAAATGATGGTACACTCAGCTGAACGGTGACATGGACCGACATTTGGACAACTTTGACAAGGGTGAAATCAAACCCTAGACCTAATGCCTAGTGACCAAATTTTGCTTGAAGACTCACTGAAATGACAAAATTTGACCTTGACACCTTAAAATCACTTTGTAAGAGCATGTTTGATCACTGGAGGAAGGCTGCAAATACTGACACTAACAACAGGCACAGCTTGGAACAAAGAAGAAGAAGTGGAAAGTGAGCAATTAACAGCAAAAGAAGCTTGTATTAGCTGAAAATGAAGACCAGACGCTGCAGGTATCACAGTAGTTACGGTCTCCAGAAGTTGAACCTTACAACAAAATTACACTCATCAACCCTATTACATTCTGTCTTCTTGATATATATAGCGGTTGATTACAAAAATATCTGCTAACCTATGTGTGGAGGGGTCATAACTGACCACCAACCACATTTACAAACTATTATGGACCTCTGTTACATTCTCACTGTTTTAGTTAACAAATTTGACATTGTCAGGTACTTTTTTGTACTACTTGAATAGATGAATTAATGTCCATAACTGCCGAAGGTGTTGAACTGCTCGAGGATCATCCTTTTCTCCTTGGCCGTGCTGCTCTTTAAATGTGGTAGTTGAGGATTTAATGCACAGATTGCGGGATCGCGGTCTCCTTCCTCCTTCGGATGCATGGTAAAGGCAGTGAACACAGGCGGTAGGGAGGCAGATCCATTGTTGGATATTGTGGATCGACGACGGGAAGCATTTTACAACAGCTATCGGGAACAAACGGGAAACGAAAGTGGGTCGTTGGATTAAAAAAACGGGCGGCGGATATTGAATCAAAGGGGCTATTAGATGCAAACGGGAATGGATAAACGATGGCCATTAGATCACGGTGGGAATGATCCAACAGCTGACTAGAGTGGAAGGTTCATGGGAGATAAGGCGCGGGAGGAGGGTACAGCGGTGGTAAGCAGTTTTATCGCACCGCTTACGGGAAAAGGAGGTAAACGTATAGGGTAGGTGCGATGCAATAAGGATGGGACACGTGGCTGACGAGACGGCGGGGAAACAGCTTTCCCCGCAGGTTATCATTCGCGCAGTTTATAGGAGTAGGGAAAGTTAAAATCGTTGGATCAGCGGGAAATGATCGGACGGCCCAGGTTTAAAGCACGCGCTTATTGTCTGATGTGACAGGGAAGGGCCCTGTCAATAGCAGTTTTTCATATGCGCGCAGTCATATAAACATGGACTTATGGATTTAACAATGAGCCTGAGACCCACGTGAAATAGAACTATAACAGGGTTTAGGGAGAGTAGGGAAAATGAAAGGGAAGGAGGAAAGATCAAATAAACTGCCAGGAGCTTCTCAAGCATGAAACAACACTATCATAGTAGTAATTTGGTTCTCCAAATGCATAAGTTTGTAGTAGAGCTAATAGGTATTATTATTAAGAAGCGTTTCTTGAGAACATTGGGTGCTAAACTGGTTCACCCCACAGAGATAAAAAAATATGGCATTAATACCTCTCTTCGGAAGAAGATATTCTGAAAGTATGCCCCACGAAACCATCTCCATCACAATCTGAAGCACTGCGTCAACCCTCCTGGCCACTACGTCAGCCTGAAACCCTCTATGTCAACCCTCTGAGGCTCTACGCAACCTCTTTAGCCCTCTGTGCCACTTCTGCAGCCTCTGTGTGGATGACGCAAACCCTTCTGACCTTTGTGCAGTCACTACTAGCCTTTGCATGGCTCTCTTTGGCTCTGTGTTTGCCTCTCTACCTCTGCGTTGTTCTCCCTACCTTGTACTCACTGCCCCTCACTGCAACTCTAATCACTGGTTCGGTTTCTCTTAGCAAACCCCACTCTATAAAATCGAACTGACTGATCACTCTGGTGTATCTCCAACTGACCCTCAAGCTTCCTATTATACTTTTTTTGTTGAGTCTTCAACGGCTGAGATTACATCTCTAATCAATAGCTAAGATTATATTTAGCTTAATCCATGTTATTTAGAACCTTCTAACCCAGTTTTATATTAATACCCATTAATATTTTTATTTTCCTAAGTTTAGACTTAGGAACCCATTAAAAATATTAATTATTTTACTATCTCCTTCACCAGGCATAATTTCCCCAAACCATTTCTGAGTCTTGGAAATATCATGTTATGTAGCCTCTCCACCAATTTTCATGGCTAGAGAACATCTGATGCTACCCAAAATCAACACTCCCTCTTAGTGAGGAATGTGCTCTAGTAATACTCCACCAATGAGCATCACCTTGATTATACGACACCGGTACCTGTGCTAATGCTAGGCCTTCCTGCCCAACATCCTCTGCACTGCTACATCATGCACTACTGCTCATGGACCTACCACTTCCATTGCTACATCTGTACGGAAACTCCCTCTGCATCCGTGTTGTTGGTGGTCCTTTCTCCCAACACTGCATCTGCACGGCACTTCTCTCTCATCATGATGCATCATGTTGCCCATAGCATTACCACTGCTATTGCTAAACTGCAACTCAGTTACTGAGAAGTAAGTAACTGATCCACCCAACTATTGACATCCTTGTCAGGCTAGAAACCCTCCCAATGTTGAAGCTCTCTCCGTCGTTATCCTGTGGTCCCAATGTTGAAGCTCTCTCTGTCGCTATCTTGTGCCCCCTCTGCTGCCTCTGCGCTACTGCAACAACTTTGTGCCTCTCATGCCTCTGCAAAACCTCTTTGTGCCATCCTGTACTGCTATAACCTCCTTTGTGCCTCTCGCACTGCTGCAACCCTCTCTATGTTGCCAAGGACTCCTGCACTATATCACTCTATTCTGCTTCATCCGCATCTGCTTCTACCAACATCCGCCATTCTGCTACTGTCACTTCAGGGCTCCTGTAATCAGGTATGATCCAAGAGTTTGGGTACCTCAAATATCTTGCCCCTCATCACATGTTGTCGTCATAACTACTACTCCATGTCTCCACACCTCTTATCTAGAGGTACATGAGCACTCATGGCACAATCATCATCATCCTCTACCTCCTTTTCGGCCTTCACTGGTGTGGCCTTGGAGTCATACGACTCTCCTTTATTCTTCTTCCTCAGACACTAGTTGTATAATGGCCCAGTTCCCCACAGTTGAAGCACTTTTATCTTAGAGAGGTCCTTTTTCTTTCTCTTCCACTGCTGCCCTGTAGATGCCAGGGAGGCATTCTATTCCTCCTTCTTCTGACCTAGGCTCCTTTGATACTACTTCCCGTCTTGGTCAACTGTATGATCTCTTCTTGGTGAAGAGTTGCCCACAGTTCTTCCCAATCTGGAAGATGTTCTCTGCCCAAAATTCTTTGTAAAAATGTCTCCCACTCCTTGGAGACTGCATTTAGGGCGGTCCTCACCATTAACTCTTGATCTGACATGGCCCCATGGAAGTCAGTTGATCCCAAATCTCCTTCAATCTGTTGAGGAAATGATCTACCTACTCCCCCTTCAGCATCTGATACGACCGCCGTTGATTCTCCAGCAGCATCTTCCTATGCACAGAAGTGCCCTAATACAATGTCGTCAAGGTGTCCCACATTCCCTTTGTCAAATTATTCTCGGCAATATGATGGACCACATGATTCTTGACCCCCTAAAGAATTATGCATTTCATCTTGGCCATTGCATCTTCATATTTTTCATTGTCAACTCGGTCGGCTGGGAAAGCCACGATTCTCAAGGCGAAGGCCTTGATGCAATGTCTATCTAGAACGGACAAGATCCTGGCCTTCCAGATGACAAAGTTGGACGCCCATTCGATCTTGTCTTGATCCCTTGGTCCATTCATGGCCATCTCTCTTCTCTTATTTTTGACTCCTCTAAGTCTCTACTTCCCTCCTAGAAGTTCTCTGCTAGACTCCCTCTAAGTCTTGATTTCCCTTTTGGAAATCCTCTTGCCAACCGTCGAATCGCACCTCTTCAATCTCCTATGCACCTGCAACACTGATCTAGATTTCTTTGCTAGAAATCTGCCTAGGTAGCAACTCCTTCTACCTTGGTTTTGCACTGTTAGGTTTTGTTCTATCTCGACAGCAACAACACCCCATCAGCTTCACTCCCCGCAATCTGCCCATAGCTTCCTATTCCCCAATAACTGAAGGAATGAGCCTCTAGGCTCTAGCAATCTCGGGAAGGCTAATTTTCTGCCTTGGCCAACTGCATCAACCCTTCTGGTCTCTATGTGGCTCTTTGTGAGCCTCTTCTACCTTCTTCTGCCTCTGCGCTAGCCTCTTTCTGGCTTGAACTAATGATGTAAGCCCTCTGCGTCAACCCTTCTCTACTACTTTCTGCATAGGAACAACTTTTGTCAGTCGGGACAACTGTTTCTTCTGAAAATTCTATGATTCAGCTGTCACCTTCAGCTCTCCTATGATTCTCAACCTCGCTTTGATACCATGTTGAAATTTCTAAGTATTACCCATTAGAAATTTTATATGTATTCTCTAGTTTATTTTGCCTACTTGTTTAAATTACTAACAAGTTATTTAACCATATAAAACTGAAATAAACACAATACAATCTCAACCATCTACACATCAACAGCTGAAAGAAATATACAAACACACAAGTGACACCATTATTTTTAGACAATCGTCCCTAGAAAAAACCAACTTGGGAAAACCGATACAGCAATTATGAGCGTTTTATTATTAAGCATCTTTTCTTGAGTACACTGAGTGCCAAACTGGCTCACTTGACAGAGATAAAAATAAATAAATAAAAAAATTTTAAAAAAAATGGCAATAATACCTCTCTTCGAAAGCAGATATTCTGAAAGTCTGCCCCGCGAAACCTCTCCAGCACAATCTGAAGCACTGCGTCAGTCCTCTTGACATCTACGTCAGCCTAGACCCCTCTGTGTCAGCCCTCTGAGGCTTTGTGCTGCCTCTTTGTCCCCTTGCGTCACTTCTGCAGCCTTTGCATGGATGACGCAGGCCCTTCTGGCCTCTGCGCAATCACTATTGGCCTTTGCATGGCTCTCTCTAGCTCTATATCTACCTCTTTTCCTCTGCATTGGTCTTCTGGCACTATCTCTACCTCGTACTCACTACCCCTCGATGCAGCTCTGATCACTGGTTCGATTTCTCTTTGCAAACCCCACTCTAGAAAATCGAACTGACTAATCACTATGGAGTATCTCCAACTGACCCTCAAGCCTCCTCTTATACTTTTTCTATTGAGTCTTCAAGAGCCGAGATTACATCTCTAATCAGAAGCTAAGATTATATTTGGCTTGGTCCATGTCATTTAGAACCTTCTAACCCAATTTTATATTAATACCCATTAATATTTTTATTTTCCTAGTTTAGACTTAGGAACCCATTAAAAAGATTAATTATTTTAATATCTCCTTCACCGGGCAGAATTTCCTCAAACCATTTCTGGCTCTTGGATATCTCATGTACTTTAGCCTCTCCACCAATTTTCATGGCTAGAGCACATCCAATGCTACCCCAAATCAACAGGAGTATTACCCATCATCTATTGTAGAAGTCCTTCTCCACACACAAGTCTAGTGTTTCACAAACTTCTCCTGGTTGATCAGACCCTTGGCGAGGGAAAAGTCGTACGAAGGTCCAAAGTCTCAAATCTGAAGGTCGCTAAAAAGTTAGGGTTTTTTTTTAGTCGTTGGTACAACACTGGGAAATTTTGACTCTAGTTGTTGGCTTGTTATAGGAAAGAGAACGACTAGGAAGCTAAAGTCACTCTCATGCTAACTTGATGAGAGAAACTCTGGATTTTGACTATAGTTGACTATACTTCAAAGTTTTCTAAAGTTGTTTGAAGGTTGTATCAAGTTGTCTCTAATATATTCAGCCACTGCATACATGTTTCTGAATTTATTAGGTTGTATTGTTGATCATATTGGATTGGGCTCATTGTAATCTCTACTAAATTTTTTATTACAAACTTATAGAAGAATAATTACAAAGGGTTTTTCCCATCGTGGTTTTGCTCTGGTCTTTGACCAATTCTGGTGTCTCTTGTTGATGTGATGATTGTCTTCTTTCTCATTGTTTATATTGTTCTATATTCACTTACTGTTGATGAATGGAAAGACTAAATGTAATTGGAACTATTTCTAATATTGATAATTGAAGTTTGGAATTGGGCTAAAGTAGTTGATTCGGCATAGAACAATATGGAAAATTAACATGGAATCAGAGCTAAGGTGAAGGACAAGCCCAAAAGAATACAAGCCTTGAAGCACTCATCTTTGGAAAGTTGAAATAACTGATCTAGTCAAAGTCAAGATGACTTCCTTCTTCAAGAGTGATGATAAGTTGGGTGACTCATCTAATTTTGTTGCATGGAAAGTTAGGTTGGAGATCATTGCTGATAACAATGATGTTTTGGACTACATTCAAGGAAAGGTACCCGAGCCTTCAGAGAATGCATCCGCTACTGTCAAGAACAAATACAAGAAAGGTGAGGGGAAAGAAAAACAAATTATAGTTGATGGTTTACAATACAATCTACTTACATATGTTGGAAACTTGAGTAGGTCTAAGGACATGTATGATAAGATTGTCAGCATGTTTGAGGTCAACAATTTAAATGAAATCCTCACCTTGAAAGATCAACTCAAAGACACCAAGATGAACAAAGGAGATTCCATACAATCTTATATAATGAGGATCTCTCGTGTTAGAGATCAATTGTTAAGAGTTGGAGAAGATGTGTTGGACAGGGAACTGGTGGTCCAAACTCTAAGAGGTCTCCCCTCTATTTGGGAAACATTCATCACGACTATAAGCAACACAAATATCCTCCCTTCATTTAATGAACTTGTTGGAAAGCTCACTCAAGAAGAGTCAAGAATTATAGGAAGAGGAAGGATTCAAAAGCATGAAGAAGGAGAACCCGCTACATACATCACTCATGACAAGAATAAGAAGAAATGGAAAGGATGTCCATCAAGAAAACATCCTCCTCGAAATTTTGGTGGAAGAATTAGTAACATATGAATGTGGAATGCTTCCATTTTCATAAGAGAGGGCACTATGCTCAAGATTGCACCGAGAAGAATAATGGACCACGATATAACACTAGAAGCAACAACAACATGTTCAATAATCAAAAGAGGAAAGATGACCAATGGAATGACTGCAATGGGAGAAATAATAGAAGAAAAGGAGATGCTCCAAGTGACCATGAAGAAGATCGTCGTCCACAAAAGAAGTCAAAATTCTCTAGGTATGAAAGTAATGTTGTGAATCAATCTGAATATATTCTTATTTCTACTCTTACTAGTTCATCTCCTCTAGATTCGCGGGATAGTTGGTTGATTGATTGTGGGGCCACTCATCACTTCTCTGGTTACAAAGAATTTCTCTCTAACTTGGTAGAGAGGAAGTCAAATTTGAAAATCATTCTTGGAGACAACTCTACTCATCCCATTAAAGGTTTTGGATCCGTCAAATTTAATTTGAATTCTCAGGAATCTATTGTATTAAATGATGTAATGTATGTGTCTGGGTTAAAAAAAAACTTGGTATCAATCTTTGCTTTGGAAGACAAAGGGATGAGGGTTTCTTTCATCAAAGGAAAAGTTCTTACTTGGCCCGTTGGATCATTTATGAAAGATACATTAACCTTGGAAACAAGATATGAAGGACTCTACAAGGTCACTGGAAGGCCTCTACTAGAATTGATTCATAATTCAAATCATCTAAGTGAATTATGGCACTGAAGGTTGGCTCATCTTCATTATGATGCTCTTCCGAAATTAGAGAACTTGGTCTAAGGGATTCCAAAGGTTCAAGCTCAACATGATGGAGTATGTACAGGATGTGCTACTGGAAAGGTGACAAGGGGATCATTCCCCTCTAATGAGAACAAGACCATTTACATCCTCCATCTCATTCATTCTGACATATGTGGACTGATGTTTGTACACTCTATTAGTGGTTATCTTTACTACATCACATTCATTGATGACTTTTCAAGGAAGACATGGATATAATTTTTGAAGCATAAGGATGAAGCCTTTGAAACATTTGAGTTCAAAACATTGATTGAAAATCAAATAGGGAAGAAGATCAAAATATTTAGGTTTGATAATGGTGGAGAATATGTGTCAAACGAATTCATTGATTTTGCAAAAAGGAAGGTATCAAGAAGGAAACAATCGTTCCATATACTCCCGAACAAAATGGTCTAGCTGAAAGGAAGAACTGGTCTATAGTATAAGCCACTTGAGTGATGCTCCATGATCAAAATTGTCCTAAATTTATTTGGGCCGAAGTTTCACATGCTACCGCATATGTTCAAAACAACATGCCTCATCAAGCTTGTTGATTTATGGTCGCATCGGATGTGCTCTAAGTCTCAAATTTTTTAGGGAGGCTTCGGTACATGTATTCCAAAGAACCCAAAAAGGGTTTTGGGAAATTTCACCCTGAGACGATTTTATTAAAATAATTAATTATTTTTTAATGGGTCCCTAAGTCTAAACTTAGGAAATTAAAATAATTAATGGGTATTAATCTAACTGTGGGTGTAATTTCTAGAAGGAGGCGAGGATCAAGCATAAATTATCTTAGCCATTGAATGTCAATGAGAATATTATTTAAGGAGGCTTGAGGGTAATTTGGAACAAACACAGAGAGTTGATCAATGAGATCGAATTCTTGAAGCTAGAGGTATTGCAATGATTTCGCAATGATTACGCAGAGAGGGGAAGAAATATTTTTGGCTAGAGGATATTATCCAGAACCAAGAATACTCAATAGAGAAGAAGAGAGACACATATAGGAGGCAACGCAGTGCCCAGAGAGGGTGATGCCGAGCCAAGAAGGTCTCAAGCAGTGCAACGCAGAGCCTTCACGCAGAAGTACAAGATTGGCTAGGGGTTTGACGTTCTAAGATGGGAGGGCTGGAGTCAGCTCCTAAGAGAAAATTGATCTAGAAAAGAGGTGATGTGGTGCCTTAGAGGCTAACGCAGGCCCACGAAGTGGCTACGTAGGGGCAGTGTAGAAGTAGTTGGGGACTCATTGGTTTAGCTATAAGATCAGCCAGGACTTGCAGTGTAGATTGATGTAATCTCACTAATTTCTTCTTCCAAGTGATATTCAAGAAAAATATAAGCTTCCATAAATAAGAAGACCCACATGTAGTTTGTCCCTAGTTGCCAATTTTAACAAGAGACTATGGTTCTGGTGATTGCAAGGTCACTGTTAATCACTAAGAAGATTTGAATCCCTCAAGGCAATTGGAAAAGGGTTGCCCAAGGAGTCTATAAACCAAGCTTATTCTTGGAGGTAAATTATTAATGAAAACTAATTCCTAGGATGGTTATGCAAGATATATTGAGTGAAGTCTTCTAGAAACTAATTTTTTCCATCACAATGTTGTGTGTCGGACTCCAACTTTGGCACTATCACGCTATCCTCCAATAGACCATAAATGCCCAATCCACATCCACACTAGGTCCACTCGCACACTGCCCTCCAACAGACCATAAGAGACCAATCCTCGTTGTAGCATCTACCTCTAACTAGGTGTTTACGATGTTGGACCTGCGAACATGTCAAGGGGATCTCCCCGGTAATAAGTCCCAATTATACCTCAGACCATTTAGTGTAGGAGTTCCAACAATGGGTCGTATAGTAATGCCTTGACCACAATTTCACAAAGGGGAAAGTAAGATAACTCTGCCAGTAGCAAGGGTGTGACCGCTACAATGAGTTAAGGAAGGTGCATAAGAGGTTCTAACACAGGCGGGTTGACATGAGTGCACCCCTTGGAAACCTGTAACGGTGCTCAGCTGGGAAGGGAACACACAAGCGAAGATACATCACAAGTTGGAAAGCGAGTCAGTTGGCAATCCAAATTGATGGTTAAACCAACAGTACATCTGCCACAAGATTCATATAATTACATACAAAACAGTTCATACAAAAATACGTAAGTTAAACAACATACATTGCTAAGGAAACCGGAACAGTCCAACTACAATAACAACTTATGCATGAAAACGTGTTGGCTCTTATTATAGAAAGAAGTGTAAGTTGCAATCATACAATACATCCATGTAAACCCGCTAGCCCCAATAGTGGAATGATATAGCCACATTTGTCTACTCCTTCAAAGAGATGAACTAGCTCCATGCAATGGAGAAGACAAGGTGCGTTACAATACTGTCCAAGCTCTCTCCAAGATAGTCTTATTGAAAGCTTGGCTGAACAAAAGCCTATAAAATGAGTTATGAGGGACTATTTATATCAGCAGGTGGGGTGACCCTTGACATTCCCCTTTGTGACAGTTCATCTACCCTCGTGACTCTTCATCTACTCTATGACTGTTACATCCAACTATTGACACTTGACTTACACTTGACATGACGTTACATTACAATGCACATGTACTCATGTGAGACAACATGGCTTGACCAAGCCATGCAAGACATCACCGACACTTGGTCCATTGTGATGACACCAACTCTTTGGCATCCTTGTGATGGTGAAGGTGGTGAGTTGATGCCAAGGTTGGTTGTCCGTGATGGTGTGCATGCACCTCATGGTGACATCTTACTGAAGCGAACTCTTGCCTCCGTCGCAACCGGTGCATTGGTTCAGCTCCTTCATCCAACTCATCTTCTAACATGTGCATGGTCTTCTTGGGTGCGAATTAACTAGAAACACTGTGATGCATAGTGTCCGTGCTGATTTTCAAGTGTGTGCTGGTGTTCATGCGCATCAACTTGCCGAAGTACATGTTCAGCTCCAGTTGGACTTACTTCTTGTCTTCACCTTGGTGAGTGTGTTGAATGGCTTGGATTGCATGTGTGTGCATAATGACATGCATGTTGTTGAATCCCTTGCATGCAATCAACAAAATTGCTCACCATGTATGCTCCGTGCCAACTGCTGGGATGGATCTTTAACTTTTATAGGAGCAGTTTCATACGTGACTGCATGTTGCGCCCACTGTTGTTCCTATTCCTGCTACAACTCATTCGTCTTTTTGTGCAACTTCATGTTCTTCCTTGATTTGATGCTTCAGCACATGCAACTCCTTCTTTGTTCCATTCTCTATCTTCACACAATCTTCATGTCACGCCATCACCTCATAGCCTGAGTCTCCAAAATTGCTTTCATCATCAGTGGATCTGCTTGATTTTGCAACTTTGTTCTGCCTCTTTGTCAACAACCTTTCTCTTGCATTTTTTGCATTCGTTGTGTTCACTGTATTCGTTGTGTTCCCAGTATTCACTGTATTTGCTGCATTTGTTGTGTTCGCTGCATTCGTTGTGTTTGTTACATTCATTGCGTTCAGTATGTTTCCTTCAGCTGTTGTTCATGATGTTGCTCGTTGCATTTGCTACATTCGTTGCATTCATTGCATTTGGTATGTTTCCTTCAGTTGTTTTTCATGATGTTTCTCGTTGTGATATCTTGATGTTCTTGTCTACGAACAACTTGATATCTTCGTGAGTAGGCAAGCTCATAGATATTTGATAGACTGCATCTCCAGGTGAGCTCTGAACGGTGTCTTCGACTCTTCTCTCTTGGAAACCATTATAGCTGCACTACTAAGAGGCAGATGAACACCTGCTATACCTAGAGACATGGCAACACTCATGGAAAGCAATCTATTAGTCTAAAACTAAAATGTACTTGAGAACTGACTTGCACATACCCCAAGAGACTGACTGCACAAGGCACAGTCTAGGCTGCTGGGAGACTGACTGACTTCTGGAACTGCGCAATGCACAGTCTAGTCTAGCTATTGACTGTTGGATATGCGCAATGTGCAATCTCAGCTGGCAATGGCTTCAGGCTCAGTGACTGCATAGCGCAATTTTTTGGGCCAACAGTCACTGTCCCTCATAAATGCGCAAAACAGTCTTGGAGGACAGTCATTAGGCAAAAATGTGCATTTCCAGAGAGGAAGAAAGAGCCTTCCTTCCCGGATTATGCAACGCTGTCTCAAAGAAGGCAAAGTCTGGACCAAGGTTTCCCAGACTCACCGACAAGCAACTAAACACGAATGTGAGTGTGAATACATGGTGATGCTGAGTGTAAGAATAAGTGAATGATCATGCATGCAAACGGAAAATTACATATTCAGAAAATGGAACAACATGCATGCAGGTGAGGTGAGTCACCGAATCAACGATCTTTTGTGAAAAATAGTTTCATGCACGCGACAGCAGTGAGATGTCAATGAAAATTGAAACAATGCTAGGATAAGCTAGTATACATGTAAATGATAGCAAGCGTTCAAACCAATCAAGCAAACAATACTCATACAAGTGAAAACACAAAAAGTGATAGAAATGCAACGCAAGGCATGGAAAGCGGGCTTACCCCAAAACAACTAAGTTGAATGTGCCGACAACTCCTAAATGTGATGTGGGATGTCAAAGTTGCAAGGTTGATGTGAGGAATGAGCTCTGTAGCGTCCGGTTGATGATTTTGATAACATCGAGGTTATGACTCGCATGCCACAAATCTAGGGGAAGCGACATTTGGTGGGAGGTTTCTGAAATGATCCTTGCATGTAACCTCCAACTACCAAAAATAGATCCCTGAATCAAGGGATGCCTTTGCATGTTGCCTTGGGAGAAGCAGCCCATGCATGCAATTCTATTTTTTCAGTCCCGGATGAAACCGGTCAACTCGCCTGCACACACAAGAGGTTGTTCGACTACTAGGAGAAAATGTGCATTTCTGGTTGGGAATTGGGCTAGCTTACCAGGAAATTTGCGCAATTTTTGGGTAGAGCAGCTGAGTGCTGCCCAAATTTGCGCAAATTCTGGGCTGAGTAGCCCTACTAGGGAAAATTGCACAGTTTTCACTGTGAGTGTTGACTAATAGAATTGCGCAATTCTGGAGCCCAATAGGTTGCCAGTCAGGATTGTGCAATTTCTGGAAGGAAGGCTGGTTTCCCTCCCAAATTGTGTAATTTCTTTGGGTAGTTTCTCAGCTTGCAGCTACATCAAGTTTGGGTGATCAGCCTGTGAGGAGAATGTATCGAGCTGTGATCAACAGGTTGCCTTTGTGCAAGTGAAGCACTGAAGCTTGTGAACTTGACGAAGCAAGACAAGTTGCTGTGAAAAGTTGGTAGGGAGGCTCCAAAACGAAGCTAAGGAAAAATTTTGGAGGTGGTTGTAGCCGCTACAATACTTGACGACACACTGGTAGAACTCCAGCTCTCTGAATGGACCTTGTTCGCGAAAACCAAGTCTAACACCTCCAAAAGTATTGTTCAATTCTCAGCCCATCTTGGTTTCACACTAGCTTGATTGTAAGATGTAGAATCTGCCAAACTCTTGGTCAATTGACACACATTCCAAGCTAAGGCAACATAGTTTTTTTGATTGGGGTTGACAGGTATATTGGTGCACTAGTATAGTCGTCAGAGTATTAATTTCATCTCTAGCGTTGTTTCGCTGCCAACAGGCCTCGACAATACTCCGGCGAAGTCACATGGAACACAAGCATGGCTCCGCAGCCACCAAGCATGGTCAGTACCCCGGCAGAGTTACCTGCATCACCTCTCTGTGCAAGAAGCCTTTCTCTTCTTTCTTTTTATTCATTTTCATTTTTTCAAACTTTTTCACTTTTTCATTTTTTCATTTTTTTCATTTTTCATCTTCATAACTGTGCATAGCACTTATTCATTCGAGAGGAAGAAGAGGGGTCCTGACTTATTAGGATTAGAAGAGGTTGTTCCTCAGAGAAGTAGTTTATTATACCTCTAAAGTGCTTGCTAAGGTTTTCCCCTCACCTTACTCTACTTGACTGAGCTGACAAGGGTTAACCCAAAAACAATCGACTAGAGAAGGTGACACTAGTTAGCGCGCAAGCGTTGTGTTGTCACCAAGGTTCACTTCGAACAGTAAGTATTTTACTTCGACGTATCATGAACTAAAAGTAACAAGCTCTTCATGCAGAGGCAAGATGACAAATAACCAAGTAATGATAGTTGTACAAGCCCTTTTGTACTTCACCCAACTCGTTTCAAGAGTCATACATGGTTTCATGTGAAACTAACCTATGAAGGAAATGAGCGAACTATAAAAAACAAGCGAACTAGCAAACAACAAAGAAAATCAAGAGCAGAAGATAAAGTGAAAGAAAAGCAAGTAAGCAAACAAGCAAGCAGACAACAAACAAACAAAGTGAGTAAGGAAACAAGCATGCAAGAAAACTGACTAAAAGCAAACACTACTCCTACTCCTACACCAACGGTGCATGGGTCTGATCACATGAAGTGATATTTCCAATGCAGTCACTGGTGCATTGGTTGACCCATGTTGGTGAAGGCTTGGTCTACGAGCAACCCATTTGTATGAACTAGAAAACAAGAAAGGTATAACAATGAAGACAACCACACTTTGTGTTTGACAGTGCCCACAGGATATAAGTGAGTGCAAGAGGATGATGAGCAATCCATGGACTTATCATGGTGTTGTCTGACACTGCATGCAACTTTGGAGCATAAGAAAACTCTTGACTAAGACGTGCAAGCAAACAAAAGAAACAAATATAACTTGTGTCGTACACGTGTGCTTGCAATGTAAGATTCCTCCAATGCATGAGTGATGGGATCATGTCGTTCGAGTGGAGGAAGTATGATCTATGTGTGATATGGATCTTCAATTTTTGCAGATGAGTGATGAGGAGCCTCAAGTGATTGAACAGTTTAATGATCAGAAGTGAGACTAACCCCAAGATAGGGAGGACCTAACATAACCATTAGCTTGGGTGGAAGTGCCTCGACAGTCTTGGGTATTTCAACTTCATCATCAGATAGATCATCATAAATCGGCGGCTTCGAAAGATCAATTGTGATAGATTCATGATCATGATAAAAAATGGAAATAAATGGATCACAACCACCATGATCAGAAAAATCAATGATTTCTTCGGCATCCTCATGATCAAATAAATCAAACAGAGGGGTAGATGAAAAGTGAACAAACTCATCCTCTATGTTTCCGAAAAGACAGATGAAAGATCAAGTGGATTTTAAATTAATAGCTTATCCTCTCCGTTGTCGAATGATGGACCAACATCCGGTGAGTCCTGCGAGTGATCAACAATGGGTGAATCTGTGGATGAAGACACACTTGCAAAATCATGGATGTCAGGTTCACCAAAGAGGTCAGGAAAGAACGGAGGGGTCTCGGATGGAAGGGAGTCATCCTTCCCCGAGTGCTGATGTTCAAGCTCCCACTCATACTCTTCATGAATGCCAACGCATGTTGGTTGTGCAACACCAACTTGTCAATGGGTTGTTCCTCGGTCACAACAAGTGAAGAGTTTGGAATGGGCAAACACAAGACAACATCATCCTGAGGAACACCCGAGTGCAAAGACGCAGGTCATAGAAAAGAAAGAATATGAGAACTCAAAGGACTCACAACCAAATCTGCGCGAAAATTGAGTGAAGTGATGTTGGGAGGATGTGAAAGATGAACAAGTGTGTGAGCATGACCCTCAACATCACTCAGTAGTGGTGGAGTTGTTGAATGAGAAGGAGGTGGACAGTTAGTCGAGACAGTGACCCCATCCACCTGAGATTGTGCAGCTCCATCAGTGAAGAATGTTGAGTGAGGCTTGATCTCAAGCTTCTTCTTGGAATGGGAATATTTCTTAAGGAAATACTCAAACCGGTCCCAAAGATAGGCAAATTTCATCTGGCTCCTCTAAGCTTGAAACTATAAGTCACGGAAGCACTGCCAAAAATCAATAACTAATTCATGCGGAGCCTTCCATTGCTGTAATAGTTTTCATTCAAGATGGTCTAGATCAAAATGATAAAAAGTGTCTTTAATAAGATCACAGAAGTTCTCAAGTGAGTGCACGTTGTCATCCGGTAGGCTAAGCAGCCATCAACGAGAAGATTCGCGAAATTTTTGTGCAATCAACAAGCTGGCCTATTCGTCAAAACACCCATCTTCCTCATGAAGCATGAAAAGAAATTCATGTAAGTACTCAAGCCGAGCCACTTCGCCTTCACCATCATACGTGTAAGTGGACAAGAGATCAAAAAACTCCCCGGTGATGGAGACATCTTCACGATTCGAGAAACATCGCGGAGGGAGAAGAGTGCAAGAATCCATGAAAGGTATGCAAAGGTTAAAAATTGGATGAGAGTACATAGCTTGTCATCTAGCCATCCTTCTAGCACCAAAAATGTTGACGGTGCTGGACCCGCTAACATGTCAAGGGGATTTCCCCAGTAAGAAGTCCCAATTAGACCTTAGACCATTTGGTGTAGGAGTCCCAGCAGTGGGTCATATGGTAATTCCTTGACCGCGATTTAGCACAGAGGCAAGTGACATAACTTTGTCAGTAGCAAGGGTGTGACCACTACAGTGAGTCAAGGAAGGTGCATGAGAGGTTCTAACGCAGGTGGTTTGAGATGAGTGCACCCCTTGGAAACCTGTAACAGTACTCAGTTGGGGAGGGAACACAAGAATGAAGATACATCACAAGCTGGAAAGTGAGTCAGCTAGAAATCCAAACTGATGGTTAAACCAACAGCACATCTGCAACAAGATTCATATAATTGCATAAAAAATAGTTCATACACAACTACGTAAGTTAAACAACATACATTTCTAGGGTAACTGGAACAGTCCAACTACAATAACAACATGTGCATGAAAATGTGCTGGCTCTTATTATATAAAGTAGTGTAAGTTCCAATCATACAATACATCCATGTAAACCCATTATCCCCAACAGTAGAATGTTACAGCCACATCCGTCTGCACCTCAAAAGAGATGAACTAGCTCCGTGCAGTGGAGAAGCCAAGGCGCATTACAATACTATCCAAGCTCTCTCCAAGATAGTCTTGTCGGAAGCTTGGCTGACCAAAAGCCTATACAATGAGTTATGATAGACTCTTTATAGCAAAGGGTAGGGTGACCCTTGACATTCCCCTTTGTGACAGTTCATCTACCCTCGTGACTCTTCATCTACTCTATGACTGTTACATCCAACTATTGACACTTGACTTACACTTGACATAACATTACATTACAATGCACATGTACTCATGTGAGGCAACATGGCTTGAACCAGCCATGCAAGACATTACTGACACTTGGTCCATTGTGATGAGACCAACTCTTTGGCATGCTTGTCATGGTAAATGTGGTGAGATGATGCCAAGCTTGGTTGTCCGTGATGGTGTGCATGCACCTCATGGTGACATCTTTCTGAAGCGAACTCTTGCCTCTGTTGCAACCGGTGCATTGGTTCAGCTCCTTCATCCAACTCGCCTACTAACATGCGCATGGTATTCTTGGGTGTAGTTAAACTGACAACACACTGATGCATAGTGTCCATGATGATCTTCAAGTGTGTGCTGGTGGTCATGCTCATCAACTTGTTGAAGTACATGTTCAACTCCAGCTGGACTTGCTTCTTGTCTTCACCTTGTTGAGTGTGATGAATGGGTTGGATTGCATGCGTGTGCACATTGACATGCATGCTGTGGAATCCCTTGCATGCGATCAACAAAACTGCTCACCATGTCTACTCCGTGCCAGCTGCTGGGATCGATCTTTAACTTGTATGGGAGCAGTTTCATTCGTGAGTGCATGTTGCGCCCACTGTTGTTCCTATTCCTGCTGCAACTCATTCGTTTGTTTGTGCAGCTTCATGTTCTCCCTTGAGTTGTTGCTTTATCACATGCAACTCCTTTGTTCCATTCTTTATCTTCACACAATCTTCATGTCGTGCCATCACCTCATAGCCTAAGTCTCCAAAGTTTCTTTCATCATCAGTGGATCTGCTTGATCTTGCAACTTTGCTCTGCCTCTGTGTTGTCAACAACCTTTCTCTTGCATTTGTTGCATTTGTTGCATTCGTTGCATTCGCTACATTCATTGTGTTCATTGTATTCACTGCATTCATTGTGTTTGCTACATTCGTCGTGTTCATTACATTCACTTTGTTCGCTGCATTTGTTGCGTTTGCTGCATTCATTGTGTTCGATATGTTGCCTTTAGTTGTCTTTCATGACACTACTTGTTGTGATATCTTGATTTTCTTGTCTAAGAACAACTTGATATATTTCTGAGTAGGCAAGCTCATAGACATTTGATCGACTGCATCTCTAAGTGAGCTCTGAACGGTGTCTTCAACTCTGCTCTCTTGGAAACCATAGTACCAACACTACTGAGAGGCAAATGAACACCTGCTATACCTGGAGACATGGCAACACTCATGGCAAGCAATCTATCAGTCGAAAACCAAAATGAACTTAAGAACTGGCTTGCAACATACCTGTGCGACTGATCATGAAGGTTGCGCAATTTCGGCAAGGAGGTCAGGAGACTAACTACCAAGACTTCACAACGCACAGTCTAGGCTACTAGGAGACTAACTGACTGATGGAACTGCGCAATCCACAATCCAGTCTGGCTACTAACTACTAGAATTGTGCAATGTGTAATCTCAGATGGCAATGGCTGCAGGCTCAGTGACTGCATTGCGCAATTTTTTGGGCCAGCAATCACTGTCCCTCAGAAATTCACAAAACAGTCTTGAAGGACAGTCGTTGGGAATAAATGTGCATTTCTGGAGAGGAAGACAAAGCCTTCCTTCCCCAAATTACACAATTTTGTCTCAGTGAAGCAAAGTCCGGGCCAAGGATGCCCAGACTCACCGACAGGCAACTGAATGTGAATGTGAGTGTGAATGCATGGTGATACTGAGTGTAAGCATAAGTGAATGATCATGCATGCAAACAGCGAATGATAGATTCACAAAATGGAACAACATTCATGTGGGTGAGGCAAGTCGCTGAATCAGAGACCGTTAGTGAGAAACAGTTTCATGCATGCAACAGTAGTGAGATGTCAACAAAAACTGAAACAGTGGTAGGACAAGCTAGTATACATGTAAACAACAGCAAACATTCAAAGAAATCAAGAAAATAGTACTCATACAAGCGAAAACACAAAAAGCGACAGAAATGCAACACAAGGCATGGAAAGCGGGCTTACCCCAAAATAGTTGAGTTGAATGTGCCGACAGCTCCTAGATGTGATGTGGGATGTCAGAGCTACAAGGTTGACGTGAGGAATGAGCTCTGCAGCATCCAATTGATGATTTTTGATAACATTGAGATTGTGACACACATGCCACAAATCTAGGGGAAGCGATACTTGGTGGGAGGTTTCTAAAATGATCCTTGTATGTAACTTCCAACTACCAAAAATAGATCCCTGAATCAAGGGATGCCTTTGCATGAAAGTATATTTTGCTCTATCCTAGGGGGAACTAGTCAACTCAGCTGCACATGCAAGAGGTTGTTCAACTGCTGGGAGAAAATGTGCATTTCTAGCTGGGATCTAGGCTGGCTATCTAGGAGATTTGTGCAATTTCTGGGCAGAGTAGCTCACTGCTGCCTAGATTTGCACAAATTATGGACTATGCAGGCTGTTGGGGAAAAGTGCGCAATTTTCACTATGAGGGTTGACTAATAGAATTGCACAATTCTGGAGCCCAACAAGCTACCAGTCAGGATTGCACAATTTCTGGAGGGAAGACTAGCTGCCCTCCATAATTGCACAATTTCTTGGGGGAGCTGACTAGCTTTCAACTAGACCAAGTTCGGGTGATCAGCCTATGAGGGGAATGTATCAAGCTATGATCAACAGGTTTCCTTTGTGCAAGAAAAACACTAAAGCTTGTGAAATTGACGAAACAAGACATGTTGTTGTGAAAAGTTGGCAGGCAGGCTCCAAAACAAAGCTAAGGAAAAACTTTGGAGGGCGATTGTAGCTGCTACAACACTAGGGCATCCTCACACCTAGGAAACCCTCCTCTTAGCTACCAATAGACTCCATCAATTGTCCAACCCTTGGACGCCCATCCAAATAGAAATCAACTCTATCAAAACACATACCTCTACAAGTCCTTAAGGGTTGATGCCTTCCTTTGCATGGCTACTACTCACCTGCTGCTACTTGGTCATTGCTCAACTGTTGTTACTTCGTACTTGCTACTACTCGGTCATAGTTGCTTCTCGATCATCGCTCAGTTGTTGTTACTCAGCCACTACTACCACTCTATCATTATTGCTACACAACCACTACTGCTACTCGATCGTCGCTCAACTATTGTTACTCAATCACTGCTTCTATGTTAAAAACATGAAATTGTGGTTAAATTCCACTTTAGACTACACATTTGATGGAGATGATGATGGCATTGAGTTCTTATTTCTGAGAGGACTAAAATTGATCAAACGATCATCTCATTCAAACAAGCAGAAGTTGGTTTTTGATTGATGAACCCACTCATGGATATTGGACCAGGGCATCTTCACCCACATGCACACTTGGATAGGCTAGTAGTAACATCAAGTGGACCTTGTTGGACACCCCTAGAAGCCTATAAATACAAGTGACTTGAGCCTCATTAGATCATCACATCATCAAGCATATTCTTCTCTTCTATATGATTTGGTTTGGAACATTGGCGAGGGAAAATTCATATGAAGGTCCTAAGTCTCAGATTTGAAAGTCGCTAAAAAGTTAGGGTTTTTTTTCTTGTCGCTGGCACAACACTGGGAACTTTTGACTCTAGTTGCTGGCATGCTATACAAAAGAGAGCGACTAGGAAGCTAAAGTCGTTCTCATGCTAACTTGATGAGAGCAACTCTGGATTTTGACTGCAGTTGACTATACTCCGAAGTTATCTAAAGTTGTTTGAAGGTTGTATCAATTTGCCTCTGATATATTTGACCACTATATACATGTTTCTAAATTTATTAGGTTGTATTGTTGATCATATTGGATTGGGCTCATTGTAATCTCTACTAAATTTTTTATGACAAACTTATAGAAGAAGAATTACAAAGGGTTTTCCCCATCGTTGGATTTGTTGTAGTCTTTGACCAATTCTGGTGTCTCTTGTTGATGTGATGATTGTCTTCTTTATCATTGTTTATATTTTTCTATCTTCAGTTACTGTTGATGAAAGGAAAGACTAAATGTAATTGGAACTATTTCTAATATTGATAATTGAAGTTTGGAATTGGGCTAAAGTAATTGATACAACATAGAACAATCTGAAAAATTAACATGGTATCAGAGCTAAGGTGAAGGACAAGCCCAAAAGAAGACAAGCCTTGAAGCACTCATCTTTGGAAAGTTGAAAGAACCGATCTAGTCAAAGTCAAGATGACTTCCTTCTTCAAGAGTGATGAGAAGTTGGGTGACTCATCTAATTTTGTTGCATGGAAAGTTAGGTTGGAGATCATTGCTGATAACAATGATGTTTTGGACTACATTCAAGGAAAGGTACCTGAGCCTTCAGAGAATGCATCCGCTACTATCAAGAACAAATACAAGAAAGGTGAGGGGAAAGAAAAAAAAATTATAGTTGATGGTTTACAAGACAATCTACTTGCATATGTTGGAAACTTGAGTAGGTCTAAAGACATGTATGATAAGATTGTCAGCATGTTTGAGGTCAACAATTTAAATGAAATCCTCACCTTGAAATATCAACTCAAAGACACCAAGATGAACAAAGGAGATTCCATACAATCTTATATAATGAGGATCTCTCATGTCATAGGTCAATTGTTAAGAGTTGGAGAATATGTGTCGGACAGGAAACTGGTGGTCCAAATTCTAAGAGGTCTCCCCTCTATTTGGGAAACATTCATCACGACTATAAGCAACAAAAATATCCTCCCTTCATTTAATGAACTTGTTGTAAATCTCACTCAAGAAGAGTCGAGAATTATAGGAAGAGGAAGGATTCAAAAGCACGAAGAAGGAGAACCCACTACATACATCACTCATGACAAGAATAAGAAGAAAGGGAAAGTAGGTCCATCAAGAAAACATCCTCCTCGAAATTTTGGTGGAAGAAAGTAACATATGAACATGGAATGCTTTCATTTTCATAAGAGAGGGCACCATGTTCAAGATTGCACCGAAAATAATAATTGACCATGATATAACACTAGAATCAACAACAACATGTTCAATAATCAAAAGAAAGATGACCGATGGAATGAATGCAATGGGAGAAACAATAGAAGAAAAGGAGATGCTCCAAGTGACCATAAAGAAAATCGTGATCCACAAAAGAAATCAAAATTCTCTAGGTATGAAAGTAATGTTGTGAATCAATCTGAATATATTCTTATTTCTACTCTTACTAGTTCATCTCCTCTGGATTCATGGGATAGTTGGTTGGTTGATAGTGGGGCCACTCATCACTTCTCTGGTTACAAAGAAGTTCTCTATAACTTGGTAGAGAGGGAGTCAAATTTGAAAATCATTCTTGGAGACAACTCTACTCATCTCGTTAAAGGTTTTGGATCCGTCAAATTTAATTTGAATTCTCAGGAATCTATTGTATTACATGATGTAATGTATGTGTCTTGGTTACAAAATAATTTGGTATCAATCTCTTCTTTGGGAGACAAAGGGGTGAGGGCTTTCTTCATCAAAGGAAAATTTCTTACTTGGCCCATTGGATCACTTATGAAAGATACATTCACTTTGGAAACAAGATATGAAGGACTCTACAAGGTCACTGGAAGGCCTCTACCTGAATTGATTCATAATACAAATCATCTAAGTGAATTATGGCACCGAAGGTTGGCTCATCTTCATTATGATGCTCTTCAAAAATTAGAGAACTTGGTCTAAGGGATTCCAAAGGTTCAGGCTCAACATGATGGAGTATGTACAGGATGTGCTACCGGAAAGATGACAAGGGGGATCATTCCCCTCTAGTGGGAACAAGACCATTTACATCCTCCATCTCATTCATTCTGACATATGTGGACCAATGTATGTACACTATATTAGTGGATATCTTTACTACATCACATTCATTGATGACTTTTCAAGGAGGACATGGATATAATTTTCGAAGCATAAGGATGAAGCCTTTGAAACATTTAAGGAGTTCAAAGCATTGATTGAAAATCAAATAGGGAAGAAGATCAAAATATCCAGGTTTGATAATGGTGGAGAATATGTGTCAAATGAATTCATTGAATTTTGCAAAAAGGAAGATATCAAGAAGGAAACAATTCTTCCATATGCTCCCAAACAAAAAGGTCTAGCTGAAAGGAAGAACTGGTCTATAGTATAAGCCACTCGAGTGATGCTCCATGATCAAAATTTGCCTAAATTTCTTTGGGCCGAAGCTTCACATGCTGTCGTATATGTTCAAAACAAGGTGCCTCATCAAGCTTGTTGATTTATGGTAGCATTGGATGTGCTCTAAGTCTGAATTTTTTTAGGGAGGCTTCAGCACATGTATTCCAAAGAACCCAAAAAGAGTTCTGGGAAATTTCACCCGGAGACGATTTTATTAAAATAATTAATTATTTTTTAATGGGTCCCTAAGTCTAAACTTATGAAATTAAAATAATTAATGGGTATTAATCTAACTGTGGGTGTAATTTCTAGAAGGAGGCGAGGATCAAGCATAAACGATCTTAGCGATTGATTAGATTCTAATCTAGGCCGTTGAATTTCAACGAGAATATTATTTAAGGAGGCTTGAGGGTCATTTGGAAGAGACATGGAGAGTTGATCAGTGAGATCAAATTCTTGTAGCTAGAGGTATCACAATGATTTCATAGTGATCGCGTAGAGAGGGGAAGAGAGAGTTTTGGCTAGAGGATCTTATCCAGAGCTAAGAATACTCAATAGAGAAGCAAAGAGACACACATAGGAGGCAACGTAGTGCCCAGAGAGGGTGATGTGGAGCCAAGAAGGTCTCACACAGTGCAGCGTAGAGCCTTCACGCAGAAGTCCAAGATTGGTTGGGGGTTTGACGTTCTGAGATGGGAGGGCTGGAGTCAGCTCCTAAGAGAAAATAAATCTAGAAAAGAGGTGACGCAGTGCCTTAGAGGCTAACGCAGGCCCACAAAGCGACTGTGCAGGGGTAGTGTAGAAGTAGTTGGGGACTAGTTGGTTTAGCTATTGGATCAGCCCGGACTTGTAGTGTACGTTGAGGTAATATCACTAATTTCTTCTGCTGAGTGATATTCTTTGTACTAGATTTCCAGCAAGGCATCCAGAGATTGTATTCATAAATAAATTCTTCTTAATAATAAAACTCAGATATGTTGCATCGGTTTTCCTGCATTGGGTTTTTCCAAGGACGTTTTGTAAAAAAAACTGTCATTTGCGTTGTATCTTTCTCTTGTTTAGTTTCTTGTTTCAGCATATTATTTTAAATGGTGTAGGCTGCAGTGTATATATTTAAATGTTTTCCATAGGGAACTGCAAATAACTTGTTCATGTAAATCTAACAAGTAGCAGAATAATCATCAGTGGTTGTAGTAGGGATTCTGATTTTAAGGAATTTTCACATGGTATCAAAGTAGTGCATGTGAGACAAGTTGAACAGTGATAAAGAACCTAGCACTGAGAAGAGAAGGAGATAGAATAGGTGTAGGAGGAAGCGACTCGAATCCCCAGAGGGACTGCGCAGTGCAAGCTAGGAGGGATAAATTTTCGAGGAAAGTCTCTCTCCAAGTGAGTCGACAGAGAGGAAGGTGTTATAGACATATTTGGGCATTGCAAACCCAATCACATATGTCCATAAACCAAGGGCTTCTAATTCCCTAAAAGTTTTGTTTCATACCGTAAAGGAGCAAGGTCAGCTGATTACATCATCTCCCAGAAGTTCTCCATGAAAAACTACTCAGAACTAGTCAAAACTGGACCATACAGACTGCTCAGTGCTAAGGGTGCATTGCATCTCACCTGCCACATGCAAAAAGTGCGATGCATACTGAAAATCCCTTCTATGGGGTGCGATGAGTGAGAGCATACAAATGGCAGAAGCATTTGGCTAGGTGGAAACCCAGAGAATTTTCTAGAAACTGCCCATTTGACACTTGCCTCTCTGAATTCGCCCAGGGATGAGTAAGAGATCATGAATCTCCAAGTGGAACCAAGAACTATCATAGAGAGGACACTAATCAAAATCCCAGAAGTTGACACACCCACCTGCAAACATCTATATATGGATCCCTCATCCCAGAGATCCAAAGGCAGGAATCTTGTATTTTGTAAGGAAGTGTTGTTGGTTTCTTTGTGGAACATCATAGTGTTGGGTGATCTAAGCCTTTCATGAGGTGAAGAAGGGCTTTCATGCTGGGACAATGACGTCGGGTCAGATCAATGGGTTGTAATCATCTCTTCTACTCTTTCTATCAATAAAGCTATTTGAGTTTTCCTCCACATTCTTGTATGTTTGAGTTGATATATGCATTTGTGTGGTCAATATATATCTGTTCCTATATTGTTTATGATTGTAGATATCTGTGCTTTGATGGTATTATGCTACTTTGACTTTACAAGTGCTCTTTGAAGCGGGACAAGCAAGGGAAGAGCGGCAAAGATATGTCAGAGGGGAGAGGAAACAAACAAGGAGCCAAGCGAAAGACTGAGGTTAGTACTCTCTGCTTCTCTCTCATCTACTTCTCATAAAGGAAAACACAAGTAGATTTAGTTTGTTTGTTTCTAAGATAGCCACCCATCTTAGTGGGACTAGCAGCTCTAAATGGACACTAAATTTCCTGATAACAAAATGGCGACTCCACTGGGGAGCGAATAGCTTGTTTTCTTGTTTATATTTGTTTGCTTTATAAACCGCAGACAGAGCCTGAAGTTAAGCCAGCTAGCCTTCGAACTGCATTTTCTATGCAAGTGCAAAGTAGATCAATGTTGCTTCAGTCCATATCCGAGTTTTGTTTATAAACTGAACAATTGATTTGCAAACATCTTAATTGCCCTGGTGGTGGCTCAAGTAACCTCATTAGATCAGCCCCTATGATTTGTATCTACTGACTATCATTAGCTCAGCCTAAATCCCCGAACTAAGCTGCAAACTGTGACCAAAAACCAAGTTAAAGTCTTGTCCCTAGACCATCGCACTGTCTCCTTTAGGCAATCTAGATGCATCGCACCTCCCATGTGCAGTAGGTGAGATGCATCCCTCATTCCTTGTGTTACAGGTGCGATGATCAGATAAGACTATTTCTGCATCCAGATTTTGGTTTTTCTTCACTCCCTTCAGCTTTATTCAGGAGTTTTGTTGTCTGTGATCAGTATACCACTGTTGAAACTCCTTCCCTTTGCATTATTCAGCCTCCATTGTACAAAGAATTGTAAATGTTTTTTATTTATTTTTCGCCATTTACAGTTCTCCTTTACAAAAAAGTAGCTTAATCGAACTGTCGTCTTTTGATTTGGAAGTGTCGCAAGTGTCGTTTTCAATCAAAGAAAAGAATCCTACTCTTTTGATGGTCGATTACACTGTTACTCTTGTATTTGATTTGAATTGAATAGTATTTCAAGTGTCGAAAGTAGTTTTCAATTCAGAATCACAAAGTTTCGTCCTTGTCTTCCTTTTGTCTTTTGAAGAGAAAATTGTTAGTACTGTCGCTTTGAGAGAAAAGATAGTTCAGATTTGTACTTAGCATTCTTTTTGTCATTCACACATTAAGAAAGTGGAAAACAAATACATGCATGTGCATTTGCATTTAAACTGCTTGTTGATTTTGATTTAGGACAGTGCATCTAGTGTGTGCTCTATGCTCTATGTTGAAAGAATCTCGCTTCTCTTTCCTTAGTAGCTAGGATTTTCATTGCAAAAAGAAGAGCAAATGACTGTTTATCATCTTAGATTGCATATTTAGGAATTGTATATCTACATCACGCGGTGAACCTTAAAGGAAAACTTCTTAAGAAAGATCAACTGTAAAATAAATCCAATGAACATAAAAATGCTTTGGAACCTAACGCACAACATTTAGAAGTCTAGGCTAGAGATGTATTCTGGCGTCGTAAAGCCTGGTAACTATCGCTTTCATTGTAGATTAGGTGATTCCTCCTCTTTGAGACGACAAGTGCCAGTACAGACTTGTGCTCCCACGTACCGTCGAGTATATATTGGGAGACCACAATAGGCTATATCCTTTATCCTTAGGAAGCCATGTCTGCTGCCCTATCGATCGCAATGCACTGAACACAGCATTCGGGAAGATTGACTACCGTACCGTAAAAAGTATTCTGCAGTTTTGTGATTGGTTTGGTAATCCCTCTGTCTATTTTTCCAGAGTAGTCTCTTTTGTTTCTTTTCAGACTCCTTAAAGGAAAAGGTCCATCTGAGCACTTGTCACTTCAGGCTCATTAAAAATCGAAGGCAACCAGAGTCATCTTTAGCTTTTTCTCGACTCTTAAAAATTGAAAAAGCAAGTTGTGTCAAAGCGTCATAAAATTTATGTTAATCGGAATAACATCACTGTTCCCTCGTTGATCTTAGGTTGAGAAAATGGAGTCCACCAACCAAGGATTTCCTCTTGGGGGGATGTTGATGCACATCATATGGCCACATTTTCCCTTCCAAGACTGACGATTGGCCTGCCTGTATGGCTCTTCTCGACCTCTGTCATTCAAAGCACCGTGATTCCTGAGCAATCAAGTCAGCAACTAGATGATACTAGAGTTACCCCCCAACCTTCTACTTCGTTTGTTTCTCGCTCTCCTTCTCCCTCTTCACTTGGTGAAGCTAGTAAAACTAAAAACCAAGTAACTAAGAAGAAGAAGAAAGGGAAGGAGAAGAAGAAGAAGGAGCCAACGGTAAAAAGGGGCAACCATACATCGTCTAGCGAAAATCCACACACTGCATCGTCCAAACCTAAATCTCCATGTGTCATTTGCAAAGGGGACCACTATTATCGAGATTGTCCTTGCATCCCTCGGATCTTAAGGGACTGGTCTCCTCGGTTGCACAATCCGGTGTCCTCAACCTCTGACGATCATGTTGAGAGTACACTGTCAACTAGTGAAAACGAAGTCAATGGATAGAAAGGAAGATATAAATTTCCTTGTAGATTGTGTGAAGGTGATCATGCCATCCACCGTTGTCCCTTCCTAGACGAAGCTAAAAGAGTCTTGGATAATCGTCCTGCTTCACTGCCACGGCTTCCTCCTGGATAAAAGAAACTCTTGCCAAGTCCATCACTAGTTGAGAATCTGATAGACACACCTTTATGGTCGGTTGAAGCATCTATCATTGAAGATAAACCTTCTGAGTCCACACTGGACCAAAGTCAACAGGTCGAGACGAAAATCGACCCAGTTTTGTCTTCAGAAGGTCTACCTTTAGATGATACAGTCACCAAGGAGAACAAGAACGACACCGTTCAAATTCTCTTCGTGAGCACAGACTCCGATGAACATGGGGGAAATCTACCTGTTCCTTTACCGCAGGAAGGAAGTTCGTCAGAGATGTATTCGGCCGTTTATTCGGTCCCACCTCCAAGCAACCTAGTCATTTCCTTTGACTGGAATCTACTAAGCAGACCCCATTTACCGTCTAATGTACCATTCTGAATCATTGTAAAATCTTACAGAATGGTCATGGTCGGTACCATCATAGATGAAGGGGCTTCTGTGAGTATCCTTTCCTCAACTACTTGGAAAGCGCTTGGTTCGCTTCTGCCTGAGATGCGAAATCTAATAGGCTTCAACAAAGGAACCTGTCAACCATTAGGGATCCTTCCAAATTTGCCTATAAATTTGAGAAGGAAAATTGTTTATCTAAACGTAATGGTAGTCCAAGGACGTTTAGATTACAATCTACTCCTTGGGCGTGACTACATTTATAGCATGGGAGCCATTGTCTCCTTTCTCTTTCGAGTGATGTGTTTTCCTCATGAAGGCAGAGTGGTCCAGCTCGTAGACCAACTTTCATTCCCTGTCTCTCACATAGCTAATAGTCAAATTCCATCCCTAACTAGTATTTTTACACAACGAATGTTTCATCAATCTCCAGTATGTCCACCTGATGAGCTCGAGTGATTCGGTGATTTTGACTGAACCCCAGGGGGCATACGTCGTGGTATGCTTCGGCAGGAAAACCCCAGTTATAAGGTAGGTTTCCGCGTAGGAATATGACTAGTCTGACACACCCGTCCATTTAGGAAAATGGGATTAGACTCGAATAAGATACCTCTATCAGAAGCTATGCCTTTCCTGACAGAGCCAAGGAAGTGTTTTGTCTGCAAATTGAATGGTAACCTGGAAACTCTACTTCGTTATACCTGGGGGCATGAAAACCTTTTTTCATGCAAGTGAAAAGTGACCAACGTAACTCTAACCTCGTAGTTTTTACTAACTTTAACTGCTTAAGTTAGGTGATTGGTCTGATCAACCATTCACCTTTGTCGAGACCAACGGAAACAGCAAAGTAAAGGAGATGTTTCCCACCGAGAAGCTATCCTACCTAGCCTTAGTAGTTCTTTAACCCCTAGGACAGTAGTTGGTCGTTCCTAGCCTGCATACGAAAGGCTCCGGAGCAAAGTTTCGAATGGGGAAAGCTCCCTAAAAATGAACCTATCAATAATACATCCTTATCATATGGCTGGCACGAGCAGTTTTACGCAAAGTTCAAGCTCGTTAAAAATTAAACCTAGCAATGAGCATATGTTCCACCAGAGTTTAAGCTCATTAAAAAAAATGAACCCACCTCCAGTAAATAACCATTGCGAACGCATTATCATCAGCTTTTGAGCCTTGGTCATGTTCTTACCATCACCTCCACTCTATTTTAGCTGATCATATGCCTCCATTTGATTGTTTACCCCTTTTGAGGAACAGCGGCGACGAGTGATTCTGTTAGCCATATTCTTTACACTGCCGTGATTGGGGAGTTCCAAACCTTACTTGGAACCGGCTACTACCTGAAAATATCACTCGTTCCTCAAAAAACAAGTCTCCTATAAGCTCTTTTCATCTAAATCGTAAAATGTGAAAATATTGTCGAGAAATTGGCCTCTCCAGCTCGTTAAAACGATTGGAAGTGTTATCCCTCCTCTAGATTTTAATCTTTTTGGACCCGAGGGATCATTACACAAAAAGATCGAGCGCTTGTCTTGTTCGACTCGTTAAAACTATCGAAAACTCATCCCTTTTAATATTATTTTATACTTTTTCGGACTTAGGGGATTATATGACGAAAAAGGATTGCTAGAGTTTCCTTTCCGTCCCTTTTCAGACTCTCTAAAATTGAAAAAGGACCAAGTTATCTTTGTCATTAAACTCGTTAAAACCAATAGCGACAAACTTGTCCATGCAGACAAGAATGAGTTTCACTGTCGCTAGGCTCGTTAAAACATAGCAACGAGTTTGCTCGAAGGGAAAATTATAGAACAAGCATATGTTATCCTCCTCAAGCTTGACAAAAATAAAGAGGTACTGGTCAGCAATGACTGGGGAAAAATTGGGAAGAAAACTTGAAGAAACTTTATTGGTAGCAAGTCGCCCTTAAACATGACACTTTCACTCCATCACCATGATTGAGTCAGGTTGGCTTATTCTGTTCACCAGTCATATTACCATTGGTCCACCATACCATCCATTTTTGGGGTTAATGCTACCAATCCACTTCAGTGTCACCAATATGTTCAAGAGAAGTCGCTCAGAGAATTCACCAACCCAGCTTGTGTCTCATCCGCTGCAATACCTTCACACTTCATTCTTTCATGACCACCACCCTGAACCTGGTATCATCAAATCATTTTCACCTCCACAAAATCATTTGCTCTGTTCCGCATCGTAGATGTGGGATTCATTAATTCCTTCCTACAATGAGTCACTTCTTGTCAACATCAGCTCATTATCCAAGAAGTCGACCTAGGAACAACCCTTTCAGTACTTTGAAGCTTGCATGCCTCAATGGCAAGTTTCTCACTTCCAGCGACAGGTTTACATCAATGGCCTTCGACCGAAAGATTTTGTGTGGTGTTTGATGCCAAGTCCCTTTTTCACACCACGTAAATTGTACTGTCGCACCTTGAGGGTCATTATCATTATCGGTGATTCCTCTCATGCCTATTAACAGCTTTCATCATTGGCTAGTAATCAGGCGATGTATTTCCATGTTCGACTCCAGAACATCTTTTCACATGGATGGACTTGTACTACGAGCGAATATTGAACGAGTTTGAAGACCCCTGATCTAGTTTCATCCATCCAGGCTGTGATATATTTAGGAAAATAAAGACATCAAATGTACATCATTGCTGCACAGATAATCATCCAAACAAAAGGATGATGGCTCTACCAGAATCATCAATCTTCCACACAGACGGTTGTTTGTCCTATGTACATGAGAATGAATTTATAAAGTTGAGCATGGCAATGCCCGCCTCAGCTAGATCATGAAAATATTATGAAGATAATTTATTGTATTGTATCTTATTACAGGTTGCCTTCCAATTCGAAAAAACCTCGGATCCTAATGATAAAGCATTTCATCCAATGTCAAAAGATTTATGACCTCATGCTTTAGGGGGCAACTGTTATGAACATATTTGGGCACTGCAACCCCAATCACATATGTCCATAAACCAAGGGCTTCTAAGTCCTTAAAAGTGTTGTTTCATACCCTAAAGGAGCAAGGTCAGCTGATTACATCATCTCCCAGAAGTTCTCCATGAAAAACTGCTCATAACTGGTCAAAACTGGACCATACAGACTGCTCAGTGCTAAGGGTACGATCCATCTCACCTGCCACATGCAAAAGGTGTGATGCATACTGAAAATCCCTTCTGTGGGGTGTGATGAGTGAGAGCAGACAAATGGCAGAAGCAGTTGGCTAGGTGGAAACCCAGAGAATCTTCTAGAAACTGCCCATTTGACACTTGCCTCTCTGAATTCGCCCAGGGATGAGTAAGAGATCATGAATCTCCAAGTGGAACCAAGAACTATCATAGAGAGGACACTAATCAAAATCCCAGACGCTGACTCACTCACCTGCAAACATCTATATATGGATCCCTCATCCCAGAGATCCAAAGCCTGGAATCTTGTATTTTGTAAGTGTTGTTAGTTTCTTTGTGGAACATCATAGTGTTGGGTGATCTAAGCTTTTCATGAGGTGAAGAAGGGCTTTCATGTTGGGAGGATGACGCTGGGTCAGATCAATGGGTTGTAATCCTCTCTTCTACGCTTTCTATCAATAAAGCTATTTGAGTTTTCCTCCACATTCTTGTATGTTTGAGTTGATATATGCATTTGTGTGGTCAATATATATTTGGTCCTATATTGTTTATGATTGTAGATCTCTGTGCTTTGATGGTATTATGCTGCTTTGACTTTATAGGTTCTCTTTGAAGTGGGACAAGCAAGGGAGGAGTGGCAAAGATCTGTCAGAGGGGAGAGGAAACAAACAAGGATCCAAGCGAAAGACTGAGGTTAGTACTCTCTGCTTCTCTCTCATCTACTTCTCATAAAGGAAAACACAAGTAAATTTAGTTTGTTTGTTTCTAAGATAGCTACCCATCTTAGTGGGACTAGCAGCTCTAAATGGACACTAGATTTCTCGATAACAGAAGGGCTTCTAGATAGATAGCTTGTCATGGCAGAGGGAGCAGTGTGAGGAAGAGTGTGTGTGGAATTACTTGAAGACCTCTTCTATTTATAATAAAACGTTGTGGATAAGTTGGGGTAATTTTGTTGCTAGACAACCTTGAAAAATTATCAAGTAACGCAAATAAATTCATATCTCCATGAATACATGTTGGAATCGGATGATCTTTAGATCAATCCTACACCTCTCGGTGAGAGGAATCCAAGAAAAATATCATCTTCCATAAATAATAAGACCCACATGTAGTTTGTCCCTAGTTGCCAATTTTAACAAGAGACTATGGTTCTAGCGGTTGCAAGGTCACTGTTAATCACTAAGAAGATTTGAATCCCTCAAGCTAATTAGAAACGGGTTGCCCTAGGATTCTATCAACCAAGTTTATTCTTGGAGGTAAATTATTAATGAAAACTAATTCCTAGGATGGTTATGCAAGATAGATAGAGTGAAGTCTTCTTGAGTTAAGTTTTTTATGTTATTTAAGTACTAGTGTAAATTATCTTATAGGCGGAGTAATTAACAATGATTAGATAACAAAAGAAGACATGTGCTTAAAGATACACGTGCCAATATTCAACAATATTCCACAAGATGTTTAGAACATATGTCTAATTCAACAATGATTACTTGAGATATGCCAATGACCAACGTTGAAATTCTCACTTAGATAACCAATGAAACTTAAGATGCCAAATGTTCAAGATAAACAACCAAGATATCAAAACTTCTTAAGATTATGATCTTTAACTTAGAGCAATAATCTAACATATATTAGGTGGGGCGAACCTACCTATGGTTTTGTGCATGGTTTTTCACACATGGTTTTGGGCGCGATGGTTTTCGGTCGATGATATTGGATGCTTTGGCATGTATATATATGTGTTGTAACATTCAAAGGAACATAATGAAAAATCAAGTTGGTAGTATCAATTTTGGGATCCAGAGGAAAATCTCTATGTATATGTGTTTTATGTGTTATGCTCTTGCATTGTTTATTTTTTGTGTTTCAAAATTCGTATGCAGGTAATTTCTGTACGGGGTTAAAACCTACAATTGGTATCAAAGTTGTTTTGGCTTCAAGGGGACACCTTTGTTGCTGAGGATTTTCGCTTGGGCTTGTGGTATACCCTATTTAGTGGGAGATCTGTGGGATCGATTCTGGTGGTGAAAGAAGATGGTGAGCAGTGGAAATATAGAGATAGAGAAATTTAATGGTCAGAGTTTTGAGTTATGGAAACTCAAGATGGAGGCTCTGTTAGTAGATAAAGATCAGTGGATCACGGTAGATCCGGGTACTAAACCAGCGGGAGTGTCCAATGAAGAATGGAAGAAGTTGGATCAAAAGGCGAATAGCACAATACGATTGCGTGTCTCAGATTTAGTATTGCTTAATGTATCAGGGGAAGCTACGGCTAAGGCTTTGTGGGTCTAGTTAGTGAATTTGTACCAATCTAAGTCTTTGGTCAATAAACTGGTCCTACAGAAAAATTTGTATAACCTGAGGATGAAAGATGGAGACTCAGTGACAGAGCATCTAAACGCATTTAATATTGTGGTAAGTCATTTATTATCTGTTGATTAAAATTTCAGATGTAAACAAGTGCATCATTTTGTTGTGTTCTCTACCAGATTCGTGGGATAGTCTGGTTATTGCAATAGGTAGCAATGCAACTGCCTTGCAGTTTGATGAAATAGTCTCATCATTGCTGATAGAGGAGATTAGACAGAAAAATATGGAGAGCCAAAATGGTGATGCCTTGTCTATATGAGGACGGTCCCAGAACAGAAATAAAAATAAGTCATCGAGTGGGAGATCTAAATCTCTAGGAAAACCTGTAAAGGTGTGCTGGAAATGCGGAAAGGAAGGGCACTACAAAAGGGATTGTAAATCTAAATCTCCTGACAAAGGAAATGGATCTGATAATGTTGCTTTTGCAGAGGCGAAAAGCCCCTCAGATGAAGGTGGGGATGTGTACTTGGCTTCTTCAAGTACACATGTAGATCATGAGGCATGGTTGATTGACTTAGGCACATCATTTCACTTCACTCCCCATAGAGAGTGGTTCTGTGAGTAAGAGAAATATGATGGTGGTGATATCTTCTTAGGGGATGATAAGAAGGCTAGAATCATTGGTCGTGGAAAATTTAAGTTGAAGTTTCAAGGTGGAAGGATTAGAACACTTTCGGGTGTTCTGCATATTCCTGCATTAGCAATAAATTTGATTTTTGTAAGCAAGCTGGATGATGCAGGTGTAAAAATAGTGTTCAAGAAAGATACCTGCAAGATGGTTCGGGAGCACTGGTATTAATGCGCGGAGTTCGGATTGGAACTCTGTACAAGCTGCAAGGTAGCACTGTTATTGATGGGTGCAATAGTTATGTGGTTCCTGAAAGTGGAGCAGAAAATCTAGTGGTCTCTGGAGAGAAGACCATGCTACGGCATCAAAGGCTTGGACATATTGGAGAGAAGGGTCTTCGAATACTTCATGGTAAAGGTATGGTAGAAGGTATGACTAATAGCTCTCTAGATTTTGATTTCTATGAAATAGTGTATATGGGAAGCAGAATCGGGTGAGCTTCCCCTATGGTGGTAAGAGGGCAAAACAGATATTAAAGCTTGTGCATAGTGATGTGTTTGGACCTGTGAAGGTTCCATCACTGGGTAAGTTTTTGTACTATGTATCATTTATAGATGACTTCTTAAGGAATACATGGATATATTTCCTCAAGAAGAAATCTGAAGTCTTTGAGAGGTTTAAAGAATTTAAGACTCCAGTGGAAAACTAGACAAAGAAGAAGATAAAGGTGTTGAGGATAGATAACAGTGGAGAGTTTTGCAGCAAGGAATTTGAAAAATTATGTAAGAAGTGTGGTATAACACGACATAAGACTACTCTATACACACCTGAGAAAAATGGAGTTGCAGAAAGAATGAATAAGACGTTGATGGAAAGAGCAAGAAGCATGCTCAGCGTTGTCGGGTTAGGACAGGAATTTTGGGTAGAGGGGGTGGAGACAGCATGTTACCTGGTCAACATATCACCTTCATCGGGGTTGGAGGATAAGACTCCAAAAGAGGTATGCACTGGTCAGAAACCTTGTCTTTCACATCTGAGGGTATGTGGATGTGATGCATATGTACATGTTCCAAAGGAGAAAACAACAAAGTTGGATAGTAAATCTGAAAAGTGCATCTTTATTGGGTATAAGGATGGTTTAAAGGGTCATAAGCTTTGGAACCCAATAACAAGGAAGGTTGTGTACAATCAATATGTGGTGTTCAGAGAGGTGAAAAATGTTATTAAACATGAAGTCCCATCAAAGGAACCTGAGAAGATATAGTTTTAGCTAAAGGAGGAAGAATCGGACTCTACAACAGAAGAGGAATCAGAAGATGAAGAGCCACAAACTCTGGTTGTGAGAAGATCAGTTCGAGAAAGAAGGCAGCCAGAAAGGTATAGTCCATCTGCTTTCTATTCAAATTTTGCTTTATCTATTACTGATGATGATCCCAGAACTGTGAAGGAAGCAGTAGATTCAGAGTACGGAAAAATATGGAAAGGGGCCATGGTTGATGAAATGGTATCTTTGCACAAAAATGAGGCTTGGGATCTAGTGGAGTTGCCAGCTAGAAGGAAACCCATTGGCAGCAAATGGGTGTTCAAGAAGAAGACAAATGCAAAAGGAAAGGTGGAGAAATACACAGCTCGGTTGGTAGCAAAAGGTATTCCCAGGTGCCGGGAATTGATTTTGGTGATATTTTTTCTCTTGTTGCCAAGGTAGATTCTATTAGATTACTTTTATCTGTTGTTGCTACTTTTGATTTTGAGGTTAAACAGATGGATGTGAAGCTAGCATTTCTCCATGGGGATCTGGAAGAGGAGATCTACATGAAGTAACCTGAAGGCTTTGTGGTGAAGGGTAAGAAAGAACCGGTATGTAAGTTAAAGAAGTCTTTGTATGGGCTAAAACAGTCACCAAGGATGTGGTATCAAAAATTTGATACATTTATATGGGAACTTGGCTTCACCAGAAGCAAAGCAGATCACTGTGTGTATTTTAAATTAATTGGTGACCGTGTTATTTATCTAGTCTTGTATGTGGATGACATGTTTCTAGTTTGAAATTACAAAGAAATTATCCAGTATTTGAAGACCCAATTGTCCTCCAAATTTGACATGAGCGATCTTGGTGTTGCAAACTATATTTTGGGCATGGAAACTAAAAGAGATCAAGCAAAGAGGAAGTTCTGGTTAAACTAGAGGAAGTATTTCGAGACAATATTTTAGAGGTTTAATATGCAGGATAGTAAACCGGTGAAGGTTCCTATTCATGTAGGTGTAAAGTTATCTACTGAACAATGTCCCAAGACACAAGAAGAGGAAGAGGGCATGTCCTGTGTTCCATATGCAAGTGCAGTCGGTAGCCTGATGTATGTGATGGTTTTTACTAGACCAGACATTTCACATGCAGTGGGAGTATTGTGCAAGTGTATGTCAAAACTAGGTAAGGAGCATTGGACAGCAGTGAAGTGGGTTTTCGGGTATTTGTGTGGCACTAATGATTATGGTTTGTGCTACCAAGGAAAACCGAGATTGGACAAAGTTTTGGATATTCGTGGCTTTGTTGATGCAAACTAGGTTGGAGATCTAGATCAAAGAAGACCTACAAGTGGGTATGTGTTTAACCTATTTGTTGGATGAGTAAGAAACAATCTGTAGTGGCACTATCAACTATAGAGGCAGAATACATGGGAACCACTCATGCAAGAAAGGAAGCAATTTGGTTGCAGAGATTGTGTTCAAGTATGGGGTTAGTACAGGGAGCTATAAGGATAGACTGTGATAGCCAACGTGCAATTTTCTTGGCAAAGAATCCTGCTTACCATTCAAAGACAAAGCACATTGATGTTCAGTATCACTTTTTGAGGGATATGATAGAAGACAAAAAGGTGTTGCTGATAAAGGTGGACACTTTGAAGAATACTACAGATGCATTGACAAAATCTGTGAGCTCTGAGAAGTTCTCTTGGTGTAGAGAAACAATGGGCATTTTAGGGTTGGATAAATGAGTAAGTTCTCCTGTGGCCCCTTATGGAAAGAAAACAATAAGTGGGAGAATGTTGGGGTGTGTTATATTCTTTCCACCACTAGCCCCCCTAGTTAACCGGGGGTTTAGAGGGGGGGTGAAGTCACCCCTTCGTTGTGTCGATTGCGCAGCAGGGGTTCACATGGGGCGACATCCCCCTCTGTCTAGGGGATTTGAGGGGCACGGGTAGCCCCCCTCTACGAGGTCCAGGGCAGCACCCCAAGGAAAAACAAATTGGACCTTATATTAGGTGGGGCGAACCTACCTATGGTTTTGTGCATGGTTTTTGCTCATGGTTTTAGGCGCGATGGTTTTCGGTCCATGGTATTTGATGCTTCGGCATGTATATATATGTATCGTAACATTAAAAGGAACATAATGAAAAATCAAGCTGGTAGTCCCAGTTTTGGGATCCAAGGAAAAATATCTGGGTCTTTGTGTTTTATGTGTTATGCTCTCGAATTGTTTATTTTCTGTGTTTTAGAATTCGTTTGCAGGTAATTTCTGTATAGGGTTAAAACCTACATATGGAAGCATTGAAAAATACAAGGAAAGATTCGTGGCTCAAGGATTCTCCCAGAAAGAGAGAACATTATGATAATATTTTTGCACTTGTGGCTCGATATACAACCATTCGTTCGATAGTTTCCCTTTCCGCAAGTCAAGGATTGACCCTTCATCAGATGGACGTAAAGACAACATTCCTTCATGACATGTTACAAGAAGAAGTATACGTTTTAAAACCACAAGGATTTGAAGTAGGGGACCGTAAGACACACGTGTGTAGATTGGAGAAGGCGTTGTATGGTTTGAATCAAGCCCAAAGAGCATGGTACACCCGCATAGATAGTTATTTGATGAAGCTAGGATTCACAAGAAGCAATGTTGATCCCAACTTCTACTTCAAGGTAGTCCAAGATATGTCATTAATTTTGGTTTATATGTGGACGACGTAATTCTGGCAAGTAGTGATCCTCTGAAGATCGAGTGTAAGAGGGAGTTATCCACTAAATTCGAGATGAAGGACCTTGGAATCATGCACTATTTTCCAGGCCTTGAGGTGTGGCAAAAGCCCGGTGAGATTTTCCTTTCACAAGGAAAATATGTTGTGAAGTTTTTGGAAATATTTGGAATGATAGAATGCAAGTCCCTACCCACACCAATGGAAATTAACTTCAACAAGTTATGTAGAGAATCCACAAGATCTGATTTGGCGAATCCATATGAGTATAGACAATTGATTGGGGCTCTGATGTTCCTTGTGAACACCCATCCAAACATATACTATGTAGTGAACACGTTGAGTCAATTCATGATTGATTCTCTCCATGCACATTGGATTGCTACCAAACACATCTTGAGATATTTGCAGGGGACGATTACATTTGGTCTAAGATACTCCATCGGAGATGTTCAACTTCATGGATACACCAATGTTGACTGGGAGGGAAATATTATCGAGTGAAAGAGTACATCTAGATGTTGTTTTAGTCTTTGATCTACCATGATATCTTGGATGAGTAAGAAACAAAAGTCTGTAGCATTTATTACCATTGAGGCAGAGTACATTTCCCCTAGCATGGCTAGCTGTGAGGCAGTTTGGTTGAGGAAGCTTTTTGGAGAGCTATTTGAGCAGGTCCTAGACACTATAGTGATATATTATGACAACAAGAGTGGGATCTGTCTGGAAGAGAATCCTGTGTTCCATGACAATTCCAAGCACATAAAGATTTTATATCACTTCATTCGTGATATGGTAGAGAGAAGCAGTTCAACTCCATCACATATCGACAAATGAGTAGATTGCAGATATTCTCAGCAAGCTTTGCCAAAAGGGAAGTTCTTTGTCTTCAGAGAGCAGATTCGACTAATGGATGTGACCCCTCTTGATAAGGGGCAACACTTATCAAGGACACTGAGCCAACTCTTCCTACCCTGTTTGAGCTCCCAGGTTGAGGAATCGAGATGGGCTCCTGGAGTTGAGGGAACTCTGGACAATAGGGTCTTACCCATGTCTGTTACCCATAGGGTTGGAGTAGTAGCTCACCCTATCTTGGTCTTTGCAGACTATACCCTAATTGGCATCATACCCAAAATTCGGGATTGTTGGGAGTACTTCTCCTCGTCTGGCCAACAACAGAGTGTACTTGGGGGTCTACAACCAAAGGTGATTATGATGAAGGTTTTCTACCACATGTTGTCGAGAAGATTAGTGGGCAATAGGATGGGTTGAGTAGTAGCTCCCCTACATCATCTATTTTTGGATATGGGTTGAGTTTTATAGCTCCCCCATGATATTCCAGGTAGTAGCCCGATGACATTTCCAGGTAGTAGCCTAATGATATTCCGGGTAGCAGCCCGATGACATTTCCAGGTAGTAGCCTAATGACATATTTACAGGTTGTAGCCTGATGGATAGAGGGTGGTAGCATTTTTCTCCCCATGATTTTTCTTCTTTATATTTGAGAATGTTTCAATAGATAGAGTTGATCATATTTGTACACATAATGAACAGGATGACACATTGATCAATGGCCAAGTTCTACAAGTGGAATTCTCTCTAGTTGAGAGGGATTTTTAAAAATATGCAATTGCAATCAAATTCCAATTTGGACTTCTCATTTGATGGAGATGAGGATAGAATTGAGCTCCTCTTTCTGAGAGGACTAAAATCAACCTAAATATCACCTCATTCGAACAAGAAGAAGTTGGTTTTTGATTTATGCGCCCACTCATGGATATTAGACTAGGTCAGCTTCACCCACATGCACACTTGGATAGGCTGGCAGCAACATCAAGTGGACCTTGTTGGACACCCCTAGAAGCCTATAAATACAAGTGACTTTGAGGCTCATTTGATCATCACATCATCAAGCATCTTCTTCTCTTCTATATGATTTGGTTTGGTACATTGGTGAGAGAAAAGGTCATATGGAGGTCCGAAGTCTCAGATCCGAAGGTCGCTGAAAAGTTAGGGTTTCTATTATGGTCGTTGCCACAGCACTGGGAAATTTTAACTATGGTCGCTAGCATGCTATAGGCAAGAGAGCGAAAAGGAAGCTAAAGTCACTCTCATGCTAACTTCATGAGAGTGACTCTGGATTTTGACTACAATTGACTATACTCCGAAGTTTTCTGAAGTTGTCTAAAGGTTGAATCAAGTTGTCTCTAATATATTCAGCCACTATATATAGGTTTATGAAGTTATTGGGTTGTATTTTTTATCATATTGTATTAGGCTCATTTTACTCTCTGCTGAACATTTTATGACAAATTTATAGAAGAAGAATTACAAAGGGTTTTCCCCATCATGGGTTTTTCCCTCGTCTTTGACCAATTCTGGTGTCTCTTGTTGATGTGATGATTGTATTTTTTGTCATTGTTTATATTGTTCTTTCTTCAATTATTGTTGATGAATGGAAAGATTAAAAGTAATTGGAACTATTGTTAATATTGATCATGGAAGTTTGGAATTGGGCTAAAGTAATTGATTCAACATAGAACAATCTGAAAAATTAACATGCTACTCGGCCACTACTGCTACTCAACCGATGTTGTTACTCGGTCGTTGTTTCTACTCGGCCATTGCTGCTACTCGATCATTTCTCAACTATTGTTACTCAGCCATCGTTGCTATTCAGCCATATTTTCTCAATAGATAAATCACACTTTTTGCATGTGTTCAAACAATCCTCACTCACCTCATATTTATACACAAACATGAGGGATACATGTGGTGTCAACAAGTCTAATTTGGACACAAGTCAACTTGTTCTTTTCTCCCAAATTAATCCACAACCACAAATATTAACTTCAAAAATTCATAACTCCATTTCTATAACTTAGAATCATATGATCTTCATTGCGTTGGATTCCTCTTGACAATATTTATCATCCTCATCCATCACATGTCGAAATTTGCTCATGGTTTTAGCCCAAATCATGATAGGTGCAAAACCCCAAGCTTGGGTTTCAAGCCCACAAGGCCACTTGTGGAGCTCCTTCCCCCAAACCCTCGATCCACAAGGCTTGGATTACCTCCCAAACTACAAAAATCAGCACTCCCTCTTAGCAACGGAGGTACTTCCAATACTAGCAAGCAACCATCAACAATGTTGGTGACACTAGCCCATCTGGAATCCATCACTGCAGCATACCCTGTAGAATGAATCTGACAATATTAGTAGCACCTCTACATCATCACATATGAACCTGAAGATCTCAAACCTCCATAGGGCTGATCCCTCTGTGGCTAGACTCCCTCTAAGCATACAGGATATCCACTGGCTCAGTCCCACAATCACTCATCCTCCTGGATAAAATACCACTCGTGAAAATGCCTCCAATCTTGGACATGCAACATCACAATCCTCTAGCCTGCCAATCTGTAGTCCATCATATGAAGCCGTCTCGATCATCTTGATCTCGTTCATGCCAAGTAAACCATTGATTTGTCCCAACCATCCATGACAAATCAACGAAATTTCATGATCAACAATCTTCCCAACAACAATTTTTTGTTCACCAGGCTCGCCACCAATCCACCAGAAATCCCAGCCAATCTCACTGCCAAGCCATTCAAGACCACATCTCCATGTCTTCAGTTGAACCCTTTGCTCCATGATCTAGACACCCACAACTTCCTCTGAGTTGCTTCGCAGTGCACACTTTGATTCACTGTCCCTCAAAGTAGCTCAGATATGCTTTGATACCATGTTGAATTTCCATGACCTTGGGTCTAGGATAGAGTCTTAAAATATCTGACGCTACCAAACCAAGAATCTCTACGAAACTACTTTTCACAACAGAATATAAACAATAGTAAATCACACGTGCACAAAATATAGACAATTTTTTACATTTTTCATCCCAACTTCATTATATTAGTCAACATATAATACAATAGTCTAAGGCTTTCATACTAGAGATAATGGTCCTCATACATCCACTAGTACAAGAATAAAAACTGGACCTTGGTATCAATACATCGAAAACCAATCTTCCCTCAACAAGATACTCTCACCAAATGGTTGTCACGTGCTCTCTTAGCTCCTCTCAGTTGCTCCTTGTACCTACCCAACCCTTCGGCCCCCAATCTACATCTCCTGCCTCTATCAATCCTCCAAGCCCATCTGGCCATTGAACCTCGGCTATCAATCTACTCATTAGTTGTGCCTTAATCCATCAAGGGAACAACACATCGAGACTCTTCTTGAGTTGTTCACAACTCTGTTTGTCAACAACTCTCAATCTACGCATTCTTGCTCCTCAGCTACTCAGGTACTTCAGCCCACGATGGTCTTCCTTTGTTGTTGTGATGAAGACCAATATAGGGCATGGAGGATTACCACCTATCACTGCAATATGTCCATCTCCCACAATGAGCACTGGATAGGAGAACTACCCATCATCTATTATAGAATTCCTTCTCCACACACAAGTCTATGGCTACACAAACTACTCCTGGTTGATCGGAGCCTTGAGCTCAACCACTGCCACTCTAACAACTACTTTTGTCCATCAAAGTGTTGCACACATTTCTCCAAATTGGGCACTATCACGTTGTCCTCAAGTAGACCATAAATTCCCAATCCATGTCCACACTTGGTCCACTCTCACACTGCCCTCCAATAGACCACGAGAGACCAATCCTTGTCGTAGCATATGCCTCTGGTCAAGCATCCTCACACCTAGGAAACCCTCCTCTTATATTCCAACAGACTCCATCAGCTATCCAACCCTTGGACAGCCATCCAAATAGCAATCAACTCTACCAAACCACATACCTCTGCAAGTCCTTAAAGGTTGACGGATTCCTTTACATGGATGCTACTACTTGGTCGTTGCTCAACTTTTGTTACTCGATTGCTGTTGTTATCGGTTGTTCTCGCTACTCTTCCATTGTTGCTACTTCTTTGTCACTCAACTGCTATGACTCGGCCGTTGCTGCTACTCGGGCAATGTCGCTACTCAACCATCGCTGCTACTCAATCATCGCTCAGTTGTTGTTACTCGGTCATTGTTGCTACTCAGCTGCTGCCACTACTCGGCCACTACTGCTACTCGACCATCGTTACTCGGTCGTTATCGCTACTCAGCCATTGCTACTACTCGTGTTGGAAAATGTAACTATATTTGGTCTTTAATAATGTACTTGAGTCATTATGTAATGTACTTGTCAAAATAATAAAGAAAATAATTTTATTATTATTATTATTGTGACTTATTAAAGCACGTGTTTCATTCTTGGGTCACCATGTTTTAGGTCAAAGTCCCCATTGAGGACTTCTAGGATTTATTCTGGCCTATATAATTAATGTACATTTAAAGAGACCCTTTTTGGGCTTTTGAGTCATGTAAAAAGGTTAAGTATTAAGTCAAATATGAATTATGGAACCTCCGCACTATGTCATCCTAAGGGAAGATCAACTCGGCCTTAGACCCGATTCGACCTCACAAGAAGCCTATAAAAGGAAGGACATTGAATTCATTTGAAGCATCACTTCTCATCAAATTCGAATTCTCTCTACTGGGCAGAAGTACGAAAATCTTGTTGTTGGGCAGAAATGTGAAGTGAGTAGCTGGGAAAGTATGTTGTTGGGAATTCGAAGTGAATGCGAGCATGGGTGAGTCTAAGGAGTCAAGGAAAATCAAAATTTTGGTGGTATTATCTCTTTGTTTCCTGCTCTATATTGGGAGATCGAAGTCTTCCAAGTTGGACTACTACCAGAAGTTGTTAGCTGCTGCAAGTTGCTGCATAGTCGAAGTTGCTGGGAAGAGGTTGAACTTCTGGAGGCTAACTTGGTGTAGAGAGAAGGTCTAGTATTGGTCTAGGGTGAAGAGTCTCAAAGAATACTATTGAAATAAATAATTACTTTGATTGGGTTTTCCCCTTGAGGGGGGTTTTGCCCTGGCATGTGCCTACATCTTGTGTCCATTGTTTTATGTGTTGCTGCTTTTGGTAATTTCTTGATGAAATAAAGAAAGAAGTTATAAAGTATCACAATAATAAGAAACATCACAAGTAATTATCAAGATCAAGAAAATATTTACTGCCTTTCTGATTTTCCAACATGGTATTAGAGCATTGGTGAAGAAAGAAGAAAAAGGTAGATCCATTCGTAGGCACTATCTCAGGGAAAGAGTTTATCATATTCAAGGAAGATGTCTAACTCTTTCAAGGGTGATAACAAGCTTGAAGGAGCATCTTCCTTTAGATCCTAGAGGAAGAGGATTGACCGAATTCTCAAGAAGAACAAGGTGTTGGATTTGGTAAAAGGAAATGTAAAGAAGCCTACAGAAGAATCTAGTGAGGTCGACAAAGTGAAGTTAAAGATTTAGAATTGGTGGTTATGACTTTGATGGTAGAAGGGATATAAGAGAATCTTGTCCCATTCATGGCTAACATTGATCATGCTCAAGAGATATATGAAGCCTTGTCAAAGTTGTTCACTATTAAGAACATTGTTGAAGTAGCAAGTTTGAAAAATGAGATGAGGAATATGAAGATGACTAAAGAAGATATTGTGGCAACCTTCTTTGTGAAGATAGTGAGACTCATGGATGATCTTTTGGCCATCGATGAGATTGTTCCAGACAGAGAATTGGTGATCACTGCTATATTAGGATTGCAACCCTCTTAGGGTGCATTTACTTCAGGTCTCAATAGTTGTAAGGTAGCTCCCACCTTTGAAGAATTATGGACCGCATGTAGTCAAGAAAAATTAAGGATTTCAATGGTTTCCAATCCTAAAGGAGTATCAAATTCTTATGTTTCTCATCATAAAGGAAAGAGATCAAAAGGAACAAGGAAGAAATTCGACATGTATAAGAGAGTTTTATCAATGTCATAAGAAAGGTCACTACAAGAATGATTGTCCTGAGAATCTAAAGAATAAGAAAAGAGAAAGAGATCAAGCCAACTTTGTTGAAGAAGGAAACTCAAAGAAAGTCAAGCTTGAAGAATCTGACATTAGGGACTTACACTATTAAGTCATTTTATTAACATAACTTTTTTTATATGTTTTATAATTTATAGGTTTTAACACATTTTGGAAAAAGACATTTTTGTATTGCTTTAAGTTTGTAGGATTCCCTCAAGCTTTGGAGGGAGCTCTCAACAACTTCCAAAAATAAGTATTTCATGGTTTTTCAGTTTTGGGTTCATATACTCATTTAATTTTGATTATATTGAATACTAATCACATTTTTCCCTTTGTTGTCTTGATTAGGAAAACATCTGCAAGGAGGATCTCTCAAGACAAGGTTAGTCAAGAAACAAAGGTATGCTTTGAATAAATTGATTGAAATGATTATTCTTTTGATGATCTATTACTAACTTTGTTATGACTAGATGTATTGAATCTTAGTGATTCTTGTTTGGGTGACTCATCTCTTGATAAATCTACCCACCCCACTCATATTCTTGATTGACTATGAAGAACCCTAGACGGGTTCTGGAAAACTCTAACCGAAGGGTATGCTAATGTGAATGTCTGAAATCATTAGGGATATTGTGAAATGCTTTATTGACGATGTCATGTTTCGAATTTTGGTGTGATCAGGAAATCCTAACTTGTGAGGATTGAGTGATAAGGTCTAAAATCCCATAACCTTTGAAGTTTTAGTAATATAGGGTTTGCTATGTTTCTACCTTGGAACCCTAACACATTAGGGATTGGTGGAATGTATGTTCTACATTGGAACCCTAGCTCATTAGGGTTTGGTGGAATGTGTGAGAAAGACCCTTACATTGTCCTAAAAATGTTTTCTTTAGTATGTGTGTGTTTGTCTGATCAAACCCTAGTGTAATCAAAATAATTATATATCTAACTCTTATTTGATATTGTTGTGAAGTTGCGTTTGACTAACACGTGATATGAAATGTATTTTTTCATGGTGATAAAATTTAGGCATATATATAGATATCTCCTTTTGGTTGAAGTCCAAGGTTGGTCTAGGTCAAATGTATTTATGTTATTGGACATATGATATGCATATGTAAGGTTATGAATTCCTAGATATGTGTTGACCTAGTCATTGATGGTCATAAATTTTAGGATTTAATGGAAGTCCTTGTCTAAGATTCTAGGATGACAATATCTGAAAAAATAGGGTGGTATAAGTAAACCCTAGTGAAGTTAAAATTGTATAGTATGTATGATATAACAATATAAAATATATTAGATGATTGTTGAAAATGAAAATCTAGGGTTTTGTAATTAAATCCTAGTAGTGACATTATCTAATGTGAAATGTAACAATCTAATATCTATGTATGTAATGATTGTTGAGATTGTGAAAATGGAATTCTAGGGCTTTGGAATTAAACCTTAGTCAAAGTAAAATCTCTGGAATATGATGATTCGAGATTTTTATAATGTTTGAGTTTGTGAAATTTTAGGGTTTTGGAGTTGAACCTTAATTGAAGTAGGAATCTCTGATGAATGTTAACTTCATATGTGTGAGAGATTTGTTGAAATTTTATTTTTTGGTTGAGATTGATGATTGCTCATAAATCTAGGGTCTACAACTAACCCTAGTGATATTTGGTCATGTTAGCAACTGACTGATGGTTGCTTGAAAATCTATGGGTTTGGAACTAACCCTAGTGGAAGTTGGTCAAGTTAATGACTAAATTATGATTGAATTTGATTGATTTTGTATGAAATCTAGGATTTGTATGAATCCCTAGTGAGAAGTATAACATATGTATTTTTCAAATATTGTTAGATACTTTGTAGATCTACATTTGTGTGAATTGTTTCTAGGGTTTGTTATATGTTGTAATAAGTTATTTCATACCTTTGGAAGACACATTGAAACCCTAGATGGAATGAATATTGTTAGTCTAGGGTGTATAACAAAAGTCCCTAGCAAGTTGTTAAAGAGTATGTCTCTTATTTGTAATTGAGTTTGGGTATCTGATATGTATAAATATGAAATGCTTTCGTGATTCTGATATGGCAAACATCATGCTTCTATATTTTGTGTTGTACTTGCTATTTAAAGTTGTGCAAGTGCACAATCTTCAACTTGGTAAATATTATTGTTGATGTGATAAGCGTGATGAGGTTGATGATAACTTTGATGAAATGGTTGGGCCATGAAAGATTCTCTGATATCGAAAAGGAAGAAGATGATCTCCCTGAGGAAGCATGAATAGAAAATATCTCCCTAAGATTAAGAGGGAGTCCAGATAAAGAGGTGCTTCCTGGTTAAGAGGGAGGGCATAGATTAGTAGTGTTTGAAGAATAAATTTTAGAGGATATGTTGCTGCATGAGAATTAGGAAGGAAAACACATGATTAAGGAATATTCTATCAAAAATTCGGTTGATAATCCTACTATGGAAATTTGAGAAGCAACATCAAGTTGTCTCTAGAAAAACCCTGAAGATTTGTATTTGATTATGTTTATGCAGAAGTATATTATTGATTAGGGTTTTTTTTGTACAAGTGAATCTCTCGAAGGAAAGCATGTTGATTACCAATCAGTTTGATTGGGAGAGATTGGTTATTCTTAATCTACTAGATCAAGGGGTGTTGAGGCTTTGTAAGTGAAGCATTGCCTCGGAGGACATTTGGCCAACACATTGTGTTGATGTCTAGAAGTTGGAAAGGTGGTGTTGATCAAAGAGCTCTATTTTGGATACACACCTGGATTTTTGGGTTGATGGTTAGAAAGTAAGCCTGATGGTACCTAGAGGGTATGAAATCTTGAGTCCACCTTAGTCCCACTTAGATAGATTTTGGTGCTTAAATCGTTGAGTGACTGGTTGGATAGATTTCCTTGGACAAGAATCTAGTCCATGGCATTGTGGTGCCTAAAGTTCTTCATGGTTCATATAGTTTGAGGTCTTTCATTGTTTATGTACATTATTAATACCTCCCTAGTTAAGAGGGAGTGTTGGAAAATGTAACTATGTTTGGTCTTCAATAATGTACTTGAGTCATTATGTAATGTACTTGTCAAAAGAATGAGGAAAATTATTATTATTATTATTATTATTATTATTGTGACTTATTAAAGCATGGATTTCATGCTTGGGTCACCATGTTTTAGGTAAAATTCCCCATTCGGGACTTCTAGGATTTGTTCTGGGTCTATAGAATTATTGTACATTTAAAGGGACCCTTCTTGAGCTTTTGAATCATGTAAAAAGGTTAAGTATTGAGTCAAATATGAATTATAGAACCTCCACACCATGTCAGCCTAAGAGAAGATCAACTCGGTCTTAGACCCTATTCGACCCCACAAGAAGCCTATAAAAGGAAGGACATCGAATTCATTTGGAACATCACTTCTCATCAAACTTGAATTCTCACTACTGGGCAGAAGTGTGAAAATCTTGTTGTTGGGCAGAAGTGCGAAGTGAGTAGCTGGGAAATTCTGTTGTTGGGAAGCCGAAGTGAATGTGAGTTTGGGTGAGTCGAAGGAGTGAAGTAAAATAAAAAAATTTGGTGGTATTATCTCTCTGTTTCGTGCTCTGGATTGGGAGATCAAAGTCTTCCAAGTTGGACTGCTACCAAAAGTTGTTAGCCGCAACAAGTTGCTGCATAGTTGAAGTTGTTGGAAAGAGGTCGAACTTCTGGAGGCTGACTTGGTGTGGAGGGAAGGTCTGGTCTTGGTCTAGGGTGAAGAGTCTCAAAGAATACTATTGAAGGGAAGATTTACTTTGATTGGGTTTTCCCCACGAGGGGGGTTTTTCCTTGACATGTGCCTACATCTTGTTTCCATTGTTTTATGTGCTGCTGCTTTTGGTAATTTCTTGATGAACTAAAGAAGGAAGATATAAATAATAATAATAAAAAAAAAAATCACAAGAAATTATCAAGATCAAGAAAATATTTATTGCCTTTCTAATTTTCCAACAACTTGATCATCACTTAGTTGTTGTTACTCGGTCATATTTTTTCAAGAGATAAATCGCACTTTTTCGATGTGTTAAAATGATCCTCCCTCACCTCATATTTATACACAAACATGAGGGATACATGTGGTGTCAACAAGTCTTGTTGATTTTTGTGTAGCTTGGGAGGTACTCCAAGCCCTGGTGTTCGAAGCACCACAAATGGGCTTGTGGGCTTGAGGTCCAAGCTTGGGGGTCTCACACCCATCATGATTTGGGCCAAAACCATGATGAAGATATGACATGTGATGGATGAGAATGATAGTGCTCGGTGATACTATTCCAACACAATGAGAATCATCCTTATCTAAGTTTTCGTTACAGAGAAATGAATTTTTGAAGTTGACAAGGTAATTATTGGTTACCAAGTCATGTAGGCTTGGTGTAGAAATCGTCCAATAGATTGGTCTCCTCATCAATTCGTTGAACCTTCATATGTGTATAAATATGAAGTGATATGGAGTCATTTAGGCATCCAAAAAGAGAGCAATACTTTCCTCACAAGAACTTGGTGGAGAGACATACTTTTGTGCCCTAACCGCAACAAGGAGAGGACTTGAGACATCGTGGCAAGGTCACTTCAAGACAACATGGAGAGCCCATATTAGAGGTTGAGTTGTTGTGGGGAGTGAGGATTGGTTTGAGGATTTTTTGAGGGTGTAAACGGGTCTGAGAACAGGGTTGTCTCATGGACTGAAGTGCTAGAGGTTAGGCCGAGCTAATGAGGCTCCTCGTAGGCCTGTCTTGAAGGCATTTCAACAGCACTGAGATGTTGGTTGAAGGCCGCAGTGCCTTGCTGGAGGGCCGAAGGAGGAGGGGTTTGTTTGAGGGTTTTTTGTGGTGGGACAGCCATCAAAATTGGCTACTGCAGGTAGTTTGAAGGGTTGTAAGACAACCGTTGTCATAACAGGGAGGACAATCTTTGTTAAGGGCTAGAAAGTTGCCCATACATTACAGCATGGAGGGAGACCCTTTCACTAAAGGATAGCCGCAATCCTTAGGGAAATTATGGGCAAGAATAAGGGTTGGAAAGGGGACTTTCATGATGCCCTAGTTTGTAGCGGTGGAACAACCTTCAAACAGTGGATAGAATGTTTGAAAGTATTGGGTCTTAGTTTAGATCATATTTGGATCAGTTAAGGGCAGCCTGTGGAAGTCAAGGAGGAGAGGAATATTTCATGATTAGATGCCCTGCACTAGTGACAAATTCCACAGTGATTGGGTCTAAAACTTGGAACAAGAGTTTGTCGTGTATTGGGTCAAAGTGTTGACTATTGCGTGGATCAGTTGATGGGCAGCTTGAGGAGGCCTTAAGAGTTGTTTGGAGGATCCCGGGTGGATTTTTTGGAGGCCTACTAAGCAGAAAAGGTGAAAATAGGAACATCAGATCAGAAGGAAAGAGGACAACATCAAGGTGTGTTGCAGATGGACCCTTGGATGATGGATTGGGTGTAATATGTTTGTTGGAGGGCAGCTAGTTGGCTACCCAAAGTAGCCCTAGAGCAGTAGACAAGAAGGACATTGTTAGTGTGTGATTGGGTGAAGTATTGCAGCCTTATGTGCAACACTTTGATGGAAAAAATTGATTGCTAGATTGGTAGATTGAAGCTCGAGACTTGTGTGTGGAGAAGGACTTCTACATCAGATGATGGGCAGTCCTCATAGCCCATGTTCATTGTGAGAGATGGACATCTTACAGTGATAGGTGGCAGCCCTTCGTGCCCTATGCTGGACTTCATTGGAGTAGCGCAGGAAGACCATAGTGGCTTAAAGTCCCTAAGTAGCTAAGGAACAGCAGTGGGAAATTGAGACTCGTTCACAAGTGGGGAGGTGAACAACTCGACAGGAGTCTCGATGTGTTGTGGCCTTGATGGATGAAGGCACAACTAGAGAGAAGATTGGATAGTCGAGATTCAGTGGCCAGGTGGACCTGGAGCATTGATAGAGGCAGGAGCTACAGATCGGGAGCTAAAGGACCGGGCAGGTACAATGTACAACCGAGAGCATCTGAGAGAGCGCACTACATCAGCCAGATGGTCAAAGTTTCTTGTTGAGGACAAATTGGTTGTCGACGGACTGACACCAAGTCCCAGTTTTGTATCTTAAACTAAGGGACATTATCCCTGGTACAGGAGCCCTAGACTATTGTATTATATGTTGTTAATATAACGAAGTTGGGTTGAAAAATTAAAAAGTTGTCTATGTATTGTGTATGTGTGATTTATTGCTTTATATTTCTGTAGTGCAAAGTAGTTTATGGTTGAGATTCTTGGTTTAGTAGCGTCAGTTATTTTACGACTCTAACCTAGACCCAAGTTCGTGGAAATTCAACATGGTATCAAAGCATATCTGAGCTACTTTGAGGGACAATGAATCAGAGTGTGCACAGTGAAGCAACTCAAAGGGATTTGTAAGTGTCTAGATCAAGGAGCAGAGGGTTCAGCTGGAGACATGGAGATCTGATCTTGATAGACTACATGATGACATGGGTTAAGTGTTCTAGTGGATCGGTGGTAAACCTGGTGCACTTCAGTATGTTGTGTGGTGGTTTGTAGATCGTGGACTTCCTATGTCTTGTCATGGATGGTTGGGGCAGCTCAAGGATTTCTTTGGCATGGACGAGATCAGCTTGATCAAGATGGATTCATGTGATGGACTACAGGTTGGAAGGCTAGAGTCTTCATCAGATCGTGATGTTGCATATCCAATATTGGAGGGATTTTCACGAGTGGTATTTGATCCAAGAGGATGAGTGCTTGCAGGACTAAGCCAGTGGAGATCATGTAGGCTCAGAGGGAGTCTAGCCTCAGAGGGAGAATCCCTATGGAGGTTCAAGATCTTCAAGTTCGAATGTGATAAGGCAGTGGCATTACCGAGATTGTCGGATTCATCTATAGGGTAAGCTTCAGTGATGGATGCCAGATGGGCTAGTGTTGTCGCCAGATGATGATGGTTACTTCCTAGTATTGGAAGTACCTCCCTCGCTAAGAGGGAGTGTTGATTTTTGTGTATCTTGGGAGGTACTCCAAGCCTTGGTGTTCAAAGGTTGGAGGTCAAAGTGCCACAAATGGGCTTGTGGGCTTGAGGTCCAAGCTTGGGGGTTTTACATCCATCATGATTGGGCCAAAACCATGATGAAGATACGACATGTGATGGATGAGGATGATAGTTCTCGGCGATATGATTCCAACATAATGAGAATCGTTCGAATCTGAATTGTGGTTAGAGAGAAATGAATTTTCGAAGTTGACAAGGTAATTATTGGTTACCAATTAATGTAGGTTTGGTGTAAAAATCATCGAATTGATGGGTCTCCTCATCAATTCGTTGAGCCTTCAAATGTGTATAAATATGAAGTGATATGGAGTTATTTAGTCATCTAAAAAGAGAGAAACACTTGCCTCACAAGAACTCAGTGGAGAGAGATACTTTTGTGCCCTAGCCGCAGCAAGGAGAGGACTTCAGACAACGTGGTAAGGTCACTTCAGGACAGCATGGAGAGACCAGATTGGAGTATGAGTTGTGGGGAGTGCGGATTGGTTTGAGGGTGCAAACAGGTCTGAGAACAAGGTTGTCTCAAGGACCAAAGCGCTAGAGGTTAAGTCAAGTTGAGGAGGCTCCTCACAGGCCTGTCTTGAAGGCATTTCAAGAGCACCGAGATGTTGGAGTGAAGGTTGCACTGCCTTGTTGGAGGGCCGCAGGAGGAGGGGTCTGTTTGAGGGCTTTTGTGGTGGGACAACCCTCAAAAGAGGCTATCGTAGGTAGTTTCAAGGGTTGTAAGACAAATGTTGTCATAACAGGGAGGACAGTCTTTGTTAAGGGCTAGAAATTTCCCATACATTGCAGCATGGAGGTAGATCCTTTCACTAAAGGACAATCATAATCCCTAGGGGAAATTCTGGGAAGGAGTAAGGGTTGGAAAAGGGGTTGTCATGATGCCCTAGTTTGCAGTGGTGGAACAACCTTCAAACAATGGACAGAGGTATGTATTTTAGTGAATGTTTGCAAGTATTGGATCTTAGTTTAGATCAGATTTGGATCAATTAAGGGAAACCTATGGAAGTAAAGGAGTGGTAGATCTAGTGATTAAATGCCTTACACTAGTGATAGATTCCACAATGATTGTGCAGGAAATTTGGAGTGATATTTTGTCGTGTATTGGGTCAAAGTGTTGACTATTGCGTGAATCAGTTGATGGGAAGCTGGAGGAGGCCTTCGGAGTTGTTTGGAGGAGCCCACATGGATTTTTGGGAGGCCTAACAATCAGCCAAGGTGACAGCAGGCACATCAGATCGAAAGGAAAGAGGAAAATGGCAAGGTGTGTTGTGAATGGACCCTTGGATGATGGATTGGGTGTAATAGGTATGTTGGAGGGCAGCGATTTGGCTACCCAAAGTAGCCCTAGAGAAAAAGACAAGAAGGACGTTGTTGGTGTGTGATTGGGTGAAGTATTGTAGCCTTATGTGAAACACTTTGATGGATGAAAGTGATTGCTAGATTATCATATTGAAGCCCGAGACTTGTGTATGGAGAACGAATTCTACATCAAATAATGGGCAGTCCTCATAGATCGTGTTCATTGTGGGAGAGGGAAATCTTACAGTGATAGGTGGAAGCCCTTTGTGCCCTATGATGGCCTTCATTGGAGCAGCGCAGGAAGACCATAGTGGGTTGAAGTCCCTGAGTAGCTAAGTAGCAGCAGTGGGCAGTGAAGAGTTTTTCACAAGTGGAGTCGTGAACAACTCGGCAGGAGTCTCGATGTGTTGTGGCCTCAATGGACAAAGGCACAACTAGAGAGTATATTAGATAGCCGAGATTCAATGGCTAGAAGGACTTGGAGCATAGATAGAGGCAAGAGTTGTAAATCAAGAGTCAAAGGACCGAGAAGGTAAAGGGTATGACCAAGAGGAGCTGAGAGAGAGCACTGCATTAGCCAAATGGTCAGAGTATCTTGTTGAGGACAGATTGGTTATTGATGTACTGACAAGAAGTTTGTATCTTGTACTAAGGGTCATTATCCCTGGTAAGAGAGCCCCAGAGTGTTGTATTATATGTTGTTCATATAACAAAGTTGGGTTGAAAAATTAAAAATTTGTCTATGTTCTGTGCATGTGTGATTTATTTCTTTATATTTTTGTCGTGCAAAGTAGTTTATGGTTGAGATTCTTGGTTTGGTAGCGTCGATGATTCTAAGGCTCTAACCTAGACCTAAGGTCGTGGAAATTCAACATACATGTGGTGTCAACACGTCTAATTTGGACAAAAGTCGACCTGCTCTTTTCTCCCAAATTAATCCACAACCACATATATTAACTTCAAAATTCATAACTCCATTTCTACAACTCGGAATCAAATGATCTTTGTTGTGTCGGATCCGTCTCGACAAGAGCTATCATCCTCATTCATCGCATGTCAAAATGTGTTCATGGTTTTGGCCCAAATCATTGTTATGATATTTCAACACATACGAAATAGTTAAGTATAACTTGGTCTAGTGTAGAGTTAGGTAAAGTGTTTCTTTACTATGTACTTTTGTAACTTACAATCTGATGGTCACGATATGTAGTGATCCAACGGTTCATTCTCTCATCGGTATTACCAACACTTGATCCATGGCTTAACACCCGATTGGTCCATGATCTCTATTTAAAGAGCATGGAGGGTCATTTGTAGGGTAACCGTTCATGAGAGAAGCTTATGTAAATTTTCATTCTTTTATTAATAAATTGTTTGAAGTGGTCGCATTGGCTCAGGCTGTGGACTGTTTCCCTCTTTGAGGGTTTTAACCACGTCAAGAATACTGGTGTATTGATCTGTGATCTGTTTGTGAGTGATGTCCTTTGGTGTTCTATCTGAGGAACTTACCCTGTAAATTCAAATTCCTACACAACAGCTTGGGAAGTAATTTACAATAGGCTAGAGTATGAGCATCCTAAAATCACTGTTATGAGAGCAACAACTAACTCAAAAAGGCCTTCAAAACTTCAATTTAGAGAATGGAATTCAAATGCAACATGTTGTTCCATATACTCCACAAGGGAATGGAATTCAAATGCAACATATTGTTCCATATACTCCACAACAAAATGGTGTAGCTGAAAGGAAGAATTGCACCTTAAAGGAAATGGATAATTATATGCTTCAATCTAAAGGACTTAGTCTTAATTTTTGGGCAGAAGCAATTAACTGTGAAAATTACATAGTAAATTGCACTCCTACTAAGGTTCTAAAGAATATCACTTCAAAAGAAGCATGGAGCTCAATTAAACCATATGTAAGTCACTTTCGTGTTTTTGGAAGTGAAGCATAGGCCCATATTCCAGATGAGAAACATAAATCTTTAGAACCTAAGAGTGAAAAATGTATTTTTGTTGGATATTCTAAAGATGTCAAAGGATATAGACTTATTCCACTTAAGTCCAAAAATGTTATCATTAGAAGAGATGTAATTTTTTTTGAAAATATATCGGCCTACGAGCCTAGTTCGGCAGATGTGCCACCTCTTTCTATCCCTTCTACTTCTGAAAATATTTCTTCTTCAGATGATGACATCAAGGATGAAAATCCTCCCCCACCTTCTTAGAATCCTCATCCTTCTTCACAGTTTCCAAAATGGGTTTGTTCTACTTAGGATGTAGTCGATGCTCTTGTCAGTGATCCTACAGATCAACGACGTACACATTCTCAGTTTGATAGAGCCTCTCCTTTACTGGCTCAAGCTTCAGCGAATTATGATCCTGACACCTTTGCAGAAGCTTCAAGCCATCCAAATTGGGATGCAGCTATGAATGAAGAATATCGTTCATTATTGGAAAATGATACATGGGATCTTGTTCCTCTTCCAAAGGGACAAAAACTTGTTAGATGCAAATGGGTTTACAAAACCAAGTATGGACCAGATGGAAAAGTTGATAAACATAAAGCTTGTCTTGTTGCTAAGGGTTTTTCACAAGTTGAAGTCATTAACTATACTGAAACCTTCTCCCCTATTGCCAAAATGTACTCTATCCGCCTTGTTCTTTCCCTTGTTGCCTCTTTCAAATGGGAAGTACATCAGATGGATGTTAAATTTCCCTTCTTGCATGGGGACTTGCATGAAGAAATCTATATGAAACAACCTACTAGCTTTATACATACAAACTCCAGCCTTGTATGTCGGCTTAACAAATCACTTTATGGTCTCAAGCAAGCCCCTTGGGCTTCGTATGCCAAAATGGATAGCTTTCTTTTAGAAACTAGCTTTTCTAGGTGTCATTCTGACAATACTGTCTACACCAAGAAAGTGGGCAAGTCTCTTATCATCATTGTTCTTTACGTTGATGATCTTATCCTTACTGGTTACTAGTGATCCCAACCTTATAAACCATGTGAAGTCCATCCTTAAAAAAAAGGTTTGAAATGACATACTTAGGACACTTGCATTATTTCTTGGTTTTCAAGTCTTGCAATCCAAGGAAGGTATTCCCCTTTCCCAGTCCAAGTATGCCTATGATCTTCTACGCCATTTTCACATAGAAGACTATAAGACAGCCCCTTCTCCCTTTCAGTCTGGAGCCAAACTTTCAGTCACTTGTACTTCCCCTGAAGTTGATGCTACCTTATACCGTCAACTTGTAGGAAAACTTTTGTATTTGACCCATACTCGTCCTGACCTTTCCTTTGTTGCTGGCCTTATTGCTTGGTTTATGAAAAACCCACATGAAAGTCATTGGAAAGAATCTAAAAGAATACTTCGTTATGTTCGAGGTACATTTCATTTTGGGATTCATTACAGTGCCAAAGCATCTCCTCTATTGGTTGGTTTCACTGATTCTGATTGGGCTAGTGACCCTGATGATCGGAAGTCTACTGCAGGTTATGTGTTCACTCTTGGTTCAGGCCCTATTACATGGGCTTGCAAGAAACAAAGTGCCATTTCTCTTTCTTCAGCAGAAGCAGAGTATCGTGGTGCTGTAGAAGCTAGTAAGGAAGCCATATGGCTTCGTCAGATCCTGTCAAAGTTTGGCTTTCAGTAGTAGCATCCGACTACAATTTGGTGTGATAAGCAAAGTGCCATTCAACTATGCAAATATCCAATCCAACATCAGCGCAGAAAACACATTAAATTGCACATGCACTTCATCAGAAAGCTCATTCATGACCATGTTCTTGAAGTGCAATATTGTTCAACAAATGATCAAGTTGCAAACAACTTTACAAAGGCTCTCACAGAGGCGAAGTTTACTAAACTTCGATTTATGGTTGGAGTTCAGTGAGTTGTCACTAAGGGGGGATAGGCTCTAATGCCTCCTTCCTTCTCCAATTGTGTCATATTTGTACATCCTTCAATCCTATCCCAAGTTGTTCTTAAGGGGGGATGTTAGGATATTCCGACACATAGGAAATAGTTAAGTATAACTTGGTCTAGTGTAGAGTTAGGTAAAGTGTGTTTCTTTACTATGTATTTTTGTAACTTACAATCCGATGGTCATGATCTGTAGTGATCAGACGGTTCATTCTCTCCTCGGTATTACCGACAATTGATCCGTGGCTTAACACCTGATTGGTCAATGATCTCTATTTAAAGAGCATGGAGGGTCATTTGTAAGGTAACCGTTCATGATAGAAGCTTATGTAAATTTTCATTCTTTTATTAATAAATTGCCTGAAGTGGTTGTGTTGGCTCAGGCCATGGATTGTTTCCCTCTTTGAGGGTTTTAACCACGTCAAGAATACTGGTGTATTGATCTATGATCTGTTTGTGAGTGGTGTCCTTTAGTGTTCTGTCTGAGGAACTTACCCTGTAAATTCCCACAATCATGATGGGTGCAAAACCCCAAGCTTAGGTTTCAAGCCCACAAGGCCACTTGTGGAGCTCCTTCCTCCAAACCCTCAATCCACAAGGCTTGGAGTACCTACCAAGCTACAAAAATCAAAAACATGTTCTTGTTTGAAGATCATTTAGAGAAAGGAAGCAGCCATGTAAGTACCAAGGATATGTTGCAGCCATGAGCACTATGATTCAAGCCAAACCTTCCATATTCGAAGAAGTTGTAAAAGAAGAAGTTTGGAAAGATGTTATGGCTGAGGAATATGAATCGATTATGAAGAATGATGTATGGGATGTTGTGCCGAGACTGAAGGGGAAATATGTGGTAACTTCAAATTGGTTATTCAAGTTCAAGCATGGAACTGATGGTAGCATTGAAAAATACAAGGCAAGTTATGTGGCTCGAGATTTCTCCCAGAAAGAGGGAGAAGACTATGATCATCTATTTTCACCTGTAGCTCGATACACAACCATTCGTTCGATAATAGCCCTTGCTGCAAGTCAAGGATGGACTCTTCATCGGATGGACGTAAAGACTGCATTCCTCCATGGCATGTTACAAGAAGTGTATGTTGAGCATCCACAGGGATTTGAATTAAAGGATCGAAAGGCACATGTTTGCAAGTTAAAGAAGGAATTATATGGATTAAAGCAAGCCCCTAGAGCATGGTACAGTTATTTGGTGAAGCTAGGATTCACAAGAAGAAACGTTGATCCCAACCTCTACTTCAAGGTAGTCCAAGGTATGTCGTTGATTTTGGTTTTATATTGTGACGATCTATTCTTAACAAGTAGTGAGCCTCTGATGATCATCCAAGAGGGAGCTAGCCTATAAATTTGAGATGAAGAACCTTGGACTCATGCACTACTTTCTAGGTCTTTAGGTGTGGCAAAGACCTAGTAAGATTTTCATTTCACCAGATCATAGATGGGAAAACATAAAGATTTGGAATGACAAAATGCAAGTCATATCGATGGAAGTAAACTTCAAGAAGTTATGTGGAAAAGTTGCGGGACCTGATTTGGCGAATCCATCTGAGAATATATAGTTGATTGGGGCTCTAATCTTCCTAGTGAACACCCGTCTAGACATATGTTATGCAGTGAACACGCTGATTCAATTCATGACCGAGCCTCTCCATGCACATTAGATCACTGCCAAACACATCTTGAGATCTTTGCATGGGATGATCACACTTGGTCTAAGATACTCTGTTGGAGATGTTCGACTTCATGGATACACTGATGTTGATTGGGTAGGAAATGTTATCGATGGGAAGAGTATGTCTGGATGTTGTTTTAGTTTTGGATCTACCATGATATCTTGGGGGACAGGAAGCAGAAGTTTGTAGCATTGAGTACTGTTGAGACAAAGTATATTTCCGCTAGCATGGCTAGTTGTGAAGCAGTTTGGTTAAGGAAGCTCTTTGGAGATTTATTTGAGTAGGTTCTAGATACTACAATGATATATTGCGACAACAAGAGTGGGATCCGTCTGGAAGAGAATGTTGTATTTCATAACAATTCCAAGCATATAGAGATTCGATATTACTTCATTCAGGGCATGGTGCAAAGAGGAGTCGTTAGACTCCTTCACATATCAACGAATGAGAAGATTACAAATATTCTCACCAAGGCTTTGTGGAAATGGAATTTCTTGGTCTTTAGAGAACAACTTAGACCGATAGATGTGAACCCTCCTGATAAGGGGAAACATTGGTCAAGGAAAGTGAGCCATCTCTTCCCCCTGCTGAGCTCCCGAGGTGAGGAATTGAGATAGAGGCCTCCTGGGGTTGAGGGATCTTTGGACAATAGGGTATTACCCCTATCTGTTACCCATAGGGTTTGATATGTTTCTCCCCTATCTACACATAGGGTTGGAGATGTTGCTCCCCTATCTACGCATAGGGTTGGAGATGTTGCTCCCCTATCTGGTCTATGCAGAGTATACCCCAGTTGGCATCATACCCACAAGCAAAGCTTGTTGGGAATACCACTCCTCGTTTGGCCAACACATTGAGAGTGTAATTGGGGTGTACAACTGAATTTGATTATGATGCAGGTGTTCTACCTCATGACTCTTGAGGGTCATTGATGGGAAAATCGGCAGGAAATAGGATTGGGTTGAGATTTTCTCCCCTTTGTGGTTCTGGGTTGAGAATGAGCTCCCCGATGTGATTCCAGGGTTGAGATGTGCCCTCTTGTGTATTTAGATATCTTATTGCTTGATATGGGGTTGAGATATGTGACTCCCCCATGAGATAGAGGGTGGAAGCTAATGCTCCCCGATTCTTCTTCTTTTAGATTCGAGAATGTTTCAACATATAGAGTTGAGCAAAGATGGACACAACATTACAAGATATTTGCTAATGGAATTCCTCCTAGTTGAGAGGGAGTGTTAATTTTATGCAACTATGGTTAAATTCCACATTAGACAACTCATATGATAGAGATGATGATTGCATTGGATTCCTCTTTTCGAGAGGACCAAAATCAACCTTAGAAACACCCCATTTGGACAAGCATAATTTGGTATTTGAATTAATGAACCCTCTCATATACATTGGGACAGGTCGGCCTCAACATCAAGTGGACCCTCATGGAAGCCTATAAATACAAGATACCTCAAGCTCATTTGGACACCATCATCAAGCATTCTCTTCTCTTCTTCTATTGTTTGGTTCGCACAAGTCTGACAGAGGAAGTTTCGCATAAGGTCCAAAATTACAGATATGAGGCTCGCACGTGTCTAGGGTTTATGTCTTCCAATCGCACACTCATCACAGGATAGATTCGGCTACAGCCACTCACTCATAGTGCTCCAGAGAACGATTGGGAAGTCGCAGTTTCTCACAAAACTTCCTAAAGGAAGCGACTAGGGCACATAGGTAGTTTCGGGAGGTCTAGAGCCAAATTTCTCACTTTCCACACTTCAGTGAGTGACCAGGAATTCATAATCTCTCGCTTATAGTGTCTCAGGGAGTGACCGGGAAGGCTCAGTCGCTCACAGATTATTTTCATGAGTGCGGCCAGGGTTCTGAGTTAGGGTTTGATATTTGATCATAGTTGACCATAATTGACCGCAGGTTCGAAAGTTTCTCTGTGTTGTACACTAATTTTCGAAGTTTGTTTCTAATTTGTATTAGGTAAATCTTTGTTGATGATTATGTATTGGACTCATTATACTATTTGTTGAAGCATTTTATGACGATCTAATAAGAAGAATATTTGAAAGGGTTTTCCCCCAAAGTGGGGCTTTTCCTTGGTCTCTGACCAATCTGGTGTCTCTTATGGTTGTGCTATTGTCTCCTTTGTTATTTCATATATTTTTCTATCTTAAGTTACAGTTTATGGTTGGAAATATTGTTAATAATTGGATGCATTGCTAAATGAAGATTTGATTTGGGCTGAAGTAATTGAAACACCATAGAAAAATTTGAAAAATTAACAAATAGGGCTAGTGTTGAGGCTTGCAGGCTAAAGGAAGGCGGATCAAGGGTCAAAAATGGCCGAGGAGGGAAAAACAAAGGGAAATGAGGTAAGGAAAGCCCCAAAGGGTTGGAAAACGGGGCTAGGAGGTCGAAAAAAAGGGGCCAGCTAGGGTTTTAGGGTAGATCAAGGCTTGAAAAGCCCACGACCAGCCATTTGGAGCAAAGAAGGGAGGTTGAGGCTTCCTGAGGCCACGGCTAGGCCAAAAATGGCCTAGAAACCCCAATGCAGGGGCTAGGAAGGAGGGTCGAGACCCTTAGAGGCTATGACCTACCTCCAAGAGGCTGAAAAAGCTAATGCAGAGGCAAAAAAGGTTGGCGCTAGGGCCTTAGAGGTTGACGTTGGGCTAGAGGAGGTTGCATCCGGGCCTAAGAGGCCTAAAAATTGAAACCATTACTTCAACAAAAAATAAATAAATAAAAAATCTCTTCCCGATCTGAATTTTGCTGCAAAATTCTCAATGCTTGTCCCTGCAAAAAAAATCTAGAGACTAGATCATACCCTCAAGGGCTTAGATCTAGCTCTACTTCGGCCTCTTCTCTTGATTTAAATAGATCTCCCCTGCAAAAATGAAATAAAACACCCAAACCCAAAATAATATAAAATCTTAAAATCCCAAAACCCCAATTAGCATAAATAATTTACAAATATACAAATAAACAAGCGTTTTGAAAATACAACTTTTTGAGAAATAATTTTTTTGTGGCTATTTTCTTTGATAAATGGCTAAAAATGCTTCAGAAACCCCATGCACGCTATATCCTTAACGAATATTTAATCCACCACATAAATATTCAAGAGATAAGAAAATTTGATCTATGCCCACAGTTTGTGAAGTTGGAGATCAAGGACTAAGGTACCTACAAACACTATGTATTTATCTCAAGACAACCATATATTAACACAACATAAGAAAGCGTGTAATCAGTACATACAACAAATCAATTAATATGGACACCTCAAGTTGCACCCCAAAGTATTTATTATGATAGAAAAAATAGTTCCTAGCGGAACAATAGTTTACACAAATGTTTTAGCAGCAATTTCTTAGCGAGAAATCAGATGGCTAGAGACTCAAATTGTTAAGAAATCAATGCTAGTAGGATTAGGGTTAGATTTCTTTGTCTTGATAATTACTTGTGAATTATGTTGACTTATTTTACTTATTTGTTATATTATCTTTCATCAGGCAATTACCAAATTATATGTGGCATGTGCATAAAGATCACAAAACAGAAGACACAAGATGTAGGCACTCTATCAGGGAAAAACCCCTATCTAGGGGAGAAACTAGTCAAAATCTCTTTCTTCAATAGTTTTTCCTTGAGACTCTTCAACCTAGACAAAAACCTCCTCCACACCAAGCCAGCCTTTCCTAATCCTTCTTTGATCCAATCTTTGACCTAGAAGTACCAGCACTTTGACCCTAGCAACTTCGACTTGGCAAATTCCGGCATGAGCAGCAACTTCGACCTTGACAAGGAGACTTCGATCTCCTAAACCAGCCCACATGTGTGAGAGAGACACACACACACACCAAAACTTCGATTTTGTTCTTCCCTTCTTCCTTGACCAAACTTGCACCTCTTTCAGCCTCCTTCTTCACCTTCGCACTTTTTCCCAGCTTCCAACATCCAACTTCAGATATCGAACTATGTGAGTGAGAGAGATATTTCAAATAAAGTCAAACTGCCTTCTATATATAGCCTTTGTAGAAATTCTGAAAATTCTCTACAAATCTACCTATAAGATCACGTAGAAAATCTGACTGTAGATTAACCCGATAATGCAATATAACTAAAGCAAAATACTATAATCTACTTCTACTATCAATTTGTTTTACGGAAGCTTAAAGATCTAGCTGAATTAGAGCTGAACACATATAACCATAAGAAGAAGAATCAATGCACATGAAACACGAAAATACTCAGGGGAAATCCTCAACTAAAAACCCCACTATCTGTATTATCATACAAGGTGGAAATAAATCAGAATTATACAAAGCCTTAGCTCTCACAGCTAGCCAGCTCTCAATACAATCCTCCTGGATGCTCACAAGCAAACAAAGATTCTCACAAGCCTTCTCCTCTGCCCTCCAAGCTCCTATTTCCTTGCGCAGTTTCTCCTGGGTGATCCTGATGTTACCAAGTGAAAGACTCTCAACCAAGTGGAACACTGATCCCACACACTAGTCCAACACACTATCAGAACTGCGCAATCCTCAAGGAACTTTATTCCTTCTACATGCATTAGTTTCCTTTATAGGAGAAAACATGCAACTGATAGTACATTGTCCTTGAATTTAATCTCAACTGGGTCTTTCTCAGAATAGACATGCATGAGTTACTGATGAGGGAATCTTCAGTTATCTGGAGTACACTAGTTGGGTGCATGCATGCATCGACCAGTGTACTCCAGATAACTGAAGATTCCCTCATCAGTAACTCATGCATGTCTATTCTGAGAAAGACCCAGTTGAGATTAAAGTCAAGGACAGTGTACTATCAGTTGCATGTTTTCTCCTATAAAGGAAACTCATGCATGTAGAAGGAATAAGGTTCCTTGAGGATTGTGCAGTTCTGACAATGTGTTGGAGCAGTGTGTGGGATCAGTGTTCCACTTGGTTGAGAGTCTTCCACTTGGTAACAGCAGGATCACCCAGGAGAAACTATGCAAGAAAATAGGAGCTTGGAGGGCAAAGGAGAAGGCTTGTGAGAAGCTTTGTTTGCCTATAAGCATCCAGGAGGATTGTACTGAGAGCTGGCTAGCTGTGAGAGCTAAGGCTTTGTATAATTATGATGTATTTCCACCTTGTATGATAATACAGATAGTGGGGTTTTTAGCTGAGGCTTTCCCATGAGTATTTTCTATGTTTCATGTGCATTGATTCTTCTTCTTATGGTTATATGTGTTCAGCTCTAATTCAGCTAGATCTTTAAGCTTCCACAAAGCAAATTGATAGTAAAAGTAGATTATCGTATTTTGCTTTAGTTATATTGCATTATCGGGCTAATCTACGATCAGATTTTCTACATGATATTAGAGGTAGATTTGTAGAGAATTTGCAGAATTTTTACATGGTATCAGAGCAAAGGTTATCGATGTTGTGAACAGTATACTGAGAAGAGAATTCAAAGTTTGAAGTTCAGGATTGTAGGTGAAAATTGAATTCATATCATACTTTAGGTTGGCCAATGGAATTCTATATCTTGAGACTCGAGTATTTCTTGGAAGGCAGATCGAATTACATAGCATGGAAGGATAGAATGGAGGCTGTATTAGAAGACAATGGCTTGAAGGATTTCATTGATCAAGAAATCTCAAAGCCAGTTGCAACTAATGCACAAGAGTTGGCTGAGTGGAAGAAGTGTGTGGCGAAGGCGAGACGGATCATCCTAAAGGGAGTTCGAGACCATATTGTCTCGAGTCTCCATGGGAAGGATACTCCATTTTCAATGTGGAAGACATTGAAGGACCTCTACCAGAACAGTAGTGACTAGAGGAAATTGGCACTCAAGGATAAGCTTTGAAAAATCAAGATGGAGAAGGGAAATACTATTTCCACATATCTGAACAAGCTCACAACCTACAGAGATGAGCTTGGCAATGTGGGAATAACTACTATCGATGATGATATGGTGAGCCTCGCTCTCCTCAGCCTTCCAAAGAGTTGGAATAGATACGACGACTCTATGCATGGAATGGAGAAACTGTCGGATTGGGAATGACTGTGGTCAGATCTCATGCAGGAGGATATCAGGAGGAGCACTCGAGATGGTTCTTCATCTAAGGATGAGGATGAAAAAAATCTGGCCTTAGCAGGTGAGGCAAGGAAACGGAAAGAGAAGCCTTCCCATTCCAAATCGAAATCTTCTCATGGAGGGAAGAAGGGTGACAAGTCTAAAGTGAGATTCTTTAATTGTCACAAGATGGGACATTATGCGACTAATTTCCCATCAAAAAAGTCCAAGAAGGGATCCTCGAAAGGATCGGAAGGTGAGGCATTAGCCTCCCAGTTCGAGATGGACTTTACCCTCATCGCATGCATGGTGTCATCGATGATGGGTTGTGGTTGGTATCTTAACAATGGAGCCTCATTCCACATGACCGGGGATAAAATTTTATCCAGTGCCTTGGAGGAGAAATACCTCAAGATGCGCATAGAGATGGGTGACAATGAAAGGTATAGTGTTTCAGGAGTGAGCACGGTTGCTTTTCAAAGGGATCATGGAGCTCCTATCACCTTGACAGATGTGAAGTATGTGCCTAGATTGAAGAAGAACTTGGTATCAGTCGCGATGTTGGAGGACAAAGGCTACGATGTTGTCTTTAGTAAGGGAAATGTTTTCCTTAGACACATCACCATGAGACAAGTGAAACAAATCGGTTCACGAGTTAAGAACAAGTATGCTCTTGAGGTTCAAAATGCATGCAAAGCCTTGAGAAGCAAGGAAAATGTTAGAGACTTGGTGGTTGAGAGGGAGAGTAAGTTACCTCTCAATATGCAGCCCCAAGAGAAGTCTCAGACAATTGTGGAGGAGCCACAATTGGAAAAGTGGGCAGAGGGATCACATGCAGCCATACCTCCAGGTGTGAGGTGGGGCGATGTGAAGTGATAGTCCCAAGGCTGAAATTGGGCAAGGTCCATTGAGAGGTTTTATCTCATGGATCGTACCTTGCTACGGGAGCCCAAAGTACATAGTAGCAGGAGGAATCAGTGGGATTGATGAAGTCAAAGTTTTCAGTTGACAGAGGCAATAGCAGTTAGAGACTTTGATGACAGATGCATCATACTGATTTAGGGTGGATGCTTTTTTTTGTTTTTGAGGTTGCTAGAGAAACAACACTAGAGAGAAGTGTTGCATGCATAACATTCCAAAGGTTCACGATCGAGATCGAGTTGAATTACTTTCTTGTTGAGAGGGAGTGTTGAAAATAGCACAAGAAATGATAAAAATAGAATCCAGAATATTCCAATTTTAATTTGTCCTTGAATTAAAATTGTGAATTAAAATCAAATTTAGTCTCACCAGCTACTTGAAAATAATTAATTAATTCATTATGGATTAATTAGTTGAAGAAATTCAAGATAGAAGTCTTTCTGAATTCATGCAACAGTTATCCCTTAAATTAAGCAGATTATCCCTTAATTAAGGAGATAAGGTTGAGTTATATTTGAGTTGTAATTATTTAGCTTAGTATACTGAGTTAAGTCCAGTTAAATTAGTTCCAAAATGTTTGAGGAACTAATTGCGAGTTATCAATCAGTTGAAGCATGCATGCACCCAACTAGTGTACTCCAGATAACTGAAGATTCCCTCACACTAACTCATGCATGTCTATTTTGAGAAAGACCCAGTTGAGATTAAAGTCAAAGACAGTGTACTATCAGTTGCATGTTTTCTCCTATAAAGGAAACTCATGCATGCAGAAGGAATAAGGTTCCTTGAGGATTGCGCAGTTCTGACATTGTGTTGGAGCAGTGTGTGGGATCAGTGTTCCGCTTGGTTGAGAGTCTTCCACTTGGTAATAGCAGGATCACCCAGGAGAAACTGCGCAAGGAAAAGGAGCTTGGAGGGCAGAGGAGAAGGCTTGCGAGAAGCTTTGTTTTCCTGTGAGCATCAAGGAGGATTGTATTGAAAGCTGGCTAGCTATGAGAGCTAAGGCTTTGTATAATTCTGATGTATTTCCACCTTGTATGATAATACATATAGTGGGGTTTTTAGCTGAGTCTTCCCCCTGAGTATTTTCTGTGTTTCATGTGCATTGATTCTTCTTCTTATGGTTATATGTGTTCAGCTCTGATTCAGCTAGATTTTTAAGCTTCCGCAAAGAAAATTGATAGTAGAAGTAGATTATAGTATTTTGCTTTAGTTATATTGCATTATCGGGTTAATCTATAATTAGATTTTCTACATGATCTTAGAGGTAGATTTGTAGAGAATTTGCAGAATTTCTACAGCCTTCCAATGAGGTCGAATTGCCTTCCTCGAGGCCAACTTGATCTTCTTGGGGCCGACTTCGTGTGTAGGTTATATAATTCATTTTTTATTCAAAAATAATTATTTTTACATTGTTTGAAAGCCCAAGAAGGGTCTCATAAAATACACAATGACTCTAATGACTCTTTATTAACCCTAAGAGTCCACAATGAGGAATTTGACTAATAAAATGATGACCCAAGCATGAAACCAATGCTTTAATAAGTCATCATAATAATAATAAAAATTATTTTGACAAATACATTTTATGAAGACCAAACCTAGTTACATTTTTCAACACAAATGACTCTCTAACTTATAGATAAATCCTCCATGTGAAAAGTAACAACTATTTTCCTTGATCCTTGTCAAAATAATCTTGGTCGTTAAAAAATACTTGATCATTTAATCTTAGCCATTGAATTTTTGTTTTTGAGGAATTTTCAAATTTATCATTTAATTATATATTAATTGGCTCAAAATTAATTATTTTGAGTTAATTTCCACAAAACTTTGACTTTGACTTAACCACCATGGCCCAAGGGTCTATTTTTCTTGAAATATCCAATATTCCCTTAATGGAGGACCTCCAAAAATTAATTCTTTAAAGACCCACGAATTTTTCACTTGGAGAATTTAATTTTCCTAAGACATTTTAATTGACTTTAATTAATTAAATTTCTATCTTAGGATTTTAATTTGCTTTTTCCAGAAAATTTAATTAATTGACACATAAGGAGATTAATTATTTTTTCCACACTCTAATATTTTAACCATGGTGTCTAAGTATGAGGGGACCATGCATTCAAATATATTTTTACATAAGATTTACAATTTCAACCCTCAAAGGGGGAATACCCATTCAACTTAGACCCTCAAAAAACATATTTAATCTATGACACAATATGAGCTAATATACCAAGTGATTTGTAATAAAATAATTTAACGAAATAGTTTAAATTATTCCCAAATCACTTTTACATCAGACTCGACTAAAACACTAGGACTCACCTAAGACTTTGATGAAGAATTCCACCCTAGCTTTGGAATGAGGCTAAAGGGAAAAACTTTACCAAACATCAGTGTTTAGAAACACAAATGAATCAGTGAGACGAAAACCTCCTAATATGAAACTCTCGCCAAAATAATAGCTTACCTAGGTTGTTATATACATTCACTGTCTTATTAGCATCATTTACATTACATAAATTGCAGAATGGATTTACAATAACATGTGAACTGTTGATAGATGATCTGATCATGTTGAGAAAATTTGATACTTCCGCTTCCTTGGAACTTTAACAAAATGTGTGCAACATTTGGCTCCATATGGGGACACGTTTCTTCCATGAAGTAATGTGAGAATCCTAGAGTCCTGCATCCAAGAAAACATAAGTCCATCAAATAGATATCCATTCAAATCGAAATCATCATGCATACATATAGAAAATGTCGTTGGAATAGAAAACTCTACTCTAGCAAACTGAAATATAGAAAACATAATAAAAATGTGTGAAATAAAACTATCAAATGATATGAAATAAAAGGAAGTAAGGTTAGAGATACTATACAAAATGATGCCCTATGGCATCATATGTCGTTAATGAGGCACAATCTCGGGCATCTGGCCGCTAACGGGTAGACCAATAGGTTGTTTGTCAGATGTCCCTTGCTTAAATTTTACCCTCTTTGGTCGGTGTACCTACTCATCACTGTGTTTCATATCTCTCTCAAATTGAAATTTGTTTCTCTTTTTGCTCAAAGGAGGGGATGGGTGGTGGAATGAATAAAAGTGATTGATTGAACAAACTCTGACTCAAAATGAGGTGGATGCTCTGGTGGCACAACCTATTCACCATTTTCTAATCTTTTCGAGACTTCTAGATGATACCTTCTCTCCACTTCTCTGTACAACCTGACCATGCCACCTGTTATTGTTGGAATAATGGCATAATATAGATCCATCTAAATATAACCACCCAGATCAGCTGCAAACTTATTAGAAAGAAGCATTCCCCATCAGTGTTGCACTAATCGCGATAAAATCGTTTTATCGCAATTTTTTTCAAAAAAAAAAGCATAATATCACATGACAAAAGGCATATTTTTTTGGGCCAATTTTTCTGAAAAAATCGTTGTTATGCCGAGCAACACGTATTTTAAGGGAAAAACATGACTTTTCTTTTTCATTTGGACAGCAAACAGGCGCGCGACAGGGGTTTGGAGTCTTGGAGTGAGCACTTTATAATTTTGGAGCTGAATCCGCTATCTGGAGAAGAAAAACGAAGTGAGCGCTAAGGAGGGGACGAATTTTCTCCATAAAACCGGTATGGGCACCAATATTTTGTGTTTTCACTATTTTGTAACTTTGTTTTGGTTTTTTTCATTGTTTTTTGTTGGGTTTGGAATCTGGATAACCCATTTTTTTTCTATGTTTTTGGTTGGGTTTGAAATGGGGTTTTTGACATTTGTCCAATGTAATTTTTTTTTGGTTTTTTTGGTTGGGTTTGGAATGGAGTTTCTTAAATTGTATGTAATATTTTTTTAGTTTTTGTACAATGTAAAATTGTAAATTATAAGTTTGTAACTTGTAAATTGTAATCCTTATTTTACCAAAGGTTCACCAAAACCCTATTCAAGTTTTCAACTTCAAAGTTCAAAATCAAACATGCCAAAGAAATTGGACCCTCTGTGGGAATTTGGTGAACCTAATGGAGGGAACGATAGAATAAACTTGTCTTGCAAGTTGTGTGGGCTCCATATGTCCGGGGAGGTGTACAGATTGAAGTATCACCTTGCACAAATCCCTAGATTTGATGTAGAGCCTTGCACAGAGACAAATCTTGAAATCATCCGAAGAGCCATGAAATCATTGGAAAATTTAGACCACACTAGAGAGGCCAAAGTAGAAATGAAGAGGCAACTAAAAAAGTCAGCTTTCAAGGAAGTGGAAGTTGTTCTACTACAGCATCAACCAACCTGGTAGTTGCCTCATCATTTTTTGTTCCTCGAACCACATCTGATTCACATCCATCTATCACTTCAATGCTTAAAAAAACTGAAAAAGAACAAGTTGACAAGTTGATGGCCAAATTTCTCCTTTTGAGTGATATTCCTTTCATCATTGTAAGGAATAATCTATTTTTCCAACCTGTTGTTGATGTTATTGCCACTGTTGACCCACGGTACAAAAACCCTTCTTATCATGACATTAGAAGCTGGATTCTTCAAAATGAAAAGCTTGACTGCACCAAAAGATTGGAGGATTTTAGGGAATCATGGGCACAAACAGGATACACTATGATGTCAAATGGTTGGACTGACCAAAAGGGAAGAACCCTTATAAACTTCTTGGTTAGCTGTCCCAAGGGGACTATGTTTATCAAATCTGTTGATGCATCTACACAAATCAAAGATGCAAGAACTTTATGTGATTTGTTGGATGTGTTTATTTTGGAGGTGGGTGCAAAAAATGTTGTCCAAGTCATGACAAACAATGTTGCAAATTATGTTGCTGCTAACAGAATGCTCTTGGACAGGCATCCTACTTTATTTTGGACACCTTGTGCTGCACATTGTATTGATTTGATGTTGGAGGACGTAGGGAAAATTTCATTTGTCAAAGATATTGTTGAGTCATCCAAAAGCATTACAAAATTTATATATAATCATACATATGTGCTTAGTTTGATGAGAAAATTCCCCAACAACAAAGATTTGGTGTGCCCCGCCATTACACGGTTTGCCACGAATTTCATACTTATTTAATCCCTCTTGAATTCTATGTGGGATGTGAAGAGAATGTTTCTTTCAGAGGAGTGACATGCTTTGACAATGAGCCGCAAACCAGAAGGAGAGGCCATATGCAGACTAGTTTCATACCAGGAAGACTTCTGGGTAGGAGTGCAGAAGGTGTGCGCTGTTAATGAATCTTTGGTAAAGGTTCTTCAATTAGTTGATGGTGAGAAGCCTGCAATGGGCTATTTGTATGAGGCCATGGATAGGGCGAAAGAATCCATTCAGGGCTACTATGATGATAAGGGAGATGAGGGGTTTCATAGACAAATCCTCCTATAGGGAGTGATTGATGAACAATGAAACAACACACTCCATCGTCCCATTTATGCTGCAGGGACCTACCTAAACCCCGCATTTTCTTACGCATGTGGGTTCGTATTTGATGTTGAGATCATGGATGGATTCTTAACCTGTGTCCAGAGGATGGTGCGATCTCCAGCAGAATGCACAAAAATCTCTAAAGAAATTGAGACATATAGGATGGCAAGTGGCACATTTGGCTTTGACATGGCTATGACTAATAGGACGATTAAAATGCCAGGTATTTTTTAGTTTGTTTCAAATTTCATTGTCTCTTCAAATTCCATTTTTTTCTTATGTTTATTTAAAATTTTATTTGTAATTTTGTTGTAGATGCATGGTGGAGAATGTATGGTGCCAAAGTACCCCTTCTGCAAAAGCTTTCCATTCAAACCCTTAGCCAAACATGTAGCTCTTTGGGATGTGAGCGCAACTGGAGTGTATTTGAAAAAATACACAACAAGAAGCGCAATAGGTTAAACACTTAAAAATTTAAAATATTGCAAATTTCCAAATAATTTTTTTAAATTCATTAAACAATATCTTTTTTATAATTATTATTTCATGATCTTTGTATAGGTTGGAGTCCCAGCGACTTAATGACATGGTCTACGTCTACTACAATCTTCAATTGTGGGTGAGTCAACTTGAGAGGACACCTGATATGGAGACCATCTCATTGGATGGGATTGACACCACCGCTGCATGGAAGGTTGAGGCCGAGAGGCCTCTCATGGAGTCTGTTGATGATTGGTTAGTGCAGGATGTAATGGAGGGGGAGGAGGAGGAGGTGACACCACTTGCTCAGGCTACCCCTGCCACCATTAGAGGACGTGGTCTACCTCCTATAGCTCCTACTCCTAGTTCTTCAGTTTCTAGAGCATAGCAGAGTCCACTACCAACTCCACCAGCACTAGCATCTACATCTAGAGGGAAAGGGAAAGCTATGGCATTTTCTCGCAAGAGGGGCACAGGAAATCAATAGTATTAGACTTTAGTTATTTTTTTCATTTCATTGTATATGACATTATGACTCATGAGATACATTATTATATTTTTTGTTGATATTTTGACGCTGAGTTGGGACTCAGGAGTCAGGACTTACTATTTAGGACATGATTCATTGTTTTTTTTGTGGTTCACGGACACCTTCGGTCAACGGGTGGCGCTACGTCAACTAGAAAAATCTGGGCTTAACACCCCATGGCCTACTGCAAGACCTGACCCCAAGAGCTTTTGGGAATTGATCCTGTGACCTCCCATCTGGCGAGGCCCCGTCTTGACCGATTGGGCTAACCCTTGGGGCTCATGATTCACTGTTATGTGTGATGTAGCACTAGAAATGATATTAAACATTTTATATATTAGTTCGTTTATCATAGTTATGTGTCAATGTATTTATTTTATGTTGTAGTTGGTTTAGATATTAAAAAAATTGAAAAAAATGAATATTTTTGTATGTTACGATTTTTTCCCAATTATTACCGATTTTTTCCTGATTTTTACGATTTTTTCTTATTTTTTCCCCACGTCGAAATTATCCCGATAACAATTAGTGCAACATTGTTCCCCATACATCTGGCACGTCAATCACTATTATATCCATGGTGATGATCTTGTATGGGTAATCAACCAATGAAACTTGTAGATCTTTAACCACTCCAAGGACTTCAACTTTTCTAGAATCCATTGAGTAAATGTTATGATAAGGTCTAGAGATTCTTAAGTTTAACTATTCCATAACTTTCTTAGTCATAACATTTGTAGATGCACCGGAATCAAGCATGCAATTGTGGAGCAAACGATCATTTATGTCCAATATCAAGAAGAAAGGTTGATGGTCTTCATTAGTCATATATCAGTTTAAGTTCTTCAATATGATTTCCTCATCTTTGGGCTAAGTATCAAGTCGTTCTTGTTGAGAAATGCCTAAGGCTTTAAAGAATGAGGCCCTCTATGATGGGATCTTCAACAACTCTAACACTGGAACTGACATCTTGATGTTATTGATCCATGCTGCCGAATCTACTTTTAGTCCAGAGTTATACCTTTTGGCAGGAACCTGTCCATTTTGACTTTGATCTTTACCTCTCCTTGTATAGCCTTTACTCTTTACAAGCTCTAGAATCTTCTCTTGAGATGGTTTTTCACCATATGCCTGAGTAATGGGGTATTTTTCTTCATTAAAAGTATTGATGGAAAAATTTGAAGAGATCATATCGACACATCAAATTTCCTTGGAATTCTCTTGATTTTCGTTATGATCTTGTTGGTTTCTACTTTCCTGCAAGATTCTTCTAGCAAAAGCACATGTACTTTCCTCATGGAAGCTCTCACAAGGTCTACAGAAAGGAATAGGCTCATCAATCATATTGGAAAACTCAAGTGGTGTAGAGGCCTTTGATCATTTGGTGGATTTCTTCTTGGTCATGGACTGCTATTGTTGCCTATGTTGTTATTGTTATTTCTAGGCAAAATACTCTGCATTCTATACCTTTAATTTCTAGGCGGAGTTTTTCATTTCACTTATCTGTCTAGTATGTTCAATCTTCATTTTTTTCACAAATCAGGTCAATTCTTTAACTGTCTCAGATTCCTTTTCTTTGATTTGGACTCTTTTGAAACCGGGGATTTCTAACTTTCCTTGAGCCTTCTTATATTTTTCCAAATCCTCAGTTGTGCTTTGGGCAATAGCTAAAGCATTGGGATGAGAACATCTTATTTCATATTGCGTCTCTACAGGGTAAGCCTCAAGATACTATTCCAGAATCGTCTTGTCAAAAGGCTTGTAATTTTGATTCATATCCCTTAATAGTTTATTAAATATTTGGTTAAATTCTTCAACCGTTTCACTTTCATTTTTCTTCATAGTGTTGAATTAAACCAAATATTTCTCTTCCCTCTTATCTCCATACTTGTCTATGAATGCATTAAGAAGAGAACTCAAAGAGTTGAAGGCATTGTCAGCTTTACCTTGAAACTAGTCCAGAGCATCATCTTCTAGAGAAAGCACAAATAAATTTATTCAAACATCCTCGTGATTATAATCAATAACATGAGCATATCTTTGGATAAAGCAATTGAACTTCTCTATGTGACTTTCGGCATTTATAGTATTTTTTCCTTGGAAAAGTGACAACTTTCTTATAGTGGATTCATTCAGCAAACCATGTGGATATCCCTGAATTTTGGTGAAGTGGCAAGGCCCGTAGAATTCAGCCATGATGTCTTGATTTATAGAATGCTTGATAAAAAGAGAATGGAGATCAAGAAGATTTTCTTGACCGAGAAAATTCAAATGATCTCTAGAATGTAATTTGTTTAATCGGGCTTTTAGAACCTTTCAGGATTGGGAGCGGGGTTAATCAAGCTACCAGGATTCCTTCTAGATTACATTCTTGTAAAAGAATTAAAAATGGAGTTTCCACCCAAACTAGAAACCAACCTAAATGTCTAGGTGCTAATGGTGTGAATGAACAAGATGAGAAAATTAGCGATAGAACGAAAGATAAGGTAATGAGAAGATGAATAATGATGAAAGATAAGCCCCAAAAAATGACGTGTCACTTGACGGATTAATGAATGGCGAAAAATGGAAGATCACAAAATGATATGATAAGAAAGGATGTCGTGAAGACCAAGGATGGGAAGATCTATCCCCAACAACGATGTCAAAAAATGTTGTCGCCCAGATTGTACAGACACCACGATAACTGCTCAAGGCAAGGGTTTTCACTCTGATCCTCACCCACTCCATTCTAGTTGTCTCCCAACAATGGGCTATGGGGGGTAGTTCCTATGGAACGAGGTGAAGGAAAACAAGTTGAGAACCAACTTGCTTGGCAGACACGAATGAGCAGCCTAGCTACTCGGTAGAATTTAACAAGATTAAAGATTAGATTAGATTTTAAGATGAGACTAGTGCCTTATGGAGCCACAATTCTTTCTTACTATAAATTAAAACAAAGTAACCAGACACCCGCTGCTTAATATGATAAACTATCCTACATGATATGCAATCGCTAAGAGCTAGGTGTGATGCAAGGATGTTGGTTATTTTTAGGTTAAATGTCAAGTCTACGTTGAACCTCTCCCTTAACTGTTTTAAGAAACAGTCTTCAGAGTAGGTTGTGAAATGGAAGCCAACGGGAATCAAGCAGTGGCTTGATTAATACCTCCCCCTGTGTTCCACCCACCCAGTGCCTCCGATGCTGCAAAGACTATGGCTCTGACGACTACAAGGTCACAGTGTTAACCACTAAGAAGAGTCGAATCCCTCAAGCTAATTGGAAAAGGGTTGCCTTAGGAGTCTATCAACCAAGCTTATGCTTGGAGGTAAATTATGAATGCAAACCAAGTCCTAGGATGAAAGATAGATTGAGCGAAGTCTTCTAGAGTTAAAATTGTTATGTTATTGAAGTACTTAGTGTGAATTATCTTACAGCCACAGTACTTAACAATGATTAGATAACAATCTTATGACAAGATACGTGCTTAAAGATACACGTGTCAATATTCAACAATATTCCACAAGATGTTTAGAATAGATGTCTAATTCAACAATGATTACTTGATATATGTCAATGACCAATATTGAAATGCTCACTTAGATAACCAATGAAACTTAAGATTCCAATTGTTTAAGATAAACAACCAAGATATCAAAACCTCTTAAGGTTATGATCTTTAGCTTAGAGAAATTATCTAATGTTTTCTTAACAATGTCTTAATTAGATGTCAAACACAATGATGTCAATGCTCAAACAACTTAAACCACCAATGAGATTTAAAGACTTGGATGTTGAGAGTGTTAAGTGTCAAGTTAACAAATTATCAAGATAAGCAAGTGTTTAAATTCCAAAATGAACCATAAAATTTCAACACTTATTGATTTTCTGACAACAATAGTGAGACCACTTTAACATGTAAATCGCCAAAACTTATGAGCTAGAAATTTCTCAATGTTTATCCAATGTAATATTACAATTTTCAGACCTCTTAAGATGTGATATGTGATTGTTATGACAGCAGTAAGAAAGTTATAACAACAGTGAGGAAAACACCTTAGATTCAATGGATAACAAGCCAATAGTGATTAGCAATGATCAGTGAAATGCCCAACAACTTGCCAAAGTAAAATATGAGTTTTAAGCCACTTTAAGATGCAGTATTCAGTGCTAGATCAGATCTGATATATCTTATAACAACAGTAAACAAATCAATAGATCAACAAGTTAATGATGTTAAAACCAATGCCCAATATGCCCAAAAATAGGAAAATTTTATCAAAACTAAAAAATCAATTTTTTGAGCCCTCTTTAGATGTGTGATTCAGAAATTGCAGATCTGATTCAGTGACTTATGCAGAAAATTCCAGCAAACAAATATTTAGATCTAAGCTAGATCCTAGATGCCCAAGTGGCCAAAATTTAGGAAAATTAAAATTTTGCAATTTTGAGTGATTTTGACCAATTTAAATGTGATTTTAGGGCTATTATATCACTATTATCACTACTGAAATAAAACAGAAGCAACATGAGGGTTTAGATATCAAACCCTAAGCGTAAGGCCTTGAAGATGAACTTGCCCAATTTGTCCAAAATTTTGGGATGAAGATGATAGCCGAAAATCAAACTTTTGAACAATCTTCTCCTACAAAACCACCAAGAAATCAGTCCTAAACACTTTAGAAATGGACAAAGTCCAAACTAGGGCTAGAGAAGGCCAAATAGGGCTAGTGTTGAGGCTCGAAGGCTAAAGGAAGGTGAATCAGGGGTCAAAAATGGCCAATGAGAGAAAAATGAATGGAAATGACGCAAGGAAAACCCTATGGGGCTAGACATTGGGGCTAGGAGGTCGAAAAAGAGGGAGTGACTAGGGTTTTAGGGTAGATCAAGGCTTGAAAATCCCAAGGCTAGCCCAAGGAGCAGCTGTTTGGGGCAAAGAAGGGAGGTTGAGGCTTCCTAAGGCCACGACTAGGCCAAAAGGGTCCTAGAAACCCCAACGCAGGAGCGAGGAAGGAAGGTCGAGCCTTGCCTCCAAGAGGCCAAAAAAGCTGACGCATGGGACCTTAGAGGCTAACATTGGGCTAGAGGAGGCTGGATTCAGGCCAGGGAGACCTAAAAATTGAGACCCTTGATTCAAAAAAAAAAAAATTCTCTTCCCGTTTTGAATTTTGTTGCAAATTTCTCAATGGCCGACCCTGCAAAAAAAATCTAGAGACTATATGTTACCCTCAAGAGCCTAGATCTAGCTCTACTTTAGCCTCTTCTCTTGATTTCAATAGATCTCACCTGCAAAAATGAAAATAAAACACCCAAACCCCAAATATATACAAAATCTTAAAATCCCAAAACCCCAATTAGCAAAAATAATTTACAAATATACAAATAAACAAGGGTTTTGAAATTTAATTTTTTGAGAAATAAAATTTTTGTGGCTATTTTCTTTGATAAATGGCTAAAAATGCTTCAGAAACCCCATGCACACTATAGCCTTAGCGAAGATTTAATCCACCACATAAATATTCAGGATCCAAGCAAAGTTGATCCTTGCCCATAGTTTGTGAACTTGGAGACCAAGGACTGAAGTACTTGCAAACATTGTATTTATCTCAAGACAATCATATATTAGCACAACATAGGAAAGTTCGTAGTCAGTACATACCACAAATCATTGAACATGGACACCTCGAGTTGCACCCCAAAATCTTTATTATGATAGAAAAAATAGTTCCTAGTGAGACAATAGTTTACACAAATGCTTCAGCGGCAATTTCTTAACCAGAAATAAGATGGCTAGACTCAAATGACTCTCTAATTTATAGATAAATCGTTGAAGTGAAAAATAATGGCTATTTTCCTTAATCATTGTCAAAATAATCTCAGTTGTCGAAAGTACTTGATCATCATTTGATTTAGCAATTGAATTTTTATTTTTGAGGAATTTTCAAATTTTATCATTTAATTCCATTTTAATTAGCTCAAAATTAATTATTTTGAGCTAATTTCCTCAAAAATTTGACTTTGACTTAATCACCAAGGCCCAAGAGTCCAATTTTTCTTGAAATATCCAATATTCCATTGGTAGAGGACCTCCAAAAATTGATTTTTTTAAGAACCACGAATTTTTCAATTGGAAAATTTAATTTTCCTAAGACTTTATTTTTTACTCTAATTAATTAAGTTTTTGATTTAGGATTTTCATTTAATTTTGTCAAAAAAAATTAATTAATTGATACTTAATGGGATTAATTATTTTTTCCACCTTCTAATATTTTAATCATGGTGTCTAAGTATGAGAGACTATGCATTAAAATATTTTTTTACATAAGATTTACAATTTCAACCCTCAAAGGGGGAATACCCATTCGACTTAGACCCTCAAAAAACATTCCCAATCTGCGACACAATATGAGCTAGTAGATCAAGTGATTTGTAATAAAATAATTTAGCCAGATAGCTTAAATTATTCCCAAATTACTTTATATAAGACTCAACTAGAACAATATGACACCTAAGACTTTGACGAAAAATTGCACCCTAGCTTTAGGGTGAGGCTAGAGGAAAAAACTCTAGCAACCATATGTATTTAGAAACGCATATGAATTAGTGAGATGAAAACCTCCTAGGATGAAATTCTCGCAAAAATAATAGGCTTACCTAGATTGTTACATACATTCGCAGTCTTACTAGCATCATTTACATTGCATAACTTGCAGAATGCATTTACAATGACATTTGAATTGTTGATACATGATCCAATTATGTCGAAAAAAATGGGTACTTCCACTTCCTTGGAACTTTGACAAAATGCGAGCAACAACCCCAAAGGCCTAGTTTAGGCATATTCTTCTCTCATTTGTTAGGCAATCTATCCTACTAGCTGTTGGAATATCAAAAAGGTAGAAAGATTTTATTTATGTTGATAATTACTTGTGATATTCTTATGTTTTTATTAACTTTCTTCTATTTTTCTTTTAACTTAATTCATCAAGCAATTACCAAAACCATACCACGAAGATCAAAGACACTAGATGTAGGCGGACAACCAGGGATAAAGCCCTATCTAGTCAAAAACCCAGTCAACAACTCTTCCTTTATTAGTTTTATGAGATGATCCATGATTCCTTGACATAAACACACACTTCCTCCAATCACCAAGTCAACCGTTCCTTACATTTGCAGATGATGACTTTCCAGCAGCAACTTCGACCTAACACTTTGATCTTGAAACAACAAAATTTCGACCTCCCCAGCAATAGAACTTCCACCCAACAGCAAAAGAACTTCGATCATGATGTAGTACTTCAACCTTCCAAAAATAGCCTAGCAAATTCACATCTATGAGAGAGAGGTAACCCAGAAACTTCAATTTTCTTCTCCAACAAATCTCCTTTTATTTCTTTTGCAATTTCATATTCTTCCGCTCCTCTTGAATATCCAACTTGTGTGAGTGATCTCCGAATGAATTAACTGCACTGAATATATAGCATTTTCTGGAGTTCGAATTACCTTGATGTAGGCCGACTTGATAAGTGAGGGTCGACTTGGTGTGGAGGTGACAAAAGACTTATTTGACTCAATAAAAATTAATTTTACATTATTCAAAAGCCCAAGAAAGATCCCATTAAATGGACAATGGCTCTAATGGCTTAATATAAAACCTAGAAGTCTTCAATGGGGACTTTGACCTAAAACATAACAACACAAGCATGGAACCCATGATTTAATAAGTCATAATATTAATAATAATAAATTATTTTTCTTTCTTTTGATAAATACATTTCATTATGACTCAAATACAATTTATGAAGACCGAACGTAGTTACATTATTTAACACTAGCCTCTCCAATGAGCTATATGTACATTGTATATATTTGATGATCAATAACATCTATTGAAATAGTTTACTATATGCAATCCAATAATAGATTAGCAACACCACACTTACCATTTTGTTCCCAAATGTTTGACTTGGTGGGAGTTTATCCCTTTGTAATTTATTGCTTTAATACTTCATCAAAATCTATTTTTCCAAGAAGCATTAAAGCACTTATCTTTGGCCCCTCTAGCCCTTTTTAAACCTTTCTCAAACTATTGAGCTTAACACTTCACCTAGAAGCCAATTTTCCAAAGAAGCTTTCAATCATGTTCTTTTTTCGTGAATTGTATTGTTTTGCCTCTCCTACTTGAGAGACATTTTGCTCTTGTATTTGATGATTTATGCATGGAATTTCACCATGTCTAACTATATTTGTTCATGGATTTGGGTCCCTTGCAAATGTTATTTCCCTTGGCATTTAGTGTAGAGCAATTCTCTTCAATTCATTATATTTGCTTGTCATTATCTAGAATTTTCTTGTAGGAACCCTGTCACTTTGGTAAATGGGATCAACCCATCCCTATTTTACATATTCCATCTATCAATTGGAAGAGCCTTCCTTCCATGAGTTCCCTAGAATAGTGACCCTCATTGAATTTTGGTGCCTGTGTTATTTAATGCCCTTAATATCGAGAGTATGCTTAGTCTACATTTCAAAGATGGAGCCACATGCATTTCTTCTCATCATGTTTGACAACTTTTTTACACCCAAACTCCCCCCACTTTTGGTTGGTATTCATTGGATTATCAGTTATCATAAGTTGTCCACTTCATCCGCATAGTGACAATTCCACCTTTATATGTCACCATTCACGCACCCTTAAGGAGGTTCCCATTAATGCCCCTGCCACTGATCACTTCCATTTGCAATTTCACTTCCAATATTACCATAATTTGGTTGTTTCTTAGGTGACTATCTCATTATCCCTACATATCTCCCTTTGGTATCCATTATCGAATTCCACATAGATACTTCACCTCTTAGCACCCCTTAGGCCATGCCAAGAGGACCTTTTGCTTCTCAAACAATTGGATTAGTTTATGGTAGCATCACTTTGTTGCCTTTGTTTAGAGCATTGCAATGAGTCACCTTTATGTATCATGGAGTTTATTTAGTTCCACATTAACCCTTTGTGGGTCATAATTACATTATTGAAATTTGGCTTCTAGTTGTTCTCGTGGTTCATTCATATGGCCTTGAATTCCTTGCCTTGTAATTAACCATTCCCCGTGGATTATTTTTAATCACTACCTAGTTTTTTTAGAAAGAAAAGTTGAATTGTATTATAATGAGTTTGTATTTTTAATCACTACCTAGTTATTCTTGCATTATTCTCTAAGCAAGTGAAGTATTGAGTCTACCTCTCAATAGCTTCCCTTTCACTATTGATGTCAATCTCTAACAGTGACATCATACTTTCTGCTTGGTTTCAAGGACTCATCTTCCTCATTGTTGGGTGCCTTGGACCAAATAGTGAGAGACATTAGTGTTATTTGATTTGGTTATTTTGCATGTGCTCAACTTCAGCGCATCATCGCATGCTTAAGAATAGTACATTTGATGGTTTAGTGCTTTAATTGATTGTACTAAAATCCTTGGACATGTGTGAGTAGTTTCAAACCTCAAGAGGGTGTTCCCCTTGAGGTAATTCTCCCATGTGTTCCATCTTTTAGCTTTCCATTCTACATGATTCAACCTTAGATGTAGTTCCTTTCATTTGAATCACTCAGTTATGATGTTCTCAAATCCCTCAGCTTGGCTTCCCCTCAATTAATTTATTTCATATAATTCAAAGCTTGTTTCCTATTTAGTAGGGTTGCTTAGGTTGTCCTCCCCATTACAAGGGGTGATCAGCTCCAGTGTATTCAAATTAGCAACATATATGATGCCATTCCTAGCCTCTTTGCTCCAAGAGGCTATACATGGGATTATTTATTTCATTATATTGTACACTCTAGCCCATTATAGATATCTATTTGACATATTATAGTTGAGACCCCATTTTGCCTCTCTCACATTCATGACTTAGATCACATTTACTTATTTAACAAAAATATGATTGTTGCTTACGAAGTGATGTTGCTGCTACTATTCAAATTCTCCACTATATATAATGTTGCCACAATTATAATTATTTTTTGTTTTTTCATAATACTTTACTTGATCTAAAGTTATGAATACCACTACCAACCATAAGGGCTAACGGTTTCTTAAGGAGCACTATCGTTAAGCAAAGCAGCATCACATGATGTATATATGGTTTGGTGAACTCTGCACTGTCAATTTGTATTTTTTGCTAACCATAATGATTTTGTTTCATTATATTTATTCATGAAGCCACCACTAAGAGCCAACAAAAAATTTAAATGTGTGCAATATATCTTTCCCTTTTCAAACAACTCAATATTTTTTCAAGTTTTGGAAATCATTTATAATTCATCATCTGCCTTTGCATTTAAAATTTGGACTTTTTCATACAAGGAGTTGGCCACATTCAATTCAACCAAATTTTTTCTTGAATCTGGATTCAATTCGAAAACCCTAGCATGCCAAATTTTCAAACTGAATACAGACTATCTTTTGCATTTGCTAAGAATTCAATGTGTTGGGCAAGGGAAACTCTAATTCTTCAAACTCAAGTGTCTCTGACGGGGAATCACATTGATAATTATGTACCAATCTCTCAAGTATCTTGAATCTGGGCCTCCTCTTACACAACATATTCTGGGTTTATTACATGTTGGTCAAATTATTTTCTTTGGCATCTTAATATTTGAATATTGGAATCCCTATACTGAACAAGCATATTGTGCCCTAATGAGTGCATTTTAATTGTGCCAAGTCTAGACACTCTTGTGAGTTCAAGTATTGTGGTTCTCTTCCACAAATGACTTGAGCCTCATTCTATGCAAGGATGTACCTCATGAGTAAATTTTGAATAATCTTCTTTCTTTCTGCATTGATGAGTTGCATACTCTATTTTTTCGAATTGGATTTTTCTAATAGATTTTTATCAAATCATATTGAATTCGAATCCAAACCCAAATTAGTATATAGTAACTCTGATTCCCTTCATGGGGAATCTGTGTACCGGAACTGAAATAACTCCAAATTTTGTGCAAAATGTCTCAATGTGCTTTCTTGTATACTTGAATCAAGGGGTTACTATGATACCATTGTTAGCTTTTAGAAATGCACAACCATAACCAAGAGAAAAAGATTGGTACAGAGAATGTATTGTTTATTAGTCGAGTCGTTGAATGCATCATCATGAGCCTTTTTTCTATACATCGATTATTAAGTTATCGAAACACCACCTCACATAACCTATATTTAATAATGGGTTATAAAAATTTGCTACAGCCCTCTCATATTAGGACTCATACAACACTTTATTGAGTGTCACAAGTAACAAAATTGACAAGGACTCACATAAGAACTAAATCCCTTTCTAGTCATTGCAGGTCTTCATAGAAAGAGGGCTGTCGCCTGCAAAGAACAAACAACAAATTTCCACAAAAAATTAGTGACCTAACAAATCAAAACTATACAATATTCTCCACTGATGAAATTTATGGAAGACTCATGCATCCACCATCCCACTTCTCGAAGGAGGATAACCATGTTTTGTCATTTAGCACTAGCGGATTTTTCTCCATCAGATTCCTATTCCTCCTCTAACCCATAATTCTCTCCAAAATACTTATCTACAAGTCCATTAGCCATGTTTCGGAGCTCTTCATTCTCATGAAACTGAAATAATTCCATAGCAGCAATCCCATCCTCATTTTCCACAAGCTTTGGACCTCGACCATTGGGCAATGCACGCATAACCTACAAGAAAAATGTGTTGAAAGATAAAAATTATTCACAGTTTATCAACAGAGACCAAATTGAGCTCTTTTAACTAAAACTCAAAGGCATTAGACATAGTAAATTCGGAACTTTACATCTATTTGAATCAAACATATTTGAAATATAGGTAGAAGTTAAATCATTACAAAGAGCACAAAAGCAAAGATAACAATACACCCAAATATAAAAGTCATAACATTCATGGAATAGAATTTGTTTCAATTTTTTATATCGATTGATATCATATTTTGATACAGAAAGGTGGTTTCAACTTTAAATGTTATTTTAATTCACATTTCAATACAAAAAGGACCTGCTGCTCATCAAAAGAAAAATCTTAAATCCTGTACTACCTTGATGTACACTAGAATTATGGAGTTCCACAGATACCAATCCTTTATACCAATTTAAAAAGCCTCTTTAAAATCCGACTTGCAAAAACAACCATCTCGCTTTTTCTAGAGTTTGAAATTTGTGTTTTGCTGAATGCTAAGATTATATCTTATGATTAGCTGATTTGTTCAGCAGACATGGAGGAGTCATCATTCTAAAGCATTTATTGCCCGTTTTCAGTAAGATGCTAATCTTCTTTTCCCCAAAATAATGGGTGGGAACAATGCCTGATATGATTAGGTCAGCAGCAATTGCTCCAATGTCTGCTATCTAGTAAGCGATGATGACATTTTTCCCCAAAATAATGCATCCTAGAAGGCTGGATAATGATTAGGTTAGTAACAATTGTTCCAATGTCTGCTATTAGTAAAGCGATGATGACATTTGATATGTAGTATTTTTCTTTTTTAGAAATAAATGGAGGGCACCTCTACCTAATTGCAACTAGTGCTGAGATTAGGTCAGAATAGGCCCTTACAAAAGATATTATTGGCATCATTGATCAACAAAAAAACCCTTAGCCCACAAACCTCATCAAATGCTAACCTCTGGAAAAACTCAGAACCTATCAAAAAGGATATCCCAAATACCTTCTAGTTAATGGCTGAGTTTCAAAAACAACACTTCAAAATTTCTCAAAACAGGGAAATCACTCGCACACAAACTGTTGAGCATGCATATACACACACATCATTTTTTGTCAATGATAAACAAATGGGTAGGAACAGAATCAATGTTATATGATACGATAGGCAAAATGTCAGCCATGACAGAGTATTGGGAAGACACATGAATTGAAAAAAAAAAAAAATTGTGATAGAAATAGAAGTTTTTATACAGGAAAATGCTTGGAAATAATTGCCAGCTAGTTCCAGCTGTTTCTGTGTCATTTCCATATCAGAAATGTTGATTGTATGGAAATCCATGCAAACTGTTGTGTTGTGCTTATATATTATCTTTCTAGAGAGTGTTTGAAATGCCAAAACCTTCACGGATATTGGAAATAATGTATGAGAAGTGCATGAAACCTTAAAACCAGACATTTACAAATCTTGCTACAATGTTGATCTGCAAAGAAAAAATCTGAGTTGTCTGATTCCATTAATATTTTCTAGGAATAGCTTGAAAACTCCATCCATCCCCAAAATGCATCTCCTAGTCCTCCCCTCTCCCCACTCAACCAGTGTGAAACATAGGAATCAAGCCATTGAAGAGCAAATTTTGTTAGTGACGTGCAGAGAGGGGCAAGGACTTGAACACAAAGTGTTTTAGTTGGCAAGGAGCAGCTCAAGAGACATCATAGAAGCCGGTCTCCACCTTACCTCACTTATATCAGGTCAGGTTCCTCTGCAAGCATCTAATGCTGTGCTTGTTCTGTGGTAAAAAATGAGCACAAACAACTCATAATGCTGCAAGATTATAATAATGAAAGAAAATTGTTAGGCAGCATTACACCACTAATATCACCATGAAGGCATCCAGGCAGAAGCAAGGGCAATTTGAAATAGCTACACTTAAATGATGCTGCCAAAATATTTCATGTGGACATAAAGCTAAAAGATTATCAACACAATAGAGACATTTATAGATCCATAGAACAGGGATGTCACAAACCTCCAATCTGTCTAAATTTTTCTTTGTGAACTTGAGTCCCTCCCAAGTCTGTTTCGCACCTGATATTGTAAAAAAAAGTTACAACAGTCTCCATGCCCTGAAATCAGTCAAAACACAATCAAATTTTGCCCAAACTTTCTCCAACTTCTGACATGCCTTCTCCAACTCCTGTGAGTCCTATCAAGCTTTGATAAGGCTTCAATAACACCTCACAAACCACAGTAAACCTTTTCCAATCCTTGTCCATCCTTCTGCAACTAATCCAAAACTTGTGCAAGCTTTTGCAACTCATATGCAATCATCAAGACACCTCTATAATCATCAGGACACCTGTAATACTTTTCCAATCATGAGGAAACATCCTACATCCATGACCCAGCTAGGCACATCAATTTTGCATGCATACCAACAGTCTCATATTGTGACAAAATCATGATGAAATGATGTAACAAAATTGTGACAAAACCATGACAAGTTGTTAAGTTTTGGTATGTTCTATGCTAAGAGCAATTTATTTCAATTTTTCCATTTAGCTCAATATCTATTCCAGATTAGCAATCACATCAGCATCATACTAAATTGCAGATAGAACATAAACATAAACATCAGAAGACAAGCCAAGACAAGAGGACACAAGATGTGGCGCCGGCCAAGGAGAAACCCCTATGTGGGGAAATCCTTGATCAATTCTTCTTATATGTTCTTCAAAAGTTCAGTAGAAAGAGAGAGATAGTACATATACATCAGAAATCAACATTTTGACTTGTCATAATAAGAGCAGAGATCATCTCTAAGAAGATGACACATGAGGTAGCTTAACTGAACTCAGTTGAAGGCATGCTGCTTCAACTGATCCTCCAAGGTGACTCCATCACCATGTTGTACCTATCACTGTGCTGCACCATGTTGTACCATCATACCATGTCCATCATCACTGAGCTGCACCATGCTGCACCATCACTGAGTTGTACCTCATCATGCTGTACCCAACATGCTGCTCTTCATCATCATGCTGCACTATGCATCATACTACACTAAGCATCACTGTGCTGCACCACTGTCATTGTGCACTATGCTGCACTATTCCATCACTGTGCACTATGCTGCACCATCATACTGCTGTAATATATGTTGTACCCCATTACATCATGTTGCAGCATTCATCATCATGCTGTCTTCAAACTAAGACACCAAGGTAGTCCTAGCTATGGTGCTATGGTCTGCGGCCTAGCACATAGCAATGCTGAAGAGAATGTCTTCGAAACTTTACTGTCATCAAACCATGAAAGAGTGCAGACATATATATATATATATATATATATATATATCACAGGTATACAGGCATATCCAAATACTGTCCTTGTCTGAAGTCATACCTCCAAGAGATTGTATATAGGATTGTTGTAGATAACATCCACAGCGAATAGCCTTCCTACTACAGCTCTCCTCCTGTACCTACGGCCCACACAAACACATAGATAACCCACCTTAAAACTGCCCCACAGACCTGTGTTATCCTCTGTTGAAACTCGGCCCTCAAGCCAGCTCTTCGGCCATCTAACAACAGCTCGGATATCCTTCAATGAGCCCTAAAACAGTCCCCAAACTGCCTCGCTGTCTTTGCCTCTTTGCTGCATCTACAACAGAAAATTCTGCTCCCTTGACCGAGTTCTCTTTCACCTACAACGAGCTCTTGTTGAGTGCTACACCACTGCCCTTCTTGTTAGGGCTTCTTCATGGGGTAGTGTTAGGGCAAGGGCTGTCCTCCATGACAGCGTAGAGTATTAGGAACCCTTCCATAACAGCGTATAGGATTAGGGCATTCCTTCCATGACTGCGTTTTAGGGCATCATCTCAATGACTGCGTTTTAAGGCATCATCTCCATTAGGGCATCATTGTCTCTTAGGATCTCTCCTACCACCAAAACCCAAGACAAGTGGAGAGGATGAGATCACAAGAAGTGTGTGTGCAAATGACCTTCAAGGCACCTCTATTTATACTAAAACGTTGAGCACAAGTGGGGGCAATTTGGTTGCTGGCCAACCTTGACAAATTGTCACATAACACAAATAAATTCATATCTCCATAAATACTTGTCGGAATCAGATGATCTTTAGATCAATCCTACACCTCTCGACGAGAGGAATCCATGAAAAATATCAGCTGCCATAAATAAGATGACCCACATGGAGTTTGGCCCTAGTTGCCAATTTTAACACTCCCTCTCAACTAGGGAGAACTCCATCCGCTGATCCATCTGCCAAACTGTACTATCTTTTCCATCAGTGCCCTGCACTACTCAGCTCTGCTGAACCATGAAGAAGAAGAATTGATCGAGAATGTCTCATACCATTCTCTACTCACCCGAAGTCAGTTCCAAACAAAGAGAGTGTATCATATCACTCTTACTGATCCCAAATCAGTTCCAAAAGAAAGTGAGTTATATCACTTTTATTGACCCGAAGTCAATTCCAAAAGAGAGCGTCTCAAACCACTCATACTAACCCGAAGTCAATTTCATTGATCCCAGATCAATATCATCCTAGCATAGGAAGTACGATAGATACACGATGCGTCCATCAGTACTACTATGGTCCCTATCCTCATTTCTCTACATATTGGTTAGATCAGAGGTACTTCCCATGAGTCCCAGACTGTATGGGTAGGATGTCTCAACAGGAGAAGGATGAACCACTCACCCTGCCTACATGTCACATGGGGTATCCCAGGGGAAGGCTGAACTACTCACCCTACCTACATGTCGCCATGGGGTATCCCAGGGGAAGGCTGAACCACTCACCCTGTACACAGCAAATCACTAAGGGAAGGCTGAACCACTCACCCTATGATTTTGTGTCTCTGCGGGAGAAGGATGAACCACTCATCCTGCCTACATAGCAGACCACTAGGGGAAGACTGAACCACTCACCATATGGTTGCTCATCGCTCCACGATGTAACCCCAAGCCCCCCGGAGCTCCCAAAGCTCAATGTCCATCTCATACAGGACCTTCAGGAGAGAGTCTCTCCACGATACCTAGTCGTTCTCAGAAAGTCACAAATTTGACCTGTTGTCGCACAGATTGTCACGACAACGCTCAGACCGGGGCTGTCACCCTGATCCCCAATCTCTCCGTTTAAGCCGTCTCCCGAGGCTAAGGGGGGTAGACCCTATGGGATAAATGAAGACCAACTGTGGACCAGTTGGGTTAGGAGACACAGCAAGGCAATTTAGCACCTGATTGATTTTAGAAATCAATGTACCAGTACCTTACAGAGTTAATGATAAAATGATTATTTATTAAATGTTGCAGAAATATGAACCTTGTAAAACAATCATTTATCATCGAATATCCCAAGCGATACAAGTTATTCAATAAACTCAACGGTTTAATAATGATCCAACAATTAAATTTCTAAAGATTGAATGCTTTAAACAACCATACAATTTAAACACTAACCAATTACCGCTTTCATATAGCTAACTTTAGATAAATATTTAAGCACATTTAACTATAGAAAAGCGGAACATAGATACCACGAAAGACAAAAAATATTTTCAATTTTTAGTTAATTTTTTCAAATTTTTTTAATTTTTATATATTTATAAAATTTTAAGTCAAAATAAAACAAAACTGAAATCCCAAATAAAAATAAAATATAATCTAAAGTAAAGTCTAATCTAAAATCTAAAATTTCATTCTAAAACTAAATAAAAGAAAACTAAAACAAAACAAATTCTTTATGCCCTTTTTTATTTTTAAATTTTATGATTTTTTTGATATTATTTTTAAAATCAAACTTAAACAAAACTAAACTATAACATATCTAAAGACTATATGCTAAATAAAAATTAAAACGAGATCTAATATATGCAAAAAGTGAAATTTATAAAATCTAAAAATTAAACTAACACCTAACAAAATATGAACGCTAACTAAATACAATTCAAAAGCTAAAAATCGAATTTTCTTTATGGTTTACTGCCTACGCATAAAAAAACCCCGACCCGTCATAAAAAAATCGAATAATCTTACCTACGCTGTATTGTTTCAGCGGTTTTTTTTGCGTTGTGTGGGCGTGTGCAGGTTGGATAGCTCGACGGAGGGAGTAAAAATACGCAGGTGATGGAGCTGGTTGCGTGGAGCGAAAACTTGATGAATGGATTCGATGGAAGGGGCAGCGTGAGGAGCTGCGCAAAGGAATAGTGTGAGGAGCAGGAGGGTAACGAAAAATGCGTGGATATATGTTTGTTGATGGGAAAGCTTTGCGCAGGGAGCTGAAGACTGCACGCAAGGATGGCAGCGTGGAAGAAAGGATAGTGAGGGAGAAGGCTGCAGGGCGTGTGATGGAAGTTGTAGGAGCGAATTGCAGGTTGAGGTAAAACACAAGTTGGGTAGTGAGGAAAACAGTGGGTAGCGTGGAGGTTTTTTTTTTTTTAAATCTTTGCCAGCGAAAAATGGTAACAGCGTGGATTTCTTTTGCAGGTTTTGGAGTGGAGGCAGCGTGAATAGAAAAAACTAAGACAGCGATGGTTGGTGGCAGCAGGTTGATGCAGCTGTGCATGAAGAAATTCTCCAGAAAACCTGTGAACCCTTAATTTTTCTGCAGCAATAAAATGCCAGGCAGCAGTGAAAAATGAAAACGCAGTAGCAAACCCGTAGTCTAGAAACTTAATTAAAATTTTGAATCTTTCCTGCTCCAGATTGCCTGATGGAAACCCTGAAAATTTTTCAAAATCTGTACCTGCAACCTACAAAAACCGAACACCCAGAAGTAAAATGTGCAAGAAACAAAATTAATAATGAAACCTTAAAACCCTAGCTAAATAATTACAGTGTTTACAAATTAAAGGCTCTAAATAGCCAAATTTGCCATTATGCCACAGAAATATTTTCAGAATTTTAAACTTAATGTGAGGTGCTTCAGAAAACCCTTCATGCATTTGCAACAAAAATTCTAATGATAAGCCCGGGATTAAAACTGGTTGGGCTCTTTCAGAAAATGCAATCCGAGAGTTGGCTAGTTCAACCGAGAACTTCCCCTAACGCCCGGTAAACTCAAAACTAAAGATATCCTGCACAGCTTAAATCAACCATTAACATAGAGGGAAAAAACAATAGTGAAATTCAAATCAAATGGAGATACCTACCATTATATTTCAGAAATTAAACTATCATTCAAACCCCAGAAATCAGACAAGCTACCTATGCATCTTCATCAAGCTATCATCAATGGCTAAAAATAAAATTATGCAGAAAAATAAAACATCTTACAGCATTTCTAGAAGAGTAACACCAGCAAGATTTTCAACCCCAAAGTCTTTCTTTATTGCACAAAAAATGACTACAAGTGAGATTTCTTTAGCACACGACTCTGAGATCGAATGATCTAAAATGACCCCTAACACCCTATTTAAAGGAAAAATTCCCAACGGCTAGTTCGAGTGATCCATGTCAAAATGATCTCGACCGTCGATGAGGATCAAAATTTCTTTTAATCTCATCCATCGAAATTTTAAATGCATTTTAATATATTAAAAAATTAAATTTTGCATTTATTTCCTCAAAACTTTGACTTATTATTAATTTATTATTTTATTTTATTTTTTAAAATTTTATTTATCTTTTTTTATTTTTTATTTTATTATTTTTTATTATTTTTATTGGATCCTCAAACTTAGCCTTCGGAAAAATCACCTAGGACCTAGGACTTATGAGGGGATTAAAACATTTTCTAACCCTCAAGACACTTTACATCATGACTTTTACAATTTTACATCTCAAGGGGGAAAACCCATTTGACATAGACCCTCATAGACCACCCAGTTCTGCGACACAAATATAATCTAGTAGATCAAGCAATTTGTAATAACTTAACCAAATAGTTAGAGTTATTTCCAAATTACTTTTACATAGACTCGAAGCACACTAGGATTCCCCTAAGATTCTAATGACAAAATCCATTCCGGCTTTGGGGTTAGGCTGAAGGAAAACTCTACCGATCATGGATCGGTGAGACAAAAAACCTTCCGAAACGTAGATTATCACTAGAAAATTAGGTTTGCCTAGGCAATTTACATACATGACTCAAATCTACTAAGATTATTTACAATTTACACATGCAGACTGGGTTTACAACATAACATGATCGGGCTGATGATGACAGTCGAATGGCACGGACATATCGATCAAGCGCTATCCCTTTTGCGAAAAAAAGGGGTGTACTACTATGGGTAGTTGACACATAGTGGTCAACATGACCTTTCCCAGGGGCTTCATCTGAATATCAGCAACCTGCACATCAGTTCCAATACGCGGAACCTTTTTGTTCCTTGTTGTACCATATCCCAGATAAAATGGTACCTGATGTCTATATGCAAGGAGCGATCATAGAACATGGGATTCCTCAACAATCGAATCCCCCTCTAGTTGTCACAGAAGATCACAATGGTATCCAGCACGTGTCCAAACAGCTCATTGAAGAGCTTCCACAACTAGACAGCTTCATAGGAGGCCATACTCTTAATTATGTATTCGGCCTTAGCGGTGCTCAAAACAACCATCTTCTGCTTCCTACTCATCCAAGATATTGAAGCAGAACCCAAAGAGAACTAGCACCCTAAAGTGCTTTTGGGATCCTCCACACTGCCTGCCCAGTCAGCATCAAAATAATCATGCAGCTTCACATTTCCAGCAGTGTATCTCAATCCATGAGAGATTGTGCCCCGAAGATATCTCAAAAGATTCTTGGCACAAACCCAGTGAGGCTCAACCATATATGAGCTCAACATGCTAACTACAAAACACATATCCGGATGGGAGTTCACCAAGAACATCAATGCTAGTATGAGTTTATGAAACTCAGAGGCATTTCCCAAATCAAGTTCGCTATCATTACCACATAACTTCTTAAAGTTAAGCTCCATCGAGGTAGTCACAAGATTGCAGTTTGCCATTCCAAATCCGGAATTCAACTCCCTCTTAATTTTGCGAGAGGGTCTGCAACTATCAGAAAGAGGTTGTCCTCATAAGGTGCCAGTATGAGAGGTCTATCATCCACAATCTTCAAGCAATGGTTTGGATCGGCTTCACTCCTACTGAATCTTAGCTTCATCAAATAGCTATCAATCCTCTCATATCAAGCTCGGGTTCTTGCTTCAAGCCATAGAGGGCTTTCTTCCACCTGCATACATGAGATTCCCAATCATGAATCTCAAACCCCTTGGGTTGTTCCAAATCTATTTACTTGCTATATGAGGGGAATGGTCCCCTTGTCATTTTTCCTTCGGTACATCTCAAACATGTACCTTCATGCTCTCTTGAATTCAGGCATCCTTGTCACCATCTAACTTACATCGGGTAGGGCCCCATAATGAATGGGCAGACCTTCGGTGCCATAGAAGAGATGTGTCACATGACATGGTCCCCATTGGACTTCCTTTAACTTGATACAAATTGCCAACCCTGAACTCAAAAGCATCTTTAAAAACTTCTTTTTCAAATACGTACCTTTTCATTGATGAATGTCTTCCATTGCTGAAATGGACCCCAGGATAAGGTACATAAAGAACTTCCGAATTGAGTTACCCTGATCCAAATGAAGAGTAACATTCCCTACACCCTTTATGGGATAGGTGGCATCGTGTCCAAGAATAATCTCCAAGTTGTTTCCTTCTCTCTCAGATTAGAGAGAACTTCCCTGTGTCCGGTGAAAGTGCCTTGAAGCACCACTTATCAATATACCACTTTTCCAAAGTGTCCGGAGGAGAGGTAGTGAAGAGGGTTGAACTCCTCTTGCTTATCCGAAACAACATTTGATTCTTCATACCTGGAGATCCCAGCTTCTTTGAAGAGTTGGTCATTTCCCAAATGACCTACATTCCTTTTTCCCTTGCCATTGTACCTGTCATTCCTTCGACCCCTAGAATGATTGTTATCATCATCAAGTGATGTGTCCCTTCTATTCGGCCACTCCTTCACATAATGGCCAAACTTGATGCAAGAAAAGCATCTTCCTTTCCTACCATCCTTAGATCCAGACTTCTCATTGAAGTGACCTGTAGGTAGGCCACTAGATGTTTCTGCTGCACCACTTTGATAATCTCTTTTGCTTCAACTTCACCCTTGGTGAATTTGAAGAGGGATGAGGAACCCATTGATCCTTTCCAACTGTCTTCAGTGATTTCTCTTTCACTCTTTCTTGGGCTTTGTCTTCGCCTCACCTCTAATACCATGTTAAGTTTTGGTATGTTCTATGCTAAGAGCAATTTATTTCAATTTTTCCATTTAGCTCAATATATATTCCATATTAGCAATCACATCAGTATCAAAGTAAATTGCAGATAGAACATAAACATAAACATCAGAAGACAAGCCAAGACAAGGGCACACAAGATGTGGTGCCAGCCAAGGACAAATCCCAATGTGGGGAAACCCTTGATCAATTCTTCTTAAATGTTCTTCAAAAGTTCAGCAGAGAGAGATAGTTTATATACATCAGAAGTCAACATTTTAAGTAGTCATAATAAGAGTAGAGATCATCTCTAAGAAAATGACACATGAAGTAGCTTAACTGAACTCAGTTGAAGGCATGTTGCTTCAACTGATCCTCCAAGGTGACTCCATCACCATGTTGTACCTATCACTGTGTTACACCATGTTGTACCATCATACCATGTCCATCATCACTGAGTTGCACCATGTTGCACCATCACTGAGTTGTACCTCATCATGTTGTACCCAACATGTTGCTCTTCATCATCATGTTGCACTATTCATCATGTTGCACTATGTAGTGCATCATACTGCACTAAGCATCACTGTGTTGCACCACTGTCATTGTGCACTATGCTGCACTATTCCATCACTGTGCACTATGTTGCACCATCATACTGTTGTAATATATGTTGTACCCCATTACATCATGTAGCCTTCAAACTAAGACACCAAGGTAGTCCTAGCTATGGTGCTATGGCTTGTGGCCTAGCACATAGCAATGCTAAAGAGAATGTCTTCGAAACTTTACTGTCATCAAACCATGAAAGAGTGCAGACATATATATATATATATATATATATCACAGGTATACAGGCAGATCCAAATACTGTCCTTGTCTGAAGCCATACCTCCGAGAGATTGTATATAGGATTGTTATAGATAACATCCACGACAACTAGCCTTCCTACTACAGCTCTCCTCCTGTACCTACGACCCACACAAACACATAGATAACCCACCTTAAAACTGCCCCACAGACCTACGTTATCCTCTGTTGAAACTCGACCCTCAAGCCAACTCTTCGGCCATCTAACAACAACTCGGATATCCTTCAATGAGCCCTAAAACAGTCCCCAAACTACCTCATTGTCTTTGCCTCTTTGCTACATCTACAACAGAAAATTTTGCTCCCTTGACCGAGTTCTCTTTCACCTACAATAAGCTCTTGTTGAGTGCTACACCACTGCCCTTCATGTTAGGGCTTCTTCATGGGGTAGCGTTAGGGCAAGGGTTTTCCTCCATGACAGCGTAGAGTATTAGGAACCCTTCCATAACAGCGTATAGGATTACGGCATTCCTTCCATTACTGTGTTTTAAGGCATCATCTCCATTAGGGCAGCATTGTCTCTTAGGATCTCTCCTCCCTCCAAAACCCAAGACAAGTGGAGAGGAAGAGATCACAAGAAGTGTGCGTGCAAATGACCTTCAAGGCACCTCTATTTATACTAAAACGTTGAGCACAAGTGGGGGCAATTTGGTTGCTAGCCAACCTTGACGAATTGTCCCATAACACAAATAAATTCATATCTCCATGAATATTTGTCGGAATCGGATGATCTTTAGATCAATCCTACACCTCTTGACGAGAGGAATCCAAGAAAAATATCAGCTCCCATAAATAAGATGAACCAAGTGGCATTTGGCCCTAGTTGCCAATTTTAGCACTCCCTCTCAACTAGGGAGAACTCCATCTGCCGCACTGTACTATCTTTGCCATCAGTGCCCTGCACTGCTCTGCTCTACTGAACCATGAAGAAGAAGAATTGATCGAGAATGTTTCATACCATTTTCTACTAACCCAGAGTCAGTTCCAAACAAAGAGAGTGTATCATATCACTCTTACTGATCCCAAATTAGTTCCAAAAGAGAGTGAGTTATATCACTCTTATTGACCCAAAGTCAATTCCAAAAGAGTGTCTCAAACCACTCATACTGACCCAAAGTTAGTTTCATTAATCCCGGATCAATATCATCTTAGCATAGGTAGTACGGTAGATATAAAATGCGTCCATCAGTACTACCGTGGTCCCTATCCTCATTTCCCTATTCATTGGCCAGATGAGAGGTACTTCCCATGAGTCTTGAACTGCATGGGTAGGATCTCTCAGCAAGAGAAGGATGAACCACTCATCCTGCCTACATGTCGCCATGGGGTATCCCAAGGGAAGCCTAAACCACCCATCCTGCCTACATGTCACCATGTTGTATCCCAAGGGAAGGCTGAACCACTCACCCTATACACAGCAAATCACTAGGGGAAGGTTGAACCACTCACCTTATGATTTTGTGTCTCGGCAAGAGAAGGATGAACACTCATCCTGCCTACATAGCAGACCACTAGGGGAAGGCTGAACCACTCACTCTTTGGTTGCTCATCGCTCCACGATGTACCCCCAAGCCCCCCGAAGCTCCCAAAGCTCAATGTCCATCTCATACAGGACCTTCAGGAGAGAGTCTCTCCACGACTCCTAATCGTTCTCGAAAAGTCATAAATTTGACCTTTCCCATGGGCTTCATCTGAATATCAGCGACCTGCACATCAATTCCAATACACAGGTCCCCCCTTGTTCCTTGTTGTACCATATCCCAGATAAAATGGTACCTGATGTCTATATGGTGGGAGCGATCATAGAACATGGGATTCCTCAACAATCGAATCCCCCTCTAGTTGTCACAGAAGATCACGATGGTATCCAGCATGTGTCCAAATAGCTCACTGAAGAGCTTCCACAACCAGACAGCTTCATAGGAGGCCATACTCTTAGTTATGCATTTGGCCTCAGCAGTGCTCAAAACAACCATCTTCTGCTTCCGGCTCATCCAGGATGTCGAAGCAGAACCCAAAGAGAACCAGCACCCTGAAGTGCTCTTGGGATCCTCCACACTACCTCCACAGTCAGCATCAAAATAATCATGCAGCTTCACATTTCCGACAGTGTATCTCAATCCATGAGAGATTGTGCCCCGAAGAAAAAGATTCTTGGCACCAATCCAGTGAGGCTCTGCCATATATGAGCACAACATGCTAACTGCAAAACACATATCCGGATGAGAGTTCACCAAGAACATCAATGCTAGTATGAGTTTATGAAACTCAGAGGCATTTCCCAAATCAGGTTCAGCATCATTACCACATAACTTCTTAAAGTTAAGCTCCATCGAGGTAGTCACGGGCTTGCAGTTCACCATTCCAAATCCGGAATTCAACTCCCTCTTAATTTTGCGAATGAGAGGGCTTGCACCTGTCAGAAAGAAGTCATCCTCATAAGGTAAGAGTATGAGAGGTCTATCATCCATAATCTTCAAGCAATGGTTTGGATCGGCTTCACTCCTAGTGAATCTCAGCTTCATCAGACAGCTATCAATCCTCTCATATCAAGCTCGGGGTGCTTGCTTCAAGCCATAGAGGGCTTTCTTCCACCTGCATACATGAGATTCTCAATCATGAATCTCAAACCCCTCGTGTTGTTCCAAATATGTGGACTTGTTATATGAGGGGAATGGTCCCCTTGTCAGTTTTCCTTCGGTACATCTCAGACATGTACCTTCATGCTCTTCTTGAATTCAGGCATCCCTATCACCATCTGACTTACATCGAGTAGGGTCCCATAATGAATGGGCAGACCTCCAGTGCCATAGAAGAGATGTGTCACACGACATGGTCCCCATTGGACTTCCCGCAACTTGATACAAATTGCCAACCCTAAACTCAAAAGCATCTTTAAAAACATCTTTTTCAAATACGTACCTTTTCGTTCATGAATGTCTTCGATCGCTGAAATGGACCCCAAGATAAGGTACATAAAGAACTTCCGGATTGAGTTACCTTGATCCAAATGAAGAGTCAAGGCACCTCTATTTATACTAAAACGTTAAGCACAAGGGGAAATTTGGTTGCTGGCTGACCTTGACGAATTGTCCCATAACATAAATAAATTCATATCTCCATGAATACTTGTCGGAATCAGATGATCTTTAGATCAATCCTACACCTCTCGGCGAGAGGAATCCAAGAAAAATATCAGCTACCATAAATAAGATGAGCCACATGGAGTTTGGCTCCATAAAGTGTTTGATGAACTAATTGATGACAAGATGACATGGTGGATTCAAAGTTGCATGAAGATTGCCAGAGAACCAGGAAGGTCGAAATACTTTATGATTTGAAAGTATGATGCGGATAGGAGCCAAGCAGCTACAATAGATCTCCACGGAAGAACATGTAGCCAATGCATTGATCAGTATTTTATGAAACAAGCTTAGGCTTCTTGTTGTTCCTGTTTGAGAGGGAGTGAGGATTTCCTCCCTAGTCGAGAGGGAGTGAGGGTGGACACCATATTCTCCATGTGTCATGAACTATGGCTAGGACTAACAGTGGTAAGCCTAGTGAAGGCATTGGTAGGAAGATTGGTGGATTGGATAAGCATCTGCGATTGATACTTCTTGAGGAAATGTATCCAAGATAGTAGTCCCGAGGAGAAATACTATTTGAGGATAGAGTATCCAAAGATAAGAGTAGTCCTAAGGACCAATATTATTTGAGGATGGGTGATATCCAAAATAAGAATAGTCTTGTAAGGACATACTTGGTGAACATCCGGATGGGGTATGTACCTTGAGAGGCGGTGGTGGTGTCCAAATGTATGCCTCCCAGCATTGTGCTATGATATAGTGGAGAGATAGATCTTTTAGTCAATGCCTTACTATGCTTGACAACGTTGGTTATGATGTTATGATGATGCCTGTCAATCTAAATCCCTTCTTATGGGAATATTTCAATTTGAGAGTCTCATGTTGTGTAATTATCAATACCTCCCTAGTTAAGAGGGAATGTTGAAAATGTAACTAGTTTCGGTCTTCATAATGAAATTCAAATGTACTATTGTTGTAATTATTATATTCATTTGTTATGATCCTTATTATTAATTTTATTTCTAGTCAAAACATGTTCTGCATGCTTATAGGGTTTATTGAGTCAAAAGAAAAATTATCTTGAGTCAAAGAAATGTAATTGAGTCAAACTCCCATTTGGACTTCTTAGAAGAAAAGGTAAATTATTTTTATTTGAGCCAAAGGAGTCAATTTGTCCTCCACAAGATCAAGTCGGCCCAAAAAGATAGTTATTTGACCTCCTAGACATGTATAAATAGAAGGTAGCTCAACCTCATTTGATCACTCACTCACACACTTCGATTTTTGTGCAAGGACAATTTCATTGAAAGTCGAAGGAGAGAGAGCAAAGTCAAATGAGAAAGAAATATATGTTTTTTTCCCTAGTTTATGTTCACACGTGCGAGTTTTCTGAGGCAGATTTTGTGGTATTGCAAGCCTGAAATTTCAGGGCCGTAATTTCAGGAGATAACCAGATTTTTGAGATTTGACAAGCAATGACTTCTATTGACTATGATTTGTTGAAGATGGATTGAAAGAGAGTTTACTTGAGTCTTTGTGGAAGTCTTGGTCTTGGTCTTAGGTATCTCGCTTTGATCTGATTCTATAAGGAGAATTTTTCTTGGGTTTTCTCCCTTGTGGGGTTTTGCCCTAGCTTGGAGCCTAATTTCTTGTGTTCTTTGTCTCTTGTGATGTTCATGTTTTTGTATTTTGATGATTTCTTGTTGAAGAAGAGAATATAAAATTTAATAAGAAGCCAACGAACATTCACAAGCAATTATCAAGTACGAGAAATTTATCCTAATTTACATGCATTATAATTTCTCAACAATCACTAGAAGCCTCCCTTGTTGTGCAATTCCACGAAAGCACAAGAGAATGATTCTTGAGGTTGCAGTGGCAATCTCCCTCATTGTTGCACACAAGTTTGGCTTCTGCCTTGTGAGCTCTCTCACAAGGCCTGCTAGATTGAGGCAACAAGTAGCATTAAGGCTAAGGTTACAAAGGTTCTAGAAAAGAGGAAGCAAACATGCATCCCATCATGGAGATATGTATTAAGGGTTTTGAATTATTGATTAGATTGTAACATAAATTATGACAATAGACCAGTCCCCTTAAACATGTATCCACTAAAACACAAACAAGTTAGGAATGGGCAGCAAGAATGGCAGTAACAGAGCAGAAGACAGCATGTTAAAATCGGCAACTAGGGCCAAATTCCACCTTGGGACAGCTCATTTGATGGATATGATGATAGCATTAAATTCTTCTTTTCGATAGGACCACAATTGATATAAAGAACATCTCGTTTGGACAAGCAGAAGTGTGATTTTGAATTTATGCCCTCATATGTGCAAATTGTCAAGGTCAACCACATCATCATGTAAGCTCATGAAGCCCAATGGACATGACTCTTCACCCTCAACTCGTATAAATAAGAGAGACCTCCACCCTCATTTGGTACTTCATCACTCACTTATTCTCTCTCCTCTCATTGGTTCGTACCACATTGGGCATTCTCTCTCTCTCTCACACATGTGGAACAAGCACGACGAATTTTAGAGCTAAATTGCAGGGCCGAAAATCTCAGAAAATTCTGCAGTTTGACCACCATTGACCAGCGTCGACTTTGACCTTCCAAGGAGAGTTTGACTTTGATTTTTTTGGATATTATCTGCTTTGTCAGGCAGCATCTTTGTCACAAAAACCGAGGTATTTTGAGCACTTTGACTGAAGACCAAAATTGCAGGTTGACTGCAGATATCAGAACAGCAGTTCGACTGTTGAATTTGTTACTGTTTTGGGCTGATTTTGACCTCCCGATCAGGTTGAGTTTGACTGGGGAATGTCGAGCTGTTTTGAGAACATTCTATTGCTGCTTTGACCATCTTAGACTTTGTGGTTAGGGCTGATTTCACTGTTGTTGACTGCATATTTTGACAGGGTTGTTTTGACTTTGAATTTGGCAAGTCAATTTGACTTTTATACTCTCTCTGCTGAACATTTTGATATAATAATAAGAAGAATTGATCAAAGGGTTTTTCCCTCGCATCCGCCAAGTCTGGTGTTCTCTTGTCTTGGCTTGTCTTCTACATTTTGTTTCATGTTCTATCTACTTTAACTGTCAATGTGATTAATGGTTAATGTGATTGCTCTTGAAAATCTAAATCGGAAATTGTCATTGGGCTAAAAGAACATTGAAGTAATTGTGCTAAGCACAGAACATACCATTATTATCTAAATTTAACATGGTATCAAAGCCTAGTTGAAGACAAAGCCCAAGTAAGAGAGAGAAAAGCAATCACTAAGAGAGAGTTGTTAGACAAGAATATTGGTCTAACTTCAATGGCTACTACATCTTACTTCAAATCTAAGGATAAGCTCAAGGAAAAATTCGACTATCATGCATGGAAGATGACTTTGAAAGAGCATGATTCCATGGACTGTGTGAAGGCAAGAGTGGTGGAGCCTCCTTCAAATGCACCTACAACTACAAAGACAAAATACAAGAAAGGTGAGGTCAAAGTTAAAAAAATCATTATAGACTCTATTCAAAAGCATTTGGTTGCTTATATTTCTTATCTAGAAACATCTAAGGAGATGTATGATAAGCTGGTTGGGATGTTCAAAGTAAACAATGCAAATAAAATCCTCTTTGTCAAGAACAAGTTGAAAGATATCAAGATGGATAAAGGGGAGTCTATCCAATCCTACTTCATGAGGATTGCAGAAATCAAGAATGCCTTCTACCTATCGAAGAAGTTGTTGCTGACAGGGAGCTCACTCTCATTGCTCTATGAGGTCTTACAAGGGCATGGAATGTGTTTAACACCACCATTCTCAACAATGACAAGATTCCTAGTTTCGATAAATTATTGGCTAGATGCACTCAAGAAGAGACGAGGATGATGGAGAGATACAAGCCTTCAAATGGAAATAAACCTACTGCTTTCTCCGCTCATGCTAAGAGGAAGAACAATGCTGGTCCAAAGAGACAAGGTCAAGGATTCAAGCCAAGATTCAAATGGGGAAGAAAAAGAAGGTGCTACAATTGCAACAGGTTTGGCCATTATGCTAGAGTGTCCTCACAAGAAGGGTACTCCAAGGGATGATGACAACAACAACCACAACAACTACAAAGGCAATGGCAATCAAAGGAACAACAGGTTCAACAATAAAGGAAAGAGGAATGCCCCTGTTGTTCGAGATGGAAATGGTCGACCTCCCAAAAGGACAAGAAATTCCAGGTATGAGGAAAATAATGTTGTAGGGAAACAAAAAGAATTTTATCTTATGCTTTATCTACTGCCTCTCCAACGGATACTTTGGATCATTGGTTGATTGATAGTGGAGCCTCAAGGCACTTCACAGGGTACAAGGAAGCCCTCTCAAATTTGGTTGAAAAGAAGACTAATTTGGAAATCATACTTGGAGATAATGCCACCTATCCCGTGAAAGGAATAGGTATCGTCACTCTTCACTTGAACCAATGTCAAACCATTCATCTACAAGAAGTGTTGTATGTGCCTGATTTGAAGAACCTGGTGTCCATTTTTGCGATGGAAGACAAGGGCTTCAAGGTAGCATTCATTGATGGAAAGGTACATATTTGGCAAAGAAACCCTAAAGATGCTTTTACACTTGGATTTAGGGTTGAAGGTCTCTATCAAGTTGGAGGAAGTCCTTTGGGAGCCTTGACTGCCGATACTTCTCTTCAATATGAATTATGGCACCGAAGATTTGCTCACCTTCATTACAAAGTCTTATCTCGGGTAAGGAAGATGGTCATAGGTATGCCTAAGTTCAACATGAACCATGAAGGCGTTTGTCAGGGTTGTGCAGCTGGGAAACTTACAAGGGGCCCATTCCCTTCAAGTGAAAGTCAAACTACCGACATTCTTCAATTGGTCCATTCTAATCTATCTGGTATATTACCTGTAACATCATTTGAGAGGATACTTATACTATCAAATCTTTGTGAATGACTTCTCTCACAAAACATGGATCTATTTCTTCAAGAAGAAGGATGAAGTGTTCAAATGGTTTCGTTCTTTCAAAGCCTTGGTGGAAAATCAAACAAGGAAGAAGATCAAGATATTGAGGATCGATAATAGAACCAAATATGAATCAAATGAATTCAATTGCAAAGAGGTTGGCATTAAGAGGGAGACAACCATTCCATACACTCCTGAGAAAAATGGTGTTGCTGAAAGGAGGAATCGAAAAATCATGGAAACCACCCATGCTATGCTCCATGATCAAGGTCTACCGAAGTTCTTATGGGGAGAAGATGTCAACATTGTCGTGTATGTTCAAAATAGGAGCCCGCATCAAGCACTGGATTTCAAGACACTCGAAAAAGTTTTCACTAGTAAGAAACCCGATGTTTCTCATTTTAGACTATTTGGTTGTCCTGCATATGTTCATGTCCCTAAAGAGAAAAGAAACAAGTTGGAAGCATCTGGGAAGAAAGGTATATTTGTGGGTTCCAATGAAAATTCAAAGGCATTTAGAATCTATGTGCCTGGACAAAGAGATGTGGAAGTTAGCCATGATATCACCTTCGATGAAGATACTGCCCTTGGGAAGGCCTAGGATCTCCCCATTACAAGGAAGGATAATAATGATGATGCTGCGGAAAAATAGGATGAACCTCCTTTAGATGAACATATGCCTGATGTTGAAGGCCCGATGGATCCCATTGATCCACCACCTAGTGATCCCTTTACCTCAAGGAAAATACCTTTGTGGCTCAAAGATACTCTTGAAGATGTTGAGAGACATATTTCTCCAAGAGGGACATTCCGTGAAAGCAAGAAGCCGAACAAGTATCAATGGTACTTAGTTGATATGAGTAATATTGTTCAATCTAAGCCATGTACATTCGAAGAAGCCGTAAAACACCAAGTCTGGAAGGATACGATGAATGAGGAATGTCAATCTATTAGGAAGAATGATGTTTGGGACATGGTTCCTAGACCCAAGGACAAGTTTGTGGTTACTTCTAAATGGCTTTACAAAATCAAACATGGAGTTGATGGGAGTGCTGAAAAATATAAAGCGAAGTTCGTTGCTCGAGGCTTCTCTCAAAAGGAAGGAGTGGACTATGACGAACTATTTGCACCAGTTGACCAATATACCACTATCTGATCTATTATTGCTCCAGCTGCCCCCTCAGGGATGGAGCCTACACCAAATGGACATTAAGACTGCTTTCTTACATGGCTCGCTTAAGGAGGAAGTCTACGTAGAACAACCTGAGGGATTTGAAGTACAATATCGAAGGACACACGTATGCAGATTGAAGAAAGCCCTCTATGGGTTGAAGCAAGCCCCCAAGACTTGGTATGAGAGGATTGATAGTTATCTTATGAACCTGAGATTTACAAGGAGCAAAGCGGATCCTAACCTATACTTCAAGGTTGAAAAAGTCATTCCTTTCATTTTGGTCCTTTATGTGGATGATCTCTTTCTAACAAGTGTTGACCCTCTCATTTATCAATACAAGAGGAAGTTGGCTTCTGATTTGAGATCAAGGACCTAGGTCTGATGCACTACTTCCTAGGCCTGGAGGTCTGGCAAAAGCCAGGTGAGATTTTCCTTTCTCAAGTAAAATACATTGTGAAGCTGCTCGAGAGACGTGGAATGGTGGATTGCAAGTTTGTCTCTACTCTGATGGAACTCAATTTCAAGAAGCTATGTGGAAATGTTGTTGGGCCCAAATTGGCAAATGCTTCCGAATATATACAACTTGTGGGGCCCTGATGTTCTTGGTAAACTCTCGTCCTAACATATGCTTCGTTGTGAATACGTTGAGTCAATTTATGATCGAGTCTCATCACATACATTAGATTGTTTCTAAGAATCTCTTGAGATATCTCCGTAGCACAATATACTATGGACGGAGATACACTATCGAGAATTTGAGGCTTCATGGATATACTGATGTTGACTGGGCCGGCAGTGTGGGGGATTGTAAGAGCATGTCTAGATGTTGCTTCTCATTAGGGTCTGCTTCAATTTCTTGGATGAGCAAAAAGCAGAAATCGGTTGCTCTAAGCATCGCTAAGGCCGAATACATTGTAGCTAATATGGCCTGTTGTGAAGTTGTTTGGTTGAGGAAGCTATTTAGTGAGCTATTTAAGCACATGTTGCATACCACCGTAATCTCCTGCGACAACCAAAGTGGGATTCGCCTTTCAGAGAATCCTATGTTCCACAACCACTCCAAACACATTGATTTCATTGGGCACCATTTTTCTTTCTATCCCTTTTGCGTAAAAAGGGGGTGTACTGCTATAGGTCGTTGACACGTAGTGGTCAACAATGCCCATAAGGTCTTCCATATATGACAATGACTCTTATACCTAATACAAACCCTAGAAGCATTCAATGGGTGCTTGACCTATAAAATAAAAGAACTTGAGCATGAAACCCATGTTCCAATTATAAAAATAATTTCTTTTTCATTTTATATATAAAAGTATACATTTCATACTAATGAAGACTGAACCTAGTTACACATTTTTCAACACTCCCTCTTAACGAGGGAGGTATTCATAGGAGGTATATGGTCATTCTCAATCTGAAGATATCTCATGAGAAGAGTCGGATTAGTAACCCATCTGTCTAGCATCATAATAACCAGCATTGTCATATAGCAAGGCCTTGACTAATAGCTCTATCTCTCCACAAGATCAGAGCACAATGGTGGTGAGACCAATGATGTATAGACACCATCATCATTGTCTCTCCAAGGTGCATACCCCACCTAGGTGTTCCCAGAGTATGACCTCTTGTTGGACTATTCTTATCTTGGGTAGCTAATCCTCAAAGAATATCGGTCCACAACTACCCGTCTTGAATGCCCTACCACATTCTCAAAGAGTATCGAATGCCAAATGGTTACCCAATCCTCCATTCTTTCTTCCTAGGTGAAGCCAAGAATGTTGTGCCTATCCCTCCCTCTCAATCCAGGAGGACAAATCCACCAAACCAAGCTTGTCCCTTAAGTATACAAGCTTCTTGTTTGGAAGTGATTTTGTCAATAAGCCAACTACCAGCTCATCAGTGGAGATATAATGTAGTTGCAACACATCATTTTGTACTAGCTCTCGTATATAGTGATACTTGTTGTTGATATGCTTTGTCTTCCCATGAAACACTAGGTCCTCAGACAAACGAATACAATTGGTGTTATCACAACGTATCATTGTACGATTTGTCGATACTTCAAATAGGTCATACAACATCGTCCTTAACCAAACTACTTCCCGACTAACTTCACATGCTGCAACATATTCTGCTTCAACACTACTCAAAGCAACGGTGTTTTTTTTTTTGCTCATCCATGAGACCATAGATGATCCCAAACTAAAACATCCTCCTGTAGTGCTTCTCCCATCTTGTTCAATGCCTCCCTGATCGGAATTTGTATAACCATTCAATTGAACATCATTCCTTTTATCATATTTCAGGCAGTGGTTGATGGTTCCTCGCAGATATCTCAAGATATGTTTTGTTGCTATCCAATGATCATGCTTCGGCTCCACTTGGAATTGACTAAGTACATTTACTGCAAAACATTTGTCCGGACGAGTATTCACCATGTACATTAATGAGCTAATCAATTGTTTATATCTGGAAGGATCCACAAGGCTTGATTCAGAACTCCTTAGTCTTTTCAAGTTTGTGATCATCGGAGTGGTCATCTCTTTATAGTCCATCATGTTGAACTTCTTCAGAATCTCGATCACATACTTTCCTTGACCTAAATAGACTTCATTAGGTTCCTGCCAGACTTCTAGTCCCAGATAGTAATGCATCAACCCCAGATCCTTCATGTCAAATTCTGTTGCCAATTACTTCTTACATTCTTCAATTCGACCTTCTACACCTGTCAAGAGAAGATCATCTACATACAGAAGAATAATTACAGGTTCATTGTTTACAACCTTAATATAGAGATTTGAGTCAGCATAACTCTTTGTGAAGCCTAGTCTTTGTAGGTATGCATCCATTCTAGCATACCATGCCCTTGGTGCTTACTTGAGGCCATATAATGCTTTCTTTAATCTGCAAACATATTCCTTCCTTTCTTTGATTTTGAATCCCAAGGGTTGTTCTATGTAGACTTCTTCATCTATTGTGCCATTCAAAAACTCGGTCTTGACATCCATTTGGTGGATGTTCCATCCCATCGATGCTGCAAGAGAGACTAATAATCGAATTGTTGTCTATCTTGTTGTTGGAGCAAAAGTTTCTTCATAGTCGATGCCTTCAAGTTGAGATAACCCTCCTACCACAAATCTTGCTTGATACTTATCTATACTTCCATCAGCTGCATGCTTGATCTTATAGATCCATTTGGAAGTAACTATAGATTTGTCTTCAGACCTTGGTATGATCTCCCAGACTCCATTCTTCATTATAGATTGATATTCTTCATTCATGGCATCCTTCCATTCTCGATGTTCTATAGCCTCTTCAAAAGTGGATGGTTCTGCTTCTATTAACTTTGTCATGTATGCAACATACCCAGAGTATTTCTTGGGTATTTTACTTTCTCTAAATGATCCTTGAGTTGCTCCATGACCTTCTGCATCAAGTAATGTAGATTTCAACCAGTTAGGTCTTTTCCTTGTTTCTTGAATGACCACGGGTTGAATAGGTTCACTAGGTCCTTCTTCATCATGGTGAGATCCTTCTTCCTTGTCAACTTCTTCCTCAAACATAGGAAGTTCTTCGTCATCAGAATCTATAGAAAGTTCTTTTGATTTCTTGAATGTTATGCTCTCATCAAATATGACATCACAACTAACTTCAATGTGATGTCCATCTTTCATATAGATTCTATAGGCTTTCGATGAGTTACTATACCCAACAAATATACCTTTCACACCGGAAGGATCCAGCTTCTTTCTTTTGTCCTTTGGTATATGAATATACACAAGACATCCAAAGATTCGGAGATGATCGACAGATGGCTTCTTCCCAGTGAACACTTCTTTTGGAGTTTTATTGTCTAAAGATCTATGAGGACATCGATTTTGTATGTAGATTGTTGTCTTAGTTGCCTCACCCCACAGAAACTTCAGTAGATCTTGATCATGTATCATTGCTTTTACACTTTCTTCAATGGACATGTTCTTTCTTTCTGCAACTCCATTTTGTTCGAGATTGTATGGAACTATCAGCTCCCTCTTAATCCCAGATTCCTTACAAAATGCTATGATCTCCTTGGATGTATATTCTCCTCCATTATCAAATCTTAGTATCTTGATTTTTCTTTCTGTAAGGTTCTCCACTTCAGCTTTGAATTCTTGAAATTTAGTAAATACTTCATCCTTGGTTTTCATTAAGTAAACCCAAGTCTTTCTTGAGTGATCATCTATGAATGTGACATAATAAAGATGTCCTCCAAGTGATTTTGGAGTCATTGGGCCACATACATCAGAGTGAATGAGATCCAAGATTTCTTTCGACCATGAAGAACTGCTCCCAAATGTTCTCTCGGTATTTTTGCCTAATGCACTTGCTTTGTAGACACCTTCATGTTCCTCCTTTAGATTTGGTTTTCCATCTACTACGGAATTTAGGGTTGGAAGAATTTTGAAATGTAGATGACCAAACCTTCTATGCCAAAGTTCACATGGACTAATCTCAGTGTGAACAAGGGCATGATTTACGGGAGATATTAATCTGTAGAGCTTTCCTTCTCGAATACCAATCACTTTAGCTTGTTCTATATTTGAGTCTCTTGCCCATACAACTACCTTTCCATCAATGAAGGCTACTCTATCTCCTTTATCTTCTAAGCTTGAAATAGAAAGTAGATTCATGTGCAAACTTGGAACAAACAGGATGTTGTTGAGGTGGATGTTGCTTCCATCTTTGAGCTTTATGGATGATGATCCAATGCCTTTCACAAGATAGCTCTTATTGTCTCCAAGTTCCACAAAGTATGCGGATTTCCCTTTTGATAAGGTCTTCAATTGGTGAGACTGACTAGTCATGTGCCTTGATGCACGCTATCAATTACCCAGATGTCTTCGTCTTGAAATGTCCCAAAGAGAGCAGAGAAGAGTCGTCCATCCTTTTCTATGATTGATTCCTTCTTTGAAGATAATAAGATAATATGAGACTCCATACCCTTTTGATGCTTTTCTTCAGATGGCTTGTAATCCTTTTGATGACCTTCTTCATTATAGAGGAGGTCTTTATGATGCCCTTGGATAACCAAAGCTTTGATACCATGTTGAGAATTCAATAGGGCAATGTATATGTTAATTCTCTTAATTTGATAACTAATTGTGTTAGCTTTTTACTTATTAGCTTTGATCTTTCTCATTTCAATGTGCAATACATCAAACAACTACCAAAACAGTAAGAACAATGACACGGTATGTAGGCTACAATCCAGGGCCAAAACCCCTCCTCTTGAGGGGAAAACCCGTAAAATCTCTTCTTATCTTTCAGATCTTTCAATTGACAAATACCATGACCTAGACTCAAACAAATACCCTCAAGATCAAGTCTTCCTCGACCTCCTGCTGCAATATCTTCGACCTCCTAGTAAATTTGAAATTATGCCCCTAGCAACTGCTGCAACTATTGTTTCTTCCCTAGGAGCCTTCGATCTCCCTCTAACTGCTCTTCTCTTGACTTCGCTTGCCTTGATTTGAGTCTTAGGGCTAGTAGGAAACCCTAAGAGACCTTCGTTTTCCTTCTTGCTCTTCTTGCTTCAAAATCGAACCTTGGACTTGCCCAGTGCAAAAACCATAACTTCACACTCCCAAAAGAAAGTAGAGAGACCCAAAACACTTCAACTTTTCTTGTCCTTCTTCTCCGCACTTCCTTCTTAGTCCTTCTACTGCTTCCTTCTTCCTATGAGCGATGAGTGAGTGAATGAAAAAAATGGAGGACGAGATCTTCTTATATATAAGCTTCCTTCAAGGGTGGACGTGGCTCTTCATGTAGGCTAACTTGACAGCTTATGTAGTCCGACTTGATCTTGGAGGTATTTTGACATTTTCAAGACAAAATAAATTTTCTTTTACAATTTACAATGTGCCCATAGGGTCTTCCATATATGACAATGACTCTTATACCTAGTACAAACCTTAGAAGCACTCAATGGGTGCTTGACCTATAAATTAAAAGAACTTGAGCATGAAACCCATGCTCCAATGATAAAAATAATTTCTTTTTCATTTTATACATACAAGAATACATTTCATACTAATGAATACCGAACCTAGTTACACATTTTTCAACACTCCTTCCTAACTAGGGAGGTATTCATAGGAGGTACATGGTCATTCTCAATCTGAAGAGATCTCATAAGAAGGGTCAGATTGGTAACCCATCTATCTAGCATCATAATAACCAGCATTGTCATATAGCAAGGCCTTGACTAACAGCTCTATCTTTCCACAAGATCATAGCATAATGCTGGCAAGACTAATGATGTGTAGACACCGTCATCATTGTCTCTCCAAGGTGCACACTCCACCTAGGTGTTCCCAGAGTATGACCTCCCGTTGGACTATTCTTATCTTGGGTAGCTAATCCTCAAAGAATATCGGCCCACGACTACTGTTGTCTTGAATGCCCTACCACATTCTCAAAGAGTATCGAATGCCAGATGGTTACCCAATCCTCCATTCTTTCTTCCCAAGTGAAGACAAGAATGTTGTGTCTACCCCTCCCTCTCAATCCGAGAAGACAACTCCACCAAACCAAGCTTGTCCCTTAAGTATACAAGCTTCTTGTTTGGAAGTGATTTCGTCAATAAGCCAACTACCTGCTCATCAGTGGAGATATACTGTAGTTGCACCACATCATTTTGTACTAGCTCTCGTATATAGTGATACTTGTTGTTGATATGCTTTGTCTTCCCATGAAACTCTAGGTCCTCAGACAAACGAATACAACTGGTGTTATCACAACGTATCACTGTACAGTTCATCGTGTTGAAGGAAATGTAACTAGGCTAGGTCTTCTTAAATGTAATTTTGATATTTGTACTTATTCAAGAAAAGAGAAATTGTATTTGTATTATTTGTCAATGAGTTTCGTTCTCATTGAAAATAGGTCAAGCACATTTTGAAGTGCTTCTAGAGAGTCAAAGTCAAAATGTAATTATGATAAGACCCTTTGAGGGCATGTTACATCATGTAAGTCATCATACAAGGTCATGGGAACACCTCCAAGCATGGTCAAATCTTCTCCTAGCAACAACGAAGTCTACAAGCAGCAAAACGATGGGTAAAATTGAATTATAGAGAAAAATTGTAAGTCGGCCTAAAGAGGAGGGACAGGCCTCTATTTATAGAGGTTGTCCACTCCTCATTCAACATCAAATCTCACTCTGAAATCTGCGAGGGTACAAGGAAGAAAAGAAGGTCAACGAAGGAGGAAAAGAAGCCTGGTAAGGGTAGGGAAGGAAAGGAGAAACGAACACTGTATATAGAATGAACCTACAGCTACATGTGCGAAGGGAAAGGGTCTGTCTACAACTATAGGAGCAGAAAAGTGCAGGCCATCATATCGCAATATTTTTGGGTGCATATTAGACCTACAAGGCCTCTCTCATCAGTGAGGAAGGAAGAAAGGGTCGGGGAGAATAAAATGATTGTTTTAGGGCTCCTGTTCACTCGTGCAACAAGAAAACACTTACAGATTTTACAGCAGTTCAAGGCAGCAACATGAATAGCCTCATTCAGATGTATACCTATGCCCACAAGGTATCCAAAGCAAGGTTACTTGGGAGCGGGAGCGAAAACTAGAGTAGGAGCGACGTTTTCAGAAGCTCCCGATTTGGGAGCGAATCCCGGAGTGTTTTTTATATAATATATATAAATATATTTTTATATTTTTTATATTTTGATGCATACATGTCAACAAAAACATGTAGAATGATGAATTATATATAAAAAACATAGATTGAACCATATAACAACAATCTTCTAAAAGTTATAATCTTCATCAACCACATCCACAAGTTAGTAACATAGTAACATATAACATATTGAGTCTCATGACTCATCAATCTTAAAGTTTCAAGCTTTCAAAATTCAATATATAACATTTATCATCATTGATCACCAAAGTTGTACTTGTAAGCTAAGTGTAACCATTACAACAAATAATATCTAACATGAAATGAAATGTTATAAAATGAAATGAAATGAAACAACTTTCAACTTTCATGAAGCATCATATTCATAATTCATTACTAATGAGTTACAATTGCCAACTTCCAACTTCAAACTTCAAACTTAAATTGTCATATATTGTTTACAAAAAATATCATAATGACTATGAAAGACAATAGTCAATAGTTATAAAAACTCCAGTGTACTAGTGTTAAAATTGGACAACTAGGTCCAAACTCCATGTTCTGATGCTCAGATTAAGAGGCTAATATTTTTGTTGGATTCCTCTTTCTGAGAGGTGTAAAATCCATATAAAAATAGTCTTAATCCGATGAGCAGAACTTATATTTTGAATTTATTATTCTTAATAAATTATATGTGCAAGGTCAGCCAGTTTTGTAATGTAGGCTCACATGCCCAACAGATGTGTCACACACCCTCATTGATGGATATATATACAGGAAAAGTTGGAGAGAATTTCAACTCACATCTTCCTCTCTCATCCTAAAAGTACGAGCTACCTGGAGGACGAATTTCAGCCACGTGGGAAGGACGAAGAGGATTTTTCTGCTGCTAGGGTTTCGCAGAAGTTTGACTAGCGTTGACTTTTGTAGAACTGACTTGCGTTGACTCATCTACTGGTTGGAGGGTTGTTGTGACACATGCTGGGCTGGCTGACCAAAGGAGACTTTGCTGGTTGAAGCATCCTGTTGACCGCCGAAACGAACACATACATTTTTCTTGTTTCTGATTTGTCTTCTGTAAGATCTGCTTATATGTTCTATCTACATTTTGCTTATCTACTTGTATGATTGCTGTGAGAAAAGTGAAATTGCTCTTAGCATAGAACATCTACAAAACTTTACATGGTATCGGAGCTGAGGTGAAGACAAACTCTATCTATAGCAATCATCATCGAAAAAAATGGATTCCTCTAAGCTTGAATTCAGGGAGAATGACAAGCTGACTGGAAGTGCAAAAACCCAAGACGTGGAGAGGAGATCACCTAAAGAGTATGATGCCCTAGCTGAAAAATGATGCCCTAATTCTACGTAGGACAAGAAGACATCTATTCGCTGGCAAATGATGAATTTCTATATGCTGTTCATCTCTATATGCTGTTCAGGAAATTTGATGCAAGGTGAAACCCTATACGTTGACACATGGGAAACCATATACACTGTACGCTAGTCATGTATATATATATATATATATATACATATACGCTGGTAATGAGCCGAATCGATGAAGTGAACGCAGTCATGATACGCTGCTCCTGGAGGCTTATACTCACATCAACGGAGTCATATATGCTGATATATATATACGCTGTCATGAAAACATTTCTCACGCTGTTTATGAAAACATACAGTGATGCCCTAGCAGCAGTGGTCGCAGTAAGGAAGATAGCTGCCGTAGCCGCAGTGAGGAAGACATAGCCGCAGTATTTGATTTCATACGCAGTTATGGTGACAGTTAATATGTTACGCAGCAATGTGATACGCTTTTCATATATATGCTGATACGTTGGTTAATCTCTGGAAAATCCATGTACAACGCAGTTATATATGGAATGTTGTTAGTCGCAGAAGCCCGCAATTGGATTATATATGGAACGTTGTCAGCATATACGTAGCAACTATCCTCTATAAGCTGTTATCTATACGCACAGAAATTGAATACTACTTACGCGCAGTTCTTGAAGACTCACAATCTGTCCCTGAATCTTCGGGTGATGAAGGAGCAGTGCGAAGAAGACGCAGCTCGATTGGCAAGTTGGTAGATGAGCCCGCGGGCCGGGCAAGGCAGCTGGTTCAAAATCTGTTTCGGTGACGAGTTCAGGTTTTGGACTGGAGGTTACATCGACGGGTTAACAAGACTGGAGCAGTGGTTCGAACATATAACTGCGCGGTGTTTGGGTGTCCTCTCTTGGACTAACGCGCAGAGACTTATGTGAGAACAGACTGTCGGGTTCTGAGTATGTAAATCGCGCAAGTATGTTGATGGTCTGTCACGTGGACAGAGATCTGCGGCAGAACGTAGATCATTTGTTGGACTGTCACGTGGACAGATATCTACAGCACAGAGGTCTACATATATAATGGGCTGTCGGGTTGATGCTTCGGTCGAGTGATAAACTGAAGGTTGATCCCGTAAGTCAGGTTACGCAGGTCTACCGGTGGGTAGACACGTGGACAAGGATCTACAATAACCGTAGGATCGTTGGTGAACGGACGCGTGGACTGTGATATGTATATATATATATATATATATATATATATATATATATATATATATATATGCAGGCTTATATATATACGTCGGTGCGTTTGGAGCAAACAGCGAAGTGGTACGCAGGTCTGCCAAGACGACGCGTGGGCTGTGATATATATATGCAGGTTTATATATATACGCCGGTTCATTTGAAGTAAAACAGTGAAGAGAATTGTGTAGGTCTACTGAGACCACACGTGAGCATAGTCATACACGAACGCGCAGGGCAACAGCGTTCAACAACGACTCAATTCTTTCGTTTGATCCACACTATAGCAAGGAGGGTACAGACCTTTGATAGCTGTAGGATCTAGATGCTATCATAGTGTTTGGATACAGGCAGACCAGATCACGTATGACATGATAATGCCTTCTCACCTCAGGAACTAGGCATACTTGAAGAGGCATGAAACAGAAAGACAGACTTGGCATAATGGCGAGACACAGTATAGTATGATATTGAGAATTGTGACCCCTTACTATTCTCCCTGTCTTGGATTAATGGAGATCACAATGATACTTAAGAAGCAACCTTAGTCTCTGCATATTAGCACAATGAGAATTAGTGATAAAGGTTTCAAGCAATGTCAAGTGCTGCTGTAGTGATGACAGTGATAGTTACATTCTCAGCATAGTGGAAGAAGTTGTGTCAAGAATAATCAGTGACAAAGTCATGATCTAGTTCTTGTAAAGATCTTGATCTCGTTGAAGATTCAAAGATCACCTTTGTGGTAACTTCTAAGGGACAGGCATGGGCAACACAATGTTGAATGAGATCATGAGCAGCATGATGGATAGGATCATGAGCATGGGCAGCATGATCATGGACAACTTGATGTTGAGAACAGCTCAGTGATACTTGGATGCAGCATTACATAATGAATTGGTAGCATCAAGACACATGGGCAGCATAATGTATGAGGTCATGGACAACATGATGTGTGGGCTGCACAATGATCATGAGCAGCATGATGATCATGGGCAGCATGATGGTGCTACACAATAAGGTGCAGCAAATGGACGAGATGCAGCACGATGATAGGTGAAGGAGTCACCTTGAGAATCACTTGAAGCAGAATGTCTTCAACTGATCTCTTCATTATAGGAGATGATCTATGCTTAGATCTAGAAACCTGATGTCTCACATTTTAGAATTTTTTGGATGTCCTGTCCATTTTCATGTGCCGAAAGAAAAGAGAAGTAAGCTAGATGCTACTGGGAAGAAAGGAATGTTTGTGGGCTACAGTGAGACTTCTAAGGCATATAGAGTCTATGTACCTGGTCAAAGGGAAGTAGAGATAAGCCATGATGTCACTTTTGACGAAGATGCTTCCCTGAAGAAAGTAGTAGATCTTCCTAGATCTGAAGAAAACCATGAAGAAAGACCTGGAAATCTGGAGGAACCCCAGGATGAGACTATGCCTGATGTTGAAGGGCCAATGGACCCTATTGATCCTTCCCCTTCTCTAGGAAAGAGGCCATCATGGCTCAGGGACACCCTCGAAGATGCTGAGGGTCATGCTGCCCCAAAGGGAACATTCCGAGAAAGCAAGAAGCCGTGTAGATACCAAGGGTATCTAGCTGCCATGAGTACTATTATACAATCTGAACCTGGATCTTTTGAGGAAGCCATCAAGCATCAAGTCTGGAAGGATGCTATGCATGAAGAATATGAGGCTATTATGAAGAATGATGTCTGGGATGTGGTCCCGAGACCGAAGGACAAATCTGTTGTCACCGCTAAATGGCTCTACAAGATTAAACATGGATCTGATGGGAGTGCTGAAAAGTTTAAGGCAAGATTTGTTGCCCGTGGCTTCTCTCAAAAGGAAGGAATTGACTATGACAATATATTTGCACCTGTGGCTCGATATACCACCATCTGATCCATCATAGCCCTTGCTGCTACGCAAGGATGGAGTCTTCATCAGATGGATGTCAAGACCGCTTTTCTGCATGGTACAATAAAGGAAGAGGTGTATGTAGAACAACCTCTGGGATTTGAAGTTCAAGATCGAGACACTTATGTGTGCAGGTTGAAGAAAGCCCTCTATGGGTTAAAGCAAGCACCCAGAGCTTGGTATGAGAGGATGGATAGTTACTTGATGAAGCTGGGCTTCACTCGAAGCAATGCTGATCCAAACCTTTACTTTAAGGTTGAGGAAGGAAAGCCTCTCATTCTAGTGCTGTATGTGGACGACCTCTTCCTGACAGGTGATGACCCTCTCATTCATCAATGTAAGAGGGAGCTTGCTGCTGAGTTCGAGATGAAAGACCTAGGACTGATGCACTATTTCCTAGGCCTGGAGGTCTGGCAGAGACCTGGAGAGATTTTCCTTTCTCAAGGAAAGTATATTGTGAAGCTTCTGGAAAGATTTGGGATGGTGGACTGTAAGTCTGTGTCAACACCAATGGAACTCAACTTTAAGAAGTTGAGTGGCAGCGCTGCAGGGCCTATCTTGGCCAATCCTACTGAGTATCGTCAACTCATAGGAGCTTTGATGTTCTTAGTGAACACCCCTCCGGACATATGTTTTGCAGTGAATACTTTGAGTCAACAGATGGTTGAGCCTCATCATTTTCACTGGGTTGGTGCCAAGAATCTTTTGAGATATCTTCGGGGCACGATAAACCATGGGCTGAGATACACTGCCGGGAGTGTGATACTCCGGGGATATACTGATGCCGATTGGGCTGGCAGTGTGGTGGATCGTAAGAGCACATCTGGATGCTGTTTCAATCTTGGTTCTGCTTCGATCTCATGGATGAGCAGGAAGCAGAAGTCGGTGGCTTTGAGCACCGCGGAGGCCGAATACATTGTTGCTAGTATGGCCTGTTGTGAAGCAGTTTGGTTGAGGAAGCTCTTTAGTGAGCTGTTCCAACATGTGCTAGATACCACTGTAATACTCTGTGATAATCAGAGTGGGATTCGTATGACTGAGAATCCTGTGTTCCACGACCGATCCAAGCATATTGATATCAGGTACCACTTTATCCGGGATATGGTACAGCGAGGCGCCGTAAGGCTCGATCATATAGGAATTGATGAGCAGGTCGCGGATATTCTCACTAAGCCCCTGGGGAAGGTCAAGTTCCTAACCTTCCGTGAGAGTCTTGGTGTCGTGGAAAGACCCTATGATGTGGGTCCTGTTGGACGATGAGCTCTGGGAGCTCTGGGGGGCTTTGGGGATAGCTTCTCGGAGCTATAAGCACTCATAATGCTTCTGCCCCACCCTTGTGATTATTGAGCTGGTTCGCCACTCATTTAATCTGTGCCCCGTATGCATCCTACCCATTGAGTTCAGGGCTCATGGGAAGTACCTCTCATTTGGCCAATGAGGTGTGGAAAAGCTAGAGACTATTAGCAAAGACTAATGGACGCATCAGAGATTGCCGTACTCTCTATCTAGGATGGCATGGTCCAACCACTTGATCTGGGATCAAGATTTGTGAGGTCTGGGACCTCTGGACTGATTATGTCAGTCGGGGAATGATGTCTTTGTGACTGACCCACTTCTGTTCTGAAATAAAGAAGCCAACAAAGCAAGTTTCGGCGGGATGACTCACGATGTTAATTGCACTAATAGATGGAGTTCTCCCTAGTTGAGAGGGAGTGTTAAAATTGGACAACTAGATCCAAACTCCATGTTCTGATGCTCAGATTAAGAGGCTAATATTTTTGTTGGATTCCTCTTTCTGAGAGGTGTAAAATCCATATAAAAATAGTCTTAATCCGATGAGCAGAACTTATATTTTGAATTTATTATTCTTAATAAATTATATGTGCAAAGTCAGCCAGTTTTGTAATGTAGGCTCACATGCCCAACAGATGTGTCACACACCCTCATTGATGGATATATATACAGGAAAAGTTGGAGAGAATTTCAACTCACATCTTCCTCTCTCATCCTAAAAGTACGAGCTACCTGGAGGACGAATTTCAGCCACACGTGGGAAGGACGAAGAGGATTTTTCTGCTGCTAGGGTTTCGCAGAAGTTTGACCAGCGTTGACTTTTGTAGAACTGACTTGGGTTGACTCATCTACTGGTTGGAGGGTTGTTGTGACACATGCTGGGCTGGCTGACCAAAGGAGACTTTGCTGGTTGAAGCATCCTGTTGACCGTCGAAACGAACACATACATTTTTCTTGTTTCTGATTTGTCTTCTGTAAGATCTGCTTATATGTTCTATCTGCATTTTGCTTATCTACTTGTATGATTGTTGTGAGAAAAGTGAAATTGCTCTTAGCATAGAACATCTACAAAACTTTACAACTAGAAACTAGAAAAGACAAGTAAATCTATTAGCTATTGCTAATGCTTGGGCCTCTTGCCACCACAAGAAATGTCTAATCTTTTGTCTTGTTGGAAAATCAAGATCTTTGTCATTAATATCACCCTCTAAGAATTAATATCCAAAGGTATCTTTGTCATTAACTCTAGATTTGTATAGGGATCTTTGTCATTAATATCACCCTCTAAGCATTAACATAAGATAGAAAAAGCATAGCATGTCAAGTCAAGATTTTGTTTGAGTGATACGTACATTTTTAGGAGGATCATGATAGAAGAGTTTGACAACCAATGTCACTAACATCAAGGTACATAAAGGGATCCGTGCTCTTGATTAAATAAGAGTTCCATACCCCAATACATGACGAAATCCAATGGAAACATGGCAATCCCCCCAATCCTGAAATCCTAAAAAACTGATAAGTCTGCTGGATTTTGAATGAAATCTAAAATTCTACTTTCTCCATATGAAATCCAATGAGGTCGAAACCACTCTCAAACACCCTGAGTCATTTCATGGTAATGTTAAAAATTTAAGTAAAAGGATGAAAATGAAGATTAAGGAGAATGTCACTTTTACTTTAAGAATTTTACATTACCATGAATCGCATATCAATATTAGGACCATAGGCTTGATCATTAAGTTGCCCCACTCAAAATTATTTTTTTTTGAAAAAAAAAATGCATTTAGAATATTATTGCAAAAAAGACTAAACGCTCCTGTAAAGGCAGGGATCATTTTTTTTAGGGACCACGCTCCCACTCGAAGCGCGAATTGGGAGCGGGGGGGGCGCTCCCGCGCAACCCTGAGCAAAGGAGCCTCTATCTATAACAAAGTAAAGAAGCCCTAATATTCTAGGGTTTCCTAACCTAAAAGACAAAGTGTTGGAAGACAAAGTGCCGAAAGATGTGCAAGAAGTGACAGTGCAGAAAGAGGAAGGATTTGACTGATGCTTGGAGGATATCCTAATCAAGGGTCTAGTGTTTGGAAGTTGTTCAAATAAGAAGCTTCAATAAGAGAAATCTTACAAAGGGTTTTCCTCTCAAGGTTGGAGAGGGTTTGTCCCTGGCAGAGAGCCAAATTTTGTGTTCTTGTTATTTTGTTTTGGTAGCAGTTTGATGAAGCGCACACATATGCACTAATAAGAAGAAGAAGAAGAAGCTAACAAGAAAAGTAAAAAGACTTCACAAATTGTTATCAAATCACGGAGAATCATCACAACACTACTTTGCCCTAGATTCTCTAACATGGTTTCAGAGCTAAGGTGACACATCAAGGAAAGGGCAACTCAAGAACACTCTTCAAGAAGAAGCATCTACAAAGTTGAAGCATCAAGACTAGAAGTCTCAATCACTTCAAGAACAAGAAGGGTCTACAATCCATCATTCATCAAGAAGGTCTACAAAGCTAGAAAAAGAGCCTTATATAAAGGCACCTACAAAGAAGAGCAGATTAAAGCAAGACCTACATCAAGCTACAAGTCTTCAAGCAAACCTCATCACCAAGCAAGTCCACTTGGAGAAGGAAACTTGAAGAACATCAAGATCCAGGAAATACAAGCCATCAAGCTTTCAAGGAAGAAGCAAATCCATTACACCTCAAAATCTATCAAGTATATGTCCCCTTCTAAATATATTTCAATGTCTTTTTGCAAGGAAAGCAATAAATTGGTAGGTACTAATAAATTTCTTGCATGCAAGAAGAGGATTGATCTACTTCTCAAGGAGAATGAACTCCTAGAGCATGTCAAAGGGAACATCACTATCCTTGCTAAGGAACAGACTCAAAATATAGCCAAGTACAATAAGGATTAGACAAGAGCTCAAAGGATTCTGATAGAATCAATCAAGGACTCTCTCATTCCTTATGTCTCCAAGTTTGAGACATCAGAAGGAATTTATGATAAACTAGTAGAGCTATTCTCAGTATCTACAATTGAAGAAGTAATATCTCTGAAGAATGAATTACACAAGATGAAGATAACAAAGGAAGGAATAGCTCCCTACTTCATGAAAATCTCTGAAATGAGAGATCAACTTCAAGAGCTTGGGGAAGTCATGTCTAACAGAGAAATGACAACTGTTGTACTCAATGCTCTACCTGAGGAGTGGGAAACTTCACATCAAGCATATATGCCAAGAAGGAAGCAACCACTCTCAGTGAAATGTGATCTCTATGCAGAACAGAGGAAACCAGACTTAAGGCAAAAGAAGATGTGGGATCAAAGGAGCAAGCATTTGCTACCATGGCCAAAAGAAAGGGTAAATTTGGCAAGTTTGGTCCATAAAGAACAAACAACAAAGACATGTCCAGGATCCAATGTTTTGGATGCCAAGAATATGGACCCTACAAAAGGAATTGTCCTAAGCTTAAGAAGGACAACAACAACAAAAGGAAGAGGGAAGAAGCTCACTTGACTCAAGAAGGAAAGAAGCAAAAGAAGGAAGATCCTCCAAATGTCTACTATGATTAGGTCAAAACTCTTTACTTCTAGACTTCTTTCAAAGTTTTGAGCAGAATAGGAGCATATAGGAATAAATAAAATTGTTTTGCTAGAATCACCCTCTAGAATATAGCAGCATGATGTACATAGAGTTCCAGACACTCATGTCGATATAGCATTTATGATAAGAACAAAAATGCATAAGTAGAAATATCTTCTAGAATATAGGAGCATGACAAATATAGCTCAACATACTCGTGTAGAAGAAACATACCTAGTATAGGACCTCATATATGATGAAAGAAGATTGATCATGATAAGAGTCTTAGAAAACTTGCATCATCAAAAAGAAAGGAAACATTTGTAAGGTAAGGATCTTTAACATCCTATGATGGAATCTTCAAAAGAAGGTTCATAGACCAAAGCAGGTGTCTCATTAGGAATCCCATTCATGGGTTTCAAGAAAATAATGATATGCAGGCAAACTAAGATGAAGCAAGAAGGGCTACACCAAAGGATGATCAAAGGAGAATCAAGATGAGGTATGTATGCATCAAAGTTTAAAGTCATGTTATCACTTGTATATTATTAAAGTCACGGGTATAGTTCTATAACATGATCAAACATGAAAGAATCTCTTCCACCAAGGACATGCTCAAAGAAATGCACTAAAATGCAATGAAGGTCAACAAAAGAATATGCTCACATAAGAAGTATAAGATTGCTGACTATGAAGCAAAAAGAAATGCTGACAAGTCCAGAAAGCAAGCAATGAAGGAATGCTCTCACAAGAAGCATCAGATGGTTGACCTATCTATCTAAGAAGAAACAAATGAAGATCAAGCATGTGAAGAATACCACGATCATCACTATCTGACAAAATGCCTTGAAGATATCCCCCAAAATAAGGCAGGACAACTCTGATAAAGGAAGAAAGAACCCTTGACACTATGAAGGCCTTGGAGATACAAAAGGTGCAAATAATTGATTCTACTCAACAAAGATGTAGTGATGAAGAAGCCATCCAACAAAAGAAAAAGCAATGTTAAAGGAATATCAGGATGAAGTCATGATGGGCTACTAGGTCAAAACATGTAACCTAACAAGTACATCGAAGCATCCAAGAGAAGAATTCTCTGAAGCATGGACAAGATAACAAAGGAGTAGCCAAGATGACAAGAAAAACTTGATAGTCACTTTCCACGAAGCAATGACATGACAAAACCAAGAAGGAAAGTGATCGATGGATGGTGCCCTACCTAGAAGAAGTTCAAACAAAGACTTCATGACATCAAGAAAAGAAGAAGATCAAGTAGCTGAAAGACCCACGAAGAAGAAGGTGTTGATGAAGGAAAGAGTCCCCAATTAAGAGGGATCTCTAACAGGTCCTTGATCAAGAGGGAGTTTTGAATCACCCTTGATTACAAAGGAGCAACAATTGTGTTTTCCATTTCATGAGTCATGCACTAGACCAGGACTAACAGCAGTAAGTCTAGATGAAGGCCATGAATGGAAATGTAGACACAACATTCTTGTCTTCACTTGGGAAGAAAGAATGGGAGGATTAGGTAATCATCTAGCATCTGATACTCTTTGAGGATGTGTAGGGCATCCAAGACAAAAGTAGGCAAGAGGACCGATATTCTTTGAGGGCTGGGAACCCAAGATAAGAATAGTCCTAGAAGGTCATACTTGAGAACACCCGAGTGGGTATGTACCTTGAGAGACAGTGATGAAGGTGTCTATAAATCATTGGTCTCGCTAGCATTGTAGCTCATGGTCTCGTAAAGAGATGGAGTTGTTAGTCAAGGCCTTGCACTATGACAATACTAATGAATATGATGCTATAATAGATGGATTGCAAATCCGGTTTCTCTGATGTGAATTCTTCAAGATTGAAAATTACCAAACACCTTGTAATGTTGTATGAATACCTCCCTAGTTAAGAGGGATTGTTGAAGGAAATGTAACTAGGCTACGTCTTCATAAATGTAATTTTGATATTTGTACTTATTCAAGAAAAAAGAAATTGTTTTTGTATTATTTGTCAATGAGTTTCTTGCTCATTGAAAATAGGTCAAGCACATTTTGAAGTGCTTCTAGAGAGTCAAAGTCAAAATGTAATTATGATAAGACCCTTTGAGGGCATGTTACATCATGTAAGTCATCATACAAGGTCATGGGAACACCTCCAAGCATGGTCAAATCTTCTCCTAGCAGCAACGAAGTCTACAAGCAGCAAAACAATGAGTAAAATTGAATTCTAGAGCAAAAATATAAGTCGGCCTAAAGAGGAGGGACAGACCTCTATTTATAGAGGTTGTCCACTCCTCATTCAATGTGGAATCTCACTCTGAAATCTGCGAGAGTACAAGGAAGAAAAGAAGGTCAACGAAGGAGGAAAAGAAGCCTTGTAAGGGCAGCGAAGGAAAGGAGAAACGAACACTGTATATAGGGTGAACCTACAACCACACGTGCAAAGGGAAAGGGTCTGTCTACAGCTATAGGAGCAAAAAAGTGCAGGTCATCATATCGCAATATTTTTCGGTGCATATTAGGCCTACAAGGCCTCTCTCATCAGCAAGGAAGGAAGAAAGGGTCAACAAGAATAAAAGGACTGTTTTAGGGCTCCTGTTCACACGTGCAACAAGACAACACTTACAGATTTTACAGCAGTTTAAGGCAGCAACATGAATAGCCTCATTCAGATGTATACCTAGGCCTACAAGGTATCCAAAGGAAAGCAAAGGAGCCTCTATCTATAACGAAGTAAAGAAGCCCTAATATTCTAGGGTTTCCTAACCTAGAAGACAAAGTGCTGGAAGACAAAGTGTCGGAAGAAGTATCAGAAGATGTGCCGGAAGTGACAGTGCAAAAAGAGGAAGGATTTGACTGATGCTTGGAGGATATCCTAGTCAAGGGTCTAGGGTTTGGCAGTTGTTCAAATAAGAAGCTTCAATAAATGAAATCTTACAAAGGGTTTTCCTAGTGTTGCGGGGGAGCGCCCCCCCCCCACCGGATCCCGCTCCCAATCCGCGCTCCGGGCAAGAGCGACTCGGGAACGCGCTCCCTAAAAAAAAAATTGCTCCTTGCCTTTTCGGGAGTGTTTTGCCTTTTTTGCAATTTTTTTTTGTAGTAATGTTCGAAATGCAATTTTTTTAAAAGAAACAAATATTTTTGAGTGGGGCAGCTAAATGATCAAGTCTATGGCCCTAGTATTGATATGCTATTCATGTTAATGTTAAATTCTTAAAGTAAAATTGACATTCTCCTTGATCTTCATTTTCATCCTTTTACTTAAATTTTTAACATTACCATGAAATGACTCAGGATGTTTGAGAGTGGTTCCAGCCTCATTGGATTTCATATGGAGAAAGTAGAATTTTAGATTTCATTCAAGAATCAAAATCCAGTTTTTCAGGATTTCAGGATTGGGGGATTGCAATGTTTCCATTGAATTTTGTCATGTATTAGGGTATGGAACTCGTATTTAATCAAGAGCACCAATCCCTCTATGTACCTTGATGTTAGTGACATTAGTTGTCGAACTCCTCTATCATGACCCTCCTAAAAATGTACGTATCACTCAAACAAAATCTTGACTTGACATGCTATGCTTTTTCTATCTTATGTTAATGCTTAGAGGGTGATATTAATGACAAAGATCCCTATACAGATACAAAGGTAATGAAAAAGATACCTCTGGATATTAATGCTTAGAGGGTAATATTAATGACAAAGATCCTAATTTTCCAACAAGACTAAAAAATTAGACATTTCTCGTGGTGGCAAGAGTCCCAAGCATAAGAAATAGATAATAGATTTACTTCGCTTTTCTTGTTTCTAGTAGTTTTTATAACTATTGACTCTTTCATATTTATTATGATATTTCTTTAACAATATATGACAATTTAAGTTTGAAGTTAGCAAGTATAACTCATTAGTAATGAATTATGAATATGATGCTTCATGAAAGTTGAAAGTTGTTTCATTTCATTTCATTTTATAATATTTGTTGTAATGGTTACACTTAGCTTACAAGTACAACTTTGGTGATCAATGATGATAAATGTTATATATTGAATTTTGAAAGCTTGAAACTTTAAGATTGATGAATCATGAGACTCAATATGTTGTATGTTACTATGTTGCTAACTTGTGGACGTGATTGATGAAGATTATAACTTCTAGATGATTGTTGTTATAGGGTTCAATCTATGTTTTTTTATGCTTTTTATATCTAATTCATTATTCTACATGTTTTTGTTGACATATATGTATCAAAATATAATATATATATATATATATAGATATATATATTATATAAAAGACGCTCCGGGATTCACTCCCAAACCAGGAGCTTCTGAAAATGTTGCTCCCACTCCCGTTTTCGCTCCCGCTCCCCACTTTCGCTCTCGCTCCCAAGTAACACTGGGTTTTCCTCTCAAGACTGGAGAGGGTTTGTCCCTGGCAGAGAGCCAAAATTTGTGTTCTTGTTATTTTGTTTTGGTAGCATTTTGATGAAGCACACACATATGCACTAATAAGAAGAAGAAGAAGAATAACCTAACAAGAAAGTAAAAAGACTTCACAAATTGTTAACAAATCACGAAGAATCATCACAACACTACGTTGCCCTAGATTCTCTAACACATCGGTCCTTCAAATAGGTCAGTCAACAGCTTCCTTAACCAAACTACTTCCCGGCTAACTTCACATGCTACAACATATTCTACTTCAGCACTACTCAAAGAAACGATGTTCTGTGTTCTGCTCATCCATGAGACCATAGGTGATCCCAAACTAAAACATCCTCCTGTAGTGCTTCTCCCATCTTGTTGATGGTTCCTCGTAGATATCTCAAGATATGTTTTGCTGCGACCCAATGATCATGCTTCAGCTCCACTTGGAATTGACTAAGTACATTTACTGCAAAACATATGTCCGAACGAGTATTCACCAAGGAAATTAATGAGCCAATCAATTTTGTATATCCGGAAGGATCCATAGGGCTTGATTCGGAACTCCTTAGTCTTTTCAAGTTTGTGATCATCGGAGTGTTCATCTCTTTATAGTCCATCTTTTGGCACAGAAACTGAGGTATTCTGAGCCCTTTGACCGCAGACCAAAATTGCAGGTTTACCATAGATTTCAGAATAGCGGTTTGACCAAGTTTGAATGTTGACTGTGTTACTGTTTTGGGTTGACTTTGACCTCCTGATCAGTGCAAGTTTGAATGGGGAAGACTGAGCTGTTTTGAGGACATTATATTGCTACTTTGACCATCTTTGACTTTCTGGTTAGGGCTGATTTGACTGCAGGTGACTGCAGATTCTGACAGGGCTGTTTTGACTTTGAATTTGGCAAGTCAATTTGACTTTTTTACTCTCTCTCTCTCTCTACTGAACATTTTGATATAATAATAAGAAGAATTCATCAAAGGGTTTTCCCCACATTGGGGTTTTTCCCTCGCATCCACCAAATCTGGTTTTCTTTGTCTTGGCTTGTCTTCTGCATTTTGTTTCATGATCTATCTACTTTTACTGTCAATGTAATTAATGGTTAATGTAATTGTTATTGGAAATCTAAATTGGAAATTGTCACTGAGCTAAAGGAACATTGAAGTAATTGTGCTAAGCATAGAACATACCATTGTTATCTAAATTTAACATAGCTGAAGCAAGCACCTCAAGAGAGCAGAAAATTCTTGGCAGCCTACTTGTATACAATGACTAAGAGAAAGTTACCAGTCAGTCTGTCAAATATTAGTTTATGGGTTCTTGTCCTTGTGTAAAATTTTTGGGATTTCGCACAAGTTATTTTGGTTGAGTTAAAGTCACAAATAGTCGCAATAAATTAGGACAAGACAGTTGAGAAAAATTATGGAAATGACCCAAGTGTAAATTTTTTGACAAATTAATGGGGTATGTACAGGTGATAAGCAGTATAAAAGGCCTTTGTCAACGTAGCAAGGGAAAGCTACACTTATCTCTACTAATAGCTTTCTAAATTTCCTAAATTTGTCCCAATTTAATATAATATCCATTTTACCAATTTAACGAATATAAATACTATAGTGAAGAAACAAATCAGTCTTTGAGGCTCAAAAAGGTTATACAGTCCAGTAACAATTAAACAGTACCAAACCATTAAGGACCTTCAACAATGAGCAACAAAGGCAGCAAATCAGAATCGAAAAGAATTTCAGTATCCTAGCCATCCCCACATAACCATATTAAAGCATCTAGGAACATTAGTGATGGGTTAATGTTTTCCAAGCACACATGAACCCACAATCAGTGGCCATGCACATGCCATATTATGAATTAAATAAATACTTGAATCATGTGGCTGTTATATATAAGATAGAGGGATCTAACTTACCAGCTCCAAGAACTGGAGCCCCAACCTTGCCACCTCTATATCTGGTGACTTTACCAAATTAATGAATCCTGGAAGGCATCCTCTGTCAACAAACACTGTCAAGTGTTCCAAAACAGGCTTTGTTTCACCTGTTTTTCCTATTGTAGTAACGCAAAGATTGCCCAAAGCAAATGCCACCTCTTTTCGTATATCAAATGTAGCAGTTGCCAACAAGTGCAATAGTGGAGAAACGGCACCATTTGAAAAGATCAACTGTTTGTGAGCCAATGTCCCAGCAGCAATGTTGGAAATCGCCCACGCAGCCTCCTGCGAGAAAAAGTCAAATTCCAATAAGACAAAGTATGAGGAAACATACAAAAAAGATACTCGCATATACCAAATAAGTAAATATCATATCAAACATTATGACACTTCTTAGACAATACCTTTTTCAAAGTACGATGTTCACTCTCCAAACACTTAATCAAGGCACCAATCACAGATCCTAAAAATAAATTAGTCCATTCACCAAAAACAGAACAATATTAGAATCAATATAGCACTGGAACCACCATCCACACTCAGTAGAACTGTTATCTAATAATATAAGTTATTTAGAAACCATGGATCATTCTTCAGAAATCCAACAAAATGAATATGTATATTGGATAAACAACAAACTAACCAGGAATACCCTGGCCTGCAGCAAGAACTGCATCTGTTTTCAGATTGTCTCCAGCTACAAGGTTTCCTATGCTCCTTAGCACCTGTAAATGATGGAGGCATACTATTCAGCAGGTCAATACAACTATCTAAATCTTAGCAACATATCTATATAAGACTCTCATGGATAGAGCACAGAGATTACGAGCGATTCTCCATTAATATAAGAGTCATGACCATTCTTTCAAAGTTTGTTAGACAATTACTTGTATCCCAGGAACACAACAATATAGCCAATAAGATAAGATAATTATATTAATGTCCAACAAATGACCACAAAAGTATGTAAATGGAACTAAAGAGTACAAACATCATGAATACAATGTGGGAGTGCAAGCGCAACTCCTAAAATTTGTTAATTTTCCAATGATCTATGCTGTAACAATTTCTTCTTTCAGTAGCAATCACTTTTTTTATTAGATTTCAATTACCCAATAGCAGCAAGCAATTGTAGATAGAACAGTAAACAATATGCACAATAGAAAACAGCCAAGATCAATAGAGACAGATTTTTTATCAAAGATCCGGGAAAAACCCCACAAGGGGGAAACCCAACTAGATTCTTTTTCTTTTAGATGTTCATCAAATGTTCAGCAGAGAGATACATAGTCCAAGTAAATCAACTAGTCAAAGGTCAAAGCTTTGACCAACCAGTCAACCAATCGATATCCAATCAAATATGAACATAAAAGTCAAATTTGGTCAAATACCAGTTCTGTATTTTCAGTCAAAGTCAACAGCAGTCAATGCAGCCCTAACCAGTCCACAGTCAATGGTCAAATCAGCTCCAAAAGATTTGGTCAACCAATCAAAGAATGCAATCTCTTTTTCTCAGTCAAACTTGGTCAAAACATTCCACAAATTCTGGTCAAAGTTAAAGTCAACATATGAAAACCCTAGCTGTACATCTGTGGTCAATGCTGGTCAAAGTGTCCAGAAAAGTTTGGTCAAAGCCTCAGTCAACTCGGCCTTCCAAAATAGATCCAAAATCAGTCAAACAAAGTCAAACTCTCCTCAAGTCAATGTTGGTCAAATTGTCCCAAAACAGAAATCAAACTTGGTCAACAGAAATGTCTTCTCCCTCCTTCACACGTGTGAACTTCGACCCTGCAATTTCAACGAATGAGGAAGAATGAATGTGTGATGTGATGCCTCCAAGGTGAGGTGTATTTACTATTTATGTGGCCTAGGTGGACAAATTTCTCCTTTAGGCCAACTTGTACTTTTTGTGTTGACTTGGTCCAGCAATAAAATAATATTTTTCCATGTGCAAAAATTATTTTTTTCCAAGGTCAAGTGGGATCTCTTAAGGGGTTTTCGGGCTTCCCAAATGGGGAAATTGCTCCCTTAGCTGTCAATTTTCAACACTCCCTCTCTACTAGGGAGTTATTTCGGACTGCATCAAGTCTCATCTCGGATGTCTTTGTCTCATCATCATCGCTGCATTATATCATATCTTTGCTCATCTCTGCTCACTATTGAACAATGATGTCTCGATCTAAAGAAGAAGAATCATCATAGGGGAGATCAATTTACCACTGGGGTAAAGATCCTTCAAACCCTATATCCAATGACAATAGGGGAGATCAATTTACCACTAGGGTAAAAATCCTCCAAACCCTATGTCTAACCGACTAATCAAACAATCCATCCAGATAATATGGGAGATCAATTTACCACTAGGGTAAATCGATTTGCCACAAGTGAAAAAGATCCTCCAAACCCTATGTCACCCAACTTGATCCTTAGTGATCAAGTGGTTGAACACCATGCATCTCAGACTTAGGGAGATCAATTTACCAAATGTGTTCACCATGGGTAAAGATCCTCCAAACCTAAGTCTCCTCACTCATTGACCAGATGAGTGGCAATCCAACAAGCCCAACTTGTGGGTAGGATGCATGTTGGGGTATGTACTCCGTCAAGTCCCGAACTTGACTAGGGGAGATCAACTTATCAAAAGACAAGGATCCTCCAACCCTATAGATCCAAAGGAGTACCCCATGCCACGAAGTGCTCATAGATCTCAGTGTTTGTGATTAGCTATGACCCCTTCCCGGAAGGGTTACATCTACCAGTCCAAGTTGCTCTCTGAAGACCGAGAACTTCCCTTTCGGCAAAGGCTTGGTAGGAATGTTAGCTAATTGTTCGTTTATCGAGATGTGTTAGAGTCTAATAGCTCCTCTCTGCGCCATATCCCAGATATAGTGATATATGATCTCAATATGCTTGGGCCTGTCGTGGAATATGGGATTCTCTAAGAGTCAGATCCCACTCTTGTTGTCACAATATATCACAGCCATATCCAATACCTATTCAAACAACTCCTCGACCATACTGCATCATAGCTAGCCATGCTCGCAGCAATATACTTAGATTTGGGCATACCAAGGGAAACAGATTTATGCTTCCTTCTCATCCAAGATATCATGGTAGACCCCAGGCTAAAATAGCACCCTGATGTGCTCTTCCTATCAACAACATTTCCGGCCCAATTGGCATCAATGTATATGTAGCCCACCAAAAGTGGGGTACCCCTTTGGAGAGCTTTTCCTTGATGTATTCTTCTTCAGCTAGCAGTAGCAACCCTTTCCAGCCATCTGATAGCTTTGATGTGCTAATTTATCTCCGCCACCTGAGTCAGCGATCATGTACCCTCGCCCATCTGTTGACATCATATGTTTGAAGGTGGGGCATCCAATCCTAAAGGTATGATTTTTCATTATGTAATTGGGTGCTTTTACTTGTTTTTCTTTGGAACACTTGGGTATGGATCACTGGGTGGCTTGGAAGGAGGAAGGGTTTTGACCATAGTCCTGTTCCCTTGCCTTAATTAGGGAGGGGTTAATCCTAAATCCTAATCCTCTGGAATCTCCTTTACTGGCCATTAGCTTTAGGAAGGGCACTACATGGGAAAGCCTAATTTTGGTTGTGTGGTCCTGCTTCTCGATACCATATATCTCACTCCCCTCCACTCATTACAAGCCCTTTTAACATTTTTCTATCTGAGTCCACATTTGTCCATTGGGTCCACAAGGTGTTAGCTTCCCCTTCCCCTTGTCCACACCTTGGGTTGGGCCAAGAAATGATGCCTCGGGAGGTTGACACAATAAAAAAAGATTAAAAGCAGAAACAGCCACAACCAAGAACCAATAAGAAAAGAAAATCATAAAATGCAAAAGATGGTCGGAACACACAAAATCCACGTGGTTAAAAGCCAAGCATGAGCTCTACCCCTTCATCTATGGCCATCGCCTGATTCCTGGGGCCAGTTGTGCCCTACCACATTATGGAAAGGAATCCTTGCATGTCCCAACCCCTAGTGGGCGATGAACTACCCCACGTTAAGGGGGTAATAAATGTTGCCACATCATACAAAGCATGCTCTTATCCTGGGAGCTTCGAGCATTAATACAAAAGAAAAATCAATAAAAAGCAAAAGGCATAAGAGGGGTGGAAAAACAAAGGTCAGGGTAACTCATGCATCCATGTATGCTCCCTCCTTATATTTACATACCTAGAGTGTGGGCTTCCTTTATCATAGCTACCCTTTTACCATGGCATGTGGCTTAGAGCCTTCCCTTTGTACCCACTCCATCCCATCACTATTTCACATGACACCTTCCATTTGAAGGATGTACCTTGGACATGTCATTCCCTTAGAGGTTGAAACCACCTGATAGAGTCCTTCATTAACCACTCCTACCCAGAGAGGTAACATTATTACATGTTCAAAGCCCAAAATTGGAAGGGAAACCCACTATGAAGTCCCAAATATGCCCTTGATTAACAAGCTTATTCACTCAATTGCACTAATGAATTATTGTACCTAAAGGTGAGGAGATGAATTGGATCGTATACAAGATTGCAGGTGTGTTTCATCTTGGACTTGGCCTCCCTATACCGGATCCAAGCCCTCCAGAGGATCATGATGGCATTTGTAGGGTGAGTGGTGAGAGCCATGGGCCTCCATTCATGAAGAGCATTGATTTCCTGTTGATATTCAGTAACCTCAGATGTGCTCTAGCCTTGAAAATTGGTGTAGAGGCTAAGGCACATGAGATCTCCAAGACCCAGAAATCATTTGGAGAAATTCTACCTGGATGAGGAGTTATTAAAATAATTAATATTTTTAATGAGTTCCTAGGTCTAAACTTAGGAAAATAAAAATATTAATGTGTATTAATAAAATATGGGTGAGAAAGTTCTAAGTGACGAGGATCAAGCCAGTTCTAATCTTAGCCGTTGATTAGGGACTTAATCTCGGTTGTTGGTTCGTCAACAGGAAAAGTATAAGAAGAGGCTTGAGGGTCAGTTGGAGATACACCAAGTGATCAAAGAATTCGATGTTCTGGGGCAAGGTTTGTTGAGGAAATCGAGTTAGTGATCAGAGTTGCAACGAGGGGCAGTTCAGCAAGGGATTTTCATCCGAGGCTAAAGAAAACATAGCAGAGAGGCAGCGCAATGTCGGGAGAGACAGCGCAAGCCCTAGAAGGGTTGATGCAGAAGCCGAAGAGCTGACACAGAGGATGCAGAGGGCTGACGTAGGTGATGCAGAAGCCGTAGAGGCTGACGCTAGACGTCAGAGGTAGCGTTGAGGAGATTATGTGGGACGGACTTGGAGTATATCAACAAATTCTGAGCCGGGAAAGGGTGACACAGCTCCTGGAGGAGTGACATAGTTCCAGAGCAGTGCTTTGAGCAGCTTTCGTTTTCCAACATAGGGAACAGTCGCAGTCACTGTGGGGCTTGATCATCCAATTGTTGATTTGTCGGAATATCTATCTCCGGATAGAGGTACTACTGTCGAGGATATTATCTGTTCGGTGAGTCATTTATGGCACCCTAGTTGTATTCACAAAATCTGCTTAATAATACAAACCCTCTATATGTTGCATCAGTTTTCCCGAATTGGGTTTTTTCGGGGATGATTGTCAAAAAATAATGGTGTCCCTTGTGTTATTGTCTCAGTTTATTTCAGTGCATGATCTGTATATTGTGAAGGCTACAATACTTCGATGTTTATGCAATTAAATAACTTGTTAATGTAAAGAACAAGTAGGATATTGTAAACCAGTAATTGCAGTAGGGGTTTCTGATGTGTTAGATTCAGGAATTTTCACGTTTCCATACCATGGGTTTCTTTAGCACCATAATTTGCTTGTTTGTTGCCCAAGTTATTCGAAATGATGATGCACTTGGACCAGGATGCCCTAACCAGCTACACATTGCACCTGACACTTAGCAGTTGATCCAAGACCCAGAGGAGGTTGTATCTTTCCTAGGGAGACATAGGAGGGCATGTGCCATCCTTTGAGCCCTCATTGATGGAGCATGGACATGATTTTGAGCTAGTTACCCATGAGACACATTTGGAGCCCAAAGCCCAAAATAGGGGTCCCAGAGATGTTTTGTACCATAAGGAGGATGGCACCCTCTTCATCATGATTTTTGAGGCTCTCTATTTCTAGCACAAGAGGCCTCAACGCTGCCTCTCTAGGCATCTTCGCATGCATGACGTCAGTGTTGCATGGACTAGAGAGAGAGAGATAAAATAATTTTAAAAGCTATCATAGTTGGGTGTAACCATCAATGGGTTACTTAGCATCTTAGACATGTTTTAGGGGATTTGTCATTAGGAAATTGAATGGATAACACTTGTATAAATAGATGAGACTTTCTCTCATCTCAAACCATCACACTTCAGCCTCATTAGAGAATTCAGGCCTGCAATTTAAGGAGACTTTTAGATGTTTTGGGGATGAACTTTGATGTTTGGACCTTTATTGCTATCTTTTTAGAGCCTCTAATGTATTGTTGATGGATGGGTATACCCTACATTGTCTTGTAAGTATTTCTTTATGGTGAAATTATCTTGCAAATAATGTCTAATGCATGAAATTTGTTCTCAATATGAGAATTTGCACTTTGTTTTATTGAATATCTTTCAAAATTGTAATCTTGGGAAGTTTTGCATGTGTTACCCATTGATGATGTGGAAAGAATGTTCCTAGTGGATAATGATTGCATTTGATCCATGAAACTCCATTAATTAATACTAAAGAGGGTAATTGTTGAAAGGGGTAACTAGGGCTTCCTCTTTTAGCCTCCTTAAGGGTCAATTTAGCCAATAAGCACCCATGACTCCATACTCCCAATGGTCTAGGCATTAATCAAGTCCCTTGGTGGTCAAACTTAAATTTAATCCATAAATTTTCTTTCTTTTTTCTTCCAAAAATTCATCCCTTCAAGGATAAGGAGGCTCATCTAGGGCTTGGTGTTAAATCTCTTGGAGGAGTCATTTGCAAATTTTATTTGGATAGAACTCTCCCTTTGTGTCTCCTCTAGAGGACCTTAAATTTTCATGTAATTCCCATGATGGATTCTCAGTAAATTTTGTTGCCCTAGTCGTCACATCAAGTGGGAACCCTAGAAGTTAATCCTTCAAGTTTCAACTTAGGGATCTTTGAAGCCAAATACTTTAGTACTTGGTGAAGTAAATCATGCATTGTTGTTTCTGTCATCTACCCTAGTCTCGGATGTACCCTTTTCTAGTGCTAAATTTCAACCCTAGGTTTTGTGTAGTTATTCTCAAAGGGGTTTTCGGTGGGAAGTCTTACTAGTCTCTCCCAAGGCTTCCACCATTTGTTGAACTTTCCATTGAATGAGCTACCTTACCTCACTTCAAACCTACCACAAAGACATTTATCACAAGTGAGTAGTACATGGACACCTCCCATCGGTGAAAATCTGAGAAGAGCAGGGGACTTAGGCTGTGCTAACAGTGGGCCTCTGTCCCAAGTCTTGTTGTTCCCTCTATCTTTTTTCCTCTTCGCAAGGCCTGCTAGTTTGTGCAGCAACAATATCCATGAAGTCTCAGATCTTTGGTAGCATATCTCAATCCGTGATTGATTGTCCCATGCAGGTATATCAGCACATGCTTGGCAGCAACCCAGAGTGCATGTAGTGGCTCTATCATAAATTGACTCAAGAGTGTTGACAGCAAAACATATGTCTGGTCTAGTGTTCACCAAGAACATCAAAGCCCCAATGAACTGTCAGTGCTCAGGGGGATTTGCTAAGTCAAGTCCCGCAACTTCACCACATAACTTTTCGAAATTCATCTCCAATGGTGTGGCCATGGACTTGCATTCTGCCATTCCAAATCCTTCCAATAGCTTGACAACATATTTCCCTTGAGAAAGGAAAATCTCACCAGGTCTCTAAGCCCAAGAAGTAGTGCATCAAAACAAGGTCTTTCATCTCAAACTCAAAGGCTAGCTCCCTCTTACATTGGAGAATAAGAGGTTCCCCACTTGTTAAGAATAAATCATCAACATATAATACCAAAATCAGGAGCATACCTTGGACAACGTTGAAGTAGAGATTCAGATTAGCATTGCTTCTCGTAAATCCAAGCTTCATCAAGTAGTTATCAATGTGGGCATACCAAGCCCTAAGGGCTTGCTTCAATCCGTAAAGCACCTTCTTCAGCCTGCACACGAGTCTTCCTGTCATGCTCCTCAAAACCTTATAGTTGCTCCAAGTATAGTTCTTCCACGAGAATGCCATGAAGAAATGTAGTCTTCACATCCATCTGGTGTAGTGTCCATCCCTAATTAACAGGAAGAGCAATGATAGATCGGATGATAGTATATTGGGCAAACAATGCAAAGATCTCATCATAGTCCTCTCCCTCTTTCTGGGAGATTTTTCTAGCCACGAACCTCGCCTTGTACTTTTCAATACTTCCATCAGCACCATGACTGATTTTGTAGATCCATTTTGAAGTCGCAACAGATTTGCCTTTGGGTCTTGAAACCACTTCCCACACATCATTCTTCATAATGGACTCATATTCTTCGGCCATAGCATCCTTCCATACTTGTTCTTTCACTGCTTCTTCAAAGGTGCAAGGCTTAGCCTACATAAACTTGCTCATAGCTACAATATATCCCTGGTATCGGCATGGCTTCTTACTTTCCTTAAAGGTTCCTTTTGCAACAACATGTCTCTTAGCATCCTGTAGAATGTCACAAAGCCATAATCGTCTCTTCTTATCAAGAGGATCACACGGAGGGGGATTTAAGGGGTCCATGGGTTCCAAGGGATCATCAGCAAGATCAGGCTCTGGCTTAGGCATAGGAGGCTCTTCTTGTTCATCCATGGAATCATCCTTTCTTCCAACATTGGCAAGGGGAGGAGTGTCCCTTACTTTCCCAAGGGCAGCATCTTCATCAAATGTCACATCCCTACTAAACTCTATATTTCTTTGACTAGGTACATATATTCTATAAGTTTTAGAATTTTCACAGTAACCAATAAAAGTACCTTTCTTTCTTGAAGCTTCCAGCTTGGTCCTCTTCTCCTTTGGCACATGAAAGTAGACAGGGTAGACAAAGATCCTCAAATTTCCAACTTCGGGCTTTGCACCACTGAAAACTTCTTCAGGAGTCTTGTCACCCATGGCTTGATGAGGAGTCCTATTTTGAAAATAAAGTGTGGTTGTTAGCAGCTTCTCCCCATAGAAACTTTGGCAACTTTTGATCATGCAACATAGCTCGGGTTGCTTCCATGATAATCATGTTCTTCCTTTCAGCTACACCATTTTGTTCAGGGGTTGTATGGTACAATGGTCTCCTTCTTGATTCCATCTTTCTTGAAAAAGTCAATGAACTCATTTGAAATGAATTCTCCCTCATTGTCAAACCTAAAGACTTTGATCTTCTTTCCTGTTTGATTTTCTACTAGTGCCTTGAAGTCCTTGAACATGTCAAATGCTTGGTCCTTGTGCTTCAAGAAGAAAATCCATGTCTTGGGGGAGAAGTCATTCACAAAGATTATATAGTACAAGTATCCACGAAGAAAAGTCACTAGGATGGGTCCACATAGATCGAAATGTATGAGTTTAAGTATTCCACTAGTCATGCTTCTACTCTGATGGAATGGTCCCTTCACCTTCTTTCCACTTGCACATCCTTGACAAACTCCGTCATGATTTACTTGAACCTTAGGCATTCCAAAAACCATCTTTCTCACCTAAGCAGGGGTTCATAGTGAAGGTGAGCGAATCTTTGGTGCCACAGCTCACATTGATGAGAAGCATCATGGACCAAAGTTCACATAGGGCTCCGATAAACTTATATAGGCCTTCATTTCAGGTTTCAAGAGTGAAGGCATCTCTTATGCTAGTTCTCCTTTGCCAAGAAAGGATTTTCCCATTGATGAATGCAGCCTTGAAACCCTTGTCTTCCATAGAAGAAATTGAGACAAGGTTCTTCAATCCCAACACATATAAGACAACATGTAGAAGTATGATTTGACCATAGTTCAAATGAAATGAAACAGATATCCCTAAAATCTACCAATAGAATGTTCTTATCACCATCTAATCAATAAACAAGCTTATAAAATTTTAAGCATAGTATAGGAAAGCACATATGCAGCACATGTTGAAGAAAGTGTAACTAGGTTCGGTCTTCATAATGACATGTAATTATGACTAATGATGTAATAAAAGAATAAATTTATTTTTGTATGCCTTGCTGCATGGGTTTCATGAGCAAGAAGTGTCATAGGTCAAAGACTTCTTCTTGATGTCTTTAGAATTTGTCATAATGTCAAAGAGTCATGTCATATATGAAGAAGCTCTTCATGAGCCTATGTAAAAATGTATTCAAGCAGCCCTCCAAGACCAAGATCAAACCTCCAAAGCAAGCACAAAGAAGTCTGCAAGAAAAACGATAAGGAGATCATCATGTCGGCCTCAAAATTGAATTAAATAGCTAAATGGCAGTCACATCGGCTCAATAAAAAGACATGTCGGTTCACTTGTTAAAGTCAGCTCAAAAGAGGAGACAAACCACTATAAATACCCTGTCAGGGTCAGCGCAAAAAGGTAGAAGAAAACTCACATTCTCTTTGAAGTTTTCGGATGGATACAAGGTCTGAGATCCGCATCAAAGAAGGACAAAACTCTGGTTTGACTGCAACCTTGGATGGGTATAAGGTGCAGGAAGAAACTCGGGCTAGTCTGACTCTATCACATGGTAATACGCATGATTACAGGGATCAGAAATACACATGACAGGAGGACGCAATTTTGATGTAACAATGAGTTCAGTACTAGATACAATCTCGGCATACCTGTGGATGGAGAGATACAATCTCGGTATACTTAAGAATTATGTGGCAGCAAAAGTCTCGAATAACTATAAGTCAAAAATCTCGGATGAATGACTTTGGATAAGGACAGAGGTACAGGACTTTGATGAGTACAAGGGCTCAGACATATCTGTGATCTCAGTAATAATAACAGTAACTAACTACAAGTTCTCCTCCTCGATGATGACTGTCTCAGCATATCTATGATGATAATCTCAATGCAAGGAAAACAGTGACTGTCTCGGTGTAGTGTTGATCACTATATTTGTGATGGAGAAAATGGGAGATGATACACTCTCTAGACAACTGATCTCTGCCTCGGCATAACTATGATCCCACAGTAATATACTTGGCATACTAGACAAGGTCATAATGAAGCTCTCGGTGCTTTGATAAAGGCATAGAATCAAGGTCACAGTGAAGATCTCAATGAAGACAAGAGACCTCGTTGACATGATGAAGCAGCAGTAATGAAGATCTCAGTGATGCAGTAGTGATGACCTCAGTGGTGCAGCAAAGATGATGATCTCAGCAGTGACAAAGAAGAGGATTGGTGTCTTGGTCTTGGAGTGGCCTCGGAGGTCAAGGGTCATGGTCTTGGTATTCGTCAATTGGAATCTCTATAAGAAGAATTTTGTGCAGGTTTTCCTCTCCAAGAGGGAGAGGTTTTGGCCCTGGCAAAAAGCAAAATATCTTATGCTCTTGTCTCTTTGGTTTTGATAGCAGTTTGATGAAGCAAACACACATACTAATTTTAAGAAGAAGATCAAGCTAAGATAAAATTGTAAAAACACTTCACAAATTGTTATCATGCTAAGAAGAATCTCATTAATTTTGAATGCCCTAGATTCTTCAACATGGTATCAGAGCGAGGGTTCAGAAGTCAAAGGAAGGGCAGAAAAGAGACATTCAAGGATCAAGGCATCAATGCAAGCTGAAGAATATCAAGATCTCCATTGCAGAATCAAACCCTAGATCAAAGGATCAGCCTACAACAGCAGTATTCAATAACAAGGGTTGTTGTCTATGCAATCAAGGAGACAATCTACAACAGCAAGATCTTTTTGAGTCCATCGTCACCATCAAAAGGCCACCAAGACTCTCATCAAAATGTCTACAAAGCAATGAAGCTCAAAGGACCTCAAATCGAAGACTATATCATCTCGAAAAAGATCGAAGTGCTAGAAGCAGTCTTGTTCTAAACTACAATTGAAGGCAAGGCATGGACAACTTCAAAGTATCATCTCATAGCCCTAGAAGAAGATCACCCAAGGAAGCAGCAAATCATCCTCATCAAAAGGAGCAACCTTTTCTATTGAGGAAAGACTCTTCACAATCAAGTAAGTATCTTTTCATTCTATAATCAAGTTTGGTTCAATGACTTCTTGACTGCAAGGAGATCTATAGGTTAGATGAGTCATCAAAGGTCCTTGCATGGAATAAGAAGGATTGACATAATCCTTATGGAGAAGAGAAGTCTGTGAACATATCAAGGTCTCCTTTGAATTCATAAGAGGGAACTCTTAAGGTCCTCTCTTTCCTATGTAGCAAGAAAGGAGACATAAAAGAGATATGAAATGCTAGAAGATATACTCTCTGAAATGCAGTAAAGAAGGTCATATCACTTGGACCTGATTGAAGGTATCAAAGAATGGAGAAATATCTTCATGAGATCTCAATTGGGAGATCTGAGAAAAATGATAAGAAGATAATCATCTATGAGCAAGATGGCAAGTGTCCTTGGGACAAGGAAGATTCATCATTTAATATCTTACGGTATTTATGCAAGATGAAAAAAGGACAAATTGTGAACAAAAGTGTTGGAGGTTAAAGGACTTAAACATGTGCAGAAAGGAAAGGGAAGTGTGGTCCTCAAACAAGACAGAATAGTTAAGATTCAATGCTATGGGAAGATTATGGAAAGAAGCTCATATCGCCGGAAAAGATGGAGGACGCTGAAGAAAAAGGCCGAGGAAAGAGGGAGTAACAGACCTCTACTATGAGTGAGATGGTGTCCCTCACAAAAGAGTCCTATCATAAGCTCCAAAATCTTTTGCAGATATGACCATGATAATAAGATGCATCATGGCATCATGGAAGCATTAGAAACAAGAGCTCGTGATATCACCATGGGAATCATGAAGGACAAAATCCATGGTAGTCGAACATGAAGGATATAGCTCTTGGGAACCTCATTGGATATTAAAGGAAAGGAAGAAGTCCTCTAGGACAAGGCTCATCATACATCAAGTCAAAAGGGAAACATTTTCCAGATGGGGATATGCAAGATCATCAAGATTCTCTGATGGAAACCTCAACAGAGAGTTCACTAATCTAGAGAGGTAGCAAGTGGTTCATTAGGAAATCCAACTTATGGAATTCATGAGACGATAGTGTGAGAACTAAAGCAGATCAAGGGATTGAAGATCCTTTCAATCAAGGAAGTTGTTGGAAGAAGCCTAGATGACCTAAAGGTCAAATGAAGTATGTATGCTTGTGTTTAATATTGTAATATCATGTCATATGGTTGCAAGTAACATGGATCAAGAATGATCAAGAGAAAAAGGATCTCCTCCTCTAAAAGGATGCAAGAAGGCATAAGTCACACTAGATGAAATCAACATAATATGTCCTCATATGAAGTATGAGGTGGTTGACTACAATTAAGGAACTCTGACTGAAAGCTCCTGAGAATGGAACGTGTGAGGAAGGAAGAGATCGTGAAATATGCAACAATGATGAAGGCAATCAACATCCAAAGGATCAGGAAGATTTGACTAGGAAATCTCTCGGAAAGATATGAAGACTCTGAGGAACTCTGAAAAGGTTGGAGACCCTTGACAATAGATATCTTTGGGAGATGTGTCAACATGTATGCAGGATGTTGATACCTACAGGAAGATGTCACTAGAAAAGGCCATCACCAAAACGTAATATGTGATGTTTTTGGTTTCTGACCTCTTGGAGAAAGTTTGGTATGTGTGTAGGGCTGTGGTAAGGAGAGTTGTGAAGGATGTCACAACTATGTACCTTGTGATCTAGAGCAATCACCGTTGAAGGAAAAGTGAAGATAGATGGCCCTATGAAGGAAGTCCCAGATGTAAAGCCAAGGAGGATACTTTCCAGGAAAAGAAGAAATGACATGATGAAGAAAAGTGATGAATGGTTGGACCCTACATATGAAGAAAGTGATGACATCAAGGTGTTGGATCATCAGGAACCTAGAAGACCCTATAAAGTGTTGATGGTAGAGTCCCTGTGTGAAAGGGAGCTCTGGGAGGTTCCTATGAGTAAAGGAACTTGAGTAAGTTTCTGAGTGAAGAAAAACTTGGAACTCATCCCTGGTTAAGAAAGAGAGTTAGACACGACATTCTTGTCTTCAGTTTGGAAGAAAGAATGGAGGATTGTGTAATCATCTGGCATCCAACACTCTTTGAGGATGTGGTAGGGCATCCAAGACAAGAGTGGGTAAGAAGAACGATATTCTTGAGGGCTGGGAACCCAAGCTGAGAATAGTCCTAGTAGGGCATACTTGGAGAACACTAGGGTGGGTATGACCCTAAGAGAGACAATGATGATGCGTGTCTATCAGTCATTGGTCTCGCCAACATTGTGCACTCCGATCTAAGTGAGAGATAGAGTTGTTAGTCAAGGCAAAGAATATTATCATAATGGTGCAGCAGAAGTTTCTGATGGCCTACCTAAAGATCACTTCAATGGGAAGTCCGGATCTAAGGGAGGAAGGAAAGGCAAATGCCTTGGTTGTAATAAGTTCGGCCATTATACGAAGGAGTGTCTAAGGTAGGGACGCATCACTTGATGATGATAACAATCATTCTAGGGACATCTTCAATTATCAGAGGAATGACAGGTAATGCAGGTCATCAAGGAAACAGCTGACTCTTAAGAGAAAGCAAGGAACCCCAAGTATGAAGAATCAAATGTTGTTTCTGATAAGATAAAGAAGTGTTATCTTGTATTGGCCCTCTCCTTCAAATTCTTTGGGAATCTGGCTTATTGATCATAGTGCTTCAAGGCACCTCATCAAATAGAAGGGTGCTCTCTCGAATTTGGTAGAGAAGGAAACAACCGTGGGATTATACTTGGAGTCGATGCCACCTATCCCGAAAAGGGTGTAATGAATGTTACCCCTCAATTGAATGAGGGTAACTCTATTCATTTACTAGAATCTCTTTTATGTACCTAATCGCAAGAAGAACCAAGTGTCCATCTCGGAAATGGAAAGGTTTCAGGGTGGCATTCATCGATGGAAAGGTACGTGTTAAAAAATAGAATTTTTAAAGATGCTTTTTCTCATGGGTTCAAGGTTGGCAATTTGTATCAAGTTGCAAGATGGTCCATTGGGGATCATGTCAATTGACATATCGCATCTACAACACCGGAGGTCTACCTATGGGGCCCTACCCGATGTGAGTCAGATGGTTATAGGGATGCCTGAATTCAAGAAGAGCATGAAGGTGCATGTCTGAGATGTACCGAAGGAAAATCTTATAAGGGGACCACTCCCCTCATGCAGCAGGTCCACAGGTTTGGAACAACTCGAGGAGTTTGAGATTCATGATCGGGAATCTCATGTATACAAGCAGAAGAAAGCCCTCTATGGCTTGAAGAAAAACATCTCGGGCGTAGTATGAGAGGATTGATAGTTGTCTGATGAAGCTGAGATTCACTAGGAGTGAAACCAATCCAAACCATTAACCGAAGGTTGTGGATGATAGACCTCTCATACAGGCACCTTATGAGGACGATCTATTTCTGACAGGTGCAGAGCCTCTCATTTGCAGAAGTAAGAGGGAGTTGGATTCCGGATGTGGAATGGTAAACTACAAGCCCGTGACTACCTCGAGGATCTTAACTTTTAGAATTTATATGGTGATGATGTCGGACCAGATCTGGGAAATGCCTCTGAGTTTCATAAACTCAATTGCATTGATGTTCTTGGTGAACTTCCGTTTGGACATATGTTTTGCGGTTAGCATGGTGAGCTCATATTTGGTTGAGCGGCGAGCCTCACTGGATTGGTGCCAAGAATCTTCTGAGATATCTTCGGGGCACAATCTCTCATGGATTGAGATACATTGCCAGAAATATGAAATTGCATGATTATTCGAATGTTGACTGGGCAGGCAGTGTGGAGGATCACTAGAGCACTTCTAAAGCGTTGGTTCTCTTTGGGTTCAGCTTCGATATCATGGATGAGCAGGAAGCAAAAGTCGGTTGCTATAAGCACCATCGAGACCGAATACATAGCTACGAGTATGATCTCGTATGAAGCTGCCTAGTTGTGGAAGCTCTTCAATGACTTGTTTGTACATATGATGAATACCACCGCGATCCTCTGTGACGACCAGGGGGGATTTGATTGTTGAGGAATCCCATATTAGATGATTGCTCCTGTAGATAGACATCAGATACTACCTTATCTGGGATATGGTAAGTCGATGAGCGAGGAGGCTCCATCACATTGAGACTGATGTACAAGTAGCAGACATTTTGTCAAAGCCCCGGGGAAAGGTCAAATTTGTGACTTTCCCAAATGACTTGGGGTACTTACTAGAGCAACATACGACCACAGGGTGACTCACCCTCCCATGGTGATGCGCTATGTACAAAATGACAAGTTCAACCTTCCTCTGTGATACCCCATCGCGACTGTAGAACAGGATGATTAGTTCTCCTGTGGGTCAGGATGATTAGTTCTCCTGTGGCAACTGTGGAACAGGATGATTAGTTCTCCTGTGGGTTGGGATGATTAGTTCTCCTATGGGCCGGGATGATTATTTCTCCCGTTGCAACTGTGGAACAGGATGATTAGTTCTCATGTGGGTCGGGATGATTAGTTCTCCCGTGGAAACTGTGGAACAGGATGATTAGTTCTCCTCTGGGCTGGGATGATTAGTTCTCCCGTGGCAATTGTGAAACAGGATGATTAGTTCTCCTGTGGGTCGGGATGATTAGTTCTCCCGTGGCGACTGTGGGGCAGGATGATTCGTTCTCCTATGGACAGAATGATTAGTTCTCCTGTCGAGGCATCCTAACCATGCAGTCTGGGACTCATGGGAAGTACCCCTCATCTGATCAATGAGCAGGGAAATGGGGTTAGGGACCATAGTAGTACTATCGATGGGCGCATCGATGTATCTACCGTACTCCCTATGCTAGGATGACCTTCATTGATCTGGGATCAATGAAACTGATCTGGGATCAGTATGAGTGGTTTGAGACACTCTCTTGTGATATTGATCTAGGATCAATAAAACTGACTTTGGGCCAGTAAGAGTGATTGACACACTCTCTTCAGATGAAACTGACTTCAAGTCAGTAGAGAATGGTATGAGACATTCTCGATCAATTCTTCTTCTTCATGGTTCAGCAGAGCAGAGCAATGCAGGGCATTGATGGCAGAGATAGTACAGTCGGACATATGGATCAGTAGATGGAGTTCTCCCTAGTTGAGAGGGAGTGTTAAAATTGGCAACTAGGGCCAAACTCCATGTGGATCATCTTATTAATGGAAGCAAATATTTTTCTTGCATCCCTCTCATCAAGAGGTGTAGGATTGATCTAAAGATCATCCAATTCTGATAAGTATTCATGGAGATATGAATTTATTTGTGTTATGGGACAATTCATCAAGGTCGGCCAGCAACTAAATAAACCCCACTTGTGCTCAACGTTTTAGTATAAATAGAGATGGCCTTCAAGTCATTTCAACACACACTTGGGATCTCTTCCTCTCTACTTGTCTTTGGGTTTTAGTAAGAGGAGAGATCCTAAGGGATAACGTTGCCCTAATCCCGAGGGCAGAAGCCGGAACTACCGGGAACAGCAGAAATTGCCGTAACAGCCAGAACTGCAGGGAACTGCCGGAACTATCAGGAACCATCGAGAACAGCCGGAACTGTCAGGAATAGTCGAAACTATCGAAACCGCCGGGAATAGCCGAGATTGCCGAGAACTGTCGGAACTGCCAGGAATAGCCGAAACTGCCAGAACAGCCGGGAAAGCTAACACAGAGGGCAGAAGCCGAAACTGTCGGGAACCGCCGGAACAGGTGGGAAAGCTGACGCAGAGGGTAGAAGTCAGAACTGATGGGAACAACCGGAATTGCTAGAACTGTAGAAAATGTCAGGAACAGCCGAAACTGTCGGAACTGCCAGGAACAGTCGAAATTGTCGGGAACTGCCGGAACAACCAGAGCATCTCCGACAGTGCATCTGTCTCCGAAGGAGAGCAGCATGCAAGGGACAGCTAACTAACATTGAGACAGTTGTATGGTACTTAGCAGCAAATACACCAAGCATGCAATGTTACAGCTAGCATGCAAGGGACAACTAGCATGCAACAGCAAGCATGCTAAGGACAACAAGCATGCTAGGAACAACAAGCAAGCAAGGGACAACAAGCAAGCAAGATGCAACGAACACATAGGTCAATATGGCAACATGGTGCAGCAATGGCACATAATGCAATACAGTGATGGGTGCAGTCATGATTAATAAAGCATGATGAGATGCAGCATAGTGATGATGGGTGTAGCATGGTGCATTGTGGTGAGGTGCAGCATGATGACGAAATGCAGTACAATGATAGGTGAAGGCGTCACCTTGGAGAATCAGTTGAAGCAACATGTCTTCAATTGATCTCATGTATCATCTTCTTACAGATGATCTGTGCTCTTATCTAGATAAGTCAAAGTGTTGACTTATGTTGTAAACGTACTATCTCTCTCTCTCTCTCTGTTGAACTATTGAAGAACATATAAGAAGAATTAATCAAGGGTTTCCCCACATTGGGGTTTGTCCCTGGCTAGCACCACATCTTGTGTCCTCTTGTCTTGGCTTGTCTTCTGCGATTTATGTTTATGTTCTATCTGCAATTTACTTTAATGCTGATGTGATTGCTAATCTGGAAAAGATATTGAGCTAACTGTGAAAATTGAAATAAATTTCTCTAAGCATAGAACATACCTAAAATTAACACATTATCTTTCTGTTCATTTGTTGCTTCATCCAAGATTTTTCTAGCAATAGCACATGCACTTTCTTCATGGAAACTTTCACATAGTTTGCAAAACAAGATAGGGTGATCAACAACATTGACAGACTCAAGAGCAGTAGGAGGTCTCTGACCATCAGGAGGATTCCTTCTTAGCCATGGATTATCGTTTCCTCTATTGTTATTATTATTTCTAGGTTGAATAATTTGAGCTTGATTTTGTTCCATCTGAGTCAACCTAGACTGCATGGCACTTGTTTGTTGAGCATGTTCAATTTTCATTTCCTTAACCATTTGCGTTAATTCTTTAATGGGATCATGCTCTACCTCATTAATTTCCTTTCCTTTACTCTTGACTAGACCTCTTTCAAAACCAAGAATCTCAAACTTGCTTGAAGCCTTCTTATCTTTCTCTAATTCTTCAGTTGTATTCTGAGCAGCAGTTAAATTGGCAGGCTTGGTACATCTTATATCATATTGAGTGTCAACACAAAAAGCATCAAGATATTGTTCTAACATTGTCTTGTCAAGTGGCTTGTAATCTTGAGTCATGTCTCTGAGGATACAAATGAAACTCTGATTAAACTCTTCAATTGTCTCATTTTCCGTTTTCTTGATGGAGTTTTGTTCTTTGACCAAATATTTACCTTTTCTCTTGTCCCCATATTTATCTTTGAATGCATTAGTGAGAGCTTACAAGGAATCAAAAGTGTTGTCAGACTTGTCATGAAACCATTGCAAGGCATCCTCCTCTAATGTAAGGACAAAGAGTCTCATTCTAACATCTTCATGATTATATGCAATTGCATGGGCATATCTTTGGAAAAAGGATGCGAAGTTTTTTATGCGAGCCTCAGCACTGATTGCATTATTCCCCTAGAAATTCGGAAGCTTGTTCATAGTAGAGTCATTTGGGAGATCGTGAGGATACCCCTGAATGTTGGAAAAGTTGCAAGGCCTGTAATAATCAATGAAACCTTGGATTGGCGAGATTAATGAAAAACAATTGGATATCAAGGAGGGCTTCCTGTTTGAGAAAGATTAAATGCTTACTAGAATGTAATTTGTTTAACCGAGATCTCAAAGCCTTTTCAAGATCGGGATTGGGGTTAACCAAGCTACCAAGATTTCTTCTAGACTAAGTTCTTGTAAATGGAAGAACAAGTGGAGTCGTTGCCCAAACAGGAAATCAACCATAATGTTTAGGTGCTAAAGGTGTGGATACCAAAGATGAATGGATTAGTGGGAGGACAAAGGATAAGGTCATGAAAAGATGAAGAGATGAGGAAAATATCCCAACAGCACCAGAAAGTGTGGTGTTGATGGGATAAGAAATGATAAGATAATGAGAAAAATATTAAGGAGATGTTGTTGAAACACCAAGGATATGATGTCCACAGCAATGGCACCAAAAAATGTTGTCGCTCAGATTATACTGGCACGGTGCGACAACGACTCATGTCAAGGGTTGTTACTTTGATCCCCGACCTCTCCATTCTAGCTGTCTCCCAACAACAAGCTATGGGTATTGATTTGTGTAGCTTGGGAGGTACTTCAAGCCCTAGGATTCGGGGTTGGAGGGCAAAGCACCACAAGGGTCACTTATGGGCTTGGAACCCAAGGTTGGGGTTTTGCACCCATCAGGATTTGGGCCAAAACCATGAAGAATTTGAGCATGAGAAAATTTGAGGTGATAGAGCTTGGCATGCCGATTCCAACACTCTAAAGATCACTCAAACCGAAGTTCTAGAAACTAATTTATGAATTTTTGAAGTTGACAATTAATGTTTGGACAATCAAGTCATTTAGGCTTAAGGAATTTGTCCAATAGACATGTCTCTTCATCTAAATTCGTGGATCGCTTCTATTGGTGTATAAATAGAAGGCGATGGAGGACAATTTAACTCATCCAAAAAGTGTAACGCATACCTTGGTGAAGAGGTCGTTGGAGAGGGATTACTTCTGAACTTAGCCACAGCAAGAAGATTGGAAAACGAGGGTGATTAGGGGTTGTTTCAAGGGTCCGTTTAGAGGGCAGAGCTACTAGAAGGGAGGCCAAGGCAGAGGTAAGTCTTTTCAGGTCTTTTGGGGGCAGAATCAAGGCAGCGGAGGGTTGTTTTGTAGGGTTGTTGGGGATATGTAGCTAGCTGAGGTAAGCCGCAGGCCTAGCGTCTCCAAAACAGTTCAATGTTGGGTTGTTAAGGGTTGTTACTTGCCCAGAACAATAGCCCATGAAGAGGGCATACCTTCTTGCATAGGCCGCAGCAAATTGGGGGTTGCCTATGGACAGTTGAGTGGGTTGAAGGGATGTTGTAGCATGGTCACTTGCCCTACTAACCAGAACAGTCAAAGGAGAGTAGGAACAACAGATTTGGAGGGCAGCATTAGATGTGTGTTGGGTCAAGGAAGTGACCGGATTTGGATCAATTTACATTGTAGCCTATAGGTGCCATTTGCAGGACTTTCCGTGGAGGTGAAAAGTCCATCCTAGGAGCAAAATCTACAATGAAGTATTGGGCATCATTGGATTGGTGGACGGCAGCGTGTTGATAGCCCAAAGTAGCCCTAGACGAGATACCTTGAAGTGACAAAGAGGAGCTGAAGGTTGGGTGAAGATTGGTGCCGAAGTGCAGTACCTTGATGGACAAAGGTGATTGGTAGCTTGGCAGTTTAGAGCTCGCAGAATTAGGCCTACCTAGAGAGCAAATTGGATCAGCCCGTGTACATGCTATAGAATTGACTTACAGCAGTGTTAGGTGGCAGCCCTCCTGAAGTCTTGATGTATTGTCCTTTGAAGGACTAAGGTGTAGCTAGTGAGCAGTATGGGAGCAAAGGACCAACAGGACCAGATACGACATAGAAGCTGCAGCGAATTTTGTCATTGTATCTTGTATACCATAGGTTGTTGTATGTATACTCGTGCATATGTGATTTACTGCTTTACATTTTCCATTGTGCAAAGTAGTTCTAGTTGAGATTCTTGGTTTCATAGCGTCAGTTATTTTAAGATTCTAACCTAGACCCAAGGTCATGGAAATTCGACAATGGGGGGTAGTCCCTATGAAAGATAAGAATGCAAGACTCGTTGGTAACCAACAAGTCTGGGAAACAAAGTTGAATGGCCTAGCCACTTGGTTGATTTTAGCAAGTTTTAAAGGATTCAATTAGATTATTATGAGACTAGTGCCTTATGGAGTCAACTACTTGCTTTGAATCAATTAGAGACCAAGTAACTGGATGAACAATCGCTACTTAAAGAATGATTCACTATCCTAGATGAAATGCAGATCCTATGACTTAGGTGAAATGCAAGATCTTGGTTTATTTTAAATTAAATGCCTAGCTAAGTATATCCCTTGATCTTTATCTATATTGAGCCTAGTCTCTAGAGTAAGTGGCAGAGAGAAGTCAAGGTGAAGCAAGCAATGGCTTGGTTAATGATCCCTCTCCTTGAAATCTAACATACCTGGTCACTGTGGCTCTGACCACTGCAAGGTCACCGTTTTAAATACTAGAGAGCCTAGACTTCTCAAGCAAAGATGGAAGGGTGTTCCTATCTCTCTATCAACCAAGCTTATGCTTGGAGGTAAATTATTAATGCAAGGCTAGCTCTAGGATGAGAATGCAAGATTATTGAGTGGTTCTTGAGTTAAGATTGCTTAATGACTTTAAGTACTTAGTTATGATTAGCCTTATGACAAGAGTACTTAACAATGAATTAAGAGACAATCTTATACGCAAGATAATGTGCCAACTTAACAAGTGCTCAAAATATACAAGAAATAACCAAGATACAATTTGCCCAACAAGATATAAGATGATACAATTGCTTAATAATCACAAGATATATGCTCTTAAAAGGAAACATCACCAATATGCCGAAGATCCACAATAACCATAAAATGACATTAATGGCAAGAAAGAGAACTAGGGCGCAAAACAATGGAAAACTTATGTTACTTATGTTCCAATGTTATCCAAATGAGCAATGAGTGAGCTCTATGATAGCAGAGAGTGAGTTAGAGTACTTTAGAGCAATTTTAGATGCCAAATGCAAATGAAACAATCCACTACCAAAACCACTTTGCCAAGACCAAATTCATGAATGAGCTAGGCCTTCTTATGGTGCTAATATCATTGTTATAGATCAGACCTCAGTGAACTTATGACAGTCACCTATTTTTCATAAAATAAGCCAAAATATGAGTGCCCAACTTATCCAATTGATTTAGCAATGCATTAGACAATGTGTGAGTTAATTTTATGTCAATTAAATGAGTCAAATGTCACGGTTATGAAACAATTATCTTGATGTAGCAAACAGTGAGGAGAAATAAGGTTTAGAGATCAAACCCTTAGGCCTTGATGCCTTGAAGAAACTTTGCCCAACTTCTCCCAATGGTTAGGCTACCTACATCCACCAATGTTAGCCTAAAGAATTTACTTGAAAACCACTATAAACATCAATAGATTAGCTCAGAAATTGAATAATCACCCACAGAGAAAAAGAGAGGGCAAATGAGGCAAGGTTAGGGCTAGGAAAGAGGGGACACAAGGCCAAATAGACCTGTGTTAGGGTTGCCAAGGCCTTACAGGCCTGTGGCTAGGGTCAGGAGGCCAACGAAGGCCCACGACAAGCTCTGGAGGGGTTGTCGCTTGGCTAAAGGAAGGGTCGAGGGGCTGGAGAAAGCCCTAGGGCATACAACCTAGGGTTCTAAGGCCTTAAAGGCTCGCAAGACTTAAAGGGGTTGCTGCTAAAGGAGATGGAGGCAGTCGAGGGAGAGGGAGGCTAAACGGAGGAGGAGAAAGGGCAACTAAGGGGAGGAGGAGGAGAAATAAGGGTGTCGCAGGGGAACAGAGGGGGAGACAGCTAAGGAGAAAGGCCACAGGAGAGGGATATGAAGACAGTGGAGGGGAGGTGTTATGAATATAATTCATAACAAGTGAGATAAATCAAATTAATATAAATATTAAATAATCAAATATTGATTATGTTAAATAGTCATTAGTTAAGTGGAAAGGCATGTCTAAAATACATGCCTAATCATGAAAGGTCACCTGCTTATGTATAAAAGCAGAGCCTCATTGTAACTTTCATATCACTTATACATTTTATATATATAATAAATTATTATTATTAAATACCTCCTATGTATTTTTACATTCAAGCCTACAAGCTATCAGTTTTTATGCTTCAATGGTATCAGATCCATGGCACACAATATAATCATGCGGGTCTTTAAACATTGTTCGCCGCACAATGTGCCACTACGTTCACGTCTTGAATGCGTTGAACAGTTTAATTGGAAAAATCATGTGTCGAAGCTACAACATGTTTTAAGGAGAGTTATGCAAAAATCGATCATAAGGAAGATGATAGCGATGGTGAAACAAAACAAGGTGAAGCATTAGATGATTATAATGTTGAAGATTTTGATGAAGCTGATATAGATCAGGATGAACAATATCATAACAATGAGGAAGATGCAGAAGAAGATATTGGTGGTGATAAAGATTCTTTTACACCAACAAATTTCATTGAGCAAGCCAATGAAGTGATCCAAAAAGAGTTGGTGTCCCTACTAGAGCACGACTATACAAAATATCCCCTTGAAGAAAACTCAGTCAAGGAGAAAAAAAAGGGCAGTAAGAGCACTCCCAATGGAAGGCTTCAGGTTCCCCGGATGCGGGTGATGACGTGGTGAGGGAGGACGAGCCACATGCCCTGCATGTGCCGCCTCGTGGTTATTCTTAAGGAGATGGTTCGACCGCCATTCCATAGAGGTTCTGCACACACGCGACGGTATTCATGGCAGTTAATGAGCCGGAACGGATTGCAGTTAATGTTCTGGGGAAGGGGAAGCTCGGAACTCGATTACAGAGAACAATGTGGGAGCCTTGGCAAGATAAATCCAGGCGAATGTGGAAGACGAGGAAGAAGGAGCCGAGGCAGGCCAGAAACTCCGTCGCTGTGCACAATTTGGTACGTCGCTGTAACTGGTGGTGTGGCAAACTGCAGTGGTGGAAATTCACAGGCTCTCTGGTTCAGTGGGAGATTCGAAGGGGTAATTTGCACACAGAGGGAGGGTGCTTGGCAATTAAAGTGGTCTGCACATACGAGGGAGGCAAAGAAGCAAGCATGGTTAAATTGCGGCAGAGGCAGCCAAGTAGACGGGGACCAGGAAGGGGGTCCTCCTCTCGAACCCCTGCAGCAGACGAACATCATCATTGCTGCTGTTGCTACTGCCACAGGAGAGCCAGAGCAACGCAGCTACCGTGTGGGCAATTTCTGGAAGTGGGCAGTTCGAGCGAGGGAGGGCCACTGCTGCCTGCATTTGGCTCTGTGGTTTTCACCTTGGGTGGCTCTCGGGATGCCACAGGGGTCAATGCCCATATCTCTGTTATGTTCACAAGAATTCCTGAAAGTGGCGAGGCAGGCGCTCCAGAGGGCATGGTGGAGACATCTTCAGAGGGGGCGAGTAAGGAGGCAATGGAGACCCTGCCAGAAAGTCCGGGCAAAGAGGATAAGGGCAAAGGTAGCATGGAGGAGCTGCCGCAGGCTGAGCAAGCAAGTCTGGGAAAGGAGGAGGACAAAGACACCGGACCATACTTGGGGCCGGCACCTCCAGGCATGGACGAGGAAAGATGGAAGGCCATGTGGGCAGGTGTCCCGGAAGGAAGGGGATGGTGCTACGTGGTGGAGGACCCAAGCCTTAACGAAGAACCAGGCAGCGAGCCCCAAATTCACTCAGTCCCTCCTCTCGCCACCAGAAGCGACGACCAAGGCCCCTGAGGGTAAGTCGGTCACGGCATCATCTGTGCGTCGGTTTAATTGGTATTTTCTGAGTCTGTATATCTGGCCCATGTATGAAGGGTTCAGTTTTATTTTTCTCTCCTGTTATGTTCAGTCAATCATGGTCGATAGCCCCTGCGTGGGCAGAAACAGTTATGTTTTTAGGAATGAAATGTCGTAGGTTGTTGTTTTTCTCTGCTTCGGTTCCTCCAGAAGCAATGGTTTTTTGGAAATACTCTGTTAGCTTGGAATTTTGGTTCAGTCGATGCTGCCCCTGCGAGGGAGCTTCTTGTTTCAGAGTCTAACCTTTCCAAGGTGCATCTGCTGGCCTTGGATTGCCTGCATTACTGTCTGTAATTTGATTTTGTACATATAATAGAAACTTTAGATAGTCTTTTAACGACAAAAAAAAAAAAAAAAATGGAAGGCTTCAGGTTCCAATTCCTTATGTAGATGATTTTAACGAAGAAGAATTAAATAAGGCTGCACATCTAATTGAAGGAGAAGTCTCAATTTTGTGAGTGGGAATGGGACATGAAGATGCTTCAGTCGATGACTTTTCTGAAGTTCATGATGCTTGTCTTGAAGATATGATGTACTTCCTAGGTCGTAACAACTATGGTCTAGGTATTGTAGCCAGTGTTACTGATAAACTCGTAGCAACACAAAATGATTTTGAAAATGTGAGGAATCATATGGAAAATGAGACCAGTAGAGCTATACATCTTGAGCAAAAGTCGAAAGTCTTGACTCAAGGATATAACAAGAGAGCAGCGAAATTAGTGGAAACTGATAACACTCCAGAAGCTGGTCTTATTGGCAAAAATGAGGAGGGCCTTGTTTCCGAAAAGGAATTATTGCTTCCAGCATTCAAGCTGCCAATTGAAGGCAATGAATCAACTCAAAGATGTGAATTTTTGCAGAAAACAGAGTCTGCCACGGCTAAGATGGAAGATGAGCCTAGCACTGACTTAGAGTACCTTACAGACAATAAGGTCGGGAATGCACACGTTGTTAATACCAATGACTCAGAATCAAGGAATGTGCAGTGTGAAGGAAAATTGCAGGAAGGAAAAGATCATGAGAAGTGGATGGAAGAAAATGACAAATTGAGGGAAATGGTGTTGGATGGAGATGACAGCATTGGGGCAAATCATCTTAAAGCCCTCCAAAATATTCCTAGCCTGAAAATACTCTGCTTGTCAAACAATGGAAGTTGTGAAGAGATTCCACGGGAATTGGGGCAACCTCATGCATTTTCTCGACTAAAAAAACTCGAAACAAAAAGATAAAGTGTTGCCCAAGTTAAAGCAACTGCTAATCAGAAATTACAATGACAGTTGCTTCTTGCAGTTGTCGTCGCCACCGAAGTCTAGAAGCGTTGGTGCTAATTCAACCACGCAGCATTGTTGCTCAACACAAAGAAGTTACACAACGTTTGTGGGTGGCGCGGTGAGTTCGTTGGCTGGCAAACAACAGAGGTGGAATGGACCTCGACGGCCTGCGCTGCTGCGTCGACCTGAGCTTCTCCAAAGACGCAGCCAACTCGGTCACATGCGTGAGGCATATGTCCCTACAATGGACGCGTCACCAAGTCACATTTCCATTCGCAAATCACCCATCCGACATTCCCTGTCTTGTTCCTGTCCATCGTCCACCCTATCCCCCATGTCTACACCACTATCCCGCATTCTATTCACTGCCCCAACCAGACATTGGCCCAGTCGCAATACAGTTCCATGGAAACTTGTCTCTGACCAATCTACCATCCTCAACGTCATCCTACATTCGCGTCCGTCTCAGCAGCTCCACGACCGCTCCACACCATCTGCTACCCGATACCTTACATGCGACCCCCGCCTCTACAATTATCCAGTCACCTTCCAATCGAACAACCTCCCGTCGTTGCAACTGGTGTCTCTGTCCCCATGCAACTATGATGCCATGATTGGTAGACGTAGCAGGAGCCACGGTATTAACGCCCGGAACAATGTTGCACGAAGCGGGAGCGAAGCGGAAGCGCGGAACCGGAAGCGGAAGTGTGGAAGCGTCATTTTCCAAAAATCTAGGAAGCGAAGCGTCCGCGGAAGCGTCTGCTATATATATATATATATATATATTTTTATTTTTTATTTTTTTGCATCTGTACTCAAAACAAACATTCCAAATACCAAATTAATTGTAGAAGACATGAAAACATGCATATTTTTGCATAAATCAAGATAGATATAACATCCATTGTACATTAATGATCTAGAATCTAGATTCTTCTCCTCTTGTCTAGCCTTTGCCTCTACCTCGATTGTCTAGGGATATTAGTCAACATTGCCCAATTTTGATCAAACTACCTAATTCAAGACTTAAAATATGGTAGAAAAAGCTTAACATGTTTGATCGATGATTTTGACTTGATTGAAAGGTAATTTTTTGATAAGGGTGTGCCGCGTGACAAAGGAGTTCAACAATTAACACCACCAACACCAGGGTACATATAGGGCTTGGTGCTCTTGATTAAATGCTAATCGCATACCTTCATACTTGATATAATCTAATGAAATGCCACAATCCCATTGATCCTGAATACCTGAAAACTGTTAAGTCTGCTGAATTTTGAATAGGATATGAAATTCTATTTTCTCCATATGAAGTCCAATGAGGCTAGAACCACTCTCAAACATTCTGAGTCATTTCATGGTAATGTTAAAAATTTAAGTAAAAGGATGAAAATGAAAAATAAAGGAGAATGTCACTTTTACTTTAAGAATTTAACATTACCATGAGGGAGCATCTGCTATATTTATATTTTTTTTTGCTTTCATTTGTCACCCTAACCCAAGGTGGACCCACCCCCAACAAGCAAACTCACCTAAAATTTAAAAAAAAATTGAAAAAAAAACGATTTTCTAAATGCTTTTCCGGAATCTTTTCTGGAAACTTTTCTGGAAGCGTCCTGGAAGCGTCCTGGAAGCGTCTGGGAAGCGCCTGGGAAGCGTCTGGGAAGCGCCTGGGAAGCGTCTGGGAAGCGTCTGGGAAGCGCCGTACGAAGCGCGCTTCCGGCCAAGCTTCCTAGGCGCTTCCGTACAGGACGCGCTTCGGGGCTTGGAACCGAGGGGGGGGGGCGCTTCGTGCAACATTGGCCCGGAAGAATGGGGAGTCACGGTCAAGGTCAACCTTCATGACCGTCAACGCAATCGTTCAGCAAAGTTGGAGTTAAATTAATTTAATCAAATACTATATACTATATAATTATAGTCATATATAATACATAAATATATAATATATAATTATATAACAAATATATATGTAATTATAATTTAATTCATTAATATATTTTAATTAATTAAATTTAAAAAATAAATAAATAAATATATCTATATATATATGATTAAAAAACATTATTATAAAAAATAAATGAAAAAATAAAAACAACATTATTATAAAAAATAAATAAATGAAAAAAAAAAAATCTAGGGAATGTTACTGATGAGCTACATGACGAAACGATGACCAGATTGTATACATCGAGACGACAAACACTAAGTGAAGAAAATCGACAACATTAAAGCTTTGAGGACAAAGCTTTCGAAGGGAAGGGCTATGTTATGAATATAATTCATAACAAGTGAGATAAATAAAATTAATATAAATATTAAATAATCAAATATTGATTATGTTAAATAGTCATTAGTTAAGTGGAAAGGCATGTCTAAAAGACATGCCTAATCATGAAAGGTCACCTGCTTAGGTATAAAAGCAAGGCCTCAATGTAACTTTCATATCACTTATACATTTTATGTATATAATAAATTATTATTATTAAATACCTCCTGTGTATTTTTACATTCAAGCCTACAAGTTGCCAGTTTTTATGCTTCAGGAGGAGAGGCCCTAGTAGGCCTACGGCAAGAAATAGGATGGAGGGAAAGGATTGAAGGCAGGGAAGGAGGCCACGACAGAGACGGAAAGTGCTAGCAAAGGCCTAGAGAGAAGCCTTAAGGCCTACAGCCAGGGCTTAGAGTGTTGAAGAATGTAACTATGTTTGGTCTTCATAAATGTATTTAAGTCACAATATAATGTATTTGTCAAAAGAAAGAAAATGAAGTTTTATTATTACTAAAATTGACTTATTAAAGCATGGATTTCATGCATGGGTCAATTATTTTTAGCTCAGAGCCTCCATTGTAGGTTTCTAGGGTTTGTGTCAAGTGTCCTTGTCCATTTCATAATGTAAAGAACCCTTCTTGGGAATTATTTGTCAAGAAAGAAATTTATTTTATATTAAAATTACTCTTCTAGGCCTCCTCCACCAAGTCAACCTCAAAACTAGACAAGTCAGCCTAAAACTAGGCAGCAAAATTACTATATAAAGGCAGCAACTCAACCTCATTTGTCACTCACTCACAACAAGTTCAATCTACAGTTTTTGAGCTTAGAAAAATTGCTAATTTCAAGGAAGAAGGAGAAGAAGGTCTCTCTCAAGCATAAAAGGTCGAAAATTTTTCTCTCTTTCCCACATGTGAAGTTGTGCAACTGCTGAAAGGGGGCTGAAATTCCGCAGTAACTGGGACGCTGAAATTCTGCTGCTAGGGGTTGAAATTCTACAACTAGGAAGTCGAATTATTGGATTAAAGTTGTTGGATAAGAAGAAACTACTATATCATCTTAGAAGGTTGACTTGGTGGAGGAGGAAGGTCTATTGGTCTAAGGTCTTGGTCCATAACAATTTGGATTACTGAAGGAAGAGTTCTTGACTGGGTTTTCCCCTATATAGGGGTTTTAGCCCTGGCTGAGTGCCTATATCTGGTGTCCCTAGTCTTTGTGTTTTGGTTTTGGTAATTGCTTGATGCAGTAAGATAAAAAGGAATATAAGAAAAATAATAAGAATTCAAAGATATCACAAGTAATTATCAACTAGAGAAAATCTTTCTGCCTTTCTGATTTTCCAACATAGAGGGCCCAAAAAGATGACGGCAGGGGAAAAGGGCTCGCGGCAAGGCCTTAGGCGCCTTTTCAATCCTAGGGCCATCCAAGGAATGGTAGACAAGGTCAACGGCTAGGTATACAGTGCTTGTTAGGCCTGGAGGCCCTAAAAAAAAATTGAAACCCTTGCCAAAAAATTCAATTTGCTCAAGATCTTCAAATTTGTCCAGTTACTGCAAAATTTCTTGATGTTGGCCTTGCAAAAAAAAATTAGAGACTAGATCTTACCCTCAAGGGCCTAGATCTAGCTCAAACCCTAAATGAAAATAAAAATACCCAAAACCCCAATATGTACAAAAATTTGAAAATAAACCCCAAACCCCAGTAGATGCAAAACAAAGGTTAGAAAAAATTATTTACAAAAAATTATTCTACAAAAAAATAATTTACAATTTATATACAAATATACAATGCTTAAAAACATTTTTGAGAAATAATTTTTTAAATGATGAACATTGACAATAGATCAAATAAGTTTCGAAAGTTATGGTGTTTCCCACATTCTTAGCAATGTAAGAAAATCAAACAAAATTTTTGGAGCCCAAACAAAGTCGGCTCTTCTCCAAAGCCTGTGAACTTGGAGTCCAAGGGTTGGGGAACCTGCAAACTATATATATTTCTTCAAGAAAACTTGTTAGACATATGACGAATCAGATCACCTAAGGTAGACCCAAAATCTACCAATAGAGTGTTCTTATCACCATCTAATGAATAAACAAGCTTATAAAATTTTAAGCACAATATAGGAAAGCACATATGCAGCACATACCACAGATCATTGGACAAAGAACACCATGAACTGAACCCCAAAGTCTTTTATTATGATATTTCAAATGTTCCCAGCAGATCAGTGGAACAACACCAGCGTTACAAAATTACATAGACCAAAGTCAGAGTTTTCATCATGACTAGAGAAGCAAATGACTTCTAATTTATAGATAAATCCTCCAAGTAGAAAATAACGGCTAGTTGGCTTGATCCACATCAAAATAATCTCGACCGTCGAAAACTATTTGATCATCTTTTAATCTTTGTCATCAAAAATATTTATTTTTGAGGAATTTTCGCATTTCTCATCAAAACCATTTTTTATTAATCCAAAAATTGATTTTTTGAATTAATTTCTTCAAAAATTTGACTTTGACTTAACCACCAAGGTCCAAGGGCTTAATTTTTCTTAAAATATCCATTTTTTCCTTAGTGGGGTCCTCCAAAATTTGATTTCTTGCTGACCAACAAATTTTCTGATCATTTTCCACTTGGAGAAATTAATTTGTCTAAATTTAATTTATGACTCTAAATTAATTACTTTTCTGGCTAAGGGTTTAATTTTATTTTTGCCAAAAAAAAAATTAATTAATGGACACAAGAGGGTATTAATTAATTTTTCCACCCTCGAATACTTTACCCATGGTGTCTAATTGCGAGCGACCATGCACTAAAATATTTTTTACATGAGATATTATAAATTCAACCCTCAAAGGGGGAATACCCATTCGTTATAGACCCTCCTAATAATTACCCAATTCTGCGACACAATATGATCTAGTAGACCAAGTAATCTGTAGTAAAATAATTTAGACAAATAGCTTAAATTATTCCCAAACCACTTTTACAAAGACTCAATATAACACTAGGACTCACCTAAAGACTTTGTCGATAAATTTCACCCCCCTTTAGGGGTTTAAGCAGGAGGGAAAAAACTCTTCTGATTAGTCGTCTTTAGAAACACAGGTAATCGGTGTCCTACGATGAAATTCATCGCCAAAATCATAGGCTTACCTAGGTTGGTACATAATTAAGCTTCGTACTAGCATCATTTACATTACAATTTGCAGAAATTGCATTTACAACGACATGATAACTAGTTGGATGATGATTATGAACTTTGAAAATTTTTGTACAACTACTTCCTTGGACTTGTGACAAAATGGGTGCAACATCTGGCTCCATATGGGGACACGTTGCTTCATCGAAGTGATGTGAGAATCTGGAATCCTGTATCCAAGAAAACAGAACTCCATCAAATAGATATCCATTCAAAGTCGAAATCATCATGCATATATAGAAAATCTGGTGGAATAGAAAAATCTACTCTAACAAACTGAAATATATATAACTTAAGTGCATAAAAAGAGAACTAATGACATAAATGAAAGGGAGTAGGGTTAGAGATACTATACAAAGGATGCCCCATGACATTCGATGTCATCCCTATGGCACAATTTGGAACACTTGTCTTCTTATTGGTAGGTCCATAGGTTGTTTGTCAGATGTCCCCTGTTGAAACCTCACCCTTTTTGGTAAATGAAGATTCTGATCACAGTACTGCATATCTCTGTCAAATTCAAGCTTGCTTCTCTTCTTGCTTGGAAATTGGGATGGAAGATGAGATGAAGAAAAGTGATAAATCGACTGAATGAGCTTGGCCTCATATTGCAGTGGATAACCCTGTTGTTCAATCTCTTCACCATTCTCCAACCTCTTTGGAACTTCAACATGATACCTTCTTTCTACTTCTCTATACAATCTAACCATGCCACTAGCTGTTGCAAGAATAGTAGCATATGAGAGATTCATCTTAATACATCCTCCTAAATCGGCTACAAACTTCTTTAAGAGAAGCATTCCCCACACATCTAGAACATCAATGATTGTTATGTCCATGGTGATAATTTTGTATGGATAGTTAGCGAAGGAAACCTATAAATTTGTAACTATGCCAAGGACTTCAATTCTCTTCGAATCCATAGAACAAATGTTATGATAAGGCCTAAAAATTCTTAAATCTAACTGATCCATAACCTTTTTAGTCATAACATTCATTGAAGCACCGGAATCCAGCATGCAATTATGAAGTAAACAATCATTAATACCCATGATGACAACGAAAGGTTGATGATCTTCATTAGTCATGTAGCAATTCAAGTACTTTAACTTAATTTCTTTGTCTTTTGGATGCGTATCAACCTTATACGGTTGGGCCACGCCTAAAGCCTTGAAGAATGTTTCCCTTTGAGAAGGAATCTGTAAGAGTTCAAGCACTGGGACTGACATTTTTATACTGTTAATCCATGCAGCCCAATCAACTTTTAATCTTGATTTATACCTTTCAGATGCAACCTGTTTATTCTGACTTTGCCCTTTACCTTTTCTCTGATAAGTATAACCCTTACTTCTAGCAATTTCCAGAATTTTTTCTTGAGATGGAGTTTCACCATATATTTGTGTGATAGGATCCTTTTCATCACTGAAGTTATTGATCACGGAGGAGGAAATCATATCTGTGCAATGACTTTCCTTGGAAGAATTCTGACTTATGTTATTTATTTGTTCATTTGTTGCTTCATCCAAGATTTTTCTAGCAATAGCACATGGTCTGCAAAACGGGATAGGTTGATCAACAACATTGGTAGACTCAAGAGGAGTAGGGGGTCTCTAATCATTAGGAGGACTCCTTCTTGGCCATGGATTATTGTTTCCTCTATTGTTATTATTATTTATAGGTTGAATACTCTAAGCTTGATTTCATTCCATCTGAATCAACCTAGATTGCAAGGCACTTATTTGTTGAGCATGTTCAATTCTCATTTCCTTAACCATTTGCGTTAATTCTTTAATGGGATCATACTCTACCTCCTTAACTTCCTTTACTTTACTCTTGACTGGACCTCTTTCAAACTAGGAATCTCAGAATTATATGAAGCCTTCTTATCTTTCTCTAATTCTTCTGATGTATTCTAAGCAACAGTTAAATTGGCAAGCTTCGGATGCCTTATCTCATATTGAGTGTCAAAACAAAAAGCCTCAAGATAGTGTTTTAACGCAAACTTGATATAACACTAGGACTCACCTAAGACTTTGTCAATAACTTTTACCCTAGCTTTGGGGTTTAAGATGGAGAGAAAAAACTCTTCTAATTAGTCATGTTTAGAAACATAGGTAATCGGTGAGATTAAAAAACCTCCTAGGATGAAATTCGTCACCAAAATCAACCTAGGTTGTTACATAAGTAAACGGTCGTACTAGCATCATTTACATTAGAATTTGTAGAAATTGGATTTACGACGACATGATAACCGGCTAGCTGATGATTCTATGCTTTGAAAAATTTTCTACAACTGCTTCCTTGGACTTGTGACAAAATGGGTGCAACAGGGTCCATCCTTGACTAGCAACAAGGGCAACAATAGAACAAATAGTAGTGTATTGGGCAACTGGTGCAAAAATGTAATCATAATTTTCTCACTCTTTCTGGGAGAAGCCTCTAGCCACGAACCTCGCTTTATACTTTTCGATGCTTCCATCAGCTCCATGCTTGATATTGTATAGCCATTTCGAAGTCACAATAGATTTTCCTTTAGGTCTGGATACAACATCCCATACATCATTCTTCATGGTCGACTCATATTCTTTGGTCATGGCATCCTTCCAAACTTGCTCTTTCACTGCTTCTTCAAAAGTGGGATGTTCACCCTGTATGATAGAGCTCATAGCTACAACGTATACTTGGTACCAACATGGCTTCTTGCTTTCTCTAAAGGATCCTTTGATAGGAACATGACTTTCAACATCTTGTAATGTGTCACGAAGCCACAGAGGTCTCTTCATGGCAAAAGGGATCACATGGAGGAGGATCCAAGGGGTCCATAAGCTCCATGGGATCATCAACAATATCCTTCTCAAATTTTAGCACAAAAAGACCTTCTAGTAGGTCCACGTCATCATCCTTCTTCTCAACAAGAGGCAGCAGAGGGAGGTCCCTTGCTTTTCCAAGAGCAACGTCTTCATCAAAAGCTACATCCCTACTAAACTCGATTTTCCTTTGACCAGGCACATATATTCTAAAAGCTTTAGAATTGTCACAATACCCAACAAACGAACCTTTCTTTATGATGGCTTCCAGCTTGTTCCTCTTGTCCTTTGACACATGAAAATATACGGGGCAGCCAAATATCCTTAGATGTCGAATATCAGGCTTTCCACCTATGAACACTTCTTCGGGAGTTTTGTTATCCAAAGCTTGATGACGCACCGTTGTATTTCTGGCTTCTGGCTTATAGACCGTTGTATTTCTGGCTTCTAGCCAAAAGAACTTCGACATCTTTTGATCATGAAACATGGCTCAGGCATTTTCCACGATAGACCTGTTCTTTCTTTCAGCCACACCATTTTGCTCAAGATTGTATGGTACAATAGTCTCTCTCTTGGTTCCAACCTCCTTGCAAAATTCAATGAACTCATTTGAGGTATATTATCCACCATTGTCAAACCTGAAAACTTTGATTCTCTATCAACACCTTGAAGTCCTTGAATATATCAAATGCCTCATATTCATGCTTTAAATAGAATACCCATGTTTTCCTGGAGAAGTCATCAATAAAGATTATGTAGTAGACAAGGCCACCAAGAGAGTGCATTGGAATGGGTCCACATAGGTCAGAATAGATGAGTTGTAGAATATCATTAGTCTTGCTTTTGTTGGAGGGGAATGGTGTCCTTATCTTATTTCCACTAGCACATCTCGAACAAACACCATCATGACTAGATGGGACATCAGGGATCTCAAGAACTAGCTTTCTTACTTTAGGCAGGGCTTCATAATGTAGATATGCCAACCTTTGGTGGCATAGCTCACTTTGATTATTGTTATCGTGAACTAATGCTTACAGTGGTCTTCCATTGACTCTATAAAGTCCTTCAATTCTAGATCCCAAGGTAAAAGCATCCCTCATGCGAGATTCCATAGGCTAGGTGAGGACCTTTCCTCTTATCAAGGCTACTCTCATCCCTTTGTCTTCCAAGGAAGATATAGATACCAAGTTCTTCTTTAATCCTGGTGTTGTCGCACAAAAAGTCTAGGCACCACGACAATAGCTCAGATCGGGGCTGTCACCGTGATCCCCAATCTCTCTGTTTAAGTTGTCTCCCTACAGCAGGCTAAGGGGGGTAGACCCTATGGAAAAGTGGAATGAAGAAGAACTAGTTAAGAACTAGCCAGTTCAGGGGACACAGTGAAGTGATCAAGTACTTGATTAAGATTTAGCAAGACTTATAGGATTTGATTAGATTTTAAACAATTGATACCAGTGCCTTATGGAGTCAATGATCTTGCTAGGGAAATTAAGACCAGGTAATCGATTAGCAACTGCTGCTTAGATGAATGACTATTTTATATGAAATGCAGATCCTAAAACTAATGTGAGATGCAAGAATCTTGGTTAATTTTAGTTAAATGCCTTTTTAAATGTGAACCCTTCAATCCTTTCTGTGTTGAGCCTGATTTTGTAGTAATTGGCAGAGAGAAGATCAGGAGAAGTACACTAAGGTGTGATTCACGATACCTCTCCTGAAATTCTAACATACCCGGTGCCTCCAGCACTGCAGAGAACTGTGGCTCTGACGACTGCAAGGTCATTGTTTTAAGTACTATTAAAACAGGCTTCTCAAGAAAAGACGAATGGAGATCTATCTGTTTATCGATCAAGCTTATGCTTGGAAGTAAATTTTATCTATGCAAAGTTAACTTATATGCAAATGCACTGGAAGATGAGATGAAGTTAGACTCGAGAATGGGAAAACACTTATACCGCAAAAGCCCTCAATTACCCAAATGAAATGCTCGCCCTTTTTTAGATGAAGACTTAGAAAATAAACTCTTGAAGATACTATAGTTAAAACACCAGCTTATTTCAAATCTTCTTGATACAATTTAGCTCAAAGAGAACAAAAACAACTTTGCAATTCGATATCAATATCAGTAGATGCTCAACAAAAATACTCAGTTTATGAAACAAAGGATATGCATTTTATCACAATTCCATGATAGAGTACCTAATTTTCAGAAATTAATTTTTAGGACAACAGTAAAAAAAACTTTATGACAGCAGCAATATGACAATGAAAACAGTAAGCTATCAATGATATATTTATGCCAAAAATTTATCGAAATTTATCCAAACTTGCCCACATGAATTATAAAAAAAATTCAATGTGTTATGATGTGATTTCCAAACTTATATCAGATCTGATATACTTATTACAGCCAACAATTAAAACATGAAATAAGTCTAATGATGAATGCCCAACTCAAGAAATTAATTCCTTAATGTATTAGACAACTTAAAAATTGATTTTAGGCTAACCCACATGAAATTTTTCCACTGTTATATTTCAGACTTCAGAAACAAATTTATTCAGAGAAAACAGTGACCCAAAATGTAGATCTAGGCCAAATTCTTGATACACATCAAACATAAATGACTTATTAATATATTTAGCAATTTTTTAGTTAATTTCAAACCATTTAGATGTGTTTTTCACCATTATTAGAAAGGTATATGACTGTTGTAGCAAACAGTAAGGAAAAAGATGATTTAGAGATCAAACCCTTAGGCCCTAGGCCTTGAAGATCACTTGCCCAAGTTGCCAAAAAAAATCAATATCTGAAACACAAATTTTTACCAAATTTTCTGCAAAAACCCACCAATGATTAGCTTCAGAAAATCAAATATTCAAATCAAAAATGGAGCAAGGGAATCTAGGGCCAATGAGAGCTAGCACTAGGCCCAATAGAACTAGCGTTGGGCTAGGAGAAGACAGATCTGGGCTTAGGAGCCCCAAAACTTGAAACCCTTGTTCTGAAAAAAATTATTTTGCTTCAAATCTTCAGATTTATTGCAAAATCTTTAATGGTTGGCCTTGTAAAAAGATTTGGGATAAGATATTGCCCTCCAGGGCCTAGATCTGTCTCAAAACCCCCAGATCTACTTGAAAAATCTCAAATCTAAAGATTTACTTGGTTTATTTCTCATATCTATTCCTACAAACAATCTTTGAGCCCAGATCTTGCACTCCAGGGTCTAGATCTAGCTCAGATCTGAAGATTTACTAGGCTGATTTCTCAGATCTATTCTTGCAAACAATCTTTGAAGATTTACTAGGCTGATTTCTCAGATCTATTCTTGCAAACAATCTTTGAACCCAGATCTTGCCCTCCAGGGCCTAGATCTAACTCAAATCTGAAGATTTTCTTAGCTGATTTCTCAGATCTATTCTTGCACAAGTGAAAAGAGAAAAACCCAATACCCAATATGTACAAAAATGGAGAAATTTTCAAAAACCCAAGTGTTAAAAATTCAAAATTATGTTACAAAAATTTTAGATCTACAAAAGTAAATAGCAGATCTATACAAATAATTTACAGATCTATACAAATAAATAATAGATCTATCAGATCTGATAAGTATGAGTCCAACTCTGCTCCCAGATCTGATAATCTAAAGCTCTTAATAGCCAAATCTATCAAAATTTCCACAAAATATTTAAAAGATTTTGAAATTTTAGAGAGGTACTAGCCCAAAAACACCTTGCAGAAAAAAGATTATCGTTAGATAAATCCTGAGGCTTATATGAAGTAGGCTCTTCAGAAAATATGTGTTGAGAGTTGGTTGGTCCAACCGAGAACTATCCCCAAACGCTCAATGAGAACCTGAGAGATCTTCTGCAAACACTAGATCAACCATCAAATCAAGTAGAGAAATAGAACAACAATAAAATTCTGAAGAAATAGAGATACCTGCTACTTCAATCAAAATTAAAAATGTTACCCTAGATCCAACAAACTGAATAAGATACCTGTATTCAGATTATTCTAAGAGAGCTATTGATTGATAGTTTTCACATAACATTAAGTGGAAATTAAAACAATGTTACCATAAATTCATGAAGAGGAAAACCACAGCATATTGAAACCCCAAAGACTTTTGCATTAATTCAAAAAAGTATACAAGAGAGCTTGAGAGCTTAGTACACGATCCAGAGATCGGATGATCTCAACTGACAAATGACCTCCTATTTAAAGATAAATCTTCCAACGACTAGTTCGAGTGATCCTCGTCAAAGCAATCTCGACCGTTGATGAGGATCAAAATTTCTTTTAATCTCATTCGTCGAAATTTTAAATTATTGAGGAAATTTCGAATTTTTCAATTAAATGCATTTTAATTAATTCAAAAATTAAATTTTTGAATTAATTTCCTCAAAATTTTGACTTTGACTTAACCCCAGGGACCAAAGGCTTAAAATTTAGCAAAATAATCAATTAACCTTAGTCCCTGGACCTCTTTAAAATTTAATTTTTAAAGGACCCACGAATTTTGCCTTTGGAAAATTTAAATTTACCTAGGACCTATAATTAATTAAATTTCTGGCTTAGGATTTTAATTAATTTTGGCCAGAAAATTTAATTAATTAACTTATGAGGGGATAGATTATTTTCTAACCCTCAAGACACTTTACATCATGATTTTTTACATTTTTTACATCTGAAGGGGAAAAACCCATTTACAAAAAACCCTCACAGACTACCCAGTTCTGCGACACAAATATAATCTAGAAAATCAAACAATTTGTAATAAAATAACCTAATCAAATAGTTAGGATTATTCCCAAATCACTTTTACATAGACTTGATCTAAAACAGTAGGACTCCCCTAAGATCCCAGTGACAAAATCCATTTCGGCTTTGGGGTAAGGCTGAAAGAAAACTCTGCCGACCATCTGAGAATGGATCAGTGAGACAAAAAATCTCCCAGAATGTAGATCGTCACCAGAAAAATAGGTTTACGTAGGTAATTACATACACGACATGGATCTATTGAGATTATTTACATTGAACACATGCATACTGGTTTTACATTATAAGATGATGATCAAGTTGATGATGATAGCTAGACGGCACAAACACATCAATCAGGCATTATCCCTTTTGCGGAAAAGGGGGTGTACTGCTATGGGTCGTTGATACGTAGTGGTCAACACATGGAACATACATGACGCTATAGAACAACTTACTGCTACAGTTGGGCCCAATCAATATATTAGCATCTCTACGTGTCGCATCTCTACGTTTTCACATATGATACTCGCATATCTATGATTAACTTGCATCTTTAGCTAATTGACACGCACGACAGACTAAGGTTTAAGGGGCACTCTATGCTGGGAGGCGCAATCCAGGTGTCAATGCAATCGATCCAAGAGGTGATCCTGCTACTCTATGCTGCCAATCGATGACAGGTGCCGATCACTCGATGCAGTCGATCCCAGAGTAGATGATGAAGTCAATTCCGGTACTCAATGCTGGTACTCGATCCAGGTACTCATAAAGAGTCTCCCCTGTTTCTGTGCAGGTTGACCGTCATATTGACTGTGCCAGGAGGTGGTCATTGACAGAAGGTCATTTTTGATAGCCGAGTCGATAGCCGAGCATTGTAAGCCGGTCATTGCTGCTAGCTCTTCCAGAGTGGTATCTCATTGGTGGCTCAAGCCCCCCCGGAAGGGGGCCTTCTTCGCCCTCCACCTAAGCTGCGCAAGAAGAACCCAAAGACAATCCCAGGGAATAGTAAAGCTTCATAGGGTCTTTCTGTCCAGGTGCAGGTAGTCCGCATCTTCACAGACATGTCTATTTCACCGAGTCTCTCTCCGAGACAGTGCCCAAATCGTTACGCCTTTCGTGCGGGTCGGGTGGAACTATAAGATTTCTTATTCTAGAAAGCAAGCACTGACTAGACACAGCTGGCTGGATGGTCAAGTAGCTTAGTTTCGTAGTTACCCTTGCTCGATTATGGATGGCACGGACTGGCTGCTGGATGGTCAAGTAGCCCAGAGGGAGGGTTTCACTTTAGCAGAAAGAGTCAAAACGACGACCATTTCTCTATTCCACTTCTTTATTAAGCTGCGCTCGCCCCTGCGCTGAATGAATCAGTGGCAAACGATGAAGGCCACCATCCATCCCTCCATCCCATATTGGTAACATCGATGCTTTTCGTGATGGGTGGGTGGGACCGATGCTAGCTATTTACACACTCCACTAATAAGGAGAGGTGCTCGACCATAAGGACCTTTAGGGACGGAGTCACTCACTATTCCGATGGTGAGGGTGCGTAAGCACACTCGACTAATAAGGAGAGGTGCTCGACCATAAGGTCTGGAGGCGCTCGACTGTTAAGGAGAGGACGGGCTGTTTTCCACATGTGGTTAACGCTTAGGGTACACTTTAGTAATGAGCAAGAAAAATAGATCTATTTCGGGTCTGTATCTCAAAAGTCAGAATATGTCTCTCGAGATATAGATAGGGAAACAGACAAGTTAGCACACAAATTAGGCATACAAAGGCATATTTGCATACTGGCATATTGGCAGCATATTGGAGTACAAAAATCTCTATCCTTGTTGGTACGATACTTAGAAAATATTATGTCTGATTGGACAGTGATTTAATGATGACCCTCCATGGATTCACCTACATAAGCTGCAGCAAGAGTTGCAAAGATCAGAGCTTGAATACCGCTCGTAAATTAACCCAGGAACATTACAGGGCTTCACGACAAAGAACAGATTCACCAAAGTCTAAATGAAATTTAACAAAACTAAAGCCCTTCGTAGGATATGTAGAGTTGTCCCCAAGAATGATCTTTGGATTTGTCTGTCTCTCAACTAGATTTGAGAGGACTTCCTTGTACCCAGAGAAATGCCTCGAAGCCCCACTATCTACCAACCAATTATCACAAGAATATGGAGGAGAGAAACTAGAAAGGGCAGAAATAAGAATATATTCAGATTGAGAAGCAGCAACATTGATTTCATACCTCAAGTTCCTTGATATCTTTTGCGGACGATAGCCTTCTTCTTAATCATCAAGGGCATCTCTCCTTCAATCATCTTTCCTTCTTCTATCATCCCCTTTTCTTCTATAATTGAACCTGTTGTTGTTGAAGCCACGATTGGACCTTGGAGAATTTCTCTTTTCTGGTCATTTTCGGGCATAGTGACCATGCTTGTGGCAGTGGTAGCACTCAACTTTTGACAATTCCTTTTTTCCGGTCAATTTCGTGCATAGTGACCATGCTTGTGGCAGTGGTAGCACTCAACTTTTGATAATTCCTTTTGAGTCTTCTATTGGAGTCCTTGGAATCTGGGGGAGGTCTTTTAGATGGTCTCCCTCTTCCTTTCTTCTTCTTGTCTTGGGCAGCAAATGCAGAGGGTTCTCCTTCTTCATGCTTTTGAATCCTCCCTCTTGCAATCATCCTAGTCTCTTCTTGAGTGCATTTACCAACGAGCTCATCAAATGTCGAGAGTATATTGTTGTTGCTTATAGTAGTAATGAAGGTTTTCGAAATAGGAGGAAGACCTTGAAGAATGACCATCACCAACTCTCTATCGAATATATGCTCTCCAGCAATTTGCAATTGATCCTTTAGTTGGTATACCCTCATGACATAGGATTGAAAAGATCCCCCTTTGTTCATCTTCAATTCCTTGAGTTTATTCTTCAAGGAGAGAATATGATTCAAGTTGTTGAACTCATACATCCCAACCAGCTTATCCTAGATTTCCTTAGACTTCTTCAATTTTCAAACATAAACAAGAAGATGATCTTGCAAGGAATCAATAAGACTTTTCTTAGCCTTGATCTCACCTTTCTTATATTCGGATTTGGTGGCAGCAGGAGCATTCTCCGGAGGCTCATGAACTTTTCCTTCCACATATTTCAGTATATCATTTTCATCCAATATCACTTCCAACCTGATCTTCCAAACTGCAAAATTTGATGAGTCACTCAGCTTCTCATTATCCTTGAAGAAAGAGGCAAGCATCTTGATCAAATCAGATAGCCTCCTTCAACTTCTTCCAAAGATGATTGCTTTAGTTTCTTGTCTCTTTTGGGCTTGTCTTCACCTTAACTTTGATACCATGTTAATTTTCCATCATTCTATGTTGTTACAATCACTTTAGCCCAATTCTTTTCTTCAATTACAAATCAATTTAATCTTCCAGTAACAAATAGCAATTGAAGATAGAACAGTAAAAGCAATGTACAGTAGAAGACAATCAAGAGCAATAACAAGAGAGACCAAATTTGGTCAAAGACCAAGGAAAAACCCCACAAGGGGGGAAACCCTTTCAAATTCTTCTTCTTATTTGATTGTCATAAAATGTTCAGCAAAGAGATAAATGTTGAAAATTTTAACTGTGTTCGGTTTTCATTATGATGTAATTGATGACACTGTATATTCTTTAGAAACAAAGAAAAATGAAAGAAAGAGAAATTATATTTTATTTTGGAGTATGGGTTTCATACTCTAGTTTGAGTCAAAAGCATGTTCTTCGTGCTTTTAGGTCTTCTAGGTCTTTCTAGGTCTTTCTAAGATAAAGAATAATATAGTCCCATTTGGACTCATTGCAATGCAGGAAAATATTTATTATATCTTGTAAAAGCCATGGATAAGCCCAAGACCAAGTCAGCCCAACAGCAAGGACAAGTCGACCTAAGGGAGGGTTATTCGACCCTCAAGAAAGGCTATAAATAGAAGGGAGCTTTACCTCATTTGTACACTCATCTCCAGCTAGTTCGATCTGCAATAGCGAAGGTGAAAGTGTTGATTTTTGGTAGCTTGGGAGGTATTTGGAGCACAAGTACTCCAAGCTCTAGAAGTACAGTTAATTTTGGTATGTTCTATGCTTCAGAGAAATTTACTTCAATTTCTTAATTAGCCCGATATCAATATCCAAATTAGCAATCACATCAGCATGATAGTAAAATGCAGATAAAACATAAACATAAACAGTAGAAGACAAGCCAAGACAAGAGGACACAAGATGTGGCACTAGCCAAGGACAAACCCCAATGTAGGGAAACCCTTGATCAATACTTCTTATATTCTTCAATAGTTCAGCAGAGAGAGATAGTTCAAATTTACAAATCTGATCATTTATGACAGCAACAGTGAAGCCCTAACCAGAAAAGTCAACGTTGGTCAAACAGCGCAGAATTCTTCCTTCAAGCAGCTCAATCAAACCCAATCAACTTCGGCCTCCAACAACAAACCCAAACAATCCAAAACAGCCCCGAAAGGTCTAGTCAAATGCTGGTCAACGAAAGTCAAACTGCAGCCAGCAACTAGGGTAGTCAACGCTAGACAAACCAAAGGTCAGATCACCTCGGTTTCTGTGCCAAAATCTGCGGCTTGCCAAGGAGAAGCAGCCACACCCAAAGCACAGTCAAAGAGAGGTCAATGCTGGTCAACACAGCCCAAAACAATCTTCTTGTAGCTCGGTCAAACCTGGTCAACGCAATCAAACAGAAAAGTCCTTCTTCCTTCGCATGTGTGAGAGAAACCTGCCAGATTTGCGTACCCAATCAAGTGAGGAGAGAGAGATGAGTGAAGATAAGATGATGGAATAATGACTTGAGGTCTCCTCCTTTTATATGCAACGTTGAGGATGAACTAGGGGTAAAAATGCCTATTTTGATTGCTGGCCGACTTTGACAATTTGTCAATAATACAAATAAATTCATATCTTCATTTTTACATGTTGGAATCGGATGATCTTTGGATCAATTCTACACCTCTAGGAAAGAGGAATCCAAGAAAAATGTCAGTTTTCATAAATAAGGTGACCCATATGGACTTTGGCCCCAGTTGCCAATTTTAACACTCCCTCTCAACTAGGGAGAACTCCATCTGCTAATCCATCTACCAGTCAGTACTATCTCTGCCATCAATGCACTGCCTTGCACTACACTGCTCTGCTCTACTGAACTATGAAGAAGAAGAAGTGATCGAGAATGTATCATACCATTCTCTACTGACCCGAAGTCAGTCCCAGATAAAAGAGTGTGTCTCATACCACTCTCAATCGCCCGAAGTCAATTCCAATCAAAAGAGAGTGTGTGATACCACTCTTACTGACCAGAAGTCAGTTCCAATTGATCCCAAATCAATATCATCCTAGCATAAGGAGTACGATAGTACACGATGCATCCATTGGTAGTACTATGGTCCCTATCCTCATTTCCCTACTCATTGGCCAGATGAGAGGTACTTCCCATGAGTCCCAGACTGCATGGGTAGGATGTCTCAGCAGGATAAGGATGAACCACTCATCCTGCCTACATGTCGCCTTGGGGTATCACAAGGGAAGGTTGAACTACTCACCCTGTACACAGAAAACCACTAAGGGAAGGCTGAACCACTCACCCTGTGGTTGCTCATCGCTCCAAGAAGTACCCCAAGCCCCCTGGAGCTCCCAGAGCTCAATGATTATGGTCCCTATCCTCATTTCCCTACTCATTGGCCAAATGAGAGGTACTTCCCATGAGTCCCAGACTGCATGGGTAGGATGTCTCAGCAGGATAAGGATGAACCACTCATCCTGCCTACATGTCGCCTTGGGGTATCACAGGGGAACGCTGAACCACTCACCTTGTACACAGAAAACCACTAGGGGAAAGCTGAACCACTCACCCTATGGTTGCTCATTGCTCCAAGAAGTACCACAAGCCCCCCGAAGCTCCCAGAGCTCAATGACCATATCATACAGGACCCCCATAAGAGGATCTTTCCACGACTCCTAATCGTTCTCGGAAAGTCAAGAATTTGACCTTTCCCAGGGGCTTTGTCAGAATGTTGGTGACTTGCTCATCAGTCCCAATGTGATGGAGCTTTATTGCTCCTCGTTATACCATATCCCGGATAAAGTGGTACCTGATATCTATGTGCTTGGAGCGATCATGAAATACAGGATTCTCTGATAATCGAATCCCACTCTGGTTGTCACAAAGGATCACGGTGGTATCCAGCAAATGTCCAAACAACTCACTGAAGAGCTTCCTCAACCAGACAGCTTCACAGGAGGCCATACTAGCAGCGATGTATTCGACCTCGACGGTGCTCAAGGCAACAGATTTATGCTTCCTGCTCATCCAGGATATCGAATCAAAACCCAAAAAAAACATCCAGAAGATATCTCAGAAGATTCTTGTAAATGATGAGGCTCAACCATATATTGGCTCAACGTATTAACTGCAAAACATGTATAAGGACGGGATTTCACCAAGAACATCATTGCTCCTATGAGTTGACGATACTCAGAAGCATTTCCCAATTCAGGTCCGGTAGCACTACCACATAACTTCTTGAAGTTAAGTTCTATCAGGGTAGTCACAGGCTTGCAATCTACCATCCCAAATCTTTCCAATATCATCACAACATATTTTCCCTGAGATAGGAAAATTTCTCCTAGCTTTTGCCAAACCTCCAACCCTAGCAAGTAGTGCATCAGTCCTAGGTCCTTCATCTCAAATTCTGAAGCCAACTCCCTCTTACATTTGTGAATGAGAGGGTGTGCACCTGTCAAAAAGAGGTCGTCCACATAAAGTACCAGTATGAGAGGTTTATCATTTTCAACCTTAAAGTAAAGGTTTGAATTGGCTTCACTTCTAGTGAATCTCAGCTTCATGCTTGATTTTGTAGAGCCACTTAGAGGTGACAACCGATTTGTCATGGGGTCTAGAGACCACATCCCAGACATCATTCTTCATAATTGACTCGTATTCTTCATTCATAGCATCCTTCCATACTTGATGCTTCACGACTTCTTCGAATGATGAAGGCTCATTTTGAATGATAGTGCTCATGGCAGTCAAATATCCTTGATACATGTTCGGCTTCTTGTTTTCACGGAAAGTCCCCCTTGGTGCAATGTGTCTCTCGGCATCTTTAAGAGTCTCCCTAAGCCATGAGGGTATCCTTTTCGAGGAGAAGGGTTCAAGAGGAGGAGGATCAATAGGATCCATAGGTTCATCAACATCCAGCATCATCTCGTATTCTTTTTCACCCTGTCTTCCGATGTCTGCTTCTTTGTCCTTCCTTAGGATCGGAAGGCTATTGATCTTCGAGAGGGCCATATCTTCGTCGAAGGTGACATCGACTTATCTCAACTTCCTTTTGACCAGCCACATAAATTCTATATCCCTTAGAATTTTCACCATAACCCACAAAGATTTGTTTCTTCCCAAATGCACCCAATTTGCTTATTTTCTCTTCCGGCACATGAAAATATATGGGACTTCCAAAAATTCTAAAGTGAGAGACATCAGGTTTCTTACCAGTGAACATTTCTTCGAGAGTCTTGGAGTCCAATGCTTGATGAGGGCATTGGTTTTGAACATATACGGCGATATTTGCAGCTTCGGCCCATAGAAACTTCGGAAGCCCTTGATCATGAAGCATGGCACGAATAGCTTCCACAATAGTACGATTCTTTCTTTCAGCCACACCATTATGTTCGAGAGTGTATTGGTGTTATGGTCTCCCTCTTAATGCCAGCTTCTCTGCAATAGTCATGGAATTCATTGGATTCATACACAGTCCCATTATTAATCCTCAATATCTTGATTTTCTTCTCGGATTGGTTTTCGATCAAGGCTTTAAAGTGTTGGAACCAGGTGAACACTTCATCCTTCTTCTTCAAGAAGTAGATCCAAGTCTTGTGAGAATAATCATCTGTAAAGGTGAGATAATATAAGTATCCTCCCAAAGAGTTTATGGGCATCATACCAGATATGTCGGAGTGGATCAATTGCAATATATTTGTGGTCTTGCTATTACTTGAGGGGAATGGTCCCCTTGTAAGTTTTCCTTCGGCACATCCCAGACATACACCTTCATGCTCTACTTTGAACTCGCACATACCTGCCACCATCTGTCTCACATTGGGTACGGCCTTATAATGAAGATGCGCAAACCTCCGGTGCCATGGTTTAGATTGTAGAGATGTGTCACAAGACATGGCTCCCAATGGACTTCCTCCAACTTGATATAAAGTGTCAACCCTGAAACTAAGAGTAAAAGCATCTTTAAAATTTATTTTCCAAACACGTACCTTTCCATCGATAAATGCCACCTTGAATCCTTTGGCCTCCATGGCTGAAATAGACACCAAGTTCTTCTTGAGATCAGGTACATATAGTATTTCTTGCAAATGAATAGTGTTACCTTGATTCAATTGAAGGGTAACATTCCCTACACCCTTCACAGGATAGGTGGCATCGTCTCCAAGGATGATCTCCAAGTTTATCTCCTTTTCTATTAGATTAAAGAGGGCTTCCTTGTATCCAGTGAAGTGCCTTGAGGCACCACTATCAATCAGTGAATTTCCCAAAGTGTCCAGAGGAGAGGCAGTGGAGAGGGCCGATAGAAGATAGTACTCTTTTTGCTTATTGTTAACAACATTTGATTCTTCATACCTGGAGTTCCTTGATTTCTTGGAGGGTCGACCATTTCCTTATGTCCCGCATTCCTTTTTCCTTTGCCATTGGACCTACCATTCCTTTGATCATTGTTGTTGAAGTTCCCACTGGAATGATTGTGATCATCATCATGCGATGTGTCCCTTCTATTTGTACACTCCCTTGCATAGTGGCCAAACTTATGGCAAACAAAGCATCTTCCCTTCCTTCCATTTTTGAATCCTAGTCTTCCTTGACTTTTCTTCTTTGAACCTGCATTGTTCTTCATCTTGGCATGAGCAGAGAATGCAGTGGGGTTGCTTCTATTAGAAGGCATTTCTTGTTCCGCCATTCTTTCTTCTTCTTGAATGCATCTCAACATCAATTCTTTGAACCCTAGAATTCGATCATTGTTGAGTATGGTGGTTCTAAATACATACCACTCAGGTGGGAGTCCTCCAAGTGTGGTGAGAGTAAGTTCCCTATCGGGAATGACCTCTCCAATCGAGAGTAGATCATTCTTGATCTCAGTAATCCTCAAGAAATAGGATTGAATGTCCTCTTCCTTTCCCTTCTTAATATCCTTCAACTTATTCTTGAGAAATAGAATTTGGTTAGCATTACTAACCTTCAACATGTTGACCAACTTATCATTGATCTCCTTGGAGGTCTTCAATTCGGAGATATAGGCCACCAGATGCTTGTCAATGGAATCCCTGATAATCTTCTTCGCTTTGACTTCAGCCCTTTTGTACTTGGTCTTCGCAGCAACCGATGCATTTGAAGCAACTCAGGGATTTTACCCTGCACATAATCCATCACTTCTTTTTCTTCCAAGGTCAAATCAAGAGACATCTTCCATCCATGATAGTCAAATTTATCATGGAGCTTGTCTTCAGCCGGGAAATAGGATGAGGAACCCATTAAGCCTTTGTCCTTGTCCAACTATCTTCGGTGATTGCTCTTTCACTCTTGCATGGGCTTTGTCTTCACATCAGCTCCGATACCATGTTAATTATGGTATGTTCTATGCTTAAGAGCAATTTACTTCAATATCTTAATTAGCCCAATATCAATATACAGATTAGAAATCACATCAGTATGATAGTAAAATGCAGATAGAACATAAACATAAACAGTAGAATACAAGCCAAGACAAATGGACACAAGATGTGGCACCAACCAGGGACAAACCCCAATGTGGGGAAACGCTTGATCAATTCTTCTTATATTCTTCAATAGTTCAGCAGAGAGAGATAGTACAAATTTACAAGTCTAATAATTTATGACAACAGCAGTAAATCCCTAACCAGAAAAGTCAACGTTAGTCAAACAGGGCAGACTTCTTCCTTCAAGCAGCTTAGTCAAACCCAATCAACTTCGACCTCCAACAGCAACCCAAACAATCCAAAATAGCCCGAAAAGTCCAGTCAAATGCTGGTCAACAAAAGTCAAACTATAGCCAACAACTAGGGCAATCAATGTTGGACAAACCAGAGGTCAGATCACCTCGGTTTTTGTGCCAAAATCTGTGGTTTGCCAAGGAGAAGCAGCCACAGCCAAAGAGAGGTCAACACTTGTCAACGCAACCCAAAACAATCTTCCTACAGCTTTGTCAAACCTGGTCAACGCAGTCAAACATAAAAGTCCTCATTCCTTCGCACGTGTGAGAGAAAGTTGCCATATTTGTGTACCCAATCAAGTGAGGAGAGAGATATGAGTGAAGATGAGATGATAGAATAATGACTTGAGGTCTCTTCCTTTTATATGCAATGTTGAGGATGAACTGGGGGTAAAAATGCATGTTTTGATTGCTCGCCGACTTTGACAATTTGTCAATAATACAAATAAATTCATATCTTCATTCTTACATGTCGGAATCGGGTGATCTTTAGATCAATCCTACACCTCTCGGAGAGAGGAATCCAAGAAAAATATTAGCTGTCATAAATAAGGTGACCCATATGGAGTTTGGCCCTAGTTACCAATTTTAACAAGTACCCTGAGTAGCTCTAGAAGTACTCATCTCCATGGAGAAATGAATATTTTACTGTAGTTGTTGGGTTTGTACACGAATTGTTCAAGTTGGTCAGAGTTATTTTATGTCACTTGACAAGTTGTCAAGCCCACGCATGTGATTTGATGGAGCTCTCACGTTGGATATAAATATGAGGTAATTGTGAATGATTTTGAGCATCCCATGAGCAACATTTCATAAAGATACAACTATAGGAGCAGTTGCAGTTACATGAGGGCAAGGCATGGAGGTAAATAGGACTGTTTTGGGTTAGATTTGTCACTTATGCAGGTCCGAGTAGAGGAGTAGGTAGGACGCAGCTCCTAGGTGAATTTTGGGCTGATTTGGAGTGACCTAAGGGTTGTTTCTTCTTTCTTTCAAGGAGCTGTAGGGTGGTTGTAGATTTCAGGAAGTCGCAGGTCTGTTTGGTCGACATTAAGGAGGGGACAAGACCATGTTTTCAGGAGCAGTCCCTGGCTCTGTGTCACCCTCTCTGCCCGCTGCATTGCCTCCTCTGTGTGTCTCTCTGCCTCTCTACTGAGTATTCTTGGCTCCGGAGAAGATCCTCCAGCCAAAACTCCCACTACCCCTCTCTGCGTAATCAATACAAATCATTGCGCTGCCTCTAGCTTCAGCAATTCGATCTAACTGATCAACTCTTTGAGTGTCTTCCAAATGACCCTCAAGCCTCCTTAAATAATCTTCTCGTTGACATTCAACGGCCCATATTAGAAGCTAATGAATGGCTAAGATCATTTCTGCTTGATCCTCATCTTCTTCTAGAAGTTACACCCACAGTTATATTAATACCTATTAATTATTTTAATTTCCTAGGTTTAAACTTAAGGACCCATTAAAAATAATTAATTATTTTAATAAAACTATCTCTGGGTGGAATTTCCCAAAATGCTTTCTGGGTTGTTTGGAATACATGTGCCGAAGCCTCCCTGCAAAATTTGAGACTTGAAGCACATCCAATGCTACCAGAAATCAACATATAGTGGGAAGACTACCCTAAGAAGTTGAGGAGCAGCAGTGGGCAGTTGTGAGTTGTTCACAAACGGAGTTGTAAACAACTCAACAAGAGTCTCGATGTGTTGATGCGTTGATGGACAAACGATCAACGTGAGAGTAAATTGGATAGTCAAGATTCAGCGCCCAAATGGACTTGGAGCATTAATAGAGGCAGGTGTTGCAGATTGGCAACGAAAGGACCTGCAAGTTTATAAGATAAGATAAACAAGTTGTGATCATCGACTATATCAGTTAGACCATCAAATTATCATGTATTTGTATTCTTGTACCATTGGATATTTGAGGGCCATAATCCCTGGTACATATCACAAGACTGGTTTATTGTACAATATTGTGTAAAAAGTTGTGTATATTTTGTGCACTAGTAGATTTACTATTGTTTATATTCCATTGTATAAAGTGGCTTCATTATGATTCTTGGTTTGGTAGCGTCAGTGATCTAAGATTTTATCGTAGACACAAGGATCGTGGAAAAACAACGGAAAGAAGAGTAGCTAGAGGACAAAGAAGAAGAGTTGAACTAGAATTTTGTCAAGGATTATCTTTCTCTCTATCTCGCTAGGGTTTGTGAAGTTGCCAACTATAAGAGGTCGAAATTCAGTTGCAAGGGTCGAAGTTGCAATGGCAATGTAGCAGTGTCGAAGTATCGGAAGTTTTCTCAAGGAAGATTTTGTTGGGGGTTGCCTTGGGTCTTGGAGGGTTTGTTGGCTTGTGTCTTTGGGTCTTGGAAGTCTATTTTGTAAGCAGATCCTAAAGAAGAAGAGAATCATTTTCTGGGTTTTCCCCTTGGAGGGGTTTCTCCCTTGCTTGGAGCCTATATCTCGTGTACTTTGTCTCTTGGTCATCTTCTTGTTTTGGTAATTGCTTGACGAACAGAATTAAAGAAGTAATTAAAAACATCTAACATCACAAGTAATTATCAAGTTAAGGAAAATAAGTTATAATATGCAAGTCTCCAAATTTTCCAACAATAAAATGATCCAATTCGTCAACCAAGAGTCAAAGGTCAACAGCTTTGACTTTCCAATCAACCATTATCCAAGAATCCAAGAGATGAGCCCAAAAGTCAAATCTGGTCAAACTATCAAATATAGCCAAAGTCAACAGCAGTCAAAGATGCCCTAACCAGTCAGAAGTCAACGGTCAAAGGTCAATGGTCAAAATATTCAGCCTTCCAAGCAGGTCAAAATTCAGTCAAAACAGTCCCAAACAACTCAGTCAAACTTGGCCAATGGAGAGACAAAGTCCACGGTCAAACCTGTGGTCAAAGTCTGCAGTCAACTACAGTCAAAGTGCCCAGAAAACCTCGATCTCTGTGCCAAAGAATGCGGCCTCCAAGAACAGATCCAAATCAGAAGTCAAACCAAGTCAAAGTATGCCCAAACTCCAAAAAAGTCAACGCCGGCCAAAGGCTTATCCAAGACAAATTTCTGCCCTCCTGAGATTCTCTCTCTCCTTCTCGCACGTGTGAAAAGAAGACCTGCAATTTCAGATTGTACAAACCTCTGAAGAGAAGAAGAGGATGTGTGAGATGTGTGTCCAAATGAGGTGCCATTGAGTTGTATTTATATGTGATTTTGAAGACCCAATTTTGTCTTTAGGCCGACCTGTACTTTTGAGCACATGTGGGTTTTCACATTAAAAATATATTTTTCCTTGACCAAATTAAATTCTTCCAAGAGCAAAGGTGGTCTTCTCTGGATGAGGAAGGCTGTCCGAAAGAGGGAATTTGTCCCTGAGCTTCCAAATTAGCAGCCATATACTAACACATCTAGAATCAATCAGCCCAAACGCTCTTTTTTTTTATGGCTCGAAAGCATTAAGCAACTATTTTGCTTCTCTACAAGTTGCACTTTGGCCTGTCCAATTTGAAAAAACTACATTTATATAAACTTGAGCTTAGAATTAAAAGCATGGAAAAACATTAACAAAGTCTTCTAGAGGATCAAGATATACTCATTGAATACAAGGAATATTTCTAAACCCAAAGTAACTAACAATGTGTGTGTGTTAAAAAGAAAAATAAAAATAGAGAGTTAGTGGCAAAGTCCTGATGAGGGACATTTTATGTGTAAGTACTACATAAACCGAGAAATTGTCTTGATTTTGAAAGAGAAATATAACTAATGCATTATAAATCAAGAATATCAACATTTTTCTTACAGGAGTTAGCAATGACAGTTGGTCAGAAGAAGTAAGTCTTCCAATAAATGGTGGAAGTAGCCCAGCTTTTATCATTAGTCCAGAATGCATCTCTGAAAGAGCAGTAAGATAAACAACTACCCATGCTATTTCTGTGGCCAATTCTTCATCCCTGTATTCAAAAAAAAAGATGAATGTCTCAAGGTTTGGTCCACTCTTTGTGTGTATTGATGCATGTGTGTCCACTCTTTGTGTGTGTCGATGCATGTGTATGTGCCGTAAAATTGAAGGTGTATAACAAAATTTACCAGATAATGGGGAAAAACACAGGTAAAATATACCATGTAATAAGGAAACATTTACAAATTAGATCAAGGACCTGTTATTGTTTATCACAAAATGCTGCTAAGAAATTATTGACCACTCTCACAAAGCTAGGCTAATTGGAAATTGCAGTGTAATAGAGTGAAGACCCCAATATTAATTTGCAAAGCATTTTTATTGACAGAAAATATCTTACATGTAATAACAAGCCTCTCATAATTCATTTACACGTGAGTGCATAACCTTTCAGTTACTGTTCTTAAAGTTGGTCAAATATTGACCTGAGTATACATGATAACTCTATCATTGAAAGTTGCCACATAAAATATCAGATGTTGGATAAGAACCACAGCTGCATTTTAAAACTAGTTTGTCGATTGTTGATCATCTACTACAAGGGATTCTTTTTTACACATTTTCATCAAAGTGCTTTCCAAAAGATAGCAATATAATTGGGGTTTCAATTGAGCATAGACTGTTTAATTGCTTTAGGTGACGAATTAATCTGTGATAGTGGACAAAAGATGTAGGACGAAGACATGTCAGAAGTGTATGTCCTCGGATTGGTTTTGTAGGATCTCATTTAGATTCAAAGTGTCACATATTTGTTTTTCAAAAAAAGGAATTAGACTCTAACTCTGATCATCATGTCAATACAATCAAACAAGTTTATTTAAATAAATCATCTTCGTTTATCTGAATTTTCAGGTGCAATCCACCCTATTACCCCCTCACTTCTAGGGGTAACTCGAGGAGAATTTGTTTTCTATGATCCATATTACAGAGATCAGTTATAAGCTTCACGAAATGTCAAATGCCACAGAAAGGTTCATGCTTCATAGCTCTAGGTTGATGCAGCTAAATAAAAAAAGGAAAGAGCAAAATGTAAAAGACAAAATGCAAAAGAAAAAATAAGGGATATAAAGGAAGAGTCAGAAGCCAAGGCAAAGTTTGAGCAATGCCCTGTCGCTATGATGCCATTACACTTTACCTTATCTGATTTGAGTGATCTTTAGGTCGATTTTGGTCTTCTCGAAAAGAGGAATTCAATGCAATCATCATCTCCATCAAATAAGTTGTCCAAAGTGGAATTTGACCATAGTTGCATAATTTAACACTCCCTCTCAACTAGGGCGAGTTCCATCTGATCAATCTGTCATGTATATCTTGTCGTCATATCATGTCCTATCTTTGCTCAACTCTATCTGCTGAAACATTCCCGAATCTAACGAAGAAGAATCATTAGGGAGCTAATGCTTCCACCCTCTACATCATCAGAGAGCATATCTCAATCCGAAACCACATCAGGGAGTACATCTCAACCTGGAATCTCATGGGGGAGCTAAATATCTCCGACCCCATATCGAGCAATAGGTGATATAGGGGAGCTACTACTCAACCCATCCTATTGCCTACCAACCTTCCCAACAATGACCCTCAGAGTCATGTGGTAGAACACCTGCATCATAATCCGAGCTTGGGCAAGATACCCGACTTACCAAAAGGTAAGGATCACACGCCCCCAAGCCTCCTCAACCCATTGGCCAGACGGGGAGGGACAATCCCAACAAGCCCAGCTTGTGGGTATGATGCCAACTGGGGTATACTCTGCAAAGACCAAGATAAGGGAGCTACTACTCCAACCCTATGGGTAACAGATAGGGGTGATACCCTATTGTCCAGAGATCCCTCAACCCCAAGAGCCCTCTATCTCAATTCCATGCCCTGGGAGCTCAAACAGGGGGAAGAGCTGGCTCAGTGTCCTCGATCAGCGATGCCCCTTATCAAGAGGGGTCACATCCATCAGTCCAAGCTACTCTCTGAAGACCAAGAACTTCCCTTTCAGTAAAGCCTTGGTGAGAATATCTGCAATCTGCTCATCTGTCGATATGTGATGGAGTCTAATGGCTCCTCTCTACACCATGTCTCGAATGAAGTGATATCAGATCTCTATGTGCTTGGACTTGTCATGAAATACGAGATTCTCTGCTAGATGGATCCCACTCTTGTTGTCGCAATATATCACTGTAGTATCTAGGATCTGCTCAAATAGCTCTCCAAAGAGCTTCCTCAACCAAACTGCTTTGCAGCGAGCCATGCTAGCGGCAATATACTATACTTCAGCGATACTCAATGCTACGGACTTCTACTTCCTACTCATCCAAGATATCATGGTAGATCCAAGGCTAAAACAACATCCAGACGTACTCTTCTTGTCGACAATGTTTCCTGCCCAATTAGCATCGGTGTATCCATGAAGTCGAACTGTCGTTCCTTGCAAATATCTCAAAATGTGTTTGGCAGCAATCCAGTGTGCATGGACAGGCTTAGTCATGAATTGACTCAACGTATTCACTGCATTGCATATGTCTGGATGGGTGTTCACTCGGAACATTAGAACCCCAATCAACTATCTATACTCGGATGGATTCGTCAAATCGGGTCCTGCAGCTTCTCCACATAGCTTCTTGAAGTTCATTTCCATCGATGTGGGTAGTGACTTGCATTCTATCATTCCAAATCGTTCCAACAACTTCACAACATATTTTCTTTGGGAAGGAAAATCTCACCGAGCCTTTGCCACATGGTACATCTCAAGGCCTATAAAGTAGTGAATGAGTCCAAGGTCCTTCATCTCGAAATTCAGGGGCTAGCTCCATCTTACACTCGATCATCAGAGGCTCACTACCTATCAAGAATAGATCGTCAACATATAAAACCAAAATCAACGGCATGCCTTGGACTACCTTGAAGTAGAGGTTGGGATCGGCATTGCTTCTTGTGAATCCCAGCTTCACCAAATAACTGTCTATGCGGACGTATGATGCTCTTGGGGCTTGCTTCAAACCATACAATGCCTTCTTCAACCTGAAAACATGTGTCTTTCGATCCTCTACTCCAAATCCCTGTGGTTGAGTAACATACACTTCTTCTTATAACATGCCATGGAGGAATGCAGTCTTCATGTCCATCTCATGAAGGGTCCATCCTTGACTTGCGACAAGGGTAACTATCGAACGAATGGTTTTATATCGAGCCACGGGTGCAAATATATCATCATAATCTTCTCCCTCTTTCTGGGAGAAACCTTGGGCCACGAACCTTGCCTTGTGTTTCTCAATGCTACCATCAACTCCATGTTTGATCTTGAATAGCCACTTTGAAGTCACCACGAATTTCCCTTTCGATCTCGGCACAATATCCCATACATCATTCTTCATAATTGATTCATATTCTTAAGCCATAGCATCCTTCCAAACTTGTTCCTTCACGACTTCTTCGAATGTGGGCGGTTCAGCTTGAATCATAGTGCTCATGGCTGCAACATATCCCTCGTACCTGCATGGCTTCTTCCTTTCTCTAAATGATCTTCAAACGAGAACACGTCTCTCATCATCCTGTAAAGTATCACAAAGCCAAAGTGGCCTCTTCCTGGCAGGAGGATCACATGGAGGACGATCTAAGGGATCCATGGGCTCCATGGGATCATCAACAATATCTGTCTCAGATTTGGGCACGAAAGGACCATCTAAAATATCCATATCATCATTCTTCTCAGGAGGAGGAGGCAAAGGAAGGTCCCTTGCTTTTCCAAGGGCGGCATCTTCATCGAATGTAACATGCCTACTAATTTCAACCTTCCTTTGACCAAGAATATATATCTAAATGCTTTAGAATTTTCACAATATCCAACAAATATACCTTTTCTTTCGGAGGCTTCCAACTTGTTCTTTTTGTCATTCGGCACATGAAAGTATACAGGGCAGCCAAAGATATGGAGATGACCAACATTAGGCTTGACACCTGTGAACACTTCTTCAGGGGTCTTGTTGTTAAATGCTTGATGAGGTACCCTGTTTTGAACATGTACGGCACATTTGTTGCTTCTCCCCAAAGGAACTTCGGCAACCATTGATCATGGAGCATGGCACGGGCAGCTTCTATAATGGACCTATTCTTTCTTTCAACCACTCTATTTTGTTTGGGAGATGGGGCACAATTGTTTCTTTCTTGATACCTTCCTTCTTCCAAAAATCAATGAACTCCTTTGATGTGTACTCTCCACCATTGTTGGACCTTAATATTTTGATTTTCTTCCCTGTTTGATTTTGATCGAAGATTTGAACTCCTTGAACATTTCGAAGGCTTCATCCTTGTGCTTCAAATAGTATATCCATGTCTTTGTTGAGAAGTCGTCAATAAAGGTGATGTAGTAGAGATGGCCACCAATAGAATGCATGAGCATTGGACCACATATGTCGGAATGAATGAGATGGAGGATGTCATTTGTCTTATTCTCGCTAGAGGGGAATGGTCCCCTTGTCTTCTTTCCACTGGCACAACCTGGACATACTCCATCATGTTGAGCTTGAACCTTGGGAATCCCTAAGACCAATTTCTCTAATTTCGGAAGAGCATCATAATGTAGATGGGCCAATCTTCAGTGCCATAGCTCGCTTAGATGATTAGTTTCATGGACCAATGCTAGAAGTGGTCTTCTAGTAACCCTGTAGAGTCCTTCATATCTTGATCCCAATGTGAATGCATTTCTCATAGGTGATCCAACAGGCCAAGTAAGAACCTTTCCCTTGATGAAGGAAACCCTCATCCCTTTGTCTTCCAAAGCGGATATTGATACCAAATTTTTCTTCAACCCTGGCACATACATCACATCATGGAGCAAAATAAATTCTCCCGAATTCAAATGAAATTCGACAAATCCAAAACCTTTAACGGGATGAGTGGAGTTGTCTCCATGAATCATTCTCAAATTTAACTCCCTCTCTACCAACTTAGAGAGAACTTCCTTATAACTAGAAAGTAATGAGTGGCCCCACTATCAACCAACCAACTATCCCACAAGTCCGGAGGAGATGAACTTGCCAAATTCCTCAACAGGAACCCCTATTGCAGCCATTGATGATATTACTCCTATTTGTTAAATTCCTTTAAACAAATTACTTATAGTTTGCTACGGAAAATATCGTAATGCATACACTACAGCCTTCACTTAATTAAATATTATGCGAAAACAAGAGACTGAGCAAGAAAGAAAATACAATACAATAGACACCGTTATTTTTGGACAAATGTCCCTGGAAAAACCGAATGCGGGAAAACCGGTGCAGCAGATCTGAGGGTTTATTATTATTAAGCAGTAGCAAATTTTGAATACCTCTTGGGATATTCAGATATAGAGAGAAATACTGGCAAAAAGATTTGTGAGATTACCTCACACAATCACTGAGAAAATCCCGGTTGATCCGGATACTGAATGAAGTGCCTCTGGCAGGCCCTATGTTGCTCTACGTCAACCTCTCTAGGGTCTGTGTCACCCAGTCTGTTGATCGATTTTTTGCCCGGAGTCTCTGCTCTCAACCTCTTGGGTCTCACACCCCAGCCCCTGACTTCTGAAACTGACTCTCCTCAACAAAATTTCAGACCCTCTGCGCTGCCTCTGCGTGGCCCTCGTGGCCCTGCGTCAACCTCTGAGTCTGGGCTTCTGGATCACTCTCTACCTCTCTGCTGATGATTCTCCGGCTAAGAAAATCTCTCTCTGGATGCTATCCCTACCCCTCAACTGCAAGAAATCTCCTCAATCAAAATTTCCTCCTGAGAACTTCTCACTTCAGGAATTCTATCTCTTGATCTCTCCATGTGTTTTCCAAATGACCCTCAAGCCCCTTATATCTTTTTGTTAGACAACCAACAGCCTAGATTAACTCCTAATCAAAGGCTCAGATCATTTTGGCTTGATCTTCGTCTTCTTCTAGAAGTTACACCCACAATTAGATTAATACCCATTAATATTTTTAATTTCCTAACTTTAGACTTAGGGTCCCATTAAAAAATATTAATTATTTTAATAAAATTGTCTATGGGTGGAATTTCCAAAAACACTTCTTGGGTTATTTGGAATACATGTGCCCAAGCCTCCTTGCAAAATTTGAGGCCTAGAGCACATCCGATGCTACCCCAAATCAACAGAACTATTAAGGGAAGAAATAAGAATATATTCAGATTGATTTGCAACATGACTTTCATACCTGGAGAATCTTGACCTCTTTTGACAACAATTTTCTTCATGATCACTTGGAGCATCTCTTCTTCTTCTTTCATCTCTTCCATTGCGGTCATTCCTTCGGCCATCTCTTCTTCTTTGATCATTGAACCTGTGGTCATTGCTTCTAGTATTGTAGCATGGTCCATTTTTCTTCTTGGGGCAATCTCAAGCATAGTGGCCTTTCTTGTGACAATTGTAGCATTCAATGTGCAAGTATTATTTTCCTAGATTTCGAGGAGGAGGCTTTCTTGAATTTAGACCTCCTTTTCCTTTCTTCTTCTTCTTGTCATGAGTGATGAATGTAGCGGGCTCTCCTTCTTCATGCTTTTGAATCCTTCCTCTTGATGTCATCCTTAATTATTCTTGAGTGAGCTTTCCAACAATTTCATTGAATGACAGAGGACATTGTTGTGCTTATAGTAGTAATGAAGGTTTCCCAAATAGGAGGGAGACCTCTCAAAGTCACGACCACCAATTCCCTGTCAGGCACAAATTCCCCAACTCTTTGCAATTGATCTCTAAGACGAGATGTCCTCATTATGTAGGATTGCATAGACTTTCCTTTGTTCATCTTTGTGTCTTTGAGTTGATCTTTCAAGGAGATGATTTCATTCAAATTGTTGACTTCATGCATGCCATCTATCTTATCATACATATCCTTAGACCTTCTCAAGTTTCCAACATATTCAAGTAAATTATCTTGCAAACCATCAGTTATAATTTGCTTCTTTTAACTCACCTTTCTTGTGCTTGTTCTTGGCAACAGCAGAATCATTCGCCGAAGGCTCAGGTACATTTCTTTGAATGTAGTCCAGAACATCATTGTTGTTAACTATGATTTCCAACCTGACTTTCCATGCAGCAAAATAGGATTAGTCACCCAACTTCTCATTTTCTTTGAAGAAGGAAGTCATCTTGACTTGGCTAGATTGGCTCTTTCAACTTTCCAAGGATGATTGCTTCAATGCTTGTCTCCTTTTGGGCTTGTCCTTCACCTTAGCTCTGATACCATGTTAAATTTTTAGATTCTTTTATGCTATATCAATTACTTTAGCCCAATTCAATACTTCAATTAGCAATCTTTCCAATTACAATTAGTCTTTCCATTCATCAAGAGTAATTGAAAGTAGAACAATAAATGCAATGACAAAGAAGACAATCAACACATCAACAAGAGACACCAGGTTTGGTCAAAGACCAGGGGAAAACCCCACAAGGAGGAAAACCCTTTGAAATTCTTCTTCTATTAGATTGTCATAAAATGTTCAGCAGAGAGTACAATGAGCCCAATACAATATCATCCAGCAAAACAACCCAACAACATTCAGAAATATGTTTCCAGCATCAAAATATATCATAGAAAAAAATTTCCTATCTGCGGTCACTTGCGGTCAACTTCAGTCTTCGATCAAATCTGAGTCAAACTTCTCGGTTGCATGCAGTAGTTTTGCGAGCGACTGGAGGCATCTAGTTGCACCCTTGATTCCTGCAAGCCAGCAATTGTGGTCGAATTTTCCCTGTCACATGCCTGCGATTGTAATTCAAAAACCCTAAAACAGATGTGAGCCTCGAACCCTGTAATTTCAGACTTTTGCGAACTTTTGTTGTCGTCCCTGCCTCAGACCTGTGTGAACCAATCAATGAAGAAGAGAAGAAGAAGATTCTCAGTGATATCCAAATTAGCTTGACATCACTTGTATTTATAGGCTTCCATGGGAGACCAATTTGCTTTAGGGTCGACCTTGTCCAAATGTGCATGTGTGGGTTTTCCTTCATAAGTACACTTCCCCTTATACGACTTGAGTGATCTTTAGGTCGATTTTGGTCCTCTCGAAAAGAGGAATTCAATGCAATCATCATCTCCATCAAATAAGTTGTCCAAAGTGGAATTTGACAGTAGTTGCATAATTTAACAGACCTCTCAAGGACACAACAGCGCAGCTCTAGACCAAAATTCACCAAGTTTGCATGGCTACAATCAATTTTGCATGATGCCCTAGGAAGCCTACTAGGGTTAGGGCTTGGAAAAGAGAAAAGGAGGTAAGAAAAATCTTCGTTTTGGTGATCACCTAGGACTAGACCAATGCCTAGCCTATTGGGAGAATGGAGTCAATGAGATTCAATGTTTAGAGATTCTTATACCCAATCAAGGAGTTCCCCAACAACTTTGCATGGCCCTAGAGGCAACAACTAGGTTACTAGGAAAATTTATACTTCTTTGATGCTGCAATTGATGACTTATCAAGGCAATTATGAATAATCATATACCCCTAGGACATTCATTCACTATACTTTGCATGAAACATATGAAAAACCCTCACAAAGACAAGATCAACAAATTCGCATTTCATTAAGGTAGCTACACCAACTTCATGAGCGAAAATTCTTCATACATTATACAAGTGCAAGAAATGGGAAATAGACCATAAAAAGACACAAGTATAGTGAAATCTTCCAATCATCAATAGAGACAAAAATCGAAGCTCCAAGATTAAAGACAAGCTTTTCCAAACATCAAAATGCATCAAGATTCCAATTCGTCCATCAATAGGTCTAGCAAAATTCTCAAGAGATAATGATCCAAATCCAAGTGATGATCAAATGAAATGATCATCACATCAATATATATCCTCCCTAAGGGGTTTGATTTGCCTAATAAGGCCTAATAATGCCCCAACTAATAAAATAATGTGCAAAAATAACATTCCTTGGTGACAAGCCCACCAAGATAGCTCCATAATACAAAAATAAGCCTCCCAAGAGGGCAAAATAATAGATACAATAGGTCGAAGGGCCATTGAAGAGGCCTAGTGGAGTCCAATGTGTGCCAAGATGAATGAATGAGCTCCAAACATAGTGATAAAGGGGGTGGCCCCTTGATATCCAAGCAAATGACCTGTGGTGCCCCCAAGTGGCTATGGGGGCACAAAACATCCTCATGGGTCTCCAAATGGATCGAACAAGCATGTATCCCATCTATAAGGGCTGGAAGAATGATGCAATCCCTCCCACTGTCTCTCGATGAGACACATCCTCATCTAAGCCCTCGATCGACTTCCAAGTGTGTGGTGCAAGAATGTAGCCAGCTGAGCAAGGTGGTCCAGGTGTATCATCATTGTCAACTAGGTGGAACACGAGAAACCATGAAGTGGCAATCTGCTCTCTACTATGGTGGAGGCCCATGGCTCTCAACGCTCACCTTACAAATTCCCATATGACTTTCTGCAGGGCTTAAACCCCATATAGGGAGACCAAACCCAAGATGAAGACCCACCTGCAATCCTATATAAGATCTAATGCGTCCCCTCACCTTCCAATACAACCAAACATTAGTGCAATTGAGTAAATGAGCTTACAAATCATGGATCCAAGTGGACACTTCATAGTGGCATGCCCTTCCATAGTGGGCTTTAGAACGTACAAGTGTCTCTAAGTTCAAGAAGAAGGCTAACCAAGGACCCTATTAGGTGGTTTTAGCCTCTAAGGGCAGTGATATGTCCATGGTACATCCACCAAATGGCAGGTGGGATGTGATATAATGATATAATGGAGTGGGGCATCAAGGGAAGGCTCCAAGCCACATGCCACAGTACAAGGGAAGTCCACACTTGGGTGTATGAATATAGGAGGGAGCAATCATGGTACATGAGTTACTCCGGCCTTTGTTTTTCCACCCTTCTTCATATGCCTTTTGTCTTCTATTGATTTTTCTTTTATAACTACTTAGGGCTCCAAGGGATGAGAGCATGATGCATAAGATATATCAGTGAATACCCCATTAAGGTCGGGCAATTCATCGCCCGCCAAGGGTTGGGACAATCATGGGTTCCTTAATGATGAAAGGGGCCAATATAGGGGGCCCTAGGAACCAGGGTGATGGCCATAATGATATGGGTAGAGCTCATGTTTGGCTTTTGATCACGTGCTAAATTTGTATGTCCCGGCCATCTTTTTGCATTTTATGGTACATTTCCTGTTGAGAGTGAACAAATTATGTTTTTTCTTTCTTTTTAGCTGCATCAACCCTTGGGGCGTCATTTTAGGCCCAACCCAAGGTGTGGACAAGGGGAGGAGGAAGTTAACTCCTGGGGGACCCAATGGACAAATGTGGACCTGGATGGGAAATATGATGAATGGGGTTATAATGAGCGGAGGAGAGTGATGTATATGGTTTTGAGAGGGGGACAACGCAACCAAAATCAAGGTGTCCCATGTAGTGTCAACCCTAAAGCTAGTAGCCAATAAAGGAGATCCCACAAAACTAGGATACAAGGTTAACCATCAATTGGACATAGGAAACAGGAGTACAAACCAAGCTCATTCTTTCCGCCGAATCCTCCCACTAATCCATCCCCAAAAGTGTCCATGATAAGTAAACAAAAATACCCAACTACATAATGAAAAGCCATACCTTCGAGGTTGGAAGGCCCACCTTCAAACATACAATCATGACAGATGGGCAAGGGAGCATATGGTTGGCTCAGGTGCGGAGATTGTGGCACATCAAGCTATTTGGTGGTTGTTGGCTGTCATTTGAGGACCATCTAGGAGAAAAAATTTCTCCTATGTGTACTACCCAGAGGTGGTGGGTAATAAGCCCTAGTAGTGCTATAGCTGTATGATGTGATAGATGTAGGTGCATTTGTATTTTGGGAAGAAGAGGACCTAAAGGAATTAGTCCCATCCTTAATTGTATTGGTGAAACAATAGACATGTATTATATGAATGTATTGCGGTTTGTAAAGGGCCATGATCCCTGGTACAGGAGCCCTACAGTTTTCTTATTAAAGGACTAATAAGGAACATGTTTTGGGCCATAAACACTGTGTATTATTACTGATCTCATTGTTGTTATATTCTGTTGTGCAAAGTTGTTTAAAGTTGGGCATCTTAATGTGTTTATGCTCTTAGCTAAGGCATAGACCATACCTAAGGTGTGTGGAAATTCCAACAATGGGGATGAAAAGGAGGGTGGAAGAAGCATTTTGAAGCCCTCTTATCCACACTTGAATTGTACTTTCTCATTTGGTGGAAGAAAAAAAAAAACTTTGAAACACCTTTGGAGGTTGGATGCTACACTAACACCCCCTATTTCCCTTCCATTATGGAGAAGGGTCACCTTTTTAAGGTTTGTGCCCTTTATCTTTGTACATGTAGCATGAATGCCCCAAGATTGTATTAGTTTTGATCATTTAATTGTTGAAGAGGGGTTAATTTTGCCCCTCCATAGGCTAGAATAGGGGATTGTAGTCTAAGAAAATTAATATTTTATTGTGAGGGTAGTTGAGCACCTCCTCCATAAATAAAGGTGCACTTCCTCTCATTTTCTCATGGGGGGAGAAATCCTTTAACAGGTATGAAATTTCTGAAATTTTCTCTTACATCTTGACTTTGGCGATGGATGGTTGAGTTGAACAACTTTTTGGGGAGTACATGTTGATGCGGATAGTTCACTGTTATTCATGGATATTGGTAGATCTTGATGGGGCGGACTTAATGCGGTGGATAGACTTCTTTTCATGGATGATTATTGGTGAATTTTAATGGATGCATGATAAAATTGAGAAAGTTATCTTTCTGCAATCTTGTCTCTCATTAATGGAAAAGGGTTATTAAATATTGACCATAATTTTGTTGGTAATTTTATCTCTTTATTCTCTTTGGGCAAGATTTTCTTCAAGTTATTTTGAGGTGACCTTGGTTAAGCTCCCTCCCTTATTTTATCTTCGAAAATTACAAGGTGCCTAAGGTACATAGCTTAGTGTGCCCTAGTCCTCGAGGCTAAATCTGCTCTAAGCCTCTTTGAACCTCTTACCAAATCCTTTGAGATGGCCTAAGCTAAGCTCACTCCCTTATCCCATCTTTGAATATTGAAGCATGCTAGGGTTGGAGATCTAAGGGACACAAGTTTGTCTCCCTTGGTTCCTTGCACCCATATGCATCTCCATTACTCCCCAATTGTCTTGCTCCTTGACTACATATGCCTCGCCAAAAAGAATATATATTGGCAAGCCAAGGCACTTATCTTCTATTTTCCATAACCTTATTTCCCTTAAAATCCTTTAAATCATTTTTCTAGGGTTTTCTCTTTAAGATCACCTAGTAATCCCTTGATTGTGTTAGTTTGGGGGATTTTCCTTTGAACTTAGATTTTGGAATTACCAAAACCCTAGCAATCTTATCCTAGGGAGTTTTGTTTTTCCACGATACTAGAGTCTAGATTAGAATATTACAATCAATGACGCTACAAATCCAAGTATCACAACAAGACTACTTTGCAAAAAGGAACAATATACAGCAGTAAATCTACTAGTGCACAAAATAAACACAACATTTTACAAATTTAATCAACAACCCAACTTTTTTATATTAATCAACTGATAATACAACATTCTAGAGCTCCCATACCAGGGATAATGGCCCTCATACATCCACTAGTACAAGATACAAGATACACTAACGATCTAGCAGATGTAGTGCAAAATCACAGCTGCTTTGTCGTATCCTATACACTATGGGTCCTTGGCTTCCATTCTATAGCACCTGCCTTTATCAATGCACCAACTCCTTTAAGCCAACGAACTCAGCTCTCAAATCTTCCCTCTAGCTGATCATAAGTCCATCTACAGCCCACATATAGGGAATTCACGCTCACTAGCTGCTCCTTCGTCCTCCAAGGCCACAACACTTTGAGACTTCTTGCCCACTATTGCTCCTCAACTACTCAGGGACTTCTTCCCACTATAGTCTTCTTGCGCTGCTCCAATGAAGACTAACATAGGGCAGGAGAGCTTCCACCTATCACTATCAAATCTCACTTCTCCAACAATGAACACAAGCTATACCAAATTTCTCTTGGTTGGCCAATCCTTGAGCTCCACTTCTCTGCCTCTCTTAATAGCCACCTTAGTCCATCAAGGTGCTATTCTAGGCAAAACTTGGTCCACTCTCACGCTGCCCTCCAACAAATCATAAGTGTCCAATACAAATGTCCTCTCCTAGGACTACTACATCCACTTAGCATCTACTCAACATATGCACATCAAACTATATAGACCTTGACTCTTTTTGGGTTGTCATAAATTGTTGTAGATGACTGTTCACGAGTTAGGGCACCCAACAACCCTATTGCAACCCTCAAAAATTGCTCCAGTTGCCCTCTACTATTTGTTACCTCCCTTCTATTTCAATTTTGTGTTGGTCTGCTCCTTAAGACAGGGTTATGGCCTCCCTTAAGGCTACCTAAACAAGGCTCGGCCTTCCTAAAATGCTACAGGAAGGCTGTGACCCACCAAACAAGAGATCTACCACACAATTAACTCGAAAAACCAAGTCACAACTCACCCTCAAGCAAGTGGTTGCCTCCTACACTCAATTTGGACCTGCAATAGACATAAACCACCACATAAATCTGCCCAGATTTGACCTCAAGACAGCGGTTGTTCTTCTACAGCTACTTGGCCTTGTTGTGAATGTCAAACTCACCCAAAATAGTCCCTCTTCCTACACATCATGTACACTTCTTAAGCTCGGTTGCCTCAGTTGTGTTATCTTATGAGAAGATGCACTTGTATAATGAAAAAGCCTCACACTTCACTTTTCTTTATACACTTCCATGTGACTCAATCAAACTGCCCATGTGGCACACATAAACCTCAAGCAAACCTGACGTGTATGCCACATTAACCTATAACCACATATAAAAATTAATATGTCATCATAGACACCTCGGGTTTAAGTGATTTACCTTGCCCCTTTCTGCTCTAAGGGTCATCTAACACCTCCATGTGTCAAATCACTCAAATGCCTCGTGGTTCCACAACCACCAGCTTAGATGCAAATCCCACAAAGTACTTTTGTGACACTCCAACCTTCAAACCCCGAACCCTAGGGCTTGGAGTACCTCACAAGCTACCAAATCTCAACATTTACTCTTAGCGAAGGAGGTACTTCCAAGACTAGGAAGTAGCTTGTCATCATCACTGTCATTGCTCGGAACACTTGCCCAACTCTTGGCACCCATCACTGCAGCAATCCTTGTAGCATGGACTACGCTTCTCTTTGAAGTGTCAATGTCACTGGAAGCCTCCTTCTTCTTTTCCTGAAATGTCTTCCAATCTCTCCATGATTCCCTCTTGGCAGATGTAGAAGCACCCTTACTCCACACTAACCACGCACTCTTCTTGGCTTGCACATTCTCCCTCTAAACCTGCAAACTCTCTCTAGAACACGACTCCCTCTGAGCCTCTGGAACCTGTACTTGCTCCTCTAAAACCTGCACCTGCTTCTGTGGAACTTGTCCCTGGTTCTGCTTCTTCTTCCCATGATCTATAGGCCTACTCGTCAACTTGTATAGACCATGCTCTCTAACTCCAATCACTAAAATTGCAGAGCTAGAGCCTTTCGGCCTGCGTCTCACCTACCCATCCTGGAACAACATCTCAAACCCCTTCTGCTCTATCACTAAGACAAATATCACGTTATATTTGAGCCTTGGTACAAATAGTACATCCTAAAATTGCATCACCTGACCTGACTTCATCCTGAATGGAACAACCCCTAATCCTCTAATCCCTTTTCGACTCTTATCACCCAACACTATGTGCAACTTCGAGTCCCACTCAACTAGAGTCTCTAACACCTCTTGTGACCCAATCATATGCTTCGATGCTCCACTGTCCATGTACTATGCAACCTCGTCGATGGTACCCTGCGAGAAATGGGAAATCAAAGCAAAGTCCTCCTTCTCCAACCTCCTGGAGAGATCATCTATCTCGACAAAATTGGTGACACCTGTGATTTGCTTCCCTTTCTCCTTCTCATCATCTCCCTTCTTCTTCATCAGACATCTCATTGAAAAATGACCCATCTCACCACCGTTGAAACACTTGATCTTACTCAAGTCCTTCTTCTATTTGCCCTTCATTCTCGCTGCACGTGCCACATCATCTGAAGCCTTCTTGTTCGTATGAATATCCTTGTCTCACAACTCTTCCAAAATGAAGTCGTCCCACAGCCTATTCCAGTTTGGCAACTTGTCCGTGGCAATGATTTCCTTGATGAACGGCTTCCACTCTGGAGTAAACCCTTGACTTGACAGTGCAGTGGCACCCCTGCGGGGGAGGTGAAAATGCCCTCGTACTCCTCCACGACCCTGTCCATCTGTTTTTATCGTGCGGAGGTGACCCTTCAAGGTAATCCTCACCATCTCAGAATCTGCAAGTCACACCGACGATGGCAAGCTCATCTCGAACCCGAGACAACCTCGTCAAATACGAAGTCACCCCTTCACCCAGTATCATCTTGGTGGCCTTCAACTTATCCTCCAATACCAATACCCGATTCTCGTTCTTATTCTGGAACAAATTTTGAAGAGCCTCCCACATCTCATGGGCAATGTTCTTCTAGGACAGATGAGGATTAGGGAATCCTTGACCCTGTCTAGGATGATCAACTTTGCCTTCATATCCAGTTCTTCATACACTTCCAACTCCTTAAGGTCTTGTAGACCATGTACATGTCAAAAGTCCGAGAAGCGAAGTACAAAGCAGTGGACAATTTTTTTTAAAGATCATCATCATCATTCAACATCAGTTCATCATTGTAAACCCAATTTCCACAAGTTCATATTGTCAATCATTCTAGTATGACTATTAAGCCATGTAATAACACATAGGTAACCCTATGATTCTTCTCAAAGGGTTTCATCCTATGGATTTTTTTAACCTCTTTGAATTATGTGTGTTTGTAAACACGGATAATCGGTAGAGTTTTTCTCCCAGATGTATCCCAAAGCTAGGGTGGAATTCTTTGACAGCGTCTTAGTCTAGTCATAGTGTTTATTGAGTCTATGTATTTTCATACCAGATCATATGTCTTGTCGCAGAATTGGGTAAAGTCTTTAGGGTCTATGTCAATGTGTATTTCCCCTTCTAAGGGCTGAATGTAATATTTGATGTAAAAGTGTGTTTAGGAATCATTTGTGCATGGTTACTCATATTTAGACACCATGGCTAAATTATTTTATTATAGACACACTTGCAGGGTTGAAAAATATTATTCCCCTCGAGTCATTTAATTAATTTTTCTGGAAAAAAATAAAAAGAAATAGTTAGCCAAAAAATTAATTATTTGTGAGTCAAAAAAATAATTTGAGAGAAATTAAATTCTCTCCAAGTGGAAAACCATCAAAATTTCGTGGGTCAAAAAAAAATTAAATTTTGAAGGTCCTCCACCAAAGAAAAAATGGATTTTTTAAGAGAAATTGGGCCCTTGGACCTTGGTGGTTAACTAGTAAGTTTTTGGAGGATATTATTCCAAAATATTATTTTTTCTATTAATAGAAAAGGGGTTTTAAGAAAATTATAAATTTTCCTCAAAATAAAAAAACAAAAATCCAATCGACGCTGGAAATCAACTTATATCAATTGAAGATCAATGGATGAGATTATTTTGACGAGGATCAAACCAACTAGTTGTTATTTTCCACTTGGATGGGTTTTCTTCTCTCATTTTCTATATAAGGAAGTTATGAAGCTCCTCATTTCATCTTTGGATGATGTAACAATTATTTGAAGTACTAAGCAAGGCTCTGCTAGAATTTTTTTGCACATAATAAAAAGTCTTTGGGATTCAATTCAAGGTGTCTCTCATTTGCTGATTTGTGGTATGTGTTGGATGTTTTATTGATATACTTTGAACTATAATGTTGATTATTATTTCAATTGCCAATAGTAGGAACATCTATTGGTACAAGTATCTTGCCTTAGGTGTTGGGTGAGAGTAAATACTCTAGATATAGCAAAGTCTACTAGGTATCTCCAAGCTTATAGATCTATTGTATGAATCAAACCCCTATTGTTTAGTAATCTATCATTTGAAGCGCATTGAGTTATAGTTTGCTCCAACCCTTGGCCTCCAATTACACAAATTGTGAGGGGATCACACCCTTGTTTGGCTCCCGGTCTTGATCTAATAAAAATCTTATGCAAGAGGGCTTTGCAAAAAATTTAAAAAGTTATTCTCTCACTATTTTCACATGGTATCGGAGCAACTTTGATCAGACAAGAAGCACAGAAGAGGAAGGAATAAATCGTCCAGATTTAGAAGCAGTCTAGCAATTCGATTTCCAGGTCTGCACAGGGCCTTGCCAAGCAGTGTGAATTACTGGACAAGGATTCGATTTCCAGATGCGGGTGGCCAAAAAAGTTTGAATTTATCCACAAGTGATTCCAGCAGACAGTAAGTGAGCAGATCAGTATTTTTCGTAGAGCAGATTCTTGATCTAGGTGTAGTTGTTTTTGCAATAGCAGAATCAGCGCCAAGGTGAAGAGAAATTGCACACAGTCAGGGATTTTGCTCAGAGGGTTTCCAACTTCAACCTTGAAGGAAATCCGAAATTTCCAGAAACAGAGGACAGCAGCAAAGTAGATTTGTGCATTTCCTAGAGGAAATGCGTGTAGCAGAGCAGGCACACTAGCAGGGAAAGGAGGAGATTCTTGTTTTTATCCCAGTTATGAGTTTTGCAAAAAATGGCCTAAGCGGGGATTAGAGATCAGAACAGATTGGATAGTGGGTCCAACTACATAATTTGGAAGGCAAGGATGCGCTTTCTTCTAGATGAGTTTGGTCTGAAGACGTACACAAAATGAGTTATAGTCATACTTACAAATCCACAACAGCTAGACAACTATAATAAATATATGGCCAAGGCAAAGCAGTTGATCCTTGATGGAGTTCAAGATCATAGAGTCTCACACTTAGCAGCAAAGAAGACGGCCAAAGAAATGTGGGATGCTCTCGCAACACAATTCCAAAATCCTTCCGAGAATCAGAAGATGTTACTGAAGGAGACGCTGAGAACCACTAGTATGCAAAAGGGAGAAGGAGTTACCCCCTATCTGACCAAAATTCAGGATATCCAGAATGAGCTTGCTGCAGTAGGAGAGGCACCACAAGAAGTTGAACTTATGCGTATGGCTATCAATGGTTTCACCGAGGAGTGGGCTACTTTCATCCAACGCATCACAGTACGAGATCAGCTACCTGGATGGTATCGATTGTGGGCAGATTTCATGGATGAGGAGATGCGACTTGCTCTAGTCAAGAGTAGTCTCGATGGCAACAACAGAGTATCGATGAGTGTGAAGGAGGAGGAGAACATAGCCTTTGCATCGAAGGGAAAGGCAAAGAAAGGTCCTAGTCAGGGACAAGTCTCACAGGGAGGAGACAAGAAGAAGAAACAACTGCCAAAGGTCAAGTGCTTCATGTGTGGTTGTTAGATTTTGTAACATCGGATATGTTCTAGCCACGAAATTTTGTGGAGAGGCTAGAATACATGAGATATCCAAAACCCAGAAATTGTTTCTAGAAATTCTGCCTATAAATGACTTAATTAGATTATTAGAGAGTTTTTAAATATTTCCTAAGTCTAAACTTAGGAAATATGACTAATTAATCAGAGTTAATTAAGTCAAGGTGTGAATGTTCTAGAAACTCACACGAATCGACTTCAAGTTAATCCTAGTCATCGATTAAGATCTAATCTTGGTAGTTGGAGTCCCAACAGAGGATTATAAGAAGTTGATGGGCACTTGGAGAATACACTTGAGAGGTTCGATTTCATGAGTAGATCGATTTCCAGAGTAGCAACAGTCAGTTGTCGGAGAGAGAGCCAGTGAGATCGAAGCAGTGAGTGAGGGGCAGAGACAGTGATCCGGAGGAAAGATTTTCCAAATCCAAAGAGGCAGCAGCAAGTGAGCCGAATTATCCCAAAGAGGCAACACTGAGGGGCAGCACAGTTGCTTCAGTCAAGCAGTTTGATTTGGAGAGAAGAAAAATCGTTCTCAGTTCTAGAGGCCAAGAAGGAGTCCTAGAGAGCCGGAGAGACGATTTTCTCAGCATCCAGAGGCAGAACGACTTCATCAGAGCCCAATCAGAGGCAAGTCGTCTAGCCAGCTACGCAGAGGTTGATGAAGTGCTCCAGAAGACTGAGTTTTGATAGGGAAAGTCAAGCCAAAGATTGCCTATGGGAGAAGGGTAATTCCCTTCAGTATTTTGCTCAGATTTGCTTGCTTTTTGGATTGCCAGTTGGGCATAAATAGTTGTACTCAGATTTCACTGCTACATAATAAAATAAAACCCTCACTACTACACCAGTTTTCCCAAGTTGTGTTTTTCCAAGGACATTGGTGCAAAAATAATTGTGTTATTTTATGTGTGTGATAGCATTTCTTCCAGCGTTTATTCTTCTGCAATTTTATTTGTGTAGATTGCAGTGTGAGTTATTCAATATTTGTTGTAGGAAACAGTAAATAGATTGTTAAAATTAATTAACAATTAGGAGAATAATTTCCAGTTGCTGCAATACGATTCTGGTTTCAGAATTTTCACATGGTATTGGAGCGCAGATGATCAGCCGAAGAGCTCAGTAATGAAGAAAGAGGGAGTTTTGTTGTTCAGTTTGGGCAGCAGATCGAAATCCCATAGGCAGTGCAATCACTTTGCCAAGAGGCCGAGTTTCTTGAGGAGATTCGACTTTTCTGAGTGAGGGACAGAAAAAATTTGATCTCTCCAGATCGAGGGATTCCTGAGGCGGAGGGAGCAACCCAGTATTTTCAGAGAGGAGATCTATAGCTGGACGCAGTAGTTTTGCAGCAGCTGCTAGAGAAGAGCTAGCGTCGGGTGGAAGAAGAGCACACACTAAGAGAAAATTTTCCTAGTCTCAAGAAGTTTGAATTCCCTTGCAAATCAGTAGTCGTTGTGAGCAAAGTTTCTCACTCCTGAAGGGAGTGCAAATAGCCTTGCAGCGGTTGATCAAAAGGGAAGAGGAAATTTTCGACATTTGTTGAGATGGCCACTACTAGGCTTCGAGATCAAGATAGGTTGGATGGAGCTTCCAACTATGTCATCTGAAGGCAAGGATGTCCTTCCTTCTAGATGAATATGGCCTGAAGACATGTATAGATGTAGTGGTAGTGATTCCCACAGATGCAGATCAGCTTAAGGAATACAGAAAGGAGATGGCGTGTGCGAAGAGGTTGATCCTAGATGCAGTTCGGGATGACATTGTTTCACAAATAGTTGGTAAAGGTACTGCCAGAGAGATGTGGGAGACTCTCTCCACGCTATACCAAGGCACTTTCGAGTAGTGGAAGATGTACTTAGAGGAGAAGTTGAGATGCATCAAGATGCAGAAGAGGGAAAGCATAGACCCCTTCCTCACTAGGATTCAGGAGGTCTGAGATCAATTGTTAGTTGTTGGGGCAGCGCCTCAACCCACAGAGCTAATGCGATTGGCACTCAACAGTGTCTTCGAGGAGTGGCAGGTATTCGTCCAAAGTATTTTGGACAGAGATACCTTGCCAAGTTGGGACAGGATGTGGGGCGATTCGCAGTAGGAGGAGTTGAAACGAGCTCCATCAGTGGCAGCAGTGGATCAAAGCAGGTGAAGGAGGAGGAGAATGTGGCTCTATCATCTAAGGGTCACAATCAGGGACAAGGGGAGTAGAGAAAGGAGAAGGACCTGTCGAAGGTCAAGTGCTTCAGATGTGGTGAGCTTGGTCACTACAATACCCAGTGTCCTCTCAGGAAGAAGGACAAGGAGGAGATGCAGGACCAGCAAGCAGCATCAGCAGAGATCAATAGGCTTTCCTCCAGGCTGGAGGAAGACTTCGCCATGTTTGCTAGAATTCCTCCAGGAGTGAGGTGGGCAGATTTGGTTCTATAGCCCCAGAGCACTACAAATGGGCAGGATCCTTGAGGAGTCCACCTCTTGGATCAATACATTGCTAGTGGGTCCACAGTATTCAGTAGCAGGATAGATTAGTGACAGTAGAAGCAGTCAGAGGCCGAGTGACAGTTGCAGACTAGTAGCAGTCAGATGTTGGGGAGTGCATTGCAAAGTTGGCAGCACTGCCAGTTGGCACAATGCAGAGTTAACAACAGTGTAGATTCTTCAATGACAATGCAGATGTTAGTAGCAGTTAGGACTCGGGAGACAGATGCATCATGTTGATCACAACTGATTCAGTATTTAGGATGCTTCTCAATCGCAGTTGTTGCAATGGCAGCCGCAACAGATGAGAGTGAATTGCAGTGCAGATGCAATGTTGGCAGTAGTTCAACAAGGTCAGCAGCAACACAAATGCAACGTATATCAAATTTGTGCAGTGGTTGGTGGGCAGCAACAGCGAGACATCAGCAGCGTGACAGGGATGATGCAGAGGTAGGGTGCCGACACAGGATGTGCAATAGAGCACTAGAAGTCTAGAACACATTCCTCGCTAAGAGGGAGTGTTAGTTTTTGTAACATCGAATGTGTTCTAGCCACAAAATTTTGTGGAGAGGCTAGAATACATGAGATCTACAAAACCCAAAAATCATTTCTGAAAATTCTGCCTAGAAATGACTTAATTAGATTATTAGTCAGTTTTTAAATATTTCATAAGTCTAAACGTAGGAAATATGAATAATTAATCATAACTAATTAAGTCAAGGTGTGAATGTTCTAGAAACTCCCACAGATCGACTTCATGTTAATCCTAGCCATCGATTAAGAGCTAATCTTTGTCATTGGAGTCCCAACAGAGGATTATAAGAAGTAGATGGGAACTTGGAGAATACACCTGAGAGGTTCGATTTCATGAGCAGATCGATTTACAGAGTAGCGGCAGTCGGTTGCCAGAGACAGAGCCAGTGAGATAGAAGCAGTGAGTGAGGGGCAGATACAGTGATCCGGAGGAAAGATTTTCCAGATCCAGAGAGGCAGCAACAAGTGAGCCGAATTATCCCAGAGAGGCAGCGTAGTTGCTTCAGTTAGGCAATTCAATTTGGAGAAAAGAAAAATCGTTCTTAGTTCCAGAGGCAGGGAAGGAGTCCCAAAGAACCGGAGAGAAGATTTTCTGAGCGTCCAGAGGCAAAACGACTTCATCAGAGCCCAGTCAGAGGCAAGCCATCCAGCCAGCTATGCAAAGCAGCGCAGAGGCTAACGCAGTGCTCCATAAGGCCGAGTTTTGATAGGGAAAGTCGAGACAGAGATTGCATGTGTGAGAAGGGTAATTCCCTTCAGTAATTTGCTCAGATTTTCTTGTTGTTTTGATTGTCAGTTGGGCATCCATAGATGTACTCAGATTTCACCATTACATAATAAAATAAAACCCTCACTGCTGCATCAAGTTTCACAAGATGGGTTTTTCCGAGGACATTGGTCCAAAAATAACTGTGTTACTTTATGTGTGTGAGATAGCACTTCTTCCAGCGTTTATTCTTCCGCAATTTTATTTGTGTACATTGCAGTGTGAGTTATTCAATGTTTGTTATAGGAAACGGTAAATAGATTGTTAAAATTAATTAACAATTAGGAGAATAATTTCCAATTACAGCAATAGGATTTCAGGTTTCAGAATTTTCACAGTGGTGAGTTCAAACACTATAGCACTCAGTGTCCTCAGAGCAAGAAGCACAAGAAGGAGAAGCAAGAGTAGGCAGCAACTCCAGCAGAGATTGACTAGTTGTCCTCCAGGTTGGAGGAAGATTTCACCTTGTATATAGCTATACCTCCAGGAGAGAAGTGGGGAGACATTGAGCTCTAGACTCCAGAGTTGAAAAGAGTTGGGCAAGGTTCATTGAGGTGAGCATTAGACAGGTATTTCCTCTTGGATCATTACCTTTGTTATAGGGGCCCGCAGTATTCAGTAGCATGTTGAATCAATGTCATCTTGATGCAGTTAGTTCTTGAGGGGCAATTGCAGTCAAACGCTGAGGAGCGCAGTGCAATTGCAACGCAGACAAACCCAGTGGCCAGCGCAGACAAACCCAGTGGCCAACGCAGAGGCTAGTAGCAGTCAAAGACTCAAGAGACAGTTGTAGCATATGGACACAGTTGATTCAGTATTCACGATTTCATTTACAATAGTTGTAGCAACAGCAGCATGAGATCAGTTGCAATGCAGTGGCAGAGTTGGCGACAATTCATTTGTAGAGTGCAATGTTAGCAGTAGCACAAATGCAAGGTGGTTCAGCTACAATTGTGGCAAATGAATCAGAGTTGCACAGTAGTTGGTGGGCAGTGGCAGTGGTCACAGTTGTCAGTCACCAGCGACGTGTGTGGAGAATGTTATGGAGACCGAGTGAAAACCTTCCTTGCTAGTAGGGAGTGTTAGCTTTTGTAGCATCATATGGTGTTCTAGCCTCGACTTTTGTCAAAGAGGCTAAGAAACACTAGGCCTCCAAAACCCATAAATCATTTCTAAAAAATCCACCTAGAACTAGCTCAATTAAGTTAATTAGTCAGTAATTAAATTTTTCCTAAGTCTAACTTAGGGAAAATGATTAATTACCAGAAATTGATTGAGAGAGGTGAGATTTCTCTACAAACTCACATGGATCAATTCAGAAATGATCTCAGCCATTGATGAGGACTTAATCATGGTCGTTGGTCAACTAGAGATTATAAGAGGATGTTAATGGGGTTGGAGTGAAAACACATCGAATCACATTTATGAGAGCCAATGAAAGCTAGGGGAGCGAGTTCCATGGGCAGATCGAGCTATCTAGTGCAGGATTCAGTGTTGGAAGAAGGTTTGGGCCAGACAAGGAGGATTGAGGGAGCAGCAGAGCAGTTGTAGTCGGGAGGCCAAATTATTCTGCAAGAAAGCCATCCAGGAAGAGCGAGTAAGCCAAAAACCCAAAAAAAGTGTCAGAAGAGGGTTGTTTCAGTTGTCGGAGGCCGGGAGATCACCCAGAAGGCAGAGCGACTTATTTTCAGTGACAGAGGGAGTCTAGAAACCCCAGTTGGAGAAGTTCCATTGGCTGTATGATTTGCCCAGGCCAAGAGTGCGAGCAGCTAGTCATGCAGTGCGAGCAGGCCAAAATAAAGCCGAATTATTTTGGGAGAGGGAGGAAATGCACCCATATATTTTGGCAACGTATTTTGTTGGAGGATTGCCAATCGGGCATCAAGATTTGTACTCAAATAATTTTGCTGCATAATAATAAAACCCTCATATGTTGCATAGGTTTTCCCGCATTGGGTTTATTTGAGGACATTTGTCCAAAAATAACTGTGCCAAATTTTATTGTGTATGTGCATATTATTTCTCAGTTTCTAATTTACTTTCTGCAGTGTTTTATTGCGAAGAATTAGCAGTATGAATTATTTGTTATTTTGCAAGTAACAAAATAAACTACATAATAATAATATCAGTTTAAAAAATAATTTTCAGTTGCTATTTTTTCAACCGAATTTTCACATGGTATGAGAGCAAATTTGATCAGACAAGAAGCTCAGAAGTGGAAGGAAGAAAACATCCAAATTCAAAGGGAGTCTAGCAGTTTGATTTCCAGGTCTGCACAGGGCCTTGCCAAGCAGTGCAAAACACTGGACACGGGTTCGATTTCCAGAGGCAGGTGGTCGGAAAAGTTCGAATTTGTCCAAAAGTGATTCTAGCATATCAGTATTTTTCATAGAGCAGATTCTTGATCTAGGCGCAGCTGTGTCAGCTCTAGACCCAAGGCTACCAATTGATCTATGTATGATCAGTTACCTCTATATTTGAAACCATCGCTACAAAAGGATGTGACATATACCCATAGATAGGGCATATCACTTTCATATAAATCAACAAATAGACAAATCATTTTAACATCTTGTCTTGCTTCACTTAATTTTCATTTTATTCTCAAAAAGATGTCTTTCTGCCAAGGAGATACATTATTATTTTTATCAATCAATTGTAATTCAAATCCATATTTCATCCATTTTTCTAACATTTACTTGGGAGATAATATTTTAGGATTTTCTCAAGGCTTAGAGGTAACAAAACTATAAGTATAATATATTAGTGAGAGAGGCTAGTAGATCAGAAATGTAATAACAGAATGTGTTTGTATGACATGAACTCATCAAAACCAAATGATATCCTACTATTTTCATTTACCCCTTTTGCATATGTCGGACAATAGCTTCAGGGATGCCATCCATTTTGATCAGCTCGGTCGCAGCCTTAGGCTTTGGCCCCTACACAAACAAGGCATACACATTTACAAAGACACAAAAAGAAACACAGCATTGGTAACATGATCTCGCAAAAGAATCAATTTGCAATGATTGAAAGAATCTCTAATATACAAGCAAGGCACATCCAATGAGTTTCAAAGCAATCAAAGCTAGATATAACTTCTTTCTAACCAAATTTCAACTTATCGATATTGCAGACAAAAGTTATGAGGAACTTGTTCAAAAACAAACAAATTTTATAAAGTAACCATCCAAGAGAAGCTAGCTACTTTCCATACAATGTTCCCTTGCTATCAATCAATTGTTTTATGTACATATTCCACAGATAGTGTATAACATGTTAGCAAGGTTGTTGCATGTAAATAATCCATACAAGAAACAATGTATATACTAGTACAGTCTCATGACAAATAATTATAACGATTTAATACTTAATGTACGTGAAAAATTATATCTTTAAAGTACTTTTCATATCAATAGGGGCTTCATCATGTTGCAAAGATTCACAAGGCTCATATTTGTACAAGACGATGAGGATAGGGTTTAATAAACCTATTGATATGGGAATCAATAAATGACCCACATTAGATAGTATGAACTATAATAAGAAAACATAATAATCACTTGGGAAACTTGTTCATCGACTATGTTGGTTAGCCCTACGTGAAAGTTGCCCATATTTGACATGACTCAATACGCCAATGAAACTTGGTCTATCAAAATCATAAGTGACACTGTAATGTACATAAATACACATTACATGGTCATTATATACATATTAATAATATATCAAATCAACCCCCAAAGGCCATTACACTTCAACCTCTTGACCAATCAACGAGTACTTGTCTTGCAACGAGAGCTCTTGTAGTTCATGGCATTTATCATTATAATACACACACATCAATTTCATTCTCCTCTTATATTTGGATTGGATGCTTTTATAGTTATCAAACAAGTTTGTCCATAATAGTGATATCAAAGCCTATCTGAACTAGACCTTTGGCCACATATTTTCAGAGCTTCTTCGAACTCGGCCCTTCACCACAACACAACATTTGGCCATTTCAATTATTACTTTTCTGTTGTGCCCAAGTTTTTACAAACATTGCCACAATCACTACATTACATAATTTGGGAAAACAAAATAGAAGAAGTAAAAAAATTCCAAACACCATCCAAAACCACTCCATTGCACAATTTGGGGAAAATTTTATACATATATATATAGTCAATTTGGCTTATTTCGGGTGGCTGGGAAGAATGAGTCTTATCCTCCCCACCCACATTCAACTCCCACAAAATTACAAATGACAAGTTGAGCACATATACCATACCATAGTGATATAGGATGCTCCACAACCATCCAAAAGTTGCAACTAAGGGATGATCAACAATGCAAGAACCGGTGAGAAGGCCAACAAGCAGCAAGCACAATTGTTCAACCAAGGAGAAGCGAGACTCCCCAAATACAAAGAGCTACAAGGAACCAGCAGCAGATCCCCATCAATATGAAGAAAATAACAAAGTGGAACCTCATATAATATGAGGTGTGACACATGGTAACCATTATCATAAGAGAACTCCACAAGATGAAGTTATTTCTCCCACTTGAACAACTTGTACTTAGCATATATCAACATGTCTTCAATTGCTTGGTTTACTCAGTCTGTCCATTTGTCTATAATTGAAAATTCATGCTAAAGTTTGGTTGAGTGCTTTCTCTGGAAAGCCTTTACAGAAGTTCAATGCAGAATAGATGTCTGTGTTTGAAACATTATTTTTGGCAATCCATGCAAGCTTACAGCATCTTTCATAGAGAATTTTGCAATGTTAGAAGCTTCATGCGTGGGTGGGTCGGATAGGTATTAAGTGAGTTGCTTTAGTTAACTGACCATCACAACCATGATAAACTCATGATTCTTTATGGTGATGGGAAGACCAATGATGGAAATCATGGCAATCACTTCCCACTTCCAACTAGCAGTTGTATTGATCCTGAAGGATGTCGATGCCATATTTACTTTCTAACATGCAAGATAATTTGACACATATAAGCAATTGATCCTTGTTCATCCCAAGCCAAACAAGCAGTTTTCTTAAGCCACAACTGTTTTGTAGTCAGGAAAAATTTCCTCTCAACAGAAATAAATTGATGAGATTTAATTGAGTGAACATGTTTTATATTTGTATTTTTTTATTTCGCACTTTATCCTTCTCTTTTTATCCTTATTTGTATGTTATTGGAGGCTTGGTCAACTTTGGTAACTCTCCCCACATTTTTGTACACTATATATATATATATATATATATAGAAATGAGTGTACAGCATGTGTGCAATACCAAAAATCTCTTCTCATACTTTTTGTTGTGTATTTTTCTTGTCTGTGAGTATATTTTCTGACATTTCTGTTATTGCTCGCATCAGGAAGTCATTTTAGCAATCCATCATCACAATTTCTAAACTTTTCAACTAGTATAGAGCAAAACTAGTATTTAGTGAACTGAATTGCACTTGTCTCTGTGAGTACAACTAAAGTAGCATTTATGTTTTCAAATAGTTCAACCTTCATTGTTCTAGAATTTTCAAGATATAGCCCTAGTATAGAACAAAACTAATATTTAGTAAACTGAATTGCACTTGTCTCTGTGAGTACAACTAAAGTTGCATTTATGTTTTCAAAATAGTTCAACCTCCATTCTTGTAGAATTTTCAAGATACAGCCTTTAATTTTAGAATTCATCCATTGAGAACACTTTATTATTAACTTGGTCTATAATAAACATTTATGTATGATCAACAATATGAGCTATGACAATTCAACATTTTAAAACCTATTATAACATTTGAGCTTGAATGACTATGGTATTCTACTTACGACACTGAACCTATTACTAATTCACTCAGAAAAAATTACACATTCCGACCTCACCTGTAGACTAATTAAATTTGAACATTGCATTTTGGAACATGTCTCTTCTTAGTGATATGCCAAAAGTTGTTCCAGGCTTTTACCAACCAAGTAATACAGATAAAATGTTGCACTTTTAACACCAGCTCTGATTTATTTCTCTCACAATTATTTTATCACCCAAATAATTTATGCTCAAATTAATTCTGAAACTGTGAAAAAATAAATACACTGGTGTTCTCAACTTCAGAAATAAAATATGCAGCGGAAAATTAAATAGGAAATCACCACAAGAGAGCAGAAATTCTGCCCAATAAATTTCCCTTCACTTTCTATTAAATCTGGAAATTTTAAAGGCCTATTCACAGAAAATACAGCAATATTAGAACCTGAAATTCGGCCCTAATACTTTGACCCAAGGAAGCATTCAGCCCCTCAAAGATGGCTGCTTTCGAAGATGAATTGGCCCTGACAGATCTCAGCCTGTACCTGCAAAAATTTGGCGCTCCTAGCTGTAAGTGTACGCACTGGAATTCTCGGCCTGCTCAAGGAAATTCGATCTCCGAGTCTTGGCCCACCAGCGGGAAATTTCAGCCCTCTCTCACTGTCTTGGTCTGCTCAGATTTTTCACCCTCTCTCCCCTTCCAATTCTTGGCTCCCTTCAAGATTCTCGGCACTCACACAACTTCTTCCAAAAATCTGCTGAACACTGTTCCTCCTTCTCCTCAATTACTAGAGCCTCACTCATGAGAAAATTGCTTCCTCAAAATAATGTATCTCCAACCTCTTCCTTAGGTTCTCCTTACAATTTCACTTGAGCCAAACCCCTAATCTCCAAAGTGATAAGGGCTAGGATTAAATTCTAACCCACTTAGTTCTAGCGGTGGAGATTATATCTAAGTCACTTAAATAGTTAAATTATGTTAAATTTGGCAACTAGGGCCAAACTCCACCTTGGACAGCTCATATGATGAAGTTGATATTTCTATTCGATTCCTCTTTCCGAGAGGTGTAGGATTGATCTAAAGATCATCTCATTTTGACATGTACAAATGGAATTATGAAATTACTTCTTTTATGGACAAATTGCCAAGGTTGGCCAGCAATCTAATGTAGGCTCAGAAGCCCAAAAGTCATGTCTCTTCACCCTCAACATTGCATATAAATAGGAGCATCTACCTTATTTGGACACTCATTATCACTCACATATCTCTCTCTCTCTCCTCATCTGATTGGGTCGTATGGATTTCTGGGCAGCTTCTCTCCTCCACATGTGCGAGGGGCTGACTGTACTTTTCTGTTTTCTGCGTTGACCAAGTTGCAGCAAGTTTGACCAGCGTTGACCAGGCAGCAGTTGATCTTGTTTGACAGCATTTTTCTTGGGAGAAATTCTGTTTGGGCAAGCTGCATTTCTTGGCACAAATTTCGAGGTTTACTGGGCTGTTTGACCAGCGTTGACCGCAGGGAAATTGACCGCAGGTTTGACTCCGTGTTAACCGAGTTTGACTGACTTCTTCTAGACCGTTTTGGGCTAATTCGGACTGTTCTTGGAGGCCAAATTGACTGGATTTGACCGATCTGATTTGGAGTAATTCCGCTAAGTTGACCAACGTTGACTTTCTGGTTAGGTCATCCTGTTGACTATAGTTTAACTGGACAGATTTGACTATGTTTGGACAAGTGAATTTTGTATATTGTACTCTCTCTCTCTGCTGAACTTTTGAAGAATAATAAGAAGACTTAATCAAAGGGTTTCTCCACATTGGGGTTTTTCCCTAGGATCTGCCAAATATTGTGTCCTCTTGTCTTGGCTTGTCTTCTGCTTTTTATTTATGTTCTATCTGCATTTACTGTCATGTTAATGTGATTGCTAATCTAAAAATTGACATTGGGCTAATAAGAAAAATTGAAGTAAATTGCTCTTAAGCATAGAACATACCATTGTTATCTAAAACTAACATGGTAAGTTGAGGTGAAGGCAAAGCCCAAGCAAGAGTGGAAAGAGCAATCACTAAAAATTTTTGGACAAGGACAAGATTCAATCTGATTATCATGCATGGAAGATGTCTCTTGACTTGACTTTGGAAGAGAAGGATGTTATGGACTATGTGCAGGGAAAGATTATTGAACCTCCTTCAAATGCAGTGTCTGCTGCTAAGACAAAGTACAAGAAAAGTGAAGTCAAAGCTAAGAAGATTATCAGGGATTCTAGTAACAAGCATTTGGTTGCTTACATCTCCGATTTGAACTCATCTAAGGAGATGTATGACAGGTTGGTTGGCATGTTCAAGGTTAACAATGCAAACCAAGTCCTCTTTCTCAAAAACAAGTTGAAGGACTTAAAGAAGGGAAGAGGTGAAGATATCCAATCCTACTTGATGAGGATTACTGAGATCAAAAATGATATTCTTTCAATTGGAGAAGTTATTGCTAATAGGGAGCTCACTCTCATTGCCCTTGGACGTCTCCCTCGTGAATGGCATATGTTCAACACTATTATCCTCAACAATGACAGGATTCCAGGTTTTGATAAATTGTTGACTGGATGCACTCAAGAAGAAACAAGGATGATGGAGAGAGACATACCTTCAAATAGGAATGAACCTACTGCATTCTCCACTCGTGCTAAAAGGAAGAACAATGCAGGTTCAAAGAAGCAATGTCAAAGAAGACCGCGATTCAAAGATGGAAGGAAGGGAAGATGCTTCATTTGTAACAGGTTTGGCCACTATGCTAGGGAGTGTCCTAATAGAAGGGATACACCTCAGGATGATGACAACAATTTCAGGGGCAACAACAATCAAAGGAATGGCAAATTCAACAACAAAGGAAAAATGAATGTTCCCTGTTGATTTTTGGTAGCATCGGATGTTCTCTAGCCTTGAAAATTGTTGGAGAGGCTAAGGCACATAAGATCTCCAAGACCCAAAAATAGTTTGGGGAAATTCCACCCGGTTGGAGAGATATTAAAATAATTAATATTTTTAATGGGGTTCCTAAATCTAAACATAGGAAAATTAAAATATTAATGGGTATTAATATAAAACTAAGTGAGAATGTTCTAAATGACATGGATCAAGCCAAATCTAATCTTAGCCGTTGATTAGAGACTTAATCTCGGCCGTTGATTAGAGATTTAATCTTGGCCATTGAAGACTCAACAGGAAAAGTATAAGAGGAGGCTTGAGGGTCAGTTGGAGACACACCAAGATTGATCAGTAAGTTCGATTTTCTGAAGCGGGGTTTTGCTGAGAGAATCGAGCTAGTGATCTGTTGCAGCGAGGGGCAGTTCGGCACGAGGCCGAGAATACATAGCAGAGAGGCAGAGATAGTACCAGAGAGACAGCGCAGAGCCTGGAGAGGCTGATGCAGAGGCAGTTGAGTGCTACGCAGAGGCAGCTGGGAGCTACGCAGAGGCTAAAGAGGCCAGCGTGGTTGACGCAGAGGGTCTGAGAGCTGACGTAGAGGCTTCAGTAGCTGCACAGAGGCTAGTAGAGCTAACGCAAGGCCAAGAGGCAACACTGAAAGAATTTTCGTGGGGCAAACTGAGTGCTGGTGAGCTGGAAAGGGTGACGTTGTCCCTGCAGAGTAACGTAGAGCAGTGGAAGCTGCCATATTTGTTGTGGGATTGTTCATCTGGTGATTGATCAATCGGAATATCTGTCTCTGAGGAGAGGTACTACTGCCGAGGGCATTGTCTGTTGGGTGAGCCATTTCTAACACCCTAGATGTATTCAGAAACTGCATAATAATAAAACCCTCATATCTGTTGCACCGGTTTTCCCGCATTGGGTTTTTTCGGGGACGATTGTCCGGTGTGTGTGTCTTAGTTATTTCAGTCGTTAATCTGTATATGATTTAAGGCCGCATTTGTGTTTATTTTCAGTGTTTATATTTATAAATAACTTGTTAAGGAAAAGAACAAGTAGGAGAAAATAAACCAGATAATGCAGTGGGGATTTCTAACGTGTCAGACTTAGAAATTTCAACACTCCCGCTACTCAATATGGAAATGGTCGACCTCCTAAAATATCAAGAACTCCAGGTATGATGTGTTGAAGTTTCTAAGTTTACTTAGTTAGAAACCCTCCATGCACTTTATCTGATTTATTCCTACCTGCTTGTTATTTTACTTAACAAGTTATTTACAATGTAAATACTGAAAATAAACACTAGTGCATGCTCAACATATTATAGATCAGCAACTAAAAGAAACAGAAACAAACACACCATATGACACCATTATTTTTGGACTAATGTCCCCGAAAGAACCCAATGTGGGAAAACCAGTGCAGCTATCTGAGCGTTCTCTTATTAAGCAATATCAGAATACAATCTAGGTGACAAAACAGGCCTACCCAACAGAGAATTTCCTTGGCAGTAATACCTCAGTTTCTGACAAATCTCCTAGCTGAAACCCCGAATAATCCTTCCGGCACCTACTCAACACAAATCTGCCCCAGAAACCCCAGCGTCAGCCTCTCTGAGGCCCTGCGTAGTTCCCGGCTGCCTCTGCGTGGCCCTGCGTGAACCTTGGCTGGCTCTGCGTCACTCTCCCCAGCTATTGCGCTACTCTCCCGGCACTATCTCTACCTCTCTGTCTCTTTGTACTCAAATGCTCCTCAGCTGCATCCCCCGACCACTAATTCTATTTCTCTTAGCAAATCCCACTCTAGAGAATAGAATGACTGATCACTCTAGTGTACTCTCCAAGTGACCCTCAAGCCTCCTCTTATACTTTTCCTGTTGACATATCAACGGCCGAGATTAAGTCCCTAATCAACTGCTAAGATTAGATCTAGCTTGATCCATGTCTTTTGGACCATTCTAACACAGTTTAATATTAATATTTTATTTTCCCTAAGTTTAGACTTAGGGACTCCATTAAAAATATTAATTATTTTAATATCTCTTGAACTGTTTAGAATCTATCCAAACCCTTTCTGGGTATTGGAGATCTCATATGCCCCAACCTCTCCACCAAATTTCGTGGCTAGAGCACATCGATGCTACCCCAAATCAACATGATGAATCTAATGTTGTAGATAACAAACAAAAAGAATTTTATCTTATATCTGCCCTCTCTACTGCCTCTCCTCAGGATACCTTGGGAAATTGGTTGATTAAGAGTGGTGCCTCAAGGGACTTCACTGGGTATAAGGAAGCTCTTTCAAATCTGATAGAAAAAGATACAAATTTGGAAATCATTCTTGGGGGCAATGTCACCTATGCCGTGAAGGGAGTTGGGAACGTTACTCTTCAATTGAATCAAGGTAACACCATTCATCTACAAGAAGTACTATATGTACCTGATCTAAACAAGAACCTGGTATCTATCTCGACGATGGAAGACAAAGAATTCAAGGTGGCATTCATCGATGGAAAGGTACGTGTTTGGAAAAGAAATTTCAAAGAAGCATGTACTCTTGGATTCAGGGTTAATAGCCTATATCAAGTTGGAGGAAGTCCATTGGGAGCTATGTATTGCGACACATCTCTTCAATCCGAATTATGGCACCAGAGGTTTTCTCATCTACATTATAAGGCTCTACCCGATGTGAGGAAGATGGTGACAGTATGCCCGAATTTAAAGAAGAACATGAAGGTGTTTGTTAGGAATGTGCAGAAGGAAAACATACAAGGGGAACATTCCCCTCAAGTGATAGCAAGACTACTGACATTTTGCAATTGGTTCATTCTAATCTATCTGGTATGTTGCCTGTGACATCATTGGGAGGATATTTATATTATGTTATCTTTGTGGATGACTTCTCTCGCAAAACTTGGATTTATTTCTTGAAAAAGTAGGACTAAGTGTTCACATGGTTTCGTTCTTTCAAAGCCTTGGTCGAAAATCAAACAAGGAAGAAGATCAAAATATTGAGGACCAATAATGGAACCGAATATGAATCAAATGAGTTCAATGACTATTGTAGAGAAGTTGGCATTAAGAGGGAGACTACTACCGCATATACTCCCGAGCAAAATGAAGTTGATGAAAGTAAGAATCGTTCCATTATAGAAGCCACTCATGCCATGCTTCATGATCAAAGCCTTCTGAAGTTCCTATGGGCAAAAGTTGCCAACACTGTCGTGTAAGTTCAAAATAGATGCTCTCATCAAGCATTCGACTACAAAACTCGCGAAGAAGTTTTCACTGCTAAAAGACTTGATGTTTCTCACTTTAGAATTTTTGGTAGCCCTGTGTATTTTCATGTGCCGAAAGAAAAGAGAAGCAAATTGGATGCATCTGGGAAGAAAGGAACATTTGTGGGCTACAGTGAAACTTCTAAGGCATATAGAATCTATGTGCCTGGTCAAAGAGAAGTGGAGATAAGTCATGATATCACCTTTGATGAATATGTTACCCTTGGGAAGATTAGTAACCTTCATATTCCAAGGAAGGACAAAGAAGCGGATACAGGAATGCAAGGAGAACCGCAGGATGAGCCAATGCCCGATGTTGAAGGACCAATGGATCCCATTGATCCGCCTCCTCATGAGCCCTCCTCCTCAAAAAGGAGACCCTCATGTCTTAGGGAAACTCTCGAAGATGCCGAGAATCATATTGCTCCAAGGGGAACTTTTCATGAAAGTAAGTAGCCAAATAGGTACCAAGAGTACTTAGTTGCCATGAACGCCATTGTTCAATTTAAGTCTTGCACATTCGAAGTTATAAGGCACCAAGTTTGGAAAGATGCTATGAACAAAGAGTATGAGTCAACTATGAAGAATGATGTCTGGGATGTGGTTCCTAGACCGAAGGACAAATCCATTGTCACCTCGAAATGGCTCTACAAGATCAAGCATGGAGCTGATGGAAGTGCTGAAAAGTTCAAGGCCAGATTTGTTGCTCAAGGCTTCCCTCAAAAGGAAGGTGTGGACTACGATGAGATATTTGCACCAGTTGCTCGATATACCACCATCTATTCGATTATAGCCCTTGTTGCCTCGCAAAGATGGAATATATACCAGATGGATGTCAAAACCGCCTTCTTGCATGGTTCAATTAAGGAGGAAGTCTATGTAGAACAACCTGGGGGGTTCGAAGTTCAAGATCGTCAAACACATGTATGCAAGCTGAAGAAAGCCCTCTATGGGTTGAACCAAGCTCCCCGGGCTTGGTATGAGAGGATTGACAGTTATTTGATGAAGCTTGGATTTACAAGAAGTGAAGTTGATATGAACCTTTACTTTAAGGTTGAGAATGGCAGACCTCTCCTCTTGGTACTTTATGTGGACGATCTCTTTCTAACAGGTGCAGACCCTTTTATTCATCAATGTAAGAGGGAGTTGGCTTTCGAGTTCGAGATGACGGACCTAAGACTGATGCATTATTTCCTAGGATTTGAAGTCTAGCAAAAGTCAGGTGAGATAGATTTTCTTTTCTCAAGAAAAATACATTGTGAAGTTACTTGAAAGATTTGGGATGGTGGATTGTAAGTCCGTGACTACTCCAATGGAACTTAACTTCAAGAAGTTATGCGGAAGTGTTGTTGCGCCCGATTTGGGAAATCCTTCTGAGTATCATCAACTCGTGGGGGGCTGATGTTCTTGATGAACCCCGTCTGGACATATGCTTTGCAGTGAATACATTGAGTCAGTTTATGGTCGAGCCTCATCACATACATTGGATTGTTGCCAAGAATCTTTTGAAATATCTTCGGGGCACAATCACCTATGGGCTGAGATATAATGTCGGGAATGTAAGGCTCCATGGTTATTCTAATGTTGACTGGGTTGGCAAGTGTGGTGGATTGTAAGAGCACATTGGGATGTTGCTTCTCTCTAGGTTCTGCTTTGATATCCTGGAAGAGCAAGAAGCAGAAATCGATTGCTTTGAGCACCATCGAGGCCGAATATATTGCTGCTAGTATGGCCTCCTGTGAAGTTGTTTGGTCGAGGAAGCTCTTTAGTGAGTTGTTTGGACATGTGCTAGATACCACCGTGATCTTCTGCGACAACCAAACTGGGATTCGTCTTTCTGAGAATCCCATGTTTCATGACCGCTCCAAGCATATTGATATCAAGTACCACTTTATCGAAGATATGGTACAATGGGGAGCAATAAGGCTCCATCAAATTGGGACTGATGATCAAGTCGCAAATATTCTTACAAAGCCCCTGGGGAAGGTCAAAGTCTTAAACTTTTGTGAATGACTTGAAGTCGTGGAGAGACCCTCTTATGAGGGTCCCGTTTGAGTTGGATGTTGAGCTTTGGAAGCTCCAGGGGGCTTGGGGTACTTCTTGGAGCAATGAGCGACCATAGGGTGAGTGGTTCACCTTCCCCTAGTGGTGCGTTGTGTATAGGGTGAGTGGTTCACCTTCGCCCATGATAGGTCAATTGCAGTCCGGTCAACATTGGGCAAACTTTCTGTAACTTGGTCAACGCAGAAAACAGAAAAGTACAGCCAGCCCTTCGCACATGTGGAGGAGAGAAGCTGCCCATAAATCCGTACGACCCAATTAGATGAGGAGAGAGAGAGATATGAGTGATAATGCGTGTCCAAATGAGGTAGATGCTCCTTCTCCTATGGCATATAAGCAAGATGAGTGGTTCACCATCTACTATCGATACATCCTACCCATGTAGTCTGGGACTCATGGGAAGTACCTCTCATCTGGCCAATGAGTAGGGAAATGAGGATATGGACCATAGTACTACCAATGGATACATCATGTACTACCGTACTGCCTATGCTAGGATGTTTGATATTGATCTAGGATCAATGAAGACCAACTTCGAGTCAGTGGAGAGAGAAATGACAAACTCTCAATCATTTCTTCTTCATTATTTCTTCATGGTTGAGCAGAGCAGAGTATAACAGGGATGTCAGAGATGGTACAGATTGACAGATGATTTGGCAGGTGGAGTTCTCCCAAGTTGAGAGGGAGTGTTAAATTTGGAAACTAGAGCCAAACTCCACCTTAGACAGCTCATATCATGAAGCTGATATTTCTATTCGATTCCTCTTTCCGAGAGGTGTAGGATTGATCTAAAGATCATCTCATTATGACATGTATAAATGGAACTATGAATTTATTTCTTTTATGGACAAATTGTCAAGGTCGGCCAGCAATCTAATGTAGGCTCAGAAGCCCAAAAGTCATTTCTCTTCACCCTCAACGTTGCATATAAATAGGAGCATCTACCTCATTTGGACACGCATTATCACTCACATATCTCTCTCTCTCCTCATCTAATTGGGTCGTATGGATTTATGGGCAGCTTCTCTCCTCCACATGTGCGAAGGGCTGACTGTACTTTTCTGTTTTCTGCGTTGACCAAGTTGCAGAAAGTTTGACCAATGTTGACCGGGCCGCAATTGACCTTGTTTGACTGCATTTTTCTTGGGAGAAATTCTGTTTGGGCAGGCCGCATTTTTTGGCACAGAATTCGAGGTTTTCTAGGCTGTTTGACCAGCATTGACCGCAGGTTTGACTCTGCATTGACTGAGTTTGCCTGACCTTTTTTGGACTGTTTTGGGCTAATTCGGACTGTTCTTGGAGGCCGAATTGACTGGGTTTGACCGAGCTGATTTGGAAGAGTAATTCTGCTAAGTTGACCAGCGTTGACTTTCTAGTTAGGGCATCTTTTTGACTGCAGTTTGACTGGACAGATTTGACTATGTTTGGGCAAGTGAATTTTGTCTATTGTACTCTCTCTCTGTGCTGAACTTTTGAAGAATAATAAGAAGACTTGATCAAAGGGTTTCCCCACATTGGGGTTTTTCCTTGGCATCCACCAAATATTGTGTCCTCTTGTCTTGGCTTGTCTTCTGCGTTTTTATTTACGTTCTATCTGCATTTACTGTCATGTTAATATGATTGCTAATCTGGAAATTGATATCGGGCTAATAAGAAGAATTAAAGTAAATCGCTCTTAAGCATAGCACATACCATTGTTATCTAAAACTAACAGATTATTTATCCATAGAAACTTTAGCCCAACAGCCAACATTAATCAATAAATTAATTAATTTGTTTTTTCTAAGTTAAAACTTAGGAAAGAAATCATAATACTTTCTCCTCTCGAGCAAGCACCTAAAGAGGACTCTCCTGCATGCTAGACACTTAGGCTTTGCAGAAGACCTTCCCATGCTACAAACATCAACATAAAAGACTAAACTACAATTGCTGCAAGTTTCAAACACGAGGCAAATTTTTCTCTGATGGTTTGCACCTTTTTCCTCTTCTCTGCCATCTACATTATAATTTTCTAATTTCTGTGTGAAAATAATAATCATGAGATGAGCATAGGTTTTTCTTTTGCTGCTTATTTATTCAACCAAGGAAAATATGTTTTGTTTTTACATACATGTTTTCTACAATAAGAATGTCAATAATGCAGGAAAAACCTATGATATGTTCAATGGCAATGACAGAATTGGAAATGCCTCTTGTTGGCTAGCTGTAATGAAACTGTATTTTTGCTTTGCTGAAAGGATAACATGGAATTCATGCTCTCATATTAGGCCATAAGTCCTTAGAGAACCAAAACAACCCCACAGAATTACAAGATGAGTTTTTGAATGCCAAGGATTCCTCATATGAAACAAAAATTGCATTCAACTAAATACAAGGTATTGAAGGGTGAGGTGCATCAAGAAAGGAGATCAATGGCTTCGATGATATTATGCAATATATGTTGAGATGTGTATGTCCAAATAATAATTAGCCATTATATCATTCCCAAAAAAGTGGACAAACAGAAATTGTGTCTGTACACAAATATAATAGGTGAAGTCGCAAAACTAAATGAATCAATGATGGCAGAAGTACAACTGCATAAATAACATCATGATGAAAAGCTCCTTACCAGAAGATTTATCAAAAGATACCACGGAAGCTTGGAGAGCATGCACAAAAGATATAACGTAAGCAAAACAACTGATAATGAACTAACTTGGAAATAAAAGTACCCATGTTATGGAATGAGCAACTTTCCATGCAATTTACTTGAAAAACAGGTTATTCTGGAAAATTCCATATGAAATGTACCCAAAAACAGATCTATCCATCCACACCGAGGCTAGAGCAGAGTAAAACCTTAATGAGATTAGACAAAGCCCAAGCTGCAGTTCTTGCTGTTGAAGCCTTGTTAGATAACATTAGCCGTGCAAGAGGCAGCAATGCTCCTTGTGCTAATAAAATGTCTCTAAACTCCTCTCCTTCTCCAGCAACATTTCCCAAAGCCCATGCACACTGTTCAGCCACAGGTACTGAACTCTTTTCTGTTCCAATGAATGTGAAACTCATTAATAATCATTAATCACGGGAATGCAAGCACTAACATTTAAAAGCTAGTTTTTGTGAATAATCTTTAGGGACAGATCCCACATAGGAAACACCATCAAGATACTCTCCGTTGCAGTCAGAATCCAGATACTCAGAAAATATAAAAGCCAAATCTTAGGACAAGGAATAAATGTATATGCTGTTTGCAAGAGAAAAGCAAAGCATGAAGTTACCAGGGTTCGCTGGAACAGGGACTGGGACGTTACTTTTGGGAATCAGGGCGTGAGATTAAGTTCAGGTGCATCACATATAAACTCTTTTATATGTGAAAATTATTTAATATTTTATAAAACAGAATTGATATTTATGTGAGACGGAAAACTTAAAACATAAAATAAAATGAAAAAAAGTCCAATGGCATTAGCTAATCCCTGAACCAGCCAACAATGAAAATTTATAAATACCAACTAGCCTCAGTCAAGACCTCTAAGCCATATGCATCATCTTCATCTTCTATAACCTCGGTCAAGAGGTTCTCCAGATAATAATTGCTCTCAAGCACTGGCTCATCTATAGGTATTCTAATTTGGAATCACAGGTAAAAGCCCATGTGGTTCAATCTCCTTGTCCAGACCCATGGCATCATTTGTGTGTTCATCCCATATCCTGGAAGGGCCCACCTTGTATCCTAGATCTTGCTTGATCTGGAACTGACTCTTGAACAGGCTCTAACTGTTGGAAAATGTAACTAGTTTTGGTCTTCATAATTTGTACCATTATGTATTTTATGTAAAAAGAAAAAGAAAAAAAAAGGAAATTATTATTATTCTTCTAAACAAGCATGTTCTTCATGCTTATAGGTTTATGATTCAAAGAGTCAAAGTCCTATTTGGACCTATTGTAAAAGAAAAACAAAAAGAATTTTTACTATGTATTTTTGGGTCAAAAACCCTCTAGATGCCAAGTCGGCCTACTTGTCAAGTCAACCTTGCTCCAAAGGACATGTCCATTCGCACCCCTCTAGACAAGTATAAATAGAAAGAAGTTGGAGCTCATTTGGACATATACAATTTCGCTGGATTTGATATGAAATTTCGCAGAAGCAAGGAGAGCCAAAGTTTGAGGAAAAGAAGGGTTTTCTCTTGAAGTGAAGTATATGGAAGTTCTGCCTTATTACAGCTCTTGTTGAAGATCTATTGCTAGTCTCTTGATGGTGGATTTGTTGTGCAGAAAGGAAGGTTTGACTTGGCATCTAGAGGGCTGTTTATGGGTCTTGGATATCTCATTTTGATCTGATTCTATAAGAAGAGAATTTTCTAGGTTTTCCCCTTGGAGGGGTTTTGCCCTTGCTTGGAGCCTATATCTTATGTTCTCTGTTTCTTGTGATCTTCATATTTACGTTTTGATAATTGTTTGATGAATAAAAACATAATTAAATGAATAAAGAGCCAACAGATTTTCATTTCACAAGAAGTTACCAAAGAAAGGAAAATCTAATCTAATCATAAAGCCTCCCGATTTTCCAACACTAACAAAGTTGTTCCTGTCCTCCAAATGAATGTGTGAGTGAATCATACTATTCGAGAAACTCAAACTCCTTATTGTGTAATTCTAGGCTACAACTTACTCTCTTTATTCAGGGTGAACAATGCATTTTCATCTGCTCTTGGATCTTTTCCTAGAATGCGTGGATAAACTTTCACTAAGTCTTTTGTCTTTGTGTGTCCCAAGTGGTTTCTCTTCATTGAACAAAAAGAAGAATAAATGCTCCTATTCTTCAAATAAGACTAGGAATTAGTGTAACAAACAAAGTTCGGTTCGCTCTGATACCAATGTAACGAACAAAATTCATACTTCACAATAATCTTCAGAACACTTGGAATACAAAGACATCCATTGACGATAGAAATATATATAATGAATAGTGTTTAAAATAATTGATGAAATATGATATTGATTACAAATGAGGCCCGCTTACATACCTAGGCAGGTGCCCCTTCATGAATGGACATGTCCTTAGGGACATGCCCCTTTAGTAACTAATTGTTAGTTAATTAATCATTATATATGATTATCATTATTTATATTATTTTTATATATATAATATTCATAACATTGTCTTCCTCTTCAAAAAAGCATTGCCCTCAAAGCTTATTGTTGACAAGGCATGTCATATGTTTCTTTGTCTTGTAATCTTCAGGAGTTCTTCAAGTTGTCATCTTTGATGAATGATGATAAATAAAATTTTCGAACTGAGAAGGGATCTGACCGTCTTAAATCAATCTTCTATGGAATCTTGTAGTTAGTGGTTATTTCAAATGACTTTTTATCACAAGGCAGAATTGTGGTGACACCGGCATTTTTCGGGACATAAGTCACTTGTCTATGGTCTAAGTGATATGGATTTGTAGATTGGCTGAGATGTTTGCTTTTATGATTTGGGTGTAGATAAGGAGTTCTTGTGATCTCTTATCCCCTTATCTTGTTTGTGTCGATTTCTTGATTTACTTGAAGTATTTGATTTCCTTTAGGTGTGGAAGTCGCTTGGTTAATCGCTAGATCTTCACTTGAAATCTTTGTCGTTTGAACTGCAACATCTGAATATGTTTTTACTTCCATTGGTTTGCCATCATCTTGAGTTGTGATATTGACTAGATCAATATTCATTCCTTTTTCTTCAACTTGGATTGTTACATTTGAAGACTTCGATGCTTCTTTCATGATAAGTTCTTCTAGTTTGTTTTTCAATGATTTCTTATCATTTTTAAGTTTCTTAATTTGAGTGAGTAGATTTTTAATGTGATTCTGAGAAGTAAGAGTTCTTCATTTTCTGAGTCAACTTTATTTTGACATTCAAGCTTTTCATCTTTTAAATCTCTAATTTGTTCTAATAACTTTGATTAAGGTTTTTTAAGCGCAAATTTTCTTCTTCTTTCTCTAATAGAGTCTCGTTAAGTTTCTTCCAAAACATTCCTTTTCTTGTTTTAGTTTTTGCTTCTTAGCCTTATATTTCTTGGTCTGTGCAAGTATTTTTTCGCTATGGTTTTTTACATGGGAAACTTCTTAATTTTGTCTGTGATAATCTTGTCAACTTCCTTCTGCATATTTTGCATAGACTTGACCTTCTTGGAGGATTATATTGAGATATATTTTATGTCTTTTGGTGTTATAGAATTCGGTTTCAATGTAATGTCCTATAGTGTTACTTTTTTCTTCTAGTAGGAAAATGTCAAAAACCTCTTTTTTGAATTTGGGATGAAGGACCCTGGTGTTCCCATCCCTACGCATTGAGGTAGGTTTGATCTTGCCCATTGTCTTTGTAATATTCCTAAATGGAAATATTAAGTGTAAACAAAAGCATGCACTAGACAATAGCAGAGAAGTTATAAACAACACCAAGGAGAAGCACCCAACACAATTTCAGAACAACTAAGACATTTTATTAAAATCTAGAATATATTGGAGTACAATAGCAAGCAATAAGTGCACCTGGGCTTGAATAAGCAAGCTGAAGCAAACCCAGGTGAGATAAATGTCTCCAATGAGTAGAAACTTTGACCCCAGATGGCCTCTACGTTGAACCAGGAAATTAGTTGCTACTACTGCTAGAGAATAGCTCGAACCTCCCACTGGAATGCCCGAAATGGTTTGAAATTGTTGTTGTAGCCTCCTCTTAATTTTCTCCACGGAACTCAGAAAGGAATTGGTCCCAATCCTTCACACTGGAAAACTCACAAAATGGTGCAAAATTCCAGCTGAGGCAATGATTAGCAAAACGCATTGTTGAACAAAAGGGGATTTTTGGCCTGAATACTACCCTGAAAATTCTGTAAATCTAATTGAAAACTCTCCTTCAAACACCCATAAAAACCCAGAAAGGGTTGGGCCTCATTCCAACCTTCTTAAATTACCCCCAAATTGTGTGAGCTCCCTCTTTAGATGGGTAATTCATACTGCCTAAGAAACAGCTGCCAAAGCCTAGCTGAGAACTCCTCCAAGAATTCTCCTTGTGTCCGCCATGAAAATCCTCACACCCAACTCTGGCTCAAGCTCGCACAACCAAGGTGCTCCTCTAATGACTGCACAGGCCCAGTCAATAGCACTTCTGCGTTGGCCCAAGAAGAAGAATTTCGGCCTGTATGTAGTCCACTCAACCTACCCCTCAAACCACTGCAAAAATGTTGTTATGTGCCATGCAAATGGGCCTCTAAATTTTCAGAACCAACACTAACATGAAGCTCACTCCCCTGAGATGTGCGTGGTCCTTTACTGCACCCAGCCTACTCCTCAATAGCTCGAATTTACTAGGTAAACCCTTCGAAACAACTCCAAGAGTGCAACAAGGCTCCCTTAGGGTGGGACTCGAAGTCCACTGAAGTAGGAGTTGAGATTTCCCGTCGGAAATCTCGTGTGCTCAAAAGCACTCTGTTTACCCAGATAGCCAACTTGAGCAAACAATGATTCGGATATCAGATTAGCAAAAAGTCCCCAAAATGAGTGCTCCACCTCCCATTTAAAATTTTTGCCCCCTCTTTCCTCACCCAATGAATTTCCTTTTCCCCCCTTCTCTCTCCAAGGGGTGCGTATTCCGTCATGGAGTGGCCCCCACCTTCCACTAGCTCCATGATTTTCCCTTTTTCTCTAAGTGGGTCCCTCTCTTTACCCAAAAATTAAATCTTCTTTTGATTTATCCACTTTCCTAAGTTTTAATGCCAAAATATCTCCCAATTGCCAAAATTGTATAATGGAGATTCTTCTTAACACAATTAATTAAGTGGGGATATTACGGTCCTCCCCACCAAAATTGCTTGTCCTCAAGCAATGCTTGAACAAGCACCCTCTCGATCAGCTGATCAGTCACTGCGAACAATACCGGGGTCCCAAATGTGCCACTGAGTCATCCCTGATCTCTGCATTATCCAGCCATGGGGAAATCCCTTGATAACAGGATCCCAAGCCACTCGGATCACCATGAAGCATCCCTCGCTCCACTCATTGCCCAACCTAGCATGGGCACTAAACATCCTCTGCATACTGCCACTAAGTAAAGCATCATGGTAGAATAAAATCTTGATCATTTCCTCGTGACACTGTTCTACTAAATAGTCCCTCTTGTGCACTTTAGGAGTAGAACCCCACAGATGCAATCCAATCCCTATGGGATTGAACCCTCATCCACATGAGCTTCCCCTGATCTCCCCCTGTTGATCACCTTGCCACACTGGTGTAGTCCCCCACACCATCAATGAATCACTAAAACCCAATGGAAAATCCGGATGACCTTCACCTATAGAAAAAAGCTCACCTCTACAGGTAGCTAAACTACTAAGCCCTGCTATGCCAGAATCCCCTACCATCGCATAATGAACCTATTATGTTAGCCTCATGACACTCCGCTCATGCCTAACTCCCCAACATACTCGTACCAGATTCTCCTCTCTGGTAACGCTTAGCCACTATATCTATCATGATCAGCGCTATACCCAACCTGGTAGGGCAACTCAACAATGCTTGAGTCCACAACTCTACGGCTAGCCTCAATCCTAAGCAGCCACTTGCCTCGCCATATGATGATGATCTCAGTGATTCCCCATGTGTCAGGCTGGGAAAGAATGGGATCATTCTCCATCGTAACCTTGCTCAACGAGAAGTGGAGTAATCCACTCGCCACTCAGATCCCTGGATTCCCCAACCATATGGTGAAAAATCTAGGGGGCAACAAGTGTCGGCGATTTCTCTTACTTTGATAATCACATTGCAATTATCCACAGTAAAATTACACTGCAAAAAATAAACTAGAACTGAGAAAATAGATGCACACACACACACAATAAAAATGACACCAAAATTTTTGGACAATAGTCCTCGGAAAAACCTCGAAGGGAAAATTGGTGCATCAAATGAAGGTTTTTTTTTTATTATGCAGTAGCAAAATCTAAGTACATAAATCCGGATGCCCAAACTCGCAATCCTCCAACAAAATAATCTAGCCAAAATATTTGTGAGACAATTTGTCTCACTTGGCAACTAATCCAGCTCCTACAATTAACTCTATCTAGGCCACTCGAATGCCCATGTGTCAGCCTTTGCACAAGCCTAGCACAGGCTCTACTTGCACTACCTGAGGAGTTAACCGGAAACTGTCATTTCGCCTGAATTTGCCTCTAGAGATGACTTGCTTGGCCTCCTAGAAATTTTCCTCACCACCAGCGCCTGAATAGAGCTCCTCGTCAGCTGGAATGATTTGCCCTTTGAAACTTATGCGCAGCCTCACTAAGGAAATAATGTGGCCCACTTGCTGCTGACTCTCCGGCACTGGAACTCCATCGGAAATCACTGCGACTACTCCCTCTCGCTTCTACTTTCCTTCTAGCTCGAACTCTGCAACTGGATAGCTCGATCTGCCAAGGAACTCGCTCTCTCTGTGTTTCACAATTGTGCTAAAGTGTATTCTCTTCATCCACATCGACCTACTCTTATAATCTCTCATTGGAGCTTCAACAACCATGATTAAATCCTCATCAACGGCTAAGATTATATCAAACTCAACCTGTGTGAGTCTCTAGAGCTTTTTCACCTTTCCTCAATTAATTACTATTAACTAACCAGTTTTCTTAATTTAGACTTAGGAAAAATTTAAATGATGGTTAATCAATTCAATTAAGGCATTTCAAAAGCTTATCTCGTGAAACCTTTTCTGGTTTTGAAGATCTAGTGTTCTTAGCTTTTCTGACACAAATCGAGACTAGAACACCTGTCTGATGCTACAAAAACTAACATATTGGTGTTGGTATTGGGATACCTAGACAATGTAGTCATTCATGAACTGAGAAACATTGTTGATGCTTGAGACTTTATGAATACACTGATGTTGAGAATGTTGTTGACCGGAAGAGCAAATCTGAGTGTTGCCTTAGGTTTGCCCTAATTTCCTGTATGATTTCCTCACATAGAAATTTGTTGCTTTGAGAGGCAGCGTGCATTGTTGCTAGCATTGTTAGTTTTTGTAGCATCGAAGGTGCTCTAGTCTCGAAACTTTATGGGGAGGCTAAAACACAGGAGCAGTGTTGAAAATATCGGTATCGGCAAAATATCAACGAGGGTCCAGAAAACCTCTTATTGGCAATATTAGTGAAAATATCGACAAAATATCGGCAAATATTGGCAATCATAAAAAATGCATAATATATTCATTTTTTTCAGATTTCTAAACATATAAAGCAATAACAACATGAACTAAACACATTGGCACATAAATATGAAGAAAGCACTGATATATGTGATGTCAAATAGAAATGATACATCAAACTTCAAAGGCAATACCAAATTCTGTTGATCCCTGATAATTGTCTAATCAAGGACTCAAACAAAATAACATCACATATCCTGTTGATCCCTGATAATTGTCCAATCAAGGATTCAAACAAAACAACATCACATATATAAAACTTTAAAAGTATTTCATCATCATGAGTTATAAACTTATATGTAGCAAAAGTTGCAAAACAAATAAAACTAGCAACTATCTATCTGAGACCATTGGCCTCTCCCTAGCAGCTTTCTTTCTGTCTTGTTCAGCAATTGCTTCAAGAGCTTTTTGTATAACCTTCGCACTAGAAACCATACAAGGCATTACATCTGCATCATGTGCAAGGAGTCTAGCCAGATGGTATTTCAATCGTGTAACCCCTCCTAACATCTTGGTCCCACACAATTTGCATGATATATATGCCCGATTTGCCCCACCAACAGCCTCCCCATACTCCCAAAATGGGTCCAAGGCTTTTGGCATATTTGACGTTTGTAGTGAACTAATTCAAACTTAGGGCACAAAAAAAAAACAAAAAATTGGCATTAAACCCCCCAACACAAAAACTAATAAGTAATAACCACCTCATTTAAAAAAAATTACTACATTATTTGCATTTTGCAATGTGAATGAAAAATGGCAATAAGAGGGTGCATAAGAAAGTTGAAAAAAAGAATGAAGCTTGTTGTCCAAATATGGAGAAAACCCTTGCATTGGCTCATGGGCATGATAATCATAGCAAATGGCAAAAAAAAACAAAGAAACAAAATGTTGGTAGGCAAAGAGGCAAGCAAGCATAACCCTAAATCTATGAAAAAATCATTAACATAGGGATTTTTAAGAACATGCCTGTTAATGGAAGAAATGAAGTTTGTCTCATTGTTCTTCAATCTTTGATCCACAAAAAAATCTTAGTTGGTGGTGATAATTGTTGTTTGATCCTCAAACCCTCCTTAACAACCACCACAAAACTCTTCCCCTTCCTTCTCCAACAATCAGAAACAAAAATGAAGAAAGAAAAAAAACAGTTTTCCCTTTTTCTAGTCGGGGCATAACATGCTTGGCGATATTTTCTGTCGTCTCGCGATATTTTGCCGAGATATCGTCAATATCTCGAAAATATCGCAATATTTTCGGGAGCCAAAATATCGCAATATTTTCTCGGCGATATTTCGGCCGAGAAAATATTGCGATATTTCCAATATTCGGCGATATATCGCCGATATTATCATCACTACACAGGGGTTCTCCATAACCCAAAAATCGTTTCAGGAAATTCCACCTAAAAGTATCTCAATTAGATTATCATCCCATTTTTAAATATTTCCTAAGTCTAAACTTAGGAAAAGGGGTTAATTAATCAAAATTAATTGAGAAAGGTGAGTGTAACGACCACTAGTCATATACGCAAAAGAAATATTGAAATACTTCGTAGACAAAGACATCCATTGTAGGATAGTAATTGTAAATTGTATATTGTATAAAAGAAATGATGTAGGATGAGTACAATTGAGAATGAGGATCTTGTATATATAGCCACGTAAGTACCCTTTCACGAACAAGCACGTCTCTAAAACATGCATTTTCATTATTAACTAACTAACCATTAGTTAATTTACTTATTATTTATTATTATATTTATATTATTATTTATTATCTATTTTTACATAATTTATGTTCATAACATTGCCTTCTCCTTCAAAAAGATTTGTCCTCAAATCTCACTGATGAAGGATCGGATCTCTTCTGTCATTCACAATATCTTCTTGTTTCTGAACTTTTATCTTTGTTGATACAAGACAATATGATGCTCTGCGCGATAGACAAAATTGTCGTATTGAAAACGGATCGGACCATCCTAGATTAATCTTTTGGGGAATCTTCTGAGCCTTGGAGATGTGTGGTGAATAGTTATCATAAGACCGAATTGAACTCACTTCAATATTCTTCAGAACATAAGTTTGTTTATGTTTTGCGTGATATAGATTTGTAGATTGATTAAGGTGTCTACCCTTGTGATTCAGATGTAGATAAGGAATTTTTCTTGTTTATACTTCCTTAAACATTTTTATGGCAGTTTCCCGATTTAATTCAGGCATTGTTGTTTTTGACTTGACCACTGAATCCTCATTTGGGGTGTCCGTCGTTTGAACTGCAACCTTTGAGTACGTCTTTACTTCAATAGGATTTCGATTTGCCCGAACTGTGAGATTAGTGGGATCAATGTTTGTTTCTTCAGCTTGGGCTGCTACATCTGGAGATTTTGATGCTCCCTTTGCGATAGGTTCTTTGTATCTATTCGTCAATGATTTCTTCTCAATCTTAAGTTTTTTAATCTAGTTAAGAAGATTTTGGTTATGTTTTTTTAGACGTAAAAGTTCTTCTTTCTCTGAATCGTTAATCTTGTCGCTATTATCCTTCTCTTAATCTTTTGATTTTTTAATTTGTTCTAATAATTTTTTATTAAGGTTCTTTAAGTGTAAATTTTCCTCTTCCTTCTTTGATAAACTTTCATTGAGCTTCTCATTAAAACTTTCTTTTTCTTGTTCTAACTTTCGCTTCTTAGTTTCACTTTTTGACTTGTGCAAGTAGTTTCTGGATATGACCTTTTAAACAAGAATTTTCGTCGTTTTTATTGGATATGGCCTCCTCAAGCTCTTTTTGCTTCTCCAATATTGAGTTTTGATTCCTTTGAGATATTAATTTCGTAACGTCTTTAAAGTCTTCTGACGAGGACATTATCGATTTTGACTTCATTGTCAAGTCTCGAAATGTGATCATCCTTCCCTTATAAGAAAACATCAACATTTTTTTCTCTATGTTTAACATGAACGCAACCAATTCTCTAAACCAAGGTTGACCAAGAATTATATCAACCTCCATGGCATACATTTTTACAACACAAAATTGGGACATACACTCATAATGATCTACTGTTATTTATAAATCATTAATTTCATATTTTTTTCCAAAAGGCTCTGTTGTTTCGCCTACATTGGCATTTGAAATTAACAGTCGATTCGTCAGATTAATATTTACATAATTTTCGTCGTTGCTTGTACTAATAGCAATATTAACTTTTTTCCTTTGGATAATCCCTCTTAATGTAGTTAACTTGTGACGTGTGATTAAAACACTTTTATAGGAAAATTGTCCGTCCTTCATCATTTTAGAATTAGGCTCCATTTGCTTTTTTCTTCAAAAATAGCCCTCTTCTTTAAAATAAGTGCTCTTTTATTTGATAAACTTGAACACCTTTATAAATTCCTTTAACTTATATTTTCCTCAATTATATATATTTTTCCACTTTAAAATAAGTTAATATAGCTCCCACTATTTATATAAACCACACCTTATAATAATGCTTTTAAAAAGTATTCTTCCTTTGTTATAACTTGTTATCCTTATGTCTCTTTATAGTTCTAGATTTAACCCTTTATATACTTTAATATATGGATCTTTTAAGTAACCTTCTATAATAATACCCGCTTTGTACTTATATATATTTTCAATAATTTTATGACTTGAAATTTTCTTTAAAATACCCCTTTATAATATAAAACTTCTCTTTACATATATTTTATTTATAATCTTTTCTTTTTCTTTTTGAAAAGTTACAACCCTAGTGAAACGTGACTATTCACCTCTTTGGGGTATAATATAAAACATATGTCCACTTATGTGCTTTCGACTCAGTTAATTTTCTCTACGTAAAAAGTAAAACTTATCATTCACATAAAGAGTTTTTGTATTCCTTTTGTTTTTCTTTTACCTTGAAAATACCATGGGCAATTACCATGGGTTGCTAAAACCACGGCTTGTAAACCACTTAATGAAGAATCAAGATAATATTATCTACTCTTCCTTCTCTTACCACATAAAAAATTACCATTCCCATAAAGAGATTTTGTATTCCTTTTTAACTTTATCATGCACTTTTTATATATATGAATTTTCTCCTTCAAAATTTGCACCAGACTATATATATCTTCTTTTTTTAATAGTATATATTTTTATATGATTTTTTTCTTTAATTTATTTTTATTTTTATTTTTAAATCTTTATATGTACTTTCTTTTCTTTGCTTTTTTTGACTATCTTCTTTTTTCTTTATTTTTTTTGTTTAATGGCCAAAACTCTGAATGACGAAACTGGGGAAACAGAGAAACTCCAACTTTGTGTAGCAAATTGTTTCAATCGTGACAAAAACAAGGTTGATGAAGGATTAAGAGCCAAATGATGGATCAGACTGGTTCTCTTCAGCGGTGAGCATCCAAAGGATCGTATAGCTCTGATACTAATGTAAAGACCACTAGTAGTATACACAGCGGAAATATTAAAATACTTCGTAGACAAAGCAATCCATTGTAGGATAGTAATTGTAAATTGTATATTGTATAAAAGAATTGATGTAGGATGAGTACAATTGAGAATGAGGGTCTTGCATATATAGCCAGGTAAGTACCCTTTCACGAACAGGCATGTCTCTAAGACATGCCTTTTCATTATTAACTAACCATTAGTTACTTTACTTATTATTTATTATTATATTCATAGTATTATGATTATTATTTATTATCTATTTTTACATCATTTATGTTCATAACAGTGAAAATTATCTGGAAACTCACACGGATCGACTGAGGAATAATTTTAGCCCTTGATTAAGTTTTAATCTTGGCCATTGGAGGTCCAATAGAAAATTATAAGAAAAAGTCGATGGGTAGATGGAGAATACACACAAGAGATCGATTTCGTTGGAGAGTTTGATTTTCCAAAGAGCAGCAGCAGTTGTCAGAAGAGTTCGAGCATTAGGGAAGCAAAGAAAGAGATGGCCAAGAGCAGTGAGGCCGGAAGAAGATTTTCCAGATCCGGTGAGTACTTTGCAGAGAGGCCGAGATTTTCTACAAGACACTGCATAGAGGCAACGCAGACCCTCAAGTGAGAAGTTCAATTTTGCCAAAAGAGAAGATGTTTTCAGTTCCAAAGGCGAGGAAGAGTTTCCAGAGGGCTCAAGAAGCATTTTCCTAGTCAACTGTAGCCAGTGTTTTATAAACAGGCCAATTTGAACTGGTAACCAGTCAAACCGGGCGGTTCAATAGCCGATGAGGTCAAACTGGCAGAAAAACCGGGTTCGACCCCTCCCATGGCTTAGAAAACAGAAAAATTGGTGCTAATCGACCGGTTTAGGGCGGAACCGGCCGGTTTATGGTCAATCCCACCTGTTCCATCATAAACCATCCAGTTAGTTGTCAAGGCCAATGAGATAGACTTATGAGTATGACCAGAGTCAATGGAAAGTTGAATAATTCATAGCTAAAGTTGACATATGTGTGGTAGGGTAAATTTACCTACCATGAGTAAGAAGTGAAAATGCCAAGTGTTGTTACCCTCATGGTAGAAAGGTGAATTATAATGTTGATTTGCAGACAACATGAATTACAATAGAGAAATATATAAACATTGTGCTAAATGTACTAATAGGCGGGAAAATTTTTAAATGTCCTTTTATATGAAAAAAAATAGTTGGAAAGTAGGGTATGTGAAAAACAACCCTAGAAAATGCTCCCACGTGTGAGAGATGGATGTAAACTTTAAATCTCGGACTCTTCTTTTGTCTTCTTGATTCCTCTTAGACATTTGTTCCTTTTCTTTTCTATCTTAACTCAGATCGAACTTATTCTTCAATCAATACCATAATAGGTCGAATGCTTGCTTATATATAGTCTTTGAGGAGGTCAACTCCCTTCAATGAGGCCGACTTGTAGAGAGAGCAGACCGACTTGGTGGAGGAGGCATGAATGACCAAAATACATGAAATAAATTTTCTTTCTTTAACATGACAAGGACAATGACATATAACTCAATCCTAGAAGCCTTCAATGGAGGCTTGACCTAGAAACAAAATAAATAAAGCATGAAACCCATGCTTATAAATATTTTTTCTTTTTCTTCCTTTTGATAAATACATTAAATCATGACTCAAATACAATTATGAAGACCAATACTAGTTATATTTCTCAACAATCTTGAGGCAAGCAAGAGCAAATTTGTGCATTCCTCAAGTAGTGCGAATAGAAGCAGCAGGGCTGAAGCAAAGAGATGAAGCTTCTAGAATTATTTTCCCAGATCTAGTAGTGGTGATGAATTTGATGATTGATCATGTGTAGACTCTAAAGTCTAGAATCTAGACTTGTAGCCAAGGGCCTCATAGCTTGTAGCATTGTTTTTGGACTTTATAGGCCATTTAGAGCCTCATTGCTTATGTATTTTGTCGATGGTATGTCTTGCACTTGATGCCATTTTGATATATTCACCTTTACATGGTATATAAATGAGCAAACTTTGCACATTTTGTCTCTATTGGCTTGGAACCATGGTTTTAAATCTTAAAAATAGTTTTCATTAAAAAGTAATTATTTAATGTATTTTTTTTAAAAACGGTTCATTTAGACCTGACCAGTCCCGGTTTGATCGATTCCGGTTTGAAACCCAGTTTATTAGGTGGACCAGTCTAGTCACCGGTTCTGGTTTTTAAAACTATGGTTGCAGGCACAATGGCTTGAGCAACTAGAGCTTGCGCAGGCCCAGTTGGACAGCTAGTTTTTCAAAGGTAGCAAGTGTTGGAATTGCTAGGAGAGAGGGTAATTTCCCTCGGATAATTTTTGCCAGTATTTTCTGTGTAGGATTGCCAGTTTTCGGCGTCCAGATTATACTCAGATCATTTCGTTGCTGCATAATAATAAAAACCCTCAGTTGTTGCACTTGTTTTCCCAAGTTGGGTTTTTCCGGGGACATTTGTCCAATAATAATTGTCATTTTTTGTGTGCTAGAATATTTCTAAGTTTCGAGCACTATTATTTCTGCAGTATTTTTGTGAAGATTGCAGTGTGTTCATTTAGTTGTTGTCGTGGCAATAAACTAACAATTTAATTAAGAGTTAGAAGATATAATACCAGTTGCTGCAATAGGATTTCAAACTTGAAATTTTCACATGGTATCAGAGTGATTTTAATCAAGCGGGAAGCTCAGAAGTGAAAGGAAGAAATGGTTCAAATTCAGAGGGAGTCTGGCAACACAATTTCCAAATTTGCGCAGAAGTTGGCTTAGCAGATCGAACTGTTGTGCAAAGTGTTCGATTTTCCAGTGCAAGTGGCAGAAAAAATTCACAGAGCCTAGGATTGATTCCAACGGGTAGTAGCAAAGTCGAAAAGCAATTCCGGTGAAGCAGATCGAATTTTCCCTAAGCATATTCCTTGCTTGGGCGCAGAAAGGTTTTGCATCAGCAGAATCAACACTGGGTGGAAGAGAAAGGAAGACACAGAGGAAAATTTCTCTTAGGGGGTTTCAAGTTTTAGAGATCTGATTTTCCTGATGCAAATTGGCAAGAGTTGTGGGCAAATTTCCTCACTTCGGAAAGGAGTGCGAATAGCAGATCCAACAGTCGAGCAAAAGGAATGAGGGAGATTTTCAACCAGATTCAAAAATGGCCACAGTTGGGCTTAGAGATCAGGATAAGTTGGAGGGAGCCTCCAACTTTGTCATCTGGAAGGGAAGGATGACCTTCATGTTGGATGAACATGGCCTGAAAGCCTATGTGGACAATGTGGTATCAATCCCTCAGGATCCAGATCAGCTAAAGGAGTACAGGAAGGTGATGGTGAAGGCAAAGAGATTGATCCTAGATGGATTCCAAGACCATGTATTCTCACATGTGACAGAAAAAAGAATGACCAAGGAAATGCGGGATACCCTCGTCCAACTATATCAGAACACTTCCGAGCAGCGAAAGATGTTCCTGCAGAAGAAGTTGAGAAGCATCAGGACGATGAAGGGTGAAGGCACAAACTCTTTCCTCACCAGGATTCAGGAGGTCCGAGATCATCTTGTGGCCTTTGGGGAGGCACCTCAACCAATAGAGCTTGTACGTCTGGCACTGAACAGTGTCTTAAAGGAGTGGCAAGTGTTTGTCCAAAGTATATTGGGCAAAGATACATTGCCCAGATGGGACAGGATGTGGTTTGACTTACAATGGGAGGAGTTGAGGCGTGATCTATTGAAGAGTACCATCAGTGGGAGCAGCAGCAAGGGCGTGAAGGGTGAAGAGGAGAATGTGGCCCTAGCATCTAAGGGTCCCAGCCAAGGATAGGGGGAGAAGAAAAAGAAAAAGGACCTATCTAAGGTCAAGTGCTTTAGGTGTGGTGAGCTTGGCCACTACAGTACCCAGTGTCCTCTCAAGAAGAAGGACAAGTGGGAGAAGCAAGTCCAGGTGACAACATCCGCAAAGATAGATAACTTCTCCTCCAGGTTGGAGGAAGATTTTGATGTTTGCAGTTATACCTCCAGGAGAGAGGTGGGGCGATATGGAGCTATAGTCCCAAAGTAGCGCAAACTTGGGCAGGGTCCCTTGAGGTGTCCTCCTCATGGATGATTATCTGACTACAGGGGCCCACAATATTCATTAGTAGGATGGGTCACTGTCTGTGATGTAGTCAGATTCTGGAGTGACTGTTATGTAAAAACTAGTTAATTTTAGGTTATTATTTAATTTTAGGTTTAGTTAGACGAAAGGGCACGATCATAAGATCATGCCCTTTCCCAAAGGGTATCCATGGCGGTATATAAGCCAGGAACCCCATTGTAATTATCATCATCATTCTTATTCTTATTCACATATTTAATATAATATTTATATCCTTAATGGATAATTTGATATTCCAAGTCTTTTGGAGTAATTAATCTTAAGAAGGAACTTTGTTCGCTTCACTGGTATCAGAGCGGGTTGATCGCTGCCTTCTCGCTTCCGTCCCAGGCCAAACTGCCTCAGTCGTCATTATGGCATCCAGTTCAATCGCAACAGCCACACACTCAGTCGATTAACCACTTCACCATCGCGTACCAGCCATTGTCACCATTCTGTTGCTCCTTGTCTGTGTCAACGCTTTCCCCTCCGTTGTCCCCGCAACCACGACCACGCATTCTCTACGTCCGCACCAGTCCCAACCACCCGTTGCTATCTCCGTCGCATCTCCTACCACTGCTGTTCACCAATTGCTAGCCCCGACTGCCTATTCTCTGTTCACTTATTTCCAACCCTCGTTCCCGACCACCCGTGACCCACGCCAACCGTCGTCCATTCCTCTCCCGTGCTTCCGGCTGCCAGTTCACCACTCGTTGTTATCTGTGCCCATCTGTTGTGCCTTTTTTCGTTCACCCCACCCGTTTCATTGACTTCAATAAGTCACGTCCCTTCATAAATCGATTCCTGGAAGCATTGGTCGTGACCTTTTGGGTGGACGTAGGATATATATAATATATAATATAATTATATGTATAAGTTATATATAATATATATTCTATAATTTAATTATAAGTTATATAATATATAATTTTAACTTAGTTATATGTTATATTTATATAAAAATTTAATTTAATTAATTAAAATTATTTTAATTAATTAAAAAGTTATATATATATATATATATATATATCTATATAATTTAATTAATTAAAAGTTATATATATATATATATATGTTAATTTAATTAATTAAATTTATTTTAATTAATTAAAATTTATATGTATAAAATTTATTTTAGCTAATAAAAAAAAAAAAAAAAGGAAAAATATTTTCGCTGGCAAATAAATACACGCCCCCGCAAACCCGCTCAATGTCGACAATGACAATGGCGGATTTCCAAAAAAAATTGTTGGATGCAGAGCATAAGATAAATAGCAACCACGATGAGGTCAATAAAAGATTAAATGAATTCCAGATCAAGCTTGGGGAGAAAGTTGATGAAATCAAAAATCTTCACGATACGACAAATCGAATAGAAATAAAGATGGAAAATTACCATGTTCAGGAAGAAGGCATCAGAGAGGTCTTAACAATGCTGAAAATTCTGTGTAAAAAGTCGAATTGTACACCCGAACAACTACTAAAAGAAGGTGAAGAGAATCAAGAACACATCTCGTCAGATTCAACTAAGTCCACAGACTCTCATGACAAAGTTGAATCCCTAAAAAAATCAGCGACACCCCACCAAGAAGCGAGTAACATAGCCTTTACAAACAAGCAACTCTGGGATAACTTTACCAATCAACACCCTTTTTTTGCTCAACCAGTAGCAACATACCAGCGAAGGGCAAAAGTCGAGATGCCTAAATTCGATGGAAACGAAAAAAACAATGTTGCATGGATAAATAAAGCAGAAGAATACTTTGAGATATATGACATCGATGACGATGACGAAAAGCTCAGGCATGCATCCATGAAAATGGAAGGAGAAGCATATAACTGGTATATGTGGTGGAAAAAGACAACACACGTCATTAGCTGGAGAAAATTTAAAGATGCATTCTTCAAAAGATTCCAAGGTGTAAGAGAAGAAGAGTTCTTTTCAAAACTCATCAAGTTACGACAAAAAGGAAGTGTGGACGAATATACTCAAGAATGGGAGACCTTAGTGACACGAGTACCTGGGTTATCAGTATCTCGTCTAATTCAGTCATACATCTCGAGACTCAAAACCCATTTACAAGCAGAACTTGAGATGCATGACATTACGTCTATAGAAGTAGCAAGACGAAAAGCAAAAACAGCCGAAAAGAAATCCAAACCAATATTTTGGTCAAAAGCAGAAAAATCTTATGCAAGACGAAGGATACCCCAGTATGTGGACTCCAATAATACAAGATATGTTCCACCACATCGTCGTGAAGATGAAAAGTCTAATGTGGAAATACAAAGGATAAAAGAGGGAAAATGTAAACGCTGTGGTGAGAAGTGGGACCCCAAACATAGATGTGCTAAAGGAAAAGAACCAAAGAACCTATATAATTGTGAAGCAACCAATGATTCAAACAATGAAGATTATGACATAGAAGACGCCCCAGAATTCTCACCAGAACTAGATGATGGAAGTATTCCACAAGTGTCACTATCAGCTATGACAGGTATATCACAACCTCAGACTTTAAAGTTAAAAGGACACATAAAGAAGAACAACATAGTGGTTCTCGTCGACTCTGGAAGCACACACAATTTTTTAGATGCAGTCGTGGCAAAGAGACTCAATATCTTTTCATTTCCCTTACCAAACATGAAAGTGATGGTAGCTAATGGTAAGAAGATTGAAAAGGTAGGGAAATGCCATAAGGTCAATTTGCACATTCAAGACTTTAATCTAGAGTCTCCATTCTTCACGGTACCGTTAGGAGGAGTAGATGTAGTCTTAGGTATCCAATGGCTACGAACTTTAGGTACTTATGCCACCAACAATCAAGTACAATTTATAAAATTCAAATGGGGAGGTCAGAAGTACAAGCTACACGGATTCCAAGCACCAGAAAATCAAGTTACATCATCATCCCAGATGATGAAGCTGAGTCGAAATGGAGCACCTGCTTATGTAATACAATGTCACCAATTAGAAATGTTATCTGCAGATATGACTAGAGAAGAGTCACCAGGGATACAAGATCTGATTCAGAAGCATGAAAAAGTAATTCAAGACCTACCTATGAAGAGGCCGCATAATAGGGAAATTGAGCATACAATAGAAGTCAAGGCAAGATCAGGTCCTGTCAACATCAAGCCATACCGATATCCACATCACCAAAAAACGGAACTTGAGAGATTAATCCAAGACCTTTTAAAGTGTGCGACCTTGATCATCTTGGAATATTTGATCAAGTGGAAGGACTTACCCGAAGAAGACGCCTTCTGGGAGAATGAATCATTCTTCAACAACATCCGTCGTTACTTATGCTTTGAGGACAAAGCATTCTTTCGAGAGGAAGGCAATGTTATGTAAAAACTAGTTAATTTTAGATTATTATTTAATTTTAGGTTTAGTTAGACGAAAGGGCACGATCATAAGATCATGCCCTTTCCCAAAGGGTATCCATGGCGGTATATAAGCCAGGAACCCTATTGTAATTATCATCATCATTCTTATTCTTATTCACATATTTAATATAATATTTATATCCTTAATGGATAATTTGATATTCCAAGTCTTTTGGAGTAATTAATCTTAAGAAGGAACTTTGTTCGCTTCAGTGACATTTGCAGACTAGTTATAGTCAGGTGTTAAGGAGCACAATGCAATGTTGGCAGCAGAGCAGGAGGCTCAATAGCAGAGTCAACAGCGACCCAAATTCTTCAGTGGACAGTGTAGTGGCTAGTACCAGTCAGATACTCGAGAGACAGATGTAGCAGACACAGTTGATTCGGTATTTAGGATGCTTCTCAGTTGCAGTTGTTGCAGCAACAGATGAGAGGGAGTTGTAGTGCAGATGCAGAGTTGGCAGCAGTATAGCAGTGTCAGCAGCAGCATCAGAGTTGTGCAATGGTTGATGGGAAGTGGCAGGCAGCCACAATGGCCAAGCATTAGTGGCATGACAAAGGGTGATACAGAGACAGGGTGTTGTACTAGTCGTGTAGCACTAGAACACCTTCCTCGCTAAGAGAGAGTGTTAGTTTTTATAGCATTGGAGGTGTTCTAGTCTCGAAACTTTGTGGAGAGGCTAAAACACAGGAGTTCTCCATAACCCAAAACTCGTTTCTGGAAATTCCACCTAAAAGTGTTCCATCTAGAAGTGTCTCAATTAGATTATTAGCCCATTTTTAAATATTTCCGAAGTCTAAACTTAGGAAAAGGGGTTAATTAATCAGAATTAATTGAGAAAGGTGAAAATTATCTAGAAACTCACACGGATCGACTGGGAAATAATCTTAGCCCTTGATTAAGTTTTAATCTTGGTCATTGGAGGTCCAAAAGAAGATTATAAGAAGAAGTCGATGGGTATATGGAGAATACACACAAGAGATCGATTTCCTTAGAGAGTTCAATTTTCCAGAGAGCAACAGCAGTTGTCGAAAGAGTTCAAGCTTCAAAAGGGAAGCAGAGACAGAGACGAGCAGGGACAGTGAGGCCAGAGGAAGCTTTTTTAGATCCGGTGAATACTTTGTAGAGAGGTCGATATTTTCTCCAAGAGGCTGCACATAGGCAGCGCAGACCCTCAAGTGAGTAATTCGATTTTGCTGGAGGAGAAGATGTTTTCAATTCCAGAGATCGAGAAGAGTTTCTAGAGGGTCAGAGAAGCATTTTCCCAGTCAACAGCAGGGAGGATGGCTTGATTGGCAGTCGATTCAGGCAGCACATGTCACAAGCAGCTCCAGAGTGACGCAAAACCTGTGCAGGCCCAGTTGCACAACTAGTTTTTCAAAGGCAGTCAAATATCGAGATTGCTCGGGTAGAGGGTAATTTCCCTCATATAACTTTTGCCAGTATTTTCTCTGCAAGATTGCTAGTTTTCAACATCCAAATTGTACTATGATCATTTCACTGCTGCATAATAATAAAAACCCTCAGTTGTTGCACCGGTTTTCCCAAGATGGGTTTTTCTGAGGACATTTGTCCAAAAATAATTGTCAATTTTTATGTGTGTGCTAGAATACTTCTGAGTTTCCAGCACTATTATTTCCGCTATATTTTTGTGAAGATTGCAGTGTGTTTATTTCGTTGTTGTCGTAGCAATAAGTTGTGAATTTAATTAACAGTTAGAAGAAATAATACCAATTGTTGCAATAGGATTTCAGACTTGAAATTTTCACAAGCATGGTTGAGAAAGCTCTTTGGAGAGTTGTTTGAGCATATGTTGGGCATGACTATGATATACTGTGACATATTATGGGATCCAACATGCAGAGAATCATGTGTTCCATGACAGGTTCAAGCACATTGAGATCAGATATCACTATATCTAGGATATGATGCAGAAAGGAGCAATGAGACTCCATCACATTTTGATTGATGAGTAGGCAGACAATTGGATCCTTGTGTTGCAGCATGTAAGCTTGTGGTTGACCCGATATTCTCTAGGTGTCATGCACTATGGCTAGGACTAACAGTCATAAGCCTAGTGAAGGCACTAATGAAAGGAAGACGTCACGACAGATCAAGAACACTGAGTTATGCTCTTCCCCCTTGTCTGAGCTTCCAAGGAGGGAATGGAGCACGGAGGGCTCCTGGGGTGAGGGATCTCTGGATAATAGGATGTGCAATCCTTGTCATTTATGGCAAGTTGGGCTATCATGCCTATTCTCACTCTAGGGTGTGATCCTTGGCATTTATGACAAATTGGGCAATCATCCCTACCATCAAATTGGACTTGACAAAGTATACTGCAGTATGCATCTTACCCACAAGTTAGGCTTGTGGGGAGTAAGACTCATCTGGCCAATTAGTAGGGAAGGGTCTTAGGTTGGAGTAGCTTTACCCATGATGGGTGCATCTGGTAAACTGAGCTCCCTAAGTCTAGGATGCTTGGTGTTCTACCACTTGATTCTTGAGGATCAAGGTCGGAAGATCAGCAAACATTGGGATGGATGTGATCCTTACCTCTCATGGTAAGTTGTATCTCACCCATTGTCATTGGACGATAGGATCCTTACCTCTCATGGTAAGTTGTATCTCGCTCATCGTCATTGGACAATAGGATGGATATGATCCTTACCTCTCATGGCAAGTGGTATCTCGCGTATTGTCATTAGACAACAGGATGGTTGTGATCCTTGTCTGGCAAGTTGTATCTCGCCTATTGTCAATCGGATATATAGGGTGGCAAATTAATCTCCCTTGTTGTCCATGGATATAGGGTGTAAGTCGGAGCTCCCTTGTGATGATTCTTCTTCTTTAGATAGAGACATCATTGTTTAGATGATGATCAGAGGAGAGACAAGTTGAGACAATATGTGATGAGATGGTTATCTTGTTGATGCAGCTGAGATGAAGGTCATGAAACCTGACCTGGAGACTAGTAGGGTTTGGAGGATCAATCTCCCCTACCATTGATTGTGAATTATTCTTCTTCTATGAGATGAGTCTAGATGCAATGATGATGCAGTTGCCTACCTTATTATATTGAGACATCTCATCCAAGATGAGACTATTAGTTCTTGTAGCATCAAACAAGTATTCTAGTCTTGACTTGTGTCAAAGAGGCTAAGAACACAAGATCTTCAAAACCCAGAAAAGCTGTGAAAGCATTAATTAAATTAATTAACCATAATTTAATTTTTTCCTAACTTAGGAAAGCTGGTTAATTAATAGGAATTAATTAAGGAAAGGTGAGAATGCTCTAGAAACTCACACAGATTGGGTTTGAGATTATCTTAGTCGTTGATGGAGATCTAATCATGGTCGTTGGTTCACCAACAAGAGATTATAAGAGCGAGACAAAGGAGATGGAGAAGACACATCAGGAGAGTGAGTTCCTTGGCAGATCGAACTATCCAGCTATAGAGGTTGAGCAGGGAAGAAGAGTTTGAGCCAGAAGGGACGTAGAGACTAAGAGGGAGCAGAGACAATGATTCTGGTAGAGTTTTCCAGTACTAGATAATCAGCAATAAGAGGACCAAGTTTTCCTCAATGAGGTTGCGCAGGGACTATGCAGGAAGCTTCAGAGGAGGGTTCAATTTAGTTAGAGAGAGGGTTGATTCAGTTGATGGTGTCTGAGAAAAATTCCATAAGGTCAAGTGAGTCATTCTCAGAGGCTAAGTTGGGAAGAACGACAACATCTTAGTAGTTCCAGAGGCAATATGAATTGGCATGCGGAGAGGTTGACGCACGGGTGTTAGAGTAGCCAGTTTCGAAGCTGAGATCAATGTCGGGTGAGAATAAAATTGTCCTAATTTTTGGCCAAATTATTTTGTTGACAATTGCCAGTTTGGGCATCCAGATATTGCACTTAGATTTCACTGCTGCATAATAATAATAAAACCCTCATTTGTCGCATTAGTGTTCCCACATTGGGTTTTTTCAAGGACTTTTGTCCAAAAATAGCAATGTCAATTTTATTGTGTGCTTTATTTTCTCAGTTCCAGTTTTATTTCCACGATGTATTTATTTTTGGTGAAAATTGCAATAGCGATTTTATTCGTTGTTTGTTGTAATAGCAAATAAACTTCACATAATAATATTCAGTTAGAAGAATAATTTCTAGTAGCTGCAATAGTGAAAATTTCACATGTTATCAAAGCGTGTTTGAAGACAGTTCAATGACTCAGTAACGAGGGATAAATTCTGCAAATTCAGAAGGAGTCTCTGGGCAAAATTTATGTATATGCACAGAAGTTAGCCTAGGAATGTGAATTAGCAAATGCAAGGTTCGATTTTCAGTTTGCAGGCAGCAGAAAATTTGAAAAGCCTCTGTTGTCGTGATTTGCATGCAGGGGTGTTTCCGGGAAGCAGTTTCAGTGAGCAGATCAGAGATTTCGTTGATCAGATCTAGGCGCAGTGATTTTGCAACACATTTTTCAACAGCAGATCAGCATTGGGAGGAAGGGAAAAAGTTGTTAGTAAGCTTGTTCAGTCAGAGGTTGGAAGCGACCAATATCTACTATGATAATCAGAGTTGCGTCGGGCTCTTTGAGAATCCAGTGTTTCATGATAGGTCGAAACACATAGACATCCGATATCACTTCATCAGAGATTTTGTGCAGCGTGCAGCAGTTCAACTACAACACGTTTCCACAGAAGACCAGGTTGTTGATACACTCATGAAAGCTCTAGGAAGAGCTAAATTTGTCTATTTCAAAGAACATATGGGTATAGTGGAGAACCCGTTTCAATAGCAGATGGATCAGTGTGAGATGGCGCAATCAGATCTTGAGGGACAGTTGCAGAATTAGTTGCAATCAGTTACTGAGGAGCGCTGAACCAGTTAGGGTGCAAACAGTAACTCAGTTCTTAGTGCAAATACTAGTTACAATCAGAGACTCAGGAGACAGTTGCAAAGCCAGTTCAAGGACACAGTTGATTCAGAGTATACTTCTCAGTTGCAATAGTTGCAGCAAAAGCAACAGGATGAGATCAGTGGCGGCGCAAAGCAGTGTTGGTAGCAGTATAGAAGCGTACAATGTAGTGTCAGCGACAGCAAAAATGTAGAATCGTTCGACTACAATGTTGGCAGATGAATCAAAGTATCCACAGTGGCTTGGTGGGCAATGGCCTGGTGTCGCAAATGTCAAACATCAGCAGCATGAGGGAAGATGTTATGGGAGAGAACACCTTCCTCGCTAAGAGGGAGTGTTAGTTTTTGTAGCATCAAACAAGTGTTCTAGTCTCGACTTGTGTTAGAGAGGCTAAGAACACAAGATCTTCAAAACCCAGAAAAGGTTTCGCGAGATAAGCTTGCGAAATGCCTTAATTAAATTAATTAACCATCATTTAAATTTTTCCTAAGTCTAACTTAGGAAAACTAGTTAATTAATAGGAATTAATTAAGGAAATGTGAGAATGCTCTAGAAACTCACACGGATTGAGTTTGAGATGATCTTAGTCATTGATGAAGATCTAATCATGGTCGTTGGTTCACCAATGAGAGATTATAATGTTAGAAAATCGGAAAGGCAGAAAGATTTTCTTATGTTGATAAATACTTGTGATATTATTATGTTCTTATTAAGTTATTTATGTTCTTTCTTTATCTTCTTCTCATCAAGCAATCATCAAAGCAAAAACATGAAGATTAGGAACACCAGAAGTAGGCACTCAACTAGGGCTAAAACCCCTATATAGGGGAAAACTTAGTCAGAAACTCTTCCTTAAGTAGATTCAAAAATGAGATAGACCAAGACCTTAGACCAAAAGACCTTCCTCCTCCACCAAGTCAAACTTCCAAGACGATTTAGTAGTCTCTTCTTATCCAACATCTTCAACCCAATGACAACCCAGAAATTCGACTTCCCAGCTACAAAACTTCGACCCCCGGCTACAAAATTTCAACCCAGCTTCAGCACTGCAGTTTTCGGCCCCTCCGGCAGCTTCACAACTTCACTCGTGCGAGAGAGGGAGAAATAATTTCGACTTCTTATACTTGAGAGAGATCTCCTTCTTCTTCACTAGCCCTTTACTCTTCTTTCCTTGAAATTCTCCCCTTTTTTGGCCCCAGAAGTCGCAAATCGAACTTGTGAGTGTGAGTGACAAATGAAGTCGAGTTGTTGCCTTTATATAGGAGTTTATGCCCCTCTATTTAGGCCGACTTGTCGAGTTGTTGCCTTTATATAGGAGTTTATGCCCCTCTAGAAGACCTATTTTACAATAAAATAAATTTCTTTCTTGACAAATAATCCCAAGAAGGGTTCTTTACATTATGACATGGATAAGGACACTTGACATAAAGCCTAAAAGCCTGCAATGGAGACTTTGACCTATAAACAATTGACCCAAGCATGAAACCCATGGTTTAATAAGTCAATTTCTTTAATAATATTTTTTTCTTTTTTCTTTTGACAAATACATTTCATAATGACTCAAATATAATTATGAAGATCGATACTAGTTACATTCTTCAACACTCCCTCTTAACTAGGGACGTATTCATAATTACATATATAGGGTACATGGAAGATCTCAAAATGAACTATGAAGAGTTCTAGCACAATCAGTGATGCAGACTATATATCTAACCACAGTAATCTATCCGGGTAAGATGGACTCAAGCTTTTAGCTAGTCTAGGTATCATCAGGCTTACTTGCTAACCATTAACTCAGAGATCGAGGTGGTAGATTCAATCTAATGATTAATCACCCTAACAAGAATCTTTATGATTCAAAACCCTAGACAAAACGATGTCAGTGATGTAAAGTAAATTTCAAAAGAAGAATGATGGTACCTTTTACATGAAGAGAACTTTTATAACAAAGCTTATAGTCTAAAACATACCTTGAGTTGTTTCTAAGCAAACCTTGTAGGACACTAGTTCTTTAAAGGGTAAAACTTCTTCCATGCTTCGAGTCTATCCTTTGAATTCCCCTCCATAACCCTTGAGCATTCAACAAGCTTTCCCAACTAAGGAAAATATAAGCAGAAAGGTTATTAGCATACAATACAAACAAGTCTTGATGTGAGGAGGAAACCAAACATGAAAAGATGAAACAAAGAATAGGATACTTATCTTTTGGTAAAATGGTGGAGGATCCCTCTTAACCCAATCCCTTTGAGGGATACCTACAACCTTATCGAAATAATTTTAAAATGTTCTAACAAGACATGTGATACCTATAAACTCTAGAAATCAAAAAATAAAGGAAAACAATTCAAAACAAAAAAAGAAGACTAAGGAGGGATATGTGAGAGAGAGAGGACTTAGTAGTATAAGTCCTTGACTTATAATTCTTCGGTCTTGTTCTTCTTAGGTGGAGCTTCATCGGTAACATTTGCTTGATCCCTATCTCTCTTCTTATTCCTTGGATTCTCTGGACATTGATTTTTGTAGTGACCCATCTTGTGACAATTGTAACATTCGATCTTGGATAGGTCAACCTTCTTCTTTGGTCCTTTGAACTTCTTGAAGGTTCCCTTCTTCTTGTGATGAGCAGAATAGGCATTAGAGATGTTTTCTTCTTCATCCTCCTTGTTGTTTACTAATGATACTCGAGCTTCTTCTTGACTGCATGCATTCCACATTTGCTCAAATGTTGGTGTATCCTTCCAACTGTTAAGTCCTGATGCAAAGGCACTCCAAGATTTTGGTAGTCCTTGTCACCGCTCAAACTAGCAGGGGTCCTAAACGGGGATCCTTGAAGGGCTACTACAAAGTTAAGGGCAACAATGGAGTGATAGCCCACTATCACCTCGACTAAGGCTCCCTACTCTTTACGGACTTTCACTGATAGGAGGAGACTCGTTATGATAAGGATCACAAAATGGATGGACCTATGATAGGGCGAGGGGTCATCTTGGAAGCCTATTCACAAGAGAGGCTCAAATATGTGGCGTGGTTGTCTTAGAAGACAAGATGGAAGGCTCTCAAGGAAGGGATTGGGGAGAATTTCAAGGGTTAGGTTTTGATTATGTGTCTTAAAAGGAGATCCCTAAACCTAGAATTCTTGTGGAAACTTGGGTTCTAGGTGATCTTCAAAGAATTAACCTTGATAGTGCATGGAACCACACGGGACCAAGTGGACCCGAGGTTAGGTCACGGGGATAGGATTTAGCAACCAATGATATGCTTGACCTAATTAGGGAGGGGAAAGAGATCAAGGAATGAATTCTCAATGAAAGGCAACGCAAGAATCTCAGTGAGGTTTCTAGCCTAAGGGAAATCAAGGGCAAGAATTGCTCTTCGATCTAGGGCTTGCAATATCTCAAGATCCCACTGTCGGAATCTAGTGAAATTTGGAGCGCTTCTTGAGGACACACCAGCGCAATTGTGGACCAAAAATCAAAGTATTTGGATGGTTATATAGTGAGATAATTGATGCCCTAGGTGACCTAGAGGACTAAACCAAGAGAAGAGGACAAGGGAGAAGGAAAATAGGTTTAAGGTGATCACCTTTGGGTGGACTAGTGCCTAATCATTTGGGGAGATTGGAGTAAGGTAGAATTATGACTATGGACCTTCGAATTTTCTAGGTCAAAGAGGCCTCAAAGACAACTTCGCTTGGCACTAAGGCAACAACAAAAGCAGCGTCAAGTACTTTGTACTTCGTTTTGCAAGATAGATGGCTATCAAGATGAATTTCAATAATGAAACATCCCTAGGAACATTCATTTAATATGTGAAAATTCCAAACTGGAATCTTGTTGCAGCCACTGATATTATTTCTCCTAATTGTTAATTAGTTAACAATTTATCTACTACGGAAAATATCAAAATAATTACACTACAACCTTCACAAATAAATACTGCGGAAAAAATAATGCGCTCGAAACTGAGAAATGCTAGTACGCACACATAAAAATAACACAATTGTTTTTGGACAAAAGTCCTCGGAAAAACCCAACATGGGAAAACCGGTGCAGCAAATGAGGGTTTTATTATTATGCAGCAAGGAGAAATTCTAAGTAAAACTGGATGCCGAAATCTGGCAATCCTACAGAGAAAAATATTGGCAAAAATCTAGTGAGGAATTTCCTCACCCCACAGGCAATCCCTGACACAACTTGTGTTATTTTTAGGTAGGTTCTATGCTTAGAGCAATTTATTTCAATTTTCACAGTTAACTCAATATCATTTCTAGATTAGCAATCACATCAGCATTAAAGTAAATAGCAGATAGAACATAAACATAGATCGCAGAAGACAAACCAAGACAAGAGGACACAAGATGTGGCGCTAGCCAGGGACAAACCCCAATGTGGGGAAACCCTTGATCAATTCTTCTTATATGTTCTTCAATAGTTCAACAGAGAGAGAGAGATAGTACATTTACAATAGAAGTCAACACTTTGACTTATCTAAATAAGAGCATAGATCATCTCTAAGAAGATGATACATGAGGTAGTTGAACTCTTGAACTCAGTTGAAGACGTACTGCTTCAACTAATTCTCCATCGCCTTGTTGTACCCACCATTGTGTTGCTCCTCATCATCATGCTACACCTCATTGTGCTGCACCATGCTGCACCCATCATTACTATGCTGCATCTCATCATGCTTCACTAGTCATGGTTGTACCCATCATTGTGCTCAATGTATATTGCAAAGTATCATCACGCTGCACCACTGTCATTAAGTTGCTCTTCATCACATGCTCCCATCACCGGGCTGCACTCGATCATTATGCAGCACTATACTAACATGTTGTATCAACTGTTGTAGCCAACCATAATGCTTCATCAATATTATCCACCATGTGACCTTGCTATCCCATGCATCTTTGCAGCACTATGTAGCCCAATTGTCCCATGTATCTTTGCAGCACTATGTAGCCCAACTATCCCATGTATCTTGCTGCACTAGTCACCTCGTTGTCCCATGTATCATGGCTACACCAAGCTCCATTGCCTAGTTGTCCCATTTACTAGCATTGTTGTCCCTTCAACACTATTGTTCCAAGTCTACCTTTACTGTTGCTTATATTGAGACTTGTTAGGGCATCTGGCAGCCCTTACACACCCATCTATCAGTCCACAAACAGCGCTCAAGGACTGCAACATACCTCCCCTAGCACGTTGTTGTTCTGGGCATATTTGAGCCCTCAATTCACCTTACGCAAGTCCTCATTGTGATGTTATGGCTTGCGGCCTAGCACACAGTATTTATGTAGCTTGCGCCCTGCACCATACAAATATTAGTAGGGGTCTCCAGCTCGACCTACCCAACAAGTAACCTCAGCCTCCTTCCGGCAGCTTGGTGCCTTGTTTTAGCCCTTAAAACAATCCCTGATCTCCTCGTTGTCTTGGCCTCTTCTTGCTCTTGCTAGGACTGCGGCTAGGGCTTTCTAAGGCCTCCTTCAGCCTCCTTAATCTCCTCCACATCACGCTATCCAGAATTGTAGTGTTAGGACAGCGTAAGGGATTGTTGAACATCCCTCATTACCTTGGCCTCTTCTCACTGCGACTTATCCTCCTTCAATGAGCTTTCTCCAAGGTATGTGTTGCACTAGGGCATCCTTAAGACTGCAGCTAGGGCATTCTCAGGACAGCGTTGGGGCAACTTTAGGTTAGCGTAGAGGTTCCTTCCATGGCTTTGTTGGCTTGTCATCTTTACTGCGGCTAGGGCAGCCTCCTTTCCTCCAACGTCTAGGGCATCTTCCTCCTAGATTTCTTTAACACTAAAACCTAAGACAAGTGGAGAGAAATCAAGTGAGAAGTGTGTGTGAAATTACTCTCAAGTCATCTCCTTTTATACTAAAACGTTGAGCACATGTGGGGTTTATTTGATTGTTGGCCGACCTTGACGAATTGTCTTATAACACAAATAAATTCATAACTCCAGGAATACTTATCGGAATCAGATGATCTTCAGATCAATCCTACACCTCTCGATGAGAGGGATCCAAGAAAAATATCAGTTTCCATAAATAAGATGACCCACATGGAGTTTGGCCCTAGTTGCCAATTTTAAAAACTTGCCTTTAGAAACTCGGCCCTCTAACCCTCTGCATCAGCCTCTGCGTAGCCTGCTTGACGTCAATCCTCTGACTGGTCTCTGATGAAGTCGTTCTGCTCTCTGTTTGTTGGAAATATGCTTCTCTGGAACTTTGGGACACCTCTGGAACTAAAAACGTCAATCCCTCTTAGCAATTCGACTTTTCCTCTAGAAGTTGTTGTGTTGCCTCAGCATGAGCCTCTCTGTGGCTCTTCTGCCTCTCTACAAATGCACTCACTGGATCTGGAATGCCTACTCCAGCATCACCGTCTCTGCCCCTCTCTCACTGCTTCGACCTCTAGCTCTCTCTCTGGCAACTGACTTCTACTACTTTGGAAATCGAACTGTTGAAGTGTTTTCTCCATCACTACAACGACCTCCTCTTATAATCCTTTGTTGGAGCACCAACGACCAAGATTAAAACATAATCGATGGCTAGAATCATCTCTGGCTCGATCCGTGTGAGTTTCTAGATGATTCTCGCCTTGACTTAATTAATACCAATTAATTAACCATATTCCCTAAAAGTTTAGAATTAGGAAATATTTAAAAGTTGGTTAATAATCTAATTAAGTCATTTCTAGGATGAATTTCCATAAATGATTTATGGGTTTTGGAGATCTCATGTATTCTAGCCTCTCCACAAAATTTCGTGGCTAGAACACATTCGATGCTACAAAAACTAACACATTTTACATGGCCCATACATGAAGCATTTACTATCCAGAAACAAAATTTTCACAACTTCGCATAAGAGATGCAGCAAATAAGCCCTAATATAGTGAAAACCCAGCAATGATGTATGTAACAAAATTAGAAACAAAGAATAGCACTAAAATGCACTTACATGTATAAGAATATATCCAACCATCCAAAAAAACTTGCCATCAAGAAGCTCCAAGACATACGAAAATTATCCAAACATCAAAATTCATGCCATGCTCCAGAAATTTGTCCTCCAAGAAGGATAGCGAAAATCTCTAAAGAAACACAAATTCCAAATCCAAGTAATGATGCTAAAATGAATCCTCATCACTTCTATTTATACACTTCTAATGAGTTCGATTTAGCTACTTGGGCCTACATTAGCCCCTAAAATAAAATAATATGCAAAACAACTAATCTTTTGGTGACAAGCCCACCAAACTAACTCATAAACAAAAGATTCAAAGAATAAGCCTCACAAGAGGTCGAATGATCAATAATACATGTCGTTGAGCCTTTCTAAGAAGCTTGATGAAGTCCATAAGTGCCACAATGATGAATAGGACTCCCAAAAGTAGTGGACAAGGGGTTGGCCACTTGTTCTCCAAATAATAAACATGTGGTGCGCCCAATGGGTGTGAGGGCGCACAAGTAACCTCATGGGTCTCCAAGTAGATCGAAGATGTTTGTAGACCATCTGTAAGGGCTTAGATGATGGTATAATCGATGCCACATCAGCATACAAGTCCTGGGTCATCTACCAAGTGCATGGTACAATTGTGGGGTCAGCTGGGCATGGTGAACCAAGTGCATCTTCCTCGTCCAATAGGTGAATCTCGAGCAATCTATGAACATCTCTAGGGATCCATGGAGTGTTGTCTACTGTTGTTGAGGCCCGTGGCTCTCAACACACACCCTATATGTGCCAAAGTAGCCCTCTGGAGGTTTAGGACCCCATATAGGGAGACCAAACCCAAAATGGAAACCATTTGCAATCCTACATAAGATCCAATGTGTCCCCTAACCTTCTAGTATAACAAGTCATCAAAGGAAATTGAGTTAAAAAGCTTACAAACCATGGACAACAGGTGGGCACTTCATAATGGCATGCCCTTCCATAATGGGCTTTTGCATGTGCTAAGGTCTCCAAGCTCCAAATGGGGTTAACCCAGTGTCTTATTAGGTGGTTTCTACCTTTCAAGACGATGGTATGTCCAAGGTACATCCTTCAAAGGGTGGTGGCCTGTGATAAAGAGATGAACAAAGTAGGGAGTGTATTAAAATTGGACAACTAGGTCCAAACTCCATGTTCTGATGCTCAAATTAAGAGGCTAATATTTTTGTTGGATTCCTCTTTCTGAGAGGTGTAAAATCCATATAAAAATAGTCTTAATCCGATGAGCAGAACTTATATTTTGAATTTATTATTCTTAATAAATTATATGTGCTAGGTCAGCCAGTTTTGTAATGTAGGCTCACATGCCCAACAGATGTGTCACACACCCTCATTGATGGATATATATATAGGAAAAGTTGGAGAGAATTTGAAAATAACACAACTCACATCTTCCTCTCTCATCCTAAAAGTACGAGCTACTTGGAGGGTTGTTGTGACACATGTTGGGCTGGCTGACCAAAGGAGACTTTGCTGGTTGAAGCATCCTGTTGACCGCCGAAACGAACACATACATTTTTCTTGTTTCTGATTTGTCTTCTGTAAGATCTGCTTATATGTTCTATCTGCATTTTGCTTATCTACTTGTATGATTGCTGTGAGAAAAGTGAAATTGCTCTTAGCATAGAACATCTACAAAACTTTACATGGTATCAGAGCTGAGGTGAAGACAAACTCACTTCAAGTGATCTCCTCTCCACGTCTTGGGTTTTTGGAGAAGGAGATTCACATAGATTACGCCGGCCTAGTATGATGCCCTAACGGAGAACGCAGTCGTGAAGTCATACGCTGTGCAATCATACGCTAGAGTTATGTATACGTTGTGCAAGGAGTTATGTATATGCTAGACACACATATATAATGCAGAGGAGGTTCTGGCAGTGATACGCTAGAGTTATGTATACGCAGGAAATGGATGGTTCTGAGATTTCAGATGGGTTCGAGTTCTTCTCTTTGATGGTTTAGAATTCTAGCTCGCATTCATTACAGGACAAGAGCTCACATGGTCTATATTCTCCTCGCTTTTCCTCAAGATTTCTCACGTAGCAACTACAGGCCTATATATAATTCTCTCGCATTGGTACAAAACGCTCAGTCATGCCCTAATTCTCTGCAATGATATTGACACTAATTCTATGTGATGTATTATATTGAATCTCAGTTCAATTCTCTGTAATTAGATGTGAGACTAATCTTGTATTCTAGTATGATTCCTCTGCGTAATGTATTGGTATGGATCTCTGTTCGAATATGGTTTCCTCGGCATATTATAGTCTCAACATAACAGATCTCAGCTCAGTCATATGTGATCCCTTGACGCAGTAGTCCTGACACTGAAATACATGGTTTCGTCTCCAATATAGTCACGACTTTGTCTCTAGCTTCACTAATATGTTGTAAGGTATAGCATGTAGCCGCAGTGATAACAAGCACGGAAGAACCGCAGGTAGAGCCGCATGCATAACATGGTAGCCGCAGTGATACAGTCAGCCGCAGTAATGAAACCACCGTCGAGATCCCTCACAGTCAATGAAGAATGCATACGCAGTCAAAAGCAACGGAGCTATGAAGAGCCGCAGTCATATATGAAGCCGCAGTGAGCCGCAGTTATATATGGAAACGTAGTTAACCGCAGTTATATATGGAGCCGCAGTCATCTCCACATGAAGCTGAGGCCAAGGGTTTGACTGCACCTCGCTATAAGAACAGTCATATATATTATGGGACGCAATGATGGATGGTACGCTCATGGTATATACGCTGGCAGTGATACGCTTACTATGTATATACTATACACAGGACATGAAGGCCGCAGTCAAAGGGTGAAGGCAGCAGTCAAGGTGAAAGCGTTGTTTAAGAGACAGTGTGGGCATCAACGCAGTCAGATAGCGTGGGCATCAACGCAGTCAGGCAGCGTGATTTAAAAGGTACGTGGAACACATCAACGCTGGCCATACGCAGGCTATGATACAACGCTGCAATATATTTATATATGCAGGCAAACAACACAGATATATATATATATATATACACGATGGCATCATATATATACACAGCGATAGAGAAGATATTTACACGCTCAGATTTCACACTCAGGCAACATATATACATACTCGCAGTCAATATATATACACGTAGTCATGATTGCATTATATATACGCTGTTCAACACACTGTGTATGAGTTCATGTATACGCTGACAATAAATATGTATATGAAGCAAACAGCAATACAGTCATACGCATAGCATCTGAATAGAGAAAATGACAATAAAGTCATACGCTGTCATGTCATCTTAGCCACTGGAAATCACACATGTATACGCACTCATATAAGAACTCGTTCATATATACTTGCAGTCCTGTTCATGACCCACGCAGTCTCAATGTTCATGCTGGATAGTTGTATGCAGTCACCACGCTGTCTGCAGTCAATGATATACGCAGGAATATATATGCAGGAATATATAACCGTTGGAATATATATGCCATCAAGCCGCAGTAAGGAAGGAATAGATGCAGTCTTCGCATGCAATGGAGACACTTATGCAGGACATAAATATCCACAGGCAAAAGAAGACAGTGGCATCTTCATGCTGTCATGGGAGACAGATCAACAGAGTCATAGAAGGAAGCCGCAGTCATGAGAGACCTGTAACTGCCAATCTCAGTGTGAAGATGACATCATTACGTAACCCTAAATTGTAGCCACGTGATGCCCTTAACACTGTAAAGGAGTAGACTTATGCACAGGACATTGAGAAACATATACGCAGCCATGGAATTTATATATAGGTCATGGAAATTATATACAGGACTTCGAATCTTTTATATGCAGGCCATGGCAACATTTATATGCAGTTCATGGATACATCTATACACTGTCATGTTGACACCTTATGCACAGTCATGGAGATACGCTATACTTGTGAAGACAAGATTTTGAGGACTGACAATGGTACTGAATATGAGTCAAATGAGTTCAAAGACTTTTGCAGAGAAGCTGGCATTAAGAGGGAGACTACCACTGCATATACTCCTGAGCAGAATGGTGTTGCTGAACGCAAGAATAGGACTATTGTGGAAGCTGCCCGTGCCATGCTATGTGACCAGGGTCTTCCAAAGTTTCTGTGGGGAGAAGCTGCAAATACTGCTGTGTACATTCAAAACCGATGCCCTCATTCCGCTTTGGACTCCAAAACTCCCGAAGAGGTTTTCTCTGGTAAGAAACCTGATGTCTCACATTTTAGAATTTTTGGATGTCCTGCCTATTTTCATGTGCCGAAAGAAAAGAGAAGTAAGTTGGATGCTACTGGGAAGAAAGGAATGTTTGTGGGCTACAGTGAGACTTCTAAGGCATATAGAGTCTATGTACCTGGTCAAAGGGAAGTAGAGATAAGCCATGATGTCACTTTTGACGAAGATGCTTCCCTGAAGAAAGTAGTAGATCTTCCTAGATCTGAAGAAAACCATGAAGAAAGACCTGGAAATCTGGAAGAACCCCAGGATGAGACTATGCCTGATGTTGAAGGGCCAATGGACCCTATTGATCCTTCCCCTTCTCTAGGAAAGAGGCCATCATGGCTCAGGGACACCCTCGAAGATGCTGAGGGTCATGCTGCCCCAAGGGGAACATTCCGAGAAAGCAAGAAGCCGTGTAGATACCAAGGGTATCTAGCTGCCATGAGTACTATTATACAATCTGAACCTGGATCTTTTGAGGAAGCCATCAAGCATCAAGTCTGGAAGGATGCTATGCATGAAGAATATGAGGCTATTATGAAGAATGATGTCTGGGATGTGGTCCCGAGACCAAAGGACAAATCTGTTGTCACCGCTAAATGGCTCTACAAGATTAAACATGGATCTGATGGGAGTGTTGAAAAGTTTAAGGCAAGATTTGTTGCCTGTGGCTTCTCTCAAAAGGAAGGAATTGACTATGACGATATATTTGCACCTGTGGCTCGATATACCACCATCCGATCCATCATAGCCCTTGCTGCTACGCAAGGATGGAGTCTTCATCAGATGGATGTCAAGACCGCTTTTCTGCATGGTGCAATAAAGGAAGAGGTGTATGTAGAACAACCTCTGGGATTTGAAGTTCAAGATCGAGACACTTATGTCTGCAGGTTGAAGAAAGCCCTCTATGGGTTAAAGCAAGCACCCAGAGCTTGGTATGAGAGGATGGATAGTTACTTGATGAAGCTGGGCTTCACTCGAAGCAATGTTGATCCAAACCTTTACTTTAAGGTTGAGGAAGGAAAGCCTCTCATTCTAGCGCTGTATGTGGACGACCTCTTCCTGACAGGTGATGACCCTCTCATTCATCAATGTAAGAGGGAGCTTGCTGCTGAGTTCGAGATGAAAGACCTAGGACTGATGCACTATTTCCTAGGCCTGGAGGTCTGGCAGAGACCTGGAGAGATTTTCCTTTCTCAAGGAAAGTATATTGTGAAGCTTCTGGAAAGATTTGGGATGGTGGACTGTAAGTCCGTGTCGACACCAATGGAACTCAACTTTAAGAAGTTGAGTGGCAGCGCTGCAGGGCCTATCTTGGCCAATCCTACTGAGTATCGTCAACTCATAGGAGCTTTGATCTTCTTAGTGAACACCCGTCCGGACATATGTTTTGCAGTGAATACTTTGAGTCAACAGATGGTTGAGCCTCATCATTTTCACTGGGTTGGTGCCAAGAATCTTTTGAGATATCTTCGGGGCACGATAAACCATGGGCTGAGATACACTGCCGGGAGTGTGATACTCCGGGGATATACTGATGCCGATTGGGCTGGCAGTGTGGTGGATCATAAGAGCACATCTGGATGCTGTTTCAATCTTGGTTCTGCTTCGATCTCATGGATGAGCAGGAAGCAGAAGTCGGTGGCTTTGAGCACCGCGGAGGCCGAATACATTGCTGCTAGTATGGCCTGTTGTGAAGCAGTTTGGTTGAGGAAGCTCTTTAGTGAGCTGTTCCAACATGTGCTAGATACCACTGTAATACTCTGTGATAATCAGAGTGGGATTCGTATGACTGAGAATCCTGTGTTCCACGACCGATCCAAGCATATTGATATCAGGTACCACTTTATCCGGGATATGGTACAGCGAGGCGCCGTAAGGCTCGATCATATAGGAACTGATGAGCAGGTCGCGGATATTCTCACTAAGCCCCTGGGGAAGGTCAAGTTCCTAACCTTCCGTGAGAGTCTTGGTGTCGTGGAAAGACCCTATGATGTGGGTCCTGTTGGACGATGAGCTTTGGGAGCTCTAGGGGGCTTTGGGGATAGCTTCTCGGAGCTATAAGCACTCATAATGCTTCTGCCCCACCCTTGTGATTATTGAGCTGGTTCGCCACTCATTTAATCTGTGCCCCGTATGCATCCTACCCATTGAGTTCAGGGCTCATGGGAAGTACCTCTCATTTGGCCAATGAGGTGTGGAAAAGCTAGAGACTATTAGCAAAGACTAATGGACGCATCAGAGATTGCCGTACTCTCTATCTAGGATGGCATGGTCCAACCAATTGATCTGGGATCAAGATTTGTGAGGTCTGGGACCTCTGGACTGATTATGTCAGTCGGGCAATGATGTCTTTGTGACTGACCCACTTCTGTTCTGAAATAAAGAAGCCAGCAAAGCAAGTTTCGGCGGGATGACTCACGATGTTAATTGCACTAATAGATGGAGTTCTCCCTAGTTGAGAGGGAGTGTTAAAATTGGACAACTAGGTCCAAACTCCATGTTCTGATGCTCAGATTAAGAGGCTAATATTTTTGTTGGATTCCTCTTTCTGAGAGGTGTAAAATCCATATAAAAATAGTCTTAATCCGATGAGCAGAACTTATATTTTGAATTTATTATTCTTAATAAATTATATGTGCTAGGTCAGCCAGTTTTGCAATGTAGGCTCACATGCCCAACAGATGTGTCACACACCCTCATTGATGGATATATATACAGGAAAAGTTGGAGAGAATTTGAAAATAACACAACTCACATCTTCCTCTCTCATCCTAAAAGTACGAGCTACTTGGAGGGTTGTTGTGACACATGCTGGGCTGGCTGACCAAAGGAGACTTTGCTGGTTGAAGCATCCTGTTGACCGCCGAAACGAACACATACATTTTTCTTGTTTCTAATTTGTCTTCTGTAAGATCTGCTTATATGTTCTATCTGCATTTTGCTTATCTACTTGTATGATTGCTGTGAGAAAAGTGAAATTGCTCTTAGCATAGAACATCTACAAAACTTTACAGAGTGAAAGGCGCAGCCCTGGGCCACATGCTACAGTACAAGGTTAGCTAAAAAAAGGGAAGCCCACACTTGTGTATATAATGTATAGGAGGGAGCAATCGTGGTGCATGAGGTGCCCTAGTCTTGATTTTTCCACCCTTCTTTATATGCCTTTTGCCTTTTATGATTTTTATTTAATTAGCTGCTCAGGGCTCAAGGGATAAGAGCATGATGTGTATGGTATAGCAGTGGATAACCCCTTTAAGTTAGGGCGGTTCATTGCCTACTAGGGGTTGGGACAATGATGGGTTCGTGAATGATAAAGGAGGCTCATCGAGGGCTTATAGAAACCAGGGTGATGGCCATGATGATGGGGTAGAGCTCATGTATTAGCTTTTTCCCATGTGCTAAATGTGTTTGTCCTGGCCATCTTTTGCTCCTATCGAATGTGGCCAATTATGCTTTTACTTTTCTTTTTAGCTAAGGCAAGGGGAGGGGGAAGCCAACCCTATGTGGACCCAATAGAGGAATGTGGACCCAGACAGGAGAAATGATGAATAGGGTTATAATGTGCAGAAGGGGAGTGTTATATGTGGATGAGGGAGTGGGACCACGCAACCAAAATCAGGGTTACCCATGTAGTACCATCCCTAAAGCCCAAAGGTCAGTAAAAGAGATTCCACATGACTAGGGTCCAAGTTTAACATCAAAAAGAGGTCTAGGGGACAAGAGCATAGACCTAGCCCACGCTTTCTGCCGAATCCCCCCATTAATCCATGCCCAGAAGTATCCATGTTAAGCAAACTACAATACTCAATTACCAAATGACAAGGCATACCTTTAGGTTCGAGAGGCCCACATTGAAACATACGATCATGACAGATGGGTGAGGGACCACATGGTTGTTTCAGGTGGCGGAGAAATGGCACACCAAACTAGTTGTTGGCTACAAGGGGTTGTTGGCTGTTGGCTGAGGACCATCTTGGAGAAAAAATTTCTCCCAGGGATATCACCCACAAAATGGTGGGTAATAGTCCTAGAAGAGCAGTAACTATGAGGTCCTTTTCTGGGACAACTTCATCTATTGCTTGGAGTTCATCTCTGATTCTATATATCCTTATAAAGTAGGACGATACAGTGTCGTCTTTTGTCATCTTAATCGTACTTAATTCACTCTTGAGACTTGTTATTTGACCGATGTTCTTGATTGTGAATAACTCGGAAAGATTCTCTGTTAAAATTGGAAACTAGGGCCAAACTCCATGTGGGTCACCTTATTTATGGCAGTTGATATTTTTCTTGGATTCCTCTCATCGAGAGGTGTAGGATTGATCTAAAGATCATCCGATTCCGACATGTATTCATGGAGATATGAATTTATTTGTGTTATGTGGCAATTCGTCAAGGTCAGCCAACAACCAAATTACCCCCATCTATCCTCAACATTGCACTATAAATAGAGGTGGCTTGCAAGTCATTTTAGACACACCTCTTGTGATCTCTTCCTCTCCACTTGTTTGGGTTTTGGTGGAAGGAGAAGTCTCTAAGAGAATACGTTGTCCTTAGGAGAAGGTCTAACGCTGCCCTAGAGGAGATGCCCTAGCCCTTTAACGCAGTCATGGAGGAGAGACCTTATCACGGTCATAGGGACTCTAACGCAGTCATAGAGGAAAGGCTTTAATGCAGCTAGGAGAGGCTTTAACGCAAGTCTAGAAGAGACCCTATGACGCTATTCTAAAGTACCCTAAACGCAGGTAAGGAGAAGCCCTAATCTCAGCCCTAAAGGAGATCTAACTACAGCAAAGCTTTAGCCCTAATACAATGTCCTAGGCCGCAGTCATTGAGGGTTTGTATGTAGCAAGGGGAGGCCCTTAAAAGCCCTCATCCGCAGTCCAACAAGGAGTAATCTGGCTGCAGAGAATGGAGGGTCAAGCTATGCCCTTGCCACAGAGAAAAGAGGAGTCTTACCACAGCAAAATGATGCCTAATCTGACCTCAAACTTGGACAGGGACAGCATCAAGCTTCAGGAAAATAAGGAAGGTCTGAAAATCAGTGTGAGCGGCTTGTATGACGTGGAGAAGAATGTTGAAGGGTATGCGTTGAAGTCTATCCAACAAGGCATGCTTAGATAGCATATGTTAGGGCTATGTTGACAATAAATGCAAGAGCATAATTGTTGTATGTTGTAGACCTTGATTTAGAAGCTATGTACAGTCACTTGGATGGAGCAAGGGGTGTGAGATCCTGAACTTGATGAAGGCTATGAACAGTGAATTCTGTGGAAGAGAAATCACTGTGTTGAAGACCTCAGTTGGAAACTCTAAGTACAGTGACCTTTGGAGCAACAAAGGGGACTGTTAGAGGGCAGATTAATATAGGCCTATGTTCAGTGACCTTGGTGGAGCTTCGTCATTGATAGAAGGTAGATTGATGAGCTGATCGTGTAAGAGAATATGAAGGTGCAGACTTCCTTGTGAGCAGCAGAGGTTTATGCTGCTACAGGAAAACTGTGTGTTAGGCCGCAGGCCATAACACCACAGTCAATATTTCGTATGGGTATTTGAGGGCTCAGATCATTAGCATAATACATGGAGTTGTCATACTGCTGAAGCCATTAGAGGGTTGTATGATGCTGCTGCAATATGAGATGGACAGAGCTATTGTCATGGGTTGGTATTATTGCGTTGAAGATTAGTCAGCTAGCAAGGTGCAACATGGTGATGGAATCACCTTGGAGAATCAGTTGAAGAATGAGGACTGATAAGTTTGCCTTCACCTGAGTTCAGAACTGCAATCCTTGTCATCAAATCTACAACCTCATTGTGTCATCTTCATGGTGAAGATCTCTGATGTCTGATCTCTCATTTTGGCAAGTCAAAGTGTTGACTTCAAATGTATTTGTACTATCTCTCTCTGTTGAACTATTGAAGATCATAAGAAGATTTGATCAAGGGTTTCCCCACATTAGGGTTTGTCCCTGGCTGGCACCACATCTTGTGTCCTCTTGTCTTGGCTTGTTTTTTGCTATTTATGTTTATGTTCTATCTGCATTTTACTATCATGCTAAATGTGATTGCTAATCTGGGATTGATATTGAGCTAATATGGAAATTTGAAGTAAATTTGCTCAAAGCATAGAACATACCAAAATTGAACAGTCTCATACATTTCTTTAGTAGAATTTATGTTGGATATGTATGGTATTAGGTTGTCCTTAACTCCATCCACTATTAGGTTCATAGCTAAGGTTTCAATTTCTCTAAACTTTGCTTTTTCTACTTCACTTGATTCATCTGTAGGTTTCTTGATTTTTCCTTAAACAAGATCCAAAACTTTGTTCTTCTCGAGAATGAGATCTATTCTCTTTTTCCAGACCCTGTTATTGGAGGAACCTTCTAGTTTGTTTTCTCCCTTCATTGATTTCAACATAGTTCTTGTAGATAGTAGGCTTCTCTTCTTATATGATCTTTTTTCCTTAATAACCTTCCTTTGATTCCCATTTCCTCAATAGATCTTCAACCTTCCTTTTTCTTTCTTCTTCACCTTAGCTCTGATACCATGTTAGAAAATCGAAAAGGCAGAAAGATTTTCTTATGTTGATAATTACTTGTGATATTATTATGTTCTTATTAACTTCTTTATGTTCTTTCTTTATCTTCTTCTCATCAAGCAATCATCAAAGCAAAAACATGAAGATCAGGGACACCAGAAATAGGCACTCAACCAGTGCTAAAACCCTTATATAGGGGAAAACATAGTCGGAAACTCTTCCTTCAATAGATACAAAAATGAGATTGACCAAGACCTTAGACCAAAAGACCTTCCTCCTCCACCAAGTCAACCTTCCAAGATGATTTAGTAGTCTCTTCTTATCCAGCAGCTTCAACCCAGTGTTGAAAATATCGGTATCGGCAAAATATTGGCGAGGGTCCAGAAAACATCTTATTGGCAATATCGGCAAAAATATCGACAAATATTGGAAAGCATAAAAAATGCATAATATATTCATTTTTTTCAGATTTCTAAACATATAAAGCAATAACAACATGAACTAAACACACTGGCAATAAATATGAAGAAAGCATTGATATATGTGATGCCAAATAGAAATGATACATCAAACTCAAAGGCGATACCAAATCCTGTTGATCCCTGATAATTGTCGAATCAAGGACTCAAACAAAATAACATCACATATCCTGTTGATCCCTGATAATTGTCCAATCAAGGACTCAAACAAAATAACATCACATATATAAAACTTTAAAAGTATTTCATCGTCATGAGTTATAAACTTATATGTAGCAAAAGTTGCAAAACAAATAAAACTAGCAGCTATCTATCTGAGACCATTGGCCTCTCCCTAGCAGCTTTCTTTCTGTATTGTTCAGCAATTGCTTCAACAGCTTTTTGTATAACCTCCGCACTAGAAACCATACTAGGCATTACATCTGCATCATGTGCAGGGAGTCTAGCCAGATGGTATTTCAATCGTGTAACCCCTCCTGACATCTTGGTCCCACACAATTTGCATGATATATATGCCCGATTTGCCCCACCAACAGCCTCCCTATACTCACAAAATGGGTCCAAGGCTTTTGGCATATTTGACATTTGTAATGAACTAATTCAAACCAGTGTTTTTAAAACCGGAACCGGTGACCGAACCGGTCCACCTAGCTAACCGGTTTACCGACCGGAACCGGTCTAACCGGGACTGGTTTGGTCTAAACGAACCGGTTTTTAAAAAATACATTAAATAATTAATTTTTAATGAAACAAAACTATTTTTAAGATGTAAAACCATGATTCCAAGCCAATAGAGACAAAATATGCAAAGTTTGCTCATTTATATACCATGCAAAGGTGAATATATCAAAATGGCACCGAGTGCAATACATATCATCGACAAAATAGCAAAATACATAAGAAATGAGGCTCTAAATGGCCTATAAAGTCCAAAAACTATGCTGCAAGCTATGAGGCCATTGGCCTACTAAAAGTCTACAGTGTACACATGATCAATCATCAAGTCCATCACCACTACTAGACACAGGATCATCATCAGGAGCTACATAGACATCATCTGGTTCAGAGTCTGAGGATGCCTCAGCACAAGTCAAAGTAAGGTCTGAGTTACCTATGTGTTTGAGACTGAGTCGTGAAAGAATTTCAAAGCCAGATCTCTGTAATATTGTTGTGTAATCTGAACTCTCCTAAAAGGGCCTAATCTAGGCCTTGTTGCAGATATTTTCTAGCAGAACTTGATCAAGATATTTAAAACATATTGATGACACCTTGTTGATGGACTGACGCCAGCAACCTGTGGAATAAAAGGTTCAATCACAAAGCGAAGATGCATGACAAGAATTTATTATACAGGAAAGAAGTAATGAATTAGTCATGAGAATGCAGACCTACAAAAAGATCATTGAAAAAAAGCCAGAAATCAAAGTCCAAAACATATTAAAGAAGGCCCGTCGTGAAGTTTACAAACAGATTTTGAATTGCACTGTCAAGTACCTCATTTCTCTTTGAGATTTATTTTGTGCTTTTTTGAAATACAAATCATTTCATAGTTTGAAGGACTCTAAGATCTCCATGCAAAAGACATTACAATGATGGGTAGCTCAGCATCTCATAACTCATAGCCATAAATGAGTCTAACAAAATTATAAGTCTGCAAATGAAAGGTATGCATCATGGCTTGATTTACCCACAGTGACCTTAATCAATATTAAAGATTTTGCTTTGGCATCATTCTTAAAAAATTTCAAGGCTTGGAATAAAAGACATGTATCAAGAGGTTGATTTCACAAGAATATGATCAGTCAGATCATAGAACTGTCAATCTTGTTGAAGATTGGCAGCTTCGGTCAGAATTTCGTTAGCAAATTAATGGAGAAACTTAATATTTATGACTTTGGCCAAGTCAGCCTCGTAGAAGACAAGTTGGCCCCACATTTCTGACCAGCATTGACTATCTTGATTGACTTGTCCATAAACCGGCCGGTTTAGGACAGAACCGGCCGGTTAGCAATAAACCGGCCGGTTCTGCCCTAAACCGGCCGGTTTTTACCGGTTAGGGCAATTTTCCGGGCAAAGGGTGCTGTAAACCGGGTTTTTTCACCGGTTCTGACCGGTGAGCCTCCAAACGGTCGGTTAGGCCGGTAACCGGTTGGACCGGAACGGTTTTTAAAACTATGATTCAAACCTAGGGCAGAAAAAAACAAAAAAAAAACAACAAAAACAAAAACAAAAAAAAAAAACAAAAAAATGGCATTAAACCCCCCAACACAAAAAATAATAAGTAATAACCACCTCATTTTAAAAAAACTACTACATTGTTTGCATTTTGCAATGTGAATGAAAAATGGAAATAAGAGGGTGCATAAGAAAGTTGAAAAAAAAATGAAGCTTGCTGTCCAAATATGGAGAAAACCCTTGCATTGGCTCATGGGCATGAAAATCATAGCAAATGGAAAAAAAACAAAGAAACAAAATGTTGGTAGGCAAAGAGGCAAGCAAGCATAACCTTAAATCTATGAAAAAATCGTTAACATAGGGGTTTTTAAGAACATAGTTGTTAATGGAAGAAATGAAGTTTGTCTCAATGTTCTTCAATCTTTGATCCACAAAAAAATCTTAGTTGGTGGTACTAGTGATAATCGTCGTTTGATCTTCAAACCCTCCTTGACAACCACCACAAAACTCTTCCCCTTCCTTCTCCAACACTCAGAAACAAAAATGAAGAAAAAAAAACGATTTTCCCTTTTCCTAGACGCAGCATAACACACCCGGCGATATTTTCTGTCATCTCCGATATTTTCCAGAGCCAAAATATCGCGATATTTCCAATATTCAGCGATATATTGCCAATATTATCATCACTGCTTCAACCCAACAACAACCCAAAAATTTGACTTTCCAGCTACAAAATTTCGGCCTAGCTTCGGCACTATAGTTTTCGGCTCCTCCAGCAACTTCACACATGCAGGAGAGAGAGAAATAATTTCGACTTCTTATGCTTGAGAGAGATCTCCTTCTTCTTCACTAGCCCTTTACTTTTCTTTCCTAGAAATTCACACTTTTCTGGCCCCAAAAGTTGCAGATCGAACTTGTGAGCGTAAGTGACAAATGAGGTCGAGTTGTTGCCTTTATATAGGAGTTTTTGCCCCTCTGTTTAGGCCGACTTGTCCAGTTTTTGGCCGATTTGGTGGAGGAGGCCTAGAACACCTATTTTGCAATAAAATAAATTTCTATTTTGACAGATAAATCCGAATAAGGGTTCTTTACGTTATGACATGGACAAGGACACTTGACGTAAACCCTAGAAGCCTGCAATGGAGACTTTGACCTATAAACAATTGATCCAAGCATGAAACCCATGCTTTAATAAGTTAATTTATTTGATAATAATTTTTATTTGTTTCCGTATTTTTCAAATATAATTATAAAGATTGATACTAGTTACATTCTTCAACATATAAGAGTAGGACAAAGGGGATGGAGAAGACACATCAAAGAGAGTGGTCCTTGGCAGATTGAGCTATCCAGTTGCAGAGGTCATGCAAGGAAGAAGAGTTCGAACCAGAAGGGACACAAAGACTGAGAGGGAGTAGAGACAGTGATTTCGGTGGAGTTTTCTAGTGCCGGAGAATCAACAGCAAGAGGGCCAAGTTTTCCTCGGTGAGGTTGCGCAGGGACTGCGTAAGCAACTTCAGAGGAGGGTTTGATTTAGCAAGAGGGAGGTGTTGACCTCTACTGGTCAACTACCCATGCAGTACCCCCCCCCCCTTTTCTTTGCAAAAAGGGGCAGCAACTGATCAGCGTGTCTGTGCCGTCCTGCAGTCATCAGCAGCTTAATCATTTTGATTGTAAACCCAGTCTGCATGTATGAATTGTAAATAATCTTAGCAGATATGAGTCATGTATGTAAAATTGCCTAGGTGGACCTAACTTTCTAGTGGTAATCTACGTCCCGAAAGGTTTTTCATCTCACCGATCCATGGATCGGCAGAGTTTTCCTTCAAACCTGACCCCAAAGCCGGGATGGATTTTGTCATTAGAACTTTAGGAGAATCCTAGTGTGTTGATCTGCTAGATTATCGTTGTGTCGCAGAGCTGGGTGATTTGTGAGGGTCTGTATTAAAGGGGTTTTCCCCCTTAAGATGTAAATTGTAAAAGTCATGATGTAATGTGTCCTGAGGGTCGAAAAATGTTTTAAATCCCCTCATGAGTCCTAAGTCCTAGGTCCTAGGTGATGTTTCCGAAGGCTTAGTTCAATGATCCATTTTAAAATGAATTAAGAAATTAAAAAATGAATAAAAATAATAAAATAAATAAAAATTAAAAAATGAAATAAATAAAAAATAATAAAAAATTAAAAATATATATATAAAGCAAAAACCCTAACTAATAAAATAATAATATTTTAAGTGAATAAATCGACGGATGAGATCAAGAGATGTCTTGATCCTCATCAACGGTCGAGATCATTTCTACATGGATCACTCGAACTAGCCGTTGGGATCATTTCCTTTAAATAGGGTGCTAGGGGTCATTTCAGATCATTGGATCTGTGAGTCTAAGACTGAAGAAGCTCTCTTGTAAATTTGTTTCTGGTTAATAAAAGAAGACTTTGGGGTCCATATCTTGCTGGTGTTACTCTCTTGAAATGCTGTGAGATTGTTTAATTTTCTGCATATGTTATTTTCAGCCGTTAATAATAGCTTTTTGTAGAGTATTGTGAGCACAGGTATCTTGTTCACTTGCTGAGGTTTGGGTGTTGTTAGGGTTTCTGAAGTAATGGCAGGTATCTCCATTACTTCCTGAGATCTAGCAGCATTTTTGCCCTCTTTATTGACAGTTGTTTTGAGCTGTGCAGAAAACATCATTGAAGGAAATTTTGTGGGCGTTCGGGGAAGTTCTCGACTGAACCAGCCAACTCCCGTAAGCATTTTGTGTTGAGCCCAGTTGGATTTGATCCTGGGTCTATCATTCGGTTTATTTTTTTTAAATTTGCATGAGAGATTTTCTGAAGTTCTTCACAGTGAAAATCTTAGAATCTTTATTTCTTTAAAATATTTATGTGCCTATTGCTGAAATCTGGCTGTTAAGGGGCCAAATCTGTACATTAAATTAGCTGATCTAGTTTTTTTTTTTTATTTTTTTTTTTTTTTTATGCAGTTTTCATTAGGGTTTTGTCTTTTTGCAATTGCAGGACCGCCGTCAATCTTCTCGCCCACTGCACCTGTAATGATAAACGCCAATCCGTGGACACAAGGTTAAGTGCTGGGCATTGTATGTGCTGTGCGGAAAAGCATTCAAACACTGTGCGTTTCAAAAGCTGTGCGTTTCTGTGTGTTTCAATCGTTGAAAAACAATACACGTCTCCACGCTGCTCACGGGTTGACCTGCGTACAAACAAGGCACACTATATAAAAATATAAAGACACAGCAAGCTGCTGAGATATTAAAACTCGTCCATTTACGCAAGCAATCAACAGTTTCAGCGTGGGCGTCAATACACAAATTTTCATTTACGCAGACAGCGTGTCCCTCTGACTGTTCTGCGCAGAAATTCCTTGGGGTTTCGTGGTAAACATGATCAGCGCCAGGATCAGCGTGAGTTGAACACGACAGTCAGTTCAGTTTCTCAGCATTTCGCGCGGGCATTTAGAAGCATTGACCGAAAAACCTTTCTCCGTCAAGCACCAGGTAAGATTTGAAGCAGTCTTCCGCATGCTCCCGCTCAGAACATCGTTGAAATTCTCACAACATGGTCAAGCAAAGCTCGATCGGAAATCGCCAGGGTTACGTTTTCAAGGGTTACGATTCCTGTTTTAGTCACCAAAGTATGTCGTTCGATGAATGCGCATTGGATTTTCCTCATTGACATTTGCGTGGCCAGGCCGTGGTTTTTCCGGGTTACATTTCTTCAAAACGCCGTAAGCATATCACATTACGCACAGAGCTTTTTTATGGTTTACGCCGTAGTTATATTGCTTTACAGTCTTTTGTGGTTGCGTTTAGTTTAATCTAAGGTTTTAGATTAGGGTTCCGCTATAGTTTCGTTTTCATTTTGTTTAAATTGTATTTCAAATAAAATCCAAAAGGTTTAGCGTAGTTTTAGTTCAGGTCTCAATAGGTTTAGATGTTTAGATTTAAAATTTGTATAGTTTTGTTTATATAGATTTTAATACTTAGTCTTTAGATTTAAGTTTAGACTTTGGTTTAATTTGTATTTTAAATTTTTATAAATTAAAAAATAAAAAAGGATTTATTTATTTTAATTTTGGTTTAGTTTACCTTTTTTTAGTTTAGATTTAGAATTTTCTTTAAAAATATATATATATATATATATATATATATATATATATAAATATTGTGGAAATTTTTTAGATCCAGTTATTTCCGAGAATTGTCATATCTTTCATGCTGAGATCTAAATTTTCAAGTCGAGATGCGAAATTGATATCTGGTTAATGGTTTATGATTCGTGGTGGTTTAAAGCATTCATTTTCTGAAAATTCTCAATTGCTGGATATCGTTTTGGTCATTCTAAGAGTATTGTGATTTCGCTGATGATAGATGATTGCTGTTCATGGTCCATATTTTTATATCATTTAACAAGTAATCGTTTTAGCCACAATCTCTTAAGGCACTGGTCTGCTAAATTAATCAAATCCATCTAGTGCTATTCATATCGTGTCTCGTGTCTCCCAACCAACTAGTCGACAGTTGGTCTCATCATCTCTCAGGGACTACCCCCCTTAGCCGCGGGAGACGGGCTTAAACGGAGGGATCGGGGATCAGAGTGACAGCCCCCGGTCTGAGCGTTGTCGTGTCAATCCGCGCGACAACAGGAGGGTTGATTCAGTTGTTGGTGGCCGAGAAAAATTCTAGAAGGCCAAGCGAGTCATTCTCAAAGGCTGAGTTGGGCAGAATGACAACATCAGAGCAGTTCCAGAGGCAGTACAAATTGGCCTGCGCAGAGGCTTATGCAGGGCTGTTTGAGCAGCGAGTTTGAGCCAGTTTCGGCGCTGAAATCAGTGTTGAGTGAGACAAAAATTGTCTCACTAATTTTTGGCCAGATTATTTTGTCGAGGATTGCTAGTTTGGGCATCCAGATATTGTACTCAGATTTCACTGCTACATAATAATAATAAAACCCTCATCTGTTGCACCGATTTTCCCACATTGGGTTTTTTTGGGGACTTTTGTCCAAAAATAACGGTGTCAATTTTATTATGTTGCTCTATTTTTTCAGTTCCAGTTTTATCTACAGTGTTTTTATTTTTGGTGAAAATTGCAGTAGTGATTTTATTCTTTGTTTGTCGAAATAGCAAATAAACTACACATAATAATATTCAGTTAGAAGAATAATTTCCAGTAGTTACAATAGTGAAAATTTCAAAGAGACTTATGATGTGAATGGAAATTCGTCCCTAGCTGAGAGGGAGTGTTGAAAATTGGGCAGCTTCGGGATGAATTTCCCTTGGGAAACCCTACTGCCCCAAAGGAAATCTAGTATACCCCAAGCAAAATTCAAATTTGGTCAAAAGAAGAATTCAATTTGGACAAAAGGATTATTATTTAATATGGTCAAAGAAAATATTATTATGAGTAATCTGAATTCAATTATTTCCCTCCAAAATTATATTTCAGCCCTCAAATAGAACAAGTCGGCTCATCCACAAGAGGTGACCTTTCGTATGATCATTCAACTATATATTGGCGCTAATCCTCCATCATTTTGGTGCAACATTTTCAGCCTCTCTGATGGATATTCAGTGATAGATCTCAATAATATTCTGTGGAGGCGTGGCATATTTACTTCTGTGGAGGCTCAACATATTTACTTCTGTGCAAGCTCAGCATATTTACTTTTGTGGAGGCTTGGCATATTTACTCCTGTGGAGGCTCAGCATACTTATCTCCGCAGTGGCTCTCATCCTGTTAAGGCTCACGCTCTATAATACAGTGGAGAGCATTTTGTTGAGGCTCGCATTCTTTGTATAGCAATGGTTCACTCTCATCTCAGTGGTGCATATATGAGGCTCGCACTAATCTTTAAGACTCGTATATGTATTATCTAAAGCTCACTACTTTCACTATAGATTGTGTATTATCCCTATGACTTGTGGCTCGCATTCCATACAGGGATCATTTTATGGTTCGTGTTATGTATTATAGTGGTCCGCATACAGTGACCTGCATTTATCTTTGCAGTGGCATCGCTACTATGGTTATACTCCGTGATATGTATTACTTTATAGTGACATAGCTATTGTGGTATCAATATATAGCTTAGTTTCGCATTGTAACTTTGCGGTTGGCTATATATTCCTATGGCTAGCAATTCGATGAAGGACAACAATCTATATTACATTGACTTGACTATAGACCCTTGACCTTGATGAATGACAGTTGACAAGATATGACATTAATCTATTATGACAGTGATCTATTATAATTTATGATAGTGATCTATGTGTTAGAGGCATGGCTATAAATTCTGCAACAGTGCCTTCGAAGTGTAACAGTGTTTTGTATGACAATGTCATCTAATATGGTATATATATATATACATTGAGCATGTTGGAAATCCTCATGAGTGCATGGATATGTATATGACATATGACAGGGATGTCTAACAGTGTTCTAATGATAGTGGAGATCTGATATAACAGTAACTTAAGATATGGCAGTGACCTAGTTTGACAACATCCATAACCGTGACCCTGTTGCAGCGACTTTGTTACATAACAGTATAACTTGATATTACAGTGAAGTATGTCTTGATGTGACAACATCATGACAGTGATTTGGTAGTAGTATGATAATGATGGAAGGCAATGATACGTCAGTGATCTTGTCAGTGTGCTTGATGCAGTGACATGGCAAAAGCCCTTTAGTGTATATATCAGCGTTGGCACCTATTCTTGTGACTCTTGACAAAGATGATTCTTGATAGCATTTGATGTCATTTGACAGTTTTGATTTGTGATAGAGATATGGTAGCAGCTCTCGTAAGATCAGATCGTTCAGTTCACAAACATAGTTGTGAACTGACGTGGGTTGGCCCTAGGAGGCCTCATGTGATTAACGTATCTCAGAGTTGCGGGGGAGCGCTCCCCCCCCCTCGAACCCACTCCCAATCCGCGCTCTGGGCGAGAGCGGTTCGGGAGCGCGCTCCCGATAAAAAAATTTGCGCTCCCTGCTAAAATCGGGAGCGATATCGGGAGCGTCACTCCCGGAGCGAAAATTACAGCTCAAGAGCGATCAGGGAGCGATCGCTCCCGAGCATTTACTTTTTGCTCCGGGAGCAATTCGAGTGACGTCGGGGGCATTCCGGCAAACGACCAAAAAAAAAATTATGTTTTAAATGACTTGGGGGCAAAAAAAAAATTCATTGTCACTTGAATGAGTTAAGTAGAAGCTGGAGAGCAAGAGCAAAGGAGCAAGGAACAAGCGTCGAGGAGCAAGGAGCAAGCCCGCAAAGAGGTTAGTAACTTAGTAATTTAGTATTTTAAACCTTAGTTAGGTAGTAATTTAGTTTAGTTTAGTTAGTTTAATTTAGTTTAGTTTAGTTTATTAACTTTATTTAGTAAAAAAATCATGAATCTAAATTAAATTAATTAATCTAAATTAATTTTCTCATTCATATTCCCATTCCCATTCCCATTAAATTTTGCAGATTCAAAAGCCTACAAATATCAAACATCATGGACCTGGCTATATTTCTTGGCATTTTCCTCTTCTTGGTCCCTTTTATGGTTATTATGGTGCTGGAGAGTAGGAAACAGAGGGGCCAAAATGAAGAGGGGGATGAAGAAGCTAGAGAAAGTGGATTTGATGAAAACCCCGGTGAGGAGGAGCTAGAGGAGGGTGAACATGACTCTCAAAAAACTAAACAAGACCAAACCCCATTGTGGAAATATGTTAACAGGCCTGAAGCAGGGAGAGGGGGTGGAACCACTAAATTTCATTGCCCCCATTGCAACAATAATTACACAGGTTCATACACCCGTGCCAGAAAACACCTCTGCGGGAAAAGGCCATGGGATGGAGATAAACAAATAGGAATCAAAACTTGTCCAACGGTGTCAGCGGCGGATAGAGCCAAATACATAAGGGAAGAGGAGGAAGCCCAATACAAATCTAAAAAATCAAGGGGTTTCTTTGAACCAAGCTCACAATCACAAGCACAAAGAACTCCTTCAGCATCCTCCCAAGGCAGTGGATATGGAGGCACAGGGTCATCAGCTTTAAGGCGTAGAACCATATCAGATTTCCTTGATGAGGGGTGTAGGAATGATGTGGATTCAAAGGTTTACAGGTTTCTCTATGCATGTAGGATACCATTCAATGTTCTTCGCTCACCTTATTGGCACGAAATGGTTTTTGCCATAAATGATGCCCCTAAAGGATACAAGAGCCCTGGGTATGACAAGGCAAGAACCGTTGGACTTGATCATGAAAAAGAAAAAATATCACATTCTTTGAATAGAATGACAAGTTCTTGGACTGACCATGGGGTGTCCATTATATCTGATGGATGGGCAAATGTAAAAGGCAAGCCATTGATCAGTGTTCTTGCTGTGTCTATTAGTGGTGCCATCTTTCTAACTGCACATGATTACTCAAACAAGTTCAGGACCGCCATCAACATTGCAGAAGCATTACTTGAAACAATTGACCGTATTGGGCCATACAATGTCATCCAAGTCATCACTGATAATGCTCCTAATTGTAAGGCACCCGGAGCAATTATTGAGGATAGATACCCAACATATTTTGGTCTAGATGTTTGGTTCACACATTGAACCTTCTGATGCATGATGTTGTCAAGAACAAAAATGCACAATACAAATGGATTGGTGATTTGTACAAGAAAGGCAAACAAATGATGAAATTTATTACAAATCATAGCAATACCCATGGCCTTTTCCGCAGTCACTCGAGATTGGAGTTGTTGAAGATTGCGAAGACCAGATTTGGTAGCTATTACCTCACCTTCAAGCGCCTTTTGAAGGTAAGAGAGTCATTGGCTAGCATGGTATCAAGTCCACATTGGCAGGTATTAAAGGAAAGGGCTACAAATGTAGCTGACAAGCGAGGTTTTGAACTGGTGGAGGAGGTCGCTCTTGATGGTCAGTTTTGGACAAGTGTGAGGCAAGTATTGGATTTCACCAAGCCCATTTATCACATGATTCGGTTTGCAGATACAGATAAACCAGTGATTGGCGAGGTGTATGAGCAGATGGATACCATGTTGGGGCAAATAAAAGATATTGTTCATAACAGAGATCCCGACTTGTACAAACTGATTCATGATTGTGTGTGTGAATGGTGGAATAAACTTAATCTTCCACTACATTGCTTGGCGTATATCCTTACGCCAAAATACTACTCTACATCTTGGTTGGGCCAACCTGCACCAGGGGGTGGGATTAGGACCAAACCCCATTTAGATGCAGAGGTAACTAGTGGATATTTGCAAGCATTAGAAAAGTTGATACCTGACAGGGAGGAATGTGCAGTTGTGCGCCTTGAAATAGGCAAATACTTCAGTGGCACTGGTTTGTTTGGTAACTTCCATGCAATGGAAGACAGAGACAGATTTGATTCTCTCACATGGTGGGAAACATATGGCGGCCAGGGACTTTTGCCAAAATTGGCAAAAAAAGTTCTATCACAGGTTGTAAATACTTCTTCTGCAGAGAGGTGTTGGAGCACCTACAGCTTCATACATAATGTAAAAAGAAACAGACTCACTGAAAACCGAGCAGAAAGCTTGGTTTATGTGCACTACAACTTGAGGTTGTTGAGTCATTACTGTGATCGGGCTTATGAGGATCCCACATATAAAATTTGGGACAATCACCCAGAGGATGAAAATTTGGAGGATGGCACTATACATCTTGAAGAACTGGAAGAGGAACTTATAAGGGATGAAGATGAAGCAGCGACAGCAGCCATGCCACCTCCACCATCCAGTAGCAGTGCTCGAGTTCTGAGTCTTGTTCCTTTGTTGTCGCCACCTCCATCTACACCCTCACGTGGAGGGCATGTGCCTTCTAGTTCTAGTCGTCGGTCTGTGCGGGAGACTCCTAGAAGACCACCACGACCTGCTTATACTCCTGGAGACTCTCGTGGCAAGGGCCACATGTAGATTTACAGTTTACTTGTCTTTTCTAGTTTCTATTAGTTTTCATAACTGTTGAGTCTTGAGTCCTTGACTCTTGACTCTTGACTCTTTCATATCATAATGATATTTTTTGTAAACAATATATGACTGTGACAATGAAAATTTGAAGTTTGAAGTTGGCAATTATAACTCATTGGTAATGATTGTGAATTATGTATATGATGCTTCGTGAAAGACTAAAGTTGTTTCATTTCATTTCATTATTCATGCTTCATTTTATAACATTTCATTTCATGTTAACAGTTAGAAGTTAGGACTTAGAAATATCTAAGATATTATTTGTTGTAATGGTTAAACTTAGCTTACAAGTACAACTTTGGTGATCAATGATGATAGATGTTATATATTGAATTTTCAATTTTGAAAGCTTGAAGTTGAAACTTTAAGATTGAATTTGATGAATCATGATTCACGAGACTCAATATGTCGCAGTTGTAATATGTATTTTACTAACTTGTGGACATGGTTGATGAAGATTATAACCTCTAGATGATTGATGTGATATGGTTCAATGATCAATCTATGTTTTTTTATGTTTTTTATATCTAATTCATCATTCTACATGTTTTTGTTGACATATGTATCAAAATTTAAAAAAAAAAAATATATATATATATATATATATTTTAAATTGCTCCGGGATTCGCTCCCAAACCGGGAGCTTCTGAAAATGTAGCTCCCGCTCCCCGCTTTCGCTCCCACTCCCACGTAACATTGACGTATCTCATTATGAATGTAATTTGTATCTCAATTGAACAATTGTGAGTATCTAATAAAAGAAGAATTTGGTTGGATTTTCCCTCTTGTGGGGTTTTACCCTGGTCTCTGACCTAAATCCTAGTGTCCCTATTGTGTATGGTTTTCTTCTACTGTTCTTTATTGTTTTGTTACACTATTGATGTTATTGTTCTTTGTACATAATTGCTAATGATGTTATGATGTTATGGGGTGAACTGTGAATCCAATATGTAAATAATGAAAAAGGTTGTAAATGCAATTATCTAAAGCAAAGAACAATCTAGCCCTCAAAACTAACAAGTAGACCACCATCCAGATTTTCCAGTTATTTGGCCGCATCAGTGAGTTCGAGCCTTCTACCTTTGAGGAGGCAGTAAACCAGCAAGTTTGGAGAGATGCCATGGTGGAAGAGTATAGTTCCATCATGAGGAACGATGTTTGGGACATGGTGACAAGGTCTGAGGGGAAGTTACTGTTTATTTCTCGATAGATCTATAAGATCAAGCATGCAGCTAAAGGCAGTGTTTTGAAATATAAAGCAAGGTTCGTGGCAAGAGGGTTCTTCCATAAGGAGGGAGTAGACTATGAGGAGACATTTGCTCTTGTCGCCAGATATGCATCCATTAGGGCAGTCATTTCTATTGCTTTAGAGATGGGGTGGAATATACATCAGATGGATGTGAAGATTGCCTTCCTCAATCAGGTGATTGAGGAAGAGGAGTATATCAAAATTTAAAATTTCATTTATTTTAAAATTTTAAATCAAAATTAATTTTAAAAACAATATTCTCGTTGTCATTATAAAAATAATTCATTTTCGATTGTTAATAGAATTTTAAAATTTTCAAAATTAACTTTAGAATAAATCAATATTATAATATGTAATAAAATTTAAACTATAACATGTAATGATTTGTTCATAATTTTAATTTATATTTTTTCATGTTTTTAAAATAATATTATTATCACATTAATCTCTCAGCAAATTACATATTTTATTCTTGCTAAGAAATTAAACAAAATACACGTGAAAACAACTGTAAAATGTTGAGAAATCTAGGTCATCGATAGTTAGGTGATTTCTCTTCTATGAATAACTGCTTGTGAGTGGTTTCTACTTCTTTATATTAGGATCTTATTTACTTAAGTTATTTGTGTTCTTTTTCATCAAATAGCTACCAATGCATGAACATAAATAGACAAGAGACACAGAATGTAGGCTATAAGCCAGGGCCAAAACCTCTCACTCTTTGAAAGGAAAACACGCACAAATTCTTCTTATAGAGATTCCAATTGACGAATACCAAGGCCAAGCCCCTTGACCTATTTTCCACTCCAAGACCAAGACACAAGTTCTCTTGACACTCAACCTTCTTCTTGATTTCTCTTCCACTTTGACCTTCTTAGGTTCGAGACACAGAATTAACACGAACTAAGATGGCATAGAAACACATTACTGTAATGTCACCAAACTGTGATCACTTAGCAGCACTGAAGCCAAGATAGCACCGAATCTCTATGATATATAACTAAACTGTAGTTTCTTCATAGCACCGAATCTGTGGTCTCCATTATAGCACTGATCTATGGCTTCTTCATAGTACCGAGACTCTCTCACAGAAATCTGAACTTCATGACTGTAATGATATCCAAACTGTTGACAGTAATGATATCCGAACTCCTTGATTGTAATGATATCCGAACTAGTCACTGTAATTATCCACTTGAATTTCAGAGAGATATCCAAACTTGTCTTCTGTGGAAATGCGAAGACCCTTCCCACATATATATAGTGGTTTGTCTATATAAATAAGTCGACATGTGTATATGAATAGGTGTGTCTCCATAAGGTGAGGCCAACATGAGTTCTTCACTTCATCTAGAGGCCGACTTGAAGAGGAGAACTTGTGCTTGTCTTTGGAGGGATACTAGACCATTTTATTGACTCATATACATTTGTAACATGCCCAAGAAGGGTTCTTCATACATGACATTGACTTTAATGACAATCCTAAAGGCTCTCAATGGGACCCATCTAAAAATAAAATCTCTTGCTTATGAAACCCATGAAGCAGCTATTACAATAATAATTTTATTTTTCTTCTTTTCATCATTTACAAAAATCACAATTACATGTCATTATGAAGACCAAACCTAGTTACACTTTTCAACACTCCCTCTTAACTAGGGAGGTATTCATTATGGTACTTGGTCATCCTGAATCTATATAATTTCTCATAAGAAGAATTGGATTGGTAACCCATCTGTATAGCATCATATCAACTAGCATTGTCACATAGCAAGCCCTTGACTAACAGTTCTATCTCTCCACAAGATCTGAGCTCAATGTTGGCGAGACCAATGATTTATAGACACCCTAATCATTATCTCTCCTAGAACATACCCCACTCAAGTTCTCAGGGTGTGTTCCATCAGCACTATTCTTATCTTGGATTCCCAGTCCTCAATGAACATCGATCTTCTACGACTACTCTTATCTTGGATGCCCTATCTCATCCTCAAAGAGCATCGGATGCCAGTTGTTTACCCAATCCTCCATTCTGTCTTCCCGGTGAAGACCAGAATGACGTATCTCTCTCCCTCTTAATTAGGGAGGACATATCTATTCCAATAAAGGAATGTACTCATTCCTATAGAAGGAATGCACCTAAGCTCCCTCTTGGCTTAGGAATTTCCAAGTTTCTTCCAAGTAAGAAACTTGTTTCCAGGCTCCCTCTTAATTAGGGAGGGAGATGATGGGACAACTAGCTGCTTGAAGACCTCCTCCTCACTATGTCATGAACTCCTTTTTGTTATCTAAGAGTCTTCTGTTAGTTTTTGGTAGCATCGGAAGTGCTCTAGACTTGAAAATTGGTGGAAAGGCTAAGGCACATGAGTTCTAAAGAACCCAGAACCTATTTAGTTAAATTCCAGCCGGATTGTATTTTATTAAAATAATTAATATTTTTAATAGAGTTCCTAAGTCTAAACTTAGGGAAATTAAAATATTAAAGGGTATTAATCAAAATATGGGTGAGAATAATTTAGAATGCGGATCAAGTCATGTTTTAATCTTAGTCGTTGATTAGAGACTTCATCTCGGTTGTTGAAGACTAAAGAGGGAAAGTATAAAATGGAGGCTTGGGGTTCATTTGGAAAGACACACAGAGAGATTAGGGAAATCAATTTTCTCAAGTGAGAAGTTCTCAAGAGGAAAATCAATTGGGGAGATCTTGCAGCTGAGGGGCAGAGAGACTCTGGGAGAAGGACTTTCCATAGAATACAGACTAGAGAGGCAGAGAGAGCTTGCAAAGAGGCAGCGCAGTAGCCAAGAGAGCTAAAGCAAAAAAGTTGTCTGTCACACAGAATCCAGAACTGTCAGGAACTGTCAGAACCGCTGGGAGAGCTAACGCAGAGCCAGCACAGAACGCAAAATCCAAAACTGACGTAACTGCCGAGAACTGTCGGAACTGTCGAGAACAGTCGGAACAGTCAGGAGAGATGACGCAGAGGGCAGAGAAGGTGATGCAAGGCTGACGCAGAGCCAGCGCAGAAATAGCCAGGGTTATCCAATCTTGTGTCAAATCAGCCGAAATTCTGCCAACTGAAGTGAGGTAAAACTCACTCAAATTTTCCGCCAGTATTTTTCTCTGTAAAGGATTGTTGGATGAGCATCCTAGATTTGTATTCAGATATTTCTCCTTCATAATAATAAGCCCTCAAAACTGCTACACCGATTTTCCCGCATTGGGTTTTTTCGAGGACTATTGTGTCCAAAAATAAGTGTCATATGTATCTTGTTCTTTGCTCTAGTTTATGTTTCATGAGATCAAATATTTAATTAGTGTAAGCTATCGAAGTAATTTGCTTCAATGTTCAGAAGAATAACTTGATGAATGTAATTTAAAAATCAAGTAGGTGAAGTAGATTCATATTTGCTGCAGAAGGGGTTCCTTCGAGTGTAGGAATTTTAACATGGTATCAGAGGATTGATTTTGAAACAGGAAGAGCAGATCCAGTGTTGAGCAGTGAGGCTGAAAGTTGCACTTGGCAGCAATTCGAATCCCCTTAAAGGGATTGCGCAGTCCTTGCCAAGAAGCAGATCTGAGGAAATCTCTCTCTGAGTGAGATGACAGAGAGGTACAATTTCCAGTTCGTGAGTTTGCAGAGGCAAAGGGAGTGACGCAAAGCCTCAACACAGTGCTTCAAGGGCGTAGTCTGGAAAAGAACGAAGACACGTAGAAGGGGAATTTTCTCCGCAGAGAACTTTCTGCCAGAAAGTTCGAATTTCTCACTTGTTGAGTTAGTTCGACAGTTGGGTGAAATGGCATCGCATGGGCTCAGAGATCAGGACAGGTTGGAAGGAGCCTCCAACTATGTCATATGGAAGGCCAAAATCTTAGCTGTTTTGGAGGAACATGATCTCGAAGCCTACATCAAGAGTATTGTGGAAGGCGAAGAGGCTCATCCTCGATGGAGTTCGAGATCATGTGGTCTCACACTTGCAGGGCAAGGATACAGCTCGAGAAATGTGAGAAGCCTTTTCTTCTCTGTATGAAGGCTCTTCCGAACAGTGAAAGATGTATTTGGAGCAGAAGTTACAACGGACTTTGATGCAGAAAGGAGAAGGGGTGAACCTCTATCTTCAACGTCTTCAGGACACTAGAGCCCAGCTTGCTGCAGTGGGGTCCACTCCTCAACCAACCGCAATGGTGAGGATAGCCCTGAATGGAGTCTCTGATGAATGGAAAGTTTTCGTCCAAAGCATTCGGGCAGAGAAAAAACTACCTTCATGGGAGGAGATGTGGGCGGCTCTTCAAAAGGAGTTAAGGAGGGACCTAAAGAAGGTCAGCCTCAGTGGCAGTAGTGGGAGTGGCACAAAGACGAAGGAGGAGGAGGACAACGTAGCTCTAGCATCGAAGGGACAACAGAAACCGAAACAAAAGGAGGACATTTCGAAGGTGAAATGTTTCAATTGTGGTGAGATGGGCCACTATGCATCCCAGTGTCCTTTGAAGAAAAAGGACAAGGATGAGAAACATGATCCTAAGGTTTCTTAAGCAAAGATTGACAAGGATGAGTTGCCATGAGTGCCCACGCATCTCCAAGAGGGAGATGGAGCGATATTGAGTTGTAGTTGGGAGGACTACATGTGGGCAAGATCCTTGAGAAGTCCACCTCTTGGATCAATTCCTTGCTACGGGATCCCAAGATTCAACAATATCGTGATGGACTTAGTGTCAGATGATGCAGTGGAGTGTTTGGAGGACAGATGCAGTAGCTTGGGACCAGATACTGATCATCGCAGAGCAAGGTTGGCAGTAGTGCAATTGGCACAATGCAGAAGTCAGCAACAGCGCAGAAGATTCAGAGGGTCAGAGACTAGTAGCAGTCAGATTCGAACATTTCATTGTATTATGCTGAACACAGTTAAGTTCAGTTAATTTTAGATGTTTTTCAGTTGCTTCTCTCAACAACTGAGTTGCAATACGAATGCAGTGTTAGCAGTGGCAATGCTAGAAGCATAGCAGATGCAGCGTTTGAGAGGGAGTTGTAGTACAAATGAAGTAGCGGCAATGGCAGTGTCATGGGCAACAATACAGTAGCAGTAGCAGCACAGTGTTGGTGGCAATAGAAGTGCAAAAAGGAAATGCTTCAGAAACAGAGCAGCATGCAGGTGGACATTGTTGCTAGAGCACTTTCCTCGCTAAGAGGGAGTGTTAGTTTTTGGTAGCATCAGAAGTGATCTCGCCTTGAAAATTGGTGGAAAGGTTGAGGCACATGAGTTCTAAATAACCCGTAATCGTTTGGTGAAATTCCACCCGAATTGTATTTTATTAAAATAATTAATATTTTTAATGAAGTTCTTAAGTCTAAACGTAGGGAAATTAAAATATTAATGGGTATTAATCAAAATATGGGTGAGAATGATCTAGAAAGCAGATCAAGTCATGTTTTAATCTTAGTCGTTGATTAGAGAATTAATCTCAGTTGTTGAAGACTCAACAGGAAAAGTATAAAATGGAGGCTTGAGTTCATTTGGAAAGACACACAGAGAGATTTAGGAAATCAATTTTCTGAGGTGAGAAGTTCTCAGGAGGAAAATCGATTGGGGAGATCTTACAACTGAGGGGCAGAGAGAATACAGGAGGACTTTCCGGAGAATACAAAACAGAGAGGCGGAGAGAGCTTGCAAAGAGGCAGCGTAGTAGCCGGGAGAGCTGACGCAGAAAAACTGCCTATCACACAGAATCCAGAACTGACATAATAGCCAAAACTACCAGGAACTGCCGAAACTGTCAAGAACTGTTGGAACAGTCGGGAGAGTTGACACAAAGGCAACGCAGTAGCCAGGAGAGTTGACACAGAGCCAACGCAAAAAGCAGAATCCAGAACTGCCAAAATTGTCGGGAACTGTTGAAACTGTCGGAATAGTCAGGAGAGCTGACGCAGAGGGCAGAGAAGCTGATGCAGGGTTGACACAGAGCCAGCGCAGAAATAACCGGAGTTAGCCAGTCTTGTGCCGGATCAGCCGAAATTCTGTAGGGTGAAGTGAGGTAAAACTCACTAAGATTTTCCGCCAACATTTTTCTCTGTAAAGGATTACTGGATGATCATCCTAGATTTGTATTCAAATATTTCTCCTACATAATAATAAACCCTCAAAACTGTTGCATCAGTTTTCCAGCATTGGGTTTTTCCAGGGACTATTGTATCCAAAAATAAGTGTGTCCTATGTATCTTGTTCTTTGCTCTAGTTTTTGTTTCATGAGATCAAATATTTAATTAGTGTAGGCTGCATAAGTAATTTCTTTCAGTATTCAGAAGAATAACTCAATAAATGTAATTTAAAAATCAAGTAGGTGAAGTAGATTCAGATTTGCAACAGTAGGGGTTCCTTCGAGTGTAGGAATCTTCACATACTCATGTTTGGGACTTCTACATAGGGCACCGACCATCCATTGCTTTCATCCCTGAGTCAGCCATGTCATCACCAGAATGTGATCCATCAGTCCATATCTGGCCTTCCTTCATGCCATGTTTACTTGAGGATCTTTCATCCTACTACATGTGCATCCGTGGTGGAAGACATCCATAGACCTTCCCTTGGAAGCCCTGCAGATATTTGTTCAAAAATAAAGGAATGAACTTTAAAATCAACATTACCTTTCTGATGGTCTTTCATCATGACATCTACAAGTTTACATCAGCATCCTGCATACATATCGACACATCTCCCAAAGATATATGTTGTTAAGGGTCTCTTTCTTTTTCAGAGTCTTCATATCTTTCATGGAGATATCCTAGTCAAATCTTCTTGTTCTTCCAAATGTTGATTGCCTTTACCAAGGTTGCATATCTCACGATCTCTTCCTTTGTTTCTTCACACATTTAATTCCCAAGAGCTTCCAATCAGAGCTCCTCAAATATAGTCAACCACCTCATACTTCATCTAGTGTGACCCATGCCTTCCGGCATCCTTTCATAGGAGGAGATTCCTTTCCTTTGATCATGCTTCTCAAGATAGAGCAGTGATCCATGTTACCTGCAACCATAAAACATGACTTTATAATATTGAATAGAAGCATACATACCTCATTTACCTTTAAGTCATCTAGGCTTCTTTCAGCAGCTTCCTTGATTGAAAAGAACTTCAACCCCTTGATCTGCTTCATCTCTTATGCCATCATAACATCATCCCATGAATTCCATAAGTTGGAGTTCCTGATGAAACACTTGCTTCCTCTATAGATTGGTGAACCTTCCGATGAATATTCCATCAAAGAATCTTGAGGATCTTGCATATCCCTATCCAACAGATGTTACCTTTTGACTGATGTATGAAAAGCCTTGTCCTGGATGACTTCTTCCTTTTTCCCATAAGAGTTACTTGAGCTTTCAATGAGGTTCCCAAGAGCTATATCCTTCATATTTGACTACCATAGATTTTGTTCCAGACATCCTTCATGTTTCCTATGATGATGTCACGAGCTCTTACTTCTAATGCTTTTCCTCTTCCTAGGATTTCTTCTTTTCAGCTTCCTCCACTTCTTCGGTGAAATGGGCTTCTTCTCTATCTTTCTTGTTATTTCCCTTCTTAAGCTCAGGACAATCTTTCTTGTAATGCACATAGCATTGAATCTTAGCTATGTTCTTCTTTCCTTTCCGAGGACAAAATCAAACTTCTCCTTCCTTCCGGCAAATGTTTGAACACCCTATTGCCCTCGACTTGTCTTCTCCTATCTTGCATAGAAACCACAAGTTGTTGAATGAAATAGCTTTCTTTACCTTGTTCTCAGTTAGTGTATTTAGAACAAAGGAGATCATTTCCATATTTGAAATCATCTCTCCCAGATCTTGTAGTTGAGATCTTATGAAGATAATCCTTTATTGTTTAGATTCTCTTCCGGATCCATCGCATAAGGATTCTTTTCCATCGACGTTTCGAACCAGCAACGATGGTTCATCTTCAGGATGAACCATCGTTGCTGGTTCGAAACGTCGATGGAAAAGAATCCTTATGCGATGGATCCGGAAGAGAATCTAAACAATGATGTAACTCATAGAAACCTCAAAGACAAGATAATCCTTTATCCTTTGATACCTTCAATAGCTCTAAGTAATATGACCTTCTTTATCGTATCTTCAGATAATAGTTTTACCAGCTTATCATATATCTCCTTTGATGTCTCCAATCGTGCTCTATAGGGAATGAGGGTACCTTTCACTGATTTCATGAGAATCCCTTGAGCCCTTTGATCCCTTTCAATGTATTCAGATAATGCTTGAGCTTCGGAGGGATTGGAGGCTTTTCCATAGATATGATCAATGACTTCACTTTCTTTGAGGACTATGTCTATCCTCCTTTTTCATGCAAGGAAGTTCAATGACCCAGCCAACTTATAGATCTCCTTGCAAAATGAAGTCATTTTACTAGATTAGATTATAGAATAAAAGATACTTACTTGACAAGTGAAGAAGAAATCTTCAACTTGATCCCTTTGATGGTGGTTGACGAAGATGTATTAGTGCCCTTTTGGATGATCTTCTTCCAAATGAAATCCCTTCTTCAATAAAAAGGAGATTGCCCCTTTTATGTTGACAACGCTTTTTGATCTAGCTCCCTTTGTTGATGGTGATTGATGAGGATGTCTTGATGCTTCCTCGAATGATCTTCTTTAAGGATGAGGGAGGAGTGCTTGCTTCAATGAGAGGGAACTTGCCTTATAGGCTATAGCCTTTTGAAGATGATGATAATGCCTTTAGCCTTCTTTGGATAACTAACCTTCAAGATACTTCAACTTCTTCGGTGGTGAATGAGTGCAGATCCAGAAATGCTTCTAGGGTTCAACTTTTTCCAAGATGATATGATCTTTGTCCTTGAAGTGCTTCTCTTGGATGTCTATACTTTGGGCTACCTTGCTTTGTAGATCTCTTCAACTTGATGAGGGTCTTTGTGGTCTTTTTGATGATGACTAGACGATCAAAAAGTTTTGTTGGTGTAGACTTCTTCTTTGATGTAGATCTCAGCTTCACTTTGATATACTACGACTTGCTTTGATGCTTTTCTTGAAACTCGGTCCTTGAGTGTCTCTTTGATAAGATGCCCTTCCTTAACTGTCACCTTAGCTCTGAAACCATGTTGAGAAATCTAGGGCATCGATACTTAGGTGATTTCTCTTCTATTAATAACTTCTTGTGAGTGTTTTCTACTTCTTTAGATTAGGATCTTCTTTACTTAAGTTATTCGTGTTCTTCTTCATCAAACAGCTACCAATGCATGAACATAAATAGACAAGACATACAGAATGTAGGCTATAAGCCAGGGCCAAAACCTCTTACTCTTTGAGAGGAAAACCAACACAAATTCTTCTTATAGAGATTCCAATTGATGAATACCAAGACCAAGACCCTTGACCTATTTGCCACTCCAATACCAAGACACAAGTTCTCTAGACAGTCAACCTTCTTGACTCCTCTTCCACTTCGACCTTCTTAGCTCCAAGACATAGAATTAACACGAACTGAGATGGCACAGAAACACATCACTGTAATGTCACCGAACTGTGATTACTTAGCAGCATCGAAGCCAAGATAGCACCGAATCTCTGTGATATATAACTGAACTGTAGTTTCTTCATAGCACCGAATCTGTGGTCTCCATTATAGCACTGATCTGTGGCTACTTCATAGCACCGAGACTCTCTCACAGAAATCTGAACTTCATGACTGTAATGATATCCGAACTGTTGACTGTAATGACATCCAAACTCCTTGATTTTAATGATATCTAAGGTCCTTGACTGTAATGACATCCGAACTAGTCACTGTAATTATCCACCCGAATTTCAGAGAGATATCCGAACTTGTCTTCTGTGGAAATGAGAAGACCCTTCCCACATATTTATAGTGGTTTGTCTATATAAATAAGCTGACATGTGCATATGAATAGGGGTGTCTCTGTAAGGTGAGGCCGGCATGAGTTCTTCACTTCATCTAAAGGCCGACTTGAAGAGGAGAACTTGTGCTTGTCTTTAGTGGGCTACTAGACCATTCTATTGACTCGTATACATTTGTAACATGCCCAAGAAGGATTCTTCATACATGACATTGACTTTAATGACAAATCCTAAAGGCTCTCAATGGGAGCCATCTAAAAATAATATATCTTGCTCATGAAACCCATGAAGCAAGTATTACAATAATAATTTTATTTCTTTTCTTTTCATCATTTACAAAAATCACAATTACATGTCATTATGAAGACCAAACCTAGTTACACTTTTCAACATAAAATACCTATCCACAGTCCAGCGAAATCAATTTAAAGAAGAAGCAGAAATGAGGAAATGAAAAACAGTCCAGCAAGGTTCGAGCTGGATAGGGCACAGCAAAATGAAAGAGTCTATGTAGTGTGGCAGGAATGGGAAGTCTGTGTGCGTCACGGCAGGAATGGACAATTATGTCCATGGCCCCATTATTATTTACTTAAACCAGAAAACAATGAAACCTTAAATCTTGAACCCATAGAAAAATTCATATTTAAAGTCAGGCTGAGGCTTCAATTGAAGCTGATTCGCATTTGTTTAGGTTTGGCTTTGAGAATTGTCCTTGAGGTTCAGCGAATCTGAATGAATTTCAATTTTTTTTGAGGTTCATCGAATTTTGATCCTCAAGGTTTGAATTTGGAAAACCCTGTGACATAGTCTACAATTAAGGTCCCAGGCATGTCATGTCAATAAGGTACCAAATCCTGATTGCTACTCACTTATTCCTTGTCTTTGACCTGATGAATACTCACTAACAGTAGGTAGGCAGAAGTAATATGTCTTGGAATGGCAAATGGCAAAAGCATTCCCCTAAGACATCCCATAGGTGAGGAAAAATACTCTTCAAAGCACAAAAGAAAATTGAAGGTTTAACACAAGATCAGGGATACACTAAGAAAAACTCATGCAACTCACCACCAAGGTGCGCGATCAGCAATGGAAAGGCAGGTAAAAGGGCTCTTGTTTGTTCCGAGTCACCTGTTGCAATATTTGTGAGGCACCAAGCTGCCTCCAATAACTGCACCACAATAAATAATCAACATATGTTCCAAATTCTTTCATCGTGGTTATCCACGAACTAATCCCAAATTTCCCAATCAATAAACCAAAAAAGGGAATTGTAAATGTTGAAATGTATCTCAATCCCTGACCTGCTCATCTGAGGAGCCAAACGAAATGCATTGAACCAGTACAGGGACAACACCAGCATGTACAGCAGCATCCACTGGAGGTACTACAGTCTGTGAAAGCAGCCTTCTCAAGCTCCGGAGGACTTCCATCTTCTTCTTGAACGAACCCTTGCCTCTGTGTCAAAGAACAGACAAATAAAGACATCGAAACAAAATTTACAAACAGAAACACTAGAATATATGATTGTGAAACAAAAATTAAATGCACACTTGCAACCAGTAAAAAATGGATGGCATGTGAAACATAAATCAAATGCACAATCGCAACCAGTAAAAAATGAATGGTAAAATATGATCAGAATCTATGAGACCAACCCTATATCTCTCCAATGTGAAATCTGATTACTAAAATGCACTTCATACTGATGTTTGATATCATGTCTTTGTTTTATATTCACGACAGTGGACCCGAGGATCCGTACGATATAATGCAAGTCCACCTGTTTGCATGTGTGATGCACTGCAATTCTGAGTGCAATTCTGAGTATCTGTCTGCCTACTCTCATATTAATTGAGACACAGTTATGATTTCTTCTCTGAGCAATCTGAACCATAGTGTCTCTCTGACCTCGAGGGAACTTATTGTTCATAATAAAGTCATGTGTTAGAAAGTTAAGGAATTTAATGGAATAAAGGATTTTGAAAAGGGTGGGTTTTTTTACAGAGGCAGATTTGTGTAGAAGGATGAGTTTTAGGGGAAATGATGCAATTTCACTAAAGTTCTGATATCACTGTTACAGACCAGTCTCCATGTTGCCACGAGAGAAAAACCCAAACAATGAAAAGAAATTAGCATGCAAAGCAACCTACTCAAACTCTATGGGGAAAAGCAACAGTGATCAATCCTACAACTACATACCTTGAATAAGGTGTTAGAATATGGCTATCAACATCCCTCCCATATGGTCAAAACTCATATGGTCAGTGCCAGCATTGCTGTCCATTGCCTTCTCTCCTGCCTGCAAAACTCACATGATTAAACTCACCAATCTGTTGCTGCACCAACATACCATGTCTAGGTCACTTATTTGGTACAATGGATGGACAGTTGCCATTGCCAGCTCATCTCAGTAATGAATGTTAAATTTCCTTGAAACACTGCAACTACTTAGATGAATTACTGAAAACTGAAACCAGATTTACTTTCACCAAGATACAGAATCTCTTAATAATTTATAAGCAGAGGAAAATAATCAAGAGGTAAAAACACATGCACACAAATTGACACGCTTGTTTACCCACAAAACCCAAAATGGAAAACCTGTTTTCTTTGTTGTGGTATCTTATTGATTGTTCTTTGAGTGAATGATCTATTACAAAGCAATCTGTCTCTGAGAAAGTGTTTTGCTTCTTCTCACAAATCTCAGTTGATACAATTAATCTCGGCTTGCCTTGATCACTCCTTGATCTCAGCCCTCTAGCATGCAACTGTTCCTCTGCGAGTTAACTGAGAGTCCAACTGATTCTCTCTCCAATCAACACTTGGAGTCTTAACTCGTTCTCCCTTCAATCAAGACTAAAGACTAACTCACACCAGCTGAATTTGTAACTGCCACCTCGTTTTGTAGTCAAACTGATGAAGACTCCACTTAACTGAAGCTCCAACTCTATGCATGCCATCTTGATGATTATTCCAATAAACTGGAAATAAACTCATCCTAACTGAAGTCTAACTCATGAGCTTGCACTCATACTGAGAGAAAGACAAATCAAGGTCTTCATTGGCTAAGGCACAAGCCAAAAGACCTTTACTCGCAACATTTGGAAGAACCTCCTCCACCTAGATCTGTCTCCAACACCACCACGTTATCCACTGTTGTAGTTTCTCCCTCTAAACTAGAAGACTTCTCTACTTCCTACTGTGGAACCTGATCTGAAGAATTGTTCCTTCCAATGATGCTCCTAGGATCCTAATCTTGGGCATCTAACAATGTCATATCATACAAGTTGAGGCTCTTAGTAGTACCTGAAGAATCACTCTTCCTTGCCACTTGCCCCCCTTAGCAACTGACATTGTTCCTGTATCCAAGACGCTAGCCTTGTACTTCTTCACACTTCCCTCTACTCCATGCTTCACTTTGCACACCACATCTGAGCCTGCTACTGATTTTCCCTCTGGTCGTGGCACAATCTCCCAAAAAATCGTTCTTCGTGATGGAGGAAGCTTCCTCCACCATGGCATCCTACCAAACCTGTTAAGACGTTTCCTCCTCAAAACTAGAAGGCTCCGAGTCTATCAACTCAGTCATCAATGCCATATACTTGGTGTATCTATGTGGTTTTTTGCTCTGTCTGAATGTGGTATTGAGAGGTCCAACTCTCTCTTGATCCTCCCTAAACAACTCTTTTGCCCACCTGACTCGAACTCTCCCTGTACTGGGCGTCACTGAATGAGTGGTTGCCTCCGCTCGTCTTCGTCTCTCCTCCTAAGCGGTCCTCTTGCCACCTAGCTGAGACTCAATCTGTGAAACGGGCTAAGCCTCCTTCTTGGGAGCGTGAAGCTCCTCCTCATGTACTCCAACATGCTCTCACTCTAAGGACTCCCTCAAAGCTCTACTTTCCTCAAACCTCACGTCTTTACTCTGTGCATTTCCTACCTTGTTACTCAAGGGTGCGCCTATCTCAACCTGTAGCCTGTACAAATTCTTCATCCTCACACCTATCTATTTCATACATCCAAAAGCTAAGTGCTTGAGGTAAGTGTTACCTCTGTTGAAGATGACATCATAACCCGTATCCTCTAGGGTAGCCATTGAAACAAGATTCTTCTTCAAGCTTGGAACATAGAGGACATCTTTGAGATGGAGAGAGCTAGCTGACTCCTAGCTCTATGTGAAACTGCATGTCCTTCTCCTCCAGCTTGCTGAAATTCTCCTTGTTTCCGGTCATATGGAGGGATGCTCCTGAATTAATATACCATACATTATTGCTTGCTAAGCTTGCCATGAAATCTATCAATGAGAAATCTTTCTCGAACTGAGAAGAAAACACATCTATCTCAGTTGATGCAGCCACATGGTCCTTACTGGACTCCTAATTAGGACACTTAGTGGCATAGTGCCCGAACTCATGGCAATGGAAGCACATGATCTTTCTCAGATCTTTCTTCTTCTTCTCGTTGTTCCGACTAGACTCGACCTCTCCTTGGCCCTTCTTGCCCTTAGCTTTGCTATCTTTGCCTGTCAGGGCAAAGTTATCCTTGTCCTTTGTCATAGTTGATCTACCAGCTCTTGTTCTCCTCTAGATTTCTTCTTGGAAGCAATCTGACCACGGCCTTTCCCAGCTAGGAAGATTCTCTCTGCCATTGACTGTATCCTGAAAATTCTCCTAAGACTTATGAAGTCCCAGTAATGCAAGACTCACAAGGTTATTATTTTCTACAGTATCGCCCACTCCAGCTAGCTCATCCGGAACATGAGTGAATTTCGAAAGATACGTAATGATGGGCTCTCCTTTGCTCATTTGGATACTTCTTAGCTTCTCCTTCAAGGCAAGATTCCTGACATCACTGGAACCCTAATACAAATCTCAGATGGCTTTCCACATCTCATATGTTGTATTCTTCCCATGGAGATGAGGGATAATATGATTGTTGAACCCCTCAAGAATGATTATCCTCGCCTTGGTGTCATTCTTGTTATGTTGGATCAATTGTTGGGCATCTTGAGGCGGATTTATTTGATTCACCACAATTTCTAGCACCCCATTATCTTCCAACACCACTAAGATCTACTCCTTCCATGAGCAGAAGTTTGAGGCTCCCTCTAAACTATGATATGTCTTTGTCCTTGGAATGCCATACTGTTATCCAAAGAATGGTCTCCAAAACTCTAGCGCAAGCCTTCTGCCTGATATCCACTCTTCACTGACTGATCAATTTGGTGTTGGTCTTTATGCTGATCTCTGCTCTGATACCATGTTAAATTTCCTTGAAACTCTGCAACTACATAGATGAATTACTAGAAACAAGGCGGCAATTGAAAACTAAACCAAATTTACTTTCACAAAGATATAAAGTTTCTTAACAATTTATAAGCAGCGGAAAAAAATCGAAAGATAAAAACATATGCACACAAATTGACATGCTTATTTACATAGGTAACCCAAACGGGAAAACCTGTTTTCTTTGTTGTGGTATTTCATTGTTTTTTCTTTGAGCAATTGATCTGTTGCAAAGTAATTTGTCTCTGAGAAATCGTTTTGTTTCTCCTCACAAATTTCAGTTCATACAATTGATCTCGGCTTGCCTTGATCACTGCTTGAACTCAACCCTCTAGCACGCAATTGTTCATCTGTTGAATAGTCTTGACTTGCCCTGCAAATCCCCGCATCTTGCTCCTTGATCTTTGAAGTAACAGACTTCAATGGCAACAGAAATATACATATAAATATCTTTGTTAATAAAATGAATATTGAATTGATGATTACATTCTTAGAGAGAGGCCCAGTTATATACAACCTTAGGTGCCTCTTGGTGAAAGGGCATGATCTTTGGTCATGCCTTTCTGCCTAAATACTACAACTAATCTAATTTTATATAATCCTAACTAATTTTTACATAACATTGCCTTCCTCTCGAAAGAATGCTTTGTCCTCAAAGCACATGTAACGACGGATATTGTTGACAAAATGATTCATTCTCCCAAGAAGCTTCTTCTTCGAGTAAGTCCTTCCACTTGATAAGATATTCCTTGATAGTACGATATCGAAGCTTTCTCTCTAGTAGACAAAACACCTTCTGGTTCTAGAATGACTCTTCCCTCATCATCTAGGGATGGAAGCATTGTTTGCACTGTTTGATTGTTACCTAGTGCCCTTTTAAGGCAAGATACGTGGAAGACGTTGTGAACACGACTTGTCTCTGGAAGGCTTAAACCATACGCAACTTGGCTAATCTTTTTGTTGATCTGATAAGGTCCATAAAACTTTGGTGCCATATGTTTTTTCCTTTTTGTTTTAAGGATAATTATTTGTATGGTTGGAGCTTGACAAACACCCATTCTCCGACTTCAAACTCTCTTTCGATTTTGTTACGGTCTGCTTGTTGCTTCATACTATTCCTTGCATTATTCAAGTTTTCTTTTAATATTCGGATGATTTTTTGGGTTTCTTCTAGTTGATCTTTAACAGCAAGTAGATTTGTCTGGACAATAGCTAGATCCTTCCATTTCGGGGCTTCATACCCATATAAAGCTTGAAATGGTATCATTTTTGCTAACGTATGATAAGTGGAATTATACCACCACTCAGCAAGATGTAACCATTGAGCCCACTTATTTTGTTTTTCTGTAGTGTAGCAACGTAGGTAGGCCTCCAAACATTTATTGACAACCTCTGTTTGGACATTTGTCCAAGGATGATAAGCGGAGCTCATATTTAGGTAGGTTCCTATATGATTGAACAATTCCTTCCAGAAATTACCTTTGAACTTGGCATCTCCATCACTCACAACGACTTTCGGAAAACCGTGTAACTTATATATATTTTTGCAAAATATTTCATCGATTTCTTTTGCTGAGTATGATTTCTTTATTGCCATAAAGTGAGCATATTTGGTGAGTCTGTCGACTACCACAAAAATCTTGTCCTTGCCTTTAGATACTGGTAATCCTTCGATAAAGTCCATCAAGATTTCTTCCCATTTCTGATTTGGAATGTTTAAAGGGTGAAGTAATCCTGGTGTCGTAATATTTTCACTTTTATTCCTTTGACATGTGTCACATTCTGCTACATACTTCTGAATATCATGATTCATTCCCTTCCAAAAGAAGGATTGACGTGCATTGTAGTAAGTCTTAAAGAATCCTACATGTCTAGCTGACGGTGAGTCATGTGATTCCTTGAGTATCTTAAACTTAAACTTGGAATTTGTATTTAGATAGATTCTTCCCTTGTACCATAGGATATCATTCTTCCACTCAAATTTTGAGTTGTTGGGAAGGTTATTGATTATTGCCATTATTTCCGGATCCTTAGCATACTCACTTCGAATTTCGTTAAGCCACTTAGGGACAACAACCAAAATTGCAAGTAGTGTTGGTTCTTCATCTTTCCTAGATAGGGCATTTGCTACTACATTGTCTTTACCTCTTTTATGTAGTATTTCCAAGCCAAAAGCGGTAATTTTTTCAATCCATTTTTGTTGTTCTTCGGAAAGTGTTTCTTGTTGAAGGAGATGCTAGAGACTGTTGTGGTCTGTTCGAATAGAAAACTTATTGCCCAAAAGATATTGCCTCCACTTAGCTAGTGCATGCATGATAGCGAGCATTTCTTTGTTGTATGTGGATTTGAGGCGTTCTCTTTTGTTGAGCTTCCTACTTTCAAAAGCTATTGGATGTCCTTGTTGCATTAATACTGCACCTATACGGAATCCAGAAGCATCACACTCAATGATAAATGGTTTAAAAAAATCTGGTGTTGCTAATACGGGAGCATTAGACATACTTTCCTTTAATTTTTCAAAACACCTTCCTGCTTCCTCATCCCATAGAAACGAATTCTTCTTTAAAAGATTTGTTAGAGGTGCAGTTATATGTGCATATTTTTTAATAAATCTTCGGTAATATCCAGTCAAACCTAAGAACCCTCTTAGCTTGGATATATTAGCAGGTTTGGTCCATTCTTTTATAGCTTTGATTTTATTAGGGTCCACCTTTACGCCTTCATGGGATATAATGTGTCCAAGGTATTCTACTTCTTCCTTTCCAAAGGTGCATTTGGATTTTTTTGCGTAAAATTGGTGTTCTTTAAGTAGTGTAAGAACTTTGTCCAAATGTTGCAAGTGCTCCTTCCAAGTTTTACTGTAAATTAGAATATCGTCAAAGAATACTAATACAAACTTCCTAAGATGTGGACAAAATAATTCGTTCATGGTTTGCTTGAAACGTTGTTGGAGCATTGGTTAATCCAAACAGCATTACTTTAAATTCATAGTGACCTTCATGTGTTCGGAATGTCATTTTTGGTATGTCCTCTAACCTGATTCTAATTTGATAGTGGCCTAATCTTAAGTCCAATTTTGAGAAATACTTTGTGCCATGCAACTCATCCAACATTTCGTCGATAAAGGGGATTGGGAACTTGTTTTTGATTGTTATTTTGTTTAATCCTCTATAATCAATGCATAGCCTGAATGAACCATCTTTCTTCCTTATCAATACCACTGGAGCAGCGTAAGGACTTTTACTTTTCGAGATGATCCCACACTTTAAGAAGTCTTCGATTAATCTCTCAATTTTCACTTTTTGGTGTTGTGGATATCGATATGACTTGATGTTGACAGGGCCTGATCATGCCTTGACTTCTATTGCATGCTCAATTTCTCTATTAGGCGGCATCTTCATAGGTAGGTCTTGAAATACTTTTTCATGCTTCCAAATTAGATCTTGTATCTTTGGTGACTCTTCACTGGTCATATTTGTAGATAACATTTCTAATTGGTGACATTGTACTACATAAGCAGGTGCTCCTTTTCGAATCATCTTCATCATCTGAGATGATGATACAATTTGATTCTCTGGTGCTTGGAATCCGTGCAATTTGTATTTCTGACCTCCCCATTTGAATTTTATAAATTGTACTTGGTGGTTGGCGACATAAGTACCTAAAGTTCATAGCCATTGGATACCTAAGACTACATCTACTCCTCCTAACGGTACCGTGAAGAACGGAGACTCTAAACTGAAGTCTTGAATCTGCAATTTAACCTTATGGCATTTCCCCACCTTTTCAATCTTCTTACCGTCAGCTACCATCACCTTCATGTTTGGTAAGGGAAATGAAAAATTATTGAGCCTCTTTGCCACGGTTGCATCTAAAAAATTGTGTGTGCTACCCGAGTCGATGAGAACCACTACGTTGTTCTTCTTTATGTGTCCTTTTAACTTTAAAGTCTGAGGTTGTGATATACCTGTCATAGCTGATAATGACACTTGCGGAATACTTTCGTCATCTAATTCTGGTGAGAATTTTGGGGCATCTTCTGTTTCTTCTATGTCAGAATCTTCACTATTTGAATCATTGGTTGCTTCACAATTATATAGGTTCTTTGGTTCTTTTCCTTTAGCACACCTATGTTTGGGGTCCCACTTCTCACCACAGCGTTTGCATTTACCCTCTTTTATCCTTTGCGTTTCCACATTAGATTTTTCATCTTCATGACGATGTGGTGGAACATATCTTGTATTGTTTGCATCCGCATACTGGGGTATTCTTCGTCTTGAATATGTTTTTTCGGATTTTGACCAAAATATTTGTTTGAATTTCTTTTCGGCTATTTTTGTTTTTCGTCTTGCTACTTCTATTGATGAAATGTCATGCATCTCAAGTTCTACTTAATGGGTTTTGAGTCCCGAGATGTATGATTGAATTAGACGAGATTCTGATAACCCAGGTACTCGTGTTACTAAGGTCTCCCATTCTTGAGTGTATTCATCCACACTTCCTTTTTGTTGTAATTTGATGAGTTTTGAAAATAATTCTTCTTCCTTTACACCTTGGAATCTTTTAAAGAATGCACCCTTAAATTTTCTCCAGCTAACGGCGTGTGTTGTCTTTTTCCACCACATATACCAATTATATGCTTTCCCTTCCATTTTCATGGGTGCGTGCCTGAGCTTTTCGTCATCATCATTGATGTCATATATCTCAAAGTATTCTTCAGCTTTATTTATCCATGCAACATTGTTTTTTTCGTTTCCCTCAAATTTAGGCATCTCAACTTTTGCCCTTCACTGGTATGTCGCTAATGGTTGAGCGAAAAAGGGGTGTTGATTGGTAAAGGTATCCCAGAGTTGCTTGTTTGTAAGAGTCGCATTACTCACTTCTTGGTGGGGTGTCGCTGATTTTTTTGGGGATTCAGCTTTTTCATGAGAGTCTGTTGACTTTGTTGAATCTGATGAGTTGTGCTCTTAATTCTCTTCATTTTCTTGTAGTAATTGTGCAGGTGTACAATTCATCTTTTTACACAGAAGTTTCAGCAATGTTAAGGACTCTCTGAGATCTACTTCTGTTTGGACATGTTGATTTTCCATCTTTATTTCTATTCGATTTGTCGTATCCTGAAGATTTTTGATATTGTCAGCCTGCCCCTCAAGCTTGATCTGGAATTCATCTAATCTTTTATTGACCTCATCGTGGTTGTTATTTACCTTATGCTCTGTGTCAATCAATTTTTTCTGGAAATCATCCATTGTCATTGACATTGAGCGAGTATGTGGGGGCGTGTATTTATCTGCGAGCTTAAATTTTTATTTTTTTCAATTAAAAAATTAATTAATTAAATTGACATTACATATATAACTTATATTAGATTAAGTTATATAATTTATATAACTTACATATATAAATTAATGTCATATATATAAATGGGATTTTGAAATTGACAATTGCTGTTGGAGGAGCTTCGGAGCGATCGAAAATGGCCGTCGCACCTGCAGCTGTTTCATCCGCAGCCGAGTTCCATCGGATCCATAAGCTTCCAGCCCGGGCCACGAAGCGGAACCAGATCAGCGAAAACGGGAAGGAAGGGTTTGCGCGACGGGTTTCGCGCTACCTCAACGGCGAAGGAGAGAAGAATGATTTGGAAAAAATGGATCTGGTTTGCAAGGAGGGCAACCCGAGAGACCTGACAAACATAGACCGAGCGGGTAGCAGGAATGGGGCGTACACGAAGGGAAGGGCCAGGGTTTCTGCAGATATCTGTTCTGCATCTGCCCAGGGCCATGGTCACACAAAGGCTCCCTTCCGCACTGGATCACGGCCCCAGATCGCAGATCTGATTCGGGGACTAGCAGCGGTCAAGATAGATCCGGAAGAATCTGCTCCTGAAATGGAGACTGATACCCTACTTCACAAGTACGGGGAAAGAAAACAGAAAAAGGATGCAGATGACATGTTTGACAAAATGCCTCAGAGCGTTGTTAGCCCAAACAGGGGATCGTCCTCTGTCTCAGCTCAATCAGAGAGCGTGGAAAAGGAGTATGGCAGCCAGCAGAAACCAGAAAGGTCAAAACCATTCCAGATTCTGATCGCACACATCTCCGGCAAGTCAATACTGCAATGGGTGAGATCTTCAGATCTGGTGAAAGAGCTCAAGCTACTCATGGAAAAAAGGACGGGGATTCCACCAATGCATCAGCGTCTTCTTTATGAAGGTAAACAATTGGAAGATACCTATCCCCTATCCTGGTATAATGTTCAAAGAAATGTCACCATTACCCTGTCCATGCGTCTGCGAGGGGGTGCTGTAGGACAGCCAGCTTCAGCTTCAGCGGCAGCCTTCTCCTATAAAGATGCAGTCCACTCAAAGAAGCCCAAGGAAAAAGCTCCCCCCGCTCCAGCTCCCAAACCCTTCTTAGTGGACAAGTCGGAGGACATTCCGTCCATTGAAGTAGCTCATCCCATTTTAGACCAGCATTATCAGGGTCTGGCAGAGAATGGCATCATCTGCAGGTTCAATGGGCTATGGCCTAGTACAACAGATCTGCACCAATGGATTAATGCAAATTGGACCGACAATTACAGGATTCTCTTATGCTCCAAAGGCTTCTTTATAACAATATTTTATGACAGCGAGGATTACCAAAGAATCTTAACTAAAGGCCCTTGGTTTTGGAATTCTGCGGGTCTGTTCCTTACTCCGTGGTTCCCAGAGTTTGATCCTTCCACTGTTGTCATCTCAAAACTCCCGATCTGGGTTAGACTCCCTAACCTTCCGGCGCACTTATGGAGTTTTGTTGTATTTGAAGCCATTGGCAATTCCTTAGGTCGTCACATTGAAACAGATCAGTCAAGAGGGCTACAAGGAATGTATACCTATGCCAGAATCTGCGCAGAAATAGATATAAGCAAGGGCCTCCCTGATCAGATTAATATCAAAGTAGGTGATTTCCATTGGTCTCAACCTCTGGATTATGAGAATACAGCATTCCGGTGCCGATACTGCCATCTCACAGGGCACCTTCAAAATTCGTGTCCATCAATGCCATTCAAAAAAAAGAAAGCCAAATCCAAACCAAAAGATAAAAGATGGACACCGCAAGAACCCCCCTCATTTGACGACTTATTTGCTTCCAGCTCGGATGAAGAGGATGTGGAGGAAGATGTGGCAGTCGTAGAAGAAAGGACAGAAAAGGCTTCTCCCGATGGGCGGCCCGCGGAAGCAACTGTCACTCCCGTCACTCAGAAACGATCTCATGAGTCGTCTCACTCGGATTCAGATAAGGAGCTTCCGCCTCTAGCCCAAATCAGTCACCAAATTGTTCTCAATCAACCTGGCCCAAGTGGATGGGTCAAAGTCGGCAAAAAGAAAGGGAAAAAAAGTCGACCAAGTGTTCCCACACTTGGTGGGTAGTTCCTTTGGTTTGGTTCGGTCTCCCTTCTTCTAGTTCGGTTGGGTTAGCTTTGCTTTCGTTTCTTCTTCTCTTGGGAACCGAGGTGGATTTTGTATCCTTTCCGGCTGCCCTTTTTGTTTTGGGGTTCTGCCGCCCTGCGTGGTGGGCAGCGTTCCCTTTTTCTGATCCTGGAAGTCCAGTTTGCTCTTGTTTTTGAGTATTGGAAGTTTAGGGGCCTCAGCGTTGGTTCCCCTTCGGGGAAGCCTGAGGACCCTAAGTTTTTGTATTTGTAGAAATTGTTGTATATAATAGAAACACCGCAGCTTACAAAAAAAAAAAATGTCATATATATAAATTAATAATGTAAATATATATTATATATAATTAACTGGAACAGTCACATTGATTGATGGACTTTTTGACGGTTCAAAAACTTAGGGAATATTACCACAGACGTGGTCAATGGCAAAATATGGTGGTAATTCGAACGGCAATTAAATGGACACGGTGTAATGACAGGGAACGGCGGAAGCACGAACAACGCGCAAAAGGGATAGCAAAATTCGAAGAGCGGATGGACGTAGGCAGTGGCACGATGGCAGATAGGGTCGAGGGAACGAAGCAGAAGTTGATTGCGGGTAGGGTCGAAGAGAGTCGATTGGTGATTACATGTCACTCGAACAAGGAATGGAAGATCAGCGACGACAAGCAGAGAATGAGCAGGCAACGCAGAGGGTGGAACGTGACTAGAGCGCAGGGGCAGTGTGGGGCGTGAGTGAATGCGGGGGACAAGGAATTGATGTACAGTGAATCGGGAAAACGAGTGAGCCTAGTATGATAGGCACAGTGAGTTGTGCAGTGATCTACCAAGAAAAGAACCGCTCTGATACCAGATGAAGTAACAGACTTCAATGGCAACAAAAATATATATATAAATATCTTTACTAATAAAATGAATACTGAATTGATGATTACATTTTTAGAGAGAGGCCCAGTTATATACAACCTTAGGTGCCTCTTGGTGAAAGGGCATGATCTTTGGTCATGCCCTTTTGCCTAAATACTACAGCTAATCTAATTTTACATAATCCTAACTAATTTTTACATAACAATCTTTGCACATTGAAGCCCCTATTTCCTTGCACACTAGGTCCATATTTCCTAGTGCACAAGAGGCTCCTAAATTCTAGTGCACAACTGCCCCTATTTCCTAGCGCACAAATCCATATTTTCTTATGCATTGAGGCTTCTCTTCTCTTGCACACTTGTGACTTCATATTTCTTAGGACACAAGCTCTCAATTCTACACAAATCTCCTAAATCCTTGTGCACTTGTGATGTCCTATTTCCTAGGACACGAGCTCTAAAATTTGCACTCTCCACAATCAAAGATGATCTCACAAACTCGTGAACTGTTGTGTGATTACCTGTGCCTTCGTCCTCCTCTTTATAGGCCCAATTCGAGCGTGCAAGGTGCCTAACTCAATTTAGAAGCTCGAGTTTTGATTGCGAGTTAACTAAGAGTCCAATTGATTCTCTCTCCTATCAAAACTTGGAGTCTCAACTCATTCTCCCTTCAATCAAGATTGAAGACTAACTCGCACTAATTGAACTTGTCACTGCCACCTTGTTCTGTAGTCAAACTGATGAAGACTCCACTCAACTGAAGCTCCAACTCTACGCATGCCATCTTGATGATTATTCCTATAAACTGGAAATAACCTCATCCTAACTGAAGTCTAACTCATGAGCTCACACTCATACTAAGAGAAAGACAAATCGAGGTCTTCACTGGCTAAGGCACAAGACAGAAAACCTTTACTCATTACATTTTCAGCAATGAATAGGCATTTAACAAATATTGTTGAGAGCTTACCATGGTGATGAATAGCTACCAGGAATTGTCATTGCAATCCTTCTTCATAATTAAGATATATTATCTTGAGTTATCTGTGTGTGTTAGCTTTTCGAGACTAGCAACCATGAACATAGGAGAAACAAATATACAAAGAATGTATCTTTTATTATGAATTAGTTACTAAATCTATCACATAAGCTTATTTTTATACATCAAAGTGATGAGTTATTTAATCACCTCCTCAACTAACTTATATTTAATGTTGGGTCCTTAACATTTATTGTGACCCTCTGAAAATATTTTATTGTGTTACCCCAAATAAAAAATCAGAAGGTCAAATTTTTACTGACAAGATGATGATTTACAAAATCTTGATTGCTAGTTGCTCTTTTCCTCCAACCAATCTGGCACTCCCATGGGTGCTCCATCAGGTTGTTGTCGCCCTTATAAAGGTAGAATCCTGCCATGCCATTGAATTCCCTTAACAGTCATCCATATCAAGCAATCACTTTATTGTTCTCATTGTCTAGAGACCCACCTACACATACACAATCATTCAAGACAAGAAATGATTATCAGCTTTGTCACATCACTGTCATCATCCTCGTTCTGGGAGTAGTATTATCAATGACAATAGTATTCCTCTCTTTTCTTTAATCTCTACTTTGAGAAGATCAAATGCTCTCATTTTACAATTCCAGGCTATCCAGCCTGGTTTTCCACAGTAAGTGAAGTGTCCCTCTTCCTCTTTGTTGCTAACTTTGACTTCACGTGTTTTCTTGCTTTGCTTCACTTTGCTTATAACAAGAATGGAATTTTCTGGAGTTATTATCCTCGCCACTCAATTGTTTTTCTTCTGCAATAAGGGTTGATATCATTGTTTCCGAGGACTGTGAAGGCAACTGAGTGAATGTGAATGTCGCATTTGGGGGTAAATTGTTTAAGTATATCGCTTTGGGGCTTTCTTCTTCAACATTTACAGCTACCCCTTCTTAGTCAATTTTCTTTCACTTTCAGTTATGCCTTGTATCTCTTTATCTTTTACATTTCAGCGGTAGCCTTGGCACTCCCACATTTTGTATTTGACTTGCCGTGTTTTCTAGTCCCATTGACCTACCCTATTGGTCACATGTGGACAATAATAAAATTATCTTAACCTATCTTATCTATGCTAATATTTTCATTAGGGACCTCAACTCATTATGTTATTTGACATAGCTACGCCACTAGCAATTCAACCTAAAAATCCGTTGTTTCAAAGAAACTTTAGCATTCTATTTTTTTAATCCAAAAGGTCCATTCAAGTTTCAACTCATCCCAAAGTTCTTTTGATACTTTAATAAGTAAAGATGGTACAACTCAGAGTCAATTATACCAAACGCAATGGTGGATTTGGCTTTGCCATCCGTATTCTTTCATGCTATGATTTTATCTTGTTCTGTAGGTTTTGACCCTGTCCCACTAACTATTCCCAAAATATTTTTATCCATTATAAGCAATTGAGTTTTGACCTTCCAGTTATGGAAATTATAACATAGCTTTTTAAAGAGGGGCTTCCATTTCAATTAAAAAAATATCCTCCAGGTTGTCTGCTCAACCTCTTAAAACTTAAGTAACTTAAAAACTTACTGTCTATAACTGCAGACTTCTTTGAATGTTGACTGTGAATCATAGAAATCTCTCAAAATACAATCTGCAATGCCTGGAAATTCTGGGTCTGCGTCTACCTGATTCTGCTATGAAAGCATCTGCTTCTACTTAACATCATCATCACTGTTGCAGGACAATTTCACAAATAGCACATATGCCTTAAATTTTCGACCTGCTGAATATCATTTATATATACTGAATTGAAGCATTCTCACAATGAGGAAATTTAAGTCACTAATTGGGTTCTACATATATTATATTCTCACTGGCTAGTATTATAATTTGTTTTCATTTGGTGGCAAATTGATTGATTCTGGAAGAATGTTAGAGTCATTTATGTTATTGCCTTTTTATGCTCTTCAAGCAAAACAACTGACATGGAATAATTATTTGCCTCTAAATGGAATGTTACCACTCTTCTACAGAGAATAAATATGCTTGTTGATATGCCACTGCCTATTGTTGGATCAAACTGTATAATGCCACTGTTGGTTCAATTGGCACTTTAATAATATTCTGCATATGGATATGTCATAGCTTTGGGCTTTTTGTAGTCTTTTCATATTCCAAGCCACTAATTCATTCTCCACAGTTATCAATGTTGGATGCAAAATACTGTCATCCTCTGCCTCCCTATTTAATAGTTTGTCTTTTAATTTTTATTAACTTTGCCTCAAAAGGAGATCTACTGTTCACATTGCTAAACCATATGGTTTTTGTTTGTCTTCTCCATTGGGTCAACAGGTCTGAGTCTTAAACCAGTTTTCATCTGCTCCTCCATCATGTGGAGTGTATCAATAGCACATGATGTCTTTCTTTGAAATAAGATTTATATATTATAAGGTTGGGAACACATTTTTTGCCCTTTTGCGAAAAAAATAAACTTATCGAATAACTTGCCTTTTCATTCAAGAATGCTCTCCTTTCCTCAAGCCTTCCTAATTTCTCATACTTAGCCCCGCATGAACCCTTGATCACAGCCTGAGCATGTGCATGTCTCTGACACAATAGCTGGATGTTAGAGGCACATGACCATAAACATGAGACAGAGACACACAACCATAAACATGAGACAAAAAAAATATACGAAGAACATAGGTTTATTAATGGAATTCCCAAACACATTGCTATAATCGTTGGTTGTTAGAGACACGTTACCATAAACATGAGACACAAGAAATATAGGAAGAATGTATTGTTTATTAATGGAGTTCCTGGATACATCACTATGATTGTTGGTTGATAGATAAGACAACCTTATTAATGTCCAACAAGATGACCACAAATAGGTCAAAGGGACTGCTAAGTACAATAGTCTGGAATACAAAGTAGGAGCACAAAGTCTGCTGTTATAAAATGTATATATAGCAGCAAGGTAAAAGCAGATCTAAACTATGCTATACTAGATAAGATGTACTCTAGTACAATGAAATGGGAGAGCAGATCCACGACGCAGAAACATGAAAATACCGTAGACAACCCAAGAATAACTCCTCCAATAAGGGGGTGGAGATAACGTCTTAGGTGAGGTGAGCTACTCAACCACCCCTGATGCTCTCACTCCTAACATTTGAGGTGAAAGTGAACAAAGTAATATAGAAGACTCGTCAAAAGATCTGCGAGAGCTAGAAAATCAGGTCTGCACTATTGAGGTAGCCCCAAGCCAAGTTATGGAAGAAGCCACCTATCTACCTGTGTTGCCAACTGTCCCAGGATCTAAAACCACCTTCGTAAGGTCCTCACTGTCTGCAACCAAATAATCTCCCTGGTTGTCACGGATCTAATTAGTAATGCCTAATAAAGTGCTACTATCTGTCTACCTCCCGGTGCCTTATCTAATGTGAGGCACCAAAAAGAATAAAGCGATTGGCCTAAAAGTGTTCAAAGTAGACAAGAGTGGTCAGATAGAGTGAGAACTAAGGCCGACGGCCTCCCACATGTATACAGCTAGACATCTTTGGTACAGGAACCAAAAGAAGATGGAAAAAGAGTTCCAAGACTCCCCAAAACAATAGTGAAACTGCCCTCTAATCTCATAATATATGGCACACTTGAAGTTAAAGGGTTCCTCAATCTAGATCTCTTGAAGACAGCAAATTTAGCATATCTTGGCATCCCATGTGATCTGATGATATGTCTAGATGAGATGCCTATGACAGCCCATTCGAAATTGCCAGCGCAGAATACTAAGAGCATGAATCCAGCATCTAAGTGCATAAGGGGGCCAACCAATAAGGCCACCCCTTAGCGCCATGGAGTGCTCTGCATAAAAGGACATCTTGGGGCTTAACCCACCAAGAGGATCTACCCACTTCACCTCGATATATAGTCTAAAGATGTTCTCTCTAATAATCTTATTCGACTCCTGCTTAATCGATAAGAGTTGGTTGCGGGAATTAACAAAATATTTTAAAGGGGCATAACCCATCAAGATGCCAACTAATTAAGTACACAAGTGACATCCGCAAACCAACTGTGAGCCTGGCCAAAAGTGCAAGAAATGTCTACAGCCTCCAAAGGGAAATAAGAAAGGTAAGGATAGGAAGCTCTATCACTGGATGAGTGAGCATAGCACCAAACCTGATGCAAGAGGGAGACCAAACCAAAAATAGTTTTAATCTTGAAGAGTTACAAACTATGCTTAAACAATGGCCTATGGAGCTATTGTTAATTTTAGCAATCAATGGTATGTGCTATGCTTGAGTGCAATTTACTTCAAATTTCTTATTAGCCCAATATCAGTTTCCAGATTAGCAATCACATCAGCATGATAGTAAAGTGCAGATAGAACATAAACATAAATCGCAGAAGACAAGCCAAGACAAGAATACACATGATGTGGCACCAGCCAAGGACAAACCCCAATGTGGGGAAACCCTTTGATCAATTCTTCTTATATTCTTCAATAATTCAGCAGAGAGAGAGATAGTCAAAGCTAGTCAAATCTGTAACTTTATGACAGAAGCAACAAAACCCTGACCAGCAAAGTCAAAGCTAGTCAAACAGCTCACAAATGACCTCAGTCAACCTTGGTCAACTCGGCCTCCAACAGCAAGTATATGCAGCCCAAAACAGTCCTCTTTCAACGGTCAAACAGTAGTCAACGAAAGTCAAAGGCTGCGGTCAGCCCCAACCAATCAACGCTGGTCAACGCTATGCCAAAACAGAAATCTGCAGTCAAGATCTGATCAACGCAGAGTTGCAGGGGAGCGCTCCCCCCCCCCCCGCTCCCGCTCCCAATCCGCGCTCCGGGCAGGAGCGACTCAGGAGCGGGACTGGAGCGCGCTCCCTAAAAGAAATTTCGCTCCCTACCTTTTCGGGAGTGATTTCGGGAGCATTTTGCCTTTTTTGCAATTTTTTTTTGTAGTAATGTTTGAAAAGCAATTTTTTTTTAAAGAAACAAATAATTTTTGAGTGGGGCAGCTTAATGATCAAGTCTAAGCCCTAGTATTGATATGTTATTCATGGTAATGTTAAATTCTTAAAGTAAAAGTGACATTCATCATTTTACTTAAATTTTTAACATTACCATGAAATGACTCAGGATGTTTGAGAGTGGTTCCGGCCTCATTGGATTTCATATGGAGAAAGTAGAATTTTAGATTTCATTCAAAATCCAGCAGACTTATCAGTTTTTCAGGATTTCAGGATTTGGGGGATTGCAATGTTTCCATTGAATTTTGTCATGTATTAGGGTATGAAATTTTTAACATTACCATGAAATGACTCAGGATGTTTGAGAGTGGTTCCGGCCTCATTGGATTTCATATGGAGAAAGTAGAATTTTATATTTCATTCAAAATCCAGCAGACTTATCAGTTTTTCAGGATTTCAGGATTTGGGGGATTGCAATGTTTCCATTGAATTTTGTCATGTATTAGGGTATGGAACTCGTATTTAGTCAAGAGCACCAATCCCTCTATATACCTTGATGTTAGTGACATTGGTTGTCGAACTCCTCTATCATGACCCTCCTAAAAATGTACGCATCACTCAAACAAAATCTTGACTTGACATGCTATGCTTGTTCTATCTTATGTTAATGCTTAGAGGGTGATATTAATGACAAAGATCCCTATACAGATACAGAGGTAACAACAAAGATACCTCTGGATATTAATGCTTAGAGGGTGATATTAATGACAAAGACCCTGATTTTCCAACAAGACTAAAAAATTAGACATTTCTCATGGTGGCAAGAGGCCCAAGCATAAGAAATAGATAATAGATTTACTTCTCTTTTCTAGTTTCTAGTAACTTTTATAACTATTGACTCTTTCATATTTATTATGATATTTTTTTAAACAATATATGACAATTTAAGTTTGAAGTTGGCAATTATAACTCATTAGTAATGAATTATGAATATGATGCTTCATGAAAGTTGAAAGTTGTTTCATTTCATTTCATTTTATAACATTTCATTTCATGTTAGATATTATTTATTGTAATGGTTACACTTAGCTTACAAGTACAACTTTGGTGATCAATGATGATAAATGTTATATATTGAATTTTGAAAGCTTGAAACTTTATAATTGATGAATCATGAGACTCAATATGTTGTATTTTACTATGTAACTAACTTGTGGACGTGGTTGATGAAGATTATAACTTCTAGATGATTTTTGTTGTATGGTTCAATCTATGTTTTTTTTATGTTTTTTATATCTAATTCATTATTCTACATGTTTTTGTTGACATATATGTATCAAAATAAAAAATATATATATATTATATAAAAAACGCTCTGGGATTCGCTCCCAAACCGGGAGCTTTCGAAAATGTCGCTCCCGCTCCCGTTTTCGCTCCCGCTCCCTGCTTTCGCTCCCGCTCCCAAGTAACATTGGGTCAACGCATCACCCTGCAGCTCAGTCAATGGTCAACGGTCCTGCAGCTCGGTCACACTTCAGTCAACATAGTCAACGCTTGCCCTAACAGAAAATCCGTCCTCTTCTTCACACGTGCGAGAGATCAGCTACTCCTACGCTTACCCAATCAGATTAGGAGAGAGAGAATGATGTGTTGAGTCATGGCGAAATGAAACACAATGTCTCCTTTTATATGCAATGCTGAGACTAAGTTGGGGGCAAAACTGACTATTTTGCTTGCTAGCCGACCTTGACAAATTGTCAAGAATACAAATAGCTTCATATCTCCATGAATGCATGTCGGAATCGGATGATCGTTAGATCAATCCTACATCTCTCGACGAGAGGAATCCAAGAAAAATATCAGCTGCTATAAATAAGATGACCCACATGGAGTTTGGCCCTAGTTGCCAATTTTAACACTCCCTCTCAACTAGAGAGAACTCCATCTGCTAATCCATCTGTCTATCGGTACTATCTCTGCCATCAAATGCCCTGCCCTGCACTGCTCGACTCTGCTCTACTCTGCTATGCTCTGCTATGCTCTGCTCTGCTCTGTTGAACTATTAAGAAGAAGAAGTAATCGAGAATGTATCATACCATCCTCTACCGACCCGAAGTCAATCCCAAAAGAGAGTGTCTAATAACACTCTTACTGATCCGAAATCAGTTCCAAAAGAGAGTGAGTTATATCACTCTTACTGACCTGAAGTTAGTTCCAAATAAGGAGTGTCTCAAACCACTCATACTAACCCGAAGTCAGTTTCATTGATCCTAGATCAATATCATCCTAGCATAGGGAGTACGGTAGATACACGATGCGTCAATCGGTCTACTATGGTCCCTATCCTCATTTCCCTACTCATTGGCCAGATGAGAGGTACTTCCCATTAGTCCCAAACTGCATGGGTAGGATGTCTCAGGCTACTCTTAGCAGGAGAAGGATGAACCACTCATCCTGCCTACATGTCGCCACAGGGTATCACAGGGGAAGGCTGAATCATTCACCTAGTACAAAGGACACCACTAGGAGAGGGTGGGTCACCCTATGGTTGCTTGTCGCTCCAAGAAGTACCCTAAGCCCCTCGAAGCTCCCAAAGCTCAATGTATGCATCATAAAGGATCCTCATAAGCGGGTCTTTCAATGACTCCTAGTCGTTCTCGGAAAGTCAAGAATTTGACCCTTCCCAGGGGCTTCGTTAGAATGTCGACAACCTGCTCATTAGTGCCAATATGATGGAACCTTATTGCTCCTCGTTGTACCATATCCCAAATAAAGTGGCACCTGATATCGATTTGCTTGGAGCGATCATGAAATACGGGATTCTCTGATAAACGAATCCCACTCTGGTTGTCACAGAGGATCACGGTAGTATCCAGTGTATGGCCAAACAGCTCACTAAAGAGCTTTTGCAACCAGACAACTTCACAAGAGGCCATACTCACAACAATGTACTCGGCCTTAGCGGTGCTCAAAACCACCGACTTTTGCTTCCTACTCATCCAGGAAATCGAAGCAGAACCCAAAGAGAAACAGCACCCAGAAGTGCTCTTTCGGTCCACCACACTGCCTGCCCAATCAGCATCGAAATAACCCTACAGCCTCACATCTCCGGCAGTGTATCTCAACCCATGAGTGATTGTGCCCCAAAGATATCTCAGAAGATTCTTGGCACCAATCCAATGTGAGTGATGAGGCTCAACCATATATTGGCTCAATGTGTTGACTGCAAAACATATATCCGGACGAGTGTTCACCAAGAACATCAGTGCTCCTATGAGTTGACGATACTCAGAGGCATTCCCCAATTCAGGTCTAGCAGCATAACTTCTTGAAGTTAAGCTCCATCGGGGTAGTCAAGGGTTTGTAGTCCACCATCCCAAATCTCTCCAATATCTTCACCACGTACTTTCCTTGAGATAGAAAATTTCGCCTGGATTTTGTCAGACCTCCAACCTAGGAAGTAGTGCATCAGTACTAGGTCCTTCATCTCAAATTCGGAAGCCAACTCCCTCTTACATTTGTGAATGAGAGGGTCTGCACTAGTCAGAAAGAGGTCATCAACATACAACACCAGTATGAGAGGCTTGTCATCCTCAACCTTGAAGTAAAGGTTTGGATCGGCTTCACTCCTAGTGAATCCCAACTTCATCAAGTAGCTATCGATCCTCTCATACCAAGCTCAGGGTGCCTGCTTCAACCCATAGAGAGCTTTCTTCAACCTGCATACATGGGATTCCCGATTATGAATTTCAAACCCTTCCGGTTGCTCCACATAGACTTCTTCTTTGATTGAACCATGTAAGAAAGTAGTCTTCACATCCATCTGATGTAGGTTCCATCCTTGCGAAGCAACAAGGGCAATGATGGAGCGAATGGTGTTATATCGTGCAACAGGGGCAAATATCTCATCATAGTCTACACCTTCCTTTTGAGAGAAGCCTCGAGCAACAAAGCGAGCCTTATACTTTTCTGCACTCTCGTCAACTCCATGCTTGATTTTTTAAAGCCACTTCAAGGTGACAACTGTCTTGTCTTGGGATCTAGGGACCACATCCTAGACATCATTCTTCATGATGGACTCGTATTCCTCATTCATAGCATCCTTCCATACTTAATGCTTCACGGCTTCTTCGAATGATGAAGGCTCATTTTGAATGATGGTGCTCATGATAGTCAAGTATCCGTGATACCTGGTCTGCTTCTTACTTTCACGGAAAGTCCCTCTGGGTGCAATATGTCTCTCAGCATCTTCAAGTGTCCCCCTAAGCCATGAGGGCCTCTTCCTAGAAGAGGAAGGCTCTTGCGGAGGGGGATCAATAGGATCCATAGGTTCTTCCAAATTGGGCATCGTCTCATCTTCCTTTTCATCCAGCTTCCTGGTGACAGCTTCTTTATCTTTCCTTAGAATAGGAAGATTGTCAACCTTGCTAAAAGCCATATCTTCGTCAAAGGTGACATCATGAGTTATCTCCACTTCCCTTTGACCAGCCACATAGATTCTATAGCCGTTAGAATTTTCGCTATAGCCCACGAAGATTCCCTTCTTTCCAAATGCACCCAATTTGCTTCTTTTCTCTTTCGGCACATGAAAATATATGGGACTTCCAAAAATTCTAAAATGAGAGACATCGGGTTTCTCACTGGTGAACATTTCTTCAGGAGTCTTGGAATCCAATGCTTGATGAGGGCATCAGTTTTGAACATATACGGTAGTGTTCGCAGCTTTGGCCCATAGAAACTTTGGAAGCCTTTGATCATGGAGCATGGCACGAACAGCTTCCACAATCGTACGATTCTTCCTTTCCACCACACCATTCTGCTCAGGAGTGTATGGTGTTGTGGTCTCCCTCTTAATGCCAGCTTCTTTGCAAAAATCATGGAACTCATTGGATTCATACTCGATCCCATTATCAGTCCTTAAGATCTTGATTCTCTTCTCGGTTTGATTCTCGATCAAGGCTTTGAAGTGTCAGAACCAAGTCAACACTTCATCCTTCTTCTTCAAGAAATATATCCAAGTTTTGCGAGAATAATCATATGTAAAAGTGAGATAATATAGATATCCTCCCAAAGAATTCACGGGCATCATACCAGATATGTCGGAGTGAACCAACTCCAATATATCAGAAGTCTTGCTATTGCTTGAGGGGAATGGTCCCCTTTTAAGTTTCCCTTCGGCACATTAAAGACATACACCTTCATGCTCTACTTTGAACTCGGGCATCCCTGTCATCATTTGTCTTATATCGGGTAGAGCCTTATAATGAAGGTGGGCAAACCTCCGGTGCCATAGTTTAGATTGTGAAGATGTGTCGCAAGACATGACTCCCAGTGGACTTCCTCCAACTTGATATAAAGAGTCAACCCGAAACCCAAGAGTAAAAGCATCTTTAAAATTCTTTTTCCATACACATAACTTGCCATCGATGAAAGCCACCTTGTAGCCTTTGTCTTCCATTTCCGAAATGGACACCAGGTTCTTCTTGAGATCAGGTACATATAAGACTTCTTGCAAATGAATTGTGTTACCCTAATTTAATTGAAGAGTAACATTCCCTACACCATTTACAGGATAGGTAGAATTGTCTTTGTTAAATTTGGCAACTAGGGCCAAACTCCAGGTGGGTCACCTTATTTATGGCAACTGATATTTTTCCTGGATTCCTCTCGTCGAGAGGTGTAGGATTGATCTAACGATCATCCGATTTTTTTGGAGATATGAATTTATTTGTAATTACTTGACAAATTGTCAAGGTCGGCCGGCAACTAAATGTGTGGCACACATGTTCAATGTCTCATATATATTCAAGATAGGTGGAGGCATTATTCCATCATCTCATCTCATCTTATCTTCTTCTCTCTCACTCTCCTTATTTGTTTGGGTTAACAAGGAGCAGCTCACGTGGGAGAAGAAGGATGCAGCAAGGAAGCAAGGAAGATGCAACAGGAGGAGGACGTAGGTCTATTCTGCGTTGACTTTCGTTGACCTGGGTGCAGCAAGCAAGGGAGGACTGTGTTGACCAGCGAGGGAGGCATTTTGTCTACAGCCTAGTGTGGGGAGTCTCCCTCAAGCAAGCCGCAATCCTGATCTGCCATCCGAGGACCTGATTTGACCAACAAAGTGACCAGCGCTAACTGGTTAGGGCAAACTGCAGGGCTGCCAATACGTTGACCTGTTTTGACTATTTCTTTTGGGATGTTTTGGGCTGCCCTTCATTGTTGTTCAAAGTTGAGTTGACCAAGGTTGACTCAAGGTCATTTGTGGACCATTTGATCTACTTTGCAAGTGTTGGTTAGGGTTTCTATTACTATTGTCATAAAAATTACAGATCTGTACAATTGTACTATTTCTCTCTCTGCTGAACTATTGAAGATTAAAGAAGAATTGATCAAAGGGTTTCCCTGCATTGGGGTTTGTCCTTGGCTAGTCGCCACATCTGGTGTCTCTTATCTTGGCTTGTTTTTTGTCGATCTATTAATGTTCTATCTGCATTTTACTTTATGTTTATGTGATAGCTAAACAGTGGCTAATAAGAAGAAATTGAAGTAAATTGCACTGAGCATAGAACATACCATAAATTAAAATGGTATCAGAGCTGAGGTGAAGACAAAGCCCAAGCAAGAGCAAGAGCACAAGCAATCACCGAAGGTTGTTGAAGCAATCCTAAAGACTTCATGGGGTCCTCATCACACTTCCCCGCCGAAGACAAGCTCCATGAGAAGTCCGACTATCACGGATGGAAGATGTCTCTTGATCTGACATTGGAAGAGCAGGAAGTGTTGGACCATGTGAGAGGCAAAATCATTGAGCCTCCATCAAATGCATCTCTATTGCTGCAAGGAACAAGTGGACCAGGGGAGAAGTCAAAGCAAAGAAGATCATCCGGGACTCTATCGACAAGCGCCTGGTGGCCTATGTTTTCGAGCTGACCACCTCCAAGGAAATCTACGATAGACTGGTAAGCTTATTTAAAGTTAATGATGCAAATCAAGTTTTGTTCCTTAAGAATAAGCTAAAGGAAATTAAGAAGGGCAAAGATGAGAGTATGCAAGCCTACTTCTTAAGGATCACCGAGATCAAGAATGATCTCCTATCAATTGGGGAAGTCATTCCTGACAGGGAACTGACCATCACTACTCTCGGAGGGCTCCCATCTGAATGGTATATATTCAGAACTACTCTTCTTAACAATAATGTAATTCCAAGATTTGAAGAATTGATGGCAAGATGCATTCAAGAAGAAACAAGGATGGAAGAGCAGGAAATGCTTGCACTTAGAGGCAATCCCGTTGCATTCTCCTCTCATGCTAAAAGGAGAAATAATTCTGGGGCGAAATCTAAGGGAAAGGCTGAACCGAAAGGTGGAAGGAAAGGTAGATATTACATTTGCAACAAAATTGGCCACTATGGGAGGGATTGCCCTGATAGAAAGGACACATCTCATGACGATGACCAAAATCACTCCCGAGGTAATTCCAACAATAATCAAAGGAAGGGTAAGTTCAATGGCAAAGGAAAGAGGAATGTCGGAAATCAAGGAAGTGGTCAACCCTCCAAGAAGGCAAGAAACTCCAGGTATGAATCTAACGTTGTTAACAATAAGCAAGATGAATATTATCTACCAGCAGCCCTCTCTACTACTCCCCTAAACTCGCTGGGAAATTGGCTTATTGATAGTGGTGCCTCAAGGCACTTCACTGGTTACAAAAAAGCTCTCTCTACTCTGATAGAGAAGGAGACCAACCTGGAAATTGTTCTTGGGGACAACTCCAAATATCCTGTGAAAGACGTAGGGAATGTCTCTCTTCAATTGAATCAAGGTAATACAATTCATTTGCAAGAAGTCCTATATGTACCTGATCTCAAAAAGAACTTGGTGTCCATTTCGACAATGGAAGACAAAGGCTACAAGGTGGCTTTCATTGATGGCAAGGTACGTGTATGGAAAAAAAATTTCAAAAATGCTTTCACTCTTAGGTTTCGGGTTGACTCTTTATATCATGTCGGAGGAAGTCCGTTGGGTGTCATGACTTGTGACACATCTCTTCAGTCCGAACTATGGCACCAGAGGTTTGCCCACCTTCATTATAAAGATTTACCCGATGTGAGACAAATGGTGACCGAGATGCCCGAGTACAAATTAGAGCAAAAAGGTGTATGTCCGGGATGTGCCGAAGGAAAGCTCAAAAGGGGACCATTCCCCTCAAGCCATGGCAAGACCTCCGATATATTGCAATTGGTTCACTCCGACATATCTGGTACCTATGAATTCTTTGGGAGAATATCTATATTACCTCACCTTTAAAGATGATTATTTTCGCAAGACTTGGATATACTTCTTGAAAAAGAAGGATGAAGTGTTCTCCTAGTTTCGTCACTTCAAATCCTTGATCGAGAATCAAACCGAAAAGAAGATCAAGATCTTAAGGACTGATAATGAGATTGAGTATGAATCCAATGAGTTCCATGACTTTGCAAAGAGGCTGGCATTAAGAGGGAGACTACAACACCATATACTCCTGAGCAGAATGGTGTGGCGGAAAGGAAGAATTGTATGATTGTGGAAGTTGTTCGTACTATGCTCCATGATCAAAGGCTTCCGAAGTTTCTATGGGTTGAAACTGCAAATACCACCGTATATGTTCAAAACTGATGCCCTCATCAAGCATTGGGTTCCAAGGCTCCCGAAGAAATGTTCACTGGTAAGAAACCTGACGTATCTCATTTTAGAATTTTTGGAAGTCCTATATATTTTCATGTGCCGAAAGAGAAAAGAAATAAATTGGGTGCATCTAGAAAGAAAGAAATCTTCGTGGGCTATAGCGAAAACACTAAGGGCTATAGAATCTATGTGGCTGGTCAAAGGGAAGTCAAGATTAGCCATGATGTCACCTTTGACGAAGATATGGCTCTTAGCAAAGTTGACAATCTTCCTATACTAAGGAAATCTGGAGAAGCTTACACCAGGAAACCAGAGAAAAAGGAAGATGAGACGATGCCCGATGTAGAAGAACCTAGGAAGAGGCCTTCATGGCTTAGGGGGACACTTGATGATGCCGAAGGACACATTGCACCCAGAGGGACTTTCCGAGAAAGTAAGAAGCCAACCAAGTATCAGGGACACTTGACCATCATGAGCATGATCATTCAAAATGAGCCTTCATCGTTCGCAGAAGCTGTCAAGCATCAAGTATGGAAGGATGATATGACAGAGGAATATGAGTCCACCATGAAGAACGAAATCTAGGATGTGGTCCCCAGACCCCAGGACAAAACAGTTGTCACTTCGAAATGGCTTTACGAGATAAAGCATGGAGCTAATGGAAGTGTTGAAAAGTATAAGACTTGTTTTGTCGCTCGTGGCTTCTCTCAAAAGGAAGGTATAGACTATCACAAGATATTTGCAGCTATTGCCCGATACACCACCATTCGCTCGATCATAGCCCTTACTGCTTTGCAGGGATGGAACCTACATCAGATGGATGTCAAGACTGCTTTCTTGCATAGTTCAATCAAAGAAGAAGTCTATGTGAAACAACCAGAAGGATTTGAGATTCATGATCGGGAATCTCACGTGTGCAAGTTGAAGAAAGCCCTCTATGGGCTGAAGCAAGCACCCTGAGCTTGGTATGAAAGGATAGATAGTTACTTGATGAAGTCGGGATTCACTAGGAGTGAAGCCGACCCTAACCTTTACTTTAAGGTTGAAGATGACAAACCTCTCATACTGGTGTTATACGTTGACGACCTCTTTATGACAGGTACAGACCCTCTCATTCACAAATGTAAGAGAGAGTTGGCTTCTGAGTTTGAGATGAAGGCCCTGGCACTGATGCACTATTTCCTAGTACTAGAAGTCTGGCAGAAGGTAGGGGAGATTTTCCTATCTTAAGGAAAATATGTGGTGAAGATATTGGAGAGATTTGGTATGGTGGACTGCAAGCCCGCGACTACCTCGATGGAACTTGACTTCAAGAAGTTAAGCAGTAGTGTTGTCGAGCCTATTTTGCAAAATGCTACTGAGTATTGTCAACTCATCGGAGCATTGATGTTCTTGGTGAACTCCCGTTCGGATATATGTTTTGCAGTCAACATATGGTTGAGCCTCACCACACACATTGGATTGGTGCCAAGAATCTGTTGAGATACCTTTGTGGCACAATCACTCATGGGTTGAGATAAACTGTTGAAGATGTGAGACTACATGGATATACTGACGCTGATTGGGCAGGCAGTGTGGTGGACCGAAAGAGCACTTCTGAGTGTTGTTTCTCTTTGGGATCTGCCTCGAAGCAGAAGTCGGTGGCTTTGAGCACCGGTGAGGCAGAGTACATTGCTACGAGTATGGCCTCTTGTGAGGCTGTCTGATTGCGGAAGCTCTTCAGTGAGCTGTTTGGATTTACATTGGATACTACCGTGACCCTGTGTGACAACCAGAGCGGGATTCGTTTATCAGAGAATCTCATATTTCATGATTGCTCCAAGCATATCGATATTAGGTACCACTATATCCGGGATATGGTGCAGCAGGGAGAAATAAGGCTCCAACATATCGGTACAAATGAGCAAGTCGCCGACATTTTGACGAAGCCCCTGGGAAAGGTCAAATTCTTGACTTTTCGAGAACGACTTCGTGTCGTTGAGAGTCCCTCTTATGAGGGTCGTGTATGATGCATACACTGAGCTCTGGGAGCTCCGGGGGGCTTGGGGTACTTCTTGGAGTGAAATGTGACCACAGGGTGACTCACCCTCTCCTAGTGGTGCGCTATGTACAAGGTGAAAGGTTCAACCTTCCCCTGTGATACCCTGTGGCGACTTATGGATAGGATGATTAGTTCCCCTATCGAGGCATCCTACCCATGTAGTCTAGGACTCATAGGAAGTACCTCTCATCTGATCAATAAGTAGGGAAATGGGGTTAGGAACCATAGTAGTACTATCGATAGACCATCGTTGTACCTACCATACTCCCTGTGCTAGGATGACCTCCATTGATCTGGGATCAGTAAGAGTGGTTTGACACACTCTCTGGGACTGACTTCGGGTCAATGGAGGATGGTATGATACATCCTCGATCATTTCTTCTTCTTCATAGTTCAGCAGAGCAGAGCAGAGCCGAGCAATGCAGGGCAGTGCATTTGATGGCAAAGATAGTACCGACAGTCAGATGGATTAGCAGATGGAGTTCTCCCTAGTTGAGAGGGAGTGTTAAATTTGGCAACTAGGGCCAAACTCCATGTGGGTCACCTTATTTATGGCAGTTGATATTTTTCTTGGATTCCTCTTGTCGAGAGGAGTAGGATTGATCTAACGATCATCCGATTCCGACAAGTATTTATGGAGATATGAATTTATTTGTAATTACTTGACAAATTGTCAAGGTCGGCCAGCAGCTAAATGTGTGGCACACATGTTCAACGTCTCATATAAATTCAAGATAGGTGGAGGCATTATTCCATCATCTCATCTCATCTTATCTTCTTCTCTCTCACTCTCCTTACTTGTTTGGGTTAACAAGGAGCAGCTCACGTGGGAGAAGGACACAGCAAGGAAGCAAGGAAGACGTAGTAGGAGGAGGACGCAGGTCTGTTCTGCGTTGACTTTCATTGACCTGGGTGCACAAGCAAGGGAGGACTGTGTTGACCAGCGAGGGAGGCATTTTGTCTACAGCCTAGTGTGGGGAGTCTCCCTCAAGCAAGCCACAATCCCGATCTGCCATCCGAGGACCTGATTTGACCAACAAAGTGACCAACGCTAACTGGTTAGAGCAAATTTCAGGGCTGCCAATATGTTGACCTGTTTAGACTATTTCTTTTCGGTTGTTTTGGGCTGCCCTTCATTGTTGTTCAAAGTTGAGCTGACCAAGGTTGACTCAAGGTCATTTGTGGACCATTTGATCTACTTTGCAAGTGCTGGTTAGGGTTTCTATTACTGTTGTCATAAAAATTACAGATCTTTACAATTGTACTATTTCTCTATATGTTGAACTATTGAAGATTAAAGAAGAATTGATCAAAGGGTTTCCCCGCATTGGGGTTTGTCCCTGGCTAGCCGCTACATCTGGTGTCTCTTGTCTTGGCTTGTTTTCTATCAATCTATTAATGTTCTATCTGCATTTTACTTTATGTTTATGTGATTGTTAAACAGTGGCTAATAAGAAGAAATTGAAGTAAACTGCACTAAGCATAGAACATACCATAAATTAACAGTCTCCAAGAATAATCTCCAAGTTTGTCTCCTTCTCTATTAGATTAGAGAGAGCTTCCTTGTAACCAGTGAAGTGCCTTGAGGCACCACTATCAATAAACCAAATGCCCAATGAATCCGGAGGAGAGGTAGTGGAGAGGGTCGATATCAAATAATATTCATCTTGCTTATTGTTAACAACATTTGATTCATACCTCGAGTTTCTTGCTTTCTTGGAGGGTTGATCATTGCCTTGATTTCCCGCATTCCTCTTTCGTTTGCCATTGAACCTGCCATTCCTTTGATTGTGATCATCATCATGTGATGTGTCCTTCCTATTAGGACACTCCCTCGCATAGTGGCCAAATTTGTTGCAAGTATAGCACTTAATGTTTACCTTTGGTATTACCTTAGACCCAAAATAATTTCTCCTTTTGGCATGAGAGAAGAAAGCAGTGGGATTGCCTTTGCTTGAAGGCATTTCTTGCTCTACCATCCTTGTCTCTTCTTGAATGCATCTCGCCATCAATTCCTCAAATCTCGAAATTCGATCATTGTTGAGAAGAGTGGTTCTAAATACATACCATTCGGATGGGAGACCTCCAAGGGTAGTGATAGTTACTTCCCTGTCAGAAATGACTTCTCCAATCGATAGGAGATCATTCTTGATCTCAGTGATCCTTAAGAAGTAGGATCAAATATCCTCATCCTTGCCCTTCTTAATATCCTTCAGCTTATTTTTGAGGAACAAAACTTGATTTGCATCGCTAACTTTAAACAAGCTTACAAGTCTATCGTAGATCTCCTTAGAGGTGTTCAACTCATAAATGTAGGCCACCAGATGCTTGTCAATAGAATCCCAGATGATCTTCTTTGCTTTGACTTCACCCTTAGTGTACTTATTCCTTGTAGCAGCCGGTGCATTTGATGGAGGCTCCGTAATTCTGCCCCTCACATAGTCCAACATTTCCTGCTCTTCTAATGTCAGATCAAGAGACATCTTACATCCGTGATAGTCAAACTTCTCACGGAGCTTGTCTTCGGCAGGGAAGTGTGTTAAGGAACCCATGAAGCCTTTTGACTTTTTCCAACTGTCTTTGGTGATTTCTCTTGCTCTTGCTTGGGCTTTGTCTTCACCTCAGCTCTAATACCATGTTAATTTTAGCAAACAATGGTATGTTCTATGCTTGAGTGCAATTTACTTCAAATTTCTTATTAGCCCAATATCAGTTTCCAAATTAGCAATCACATCATCATGATAGTAAAGTGCAGATAAAACATAAACATAAATCGCAGAAGACAAGCCAAGACAAGAGTACACAAGATGTGGCACCAGCGAGGGACAAACCCTAACGTGGGGAAACCCTTTGATCAATTCTTCTTATATTCTTCAATAATTCAGCAAAGAGAGAGAGATAGTACAATTACACAAATCTGTACTTTTATGACAATAGCAACAAAACCCTGACCATCAAAATCAACGTTGGTCAAACAGCTCACAAATGACCTCAAGTCAACCTTGGTCAACTTGGCCTCCAACAACAAGTATATGCAGCCCAGAACAGTCCTTGGTCAACGGTCAAACAGCGATCAACAAAAGTCAAAGACTGCGGCCAGCCCTAACTAGACGCTTGTCAATAGAATCCCGGATAATCTTCTTTGCTTTGACTTCACCCTTAGTGTACTTGTTCCTTGTAGCAGTCGGTGCATTTGATGGAGGCTCCGTAATTCTGCCCCTCACATAGTCCAACATTTCCTGCTCTTCCAATGTCAGATCAAGAGACATCTTACATCCGTGATAGTCAAACTTCTCACGGAGCTTGTCTTCGATGGGGAAGTGCATTGAGGAACCCATGAAGCCTTTTGACTTTTTCCAAATGTCTTCGGTGATTGCTCTTGCTCTTGCTTGGGCTTTGTCTTCACCTCAGCTCTGATACCATGTTAATTTTAGCAAAAAATGGTATGTTCTATGCTTGAGTGCAATTTACTTCAAATTTCTTACTAGCCCAATATCAGTTTCCAAATTAGCAATCACATCGGCATGATAGTAAAGTGCAGATAGAACATAAACATAAATCACAGAAGACAAGCCAAGACAAGAGAACACAATGTGGGGAAACCCTTTGATCAATTCTTCTTATATTCTTCAACAATTCAACAAAGAGAGAGAGATAGTACAATTACACAAATCTGTAATTTTATGATAGTGGCAACAGAAACCTAACCAACAAAGTCAACGTTGGTCAAACAGCTCACAAATGACCTCAAGTCAAACTTGGTCAACTCGGCCTCCAACAACAAGTATATGCAGCCCAAAACGTCCTTGGTCAACAGTCAAACAGCAATCAACGAAAGTCAAAGACTGCGGCCAGCCCTAACCAGTCAACGTTGGTCAACGCTTGGTCAACACTGGTCAATGCTATGCCAAAACAAAAATCCGCAATCAAGATCTGATCAACACTAGGTCAACGCATCACCCTGTACCTTGGTCAACGATCCTACAGCTCGGTCAAACTTCAGTGAATGCTTGCCTTAACAGAGAATTCGTCCTCTTCTTCACACGTGTGAGAGATGAGTTGCTCCTACGCTTGCCCAATCAAATTAGGAGAGAGAAAATTATGTGTTGAGTCATGGTGAAATGAGACACAATGTCTCCTTTTATATGCAACGTTGAGACTAAGTTGAGGGGCAAAACTGACTGTTTTGCTTGCTCGACGACCTTGACAAATTGTCAAGAATACAAATAAATTCATATCTCCATCAATACATGTTGGAATCGGATGATCATTAGATCAATCCTACACCTCTTGACGAGAGGAATCCAAGAAAAATATCAGTTGCTATAAATAAGATGACCCACACGGAGTTTGGCCCTAGTTGCCAATTTTAACAGCGATCCTTTCACCTCTAATAATGCAACAAGGCATGAGGATTTAAACTCTCTATGATGGCCCAATCCAACTCAAGTAAACTAGGTCCCCATGCCTCTAGAAAGTAGAGAACGTAATATTGTCCATGAGATCCATCTTGGATGAGATGTCCAAGAAGTGGTTCTAAAAGCATTGGCACTTGAAGAGAGCAAGGGAGTCATATCCTTTGTTGATTTGAAGACAGAGAGTTTCCTCAAGTTGAACCTAGAGAACTAAACCCCTAAGTATGTATATGTATTGTGCAGTTGTGATCTCGACCTCCACCCCTAGAAGTAGAAATGGTAATATGAGAGAACATTCTTCATCCCATTGAAGGTCATTACCTTGGCTTTACCACAGTTGATAGTCAACTAACGAAGAGCGCAAAGACTAGCTAGCATCAAGCTATCTCTGTAACCCTTCTGAGGTGGAGGACAAGAGGATCATTTTATCAATAAAAAGGAGAATGAAGATTAACAGCACCTAGTTGAGAAGGCACCCATCCTTAGTTGTATATGCTCCTAAACAGAAGACTCCAACTCATCGATGTAAATCCTAAACAATGTAGGGTAAAGAGGGCATCCCTACCTTTACCCCTTTCTTGATCCTGATAAATTTTTAAACTTCATAAGCTATGTGGAGTCTACCAAGCACGAACCCATAAGGCACATAATCGTCATGATGAGGCCCTTTGAGATGCCAATGTCTCTAAGTTCCTGGAAAATAGCATCTCTCAAAACCAAGTAAAACGCCTTTGAAAAGTCAACAAAGCAACAAAAGGCTTTAAGATTAGTCCCTAACCTCCTAACAAATGGCTTAGAGTGCGAGGATATCATCAATGGTCTAGTGTCTGTTGCCTCAAAATCTAGCAGGCCTTGTGAGAGGCCTCACAAAGCGAAGGCTAGACCCTAATGGAACAATGAGGTGGTTGCCACTATCACCTTAGCACTAAACCTCCTGTTGTTTAGTGGAATTTCACCATAAGGGAGACTTCCCAAAAGAGATCACCTAAGAATATTTTATGCTGATAGGATCAAGGCGATATTTAAGAGGCTTGACCAAGATACTTCTTACTTGGAACCAGGCACAATTCTTTGTATAAAGGAATAGCATACCTAAGAAGAAGTTTAGGAAATAGGACTTGAAGCCTAGAGTTTCAAGATGTAGTTCCTCAATGGTACACCATACATCTATGCATGCAAGCACAAAGAAAAGGTTTGCTTAGAAAGATATGATCAACCAATGGAGTGACGATCCTTCAAATAGCCCTAAGTTGAAGCCTTTTGCTGAACTAGGGTTTCAAAGAGAACAAAATTTCGCCCTAAATAGGCAAAAACCACCAAGGGAAAGGCTATACTTTGAATTCACAAAGTCAAGCAAGGTGAAAATCAGCCAAATTAGCTCCATCGTTGTCTTAAAGCAAGCCCTAGTTGAATTTGTCCCTCGCCCTAGCCCTTGCAACTTGCCTTGAAGTCTGAAAATAGGAGAAAGAGAGGCAAAAGATGAGTTTTTAGAGGTTTTGTGTAGTAAACAAACAATGCCTTGTTTGTATTTAGATTGTATTGTAGACAAATGTATCATAAAAATATATATTAAATCTTTGATAGAATAAATAGAATCCTTGAATGGTACAACCAGGGCCTGCTTATATACTAGGCAAGGTGCCCCTTCACAAATAGCCATGTCCTTTGGGACATGTCTCTTCAATAACTAATTATTATTTAAAATATATTTATATTTGTTACATTGCCACCCTCTTCAGGGATGCTTTGTCCTCAAAGCATAATGAAAAGGATTTTCTCCAGTTGCGCACGTCGCTTCGACATATATAATTTGTTGTAATTCGACATGTAATAGAATCGGGTTAGTCTTTTTCTTCGGGGACCCACCTCATTTATTTTCAATAAAATATTATTTTGTTAATTAATTATTATTATTTTTAATTATATATTAATAAAGCAACTTTATAAAATTAATAAAGTAACTTTATGATATTTAAAAAAAAACGGGAATGAGTATAATTTGTATTAAATTTGTGCCTGGTCACAACATATACACGAGAAGTTTTACAATGTAATCCCCGGCCTGACATCTTCTATTAGCACTCTTACGAGACTACATATTATAGCAAAATTCAGTGCATTCGTGAAGGTGTAGATTCTACAGAAACTGCCTAGCAAAAAACAAAATTTGCAGCAAAACATGTTTCAATTACAATTGTCTACTTTCCCAGTTATGAGAAAAATCGATAATAATATCCTAATTGCAATCAACCAATAGCCATCCAATGTATTTAATCCTGATTCCTGAGCAAAATTATTTTACTGCAAATATTGAATAAAACACGATTGCAATATTCACCAAAAAATAAACTATGGAAACTCTGAGAAAAAACCAATCACAAAATGGACAACAATATTTTGGACAAAACATCCCTAGAAAAACCTCGAAGGGAAAACCAGTTCTTCAAATCTGAGGGTTTTATTAATCTTCAACAAATTCTATAATTGATAAATATTACAATATTGCTTGCCAAACCCCAGCAAAGCTCCGGAAAAATATTTCTTCACCTCCACAAGTCGATCTAACCCCTGGAAGGCTCACGGCCTCCCTCTACAACCTAACACGGCCTCACATTGGAAAATACAGCCTGTACGGCCTCACACGCGCGGCTCCTAGACCCTCTAATGCTCACAACATGGATGGAATCAGCCTCTCGGCTCTTCTGGCAACTCATACGACCCTCCTGGCAATCTCGTACAACCTCCTCCTAAAAAATACGACGTCCACAAAGAATCTTGACCTCTCTCAAAGAAAACACTACCCTCCTAGAATCCTCACTGCCTCAATAACTTGGCCTCCCTCTCTGCAGAATAACTCTAGGAGAATTCCTGCTCCGGATCTCGGAAACCAAAAGAAAATTGATGAAAGAAAACCACAGAAAATATGCATTGCTTCTACTATTGTTGAAATCCTCGTTGGTGTCAAACTCAATAACCATGATCATGATCTCCAAGGTTGCCCATCGATTTCCTTTATAATCTCTAATTGAGAAATTAGCAGCCAAGATCTAGATTTGAAATGATCTTCATCTAATCAATGGCTAAGATCACTTAGAAACTTTTCTAGTGTTGAAAATGTAACTATGCTCGGTCTTCATAATTGTTATTGTACTTATATCATTATATATTTATCGTAAAAGATAAAAAGAAGAAAAAGAAAAATTATTTCTAAAGCATGGGTTTCATGCTCCTTTTATTTATCAACTAGGTCAAGCATGTTCTTCATGCTTCTAGGGTTTACATGAGTCAAAAGAGTCCTTATCATATGTATAAGACCCTTCTTGGGCATTTGTATCATGAAAAAAAAATATATTTTGAGTCAAGAAAGTCAAAAAGACCTCCATCACCAAGTTGGCCCTACCTATGTGAAGTCGGCCCTATGGAGGGCTATTCGACCCCATGAAAAGGTTATATATTGATGATGACTTTGACCTCTTTGGCATCCATCCATCACAAGTTCAATCTACAACAAGAAGAATAAAAAGACAAGTGTGAAGATGAAGAAAAAGAGGAAAAGTCAAGGAGAAGAAGAAATCTGACTTTTTGAGCCTCCTCTCTCTCACGCGAGCGAAGTTTCTAGGGTTATTGTGCGAGTTGTAGGGTTGAGAACTGCAGGCTGAGTTGCAAACCTGTTCAAGAGGGTCGAAACCTTGACTGGATCAGATTTTGATAGAGTTGACCTTCGTTGACTTTGGGAGACTTTGACTCATTTGAAGGAGGATCTTTTGGAGGGTTGACTTGGTGATTGGAGAAGGTCTTAGTCTTGGTCTAGAGGTCTTGGATGTCTCATTTTGACTTGGTTCTATAAGAAGAAGAAGAGTTTGACTGGGTTTTCCCCTAGCAGAGGCATTTCCCTCGCTAAGAGCCTACATCTTATGTCTTTTGTTCTTGTGATTTTCAAACATTTATGATTTGGTAATTGCTTGATGAAAGAAGAAATAATAAAGAATTAAAGGCCAACACAAAATCACAAGTAATTATCAAGAAAAGAGGAATCAAAACCCTAATTTCTACCCAAATTGATTTCTCAACATGGTATCAAAGCTAAGGTGAAGGAAGGACTACTTGAAGATCACTTTGTTGGCACTCTCTTAAAGGAATACATCCTTGAAGGAAGATCACTTTAGCATCTCTCATCAATGGCAAGCTACATGAAGAAGGGTCTCAAGACTCTTTGGAGTCTCTTGGAAGTTGCAAAGGAATATGTTATCAAGGTCATCTCCAAACTATCAAAAGGTGTCAAAGATGGAGTATTATTTTCCAAGTACTTTTGAAGATCTCAACATGTGGATAATTGACGGTGGAGCCTCCAGACACATGACAGGAGAAAGTGGATAACTATAAACTATATCAAAGGGAACCACCTCTCATTTAGTGGAGCTTGGAGACAAGAAGAGTTATTTGGTCAAGGACGTTGGGTCTACATCTTTGGAGCTAGAAGGTGGTGGAAACATTCATCTCAATAACATACTCTTCATTCCAGGTTTGAAGAAAAATTTACTTTCTATTTCTTGTCTAGAAGATAAAGGGGATAGAATTGTTTTTATAGATGGCAAGGTTCTTGTTTGGGGAAAAGATTCTAGCATTGATAAAGCTAAGGTTATTGGGATTCGTGAGGGGAGGTTGTATAGGCTATTAACACCTCTTCCTCAAGCTCTTGTACATTTGGATATTAGCCCTTCTAAACTATGGCATAGAAGGTATGGCCACCTTCACTATAAAATATTGCCCTCTTTAAGTCAAATGGTGAAAGGCATCCCCAATTTGAAAGAAGACCATGAAGGAGTTTGCAAGGGATGTGCTTTAGGCAAAAATGTGAAGAAGCCATTTACAAGCAGTGATACCAGGTCTAAAGAAATATTAGACCTCATTCATTTTGATGTATGTGGACCTATGGCAGAAAAATCTCTTGGAGGTCATCAATATTATGTGACATTCATTGATGATCATTCAAGGAAAACATGGATTTATCTCCTCAAATCTAAGGATGAAGTTTTTGAAAAATTCCAAGAATTCAAGGCAGAAGTGGATATCTTGACAGAAAGGAAGATAAAGACTCTAAGATCTGACAATGGTGGGGAATACACCTCCAAGGAACTTATAGCTTTTTGCAAGGAAGCAAGTATTAAGAGGGAGCTCATAGTTCCCTATAATCCTCAACAAAATGGAGTGGCTGAGAGAAAGAATAGAACAATTGAAGAATGTGTTAGAGCCATGATCCATGATCAAGATCTTCCTAAATTCTTATGGGGAGAAGCAGCAGTGATAGCAGTATACATCCAAAATAGAAGCCCACATAGAATTCTTGAAAATATGACTCTGGAAGAAGCATTTTCAGGAAGGAAGCCTAATGTAGATCATCTTCGAATCTTTGGATGCCCCGTTTACATTCACATTCCAAAAGACAAGAGGAAGAAGTTGGACTCCACCAGTATGAAGGGAATCTTTGTTGGCTATAGCTTGTCATCAAAGGCCTACAGAACCTATATTAAGGAAGATTGTCATATTAAATTCAGCAAAGATGTCATTTTCAACGAAAACATTGCATACAAAAAGTCCAAGGACATTCCCGTTCACTCTGATAAAGAAGAATTACCCCTCTTTGAAGAAGAAGAAGATCATGACAACAATGAAGTACCTACAATCAATCAAGAAGTTGAAGGACCAAGTGAACCTATTCAGCAAACTATCATTCCAGAAGTTCGAAAAAGGCCAACTTGGTTAAGAGCAACTTTACAAGAAGTTGAAGGTCATGGAGCAGCAAAAGGAACCTTCAAAGAAAGTAAAAGCCCTAAAATGTATTCTAGTTATGCAATTTATATGACGAAGCTTATTGAAGATAAACCCTCCACCTATGAACAAGTCACTAAACATGCAAAATAGAGGAAAGCAATGCAAGAAGAGTACCAATCTATTATGAAGAATGGAGTTTGGGAAATTGTTCCTAAACCTAGTGACAAATCAATTGTCACTTCCAAATGGATTTATAAAATCAAACATGCAGTGGATGGGAGAATTGATAAATACATGGCAAGATTTGTAGCTAGAGGCTTATCTCAAAAGGAAGGAATTGATTAGGAAGAAACGTTTGCTCCTACAGCCAGGTACAGTACTATTAGATCTTTGATTTACTTAGTTGCCACGATGGGATGGAATATCCATCAAATGGATGTCAAAATAGCATTCTTGAATGGGAATATAGATGAAGAAGTATATATTGAGCAGCCTCCGAGACTTGAGATCCATAGCAGGGAAACTCACGTTTGCAGATTGAAGAAGTCGCTATATGGCTTGAAACAAGCTTCTAGAGCTTGGTACGCAAGAACAGATGCCTATTTATTAACAATTAAATTTGTCAAGAACTCTGCAAATGCAAATCTCTACATCAAGAGAGTCAAGAATGAACCTGTCAACATACTATTGTATGTGGATGACTTACTCATTACGGGAGTAGAGCATCGAATTCAAGAATGTAAGAAGTTGGCAGTTGAGTTCGAAATGAAGGACCTTGGGCTTATGCATTATTATTTGAGCTTGGAAATTTGGCAGAAACAAGGCAGAATATATCTTGGTCAAGGAAAATATGTGATCAAGATTTTGCAAAAGTTTGGCATGATGGATAGTAAGCCCATGACAACTCCCATGATCACAAATTTGAAGAAATTGAAGAGTTCAAATTCTAGCCTTGTTGATCCCACAAGCTATCGTCAGTTGGTTGGCTCCCTAATGTACCTAGTGAATACTAGACCTAACATATCTTATACAATAAATGTCCTCAGTTAGTTTCAGTCAAAGCCATGTCATGAACATTGGGTAGCTGCCAAACATATCTTGAGATATCTACGTGGGACGATTCATCGTTGCCTAAAATATGATGGCAATGAGATACTATTGTCAGGCTTTACAGACTCTAATTGGGGTAGCAGTGAGACAGATGGAAGAAGCACTACCAGTGGTTGCTTTAGTTTGGGATCTGTTATGATCTCATGGATGAGTCAAAAACAAGATTCAGTTGCTTTGAGTAGTGTTGAAGTTGAATACATTGCAACTTGTGAGGTTGGAAAAGAAGTTGTTTGGCTTAGGAAGCTTCTTACAAACCTATTTGGAGGACCAATGGATCCCACCGTGATATTTTGTGACAACCAGAGTAGCATAAGGTTAATTGAGGACCCTATGTTTCATGCTAGAACAAAGCATATTAATAACCAGTACCATTATATTAGAAGTTTGGTACAAGATAGGTCGTAAAGCTACAATATATCTCAACAGATGAACAGGTAGTTAATATTTTGATTAAATCTCTTCGCAATAAGAGGCTTGAGTATTTGAGAAACTATTGAAAATTGGCATCTCATGGATGAATTTCTAAAATAGAAAGTCTAAAAATAGAATTTCTAAAAATAGAAAGTCTCAAGTATGACTTTCCAAAATAGCAAATCACCTTGCATCGATTAGTAATCAAGTACCGTTGATGGAAAATCCCTTCTAATCATCAATCAATCCTAATAGTTCAATTTCAACTTAATTATCATCATCATTATTATTATTATTATTATCAAAAAAAATCCAAGTCTCTTAATCATGAGACCCAATCATGTCATATGTAACTCCCCTCAATTAATGCATATGGTACTCTCTTTTAATGGATTCATTCCTCTCTCTCTTTAATGCTCTTACGCACCTCTTACACTCTCTTACACACTTTAATGACTCGTCATAAAAAGATTCATCTTACACTTCTTTACTGCATAAGTTACACTTCTCTCCTAAATGCATAAGTTACACTTCTCTCCTAAATGCATAAGTTACACTGCTCTCCTTTATGGCATAATTTACACTCCTATTTTGGCATATGTAACTCCTCCTCAAGGCATAAGAGTTACTCCCTCATGAATTCAACCTCCTTGCTCTTCCTATATATTTGTGTCTCTTATCCTCACTTGATACACTTACTTGTGCTTGAGAAAAGAGAATTCGAACTTGAAAAAGAGAGAGTTGGAGAGTCTAGAGGAAGATTGAGAGAGAGAGTCTTGAAGAGCAAGAGCAGATCTTGGAGAACCAAAGTGATTCAGTGTTTACATCAACTACTGCCATCAGAGATATTCTTTAGATTTGGGTGAACTTCATTCTCTCATTGTACTTAGTATCTTTGTTGAACAATTGATTTCTAATAGAAGAAGAATCTGGTTGGGTTTTCCCCTTGTGGGTTTCTCGTTGGTCATCGATTTAACTTCTTTGTGTCTCATTGAGTTCTTGGTTGTCTTCCATTGTGCATATGGTTTATATGGTTTATGTTCTATCTATAATTAATTTACTTATTTTGCAGCATAAATAAGTTTTGGATTTAAGTGATTGTAACAATGTAGAAAATCAGAATTTAAACATGGTATCAGAGCTTTGGTGAAGAAAAGCTCAAGAAGACAAACTCCATTTCCAGTTCTCTTTTTGCTAAAATATCTCTTGTTGTCCGCTCCATTTGCAGCTTTATTTCTGCTGGAATATTTCTTGTTGTCCACTCCACTTCCAGCTCTCTTTCTACTGGAATATATTTTAATGTCCACTCCATTTGCAGCTCTCTTTCTATTGAAATATCTCTTGTTGTTCCTTTTACTTGCTACTCATGTTCTGTTGGAATATCCCTTCTCATTTGCTGCTAAAATATCACTTGTTACCTCTTATTTCTTAATGCTGAAATGTTTTTGTTGCTCCTTCCTTGCTGCTGAAATCTTATTTGTTGCTCCTTGCTTGCTGTTGAAATAAGATCTTATTTGTTGTCATATTTGCTACTGAAAGCAGAACCAAAATCAGAGTACTTTCTTGTTTCTACTCTTTCTAGTTCCTCTCCCGCAGATTTTTGTGAAACTGGTTGGTTGATAGTGGTGCTTCAAGGCACTTCACTGGTTATCAAGAAGTTCTCTCAAATCTAGTTGAGAGGTAGACAGATATGAAAATTAAAGTTTTGGATGTACCTAGTTTAAAATTAAGGTGTTGCATGTGTTTGAGAATTATGGTTTTGGTATTTGTTGATACATGTAAAAGTAAAAAATAGTTTTACTTCTGTTTATGCATGTGCAAGAAAGTGTTGCCTTGAAAAGAAGTATAATGAATAGAAGGTTATGAAAGAATAACTGATAAAAATTGAATGTTGAAGATAGATTGATTTTGATTCTCTCACATTATATGAGAAAGGACATAATCTTATGGGTTTTGGTAATTTTGATATTAGAGTTTACTAACAATAGTGGTTGTAGGTAAGGATCATGACTTTTGCAAAAGATGGAATGATAGTTTTCTAAACTAAGCTCTTTTGCAGCGATCAAAGATGGATTATATCTAATATCATTGCAGACAATGAAGTCAATATGTATAATTATTATTACATGCCTTCACTATGGGATCAAGATTTGAAGATCTTTATAAAATTAATGGAAGACCTATCCATGCATTGATTCATGATAAGTAATCATCAATATAAACTGTGGCACCGAAAGTTCACTCATCTTCACTATAAAGCATTACCTCATGTGAAAAAGATGGTTTCTGAAATGCCTAAGATTAGAGTGGATCATGATGGAGTTTGCCAAGTGGTGTTCAAGAAGATGCATTTCTTCTACCAATGACATATGACTAATGGACAATGGTAACTTATAGAGGTCGGATCAAGAGGGAGCTAACATTAAAAAATAAGTATTTTCAAGTCTTATGTTGTTTCTTTGTGTCACTGCTCTTGTTTATATTTATCTTTATAGATCATTGATTATTCTTCCTGCATGAGTATTTGAATGATTTTTTCACTAACTGGATGAGGATGCAATCAAGAAAAACAGATCCTGAAGATCGTCAGGGTGCAAAATAGTGCAAGAAGAGTAAACTCCAGGAGGAAGCCGGTGCAAGGATAATGAAAAAAACCTCTCACATCTAGAAAATAAAGAAATACTTGCCTCATCACCAGGTATACTTTCATTATGTTTATTTACTTTGCTATTATTTCCCTTGCTCTTGTTCTGGGATCAACATGTACATTTGATAACCAAGTCCTTTGTATCGAGATTGAGGAAGGTGTCGAGCCATCCCATGAATTGAGTGGACATGAAGTGGACAAGAGCTCAAGACTTATGCAAAGAAGTTGGAATCAGGAAAGAGACCACCGTACAATATAACCCAAAACAAAATGGGCACTTAAGGATCTTTCACTGCCCTATCTACTTTCATGTGCCAAAGGAAAAGAGTACCAAGTTGGAAGCTTCAGGTAAGAAAGGTATGATTGTTGGTTATTGTGAAAATTCTAAAGCTTATAAAATATATGTACTTGGACAAAGAAATATAGATTTTAGCAGAGATATAACATTTGATGAAGATGCAGCGCTTTGAAAAGCTATAAACACTCCTACTTATGCTAATGTTGAAAGACAGGATGATGCCTTTGATGCACAAGAAGATCCCAAGCTTGAGCCTAATCTTGTTGATGAACCCATGGATCCCATGGACTCCTTGGATCCTTCTCCATGTGCTAGAAAAAGATGATTATGGTTTCGTGACACTTTACAGGATGCTGATAGACATGCTACTCCCCAAGGAACCTTCAAAGAAAGCAAGAAACCATGTCAGTTCTAGGAATATGTGGTAGCCATGAGCAACATTATTCACGTTGAACCATGCACTTTTGAAGAAGCAATGAAAGATCAAATGTGGAAAGATGCAATGGTTGAAGAATATGAGTCCATCATTCATAATGATGTATGGGAAGTGGTTCCAAGACCACAAGATAAATTTGTTGTGTCTTTTAAATGGCTATATAAAATTAAACATGGCATTGATGGCAGTATTAAAAAATATAAAGCTAGATTTGTGGCCAGAGGGTTCTCTCAGAAAGAGGGAATATACTATGATGAAATCTTTGCACCCATTGCCCATTATACAACCATCTGATCTATTGTGGCTCTAGCTGCTAGCCAAGGATGGTCCCTTCACCAAATGAATGTGAAGATTTCTTTTCTGTATGGCTTCCTCAAGGAAGAAGTATTTGTGGAGCAACCACAAGGCTTTGAAGTACATGACCGAAAAACTCATGTGTTAAAACTGAAGAAAGCCCTTTATGGTTTGAAGCAAGCTCCAAGAGCTTGGTATGCCTGCATTGGTAGCTTCTTTATGAAACTTGGTTTTACTAGAAATAATGTTGATCCAAATATTTACTTCAAGATAGTCCAAGGTATGCCTTTTGATTTTGGTATTATATGTTTATGATTTATTTCTGACCGGTGGTGAACCTCTTATCCTCTAGTGTAAGAGGGAGTTAGCTTCTGAATTTGAAATGAAAGATCTTCATTTGATGCACTACTTTTTGGGTCTTGAAGTATGGCAGAGACCTAGTGAGATTTTCCTTTCTCAAGGAAAACATGTTGTCAAGCTACTGGAATGATTTGGTATGACATAATGCAAGTCCATGAATTCTCCAATGGAAATGAATTTCAAGAAGCTATGTGGTGAAGTTGTAGGTCCTGATTTGGCAAATCCTTCTAAGTATCGTCAACTGATTGGGGCATTGATGTTCTTAGTGAACACTAGACCAGACATATGTTTTGCAGTCAATACTTTGAGCCAATATACGATTAAGCCATCACATGCACATTAGATTGTTGCAAAGCATGTGTTGATATACCTGCATGGGACCATCAATCTTGGATTGAGATATACTATTAAAAATGTAAGACTTCATGGATATACTGATGTTGATTGGGCTGGTAACTTTGTTGAAAGAAAGAACGCTTCTAGGTGATGCTTTAGCTTAGGATCTGCCATGATCTCTTGCATGAGCAAAAAGAAGAAGTTTGTTGCACTAAGTACGGCTAAAGCAGAGTACATTGCTACTAGCATGGATAGTTGTGATGCAATATGGTTGAGGAAGCTCTTTGGAGCAGTGTAGCACGACTCTTATAAGACTCGCGAGTACCCGCGGGTCTTGACGGGTTTTATAGCGAGACGGGTCACTCACATAGAACCCGCGGTTTCTACCCGTACTCGCCAAAACCTGCATAAAACTCGACTACCCACATTGAACCCGTGAAGACCCGCATAAGACCCGTGTAGACCCTCAAAATTCGATATTTTTTTGTTTGGAGATCATGTGGAGGGAAAGGGAAAATGGAGGGAAAATTTTGCCGAGTCTTATACGGGTCGTTCCTGAGTCTTATATGGGTCGCCGAGTCAATAGCCAAACGAGTCTTATACGAGTACGAATCGTGCAACATTGCTTTGACGAGCTATTTGAGCAAGTTCCAGACACAACAGTTATATATTGTGACAATAAGAGTGGGATTCGTCTTGCAGAAAATCCTATGTTCCATGACAAGTCCAAGCACATTGAGATCAAATATCACTATATCTAGGATATTTGACAACTTGATGGCTCTAGTTTATGGCTTGAATAGCCATGGAGTCAACATTCCATTGACTCTTACAAGATAAGTATTGATTCAGCAACATAGTTTATTCTTGTATATTGGGATGTATGATATGTGAATTGAATTTGCAAGAATAGAATATTTGCATACCGATTATTGGTTTCATGGACAGGAGCTTATTATTAAGTATCACATAACTTAGGATTGGTTCTGGTAAATATGTTAGTCAAACTGTTGTTGGATGGTCCATAGTGAAATAGTATAGATATGCAGGGATTGTGCATAGGTTTTATTGCAAGGATATGAATGTGGTTGTTCAATAGCACAGCCTATGCATTGAAAAAACAGCATTTTTGGCTGCAAGATAGGTTATATACAACAGGTCTATACTTGCAAGGCTATGATAAAATCCAGATAAATATATGACAAGTTACAAAGGACTATAAAAGAATTTTAATCAGTGCATAACAAGTTGTCACAAGAATTTTAATGACAAATTATGCAACAGAGTCCTATATAGGTTTTGTTGCAGGGATGTAAGTGATGTAACCAAATACACTCCTAGATCTCCTACAATTGAATCGGACACCAGTAGGTAACGAGTTATGCCAAGTGGTCACAGGTATGTGATAGAGGTATAACAGGTTACACAAGATCGTGACAGATGTTATCACACGATGGTAACAAGTATGCCACAGGTTAAGATAGACCTTTAACAAGCCATGACAAGTTTTGTATGCAAATTGTAATAGGCCTCTTGACAGGTCTTGACAAGTCACAGGACCATGCTAGGTGTATGGCAAAAACAAATGACAGGTTATGGCAGGATTTTGTCACTGGTCATAGCAAGTTTGATGCAGCTTTGGCAACTGACCTGAATAGAGTTCGACTAGAAGTCCAAGCTCTGATTAATCACCGCAATGAAGAAAATAAGCAGCTTAGTAGGGATTTGGAGAAAGAAATGCTTAAACTTGAGTAGAAATGCCAAGAATTAGAGCAATGTGAAGCTCAAAATGATTTTAACAGATTGCAGACGATTTAGCAATCAAGTAACAAGAAGGATCTGCAACAGTTGTGTCAGCTGAGCAAATTAATTATCATTTGAAATTAAGGAAAAGCAACAAATATAATGACAAACGGAAAGGTTGGAGTAGTGAGCAGAGAGATTATTTGCATATAGGATTTGAGAACAATAACCTCAGTTAGTGAAACTACAGGATGATTGTATGCAAGAGTCAAATGCAAAAAATTGTATACAGGGATGGTATCCATTGTTGGCATGCAAGAATAGCGCTTCCTCATGGTTGGGGCACAAGAAGGCCAGCATGGCATGAATTTGTGCATCATTGCTATATTACATGAGAAATTGCAATTTATGTTTGAGTATTTAGATGAATGTTTGCCTACATATGGTTGATGTTGTTCTTTGAAATTAAAGAACATGGGTATATGAATCAAGGTTAATTGTTGTTGATATTAATGTTATTTGATTGTTGTCCTCTAGGTATCATGTTGGTGGAGCTGCAAGTGCACGCTCATTGGCATGGGGCAAGAACCTCCTGATCTAGTGTTGTGCAGAGGGCACCAAAAGTGTGGAGGAAGCCCAGGAGGAAGCCAAGGAAGAGGACATGGATTGCGAGAGTCTACTACAGCAGACTCACATTGTGGACATATCATGCACTGAGGATAGTGCATAAAATAAGGGGGGGAGGAATGTAATACCCCCACCGTTCATGATGTAATAAAATATACATTGATATTTAGGCTAGTGAGCTTAAATGTATCTAACTAATAGGCTAATGAGTCGAAATGATATTATGGGGCTTGCGTGCCCATGTAGCGATAATAAATGGGTTGTGGGGCCAGTGTGCCTGGATGGATATGCATGTAAAGGCTATTAGGCCTTGAGCCTAGATTTCTAATTATATCGTAATTAAATATTATAATACTAAAATAAGGTTGGATAAGGTTGGTTATGGAGACCACTCCACAAAAAGAGTATGGGGGGGCAAATCCAGAGAAAAAAGGCAACAATTGGGTTTTCGGTTAATGGTGCACTCTAGGGCCCACGTGGCTTCAAGGAAGTGCCACATGGCCAGTTGGAGCCATGCATATAAAAAGGAGCGTAGGTTCATGTTATGGGGATCATTCATTCAATTAATCCTTCAAGGGGTTATTGATTAGTTAATGAGTCCTCAGGTGGACTCTCAGGCTCACTAATGGTCAGTGAGTCCTAAGGTTGGACTTTGGACTAGCCAACGTGCAGTTATTAAGTTAATTGTGTCGTATGGATGCATCCTATTATGATTTGAGCCCCTATGCTAACTCTAGGGAGCCTAGAGCTCCAAGGGTTTGTTGGCTCTGTTATGATCTAGTGCCATGGAGTTTTGGTGGGAACTCGGTGTCGGTTTGTTGGCCGGAGGGGATGCTTGGAGCCTTGGAGCAACATGGCTATTGGGTTGGCATATTGGACCTCGACCAGAGTTTGCATTGGTTTTACGATTGTTGCCTTTGGAGTTGTTGTCCCAACTTGAGGGTGACCCAATGGTTGAGCTTATGAACCAGTAGGCCTATGGCTAGGAGGAACGTGGAGAGCCCGTAGCCAATCGGCTGTGTTAATACAACTTAGGACCCTGTTCTATGATATCTTTCTGCATATTTTTATGTAAATTTATGGTTCTAGTTATAAAGCCTTATTCATGTTGAAAATTTGATGTTCTATGCTGAACCCCAACTCAAAAATAAAACTTCTTCCAGTTGCAAATTTAGTTAAGCAATTGTAGATAGAACATACACCATATAAACCATATGCAAAATAGAAGACAACCAAGAACGCAGAGAGACACAGAAATTTAGGTCTAATCACCAGGGAAAAACCCACAAGGAGAAAACCCAACCAGATTCTTCTTCTGTTAGAAATCAATTGTTCAAAAGAGAAACAGAATATAATGAGAGAATGAAGAAGTTCACCCAAATCTGAAGAGGATATTTGATAGCTACAACTGATGAAAACACTGAATCACTTTAGTTCACCAAGTTCTACTCTCACCCTCCAAGTCTCTCTCTCACTCTCTGAATCCTTCGCTAGTCTCTCCAACTCTCTCTTTCACAAGTTCGAAGTCTCCTTTCACAATGCACAAGTAAGAGTGAAGACGTGAGGCACATATATATAGGAGGAGCAAGGAGTTCGAGCCATGAAGGAGAGGAGTAACTCGCATGCCTTGAGAGTTACATATGCAATTTAGGGAAGTATGCATGCCTTTTTAACTCATACCATTAAGGAGGTATGTGTACCTTTGTAACTCATGCCATAAAGAGGAGTGTGCATCCCTTGAAGGAGAGAGTGTAACTTATGCATTGAAGAGAGCGTAAGAGGAATCTTTTAAGACGAGACATTAATGCGAGTAAGAGGAATGTTATGATGAGTTTTTAATACACGTAAGAGAGTGTAAGAGGAGTACAACGAACCCATTAAGTGAGAAATAGAGGGATACAAGTGTCATCAAGGAGAGAGAGGTACAAAGTGGCATCATTGAGTGCCAAGTAGGAGTGATGACATGTATTTCCATTTTAATAATAATATTATTATAGTATCATAAGGATAATAATAATGATAATATTAATGATTAAATGAAAGTTGAACAATTGAGATTGACTAAGGATAAGTGATTTTCCATCATCTATACTTGATTACCAATTGAAGCAAGGTGATTTACTATTTTTGGAAAGTCAAGCTTGAAATGATAAATATGACTTTCTATTTTTAGAAAGTCACTCTAGAATAGTCAATTGAAATTTTATTCGAGTAAATTCATCCCTTAGCTGCCAATTTTCAACACTCCCTCTCAGCTAGGGAGGAATTTCTTTCTGAAACAAGGATCTTTGCTTTGGAACAATGATGTTACAATCTAATGAAGAAGAATCATCATAGGGAAGATTCATCCATCACCCTATATTCACTTGGGGGGATTACCACTTGCCAACACACGACAAGGATCTCGCACAACCAAGTTTAATCTCTGCTTGGGGGGATTTCCACTTGTCAAGGATCACACACAACCAAGTCTCTGCTTGGGGGGGTTACCACTTGACAAGGATCACGCACAACCAACTCTCATCTCTGTTTGGGGGGATTACCACTTGTCAAGGATCACGCACACTCAAGTTTTTGCTTGGGGGGATTACCACTTGACAAGGATCACACACAACCAAGTCTTATCTTTGTCATCCATGACCGCCCCCTTTAGGAAAGGTCACATTTGTCAGTCCAAGTTGCTCTCTAAAAACTAAGAACTTTCCTTTAGGCAAAGGCTTGGTAAGTATGTCGGCTATTTGATCATTAGTCGCAATATGATGGAGTTTCATTGCTCCTCTCTACACCATATCTTGCATATAGTGATATTTGATCTCAATGTGCTTGGACTTGTCATGGAACACAGGATTTTCAGCAAGTTGAATCCTGCTCTTATTGTCACAATAAATTACTGTCGTATCTGGTACATGCTCAAACAGCTCTCCAAAGAGCTTCCTTAGCCATACTGCCTCACAGCTAACCATGCCAGCAGCAATGTACTCAGCTTTAGCTATGCCAAGGGCTATAGACTTTTGTTTTCTACTCATCTAAGATATCATAGCAGATCCAAGTTGAAGCAGCACCCAGATGTGCTTTTTCTATCAGTAGAGTTACCAGCCCAATCAACATCAAAGTACCCATGTAGTCTTACATCTCCAACAATATATTTCAATCCAAGATTGATGGTCCCATGTAGGTATCTCAACACATGCTTTGCAGCAATCTAGTGTGCATGTGATGGCTTAATCATATATTGGCTCAGAGTATTGACTGCAAAACATATGTCTAGTCTAGTGTTCACTAAGAACATCAGTGCCCCAATCAGTTGATGATACTCTGAAGGATTAGCCAAATCAAGTCTTGCAGCTTCACCACATAGCTTCTTGAAATTCATCTCCATTGGAGTATTCATGGACTTACATTCTGTCATGCCAAATCTTTCTAGTAGTTTAACAACATATTTTCCTTGAGAAAGGAAAATCTCACCAAGTCTCTGCCATAATTCTAGACCCAAAAAGTAGTGCATCAAATGAAGATCTTTCATTTCAAATTCAGAAGCCAACTCCCTCTTACACTAGAGGATAAGAGGTTCACCACCGGTCAATAAATCATCAACATATAATACCAAAATCAAAGGCATACCTTGGATTGTTTTGAAGTAAAGATTGGGATCAGCATTGCTTCTAGTAAAGCCAAGTTTCATCAAGAAGTTATCAATGCGAGCATTCCAAGCTCTTGGAGCTTGCTTCAAAAGTTCAAACCATAGAGGGATTTCTCCAGTCTACACACATGAGTTTTTCAGTCATGTACTTCAAATCCTTGTGGCTGCTCCACAAATACTTCTTCCTTGAGGAAGTCATGCAAAAAAGCAATCTTCACATCCATTTGTTGAATATTCCATCCTAGCTAGAAGCTAGAGCCACAATAGATCGGATGGTGGTGTATTGGGCAACAGGTGCTAAAATCTCATCATTGTTTATTCCCTCTTTCTGAGAGAAACCTCTGGCCATAAATCTAGCTTTATATTTTTCAATACAACCATCAGCACCATGCTTAATTTTATAAAGCCATTTAGAAGACACAACAGACTTACTTGGGGTCTGGGAACTACTTCCCATACATCATTATGAATGATGGAATCATATTCTTTAGCCATTGCATCTTTCCACACTTGATCTTTCACAGCTTCTTCAAAAGTGCATGGTTCAAATTGAATAATGTTGCTCATGGCTAAAACATATCCCTGGAACCAGCATGGTTTCTTGCTTTCTCTAAAGGTTACTTCGGGAACATGTTTATCAGCATCTTGAAGAGTGTCACGAAGCCATAATGGCCTCTTTTTAGCAATAGGATCACATGGAGGAGAATCCAAGGGGTCCATGGTCTCCATGGGTTCATCAGCAGGATCAGTTTTAGCTTCAAGATCTTCTTATATTTCAAATACATCATCATCTTGTCTATCAACATTAGCAGGAGGAAGAAGAGTGATTCTTGCCTTTCCAAGAGCTGCATCTTCATCAAATGTTACATCCCTGCTAAACTCTATATTTCTTTGACCAGGTACATATATTTTGTAACCTTTAGAATTCTCACAATAACCAACAAACGTACCTTTCTTACATGAAGCTTCCAGCTTGTTCCTCTTTTCTTTTGGCACGTGGAAGTAGACAGGGCAGCCAAAGATCTTCGGATGCCCAACCTTGGACTTTTCACCAGTGACGGCTTCTTCAAGAGTCTTGTTGTTTAAGGCACGGTGAGGGAATCTAGTTGGACATAGACAATTGTGTTAGGAAATTCTTCCCATAGGAATTTTAGTAATTTCTTACCATGCAACATAGCTTTAATTGCTTCCATGATAGTTCTATTCTTCCTTTCGGCCACACCATTTTGTTCTAGGTTATATGGCACAGTGGTCTCTTTCCTGATTCCAACTTCTTTACAGAAATCAATGAAATCATTGGAAGTGAACTCTCCTACATTGTTAGATCTTAAGATTTTGATCTGCGTTCCAGTTTGTTTTTCTACTAAAGCTTTACAGTCTTTAAACATGTTAAATGCTTGACTTTTATTTTTCAAAAAATAAATCCTTGTCTTGCGAGAAAAATCATCTACAAAGATTATATAATACAAGTAGCCGCCAAGAGAAGTTATATGCATAGGTCCACATAAATTAGAATGTAAAAAATGAAGTACCTGACTGGTTATGCTTTTGCTTGGAGGAAATGGTCCTTTGACTTGCTTTCCACCAACACAGCCTTGGCAAACTCCATCATGATTTGCTCTAATCTCCGACGTTCCGGAAACCATCTTTCTCACATGAGGTAATGCTTTATAGTGCAAATGAGCAAACCTTCAGTGCCAAAGTTCACTGTGATGATTGCATCATGGATCAGTGCATGGATTGGTCTTCCATTGACTTTATACAGACCTTCACATCTTGATCCCAGAGTGAAGGCATCTCTCATGCTAGATCTCATTGGCCAAGTGAGAACTTTACCATTTATGAAAGCAACTTCCATTCCCTTATCTTCTAAAGAAGATACGGATACAATATTCATTTTCAAACTAGGTACATGAAAAATTTCTTGAACCTTGATCCAGATGGAAAGAAATAGAACTAGATCCCTTTATAGGATATGTAGAGGTATCTCCAAGAATGATTTTCAAATCTGTCTCCCTCTCAACCAGATTTGAGAGCACTTCTTTATAACCAGTAAAGTGCCTCGAGGCACCACTATCAGCCAACCAACTGCCTCAAGAATGTGCTAGAGGGGAACTAGAAAGAGCAGAAACAAGAAAGTATGTTGATTGAGTTTCAATTGCATTGTTATCATACCTGAGATTCCTTGAGGAATGGTAGCTTTCTTTATGAGCAGAAGGAGCTTCTCTTCTTCTTCTTCTATAATCAGATTTTTTGGAACGATTGTTGCAGTTGGATCTTGGTGCTCTTCTGCTTTCTAGATAGTCACAAGCATAGTGACAATGCTTATGGAAATTGTAGAATTGGACTTTTAATAAGTCTTTGTTCCATTTGAAGGAATTGTTGGATCTAGGAGCAGACTTTCCCGAACAATGATGGCCTCTTCTTCCTTTCTGCTTCTTACTTTGGACAGCAAAGGCAGTAGGTTCTCCCTCCTCATGCTCTGGGATTCTTCCTCTGGAAATCATTCGAGCCTCTTCTTGACTACACCTTCCCAAGAGCTCATCAAATGTAGGAAACTTGTCATTGTTGTTGATAGTGGTAATAAAAGTTTCCCAAGATGGAGAAAGACCTCCAAGTGTAATAAGCACAATATCCTTCTCAGATACAATTTCACCAATTGTAGACAGTTGATCTTTAATTTTAGAAATCTTCATAAAGTATGCTTGAATGGTCTCTCCTCTATTCACCTTCATATCCTTGAGTTGATTCTTCAAAGCAAGAATTTGGCTCAAGTTATTCACTTGATACATTCCAATTAGCTTATCATACATTTCTTTGGATTTCTTCAAGTTAGAGACATATGTTGAGATGGTCTCCAAGAGAATTAAGGATAATCTTTTTAGCCTTGACATCATCTTTCTTGTATATGGCCTTGATGGCAACATTAGAGTTATTTGTTGGTTCTACTACCTCTGCTTCAACATGCTCCAGTACATCATGTTCCTCAAGAGTAATATCCAATTTGGCCTTCCAAGGGAAGAAATTTGAAGCATCAACCAACTTCTCTTCATTCTTAAAGTAAGAGAAAGACATCTTGATCTGCTCAACAAATTTTATCAACAAGTAGAAGGAGCAGCAGGTAATATTTCAGCAGCATATAGGAAGGGACAGCAAGAGATATTTCAATAGTAAATGAAATATTTCAGCAGCAAATGAGAAGAGATATTTCAGTAGCAAATCAGATATTTCAACAGCAAATATGGAGGGACATCAAGTAATATTTCAGCAAAAAATAAGTTGCAACTAGAAGGGACAACAAGAGATATTTCAGCAGAAAATGAGCTAGGAGAAGCTCTCAACTTCTTGGACTTGTCTTCACCAAAGCTCTGATACTATGTTGAAAGCTTAATGTTCTATGCTGAAACAATTACTTAAAAATAAAACTTCTTCCAACTGCAAATTCAGTTAAGAAATTGTAGATAGAACATACATCATATAAACCATATGTAAAATAGAAGACATCCAAGAACACAAAGAAACACAGAAATTTAGGTCCAATGACCAAGGCAAACCCCATAAGGGGAAAACCCAACCAGATTCTTCTTCTATTAGAAATCAATTGTTCAACAAAGAAACAAAATACAATGAGAGAATGAAGAAGTTCCCCCAAATTTGAAGAAGACCTTTGATAGTTGAGTTGATGCAAACACTGAATCACTTTGGCTCACCAAGTTTAGCTCTTACTCTCCAAGTCCCTCTCTCACTCTCTCAATACTTCACTAGTCACTCCAACTCTCTCTTTCACAAGTTCGAAGTCTCCTTTCACAATGCACAAGTGAGTAAGAGTGAAGATGAGAGGCACATATATATAGGAGCAAGGAGTTCGAGCCATGAAGGAGAGGAGTAACTCACATGCCTTACAAGGGAGTTATATATGCCATTTAGGAAAATACACATGCCTTTGTAACTCATGCCATTAAGGAGGTACACATGCCTTTGTAACTCATGCCATTAAGGAAGCACGCATGCCTTTGTAACTCGTGCCATAAAGAGGAGTATGCATGCCTTGAAGGAGAGAGTGTAACTAATGCATTGAAGAGAGCATAAGAGGAATCTTTTATGACGAGACTTTAATGCGAGTAAGAGGAGTGCTATGACAAGTTTTTAATGTGCATAAGAGAGTGTAAGAGGAGTGCAATGAATCCATTAAGTGAGAGAGAGAGGGGTATGAGTGCCATCAAGGAGAGAGAGAGGTACGAAGTGGCATGATTGAGTGCCAAGTAGGAGAGATGAAATGTATTTCCATTTTAAAAGTAGTAATATTATTGTATCATAAGGATAATAATAATGACAATATTGATGATTAAATAAAAATTGAACAAATGAGATTGATTAAGGATAAGTTAAGTGAGTTCTGATCGGATCTTGACTTCGCTGAGGAGAGCGCGACCAGACTCCTGCTACGAGCCTCGGCTCTTGGACCTGCCCCCTGTGGGCCCTTATCCCAGCGATCCACCTCGATTCTTTGTCGGCTCCTCAACCTCAGATCGGATCGGATCATGCCAGTTTGAATCAGACCTGATCGGATCTTGAAAGTTAACCGTCCCTCTGGCTAGGGGGCGATCTCTGTTGCGTTGCCCCTGTGGCGGCCGACTTCAAGCTTGATGGAGACCCAGGGCCAAGATCCACCCCCCGGTCCTGCCGCTGAGGCTTTTAACCAGCTCCTGGCAGGCTTGCCTCCGAAAAAAAGAAATGAAGCCTCCAGATTCGTCAAGAAAATAGATGAGATTCCAGAGATCTCTCTGCCCCCGGAGACTCCCATGCAGGTAGCTCTGTCACTGGCGGATCGGGGACTCATTGGCCAATTCACAGGACTGTGGCCATCCCCGAAAACTACAGAGCAATGGGTTAACAGGAACTGGGCACCTCTGATCAGTCAAAGTGTTACCTCTTACTTTCTAGGGCAAGGGTTTTTCCTATTTGAATTCACCTCCAGAGAAGACAAAGACCTGATCTTTAGAAATGGACCGTATTTCATGGGTCCTCAGGGTCTCTACCTGAATAAATGGACACCGGATTTCGACCCAGCAGTAGATGTCCCCAAGGTTGTTCCAGTATGGGTTCGTCTCCCAAATCTGTCGGTTCACTGTTGGAACTGGGACTCCTTGAAACACATCGGCAACTCCCTCGGGAAATTCATTGATCGGGCAAGCAACAAGGATCAGTACGATTGTGCCAGGATCTGCGTGGAGGTAGATCTAGAGGAAGGCTTACCAGAAGCAGTCAAAATCAAAGTAGGCAGCTGGTCCCACGTGCAGATCTTGGATTATGAACAGCTGCCTTCCAAATGCAGGAAATGTCATGTGTATGGGCACTTCGCTAGAAACTGCCCGACTAACCCAGAGCCAGAGAAAGGAAACGAAGAGGGATGGAATCAAGTAAGACGAACTAGGGCCAATCATAAGGGACAGAAGCAGGGTGGGCTATTCGGCAAATCTGATGCCCAGAAACCCCCTACAAAAAAGACGCAAGAAAACAAATTTATCCTCCTAAGCCAACCGACAGAAGACATTCCAGAGGCAGAGACCCAAAAGCTAGAATCCTCAAGGAAAAGCTCACCTCCAGCTTCTCCAAAAGAAGCTGAGAACCCCAAAGACACGGACCCAGAAGACGAAGAAGAAGATCAAGAAATAGAGGAGTCAGAAGAAGAAGGCGAAATAGGAGATTCCCAAACCTCGGTAAGAAGATCAACAAGAGGGCGCAAAACAGATAAAGAGAAAAGAGAGCAGCAGACCTACAAAGACAAGCTACAGGGCAGCCAACCAACGCTGGAAAAGCTCCTCGCTTCAAAGCCCAAAATGATGAAAAATCAGCCCCAAGGCTCCAAGGGAGCCCACCAGAAACATAAATAATGAAGGTCATCTCCTGGAACTGTAGAGGCCTGGGGAGCAAAGTCAAGGAAGAAGCCATAAGAAATCTAGCAAGAACAGAAGCCCCAGACATACTTCTCATCCAGGAGACCAAACTGGAAGACAAACTCTTCCTGCAAATTAGCAAAAATTTATGGCCCAGAAGCGAAGCAAGAGCAATCTCAGCCAGGGGTGCTTCAGGAGGGATCGGAATTCTATGGAACCCCAACAAATATGCACTCAGCTATGAAGCAAGCAACACTCACTGGTTGATGCAAAAAATGCAGAATCTCGACACAAAGGAAATCATTACTCTCTTCAATGTATATTCTCCAGTCAACATAAGGGAGAAAAAGGAATGCTGGGAAACTATAAAACACCAGGCAGATCTGATAAGTCTGGAAAATGTAATCATTGTTGGAGACCTCAATCTCACTCTCCACTCATCTGAGAAAAGGGGAGGAAGCATAGTTCGAGATCCGACAAGAGAATGGCCGGAGGATCTTTTGCAAGATTGGGACTTGCTAGACATCAAACCCTCATCAGGTAAGTACTCTTGGTCTAACAAAAGAGTAGGTCCTGGGCATATAGCTGCCAGACTTGATAGATTTTTCATCCAAAGTTCCTTCCTGCTACTTGGTCTAGAACCTAGAATGCATATTCTTCCTTGCAGCATCTCGGATCATAGGCCGGTAAAGCTAGAGCTGTTTGCCCACTCAGATCTGGGACCCATCCCCTTCCGATTCAGCCCCCTCTGGGTAATGGAGCCCGTCTTCATGCAAACAATCAAAGACTGCTGGAGCCAACCAGTTAAAGGCTCACCTTCCTTCATTTGGGAGGAAAAACTCAGAAGGGTAAAAGGAGTCTTGAAACGCTGGGCAAAAACCCTTTCAAATCCAGCATCAGAAAGGAAAGTCATGAAATCCTCCCTTGCCTCTCATCAAACTTGCATGGAGAGCGCCATAATTACAGAGGAGATGATGGACCAGGAAATTAATCTTCAACAGCGCTACCATAAAGCCTGCTTGGCCGAAGAAGAATATTGGAGACTAAAATCGCGGAACCTCTGGCTAAAAGCAGGAGATAGGAATACGAGCTTTTTCCATAAGCAAGCCCAAGCTAGGAAATGCTTCAACACTATTTCTGAGATCAAGGAAGATAATGATACGCACAAGGAATTTGCAGACATCAAAAGGGCAGCCTATTTACATTTCCAAAAGCTTTTTACTGAAGATCACGAGCCGCTCCAGCACCAAGAGCTGCTAGACATTATCCCGCAAGCAATCTCTCCTCGTATGAATAGGGCTCTAGAGGCCAAAATCACAAAAGAGGAAGTTAAAAAAGCCCTCTTTGACATGGAGCCGGACAAGGCCCCGGGGTCAGATGGCTTCTCAGCCAGATTTCTCCAAGTTTGCTGGCCAATTGTGGAAAAGGACCTTCTTAAAATGGTACAAAAGTCTCAAAATTCTCAGAAAATAAGAGGCAGCACAAATTCTGCTTTCCTAGCTCTCATACCAAAGGAAAAAGGAGCCAACAATTTCAACAGATTTCGTCTGATCTCGCTTTGCAACATTGGGTACAAATTAATTACCAAGGTCATTGCAAACAGGCTGAAGCCCATCCTGCCAAAAATAATCCCGGAAAACCAAGGAGGTTTCATTCAGGGAAGGAAAATCGTGGACAACTACACTCTCATTCAAGAGGCAATACATTCAAGTCTCCACCGAAAGGAACAAGGTATGGTGATCAAACTCGACCTAGCAAATGCTTTTGATCGTGTCAATCATAGATTCCTATTGAAAGTCATGTATAAATTTGGTTTTGGGGCAAAATTTATAAAGTGGGTCCAGGCTGCCATTTCAGAGCCTTGGATTGCCCCCCTAGTAAACGGAAGAGCTACAGAATTTTTCAAAGCCTCGAGGGGTCTCAGGCAGGGATGCCCTCTCTCCCCCCTGCTCTTTGTCATTCAAGCCTCTGTCCTCAGCTTCTTGTTAGAAAAAAAAATGCATGATCAAGAAATCAATGGCTTGTGTATAGCTAGAGGAGTCAAAAGTTTAAATCATGCCTTATTTGCTGATGATACCCTGTTGTTAGGCAGCGCCACCTTTTCCACCGCCTCCAAGTTCAAAGCTGCCCTGGATGTCTCCATCAAGGCCTCTGGCAGTGCCCTCAACAAGAATAAATGTCACATTTATAGCTGGAATACCCCGCCAAGGGTTCTCTCTACTATATCTAGGTGTCTGGACTTTGCTAACTCATCATCCTGGACCTCTTTTAAATATCTAGGCCTTCCGGTCAACCATAAAAGGCTCACTGTCAAAGACTGGCAACCACAGCTTGAAAATTTCAAAACTAAAATTCAATCCTGGGGCTTCCGCTGGCTCAACGCTGCTGGCAAGACTGTTCTAGTGAAATCTGTGCTCTCCAGTCTACCCATATTCCATTTTGCAGGTCTCCTTGCCCCTCTAACCATTTTGAACAAGATGGAGGAGCTCATGCGCAGATTTTTTTGGAAGGGCGGAAAGGAAAATGAAAGGAAAATCCCCCTCATCAGCTGGGAAACAATAGCCAAGCCACTGTGGGAAGGTGGCCTGAACTTCAAAAGCATAGGTCACCAGAACGTGGCCATTGCAGCAAAGATCATTTGGAGGATCATTGCGCCCAAACCAGGTTGGGCACAGCTTGCCTTATGGAAGAAATATTTCAGGGGATCTCGTCTAAGACGTCTAGAAAATGAAACTCACGCTCAGAACTCTCCTCTCATCAAACAGAACTCAGCATTCCACAAAATTCTCGCTAAAGCAGGCCCCCTAATCAGAGAGCACTCTTATTGGGTCCCCGGAAACGGCAGAAGGATAAACATATGGACTGATCGTATTATGAATAAGGAGCCTCTGGATATTAGACTGGTCACCAGGGAACTGCGCAGGTGGATGGAATACAACGGGCTGCGCACACTCTGGGATATCTCACGGTGGCAAGACGAGAACTGGGCGGGCTGGAAAAGTGAGACGGTGCCAGATCATCTGCGAACATATTGGAATGCGCTGACAGAGCACCTTCACGGTTTGGCCCCCACACAGTTGAGCAGGCAGGATAAAAAGGGATGGGGGATGAACGACAAAGGGTACATAGTCGCCAATGGATACAGAAAATTACTTGAGAAACCTCATGTGTCGCCCGATCCAGCACCATGGCATGGAGTATGGCGCACTCCCTCTTGGCCGAAGACTGATATATTTGCCTGGCAGCTCTGCCATGAACGCATTCTCACACAGGACATATTGCAAAGAAAAGGGATCTACGGTTCCTCTATTTGCCACCTGTGCAAGGCAAATTCTGAGACAGCAGTGCATATAATGCTGGAATGTAAATTTGCCAAGCAAATCTGGAGCTCCTTCGTGCAGAACCTGAGCTGCACCTTCTTAATGCCAAACACCATTGTGGAGATGTTCTCAAAATGGACAGCCAGATATCCAAGTCAACCGCCAAGAAACCAGGTAATTAAAACAGTCTGGGGCATTCTACCAAAGATAATTTGCTGGCAAATTTGGCTTGAACGAAATAGAAGATTATTCAGGGACACAAACCAGAACAGCAAGGTTATAGAGAGCAAAGTTAAAAGCCAAATTAAGGAATGCCTTGCTGACATTAAAGATGATTCAAATCTCAGTCTTCAAGATATCTCCTGGGGTTCAAACATTGGCTTACAATTTCATCCAGCGAACAGAGCTGCCCCACCTCACAAAAACTGGCACATAAGGAAATCAGAAGATGAATTTAAAGAATGGCTCAAAGCGATTTCAAGACATACCCTCTTCTTTGACGGGGCAACAAAGGGAAACCCGGGCAAAGCTGGTGCAGGAGGAGTCATAGTAAACCCAAAAGGGGAAATAATTCACTCCTTCGCATGGGGGCTTGGACATACAACCAGCGTGCAAGCTGAGGCTCTAGCTCTATACCAAGGCCTCAAGATCCTCCAAGACACAAGTATTGAGACAGCCAATGTAATCGGAGACTCCCAAGTTATAATAGATGCATTGAAAACCAGCACTGCAGTGAAGGATCTTAAACTTTCTAGACTGATAACTAGAATCAAGGGAATTGGAAAATGCTTCGAGAGTTTAGACTATTTTCATGTGCTAAGAGCCCTCAATAAAGAGGCGGACAAAGAGGCCAATAAGGCCACTCTCCTCTCAGCAGGAATCAAGCAGGAAGATAAAGAAGATTCATGGGATCCCATCCCCTAACCTGTAGGCTCCAATGTTTTATTGCCTCATTTTAAAGAAATTCGTCTGTATCTCCAAGTGGGGGAAAACAATAAAAATCATACACTCTAGATCAAAGAAGAACTTTGTAAGAATAAGATGCAGGCTCACTCACAAAAGTGACCCGCATCAGAATACAGGTGACCTCAATGTAATCAGTTTACTGGCTTTCAGTCCAACAGGAATATAAATATCCCATACCCGTTTTCGTTAAAAAAAAAAAAGGATAAGTTAAGTGATTTTCCATCGTCTATACTTGATTACCAATTGAAGCAAGGTGATTTAATATTTTTCGAAAGTCATGCTTGAAATGATAGACATGACTTTCTATTTTTAGAAAGTTACTCTAGAATAGTCAGAAATGAGATTTTATTCAAGGAAATTCATCCCTTAGCTACCAATTTTCAGCAACTCAAGTATTTGTTGTGGTTGTTGAGTATCGCATGCCACGTTTATTTACTATTTTTATTGTTAAACCCTAGTTCATAGGTTCAGGCTTAATGGTTGTTAACGTTCTTTTATTTCCGTTGCTTATTATGTCTATACAATTTATGTGTAGAATGGCCATAAACTCTGGCTTTTGGGTTATGTAATTCGTTGTTGTTATTTTTGTTAATTTTGGGTTTCTGATAATTCTACTCTCGACTATGATTATGAATTTCATATGATAAATAATCATGTTCCTTGTACAAATGTCTGTTATTATTTTGTTGTGCAATAATTAACGATTATGTGTTATTTGAGTTATAATTATATGCATGAAGACTGCCAATAAATTTTGTGAATAAATAAAGTTCCGCAAAAATGTTGATGAAAACTAGACAAAGTTTGGGTAGAAGGGGCGTAGTGTTGCCCGCCTAGAGGCCAAGGACACTACAAGTAGGGTGCCCTCAAGACTTCAGCTACTTTGGACCACCTGACAAAGCCATCTCAAACTCAAGTGAAAGAAACCATTCATTATAAATTAAGATCATAAATGCATCTAGATGGACCATACTTAAGTGTTAAGGCCGTATTAATACTTCAAACCAGCATAACCTTCAAATATCTAATTAGACCAAGTCCCGTAAAAGTGTTCCCTATCTTTGTAGGGGTGGCTAAGTAGTCAACCCTATTAGGTGCTTCCAGCCCCCAAGGGGAGGTGGCATTTCCAAGGTTAACCCTTCAATCCATAGGTGTTAGTGAGAATAGGTGGCAATGGAGGGGAAGGACTTCATGGCCAAGTGCCATGGTCAGGGGACCAGCTAATGAGAGTCCACATCCTAAGTGTATAGATGTAATGGAGGGAGCAATCGTGGAGGCATGAGTTACCCCTCTGCCTGGTTTTTCCACCCCTTTGGTGAGCCTTTTATTTCTTCTTGATAATGCTTTTTAATTGATGCATAGCTCAAGGATCAAAGCTTGTTCTATAGCATTTGTTTTGTCCCTGAAGATGAGGCAATTTCTCGCTCATCAAGTTTGGGACATGCAAGGGTTCCGTTTGAAGAGATGGAGCAGCAAGTGCTCAAGAACGAGATGATTGCTAATAAGGGGGGTTGAGCTTATGCTAGGCTTTTTCCCATGTGCTAACTTATGTCCTAGCCTCTTTTGCATTTTGACTTTTTTTCTTTCATTGTGGCCATCTTATACTTTTTCATACTTTTAGCTACATCAACCTCCATGGTGATGTTTTCTGGCCCAACACCAGTGTGTGGATATGTGAGTGCCAAATCCCAATGAACCAATGACAGTTTACCCAAATAATGGAGATGATATCAAAGGAAATGATGTGACATGGAAAATGTTAAGTATGCAAAAGAAGAATGCACACGCTACTTCAATCCAAGTTTTCCAAGTACTGTCTCTCCTATAACCCTAAGGCCTTAGGGGAGGCCCCCCTAGACAAGGGCTAAAGATTAACCCCGCTGGTAAGGTGAGAGAATGAGTTTATAGTCAAGATCAGTCAATCATCTAGATCACCCCTTTATCCATACTCAATGCTCGAAACTTTAAGTAAAAGCATTTGATTGCAAAATGATCAAAGTAACTGTTGTGGTAGCCCACTTTTATCCAAGAGGAATGTCGGATGGTGAGAGGTGTATGACTGGTGCAGATGGTGGAGAAAACCAGCATGTAATCATTAATGAGCAAATGTGTAGGGTTGTTGTCTGGCTGGCAATAAAATATTTCTCCTATAGGGTTACCAATTTTGGTGGGTGGTGGGTAACAGTGCCGGATCTAAATCCTGCCTACCCTCTATCTAGAAGGTGTCCACTTCAAGCTCCTCGTATAACATAAGATGAAGAGTTGTAGCATAGAGCTTGGAGAAAGTGTGGTCCGTCATGATTCTCTAATAATTGTCAAGGTCTAATACAGCCCCTGATTTGTGGATCAAGTGAATGAAATGTTAATTTTCTAATACCATATCTGATTTGATTTTCCTAGCAATTTATTTTATGCTCGGAGATGTTTCACCCAGTAAAATCTTTTTCTAAAAGCTATTGAAAATGAATGCACTAGTATTAAATTTAAATAAAATTTGTAGCTGAAAATAAATGGAAAATCGCTCACAAAACATAGCAAAAAATATGCCCAACAAATTCTTTTTCGCTTTTCTATTACTCAGAAAGATTAGGGCCTCCTTTAACATTGAAATCGACACACAGAGAATACACAAAAATTACAGCAATGGAACTTGGCAACTCGGCTCCTCAGAAATTTGGCATGCAGCTGTGCTGGTCCTCTAGCAACTCAGCCACCTCCCAAGTCTGGCATAAACCCTCACAACCTCCCCAAACTCACGTCCTACTTGCTAGAACTCGACCTCACAAGTCTCGGCCCTCCCCATGTGTGCTCAACCTGCAAACCTGTGCTCCAAAATTCCTGTAGCTGCACACTTTTCCGATGATTTCCAAAAAAGTTTGGGTGTTCTTGCAGAGATTTCTCCAATGAATACGAGAAAAATCAGGGCATGATTTTCAGATTTTATCTTAGCTAGTGCGTAATTCCACAAACACTTCTTCATAATCTTAGCTAGTGCATAATTCCACAAGCACTTCTTCATCTCTCAAGTGATTTTGATTTTCATATTCTTTGAGGGTTTCAACTTCTCATATGAATTTTGGTTTCATCACCTTCCTTTCCCACCAACCACTAAGGTCAATACTCATTTCACCAAAACTAATTTTCCATCAATATCAGGCAAGCTTTTGCTTCCTGTAGGTATCCTTGTTATGTAAGAAAAACATTAAAACCATTTGCTTCTCAAGCTCACACGAGTATAATATCAAGTCATACATTTTCAATTAAAGTTGTATTTAAGTATTCACGACATCCATAGGTTTTTAGTATCCCCCTTCCCCTCCAACCAACCCACCCACCCACACCCACACACATATATATACATATTCCCTACACACACACACATATAGGAAAGATTATCACACATATAGGAAAGATCATCATTTGCATTAAAATCAATTTCCAACAAGATCATAAAAGTCATTGTTTCTTGTGAGTATCCTTGTTTGTATGCTTTATGGATTTCATTGCATAAGATCTTTTCGCCCCAAAGTTTCAACTGAATTCTTCACCCGTCATCAGGAGCAGTCGAAAGACAGAGAGCAGCGGTGCAATCAAGATGATGCGGTGAGCATCCTTTTATGTCTTGGACACATTAATGTCTATGAAGATGATGCGGTTTAACTTCGTGTCATACAATTTTTAGTAGAAGCTTTCTGATGTATTCATGATATTTTACAATCCTTTGCATCTAAATGCAAAGCTCAACTTGCAAAAATAAAAAGATCAAGAATAACAAATACTCACCATTATAGATAAGTTTTCCTTGTTATTTCAACTCCCTCAAACTTGTGATGAATCATTTTTCTAAACCTTCCTTTGCAAATCCTTACGCTTAATCTTCATATCCATACTTTGCCTACCATCGCCTGTTGTTTCCACTTATAGTGGTGATCTACATTTCTACAATTTACAGAGCAGATCTGTTTTCACTCTGATACCGTTGTTTATGGCCGAACCAAACCTATCTCCATAAGGGAGGATAATATTACTGAAGTAGGCATTCCTAGCACACGTGCCAAGCTAGAGATTGAAACAAACACAGACGCATATGGATGCACAGATTAGAATGGAGCTCAATCATTTCTTCTTCATCAACAAAAGGGCTGAACATAAAGATCATATCCATTAGGAACTAGTCTCCACAGGAGCTTAACCATGAGAACAAAATAAGTTACTTATTGAAGGTCCAAACTCAAGTCGACGCTCAGAGTGTGTGACTCTAACTGCCAAGTTATTCGACAAGGACCTTGCTTATTCAATGTATAAACTCCTTGTTTTAACCAGAAGCAACAAACCCCCTTCAGGTCACTTACTATCCTACCACGACCTTGCTTATTCAGTGAAGTAACTCCTTCCTTTAATCACTAAATAAAAAACCTCCTTTATGTTAGTAACCGACTAAGAGGGAGGTATTTCATTTGAGATCAAAGTTGGCCAAATATTTTAACAGTTGAGAACAAATTTAATTCAAAACCAAATGGAGTCACTATTGATAAAAAATAGACAAAAAAGCGAAAAATAGAAGAGAATTCATTCTCGACATGAGAGGAAAAAGCCATACAGAGATGAAGCTGTTCTTTTCAATTCCTCGACAGTACGAACAGTTTGTTCCTCCAAGGTTCCTATTTCATCATCCATAGCGACATCCGTGTCGGCTATGTTTGTACTTTCATCATTATCATCAACCCTGCAAAGACGCTTTGCCCGAACCATTGCATCTCTTCTCTCCTTGCCGACTGAAAGTGCCTGCTGCCGCCTCCTTTGTCCAGCAATATTCCCAACTGAGTATCAAAACACGGTCAAATTTCTAGGAAAATATGTACTACAGATAATAAAAAGTTGTTAAATATATGCTAGATAGAATATCATTTTAAGGGACTGCCCACACCAATAATGGAAGACAAATCACAGAGAACCTGATATTCACATTATCTGTTAGTCTTATATTGCTTTATGTAATATGGCTTTATTCACCTAATTTACAGTGCACACGCAGCTAGCCATAACACAAAATCCCCAGGAACTCCAAGGACATTGAAAAAAATCCTACCCATATAAGAATTTCTCGAGAGAGACCCGTGACCACAAAAAAATGTAGATTCTGATCATCAACATTAATTAATCATAGATTTCCAACAATTGTAGTTACATAGACCGCAGACCAAAAAACCAAAACCAGTGAAATTTAAAAGAATATAAATTCTTAAAAAGAAACAAGCTATCTTTTCAAACATAACATACCCACCTGGTGTCTTGATAGAATCGCGCTTGTGTGCAGGCAATCCAGTCTCCCCTGCCATGTGCGACATAGTTTAGATATACCCAATTGCCAAGTCCCGTTGCTTTCAAGTAGGTCTTTGTGCAGGTCAGTGCACTGTTCTCTCAATTCTCAGGAGAAGGCCTCCCTTAAGTGATGCTTGATATTCCCCAATAGCTGTTTTATATATACAGAGACGTAGTTGTCGTCTATCAAATGCCTCTAATGAATATGCTGTGTGTTTAAAAAAATCCTTGCAGGGAGCTGCGGCCATTCCAAAAACCATGAAGTTGATCCTTTACCCTTTTAAATTACAAATTAATTTAAACTCAAAACCAAATGAAAAACATGTATTTTTCACGCCTTTTAGAAAATGTAATGTGGTGTTGATTATGGAAACACACCGTGACGGCCACACCCATCTGTAGGTCCACGAGATAAAAATTATTACCCGATACTACACGTAAGTTGCAGAGTAATTTTAAATTAATTTTAGGTAGTGTAAAGTAATTATTATAACTTTTAGTTATTAGGGTAAGTTTAATTGGTCATAGTTTATTGTAACATTTTTGCTACGGAGAAGTTATGGGTTTAATTCTCTCAACATCTTCATGGTTATGCACTTTTGCTACTGAGAAGTTATGGGTTTAATTCTCTCAACATCTTCATGGTTAGGCTCCAGTGATCTCTTTAGGTGCAAATATTTTGTGGACGTAGCGATCACCGAGATTCGTGAACCACAAAAACAAAAAACAAAATAAGAAGTTTTTTTCATTATTTTTTGTTAATTTTGAATAAATTTGATAGGAATTTTCGGTATCTAATTGGTAGAATTTGAGTGTTTTAGGAGTTTTTCATGGCATTAAATCAATATGTGTATTGAATGAAATGAATGAATGAAATTTTAACGTCCACGAGACTAAATATAGTCTATGGGACCACGAGCCTCCTGCTTTTCGCCTTTTGCAATTCAATCATTTTCTTATTCAAAATAATGATTTATTCGACCCAACCTTCTAACAGTCCCCTCACTGAAAAGACAATGCCAAGGAACCAATGTTAACATATTGTCATAACTATCTTTGATGTCTCCATAAAGCTATTAAAATTATTTAAAAACTAAAATTCACAATCTTGCCAAAAAAATGTAAAGCCCAAAAGCAAGAATGTCTAATAAATATACATTATTTTAAAGTAACTAGCATATTCTTGAAGTGAGGAAAGGGAATATTGAAGTAAAATAAAATGATAAGTTGTCCCAATAGAAGAAAAATGTGTTTAAGATTTATGGATAATAAATAGAGAATCCATTGAATAAGTTTCTTGATAATATTTAACTAATAGAGAATCTATTGAATATGGTTCATGAATAATGTATTAAAATTATTTTATTTTTTTTATGGTTAAGCATTTTCATAACTAATTTCTAAATATATATGGAAGATTTTTCGAAGAGAAACCATGTTTCCATTTTCAAGTAACACTAACTATAAGTTAAACACACATGATAGTCATGTGTTATTTGTCCTTGATGAAAGAATATGGCCAAGAGCTAGGTGTGGGGCTTTCAAATGTACATATGGCCACAAAAGAGATTACATGTGTTGGTCATTTAGTAAAAACTTTAAAAACAATTTTTCAAGAAAATGATGATGCTTTCATCACTTGTAGATTACTTGAAATTGATGATGTATGATCAATTTCAATAACTTTTGAGTAACTTTCACCAAGTTTCCATCTAATTTTTCTACATTCTGTGATCTAAATTTAAACAAGAACACAACAAATTACAGATATAACCGTAAACACAAAGATGCAACATAAATAACACTTCATTTCATTAATATCAAATACTAAAATATGCTTACAAACATAATGGAAATAAGACTAGCTCGGGCGATGGAACCTTATCTCTGAGAAGAGATGTGGCAGTTACATGCCTCTGAACGGTGTTACAATGAGGCTCAAGGGCCTATTTATTATTGGAAAACATGAGAAAACCCTAACCCCAAGAGATGTAACGCCAAGAGTTTGTGGGCCCCATTGGGGTTAGTTGGGCAGCCAACTTCCCGGGGTCATAACTTGGTCATATTATCTTTGTTTGGCGTGTACGATGCCTTGTTGGAAAGGTCTCTCCAAGTATTATAGGTTTTGCTACAGACCCCTACCTACAACTATGGGCCTACTGCGGACATCAAAAAAAAGTCGTTTATGGGGTCAAAACTACTCCGGAAGTTTAGGTTTCGAAAAACTGTTAAAAATAGTAAATGCTGAAATAAACAAGGAAACAAATGAAACTGACCGGAGGTCTAGGTGGGATAGGTGGGTGGCCACCAATATCCACCTTGATCATTCCTCCCCCTTAGGAAGCAATGGTCCCCATTGCATGCAAAGCCTCCATGAGGTGAAGAAATTTCTGTTGAACCTGGTCCCTGGTGTGCCACTTGCCTTGGTGCAGGAGTTGCCCAGCTTTGACAACCCGATATGGTTGGATCTTCTACTAGAGAGTGTTCTTGACCTATGTGTCCATAATTCGATCAGTTGTGGCCTAAGTAACCTGACACGGGGATTCAATATTTGTAGGGTACGGGGATTCGAGTGGCGGATTCAGACACGTTGACCCCCCAGAACAGGACACGTAGGATTCGTTATATATTATTATTATTATTATTATTATTATTATTATTATTATTATTATATATATATAGATATATATATATATATATATATATATATATATATATATATATATATATATATATATATATAGATATATATATATATATATATATATATATATATATATATATATATATATATATATATATATATATATATATATCCCAAAGGGTTAGCCCAATCGGTCAAGACGAGGCCTCGCCAGATGGGAGGTCACAAGATCAATTCCCGAAAGCTCTTGGGGTCAGGTCTTGCAGTAGGCCGCGGGGCGTCAAGCCTAGATTTTTCCAGTGGACGTAGCGCCACCCATTGACCGAAGGTGTCCGTGAACCAAAATATATATATATATATATATATATATATTAAAATTTAGATATTTCTTACACAAATTCTCATTAATGATACAAATACATTGATTTCAAACATAGATCTTCATCTAGATGTTAGTTTTACTGTTTACAAAGTAAGTTAGTAACCTTATAGCATGCATAGTACATACAAAATTCAAATACATGTCACATAAATCATGATTCATAAATGAAAGACAACTTACAAGATAGTAAGATAAAAACGTTGACAGTTGTAGTTTTCTCATTAAGTCATCAAATAAAAATGTGTTACATAGGTAGTGCAATGCCAATGGCAAATAGAAATAGAAAATATAAAACAACTACAGGTATACAAGCCTCAAGGCAATAGGTAGCCCATGACTCATGAGTCATCATCAGAATCAGCGTCAATGTCCTCATCATCATGGTCACCACTACTCTCCTCTGCGTCCTCCTCCTCCCTTGTATCCATAGTCGCCTCTGCATCTGCTGGTGTGGAGGATGACCCCTCTAAAATATCATCGTCATCAAATTAACAGGCTCTAGCACTGGATCATTGAGATCCATGTTAGCCAATGTCAACTCAACACTATTGTCTAGACCCATATCATCAGGAAAGACATCCCACATCTTTGTCTTTCCCCTCAACCACTCTTCCCTCTGCCTGTAAATAAGACGAAGGTTGGTGTGCACATACACCATTGTCTCTGCCCTAGACTGCTCAAGCTTTCTCTTCTTCACACTATACAAATTCCCATATGTGCTCCAATTCCTCTCCTAACAAGAAGATGAAGTCACCTGAGAGAGGAGCCTCATGGCTAACTGCTAAAGAGGAGGGCTTGTTGCCCCGTGATTTTCCCACCAATAATAGGGCTTCTTAGCCCCCTATCTCTAATCACATCATATCCTGAAAATCGACCAGTGCCAGTGGAAAACTCTGCAAAGGCATCCTCCACCTCATCAAGCAATGCTCTATCCTGGAAAACCCGCCTGAATGCATCTTTCCTCCATTGTGAGATTTCACCATCCATGTGAGGAGGGAATCTGCGGGAAGGTCCACCATTTAGCCACTCATGGCTTTAGTATTTTGGGTTCAACGAGTGAGCCAAATAATGTAAAGGTGTGCAATTCTTGTCCCATCTGTTGACAAGAATATCTTTTATAGTACCACAAAAGGCCTCTAGTGAGGTCTCATACTCGGGGCACTAACTCTATAGAATAATGTTCCTCACATACTCAATCATGGAATCCCATCCCTCATAAACCTCTCCTAGGATGGGTTTGTCTGTATATGCAAATCGAAGAAAAGAAATTATAGGGTCCATGATCCGAATAATTAGATCTACCCTCTCCCACCAAGCATCATCTAGCATTGTGTCCTTCACTCTTTTAGAGACTACTTGATTTGTCTTTCTCCAAAAAGACCAAAACTCAGAAATAACCATGGCCCCAAGAGCGGTCTTGACCTCCCTCAACCTCTTCAACATGATGAATGAACAGGCAAACCGTGTATCAACAATCTTCAATAATGATAGATTGTTGTACTCCTTGTAGATAGTGAGGGCATTTATATGATTTTGAACAAAGTTACGGATATATCGTGCATCCTCAATAATGTTACCAATCCAAAGCACATCAGAAGCATTGGATTTCAGTGCTAAGTTCAATGAATGGACAATGAAAGGTGTCCAAAACACTTGTGGATATTTAGCTTCCACAATCATGCCAGCAGCCTTGCAAACAGGTGCATTATCTGTAATGATTTGCACACAAATTTGTAAAAAAAATCATATACAAATTGTTGTAATAGAAATGCAAAAAAATAGAGATGAAATACACTTACCTGGTTCTTGAATATCCTTGCCGAACAGTCCAAACCCTTAGCTCCTTGCCCAAAACTCACTATTTGCAAAAACGAATGAGAGAAATGGTAAATAATGAAAAGAACAGTGTTGTTTTTATGCCACGAGTTTCACTTTTTTGGGATTCAAATCCCAAAATCGGGGCACGACCAGGATTCGATCGTGTCCCATTTTTGGATTTGAATTCCCATCGCATTGTGTCGGATTCGTGGAATTCGGACACGTGACCTGTCTTGGACAAATCTAGTTTCAGAGGTTGTGGCATGTTCCATGCATTTTGTATTTAACTTTGTTGGTGTGAGTTGTTCTGCAATGTCTGATGTGTCCAGTAATGGTGGGAAGTATGATCAAAGGCAGTCCACATTGAACACTGGGCGCAGACCAAGGAATGGGGGAATGTTGAGCTCAAATGCATTGTCTCCAACAGTCTTAGTAATGGTGTAAGGACCATATCAAAGTGGTTTGAGCTTCTGATGGGCTTCGGTAAGGCATTCTTTCTGCAAATGCAACCAGACTTTGTCGCTCACCTGAAACTTGTGTGGCACTCGATGTTGACCATGTCGTTGCTTGTACTTGGCATTTGACTTCTCAAGAATGTCATGAACTTGTTGGTGGATGTGTTGGATGCATTCAATAAATCTGGTCACTTTATCCGCCTCAGACGATACATGTGTGAATTTTGTCTGTGTAGTCGCCTGAGGCATGACAACATCAATTGGACACAACAGTTGAAATCCTGGACCCACTTGAAAGGGACTGCAATCAGTCAAGCTACGTAGAGCTCTATTATAACTGTGTTGCACATATAGAAGACTCTCATCCCAGGTTCAAGGATTCTTGGAGTTGTACATGCGGAGTATGTGCTATATCATCCTGTTAACAACCTCCATCTGGCCATCAGTCTAGGGATGGAAGGCAATCGACTTGGTGAGCTTGGTGTCCAATAGTGTCCAGAGACTTTACCAGAATGTGCTTAGGAACCTGTTATCCCGATCTGATATAATGGTCTGCGGGATCCCAAAATGTACCCATACTCATTCAAAGAAGAGTTTGGCATTGTCCTCTGTTGTGACACTCTTCTTGCAGGCTGCCAATATAGCCATCTTAGAAAATCTTTCCACGACAACAATTACACAGTCATTACCATATTTATTAGAAGGGATGCCAGACATATAGTCCACGGAGATGGATTCCCACGGTTGGCTCGGAGTAAGCAGAGGAGTGTATAGGCCTTGCTTCTTGATGGATGGCTTGGCAATGGCACAGGCAGTGCGGGGCCTGATATATTTCCCAACATCCAATCGAGGTTTGGGCCAATAGAAGTACTTTTGTAGTATAGCCACAGTTTTCTTCACCCCAAAGTGTCTTGCAATCCAACGGTAGTGTGCCTCCCAAATCAGTTTCGCACGCTCGCTTGAAGGAACACAAATGTGGCCCAGGTAGCATAATAATGCGTCCTACAGGTGAAAATCAGGAACTTTCTCCCATCTACTAGCATCTGGTATGTGGAGGTGAACTCTGGATCATTTTTGTATAGTTGTAGCCATCCAGAGGTCTCATGATCACAAGAGTTGAGAACAGTAGTTAGTGTTGCAACTAGGGATCGGCTGAGGCAATCTGCAACATGATTGGTGCTGCCCTTTTGTATTTAATGTTCAAGTGGAATTATTACAGATATGTAGATGGCTTCTGATGGCAATCATTTTGCAACTTCCCTTGTGTTTGTATAAACTGAAGAGGTCGGCGATCGGTGTGAATGATCGTCTCCTTCCCCAGAATGTAGTGCTTCTACTGTCGGCAAGCCTGCACGATGGAATACATTTCTTTATCATAGGTGGGGTACTTCTGAATTGTATCAGAAAGTGTCTCACTATGATAGGCCACTGGATGCCCATGTTGGATAAGGATTGTATCAATAGCATAGTCCTAGGCATCTGTCTCAATTTCAAATGGTTGTTTCAGGTCTGGCAATGTGAGTACAGGTGAAGAGCAGAGGCGGCACTTCAACTCAACGAATGCCTTCTATTAGGACTCGAACCAGGAAAACTTTACTTTCACCCTACCCTTAGTAATCTGACTCAAAGGCCAAGTGATATGGGAGAATCCCAACACGAACCTCCGATAAAAATTTGCAAGACCCAAAAAAACTACGAAGCTCCGTTAGAGTGGTCAGGGCTGGCCAATCCCGAATGACTTGGATCTTGGTCGGGTCCACATGCACGCCATGCTCATTTATGATGTACCCCAAGTATTGGACCTGGCTCATGCCAAAGGTGCAGTTTCCAATTTGGCACACAGTTTGTGTTGCCAAAGGGTTTGAAGGACCTACCGAACGTGTTGCAAGTGTTCTTCCCAACTCTTGTTGAAGATGAGGATGTCATCCAAATAAACCACCACGAATGAGTTGGTGAAGGGGCACAAGATGTCATCCATTAGCCTCATAAAAGTAGCGGGGGAATTTGTAAAACCGAAGGGCATAACCAACCATTCAAAAAGGCCTTCCTTGGATTTAAAGGCAGTCTTCCATACATTTGTGGGCTCTATTTGAACCTGGTGATAACCAGACTTCATATTGATCTTGCTGAAATACTTGGCCCCTTGAGTTGGTCCAGCAGGTCATCAATCTGTGGGATTGGATACTTGTTCCTAATAGTGATTTTATTTAATGTCAATAATCAATGCAGAGCCTCCAAGTTTTGTCTTTCTTTTGTACCAATACAATTGGGCTCGCATAAGGTGAGGAACTTGGTCGAATGTACCCTTTTTGTAGCAACTCCTAGATTTTTCGTTTGATCTCTTCATTTTCCAGAATGGAGTGGCAATATATCGACCCATTAGGCAGAGGTGCTCCAAGAGTCAAATCGAGTGAATGCTTGACTTGACAATGCAAGGGTACCCCTGTGGGTGAGGAGAAGATGTCCCTATGTTCTTCCACGACCGCATCCACCTGGTTTTGCTACTTGGAGGAACCCTTCTCGGGGGCCATGGACGTGGCTACGACCTTCCCCTTACTTTGAGAGCGAATAAGAAAGAAAACAATTTTCCCAGTATGGGAGATGACCTTACTGCATTGCTTAGAAAAGATCAAAGAGATGGTCGTAGGTGGGGCTACCTCTGATACCCTGTATAATTGAGTACCCAAAGAAATAATAACATAGCGAGGTATAGAATCATATAAAAATGTCGCTTCCATAAGTATGGTTGTCCTAATAATGCATCACAAAATTCAAGAGGAGCAACATCACACATCATCTGTGAAGGGCTTGATGTTGTAGGGAATGCATCAGTACTGGCTGACACAGAGATATCATCCTTGGTGAAGCCACCCAATGGCGTAGGATTGTGGATGTGTTGTAGTCAGTAGGCCTAGATGCTTCATGACCTCTACTGAAATGAGGTTATTTTGGCTCTCATTGTCGACAATGAATTGCAGCGGAGAATGCTTCACCCACATTTGTGAGTGGAATAGGCACTCCCCCTCTTCTGGATCTCCAGGCTCAATATTCTAGATCTTGGTGGTGGCCACAGTGGCATTGGGCTCCGCGTCAATGATCTGATTCCCTTTGTCATTCCCCTTGTCAGGTTTTGACTCAGAGTTGGAACATGCATCGGACTCAAAAGCCTTTAGCTCGGCCACCAGTGATTGTTTGGCCCAACACTCACTTGTGTTGTGAGTGGAGCTCTTATGGAACTCACACCACTTTCCCATGTCCTTCTTTGTCTTCGTGGTGTTGTTCTTTTCTTGTGGCTTCGACAAGTTATCCTGGGTCGCCTCGCCTTGGCTTTTCCCTTTGCTTTGCGGTTTGGGGGCACCTTTCCCTTGCTTCAGATTCACAGATCCAAAGTCTCGCTTTTTCTGTTTAAGCTTCTGCTCAATCTTGACGACATATAGGTATGTCGTGCCAAACGAGGAGATGTCCAAGAACTCCATCTCATCTTGGATGTACTTGTGTACGCAACTGCAGTACTTGAGTATCAAATTTTTCTTAGAATCCTTGATACCCAACTTCGTGTAAAGTGTATGAAAAACATTGGTAAAATATGGCATGTATTGTTCCCTTCCTTGTTGAAGTGTGGTCCACTTTATGTATTTATCCTCATAGCTCCCGATGCGGTATTACTGCTTCTTGATGGCGTCCCGGAATGAATCCCAAGTGGGTGCGGTCGAAAATAGTGAGGGCATACTTTCATCCTTCTACTCGCAGTAGGTTTCCCACCAGTCCTTGATGTGGGGGGTAGCTTTGAGAAGAGCAAAAGTAATCTTTTTTTCTAGGTGGAAAAATCATGAACAGAAAAATATCCTTCTAGCAGATTTAACCATTTATCTACGGCATCTGCATCTATTTGACCCTCAAATATAGGAATGTCAAAGTTAACTTCTACCTTAAAGGGTGTCGCGCTTCAAAAGTAGTTGTTGGAAGGAGATATGTCGCCCTGGGTAGTCACTGAAGGATCTGGGCAAAGTTGTCCATCATCACGTTCCTTCTTCACTCGAGGTCTTCTTTGAGCAAGATTTTGATAGGATCTCCTGCCCCTCGTCTTTCTTTTCTTCTGCCACGGGAGGCTGTCAAGATTTGTGAGGATGGTCTTGCAAAGGTTCGATTGGTTCAAGCCCTTACTTCTTATATCCCGACCTCGTTGGGGACATGCAAAGAAAAACAAAGAACAAGCATACCGCTTTGATACCACCGATTTGAATTTAAACAAGAACACAACAAATTATAGATATAACCATAAACACAAAGATGCAACAAAAATAACACTTCATTTCATTAATATCAAATACTGAAATATGCTTACAAACAGAATGGAAATAAGACTAGCTCAGGCGATGGTAGCTTATCTCCAAGAAGAGATGTGGTGGCTACATGCCTCTGAATTGATGAGGCTCAAGGGCCTATTTATTATTGGAAAACATGAGAAAACCCTAAACAACCAAAACCTTAACCCCAGGAGATGTAACACCAAGATTTTGTGGGCCCCGTTGGGGTTAGTTGGGCAACCAACTTCCCGGGGTCATAACTTGGTCATATTATCTTCATTTGGTGCGCACGATACCTTGTTGGAAAGGTCTCTTTGAGTACTACAGGCCCTTGCCTATAGTTATGGGCCTTCTGCGAACCTCAAAAAATGTCATTTAGGGGGTCAAAACTACTCAGGAAGTTCACGACCCGAAAAACTTCTAAAAACAATAAATGTTGAAATAAACAAGGAAACAAATGAAACTAAATGGAGGTCTAGGTGGGTGGCCACCAATATCCACCTAGATCATTCCAATAGTTTGAGGATAAGTAGTAATGGATTGTTGCACTAGGAGTAAAGAGGCAATGATAAAACTTTGTTAACAATATTAATGAATATTGGTGTTTTTTTTCCTTTAACCATAACAAGAATTTTATATTAATAAAAAATCTATGATCAGAACACACAATTGAAGTACAACAAAATGAATACTAGAGATAATTTCTTTAATGTTTCTAAATAAACATCCTTCTTCCAACAAAAAAAAGAAGAATGGGAGATTCAATACTAAACCTTATGAGACTTGATCCTATTGCTTCTTGAGAACATGAGTAGATTTTTTACAAATTGCTTGTTTCTAAGATTTGACCAAAAATGAACTCCACTAAGACCATGAGAGGTACTAGATTTTGGGGGTTTCTTACTTTGACATTTTTAGCTTCTTTTTAATGGGGGGGTTGGGGGGTGGGGGGAAGGGGGGAGATCATTGTTTTCTTTTTAGAACATTTGAATATGAAGGAGAAGAAGAGGAGGGATTGACCTCCTTCGCTTACTTTGAACCATCTTCTTCTTCCTTTTTATATCAAGGAGGGATTTTGTTAATATGCTTAGAAGAAGTATCTTCCTCAATGGGTGAAATAATGTTCGTTGAAGGCACTTGATCTAGATTTGATTGATCTTCTTCATATATGTCTACAAACTCTAAGGACTTCAAAGCTTCATATCTATTATTGGAGGGAGTATGTTGATTAGATTCAAACACGCTAGAATGAGGCCTCTTAGATGAATTATTCTTAGGTTTCCTTAAAATTGTTTTCAATGCTCCTTGGTCATCATTACTTTGAGAATATGGAAAAGGGATAGGTGGAGACTGAGATGTTGGAGCTTTTGGACAAATTTTTGCAAAGTTCACATACTCATGTTAAACATTTGATTTAAAATGAATATGCTCATAATCCAAAACTTGAAGATGGGACCACCCCTCGAAGTTCAGCCAAATCGCCTCAGGGAGTCCTTTTGCAAAATCCATTTCAACACAAATTCTAACACAAGAGAAGCTATTGTCCTTTAGTAATGTATCAGCCCAATTTGTCACATATGGATTTGAAAATGCCATCACCGTAGAAAATAAGGGGAAGATATGATAATATAATCTAAATAGGAGTAGAAGAAAATTGCCATTGTATGGTTAAACTTTAATCCAGTGGGCTACAAACATTCCCCTAGAGCCCATGATATAAGGCCCGTATCTATAGATCAAGGCAACATGGGTATTTAAGTATTGTGTTTACAGCTTTTGTATGAGTTGGTATAAAACGATGTAAAGGGAAGGTAGGAGGGGGAGGTGTAGGTAGCAAGAAAGTAAGCATAGGTAAAGGGAACAGAGTCATAGTTACCGTAAGCAAGAAAAGTAGTTCCATGCCCAGTAGAAGTTGTCTCAGTAGTGGGAGTAGTAGTTTAGGGACGTGGGCTTAGTCCAACTCCACTAAGAAGATAACTTCCTTGCCCTCTTTACTTTCAAAAGAGAAGCAAAATAACCATTTCCACAATATAAAATGTGAACGGGCTCATGATTTTCCCAATTTTTAGAGGTCCATTTCAAAATAGAGTGATAACTGGGGAAAATACCAATGAACTTACCAATTAACCCTCTTTTCTTAAGGGTATTAATGTTCTTCTTTACAGAGATGGGAGGTTCCAAATCAAGAGAATGCATTGCATTTTCCCTTTTTACGAATCTACCATGGGGAAAAGAGCCATGACCATTCACATCAGGGTTGGAAAGTCCACCCATTTTACAAGAAATGTAGTCAACAGAATTGGATAAGAGAATAGATTAGTCAATCTAATAGTAAGCCAAGGCAGCATAAACCCCAAATCAACAACATAAACTCCTGACCTACCATAAATATTGAAGCACTCTACACACAACCATTGCAACTAACCAAGCGAACAGTGATACTTTAGAAAAGGAGGACATGGAGGTGGGTTTTGATCCACTTATGTGTGCACTATTCACCCAATATTGATGTTTACCAAATGTGTGATACCTAGATTATTTACATGTGGATCTACCATGTGAAGTCCATGTTACCTCCTAGTCCTCAATAAAGACAAAACAAATGTATATGAAACATGTGTGGAGCATAAGGAACTTATTTACTTCAACGTTCATGAGTTGTGGAAAATAATTTTTTTCATTTCTATGTATAAAATAAATATTTGAAATTTAGAATGGGAACTCTTATTACCTCTCATGTCAAAAAAAATCTTAATACTATTTCTACTCTTATAATCTTGCTTGCTAATGTGGACAATTATAATTCTACTTAACCTGTAACCTATATTAGAAGCGAAATCGATCAAGGTCTAAATTTAAATTGTTGTAGGAGGGAATATGTTAATACTTCATGAAACATGGAAACCAACTTGAAACATGCTAGAAAATACATCAAGCTATGTTTTCCTTTCAAAATAAGCTTTATATCTACTCTAAATCTTGAATGTTGGCTTTGAGTCATGTCAACACTAAGTATTCGATTTTTTATATATGTTCTATGTCTCGGTATTATACCTCCATTGGCATCATCTACATTGAATCCCATCAACTCACCTTCACTTGGATCACATCCCTATTTCTCCTGGCTTGTGGCCATATCCCATTGGTCTTGATCTCTATTACTTGAGTTAGCTTGAATCTCTATTATTCCCATTGAGGCTATAATCCCACAATTTTCCTAGGGTAATTCAACCCTTAGCTATAGATCAACTCCTCGAGACATGAAGTCAACTACTCGAATCATGAACTACCTCAAGCCACAAAATGCTTTACTACAGATCACACGAGTAAAATTCATCTTCATCGTAGTTCAAGTGTATAAATTCTAGCCAAATCAATGATCTAATGTGTTTGTGGATTCCTTATTTGGAAGTTTCACTATTATTCATGACACGACCTGAATATTTATGTTAGGCCCCTATACTACTAGTGTAACCCCTTATTTTTATTAGTACAACCCACTTATTATATTGATGTACCCATGTAGTGTCCATATTGTTACTATTGTGCCCCATATAAGCCCACTATTGTTATTATTTTGCCCTTACATTATTATTGTTATGTTGGCTCTCGTTATGTTATGACCCCTTAGACTCCTATATATAGAAAGGAGGTCTTTTCATTTGTATGATCCAAGAATTGTTCATTTATGTAATGTAAAGGAGGTTGCCCCCTCGAAGAGGCTGAATTCTAAGGTGTTGATCTATCTTTTCTTGAGCTGGTTTCATAACATTTGGTATCAGAGCTTTGGATTCTAGGGTTTCGCTGCTCCAAACAGGTCATCATGTCATTTTCACTATAATTTTTTTTTGCGAAGTTTCAGAAGCTAAAAACAAAACCCATTTGAGGAGAGATCGCGCTGAATCTCGGGTCCAAATTTCAGAGCTTTTCACGCTATACTTGCGGAGATATGATCTAAGGAAGTTGTTCTTTTTACAGACTCCTGAATTACATTCCAAATTGGTGACCTGGGGAAAATCATCATAACTTTCGCTCTGAGCATTAGATTGAAATTTCGTAAGAAGGTACAAAAAGAGGACGGACTTTAGTTTCTTTTATATATTTTTTAGAGCCAAAGGTCGAAGCAGTGACTCGTGGCACGTCGTACAATTTCGCTCTACTGAACAAGTCTATAATCAGGTCATCTTGGGAGATTGTGCATAACTCTTCCTTGGAGAATCCAATTTGGATCATACTAGTGGCATTGGAAAGAGGACACAGAGGGCTACTACAAGTTGCAATTTCAGAACTTAAAGATCCGAAAGTATAGAGTTACAGTCGTTTCAAGATCGAGCTCCTAAAATCAAGAAAAAGCAAGATGAAGAAGTTTGATGGTAAGGATCCGGTAAATTGGATACTTCAGATGGAACAATATTTTGATCTACATGGTGTACCACTGTTACAAAAGGTATGTATTGCATCTTCATATTTAGAACCAGATCAATTTTTATGGTATGAAGGGCTTTGTTCTCGTAAACAACTTGTTACGTGGTCAATTTTCACAAAGGAAATGATAACAAATTATGAGGATACAAAGAGCAACACCTTCTTTAGAGCAACACCACAACAATTGGAAAGAGTAAAAGGGCTTTGTGACATAGTGGAAAGCAAAATTATGGAAACCAGCAAGCATACCCCTCACAACTATAAAGATGGAAGTGTTGTTTCTCCTAGCCTTCCACAACCTACAAGGGTTACACCACAACAATTGGAAGAAAAAAGAGAAAAAGGGCTTTGTTACAATTGTGATAGCAAATGCACTAAAGGTCATAAGTGTGTTGAGAAGAAATTATTTTACATAGAATATGAAGAGGAGGAAGAAAATGATCAAGAAACATCAAAAGAAGAAGATATACGCTAGGACCCCACCCCAGAGAAAGAATAAATGAGTCAGACCATATCTTGTAAAGCATTGGCAAGAATTACCACTCCTCAAACTCTCAAGATAGAAGGACACATCAAGAAGAAAAAATTGCAAGAAGTGAAAGATCACATCGAGAAAGAAGAAATGAATCCAACCATATCTTGTAATTCATTGGTCGAAATTACCACTCCTCAAACTATCAAGATAGAAGGACATATCAAGAAGAAAAATGTTCAAGAAGTGAAAGATCACATCGAGCATCAAGAAATGAATCTGACCATATCTTGTAAAGGATTGGAAGAAATTACCACTCCTTAAACTCTAGAGATAGAAGGACATATCAAGAAGAAAAAGGTTCAAGCAGTGAAAGATCACATCGAGCATCAACAACAAGTTCTCCAACTTTTAAAGGATAACGCCACTTCGGTGCAAAATCAAATGAAACAACATGTAGATCAACATCGTAGTGAAAAATGTTTTGATGTAGGTGATTGGGTATTTTTACTGCTACATCTCAAGCAAGATATTTATGAGAAGGAAATGTTGGCAATACTACATGCACTTAAAAAATGGAAACCTTACCGAATGGGAAGACTCTTCAAGGATGAGGATGTGGAAGCATTGTTTTGTGCTATTTCTATTATCCAACCAGATTGGATAAACGAAGCAAGGGATGAATGGAAGAATGACGAAAAAGTATGGCCACTTATTCAAAAGTTGCAAAAGATCCCAATTCAAACAATATTGCCAGAAATTGAAGAGGAAGGAAAAATCATATTGGGACCTGGAGCAGTCACAGAAAAAAGAACCTGACAGCTACGAAATCGATCAATTTCAGAGTATCTCATCAAGTGGAAGAACTTACCGTTGAAGATTCCACATGGGAGGACAAGAATTTTATACAGAAGCATCAAGAACTACTCAAGCGTTGAGGACAACGCTTTTTGAAGGAGAGGGGCATGTTAGGGCCCTATACTACTAGTGTAACCCCTTATTGTTATTAGTACAACCCACTTATTATATTGATGTACCCATGTAGTGTCCATATTGTTACTATTGTGCCCCATAGAAGCCCACTATTGTTATTATTGTGCCTTTACATTATTATTGTTATGTCGGCTTTGATTATGTTATGACCCCTTAGACTCCTATATATAGAAAGGAGGTCTTTTCATTTGTATGATCCAAGAATTGTTCATTTATGTAATGTAAAGGAGGTTTCCCCCTCGAAGAGGCTGAATTCTAAGGCGTTGATCTAACTTTTCTATCTTTTCTTGAGCTGGTTCCATAACAATTTATGTCCCTCCCCACTACAAGTTGTGGGTTCTCTCGATCTTTGATATAAATCTTATAGGTTATTTTTGAGTATTCACTTTTTCTCATTTCCTTTAAGTCTTGTTGTTCTACCTCAGTCGGTGTTGCTTGCTCTAAATCCTATTGGATTGCATTCATTTTAGTCCCTCTCCATTTCGCTTGATTCATGACCATATACTATCAACTCTAATCTCAATTATTTAGTCAACTTTAGTCTTTATTGTTCCCATCAATGTTTCAAGCCCACAATCTGGCTAAGATAATTCAACCCTTAGTTATAGGTCGATTTTTGAAGCCACGAACTACCTCAAACCAAAAAATGCTTAGCTACAAGTCATGCAAGTACAATTTAGCTCCATCTTAACTTAAGTGCACAATTACTAGATGAATCAATAGTCTAGTGTATTTGTCCTTGTTTGTAGGTTTCACTACAACTGATGCCACGACCTAAATAATTATGTCCCTCATCGTTGTAGGGTGTGAATTATCTTTGGATTTTGTTTTTGAAATTAAATAAGACAAGTTCAACCTAACATAATCAAACTACCTTAATGACCATTAACTAAAATGTCCATAAAAACACTACATGAAATCTTTGTAGCAACAAGGATTGCTTACATTATGACTTTTACTTTAAAAAAACTAATATCCAAAATTCACTTTTATAAACCATATTAATAATAATCAAGATAGTTCTCTTAATTGTTTATATTATTTTAAAATATATATCACAAATTAAAAAATTAATCTAATCTACATTTATTTTAACCTAAATATTGAGTTAACATATAGTGAACGATTGGATTCTTCATCTATTTTCAATCCAAACAAACAACCAGATTTATCATTTATCTCTAAATTAGATTTCAAATTCAAGATGCAAATTTGTTTTAGTTCAATTCATACTCTATACAAATCTTTTTTTTACAAACCATAATAATAATAACTCATTATAATTCTTCTTTAATTATTTATATTATTTTAAGAATACATATCACAAATTAAAACTAATAATTTAACCTATATTTATTTTAATCTAAATATTGAGATCATCAATTTTTTTTTTAATATGAATGTTGGGTAACAAAAATTTAGCAATTGGATTATTCATCTTATTGTTAATCCACCAACCCAACAATTGGATTTATCATTATCTTACTTCTTGATTAATTTCAAATTCAATGTGATGATGAATTTGTTGTAGTTCAAATCAACTTATATGTAGGTTTTTTGCATTTCTTATTTCACTGACATTAACAGATTTTCTAGGTTTTTACATACGGCACATGGACATGTGGCTTTCACTCAAAAAAAAACTTTAATTGACTGTCATGTGCTAAGTACCATAATAAATGCTAGTGTGTCATGTGATTGAAAGGTTTCTTTTCAGTGTATGTCGGAGGACTGGGAATTCTTTGACTTGGATCTTGTTGTTCTATTATTTATATATATATATATATATGAAAAAAGCATCGGTTCATATAAACTTTCATATTCAAAATGTTTCTATCAGGAGACCAAGAAATAGATATATACATATCCTTTCATATTTAAAAATATGTTATCAACGTCAATAACCGCCATGATTGAGATAGTGGCATCTGCCATAATTGACTGTGTCAAAAAGAAAGAGCATAACCATATAAACTTAGCATAGATATAATAAGAAAATTCAAAATTAGGAGCTATGGGAGGGGAAAGGATCCCTCAGCCGAAATTGTCTCTCCCTCCAGATAAGTGTAATGTATGGTACCAAAATAATCAACAATCCCATGCTTTGACAGCAAGTCTGCAACCTGGTTCTTCTCGCGATATATGTGTTGGAAAGTGATTGATGTAAAGGTACCACTGAGAAATTTGATCTAGGTGATCCACGTTGAAAGATGTGGGGGGGAGAAATCTGAGTTTTTCGTTAAGCCATTGATGAGGACTTGTGAGTCCCCATACATAAATAAAGTATCAATACACAACTGCCTGGAAATCCACAACAGGCCCCAGAGAGCCAAAGTTTCTGCCCTCATGTTTGTACCATATCCACCATTCCAATGGAACCTGTACTGGCAAATATGGTCCACCTGAAGCCAAACACCACAACCACAATTTGAATTATGAGCAATGTCGTCAAAGTAACTGACTGGAAAATGAATTGCATTGGGAGCAAATTTGTGAGATCTATCCTTTATCATGTGGATTGGGATTCTGACCTCCAGTAGACTAAGTAGAACTTTGTGTATAATAAAATGAGAGTTTACCAGAATCCCTTCAAAGATAAGCCTGTTTCTAGCACGCCATATTTCCCAGGTGATGAGAAAGGGAATAACTCTTACCTTTGTGTCGTGTTGTAGCCACCATAAATAACAATCAACCATGTTTCCAAAGTGTCTGTAAGGAAATTTTAGTGCAATACATATGCCACTCCAGACACGGGATGCAAACTGACATTCTAAGAATGTATGAAAGTTATTTTCAATGGAAGTCCTATAGAGGGGGTATCTCCCTGGTTTAGTTGTTTATATAATAGAGTGGTTTGTTGTGTTGCAAAGGGAGAGAAATGAAAAGGGAGATGACTGAAAAATCATATCAATATGCATTCACTAGCTTAAAATCAGTTCAATTTTACTCTCTCATTTCATTTGTCAAATTCATATAGCAATAATATCTCTTCATTCTTTTTTCTCCAACATGAACATGAATTCTTCTTGTGAACTAAGATATCTGCTACTTCTTCACTTGGAATACTATTCAATACAATTTTCGGACCCATAGTTTTTCAAACAATTCAATTTATTTCTACAAAGTTTGGGTTGTTTGCAAAAAGAATCATGTGGAAGAAATAGGGAAATTTTATATTAAGGTTAATTATTCACTATTTTGGTTTTTCGGTGAAAATCTGGTAAATTTTTTAAAGAGATTATGATTTTTCATTATTTAAAATGTGTTTTATGCATTATGATTTTTCATTATTTAAAATGTGTTTTCATGTATTATGATTTTTCATTATTTAAAATGTGTTTTTGAATGCATAAATAGATTCAACACCTTGCAAAACTCTTAGAGCACTCATATTGTGTAAATTACATAGCTCAGACTTACGATTCAATGAAATCCCTGTCAAATTATGGACATAATAGATAATAAAAAATATGTCCAAAAAACATGAAAAATGTTAAATCATTAAATTACACTTTTTCAAATAGGTATGAATTCCAACAACAAAGTCTATTATATATAATCTTAATCATGTTCATGTGTGAATAGATGTTATTTGGTATAGTGGGTAATGTAATGCATTGCTTATGTTAATGCCTATGGTAGTGTAACTTCTTTTTTTTCACGGGTAAAATGTTATATATTCCATATGAGAAATATACATATATTCACAACGTTCTGTGGTGTAGCTTGTTTGTGTGAAAATAAATGATAATGTGTAATTATTTTATTTTGATAGACGCTATCACAAACATCTTTATCAATGTAGTGGGCTTTGTAGAGTAGTTTAGCTAGTCTACATGGAAGTGAATGGTAACATTCAATTATTTTACATAATGGTCGTCATTGTCATTTTCTCCACCAAATGTAGTTAAGATCTAAGTGGCAATTTCTTGATTTTTAAAATTTATTTTAATTTTAATTTATGACAATTTTCCTTAAAGCAAGAGTATATTGTCAAATTAATTTATCAACCAATAAAAAAAAAGAGAATATCAAATTTTAATAATTTTATAAATTTGATTTCTTAGATGGGGTGTTTATGGTGCAAAGGCGGGGGGGAGGGATGGGGGAGGACCACCCCACCTAGCCAAGCAGGTAGGGGACGTGGTAACATGCCCCCATAAGGAGTTTTATGGTGCTCTTTATCCTGATGCCTCACTTCATGCAAGTTGATTGCATTTATCATGAATATTTAATTATATCAATTGTCTTGAATGTCTATCGTCTTGCTAAGCTGCTCGTCGGGCCTTTGTTCATGTGACAACCACTCCTACTCGAATGTTGCTTATCGTGCTCTCTCTCATGATGTAATCCTCACTTAGTGACGTTGGGTACCAGACCTCCCAACCTCCTACTCCAGTCTCAACTCTCACTATTCTAAATTGGGATCACTAGCCAACCCACCTTCTCGAGCCTTACCCTTTTGTCCTTGGCATATAATTTCCACTTTAAAATTATGTAGCTTTCCCTCTCAATATGGAGTCTCAGTAGCAATTTCCAATTCTTGGTCTAGGGTAGAGGATTGGCTCGATTGTTTCCCTCTCCTTGTAGGTTCGATGTTTAAGGCATTGCCATTGATTTTGACTCCCCGTGCATGAATGATAAAGGTTTATCTAGATGTTGGACACTTCTTATGGGAGCGCCCTTGACAGTTTTTGGTTTGAATAACTTCCTTAGCTTGGTCATTGTTTTCATTTTTAAATTCTTTACTGGTATCTTTGTGGTATTATTTTTACTTGTTTCTCTTCTTGCACTTCTATGCTAGCTCTTGTGCTTCTGTGTTCTCTCTCTTGTTTATCCCCCGTGGTTGTTTGTCTCCCTCTGTAATTTTCTCTAGTTGCATTGTGTCTTTATTTTCTCTCCCGAGCAAGCGAGGTCATCATTTTCATGGACCACTAGTTGTTTTCTCCTTCGCTAGACCTCCCTTATTGCCCAACCTCCCGACTCTCCTTTCTACATGTGGCCCTCATCTTATGCATTTCTCTTGTAACTTTTCCCCTTTTCCAGTCTTTTTTCAAATCCATATTGGTTTTCTCAACATGTCTTATTAGCATACATGTGTTCATCAGGGAGCAACCTATTACTAAGACCAAGCCTCTTAGGGACACTCATGTCTTCACCACTATCTAGAGGAAACAACTGCCAAGTTTTAGAATCTCACCTTAGGCCCCATCCAGGAGGAGCTCACCCATATGGAGTAAGAAGGATCCTCCCAGTGGCATTAGCTCTTGGACATAGAGGTTCTTACAGAACTGACAGAATGGGTGTGGGATGTTGGACACACATGTGGTTGTCTCGACCAATACATGTACACCATTGAATATACCAACATATGAAGTTTCTCCTTAGCAAAATCTTGATGGATCATTTTAATCATTGAGCAAACATCCATCACTCTTTAGAGCATTTGCATCGTCATATGAGAGACCTGGATCAACGCCTTGATCGCATAGAGAAACACGTTGGTATTCCTCCCTTAGCAACATTGAGGATCGCATTCAGGTTGTAGCCATGGACTCAACTCCCTCTGCTTAATCCTATGTCATGCTCAAGCTTTTTTTTTCTAGCATTACAATCTATCTCAGTGGCCAGTTCGACCTACTTTTCAGTATATGCATAATTTTATTTAGCTTTTTTAACACTATGTTATCCCATGCCTCTCTATGAAGAGTGAAATTTTGGTTATGGTTCGGTCTTCCCAATGAAAGATTGACCTAAAAGTATTTTTCCTATCCATATACATTCATATTTAGAAGGAAATAAAACATTTACCTCGCGAACAAACAAACAAAGAAAACTGCAAAATTATTTTAAATTTTAAAAAATCAAGTTTCATATCAATTTTACAATTTTTATAAAAAATTGTAAAAAAATCGACACAAAGTGCATGGTAATATAGAGTCAACATTCATTTGATGAAAAAACAAAAACTATATTTTGTGTGTTGTAAAGATTAATAATAATAAAATACAGAATAGTGGCATAAATTCATTTAATATAAATATATTAAAGTAAACAATAACCTGTAAAGTTAATATTAAATTAATGTAATCAATTCTAAAAAATAATTTAATATTGCAAAATCACATATCCATGTGTCATATAGTGGGGTTAGACAAATTTACTCATCTTAAAGCTCAATACTTAAGTCCTCAAATTGATCAAAGCCAGTCCTTACATAATATAACTAATATAGAAAATAATGTCTTCTTCCACAAATAGTGTGAAGTTATATAAAATACAATGTAATGGTGTTAACACCCAAATTAATCATCATACAACACAAAATGTTCACCTCCCAAAAAATCCAAACTTGGTCCAAACAAACCATAACACGGGTTCCCTTAATCATTCCCTCAAAAGTGCATCTGACTTTTTCTTCGAAATTGGTGTGCCTATACATAAAAAAAAGTGTAACAATCATGCAAATCTGCTCAAGCTAATAACATATGAAAACAATCAACATATAGCTCCATCAATGCATACATTTTGGAAGTTACCATCATTACTCTACCAAAATAAGCAGAAGAATGATTTTATATAACCCTAAATCATCTATGAAAATGTAGTTATCACGTCCATTTTAATCTTTAATTAATCATTCTAGTTGTATCATGTAAAAAAATTCTTCTCCTTGAGTGTCCATTTTGGACCTAGTGCCATTATCCTTTTCTAAAGATAAAGAGAGAGATTATGATTCTAGATTCTTCACTTCTTAAGAAAATCCATTGAGATGTTGTTGAATTGGAGAGAGCCCAAATGAGGATGGAAGAAGAGTGGATTCAATGCTACCACATAACATTGAATGTGACCTCCACTATAATGTTTTTCCATTCAAGTAATATAGATATTTGTGTTCGTTCCCCCAATAATATCCTTTCAAATCAATTTTACTTGCAATCGTGCACTTAATATTAAGTCTATTAAGCATTTTTATATCAAGCAAGTTTGGATTTAGATTTTTTTACCAAAATATGCTCTAGTTTGTCATTGTCAAGTGTGTAGGCTTTGAGAGATCGTAGTATTCATGAGCTCCTCGTCCTACTCCTATAACTTAAGACCTTTGTTGGAAGAAATTCACATCTACTCATGTCGTTTACTCTTTCATCTCATATTTCCTTTTATTTACTTCCATGAACATTTAACTAGTTGAGGGATTCCATAGTGTATTTCCATTGTATATGTGATGTCATGACCCAATCCACTATAGTGGAAGTGTCATGTTACAATTGTATTCAATTATTTCATCCACGTAATGATGACTCCAAAAGTGAGGAATTTTTAAAGATTATTTATTTTACACTCGTTCAATTTAATTCTAGGTGGTTTCACTCGTTTATTTTTGTCCATTGCTTAGGTGAGTGCAAGATTCATCCTATATCTATCAAACGCATGCTCTATATCTTTTTAATCCTTGTGTATATATGTGTACATGATTTTCTCTTTTGTTTGTTGTAGCACGGGTTTCCTTTTCTTTTATGTTTGGCCCATCTAAGTGTCCTTCAAAATCCTACATACTTGCACAAAAACAACGAAAAGCTCACATGAAACCTATCTTTAAACTCACAAACCTCTATCTCCAATTTCTCTACACATTTGTACTTATATAGGTTAATTTAGTGTAGGGTTACACATTTGTTGATTTGTTTGCTCATAGCTTGAAGCTATTGACGAATACATTTTTCATTGTTTTATGGTTATACAATTGCATAGTTATATAGTTACTTGTTTCACAATTTCAATATGATGTTTTTTTGTTATAAATTAAAAAAAAATGAAAGAAATAATATCAAAATCATTTTAGCTTTCTTTTTTAGTTGTTTCTTGATTAAGATGTTTGTTTTCATCTACTTTTTAGCATAAAAGGAAAAGAAATAAAAGTTTTATATTTGTTATGTTTCTCTGATCTTGATTAGATCATCATATAATTCGACATCTATCTCGGTGCTTCTTAGGTGTACAAATTGGAGGAATTGGCATGCATGGTCCATTTTAATGAAAACCCTTGTTTGAAAATTTGGGGTTTGGAACATTCTAGAGCCATATTTAGGCATCAAATGTCATCTTTTGTAATCAAAAATTTTGTGAGCATTGCTCCCATCCCCACAACGCTATTATACACTCTAATACCTTTCCAATTGTCTAAATATAACCTCAATCAAAGCTCATATATGAAAGTTATGTTGAGAAATGTAACTAGTTTCAATCTTCATAATTGTTGTACTCATTTCAATATGTATCTCATGTAACAAACAAGAAAAGGAGAAAGAAAAAAATATTATTATAAAGCATGAGTTTCATGTTCATTATTAATGATCTTCTAGGCAAAAGCATGTTCTTCATGCTTTTAGGGTTTTTTAAGTCTTAGGATTTATTGTCTTGAGTTAATGGAGTCAACATCATGTTTATAAGAACTTTTTGGGCAATTTGTAATTGTAAAATGAATTATTTTTTAGTCTAGAAAGTCTTAGAATCTCGTAAAGTACAAGTCGGCCCTAAGATCCTCAAGTCGACCTAAAGGAGAGAATTCCACCCCCTTGAGAGGGCTATATGAAGAGTAGTTTCGACTTCATTTGGAGATATACACACTCATAAGTTTGATGATCGAGAAAGAGTTCAATCTGTAGCTGGGAAGGAGCAAAAAAGGAGAGCAAATGTCTATAAGAAGTTGGAACGCTGAAATATCATGTCTTTGGGCTCTATCTCTCTCACACATGTGAAATTATAGGGTTTTTGGGTTGCAGTAATAGGCCGGAATTGCATATTCGAGTTGCAAGAGAAAAAAAAGTGCAGAATCTGTAGCTAAAAGAGGGAAAAACCTTGTCTTGGCCTCATTGAACTTAGGAGAGTTGTCTTGCTCTAAGTAGGTCTCAGGAGGAGATTGTATTAGGGTTTCCAAGAAGCTGTAAGGACGAAGAAGCTAGGTCAAAGTTGCAGGTCGAGTACCAGTGTTATAGCTGGCAAGTCGAAGCTGTAGTGTGTAGAAGTTTGGTGCAGATTCAAGGACTTCAGAAAGGGTTGACTTGGTACTAGGGATTGGGTCTTTGTATCTCATTTGAAGCAGATTCTAAGAAGAGAAGATTTTTTGGGTTTCCCCTTGGAGGGGTTTTTCCCTGGCTGAGAGCCTATATGTGTGTCCTCTTTTATTGTTATTGTTTCTTGATATTGTTTGATGAATATATCTAACTATAGAACATAAATAAGATATTAATATTCACATGCAAGTATCAAGGATAAATAAAATAAGTATAATAAATTTCCATTATCGATTTTCTAACAAGTTATGCCTCATGCAAGTTAATTTACTTAGCTGACCACCATGGTATGAGTGGATGCCACATCAACCCCCATTACATACACATGTGGGGCTAGACAAATGAGGACTTCCAAGAATATTCTAGAAGGTATAAAGCCTTGTCACATTGAGGGTTGGGAATATTAAACCCCTAACCCTATATGGTTATCAAGTTATGTTATATGTCAGGTTGTTAGGAGGACAAGGTTATAATCATTTGCATTGTAATTTTTCCGTAGCTAAGAAAAACATATGGGAATGGCATTTTCAAAGCATAATAGAGGGGGATTATGTAGTAGTCATTCATGCCACTGTGTCAAAGGTAACTCTATAGTAGTGCCCATTACTTTATATGTGCACTTTTATAATTGAAGCAAAGAGAGAAGAGTATAGGTCTCACCTTCGATCTATGTTTTCTCCTCTATTGGGTTTCCCAGGATAAATCTTGTGTTCATTTGTGTGATGGTGTTTGTATGCCCCTGCTCTTTCCATTTCTTACATAGTTATTACATACACTCAAAAAAAGTTAGAAAATTATAAATTTGGGTCTAAGGAAATAACCTACATAAATCTAAGATTTTAGAATATTGTAAGATGTATTGTGATGAATTTTTCTAATGGAATACCCATGGCAATTTATAGATCATATTAGTATCAAAGCAATTTTTCTTTGAAGTATGTGTGGGAAATTGCAGGATACAAGCGTTATAGGAAATTTTGTCACGTCTGATCAATAGGCCTCCTAATGGGATCAATCGACATCATATTCCCGCTTGTCATCATCATTACACAAAGCCCTAAGCATGCCTTTTTCATTCCCCATAGTTTCTGCCTGAAACTGCATCATCTGAGCCAGTTTTAGGACCAACACACCCTGGCCTCTTGTTGGAAAACGTTCACCTACAGGTTGCTCCACTATGGCCTGCGTTGATCACCTACATGTTTCTCCCCTTTGCACCTATGTTGGTTCTAGAAATTCGGGAAAAAGAGATAAATTCTGGAAGCCTCCTATTCCAAAAGCTTCCATAATTTGTTACAACCATTTACCTTAGATAAAACATCTGAATCCTATCCCACCCTACTTTGGAGTTTCCATCCCTTATCCTTTGATCCCATCCTTCCATCAAATGTGGATCTAAAACCTTAGATTAGAAATTGGATAAAGACTCCCAACTTATCCAACTCCCCTATATATTTATCAGGATCTATATCGGCCTTGCTTATTCTCATAGTTTCCAGATCATGTTCTTGTTCCTGCTTCAACACACATTATCAGTCCAATACTCTATGAAGGTAAAACATGATCATGTAGCATTCAAAGTTAGATAGCAAACTAGAGGTAGTGAAGGATATTGTGCCTTAATGAGGAAGGAATTTCATTATGTAAATGATGGGTACTATCTTGATATAAATAGAAATTTAAGCAACAACGCAATAAAACTCATATTTAGACCTCAATCAACATATATCATGTTCCATGGATCTTGTTTCAACATATAATACAATATTGACCTCCACACAAAAGTAAACCTGAGGAAAGCAACACCCTTATTGATTTGAATATGTGCACAATTCTGAATTAAAATTCAATGGTAGGAGGATGCTTTACATGATAATGCCATGATTTGGTGCCTTTTAGACTACAACAAATTCAAATTAGGTGTTCAAGGGAAAGTGGTCAAAGCAAAAGTCAAAATCATAATTTTAGTACCTACTAACAGTCTATTGTAGCCACAAAAAATTCTTATAGAAACCTATTTACAAGGGAAACTTTCGACGCCATTTGCCAATTGAAGGGACCAAATTGGAAAAATATATGATATGTTTTTTTTTATAAAACAATTTTAGTGAAACACACTCAAAACTAAAAAAAAATACAAATTTAAGCAAATGTGAGCAAGTTTTTAAGGTAGTTTTTTACTTTTTACCATTGTGCACAAATAAAACTATAATTCAATATTTGTGCACAACAGTATCTTTTCTTCGTCAAAATTAAACTCTGAAGGTATACTATGGTAAAATAGGTAGAAATGCACACTATCTTTTTTGAAGAACTCAATTTGGCCTTTAAATGAGTTCATGGAGTAAATTTTTGTGCAACATTGGACAACATGAAAGATGAAACATGACATAAATTTATTTAACTATAAGATACAGATTTTGCATCTGTTGGTCTCAAAATTTGTAGGATGAATGCACCATGGTATGTTAAATAAATACAATAAGTTTCAAAGAAATTCTTGGTTATATTTTTCAAGAATTTGGCCATCATCACCTATAACCATTTCTCATTTTTGCTCGAGATTCGTGCATCCATTGGTTGTGATTTTTTCCAGAAGATGCATAAAGGCAATGGTAACAACCTCACCAAATTTCATGAGAAATCAATTTGTAGTTTGGGATATAGTAGCTAAACAAGTTTTCTACAAGAATTTTGATACCACAATGTATATCATCAACAAACTTATTTCAGCCATCCATCAACATGTCATCAAGTATAGAATTGGTTTCAACATTCTCATATTTTCATGGACAACATGGCTAGCCACTACCAAAATTTCCAAGCTTTATTTAATGATTTATCTTTGGCTGGTTTCCAGGGCTTTTCCTTCCATACCATGCAACTAGAGTTCAGTGCTTGTCTCTCAAAGCATTATGCAAAGAGGTAAAGTTCAGTAAGCAATCTCTCTTTCTAAGCAGTCATATATCATGGATTTCATGCACATAAAGATTTTGAAGTTTTTTCTCCCTTCATAATCCCACTTCCTTGCCTTTCATATCCCAGTTTCCATCCATCATCATCCATTGCACCATGACCCGATAAACTTTCATATACCCTTGTTGCATGAGGACATGCAAAAGATGATCAATCCATCAAGTGGAGTCCTCTAATTTGAAATGCTAAAAAACAAAGTTTGAAATTTTTCATTATCTTGGCTAAACATGATTTCTTAAGGGGACAATACTTTTAACTATACAAAAGCAATACAAAACTACCATCTCAGAACAAACAATTGTTCAAGTTTGCCAATAAATGGTATAAGAAAGCTAACTTGTTAGCTTTGTATAATAAGACATTGATCAAAATACCATAAGCCAAACAAAGGTGAATACATGGATCAATTAACTTCAATTTTGGGAATGGTAGCTACCTCTCTATTTTGCATGAGGACATGCAAAATCTTTGGCGTGAGGGAGATCTTAGGCCTCTATTTTGACATGATTTCAAAGGTCATTTTAGCTAATATTTTATAATTTCCATTTCTTCCTCATTCATTATTACCTTTGTTACCATATATTTGTCCATTCTCATCACATATAAACTTCATAAAACATATGAAATTAATATGGATGATTTACATGATTTGATGGTTACCTATAATGGTTTTTTGTCTTTTCCTAACTTTTTTTTAAAAGGTTTGGTGTTTTCTAGATTTTATGTAGCTACGAAAACGTATAATAGACAGTTGGAGAGCCTGTTTTTCCACATCATTTATAAATTGATGAAGATGAAACAAGAAAATCTAAAACATGGGTATTGTGCAGGATAAAAATCCTCATAAAGAACAAAATAGGGGATGTTTGGATGAGGTTTCAAAAGGGATTTATTAAATTTGTTCCCTAAAATATGCACTTCCCTATCTGACTAACAAGTCTTTTGTACAACTTGAACACATGGAATTTAGGAGGTTTGATGTCATTTCACCTTCTTAGGATCTCCACATGATATGCATATGATCTCCACATAACCTTCATAAGATATTCACATGATATCCATTATCCTACATCTAAGATAAGTTGGTTGTAGATCCACTTATTTAGGGATTGGTTCTACCTTGTTGTAACTTATTTCATTTTATGAAGGATCAATTATATGTATAAATATGAGAGGATATCAGTCATTTGGAGAGCTAGAGCTAGAGGAAAGCATCGACTATAGAGAGGTTGAGTGTTAAGCATATGTTTATGACTTGAGACTAAATTTTACGCCTTCAATCTTATAAGACTTTCTCATTAGCATTCACCGAGCTAGGAGGGCTCCTTGAGTGAGGAGTGCACTACTCATTTTTAGTTATGAATTCTTTTGAATTTCAGTCGATTAAATGTGTATTAATTTAATTCCTTTAATTGCATGTTGTTTACAGCGTGTGTGTGGATACATAGTAAAGGCTATATGCACGAACTATTAAATTGTTTAAAGAATTGTTTGACTTGATTCAATAACTTATGATTAATTGAATTATTGATTAGAATGATTATGTGATTACCTTATGATAAGAAACCTTTACAGGTTGATGGTTTAAAAGCATTTAGAACTAGTATTTTGTTGACTTCTTTTATTTGCATTTGCTTTTTAAGATGGATGAGGAATCACAACATTTCAAAGAATTAATTGATGAACTGAATTTGGTAGACATAGAAACACCAAATTATAACTATACTTGGAATAACAAAAGAGGGGGTGAATATCAAATTGCTTCGAGTCCAAACATGTTTCTCATATCAAAATCGTTAGTTGTAAAAGGCATACAGATGGAATCATTGGTACTACCAAGCTATTGGTCAAATAATTGGCCCTTAAGTTTATCAATAAACTAGAAAAATGGCCATAAGTATAAAAAATTTTGGTTTGAAGCTTTTTGGTTTAGGCATCTCCCATATGGTGGAGTGAAGCTCTGATCATCCATGGAACAATTAAGTATAGCTTTCAACAACTCTTGCAATAACTCAAGAGGCCAAAGATCTTCTCAATAAGGAAATCATTGGTGTTCAACAATAAATAATGTAGGAAGACGGATAAAAAACCCTATTAAAAAAAGAGATAGAAAGTCAAATACAATTAAAAGAAAGATATAAGCAGTAAGAGATTCTATGGAAACAAAAATCATGGGTTTAGTGGCTTATAGAAGGGGAAAAACACAAGGTTTCTCCATAGATCAATGATTCAAAGTTGACATCAAAACATAATCATTTTAATCAAATATTCATGTGGCAATAGAGTAGAAACTCATAAGACATGGCATAACAAAATTTTGTTTCTTTCTACAAATAATTATTGATTGAACCAACCCCTTATAGGTGGCTTTCCATAAAAAAAATTATTCAACACATTACAACTCTATTACACCTAAACAAAACACATTTCTACTAAACGAATATTAAAAATAGAGGGTTAATAAGTGGTAATGGAAATGAGTAAAGGGAAATTGTCAAGACTTGACATATTTGTAGTTAATTTCTTCTATGTTTGTTGGTCAGTAATAGGAGAAGTCATTTAAGAGGTAGTGGAAAACTCAAGAAGAACTACCTCAATTCACTCTGCTCTAGATGCCACATTCATAGTGTTGATCCCAAAGGATAAAAAAAGCTAGTTCCTAGTGTCCTTTAGATATATAACTCTATGTAATGTAATTTAAAAAATAGGCTGAAAAGTCATAACGAATAGATTTAAACATATTCTTCCCAAAATCAACTTCCCTGGTCAAATGGGATATGTTACATGCATACAAATTCTTGACAACATTCTCCTTAGCCATGAATTAATACACTCTATAAAGGTCACCAAGACGCGTGGCATTCTCATAAAATTGGAAAAATGGGTTCATTGGATCATGCCCCTTGTTTCAAAATCCCTTTTTGCTATTCTAGTCAATGGTTCTCCACAAAATTGTTACCCCATTTAGAGGAATAAGATAGGGGTACCCACTACCCCCCTTCATATTCCGCTCAATGGATGAAGGATTGGGTTATGACCTCAAAAACGCAATCAACAAAGGAAAACTAAAGGGCAGTAAGGTCCATCAAGTTGATGCCCACTCATCAACAGTTTCTAGATGACACTATCTTGTCAGGCCACCCCTCTATTAAAGAAATCAAAATGTTCAAGCTTGTTTTATAACCTCAAGTGAAACCGATGTCCGATATATGCAATCTAAAGGAGAATCTGGCTGACAACAAGTCATCTTTATCCTCTGCTCATCAAATTATTTTTATTTTTAGAGTTAGTTTCTAGTTAAGAGGAAGGTTGTTTGAAACCTCCTCAAATATTTTGTATAATCTATTTTTGAACTTTAAGTAGATAGTATTTATACCCTTCTCATGCACTTAGAGAAGGGTCCAGAATTTTATCAAAAACATTTGCAAAGGATGCACTTCTATAAGTTTGTGAATGCCTTGATGAAATTATGGAACATGGTCATTTCTTTTGAATATCAAACTAATTTCTTTTGTTGCTGCACTATTGTATACTTGGAGAATAATTTGATTTGAAGAAAGGAGCACATCTATGTCATTAGTCAAATGAGCAGAACCTCACACATATGGTACTTTTATCTTGTATGATTAGTTATGTTTTTGTTTAATTAGTGATAACATTTCGTTTTCATGAATTATATATGGAATATGTTCTTTCTGTTATGTGTTAATTGCACTACTGTATGATGCAGTTGAAAGTGTTTATTTTCATACATGATCATTAATATATGCAATATAGTTTATACATTTCTTTGACTAACTATTTAGTCAAAGAAATTATATTTACACGTTATAATATCTGTTTAACGCGTGAATTCTCTTTATTATCACATGTCAAACATATATATTTTTAGATCGCATATCACACAGAATACCTGGGTTTATATTAGATTAAGTTAGCTAGGGATTTGCATGCTAGAATAGGTTATTTAGTTATCATTATTCTTATTGCAATCGCTTGAAAACCACCCACTCTCATTTTAAAACCCACATTGGGAAACTGGTCCCATCATCCCTAGTCGGAGCCACCACTTCAAATGGAAAAGGAGTTGTCTTTAAGGTCTGGACCAGGTGGTTATCCCCCATGTTGGAGCAACAGAAATCCAAGGCTTCAACAGAGCCATAAATAACATACAACATGTAACCAACAAATAACCAGTATATAACCAACATACGAACCATGGAAACTCTGCCATAATATCACCAACATTTTCAATATAAATATAATGAATGACATTAGAATAATAACTCTTAGTAATATATGAAAATGATAACCAAGTCAAGGACTTCCACGTACCACCTGAGCATAGATTAGGCTGAACCAAGTCCCTCTTTCAGTCAATCACCCTCGCGCCATATTCCAAGCATGAATGTGAGATTTCATGGAATAAACCAAGACAAAACCAAACCAAAGCTTGCATAGGCCAAACTACCTCAACCCTCAACCATAGTGATTCCACCTCTACAGTTCGACATCACTAACACCAACCAGATCGGTCTCTACGCAAGCTATCCAGGGCTCCAAGAGCTAGTAACTCAACCCATAACCTTCCAGGGCTCTAGAGCGTTTGTCCAACCCTGCTCCAGGGACTAGTAACTCAACCCACCAAGGCTCCAAAGTGTTTGTCCCAACCTAGGCTCCAGGACTAGTAACTTAACCCAAGTTGTTTCAGGGCTTCTAGAGTGTTTGTTCCAACCCACAACCATAACGAACATGAGCACCAATCAAAAAAACAATCAAGTGGAAAACTCCACAACACCATGGCTATTTAGGGAATGGCAAGGCAAGGCTAAAACCATTGTCAATACAACCAATCCTCCATTCCAGTGACAACACATAATCAAAAAATCACATGCATGTACCATGCATCCATAAATCAGAAAGGAAATCACACATGCAACCTATTACCTGCAAAGCAATCCAGTTGTAGCTATCGATCCAACTATTTCCTTGCACTTTCCTGCTTTCCTTTTGCCTTCTTTCTCCAAATCCAAGTGAATACTAGAGTGCTCCAAGCATGCTTCAAGAATGTTGTAAATGTGCAAGGGTATGAGAGCATGAGAGAATAAAAGAGAGCTCCAAAGCTAAACTGACAAAATGTTGTGAACTAATCCTCATAAGCCTTTTTACTATTGAGGCCTCTATTTTCTTCATTTCCCTTCATTTTTCCTTCAATTTCCCTCTCATGCAAATTTGTGACCTTGCATCTCCCTTTTATCTTATTTTCCTTTATTTCATAAATAATATGCCAATTATTGCCACATTGCCTTTGTCAATGCCTTTGCCAATTTCCATAGCAATTAATTAATCGCAATTGATCCCCATCACTATGTTTTTCCCAACATTCAACTTGAAATATGTGTCTCATTACCTTGGTCCTATATTTTATTTACATATAAAATCGACCAGGGGTTGTTACAGTGCAAAACTTGAGGAAAGGTTTGCACCTAAAGGGATTTGTTTCCTCTCAACTCTTAGAAAATGTAGAGTTAAGATGTATTTATGTTGGATTTGAACACACTAATAAAATGTTTTAACTATAAGAATTTTGTTAGATGATCCAAAAATACAATTTTATCATAGGTTATAAAATTAGAATAAAATAATTATTAATTTAAGATATTAAATTAATAATATTATTCTAGAATGTTTATTTATTTAACGTAGACTTTTAGAATTAGCATATTTTTGTAACTAGATATGGCTCTCCAAATGTGTCGTATCTTAGGCTCTATTTTAGGAGATTAGTTAGCTAGTTGGTTTGAATAACATCTATTGTAAATGGACACTTGTTATTTAATAAGTGATCCATAATTAGAGGTAGTTAGGACATGGAGCTTATATATATCTCATTGCAAGAGTATTTGTGTTGTTCGAGTGTAAACGCTTGCAAAATCAATTATGTAATTGTTTTTTTCTGATTAATAAAATTACGTGTCTGAGGACACTTCTGCCATTATTGTGGTATCAGAGCTCCAGTAATGCTGCAGTGGATGTGAAGAGGAGATTCTAGCTCTACAAGTTTGTGGAAGACTCCCTTGAATTGATCAACAAATCACTGGTATGAAATTGGCCAGTTTTGTGTTCAACAAACAATTTTATTATTATTATTATTATTATTGCTAATCTGCAAATTGATTTGGTTAATTCTTGGATGCTGGAACATACGCCCATGCTAAAATTTGATGCAAAGTTGGATAGTATTTTTTATTGAATGTAATATTGAAAGCGCTCGTACCATCTCATCATCGGACTGGTTACTGTTCAAACAATCTGATAACTCAACCAAGACATTCGAGAAGTTTCTACCCAGGAATTTCTCAGGCGAAATGGATCAGATCTTTTTCCATGACAGAAAGGCCATGGACCAGATTAAACCATAGATCTTCCGTCCATGCGAAGGCACAGGCACAATACCCCGAGGTATCTGCAAACGTCGAGGGCTCGGTGTCAATAGTTGACGGTCTTGTTGATTTTCTGAACGAGTCTTGGACGCAGTTCCATGCCACAGCTGAAGCAAAGCGGTTACATGCAATGCTTTCAATACAATATGCAAATTCTTTAATTTTTTCAGTGATTGAATGTACAATCGATTTCTGGGTAAGTGAAGTTTTAAATTTTGAATTGCATTTGCTATCGATGCAAATTTATGGCAAGATTCGTTGTATAGAATAAGATGAAGGTAGATTTCATGTCAATTTTAACAAACCTAATTCCAGAAAGGTCGAGCTAGAAGGTTGAGTACGCTATCCTGTGTAAATTTTCAATACTTATTAATGGAGTTCTGATTCTGTTTCACAATGGAGGAAGAGCGGATCTGATTGTATTCGATCCATGCTACCACATAAAAAATGATTTGTTTGGAAAATTGACATCGATTTGTGAAAGACAGTGTTTGCAGCAGCAATCTTGTTTAATTGAGGAACAGCGTTTGCAGAAGCCAATTCAATGGAAGTTCTGAATCAAATTGCAGTTTGGGATCAACGGTCAAAAATTCAAGTCTGTGTTGAAAATTTAATGCAAATCATGGAACAATAAATATTGGAGAACGTAGAGACATAAGTCTGGCAATTCGTTGAAGGCAGCTTTGGTAAGTATGAAGTTCTGGCATTTAATTTTAACCGGTTCATATGAAAATCCTGTTGTATTGATGGCGTATTGAGTAAATTGGACAGTGAAATAGCATAGCACGGTAATTCGGACCTTCAGAAGTTCGAAGATTTTTTGCAGCTAATCATATCTCATATAAGATTTGATATTGTGGATGGAAGTGTTGAAGACGCTGCGGGGTGTATAACAGTAAGCATAGAGATTGATGGAATAAAATGGATGCAAGCTTGTTTTGTAACTCAAAGTAATCTTTACTTTGAGGGGGGGTAATTTTTATTTTTTTTTACCAGATTGTGCAAAAGCACCATTGTAAATTCAAATTTTGAAAGTTGCCTTATAAAATTTGAGAAATTGACTAGAGCCAAGTACAAAGCTCAGTCAATTTTCTCCTGTTTTGACGACTATTCGAGGGTCAAGGCCAAGCCCCGATAGTTCGTTTTTTTTTGCGTCGTGTGTTGCTGTTGTGTTGCGCATCTTGAGTTTTTTGGATCTTGATTCGTGGTGTGAAGTCTTAACACTACAATGTCTAAGTTGATTAATTTGTTTTCTGATTCCGACAAACTAGAAGGCACCAAATCTTATAAAACATGGCATCGTCTCATCGAAAGCACACTCATTTACAATGAATTATGGCAGGGAATATGTGATGGAGATGTTAAGCCAAATAAACCCATAGATGCAGTTGCACTAGCAAAATGGGAAATCAAAAATGCTAAAGCCTTAGCTCTTATTAAATCTTATGTGAATGATGAAATGTATGTCCATATAGAAAATGCTTTAGATGCATGGACTGCTTTGAAAACTTTTAAAGACCTCTTTGATACTCAGCCTGAATCAAAGAAAGTCGATCTACAATTAAAATTGTTGCAACAAAAATTAACTGAAGGCGGTGATGTTCTTGAATATATCTCAAGACTTAAGAATATCAGGCAAGAAATTATTAATGCTGGTTTTCCCGCAATTGATGATATCTTTATGGTCACAATTGTAATTGCTGGGCTTCCTTCTTCCTATACGCATTTTTGGAGACTCTACAAGTAACTGGGAAATTAGAGAAGTTAAAGTTTGATGAACTCTATGAAATGTTAACTCAACATGATAAAACTTTTAGGAAGAAGAAGAAAGTTGGTGAAGATGTTTTTCTCACAGAGGCCAGCACTAGTAAGTCATCAACAGATAGTTCTCGAGGAAGAGGCAGATGGAATCAGAATCAAGCAGCACATAATCGAGGTCAAAGCCAAAGCAGAGGAAACAATTTTAACAGAGGAGGAAGAAATAATTTTCAAGGTAGAGGAAACAACCAAGGAAGAAGTAATTTTCAAGGACAAGGATATAATAATCAAGGTAGAGGACAATCTCAAAATAGAGGTCAAAGCAGAGGCATAGGACAATCTTCAGGAAGAGGAAGAGACTTAAGTCAAATTGTGTGTCGAAGATGTAACAAAGTTGGCCATTATGTTGAAGATTGTCGAACATCACTTAATAAAATTCCGAAGTTTCAGCAGCATTCAACACAATTTGCAAATGATCAAGATGAAGATAACTCAGAATATGTTTTTACTTCCTGACCAGCATCACAAATTTCATTTCATCTTAGAAGTGACTATGAAGATGCCTGGATCTTGGATTCCAGGGCAACTCAGCACATGACTTGTCGACGTGATTTTTTCTGGAATTTTCAAGATTGCCAACTTAATTCCATTTTTCTTGCTGATGATACAAAACATACGCCTTATGGAAAAGGAGTAGTAAAAGTTTTTCTCCCTGGCATTGGAGAAAAAATGATTTCCAATGTATGGTATGTACCCAGTTTTAAGAAAAATTTGCTCTCTTTAGTCACGATTCGACAAGCAGGACATCAAGTGATTATGGAAGATGGTTTAGTCAAGATTAGTTCAGTCAAACAGAACTTGAAAACAGTCATGATAAGTTATGAATATGGAAAACTGTTACGGATGAAAGGGACAATTATTCCAAGGCATTCTGATTTTGCAGGGGCAGTGACTACAGGTATTTCACCTATAAGACTATGGCATGTAAGATATGGACATTTTAATTTTGAGAGTCTTTCTCAATTGCAGAAACAAGGAATGGTTAAAGGACTTCCCACATTCAAAAGGGAAAATGCAAAATGTGAAGCTTGCATTTATGGCAAACAAAGTCGAGAAATTTTTCCAACAAGTTCATGGCGTGCAAACAAGCGGCTACAACTAGTTCACAGTGATGTTTGTGGACCACTACAAACTTCCTTCAGTGGATGCAAATATTTCTTACTATTCGTTGATGATTTCAGCAAAATGACTTGGGTTTACTTTTTGAAGAACAAGTCAGAAGCATTTAATAAGTTTAAAATTTTTCGCCAACTTGTTTAAAATGAAGTCAAAGAAAAGATAGGTACTCTCAGGACAGATAATGGGGGAGAATTCACTTCAAATGAATTCAAAACTTATTGCAGTGAAAATGGCATCAGACAACATCTTACTAATGTTTACACTCCACAGCAAAATGGAGTAGTCGAAAGAATGAATCGCACTTTGTTAGGCATGGCGAGATCCATGTTAACTTTCAAAAGGTTAAGTCCAACATATTGGGCAGAAGCAATCCATACAGTTGTCTACTTAAGAAACAGATCTCCAACTTCTTCTTTAGACGGAATCACACCTTATGAAGCTTGTTTTGGTTTCAAACCTCGAGTTAAACATCTTAGAGCTTTTGGGTCAGTGTGTTATGCCTTAGTTCCGAAAGAAAAACGAACTAAGCTTGACTCAAGAAGTTTAAAATGCACAATGATTGGCTATTCTGATGAGAAGAAAGGGTATCGTCTTTTGACCAATGGAAAATTCATTGTGAGCAGGGAAGTCATTTTTATTGAAACAGAGAGTAAGAGTGCTGAAGAAATTGAAAATCTTCTTCACAAGTTAGAAACTAAGGGAAGTAAAATAAATAGAAAAATGCAAAGTCAACCAACTTCACCAAATTGGTATGAACTTGATTTTCCTTCCTTTGAAGATGAGTCATCCAGTCCATCTACATCAACAACATCATCTGGGTCTTCTAGCAGTTCATCCGCATCTCCAAGCAGCAGCAGTTCTTCTGACAGTGATTCTCCACATTCTTCACCTGAACGACGAACATCGGTTTAAATTAATCCTCTTTACAATGATGGGGACTTTACAGAAGCGCAAACAAGTGAGCACCAACTTCCAAAATGGGCAGTTCAACTTTTGAAAGATGTAAAGCCTGATGAACAGAATAAAACTGGCACCAGAAGGGCACATAGAAGTGAAGGCAATTTTGCCTTGATAGAAAATGATTTTACTGAACCTTCCACATACAAAGAAGCAGTAGAACATAAAGAATGGCAACAGGCTATGGTTGAAGAATATCAAGCAGTAATTGATAACAACACTTGGAAACTTGTTGATTGTCCAGCAAATGTTAAACCCATAGGATGAAAATGGGTTTACAGAATTAAGTATAATCAAAAGGGAGAACTTGAAAAGTATAAAGCATGACTTGTTGCAAAAGGTTTTGCGCAACAGGAAGGCATTGATTATGAGGAAACTTTTGCTCCTATAGCTAAATGGAACACCATCCGATTAACACTTGCATTGGCCGCTCAAAAAGGATGGAAAGTTCATCAAATGGATGTGAAAAGGATTTTCTCAACGGGGATTTACAGGAGGAAGTGTATATGACCCAACCACCAGGTTTTGAAGTTGAAGGATAAGAACATAAAGTCTGCAAATTGATCAAGGCTTTATTTGGATTAAAACAAGCTCCCTGAGATTGGTATGCAAAGATGGATGAATACCTTAAGAATGTTGGTTTTCAACGAAGTGAATCTAATGATACTTTGTATGTGTGACAACAGGGAAAATATCTGGTAATTCTTGTTATGTATGTAGATCATTTGATACTTACTGGCAACCATGATGATCATATTGCGCAGGTGAAAAAGGAGTTACATGCAGGTTTTAAGATGACAGATTTGGGATTACTTCACTACTATCTTGGAGTTGAAGTCTTCCAACGTCCACATCATATTTTCATTTCTCAGAGTAAGTATGCAGCAGAGGTTCTTCAGCGTTTTGGCATGCCGGATTGCAAGCCCATTCTTACCCCCATGGAACAAAACTTGAAACTTTCAAAATTTGAAGGGGGGGAAAAGGTGGATAGTACAACTTACAGACAGTTGATTGGCAGCTTGATTTATTTGACAAATACTCATCCTAATCTATCTTATGCAGTCAATATTCTTTCACGTTTTATGCAGGAACCACGAGACAGCCACTGGAATGCAGCCAAAAGAGTTCTTCGATATATCCAAGGAACAAAAGATTTTGGTCTTCTTTACACAAAGACTAGAAATTTTGTACTTGGTGGATATTCTGATGCCAACTTTGCTGGGAGTATTGATGATCGAGCATCAACATCAGGTTATTTAATGAACATGGGGTCAGCAACAGTATCTTGGAGTTGTAAGAAACAAGCTACAATGGCCACTTCTTCAGCAGAAGCAGAGTACATTTCAACATGGGAAGCAGCATGTGAAATTGTTTGGTTGCACCGAATTTTGTAGGACTTGGGCATTTCTCAGGCAGAAGCTACATCATTATTCATTGACAACCAGTCAGCCATCAAACTTGCCAAGAACCTAGTTTTTCGTTCAAAGACAAAGCATGTGGACACCAAGTATCATCATATCAGGTCTCTCATTGCCAAAGATGTCCTCAAACCAGTTTATTGTCCTTCCGAAGATCAGATCTCTGACATTTTCATGAAACCGCTCGGCAAAATAAAATTTACTAAGTTCAGGGATGAACTTGGTATCTATTGTAATGTATCTTTGGATCATAGGGGGGAATGTTAGATGATCCAAAAATACAATTTTATCATAGGTTATAAAATTAGAATAAAATAATTATTAATTTAAGATATTAAATTAATAATTATTATTCTAGAATGTTTATTTATTTAATGGAGACTTTTAGAATTAACATATTGTTGTAACTAGATATGACTCTCCAAATGTGTCGTATCTTAGGCTCTATTTTAGGAGATTAGTTAGCTAGTTGGTTTGAATAGCATCTATTGTAAATGGACACTTGCTATTTAATAAGTGATCCATAATTAGAGGTAGTTAGGACATGGAGCTTATATATAGCTCATTGCAAGAGTATTTGTGTTGTTCGAGTGTAAACTCTTGCAAAATCAATTATGTAATTGTTTTTTTTTTCTGATTAATAAAATTACGTGTCTGAGGACACTTTTGCCATTAATTTTTTTTATTTTCACTTGTTTTATATAATATATAGAATGTTAATACATGCCCCCTCATAATCAAAACTAGAAAAGATACATTCATAGGACCTCTCTCTCTCTCTCTCTCTCTCTCTCTCTCTCTATATATATATAACCAATTAATGGAATAAGAATTCTCTCCCTCTTTCTCTTTGTATATGTGTTTTGATGTTAAAATCTTTACTCTACATGGATACATATTAAAATATTTGATTTATAACCCACATTAAATTATATATATATATATATATAACCGATTAATGGAATGAAAATCCTCCTCAAGAGAGAATTGGAGACCATGGCTAGGGTTTCTGGAACAGTGATCTGCGCCGCCGCTGCACTACAACTCCTCCTGGTTCTGATCCGCTACAGATCGAGAAACCCAACCCTGACTTAGTAATCAAACCGCCTGCTAAAGGTATACTTCGTAAATCAGCTTTCAATCCACATGCGAGAGCTGCTCAGAATTATAACATTGTTGAAGACTTAGCTATTTCCCCTTCAGCAATGTCGGCTTTGGAAGTGTTGCAATCGTGCCCAACACAGTGTAAATTACTATTGTCTGCTATAGGAGCTGTCGATATTCAGGATTCGAACCTAATAATCTTCGATTTAGAGAATAGTACACCCCGCTTACCTCATCATATGGCTTTCCAGATTCCAGTTTTAGTCAAAAAGAGACCTTGCTTTCGGACTGTGATTGATGAAGGGGCTTCTATGTGTATTATGTCAATCCAGTGTTGGAGATCCCTTTGTTCTCCCACACTTAATCAGTCTCTGACAATTCTAAAGGCTTTTGATGGCCGAGGGTTCCATCCTTTTGGTATTTTGCAGGATTTACCTATAGGGGTCGAAGGCAAAACCGTAAATCTAGATGTGGAAGTGGTTGATGCCCCTCTAGATTACAACCTTCTCCTAGGTTGTAGTTGGTCTTATGCTATGACTGCTATTGTTTCATCGGTATTTTGGCTTATCAAGTTTCCTCATAATAGAAAGATCATTACGATAGACCAGCTAACTTATTTTTCATCCGACCCAGCCTCTACAGAGAGTATTCAGCATATCGGTAAAACGACTATCCCTTACAAGGATGTTGGCGTAGGTTTGATTAAAGATTCTGGTTTACTGGGAACTTTTTCCTTCCCTCCTCCTAATGTATCGCCTTCTATTGCAACTATTCATATGATTTCATCGAACAATATTGCTTTTGATGATCCTTTGATTGTACCTTCCGATTATGAGGTAGATTCATTTGATGGCACAATGCCTTTGAGTTCGTTTGAAATTGCATATCATGCTGTACAGTCGTTTTCTGATTCTTGTTCGACTGAAACTGATCCAATGAATGTGGTCCATGGGGAATCACTTTCAATATCAACCTCAGCGACAACAACACTTTCTGATCCTGTTCATACTGATGAGCAAATTCGTGAACTTTTTTCTGTTGATGATTTACCATGGGAAGCTCTTCATCACCGATCTTCATTTTTACCTGAGCTTGATCATTTTGAAAATGATTTTTCTTCTATTTTTACTACTGATTATTTCAAAGAACCATAGAATCCATTGCAACATTCTGATTTTGAGTTAAATTTGGGAAATATCTCTCGAACGGTTCCTATTGACATTTCATTTAAGCCCGGAATTATTGAAAACATTCATATAGGTGCTTCCTGTACGGACGATGAAATCCAAACTTATAAAGCCCTATTTCAAGAATTATGTGACGTGTTTGCCTCATCGTATGAAGAAATTCCAAGAATCGCTCCATTAATTGTTGTCCATGAAATTAAAACATACCCGGATGCTAAACCTGTCCAACAACGTTTACGTCAGATACATCCGAGAAAAGTCGTTGCTATCAAAGCTGAAGTTGAGAAATTACTTCACGCAGTTTTCATTTATCCAATTCCTTTAACCGATTGGGTATCAAATATTGTTTCTATTAACAAAAAAAAGCAACGATAAGAATATGTATCGACTATAGGGATATTAATCGAGCTTGTCATAAAGACAATTATCCAACCCCCTATATCGATCAAATTATTGATGATTGTGCCGGTAGTGAAATGTTCTCCTTTATGGATGGTTTTTCCGGTTACAATCAAATCAACATACTCCCTGCTGATCAACCTAAAACAACTTTCATTTTTCCATGGGGGACATTTGCTTATTGCAAATTACCTTTTGGATTGAAGAACGTTGGAACAACTTTTCAAAGGGCTATGTCTTACGCTTTTCATGACATCAAGCACATTGTGCAACCTTATCTCGATGATTTACCTGCCCATTCATCACATAGAGCTGATCATCTCACTCATCTACGAGCTATCTTTATGAGATTTAGGGATTATCGAATTCGGTTGAATCCACACAAATGTGTTTTCTGTGTAGAAACGGGTCGCCTACTGGGATTTGTCGTTTCAAAGGCTGGAATTCGTGTCGATCCCTCGAAGGTTGAAGCTATCATCAATCTACCTCCTCCTTCGATTCTTCGCCAACTCCAAAGTTTGCAAGGGAAAGCAAACTTTTTACGTCGTTTCATTCCTAACTACGCCGAGATAACGAAAGGTTTTACCAGGTTGTTGAAATAGAATACTCCATTATTTTGGGATGAGATCGCTGATAAATCTTTTGATGCACTTAAACATGTGTTAACCCGTACGCTGTTACTGCATCCTCCCAATTACAACCAAGATTACTTTTTGTACCTCACCACTTCTCATTCCACCATTGGCATCGTTTTAGTTCAGGAAGATGAATTCAACAATGAACATGTGATTGAATATCTTAGTCGAACTCTGCATCCAATTGAGCTTAAATCTTTGCATGTGGAGAAATTAGCCTTCGCAGCTGTTCAAGCTGTCCAAAGATTTCGTCACTACATCTTATTACGCAAAACCACAGTAATTTCTGACTGTAACCCTATGATGTATAACTTGACCAAACAATTGCTAGGGGGCAAGTATTCCAAATGGATAGTTATCCTGCAGGAATTTGACTTGGAATTTGAAAAATCCAAGGCAAATAAATCTTTGGTTTTTGTTGAACTGCTCTGTGATTTCCCGCGTATTGATACTGAAATTGTGGCAGAAAAACCCATCGCGGATGAATCCTTGTTTCTTATCAGTACTCTTGATCCTTGGTGTGGAGATATTATTGTTTATCTCCAAACCCAATCTTTTCGGCCTGAAATCTCACGATCTCAGCGACAGAAAATATGTTTCCAATCCCAACAATACAATATTACTGGTGATACACTTTATCGTTGCGGAGCAGATTCTGTTTTTCGACGTTGTTTAACTCATGAAGAAGCTGAAAAGGTTTTGAATGACTGTCACTTTGGAGCATGTGGTGGTCATATGTCTGGGTATGCTACAACCCAAAAGATATTGCACGTTGGTTATTTCTGGCCATCCTTATTCAAAGATTGTATCTATGCAGTCTGGAAATGCCACAATTGTCAAATTTTTGATCGTAAGATGCATGCTCCACCCGCTCCTCTTCACCCTATAATTGTTGTCGGTCCTTTCGCAAAGTGGGGTATTGACTTTATTACATGTAACCCTCACTCGACTGGGGGGCATGCATATATTATCCTAGCAGTAGATTATTTTACTAAGTGGGCCGAAGCGATGCCTACATTTTCGGCAAACGACAAGACTGCTGCAACTTTCGTATTCAATCATATAATTCCTAGATTCGGTGTTCCTCTAGCTATTATTACTAATCATGGAAGTCACTTTCGAAACATCATGATGACTGAACTGACAGATCAACTTGACCTGCGCCACGATAGTTCTACTCCATATTACCCGCAGTCTAATGGTCTGGTTGAAGCTATCAATAAAGTTTTAGTCACTATGATCCAACGAATCATTGGTATTCATAAATCAAATTGGCATACCATGCTATTTTCAACACTTTGGGCATATCGGACCTAAGTAAAAACATCGACTGGTTTCACTCCTTTTCAACTGGTCTACAATTTGGAAGCAGTGCTACCTATTAAATGCGAAATTCTGTCATTACAATTAGCCATAGAATTACTCCCAGCTACTTCTGAAGAGGAGAAACGTTTTTTTGTACTTAACTCAGCTAGATGAGAATCAATGTAGTGCTGCAATAGCAAACGAGACTCATGCGAAACGAATGAAAGATCAGTACGACAGAAATGTTACACCTCGTAATTTTTCAGAAGGAGACCTAGTTTTACTATATGATCAAGCAAACGATAAGCTAGGGGCTGGAAAATTTGTACCTATGTGGCATGGTCCTTACATTGTTAAGCGAAAGCTGGCAAAAGGGGCTTATGAATTGATATATTTTGACGGTGTCTCTTTGGCTAAACCTAGAAATGGACTTTATCTTAAGAGATATTATGCTTAAATTTTGGGTGGAGATTTTTTGTTAGATTAGTTTCTTTACAGCTAGTGTGTTTTAGATTAGAAAAATGTGCCTAGTTTAGAGAGTGCTCTTATCATTATTCCTGCTTATCTTGATTTTACTCTTGATATTGCAGATGTCGACGTCTCTTCAAACATACATTGGTTTTGCTGATGGTGCTTGTCGTAGTACACGGAACATTTCTTCCGTAGCTTGGGTTATTTATTCACCCTTTGATGAGTTAGTATCTATGCATGGGGTAAGCCTCGGTCAAACAACGAATAACATTGCAGAGTATGGTGCAGTGATTGAGTTATTATCTGAATCCATTTCAATTGGGATTCGGAGTTTGATTGTTAGGTTGGATTCTGAACTCGTTGTATTACAGCTTAACAAGGTTTATGCCATTAGAAATCCAGTGTTATTAAGGTTATTTTTTAGAGTTCGTCTCTTGGAACGTGAATTTGACTACATTGAATATCAGCATATTCCAAGACATTTAAATACATTAGCAGATGCAGTTGCTTCTAGTATGATAAATATACATTTGCAATAATCAAAATAGTAAATTTAATAACATTCAATAACATGTTCCACGAGATAGCCGTTAATAATGATATATCATAGCATAGAAGTGTGTTTCAAAATATACATCATCTTCGATCATAGGTTGAAAAACACCTTATGATCGGCAAAAATGATAATACAAAAAGATAAAATGTCGTGAGTCTACAAAATCGATCATCCTATCCCTGGTGATGATCACGATAAGAAACTACTTCTTGGGCCACCCTACATAGGAACCTCCTAAAAGGTCCTGGGACCCCAATCACATATCTCTGTAACCTAATTGGAATATCATCTATGCCAGTCTCTTGAATATCTAGTGTCAAGCGCTCTAGATGATGCTCCAAGTCGGTCAGGATCTCTGTTGATTGGTCCTATGGGGCTGGTGCTGCTGCAGCTGGTGTCTCCTCTCGTAAGGCTGGAGAGCGGCTGGTCGTCGTGGACCCACATTTGCATTTAAACTTTTGATTATCAGTTTTGGACGATTTAAAAAATAAAAAAAATTTAAAACTTAGAAAGTGTTGAAAATGATTTTACCTGAATCATCCCATTGCTCTCCTGGTGGAAGAATCATGTCTAGGTCACCACGATAATCCATCCCAACATATGGAAAATACTGAATCACAAAAATTTGGTTGTTCAACCAACGAAAATACTCAGGCGGAAATCGAACAACCTCTATACCCTCCTCAGGGTGACGGGCCATCAAAGTAACCCAGCGAACTATTCTAGGCTCTCGAGGAAGACCAACATCAACATGAATATGCTGCGGGGCTAACATGGGGATCCTCTCCAGAGCAAAGCTGACTACGATAAATCCATATCCAAAGTTCTTCAGCTATCCATTCTTTGCTCTGGTTAGTTGGCATTTCACATTTTCCAACACAGCCTCGCAGCGGTTGAATATGGTGCCTCGAAAACAGTCTACAACCATCTGCATCTGGGATTCAGTAGCCACATGCAATGCTGCAATCCCGCATAGCCTGGTAACAGTGAATGCAATAACCTTAAGCTCAAGACAGTTGATAGTTTTAATATCAATCCATTTGTCCTTTGTTTGATCATCGCAAAACTCCAATCAGAGACTAATGACAGACTGGCCACCTGGCCTAGTCCTGAAAAGAGATAATTGTTTGTCCCTCTTGGACAAACTAGTCAAAAAGTATATGTCCTCTAGCTCGATTTCGAGTTTGTGGCCACCAATCATGAAGCACTGGTCTTGTGTGTTCCATTTGTCTACCAGCCATTGCAAGAGGTCTACTTGGGCCCTCATGCCTTGTATGCCATAGAACTTAAGCAATTTGCATGCTCTCAATGCCTGCAATGTGGACATATGATTCAATGCGGAAAAATATACATCTTCATGCTCGCGTTCTCGCCAAATAAGCATTTTGAGTGTCGTACAATGCATAAAAAGACATATTAGAACAAGCTAATTCGAAAAATTTTGGGTGAAAATGGAGAAATTTGAATTTTAAATTTCATTGCGCGGGGTTCGCACCTGCTGCTTACAAACAGTGCATAGGTCCGCACGGGTTGTGAGCAATAGGTGCGGACCCACCACTTTTTTCTTTATAGAAAAAAGTCGGGGTCCGCAGGGGCCGCATGTTGCACCTACGGAGCCCGCAAGCGACTTTCTAAACCTATTTTTCTTCAAAAATCAAATTTAGAGCCTAAAAACGAAATGTAAACGAATGAAATGAAAGTTAAGGAGGACGTAGATTACCTGGAGCTGACGGTTTTCGATTCCGACGGATGGATTTTCCAGAATCTTCACAGGAACTTTTTTTTTTTTATAAGTTTTTTCGAATAAATGAATTTTTAATTTATTTATTTTTCACTTTCAAAAGGTAAATTTTTAAAATCATTTTTATTTATCTTAAATAGGTATGTGTAATTTTTTGAGTTTTTGTGCAGAATATTGGATTTTTCAGAAAATTGATCATTTTTCAACAAAGAGCATACTTTTATCACCTTTTCAGACTCTTTCAAATTTTTTACAAAAAAGCGAAATATTGGAGTCCTCTTTAAGCTCTTTTGAGACTCTCGAAAATTGAAAAGATTGTCGATCACTTGATTGTTCGAACTCGTTAAGATAGATGAATAATCATCCCTTCAGTATAAGTTTACTCCTTTACGGACTGAAATGGACTATTTACGAAAAAGGTACACATTGACTAATTACGGTCAATAGAGTCCTCTTTAAACCATTTTCAGACTCATTAAATATGAAAAGATTGTCGAGCGCTTGTCTTTTCCAGCTCGTTAAAGTATTGGAAATGTCATCCCTCCTGTATTATTTTATCCTAATTCAGACCTGAGGGATTATTTTACGAAAAAGTACCCCCATCGAGTTTACTTAAGTTTTTCTTCTGACTCCCTAAAATTGAAAAACACCGAGTTTTTCCTATACTGGACTCGTTAAAATTTAACAGTAAAGGACTTATTCAATTTTAAATAGGAACGAGCCACTCCTTCTTAGGGTTCGAATTTTAAACTAAGTTGGACTCATTCGAAGGATGAGTTTATAAACAAGCAAATGTTATCCTCCTCAAGCATGTAAAAAATAAAGAGGTACTTGCCAGAAATGGTGGGGGAAAAGAGAGAAAATAAACCTGTTTGTTACACCTCGTTTTGTAAAAAGCCGTCAACCACTCTTGAACACACACTTTTTGTTCACCTGGGTTGGGGAAATCCTTTGCCTAAAAGTTAATCAAACCATATTGAAAGTCTTCAGCCGGTTTCTGGGTACTAGCTTTGGATCAATTGTCACCAAACCATCTGTAATGTCATTATGTGTTCAAGAGAACAGTTCAAACAAACCATTCATCTGCAAGATATCTGTCATCCATTTTGACCATCCCTGAGTTAGTCCTTGCCAATATATTTCTTCAAAACTTGATCTATGATTTCGTATTGTGCACTTTCGTATTGTGCGCTTGCCTACGACGGATCTCTTTCTATCAACTTCAGCTCATTATCTAGGAAGTTGATCTAAAAATTGTGAGTACCTTGAAATCTGCATGCCCTAATGGCAGGTTTCTCGCCTTCGACGATAAGTTGCATCATTGACCTTCGATCAAATGATTCTATGACATGTTCAACTTCAGCTCATTTATTCACATTTCATGGATTGTACTGAGTACTTTGAGAGCCATTGACATTACTGGTGCTGTCTCTCACACTTGTTAACAATCCACATCATTGGCTGGTAATCAAGTGGTTTCTACCATGTTCGACTTCGACACATTCATTCACATGGATAGAATTGTACTAGTTCGGGAAGCAGAAATCAAGACCCTGGATCTAGTTTCTACCATCTAGGCTGCGAGTAATTTTGTTATTCATTATACAATGGACTATTCATAAACAGATGGCTACGTCCATACTGTATCTACATATGTCTATACTCTTGATGTATTACAAAATCATTCCTGTATCAGAACAATTTAATCAGTTTTTTAATCAATTTTGATTTGAGTATGGGAATGCCTACCTCAACAATGATATGTCTACATATATATATTTTGCATTGAATGTTTTTACAAGTTCCGACTCGGGTGTCCACAGGATGATCCTTGAAATGATAAAGTACTTCACTCTTCATAAATGACAAACTCTATCTTCATCTATTACAGACTTCGCACTTTAGGGGGCAATCTGTTGCATTAAAAATTGTCACCTTGACATTCTGCTATCTGTGTGAGTTCATTACCACTCATACTTTCCCCCTCTACAAGTCTAAAGCATCAGTTCCTCATATCAAGCCTTGAAAGTAAGAGAAAAGCCCTCAAAGTCTTTAAAACTCTGGTTCCACACTTTCTCTTTGTATTACCTGCGGTCCCGCACCTAATGGTCATGTCTCCTGCGCACCTGACCACTCTGTCTCTGTGCTAAAGGTGCGGACCCATGTAAAAGTTAAAAGGCGCGAGCATATTTAAAAAAAACTCACTTTCGGTCATTTCTAGAAGCTTCTGGAAGGAATCTTGAGGTGGCAAGTTCGATTTATTAAGTTTCATGCATCCCATACCTTAAGGAGCTAACCCCTTGATGTGAGGAGCTTATCCTTTTGAAGGAGGATTCTATCCCTTCATAGGTGGACCTGTAACCTCCTCCTCTGCACTATAAAAGGAAGCATTGGGCTGGTTACTGAGGAGGTTAAAAGTTGAATATTTTTGAAGTGAAATGTTGTTGGAACTTAGTCTTTTTAGTTGAGTTTTTATGAGGAGAGATTACATACCTCTATGATCTCATTTGGAAGAGTGCAAGGCTTGTCAAAGTAAAGGAAATTCTTGTTTCGAACCCCAGGAAGAGCTTGTTCAACATCAAAGCTGAAAAGGTTGTAAGGTTCTTCTACTTCAAAGTTAATACAAATAAATTTGTTTTTCTCAATAAGATGTTGATTCATGGCTTATTTTATGGATTCCTTGATCACCATAATAGACATGATTTATGATATTTTCTATGCAGGTGCTATTTAATGTTTGCTTGTTTGTGATTGTAGGTCCTCAAAGGTAACTCTTTTGAACGATTGGAGGGTAACTCTTTCGAACGATTGAAGGATGACTACTACGAACAAGCACTGGACCTAAGGTAGGATCTTAACACCTTTATAGCATTTATTTATAAATCTCAGATGTCTAGAGAAAGATAGATTTGTTTGTCTGTTTGTTGCTAGACTATCTTCTAATACTAGGGAGATCGGTCTTGTCTATAAGATCGATTTATCCGGCCAACAAATTGGCGACTCCGTTGGGGAGATGAATTTGCTTTTTGGTTTTCCTTTGTTTTGACTTGAGAAAATCGTTTTGTTTTCTGTTTTTTGATTGATATATATTGGCTTGGGTAGTTTTTAAATCTGGAAGTATTTTTTGTTTTTTTCGAAGTTTTCAGGGGACCGCACTTTCTCTTTATAGATAGTGCGGGCATATCCGCACTTTTCCTTTAGTAAACAGAGCGGAACCACACCTTTTGCTTATGGAGTTTGCAGACCCTGTAAATTTTTTTGAAAACCCTAAAATATCTTCTTCCATTTAGGTTTAGCTTTGATTTAAGATATTTAGTGTCTACCTAGATCTGTATTTTTCCTGTCAAAAATCTCTTGTGAGTGAGTTCCAATAGTATTTTTGTTTTAGATGATTGTCTAGAAGTTTTGCATGCTTGGAGTAGTTTTCACTTTGTCTCTGTAGTGACTCAAATATCAGAAGCTTGAGAAACCTTATATCACCCTGGTGCCTTTTCGTCTTCTTGATGAGTCTGACTTGGTTGTGAAATCTATCCTTTGTGAGAAATAGATTTAGTTTTCTCCTTGCAAATCTTTGAACAAACTTTGTTATAAGTTCTGAATTTCATTTTTACAAAAGAAAACATATCTGGATTTTTTTGATTTGTTTGTTATTATGAACAAATGAATCCTTAGTTACTGAACAACTAAGCAAAACGTCCTAAAAAAGAATTGAAGCTTTTATTTAATTAGATTTTAAAAAGTTTTTAGATCTCAAAATTAGTTTTTTTAGTTTTGAGTGTTTTTCCAGAACTTGTAGATCTCTTTTGAAGCAAATTGTTTTTTGTAGTTTCGAGTTTTGAAAAGGGAAAGGGATTAATTGTGAGCATTAATTATTAGTCTCGTTTTGAGTTCTTATTAAAAGAGACAAAAAAAAATTCTTTCCATTTCCACATTGAAAGAAAGAATTGCATTCTCGAACTCTTTCTTTTAGTTAGAATTTCATTGAAAGAAAAACGAATTGCTTATCATTTTAGGTGCATTTCTTTTAGTGTGTTTGGAGTCGAGTCTTCACACCATCAAAGTTTCATTTCCATACCTATTGACTTAAAGAACAACCCATAAAAGCAACGCTTAATTAAAATTGATCTAGTAATCTTTTCTATTTCTAGGGCTCTTATCACCAATATAGCTTAGGCTAGCATCTTGGAGTAGGGAGTAATTAACTCTCCAAGATAGTTAAAGCAAACAAGTAGATACATCTTGCGGTAGAAAATAAATCCAATTGTAATTGATACATTCTAGGAAGCTTCTCTTAAAGGAGTCAATCACGAGATCATGTCTGAACCTTTGAGACAATCAATTATGTTTCATTGGGAAAGATAGACGATTTGCGCGTATTATAAATGGTAAACCTCGGATTAATCATTGTCGAGGAGCCTAGGGTCACTTGTTGGTAAACCTTGAATTGACCATGTCGAGGAGCCTTCAAGGGGATTAAGCTTTGTTACTCTGCCCTTGTGCGTAGATCGGATCGTAGACTGTTCCCCCAGTTGTATTTGTTGTTGTTGGTAACCTTAGTGTCCATAAACTTAAGATTATTTCCTAAGGTGATGGTGAAGGAAGGATCTCACTGTACCTGGAGCAGACGTCGACTAGACTCACTTGGACTCTCTGGGGGGTTCTCTTCACTCAAGATGGTTTTGTGAAGAAACTTGTGCTAGTCTGTTTCATTAAGCAGGTTGTCGGGGTAACTGTTCCAACCGCCCTTTCTGTATTAAACTTCTACTAAGTTGGATTTCATCACCAACTAGTGTTTTTAGTATAGGAAGTTACTGTTTATGTGTGGTTTGAACTCTTAGATTTTTAGGCGTGTGATTCAATTGTTTGTTTCTTTAGAGACTTTAGGTGTTTTTATTGAATTTTTTTATTTTTTTTGCGTGTGATTAATTAATATTTAATCGTAGCCGAATTACCAAGACAATCTCATAGACTTCAGGGGAAACCTCCTGAGTATACACCGAGCCAGCTTGAAGGGCTACGAGCTCTTGTATCACCTAGTGACAGTAGAGTTGGATCACCAGAAGCCGAAGAATCATCTTTAATTGTTCATCCTGATTATCAAATACAAACAACAGAGTATATTCAAGAGCCAATTTCATTTTTCGAAGTTATTGGTAGTATTTCTCCTTCCAGTGAATTAGCTGAAGAACCTGAAATTTCTGAGCCTGACACTGAACCTGCTGTTACTCCAACTTCAGGATTTTCTTCTCCAACTTCTAGTGGTCTTGGTTCACCTAGGGTAGGAAATATCATTACTCAAAATCTTCCTTCTGGCCTCATTTCTATTGAAGAACTTGTTAGTCCAGACAAAGATGTAACTCTTCCTGAAAGCCAACAGACTTTAAATCTTAGGGAGCGTGAATCAATATTCTACAGTCCTTTTAGGAGTGACGCTTGGTATGTATCATTGACAAATTTTTTAGAAAACCTGGGTCTTAGTTTTTCACCACCTCGAATTCATTTTCATCCTACACCAAGAGGTTATTATCCTTCATCGATCATGTCAAGACAGTCATCTACGTTTTCCCAATCACCGGAAACATTTTTATACGGCTTTCCTTCTATTCCTTCGGGGTACCAGTGACTCACTAGTACTTTTTCAGGAGCAATTCCTCTACCGACTGAACATGAGTTATCAATTGGTAGTAATGGAACTCAAGCGTTGAACGCAGAACAAATCCTTATGATGTCTGGTAGTATTCCAAATCTTCAACCTCAAGGTAGTCAGTTACCGCCTGGGGGCCAACCTCAAGGAAGTCAGTTACCGCCTGGGGGGCAACCTCAAGGTAGTCAGTTACCGCCTGGGGGGCAACCTCAAGGACAATACATACTCGAAGGTCAACCCCAGATTCAATATATTCCTCAGGATGCTTATCAACCCCAGTTTCAGTATGTGCCTCAGGGTTATCAACCTCAAGGTCAGTACCCAACTCAAGGTTTCCAACCGCCTCTTGGTCAACCATTTTTACAAGGAGATGGAAGTGTATCGCTTAATTATCATCCCTACGTTCAACCAGGTTATGGTCCTCCATATGCACAACCTTTTATGGGCCCATACCCTGGAATGAACATGGTGTGGAATCCGCCTCAAACTCAACAGATTATGCAACCTAATGTGCAGTTATCTAATCAACTTGGACAACCTTTGGTTTCTGGTCCAACCCAGCAACCTTTCCAACCTACTGTTCAAACCCCCGCACCTGGTTTAGTTCAACAGCCTAGGCCTAGCTCGCCTCAGACTCCGCCTCAAACTGCTGCAACTTCTGTTCAACCTACCACACCTATTTATGGAGTATCTGTAGCTTCGGTTTCTACTATCCCTGCATCAGTGCAAACTCCTCAAGCCTCTGTGCCACAGTCATGACCTACAGTTTAAACTTCGGTTCAGATGCCTGCAGGACAAGCTGTTCCAAGTACGATTGTCACAAGTCAACCGCAATTCACCTATCATCCATACCAGGGACAGTATCAATTCAGTCCCACTGTACAAAACATAGTTTATCAGTATCAACCGTATCCTGGCTATACTTATCAACAGCCTCAACAACTTCAGTTTGGTCCGGTTAATCCTAGTTTTCCAGGAGGTTATAACATTCCTAATGCAAATCCGATTCCAGGTTATCTTGGATATCCTCCTCCTGGAACTGGTCTCATTACCCAAGGTTTTCGCGACCCTAACCATTAGTTACCATTTATTGCAACTTTGGATTTACCTAATTTGTTGCGCCTTATGAACGATCTGATTTATTATCTTCCGTATTGGCAGCCAATGCCTAGTAAGTTCCCTAGTGATATCCCGAAATTTGAGGGTAATTCAAGAGAGGATCCGTCAAATCACGTTATGAGTTATCACCTCTGGTGTGCATCTAATTCAATCAGTGATGATTCGATTCGATTGTGTCTTTTTCAACGAACTCTTATTGGTCTTACCGCCAAATGGTACATTGAGTTACCACAAGCCTCTTTTTATAATTTCAATCAGTTAGCCACTACTTTCTTAACTCATTTTCAGTTCTCTGTCAAATACGATAATGGCACAAAACTGTTAACTTCACTGAAACAATCCACGTCCACATATATTTATGATCATATTCATGAATGGTGACGTAGAAGGCGTTTAGTGAAAGTTTTCATTCCGGATAAAATTTTAGCGGAATGGTTCATTAAATCATTGTTACCTAAAATCACTGAAGATGTAGCTAAGGGAGGAGTTGTTACTGAAGAGCAAGTCATTGCTCAGGCTCAGTACTTTGACCTTGTCTATACACAATCAGGTACCTTACATGAAAAAATCCGTGATCTTCCAAAACACTGTCAAATAATTGCAGCTCCTTCAGGGTCTCATGCTGCTGATGGTATGATTGGTTCAATTAGTACTAAAAGTAAGAAGAAATCTTCAAAAAAATCTTCTGCTATAATAACTTTACCTGATTCCTCGAAAGGAGATTCTTCCGCTAAATTTTTTACCGACATCCATGTCGAAGACTCATCTACGACCAAATTAAAATCTGGTAGTAAAAAGAAGGGAAAGAAGAAAAACAAACAAAATTCAAAAGATGAAACTGATAAAAATGAATCTATTGACGAAAAACATAAACCTCGCTATCCTTGTTTCATTTGTGACGAGGATCATTTTAGTAAAGACTGCCCACATCGAGCAAAGGTTTCGAAAATCATTAAAGGTTCTCAAATGCCTGCTATCTTAAAGGATCCTTTTCCTACTCAAGATAGTAAGATCATTGGTTCTTCCTCGAATGCCTCAGAAGAAGCCATTATGATGATGTCTCATGTCAGGATTGTGACGCGATCACAAGATTATGGTAGTAAAAATCCTGTCGGTGGTAAAGAAGCAGAATCTTCTAATTCAAGCACATCAACTACAACTCCTCCTGGTTCTGATCCACTACAGATCGAGAAACCCAACCCTGACTTAGTAATCAAACCGCCTACTAAAGGTATACTTTGTAAATCAACTTTTAATCCACATGCGAGAGCTGCTCAAAATTATATCATTTTTGAAGACTTAGCTATTTCCCCTTCAACAATGTCGCCTTTGAAGTGCTGCAATCATGCTCAGCACAACATAAATTACTATTGTCTGCTATAGGAGCTGTCGATATTTCGGATTCAAACCTAATAATCTTCGATTTAGAGAATAGTGCACCCCGCCTACCTCATCATATGGCTTTCCAGATTCCAGTTTTAATAAAAAACAGACCTTGCTTTCAGACTGTGATTAATGAAGGGGCTTCTACGTGTATTATGTCAATCCAGTGTTGAATATCGCTTGGTTCTCCCACACTCAATCAGTCTCCGACAATTCTAAAGGCTTTTGATGGTTGAGGGTTCCATATTTTTGGTATTTTTCAAGATTTACCTATAGGGGTCGAAGGCAAAACCGTAAATCTAGATGTGGAAGTGGTTGATGCCCCTCTAGATTACAACCTTCTGCTGGGTCGCAGTTGGTCTTATGCTATGACTGCTATTGTTTCATCAGTCTTTCAGCTTATCAAGTTTCCTCATAATGGAAAGATCATTACGATAGACTAGTTGGCTTATTTTTCATCTAACCCAACCTCTACAAATAGTATTCAACACATCGGTAAAACGACTATCCCTTACAAAGATGTTGGTGTAGGTTTGTTTAAAGATTATGGTTTACTGGGAACTTTTTCCTTCCCTCCTCCTAACGTATCGTCGTCTATTGCAACTATTCATATGATTTCATCGAACACTATTGCTTTTGATGATCCTTGGATCGTACCTTCTGATTCTGAGGTGGATTCATTTGATGGCGCGATGCCTTTGAGTCCCTTTGAAATTGGATATCAGGCTGTACAGTCGTTTTCTGATTCTTGTTCAACTGAAGCTGATCCAATGAATGTGGTCCATGGGGAATCAATTTCAATATCAACCTCAGCTACAACAACACTTTCTGATCCTGTTCATACTGATGAGCAGATTCGTGAACTTTTGTTTGTTGATGATTTACCATGGGAAGATCTTCATCACCGATCTTCATTTTTACTTGAGCTTGATCATTTTGAAAATGATTTTTCTTCTATTTTTACTACTTATTATGTCAAAGAACCACATAATCCATTACAACATTCTGATTTTGAGTTAAATTTGGGAAATATCTCTCGAACGGTTCCTATTGACATTTCAGTTAAGCCCGGAATTATTGAAAACATTCATATAGGTGCTTCCTGTACGGACGATGAAATCCAAACTTATAAAGCCCTATTTCAAGAATTTCGTGACGTGTTTTCCTGGTCATATGAAGAAATGCCAGGAATCGATCCATCAATTGTTGTCCATGAAATTAAAACATACCCGGATGCTAAACCTGTCTAGCAACGTTTACGTCAGATACATCCGAGAAAAGCCGCTGCTATCAAAGCTGAAGTTGAGAAATTACTTCGCACAGGTTTCATTTATCCAATTCCTTTAACCGATTGGGTATCAAATATTGTTCCTGTTAACAAAAAACAAGGAACGATAAGAATATGTATCGACTATAGGGATATTAATCGAGCTTGTCCTAAAGACAATTATCCAACCCCCTATATCGATCAAATTATTGATGATTGTGCCAGCAGTGAAATGTTCTCCTTTATGGATGGTTTTTCCGGTTACAATCAAATCAACATACTCCCTGCTGATCAACCTAAAACAACTTTCATTTGTCCATGGGGGTCATTTGCTTATTGCAAATTACCTTTTGGATTGAAGAAAGCTGGAGCAAATTTTCAAAGGGCTATGCCTTACGCATTTCATGACATTAAGCACATTGTGCAGCCTTATCTCGATGATTTACCTGCACATTCATTACATAGAGCTGATCATCTCACTCATCTATGAGCTATCTTTATGAGATGTAGGCATTATCGAATTCGGTCGAATCCACAGAAATGTGTTTTCTATGTAGAAACGGGTCGCTTACTAGGATTTGTCGTTTCAAAGGCTGGCATTTATGTCGATCCCTCGAAGGTTGAAGCTATCATCAATCTACCTCCTCCTTCGACTCTTCGCCAACTCCAAAGTTTGCAAGGGAAAGCAAACTTTTTATGTCGTTTCATTCCTAACTACGCCGAGATAATGAAAGGTTTTACCAGGTTGTTGAAACATAATACTCCATTCTTTTGGAATGAGATCGTTGATAAATCTTTTGATGCACTTAAACATGCATTAACCCCTGTGCCGTTACTGCATCCTCCCAATTACAACCAGGATTACTTTTTGTATCTCACCGCTTCTCATTCCACCATTTGCATGGTTTTAGTTCAAGAAGATGAATTCAACAATGAACATGTGATTTATTATCTTAGTCTAACTCTGCATCCGACTGAGCTTAAATATTCGCATGTCGAGAAATTGGCCTTGGTAGTTGTTCAAGCTGTCCAAAAATTTCGTCACTACATCTTATTACACAAAACCACAGTAATTTCTGACTGTAACCCTATGATGTATATCTTGACCAAACAATTGCTAGGGGGCAAGTATTCCAAATGGATAGTTATCCTGTAGGAATTTGACTTGGAATTTGAAATTCCAAGGCAAAGAAATCTTTGGTTTTTGCCAAACTGCTGTGTGATTTCCCGCGTACTGATACTGAAACTGTGGCGGAAGAACCCATTGCAGATGAATCATTGTTTCTTATCAGTACTCTTGATCCTTGGTATGGAGATATTATTATTTATCTCCAAACCCAATCTTTTCGACCTAAAATCTCATGATCTCAGCGACGGAAAATACGTTTCCAATCCCAACAATACAATATTATTGGTGATACACTTTATCGTCGTGGAGCGGATTCTGTTTTCCGACGTTGCTTATCTCATGAAGAAGCTGAAAAGGTTTTGAATGACTGTCACTCTGGAGCATGTGGCCGTCATATGTCTGGGTATGCCACAACCCAAAAGATATTGCGCGTTGGTTATTTCTGGCCATCCTTATTCAAAGATTGTATCTATGCAGTCCGGAAATGCCACAATTGTCAAATTTTTTATCGTAAGATGCGTGCTCCACCCGCTCCTCTTCACCCTATAATTGTTATCAGTCCTTTCGCAAAGTGGGGTATTGACTTTATTACATGTAACCCTCACTCGGCCGGGGGGCATGCGTATATTATCCTAGCGGTAGATTATTTTACTAAGTGGGCCGAGGTGATGCCTACATTTTCGACAGACGGCAAGACTGCTGCAACTTTTGTATTCAATCATATAATTGCTAGATTCAGTGTTCTTCAAGCTATTATTACTGATCATGGAAGTCACTTTCGAAACATCATGATGACTGAACTGACAGATCAACTTGGCCTGCACCACAATAGTTATACTCTGTATTACCCGCAGGCTAATGGTCTGGTTGAAGCTATCAATAAAGTTTTAGTCACTATGATCCAACGAATCATTGGTATTCATAAATCAAATTGGCATACCATGCTATTTTTAGCACTTTGGGCATATCGGACCTCAGTAAAAACATCGACTGGTTTCACTCCTTTTCAACTGGTCTACGGTTTGGAAGCAGTGCTACCTATTGAATGCGAAATTCCGTCATTACAATTAGCCATAGAATTACTCCCAGCTACTTCTGAAGAGGAGAAACGTTTTTTGTACTTAGCTCAGCTAGATGAGAATCGACGCACTACTACAATAGAAAACGAGACTCATGCGAAACGAATGAAAGCTCAGTACGACAGAAGTGTTACACCTCGTAATTTTTCAGAAGGAGACCTAGTTTTACTATATGATCAAGCAAACGATAAGCTAGGGGCTAGAAAATTTGTACCTATGTGGCATGGTCCTTACATTGTTAAGCGAAAGCTGGCAAAAGGGGCTTATGAATTGATAGATTTTGACAGTGTCTCTTTGGGTAAACCCAGAAATGGACTTTATCTGAAGAGATATTATGCTTAAGTTTTGGGTGGAGATTTTCTGTTAGATTAGTTTCTTTACAGCTGGTGTGTTTTATATTAGAAAAGTGTGCCTAGTTTAGAGAGTGCTCTTATCATTATTCCTGCTTATCTTGATTTTACTCTTGATATTGCAGATGTCGACGTCTCTTCAAACATACATTGGTTTTGCTAATGGTGCTTGTCGTAGTACATGGAACATTTCTTCCGCAACTTGGGTTATCTATTCACCCTCTGATGAGTTAGTATCTATGCATGGGGTAAGCCTCGGTCAAACAACGAATAACATTGCAGAGTATAGTGCAGTGATTGAGTTATTATCTGAATCCATCTCATTTGGGATTCGGAGTTTGATTGTTAGGTTGGATTCTGAGCTCGTTGTATTACAGCTTAACAGGAGTTATGCCATTAGAAATCCAGTGTTATTAAGGTTATTTTTGAGAGTTCGTCTCTTGGAACGTGAATTTGACTACATTGAATATCAGCATATTCCAAGACATTCAAATATTCAAAACAATAAATTTAATAACATTCGATAACATGTTCCATGAGATAGCCGGTAATAATGATATATCATAGCATAGAAGTGTGTTTCAAAATATACATCATCTTCGATCATAGGTTGAAAAACACCTTATGATCGGCAAAAATGATAATACAAAAAGATAAAATGTCGTAAGTCTACAAAATCGATCATCCTATCCCTAGTGATGATCACGATAAGAAACTACTGCACGGGCCACCCTACATAGGAAGCTCCTAAAAGGTCCTGGAACCCCAATCACATATCTCTGTAACCTAAGTGGAATATCATCTATGCCAGTCTCTGGAATATCTAGTGTCAAGCGCTCTAGATGATGCTCCAAGTCGGCCAGGATCTCTGTTGATTGGTCCTGTGGGGTTGGTGCTGCTATAGCTGAGTGTCTCCTCTCGTAAGGCTGGAGAGCGACCGGTCATCATGTACCCACATCTGCATTTAAACTTTTGATTATCAGTTTTGGACGATTTAAAAAAAAGAAAATTAAAACTTAGAAAGTGTTGAAAATGATTTTACCTAAATCATCCCTTTGCTCTCATGCTAGAAGAATCATGTCTGGGTCACCGCGATAATCCATCCCGGCATATGGAAAATCCTGAATCTCAAAAAGTTGGTTGTTCAACCAACGAAAATACTCAGGCAGAAATCGAACAACCTCTCTACCCTCCTTAGGGTGACGGGCCATCAAAGCAACCCAGTGAACTATTCTAGGCTCTCGAGGAAGACCGACATCAACAGGAATATGCTGCGGGGTTAACATGGGGATCCTCTCTAGAGCAAAGATGACTACGATAAATCCATATCCAAAGTTCTTTAGTTGTCCATTCTTTGCTCTGGTTAGTTGGTCTTTCACATTTTCCAACACAGCCTTGCACCAGTTGAATATGGTGCCTCGAAAACAGTCTACAGCCATCTGCATCTAGGATCCAGTAGCCACATGCAATGTTGCACTCTTGCATAGCCTGGTAACAGTGAATGCAATAACCTTAAGCTCAGGAGAGTTGATAGTTTTAATATCAATCCGCTTGTCCTTTGTTTGATCATCGCAAAACTCCAATCGGAGACTAGCGACAGACTGGCCACCTGGCCTAGTCCCGAAAAGAGATAATTGTTCGTCCCTCTTAGATAAACCAGTCAAAAGGTATATGTCCTTTAGCTCGATTTCGAGTCGGTGGCCACCGATCACGAAGCACTGGTCCTGTGTGTTCCATCTGTCTACCAGCCATTGCAAGAGGTCTACTTGGGCCCTCATGCCCTGTATGCCCCAGAACTTAATCAATTCGCATGCTCTCAATGCCTGCAATGTGGGCATATGATTCAATGCGGAAAAATCTACATCCTCATGCTCGCGTTCTCGCCAAATAAGCATTTTGAGTGTCTTATAATGCATAAAAAGACATATTAGAACAAGTTAGTTCGAAAAATTTTGGGCGAAAATGGAGAAATTTGAATTTTAAAATTCGTTGCACAGGGTCCGCACCTATTGCTTACAAACAGTGCATAGGTCCACATAGGTTGTGAGCAATAGGTGCGGACCCACGTATTTTTTCTTTATAGAAAAAATTCGAGGTCCGCAGGGGACGCGTGTTGCACCTGCAGACCCCCACGAACGACTTTATAAACCTATTTTTCTTCAAAAATCAAATTTAAAGCCTAAAAATGAAATATAAACAGATGAAATGCAAGTTAAGGAGGATGTGGATACCTGGGGCTGACGGTTTTCGATTCCGACGGACGGATTTTCCAAAATATTCACAAGAACTTTTTTACCCAAAAGCTCTCACTTTTCACTTTGAACTCAAATGCTAAAAATGAAGTTAGAAAAGCCCTTTTTATAAGTTTTTTTTCGAATAAATGAATTTTTAATTTATTTGTTTTTCACTTTAAAAAGGTAAATTTTAAAAATCATTTTTATTTATCTTAAACAGGTATGTGTAATGTTTTGAGTTTTTGTGCATAATATTGGATTTTTCGGAAAATTGCTCATTTTTCAACAAAGAGCATACTTTTATCACTTTTTTCGGACTCTCTAAAAATTTTACGAAAAAGCGAAATATTGGAGTCCTCTTTAAGCTCTTTTCAAACTCTCGAAAATTGAAAAGATTTCTGAGCACTTGATTGTTCAAACTCATTAAAATAAATGAATAATCGTCCCTTCAGTATAAGTTTACCCCTTTTACGGACTGAAATGGACTATTTACGAAAAAGGCACACATTGACTAATTACGGTCAATAGAGTCCTCTTTAAACCCTTTTCAGACTCATTAAATATGAAAACATTGTCGAGCGCTTGTCTTTTCTAGCTCATTAAAGTATTGGAAATGTCATCCCTCCTGTATTATTTTATCCTTTTTCGGACCTGAGGGATTATTTTACGAAAATTTACCCCCATGGAGTTTTCTTAAGTTTTTCTTCTGACTCCCTAAAATTGAAAAACACCAAGTTTTTCTTATACTGGACTCGTTAAAATTTAACAGTAAAGGACCTATTCAATTTTAAACAGGAACGAACCGCTCCTTCTTAGGGTTTGAATTTTAAACTAAGTTGGACTCATCCAAAGGATGAGATTATAAACAAGCAAATGTTATCCTCCTCAAGCTTGTCAAAAATAAAGAGGTACTTTCCAGAAATGGTGGGGGAAAAGAGAGAAAAATAAACCTGTTTGTTACACTTTGTTTTGTAAAAAGCTGTCAACCGCTCTTGAACACGACACTTTTTGTTCACCTGGGTTGGGGAAATCCTTTTCTTGACAGTTAATCAGACCATATTGAAAGTCTTTAGCCAGTTTCTGGGTATTAGCTTTGGGTCAATTGTCACCAAACCATCTACAGTGTTGTTATGTGTTCAAGAGAACAATTCAAACAAACCATTCATCTGCAAGATATCTGTCATCCATTTTGACCATCCTTGAGTCAGTCCTTGCCAATATATCTCTTCAAAACTTGATCCAAAATCAACATCATGTTTCCTCAAATCTTATATTCCTAATATACACATAAACGTGAAGATACAAAGGAATTTAAAGGTGAAAAAGATGGTGTCCTAGGTTATATTTTCTCTTTTAATACCTACTTAGTTGCTGGAACCTTGATTTCTAGAAAGACAAAAATCAAACATCAAAGTTAAAGAGAAATACCTACTTGAGCTGTTGGTTGGGATGGGAGAACAAGAGTGCCAATAGAATCCGATGAGAGAGATTTATGTAGGCCCTTCGTACAATGGTTTCATATACTTGTTGTACCATTCATGTTCTTCACCACCATACACCTCCTTTGTATTTGTAGTTCATGTAGATGTTATCGACAATAAGCATCTTCTTCCACCTCATTCAATTCCTCTTCTTCTTAACATATCAGTCCTCTGTTGTTGTAGTTTTTTGTGGAGTTGAGTAGCTTTCATATGCAACCAAAGGCTCGTAGGTTCCATTTTGGCGGAAAATGAGATAGTAGATAAATAATTAAAATTAAAAAGTAAAACAAATAATATATATCTAGACCTCATGCAAGGGCCTCCATTGCATGAGACTTGCGTAACGTCTCCACTGAACTCTCACATCCACTTCACAGAGCTTGAGGAGTGCATAATGCAACATTTGGTAGTTGCAATTGCCATGGGCGAGGCTACTCCCACTCTAGGTTCACATAGTTAGTTCCATAGTAGTAGGAGTTAAACACCAAGAGTTGCAAGGACATGGCCAAATGGGCAACATTGGCCTTAATTGTTTTTTGCATTTGTATAACTTGCGCAAAGGCGACTACCATTAACGATCCCATAAAGATAATATTAATCCTTGTAATGGAGAATCGACCGTTCGACCACATGTTAGGATGGATGAAGAGCATCAGGGGAATTTTGAGGTCTAAAATAAGCCTCCTAAGAAAATTGTACAACCAAAATAAACTCTATAAGGGCCAATAGGATTCAAGATGATTATGTCAACCATGGGGGATGATTCACCATTTTTGGAGTAAAAAGGTAAAAAGACTAAAAAATAATGAAATTACTTTTTCAACTCGTATTTTCATATATATATATATATATATATATATATATATATATATATAAAACAAGGTTAGGTAGTGGATATATTACCAAAATATGAGATGGAGCAAGCTCCTATTACATTCGGCGATAATGAAAATCAAGCATTGAGAGTGTACTGGGAACGCAGTCCCTTCTCCTGTGCTTGAATCCAAAATTTTATAGATTTCTATAACTATCCTAGTGTATTGTCTTACATATTGACCTGCAAGTAGAGTAAATTTACATAACATTGATTTTCTTGATGTTTTTCACGGCTTATGCACTGAATGTTCTTGAGAGGGCTGCTTCTTCTTGCCATAATGGACAGAGTTTTCACCTTCTTGGCTCATGGTGGTGGTTTTGAAATATGCCACTGCCTCCTCTGAATGCACGCCTTTGTTTTTGAGAGCCATGATCTCTTCTTTCTGACCTTCCATGCTTCTCTTTTGATAACTATACTCCATTCTCATTTCAACCCTGAGGTCTTTCAGTGATTCTTGGAGTCTGCTAATCATGAATTTATTCGCATTGCATGCTGGACATGCATCATTCCTTGTTGCTTTTTCTATGGGATTGAATTCTATTTGATTCCCTTCCTTCTCTGACTTTTTGAAATACTTGCTATTCCTTTTGTTGTTGGTGTTCCTGTGCCTTTTGTTGCCTGAAATTGTCCTTTTGCTACTATGACTGCATGCTTTTCTTTTGCAATGAGGGACTATGTTGTCTGCTGAAGAAGTTGTATACTGATGTTCCTGAAAAGATGTATAAAAAATAGAGTGGAGTATAACTGAATGGGAGTTGATGAGTAGAGGACTCAGGTGTGTTCTAATGGAGGAGCGAGAGAGATTGGGTGACCTGTGCATTGGCAAGCCTGCGATGGGCCTCGAACTAGCTGAGATTATAGGAGAGATGAGAGCGTAATGGAGTGAAGGAGAGCGAAGTTGAAGCTGGTGAGCTGAGCTTCCCAAGGGACTGCTTGTTTGTTGTCTAATGTTAGCCTCCAGATGAGGATTGTTATGATGCCAGATGAGCAGGAAGAGAATCGAATGGAGGCTCAGAGAGGGCGAAATTGCAAGAGGCAATGCAAAGGTGGTGTGGAGCAGATGATGGGAGCAGATTTGTCTGAGATTAACACTGCAAGGGTTAGTGCAGACCGAGTGATGCTTTAAAAGAAAATGATTGATACGATACCTGTCCCTGATGAGATGTTTTACTGCGAAATTCATGAGAGCTTGATCGCGATCATCCTTACCTTTCAGACTGAGTGATGGTTTTGGATTCCCCCTGCTTTTTCCTTTGAAATCTCGTGATTCTTCTGCAGGGATATCTTTCTGTTGATTCCTTGCTGTCCTTTTGAATTTTTTTGGGAATGTTCATTGTTTCTTATTTGAACAGATTCATGCTTCATGACATATGATGTGGACTTATGGAACTGAGGTGTGATATATCTCTTCATTCTCCCGTGTGTTCCCTTCTGCTCTTTTGACTGCTTGATTTGCATATTGATCTGCCAGTTGATTGTGATTTCTCAAAACATGTTTAAAAGTCACAACTCCTGAGCCTTCTAAATTCTTTCTGATCCTCTTATATACTCTGTTTATGAATACATTGTTGGGATTTTTATCTCTAGCCATTGCCTCTATTATTATGGCTGAATCTCCTATTATAATTGGGTCTCAATCAATATTTGTTTTAATTATTGTTGTCCCCATTAGCAAACTGTAAGCTTCAGCTTTATTGTTTGAAACTTCTCTGAGGCCCCATTCATATGAAACTATTTCTTTCCCATCAGGATCAAGTAAGATTCCTCCTGCCCCTGCTTTCCCAGGGTTATTTTTTGATGCCCCATCAAAGAAAAGACAATGTCTTTTTTGTTTTTTTTTCCAAATTGCAAATTCTTCTTCACTCAGTCTAATTTTCCAACTCTGAGCTGAAGGTTTTTTCTTGTGTCCTGTTTGTCCATTGTTATTTATTATGGCTTTATTGAACCAGTCTTTCTCTTCTTGTTGAAGGATGTTGTAGTCTATTGCTGTTGTTCCTTTTGCATTTAGGATTTCAAAAGTTAAGCCCCAAGTTTTAGAAATAATTTTCCCTATTCTTGGGGTTTGGATTTTGAAAATACTTTTGAACAATGTAAATTTTGAAAAGGGAACTGATACTATTCCATGTTTCGTAGAGATAGCAAAAAAGTGACCTGATTTTAAAAAGGGGTTATGCAGAACACACATGTTTTTTTAGATCATAGTTTTTGGCACTTTAATTTTTTTTTATGTACATTACGTTTTAGAATGGTAGTGATTTTCATGCTGATTTAAAAAATTGGGTATTCTGTGTCAGACCCTTCTTTAAAAGACCTATTTTTTGACTTTAAACTCTCTAATGTATGAAATGTAAATTTAATAATTTTTGAAGTGGTTTTTTTTTTTAATTATTTTTTTTTGTAGTGAGGTTTTTATTTTTTTGCGTTTTTAAATTAGAAGGACGATATTTTGAATTTTCGATATTCTACATATTTATACATCCTTAATTAATTTTTCAATCCACATGAAATAATTGTTTCTAAAAAGAAATATTTTTTAACAATTGACATGTCAAAATCACAATTTTTATATGAAAATTTTAACTAAAAATGGTTAAATAATAGTTTTTTTTATGAATTTCATGTCAAAATAATAATAATAATCGCTTCTTTTTTTTCAAAAAATAATGATTAACTTGAAAGTTAATGTGAAAATCACATATTACAAATATTGAATGCATAACAACCTTAATTGAGTGTTTATTCTTTTCATAAAATGTCAAAGTCAAAACATTGCAAAGCTTGATTTCCAAGCATAACTTAAATTTAATCAACAATGTCACGTAATCCAAACTCTTCGTCCTCTAGAGTTTCATCATTTTCTTCTTCCACAATATTTTCTGCTTCCTTTTGCTCATTTTCCTCTTCTAATGGATCTTTGATGTCTGCAAATCTCTCAATGTATGTCTTTCCAAACATTCCATGTAATGGTGGTTGGGGTTCCTTTGCCTTTTTTACTAAAGTCCCCTTTCTTCAACCCAATTTCTTGCATTGCATCTGGAAGAAATTGAAGAGCATTAATTCTTTGCTGAATGAAATTGCACTGTATTGGATCTTTTCCAATTGCAATGCAATTTTTTCCTTTTTGAAGGCAACATGCTAGTGTTGTACCTGATTATCAAGCACAAAAGAAATAATGAAGTAAATTAGTACAATGACATATAAATTAATAAATAACATATTGAAATTTAATTCCATATAATAAAACTTACCTGAGCCAGAAAATAGATCCAAAACCCAATCTCCTTCTTTTGACTGTCGCAAATACATGGCTAAATCGAGCTCCTAAATAACATTGGGTTACATTGTTTAAATGCTCAAACGGCTCGATCGAGCGCTTAAAAAGGGCTCAATTGAGCAATCATTTTTTCCACCCAAACATGCAATCTCTTGCCAAAAAGTGTAACCCAACTCCATGCTTTGACCCTTATAGATTATTAATTTCTAACAATCTATATCCTAAGTATTATTATTATCCAATTTTAAGGTCATAGCCAAGCCAAACACCAAATTGGTGTATGAAACCCCCTTGTTTGTGGGACAAGAGGCCCACCTCCATGCAACGATTTGATTATTGTCTTCAAAGGCATACCTACTCTAACCCCTTATGGTTTTTGAACCTATGACCTCTTAGGAGAAAACACATGCTCTTAACCATTAGGCACTTGACCTGAGATGCCTCATGTTTAACTATAATGTTATAGGAGCATTTTCTCAAGAACTCTACCCAATAATTGGACCTCACACACTTTATTGACCTCTAATTTCAGTTCTGTGGCATTTCAACGTTTACCCTCCAAAACTCATTTAAGGCCATAAATCACACTTAGTATTGGTTTACTATATTTGTTAAATTTCTAATTCTTTATAACTAATCATTTAGTTTGGGTTGTTGTTTCTAAAAGGGTATGGCCCAAAGCTTAATTATGTCCAATGTCACTTCATAATCTAATGATATGTAAGAAAGATCTCTTCCGCTTGAATTAATAAGACACTAGGAACCTCACATACTCAAAACAAACCTATTGAAAACCAATTTGATTCAATAGACCTAATCAAAACAAACATACAAGAGAATGTAAAAATGAACATTTTATCATGAAAGGCTGAAATGTTTAGAAATTTTCTTGAATAACTATTTCAAATACCATTTAAGAAAAGATGGTAACGCAAGCACATAGAACCAATAAATAAGATTTCAAAGATGCAAGAGAATGTTATTGCCTAAGGGACAAATCTCTAGTCTCTCTACAAACAAGCTACACCAAAACCATAAAAAAAAAAAACTAAGCAAGTTATTAAACCTTCCTAATTTTAGTTTATTAAGCATAGGTCACTATGTGTTAAATATCATAGTCTAAAAATAAAATAACTTGCACCTCAAACTTACATTGAAAAGAAACATTAATACAAATGATCCAATTTCAATTGAGAACAATAGTTTATTATAAGGAAAACAAAAGAACAAACCCTTCTAATTCTAATTGAAACAAAGAGAAAATTTCAATATAAAAAACTCAACACCCATATCTAGATACATTATCACCGCATCTCTTTGACTACAAATCAAGCACTGGAGAAAATTTTTAATATAAAAACCTGAGCACCCATATATAGATACATCAACACCCCATCTTTTTGAGTAAAAATCAAGCACTCCTCTTTGTACACTAAAAAGGAGGGATGAATCAATCTATCTTGGTTTATGAGGAGCAACGAAAGGAATTTTTTTTATAATCTTCTAGTTTAGATCGACTAAATAAAAAGGTCTAATAACTAATCATTTAGTTTGGGTTGTTGTTTCTAAAAGGGTATGGCCCAAAGCTTAATTATGTCCAATGTCACTTCATAATCTAATGATATGTAAGAAAGATCTCTTCCACTTGAATTAATAAGACACTAGAAACCTCACATACTCAAACAAACCTATTGAAAACCAATTTGATTCAATAGACCTAATCAAAACAAACATACAAGAGGATGTAAAAATGAACATTTTATCATGAAAGGCTGAAATGTTTAGAAATTTTCTTGAATAAATATTTCAAATACCATTTTAAGAAAATATTTTCATTGATGTTGCTTTGTGCAAACGATTGTCAGAATATTAAACTAATTTTTGTTGTTGTTGCTGCAGCATTATCTTTAATGTCTTTGGGCAAAGAGGTAGGAGGTCAAGGCACGTACTGAATCAAATGGGGAAAATTAAGAATAGGAGAGTTCCCTTTCAGAGCAAAAGCTGCATGTGATCAACAATTCAGTATTATATAATGGGGAGATATGTTGCTTCACTTCATATATTCAACATATGTCTCACAATGTGATGTGAATTGTGTTCAGTGGGTTCACTTGAAGAAGTCGTACACAATATCATTACATTTTCATGGTGACACTTTATGTTGATCATTTAATCAATATTGGGAGTAGTGTTGAACTTTCTCTCTTACATTTCTTTTGAGTAGTGTTAACCTTTCTCTATTACATTTAGTAGATGGATTCAAAATCTTTCTCCCTCAAATTAAATGCGATTTGTCCCACATCATATTAGTTAACAGTGAAGTTGACTTAAGAATTAGATGTTTTAAAAGTTAGAGTTATTTTCAAAATGCCATAGAAGGTCATTCAGGAGTGAAAGGATTAAAAGTTAATGTTATTTCCTAAAGGAAATTCATGTGCAGTCTCATTTATTTGATTCGTAATCAAATTAAAAAAATCCTTATTATAGGATTTAAAAGAAATCCATTTAAAAAATGTATAGATAATGGCGCATTCTTTAAAAGACTCCTTCCCTATCAACCACTTAAGACGAATATATAGCAAAGTAATGTGGAGTTATACGTCATGCGCACATGGGATGATTCTAAGAATCTTCGGGTGGTGGGGCGACTCTCAGAATCGCCCTGCCACTCAGCGGCAGGTGGCGGGGCGATTCTCACCCCACCACCCGGCGATTCTCAGAATCACCCCACCACCCAGCGATTCTCAGAATTGCCCCATCTACTACGAATCACCCCAAACAATGCTTACTGGGCATCCAATACGTTATTAAGCAAAGAAATCCTAGAACAGGAGTTCCTCTTCCTCCTCAGAGACTAATACCTGTATATCGAACTGTGCATATAGATCAAAATCTATATTCATAAGCGAACTGGTAATTAATAGTTGTTTGTCGCTGAGAGTGTTTGTACTGGTTGGCAGATCAAAATCTATATCCATAAGTGGGCTGCCAGAGCCCACAATAAGCTGACCTTCCTTCTTGCTCATTTTCAGGGCAGTTGAGCCATGTCCGACAACTCTATAGCATATCCTAGATATTTTATATAAGTCATTAATCACCAATCCTAGAAAGGAATTGAATTAGTCATAAGCACAAATATTCTTGCTCCTTGAACAAGGAATTAATTAGCAGCTTGGTTTCATGGTTGAATTACTAATTACCTGGTCGCTTCAATGGTGGGAACCATGCCTTCAATCGTGGGAACTACTTCTATATCTTGGACTTCTCTATCTCTTGAATCATAGAGGAGTAGCATTTATCAATTCATTGCAAAAAGTGCAGTCAGTCGTTCGAGGGCAGACCCCACTCACTGTGCTAGGAGGCCGGGTTCTATTCTTTCTACAACTAGGTAGGATTTGAAGGAGCAATTAGCCAGGTTCATGGTAGGAGGAATTAGCCAGGTTTAAAACCATCACACGTTGGTGGAATCCATCCATCTTGGGTTGCCTCTCGACATATTGCTTCGACGTTAGCTCATCAGACAATATGGAGCCACCAAATTGTCCCATTCGATGAAAATTTGTAGCGATGCATGAATATTCATCGTTTCCATTATCTCCAGCACCTTCGTTGATTATGCCACGAGGGTTTCTGCTCTACGCAAACGATTGACGGAATATTAAACTAATTTTTAATAATTAAATGGTTTATAAACCTAGTAATGATAATATGGCAATTCCAGTAACATTATAATGTTACGGGGTCAGTAGACTTACACTTAAAAAGTTTTATTTAGATTTGTACATAGCTCTTGTTACCAAAACCTTCTTTTGGCATAGGTCTAATTGAATTCCAGTACATTCATTTTGTATTAATATTTACGTCCACAAATGAATTCCCGTGCATTTATTTGTTTAGAAATCCATGTCTGTGTAGGATATTCATAAAACAGTTGAGCTACAACTGATAAAATCTGCTCAACTTTTTTCTTTTGGGCGGATAGGTAACTTCGCTTAAAGACCAAGAACGGTATTGGTGTAACATGAGCCAAGCATACCGATACGTTTCAGTGAAGGAATTTGCAGATGCATTTCAATCTTTTCACGTGGGAACCCATCTCACAACAGAATTGTCAACTCCATACGATAAAATGAAATGCCATCCCGCAGCTCTCTCTACAGAAAAATTAAACTAATTTTTGTTGTTGCTGCTGCAGCAGTAGCTTTAATGTCTTTGGGCGAAGAGGTAGGAGGTCGAGGCAGGTACTGAATCAAATGGGGAAAATTGAGAATAGCAGAGTTCCCTTTCAGAGCAAAAGCTGCTACGTCATGCGCACATGGGGCGATTCTGAGAATCGCCGGGTGGCGGGGCGATTCTCAGAATCGCCCCGCCACCCGACGATTCTCAGAATCGCCCCATCTGCTACGAATCACCCCAAACAATGCTTATTGGGCATCCAATACAATATTAAGCAGAGAAATCCCAGAACAGGAGTTCCTCTTTGTGAGGTAAAATTTGCAGCAATGCATGAAAATAAGATATTTATTAGGGTTTAATGCAAATAGAAATGCAGCACAAGAAAAAAATAGGGTTTGATTTGAGCACTATTTTCACAACCCGAAGATCACTTACCTGATTGTTGAATCCAACACCAACGCCGAGAAGAATGCGGCCGACTATAAGCATGGCGAGATTCGCAGCTCCAACATTCAAGATCGCTCCTAGGAGGAAACTGAGGCCTCCGACGATTATGCTTACTCTTCGCCCCTTGCTTCGCGTTACATGCGAGGCCCCGAATGTGGCAACCAGGCCAGCAAGATAAAGAGACGAAGTGAACAGAGTGAGCAGCTGGTTGTCGTATTTGCACTATCAACCACCAACACTGCATATAAACATGACAAGTATCGAAAGGATTGGAGAGTTTCGTTGCCTCCACGACGCCCCAAACGCGTTCTTCTTCGCAATGTAAAAGAAAATTGGGGAAGTTAAAGGCACCAGCAAAGATGTCATGCCGAATGGATATATAACACTGCTTTTCTGACCATAATTCGAAAGGAAAATTGTCATTCTTTCGAACAATATAACGATGAGACTATTAGCGTTATATTCAAATGCATTACCGTTGTACCACCTGAATGCCTTGCAGACTTTGATACAATTGAAAGATTATTTAAATATGATGCTAGGGATCAGATGGGTGAACGAGCTCAGATGGCTTTGTTTGTTGGTAGAATAGCAATAAATGACCATGTAAGGACCATTTTAGGACTGAATCGGGGCAAAAGAAATTCCTAGGATGTGGGAAAAATTAACATAACGATTGTATTCTCCGTTTGAGGATGTCTGAGAAAAATATCCATAGTCTTTGGAAATTTTAGCATCACGACATGTGCAATTGATACTAACCATCATTTTTCCTATTTCTTCAGGCCTCCAAATCCATGGAGAGAATAAACAACGTCGATGATTGTGTTTCCTGTTCAGTTGTTGGAATCGAATGTGGAAATGAGCGCCAACACCCTCATGCGATGAATGAAAAATGGTGCGATGTATTAGAAATGTTACAATAGAGAAATGCGTAGAGTGTAAGCAATAAAATAATATCAATGTCGTCCATATATCATCACTGCCACTTTATATAACGCTGATATGTTGAATGAATATAAATGTTGTTTCCACAATTGTATTGTCCATAGTATGTTTTGATTCTCGCACAAATTCAAAAGCGTTCTTGAAAGTTGTTTCCACAGACGACCCTATCAACGCATTGTAATGTATATACCACCGTACGATATATATCAAAGTTATAATGTCAACAAAACAACTCCAAAAACGTGAAGTTGCACTAAATATGAGAATATATAATGTATAGTATGCAGTAGTTTGTTTCACGTAGGTGATGATGCTTTCGTCGATAGGCATGTGGAAAACAATTCTCGAGGAAATCGTCCATGGATGTTACACCGCCTGTTACACATTCAAAAACCCCCAATTAATTTTCAAAATGTTGGCAATTTTCTAGATTTTTAAGCTCCACCTAAAGCTTAAAGCTACTTCTGCACATATAAACCACAGTGAAATGTTTGTAGAGATAGTGAGATCTTTTGGAGTGAAGTAATTGTGCAAATAACGAGTCATTAAACATGAAATTGCCAGATTGAAATGTTCAAATTTTGAATCATTTCGCCTGAATTAAAATATTTGTGTCTATCTCATCATAATCCAATAATTGCTGAAAGCAATTGTATGTACATTTAATATAGAATGGGTACATTTAATACAAAATGGGGAATTTTGAGAATAGCAGAGTTCCCTTTCAGAGAAAAAGCTGCTACGTCATGCGCACATGGGGCAATTCCGAGGATCGCCAAGTGGCACGGCAATTCTCAGAATCGCCCCAAACAATGCTTATTGGGCATCCAATACGATATTAAGCGGAGAAATCCCAGAACAAGAGTTCCTCTTCCTCCTCAGAGACTAATACCTGTATATCGAACTGTGCATATAGATCAAAATCTATATTCATAAGCGAACTGGTAATTAATAGTTGTTTGTCGCTGAGAATGTTTGTACTGGTTGGCAGATCAAAATCTATATCCATAAGTGGGTTTCCAGAGCCCACAATAAGCTGACCTTCCTTCTTGCTCATTTTCAGGGCAGCTAAGCCATGTGGTTGCCTCCCGACATATTTATGTCGACGTTAGCTCGTCAGACAATATGGAGCCACCAAATTGTCCTGTTTGATGAAAATTTGCAGCAATGCATGAATCTAATCGTGAGGTAAACGCTCTAATTGTGGGCAGAATCTAATCACAAGGCAAATTCGATTTTAAATTGGAGGAAGAGGCATCTCAAGTTCAGTGCGGCCACCTTTACCATGGTATGGCAGGTGTGGGAGGGTGGGTGTGGGTTTGATAATTGATGGTATGGACCAGAAGAAAACACTTTTACCACATTTTGTTCGCACACCCAAAAATTTACAGGAGGAAAATTTTATTCAGTTTCACTTGGTCGGTTGTATGGTCTTCAATGGTAAAATGTTACCAAGGGTGTACTTCACAACTCCAAATATTCATAATGATGCAAATCTGACCATAACCATAATTCATGATGTGATTTCTCATTGGTCTGGTAATCTTCCTGAAGTTTTGTATCTACAATTGGGTCACAACACTTCCCGTGAAAACAAAAATTAGGTTGTTTTTGGATATCTAAACATGCTTGTTGAATTGAGAATTTTTCAAAAGGTAGAGGTTGGTTTCCTTCATGTTGGGCACACTCATGACCATATTGATCAGATGTTTAGCCGTTTTTCAGTCACATTGAAGAGGAAGGAAGTCGGGAGCTTGCCATCACTAATTGAATGTATTAAGAAATCATACATGCCAGAGCCTACTTTTGATGTGTTGGAAGAAACTGTTGACATGTGAAGGTTTATTCTGGGATCATATGGTGAGGGGAAATGCATTGAACAACTTAATGACATTAGCTTCCAACATCAATTTTGTATCAAAAAAATTGATGGGAAAACACTAATATGGGGCAAGAAGTATTCAACTACTGCAGAATGGGCACCGTCATCAGGTTTGCAATTTTTGAAGTTCATTCCAGATCATCATGTCATGGTTTTTTAATTTTATAGTTGAAAAAATTTCAATTTCTTTTGTATCTAGCATGTTATGGTTGAGAACATGTTGAATTTATACTTAGGAAAGAAAAATGATATTCTACCAAAAACATTAATGTGTTTTTTTCCTCATAAACAACTTTGTTTGGCACATAAAAAATTGGTTTTACTAGCATTTTTTAAAAAGTTTGAAAATTGACCCTAAAAAAAATCATCATTCCAGTATTATCACTTTTTCGTTTTGAAGCTATATTTTGCATGAAAATTCGTAGTAAATTTCGTAGTCACTGCCATTTTTAAAACATGTTCAAAATTGACCCCTAAAAAACAAAATCATCGTTCCAGTATACACACTTTTCGTTTTTAGCACTGTTTTTGATGTTTTTTTGCCAGAGTCCCCATTTTGAGTTTATAGTTCCCGTTTCAAAGTATACATTGTTTTTTGTTTCTTTTCAACCATATTTGCCAACACAGGACTGTTGGGATGCATTTCCAGAACCTTTGAATTGTCACCTTCTTCTTTGTTGTGTACGGGTAAGCCTTCTCCTAGGCTTGGAAAAATTCTGGCAAAGGCTTTGTGAAATTTAGGTTGATTTCAAGGGGACTTGAGAGCTATTTCTAGCACTCTTTGGCTAGCATGCAATCCTAGAATAAATGTTGAATGGTCTCTTCTGCCTGCAAACACATTGAGCATCTAGAAGGGCCTTGGAAGCCTTCTTTTTTTAAGTTTTCACTAGTTAGGATCTTTCCTTTTAAGAGTGTCCAAATGAATATTTTAATCTTGGGTAAACTTTCAGACTTCCAAATTGTCTTCCAGAGGCCCCAATCATGTTGATTTGGATGATCTTGTAAGACTTTGTAACCAATTTTGACTGTGTATCTTCCTCCACTTGGGTCCCAAAGGAAGTCATCTTCTTCCTCATAGCTTGTGGGCGTTGCTCCTTTAAGGTACTGCCTTAATTTGACCCATTGCACTTTCAGATTTGAAGGAGTTATTATATTTTTCCATTCTTGCCAATCTCTCTGGTTCCAAACAGATATTGAGTGTAGAGTGTTGAGGCCTCTTTCTGTCATCCATTTTTTAATGCCCTCAAGTTCCAAATGAGTTTTTAAAGGCTCTTCCCCCATAATTCTATCATCCCAAATCGATATTGATTTCCCATTGCCTGGGATTTTAGATATATGATTTTTGAATAGAGGGATTGTCTTTTTCACAAGTTTCCAGACTTGTGTGCACAACCTTATTGGGATATTTTGTTCAGCAAACTTATTCTAGATTTGTCCATGTATTTTGAGGCGAGAGGTTTTTTCCACCAGCTCTTCATTCCTGTTACCATTCTCCATATTATTTTCATTCCCAGAGTAGCATTCATGAGGCCAGGTAGCCTTATTGATAAGCCTCCTTGTTCATATGGTAATATTACTTGTTCCCACCCGACCAAACTGAATTTTTTGTTTTCTTGTTTCCCTCCTTGCCATAGAAAGCTTCTTAATAGTTTCTGATTCAATATTCAGTAAATGAGGGAAGAGGCTCCTAATTAAGGAGATCGAGGTTGTCCTTTCCTACAATATTACTTTCATGAAGAGAAACAAAAATTAACTAATTAACAATAGTTTATGATGCATAAAATGTAGAGAGAAGTGGCTCCTAACTAAGGAGGTCCACATTGTCCTTCCTTACAATCTTATTTCGTCATTGTTACTATTACATTTAAACTAGAATTCATAAATAAATCAACAAGGAAATAAGAATGAATTTCAATTATAGCTCATAATCAAATAGAAGGAGAATTTAACTTGAATTCTTGTTTGTCCCTTCATATGCAGATTATAATTAAATCAATATTCATTCAACAATCAAAAGAAATCTTCATACATCTAAAGAAATCTGAAGCAAAAAGTAGTTTATGAAAATTAGCCAAATTAACCAAGAAGTGCACTTAGCTTGGTGTGGGGGCCCTCCACCCTTGCCTTGCACACTTGAAGAGATATCAACTACAAAAAAATTAGTTACTCGCTCAAACATGAACAAAAAATGAAATGAAACAGGTTCTTCAATTACCTTCCAGTCTTCAAAGAGTCTCAAAATCACATTACATAAATTCTACATGCATAAGACTTCAATAGTCTTGGCTTAAATAGAAATAATAAACACACTTGACTGAAATGTCTCTAATGGTCCTATCTATCCTAATCCCATCTGTCCTGGTCGAATCCATCCATTTAGTTCCAAAAATTTTGGAAAATCCCAAAAACTACTAAATTTGGCCTATTTCCTAGGGATTTTCTAAATAGCAGGTCATGTTTGACCAGAGTTGATCGGGCCTGTTTTAGCTCAGTTTGACCGAACCAATAGGTACACATCCATCCTTTGTTCTCAAGCTTTCCATATCTATTCTCAGCTTGTGCCTAGGTGTCCTGCAAGTATGACTTCAATGGAGCCATTACGGGAGTTTTTAGTCATGTCCAAAAATACACTAAAAACCCAATTTTTGCAAAAATATCTAAAAATTGGAAAACATAATTTATATACATGAATATGCATAAATTGGTCAAAATGAGGTGTATATGGTTGAAAATCATGGAAATTAGGTGTATTTTAATAAGCAAAAATTGATAGAAAATGAGGGCCAACATCTCCCCCTTGTTGATGTGCAAGCATGTCCTCATGCTTGCTTTCTCCTTTTTTACCTTTTGAGTGTTGTTGTCTCTGTTGACCTTGATCCTGAAGCCTCTGTTTGTGCAAGCTGTAAAATATAATCAATGCCTTCACACTTCCATTCCTTGTAAATGATGGTCTTGACTTTCTCCCTTTCATACTTATATTGCCATGTGTTTTTTTCTTTCAGCCATCTGTAAGCATGTTTAGCTATGAGGGAGTTTTTAGTTTCAAGTTTGTTAACTTTCGTGGTCAACTCTTTATTTTCTTCAATAATCTTTTTGTTATTTTTCTTGTACATTTTTTTTTCCTTTTTCAAATATCTTTCTAGAATTTTTATATCCTCCAACTCCTCTGTTAGCTCTTTGATTCTCTTGAGGTGCAGCTCTCTTTCCTCCTCTTTTGTATCTTTGGCAATTGAGTGTGATGAGGTAGCTCTTACCTCAACATTGTCAAAATATAAATCCCTCTCTTGAGGTTCCTCATAGACTCCCTTTTGCAATCTCTCAAAGATTTCATCAATTTCTTTTGAAGTGGGAGGAGGTTCAACAATTTGCACTTCAGGATCCTTTCCTTTACTACTTGTTTCTTCTTGGCTTTTCCTCCTAGGCCTCCTAGGAATAGATATAAAATATTTTTCCTTCTCAATCATGATACTGTCTTGCTGTTTCTTGGACCTAGTCCTCATGTTCAAAGGAGAATTCACTATGCTTCTTGTCTTATGTTCAAATTTTTCCTCTACTCTTTGTTCTTCAATCTGATGCTGGGCTAAAAATTCCTTCCATGTCAAACCTTTACTTTTTATTTGATATTCTACCAGTATTCTAATAAGCCCCTGATGGTAGATGTGTGTCTCCTTAGTTTCAATTTTACCCTTCACACTCTCTATCATTTTGATTAAACTTTTAGAGAAGAAGTAGGGTAGATTGATTTTTTATTCTCCCTTGATATGTTGAAGTAATCTAATATGAAAGAGGTAGACTATATTGAACCTGTTATCACATGTAAAGTACCTCTGAATATTTAACATCAAGTTTGCCCAAGGTTCATTCAACCACTCCCTTATAATGCCTTTTGTCCTATCAAATGATCCTTTTCTATGTTTTTCCAAAAAGAAAGTCCACCATTTGTCTTTAAAATGAAATCCTTTATGGTATTCTTCACCTTCTAATGGAAGATCTAGAGCTTTGGAAATGAATTATGGGCTTAGTGGAATAGATAGGTTACGCACTGTTGTTTGACCTTGACTATAATTGTTTATGAACTCCTTTGTTACCCTGTCATTACACCCTTTGAACTTCTGAAGGAATCCTATCAACCCTGCCTAATATAGCTTTTCTATGGTCTCTTTTCCCCAATTTTCCACCTTGAATTCACTTGGCTCTAATCCGGTGGACATGTTCTCTGTATACCATTTTATGTACCCTTGTACAATCAACATCCTCATTATAAACAAAATCACACACACACACACACACATATATGCCTTCTTATTCAAGTAGTTTTGATTTATAGATATTGTCAAGAGGCTTACCTGATCTTTTGAATAAAAACGAAATGATTTCCTTGCTCGAATCTTTCTCAACTTTCTTTGTTCCACTATAAAGATGAATTATCTATTTGTCAAAATGAATTCTTCTTATCCAAAGATCATAAAAACATTTTAACAAATGTTTTTATTGCTCTCCAATCCCTATGTTTTATCTATGCTTTGTCAAAATCATTTTTTGTTTCGAAAAAACAAGTTCTTTGTCTTAAAAAAACTATTTCTCTGTCTCCTTTTTAAAAAATCACTATTGTGTAAAATCATTTTACAATGCTCATGAATTCATGCTTTGTTTTTTCTCTTCGAAAATCCTTCACATGTGTTCATTGTGCATCGTAATTTTCACAGATGTGCTCATGGTGTATGGAAATCATGTTATTGTGTATAAAAATATACCCACTATTTCATACATGGAGAGATTTCGAATTTTAATGAAGAATCGAATCTATATGGAGAGATTTTGAATTCTAATGAGGATACCTGATCTCTGAGTGATCTTGTGATGACTTGAGTTAATAATTTTTCCTGTGTTGACACAACAAAAATTCAATTAGAACTCCTGTTGAATCTTTACCAAGGATTCGTTCTTCTCATAGGTGGAAAAATCATTTGAATAGAGGCTCACTTTGGACTTGGAGGTGGCAATGTTTTAACTAATGACAGAGACCCAGTTTGTGACACCTCTTTAAAACAATTCTGAGTTCATTTATCCTCTAAATTCATTCAAGACTCAACGAAATCCGGAATTGATCCTTACCTGATTATCTTACGCAATATGTGGCATTTGTTGGAGCGTTTCACTCTACTCGGCAAATAGAGGACTTGGTCTTCAACTCAGCGTTAAATCCTATGCCTTATCGCCTTATTTCTCCACGACTTCCTCACTTATTTCTATGTTGCGTTGCTTAGCTCTGGCTTTTTTATCTTAGCACTTCTCTCTATGTTTTTTATGGCTACGGCTTCTTTCTCCTAACACTTCTCTTGGCTTTTATATGGCTCCATCTTCTTTCACAAGTTGTTGAATGCGTGCTCTTGGTTGCACAACATTATCACCCTTTCCCCGAGATTCAATCGGTTGTGATGGTGAAAGAAACATGACATAGATCTTTTGCAAATGTCTGAGTTAGAAACATAATACAGGGCTTTTGCAAATGTCTAATCTCAAAGTTTTGAACTTGTTTGACCGTTTAGTTACGCTGAATAACCTTCTGACCTGTGTTTTATACCTCCATGACTATGTCCTCCCTGTGGTTGCGTTCTCCAGGCTCCACGGTGTACATGCTTGTCAAATCACTACTACATCGTATCATATCGTTCATGGCCACCTTCATTAGTTCATATGTCTGTCTTCATTGTTTTTTATGCCCACCTTTCCATTTCCATTTATTTGATTTCGTTTCTTTGCATATATCGTAGGCATATATCATTTGTTTTATAATCATGCATTTTTTATATTGCGCTCCTTATGTCATACAATATGGTTTGTCATTTCATTTTATCGCTTTAATTTGTTTTTAAAATGACCATAGGATAGGTCATTTTTAAAAATCAAATTAGTATTATTATGACATTAACCTTTGTATAGTGTGTATAGATCAACCAAAAAAAATTGAGGGGAGAAACATTGAGTCCTTATTTCTCAATCAAAATTGCTTATAAAATATGTAGGGATGGATAGGATTGTGTGATAATGGATATGTCACGATGGATAGGATTACTGTATGGTAGGATTATTATGATGAAGGTAATGGAGTAGGGTAAATATGAAATGTAGAATGGTAGTGTAATAGAATGCATATCAAGTTAAACTAGTTTTATCAATTTCTAGAAAAAAATTCAAAAATCAAAGGTTCTAAGGGTACATTTTTTTTTTACACTTACTGTACTTGTACTTCCATAATAGCTTGATGTCAATGCTGACTAAGTTCTTTTCTGATTCATTGTTGACTCATAATGATGGTTCTTCAAAAATATTTTTTGATGGAACATTAATATTTGCTTCTTTGTTTTATGTTTCCACATTTGATATTGACTTAGGTCCCTTCTGTTGAGTTTTGATTGTTCAAGTTCCTTCTGCAATATTATTTTGAATGTTGTTTCAGGTCCCTTCTATAATGTTACTGTGAATATTGTTTCAGGTCCCTTCTGCAATACAACTGCTTCAAACTATTTGCATAGTTTTAATACGAATCTTCCCCCTTGATTATTTTAAGTCTTGTCTTCAAGTCTTGGAATGATGGAGGATGATTTCTACAAAATAAACTAATGAAAATGGTAAAAGAAATTGGGGAATTCATATTGGCCAAACTAGTTGGTTTTCTAATATGAATTTGAGTTTGTATTGTGCTAGTTTCCTGGATTTTCACAACCAAACTCCTTTATTATTTTATTTTTTATTCTTATGGAACTAAGGAAGGCATATCACTATGCTGTTCCATTATTTCCATATTGTTATCTGTTGAGACTCTTTTAAAAAATTCTTCCTTATTGATAGGCTTATTATAGATCTTAAACCTATGTCCATTAACTATAAATGAGATTGCTTGTTCATCAATTGTTTTGATTTTAACTGCTCCATTATCACAAATTTATTCTATCTCATATGGCCCAAGCTAATGAGTTGTAAACTTTGCTTTGAAATCCTTGAACTTGGAGTCAAAGAGTAGTGCCCAGTCTCCTTTGTGAAAAGTTTTACTCTTAATAAATCAATCATGCCATTTAATTCTTTGTTGTTGCACTAGTGTTGTGTGTTCTACTGCTTGCTATCTTATTTCATCTAATTCATTCAATTGCATGACTCTTTGTTGTTGTGTCTCTGTTAAATCCATTTCCAATTTTACTGCAAGTTTAAATGTTTGAATTTGAAATTCTATGGGTAACAGAACTTCCTTACCATATACTAACTGATATGGATTGAATCCAGTTGTATTCTTCCATGTAATTCTGTATGCCCATAGTGCATCCTTTAACTTTTTTGACCAATCCTTCCTGTTCATCTGCACTGTTTTCGTCATGATATTTTCCAGAACTTTGTTTGTGGACTCTACTTGTCCATTTTCTTGAGGATGATATGGAGTAGACTTTTTGTGTTTAATTTTATACTTTTCCGTAAGATCTCGGACAAGTTTGGATGTGAACTGTGTTCCCTGATCTGTAACAATTTGTCTGGGAACTCCAAATCTGACAAAGATTTCCTCAAAAAGGAATGAAACCATTGTGTCTTCTGTTGCTCTTGCCACTGCCTTTGCTTCTGCCCACTTGGTAACATAATATGTACACACTAGAATGTACTTTTTTCCATTTGAAGGTGGGTTAATTGGTCCCACAAAGTCAAGAGCCCGTTATTCAAATGGCTCTATTAGTACCTGTGATTTTAATGGCATTTCATCTAATATTGTAGGTCTTCCTGTTCTTTGACAACTGCCACATCTTTTAACATAGGGCTTTGAGTCCTTGAAGATGGATGGCCAGTAGTAGCCAAGTATGAGCACCTTGTATGTTGTCTGCTTATCTCCAAAATGGCCACCACATGGTTCGTCATGACATGCTTTCAAAATATCAAAAATTTTGTCTTCTCTAACACATTTTCTTATCAATAAATCAGAACTAGTATAGAAGAGGTCACCATTGACCCAACTATATCTAGCACTTTCTCTAATTATTTTTCTTTTCTATTTATTGGTGAAATGGGGTGGTAATGTTGCAGATGATAAATAGTTGCCTATGTCTGCAAGCCATGGGGTTTTAGTAGTAATAGCAAATAAATGTTCATCTAGAAAATTGTCTGAAACAGGGAATTGTTCACCAGGTGATTAAAGTCTTGACAGAAAATCTGTCACTTGATTATCTTTGCCTGGTCGATCTAGAACAGTAATATTAAATTCTTGCATCAATAATAGCCATTTAGTAATTCTGCCATTAGTAATTGCTTTTTTCATTAAGTGTCTAATGGTTAAATGATCTGTATGAATAAATACTTGATAGCCTGTTATATAATGTCAAAATTTGTTAACTGCATGCACTACTGCTAGCATTTATTTTTTTGTAACTGTATAATTTAATTCCGTCAGTGTTAGGTTTTTACTTATGAAGTATATGGCATAATTAAATTGATTTTCTTTTTGTCCAAGTGATGCTCCTATTGCTGTGTCAGATGCATCAATGGAGATATGAAATGGCAATGACCAGTTCGGTCCATGAAGAATGGGAGTTATTGACAATTTTTCCTTCAATTTTTGAAATGCATTTTGACAATCAGTAGTCCATCGAAATTCAATGTCTTTAGTGAGTAACTTAAATAGAGGGAGAGATATTTTACTAGATTTTTTTATGAATCTTCTATAATAGCCTGCATATCCTAAGAAGCTCCTTACATCTTTCTAAGTTGATGGTGGCATTAAATTTTCAATGACTTCTATTTTTGCTAGGTCCACCTTGATTCTGGAAGAAGAAATGTGGTGTCCCAACACTATCCCCTCAGTTAACACATAAAACATTTCTCATTGTTGAGGGATATGTTTGTTTCTATGCATCTCTTTAAAACTTTTTCAAGATTCTTCAAACAATCATCAAATATATTTTTGTATACAATGAAATCATCCATATAAAGTTCTACACATTCATGAATTAGATCAGCAAAGATTGCAAGGGCAGCTCTTTGAAAGTAGCAGTTGCATTACATAACCCAAAGGGAAAAACATCGTATGCATATGTTCCCCATGGACAAGTCAATAGTGTTTTATCTTGGGCCGCTAATGCTATCTCAATCTGATTGTATCCACTAAACCCATCAAGAAAATAAAAGTATTTCTTTCCAGCTAATGAATCTAGTACCTGATCAATGAATGGTAGGGGAGAGTGGTCTTTCAAAGTGGCTTTATTCAGTTCCTTATAATCTACACATATTCTCCATTTTCCATTCTTCTTTGGTACAACAACTAGAACTGAAACCCGTTGACTATCTGAAATAGGAAAGATGAATCTTACTTCTAACAGTTTTTGCAGTTCCTCTTTCACTATTTTTTTCAACATAGGATCCATTCTTCTTTGTGGTGGTCTTACTGGTTTGATATGATCATGAATATAGATATGGTGAATACATGTTTTCGGATGAATTCCTTACATGTCTGTATAATCCTAGGCAAAAGCTTTTGAATATTTTTGTAATAATGCAATTACCTGTTTTTCTTGTGATGATTCTAGATTATGACCAATATTTAAACTCTTTCCAAGTTCAATTTGAATGATTTTTCTTTCAGAATTGGTAATGGAATTGACAAGAAAAATGCTTTCAAATAAATTTTGCAATGATTGAATAATACAATTTTCTTGAAAGCATTGATTTAAAAGATGATTTGTAGTTTCATATTGTGTTATTCTTAATTGTTCAGAAATATTAGGTTATAACAAAAAAATATCTATTAAACCCTCATCTTCTTCCTCTTCTCTAAAATTGAAGGTTTGAATAATGCTTAAAATAGGTTGAGTGTTTTCTTGTTTGTTGTCGTGCCATGATAATAAAGAAGGAGATTATGCAGGAGGATAGAGTTTAATATTTTTCCTTTCATCTCCATGTGCTATGACCATACTTCATGATCTGCATCCAATGAAGGCATCTACTGTGGCTAACCAAGGTCTGCCAAGAATTAAAAGATGGCTTCCCAAATTTGTTTTTGGTTGCAAGATCAAAAAGTCTACAGGATATTCCCATGAATCTAAAGAAACAATGATGTCTTCTAATATTCCCTCTGGTACTACTTTAGATCTTTCTGCTAGCTCTAAAATTGTAGTAGTAGGTTGAATATTAGGTAGTTTCAAATATTTCATAGTTTTCGTTGTCATGACATTTATAGCTGCTCCCAAATCTATTAGAGTATTTGGAACTGAAAAATCATTAATTGAAATTGTAACCATAGGTATCCCAGGGTCAATATATTTTTCAATTGTGGTCTTTGCAGACATGAAACTAGCTAATTGGCCAATGACTTGGATTGTGGGTGGATCTCATTTCTTTTTACTAGATTTCTTAATGCATAATTCCTTAATTGTTTTTGCATAAATTGGTATATCTTTTATAGCTTGCAGCAAAGGAATTTTGACATAAGAGTTCTTTAATTCATCTAAAATATCGAATTCAGGAAGATAAATTGGAATTTTTATTTTTTTTTCTCTATTAACCTCTCTGGATAGGGTGGTGTTTGAGTCATAATAAATTTTCCATTCTGAATTTGATTTTCTTGATGAGATTTTTCAGATTGTTCTCCTTTTTCAGTTTGTTCTTCTATGACCGGTGGAGAATCTTTGTGTAATACTTTCCCAGACCTTAAGTGAACAAATTGTATAGGAAGGATAGAATATGTAGGAAATGTGTTGCTTCTTCCACATCATAAGTTGATCTTTCCATTTTGTTACTCGGATTTGCTACAGGTTGAACTGGTAATTGAGTTGGTCTAAGTGGGGGTTGGTTAGAAGGTAGCTAAAGCTGTTGTGGTTGAGTTAATGTAGGATTTTGTTGTGGAAATGATATTGGTTGCAGATTTTGCTAGAATTTTTGATATTGAAATGGTTGTTGAGGATATTGATATTGTTGAGGATACATTTGTTGAGATGGTTGAGTTCCATAACTATATCATCGCCAACTTTGTGCAGGTTGGTTTTGGTATTGTTGTGGAGGCCATGCTTACCATGGCATTGGAGCATTCTATGAATTTTGAGGAAGATACTGATAATTCTGGGGAGTTTGTTGAAAGAATTGTTGAGGAATCATTTGTTGCCAAGGTCTCCTTGGTGCCATATAGTAAAGAGAATCTATTCCATGTAATTCTTCTATTAGATCCATTTGCAATTATTTAAGCTTTGGACAATTGTCTGTTGAATGATTTTCTGTACAAATTCCACACACTTGAATGTTATCCAAAGGACATTCTTGTAAAAGATGTTTCTTCATACACTTAGGACAAAAGATTGACATTGTTTGTTTTTCTTATTGTTGTTTCTTATTTGCTTTTAACACATCAACTTGTGTTCCTAAAGTGCTCAAAAGGTATGTTTTAAAGTTTTCTAACGGCCTCCCTATTTCTTCTCTTGTTACTCCTCCTCCTGCTGATTTATAAGCTCTAGAAGTTATTTCTGTTTTTCCTGTTTTAGATATACCTCTAGAGTATTTTTGACATAATTCAGTTATTTCATCAAATGGTATATATGAAATGTCTCCTTTACCCATTACATTTAGAATATCAAGATATTCATCTTTTATTCCTTTAAGAAAAAGTGTTCTAATGGTATCTGGATTTAGAGAATGTTGTTTGGATTTTTGCAGGTTATACAAAAATCATTCCAAGTACTCTTCCAAACTCTCATCTTCTTGTTGAGACATTCAGAAAATATCTTCTTTTGATTCTCTAGCCTGCAATAGGCTTGATATTTCTTCAGAAAAAAATTCTTCATCTCTTCCCAAGAAGTGATAGAGTGTTGTTGTAATCCCATAAACCATTTCAAGGCAGCTGCTTTAAGAGTAGCAGAAAAAGATGAAGTTTATGAATATCATCAGTATAACCATAAGATCTACATAATATGTCAAATTCGAACATGAACGAATTAGGATCTTTAGAAGACATTCCATGAAAATTTGGTAAAATTAAAGGAGGAATATTCTTCGTTTTTACTTTTTCTCCCAGAATTGCTTGAGTATCTATAATTAGAAATCCAAAAGTAGTTTCTTCATCATTCTCTTCATATTCTCTTCTTTTGTGATTATATTCTCTTCTAGCATCTTCTTCTCTTTTTCTTTCTGCTTTTCTCCTTGGCTCTTCTTCTCTTTGTCTTTGCCATTCTTTTTGTCGTCTTTCATATTGAAGCCTTTGTTCAGGAGTGAGGATGGTAGATCCTTGCCCTTCTTCTGTCATATCTTTTTTAGTAGTTTCAACTATTTCAATAGCAATTTGAGATTCAACTTCTTGTTTGTTTTCAAAAATAGGTTGATCTATTTGTTCAAGAATGGGCTGATCAATTTGTTTTCTTGTCTCTTTTTGTTTTCTTATGGAAGATGTTCCTTCTTGTGTTTGTTTTTTCTTCACTTCATAAGCTAACAAAGTTTGTATTTCAACAAGAGTTCACCTTTGTCCTGTTGTTTTTCCTCTAATTGTTCCAAAGTTGGTCTTCCATTAATTGGTGTAGTTATTTCTAATGGAAGTAGTCCTGCTCTTGCCAATGGTTTAGCTGTTGGGAGGTCTTGCTTAATGTATCTACCCTTTTCATCTCTATATATAGGCATATAGAAACATAACTAAAAAAAACTTATTTTTTGTTGTTTTTGTTATATTTTGTTTTTTTTTATGATCTTCCTACTTGACTCTGGCTAAGTATGCTTCCCCGGCAACGGTGCCAAAATGTTTGGTCAATTTACTATGCAAATTAACACAAGTATTTAGTTATCAATCTGAGCTTGTAAGCTTAGAAGCATGTCCAAAGTATAAGGATTTTAGTTGCAGTCAATTTTAGAAGATGAAATATAAAGATTGATGGAAGTGCATATTACCAATATAAAATCTAACTTAATAGTTTATGATTCAATATTCAATAAATGAGGAAAGAGGCTCCTAACTAAGGAGAGCCAAGTTATCCTTTCCTACAATATTACTTTCATGAAGAGAAACAAAAGTGAACTAATTAACAATAGTTTATGATGCATAAAATGTAGAGAGAAGTGGTTCCTAACTAAGGAGGTTCAAATTGTCCTTCCTTACAATTTTATTTCATCATTATTATTATTGCATTTAAACTAGAACTCAAAAATAACTCAACAAGGAAATAATGATGAATTTCAATTATAACTCATAATCAACTAGAGGGAGAATTTAACTTGAATTCTTGTTTGTCCCTTCATATGCAGATTAGAATTAAATCAATATTCATTCAACAATCAAAATAAATCTTCATACATCTAAATAAACCTGAAACAAAAACTAGTTTATGAAAATTATGCTAATTTAACCTAGAAGTGCACTTAGCTTGGTGTGGGGGCCCTCCACCCTTGCCTTGCACACTTGAAGAGATATCAGCTACTAAAAACTTAGTTACTCTCTCAATCATGAACAACATTTGAAATGAAACAGGTTCTTTAATTAACTTCCAGTCTTCAAAGAGTCTCAAAATCAGATTACATAAAATTCTACATGCATAAGCCTTCAATAGTCTTCGCTTAAATAGGGAAATAATAAACAAACTTGACAAAAATGTCTCTAATAGTCCTATCTATCATAATCCCATCTATCCTGGTCGAATCCATCCATTAAGTTCTATAAAATTTGGAAAATCCCAAAAATACTAAATTTTGCCTATTCCTAGGGATTTTCTTAACAACAGGTCATGTTTGACCAGAGTTGACCAGGCTTGTTTTAGCTTAGTTTGACCGAACCAATAGGTACACATTCATACTGGGTTCCCAAGCTTTCCATATCTATGCTTAGCTAGTGCACAGGTATCGTGCACGTATGACTTCAATGGAGCCATTACAGGATTTTTAGTCATGTCAAAAAATACACTAAAAACTCAATTTTTGCAAAAAAATATCTAAAATTTGAAAAAAAAAAATTATATACTTGAATATGCATATATTGGTCAAAATGAGGTGTATATGGACGGTATATGGTTGAAAATGATGGAAATTAGGTGTTTTTTAATAAGCAAAATTTGATAGAAAATGAGGGTCAACAATACTCATTCTCTAAGACTCATGATACCCAATGTTGTAAGCGAACTCTACCAGTGGAAGATACTCTTCCCACTTTCGTTGTTGATGCATCACGTACATCCTCAACATATCATCCGATATCCTGTTGACCCTCCCTGTCTGTCTATCCTTATGGATTTCCCATTTTTGATGAAGACACCACAACCACAATGAAGAACATCTCACCCTCCATCGTCCCTAATTTCTATGGTTTAAGACATGAGAACCCTAAATATTTCTTTTTGACTTTGAAGTTCTATGTAGAACCTATGACTGCTTACTTGATCCTCAAAAGTTGAAATTGTTCCAGCAACTCTTAAATATGGAGCACTTAAATGGTTTATGGGATTAGGAACACATACAATTGGAACATGGGATGAAATGGAAACTGTGTTTTTAGAAAAATACAAGGATTACTGTATGCCTCATAACCTCAAGGATGAAGTCTTTAAGATGATGCAAAAAGAGGAAGAAAGCCTTGAAGATCTAATTGAAATATTTGTTTACAAAATCAAAAGAGCTAATATGTATAATTGGGATGGTGAAACACTAAAAGCTATATAGTTAAATTCCATCAAAGATGAATGGATTGATCTTCTTAATTTAATGAGAAAAGGAGATGTTTCACAACCTTCATTTTGAGAAATTTGTGATTTATATAAACATATCTCAAGGGGCAAGGTTAGAACTAGCAAAAATCTTAGAGATCCTGTGATGTCTAGAATTAATAAATCTAAAATAGGCAATTTGCTTGATAATTTCAAAACATATATCCTAGGGAGTCTTAGCAAACAAATATATACCCTTAAGATACAAAATAAGCAAAAAGCAGAGAATGTTGCATTATCTATTTTTTGTCTAAAGTATAGAAAGAAACATGCCTTAAGAGAATGTCCCCTTGATAGTATAGAAATTTGTGTCATATGTGTTGAAAATCATAACACAAAGGAATGCCCTTCAATACCTCATCTTAAAGTTGTTTTTCAAGATGAAGCAGGGACAAGCCAAGTTGAATGTCTTTGTTTTATTGCTAAAAGACCATGTAAAAATCAACAATGAAATATGACTCAAGGTTTCAATACCCAATCATATGCACAACCACAAAACAATTGGACTACACCCATGCCATGTCAACCTTGGCCCCCACAATCTCAAAATCCATCTAAGGCTCAAGGTTAGCAAAGTCCTTATGGAAAATATCCTCAATTCCAACAACCATATCCTTCTTTTCCACCATAATATTATCCTCCTCAACCAACTTAACTTTCTTGATTTCAAAATACGAATCAACCAATTTCATTACCATTTCCTCAAAAACCCAATCAACTACCTGCCCAACTACTTCTAATTCTAAACAATAAAATTCAACAAGCTATTTAAAATGTCGAAAGAAAGAAATTTCAAGCTTGTAAGATTACCCCATTAGGTCTAAATGATGTTCAACTTAGATTTCGTAGTGTTTTACCAAAAAAAGTCACCAACAACGACCATTCAAAAATCTAAAGGGGATGAAGTCCCTGAGAAAGATGTGAGTCTTGATCAAGAAAACATTCCCCTAAAGGTAGATGTTCCTATACTATCAAAGGACGAGCAAATAAAGCAATCTCCTACCATTCCTCTAAACAACGTAAACTTTGAAATGAGAACTAATACTGTTACCCGTTTCGTAGAGATAGCAAAAAAGTGACCCGATTTTGAAAAAGGGCGATGCAGAACACATATTTTTTTAGAGCATGGTTTTTGGCTCTTTAAATAACCAATACGATTACCCGTTTCGTAGGGGTAGTAAAAACGTGACCCGATTTTGAAACGTGGTAATGCAGAGTATAATTCTTTTTTTTTTTAGCATATTTTTTGACACTTTAAATTTTCTTATGTATCAAATATAAATATATGGTTTTAAATGTTAGTGATTTTTATGTTGATTTTGAAACCTAGTGATGCAATGTGTCGATGCAGCATACCTTTTTTTTAGAGGACTTATTTTTCACACTTTAAAATTTATTATGTCAAATTTTTTTAAAATTATGATTACTTAACGAATTTTCAAGTTGTTTTATTTTTCTTTTTTTAAAATGTTGATTACTTAAAAAAACAAATATAAAAATATATATAAAAAATACAAAAACAAAAACAAAACAAAATTTATATATATATATATATATATATATATATATATGAAAATTTTAAAACTATATATTTCTTTTTCAAAAAAAAAAAAACATTTAAAGTTTTAAAAAAATATGTATTTTTAACTAAAAAAAAAAAAAACAAAACAAACAAACAACAATAATAAACAAACAAACAAAAACAAAAAACTTTTTTATTAAGCTTACATTTTTTATTTAAAATATATATATATATATATATAATAAAAAATAAAAAATAAATAAAATTTAACACATTTTTTTAAACAAATTTTTTTAATATATATATATATATATATATATAAGCAATTTTTTATTAGAAATTAAAACATTTAAAATTTAAAAAATGATTTTTTTAACGATTTTTTTTTTATTAAAAAAAAAAAAACTCGTGGCCCCTCTACTCGCCCGCTGCCCGTGGCGGTGCGACCCTGGATGGAGGGCCTGCACGCAGACCCTCCACCCAGGGCTGCGCCACCAAGGGCGGAGGGGCAATTCTCATAATCGCCCCTCCGCCTACCCGCCACCCGTTGTAAGGACCTGCAGTCCTTGACTCGTCTGCCGATGCAAAGAATCGCCCCTCCGCCTGCCCGCCACTCGTTGTAAGGACCTGCAGTCCTTGACTCGTCCGCCGATGCAGAGTGCGAAGGTTGGCTAAAGGCAAAGTGCGCACGAGCTTGCAAAAAGGATGAGCAAACACTTGGAGCGTGCGTGCGTACAAGTGTTGAGCGAGTCACATGTTTATAAGAGGTGAGCGAGGGCGTTCATTGAAATAAGCCGACGGTGGAAGGTTTGTTAGTTTGGGCGTTGGCAATGAGCCGACCGAATGGGAAGACAAATGAGGGCGTCGGCTTGGTAAACAAAATGCAGGTCGGCCATCAATGACACAACCACTTATGGAGCGTATATATTATGCGCATGGATGGATCATTTGAACTTCGATCTTCACACAACAAACTCGGTCATTCATCAAGGATACAAGAAAGGTGCGAAAAGAAAAGTGAAGTCGTAGCAAGGGTGGCACAACTCTATGCGCCCAAACTTGGGCGAGGCCGCACAAAAACATCGCATAAAAGTGTATCGGGTGGAAGTCGTGGGCAAGGAGTGCTCGTTGTTCTGTGAAGGAGGGTGCGGTGAAGGCGCTGAGACTTGACACAGGTGTCTCAGGTGGCTCGGGTGAGCACCCACCCGTCGTGCAAGGATAAACAATGGGGACTTGGTGGAGTCGCTCGCCGGAGCGAAGTTGGTGCACGGTGGAACGTTGGTGAAGCCGGTTGTGCAAAGAGGGTGTCTTGGTGACTTGGTGGAGTCACCCGCCCGTCGTGCACGAAAACAAGGCTTGGTTGTGAAGTGCAGAAGGCAGCTCGTGTGAGAGCGCGCCCGCCCGACTTGGGAAAATGATTTTGGTTATCACACGGAGGTGTGATGAAGTTGTAAAATTGGCAAAGTATGAAACTTGGTGTTACCAAGTATACTTGTAAAGCTTTGTAATATTGAAAGACTGTATAATATATTATTCGGGCAGACTCATTGTTCAAGGAGTTGCCCCTCCCTTTATACTGTGCAATTGTGTTCTCTTGTATAATTGTTGTTGATAATGAATGTGTATGGGTGTTCATTGGTATAAAGGAAACATAATAATTACTTGGTTGCGAAACACAAACTAAGTAGGATAAGTGGTTAGGCGTAGTCCACGAACATAAGTATTGGTGAAAAGAAAGTGTTCGGTGGTGCCGCACCTCGCCAAGAGTGGTTGAAAGACTACCGTGGCTCCGGTGTCATGACAGGTGGTATCAGAGCTAGTATGAAGACTTGGAGGAGTCTTGCAGGAAGCTGGGTGAAGCAAGTGTGTAAACACTTGGAAGTTGGTGATAGGTACTTGTAGGTGAAGGAAGTTGATTTCACATACAAGTGGAACAAGAGCTGGTTCATTTCTTTCAGGGAACTTGGAGAAGGCTGAAAGGCAAAGATGGTGGATGAACCTACGACGGGTGAATCTAGCCATAATGCAGGTGAGGTCTTCTGGTACAAAGTGTTGGAACAAATGGGTCGATGGAGTTCTAATTGGGTTTCGATGAAGGCTGAGAACATGAAGATTCATGAAGGCTGTTAGGAACTAAGGAATGAACTTAAAGAACTCAAAAGCCAATGCGAAAGTACGACAGATGGTGAACTTAAGGAACTTGATGAGGAGATCCAACAAAGTGGTCTTGGTCTTCAAGAGCTCTTGGATGAAAGAGCCCGGTTAAGGAAGAAAAGTGCCATGGTGGAAGCCGAAATCAAGAAAATTGATGAGGAAATAAAAAAGAAGCTTCTTGGTAAGAAGATCGTTGTAATTGAGCAGGAAGAGCTCGACTACATTAACATGCTAGGAACTCACTACCGAGACAATCCAGAGGATGTTCGAAAGCTTAGTTCTATGAAGGTAGTGAATGGACACTTGGTTGGTGCACTTGAGTAGAATGCGATGGAGGACAAGCTTGAGGGGAATCAAGCTAGACCAAGATCGAGTTGCTTAGAAGAGCCAAGCAAGGAAGTGAAGTACCTTAGGAGGAATGTCAAGTTGGAGCACAAGCCAATTGACACTTCTGAGGCCGAATTCTTGAAGAAGGTTGCTGATGTGAGACACAAGATAAAGCGGACAGAAGGAGGTAATTCCTTGAAGCTGAGTTTTGTGCAGGTGACCGTGAAGGGCAAGAGATTTGCAGCTTTGGTGGATACGGGAGCTACTCATAGCTTCTTAAGCAGGAAAGCAGCAAAGTCTTTTGGGAAGAAAGCAAAGATGGAGAGGGAATGGAGTGCTTTCAAAGCAGTCAACTCTACCATGAAAGCTGTTATTGGTGTGATGGAAAACACTCAGGTGAGAGTGGGATCGTGGTTTGGAAAGTTGGACTTGAGGATCGTGGACATGGATGATCATTCTATGGTGCTGGGGCAAGATTTCATGAGGCTTGCACAAGCCATACCAATGGTGGACCGGGACATTCTCTTGATCATAGCTGAGGGAAGAACCATGATGGTTCCGATGAATAGAAGGAGTTGCTTGGGGTATAGACCGAGGATGAATTCTATGACTTTGTATCCCAAAGATCTGAATGTGAAGCATGAGGATGTGGAGCAAAGAGGACTTGGGAGTATGACTCAAACAATGAAGGAAGGGAAGTTGATTAACTTCGTTGCAAGAGCGAGGAAGGATGAAGTAAGTGAGAGGCCAATCTCACGAACCTTGGAGCACTTGACAGAGACATCTTCTACTAATGATCTTCACAATGGAGTTGTGAAAGAAGGGAGTCTGAGTACTACTTCAAAGCCAGTGGTTGGAGAAGATTATGGAGGTAGAGATCCTACTCGTACAGTGGATTTTTGCAAGTATGCTATGGGCATATATGACTTTCAGTTGACAAAGGAAAACCTTAGGGAGCTTGGGTGTACATGTGAGGATATTGAGGTTGTGCACAGATATTTGAGGACACAACATCAATCTGATACATGGGTAGATGAGAGTCAGGGAGGAAACTTCCTGGCCCTCCTTTCTCTATAGACAACCTTGGAGATGGGTTGGTGCAGGGACCTTGATTGGAAGGGGCTGCACCACCTTTACAAGGGGCCTTGGGAGGAGGCTTCTTTATGACAGATTACAGACTTGGATGTAGATGGCCAGATGTTGGGATGAAGTCTACATGGGTTGGACATCATGGACAACTAGAGTCATGGACATCAGGTTGGAGACATGGAGCATGACAGTTATGCAGGGACATTATGCAGGAGCATGTGTAGAGGTGTCATTCATGGACATTCTATGGGGAATGCCGAAGCAAAGGATGTTGTGCAGATGTTGTTGTGACATGGAGACATATGAGCTGGTGGAGAGGTTGTACACTCTTGTGCAACAAGGCCATGAGCTGAACATGTTGTAGATGGGATGGAGTTTCCATGGACCTGAGCATGGGAATTGGACAGATTCTTGATGAGTCCGAGATGTAGCAGAAGTCAAGGAAAGACTTATGGTGGCATAAGGATGTGCATTCTTGTGGTTTGGGCGTATGGTTGGATTAGCTACCCAACTAGTTCGAGTCATGAGGGGTACCAGTGTGCAGACAGATGTCGGTATCAAGTGGAGTATCTTGATAGGCAGCCTACTGAGGGACGACACATGATGGAGATGGTAGTTCTACATATGTTGCAGGGATGTTTGCAGTATGTGGAGGAGTTGATATCATGGATAAGACTGTTCGTATATGGAAATCTTGATCTTGGTGGACGGCATGTTGTCGAGGACGAAAACAACTTCAGGTGGAGGAGGATGTAAGGACTTCAAGTCCTTGACTCGCCCGCTGATGCAAAGTGCGAAGGTTGGCTAAAGGAAAAGTGCGCACGAGCTTGCAAAAGGGACGAGCAAACACTTGGAGCGTGCGTGCATACAAGTGTTGAGCAAGTCACATGTTTATAAGAGGTGAGCGAGGGCGTTCATTGAAATAAGCCGACGGTGGAAGGTTTGTTAGTTTGGGCGTTGGTAATGAGCCGACCGAATGGGAAGGCAAATGAGGGCGTCGGCTTGGTAAACAAAATGCAGGTCGGTCATCAATGACACGACCACTTATGGAGCTTATATATTATGTGCATGGATGGATCATTTGAACTTCAATCTTCACACAACGAACTTGGTCATTCATCAAGGATACAAGAAAGGTGCGAAAAGAAAAGTGAAGCGACAGGAAGGGTGGCACAGCTCTATGTGCCCAAACTTGGGCGAGGCCGCACAAGAACATCGCATAAAAGTGTATCGGGTGGAAGGCGTGGGCAAGGAGTGCCCGTTGTTTGGTGAAGGAGGGCGCGGTGAAGGCGCCGAGACTTGACACGGGTGTCTCGGGTGGCTCGGGTGAGCGCCCGCCCGTCGTGCAAGGATAAACAGTGGGGACTTGGTGGAGTCGCCCGCCGGTGCGAAGTTGGTGCATGGTGGAATGTTGGTGAAGCCGGTTGTGCGAAGAGGGTGTCTTGGTGACTTGGTGGAGTCACCAGCCCGTCGTGCACGAAAACAAGGTTCGGTTGTGAAGTGCAAAAGGTAGCTCGTGTGAGGGCGCGCCCGCCCGACTTGGGAAAAGGATCTTGGTTATCACACGGAGGTTTGATGAAGTTGTAAAATTGGCTAAGTATGAAACTTGGTGTTTCCAAGTATACTTGTAAAGCTTTGTAATATTGAACGACTGTATAATATGTTATTCGGGCAGACTCATTGTTCAGGGAGTTGCCCCTCCCTTTATATTGTGCAATTGTGTTATCTTGTATAATTGTTGTTGATAACGAATGTCTATGGGTGTTCATTGGTATAAAGGAAACATAATAATTACTTGGTTGTGAAACACAAACTAAGTAGGATAAGTGGTTAGGCGTAGTCCACGAACATAAGTATTGGTAAAAAGAAAGTGTTCGATGGTGCCGCAACTCGCCAAGTGCGGTTGAAACACTACCGTGGCTCCGGCGTCGTGACACCCGTGGTGGTGCGGCCTTGGGCAGAGGGCCTGCGTGAATCACCCCTCCGCTTGCCCGCCGCCCTGGGCGAATGGCCTACGTGAATCGTCCCTCCGCCCGCCCGCCGCCCATGGTGGCGCAGCCCTGGGCAGAGGGTCTGCGTGCAGGCCCTCCGCCCAGGGTCGCGCCACCACGGGCGGGTAGAGGGGCCATGGGCCTTTTTTTTTTAAATCGTTAAGAAAAAAATCAAATTTTTTTAATAATTAAAAATTAAATGAATAAACAATTTTTTAAATTTTAAATAAAAAAATTATTTTTTTTAATGATTTTTTTAAAGAAATGTTTAAAAAAATATTAAAATTAAAAAAATAAATAAATAAGAAAATAAAATAATTAAAAATTGTTTAAAAAAATATTTTATATATATATATATATATATATTAAATAAAAAATGTAAGTTTAATTAAAAAAAAAAAATTAAATTTTTTTAATCAAAAATACATATTTCTATATATATATATATATATTTTGAAAAGACATATTTTACGTCATTTTCATATATATATATATATATATAAAATGTTTTTAATATTAATTTTACTAGTTTTTTATTTTTTATTTTGTTAATTTTCTTCTTTTTTGACTAGCGGAATCAACAATGGCAGTGGTATCGTACTTGCGTTACATGGGGTTGAATCCCACCGGCTGCCACTGTAACCTCTAGGAGGAACCGCCCAACCCCCAAGGACGGCCCTTGGATAAGACAAGACTCGAACTCGTGACCTACACAGCAACACGGACGACTTAACAGATCGTCCATTGACCACGAGACCAAACCTCTGCGGGCTTAATTTTTCTAGTTTTACTTAAATTTTTTTTTTTCAAATTCTTTTATGGTTAAAAAAAAATAAATTAAAATTAAAATAAATTAAATTATTATTATTAAATATATATATAAATATAAATATATATATATATAAATATAAATATAAATATATATATATATAGAGAGACAATTTTTATATATATAAAGACAAAAATTGTCTATATATATATATATATATTTATATTTGTTTTTTTAAGTAATATATATATATATATATATATATATATATATATATATTTATATATATATATATATATATATATATATATTTATATATATATATATATATATATATATATATATTTATATTTGTTTTTTTAATCTTAACTTTAGTAGTTTTTAAATTTTTTTAGTTAATTTTCTATTTTTTAAAATCTAGTTTGTTTTTAATTTTCAAATTTTTTTTAGTTTTTTGTTAATGTTTTTTTTTTTTGGTTTTACCCATTTTTTAATGTTTTTTTTTGCCAAATTTTTTTATGGTTTACAAAATATTTTTTTTAAACATGTCTTTTTTACTATTTGTTTGTTTACAAATTTTTATTTTATTTTTTAACATTTTTGTGATTGATTTTTTTTTTTGTCTTTTTTTTTTATATATTTGATTTGATTTTTTTTAATTTTTATTTTTTAATTTATGTTTTGTTATTTTTTTTAACCTTTTTTTTTCATTGTTTTAATTTTTTATTTTATTTTATTTTATGTTTTCATTATTATTATTATTATTATTATTATTTTTAATGTTTTTCGAGATCATGATAAAATATTTTACGTTATTATTTCGAAATGTTGAAATTCTACCCTTGAAAAAAAAAAAAGTGTTATCCCAACGTCAACGCTTTTCGTTTTAAAACATGTTGAAAATTTACCCTAGAAAAAAAAAGTTGTTATTCCAGCATCAACACTTTTCGTTTTTAGCACAGTTTTTGATGTTTTTACGGGGTTTTTTGGCAAGAGTTCTCGTTTTGAGTTTATAGTTCCCGTTTCAAAGTTTACATTGTTTCTAGTAGAATAACCTTCGATTTCTTTGCAAGATCCACCTTTTCTTGAAAGGCTAAAAATTGATAAAGGAATAGAAAGGAAAATTGTTTTACCATATTATGATATGCTAGATGAACTTAAGAATATTTACATTAAAATTCCTTTATTACAGTCTAGAAAGGGAATAACAATATTTGCAAAAACTATCAAGGAGCTATGCATTAGAAAACCAAGAAGAAAAAGAAAATATATTAAAAAAATTCAATTGGTAGGGAAAATTATTGATATCAAGATGGGAAAACCTATTGTTCAAAAATATCTAGATCGTGGTAGTCCCATTGTGAAAATTCATATTAATGGTGGTGATATTCCAAAAACTTTAATTGATCTAGGAGCAACCGTTAACATCATGAGCAAACAAGCAATCGAGCAACTTAAGCTTCCTAATATTCAATATACTCCTACATTATTACAATTAGCAGATAGATTTCTTATCAAACCAGATGGAGTATTAGAATATGTGTCTATTTCTCTAAATTCTTAGGAATATTCTGTAGATTTCATGATTTTAACTCCCAATGATAATTTATGATGCCATCCATTGATCCTTGGTAGACCATGGCTAGCTACAATTAATGCATTCATAAGTTGTAGATCTAGTGATATGTATATCTCTAATGGAAATTCCATTAGGAAGTTTACCTTGTATCCTCCTGCAAAAAAAATAACTGAAGTAGAAAGTGCGATTTAGATAGATGATGATAATGAAGACTTTAATGATTTGCAACCAATTTATACTTTTCCACAATTAGATGAAGAAGATCAATTCATAAATTCAATGAATAATAATCATTCCTTTTCATACTGTAAGCAAGATCAAACTTTTCAGGAACAATTATGCAATATTGAATATTTATCATCTCACCGAATTGATTTACATTCTATGGAAAATTTTGGCAATTCTCAAGTAGAAAGTTTTCCAAATAAAACATTTAATATTAACAATAATTTGGAAGAATTTCAAAAGAGAAAATTGTTGGCATTATGATACATTTGTTGTACTTGATGGCAACCCACTCATCTCAGATGATAAATTATAATGCAGCAAAGTTCACGCACTTTTATGCAGAGAAAAGTTTATTTCATGTAGAGAAAAGCTCACACACTTTTATGCGGAGAAAAGTTTATTTCATGTCGAGAAAAGTTCACACACTTTTATGCAGAGAAAAGTTGATTTCATGTAGAGAAAAGTTCACGCACTTTTATGCAGAGAAAAGTTTATTTCATGTAGAGAAAAGTTCACGCACTTTTATGCAGAGAAAAGTTTATTTCATGGAGAGAAAAGTTCACGCACTTTTATGCAGAGAAAAATTTATTTCATGTAGAGAAAAAGTTCACGCACTTTCATGCAGAGAAAAGTACCTTTCATGAAGAGAAAATTTCACGCACTTTCATGGTTGGTTCATGGTATTAGTTCGACAGTTTTTGATCCTATGGTTTTGGCCCGTGGTATTGCATCCAAAAGTGTTGATCTCACGCACTTTCATGGTTGGTTCATGGTATTAGTTCGACAGTTTTTGATCCTATGGTTTTGGCCCGTGGTATTGCATCCAAAAGTGTTGATCTCACGCACTTTCATGGTTGGTTCATGGTATTAGTCCAACAGTTTTTTGATCTTATGGTTTTGGACCGTGGTATTGTGGAAGGCCTAAGACTATAAAAGAGGAAGGAGATCATTTGGCAAAGCATCATCGAATGAATTGAATATCTAATAAGTGCTAGATCTGAAATATTTGTGATTGGGTTATGGTGCAGATCTGGATCTGAATGAAGGAGGAACCTTAGCGCATAAAGAAGGATAAGTTCTTTTGATGGGTCATAATCTTTATGCTTGAATAATAGTATCTTTGCATGATTTTGATCTGTTATATGAGGTGCATGCTTGATCTATAAATCTGACAATCTGGGTTAATTAGTGTCTGAATATTTGAAAGAAGGAATTATCCTTTATAGATCTGCACGCAGGTTTCAGGTTGTTGAAGTAGCGTATATCTTTAAATTATGATCTAGCTGCCTCTGTATATTACTGCAGTATTCTGGGTTCAGAATTTGGTGTGTGGTTACTGTTACTGTGTTCTGGGTACAGCTGTCAGAGAAGTGTTTACTTGATTCAGTGTTAATTGGGAAAAGGAGATTGTTTGATGCAGATATACTTGATGAATTATTGATGTTCATGGATCCGGTCTGAAAATTTATGAAACGTGGTCCCTGGAAGAAAGAGAAGGTTGTAGCCTTCAGTAGGCCAGCACCTACGTACTAGTATCTTGGCCAGTACAAGAGCTAAGAGGGTTGTAGCTCTCTGCAAGTTGTAGCCTGCGTACTGGTAAAGGACTGCACCAGTACAAAATCATTATAAAAGGAGTTTCTAATTGAAAGAAGATAGAGACATATTGCAGCAATTGATTTTCAGCCACGTTGGGTTTCCACCTTATATCTGGTGTTCTTTTGTGTGACTATTTGCTTTTCTTGTTCCTGCTCATTATTTTATGATACTGACATACAAAGTAATGATCAATATTTGAAGAATTATTCAAAGTATAAATAAGGAAGATAGATTGATAAGAATTTGATAATACTGATTCACCACCCCCCCCCCCCTCTCAGTATTATTTCCAACAAAAATTAATACAGATGCTACAAAAACACTCTTTTTCTTATGCATGGGAGTACACTGACATGAAAGGGATTGATCCTAAAACTTGCATGCATCACATTTATATTCAAGAAAATGCAAAACCAGTTAGACAATCAAGAAGATGGAAGTTTCGAGAGAGAATGAAATGAAAATTAGGAGTGAGCGGAATGGATATGACACAAGATTAAATGATGACGAAGTAAGGCGTTGATGGGAGAGGTGGTGTTTCGTCTAGATTGTACTTCACAATTTCGAGATCTTATTTCAAAGGATCGATGTCGTGTTTTAATTCCAATAAGACTTGATGTGACCAATGATGTAATGATGAGATGATATGGTATAATGGTTATGAATGTGATGACAAATGTGTAAGGTCTTCAACTTATTATTGTAATCATCCATGAATCAAAACCTAAGCTCTTATATGAAATCTAATTCAAACATTCCTACATACCTTTATTTTGGTGTTCCCTCATATTTTTCTGTAGAAATTGGATTTGATTGCAAATTGAAGATCGACTGCAAAAAGATAGAAATTTCATTTCTACTTTTTATTCTTGAACTTTCTTTATTTGATCAAAAGAAGACTTATTTATTGTTTCTGCTGCTAATGATGATGAGTAAAAGTACTGATCCTTATGAATATATCTTGGCACCTCAAAAGAAAGAGAAGGACAAAATGTAATAGGGACAAGAAAAATATTTTTTGAAAATCTAAACTCCCTAGAGATCTTGGTTTTCAACTAAAATTTTATGTATAAAAAATGGCAGCATAGTTGGTTTTCATATATATATATATATATATCTGTGTGTGTGTGTGTGTGTGTGTGTGTTACAATGAAGTCGAAAAGTGAGGAGAAGAATCCCCTTCCTTAACCATTTTGAATTAAGAATTCTCTTGCAAATATTTGACAAATTCTTCCCTTGTTAGTGGTTTATGATACAACCTTAATCTATGACCATTAACAAGGAAAATAATTTGTTCATCATCAATAGTTTTGATTTTGATTTCTCCATTATAAAAAAATAATGTCAATCTCATAAAGACCAAGCCAATGAGTTTGAAATTTTCCTTGAAAATCTTTGAAGTTGGAATAAAAAAGAAGATCCCAATCACCTTCCTTTAATTTTTCAGCTTTCATAAAGTTGTCATGCCACTTAGATCTTTGTTGCTGAACTATGTTGGTTCTTTGAATGACATCTTGTCGGATCTCATCTAGCTCATTCAATTGTGCCAGTCTTTGCTTCTGAGCTTTTGATAGATCAAGGCCCAATTTAGGTATGTTTCTCAAGGTATCCACTTGGAATTCAATTGGAACCAACACTTGCTTTCCATAGACAAGCTCATAAAGAGTATGTCCAATTGTATTCCTCCGTGTAGTTCGTGGAATATTTGTTGCCTAATCCTTTCTATGCAAATGCGTAGTTTTGGTAAGAATTGCTTCAAGAACTTTGTTGGTAGATTTCACTTGTCCATTGGCTTGTGGATGATATGGAGTAGACTTTTGATGCTTGATTTTGTACTGCTCCATGATCTTTTGCACCAAATTTGATATGAATTGGGTACCTTGATCTATTACAAATTCTCTTTGGACACCAAAACGAGTAAAGATATCCTAAAAAAGAAATGTAACTACAACATTTTCAGTTGCAAGAAAAGAGGTTTAGCTTCTATCCATTTTGCAACATAATTCGTGCAAACAAGTATGTACCTTTTCTGTTTAGATGGAGGATTTGTTGGTTTAAAAAAAATCTAGAGCCCATTTTTCAAATGGTTCTACAAGTACCCGTGGTTGTAGAGGCATCTCATTTGATGGAATGGGTTTCCCCACTCTTTGACAACTATCACATGTTTTGACATATTTTTTGGCATCCTTGAAATGGATGGCCAATAATATCCCAAAAGAAACAATGTCATTTTGAAACGGGAACTGATAATGTTACCTATTTCGTAGAGATAGCAAAAAAGTGACCTGATTTTGAAAAGGGGCGACGCAGAACACACATATTTTTTTTAGAGCATAGTTTTTGGCACTTTAAATTTTTTTATGTACATTACATTTTAGAATGTTAGTGATCTGCATGCTAATTAAAAAAGTGGTGATTCTGCATCAGACCCTTTTTTTTAATACCTATTTTTTTACTTTAAATTTTCTAACATATGAAATGTAAATAATTATTTTCTAAATTTAACAATATTTTACACTTTAAATTTTTTTATGTCAATTTTTTTTTAACATTTAAAATATATATATATATATATATATATATATATATATATATATATATATTCAATGGAGAAACCTGTGAGCAATTTATGAAACCGACGTTTCGGACTAGCTAGGTGAGTCCATCATCAGGGTAATGAGATCTGTATTTTGAGAAGAGAGAGCCAAGAAAATTGTGAACCTATTAATGGAAGGATGGAGAGATAACTAAGGGGAGGTGAGGCCGGCTAGATTTCCATGAATTTATAGATAAATTAATTAAATTAATTTTAATTTTGTTTTTAAATTTTATTTTAGCTAAAAACTAAATTAAAAATAACATTAATCTGACCTAAATTAAAAATAAAACAAAAAATTAATTTTACCTAAGTTAATTTAACCGAAATTAATCTAAATTAAATTATTTATTTAACCTAAATTGATTAAATCTAAATTAATTTAACCTAAAATAATTTACTTTAACCTAAATTAAATTAATATACCTAAAACAAATTAAATTAAATTAATTTTTAACCTAAAAAAAAATTAATTGAACCTAAAATACTTTACTTTAACCTAAATTAATATACCTAAATTAAATAAATTAATTTAATTTTTAACCTAAATAAAAATTAATTGAACCTAAAATAATTTTAATTAGGTTAAATTAATCTAACCTAATAAATTTTTGTTTTAATCTAAGATAAATTAGTTTACCTAAATTAAAAATAAAATTCAAATTAATTAACCTGAATTAAATTAATTTAAACTAAATTAAATTACTTTGACCTAAGTTAAGTTAAATTAATTTAACCTAAGATAAAGCTAAATTAAAGTTAGGATAAATTTAAACTAAATTTAAGTTACAATTAATTTAATTTAATTAATTAATTAAATTAATTTTAAATTTAGTTTAAATTTTGTTTTAATTAGTTAATTAATTTATATATATATATATATATATATATATATATATATATATATAATTTTAATTAAGTTTGATTTTTATATTAAAAGCATGCGCTGTGAATGCTATCTCAGGGAGGAATTTGTAAAAATTAAAGTTACTTTACTTTGTCTCGTAAACCATAAAAAAAAAATTGGGGAAAAAAAAAACAAACAAACAAAACAAAACAAAACATTGTCAAGAGTTTAAACTTGGAAACCACTCCACATCATAAACCATTTCCACTAGGATGGGTGTGCGACAATGCACAATTGCAAGTAACTGGAAAGTGTAAAGTGAAATTCGCCATTACTACAAATTTCATAGATGAAGTGGAGCTTGATGTTGTGCCATTAGACATATGTGATATAGTTTTGGGCAGCCCCTATCTCTATGATAGAAATGCTATCTTCCATAGACATGAAAACAATTATCATTTGTTCAAAGATGGAGTAGAATATATTGTGAGAGCTCATATCAAGAAACTATTTTCACTTGTTAATGACGGGCACATTAAAAGACTAGTGAATTCAAGTAAGAATTTTATGCTTCTAATGATCAAACCCAAGAATGATGTTGATAATGAAGCTTTTCAAGGTTGTGATACAAGAATGAAATCTGAATTGGTTGATGTTTTTAACCAATATGATGAGATTTTTCAGGAACCAAAAGGATTGCCTCCCAAGAGAGGAATCCAACATGAGATACAGTTGCAGCAAGATAGTCCTCTTCCTAACATTGGCATGTACAGGATGTCAGTGATGGAAAGTGCAAAAATTAAAAAGAAAATTCAAGAGTTGTTGGATAAAGGGATCATCAGGCCAAGTTCTTTGCCATGTGGTTCACCTATTATTTTTGTGCCAAAGAAGGATGGAACATGGTGCATGTGTGTGGACTTTCGTGCATTGAACAAGATTACGGTAAAGAATCGTTACCCACTACCTAGAATAGATGATTTACTTGATCAATTGAAAGATGCAAAGTATTTTACTAAGTTGGACTTAAGGAGTGGCTACCATCAAATTAGAATTGCTGAAGGAGACATTTGGAAGACAACATTCAAAACAAAACAAGGTTTGTTTGAATGGCTAGTTATGCCTTTTGGTTTATGTAATGCTCCTGCTACCTTCATGTGTGTGATGAATGATGTGTTGAGGCCATTTCTTGATGAGTTTGTTATGGTCTACTTAGATCACATCTTAATTTTCAGTAAATCTCGTGATGAACATGTTATGCATGTGAGAAAGGTACTTGATGTCTTAAAGAAAGAACAATTGTATCTAAAGATGTCAAAGTGTGAGTTTGGAAAAACTTCTTTAGTTTAATTTGATCATATTGTTGGAGGCGGTGAGTTGAAAATAGATCCTTCCAAGGTTGATTTCATTTTGAATTGGCCAAGGCCCAAAACAGTTACTAAGGTAAGAATTTTTTTGGGAGCGGCCCAATATTGGAGGAAATTCATTGCTAACTTTTATTCTATAGCAGCTCCTTTGCATGCATTAACAAGTGTGAAAAAGGCTTTTCAGTGGGAGGCAAACAACAAAAGGCCTTTGATGCATTGAAGGAAAATATCAGTTCAACTCCATTACTTGCTCTTTAGGACTTGAGAGAGTCATTTGAGATCCAGACTAATGCTAGTGACTACGCCATGGGTGTAGTCCTCATGCAACATGGTAAGCCTATCTATTTTCAGTCGGAAACTTTCAGTGGTGCAGTGATTAATTATCCTACATCTAACAAGGAATTGTGTGCATTGGTGCAAAGTGTGAAAAAGTGGAGATACTACTTGATGGGTAAGGAAATAATCATTCACACTGATCATCAGCGATTGCAATACTTGCAATCTCAATCTAAGTTGCAACAATCAGGCACTTTCGATGGATGGGTTTTCTTCAACAATTGCACTTGGTAATAACATATAAGAAAGGTATCGACAGTAAAGTTGTTGATACACTTTCTAAGCCTATTATTAGTGCAACTACTTTACTCAAGCATAATTCTGTTTTGCATGAAATTTAGATTGAGCAAAATGCATTAGACAATGACTTTCAAGATGTTTATGCAAGCTTGAGTCAAGGTAACCAAGTAGAGGAATTCAATTGTCATTTACATGATAACTTGTTGTACCATCCTGGCAAGCTTTGTATTCCACAAGGAGAAAGAATCAACATCATAAGAAAGGCACATACTTCTCTTATTGTTGGTCATTTCGGTGTAAGTAAGACGATAGCTCATCTACAAAGGTATTGTTATTGGCCTCGTATGCTTCAAATTGTGTCACGTTTTATCAAAGGATGTTCATTATGTGCAGCCAGTAAGCCTACCAATAGGAAGTTAGGATTGTACGCACCACTTCCAATTCCTTCACTACCATGGGAGATTGTTTCTATGGATTTTGTAGGAGCTCTTCCATTGTCAAAAAGAGGTCATGATTATTTGTATGTAGTTGTGGATAGGTTCAACAGAATGTGTATTTTGGTGTCATGTAAAAAGCAAATTACAGTTGAACAAACTACTTAGTTATTCAGAATGTATGGGTACATTTTGGATTGCCCACATCCATTGTTAGTGATCAATATTCTCGCTTTGTTGGGAATTTTTGGTCAAGATTGTGGGGATTCATGGACACCAAATTGAAAAAGAGTACAAAATTTCATCCATAAACAGATGGTCAAACAGAGGTGGTGAATAGGACAGTGATACATCTTCTTCGTGGGTATTGCAGCAAGCATCCTAAGTTGTGGGATGAACATTTTCACTATATTCAACATGCTTACAACCGGGCCGCACTCTTCAACACAAACATCGCCATTTGAAGAATTTTTGGGATACTTGCATAAGTCTCCTTTGGATTTCATTTTTGAGAAAGATGTTGCTATTGATGGCCATAGTTACGTAGACAAAGCAAGAAGGTTTATTGAACAAATCCAATTGGTACACCAAAGAGTTCAAGAACAGCTTGAAAAGAGCCAAGGAAAGTACGAAGCAAGGCATGAAAAGCATCGTGTAGATCACAAGTTCCAAGTCGGTGATGAAATTTGGATTCATATTAGCAAAGAGAGGCTCCAAGGAGAAGGTAAAAAACTAAAACCAACTAGATATGGTCCATTCAAAATTTTGGAAAAGATTGGTAACAATGCCGTTAGGTTGGATTTGCTTCATATATGCAAATTTATGTTGTTGTTAATGTTGAGAACTTAAGGTTGTACGAGCCTCCTTTGATTGAAAATAAAGGAGAAATGTCCAAATTCCTTCCATTGAGGATTTTTCTCTTGAATACCTTGATGAAATACAACAAGATACCATTCCTAACAAATGAACAAGGTCTTCAAAACAAGGGAATGTGGATTACCTTTGGCTGGGGCTCAGGGGAACAAATATTTCAAAGGCCAAATGAATCAAGATTAGAAAGGTGAGGGAAATGTACCCTCACCTGTTGGACAATTGAAAGTGATATTTTGGGGTCCAAAAGGCTTCCAATGGGGAGGAATGATCAGGTGCTAAAAAAATAGCTCAAAATTCAAATTTGTGGGATCAATGTGGAACCTAGATGACTGTGTAGTGCTCATCATCTTGAATCTAGTGCAACTCGTTTCGCGTAAAATGAACACTGTATGCTCCCAGAATCATGTTTTATTCACTTTCCCAAACACGTGAATTTTTGGTAAAAAAATTGATAACCCAGTCAGCAGTTCATATTGCTGACATGGCGTTGACTGGGCAGGTGTATGTGGTAGGTTGACTGGTCAATGGGCTCAACAAATCGTATTGTGCCAAGTGGCACATTTTTATTGGGTGTAATTTGGTAATTTGTGATTGGTTGGTGATGGCCTGCCACAAGCTGACACATGGCCCAACTGAAGGCCTCCACGTGGTAGCCCATGGGCCACCAAAATTATGGGTCAAAGTCCGAGCAGCAGCAACAGGGTTCGAACCCGCGACCTCACAACATAGTCCAAAGCCTTCCACTAATACATTATCACCATGGTTCTAAACTATATATGTCGTCAACATACATTTGAATATTATAAATGGGCCATTCGAGGGCTGGGCCAGCCCACGAGGGCTAGCCCTTGGTCGCACCACCAGTACATGACCATTGGCGGAGAGGAGTGGGGGGCTTGACTGATGGGGCAAGTTGTTGGCCTTAGCCTAGGGCACGTAGTCCCCATATGGCCACATTTTTTGGATATAAGGCGTTAGAGGACATTTAACGCGTCCAACAAATTCGCTTGAAATACGGCGAAATTGTCGCTCCATTAGCACATTTTGCGGCAAATTTATAGGATGGTGTCGGATTTTGGGGAATCTGCGGTGCGATTAGCAGAAGATTGGGAAAGGCCATAACTTCTTCAGTTTTTTTACCAAATAAGGAGTAGAAAGAGGCTACACTAGAATCTTTGGGCATTCTCGAGCCATTGGAACATGTTTAAGAGATTTTCGAGCATTGTAAACTGATGTATTCACACTTTTGAGCATAATAGAGAGGGAAAAGCCATTGGAAGCTGGACCAAAGAGACGTAGCCCAGGAAGGGTGAACTCCTTTATCATGTGCTATTGTGATACTGTTTATGGTGATGTTTATGTCTATTATATTGTTGTTCAGTCATTTGTTTATGCTATTTTACACATAAAAACACTCAAAAACCCATGTTTAAACTTGCAAATAATCTCATGAATCCTCATGCACATTTAATATATTCTGAAAAGTAATTTTAGCAAACTCCATGAAACTTCTAGAAATGAAAAATAACATCGAAACAATGATACAAATGCAAATACATGAGTAAGGACTTGACTGGACCCCTATTAGCCATGACAAACATTTCGTCAAACATGTCACAAATATGCATCATATAGGTTTAAACAACATATTTGTGGATAGGGGGTCTCAAGCTTATATGAAAATCACTAAGAAGCATTGTTGCATCATCACAATAACTACATTACCATCTATTAAGCCACATATTCATTGTACATTCAATGATCAACCAAAACATGATGACAGGCATACATTTTCATTTTCATAAAACTCATTCATAGCCAACATATAACCAACGGAAATATCAAGGATATAACATCCATATAAGCCACATATAAACAAGTATATTTACCCATAGAATAACAAGGAGAAAGAGAGCTCTTATTGATGATTGCATAAGCTGACCAGGTATAGGACTTCCATGAACCACCCAACCATAGACTAGGCTGAACCAAATCTTCCTTTCTTTCAGCCAACCACTCCATGCCATACTCCAAGCATGAATGTGGGATCTCATAAAAAAATAAATCAAAACTATCTAGGGCTTCCCGAGGCCAAAGCACCTCAACCCTCAACCAGTGATTCCACCTCACGGTCGGACATCACTAACCATCACCAAATTGGTCTCTACTCAAGTTATCCAGGGCTTTAGAGCGTTTATTCCAACCAGGGCTTTCAAGACTAGTAAATCAACCCACAACTGTCGTCGGGCTTCCAGAACGTTTGTCCAACCAGGGCTTTCAGGACTAGTAACTCAACCCACAAATGTCATTAGGCTTCCTAAACGTTTGTCCAACCAGAGCTTCCAGGACTAGTAACTCAACCCACCAAGGGCTTCCAAAGTGTTTTTTCAACCAAGGCTTCGAGGACAAGTAACTCAACCCAAGTTGTTACATGGCTTCCATGAACTAATAAGTCAAACCACAACCAAAGGCACAAGAAAACCAACCATAAAACAAAAGTAAAAGCCACAACACCATGGTTATCCAAGAAATGGCAAGGCTAGGAAAAATTGTTATCAATCCAAGAAATCCTCCATGTCGATGATATATCATAACCAAATAACCACATGCATATGCCATGCATGCCAAAACTAGCAAGGAAATCGTAGATGCAACTCAGTACTTGCAATCAAAATTTTTTGTAGTTGTTGATCCCGATGTCGTATGGCACTTTCATGCTTTTCTTTTTCCTTCTTGCTCCAAATCCCAAGTATGGCACACTCCTCTAAGAGAGCTCCAAGCAAATTCTAAGTGTCCAAGAGTATGAGAGAGAGAGAGAGAAAAAAAAAATGAGAGCTCCAAGCAAATTCTAAGTGTCCAAGAGTATGAGAGAGAGAGAGAGAGAAAAAAAATGAGAGCTCCAAAATTAAACTGATCAAAAGCCATGAACTGATCCTCATAAGAGTTTTTATTAATGAGGCCTTTATTTTCTTCATTTTCCCATTATTTCCCTTCAATTTACTCCTCACGTGCAACATGTGACCTTTCACCTTCCTTTCATCCTCATTTTCATTATTTTGATAAATAAATGTCAACAAATTCCATTTTGCCTTTTCAAAACCTTAGCCATTGCCTTTGCCAATTTCCATAGCCATCAATTAATTACAAGTGATCCCCATCACTTTGTTTTTCCCTAACATTCAGCTTGGAATATGTGTCATGTGACCAAGGCCTTATTTTACCTTTATTAATTTTTACATGGATTTTTTACCAGGGTTGTTACAGAACCCTCCCCCTTCGGGGAACACTGTCCTCGGTGTTCAATGACACCTACAACGACACAACTGTTGTAAACAAAATATACTGCCCATGGAGATTTATAACTTAGCTCTTTGCAGTATTTACAATGACCAACCTGCTGAGAATTAAACCAACATGACAACAATAACGACATGACACCCAAACCGCTTATTGGAGTTTTATAACATAACTCATGGTGGTATTTAAATCCATAAACATACGTACATATACCAAAAACATATACCAAATATTATACCAAACATATGCCAAAAATTCACTCAACCAACGAATATAGAATGATACATAGCCCGCATCTGATCTTCCTTCTCCCATGTAGCTTCATCAGGCCCAAAGTGATTCCTCTGCACTTCAACCTACTCGATTGCTTAGTTCCGGAGCATGAACATCTTTCTTTGCAATATACACTGAGGTTTCGACTGGAATTTTCCTTCTGGCTCCATCTGCAATACAAATCAATCAATTATATGATCAACATATTTAACATATTTCTTAAGCAATGACACATGGAAAACATCATGGATTGTCACTGTCGGAGGCAGTGCAAGTCGATAGGCTACTAGTCCAATCCTTTCAAGAATTTTGAAAGGTCCACATAACATGGCGCCAACTTGGCACATGATCCAATCAACAAGGAGCTCTTCTTGGGCTTGATGTGCAAGTACACCTGTTCTCCAACCTAAAACTCCTTAAACAACTTGTTTTGATATGCATAACTTTTATGCCTATCTTGTATTGCCTTTAGATTTTTTTTTATTACGTGCATTTCCTATTCCATTTTTGCCAACATATCCAGTCCTATCAATACCCTGTTAACTAGATCACTCCAACTAATAGGAGTATTACAACTCCGCCCATAAAATGCCTCAAACAAACTCATCCTCAAAGACTCCTAATACATGTTTTTGTAAGAAAACTCTACCAATGGAAGATATTCTTCCCACTTTTGTTGTTGATGCATCACATACATCCTCAACATATCCTCTAATATCCTGTTGACCCTCTCTATCTGTCCATCTTTATGTGGATGATAAGTTGTGCTAAATTCCAAATCTATACCCAAACTTGTAAATAACTCTTTCTAAAACCTAGAAGTGAACTTGGCATCCCTATCTAATATGACATTCTTTGGTACACCATGCAACCTCACTATATCCTTGATGAATAAATGTGCTACATCACTAGCTGAATAAGTAGACTTCACTAGAAGGAGGTGCGCTACCTTAGTCAACATGCCCACAACAACCATAATCGAGATGTTCTCTAGATGTCCTCGACAAACCTGTGATCAAGTCCATGGAAATGACCAATCATTTCCACTCTGGAATTGAGATCAACTGTAGCAACCCACCTGGATGATTACACTATGCCTTTACCTATTGAAAATCCAAGCATCTAGTCACAAATTCTGCCACTTCTTTCTTCAAGTTCGGCCAATAGTAAAACTTCTTCACCGCTTTGAATGTCTTTTGATATCTTGGGTGACCTTAATACGATTTTGCATGAAACTCTCTCAAGATAAGCATCTTGAGCTCGTTGTCATCTGGCACATATATCCTATCCCTAAATCTGATCAAGCCATCTGTTGTGAGACAATAGTCCACATCCTGTGCACCTGTACCTACACTTGTACCTGTTCCTATACTTATAATCTATTGTGACATGTGCTTGAGCCCCATGTACCTGTTATCTTGTTGACCCGCCTGTAAGATCTGAGACTGTAAACCTATCCCATAAGAACTCATAGTTGTTATGTGATTCACCTGTATCCGTCTGCTAAGAGCATTGGTAACCATGTTCTCTTTACCTTTAATATACATGATCTCAAAGTCGAACTCGCTGATCGTGGCCAACCATCTGGCTTGCATGACATTCAAATTTGGTTGGTCAAATAGATACCTCAATCCACTGTGATCGCTCATTAGTACAAATCTCTTGCCAAGAAGATAATGCATGCACATCTTCAATGAATGGATTATTGCTGCCAACTCAAGATCATGTGTCAAATAATTTTGCCCGTGCTCATTTAGTTTTTGTGATTCATAGCATACTACATATCCTTCCTGAATAAGAACTCCACCAAGTCCTCTCTTACAAGTATATTTGCATATCATAAACTCTTTGTCTGGATCTGCAACCTTTAGCATTAGAGCATTTGCCAACAATTGTTTCAACTGCTAAAAAATTGTTGCACATCTTCTATCTATTCAAACTTCTTACCTTTTCACTAGAATTATGTGATAGGGTATGTAATGCGAGAGAATTTCCTGATGAACCTCCTGTAGTAACCTGCTAATTGCATAAATGATCTTACCTTGTCCACATTCCTATGAGATGTCCATTCAATGATAGCCCTTATCTTCTCTGGATCTATTGTTATGCCTTCCTTGGAAACAAAATGTTATCAGTAATGTACCTTTGTCTAAAAGAAATTGCATTTGCTAAGCTTAACATACAACTGATGCTCTCTTAGCAATCTCAACGTTGTTGCTAAATGTTCGGCATGTTATTCTTCATTTTTAGAATATATCAAGATGTCATCAATGAACACAATAATAAAATTGTCCAGATAAGGATGTAATACACTATTCATCAAGCACATAAAAGTAGCTGGAGCATTAGTCAAACCAAATGGAACTACAACAAAATCATAATTTCCATACCTGGTCCAGAAAGTTGTCTTGTGAATGTCATATTCTTTAATGCTTACCTGATGATATCATGATCTTAGATCAATCTTCGAGAACTGCTACTCCCTTTAACTGGTCGAACAAATCATTAATCATCAACAATGAATACCTATTCCTAATGGTCACTTTGTTCAACTTCCTGTAATCAATGCATGACTTGAGAGTACCATCCTTCTTCTTCACAAATAGTACTGGTGCACCCCCATGGTGTTACACTTGGACTAATGTATCCCTTGTCAAGTATTTCTTTCAACTGCAACTTTAGCTCTACCAACTTTGGAGTTCTCATCCTGTATGGTGCTTTTGATGTTGGTGTTGCCCCTGGTACTAACTCAATAGAAAAATCCACTTCCCTGTGGGGTGACAACTCTGAAATCTCTGTGGGAAATACATCCTGAAAATGTTGTAAAGCCCAGTACCTGCTTAAGACATCTACATCCTCAACTTCCTTACCTTTTTCACTAAAAATGTGCATTGCAAATAACACACACCCTTTTCTATGACTGTGCTTCGCCTGCATAACTGTCACCATTCTAACTGATGTTGCTTTCTTCTTACCAAGTAAGATTCTATGTTCTCCATTATCGTCCAAACACTCAATAGCTTTTTCATAATGGTCCACCTATCGGGTGTGTGTTATATGCTTTCCACAACTAGCGGCAGCCCCCTTTGTTGCCCCGGGAAAAAAAAAAATTGGACCCTATATTAAGTTGGGCAAACCTACCTATGGTTTTCGGCCATGGTATTGGATGCTTCGGCATGTATATATATATGTATTGTAACATTGAAAGGAATATAATGAAAAATCAAGCTGGTGCTCCCTGTTTTGGGATCCAAGGGAAATCTCTATGTATATGTGTTTTATGTGTTATGCTCTTGCATTGTTTATTTTCTATGTTTTAGAATTCATATGCAAGTAATTTTTGTATGGGGTTAAAACCTACATTTGGTATCAGAGTTGTTTTGGCTTCAAGGGGACGCCTTTGTTGCTGAGGGGTTTCACTTGGGCCTGTGGTAGACCCTGTTCACTCGGAGATTTGCGAGATCGATTCTGGTGGTGAAAGAAGATGGCAAGTAGTGGAAAGATAGAGATGGATAAATTTAATGGTCAGAGTTTTGAGTTGTGGAAACTCAAAATGGAGGATCTGTTGGTGGATAAAGATCAGTGGATCGCGGTAGATCCGGGTACTAAACCAACAAGAGTGTCCGATGAAGAATGGAAGAAGTTGGATCGGAAGGCAAAGAGCACAATATGATTATGTGTCTTAGGTTCAGTATTGTTGAATGTATCAGGGGAAGCTACGACGAAGGTTTTGTAGGACAAGTTAGGGACTTTGTACCAATCTAAGTCTCTGGTGAATAAATTGTTCTTGTGGAAAACGTTGTGTAACCTGAGGATGAAAAATGGAGACTTGGTGACAGAGCATCTGAATGCATTTAATACTGTGGTAAGTCAGTTAGCATCTGTTGATATTAAAATTTCAGATGAAGATAAGTGCATCAGTTTGTTGTGTTCTCTACCAGATTCGTTGGATATTCTGGTTATTGCAATAGGTAGCAATGCAACTACCTTGCATTTTGATGAAATAGTTTCATCCTTGTTGATGGATGAGATGAGACGGAAAAATATGGAGAGCCAGAATGGTGATGCCTTGTCTGTACGAGGACAGTCCCAGAACAGAAACAAAAATAAGTCATCGAGTGGGAGATCTAAATCTCCAAGAAAACCTGTAAAGGTGCTGTGCTGGAAATGCGGAGAGAAAGGGCACTTCAAAAGGGATTGTAAACCTAAAGCCCCTGATAAAGGAAAGGGATCTGATGATGTTCCTTCTGTAGAGTTGAAAACCACCTCAGATGAAGGTGGGGATGTGTACTTGGCTTCTTCAAGTACACATGTAGATCATGAGGCATGGTTGATTGACTTAGGTGCATCCTTTTACTTCACTCCCCATAGAGAGTGGTTCTGCGAGTATGAGAAATACGATGGTGGTGATGTCCTCTGGGGGATGACAGGAAAGCTAGAATCGTTGGTCGCGGAAAAGTAAAGTTGAAGTTGCAAGGTGGAATGGTTAGAACACTTCCGGGTGTTTTGCATATTCTTGCATTGGCCATAAATCTGATTTCTGTAAGCAAGTTGGATGATGCAAGTGTAAAAACAGTGTTCGAGAAGGATACCTACAAGATGGTTCGGGGAGCACTGGTATTGATGCGGGGAGCTTGGACTGGAACTCTGTACAAGCTACAAGGTAGCACTATTGTTGATGGGTGCAATAGTTCTGTGGTTCCTGAAAGTGGAGCAGAAAATCTAATGGTCTCTGGAGAGAAGACCATGTTGTGGCATCAAGGGCTTGTACATATTGGAGAGAAGGGTCTTCGAATACTTCATGATAAAGCTATGGTAGAAGGTATGAGTAATAGCTCTTTGGACTTTGATTTCTGTGAAAATTGTGTATATGGGAAGCAGAATCGGGTGAGTTTGCCCTCTGGTGGTAAGAGGCCAAAAAAGATATTAGAGCTTGTGCACAGTGATGTGTTTGGACCTGTGAAGGTTCCATCACTGGGTAAGTTTGTGTACTATGTATAATTTATAGATGACTTCTCAAGGAATACATGGATATATTTCCTTAAGAAGAAATCTGAGGTCCTTGACAGGTTTAAAGAATTTAAGGCTTTGGTGGAAAACCAGATAGAGAAGAAGATAAAGGTGTTGCGGACAGATAACGGTGAAGAGTTTTGTAGTAAGGAATTTGAAGAATTCTGTAAGAAGTGTGGTATAGCACGACAGAAGACTACTCCATATACACCTCAGCAAAATGGAGTTTCAGAAAGAATGAACAAGACGTTGATGGAAAGGGCAAGAAGCATGCTCAGCGGTGCCGGGTTAGGACATGAATTCTAGGTAGAGGCAGTGGAGACAACATGTTACATGGTCAATATATCACCTTCATCAGCGTTGGAGGATAAGACTCCACAAGAGGTATGGACTGGTAAGAAACCCTCTCTTTCACATCTGAGGGTATTTAGATGTGATGCATATGTACATGTTCCAAAGGAGAAACGAACCAAGTTGGATAGTAAATCTGAAAAGGGCATCTTTATTGGGTATAAGGATGGTTTAAAGGGTTATAAGCTTTGGAACCCATCAACAAGGAAGGTTGTGTACAGCCGAGATGTGGTGTTCAGAGAGGTGAAAGATGTTATTAAACATGAAGTCCAACGAAAGGAACCTGAGAAGAGTTTGAGTTAAAGGAGGGAGAATCAGACTCTACAGTAGAGGAGGAATTAGAAGATGAAGAGCCACAAACTCCGGGTGTAAGAAGATCAGTTCGAGAAAGAAGGCAGCCAGAAAGGTATAGTCCATCTGCTTTCTGTTCAAATTTTGCTTTATCTATTACTAATGATGATCCCAGAACTGTGAAGGAAGCAGTAGATTCAGAGGATGGAAAACTCTAGAAAGAGGTCATGGTTGATGAAATGGCATCTTTGCACAAAAATGAGACTTGGGATCTGGTGGAGTTGTTGTCTGGAAGGAAACCCATTGGCAGCAAATGGGTGTTCAAGAAGAAGACAAATGCATAAGGAAATGTGGAGAAATACAAAGCTCAGTTGGTAGCAAAAGGTTATTTCCAGGTGCCGGGAACTGATTTTGGTGATGTTTTTTCTCCTATTGCCAAGGTAACTTCTATTAGGTTACTTTTATCTGTTGTTGTTGCTTTTGATTTTGAGGTAGAACAGATGGATGTGAAGACAACATTTCTTCACGGGGATCTGGAAGAGGAGATCTAATTGAAGCAACCTAAAGGCTTTGCAGTGAACGGTAAGAAAGAACTGGTATGCAAGTTAGAGAAGTCTCTGTATGGGTTAAAACAGTCACCAAGGATGTGATATCAGAAATTTGATACATTTATACAAGGACTTGGCTTCACTGGAAGCAAAGCAAATCACTGTGTGTATTTTAAATTAATTGGTGACCATGTTATTTATATGGTCTTGTATGTGGATGATCACTGTGTGTATTTTAAATTAATTGGTGACCATGTTATTTATATGGTCTTGTATGTGGATGATATGTTGCTTGTTGGAAATGACAAAGAAATTATCCAGGATTTGAAGACCCAATTGTCCTCCAAATTAGACATGAAAGATCTTGGTGCTACAAACTACATTTTGGGCATGGAAATTAAAAGAGATCGGGTAAAGAGGAAGCTCTGGTTTAACCAGAGGAAGTATGTTGAGACAATATTGCAGAGGTTTAATATGCAGGATAGTAAACCAGTGAAGGTTCCTATTCCCGTAAGTGTAAAGTTATCTGCTGAACAGTGTCCCAAGACACAAGAAGAGGAAGAGGATATGTCTCGTGTTCCATATGCAAGTGCAGTCGGTAGCCTGATGTATGCAATGGTCTGTACTAGACCGGACATTGCACATGCAGTGGGAGTATTGAGCAGGTTTATGTCAAAACCAGGGAAGGAGCACTAGACAGCAGTGAAGCGAGTTTTCAGGTATTTGCGTGCCACTAGTGATTATGGTTTGTGCTACCAAGGAAGATCAGGGTTGGACAGAGTGTTGGATATTCGTGGCTTTGTTGATGCAGACTAGGCTGGAGATCTGGATCAGAGAAGATCTACAAGTGGGTATGTGTTTAACCTATTTGGACGTGCAGTCAGTTGGATGAGTAAGAAACAATCTGTAGTGGCACTATCAACTACAGAGGCAAAATACATGGCAGCCACTCATGCAAGCAATGAAGCAGTTTGGTTGCAGACATTGTGTTCAAGTATGGCGTTAGTACAGGGAGCTATAAGGATAGACTCTGACTGCCAAAGTGAATTTTTCTTGGCAAAGAACCCTACTTATCATTCAAAGACAAAGCACATTGATGTTCAGTATCACTTTGTGAGGGATATGATAGAAGACAAAAAGGTGTTTCTAGTAAAGGTGGACACTTTGAAGAATACTGCAGATGCGTTGACAAAATTTGTGAGCTCTGAGAAGTTCTCCTGGTGTAGAGAAACAATGGGCATTTCAGGGTTAGAAAAATGACTAAGCTCTCCTATGGCCCCTTGTGAAAAGAAAACAACAAGTGGGAGAATGTTGGGTTGTGTTATATTCTTTCCACGACTAATCTATGTAGTGGACTAGGGGAGTTAGAGGGGGGCGAAGCCCCCCCTTCGTTGTGCCGATTGCGCAGCGGGGGGGGGGGGGTCACAGGGGGGGCAGCAAACCCCCCTGTCTGGGTGGTTTGAAGGGGGGCGGGTAGCCCCCTCTACGGGGTCCAGGGTAGCACCTTGGGAAAAAAAAATTGGACCCTGTATTAGGTTGGGCGAACCTACCTTTGGTTTTCTGTCCATGGTTTTGGACGCGGTGGTTTTTGGTCCATGGTATTGGATGCTTCGGCATGTATATAGATATAGATATAGATATAGATATAGATATGTATATGTATATGTATATGTATATGTATATGTATATATATATATATGTATGTGTATATATATATGTATATATATGTGTATATATGTATATATATATATATATATTGTAACATTGAAAGTAATATAATGAAAAATCCAGCTGGTAGTCCCGGTTTTCGGATCCAGGGGAAAATCTTTGTGTATATGTGTTATGCTCTCGCATTGTTTATTTTTTGTATTTTAGAATTCACATGCAGGTAATTTATGTACGGGGTTAAAACCTACAACTGGAAGGAAACCCATTGGAAGAAAATGGTTGTTTAAGAAGAAGATGAATGCAAAAGGCAAGGTGGAGAAATACAAAGCCTGGTTGGTAGAAAAAGGTTATGCCCGGGTGCCTAGAATTGATTTTGGTGATATTTGTTCTCATGTTGCTAAGGTAGCTTTTATTAGATTACTTTTATCTGTTGTTGTTGTTTTCTATTTTGAGGTAGAATAGATGAATGTGAAGACAACATTTATTCATGTGGATCTGGAAGAAGAGATCTACATGAAGCAACCTGAAGGCTTTGCGGTGAAGCAAAAGAAAGAATTGGTATGCAAGTTAAAAAAGTATTTGTATGGTTTAGAACAATCGCCAAGGATGTGGTGTCATAAATTTTATACATTTAAATTTGTGCATTTGGTTTGTGTTTCTCACCATTGTATATTTTCTGCTTTTTAAGAATTCGTTTGCAGGTAATTTATGTACAAGGTTAAAACCTACATTTGGTATTAGAGTTTTTTTTACTTCAAGGGGACGCCTTTACTATTGAGGGGTTTTGCTCGGGCCTGTGGTAGACCCTGTTCAATGGGAGATATGTGGGACTGATTCTTGTGATGAAAGAAGATGACGAGCAGTCGAAAGATAGAGATTGAGAAATTTAATGGTCAGAATTTTGAGTATTGTTGAATGTATCAGGGGAAGCTACGACGAAGGCTTTGTGTGACAAGTTAGGGATTTTGTACCAATCGAAGTCTCTAGTGAACAAATTGTTCCGATTGAAAAAAATTGTATAACCTGAGAATGAAGGATGGAGATTTGGTGACAGAGCACTTGAACGCCTTTAATACTGTGGTAAGTCAGTTGTTATCTGTTGATATTAAAATTTCAGATGAAGATAAGTGCATCAGTTTGTTTTTTTCTCTACCAGATTTGTAGGATAGTATGGATGTTGCAATAGGTAGCAATACAACTACCTTGAATTTTGGTGAAATAGTCTCATCCTTGTTGTCGGAGGAGATGAGACAGAAAAATATGGAGGGACAAAATGGAGATGCCTTATCCGTATGAGGATAGTCCAAGAACCAAAATAAAATTAAGTACTCGAGTGGGAGATCTAAATCTAGAGGGAGATCTAACTCTCCAGGAAAACCTCTAAAGGTCTGTTGGAAATGCGGAAAGGAAGTGCACTTCAAAAACGATTGTAGATCTAAAGCTCCTAGGAAAGGAAAGGGATCTGATGATGCTCCTTTTATAGAGGCGAAAACCACCTTAGATGAAGGTGGGGATGTGTACTTGGCTTCTTCTTCAGGTACACATGTAGATCATGAGGCATGCTTGATTGACTCAGGTGCATCCTTTCACTTCACTCCCCATAGGGAGTGGTTCTATGAGTATGAGAAATATGATCATGGTGATGTCTTCTTAGGGGATGACAGGAAGGATAGAATCAGAGGTCGTGGAAAAGTTAAGTTGAAGGTTCAAGGTGGAAGGATTAGAACACTTTCGGGTGTTCTGCATATTCCTGCATTGGCCAAAAATCTGAAATTTGTAAGCAAGATGGATGATGTAGGTATAAAAACAGTGTTAAAGAAAGATATATGGAAGATGGTTCGAGGAGTATTGGTATTGATGCGGGGAGTTCGGATTAAAACTTTGTACAAGCTTCTAGGTAGCACGATTACTGATGGGTGCAACAGTTTGGTGGTTCCTGAAAGTGGAGCAGAAAACATTGTGGTATCTAGAGAAAAGACCATGCTATGGCATCAAAGGCTTGGACATATTGGAGAGAAGGGCCTTTGAATACAACATTGTAATGGTATGGTAGAAGGTATGTCTAATTTCTCTCTGGATTTCGATTTCTGTGAACATTGTGTATATGGGAAGTAGAATCATGTGAGTTTCCCCGCTGGTGCTAAGAGGGTGAAAGGGATAATAGAGCTTGTGCACAGTGATGTGTTTGGACCTATGTCGGTTCCATCACTGGCTAATTTTGTGTACTATGTATCGTTTATAGTTGACTTCTCAAGGAATACATGGATATATTTCCTCATGAAGAAATCTTAAGTATTTGACAGGTTTAAAGAATTTAAGGTTGTTGTGGAAAACGAGACAAATAAAAAGATAAAGGTGTTGAGCAGAGATAATGGTAGAAAATTCTGCAAGAAGGAATTTTAAGAGTTTTGTAAGAAGTGTGATATAGCATGACAGAAGACTACTCCATACACACCTCAACAAAACGGAGTTGTAGAAAGAATGAACAGGACGTTGATGGAAAAGGAAAGAAGCATGCTCAGTGGTGCCAGGTTAGGACAATAATTATGGGCAAAGGCGGTCGAGGCTGCATGTTATCTGGTTAATATATCACCTTCATCAATTTTTGAGGATAAGTCTCCACATGAGACATGGATTGGTAAGAAACCCTCTCTTTCACATTTGAGAGTATTTGAATGTGATCCATATGTACATGTTCCAAAGGAGAAAAGAACCAAGTTGGATAGTAAATATGAAAGGTGCATCTTTATTGGGTATAAGGATGATTTAAAAGGTTATAAGCTTTGGAACCCATAAACAAGGAAGGTTGTGTACAACCGAGATGTGGTGTTTTGAGAGGTGAAAGATGTTGTTAAACATGAAGTCCTACCAAAGGAACCTAAGAAGATAGAGTTTGAGCTAAAAGAGGAAGAATCAAACTCTACAACAAAACAATAATCAAAAGATGAAGAGCCACAAACTCCAACTTTGAGAAGATCAATTCGAGAAAGAAGGCATCCAGAAAGGTATAGTCCAGCTACTTTATGTTCAAATTTTTCTTTATCTCTTACTGATGATGATCCTAGAACTGTCAGGGAGGTAGTAGATTCAGAGGATGGCACACTCTAGAAAGAGGCCATGTTGATCAAATGACATATTTGGACAAAAATGAGGCTTGGGATCCGGTGGAGTTGTCGGCTGGAAGGAAACCCATTGGAAGCAAATGGGTGTTTAAGAAGAAGATGAATGCAAAAGGCAAGGTGGAGAAATGCAAAGCTCGGTTGGTAGAAGAAAGGTTATTCCTAGGTGCCAGGAATTGATTTTGGTGATATTTTTGTTCCTATTGCTAAGTTAACTTCTATTAGATTACATTTATCTGTTGTTTTTGCTTTTGATTTTAAGGTAGAACAGATGGATATGAAGACAACATTTCTTCACAAGGATATGGAAGAAGAGATCTACATGAATCAATTTGAAGGCTTTGCAGTGAAGGGAAAGAAAGAATTGGTATGTAGGTTAAAAAAGTCTCTGTATGTGTTAAAACAATCACCAAGGATTTGGTATCAGAAATTTGATGCATTTATATGAGGACTTGGCTTCACCAGAACCAAAGCAGATCATTGTGTGTACTTTAAATTAATTGGTGATTGTGTTATTTATTTGGTCTTATATGTGGATGATAGTTGTTGATTAGAAATGACAATGAAATTATCTGGGATTTGAAGACCCAATTGTCCTCCAAATTTGACATGAAGGATCTTGGTAAAGGTGGAAAATTTGAAGAATGTTACAGATTCATTAACAAAGTCTGTGAGCACTGAGAAGTTTTCTTAGTGTAGAGAAACAATGGGCGTTGCAGGGCTGGACCAATGACTAATCTCTCATGTGACCCCATGTATTGAAATAAAACAACAAGTGGAAGAATGTTGGGTGTGTGTTATATTCTTTCCATGACTAGCTCGATGCGCAAAGGGGGGGGGGGGGGGGGAGGGGGAACAAACAAAAACAAAAACCCCTATGGTTTTGTGCATGGGTTTCGCACATGGTTTTAGGCATGATGGTTTTCTACCCATGGTATTTTGTAGACCCGTTTACGGGAACTATGGTTATGTTCTAATCTAGGGTTAATGGATTGGGGTTTATGAATGCTTCAACATGTATATATATGTGTTGTAACATTGAAAGGAATATAAATGAAAAATTAATCTAGTAGTCTCAATTTTGGGATCCAGGGGAAAATCTTTGTGTATTTGGTTTGTGTTTCTCACCATTGTATATTTTATGTTTTTTAACAATTCATTTGTAGGTAATTTATGTACATGGTTAAAACCCACACCACCTTGGTCCTATGGCGATACATTCAATCCATACCCAAAGGCATATTATATGATCCCAACGGCAATAGATTCAAATGTGTTGATGTAGGTATACCATTAAACTCAAATGCACAAGTTCTTACCCAATGATGAACTCGCTTCTTTGTACCCGTAGTCAACTACACTAACTAAGACTCTGCATGTACTTCTTTATTCAAACCACACTTATCCACGAGGTCAATATTAACATAACTATAATTAGATCTAGGTTCAATCAAAATAGAAATAACTTGATCACAAAGCTTACCGTCCATCTCAATAATAGACACCTAGTGATCTGCCTGCCTATTATCTAATGCTGCATAGATCCTAGGAAACTCTGTCTAACATCCCCCACTGTCTACACTTCCTGAGCACTGTAGATCTGCGGTCTACCACCTTGATGTTTTGGACAATCTCTCATGCAATTATCTTTGCCACAAGTCCAACACTGTATAGGCTTCCACCTTGCATCCTTGTTCTGCTCCTAAAACTAAATCCATGCCCTTTGTCAGATGTATTGAACTTCTTGTGCGGTGATACATTATCTTTGTTACCTGTGGCCTAAGGACTTGCTCACTTCTTATCCCATTTCATTTTATTCTTATCATTACCTTTTCAGTTTAGTTTAGTCTCAGAATTACGCTTTGATTGCTCACACCAATGCTTTAGCGTCCGGATGGCCGCCTCCAATGATCCAAACTCATCAAAATCAATCATGTCTTTGAATGTTATCGAAAACCTATTGATGAATCTATGAATCTTGGCCTTCTCCTCCTCAAGGTAAGGCATATACCTCAACAACTCTAAAATTTGCTAGTGTACTCCTCATCAGTCATAGAGCCCATCTTTGGCTCATAAAACTCTTTTTCCCTATCGTCATAGTACCTCTCCAATAGATACTTCTTCCTGAATAATCTTTGAAATTCACTCAAAGTCAACTCCGCCTCATAAATATCTCTGATGTTTTTTACATCTTCCCACCAGATATCTGCTTTAACTTTAAGGCTGAATGTAGTTATTTTAGCCTTCATGTTCTTTGAGTAATCATGCAGTCTGAAGAACTTATTCATTCCAAGAAACCATGCTTATGCATCCTGTGTTTTCTTCATTTCCCCATCGAATGTAGGTGCCTTTGCTTTCTTGAATTCATCTGGAAAATATCCCCTATCACTCCTCATGTAAGGATGATAACAGTGATGACCATGATACCTATCAGAACCAAAACTAGAATAGTACTTGTCTCCATCACCTCTCCTATCCGGAGTGTTAGTTTCAGTCTTTCCAGCCTTCCTCCAGTGATCAAATATGCTCTTACAAAGTGGTCTCAAAGTTTCCAAGTCAAATTTTGTCATTTCAAAGAGTTTTCAAGCAAAATTTGGTCACTAAGCATTAGGTCTAGGGTTTGTTTTCACTCCTTCTAAAGTTGTCCAAATGGCGGTCCATGTCATCATTCAGCTGAGTATATCATCATTCATAGGGTTTTCATTATCATCTCAGTGTCTAATGAGTCTTTTTACACCTTGTCCATGCTTCAGTTGCGCCTAGGTAAGGTCATTTTCCTCTCCTAGGGTTTTGAGGGCAATTTCTCTTGGACGGTCAAATCATTGGCAAAACTTGTATCCAGATGTTCATACACCTTCCCCTATCCTTCATGTACCTTATCAAATGCTTCCCATCACTGAGATCCCCCAAATTCCTCATTTTTGCACAAACCCTAGTTTCTAGCTACAATCTGGCAATTTTCTAGGTTTGGCCTGTGTTTTGCCCTTTTGGACCCCTTCCCCTCGCTCAATCTCTAAGATTCCACTTTCCCCTGCTTCCTAACATCCCTCCCCACTCCAAAAAATTTCCCCAAGAATTTAGAAGCCCCTTATCCCCTTCATTTCGCTTCATTTCGACAAAATTCCTTGTTTCACACATCGGGGCAAGTTTCACTCAAATGATGTTTCAGGGCAATCAAAGATGAATTTTGCAAAACTGAGAGAGGTTTTTGTCCACAACATGCCAAAGAAGAAATACCTCCTTCACTTTTTGCACAGATGTCATGGTTTTAGAGAAATGTCAAAATTACAATCGTCGGATCCAAGGAGGTTGGCCAAGGCACTAAAACGACGGAAAAGGCCCGATCCACTCCAAATTTTGGTCAAAGCCTCTTTGACTGAGCATGGTACTTGATTAGGGACTCCCAGCCCAAATTTCAAGAAATTTGGAGAAAATTTTGTCAATTGTGAATTTTTTGTGCCATAAACAGGTTTTTCCGCTTGACGGGTCTCACCCCCCGTGCGACCCTTTCATTTGGCAACTTCGTTCCGGGAAAACTCAGCATTTCTGGATTTGTCATGAAAAGTTACACATGCTCACCCATTTCCAAGAGATTTTATGAAGTTTTGGGCCTCCATAAAGTCAAAAAACAAGCAAAAAATGACTTTCTGCCACATTTTTGACACACAGAAAGCAGTCTTGGGAGATTGCAATTTTGGAGGGGAAAATGACAACCAAATTCAGAAATTCTAGTTGGGTTGGAAAGTAGACTCACAGACCTTTCCAACAAGCCTACTCTTGCCTCATTTGGACACCTGAAAGTGCCCCAAAAGTGCTCTCAAAGGTGCGCGACCCATCAGGATTTGGCGCGCGACCCGTCAGACAAATTGCTCAGGATTTCAGCCCACAGCTCAGCAAAACGCAGTTTTGACTATGTTTGACTTTTTGGAGTTGATTTTTATCCTCCTTGTTGTAAATGATGTAATTTTATGACACTTTTACACTTATGTATCTCTTCTAGAAGATTCATTCATGAGATAGGTGAAAATTTAATGAATGAATTGGTTTCCTAGCTTATAGAGGCAAGTTGTTTTGACTGCCTAGATTTTAGTGCTCAGTTTAGAATTGGTTGAAATAGCTCCTAGAAGGATGAGCTTGACCCCTAGAGGCAAGGAAAGGTGTTAGCTTGCCTATATTATGTATTTTCTTAGTCATTTTCAGAGGTTGGAGAGGTTGGACTCTTGAGGGAGAAGCTCTTATTGTATTACTCACTATATCTCTGCAATTTTTGGCAAAGGAAGACCAGGGTTTTGCAGTCCTTTTTGGGATTCTTGTGGTCACATGTATTGATGGTGTGTTTCTCTTTGTACTTGTAAGTGTGTTATGTGAATCATTTCCTTACTTTTCCTTCTGCATATTAGGCAAATGAAGTGTTAAAGTAGAACTCATGACTGTCATGCTCTGCTTTTAAGTTTGCTTAATATCAATGTTTTCGACTGTTTAAAAGGAATTCAAGGTTATTGCTTGCTCTCTTTAACTCCTCACCGGTCATTCTCATCTATCCATCTCTATTAAAGGCATCAATACTGTTTCCTACCTCGCCCCAAAGAACCCCCTGCGAAAACTGTGTCCAATCCGCGCACCTAAAATTGCCATTTCCCCAATTTTCCACCAAAAACCCTAAAAATCCCAAATCAACCCTTTTGATCAATTTACTAGCCTAAAATCAGTGTTACCCTATTGGTTATCTCACCCATTGAAGATCTTTATCGAGATAGACCGGAGAGAGCCCTCTCCTGCCCCGTAGGGCTAGCTACGAGGCTAAGTGGTTTGATGTTGCCTTGAGGTTTACCTTTCTCAGCTTGAGGTGAAATTTCAAGCGCTAACATATTGGCGACCATACTGGGGAGAACAAACTTGTTTGTGGATTGATGTGTTTGTTTCATAAGTCTTCGACGAAGCCTGAAGTTATGCCAGGTAGCCTTCGAAACGCTTTTGCTTTGCATTAGCGGAAGTAGATAAACGCTGCTTCAGTCAATCTCCGTGAGCTTGTAAATACAACACTTCATTTGCATTTTACCCCAGTACATGTATCAAATTCATATCTGATTGTTGATAGTGGACAATGATCAGACACTTGAAAGGCTGAAATCATTCACTTGGCGACTCTAAATCATTTTCGAGATCAGATCCAAAGACTCCACTGGAGGATGATCCCGACCAATAAAAACATGAAAGGACAACATGGACATATCAGGTATTCAAGTTGGAATTTCATCCAAGACATTTTGTTCTTTGTCATAAATTATTTCTTCTCTTTTCCCAAGAATGTCAAGAAGGCTTTGCAAAGTATAGTATGCTTGAGAAAAGATCCCAGGCTTGCAGTTGATTCTTTCCCTTTGAAGATTGTGAATACCAAAGATTTGCATGCCTTTGAGCTTGATCAGGATCCTTTTTCCAAATTTTGTGATGACCATCTTCAAATTGATGAACCCCAAGAGACCAAGACCGATTCTGCTGTACATACCCCTACGCCTTGTAAAATTCCAGATCGGTATAAACCTCTTGTTTTACCTTCTGTTCTTCATGCTTTCCCCAAAAACTATGATCTATACTTGCCGAGGTTTGATGGTGAATCTAAGAATGTCAACGTTGAACAACATGTGCAGAATTTTGAGAATTTTCTAGATCTTTTTGAAGTTGATGAAGAAGATGTTAGTATAAGGCTTTTTGCTCTTTCTTTGCAAGCTAAAGTGAAGAGTTGGTTCAAAACCCTGCCTGATGCAAGCATTTCAGATTTCCAGCAGTTTGTCAAAGTTTTTCTCGACAGGTGGATGATCGGGCATAACCTTTTCTTGATTGTAGAAGAGTATAACCAGCTGAAAAGATTGCCAGGGTAAACAGTACAACAGTTTTCAGCCAGATTTAACCAAGTTTATTATTCGATGCCAGTTGATATTAGACCTTCTCCTAGATCTGCTCTCTTGCACTATCCGGGTGCCTTTGATCCGGAAATGGAGTTTCAGCTGAGAGAAAGGGATATTGCAACACTTCACGAGATGCAAAACAGTGCAGTAAATGTAGAGGCTCATCTGCTGATCCGAAGGGCAAGGTTGAAAGAAGAAGAGATGAAAAACATAGATTCTGTCGAATCAACATCTCTAGAGGTGAAGCTTGACATTTTGGTAAGTGCAGTGGAAAAGATGATGGACAAGATCACCACAAGAAATGATTATGATGTTCAAACTCATGGCGCGCTGATTGAAGAAGAACAAGTTGCTGATCCAAAACATTTTGTTTCTTATCCTAGTTGTCATAGATCTGATAATGATTTTCTTGTAGATCACCTTGGCGAAGAAAGAACTGTTGAGTTGACCTGCATGCTTGATGATATGTTTTATACTGATGATTTGCCTCAGTTTGATCAGTATGATGATGATTATGTTCTCCAAACAGAAGCTAATCTTGCAGACAAATCAGCAGCTAGTTTGTGGGAGGAAAAAGTTCATTTTCAGCAGCTTGAATACAATGTTCAGCCATCACATATCAGCTACGACATTGCCGAGGAAAGTGCATCAAAGTTTGAAGTAAGTGAAGGATATTTGCCTTTTTGTTTTGATTCGTTTCAGTTCATCAGAGATAACTACCATGCAATCAGAAATCAAATGTCAACAAGTCTTGATTTGAATCATCTTGAGAGCAATGAAAATTTTGTTCAAGACTTTACATATTCAGATTTGCAACCCCCGGAAGCCATTGATTGTCAAGTTGCAGCTGAAGACTTGGAAGTGGACACACATGATTTAATGATTCAAGGTGACTCCGTACCATTCTGTTTTGAATCATTTCAGTTTTTGAAGGGTAGATTGCATAGTAAATCTTCAAATGAACAACCTATAACAAATCAGCAATCTCTCAGTGTTAATGTTGAGGATGAGACAGATAACAAAATGCTTGAGCAGCCTGTAGCATCAGATTTGCAGCCACCAAATGAACTTGAAGGGAAGATTACAGATGAAAGTATGGCAGCCGAAATACATGATTTGATGATGCAGGAAGATTCTATGCCCTTTTGTTTCGAAGCATTTCAGTTTATAAGGCAGAATCTTCATAAAATCTCTCAAGAAAAAGATGAACAGCTAGAAGGATGTCATACATTTTCAAAGGATACATTACAGCAGTCTTTTCAAGTTTTTCATGATCCAATAGCTGATGTTTTGGATGAGGTTTGCAGTCAAAGTCTATTTCCATTGATTACAGGTGAGCTTGAAACATGTATTGATACAAATTTGATCCGGCAGCCGATTTCTTTGTCATTTTCAGCAGAGGTCTCGTCACAAGGCTCAGATCAAAGGTTGCATTCATGGTATGAGGAGACGAGAAGTAATCCATTAGATGAGCTAAGTTCCAGTGTGCTTGAATTTCAAGATCCTTATGCAGTGTTTTTGGAGGCGGATAGAGAATTCATATCATTCAACGGATCTATTTCTAAGTTATCATGGGAGTTTCTGTTCAGTAGTTCTCTCTTGTTTTTCATAAGTGAGCACTTGTGGAGATTTCAAACAGCAGACGGAATACTTACTTGGTTGCATTGGTTGTTTCATTTCACTTGATAAGGTGATGAATAAAACTGTTAGGGTATGTTGTGATAAATAAGCTCCCCTTTGAGCATCATTTCCAGTTTGTCGGTTGTGTTTAAGTGTTGAGTCAGTTTTTAGTTGAGTGAGAGTCAATTTGTGTTGTCAAGTCATCAGTTTTTAGTCATGCATTTCAGCTTGAGTTCTTGACTCCATTGCCCAATGATTGAAAGGCACTGGTCTGCTCTCCCAGAGGTCTAAGGTTCTTGGCATCTCCAAGGAGCTACCATCCCCATTGGAGCCAATGTTAGTGTCAGTCTTTCCAACCTTCCTCCAGTGATCAAATATGCTCTTACAAAGTGGTCTCAGAGTTTCCAAGTCAAATTTTGTCATTTCAAAGAGTTTTCAAGCAAAATTTGGTCACTAAGCATTAGGTTGTGGAGTCGTTAATATGCCATTATTATTATCACTTTTGAACATTTATTCCACCCATTTCTACCATTCTTCATCATGCCATTTATTATAATTTATCATTTAAATCCATTTTATTAATTATTTATGCTCTGATGAATAAATATTATTTAGTCTCCTTTATTTCTAATAAATTGATGATTATGCATTATTTTACCAATGATAGTTCTAATAAGTTGGTTATAACATTATTCACCATTTTTAGCCTCCAAGGTAACTTCCAGATTGAAGATTTGATTTTTAAATCTGCCAACTCAGAAATTCGCTGGTTTAAGGAGTGACAGTTTTGCGGTTGAGATTCTGAGCAAATGAAGACGAATTTGGAAAATCCGGAACATGGGTTTTGTCCAGAACGGGCCCAATTATCTTCATAATGAACAGTTTGCCCAAATTCGGCTTGTACAAGGAGAAACGCAGGGTTCTTTGAGCACGATTTTCTGAGATTTATTGTTGCAGCCGTCCTCCAAATCTCAGCTGCAAAGCCAAATTCGCCTTGTTCTTGTTGATCAAATGGTTAGAGGCAAACCAATTTTGTAATAGGAATTATGTTGTACTTATCCTTATTGTAACTTCTCTCTGATCTCTCTCTATTTAAATGAAAACAGAGATCAGAGATGGGGATGATTTGGGGGGACGTGATGATGGATTCGGGGAATGAGAAATGATGGACAACAATGGTGGATTATTCATGCTGTAATTCTTAAGCTTTGCTATTGTAATGATTCCACAATTGGCTGATTAATAAATGATTTGGGAGTGTTGTTCAATTTTCTCATTCTGAAGTGACCCCGCAGCATCCGCTGGCGGCTAAGGGCCCAGCCTCTTGCGGAGTATGCTGCTACTACTGTATAGTATATTCTTTTGTTTTATGCGTGGTTTGCTTATCTTTATTGTTCAGTAATCTGATGCACGAATGCTATGTTATCATTAATTCATTAATGTTTCTTTCCGAAATCCTTGTGGCGATTCTGCATTATATTATTAAATCTTTTCCAGAATTGATTGCATGGTATCAAACTGAATCGGGTATTTCTGTTACAGAGCTTTTGTATTGAACATTACCATCATGAGATTTATTTGAAGTTATGATTATTGGAATCCGGAAGTAATGTTGTATTTGGAAACATAGTTATCATCTCAGATTACTATCTTAGTGTGTTGAATGTATATATGATTGACGTTCCTGTTTTATAATGAACTGTTGTTCCATAATTCATTTGTAAATATCTTCTTGTAAAGTAAAGATCATTGGAATTGCTTTTGCCGATTGTTATTTGATTGCGGAATGAGAGTTCAGTTCTAACTCGCGAGATTTAGTTCTTTTAATTGTTGTTTCATTTACTGTTGTCCATTTCGTTTCATGCTGCTTTTTGCCATTCCTTTTTACTTGCATTTATTGGTTTGGTGTGGGAGGAGGATCAAGGCTGTCGTGAGACACATCAGACGCTATTATGCTCCCAGATCCATGATCCATACTCTAATTTCTTTTGCATCAATTTCTAGAGGAATGAGTTATTGCTACTATATCCTCGATTGATGGTTGTTTGAATGAAAGATTTAGTTTCTTGCTGTTCCAATTAGATTTTGTTTCAAGCATTCATTTACTTTTGGGTTTTAAGCATTATACTGCAAAACATTACTCTTAAGTAAATAGTCGCCTCAGACAGAGTACACTCTTGAAATAAAAAGTCGTCCCTGGGTTGACAATTAATGTGAGGTAATTAGGAGTTCACAAGACACCTTTTTATCGCTCCACATTTTGGCGTCGTTGCCGGGGAGAGTGTAGCCATTTCTAAAGAGTAGTGTGAATTTGATGACTGCCTGCTAGGGAAGAGTTGGATCTTAAAAACGGAAGGTAAGAACCTGCGTACGGAGCATGTAAAAGCCCTGCTCCCCCGTCCGCTTTCCAGCAGGACTGTTAAAGAACCTAGAGTAGAAATAGATGTTTGAATTTTTGTGTGAATTATTAGGAAAAATAGAAATTTAAAAAAAAATGAATCACATGATCTCACGCAAGTGGTGACGTAAGCACCACCCATTTCACTAACCGATTGACGGGAACATTTGAAGAAGGAGCCTCGAAGAAACACATGAAGAACATCTTCTATTATGGTAAGAAATGGCTCACGTTTCTACTTTTGAATTTCCTATCAAAGATCTAGGAGTGACACAAATGCACATAATTCCCCCATCTTTACCAAATTTTCATGGTTTAGCAAATGAAGATCCACATACATTTATGTTTGAGTTTGAAATACTTTGTAGAGGATATGATTATTGTACTAATGATCAAAGATTGAAAGTGTTTCCTCTTACTCTAAAAGGAGCAGCTCTCCGATGGTTCATGAGCCTAGGTGGGAATTGCATCCAATCATGGGGGGACATGAAGAACATATTCTTGAAGAAGTACTAAGACTATTGCAAATCCAATGAAGATATTTTCAGTACGATACAAGGGGAAGATGAAAGCTTGGAGGATTATGTAGATCAATTTCAATACAACCTTCAAAAATCAAAATATAAGCATTTGGAAAAAGAGATCTTAAAAACACTCCTTCTTAAAGGAATCAAAGATGAATTTTTAGAACTTTTAAATCTGATAGGAAAATGTGATGTTTTTCAGTTATCATATGATGATGTTTGTGAGTTGTGCATAAGGTATTCAAGAGGAATCTCCAAGGCTGGTAAGAATCCTAGAGATGTTTTGTCTTTGTTTTCCAAATCTGCTACAAGAATAGGAGACACAAGAGCTGAAATCAATGTTTTATTTGAAAATTTTAAAGTTGATTTTATTAGCTCTCTAAATGAAAAATTGGATGTTTTGCAGGTTCATAAAAATGAAGAATTTGATAAAGTGTTTTGCCCTCATGACCGAAAGGAGCATCTCATAGATACTCACTCTTCCTTATCTAGGATGGAAGTAACATATCAAAGAGATTAGGAAGCTGCAACAAGGTCAAAACCACGGAAATCATGGCCTACAGGTATGGTTCAAAACACTCCCTCTCCACTTTCTTACTTGCATAATCCATTATGGAATACTAATGTGTTAGGGCAGCCATGTCAATTTCAATTTAACCACCTATCTTGTTTACAAGTTGGGCATGGTTCATCTTATGATGGCATGACTACTCTCCCTCATCTTGTAGCACAAGCACATTCTCCATATTCTCCACCAGCTCTTTCACAACACCTTGCTTGCCCATCAAAACCATTCACACAACCCAATCAGCCACATCATCAAAATGCTCCATTCCATACACATTTTCCTGCTCAACTAATTCCACACCCTCACCATAATAAACCAGTACAACATGCTTACAATGTTGAGCTGGCAAATTTATCCACCCTTCCCACCCATTCTATCTCACATGCGCCATTGAAGAAAACCTACAATGAGATTCAGAATGTTTCAAATGCAAAAATTGTAGAAGCTATGGAAGAAAATGAGGTTTCTTTTACTATGCATCAACAAGCTATTTTAAAAGCCCAAGAACTTCATGATATGATGGCTATGCAAGATCAAAAAAGTAAAGGATACATTGAAGATTGGTTTCACTCCATCATTTGTTTGCAACATCACTCCATGCTTCAACAATTTTTGATATCATTTTTTCAAGGGAATATGGCTTCTCATACCCTAATTTTCATTAACATCCATTTTTCAAATTTGGGTATGCGTATACATGAAGCCTTATGTCGAAAATGGCTTCACTGGAAGTACTCATACACGTAGTCATATTCATCCTTCAATCAAAGTAGGTTAGTGAATAAAATAAAACAAAATAAGGACATAAATAAGTGCATTTTGTTCTTTTGTAAAACTAGGGTTTTTGTTGCAACATGCTATGCAAATCAACATCGGTGATATTTTTTTTATAATTTGTGTTTGTAGATGAATCATAATGGAAATAATAAGTTCTACAAACACTCATTTTCATTTTTATCACCAATTTGAAAAAATGCTTGAATTTCATTTTTTTGGCTTGCGGGCTTGATGAACTTTCTGGAAAAACAGTCGGGACAGTCATGTTTTGAGGGACCAAAAGTGAATATTTTTAAAACCTGTTTCTACCCTAGGTAGCCCTTGATGTCTACTTTCTAACCCAATTTGAATCACTCAATTTGGATTTGAAACGAAAAAGTTAGAACCAAAACATTGACCGGTTATCTAGCGGGCAGCTCAGGAACAGAGTTGGGACAGTCAGTTTTTGGAGGCCTAAATGACCATATTTTTAAAACCTGTTTCTATCCTAAGTAGCCCTTGATGTCTACTTTCCAATCCAATTTGAATCACTCAATTTGGATTTGAAACGAAAAAGTTAGAGCCAAAACATTGACCGGATGTCTAGCGGGAAACTCAGGAACAGAGTTGGGACAGTCAGTTGTTGGAGGCCTAAATGAATGAATTTTTAAAACCTGTTTCTATGGTGGATTCCCCTATGAATCTAGTTTACAATGCAATTGGAATCACTCATTTTCGATATCGTATGAGGAAGTTATGATCAAAATACTGACTGTCTATCGTAAATCAGCACTCTTAAAACTATGTCTTTCCAGTTGTTCCTTAAAGTATTTGACCTATCAATTCTTCTTGTCTTCAAAACTTGTTTCTATTGGAGATCAATAAATGAATCTATTTTCATTTCCAATTTGAATCATTCGAATCCGACATCAAACGAAAAAGTTATTCTTGAAATATCAACTGTTGGTCTAAGCCGGGTAATCGACAATGACTCTATTATGCAGGTCGTTCTAACTAAAATTGACATATCATATCATTGAATTTCTAAAACCTGTTTCTACTGGAGATAAACCTTTGAATTAGCTCTCATTTGGCTTTGGAATCACTCAATTTCGACGAAAAACAAAGAAGTTGTGATTAAAACACTGCAGGTTAGTATGATTGGCCACTGCTCTCCCGCATGTGACAAATAAATTTTACTTTGTTATTTTCTCCTTGGATTTGTTCTATAGAAGTAACTACTTGTTAGTTTTTTTGCATAATTCTTCGATTAGGGGAGCCGTGCACCTCTCTTTCTCCATGATTTAATGTTTTATTGCAGGTAGACACTCGTTTTTTGCAGGTCCTAGGAGAAAAAGAACGTCAATTTATGGACAAGTGATTCTTGAAACAAATTTTAATAAAACAAAGGAATTTCATCCAACTTATTACCCAACGGATTCATAATAGAAGAAATGAAGAATTGATTTCCATTTGAAGATTCATGTCATCTCTTTGCTGCCAAAACATTTTTCAAAAAGATCATTTTTTTTACATAATATCATAGCTGTTGTAACTTAATTTACATATTGTTTTTAAATAAAATGTTGTTTTTTTCTAATTTCTTTTATATTTTGTGTTTCAGGTGTTGCTTCATTCAAAGTGCAACTCATCCTCAGCATCAATGCAGTGAACAGCTAATTCATTCTTTGCGTGTTTTTGCTATTTTTGTTGTTCCTTTTCGAAATGGAACAGCATTTGTGTGATTTTGTTGTTCCTTTTCAAAAGGAACAGCACTTGCGTGTTTTTGCTGTTCCTTTTCAAAAAGGAACATCATTGGTGTGGTTTTGCTGTTCCTTTTCAAAAAAGGAACAACATTCGTGTGTTTTTGCTGTTCCTTTTCGAAATGGAACAGCATTTGTGTGATTTTGCTGTTCCTTTTCGAAATGGAACAGCATTTGTGTGATTTTGCTGTTCCTTTTCAAAATGAACAGCACTTGCGTGTTTTTGTTGTTCCTTTGCGAAAAAGGAACAGCACTTGCGTGTTTTTGTTGTTCCTTTTCGAAATGGAACAGCACTCGTGTGTTTTTGTTGTTCCTTTTCGAAATGGAACAACATTTGTGTGATTTTGTTGTTCCTTTTCGAAATGGAACAACACTTGTGTGACTTTGCTGTTCCTTTTCAAAAAGGAACAACACTTGTGTGTTTTTGCCGTTCCTTTTCGAAATGGAACAGCATTTGTGTGATTTTGTTGTTCCTTTTCAAAAGGAACAGCACTTGCGTGTTTTTGTTGTTCCTTTGCGAAAAAGGAACAACACTTGTGTGTTTTTGCTGTTCCTTTTCGAAATGGAACAACATTCGTGTGTTTTTGTTGTTCCTTTTCGAAATGGAACAGCATTTGTGTGATTTTGTTGTTCCTTTTCGAAATGGAATAGCACTTGCGTGATTTTGCTGTTCCTTTTCGAAATGGAACAGCACTTGCGTGTTTTTGCTGTTCCTTTTCGAAATGGAACAACATTTGTGTGTTTTTGTTGTTCCTTTTCGAAATGGAACAGCATTTGTGTGATTTTGCTGTTCCTTTTCAAAAGAAACAGCACTTGCGTGTTTTTGTTGTTCCTTTGTGAAAAAGGAACAACACTTGTGTGTTTTTGTTGTTCCTTTTCGAAATGGAACAGCATTCGTGTGTTTTTGTTGTTCCTTTTCGAAATGGAACAGCATTTGTGTAATTTTGTTGTTCCTTTTCGAAATGGAACAGCACTTGTGTGACTTTGCTGTTCCTTTTCAAACAGGAACAGCACTTGCGTGTTTTTTGTTGTTTCTTTGCGAAAAGGAACAGCACGTGCATGTTTTTGTTGTTCCTTTGCGAAAAGGAACAGCACTTGTGTGTTTTTGCTCATCCTTTGCGAAAATGAACAACATTTGAGTGTCTCTGTTGTTCCTTTCTCAGAAGAAACAGCATTTGTGATTTTTCGAACGACATTTGCATTTTCACGTTTTTTGTATGTATTTTTGTTTTTTTGGTGTGCATTTTTTTTGATGTTCCTTACACGAAACACCGCTTTGTGAGTGTTTTTGCTGTTCATTCAAAAGAGCAACACTTTGGGAATATTTTTGAGGGCAACCCTTTCCTTTCTCTTGTGGGATTATTCATAGTTCATCTCAACCACATTTTCCTGATTCTCTTTCATGGCATGAAGTACACTATTTTTATAAGGACAATAATTATGGATTCTTTTGAAGCAAGTATTATCATTTACGTTATGGTCTTTAACAGGACAACTCCTTGATGTTAGATTCTTTTCAAAAAGGGACACAATTATTTATATATTACTTTACTGCATTGTTTTTGTTGTACATGATATTGATTGATCATCTTAATACCATGTTGGTTCCACTCTTCCTGGTTATAATCTTCTCTGTCTGTAATAAATGAGATTATGGGTATATTTTTTTTATATTGACATGTTCAACTTCTTCCGCCATCCCTGCTCTTAAGGAGTATTGAGCCTCCCTCTTTTTATCATAAAAATGTGTAATAACAACAAAATTTTGTCCGCAGATAGAGGATAGGGGGTCTCATTACGAGCCAGCCTACCATGTTCATAAGGCTGTAACAAAGTGACATTCCCATTATAGCCACCACACCAGGGTTATGATCCATTGGATAGCCAAATTATCCTTGGAACAGGAGGTCTCATCACGAGCCGGTCTGATCACTTTTGCTACCTCCTAGTGAATGGCAGTGTGGTTATCTGGTTACCACGCCAGCACACTGATCTCTTCTGTAGAACAGCATTGTAACTCTCCATTTATAAATTGAGGATCCTGGCTCATATGGGTTAAACAGCAACCCTGCCGAGGCTATGGACGCCTGCTGGCAGCAGAGGCTCTGCTTATGGTATTGAAGTTATATCTTTTCGTCAATTATTATTATGATACCCTTTTCTTATTTTCTTTTTATCAGAGAAGTTATTTCCTTAACTTTTTCCCTGTTTGAACCTTTATGCATGAGAAATTGTTTATGATCAATCACATCATTTTCAATTAGAATACCATCAGCAAAGCATCTTTTTAGCATATTGTTGTCCTTTTTCGTTTTGCATAAACTATCATCAATCCAAAGCGTCCTATATCTTATTCATAACTATCTTTACACACTTTGCTCTCAAAATAACAATAACTTTCACCGTCCTATCATTGATAAGTGTACTCTGCCTCCCTTACTGATATATTGTTCATTCCATTGCCTTGCCGTTAGCACCACCCCTTTCATATGCTTTATGGTTATGGAACCCATTTTCCAATTGGAGGGGGGAATGTATGCATTATGGGATTGCATGCGATATGATTATTGCACTTTGCCATACCTTGTTGATTTGAGTTTTTCTAATTGCAATTTTGCATGCATCTCATCTGTTGATATTCAAAGCTAACACTATGGATTCAAGCACATTGTATGCAAAATAGTGCTTTGTTTACAGGAGAACAACAAGTATGGGCAAAATTCTATTCACAGCATGACCGCACTATTGCAACTAACAGACGCGGCTCGAGCAACTTGCGAACATGAACAACTCTTCAGACATTATGTGCTTACCTGGATTCCACCTTTTGCATCACTTTCAGCACCAACTCTGCCTACATCAGCTTCAACAACTGCCAGTATTTATATGTCATTCCACATTTTTTGGAGGTAAAACTTGAGGTAAAATTGCATAGTTTTCTAATTTATTATAAATTTAGGAGAATCTACTGAAAATCAATTTTGAGCATTATTTGTCATCTTTCATTCCACATCTTTACCACTTTTCCTTTTTCAGCAGCATATCATTTCCGAGTATGGGGGAGTGTTCCTTCATTTCTTTCTTATGACCATGTCATTCATATTCTTTATCATCCATTGCTCTTCTTATTCATTCTCAATGCCTCCCTTATTTCATGTTGTTTTACACCAAGCGTAGAATTCAACAGCTGGTAGCAACCACCTCTATTTGTTTTCTAGCATCGCATGAGGACATGCTAATTTTTCAGAGAGAGGGAGGAATTGCTATGCATGATGGATGTTTTCTACTTTCTTCCTTATTTAAGGCATACAATTTCATTTTTACACAGTGCATAAATTGATTTCCACATATTTTTTTAAAACTATGAACTCAATCCTTGTAATTTTTGGAAAACACATACGTATCATTAATACAAACCCACACAATTTCAAGAAATATTGGTTCATAAAATTTCGGAAATCATGCACTCTCACCTACAGCGATTTTGTTTATATCTCATGATCCATGCATCAAAATGATCTGATTTTTGGATCATAGAAGCCTTCATATATTACAAATCTACTTGCAACATTTCAACAAAATATGGTTTGTAGTTTTTGAGAAAATGGTTAATGAAGTTTGTTGTTACTTATATCATATTTTGTTGCAACTTCATTGAATGTCAATGTAAAAATTGTTATGCCTCCATCAAGATTACCAAAAGTGAATATTCATTAATTAAGGAAGAATTCATTTGTTATATCCATTTCATGAGCTGAGATGAACATATTTTTTTTATTGCTTGGTTAACACATGGGTTTTTGTCTTTGGGTTGCATGAGGACATGCAATATATTCAGTTTTCGTTGCATGAGGACATGCAATATATTGAGTGTGGGGGTATGTGGAGTCGTTAATATGTCATTATTATTATCACTTTTGAACATTTATTCCACCCATTGCTACCATTCTTCATCATGCCATTTATTATAATTTATCATTTAAATCCATTTTATTAATTATTTATGCTCTCATGAATAAATATTATTTATTCTCTTTTATTTCTAATAAATTGATGATTATGCATTATTTTACCAATGATAGTTCTAATAAGTTGGTTATAACATTATTCACCATTTTTAGCCTCCAAGGTAACTTCCAGATTGAAGATTTGATTTTTAAATCTGTCAACTCAGAAATTCGCTGGTTTAAGGAGTGACAGTTTTGCGGTTGAGATTCTGAGCAAATGAAGACGAATTTGGAAAATCCGGAACATGGGTTTTGTCCAGAACGGGCCCAATTATCTTCACAAAGAATAGTTTGCCCAAATTCGGCTTGTACAGGGAGAAACGCAGGGTTCTTTGAGCACGATTTTCTGAGATTTATTGTTGCGGTCGTCCTCCAAATCTCAGCTGCAAAGCCAAATTCGCCTTGTTCTTGTTGATCAAATGGTTAGAGGCAAACCAATTTTGTAATAGGAATTATGTTGTACTTATCCTTATTGTAACTTCTCTCTGATCTCTCTCTATTTAAATGAAAACAGAGATCAGAGATGGGGATGATTTGGGGGGACGTGATGATGGATTCGAGGAATGAGAAATGATGAACAACAATGGTGGATTATTCATGTTGTAATTCTTAAGCTTTGCTATTGTAATGATTCCACAATTGGCTGATTAATAAATGATTTGGGAGTGTTGTTCATTTTTCTCATTCTGAAGTGACCCCGCAGCATCCGCTGGCGGCTAAGGGCCCAGCCTCTTGCGGAGTATGCTGCTACTACTGTATAGTATATTCTTTTGTTTTATGCGTGGTTTGCTTATCTTTATTGTTCAGTAATCTGATGCACGAATGCTATGTTATCATTAATTCATTAATGTTCCTTTCCGAAATCCTTGTGGCGATTCTGCATTATATTATTAAATCTTTTCCAGAATTGATTGCATGGTATCAGACTGAATCGGGTATTTCTGTTACAGAGCTTTTGTATTGAACATTACCATCATGAGATTTATTTGAAGTTATGATTATTGGAATCCGGAAGTAATGTTGTATTTGGAAACATAGTTATCATCTCATATTACTATCTTAGTGTGTTGAATGTATATGTGATTGACGTTCCTGTTTTATAATGAACTGTTGTTCCATAATTCATTTGTAAATATCTTCTTGTAAAGTAAAGATCATTGGAATTGCTTTTGCCGATTGTTATTTGATTGCGGAATGAGAGTTCAGTTCTAACTCGCGAGATTTAGTTCTTTTAATTGTTGTTTCATTTACTGTTGTCCATTTCGTTTCATGCTGCTTTTTGCCATTCCTTTTTACTTGCATTTATTGGTTTGGTGTGGGAGGAGGATCAAGGCTGTCGTGAGACACAGCAGACGCTATTATGTTCCCAGATCCATGATCCATACTCTAATTTCTTTTGCATCAATTTCTAGAGGAATGAGTTATTGCTACTATATCCTCGATTGATGGTTGTTTGAATGAATGATTTAGTTTCTTGCTGTTCCAATTAGATTTTGTTTCAAGCATTCATTTACTTTTGGGTTTTAAGCACTATACTGCAAAACATTACTCTTAAGTAAATAGCCGCCTCAGACATAGTACACTCTTGAAATAAAAAGTCGTCCCTGGGTTGACAATTAATGTGAGGTAATTAGGAGTTCACAAGACACCTTTTTATCGCTCCACATAGGTCTAGGGTTTGCTTTCACTCCTTCTAAAGTTGTCCAAATGGAGGTCCATGTCATCATTCAGCTGAGTCTATCATCATTCATAGGGTTTTCATTATCATCTCAGTGTCTAATGAGTCTTTTTACACCTTGTCCATGCTTCAGTTGCGCCTAGGTAAGGTCATTTTCCTCTCCTAGGGTTTTGAGGGCAATTTCTCTTGGACGGTCAAATCATTGGCAAAACTTGTATCCAGATGTTCATACACCTTTCCCTATCCTTCATGTACCTTATCAAATGCTTCCCATCACTGAGATCCCCCAAATTCTTCATTTTTGCACAAACCCTAGTTTCTAGCTACAACCTGGCAATTTTCTAGGTTTGGCCTGTGTTTTGCCCTTTCGGACCCCTTCCCCTCGCTCAATCTCTGAGATTCCACTTTCCCCTGCTTCCTAACATCCCTCCCCACTCCAAAAAATTTTCCCAAGAATTTAGAAGCCCCTTATCCCCTTCATTTCGCTTCATTTCGACAAAATTCCTTGTTTCACACATCGGGGCAAGTTTCACTCAAATGATGTTTCAGAGCAATCAAAGATGAATTTTGCAAAACTGAGAGAGGTTTTTGTCCACAGCGTGCCAAAGAAGAAAAACCCCCTTCACTTTTTGCACAAATGTCATGGTTTTAGAGAAATGTCAAAATTACAATCGTCGGATCCAAAGAGGTTCGCCAAGGCACTAAAACGACGGAAAAGGCCCGATCCACTCCAAATTTTGGTCAAAGCCTCTTTGACTGAGCATGGTACTTGATTAGGGACTCCCACCCAAATTTCAAGAAATTTGGAGAAAATTTTGTCATTTGTGAATTTTTTGTGCCATAAACAGGTTTTTCCGCTTGACGGGTCTCACCCACCGCGCGACCCTTTCATTTGGCAACTCCGTTCCGGGAAAACTCAGCATTTCTGGATTTGCCATCAAAATTTACACATGCTCACCCATTTCCAAGAGATTTTATGAAGTTTTGGGCCTCCATAAAGTCAAAAAACAAGCAAAAAATGACTTTCTGCCACATTTTTGACACACAGAAAGCAGTCTTGGGAGATTGCAATTTTGTAGGGGAAAATGACAACCCAATTCAGAAATTCCAGTTGGGTTGGAAAGTAGACTCACAGACCTTTCCAACAAGCCTACTCTTGCCTCATTTAGACACCTGAAAGTGCCCCAAAAGTGCTCTCAAAGGCGCGCGACCCGTCAGCCAAATTGCTCAGGATTTCAGCCTACAGCTCAGCAAAACGCAGTTTTGACTATGTTTGACTTTTTGGAGTTGATTTTTATCCTCCTTGTTGTAAATGATGTAATTTTATGACACTTTTACACTTATGTATCTCTTCTAGAAGATTCATTCATGAGATAGGTGAAAATTTAATGAATGAATTGGTTTCCTAGCTTATAGAGGCAAGTTGTTTTGACTGCCTAGATTTTAGTGCTCAGTTTAGAATTGGTTGAAATAGCTCCTAGAAGGATGAGATCGACCCCTAGAGGCAAGGAAAGGTGTTAGCTTGCCTATATTATGTATTTTCTTAGTCATTTTCAGAGGTTGGAGAGGTTGGACTCTTGAGGGAGAAGCTCTTATTGTATTACTCACTGTATCTCTGCAATTTTTGGCAAAGGAAGACCAGGGTTTTGCAGTCCTTTTTGGGATTCTTGTGGTCACATGTATTGATGGTGTGTTTCTCTTTGTACTTGTAAGTGTGTTATGTGAATCATTTCCTTACTTTTCCTTCAGCATATTAGGCAAATGAAGTGTTAAAGTAGAACTCATGACTGTCATGCTCTGCTTTTAAGTTTGCTTAATATCAATGTTTTCGACTGTTTAAAGGGAATTCAAGGTTATTGCTTGCTCTCTTTAACTCCTCACCGGTCATTCTCATCCATCTATCTCTATTAAAGGCATCAATACTGTTTCCTACCTCGCCCCAAAGAACCCCTTGCGAAAACTGTGTCCAATCCCCGCACCTAAAATTGCCATTTCCCCAATTTTCCACCAAAAACCCTAAAAATCCCAAATCAACCCTTTTGATCAGTTTACTAGTCTAAAATCAGTGTTACCCTATTAGTTATCTCGCCCATTGAAGATCTTTATCGAGATAGACCGGATAGAGCCCTCTCCTGCCCCGTAGGGCTAGCTACGAGGCTAAGTGGTTTGATGTTGCCTTGAGGTTTACCTTTCTGAGCCTGAGGTGAAATTTCAAGCGCTAACACGGAGTATCCAATAACATCCCATATTTGATCGTGTCATCTCTATCTGAGATGTACCCACCAGGAGACCTACTACCATATGCCCCATTAGTTTTTTCCTCCCGCCCATGACTGATCCGAAGTGGTCCCTGCCTCTACAGTTTTGACAAACTCTAAAGGATTATTGTATTAACCTCTACTTGATTCTCATGTGCCTGCGTGATTTTATCATTATCTGCTCTGCAACTAATTAGTTATTCCTTCAAACTCCTCAATGTGTCTGCTAAGTCAGAAGAATGTCCAACAACACGCTGCTCACCTGATCCATGGGGAGAGTCTCGAGAACTGTAGTCTACCATCTTGCTAGTCATCTTTGTTGTTTTTCTTCCCCTAAGGTATATCATGTCAGCTAAACCAAAATATAAATAAATGAACGTACCTCAGTGTATTTCAGGGAAGGACACCTCGTCTACATGACCAACAAGATTAGCAAAACACACACGCACAATCATTTCATTCATTTATTCATCATTTCATATATGCATAAAATAATCATATCAACATGTATTCATCATTTCATATATGCATAACATAATCATATCAACATGTATTCATCATTTCAATCATTATCCAGTCATCATTGCATGACCATACCAACCACTTGCTATTACCTCATGCATGACAACTACAATCACATCAATGTATGCACAATGATATATAAGTACTGACATGCGTAACTAATGCATAACCGACATACACTCATGGCGACCACATCCAACAACAACACCATTAACTTCACATGGTGACATCACTGCAACCATAACCAACACCATGCATATGCAACAAGAACATAAACCACAAGCATAAGGAACACATATATGCAACCGACATGAATGCATGACCAACACACTGCCCATCCAGTCCAAGGGGTGAACCATGCTCTGATATCACTTTGTAACACTCTCCTCCCACATCTATCCAAGTAATCGACCAACTAGGTAAACATGTGATGAATAGTTACTTATGATATGATTCAACCTCATATGTAGTAGTTAAGGAAGTGGAACCGATGAAACACGGACAGTTTAAGTTTCCACATATGCAACAAAACCCCCAGGAGACATTCAACCCTTCCAGGTGACCAACCATTGAGACAAATTGACTTTTTTTTGCATTAAAGCCTTTGTTTCTCCCTTGACATGGGCATGCATGCGACTGGGACCCTCCAGTCACTCCCAAAAACAAGGCATGCATGTGACTAGGGACTTTTCCAAGTAGTTTTCTGCCAACGATTCCGGATTTTGTGCCACGTTTTCAGGGCCAGGACTCAGGCCACTACCCAAAACTCCATGAAACTTCCAAAAATGAAAAATAACATCGAAACAATGATACGTATGCAAATACTTGAATAAGGACTTAACTGGACCCCTACTAAACATGACAGGGATTTCGTCAAACATGTCACAAAATGCATCCTACAGGTTTAAACAACATATATGTGAATAAGGGGGTCTCAAGCTTATAGGAAAATCACTAAGAAGCATTGTTGCCTCATCACAATAACTACATTAACATCTATTAAGCCACATATTCATTGTCATAAAACTCATTCATAACCAACATATAACCAACAGAAATATCAAGGATATAACAACCATATAAGCCAAATATAAACAAGTATATTTACCAAGGAGAAAGAGAGCTCTTATTAATGATTCAATAAATTGACCAAGTATGGGACTTCCACGAACCCCCCGACCGTAGACTAGGTTGAACCAAATCTTTCTTTCAACCAGTCACCCCGGTGCAATATTCCAAGCTTGAATGTGGGATCTCATAAAACAAATAAATCAAAACCATCGGGGGCTTCCAAAAGCCAAACCACCTTAACCCTCAACGAGTGATTCCACCTCACGGTCGGACATCACTAACCATCAGGAGATTGGTATCTACCCAAGATGTTAAAGGCTCCAGAGTGTTTGTTCCAACCAAGGCTTCTAGGACTAGTAACTCAACCCAGAACTGTCGTCGGGCTTCCATAGCATTTTTCCAACTAGGACTTCCAGGATTAGTAACTCAACCCACCAAGGGCTTCCAGAGCATTTTTCCAACCAAGGCTTCTAGGAACTAATAACTCAACCCACAACCAAAGGCACAAGAAAACCAACCAGAGAAAAAAAAGTAAAACCCACAACACCATGGCTATCCAGGAAATGGAAAGGCTAGGCAAAACCACTGTCAATCTAGGCAATCCTCCATGTCAAAGACAGATCATAACCAAATAAGCACATGCATATGCCATGCATGCCAAAACTATCAAGGAAATCATACATGCAACTCGTTACCTAAAAGCAAAATCTGTTGTAGATACTGATCCTGATGTCCTCTCGCGCTTTCCTGCTTTTCCTTTGCCTTCCTGCTCCAAATCACGAGTATGCCACACTCTTCCTAGAGTGCTCCGAGATAATGCTAAGTGTCCAAGAGTATGAGAAAGAGAGGAAATGAGAGCTCCAAAAATGAACTGATCAAAATTCATGAACTGATCCTCATAAGACTTTTTATTAATGAGGCCTCTATTTTCTTCAGTTTTCCATTATTTTCCTTCAATTTCCTCCTCACATGCAACCTATGACCTTTGGCCTTCCTTTTCTCCTAATTTTCATTATTTTCATAAATAAATGCCAATAAATTCCATTTTTCCTTTCCAAAACCTTAGCCATTGTCTTTGCCAATTTCCATAGCCATCAATTAATCACAAGTGATCCTCATCGTTATGTTTATCCCCAACATTTGGCTCGAAATACGTGTCCCATTACCAAGGTCTTATTTGACCTTTATTATTTTTTACATGGATCTTTTACTAGGGTTGTTACAAGTTTCACAAGGGAACGTGTAACCTAACTAATCCCTTTAACACAATCAAGGGAGTTAAGCAATATTTTTTAGGTTAATTCAATGATAGAAAACTGAGGATCTCCTTGGTATTTTTTCAGTTTTATTTGAACATGTATGTGAATTATTTGATCTTAATTATGAACTTTATAAATTTCAATTCATCAAATAAGATTCTTGCCTCTCCTTTATAATGTTTATGTACAATATTAAATGACAATGGTGTTAAATATCTAAAACAAAGTTTAAAAAGGGATTCTCTTAGTAGATGCGTGACAATTCTATTTTAATGGTGTTTCATATGAATCAAATTTTTATCTTAGGTTTTTGGATGTTTTTAATAGTGGATTTGCAAAAAATAAAATAAATCCATATTCACCAACTCTATCCACTAAGAATATGTATGTGAAAGGCACTAGGTTTCTTTAATTTAGTATCAACTTCTGCAATTTAATCTAAAATTCGCTCAGAAATACATTAGTATTTATATTAAAAATAACACTCTTTAGAATCCCCAAAATGCACCAAGACCTTTTCAAGTAACAAATTTGCAACTTCTTACCCTTTCACGATCTTCTTGTAAGCCATTGAAATAAACATATTATTGAAAGCTTTGACTCCTACATACATGTAATCATGCGCTCTTAATATTATTGTTAATATAATACATAATGGCCATCGAGATGTTTTCACGAGTTCCTCTTCAAAGAAAAACTTATGAACAACCTACATATGTTGATGAAAATATCTTTTCCAATTGGATTTGACTCTAAATAAAGAAGATAGAGGGATGGATATTTTGTATTTTTGTTGGAATTTGTCTACCAAAAAGTAAAAAAAGAACAAACACTACCAAAAAAAAGGAACTAGCACATGAGTGTTTCCAATATTGATCTTTATTACTAACTTGCCATGAAGATGTAATTTTGGATTCACATAATCTAGCATTATAATCCTTTTTGAAAGGGAAGAACCTTTTTCCTTCTCTAATTTGCATCAGGTCCACGGGGTTTTAAAACATTAAAGTTGTTGATTGTTGCCATCCTCATTGTTAATAGTAGTAGTTGTTGTTGTTGTTTTTGTTTTTGTTTTTGTTTTTGTTTTTTGTTCATGTGTGGTTCACAGACACCCACGGTCACTGGGTGGCCGCTATGTCCACAGAAATATTTGAGCTTGATCAAGGGTATCAAGCCCTGCGGCCAATAGCTAGGCCTAACCCCAAGGGCTTCGGGGAGAATTGACGCTGTGACCTCCCGAATGGTGAGGCACTTATTTGACCTGTTGAGCTAACCCTTGGGTTGATTGTTAATAGTTGTTATTTTCATAGTTTATAATAATTATGAAAGGTCAATTACTTCTTTCTAATTGCATTTCAAGAAATAAAAATACAGATATGAAATGTATTGCATACCTGTTTTATACTCAAAATGGAAAATATTTAAAGCCTTTAATATAAAAACGAATAAAAAGATACAAAACATTAATTGAGGTGTGTGTGTGTGAAATTTGATGTTAAACTATTTAATATATATATATATATATATATATAATTTTATTTTATTTTATTTTTTTTTTTATTTTTTTTTCTGAATCAGACTATGCTATTTATATTACAAAAAAGGCAAAAATTACATCATCATTGTTACAGCAGAGCCGTAGCTCTGTGATTCCTGTCGAAGGACTGACAGTAAGCTCATGAATCATCTCCAAAATTACAAAAAACTGACACTAAACCAGGCCAACAGGCTTGAGACCGACACTGAACATACATGATTAGCCGAAACTGAGACATATAGAGACTGGGACACATATAGATATCCGTCACTGTAACAGGTAAGAACAGAATTACATAAGGACAAGGACCTGACACGTAAATGATAGCGTTGAAAACAAACAGTGAGAAAATTCCAATCTCAGTGACCTGAGGCGGACTGAAGAGCGAGCTAGTCATCATCGGTAGTGTGCGGGTCTTCCTCCATTCTGCATCCGGGAGTGTTCTGCTGCGCAGGTTCACTTGGGCCTGCCCCGGGATCCGGGGGGAAGCTTTCATGGACAGGGCGCAGCATATCAGTGGCTGGAAGTTCCATATCAATTGTAGGAGCCAGCCCAGGAATCCGCGGAGGGCTAGCTTGAGGAGCAGCGTCCTGACCTCCCAGATTTCTGCAATGCTCAACTGAAACTGTGACATAGAAAGTAGAGTTTGACAAGGTGCAAGGAATGCGATATCTCACCATGGGATGCACAACATGCCCACATTCCATAATCTCCCGTTGTTCCACTGCTCTGCCCCTGCCAACCGCCCTCCCTCTGTAATCCGCAGCTCTGCCTCTACCAGCCGGCCTTCCCCTGGGGCGTCTTTGTTCTGAAGAGATCTCGAATGAGGATGTAGGGGAGGGGGCTCGCCTCTGAGCCTGGGCCTGACTTCTGGAGCAGCCGCGTCGATTGATCATCCTTCGTTGCCCGCTTTGCTTCCCTGAGCTATTCAAATTGCTGGTGTATCTCCTCTCAAGTTCCTGTGAGACCAATGCATAAACCAGCACAACCTCCAAACACTCAAACCCTTTGCTGGACTGCGGGATAATAACAGAGATGTCGTGCCTTCCCAAATTGCTCTGAGAGCAAGGAGACACCCTCACCGCCTCCCTCAGAACCAGTGAGAGAGCCACCACGACCTCCCTCAGATCCAGAATACAAGCCCACACCAACTGCGAGAGAATGACAGAGTGTCCATGGCTTTGAATCGCCATATTCCAGTTACCAAGACGCGCAGTGAATGCCGAAAGGACTCCGCTGAAATGAACCGCCTCCGAACTTAAATGCATCACATGGCCTGACCAGGTGTGAATCGTCCTGGGATAGGTGGCTCGTCCGGGCTGACACATGCCCTTATGACGAGCCACCCAACTGTCATGCTTTAAAACCACCCGCATCCGGGAAAACTATTTAATATTTTATAATTCAATATATATTTAATTATTCTAAATATTTAGCAAAAATAAATTTAATTCATTAAAAAAACAAAACAAAACAAAGACAAATAAACAAACAAACAAAAACAACATCAACAACAAGGCGAAAGGTTGAACGGAAGAGACTTCAAGGGGCGATCCGGTTTCGATCTCTGCGATGGCAATGGCTCTCAATGTTACTTGCGTTTGCCGAAACTCCGGTGACTCCATAAGCAAGAAGCCTGAATCTGCACGACTCGCATTGGTCATCTTCGCGCCGCCGAGAGTAAGGGTTTCATGTTATTTGCTGCAGTCAGGGTTTATAAGAAGAACGGAGGTGCGAATCTAGCCGGATCTGTTGCATACTGTGTTTCCTCAAGCGACGAATACAGCTGATAAACCCCCGATCGGCTTAAATGGGTTGGCTATGCTTTTGAAATGCATGCGGATCGAGCACTTGATAGTCTGCTCTGTGGCAGTAACTGCTTCTGAGATCACGCTTTGTGAGGGTGTTGTCTCGAGCAACAATGGAGCTCTCAGGACGGAAAATCACCGACACCGCCAAAGGTATGAAGAAATATTCAAGTTTTTTACATATCAGAACTTCGATCTGTACTATTATGATGCAGATCTTGATTTCCATCTGTTCAAACAACCGCCATTGAGCCCTGATTGGGCAACATATTCATCGATCCGAGGCATTGTGCACAGATCGAGTCTTGGGCTCTTCGATCCAGACCTTCGTATTGCAGATCGACCCCTTTTCTGGTCAGATCTGGAAACCCACTCACTGAATAAGCTGTTTCGAAGTGAGAAAAATACGCAGAGCAAAATCTAAGGGTTAGATCGACCGAAAACAAGATCTGGAACCCTAGTAAGAGCTCACAATTTCCAAGTATTTGTAAAAAACCCGGAAGGAAAATCAAAAATAATTTGGGTAAAAGAGACAGATTTTGTCGAGCAAACGCAGAATATTATAATGCAACAGCTGGGATACCCCATCAGAACACAAAACCTAATACATGGGGGCAGAGTGCTACAAGACACAAAATACCTTTGGGAATATAAAATTGCACCTCTGTCAACAATCATCCACAATCTAAGGATAAGAGGGGATGCAACCATCAATAACAGGAATCCTGACAGGGCTGAAGGAAGTGGTATTGGTTCAATAGGGAAAAAACCAGGCAACATTTCCTTCAAAAACGTCCTACAATGGAAAAAAACAGAAGGAGCAGCACTGAATCAAACAAGTATGGACATTAGGCCATACATTGTGGAACAGCTGAATCGCACCCCAGAATACAACATAGATACACCAGAAATAGATGAGTACTGCACTATATATGAAAGACAAGCAATAATATGTAGATTTAACTGCTTTTGGCCCAAATCGGCTGATCTATTTTTTTGGATCTTCACGAACTGGACCAAACAATGCGAAATACATCTCTGCTCCAAATGTTTTTTCATAGTGAAATTTCTATCAGCAATAGACAGAGACATAGTAATATAGGAAGGACCTTGGTTCTAGGGATCCGCTGGACTCTTCATCACACCATGGTTCCCAAATTTTGATGCAAACACAATGGTCGTCTCCAAGATGCCAATTTGGGTGCGGCTACACAATCTCCCAATACATCTCTGGAATCAGCAAGTACTAGCTGGAATTGGAAATACTATTGGGTGCTACATTAAAATGGACACCCAGCGAGTGGAGGAAAGAATATGTACTTTTGCACGAATATGTGTGGAAGTAGACCTCAGCAAAGGCCTGTTAGACCAAATTCAGTTGAAGCATAGACAGAGGAGCTGGACACAGGTTCTAGATTATGAAAATACTGCATTCAGATGCCAAATTTGTTGACAAACAGGACACCTACAAAGCACGTATCCAACAGTCAAAAAAGACAATCGCAGAAAGAAGAAAACGGAAAAACAAGTAAAGGGATGGTAATTTCCTCCACCTCCCCCGAATGACGAGGAGGAAGAAGAGATGGATTTTGCTAACCCCAATGAGACCAATCAGATGAACAAAGAACCAGTAGTAGAAGACACAAATCCACAGGAACATATAGACACAACACTGGAAAGGATATCAGATACTATGGATATGGGCAGAAATAAACATCAACACATATCATACATATCAGACTCTGATAAAGACAATCCACAACCTGTGGCTGAAACAGTGTTAGCACTTATAACTCCAACAGAGTCACAGGGGGGTTGGAGAAAGGTTGAGAAGAAAAAAGGGCGAAAAGTCTGACTTTTCCCCACCTGTAAATTAATATTTTTGCTTTACATGTTTATTTCTTGAAATCCGTACACCCTGCATGATGATGAAATATCTGTGCATCTTTTTTGAGCACCATTTTTGAAATATGTTTACAGCATATGCCGAAAGGCATCTACAACATGTAATTTTTCAATCATTATGAAAGATTACGATTTTTCCAGTGGAAAAAAACATCAACAACAACAACTCTCACATTAATACCAAAACTTGTACTTCAAAGTAAAAAAACAATTATAACATATATTTTATTATTTAATCAAAACATATTCCCAATAAGTAAAATATTTTGCTTTGATTTCATTGAAAACAATCGTCCTCATCACAAAAAATTTTACAAGTACTTTCACAACATTCATTGATACAACAACTTTATTAGTAATCTGAGTTTTGCTCATCTTCCCAACAATTTATTGTTATGCAACCAACTCACAAAATAGAAGAAAAGAAATATCAACGACTTCAAAATTAGCCTCTTCAAAGGGGCAACCTCATTTACATTACACAAATGAACAATTCTTGGATGATTCAAATCATAAAACCTCCTTTCTATATATAGGAGTTTGAGGAGTCACAATATAATCAGAGCCGACATAACAATAATAATGTAAGGGCACAACAATAACAATAGTGGGCTTCTATGGGGCACAATAATAACAATATGGGGACAACATGGGCACAATAATAACAATAAGGGGCTACTATGACAATAATAATAAGGCAATACACTAGTATTATAGGGACCTCACATGCCTCTCTCCTTAAAAAAGGTGTTATCCTCAACGCTTGAGTAGTCCTGGATGCTTCTGTATAAAATTTTCGTCCTCCCATGTGGAATCTTCAGCGGGTAAGTTCTTCCACTTGATGAGATACTCTAAAATTGATCAATTTCGTAGCTGTCAATTTCTTATTTCTGTGACTGCTTCAAGTTCCAATATGATTTTTCCTTCCTCGTCAAGTTTTGGCAATATTGTTTGAACTAGGAGCTTGTCACCTATAACCTTCTTTAAGCATGAAACATGGAAAACTGGGTGCACTTGGGAAGATGTAGGAAGCTCCAATTTGTATGCCATAGTACCAATCTTTTGTAACACCTTGTACGGATTGTTTGGTCTAAAATGCGAATGCGAATTAGAGTTTCATTTACCATCAATCCAGGTAAGTAAACTTCGAGGATAATCCAATATATATGGACTCGGAGACAAACTAAACTAAGCTAGGTGGAGAAATATTAATGCTCCCTTACAGGAGACTGTTCATTAATATTTCTAATCAACTATTTAAACTAATGAAATTAAAGCTCTTAAACATAATTCTGATTGATTGCTTGAAATATTAAAGCTCTCTTACAAGAGACTATTCGTTTATATCTCAAGCATATAAATCAGAAACTTAAACTAATGAAATCAAACATTAAATAATAAATCAGATTCATTGAAGGAAACATTAATACTTTCTTACGAAAGGTAATTCATTAATATTTCAAACATATGAACCTAATAATTTAATCTAATGAAATTCACAAACATAAAATAAAAGCTTACCAAAACAAAAGTGTACTTGCTAGGCAATGGGGATCCTTCCAAGGATTCACAAGCACACCAAAAGAGAAGTCAAATGTAGAGGATCAAAGAAGCTCCATTTTATTCATCATAATTTTCAAAGTGCAATGGTTATAATCTCATATGATCCTAACCAAAACTATTCTAAATTCTATCTAGATTAACATTACTATGTTACAATGGAGGACTAGGTTCTAAGATTCTAAAAATTAAGATTAAGATTACAAATGAAAGAGATAACACTCCTATTTATACAAAAGTTGTGATAACAAACTCATAAATGTAGATCCACTATTCCCTCCTTTGATCCACATATGTCTCAACCAATGGTGACACATAACCCTATCCTCCATGATCTCCTCCATGAGGTCCATGATCTTCTCCATGAGGTCCATGATCTCCACAAATTCGAATTTGAACATAGAGTGCCACATAAAGATGCCTTGGAAGCTTCCTTTGTACCTACACATGTCAACAAACCCATTCTAGTTGTTAGGTATAAGTATATGGATATTATTTTCTAAAGTTTAACCACAAATTCACCTAAAAATACTAAGAATTAATAATGTTTTGGAAAACACAATGGTAACCCATTTAATGATGAAAGTGAAGTTGATGTGGTGACATGGTGGTGTAATAGAGGTGAGAAAACGTGTGAATAGAGTGAAAGTGGATGTATTATTAAGGATAAATTTTAGGCCCAACTCGGACCATAATACTTTGGTGATCATTTATTATCCTTCTTAGCTTGCTTGAGGGACATTTGTTTACATGGTTGTAGTCGTAGAAATACCCAGTCACCTACATCAAAACTTCTTTCGTTGCGATGTTGATTTGCTTGTTGTTTCATTGTATTCCGCGCCAAAGTGAGGTTATCCTTTAAGAGTTGGATAACTTGTTGTTGATGCTCGATGTGATCTTCCACTACTTTAACCCTAGAATTTTCTTTTAAAGATGATGTGATGGACGATGGATGATATCCATAAAGGGCCATAAATGGGGTCATTTTTGCTGCAATATGGAAGTGTTACACCACCATTCAGCTAGAGGCAACCACTTGACCCATAGTGTTTGTTTATGAGATACAAAGCAATGAAGATATCCTTCCAAACATTTGCTCACTATCTCAGTTTTCCCATCAGATTGGGGATGATAAGATGAGTTATGAGCTAACTGAGTACCCAGACAAGAAAATACTTCTATCCAAAAATTTCCAGTGAAAATGGGATCTCTGTCGCTTACAATAATCTTTGGGTTTCCATGCAGCTTTTGAATTGTTTCCATAAATGCAATACAATTGTACTAGCTTTAAATGGTTGAGATAATGCACAAAAGTGTGCATACTTGGTAAGTCTATCAACTACCACCATGATGAAACTCTTTCCTTCAGACTTGGTAGACCTGTGATAAAATCCATTGAAACCTCCTCCTAAAGTTGACTTGGAATGGATAAAGGTTGTAACAGACCCGAGGTCTTAATTGTCTCAACTTTATTTTGTTGGCAAACCAAACATTCCCGCACAAACTTTTGAATATCAGATTTAAAGCCATCCCCAAAAAATTCATTCTTAACCCCGTGGTAAGTTTTTAAAAATTTTGAGTGCCCTCCTAAGAGATAGGTGTGCAATTCTAGAAGAATCTTTTGTTTGAGTTGGGAATTCTTACAGAGGTATCAGAGATCTTTGTACCATAATGAATCATTTTTCTAGCTCAATGTATCAGATGTACTAGGATCTTGTTGTAACTTTTGAATGAGTGCCCACACTTCTTTGTCATTCTTCCATTCATCCCTTACTTCGTTTATCCAATCTCGTTGGATAATAGAAATTGCACAAAGAAATGCTTCGACATCTTCATCCTTTCTTGGGAGTGCATGTGCAACAACATTTTTCTTCCCTTTTTTGTAGATTTCAAAGTCATAACCTAACATCTTTGTAACCCATTTTTGTTGCTCTTCTAAAGATAATATTTGTTCTAAAAGATATTTAAGACTATCATGATCCATTTTTACCTTGAAGTGTCTTCCCATTAGGTAAGGTTGCCATTTCTTAAGTGCATGCAGTATTGCCAACATTTCCTTCTCATAAATAGCTTTGTGTAAATCCTTTCCTTTGATTGGATGACTTTAAAAAGAAATGGGTCTTTCTTCTTGCATTAAAACGACACCAATTCCATTTCCTGAGGTAGCACATTCCACAATAAAGGTTTTTGTCGAGTTTGGTGTACTAAGACAGATTCTTAGCACATTGCCTCATTAATATGTTCAAAGGCCTTCGTTGCTTCTGGAGTCCAAGAAAATGCATCTTTCTTTATTAATGTTGTTAGAGGTGTTGATATTCTCTAGTAATTCTTAACAAACTTGTGATAATACCCTGTCAACCCAATAAATCCTCACAGATGCTTTATGGATATGGGGATTTTCCATTCCTTAATGGCTTTAATCTTTTTAGGGTCTACCTTAACACCTTCATGAGATACAATATGACCCGGATATTCCATCTATTTTACTCCAAAGAAACATTTGGATGTTTTTACATATAATTGTTTCTCCTCCAATAGTGTGAGCACCCTGTAAACATGTTGATCATGATCCTTCCAAGACTTGTTGTATATTAGTATATCATCAAAAAGCACTGACACAAATTGTCTAAGGAAGATTTTGAAAATGGAATTCATCAAACATTGAAATCTAGAAGGTGCATTGGTAAGGCCAAAAGGCATGACCAAAAATTCATAATGACCCTCATGAGTTCTAAATGTTATTTTTCGAATGTCTCCAATCTTCATTCTGATTATATGATATCCTGAACGAAGATTAAACTTGCTGAAGTAAATTGCTCCATGTAATTCATCAATGGTAGGAATGGGAAATTTATCTTTAATAATGAGCTTGTTGAGCTCCCTATAATCTGGACACATACGCCATCATCCATCCTTCTTGTGCACCAATACTACTGGAGCAAAGAAAGAACTTTGACTAGGTTGAATTATACCAGCCTCTAGCATTTCTGCAACCATACATTCAATTTCACTGTTTTGGGCATATGGATATCTATAACGCCTAATGTTTGGAGGAACACTTTTTGGAATCAAATGAATAGCATGATCATGATCATGAATAGGTGGGAGACATTTTGGAGTGTTAAACAGCTGGGAATGATTGTCTAAAACTTTTGGAGATCTGGAGAAATAGATGATTTCGATGTGGGAACCTCTAATGAACATAATTGTGCAAGTACGCCCCGTTGTTCTTTCATTGAAAACTTTGTCATGTTGTTAAAGCTGATTTTCTTTTCCAGTTTCCCTGTGATACCCATTAATTCAACTTCATTTCCTTCCCAAAAAAATTTCAAGAAAATTTCTTGAAAATTAAAAGCTATCTTACCCAAAGATTGTAGCCATTGGACTCCTAGTACAACATCAGCACCACCCATTGGAATGGAAAGCATTGAACTATTGAATACATATTCTCCCATGGATAGCTTGATATTATGACACTTTCCAGAGCAATTTATGGTTTCTCCATTTGCAACCATTACTTGACACTTTAGTGTTGGATATAGGAAGCAATTCAATTCCTTGGCTATCTTACAATGAATAAAATTATGGGTACTACCCGAATCAATCAACACTATCGCATTCTTATTCTCGATATGTCCTTCTATCTCAAGAGTTTGAGTAGTGGTAATTCCTGCAAATGCATTACAAGATATGGTCAGATTCATTTCTTCTTTCTCTAGGGTTGGTTCCTGGTGTATATCCTCTTCACAATCTATGTAAAATAATTTCTTCTCATCACACTTATGACCTTTAGTGTATTTTCTATCACAACTGTAACAAAGACCTTTTGCTCTATCTTTTCCAATTGTTGAGGTGTCAACATTGTAGGTTGTGGAGGCTAGGGGCAACAACACTTCCATCTTTATAGTTGTGAGTGCTAGGCTTCCTTGTTGCCATAATTTTGCTTTCAATTTTTCTTGCCAACCTGAATGCCTTCACTAATGAATCAGGTTCTCAAAGGCGAACCTCATGTTGGATGTTATCCTTTAAAGTCTCTATGAACACAAAACTCTTATGCTCCTTTATAATGTATTTTACCCTTATATTCAATTTTTGGAAGTCCTCAATGTGCTCCACCATTGTACCCTTTTATTTGAGATTTATCAATTGGCTAAAGAAGGTGTTTTTTTTGTATCCTCATAATGTGCTATCATTTCCTCCATAAAAATTGACCGAGTGACAATTTTTTTACAAGAGCAAAGTCATTGATACCATACAAACTGATTGGGTTCCAAATATAAAGTTGCAATGCATACCTTTTGTGTGTTTTTCACATTATGGAGATCAAAATATTGCTCCATCTGTAGTATCCATGTTATGAGATCCTTGCCATCAAACTTTGTCATATCGATCTTTGGAACATGGTGTGTGTTCAATCCAACGTTAGATTCTACGAAATCATGATTACCATTTTTTTGTTCTCATCATGAGTTTCCTCTACTACCTTTTCGCCATTAGGAAGCATTTCTTGTAGCAACTTTGTGAAACTTCCTTTCAAACCTTCCATGTCTTTCTTCAAATCTTCAATGTTTACTTCTAAACCATCCATATTAGCTTCCACACCATTCATATTACCTTCCATTCCTTTCATTAAATCATCCATCTTAGCTTCTGTACTTTTTGTGAGAGTGAAATTTGTTGCACTTGGTCTCGTAATTTTGATATATCATGTTGCATTTCTTCCTCTTCTTCACGAGTCATGCTAGAGTTTTCAAGTTGCTTACTAGGTGTTTCCATTTTCTTTCTTCGAGGCATCAATCAATGATAATTATTCTTCATTGTGCCCTTTGAATCACTTCAAACTATTTTTTCAAACCAAACTTATGAAATATTTTAAAAAGACTACACACATTTTTTTCACTTTGTAGGAGCACGATATTGAATCTATTGTATCTCTATAATTTCATATCTCAAAGGTCTGAAATTTCGTCTTGTAATAGCCATCAACGTTCTCTTTCCAACCCCACAAGTTTGATCATGATTGGATTATCCAAGAAAGAGTTATGTCAAATCTCCCATGATGACCTGATTATATACTAGTTTAGTAGATAAAACTTGTACGAAGTGCCACATGTCACTGTTTCGACCTTCATATCTAAAAAAGATACACATAAAACTACAGTTCATCTACTTTCTGTAACTGTTTACGAAGTCAGTTTAGAGATAAATTTATGACGATTTTCCCAAGATCACATGTTTGAGATGTAATTAGGGAGCCTGCAAAAACCCTAACTTCCTTGGATCATATCTCCGAAAATATAGCGAGACAAGATATGAAGTTCGGACCCGAGGTTCATCAAGATTTTGACTAAAATGAGTTTTAATTTCATCTTCTGAAACTTTGTAGAAAAATAGTTATATCGAGAATGCCACGATGACCTGTTTGAAGCAGCGAAACCCAAGAATCCAAAGCTCTGATACCAAATGTTATGCAACCAGCTCACTAAATAGAAGAAAAGAGAGATCAACGACTTCAAAATCAGCCTCTTCGAGGGGGAAACCTCCTTTACATTACACAAATGAACAATTCTTGGATGATTCAAATGACAAAACCTCTTTTCTATATATAGGAGTCTAAGGGGTCACAATATAATCAGAGTTGACATAACAATAATAATGTATGACACAACAATAACAATATGGGGACAACATGGGCACCACAATAACAATTAGGGGCTACTATGACAATAATAATAAGGGAATACACTAGTATTATAGGGACCTAACATTACTGATAAAAGTTGTTTCTTCCAAAATGTCAACGATGTCTTTAGTTGGTAGATACCTCATAATTCTCATGTTCCAAATTTATTTCATGCCATTTAAAAAAAAATCCAAAAAAATTGAACTCCTCTATTCTACCTTGTGTCTACAAGGATTGCCATTGTTTCGGGACATTTATGTTAGTGTAACTTTCTTCTTAAATTTAACCTCTTGCTACATTCTTTATAAGATATATAGAAACTCAAATTTTTATTGCATTTCATTGTCCATATATTTCACTTTATTATTGCCTTCCACATTCCCTCACTCCTACTATCGATGTTTTTTTTTGCATCGGTGCAATTGCTTGTAAATATTACATGTAAACTGAACATATAATGAATTACACTTAGACTCCCAACATCTTTTCTTTCGGTTTCTTTAATTATAGCACAATTTACTATTTTTGGTTGTTTTTCGAATCGTAAACTTCTGAAGCCGTTTGAGGCCCTAAACAATGTTTTTTGGGAAAACGGACGGACTTGTAGCCAAGATTTGGGGTTTGCATAAAAAGTTGTTTTCCTTGGATAGATATTTCTAACGAGGTACGATACATGTCAAACAAATATTGTATGCCAAAATTACGACCCCATGAAGTTAATTTACCAACTAACCTCAATGGAGGCCGCAAACTTTTGACTCTTCATCTCTTAGGGTTAGGTTTTTGGATGTTTAGAGTTTCTCATTGTTTCTTAATAATAATAATAAATAAATAACTTTGAGCCTCATTGTAACACAGTTCGGAAGGCATGTAGCCGACACATATCTTCTATGAGATAAGCTACCATTGGCCGAGCTAGTTTATTTCCATTTTGCATGTAAACAATTCCAATACTTGTTATTAATTAATTGAAGTTTTGTTTTTTGTTGTATATCTATGTTTCTAGTTGAATATATATTTCATTTCGTTGCTTCATAAATTCAGATCATTAATGTAAGTATTATTTTATTATTTTTAAAAATAATGTTATGTGACAACATCTCCTCTGTCGCGAGTTATAGAGAACCTCTAGAAAAGTGAAAATATTTTTAAAATTTGAATAGGTTGAAAAATAAAAGTAAATTTACAAAAATGTGTGAAGTTAAAAAGTTGGTAGGGAAAATGTGTTTGTTTTAAGAAAAGTGAGAGGTGAAGATGTGTATTTTTATGTATTTCAAACGTAAAAGTTTATTGCTTAAATGAGGATATGCATGTGAAAGGCAAATTAAGAAATATATATATAAAGTGAATGAATTTTCAATTTTAAAAGTTTAAATTTAGGAAAATAAAATATAAAATATGTTATGTGAAAATAAGAAATGGAGTATGGAAAACTTATTATGAGCTTTAATATAATTGTAAATTAGTGGATGGTTGGTTATGGGATAGGGTAAAACTCAATTTTGAGATTCTTGTCATCCTTGTTATCTTATATGAATGTGAAATTTGGGAATGCGGTATCTCTAAAGAATCTTAAAGAAAGATAGAGTAGATATGATAAAATTATATAAATTATAATCTCAAAATTAAAGAGAATACATCTTACCCTACCCTCCTCATAAAAGCGATACTTCCCCCCATTGAGAGAATGTTAGCTACAAATAGATCCTTAATGTAGATAATCATCATGGATAACAATGGGCTCCCAAAATTGCAATAAACTCCAGCCAAAATCACTAGTGTCTCAAGTTGGAATGGCACACGGATGCCATGTCTTGGCTAAATCATCAAGGAATGGAGGAAGAAGTCATTTTGCACAGTAACAATATATATATTTTTTGTAAGGCCCTCATAGAAATTGTATTACTTTAAGATCTTAAATGAAATATACACAAGTCGCGTTACTACTCTATAGTTGTGAAGGTTAGACTAGTAGCATAATAATAATAAAAATTGTCCAAAAAAATGATGTTTATAAGTATAACTATAGATACGAAAGTTCATCGTTGTCCGCAACCTGCCTATTTGTGCTACAATTGAAACTAGCTTGAGTAGTAATTACACTATTTGAAATAAACAAACCAAAAACGTAGATGCTTGTAATACCCTTGTTCATTTAAAGTGATGTAAATATATGTACTTTGTTATTAGGCTGGTGAGCCAGATTTATTTTGCAGGCCTGTGTGCCTATGCATTTATGATAGGTGGCCTATGTGCCCATATATATATGTTATATATTATGGGACCAACATACTTGAGCATATGTGCTAGTTTTGGTTAATTGGTCGAAGGGCCAAGATTGTAAATAATTTAATAATAATAAAAGACTGGTTGCGAAGCCCACTCTATGGGGAGAGTATGGGGGGCTATACAACTCCATGGTGAAAACAGGAATCAGTGTTGGCGACTAATGTTGATGAAAAATGGCACCTAGGGCCCACATGGCTTTCAACAAAGCAATATCAATGAAGGTGACCATAAATATGAGAACAATGACTAAAGAAATATTTTGTCTACTGGAAGTGTATGCAGGGTGAGTGCTTGTGATTAAGGCATTTCAAAGTCAACTATGACCTTTTTCCTTCCATTTAATTTTATTTTTCTTAGTTTTGTTTCTATGGACAATTTTATACACTTGGTTGTTGATTGCTCTTATTGAAAAAGGAGAAAACATGTGTGTGTGTGTGTGTGAACTGCTACAAATATTAATGCTATACGTTTGATTTCTTCTAAGTGGAAGGATGATGGTGTAGAGATTGCATGCTCGTCACTATGGGGCTAGGAACTCCAAATCCTATTGCTATGCAGATGGCACTAGAAGAGTGGAGGATGCCCTAGGAGGAAGTCATGCATGAGGATATGGACTTGCTATTACAAATTGTGCCCTCAAGTCACTTTGCAACAAAAAACTCACATTGTAGACATATAATGCATCAAGGACAATGCATAAAATAGGGGGGAGGAATATAATACCCCTGCCCATCTAAAGTGATGTAAATACATGTACTTTGTTATTAGGTTGGTGAGCTAGATGTATTTTTGGTTCTATGTGCCTATGTGTTTAAAATGTGTGGCATGCCTACCCATATAGATATGTTGTAAATTGTGGGGCCAGTGTGCTTGGGCATATGTGCCAATTTTGGTTGAGTGGCGAGAGAGCCAGGATTGTAAGTACAATGTAATTTGTATATAATATAATCACAATAAAACACTAGTTGTGGAGCCCACTCCATCGTAAGAATATGGGAGGTTGTGCAACTCCATGATGACGACGGGCAATTATGTTAGCGACAGATATTGATGAAAAAGGGCACTTGGGGCCCATGTGGCTTTAGGAACGTCATTCGCTGAGAATGTCCATGCAACTGTGGGAATTATATATTTGCCTAGGAATAATTATTATTATTCATTTCTTACCAATTTAGTGACTATTATGAGAATGATCATTGCTTTGAGGAGGATGGTTTTGGACTTTGGTCCTGAGCAATCGACTGGTAAGCCCTAAGCTTGGGGTTCTAAATCAACTAGGAGTTATATCGATTTGTGGCCTGGAAGGTTTCTATAACCTTGGAGTAACATGATTGTTGGGTGGCACCATGGCAGTTGGCCTGGAGGGCCTAGAGCCATAAAGCAGAATGACTGTTGGGTTGACCCTTGGTCGTGGATGCTTGGATGTTTTTGGCTACCATTTCCCATGGGGTTGTTGCCCCAGCTCGAGCGTGACACGTGGTTGAAATCCATGAACCACGCAGTCCATGGTAGGGTGGAATGTGGAGAGTGTTAGGGTCCAACCCTAACCTCCTTATTTATGTAATAGGGTCGAGTCATAGTTATAGTTAAGTAAAGAGTCAATAAAGCCCATATTAATAATTGTAAGTGGTTGACTTGCATTTAAAGAAGGGACCAAAGTTAGTTGCAAATGGGCCATGGTATTAGATAGAAGGTATTAATAAGAACCATGGTACTGACCCATGGTATTGCAAGTATGAATCCTATATAAAGGATCGAGACTCCCCTCGAGGAGCGTCGTGTCTTATTTTGTAATTGAGCCCAACTCTATTGGAGGTTGCCCCCTCGAAGAGGCAAATGAACATTGCTTTCCTTTCTGAATAATAAAATACATGCTGTTATTTCTTATTGTTTTGTAATCCGGGTATATTTCTTCGCATATTTGGTATTCTGGTATCTTCTCGCAGGTCAAGAGCATAACAAGTGGTATCAAAGCACTTTCCAGTGCTGGTGGGATCTCCATTTTTATCAGATTTTTTTTTTTGGCTAAAGACGTGTTCTGACGTCTTTAAACCACAGGATCTGTCATTGAGCGCATAAACCTGCGGATTTGGGGAGGCATGCACATAGGAAATACAAGAGGCGGTCATGCTTGTTGGACTCCCTTGTAACCCCTATGGGTACCCCTTCGAGTAGTAGCGCATTAGACAGAACCACACACGGATTGTCTTCCAAGTACCCTCTGGGCATATCGGAACCCCCCTAGGCTCTCTTAAAACCTCACCATAGATAAACCATCGGCCGTCTTGCTGCTACAGTACACCGAGAATAGCACTCGAGGAGATTACTCGCGCGTACAATAGGGTAGTCGGGTTGTACAGCTAAGGGTACAGTTGATCCTCCTTGGTTAGTGCCCTAAAAGATTGGGCTGAGTACTACTGTCAGACCCTTATGTATGTTGTGATCTATAGCACCTTACACTCCTTGAGACCATAGTTCCATTGTCTCTCTCTAGATCACGCATCATCTTTTCTAGATCAAATCTAGCAGGTTGGGTCTGTCGTAGCTGCAACAATCAATTCAGCCATTCAGATCTCTTAGATCTATCATTCAAATCTATTAGATCCGCCAATCAGATCTATCAGATCCGCCATTCAAATCTAAGGTCGACATAGGAGACATAGCCCATAAGAATTAGGTCGACATAGCCCATAAGAATCAGGTCGACAAGTTAAGCAAGGCGGTACCATTCACTTGACAGCGTCAAAAAAATCATGTGGTCCCAAAAATTTTCTCACATTAATGCCAAGTGCACTGGATCGGTGCATGGTACAAACCAGAGCTCAAGCTATGGCCAATGAGAAGATTGACACCCTTGAACAAAAGTTGGACGCATTAACGCAGACGATCCAGACCTTAGCTAACACACTCACAAAGGACAAGTCGGGGGAAAAATCGGAGGCATATGCTTTTAATGAAAACATTGAGGGCAAGTCTAGCCATTCTCTTCACTTCTTTGGTAACCACCAATAGTCCTAGCCGCGACCACCCAAGTTGAACATGTATAAATTTGATGGCTCTCATTCGGCCGCATGGCTAGCACAAATGGAGCAATATTTCACATTGAATCACATCAGAGATGATGCGACTCAGCTAAGTGTGGGTAGCATGTACTTGGACAACGAAAGATGGCAATGGTGGCAGTGGCATCAACGTTGCTATGGAAGGCCCGTGACTTGGAAGGTATTCGCAAAAGCCCTTTCCGATCGCTTTGACCATGAATCTAATTTTTTGGGTCGTCTTGCTAATCTTCGACAGACAGGAACAATGCAAGAATATGTTACAACCTTTGAAGCCTTACCCTTCTGCACAAGAGGTCTATGAGATGAGTTCTACTTGGAATGTTTTGTCAGTGGTCTCAAAGAATCCATACAAGCCCACATCTGACCGCAACACCTAATCTCCTGGTTGGATGCTTGCAAGATAGCTCGTGAAGTAGAATGCACGTTAGCGGCTCAGTCGACTCGTCCAAATTTCATAGCCAAGGGTCGCCCCACCCAGGCTCCAAGCACTACTTAAACACTTAAGGTTCAAAAGGTGTCACCAGCGGAAATGCCGGAAAGAAGAAAGCAAGGATTGTGTTACTAATGTGATGAGAAATACTCCCCGGGGCATAAATGAAAGGAACCCAAATTCTTTCAAATTGATGCTACTGATCACAGTTCATCGGAGGAAGCCCCACCATTTGAGGGACCAGAGGAGGAAGATGAGGACAACCAGCCAGACAATGCGCTCCCAGCTACACCTGACAAACCAGTTATCTCGTTTCATGCTTTGGCAGGGATTTCTTCTCCCCAAACTCTCAAAATCATAGGTTTATTAAGCATCTCCCTGTGATTGATAGTGGCAGTACACATAAATTTATCCATCAAAGAATCGCTGAAGCAGTGCATTATTTTGTCAGAGCAGTCTCTAATTTCCATGTCCAAATTGCTGATGGGGGGACAATGAAATGTGAAGGGCGCTGTGAAAATGTCAAACTTCAAATGGGGTATTATCAGCTAAAGACCCACATGTTTGCCATACACATGGGTGGGTGTGACATTGTCTTGGGTGTTGAATGGCTCTGCACACTCGACCCAATCACAATGGATTTCCAGGAGTTATATATGATCTTTAAGTAGAACAACCACACACATACCCTCCGCGGACTCCAATCGGGTGCTTCCTCTATCATCAGCTCGCATAGGATGGAAAAATTGTTAAAAAAGGGCCAGCATGGAGTTATAGCCCAATTTAATGCCATCCAGGCCTTTGAACCCACTTCTCTTCATATTCATCCTGAGATGCAACAGATCTTAAACAACCATTTGCTAGTCTTTGACAATCCTCATGAGCTTCCACCCTTGAGAGGGGAACATGATCATAGCATTACTTTAGTCCCAGGGGCCCAACCTCCAAATGTGCGCCCATATCGATATATGTTTGCCCAAAAGAATGAAATTGAAAAAATCATCAAGGAACTCTCGGAAGCAGGTGTCATTCGGCCTAGCATTAGTCCTTATTCATTACCTGTGGTCATGGTGCTCAACAAAGATGTGGAATGGCGTATGTGTCCAGACTTCAGGGCCCTCAACAAGTTGATGACCAAAGATAAATTTCCCATTCCGGTTGTCGATGATTTGTTGGATGAACTAAATGGGGCTTAATTATTTACTAAGCTCGACCTTCGCTTGGGCTATCACCAAATTCGCATGAAAGAAGTATACATTCCAAAGATTGCTTTCCAAACTCATGAAGGCCATTATGAATTCTTGGTCATGCCATTTAGTCTTTGTAATGCCCCATCCACTTTTCAAAGCCTCATGAACCACCTCCTCAAACCATATCTGAGAAAAATTGTCCTTGTTTTCTTTGATGACATCCTCATCTACAACCACACCTGGGCCACACATCTTTAGCATGTAGATCTGCTCTTACAACTGCTCCGGAAGCATAAATTATTTGTCAAGATGTCCAAGTACTCTTTTGGCATGGAAGAAGTATACTATTTGGGCCACATTGTGGGGCGTGAAGGTGATCTGATAATCACCCTATGAGTGACCTCAGTTAAAGATTTATTAAACAAAAGGTATTACAGACTCATTGTTTGGTCAATTTAGTGTGTTCTAAATTGCTGATTAAAATGTCAATCCGGGATTCGTAAACTGACGAAGTGAAGTGTACTATATGTACAAGATAACCATTTTCTTAGTCTTTTGTCGTTTTTGAGTTTTTTTTAGTTTGTTTTTGGATTTATCTTTTATGGATTCCCTAGTGTGTGATGGCGAAAATGAAAGTTAAGTATGGATGGTAATGGTGATTTCTACAGTGATTTTCCAAACTTAAAAGTGTTCAAAAAGAAAGCTCTAAACTAATTGTAATGAAATCAATTCTCAAGAGGAAGTAAATGTATCAAACAGTGAACTAATGACAATGGCCCAGTATCCTTACTGCTGTATGAAAAAGAAAGTAAAAACTGAACTTAAAGCAACTCAAAGACTGAAAGTAAAGCAACTAAATAACACTACTTCAACCCCTGTTCTGATCCTTTACCCTTCAACTCAATCTGCCTTATGGGAAGCAATCATGAACAAGCTGAGCAATATGATATCTAAATTGCAAGAAATTAAATTGCATAAAGGAAACTAATCACACTACTTCAACCCCTGTTCTGATCCTTTACCCTTCAACTCAATCTGCCTTATGGGAAGCAATCATGAACAAGTTGAGCAATATAATATTTAAATTGCAAGAAAGCAAACTAAATCATACTACAATAAGTAATATTCTGATTCCTTACTAATAGAGTCACTTTACTATAGAAAGGAAATCATAAACAAATGAGTAATATGATGTCTAAGTAGCAGAAAAATAAATAAGCAAAACACAATTTGAAAAATGACAGTGCTGGAATTAAACTTCAGAAAATGAAAATCAGCAGGAACGATAAGATGATCTCATGTCAGTATTTATGAAAAAAAAATATGTAAATCTGCCCGGGCTACCTACAACAAAACCTGTAAAAGAAGCACTGATCAGCTAACACTTAGAAAAGAAACATAAAGGAAATATAGACAACAAATGATCTTCAGAAAAGCACACTATATATACAAGCAATGATTAAAAAAACAGTAAATGAAAGCAAGTAAGAAACTATACAAAGCTCTGGTGTACAGGGGCCCTCTGCAACCTCGGCCAGTCAATCACTTAGTCACAAATCTGATTCAGAAAAATTGTCTTCTCATGTATTTAAAGCAAAGTGAAATGCAGTACAGTGGGTGACAACAATCGAAAATTACAATACAAAAGCTAATCTCTTAAGCGTATATCAACGCGTTATTTATAAGAAAAAGATGCTGCAACTAATTCCTAAATTTATGCTTCCAAGAGACGCGTAAATCTCCTTGAGCCGAGATCTAGCGTGATGGTCATGAATTCATGGAGTGGTGGCTGCTTGGTTCGGTTCACGGGATGCTCTCCAGGTGTGCCAATACCTCCGAAAACTAAGGATCATGCCACGCAAACCTTCACGTGGGAAAAACAGAGCCGTGCCACCGCGAAATTCTTCATTTGGCCCTTCCTTTGACCATCGTTGACCGTGACTGTTTATGAGTGATTTGGTTGATCTGAGGGGACACACCCCATGTACACGTCACGTGCAGCTTACCCATGTGGCTAGTTTCTCCATTGGACACCTGTAGCATAGCCTTTAACAAAATGGCTACGGAAACTTGGGCTGGCTGCGGAAAGTGACAAGTTTCCACAGCTGCTTGAACAAAAATCTAAATCAAACAACAGTCATAAACATAGTTAGGAAACCATTCCATAAGCTCTTTTTAAACTATTATGCAACGATTTAACAGCTTGGTGGACGAAGTAAATGGAAAAAGAAGGCTGAAAGGGTATATAGGGAAGTGCAGGTTTGGGACTCAACACTCATGTGATGGTGTGTGTTTTGTGTTATTTAAGCAATGGATCGATCAGATTTCCAATACACAGAAAATAAGTACAGAGACAACAGAGAAATGTAGTAAGCAACACAAAGACACAAATAGTTTTTAATAAGGAGTTCAACCTATTCTCCAGGGCTACGTCTCCAGTCCTGCTTCAATGGTGGCCTTGTTTTATTGTGTCTTTAGTAGAGAAATTACAATACAGGGACTCAATGTGAGTTCTCCTGAAGCAGATTTTTCTTGGTAGGGTGGTTCTTGGATTCCCCAAGCCACTCAGAGTTCACAGACTCTTTTTCTTCCTACCAGCTCTGCTACCCTTGGTCTATAGTGGAAAGAGCCAAATATGATGCTTAGTCCGGACAGATTCCTCTAGGGAAAGGCTTGAATCTTCAAGCTCTCTGGTGCTCGACGCTTCCTGTGGTCAGCTCGAGCCTTTGTCTCATCTGCTTGGCTTTACTTCTCTTTGTGTTCAGTCCTCCTCTCAGGGTTCATTGTTCACTGTCTTTCTTGGTCGCTTGGACTCCTCTCTCCTCTGAATTCGATTGTCTCTGTTCATGGCTTTAGCCATTCAATCCCTATGCCTGTTCGATTCCTCTCCTGCCTACGTCGATTCGCCTATCACCTGCGTGCTTGGAATTCCTTGTTCGGCGTCAGCACGATTGCTTAGGATGTAGCCACGTGTCCCCATCTAATTGGTGCCAGCATGCTTCGTCAATTCGTTTCTCCCGTTATGTCGTGGATACGTTCTTCTCCACCATGGCGATCAAACGAACTCCAAATCTCTTTAGAACTCAGCTTAATCCCCTATTGATTCTGCTTCCTCCATCGGGCGCAATCTCAGCCGTCCGATCTGGGCTCCTCCAGATCCAACGTCATACACATGTCGAGCACAGTTGACTTGCTCGACCGATTACGCGCGATCACGACGATTTTTCTCTCACCTTCGCTGCCACGTATCGATCGGTGAGTGGGATCGCTCCGCTCTCTCCAAAACCTCTTACCATTCAAGGGCGCCCCGATCAATACCACCGGTTTTCCATAGCGTGGGTCCTGCCATTGTACTTTAGCGCTTTTACCTTTTTCCGCCCGCGGTCCTCTGGCTCCCAACGTGACCAAGTGCTTAAGCCCCTCCATTTTAACCTCGGGAAATCAGCTCCTTTTCCCGATCCGGGGCTCCCAGGGGCTATTTTGACCTCTTGCGCAGTCTCCATGGGCCTCGATCAACGCGCTTTGACCGAGGTCCTCGTCGTTCCACACCGTCTGCCATGGCCACTGGTTCAGGGTGTTTTCGATTGCTGTTTTGGAATTTTCAAGGATTTGTTCAAGTCGATACAGTCAAGGTTCTTGACAGTCTTTCTATGGATCTGATTCGGATCATAAGGTGTTAGGGTGGACCCCAAAGAGATCCAAGCAATGCAGGATTGGCCTCAACCAAAGACCTTGAAGAGCTTGAGAAGATTTTTGGGTCTCATGGGCTACTATCGCAAATTTGTCCGCAATTATGGTCGCATTGCTAGACCCCTCACTCACCTTCTCAAGAAAAATTCATTTCTCTGGAATGATGAAGCGCAACAAGAATTTATAGCTCTCAAACATACCATGTGTTCCACTCCCGTATTAGTACTACCCGACTTCACCAAATCTTTTGTGATTGAATGTGATGCCTCAAGTACAGGTATTAGGGCGGTCTTAATGCATGAAGGTTGACCCTTGGCCTTCACTAGCCAACAACTAAGTGGGAAAAATCTAGGACAATCTACCTATGAGAAGGAGATGATGGCCATCTTACATGTTGTGGATACCTGGAAACCATACTTATTGGGGTGGTGTTTCCAAATCCGCACAGACCATTAAAACCTTAAATATTTTCTAGAGCAACGCCTATCCTCACCACAACAAAATAAAGGGCTCGCCAAAATGTTGGGATATGATTATGATATAATATACAAGAAAGGGCGCGAAAATGTTGTAGCAGATGCTTTATCACGCCAATTTGAGGAGGAAAGCACCCTGCTCACAATCTCCCTTCCCATTCCAGAATGGATTGAAGAGGCTCGCAAAGAATGGTTTTCACATCCTTTGCTCTCCCAACTCATTAATAAATTGCAAGCAGATCCGAATTCCATAACGAGCTACTCTTGGCAGGATGAGATTCTTCGCTACAAGAAAAGAGTTGTGATATCACCAACATCCACCCTCAAAAGTCGTATTTTGGCGGAGTTGCACTCATCTCCCACTGTAGGCCATTCAGGCTTTCAGAAGACTTATGCTCGCACTCGATGTTCATTCTTTTGGATAGGCATGAAAAAGGACATTCTTACTTTTGTAACTGAGTGTGACATATGTCAGTGCCACAAAGGAGAGACAGTCAAATCCCTAGGCACATTACAGCCATTGCCCATCCCAACCCCAATCTGGATGAAGGTTTCTATGGACTTCATTACGGGTCTCCCGAAGTCAGGCAACAAGTCAGTCATCATGGTGGTTGTGGACACACTTTCTAAATATGCTATTTTTTACGCCCTACCCCACCCTTTTACACCAGCTTTGGTGGCTTAATCTTTCATGGACCAGATCTTAAAATTGCATGGCATGCCCACTTCCATTATGTCTAACCATGACCCGATCTTCACCAATAACTTTTGGCAGGAACTCTTCAGGCTACAAGCTACCCAACTACAACTCAGTGCTTCCTATCATCCCCAAACTGATGGTCAAACTGAAGTAGTCAACAAATGTCTGGAGACCTATCTTAGGTTTTTCACTTTAGAAAAGCAGCATCTATGGGTACAGTGGTTACGTCTAGCCGAATGGTGGTACAACACTAACTATCATGCCAACACCAAAATGACTCCATATGAAGCACTTTATGGTCAACTCCCCCCTTCATCTACTTCTTATATCCAGGGATGCTTGAAGGTACAAGCAATGGATCAACTCCTACAGAAACGCACAACCATGTTGGCCCACCTCAGAGAGAATCTCAATCAAGCTCAAAACCGCATGAAGCAACAAACAAATCAACATCATTCAGAACGCAAAATTCAAGAAGGGGATCAGGTATTTTTGACGTTGCAACCATATAAGCAAACATCACTCAAAGACAAGGGTTGTCAGAAATTATCTACAAAATTCTACGGACCGTATCAAGTACTTCAGCGCATCGGAGAAGTAGCCTAAAAGCTAGCTTTGCCACCCACTGCAAAAATCCATCCAGTCTTCCATGTTTCATGCCTCAAGAAAGTGATTGGGGACCATTGCCAATTCAAACCAGTCTATCGGAATTGGATGAAGAAGGTTCAATCTGGCTCCAACCTAAACAGGTTCTTAGCACACGAGAATGGCACCTGCGTGGCCCCACGATCAAGGAAGTCCTCGTCAAGTGGAAAGACTCCTCTCCAGAAGATGCGACATGGGAACTAACCACCGCTCTTCAGTAGTTTCCGTAACTTCAGCCTTGAGGACAAGGCTATTTTTATGGGGGAGGGCTTGTTAGGGTCAAACCGTAACCCTCTTATTTATGTAATAGGATCGAGTCATAGTTATAGTTAAGTAAAGAGTCAATAAAGCCCATATTAATAATTGTAAGTGGTTGACCCACATTTAAAGAAGGGACCACAATTAGTTGCAAATGGGCCATGGTATTAGATAGATGGTATTAATAAGAAACATGGTACTGACCCATGGTATTGCAAGTATGAATCCTATATAAAGGATCGAGACTCCCCTCGAGGACCGTCGTGTCTTATTTTGTAATTGAGCCCAGCTCTATTAGAGGTTTCCCCCTCGAAGAGGCAAGTGAACATTGCTTTCCTTTCTGAATAATAAAATACATGTTGTTATTTCTTATTGTTCTGTGTTCTGGGTATATTTCTTCGCATATTTAGTATTCTGGTATCTTCTCACAGGTCAAGAGCATAACAGAGAGCATGTAACCAACCGATCTTTTTTATACAGATAAGTGTTTTTTTTTATATTTTCCGCGTGGGTTAATATTTACGCAAAAACCCTAGTTTCAGGTTCTGAGCATTTGTGTGCATTTATGGATTTGTTTATACATTTTTATGTATTCTTGAACTCTGTTGATAAAATCCTAAAATGGGTACATATTGCATTTTTGTGTTCCATGCGTTGTATATATGAGATACTTGGTTGTAAACCCTAGCTAGGGTTTTGAGTTGTTCCATTGTGTATTAAACTTATTTTGTCATGCTTAAATATTGATAGTTATTGGCAATTTTGTTATGAATTTTAATTGTTGTTGTCTTATGATTGCATGTTGTTAATGGTTTCGATGCCACGGTTAATACCCATATGATGGAATTACAATGGGAATTCAATCTGAGTTATAGGTGAGCTCTGGCTGTGAGCCATAACTCATTAATGAAAATTAAAAATTATGTGCTTCCACATCATTATGGGTATATTTAATTTATGGAATTCGAGTTGTGGTTATGTATTGTTGCCCTGCTGATGGTTGGGGATGTTGTAACATTTTCTTGTCATATTATTTTTCAAATAAAATATTTCAAAAAAAAATGCACTTTGTAAATAAAATATGTGTGCAGTTTTTATAAGTGCCACTGTAATTCCATCATATGCGTATTAACCCTAGCATCGAATCCATTAACAACATGTAATCATAAGACAACAACAACAATTAAAATTCACAACGAAATTGCCAATAATTATGAGTATTTAAGTGTGGCAAACTAACATTAATACATATCATAACAACTCAAAACCCTAGCTATTGTTTACAACCAAATAGATCAAATATACAACGCATAACACACACAAAATACAATAGATACCCATTTTATAATTTTATCCATGAAGCTCACAAATACATAAAAATGTATAAACAAATGCATAAATTCACACAAATGCTCAAAACCCGAAACTAGGATTTCTACATAAATCATTAACTCTCATGGCACATAAAACACACACAAACACATGCACTCTTTGTGAATAAAGTGCTCTAAAAAAAAAACAAACAAAAAAAACAAATCAAAACAAAACAAAACAAAAAACAAAAAACAAAAAAACAAAAACAAAAACAAAACAAAACAAAAACAACTTGTACAAAGTGATCAACGATGATTATTGAAAAGTCGCTCGCCCCCCCTCTTTATACCACTTACTTCACACCCCTTCTGCAATTATGTTTGTGGTTTTTACAAAAAATATCATAACCGCCAAATTTTTAATATTATTGTTATTTAAATCCTCATTAATTACATTATTGCCAATCACTACCTATCAAATTAAATTGCCACCAACCGTTAGCTAATTAATTCCCATTTTCGCAAAATAAAATCATTATTCTTTCGACGTCTATTTAATTAAAGCTATTCCCCTCCTCTATTTTCATCTTCGCCCAACATTCCCACCACAACAATCTTTTTAATTTTGTCCAAATTCATTATCCTTTGTCGCTTTGTCAAAACCCTGCGGTCGAAGAAGAATATTGTTATATCAGAACTGTTTGAAGTTATCAATGGAAAGCAAAATCAATCGCCATAATTATATGATTAATTTCCTTTTCTTTTGCCCTCATTTCACACTGAAAAAATGAGTTCACAAAAGGGAAAGTATGCAAAAACATAGTCAAAGAATCCATAGTGTTCTACGTCTGTGAAACTAGATGAAATGCCATTGATTGATTTGGATGCTAAAATATGGGAAACAAAATGTGAATTTGACATCTATGAGTTGCATAATTGGGCATTTCAAAAGTTCCAAGATAATAATGATGAATTTTCTCTCTAGGAGTCCCTTCTTCCCCGATTCGTGTTTCCATAGCTACACCATTTTCTCGAGTTCATGGTATGGTGTTTAGATAGGTACCTACCAAGTGAAAGAGCCATCATTGCTAAAAATGGAGAGACCTTATTCTGTATTACCTCTGAGTCAATTTTATAGGCCCTTCAAGTTGTTGTTCCCAACTCTCTTCATCCATTCTCTAGTGAGGTTTTGTTGGAAATTTATCAGAAGTTGACCCCTTAGCAAATGACTTCTATATTTGAGTCCTTTTTGCTAGAAGAAACTAATATTCCCTAACATAACACTCCCTATCCTTCAATGTCTTACCAAAGATTACTAGACAAATCATATCCATGTTGTGTTGTCTTTTAGGGTATGAAAGTGATGAAGTGGTAGATGAAGTAGTGATTGGTTTTCTGTCAACCCTTTCATGAGGAAATAAGTCTTTAATTCTATTCAATTATAGTCAATTTCTTTCAGATGTCATTTATGAACAACTTTTGGAATTTGGAATTGAAAGAGAATTCAAATATCAGTCAGTTTTAGTTTATTTATTCTTGTACTATAAATCAGAAAAGTTCCCTCAAATACGGTTACAGAAGCAGGATATGCACAATAATCAATGGTCAATTTTCCACTGGACTTTTATAATGAGAAAGAATTTTGGACAATTCTCCTTTAAAAACTTTGTGGACCAATTTTTGTGAGTCTCCTTTAGTGTTTTATACAGTGATAAAGTCCCAAGAATTTTGCTAGAAGTCAAAATGTAATTTGTAGCTTATTGAGAAAACTAAGTTAGGTGAGTAGTTTTTATATAATTTTTTTTTACTGAAATAAGAATGTATGGACATGAGCTCCCTCCATATCGTTTGCCAATTTTTCTTCTAGTCAAGATTTTTTCTCTTGAATTCATTAGACAAAGTCTCAATGTAGATCCGATGCATTTTTTACTAAGAAAGAAAGAGACTCTATTCAAAATCAAGGCACAAATTGGACCCTTTCTTGTGAATACTAGGGCAATTGATACGGAAGTTGAGTTTATGATAGCACGGATGAAATTCACTAAGGGAATCAGTTAGTCTTATGACCCAACTAGAAAAAAAATTATGTCAGAGTGCAACAAGGTTCTACTCCCTATGTTCATACACAAAAGCTAGATATTGAAAAATATGTTAATAGAGAAACATGGGAAGAAGACGCCCTAGAAGAACAAGAAACAGGGAATCCACAAAGCTAAATGTTTTATCAACCCCTCAACAATGAGAAAAAGAGCTCAAAAGAGGTATTGAGAATGTCTTAGAATCAGAGGGAACATAAAGTGGGGTTTACAAAAGGCAAAAAGATGAGAGAAACAAAAGAAGTTATGTAAGAAACCAGATCTAGAGATGTATCTACACCAACTATAGTTGTTCTTTCAAGTGAGCTTGTATTCAATTTACAACAAATCGAAACAACAACTACATAGTCTTCTTCGGCTCCTTCTACTAATCAAAGTATTTTTTCTAAGTTTATGGAGATTAAAAGAAAAAATGAAACTTTGAAGTCAATGGCTTACACTCAGTTTTGGAAACAAACCTCTTCTACAAAGAATAGGTTACTTTCAACCCTAGATGTTGAAAAGGGAAAGTTTCAATTAGCTTTTCTCAGGAACCAAAAGTCCCAGATGCTAAAGTTGTAGAAGATTTTAAGACCTCTATATTTTCTTTCAATACAACACAAATCCATCCAATTGATTAGATCGATCTCCATAGACAGATAGGGGAGATGATTTATTCTACTTTAACTAGTTCTGCTATTAGTTTGTCTAAATTGCAAAATTCATTGAATAATACTATCATTGAGTTAAAAATGGAAAGAATGTATTCTCTTGCCAAAGACACCAGGATCAAATCTCTGGATAATTTAATTATTAAGTTGGGACTAGATCCTCGTGATATTAATGTTGCTCAAGAAATTATAAAGAACGAAAATGCAGATATTCAAGCTCTACGCAAGAGATTAAAGATGCCAAAACTGAACATACACAAACTCGAGAAGTTGGAGAACTGGAAAAAGAAAAAAAAACACTCTTATTAATGGTAATTGAGTAGAATTTGTAAATACAAAAGATGGCTACATAGATGGAATGGATCCTTAAGGAAACAAAGCAAGCAGAAAGCACAGTGCCTTCTACATCCCAAATGGACTCAGAAAGGAATGATGCAAGAAACGATTTAACATAAGCATTATCTTCTTTAAGTTTAAAAACGAATAAATTGAAAATTTGAAGAAAACATTAGAATGAGTTGAGAATGAGAAAATTAAATCAGATAATGCATTAGTTGTCGAAATTCAGAAAACTTTGAGGTTACAAAAACAACTTTAACAATATCTAAGTCAAGCTGACAATGTGCAATGTTTAATTCAGGCAAAGGAAAGTATCTTGATGGAAATAATCTCTTTAATATCTGAAATTTGGAAGTTATTTCAGATCATAGTTGAATAAGAGGAATTGTTAGAGAAAGTAAAAAAGTCAATTGATGAAATCAAAGTTAAACTTGGAGTAAGCCTAATCAAGCTAATAAGATTATCAAATTTATGAATTCAAAAACAAGAGAGGATCTAGAAGACATGGGTGTTCTTGAAAGGACTCATACAATCATAGAAAAGTTTTGACCAAGAAGAGTGCATTGATATAATTTCAAGAAAAGTGTGATTCTATGCAAGTCCAGTTTGATAAATTTAACAAGAAAAAAGTTTACCTTCCTTTAGAAATTCGCAAGGAAAAATGGTAACTGAAGATGAATATCATTTATTATTAAACATGGTTTCATTTGATAAGTCAAAATTTGTTGGGATAAAAGGAGCTTTTAGTGGTAAAAAACTACTTAAAATTTTATCTGTCGATTTGTTCATATGTTATGACATTGTGTACTTCGTCATATTTAAACCAACCTTTTAAAAATATATTAAGGTAGATGAATCTTATCGAAGAATGGTTACATTAACTTATCCAATAGAAGAAGCATGGGAACAACTTCTTGATCCCATGTCTTACTTTTTGAAGTCAAAGGCAGTTTCTTGAAGGCAGACAATATTTTAGTAGAAGATGAAGGGAGATCTAGATTTAAAGGAGCTAAATCAAAGCACATTCAAATATTTTGGAACCAAATACAAAAATAAAGGACAATTAAATAAAATCAAGCATAATCTGCCGAATTTGTGGAAATTTTTTCGCACGAGAATTTGTAATAACATATATAAGGATTCATTCATTTCGTGCAGGCAACAACATCCCCTGATGCGATCTGAATACTCCCTCCATCGCCATGGCCCCAGGAAGGGGCCCTGAGGCCCTTCCTCCACCAGAGATCCTTGTGTTTAGGAAGATGATCGGTGACAGTAGTAAATGCCCAGCAAGGGAAACTCAACACAAGTTTGTAAAGAAACTGGACAGCATTCCCACAATCGCCCTACCCGTTGAAGATTCTTGCAAATCTGCTTTGAACTTAGCTGAAAGAGGACTCATCGCTCAATTTACAGGGCTATGGCCTTCCCCCAAGGCTATCGAGGTGTGGGTATAGAAGAACTGGCAACCACTAGTAAAGGAAGGCATCAGAAGCTTCCTGGTTGGTAAGGGCTTTTTTGTCTTTGTTTTTGTTTTAATAGAAGACATAAATCTCATCTTTAGGAATGGACCATATTTCATGGGACCTCAGGGTCTGTATCTAAACTCATGGTCACCAGATTTCGATTTGGCACAAGATGTGCCATCAGTAGTTCTAGTGTGGGTGCGCCTCCCTCATCTTCCACTGCACTACTCGAACCCGAAGTCACTAGAAACGATTGGTAACACCCTGGGAAAATACATAGACAGAGCAGAGAGAAGGGATTAGTATTCATGTGCAAGAATATGCGTCGAAGTCGACTTGGAAATAGGGTTATGTGAAGCCATAAAGTTAACAATAGCATATTGGTCTTACGAGCAGCAACCATTCAAATGCAGAAATTGCCACGAATATGGCCATTTCGCAACATACTGCAAAAAAAATTGAGGAGGAAGATCTAGAGAAGTCGAAAGGAGAGAAATGGATCCAGGTGTAGAAAGCAGTCTAGGCCAAGATGAGTAACAGGAATAAAGGGAAAGAGGTATCGATGGAGTCTGGAAATCCCTTAAAAGGAATGGTTCAAATGGAAGGAAGAGTAGAACAACCAAAGACAACAGCCACAATAAACCCATTCGAAACCCTCAGCTCTTCAATCGAAATTCCAGAAACAGAGATAGAGGAGATTGAACGACAAGTTCCCTCGCTCGAAGAAGAAAAGAAGAACATGGAAGTAACCCAACTTGACTCCCCAGCAGGAACCTCCCCCTCAACCACATATGCAGAAATGGCAAGGAAAAGGCCCCCGGAAACCTCTGGGTCATCGGAAGACAAGACATTCGAGCGAACCTATAAAAGAGTTGGAAGGAAATCTCGTAAGGAAGCCAGGGAAGAAGAGGCGGAGAGGCAAAAAATGCAAGACAACCAATCCACCATTGAAATGTCTATCGGGAGAAACACCAGAACAAGGCCCTCTAAGGGGGGATCAACTCACTCCAATCCCACTAAATAATGAAACTAGTCTCTTGGAATTTCAAAGGCTTGGGGAACCCTTCGAAAGCTGAAGCAGTCAAAGATCTTTTGAAAAGAGAAACTCCCGAGATCCTCATGCTCTAAGAGACTAAGATTTATGGGGAAACCCTTCTTGAGATCGACAAATTAAAATGGGGAAAAAATGCAGGAAAGGCCATTAGTGCAAGAGGTACCTCTGGTGGCCTAGCAACATTATGGTCGGAGGACAAGTATCAACTAGAAAGCTCCTTTGATACCCAACATTGGATATTCACCAAACTTTGGCACCTCTCTAGTAAGTTCTCCATCACTCTCTTCAACCTTTATGTTCCAGTCTACCTTACAAAGAAGAAAGAATGCTAGCAAACCATGTCTGATTTCTTAGACATTTACTCCCCTCATAATATAATAGTGGCTGGAGATCTCAACCTCGTCATTGATCCAAAAGAAAAGAGAGGTGGCAATAGTGGCAAGGACCAAATGCTTCCATTAGTAGAGGAGCTGATACTTCATTGGGATCTTCTTGACTTAAAATCGAAGAAAGGTCTTTACACCTGGACTAACAATAGAGTTGGGGCAGAACACATATCTGCTCGCCTAGATTACTGCCTAGCGCAGAGCTCTTTGTTGCTAGGAAAAAGACTGATCTCCTCAAAAATTCCCCGAAAGTTGGCCTCATATCACAAACCTATTCTCTTACAGCTAGAAGAGGAAGAAAATTTGGGCCCTATCCCCTTTAAGTTCAACCCACTTTGGTCAGGGAAAGAAGGGTTCATGGAAACTGTTATGGAGGTATGGTCCATACCTGTGACAGGATCTCCAAGCTTCGTGTAGGAGAAGAAACTAAAAATAACCAAGAGAGATCTGAAACTCTCCTACCATCAACAAAAAGGAGATAATTTTGTTTTATCATATCTACAAATGGATTTGGAAAGTAAGGAGATCTCTGCTTCAGATTTAGAAAAAGAACAATCTACCCAAATCAAATTCTGCGCTTTCCGCCATGAAGAAGAGACTTGGAGGCTTAAGTCTCGTAGCCTGTGGCTTAAAGCTGGAGATCGAAATACCTCTTTCTTCCATAGGCAATATAGAGCCCGACTATCTCAAAATCATATCTCTGAAATCACTTGCTCAGATGGGACTGTGCTCAAAGGTCAAGAAGAAAAAGGCAGCAGAAGATCATTTCCAGAATCTGTATAAAGAGGAAGGGAATGGGAGTGAAGAAGTCACCTCTGAATTTCTCTCCCACATTCCATCTTTGGTAAGCAAGGAGGACAACACTAGTCTTATGAAACCTTTCTCCGAGGAAGAAATATGTAAAGTAATATGGTCCATGGAACCAGACAAGCACCAGGACCTGACGACTTCTCAATTCATTTTTATAGAATTTGCTGGGAAATAATAAAAACTGATCTTCTGAGGATGATTAAAGCTTTTCATCAAAAAGCCAAAGTGGGAGGCAGTACTAACTCTACCTTCCTTGCCTTAATACCAAAAGAAGTGAATCCAGGCACTTTTGACAGGTTGAGGCCAATCTCGCTCTACAATGCATCATGCAAAATCTTGAAAAAACTGCTGGCAAACAGAATCAAGCCACTGCTTGGGAAACTCATTTCTCCCACCCAAGGCGACTTTGTCAGAGGGAGACATATTTTAGACAATTTAATACAGGTGCAAGAAGTCATACATTCCAGTTAACTTCGGTAGGAGCAAGGTCTGCTCATAAAGTTAGACATGGCGAACGCAGTTGACCGGGTAAATCTTTCTTTCCTGTACAAAGTCCTCCTTTCCTTTGGTTTCAGCGCTAACTTTGTCAATTTGATTAAAGCTTGCATTGAAAATTCATGGATAGCTCCTTTAGTTAATGGCAGGCCAGCAAACTATTTCCAAGCCTCGAGGGGGATAAGGTAAGGCTGCCCCCTCTCCCCTTTCTTGTTCATTCTGATGGCAAACTCGTTAAGTAGAAAATTGACAGTTGAAAAGAAAGCAAGGACAACTCCAGGAGTTAGGTTGACGAAAGGACTAATTCCTCTCAATCATGCACTATTTGCAAATGATACTCTTCTTTTGGGCGGAGCCTCCATCAAGATAGCCAAAGTTTATAGTGGATTTCTTCAAAATTTCTGCAGCATATCAGGAGCTCTTATAAATAAAAGGAAATGTGCAATATACGGGTGAAATGTGGATCAACAAGCAATTCAGAGAATGGCCCTCTCCTTAGGCTTTTTGGGATTCACTTCTTGGGATAAAATCAAATATCTCGGGTTACCAATAACCTTGGGCCCTAACAAATTATCGCTATGGAAAGAGGTAATAAGCAAAATTAGGTCCAAGATTACAGCTTGGGGAGGTCAATGGCTCACCAATGCTGGCAAACTCATCCTTATAAAATTTGTAGTGTCCTCCCTGCCTATTTATCAGGCTTCCTTTCTTCTGGCTCCAAAGAAGATAACGGAACAGATCTTTAGACTTATCAGGGATTTTCTATGGAGAGGAGGAAGAGGAAATCAAATAAATTTCCATCTAGTGAATTGGGATATAGTTAAACGCCCCATCTCTGAAGGAGGCCTACAAATAAGAGACCCGGGCCTTGCCAATCTGGCTCTTGGAGGTAAAATACTTTGGACCCTCTTCTCAAACAGCAAACACCATGTTAGTCAGGTCATAAAGAAAAAATATCTAAAAGGCTCATTGTTGAGGAACATATAGATAGATAACAACATCAAGGGATGTCGATATGGTATCTATGCCGCCGTGGGATACAGTTCTTCCAAAAGCACTTGTATCGCATTCCTGGTAATGGAAAAAACATGTTGCTCTGGTAAGACATCATAATGGGATAGTCGCCTTTGAGCAAAAATGAAGCAATCAAAGAAATAGGGAGCTGGCTCATTCAGCAAGGAGTCCTCACCCTGGCAGATATCTCAACATGGGACGACTCTGAAAAATGGTGAACTTGGGAAATCCCTCGAGTTCCAGATCAAATGCACAGTCAAAAGACCCTCCTGGAAGAAGCGTTAACGGGACTGGCACCGGTTCACAAGCGTTTGACTAACAAATGGGGGTGGGGAAAGACTAGAATATACAACGCAAGGCATGGATTTGCCTCTCTTCAACCACAACGAGCTTCGATCCATACTACATCTGTGTGGAAACAAGTCTAGGACCCTCTTGGTCTCCCCAAAATAAATTTCTTCACCTAGGTATTAATGCATGGGAAAGTGTTAACTAGTGACAATCTGACCAAAAGAGGTATTCATGGGCCACATCGGTGTTCTCTCTACTGCAAAGCCCAGGAAACCATGGAGCACCTATTTGTGGATTGCTCTTTTTCTCAAGAAGTCTGTGACTGTATCCTTCAAAGGCTCAATGTTTCTACCACATCGCAAGTCAAAGTAGCTAAACTTTTTAGCACCTCGAGAATGTGTTATCCCCACATGACCCAAAGAAAGACAACATGGAACAAAATCTGGAAAGTAGTACCTAAATATGTCTGCTGGAAAATATGCCTCGCCGGAAATGACTAGATCTTCAACAACATCCGAACACCCCTTTGAAGGTGGCAGCAAAAGCAAAAGCATTACTGCTCGAGACTGTGGCCAATCATCCCCCTAAAAACGATAACATACTTCTCCCGGAAGAAAAAAAATGGATGGGAACTTATATATTTCGAGACAGGATAAACAACACCACTTGCCCCAGTAAATCTCTTGTATGGAGACTATGAGAAGTGGATGCAGATTTTCAATCTTGGTGGAGGAAACAGGGTAAAACAACAATCTTTTTTTATGGTGCCTCCAAAGGCAATCCAGGGATAGTAGGAGCAGGCGAAGTGATCTACTCCCCAGAGGGTATTCATGAAGATAGCTTCAGCTGGGGACTTGGACAGAGAACCAACAACCAAGCAGAAATCCTTGGGTTGCTAAAAGCCTGTCAGATAGCACATGAAAAAGGCATTAAGGAAATACAAGTCTTCGGGGACTCAGAAATCTTGATAAAGATATTAAATTCGGAGGACCACTTCAGCAATTCGGCGCTCAACAAGACACTTCAAAGGCTGAGATACGTGCTCCAAGACTTCTCTTCCTATCTCCTTTTCCATATTCTACGTGGTTCAAATAAGGAAGTAGACGCAAAAGCAAACCTGACATGCCTCCTCCCACAAGGAGTCTTAAGCAAGAATGATGAAGAACCCACATGGAACCCGATCCCTTAATCTAGAGTAAATCTACACCTATGCAAGGAAAATGAGAGATGCAACTAGAAGGAATACTGAATATTGTAATGATGGTTGTTTTGGTTTCAGCCCAACCAGTTTTAAATAATTAATATAACCGTTATAGTTAAAATAAATAAATGAAGCATACGACTTTCTATTTTTGTTGAATTTCGTTAAGATTATCCAAATTATATTTTGGATTAAAAAAAAACTATTTTTCATTGTAATTTTTAGAAGATATGATTTATTGTAAAGACTATATATATATTATTTTATTTGAGTGGAAAGGGGTTGATTTGTGGACAAAAAGCTTAGAGATTTTTGTTGTAATACCTGAATATTTCGAAGTTAGTCAAGGAGTTCTATTTTCAGCTTATGGCAACATTGTTTAACATGTGAGTGGTTCCAATATTTCATCATCTTGTTCTTCAATACATATTTGATTGTGTGGATAATTGGGAAAGGTTGGGTTGAGAATTAACCTCCTTGACATCCCCTGGCAAAGTTATGTTCAATAGTGGGTTAATTAAGAAAAATGTTTGTTTGTTCTAAATTACTCTGCAATTATTAGATTGTTGCCTTCTGTGCAATTCTTGTATGTATTAATGTTAATTGTGGGATATTTTTCCATATGCTTTCTATTCACATTTGATCATTAAGTGTTCAAACTAAATGCATATAAATAAAATGTTTCCTTTATTCTTCTATCATCACCTTTAAGAGATTGTATGTTGTTACTATTGGAAACCAACTCTTTGATTAACCTTTAAAAGACTAAGGATTATTACTTAAACAAGAGTTTTATCCTCGAACCAACCATTATTAAAGCACATCAACTTCATAGATTCTTGGACACAATTTTTTGGCAAGGATTTGTCAACACGGGACAACAGGGGACATTACCAAAGCTACCATGTTTACCAAAAAGGTGAGCTCGTTGGTTCTATAACTGGAGATTCCTATTCTTCTTTTAACTCATAAAACTCCAAAATGGCAACCTTCATAGCAAGCTATGTGATTTTGTGATCCATATTTTGCCCCTAGAGTTAAAGGACATCAATGCATTGTAGGATTTCATGTTGGGCTTCACTCCATTCAATTAGTGCTTTTCCCATTATTGTGTTGATTTTCCAATATATATCTATAGCTTGGAGGTACCTGTTATGTTGTCCCTTGTCAGTTCTTATGGGAAGAACCCACTTGCCTACACTCTCTATTATTTTCTCATTCTGCAAGAACCTTCTTTCAATCTGAGCTTCCTTTTATGTGGCATTAATATCATCCCTCATTGTCGGGGTTGTCTATTCCCAATAAGTGGCCGTAAATTTTTCAACAAGGGTCTAGGAATAAGTGTGAGAGTGGCATTTGCTACCATACTTCAATCTGCCATTGCGTTCTACTCCAAATCTAGGCATACTTGAAGAAACTATGGCTTCATGGTTCTTGGAAGAGGGAGTTTGGGAGTCAAGCTACCAAGCTCGGAAGGGGATGAATCTGGGAGTCAAGTGATTTAGGTAGACAACTCTAAAAATGAGATGGAAATGACTCAAAATCAATAGAATATCAAGGATAATGAGCTAGACAAAATAACTACTTAACCAAATTTTATGAAGAGAGTGAGGATCAAACAAGGCCCAACCTTGAGAGATTGGGATATTAATCAAGCCTTGACACTTATAGGTCCAAACTATTGGGAAACTAGACACTTAGATATCAAAGAAGAAAAAAAACTAGGAGCTAGTGTTGAACTTCGTTTGACATATATGTCCCAAAACTGCCATTAAAAGTAAGTAGATAACATAAATCAAAATTAACTAAAAGCCTGACCTTACAAAGCACTGTGACAACCTAGAGTTCACTACCTTGGTTGCTAAAGGTTCCTTGAAGTCAAAATAATTCATAGAGTATTTATTCATAATGGGTAAATGAGGTTGGAGAGGTCTCGTCAAAGCTATCATATGAGTGAAAAAGAGGTGGTATGCACTCCAAAGCGGGAGATGGTAAAAGTTGCCATAAACAATCTTTGTGCTTTATTGCGCCGAGAGGTGCTCTCCAACCCAATATTGTAGAGATGTTGTAATGTAATGTTTAACTTTTTGACCAAGTCAAATTACATAAAAATTGAAATAAAATAAAATTTAAAAGTAAAAATAAATAAAAAAGATTAATGTAATGTAATGTAAGCATTTAATTATAACAACCCTGATTAAAAATCCATGTAAAATATAAGACCACTGTCATGGGACACATATTCCAAGCTAAATAGTGGGCAAAACATCCTAGTGGGTGCTCATTTCGGTTATTGTGCCTAAGGAATTTGGCAAAGGCTTTGGATAGGCAAGAGGCATTAATTGGCATTTTATTTATGAAAATAATGGAAATTAGGAGAAAAGGAAGGCGAAAGGTCACATGTTGCATGTGAGGAGGAAATGAAGGAAAATAATGGAAAATGAAGAAAATACAGGCCTCATTGATAAGAGGGCTTTTAAGGATCAGTTGGCAAGGTTTTGCTCAGACTTTGTCATTTCAGTTTTTGAGCTGTCTCATTATTCTCTCTCTCTCTCTCTCTCACACACACACACACACACTCCTAGGCACTTAGAGTTTTCTTGGAGCACTTTGGTATTTGATCAAGAAAGGCAAAGAAGGAAAGAGAAAGGAAGGAGCAAGCAAGGAAGAGCAAGATCAAGCAGCTACAATAGGATTCTTTGCAGGTATCTATTTGCATGTCTGTTTTCCTTGCTAGATTTGACATGCATGGCGTTGCATGTGGTTCTTTTTTGTTATGACATGGGTTTTGGCAGGTGTGACAGTTTTTTCAGCCAAGCCTTGTCATTTCTGGATAACCATGGTGTGATGGGGTTCTCATGTTTTGGTTGAGCTGGATTGTCGGATGAATTCGAAGCTGAGTGAGGTGGATCTTCGAATGATAGAACACATGGCTTAGTGACCCCTAAACTAGACTGTGGGTTGTGGTAAAGTCGGATTTTGTGTTGCCTCGGTGGGCCTAGGAATCCTTGACCGGTGAATGGCAAGATATATGGTAAAGCCTATAGGTGGTTGCCCTTAATTAGGCCTAGGAATACTTGCCGGTTAATGGCGGGATATACGGTAAAGCCTAGAGGGTGGTGTCTTGGTTTAGGGCCTATTGATCCCTAGATTAGACTGTGGATTGCAGTAAAGCCTGAGAGACTAGGAGACAGGAAAATTCTTCACGGTGTATGTGGAGAAATCCAGTGGAATCCATGCTTGTTTTGGCCCAGTGATCTGATGGGGATCATTGTAAAGCATGTTATTACATGTTTATTGTGTTGACCTAGTGATCCGGTGTGGATTACGGTAAAGCCTGGTTTCTATTGATGAGGGTGAGTTGGTTTAGCCTGGTGATGCCTTGGTTGGTTATTTTGGTTTGAGTCCCACATTCATGCTTGCAATATGGCACGGGGTTGAATGGTTGAAGAGAGAATTGGCTCAACCATTCTATGTTCAGGTGGAACATGGTAGTCCCATACCGGGTTAGTTTTTTCATTCATTAATAAGAGGTTTCTTCCCTTAGTTTATTATGTGTAAATATATTGGTTTATATGTCAATTCTATGGTTGATGTATCCTTGATATTTTTGTTGTTATTATGCTAATTATAAGTATGTATTATGACAGTGATGATGTATGCCTCTCATTATGTTTTGATTTGTAAATGAATGAATAATGAATCTATGACCTAATAGATGATAATGCATCTAATGATATAAGGGAACAATGCTTCTTATCGATTCTCAGATAACTTTGAGACCCCTATGCTTAGACTTGTTGTTTACACTTGTAGATTACATATTTGTGACATGTTTGACGAAATGTTTGTCATAGCTAATAGGGGTCTAGTCAAGGGGTTGTTTAAGTAATTGCATTTGTATCAATATTCCATTGTTATATTTATGTTTGGAAGGTGTCATTGAGTTCTGGGCAGTGACTTAGGTTCATGGCCTGAAAAAGTGGCTCAAATCTTGATACGCAAGACAACACTGAGTAGAAAAGTCCCTGGATGCTAGCATACCATGCTGTGGGAGCATCCAGATCCTTCTGGATGAATGCATGCCCATATCATGGGAGTGTCTAGGGGTTAATTGGTCTAAAAAGTCAGTGGGATCAGGGGTTGGTTACCTGAGAGGTTGGGATGGTTCCTGAGAGTCTTGTTACTAATGTGGAAGGTTTGTATGGTGTGTTTTTTGTCGGTTCCACTTCCTTAAGGTGACTTAGGTGGTCGAATCATATGATAGTAACTTCTCGTCACATGTTTACCGCGGTTAGCCTGTTACTTGGGTAGATGTGGGAGGAGTGCGTTAAAGAGTGGTATCAGAGCATGGTTCACCCCTCACACTGGATGGGCGGTGTGTTGGTCATGCATTAATGTCAGTTACATATGTGTCCCTTGTGCTCACAGTCCATGTGCTTGTTGCATTTGCATGGTGTGGATCATGGTTGTAGTGATGTCGCCATGTGAAGGTTGATGGTGTTGTTGTGGGATGTGTCATCATGAGTGTATGGTTGTATATGCATTTGTTATGCATCTCAATGTATATATGTTGTTATGCACACATTGCCATGGTTATAAATATGCATGTATAGTAGGTCAAACATGCATTGTGAGGTCATTGCATGCAATTAGGTCATCATGATGCTATGGGTATGTTATGATGCTAATATTTTAGTTGAGATAGGGCATGAGATGCAGATCATCAGAATGAGGTGGCGAAATTAGACCTTGGGGTAAGAGAAGATCGTCATACAGGTATTGTATGTTTGGCATGAAGGTATGTTAGTTAATGGATTGTTATGTACATGTTTGTCATTCATTGTTATTATGGTTACATGTATGATAAATGCTAGTTGATTAGTGTAGTCATATGCACGTGTTGGATAGTCGTGAATGATACTAACTTGTTGTTATATGCATTGTTGTTGTTGTTTTATGTTAGTTAACTTGATGATTATGTTATATGTCATTAATGAATATGTTATATGTTAACTTTAAGTTAGCTCGATGATTATGATATATGTTGTTGATGAGCATGTTATATGTTAACTTATTGTTGTTATATGTTAGTTAACTTGGTGATTTGCATTAAGATCATGATGTTATGTGTATCATGCCAATTTGGATTGGTCTATGTAAATGGTTAGTGTTATGACATTCATGTATGAGTTAATATGTTGTGATATTATGTCATATTGATGTGATTATTATGTATGAATGATAATTGTTTATGAGTTTATGATGTGAACATGTTAGCTAGTGACTATTATGGATATCATGACCTTATTTATGTTCGAGTTGATATGTTGTGAAGTTATATCATGTTAATCTAGATTGATTGTGCAAATAAGATAGCTTCCCCCGAGATACATCAAGGTATGAGTTTGATTATGTTGTCTATTTGGTGTTTGAAGTTTCTAACATGGTACATTTACAGTCTATTTGAATGTTTGATTAATTACATGATATGAGTATGCATATGTAAGATTGCATGAAGAAATGATCTTGTTTTAAGATGGTTGTACTAATACATATGTGTTGAGACACCTGATATGTACTTGAGTGTAAGTAGGTGATAGTTGTAGCATTATGTATTATGACTAATGAACGTGAGTGGATTGTTGAGTATGACATGGTTGTTAGATTTGGTAAAGGTTGATTTCAAATTAATACACATGATGTCTTGATCTTTGGAATGCAAGACTGGCATGTGTGAGCAGTTGCAGGGCAAGGTGCTTAATATTAGCTTGACAAGGTAATAGCTGATTTGTTTATATAACTAACAATTGGGCGATGTGACAACGCATAGTAAGACTCAATTGCAGCAAGGAAAAGGTAAAAGAAAGGAATTGGGTGAAAATTCCTTTGGCTATGTCTGGAAATTGCAATTCCAAACAAATGAGTGCTTTGCATACATGAAGTTTTATTAACCTAGATTTTGTCTGATATTGTGTGGATATATGGTATATTCCTAAACATGTATTTGACAAATATATTAGCTAGTTTATAGCTATAGCTAGATCTGTCAAGGGAATTGGAGTTCCTTGAGACATGACACAGGTGTGTGCCGTTATAAGGCAACATGCTTGGCATAACAAGGTAAGCTAACTCATATATTGTTATATTTATTTATACATTGACAATTACATGTTTATGGTAGTGTGACACAGGGAATTGCATGGCAAGAGAGGTTGCCATGAAATCTTGAAGAAGGCTCGGGTTGAGCTTTCCTTGGGAACCATGGGATTGAGTCATGGTGTCTATTGTTAGTCTTGTGTTTTTGGTCTTTTTTGATTTGTTGAGCTTGATTTGCGGTTTTGTTTATGTCTGGTGCAAGGCCTTGCCACTTTGTTTGTGATGTCGTGTCGTTATTGGTTTTCATGGTTTTCACTTGTTTGCTTCTTGGTCTTGCCTTTTATGTTTTGAGAGTCTTGGGAATTGGTTGGGACAGAGGAAAGTTAATTGAGCTCGAGAAGAGCTTAATGAAACCCAACATGTGATGTAATGCCTAGATGAAGCTTAGTGCATGTATAAGGGAAGATGAAGGTAAGAATATGACAATTGGTTGGATTGGTTCAGTCCATTGGTGTAAATGGACAGTGGTAGTACAATCATGAGAAAGGTAATTAGGAAGGGTAAGGTAAATAGTTTTGAGTCTTCATATGCCTTGGATATGATTGGGAATTGTTGTTCTCAATGTTGTGCATGGATAAAGGGCGTTCTCTTAACCTTGACCTTATGTTATCTGGTAATTATTCTATGATCATGATTATCTTGATGTTGATATATGTATACATGTATGTATGTATGTGTGTCGTGTCTAACAGGATCATCATGGATCATGGTTGTTAATGCTAATGTTTATATACGTATACATGTATGTATGTATGTGTGTCATGTCTGAAAGGGTCATCATGGATCATGGTTGTTAAAGCCAATGTTTATATGTATATATGTATGTATGTCATCTGACAAGATCATGATTGTTTTATGTTGATGTTTATGTGTATATATATGTATGTATGTATGTTGTTGTCTAACATGGTCGTTAGGAATCATTCTTGTAAAGGAATGATTTCTTATGCAGGTGAATGACATGAAGAGATTCCTAGTTCATGGGGAATCAAGTGGGGAGAATATTCAAGACAAATATACGAGGTCAATATCATGTGGATTGATATTGTATGCTTGTATTATGCCTATGTTTATGTTATGACAGGTAATGCCAAGGGATATATCAACGAAATGAGAGCAGTGTGGTCTGCAACATGCTGGGACAAGCATGGATACGATACTGGAAGCAAGGTTGCTTGGTATAGGCAGTGTGGTTTTGAATGTGTGGTACTATTGTTATGAATATGTTGTATATATGTATGTATGTATGTGTGTCATGTCTGATAGGGTCATCATGGATCATGGTTGTTAATGCTAATGTTTATATGTATATATGTATGTATTTATGTCATCTGACAAGATCATGATTGTTTTATGTTGATGTTTATGTGTATATATATGTATGTATGTTTGTTGTCTAACATGGTCATTAGGAATCATTCTTGTGAAGGAATGATTTCTTATGCAGGTGAATGACATGAAGACATTCCTGGTTCATGGGGAATCAAGTGGGGAGAGTATTCATGACAAATATACGACGTCAATATCATGTGGATTGATATTGTATGCTTGTATTATGCCTATGTTTATGTTATGAGAGGTAATGCCAAGGGATATATCAACAAAATGAGAGCAGTGTGGTCTGCAACATGCTGGGACAAGCATGGATAAGACACTAGAAGCAAGATTGCTTGGTATAGGCAGTGTGGTTTTGAATGTGTGGTACTATTGTTATGAATATGTTGTATATATTATACATGTTGGATATGCGTTGTTGTGTACATATTGTATTGTGTGCATGATGGATATGCGATATTGTGTGCATATGGTGTTGTGCGCATGTTGGATATGGGGTGCTATGTACATGTTGCATATGCAGTGCTATGTACATATAGTGTTGCATGCATGTGGTGCTATGTACATATGGTGTTGTGTGTGTGATTGTACATATGGTGATGTGTGTATGTGGTGTTGTGTACACGTTGTACATGTGGTGTTGTCTACAGGTGGTGCTGTGTACATGTTGTGCATGTGGCGACGTGTACATGTGGTGTTGTGTACATGTCGTGCATGTGGTGTTGTGTACATGTGGTATTGTGTACACATTGTACATGTGGCATTGTGTATACGTTGTGCAAGTAGTGTCGTCTACATGTGATGTTGTGCACACGTTGTGCTGGTGGTGCTTTGTACATGTGATACTGTGTACATTGTACATATGGTATTAGTGTACATGTGGTATTGTGCGGGTGTCGTACATGTTGTGTTGCGGACATGTGTTACTCTATATTGTTGAAATTTCTAAGTATTACCTGTTAGAAATTTTATTTGTATCCTCTGGTTTATTTCTCCTACTTGATAATTACAAACAAGTTATTTAAACACATAAATATCGCAATAAACCCAATACAGTCTCAACCATCTACAGATCAACAACTGAAAGAAATAGCAAACACACAAGTGACATCGTTATTTTTGGACAACTCGTCCCTAGAAAAACCAAACCTGGGAAAACCCGTACAACAACTATGAGGGTTATTTTATTATGCAGTCTATCTGAGTACAACTGCGTGCCAAACCGGCTCACCCGATCGAGAAAATAATCTGACAGTAATACCTCTCTATTCGGAAGCAGATATTCAGAAAATCTGCTCCACGAAACCCTCTCCAACAACTTCTAAAGCTTAGCGTCAGCCTGGAACCCTCTGCATCAGTCCTCTGAGGAATTGCATAGCCTCTACAGCCCTCTGCATCAGTCCTGCTGCTCTCTACGTGGATGACGCAGGCCCTTCTGGCCTCTGCGTAGTCCCTTCTGCCTCTGCATGGCTCCCTCTGGCTCGTTGTCTACATCTCTATGCTTCTGCATTGGTCTCTCAATACTATCTCTGCTTTTTTTGTCTCGTACTCACTGCCTCTCGCTGCAAACTGATCACTAATTTGACTTTTCTTAGCAAACCCCACTCTAGAAAATATAATGACTGATCACTCTAGTGTGTTCTCCAACTAACCCTCAAGCCTCTTCTTATACTTTTCCTGTTGGTCCTTCAACAATCGAGATTACATATCTAATCAACAACTAAGATTAGATTTGGCTTGATCCATGTCTTTTGGAACCCCTTAACCCAGTTTTATATTAATACCCATTAATATTTTATTTTTCCTAAGTTTAGACTTAGGAGTTCCATTAAAAATATTAATTATTTAAATATCTCCTAAACCAGGTAGAATATGCCCAAACCATTTATGGGTCTTGGAGATCTCATGTGCTTTAGCCTCTCCGCCAATTTCCATGGCTAAAGCACATCTGATGCTACCCCAAATCAACATGTATGTGCATTATGTAGTCGTGGTATTGTGACATATGTATTCATTGTGTTATACATCACGTGTAGGTGTATGTATTGTGTAGTCATGTACACCGGGTGTAGGTGTATGTATTGAGTTGTGTTGTACATTGGGTGTAGGTGATCTGAAAATCACTCGTGAATGATCTTAGTTAATTAATGAAGGTATTACAGACACATGTGCTGGGGTGTGCCTACGTTATTTTAAGCAACAGATCGATAAGATTGCAAAATACACAGGCACTTGAAATAGTAAGAGAAACACAGTAAGCAAATACAAAAACACAACAAATTTAATAAGGAGTTCACCCAATCCTCCTGGGCTACATCTCCTGGTCCATCCTTCAGTGGTGGCCTTTTCTATTGTGTCTTAAAGCAAATTTTTTACAATAAGGAGCTCAATTTGAGTCTCACTTAACAGATGATGATCAATAGGGTGGTACTTGGATTCCCCAAGCCTCTAAAGTACACAGACTCCCCCTTACTGAGTCTTGACCTCAACTGGTCTCAGTGGTATGAGTCCAATTTGGTACTCAATACTTGACAGGTATACACAGAGGAGTTGCTTGAACCTCTCAAGCCTTCTCTAGAGTTCATAGACTCTCAGACTCTCCCTATTCTATCTGTTCGATGCCGCCTTTGCTCTGCGGGTCAACTCGACTTCTTTGTTCTTTGTAATTCACTTCTTTCTCTACTTCTGTCCTCTTTGCTCTTTGTCTGTTCGTGGCTTAAAGCCAATCTGCTCCCTAACTGTTTGTTTCCACTTCTCGACTCTCTGGATCGCCTGCCTCTGTCCGCTAGAATTCCCCTGCTCTGCGTCATCATCATTGTGTAACACTTCACAGAGACGTGGCCACCTATTTCCTCAGAAACTGAGTGTCAGTTCTCTTTGAACGGTCATTATTTACGTTGATCCAAGATCGCCCGTGAAACTGATTCCTTTGCCAACTCATCAGTCATGTCGGACCTCAAATCTCATGTACCTCAGTCTATTTCCCCATCAAATCCGGTCTTCCATCAGGTTGATTCTCTGCCATTGATCTAGAGCCTCCAGATCCTATGGTCTCCGTCTATATCGCACGGGTAAGTTGCTCGACCGTTACTCACGTGATGTAAGCGGTTTTCTCTCTCATCCGCTGGATGTGTGTCACCCGGTGTGTGGCATCGCGTTGAACTCAACCAAACCCACTTACCGCTCGAAGTGCACACGATATCATGCCGGTTTTGGGCGCGGGACCCGCCTTCTGACGGTTTTTGCATGGTTTCCTGTTTTACTCGTGACCAAGCGCTTGGGGCTTTCCTTCACTGAGAGTTTTGCCCTGCGATATGCGATAATCGCGTATTAGAAACTGCCTTTGTTTTTGGATCTGGGCTTCCGATTGCCAATTTGCATCCATGTGTGGTCTCTATGGGCCAACGGTGAGCGTGCTTTGACAGAGGGTCCTCGTTGTTCTGTGCTGGCCACAAATTGCTATTGTCGAAAGGTCAATTCTGATAAGCTCGTTATTCATAAGATTTTGAAGCCTGACATAATTTGAAACTGTCATGGAAATGTTTAAGGATCCAATTCAGATCAATAGGTGTATGTGTTGTATGTCAGGTGTAGGTGCATGTATTGCATAATGTTGTATGCGTGTGATGCACACTGTGTGTATGTACACATGGTTGAGGAGAAAGAACTGGGTGTTTGTTAGGTTTGGCAATCAATCCAGAGTGCATATAGAATAAGGACAAAGGTAGAAGCTAAGGATTGATTAAAGGATAAGTATCAATATTTTATTTCAATTTTATTATGCATGTGATTTATAATTATGGTCTATGATGATTACATGTAATCTATGATTATGGTTTATGATGGTTACATGTGATTTATGATTTTGATCTATGATGGTTGTGCTTTGAGCTAACCTAATGTGATATGTTTATACATGATGATTTGGTCAAGATGATAGTTTGACTTGTTGTGACAGGAAGTAAACAAGATTGCAAGTGTACCTTATTGACAAGCTACGAATGAGGTATGGGACACTGGTACTTAATAGTGTCCATTGATTTCCATGAGCATGCTATGATCGGTATGATGGTTTTGAGAAAAGTATATGCCTTGGTTGTTTAACCTTCCAATGCGAGGAAGCCTTGCCAAGGGATGGATCCTCCCAGATAAGGGATGTCGGGGAACTTGGAATGTGAGTGACTACACGGAGGGGATGATCAGATTGCCCGAGGGATTGTGAAGCAGAGAAAGGAAGTCTAGGGATATATTTGTTTTGGTCATTAACATTGCCAGACAAAATCAAATGCACATTATGAGTGTGCCCTAGAACAATGAGCCAATAAATGTTCACTGAGAGGACAAGTGGCGTTGGATTGTAGCGTTGGATATTGGATGCAAATTTTACCTTGTATTGGATTATGGACTTCCTGGGAAGGAGGTGAATCCTGGGATTACTTTGAGGGTGGAAGTGTGAGCCTCTAGATTCCCTTGTTGTAGATGCAAATATCTTATCCTTATATTTGTTGGTTGAGCAAATGTACATATGTGTATCACTGTAAATATCGTAACGAGATGGATTTATAAAGCTCCATAGTCAATATGATTATTCGCTGGGTGGAGCAAATGTGTATGTGTGTATATGTGGTTATTATTGTAAATACTGTAATGAGTCATGTTATAAAGTTCCAGTAAACGATATGCTTGTCATGTTTTAGCAAATGGTCATTGTAAATACTGCAATGAGCTATGTTATAAAGCTTCATGGGAAGTATGTTTTGTTTTCAGCAGTCTTGTTGGTTATACGTGACATTGAACATCGAGGATGGTGTTCCCCAAGGGGGGGGGGTTCTGTAACAACCTTGGTTAAAAATCCATGTAAAATATATAAGACCATGGTCATGGGACATGTATTCCAAGTTGAATGGTGGGCAAAACATCTTAGTGAGTGTTCATTTCGCTTATTATGGCTAAGGAAATTGACAAAAGTAATGACAAAGGTTTTGGAAAGGCAAGAGGCATTAATTGGAATTTTATTTATGAAAATATTAGAAATTAGGAGAAAAGGAAGGTGAAAGGTCACATGTTGCATGTGAGGAGGAAATGAAGGAAAATAATGGAAAATGAAGAAAATATGAGCCTCACTGATAAAAAGGCTTCCAAGGAATAGTTGGAAAGATTTTGCTCAGACTTTTACCAGTTCAATTTTGGAGCTCTCTCATTATTCTCTCTCTCTCTCTCTCACTCTTGGACACTTAGAGTTTTCTTGGAGCACTTTGGTATTGGATCAAGAAAGGCAAAGAAGGCAAGAGGAAGGAAGGAGCAAACAAGGAAGAGTAAGATCAAGCAGCTGCAACAAGGTTCTTTGCAAATATCGATTTGCATGTGTGTTTTCCTTGCTAGATTTGGCATGCATGGTGTTGCATGCGATTCTTTGTTGTTATGGCGTGGGTTTTTCCAGGTGTGAAAATGTTTTCAGCATAGTCTTTCCATTTCTGGATAGCCATGGTGTGATGGGTTTCTCATGTTTTGGTTGAGCTGGATTGCCGGATGGATTCGAAGCTGAGTGAGGTGGATCTCCATAATGACAGAACAAAAGGCCTAGCGATCCCTAAACTGGATTGTGGTTTGTGGTAAAGCCAAATTTTGAGTTGCCTCGGTGGGCCTAAGAATCCTCGACTGGTGAATGGTGGGATATACGGTAAAGCCTAGAGGTGGTTGCCTTTGATTAGGCCTAGGAATCCTTGTCGGTGAATGACGGGATATACGGTAAAGACTAGAGGGCAATGTCTTGGTTTAAGGCCTAGTGATCCTTGGATCAGAGTGTGGATTGCCTAAGAGACTGGGAGACATGAAAATTCCTCACGGTGTAGGTGGAGAAATCCGGTGGCATCCATGCTTGTTTTGGCCTAATGATCTGGTGGAGATCATGGTAAAGCCTGTTATTACATGTTTATTGTGTTGGCCTAGTGATCCAGTGTGGATTACAGTAAAGCTTGGTTTCTATTGATGAGGGTGAGGTGGTTTAGCCTTGGGATGCCCTGGTTGGTTCTTTTGGTTTGAGTCCCACATTCATGCTTGGAATATGGCACGAGGGTTAATGGCTAAAGAGAGAATTGGCTTATCCTTTCTATTGTCTGGTGGAACGTGGTAGTCCCATACCGGGTTGGCTTTTGCATTCATTAATAAGAGGTTCTTCCCTTGGTATCTTATGTGTAAATGTACTGGTTTATATGTGGATTTTATGGTTGATGTATCCTCGATATTTCTATTGTTATTATGATGGTTATAAGCTTGTATTATGACGTCATGTTTTAATTTGTAAATGAATGAACAATGTATCTATGACCTAATAGATGATAATGCAACTAATGATATAAGGGAACAATGCTTCTTAGCGATTCTCAAATAAGTATGAGACCCCTATGGTCAAATCTATTGTTTAAACCCGTAGATTACATATTTGTGACATGTTTGATGAAATGACTATCATGGCTAGTAGGGGTATAGTCATGGGCTTGTTTAAGTAATTGCATTTGTATCAACATTCCACTGTTATCTTTCTGTTCTGAAGTTGTCATTGAGTTTTGGGCAGTGACTTAGGCTCTGGGCCTGAAAAAGTGGCTCAAATTTGTAGAATTTTTCCTACAAATCAGCTAGCTTTGATACCATGTAGAACTTTTTCTACAAATCAGCTAGCTCTTATACCATGTAGAAATTTCCCACCTGTAGATCACCTGGTAATGCAATGTACTAAAGAAAAACACTTGATCTACTTCTACAAACAGTATAGTGGAAGCTTAATCAACCATGAGCATCATCAATAAGAACACATATAACTGATAAGAAGGAATAAATCACACATAACACAGAAGAATTTACCCGGGGAAAGCATCTGCCCAAAACCCCATCACTGTATTATCATACAAGTGGAAATATAACCAAATTACACAAAGCCTTAGCTCGGAAGCTATCCAGCTCTTAGTACAATCCCTCTGTTGCTCATAGATAGTGAAAGGCTTCTCACAAACCTTCTCCTATGCTCTCCAAGCCTCCTATTTCTATGCACAATTTTTCCTGGGTCCTCCAGTTGCAACCTGTGTGATTCTCACCTCGCACACAACACTGATTTATGAAATAACTGCACAAACCTGAAGGAGATAAATTCTCATCATGGATGAGCTTCCTTTATAGGGAAAATATTCATCCAACTAATAGTACACTGTCCCTTCTCTGATCTCAGCTGGGTCTCTGACAAAACTAACATGCAACAGTTATCCATGAGTGAATGCTCAGTTATCTGAAATAAGAGTTGTGACATGCATGCAAGCATTAACAAACTATATCTCATTATTTTAGCTACTTGTTAAAATAATCTAAGTGGACTTGACTAGTAAGAACTAAGTCAACTGATTCTCTCATTATAGAACTCATACTTATTCCCTCAATTAGTGGAGGAAATTAAGGATAAATTCCTCAAACAGTGGGGCAACTCATGTGCATGCTCACAAAGACTTCAAATTTGAATTTCCTTAACTAATTAACTCAACTGAATTAGTTAATTAATATTTCCAACTGCTGTTAAGACTAAGATTAATTTTACTTCCTACAGATAGACTAGGGGCTGCTATAAATAGGAAGGGACCCAGAAATGTTATTTTTAGAACTTTCTATTTTTAGCAATTTCACCTCTCACCCAATGTGGCCAATGACCTCACTGGCCAAACTACTATTTTTAGACATGCTATTTTTAGCAGGTCTATTTTTAACACATTCTAGATTTAACATTTCTTGTTGCACATTTTTCAACACTCCCTCTCAACAAGAAAGGCTTTCTCTCGAATCCGATCCTGTAACTCTGGAATGTTCTGCATGCAACACATCTACCCGGTCCACTTGCTCCAACAACACTTGGAATAAAAACACTCCCAACTGACCACTCTATTGGGCTAGGAACATACTCTGATGTTGAAGCTCTACTTGCTGCTGACAAGTGCTCCCTCTCTGACATCTGTGCTACTAAAACATCTCCATGCATATCGCACCATTGCACACCTCTCTGTGCCACCTAGCACTGTGCAAAACACTTGTGCCTCTTGCATTGCTGCAGTGTGCTAGCTATGCGTTGTCCTGGGATTCCCTGCACTATAGCTCTCTCTGACGCTCCATCCGCATCTACCTCTACCCAATCAGTCAGTTCCTGCTACTCCACATCGAGGCTCCCGTAGCAAGGTGTCATCCAAGAGGTTGGGTACCTCAAGGATCCTACCCCTCCTCCTTGGGAGAATCACTCTTTATCGCCCCACCTCCTACCTAGAGGTATGGCTGCATGTGATCCCTCTGCCCACCTGGCTTGAAGTTTCCTCCTACTGGAGGTCTTTGCATGAGTGGATGCCTCCACTCTGTCTCCTCTCAGCTTCCCCAGTTGTGGTTGCTCTACAACCTCCTGAAGCTGCTGCACCAATTGTGGCTCCTCCACAATTGTCTGAGACTTCTTCTGGCTCTACATGTTGAGAGGTAATTTACTCTCCCTCTCAACCACCAAGTATCTAACCTTTGCCTTGCTCCTCAAGGCTTTGCATGCATCTTGTACCTCAAGTGCATATAGGTTCTTGGCTAGCACACAGTTTATTTCCACTTTCCCACCGTCACGAAATTTTCTAGAAAAAAGAGCTGATTTTAAATCAGTAATATCTCCCTCATCCGAACTCCGATTCAGCCGATTTTTTTTTTGATTTTGGGTATTTTTCCGCAAGGAATCCAAATCTGCTATTTACCTATGCAAATTTTGTATAGAAATTTTCAGATCTGTTCTGCAAACTCTCGGCCCAAAGCTCAAAACTTTGAAATCTCCTCTCAGTATACTATTCTCTCCTTGATCACATGTGCTCTGATACCATGTAGAATTTTGTAGAATTTTTCCTACAAATCAGCTAGCTTTGATACCATGTAGAACTTTTTCTACAAATCAACTAGCTCTGATACCATGTAGAAATTTCCTGCCTGTAGATCACCTGGTAATGCAATGTACTAAAGCAAAACACTTGATCTACTTCTACAAACAATTTAGTGGAAGCTTAATCAACCATGAGCATCATCAATAAGAACACATATAACTGATAAGAAGGAATCAATCACACATAACACAGAAGAATTTACCCGGGGAAAGCACTTGCCTAAAACCCCATCTCTGTATTATCATACAAGTGGAAATATAACCGAATTACACAAAACCTTAGCTTGGAAGCTATCCAGCTCTCAATACAATCCTTCTGCTACTCATAGACAGTCAAAGGCTTCTCACAAACCTTCTCCTCTACCCTTGAAGCCTCCTATTTCTATGCACAATTTTTCCTGGGTCCTCCAGCTGCAACCTGTGTGATTCTCACCTCACACACAACACTGACCTCTGAAATAACAACACAAACCCGAAGGAGATAAATTCTCATCATGGATGAGCTTCCTTTATAGGGAAAATAATCATCCAACTGACAGTACACTGTCCCTTCTCTGATCCCAATAGGGTCTCTGACTGAACTTACATGCAACAGTTATCCATGAGTGAATGCTCATTTATGTGAAATAATAGTTGTCACATGCATGCAAGCATTAACAAACTATATCTCATTATTTTAACCACTTGTTAAAATAATCTATCTGGACTTGACTAGTAAGAACAAAGTCAACTGATTCTCTCATTATAGAACTCATACTTATTCCCTCAATCAGTGGAGGAAATTAAGGATAAATTCCTCAATTAGTGGGGCAACTCATGTGCATGCTCACAAAGACTTCAAATTTGAATTTCCTTAAGTTATTAACTCAACTGAATTAGTTAATTAATATTTCCAACTGTTGTTAAGACCAAGATTAATTTTAATTCCTATAGATAGACTAGGGACTGCTATAAATAGGAAGGGACCCAAAAATGATATTTTTAGAACTTTCTATTTTTAGCAGTTTCACCTCTCACCCAATGTGGCCAATGACCTCATTGGCCAAACTGCTATTTTTAGCCATGCTATTTTTCGCAGGTCTATTTTTAGCACATTCTAAATTTAACATTTCTTGTTGCACATTTTTCAACAAAATCCCAGGGATGCGGGCATAACATTAAGCAAAAAAGTCCATAGACGGTGACACACCATGCTGTGGGAGCATCCAGAGCCTGTTGGATGCATGCATGTCCATATTATGGGAGCATTTAGGGGTTAATTAGTCTAAAAACTCAGTGGGGCTCAGGGGCTGGTTACCTGAGAGGTTGGGATGGTTCATGAAAGTCTAGTTGTTGATGTGGAGGGTTTGTATGGTGTGTTTCTGTCGGTTCCACTTCCTTAAGGTGACTTAGGAGGTCGAATCATATCATAGTAACTTCTCGTCACATGTTTATCGTGGTTGGCCGGTTACTTGGGTAGATATGGAGGGTGTTACATTAATTCAATTAAATTACAATAAAAATAAAAATAACTCTATATAAATAAAATAATAATAAAAATAAAAATGGCCCATGGTATTGAGAACCCGTGGTATTGACCCATGGCATTCATGTGGAATGCAACCTATTTAAAGGGGGAAATTAAACCAACCTAGATCCCTCTTAACTCCAAATCTACCAAGCACTAAGATGGATCAAGTCTCTATATGCAAACCTCTTTTACAATGAAAAGAGATTTGATCCCTCTTGATGCTTAGTAGAACGAGAGTTAAGATGGACCTTTGCTAGTGCCATAACCCAATTCTACTATTGACAACTCTCCGTTACATGCACAACGAATTAAGGATGGGTGGTCATGGCTCTTCATACTTACAAGTGGTGACATGATGACACCCTATTCAAGAGAGAATACCAATAATATTATTTTTTTTTTACATTTAAATTTAAGGACAATATATGAAGCAATAAATAGTTAGAAGATAAAATAAAATTGAGATACTATTAGGAGGTAGTCATCCCTAATTTAAAAGATGAAAAGTGTATATGTGTTTTGACTAGCATAAATAAGAAAATCAATATTGCTAAATAAAAACATAGTGAAACTAGGCATTCGACAATTTCAAAAATGCTTTGTGATAATGAATTTGTCATCTCTATAACACTAGAGAGTTCAAAATAAAAAACACCTTTTCTTAAAATACCACACATACCCATATTAAATTACAAATTTAAAATATTTTTCACAATATTAATTTTCTTAACCTTCTAAGTCATGAAAATTATGGTGATATTGAAATGTGCAATGCTTATCATGAAAATTATAGTGATATTGAAATGTGACCCTTAATGCTTATGGAGAATTAAAAAAAATACAAATAATCTCTTACTTTTTAAAATAAACTAATTTCCAATAAACATTAATCATACCACCTACAAAATTTATCATAAAAATATCACATTATTATTAATTAAAAGTAAATAAAATATTAGCATATTAATTTAAAAATTATTTTATTTAAAAATTAAAATTTAAAATAAATTTAATTTTATTTTAAAATTAAAATTAAAATTTTAACCATTTTATTAAGTATAAAAAATAACAACCAAAGTATAATATCATACGATACTATTATCAACATAATATAGTTAAACCGTTATATATATTTTTAGTATAGCATCATAAGTTTTATAAAAATAAAAAATAAGTTTAATAACATAACCAATCAATTTGAGATATTAATATAAATCTTTAATTTGAAAATGTTGTTAAATAAACTCTTAATAATATAATTATTATTATTGTTAAACTCTTAATAATATGATAATTATTAATTTTATTAATTCATTGCCGGAAAAATTAAAGACCATTTCCAAACCATTTCAAACAATGGGGCAATCCATTTTAACCTTTTTTCTAGCTACGTATCACCAGCTATAGAACGTGTCACAGGTGCCTCGGTCCCTGACCTCAGGTCTCGAGATCGAACCTTCTCAACGGCCCCCATCATAAAATCACAAAACCAAGTCGGCCGCCGCCCCGGAGGTGTGGGCCTCCAGCTTGGGTACCAAATCTCCAGGTTCTGAGCCGAGCCCCGCTCTGACCCACCGCCCTTTGGACTATTCTCAGCATCTTTGGTCCTCCTCTCTCACTCCGCGTTTTGGTGAACTTCACAGCATTTATCGATCAAGAAGTTGCGGGGAAACAATTCTTTCACTGAATTCTGCAGAGCCTCACGATTCCAAATCCGTAATTTTCCTTCCATTTGGTGGCGAATCGCCCTCTTTTTGGACAAAATACGCAGAAGCTCATTTTTTATTTTCTTCTCACTTACCGATTTTCATTTTGAGGGTTTGCGAAAGTGAAAACGAACGAATTTGGGCTCGGATTTTGGGTGCTGTTGCTGCAAATCGTGGGATCGTTGAGGAGCGAGGGTTAAGAAGGATGGATGCCGAGCTCTGGGCCGCCCGATTGGCTGCTGCAAAGAGGCAGCATTCCTTGCACCATTCTCAGCCCCAATTTGGTGTGTTTCGCACCCTCACATTTTTTATAAAACGTCTATTTTGTATACGTTAATTACCTTAGCTTACATTTTTGTCAAAAATGAAGGGTTGGATTTTCATGCCATTGAATTCAATGAAAGAAGTAACCCTTTTTATGCCAGGTTTTCTTTGATGATCGGAATACAAGTTGTGAACTTTATTAAACGTCTGAAAGCTAGCAGCTTCATCTTGGGTGGGTTTCATTTGGTTGGTTTTTTGGCTTAAAAGACAAACTGCAAAAGAAAATACCCTTTTCTCTGATGAAGAGAAATATAAGCTCTGAATTTAAAAAAAATTGAAGAAATAGCAAATTTTCTGGTTTGTTTTCGTTCTACAATTTAGAAAATAGATTTAATAGAGGAAGCGACATTTTTAGTGTGGTTTTCTTTGGTGATAGGAGTCGAATATTTGAATTTGTTTAAATTCTAAAAGTAAGCAACTTCATTGTGGGGGTGGTTTTCTTTCTCATTTTGTTGGTTTTTCGCTTTAAAAACGAATTGAAAAAGAAAAAAATTCCTTTTCTTTTATGATATCAGATTGCAAGCTTCGAAATTTCTAGAAATCTGTAAATAGCAACATTTTCTGGCTGTATCATTCTAAAACTTAGAAATTAAATTTGATGAAGTAACCCTTTTTGTGTCAGATTTTCTTCAATGATATGAATGCAAGTTTTTGAATTTATTTAAACATCTGAACGATAGCATCTTCATGGTGGGATGGTCTCTCATTTGACTGGGTTTTTGCTTAGACGATGGAAATTAAAAAAAAGAAAGGTATCCTGTATTTGATTATAGGAATGCTAGTCCCGATTTGATTCAAAAGTCTGAAAATTAGCAAATGTCTGTGTGGTGTGTTTACGATGTAAAATTAAGTAATTAATTCTAATAATGGAAGTATCCTTTCCTATGTCAGTTTGATGTTCCCCTTTTCTCATTTTGTTGGGTGCTCACATAAATGATATAAACTGTAAAAAATAAAAAATCCTTTCCTTCATTATAGAAATGCAGGATTTCATTTATATATATATATTTTAATTTTCCAAATTTTTATCTGTGTATTTTTAGAGTGAAATTAGAAATCAATTTTACTAATGGAAGCAAGCCTTTTTATGTTGGGTTTATGTCGGCCCTTTCTCCGTTGTTTGGGTTTCCTCTTAAAGGACTGAAAAAAAAGCCCTTTCTTTAATTCTGGGAATGCAAGTTCTGCAATCTTCAAAAATCTGGAAATCAGCAATTGTTTTTGTTTTGGGTGCAAAATTAAATAAGCAAAGTAACCCTATTTGTGTCAGATTTCTTTGATGCTACATGCAAGTTCTGATTATTTTTGAACTTCTGAAAGTTATCAACTTCACAGTGGGTGCGTTGTTCCTGGAATGCCCCGAACTAGTGTAGATTTTTGAATATTTTGTCTATAATAAAAATTGTATGGTATCATTTGTTGGGAAACAATGAAGACATATTATGATGATTGTCCCTGAATTGGGTCGTATATGGTTTGAGTGTAGACCGATTGAGTATTGATGATTTCGAGGTTGATGAGGATGTTCGTCCGGATTTCTCATGCCCATACTGCTTTGATGACTATGACATTGCTTCCCTCTGTTCCCACTTGGAGGATGAGCACCCTTTTGAATCTAAAGCTGCTGTAAGTGTTTTCTCATAAGTCTGTTTTGTTTACTTCAAACCAGAGATTTATTTTTCAGGAATGTTGCAAACGTTTGGAGATTACTTGTGGTTTAGATCAGTGTCTATAGAACATATCTGAAATAATGAGCACTTTTAGTATTGGTAAAAGCTCATCATGTATATATAATAGTTTTCTAGGTATAAATTTTATCTTAAAAATATTAGATACGCTCGTAGGAACAGTATAATTTTTTCTTGGTCCAACAGAAAAGACGTAATTTATATTCAAAGAAAGAACTAAAATTACTTTTTTCAGGTGCCTAAGCACTGCTAGCACCCAAAAAGAGATCCAGAACTCTAGATATAAAATCAGTGAGACTGTTCTTCCTCTAGGAAAGATATTTGGATTTTATGCATCTCAAACTATTGGAGATTGAAAACTATTCCTTAATGAGTCACCACAGGGTCCATGAAGATCCATGAAATGTTACATTATAGTGGAAAACACAACTTGTAAGCTGCTCCACAATATGCACCACCCTAGTGAAAAACTAGACAAAAAAACTATGTATGACTGGACATAAAGATGAAGAACAATAGTGAACAAACTTCTCTAATTGGCTTCTAACAGAATCTACCCAGATAAGAGGAAATTATTTTATTGATGTCCAATAAATGACAACTAAAGTAGGTCAATGGGACTGCCAAGTACAGTGGTGTCAATCTGAAGTGGGAGCATAAAGATGGTTCCTAAAAGAAACAAGATGCAGAAACTAATGTGCTGAACCAAGCCAATTCCTGAACCAAATTCAAAAACGGAAAGCAGATATGGGAGAAAGATGCACTATGGGAATGGATCTAGATTCAGAGTACAAATAATTCAAGTGTATTAGGGTCCCATTAGAGAAAACCTCGGATAAAGGATTGTCTTGAGGAGGAACTAGAGGAAGATTTCAATTGTGCACCGTGTTTGCTTCCTGAAGAGGTTGTCCATTGTTGGGGCTTGGGTGATATCATTTGAATATTGATGGAATTTGGATTGGCAATGTTGCTGAGGTCTTCGAGGAGATAGTCGCTTGGCCTTACAATTAGAGTTAGAATTGAGGATTTTATCAATTTGTCTCTTGGTGCTCGTAGCAGATGAGGGCACTGTAAAAAAGGAAGTGATAATCGAGGTGGACACTGGTAGCGAAGGTAGCCAGAGAGTAGTGGAATTGAATTTGAAGGCCTTTTGCATGTATAAGGCTAGTCATCTTTGGTTGGCTACCCAAAGGAATGGGAGAGGTTTTGTGTTAGCCTAAAGAGACAATGGAAGGACTGTTGGAGCTTCTAGTAGATGGGGTAGTGGAAGATGGCGTGCTTATTTGTGTTAACCTTTTGAAGATCATACAATTGGTAGATCTGGTTTGATAGATCGGGTTGGTGCTCCACCTCTACCTAAATTTCTATGTGATGTTGCTCCAACTTGTCCCAAGTAATACAAAGAGCATGCATCCTACGATGACATGTGAATGGAGGTTGGACAATGAGTCCGCCCCTCACCTCCATGAAGTGTTCAACATAAGAAGCCATTTTTGAAAGTAACTTGCATGGTGGGTTTGTTCAAGTGACATATATAAACTTCATGTAAATGTTGTCTTGGGTAATCTTGATCAATTCTTGCCTGGTAGGTAGGAGGTGTTTAGTTACGTCAAGGGAGTAGTTGAATGGAGGAGACCATTCCATCGAAATAACCACATACTCCAAAAGGTCTGAGACTGTTAAATTTTGGAGTTAACATGTTCTTGCTTAGGTCAGATACTTAATTATATCATTAGCAATTCTTATTTCATTAGAAATCACAGAAACTGAAGAGAGAACATTGAACATAAGAGCAGATGACAAGCCAAGACAAGAGAATACAGGAATTGGCTCAAGCCAAGGAAAAACCCTTGGTCAAATCTTCTTATTATTAATATCAAATGTTCAACAGAGAGAGAGTACAATAACTTAAAGTCAACATGACTTGCCAATTTTGTAGATCCAATATCGTTGCCTTAAACAAGTAGATGGCCCAATGTTTTAGAGATCAGATGGCACCTTCCTGAAGTGAGGTCTGGTTAGGTCCTACATTTCTGTCCTAGGGTTCTGTGCAACTTGAGCTCTGGTTAGGGCACACCAGCAGCCCTAAATACTTCTCTAATAACTATGGTTCCCTTCCAAACTAGCTGCCCCTTTTAACTGTCTCTTCTAGGCCTTCTCCAGACAGTATTTAACCTTGGGATCCTCTTCAAGGCTTCCTACAGCCTGCGGTCATGCTACAGCAAGAGGTCCGAGCCTGTTTTCAAAGGGAAATCACCCTCCATTCACCTGTGCTGATCTCTGTGTGGCTGCAGCTAGGATAGTAGGCCTTCATTAGGCCCCTTCGACCCTCCAAACAAGGTCTCACTCACTTCTGCAATACACAGAATCCCTGCAGCCCAGAACAGAAGACAAATACACTACTAACTGTCCACAGAACCAGCCTTACTTACCTCTGAAATATGCGGCCTCCTCAACAAAATAACCTGCAACAGAAACCATCTCAAGAGATGCCAAAAGACCCTTCTTCCTGCCTTCATCTAGCTGCCTCAGTCCTGCGCATATTTCAGAGGGATATATCTTGATGTGATAGCCCATTGGATGTGTCTCATGAGTTTGGAGGATGCCCATATATATATACAATTAGACATGACGTTTTGTCCTTATGGAGGTGAAGCCGACCTTGACACATGGAGGCAAATTCAAATTTCAAATTTTAAATTTTTCCCGCCTTGATAAGGTCATGCCTTATAGAATTCCTTTTGAATAAATAAATATTTTTTCTCATCCAAATTTGGTGATCTTTAGGTTGATTTTGGTCCTCTTGAAAAGAGGAATTCAATGCAATAATCATTTCCAACAGATGAGCTGTCCAATAGTGGAATTTGGCCCTAGTTGCCAATTTTAACAGAGACCCTTGCAAATCAACAACCGACACAACCATGTGGCTAGCCAAAGTAATGGACTTTGATGAATAGGAGGCATTGTATGAGTATTGTCCCTAGCCCTCTACTGAGTCAGCTAAAATTTGAACACAATGTAGAAATGATACTAGGTTAAACATAGTCTCAAGTTGGAGGGGCTGAGCACCATATGTTGGGTTGAGGGATTGTCTTTTTGCATTTAATAATGCATTGAAGGAGGAGGGATGACACTATCTCGACTAGAGCTCAATCAGACCCTATAAGGTCCTAAACTTCTAAACCATAGAGAATTGTGGGTCAAATAAGGTTCTCCATGAGAGACACCTTGGATGAAATGTCTTGAAGATGGTGATTGCATGCCCTCATTGTATTCTTCTATCATCTAGGAACCAACCTCCATTTACAACCGGTCCTTTGAAAGTGTGTCAACATCTTCATTTATTTCTCTATATCTATAGGAAAGATTATTAAGTTGATTGGTGGCAATCACTTACAACTACTTTCCCAAGGGAACTAAATAGTAAGTTGATAACTGACTTTTCTCATTCATCCACTTGACTACCAAAGAGGAGTCATCAATAATTGGATTTTAGAACATTGCTTGTATTTGGCTAAAGACAACAAAAGGTTCAAGGCCATGAACTCCACTAAATGTTTGACCTCGAGCCAAGACCAACTCTGAATTTGAAATACCAAGAATACAAAAAATATCATAAACCCCTAGCATTGCTCAGAATGGCAGATTCTTGCCTTGCTCCATCAAAAGAGCCTCATGGTTTTGACTTGTCTATCAATAAATCCCCAACACTCGAGGGATCCTTTACTTAGGCAATAGTAAATACACTTATCCTAGTAATCATAGACTGAAGTTGAGCTATAATTTGAAAATTAGGCACATACATGTCCTCAAAGATTCCATCATTTCTCACTAACCAAATCCCCCACAAGATGAGACATGGCAACCTTTGCAATTCTTTTTATTCTTTCATTGGAAACCATTGTGTTAGGCATGTCTCCATTAAGGTCTCTTTCCAAATGTTTTGAAAACTTACCAGGGCTTCCATTTTCATACGAGCAATGAATAAGCAAATGAGATACAATTTCTTTACCACTTAGGCCTTACAAATATCCGCTTAGGGCTTGGCCCAGTGTGTTAGCTCTGAAATATGTTCTTGATGGATATCTACAGAAAGACATATGACTTCTTTGGGATGTTATGCTTCTAGATTTTATTCCACCAGAGACAAGGTTCTTGAATCTCTCCCTCCACCAGTACCTTATAACCTAGCTTTGGTGTATATTTCCCTGTAGTTTTGTTTTTTGCTCAAGCAAGAGAATCCATCTCTTCTTTTAGCCTAATATGACTCTTTTCTAAAAATGCCAATAAAAGTTGACCATCTCATTGCACTTGCACTAACTAGTCTTATCTCCTTGGCAAATTCACTCACTTGATGCCAAATGCTTGATGATATAAGATCTCCCTCTTGTTGTCAAGTAAAAATATTCCCCTCCTGAAGCTCCATGGTCAAGAAAACTAACAAAAGAAACTCCTTTCCACATCCCAATATAGAATCGACACAAAATCTTATCTGTTCATTTGAACCTACCCTCAAAGACAAACTGGAAACAATGATTAGAAAGGACCACATCTTCCATTAGATAGATAATTTTTTAATACGATTCCTCAGGTTCCTCACTAAATCTATAAAGTACTGAGGATTAACGTATTTTTGATAATTCTTTTTCTTCTGAAAGCCCCTCGAAAGGCATAGTTTGCCATATTCTTTTTATTGACAAAGCATAACCAAACTGATGGATGGTTTTCATGCCTTAACGAACCCAACTTCTTTGGATGAACAGTGCTTCTCCATTTAACCAAAGGAACTTTTTCTGTATCTTTCTTTTGAGACCATGGAAATTTAAAACAAGTTTCTCTAATCTTCTTGAGAACCCTTTTAAGAAATGTGCTAATGTGTGCCAAAAACAAGGATAACCTCCAATACTAACTTAACCATTGTCAATATCACTCCTACTTGAAGCCATTTGTTACAAGAGATTTGTGAGCTTCCACCTTTCTCAAAAGCCATTCCCTGTCCCTTTTACTAAATCCACTCAACTCAAAAATTAAACCCGTCTTGGAAATTTAATTTTTAAAATGGAAATATCCTTGTAAAATTATACTCACGTTCAACCTCTGTTAAGTTTAGGTATGTTCTATGCTTAGAGCAATTTATTTCAATTTTCACAGTTAGCTCAATATCTTTAGCAATCACATCAGCATTAAAGTAAACTGCAGATAGAACATAAACATAAATTGCAGAAGACAAGCCAAGACAAGAGGACACAAGATGTGGCGCTAGCCAGGGACAAACCCCAATGTGGGGAAACCCTTGATCAATTCTTCTTATATGTTCTTCAATAGTTCAGCAGAGAGAGAGAGAGAGATAGTACATTTACAACAGAAGTCAATACTTCGACTAATATATTATCTCTACATGAGATCAGTTGAAGACATGCTGCTTCAACTAATATATTATCTCTACATGAGATCAGTTGAAGACATGCTGCTTCAACTGATTCTCCAAGGTGACTCATTCACCTATCATGTGCTGCATCTCGTCCATATGCTGCACCTCACTGTGCTGCACCATGCTGCACCCATCATCACAATACTGGACCTCATGCTGCTGCTGTCCCAGTGTTTACCTAGTGCCACGGCTGCACCATGCTATGCCCATGTGCTTGCTGCACCATTGCTGCTTTGTGTCCTAGCTGCATCAAGTACTATACTGCTGTCCCATACAGCACTCTACTTGCAGCTGTCCATGCTTTACCATGCTGTTGCTGTCCATGATTCTTCATGCTTGCAGCTGTCCCATGTTGCATCATGTTTTACCATGCATGCTATAATACCTCATCATTGCCATGCTGTCCCATTGCAGCACCTATGTCTAGCAATACTGATCATATGTATTGCTGCCCATTGCTGTTATGACTGTGTTCAGGTTAGGGCTACCACACAGTCAGGAGATAAGTCCTTTTAGGACTGCAGTTTATCTTGAAGAGCTTTCCCTCATGCCACACTGCCCTTTGAAGGTGCTGTCCACCCTTGAAAGTCCTTGACACAACCTCAGTTGTGTGCTCTCGCTTGCAGCCTAGCACAACAGCTAGCTGTGGCACTCTGCCTTCCGAAATGATACCCAAACAGCAGCGTTTCTTTCCTCATGAACTCGGGCAAACTGACAACACTTACCTGCACTCAAATGCATACATATACAGCCCTGAATCTCTCCGCCTTTTGACTGCGGTTTCCCTGTGTTGCTGCTGTCCATGCCCACGTTGCGTCATGCTATGATAAGGTCCCTTCTGCTGCGGACGAAGTCCTTCTAATGCTGCGGCTAAGGCCTTGACTCAGGGCTCTTCTTGACAACAGTTTAGGGCTTCCTCTTGACAGTGGTTTAGGGATCCCATTAGCTACGTATAAGGGCCTTCCCTTTGCTGCGATTAGAGCTCCCTTTGCTGCGGATTAGAGCCTTCCCTTTGCTGCGGATTAGGGCTCCCTTTGCTGTGCATTAGAACTCCAATTTACTGCAGCTAGGGCTTCTTAGATCTGCAGCCAGATCTCCTCCAAGACTGCGGCTAGGGCTCTCCTAGATGACTGCATCTACAGCTCTTTTAGATGACCCTCTCCATCGTGTCTTCCTTGAGAGAAGACAAACCCAAAACAAGTGGAGAGAGGGAGATCATGAGAGTTGTGTTCTCAAATGATTCAAGGCACCTTTATTTATACAAAAACGTGGAGCACATGAGGGGTTTATTTGGTTGCTGGCCGACCTTGACGAATTGTCCCGTGGGCCGTAACACAAATAAATTCATATCTTCATGAATACTTATCCGAATCGGATGATCTTTAGATCAATCCTGCACCTCTCGATGACATCCATGTAGTTATTCCATAAATATTTAAGGTTTGCATTAATCCTTCTACTTCTATATCATAACTATTAGAAAGAATAACACATCAGCAACGAATAGTGAGTGCATTAACTAAATCCAACCCCCTAATACTAATACCTGAACTAATACCATGCCTCTGTATCATGACTACTAGAAAACAATAACACATCATCAACAAATAGTAGGTGTGCTACCTGAATCCAACACCCAATACTGATACCTGAAATAATACCATGCTTCTTGGCATAAACCCTTTACTAGAAACAGGAAGAGCAAAGGGGACTAGGACATATTTGTTGCAATCCTTGCAAAGGTTTAAAGAAAGCAGCCATTGAGCCATTAGTAGGAACAACAATTGAAATTGATGAAATACGCCCTATAATCCATGAAACTGTTAATTTTTCATCACTCGTTCTATGCTGCAACTATTACTTCAGCAATATTTAATAACATTCAATTTCTCAATTTCACTTCTTCAATTTTCCAATGACAGTAGAGCAATAGTAGATAGAACAAATAAATAAATGCACATAGAAAGACAGCCAAGAGACAAGAAACACAAATTTGGTCAAAGACCAGGGCAAAATATGATGTGGGGAAACCCCTTGCAAACCTCCTTATTAGATTGTTTTCAAATGTTGAGCAGAAAGAGTACATCATCCAACATCCAATGTCAATATTCAATATCAAACTATTATCCAAAGCAGAGACAAAGTAAAGAGATGTAGCCAACAATGGTCAAATCTGAACCTTCTGTAATCTGATTCGGTCAACAGCAGTCAACAACATTAGAGTCAACCCTAACCAGTCAATGGTCAAGGGTCAAAACTGTCCTCCAGCAGCTTGGTCAAAGGGCTTTCAATTTGGCCTCCTTAGCAGGTCAAAAATCTGTCAAAACAGTGCCAATCTGAACAGTCAAACTTGGTCAACGCATAGGTGAAGTCTGCGTCAAATGTCTGAGATAAGTCTGCAGTCAAAGTGCCCAGATTTCCTCGGATTCTGTGCCCTCCAATGCAGCCTCTTGAAACAGAAACAGTCCCAAAGAAAACGCAGTCAAAGCATGTCAAATGTGCCCAAGTCAACGCAGGTCAATGCCCTGAAACAACCCTGCAATTCGGCCCAGTCAAAGGTGTCTTCTGTCCTTCGCACGTGTGAGAGGAGTCCTTCCAAGTCTGAGCTGTACAAACCAATAATAAGAGGAGAGAGAGAAGATATGTTGTGTTGCTTGATGCTCCAAATGAGGTGTGATGTCTCTTGTATTTATACCAATCCGAGTGGGTGAAAAGACATGTTGAATGGGCATCATGAGCCTACATAAATGTGTGGCCGACCTTAACAATTGTACATGAGTGAGAATAAATTAAAATTCCAACTTTTGCTTGTCCAAAATGGGTGATCTTTAGGTTGATTTTGGTCCTCTTGAAGAGAGGAATTTAATGCTACAATTATCTCCATCAAATGAGCTGTCCAAAGTGGAATTTAACCCTAGTTGCATAATTTAACAAAAACAACCATCAAATTGAAACCCACATGCATGAGCATCACCTGCAAATATAGCCAACTCATCCTATCATATGATTTGGAATGGTCCAAGTTCAACAACATACAAGGGAGTTGTTTTTGCTTTGATGGAGTGAAATCCCTCCTAGGTTTCCTACATAGCCTTAAAAATTTGCTTTCATGCTAAGAAATTGAATTTCTCTTGTAATATAACATTAGAAAATATCTTTATAAGTCCAACAAGGAGGATTTTAGCTATGAATTTTTTACACACAATTTCATAACGAGATAGGCTTATTCATTAAGTGAAGATGGCTTGTCTTTTTTAGGGATCAAATAAAGAAAAGTCGAATTGATTGCTCCTAGAACCTTTCTAGAGATTTTCTTCCAATAAATCATAAAAGCCAAATAGAGAACTCTACATCTCTCTTGCACTGGCCCAAATTTATATCTCTTTTAAATGAAGCCAAGACAACTTTAAACTCGTCCTTAGATATCTTTACAATCATCTAATTATTGTCTTCTTATATAATGAAACTAGGGAAATAGGATGTAAGCTTCAATATCCAATATTAATTTGTGTTAGTTCCTTGTAGAGAGTTTGGCAGTGATACACTCCCAAAACAAATAAGCCTAGAAAATTATTAATTAGTTGTGCTTTTTGATTATGACGTGCTCCCAAAGTGAATTTATCCTTTTCCTATGGTTTTCAAAGTTATGGAAAAAAATTCTTGAGCCACATAGCTCCACTCTTCATCTACTGCTTAGTCTCCCTCCACTCTAGAAGCTTTTTGCTCCTTCGTTCCAAATCCTTGAATCTAGCCATCTTTTCCTCTTTGATGCAATTGTTTACATTTTAGATAAACAATTCATAGATTACACCTCCACTAACTTTAGATCTTGATCCTTCTCCTTATTTTTACAAACAACCCATTCACTAGTTATTTTTTTGACCTTCTTCAAGGACTTGACAAATTTATAGCTTGCAGTCTTCCCCGTATTAACGTCAGAGGGCACCCATTCCATTTTAATTAATCTCTAGAAATAATCTTCTTTGAGCCATTGTGGGTTAAACTTAAAGTCTAATAGGCTTGCGGTTTTATCTTTCCATTTGAATGAGAATAAGGCAATCTAAACTACCTTTAGGTTCAACCCAAGTTCGAACTTTGTCCAATCATTATGCAAATTCTTTGAGATAAAAACTTGTCCAACCTCTCTAAGATTCTTGCCTTTCCAACCTTCTTATTCCTCCAAGTGGCCAAGAGCTTCAGAGGTTCCAAATCAAGCAATCCTACTATTAGAATAATGCTATTTTAGTGTTTACTGCTCATCTATGATTGTAATTAGCAGTGTCTTGTTAGAAACTTGTTGTTTCTATATTCTTAGTAGAAACTTGCTGTTTCTACTTTCTTAGTAGAAACTTGCTGTTTCTGTAAATACAATTGTATTATTTATTGAGCTTTACTGCTCATTGTAAATCAATTCAATTCTTCCATTGATTATGGTATCAGAGCTTGGGTATTTTTTTTGAAATAAGTTTTCATTGTTTGAGAAATTTTGCTTCATTTCGAAATAGCTCTCTAGGAGTTTGAATTTTTATTTTATTTTACTGGGCGTCAAAATTTCTGAGCCGCAGTAATCAAAGGATTTTTTTCCCGCTCTTGTTCTGAGATCTCCAGTGCCTCAGTACGACCGTCGATGAACTTGGGAAAGGATCAGACAGTGCACATTCTGTAAGTTATTGCTCGCCCTCGAACCCTAGAGAGGTTCGTGCCGCATAGAGGCAGTTTGCCAGAGGGCTCATTGCTCTGGTGATTCACCGGCTCCATCCACACAGGTTATAAGGGCCGAATCCATCATTTTGATGGCTGGATAGAGTGGTCGAGGAAGCCAAAATATATCAAGACAATTTTTGCTGGCACCGAGTTTCATCATTTACGAGGGCAGAAATAATTAGAGGACGAATTTGCTCAGTGCGAGGATCACCGTGTTCTGTCCAACATCGCAGGCACGTCCGACGCTTCACGCAGGCTCTACAGCGGGCTCCACGTGAATTTTTTTCCCGCACATCAATTCCGGTGGCTGGTGTTGAGATTCGAACCCACCCCCATCGTCTCAGACACAACAATCTCCACGCTTATCCATTCGACGCACCTTCCATATTTCTAGATGGGACATATAGCCGAGTGGAATCGAAACTCTTGGAATTAAATCTGAAGCCATGTACTGTGCAATATATTTATCAGTTTGGTGGTCTATCTCTGCAGCCAAGTTTAGTGTCTTCTTTACAAGATTTGGCGTTGAGTTCTGCCTGTCGAAAGGTTATCTTTAGGAGAAGATCGTGTTCATTTGCAGAGGATAGTTCCAGTTTATTGTCAGAACTCAGAAGTGTGATCCCAGGTTCTTGCATTGTAATATCCCCAGGAGTTGTTTCGTTGATTCTCGAGGAATTGAAATAATAATAAAGAAACGGTCTCACCAGGAATTACTGTATCGTTAGAAGCTGTTCGTTGTGCTGCAACAACATCATCAGTAAATGCCTCCGCAACATTAACACGACCATCCTTCGTGGCTCAATTTTTATCGACCAAGGTATTTTAAATTTCTTCCGATTACAGATTTGATGTGGGTTTTGTGATATTTCAACTGGGTAGTCGTCATAATTTTCCAGGTGCATCGTTTTCCGTGCCTCGATTTTCGAGTCGGCGGATTTGAATTTTGTTTTGAGCACCTGTCAGATTTTGTCTGGATCAATTGGCATTTGCATTGAAATTTGTGCCAGACTTCTTTGTCATTTTTCGTGTCTTGGGAAACGTGCAGATGGCCTCATTAACTAATTTGATGTTGGAAGGCAATCAACGCTTTAATGGCACCAATTATAACATCTAGAAACAAAGAATGTTGACTATTTTTGAATATAGGCGTCTTGATCGGCTTGTTTTGGGCAAAGAGCTTAGTCCTGGTACAACTAGTGTTGATCAAGACAAATTTGATGATCGAAATCGAGAGGCTGTTATGCTTCTCAAACTCTCTGTGAGTGATGATCAGTTACCACAGATTCCTTCCAACAAGACAACTGTTGAAATCTGGCAACATTTGAAGGAACTGCATGAGACATCCGACAAGAGCAGATCTTTCTTTCTAAAGAATCAATTGTTATCCATCATGATGGAAGAACATATGTCTTTACAGGAACATCTTAACAAGATTAAAGACATTCGAGATTAGCTCGAAGCCATTGGTAGGACCATGGAGGAAGAAGATATAGTAGTCATCACTCTGAAAAGTCCACCAAAAACTTATGAGCACTTCATAGAAACACATTACCTACACTAATGTTGATTTGAAGTTTCCAGAGTTATGCACCAAACTCATGTAGCAAGATTGTTGGAAACAGCAGTTTGGTAGTAGTGCTTCATCAGCCTCCTCAGAAAATGCTTTTTCTACCAAATATCAGTCCTCTCAGTGCTTTCAGCAGAAAGGTTCTTCTCAGCCTTATGATCCTGCTAAGAAGAAAAATGTGCAGTGTAATTACAGTCACAAGTTCGGCCACATGAAGAAAGATTGCTGACAGATGATTGCTTCTGAACAGAAGAAGCAGGGAGGGTCTTATCCGCAAGCGAATGTTGCAGAACATTCTGAGCAGAAGGAATTTGTTTTTTACGCCTTTACGGCTAAGAGGTCCTCAGATCATGCCCCGTCTTCTGCTTGGTACATTGACTCTGGTGTATCATGTCATTTTTCTCACAGGCGTGACTGGTTCATTGACTTCTCACCTTTTAGTGATTCTGTGGTATTCGGCGGAGGTGAAGAGTACATAGTGGTTGGCAGAGGTACAGTTCAAATCTAGTTTGGTGGGCGCACACTCATCTTCTTGAATGTGTACTATGTTCCTGGTATGGAATCAATTTGCTGTCTGTTAGCTAGATTTGAGGAACTCTTCTCAGCTTGATGTAGTGTTCAATGTGCACAAGTGTTCCATTATTGACAGGGAGACTCGTCTTACGGTTGCTGTTGGCCTAGAGGATCATGGTCTATATAGGGTTCTTGACACTGGTGATTCTCCAAAAGTGGCTCTAGCAGTTCGTGTTTCTCCCATCAGCACTCTGTGGCATCAACGATATGGGCATCTAAACATTCAGTATCTCTCTCAGCTCTCTCGGGAGGGACTTGTCAGGATTACTTGATATTTAGACTCAGCAGTTGGGAGTGTGTGACGCTTGTCAAGCTGGCAAGCAACATTGGTCTTCATTCAAGGATGGAGAATCTTGGCGAGCATCTAAGGTACTCCAGTTAATTCATGCTGATATTTGTGGTCCTATGAATACATCTTCAGTTACTGGTTGCAAATATTTTTTGCTTATTGTAGATGATTTCGGTAGAAAGATGTGGGTGTACTTTCTAAAACATAAATCTGATGTATTTAGTATCTTTCAGAAGTTTAAGTCCTTAGTAGAAAAAGAGTCTGGCTATAATATCATAACTCTTAGGACAAATAACGGGGGGGTGGGAATTTTGTTCTTTTGCTTTCTCCAACTTCTGTGATACCCATGGCATCAAACGCCAGTTAACTACACCCTACACTCCTCAGCGGAACAATGTTGTCGAACATCGCAACCGTACAATTGTTGAAATGGATCGTTCCATGTTACAACACAGGAGTGTTCCGAACAAATTTTGGGCTGAAGTAGTGTTTACTGCTGTCTATCTTCTTAACGATCACCTACTCAGGCTGTTAAGGGGAAGACTCTAGAGGAGGTTTGGTCTGGCCGTAAGCCTCAGATCAGTCACCTCAAAGTGTTTGGCTTGGTTGCATATGTTTGGATTCCATTTGCTAGGCGCTCTAAGTTGGATTCCAAAAGCCAGAAACTCATGATGACAGGGTACAGTGACCACCACAAGACCTATAGGCTAATAGATATAAACATTGGTCGTCTTAGCTTCAGTCAGGACGTAGTGTTTGATGAAGACAGAGGATTCTTTCAGTCTCCTACTTTTGAGCAGTGTTTTGAAGATCAGCCTCACAGTGTTCTTCTTCCGTTAGGTCCACCTAATGGGAGGGATGATGCAACATCAATATTTAATGATGCACTACCTGAGCTTCCTTCGGAAAATAATCCTCCTCTTGCTGCTCTTGTTGTTCCAGAACCTCCTCCACCCACTCTTGATATTGGTTCTTCTACTCTTTGGCCTAAATGGTGGGCTAAAACTATTGGTGATCTCCGGGATAATGAGCTCCTTGAAGGTAGAACTTCCTGAAATAAGAGCAAACACCAGCCTACAATAAATTTTGCTCTTATGGCTAACTTACACAGTGTTTTTGAGCCTCAAACCTATTCAGAGGCTAAGGGTATACTTGAGTGGGAGCAGGCTATGGAAGCAGAATTCCAGAGTCTTCAGAAGAATCACACTTGGACCCTTTCTAATCTTCCTACAGGGAAGAAGCCCATTAGCTGCAAATGGGTGTATAAAGTAAAATACAAAGCTGACGGGACCCTCGACAAGTATAAGGCTCGCCTTGTTGCTCGAGGATTCTCACAGAAGGAAGGCATAGACTATGAGGAGACCTTTGCTCCTACAACCAAGATGAGTACCATACAGATTGTCCTTGCCTTAACAGCTCAGTTCAGTTGGAAAGTCCATCAGATGGATGTAAAGAGTGCTTTTCTCAATGGTGACTTACAGGAAGAAGTCTACATGACGCAGCCTCCAGGATTCAAGGTTGCCGGTCAAGAACAAAAAGTTTGTAGATTAGTCAAAGCACTCTATGGTCTGAAACAAGCCCCTCGGGCTTGGTACATGAAAATTGATAAGTACCTAACAGATCATGGTTTTCAGCGGAGTCCATCTGATGCAAACCTGTATATCAAACATACTGGTGATGATATTCTGTTTGTGGTTGTCTATGTGGATGATCTTATCATTACTGGCAGTTCAACACATTTGATCCATGAGATCAAACAGGATTTGTGCAACACTTTTGATATGACAGATTTGGGACTTCTTCATTACTGTTTAGGGGTGGAAGTTTGGCAGACTGAGAACAACATATTTCTCTTTCAGTCCAAGTATGCCAGAAATCTTGTGGATAGGTTCAGAATGCAGGATTGCAAACCTACCACGACTCCTATGGAACCAGGGCTCAAACTTTCAGCTCAGTCATCCTCACCACTTGTGGATGAAACTTTATTCAGGCAGTTAGTGGGCAACCTCATCTACCTTACTGCCACTTGACCTGATATTAGTTTTGCAGTGAGCTACATTTCACGCTTCATGTTAGCTCCTAAGGCTGATCATTGGATAGCAGCAAAGCGTGTGCTACATTATGTCAGAGGCACTCCTGATTATGGACTTCTGTACACTCGGAGTTCAGATCCTACACTCAGTGGTTATACAGATTCAGACGGGGCTGGTTTGGTTGATGACCGTAAATCTACAGCTGGGTATGTGTTTAGTCTGAGATCCAGCGCTGTCACATGGGCTAGTAAGAAGCAGCAGGCAGTGGTTCTCTCCTCAACAGAAGCAGAATATTGGGGAGCAGTTAAGGCATCGTGCGAGGTAGTTTGGCTTCGACGTATGCTTGCGGATATGCATGTTTCCCAGGCAGGTCCTACTCCCTTGTTCTGTGATAATCAGGGAGTGCTCAAACTCGCCAAGAATCCAGTCTTCCATGAACGGACAAAGCATGTGGAAACTCATTGCCATTACATTCGACAACTTGTTGAAGACGGATCCATTTAGTTGCTATATGTTCCCACAACGGAGCAGCCAAGCCTCTTGGTCCTGATAAGTTTGTAAAATTCAGAGGGTCTATAGGTGTTGTAAATAGATTGAGCATTAAGGGAGGGTATTAGAATAATGCTATATTAGTGTTTACTGCTCATCTATGATTGTAATTAGCAGTTTCTTGTTAGAAACTTGTTGTTTCTATATTCTTAGTAGAAACTTGCTGTTTTTGTAAATACAATTGTATTATTTATTGAGCTTTACTGCTCATTTTTAATCAATTCATTTCATTCATTGATTACCTACCCCTTCGCTTTCATACTCGAACTAATTTGCCATAGAGGCAACTCTTATAGAACCCCTCCCTGCGACAACTTAGCGTTGCTCAAAGTAAAATTGAGATCTCCTCCGATTGTGACCTTGTTCTCTTAAGTAGTCCAACTCAAAAAAATTCTTGCCCTCCTTAGGGCCATAATAGTTTAAAACTCAAATCTTGTGACTAATATCATTAAAGAAGAACTTGTTCCAAATACTTGTAGGAAAAATAACAGATTGACATAGAGGATAAATATTTCTTCCACCTTGTAAGCATTCCACTAGATTATTCAAATCATCTAAAGCAATGAAGTCTGTGTCCCTAGATAATTTACTTAACCTATTTACATGCTTGTTATTTTGCCCCATTATTTCTTGAATGAAGAATATATATCTATTATGAACTTCCACTCACTTAGATAAAGCCAATGGTTAACCCTCTTGAGTTGTAGGACAAAGCAACCAATTTGAAATCCTTGAGAGGATTTGCCCAGTCTAAGGACTCCCTTAATGGACTTTTGCTTTCCCCATCAAATCTCAAGTAGCGCTTCTTTCTGTGTATGATGCCATAGGGATTTCCTTATAGTAAAGGATGGACCAATATCCTTAATAGGGTCTATATCAATACCCGCTGGCTTCCTTCACCCTTCTCTCTCTATTTACTTTCTCTGGTCTTGGAGAATACCTATTGGATTCTTTGGAGCCAATGTCTATCCCCTACTCAGACTTAGCATGATGTAAATCCTCTTCAGTAGGAGGAGTTGCCAATGAACCATTTGTAGACATTACAATGTTAATTTCTTTTCTTGTTTTTGGGCGAAGGGATTCCTTCCTTTGACTACGCTCAATATCATTGGTCTATATCCCCTTTCAAGACTTTATAGGGATTGTTACCTCTTGGGTAGGTACCCAAGTACTTTTCATGACAACACCATTATAAGACCAAAGAGATTCAAGTTAAAAGGCTTGTAGGCCATGCGATGATTATGTATATGGTATCTCAGGCCTGTGATGGTTGGCCAAGCTCGGTCCCTTTAGTCCCTATTCTCAAGTTCTTTCATCTTGGATAGGATTAGAGGCCTTGACTTGGATCTATTGGGACACATGCTTTAGGGGAGCCATTGGTTTTGTAGGGGTCATAGTACTATGTAGGGCTTGTGTAGCCCATGTCAGAAGTGCACCTGTCTTTTCCACATTGTCATTTGTCATAGAGTCTATATGCATCTCATTTGGCTATGGTACAATGTAATTTAGTTTTTCCACATGGTAGTCTCATAGTTTATGACATTCCATGCTTTATGGGGCACTACTTCGATCCCAATGCATAGGGCTCTGGGGACCAAAATTTAACAGTGGCTGAAAATGTTCATCAAGAGGCATACTTCACATGCCATGTTGAAATTTTGGTGAAAAGAGGTTATTTCAAGCAAAATCGCTCCTTTAACGTGGCTGTATTCTCTCTCTTAGCCACATGGAGAGTTAAAATGGCCAAAAGAAGGTGATTCCTTGACATGCATGGACAAACTTTATGTCAAAGTTGAAGTGAATCACACTTTGGACAAAACTCAGTTGCTAGAATCCATCAATCAAGTAGGGCGGTACACACGCAAGCGAAATCAACCTCCTTTCTATCTCACATGTGGCAAGATTCAAGTGGGTCTAGAGGTAATTTTAGGTCCATATGGGGCAATGGTACAATGTAATTTAGTTTTTCCACATGGTAGGCTCATAGTTTATGACATTCCATGCTTTATGGGGCACTACTTTGATCCCAATGCATAGGGCTCTGGGGACCAAAATTTAACAGTGGCTGAAAATGTTCATCAAGAGGCATACTTCACATGCCATGTTGAAATTTTGGTGAAAAGAGGTTATTTCAAGCAAAATCGCTCCTTTAATGTGGCTGTATTCTCTCTCTTAGCCACATGAAGAGTTAAAATGGCCAAAAGAAGGTGATTCCTTGACATGCATGGACAAACTTTATGTCAAAGTTGAAGTGAATCACACTTTGGACAAAACTCAGTTGCTAGAATCCATCAATCAAGTAGGGTGGTACACATGCAAGCGAAAATCAACTTCATTTCTATCTCACATGTGGCAAGATTCAAGTGGGTCTAGAGGTAATTTTAGGTCCATATGGGGCAAGTGATTGGTTGTTGGAATCCTCGTGATGAAAACATTGGACAAATTTGGTATGGCGTTTCCTCCACAATGCAGTTTTTGTAACTGGTCAAAATTGCATGCAAACTTACATGTGGGAGTCAAAAAAGGGTCAAACTAGTTGTTGGAGCCACCTAAGCTACTATTCCTTTGATTTAGCTCGCTCAAGGTCAAAATCAATCTCACGTGTGGGAGTCCAAGGTCCCAATGTTGCCTCTTCAAGCCAAGTTGAGACTCTTGTGGGTTAACTACTTTCTTTTAAAGCATAAAATTATTTTTATGAAATGTCTTAGTCTCCAACATGTGCATGACAAGTCAAATAATATTATTTTGGTAGGGTCAAACTAATTGTTATTTAGTGATCATCTAGCTGTTACAATAAATATTATAAAAGGCTAGATCGTTCTCCCATCAATTATTGTTGAACTGTGAGATCAGATGCCATTCAATAAAATTATTTTTCAAGTGCAAACAATTTTTGTGGGTTGATTCTTCTATTCCTCTTCCTCTAGACAAACATCCTTTTTTCATATTATCTTCCTGTAGACAAACATCCTTTTTCATATTTTCTTTGAAAAAGATTGACTATAATCTGTAACATTGTGGCTGTAAAATGACAATTGGTACATCTAAGGGGGATTTGATTGTAATACAAAATCTGCATCTGCCAATAACTCACATTACCCACAATGATATCCATGTAAGTTTTTCATAGGTTTCAGATCTGGTTGATGTTCCAATAAAATTTATGCCCAAATTTGAATATTTTCAGCCAATAAATATTTTCATAAACGTGTTTTTTATGAACAAGAACACACAAAAAATATATGCAGAGGAAAATATAAAACCACACGCAATAAATGATGCAGCTTTTACCCTAGAAAATCTCAATGGGGAAAAACCAACAAAAGAAGGTTTATTAGTTTCATCTCTTTTAGAGAAATCAAGAAATTAATTAGAGCAATAAATGAAGCTAGCACAGCTGCTCATAAATTTTTGAGAAAACTGCCTAGGTTCAGCCCAGCAATCTTCCCACTCTGTCCAACCTCATATCTGAGATTAACGCTGCCCTAGCGCGTACTATGGTTGCCTGGGATGCGTGCACTGCTGGAAAATTCAACTTCAATCTGATCTGCAATTTCTCAGTTCCATTTGCTTTTCCTTCTCTAGTTCTTCTCAACCTCAAAACTCATCTGTTATGTTGTGTGTTCAATGTGGCTCACTTTTCCCCCAACTTGCTGTTATCTCTTTGTGACCAAAGGCCTAACCTTAGATTTCCAAAGAGACGGATGGTCAAGATTAAAGCTTGTCCTCTTGAGATCAATGATTGTGACTTAAACTTCCGTTAAGGCAACTTAAGTCACTTTTAGTTATAAATTAAAAGTGACTTTATAAATATAAAGTCATATTGGTAAAAGGCGTATGTTGGGCTACTTCCACATGCGGAGACACCAAGTCTATGTGGAAGCACCTGTCCGAGCTAACTTTAACAATCCATGCTATCCAAGAAACCCATCGCTAAGACCCATTTCCACCAAAATCCTAGCAATTGTCACAAAGGGAGTTTGCATGAAACCGGAAATCAACATCTAGAGTTTTCCCAAATGTTTCCTGAATTCCCTCATTGCATTCTTCAACTAGAATATCAATTGGAGTACAGGGAGCTTCAACCAAATTGGGAATCTTTAGAAGCCTCCGAACATGGGTTGAAGCTGACGGACCAGGCCTTCAAGGCTTAAAAGGTCAAGTGAGGCCCGGGGCCATCTGTCCTCCACGATCTTGCGAGCATCCTCTTTAGTTCAGATCAAGAACCCCAACCATCCACTTGTGAGAACACGAAGAACAATCATCTTGAAGGACCAAATTCTTTGGATGCACTCCTTCGGAGTTTGCTTTACAATATATTGATTGAAAAAACTTTGTATAAGTGCCTTTGTGGAGTAGTCCATCATTTACTGCAACTTCAAGTCCTCCCCCAAAACCATTCACACTTTAGATTTCCTCAAACATACTTCCTTCCTATTGTTCTTAGACTTGTGAGAATCACGCAAACCAGAGAATTGGCAACCTTTTCACAAAACTGCACAATACTTCAAAATCAAGCCCTGGGCCAATAAACCCTGTATCAAGACATCACAGTTCACAAAACTACAATCACAGTTCTGCAAATCACATTTATTTTGGTTCGTTCATCACCGCAATTTTGCTCCATGGGGGCCTGATATTATTGCATTTTGTTTTGTTTGTTCATCACTTGTTTTTCCTTCTATTGCGGAAACAAAATTTTGTACCTGGTTTCACCTTATTGCAAATTTGAATTTTTGCTGTGCCAAGCTGGAATGACCAATTGCAACCTAGAGATCTATTTTGTCATTGTTTTGGCAAGGGCCCAAGCACAATGTGAGTACTGAAAAATTTCATGAGTCAGATTCGACTTTCAAAAAAAATTACCAAAAAAATTTTGTGATCAAAATTCTCATACAGTTTTCAATTTTTAAAATGTTACATTTGACGTTGTTCTGGAAAAACCAGGGGCAGCTGGACATTTTAGCCAATAACAACAATCTTGGGTTTCATACATTTGCAGGCTTGCCATGACATAAATACATTGTGTTGCTGCCATTCCTATATATGTATATATATTCTGATACCTCAGTCTCTTAAATTTTCAATGAAAATAAATATTACTTCTGGATGCCAAATACGTGTTTATGGCTGCCGCTGCATTTACAATTTTGCTGTCATTTAATTCTGGTATGAGGCAATTTGCTCTGATTGGATTATTTGTTTGTGGTGATTTCCTAGTCTGGGATTTGTTTTCATCACACATGTATCTTTTTCTGATATTTAGTTTTTACAAGTCTAAACTTTGTGCAATATACCTCAAATTAAATCTTCAATTTGTTTTACATAACTCTATTTTTGTGGACCATTTTTGGATCAACTGGAGGCACTGTTTTGCATGTCTGATTTCTGGACAGAATTTTGTCACGTTTATGCTGGCTGTGGACTCATCTCTTCTCAGACCTTCATGCTAGCTGTTACTGAACTGAACCGTGTGTAATTTTTTTAAATGCTGGGTGTGTACTATTTGTGCTATACATTCTGAGTATTTTGCTTGTGTTTATGCCCTACTCGTTGCTCAGATGAAACAGATTTCTTCCTTTTTCAAACACAGAATATGTTATGTTCTTCTTTCCCTAGTCGCCATTCTGAACTCCAACTGTGTGTGTAACTCATTTTCGCCTCACGGCTTTAGGAATAGGCATATGTCTGTCTGAAGCAATTGATGTTGGTGCTTTCCATGGTATCTCCCTTACTCTTGGCCACTGTTACCTTTTCTCTTGGAAATCATGAGCTACCCCACATGTTTTTAACAACATGCCATGTTTATTGAAATAAATGAGCATTATGAGTCTTATCTCTCATCTGCAACAAAAACCCCTGCTGGCATTTGTTTCACACCTTGTTCTGCAAAACCCTTGTTTGTCTTCTTCTGCTGCATTTGTCTTTGCCTTTGATGTATTTGTCTTCAGGCAATGTTTCTACACCTCCATTCTATTCATGGTCTGTTCTATATCTATTGTGCAAAAATTCAATGTTAGCTCATGGATGATGATTTTTTACCATAAACATGGATATCTTCAATCGTGGTCTTGTTTTCAATGTTTTCGACTTCAAAGGCACAGACACGAGAGTTTTGAAACACTTAATCTGAGATTACTTATCAGCAATCAATTTATTCCCTAATAGACTTTTCAAAATTTTTCAGAATAAATTTAAACATGCCTTTCTATGTGCATTCTTCTACTTTGAGTACATTTTCTCTCCCCCATTCAGTGAAGCTTTTTTAAATTTTGGGTAGCTCGGAAGGTATTTTTGAGAAGGATACGGATACCTAACAAAAGTTGTTGGTTGGGCAGTTTACACAAAAGTGGGGTTTTGGACCCAAAGCAGTGGGTTTAGGATCTAAAGAACTAAATATTTATTCTAAAGGGTTTAGAGGCTAAAACCCTAAGTTCTAGTGGTTTCCTAAATGACCCAAGAGCATAGAAGAGACCTAAGGTGAGGTCTCACACAATTATAATCTCATCCTTGTGGAAGATGTAGCCAAAGTGGAGGGCCGAGATCCTCAAGGAGAACCCGCAGCTAGGAGAATATGTTTGAATGGTCTGATTTCTGATTTTGGGAGAAGGATTCAAACCTAGAAGAAGAGGCCAAGTTACCTACTGCTGTACTTGGAGGATATGGTTCACTCTGGACAAGAGTTCGTGCTCTAGGAGAAGGCTGAAAGGCCTGAGATCTGCTTTGACCGATGTTCTGCTTTAGGAAATGGGAGGCCGAAGCCCTAGATGGAGGCAGGAGGCCACCGATCTGTCTTAGGCAGAGTAATAGGTCTGTTAGCTTTCTGCGCTATGAACAGAAAGAAGGGCCGCAGGCAGATATGGAGGCCGTGAGACCTCTGGCTGATGAAGGGCAGAACCAAGAGGCATAGGAGGTCAACCATGCCCTTAGGATCACCTAAACAAGAAAATGAGGCTGCAGGCAGTGAGGGTTTCTGAGGTAAGGCGCAGGCCTAAAATAAAGAGGGCTGAGTGGTTCAGAGCCCTAGGGGCAGAGGCTGAGAAGCTTAGGATGGTGGCCAAGCGTGTAAATGTGTCTAAGGTCTATGTAGAGGCCAGCAAGACACAAGAAGATGGTTGCTGTTCAAGGAAGAAGGTGGATTGCAGAGGTATATTAATCATTAATGAAGTCTGTTCACAAATGAAATTGTGAACAACGATTGAAGGCTGGTTATGCAGTCTTATTGAAGGACTAACAGACTGTGAGTAGCTGATGTATTTGAAGGCTGATATGCAGTGCATTTGATAGGTCCAACACATTGTGAGCAGCTGGGTTTGACAGAGACCTGAAAAGAGTCAGATCACTGTGTAAAGGAGGCAAAGGACAGCCAGGTGTCAAGGGCAAATATGGACTGAAAGGGCTGGTGGTGATAGGAAATCTTCAACAAGTAAGTTGTTTGTTTTGTTCTTGTCTTCTTTGGGCAGATTGAAGATTTGAAGAAACGGATATCAAGCCCTGATTGTATACTATGTATACTAGCTGTACTAGTGATCTGGAGGGCCATGATCCTTGGTACTGGAGCCCCATGATTTTTTTATTGATGTACTAATAAAATAATCGAGCTTTGGGCTCAAACTCTGTGTACTTTATTGATTTTGCTGCTGTAGATGTCTGCTGTGCAAAGTGCTTGTAAGTTGAGGGTTCCTAGTGTGTTTGAGTGCGTGATTAACCTTTAGACCAGATCTATGTGTCTTTCTCTTGATGTTAGGAGAACTGAGCTTCTTCATCGTTTTGAAATATCCACGCACCCCAAGTCTGATCTATGACTTAGCTAAGCACATAAACGCACTGAAGATGCTCAACCGAAAAACAACTTTGCACAGTATAATATAACAGCAGTGAAATCAACAATAGTACACAAGAATTATTGCCCAAACATGTTCGTATGAGTCCATCAATCAGAAAATTACAAGGCTCCCTTACCAGGGATCATGGCCCTTTACAATCCCTGTACAGATGCTAATATACAATAAAATACAAGTGTGTCCTTTGACTGATACAATTAGGGCTGAGGCCTTATCCTTTTGGTTCTCATCTGCCCATAAATACAAAGAATAAACAACTTAACTTAGCTGTTGCTGTCCTTGGCAATCGGCCCTTTCAGTCCTCTTCTGTCCACAAGATCTGGTCCTTTAGACCTTGTCTACTTGCTGTAGCTTTCAGCAGACTGCTTCTTTAGCCCACTGATCTATACAGTCACTGTTCAACCCATGGTACACAACACGGCCAGCCTCCTGACAGACCATGGCCTGCTTCAAGATCTCTGTCCAGCCATTCTAGGCCGTGGCTGTCCTACTGTAGGCCTTGGCCAACCGTCAACAACCTTCGTCACCCTCTGTTAAGCCACTGTCCAACCTGCTGCTACCTTCTTGGGGCTGAGGCAGCCTGCAGCCAGCCTCCTTGTCTTCGCTGTCGAACGTTAGTCCTCAAACTTCTTGAACAGACCCTACAGCAGCTCTCAGATGCCCTTCTTTAGCTCTTTCCAGCCTTGGGTGCCCTACTTCAGGACTCTGGCTGGTCTCTCTCTTCCTGCGGCATAGACGAGACACAGTCCAGTCGTCTTCAAGGGTTCGGACCTCTTCTAGGCTTCTAGCAATTGCCTTAAACAAAGAGCAGCCCTTGCCTTGATCACAAAATCCTCTGCCTCCTCTAGGAGAGTCTATTCGGCCTTCAAACAGACTTCTTGACCAGAAACTCCTAACATGGCCTCCTTGGACAGCTGCAGTTCCTTTAGGCTTGCTTCCTTGCACAAGTGAAGTTACATAAGACTTATATGTAGCCTCTCCTTTGGCCCTGTATTTATCTCTCCCTAATAGGTGACTCAGGAGCTGGCTTCATCTTTCAAGAGACCCCTCAACAACAAATTAGAATATAAAAATAGTTTCCTTGGGTTCCAAGCCTACACCTTTGGGTTCAAAACCCCAAACTTGGGTACTTGCTCATTCTTTTGTTGATTTTCTCCTCACAAGTCTAGCACCCAGGACTTGTGGGAGTACCTCCTAAAGCTACCCAATTTCAACACATCGTGTGCTTCCCACAGAATCTACGGCCACGCCCTCTCAGTCCTAGTCACTCCCTAGAGGTTTCATTTGTGTGCTCTGCCCAGGGGCCAGGATCCTAGTCATACAGCAAGGGTGTGTTAGTCCTGGTCATTCACCAGAGGATATCATCTGCCACTGCATTAGCCTTTTCAGAGTGATTGGAAATTCCTGTGGTGAGCCTGCATCTCAGTCCAGTCAGTGGTCCTCAGCTACCAGTTCTAGTGGGTCTTGACATCCCCTCTCTCTCTCTTGCTTAATATCAGATTTTCAGTTTCTAGCTTTTTTACTGTATCAGCGCATAATACTTTTTTTGGGTTTATCGAACGAAATATCTATTATTTAGCCTCAAGTTCCAATCTTGTTCTTAGATCTTAATTTTGTTTGGCTTTTAGCATTGTTTAAGAGATGCTTTGACATTCCCTCTTTGTACTGGCACCGCATGTGCTATCTTAGGCTGATTAACCTAATTTTGTGGTGATTTATTGGACATTAATAAATTATATGATCTTGTCTAGCTTTTCATCTTGGTCTTCTGCTTCTACTTTTTGCTGTTTTCTAGAAGTAGAGTCGCCTCATTAATGTATGCTCAGTGAATGATGGCCTTTAGTTTGAGAGAGATTATCTTTTGCATTTGACCAATGTGGCACTGGACAACTCTAATCGAAGTTGTAGAATCAAGACTGGCCAGATTGAGTAGTCAAAACTCAAAAGTTCCAGTGATCTCTTCTTTAATATTAACAATTTTATGCATTGATTCCTTGGTGTTTGAAGGCGTCTCTGGCCAAGCAAAGAATTGAGAGCAGGATTGATAGACTTAGTCAAAGTTAGAGAATCTATTACTCCTCACAAATCTGAGTTATAGGGCCACATCAATTTAGGTCATACTTGTAAGTTAATTCCTGAGATTCTTCTAGTAAAGTCAATAATATCTGTATTAACTAAGTTTTAGAGAGGGAATTCCTTCTTGATGCAAAACTTGTTTGCTAGTTAGTGTTTGAAGAGTTTTGTTGCGGGATTATCACCAATCTTCGATGCATGGTTTGCTCTTCTTGAAGAGATTATAATTATAGTGGTATTTCTTTTTATATGGAAGTAAGTTCAGACCATTACTCTGAAGCAAATTGCTACAAAAACAAACAAAAACTAGGTTTGTGTCATGTTAGATTTGGGAAGTGAATGGTTTGTTGATTATTTTTGGGATTCCAGAATATTCATTAATCTGTGTAGTTGTTGAAGAACATCTCAGACACGACTAAGTTACTTTGAACGTACAAATTTTGCGAGGAACTTGTTCATTTACAAAGTTACAAATGAGAAATACATTACTTCGATGTTTGATTTAGCAGGAAGCTGCTTTGAATAATTTATGCAAATAATATAGGCATTATGCCAGTTATATTTCAAATCAATGGCATAGTTGTCAACTTGTCATGAATAAAACTATGCTGGTTGGAAAACATATTCTCTGCTGATTTCTCCCCTGTTTTTCATCTTCAGGTGTGTCCTGTTTGCACTCTGAAGGTTGGGAGGGATATGCTGAATCATATCACTACACAGCATGGGCATCTATTTAAAATATCCTTATTGTTGGTATTTCTGTCTGTAATAAATGATAGTTTGCTTGGTTTTGTTCTAATCTTGAAGTTATCTGACAGAAGAGCAGTCTGAGTTTATCTTTAACTAAAGATTACATCCAGCGGCGTAGGAGGCTACGAAGAGTGGCTGTTCCTCATAGTTCTACCCTGTCTTTATTAAGCCGGGAACTTCGAGAGGCTCATTTACAAGTGCTTCTGGGAGGGGGTGCACTGAGGTCAGGCATTAACTCTTCAAGTACAATTGCAGATTCATTGCTTTCATCTCTTGTATTAAATTTTCCAGGGACTGAAGCAGAAGAAATTTCCAAGTCTGCTGCTTCGATTATTGATGCTAAATCTGCAAAGAGTACAACTATATCTCAGCAATGGAAGGCATGGTGAGTACTTTGTCATGTGTTCTGCACCGTCATCAAAGCCAACAAGCTTAGAAAAAAGATACACTGTTTAATTATGTAATTAAAATTTTCCAATTTTTTTTTGGCTATTTTTAGAAAGGGAAGTGTTGAGGTAGATTCCTCAGCTTTTATATGTAACATATTTCTGATATAGTTGTTGAAGTTGCTGTAAAATAAAATTGATAAAGGTAAAAGAGTTAGTTGTTTGGATAGGCACTCAATGCACGTTGGTCATGTGGTTGATTTATTTCCATGACAAATTTGTAGCAATATATGATTTCTGTAAGACCCTGTCAGAAACATTCATTCTTGAGAGATTTGTCATCTGCTTCTCAGTTGCCCAAGAAACTCTTATGACTTTGCTCCATCCATGAGCACCAAATTATATTATCCATATATTATAATAGGATTTAGTGCAAATGGTCTACCTTTATATGCATAGCTAATCCTATCACATATTGTTTCAATGAATCAACTACTAATCTAGTACCAGTTATTTGGGGACAATAGCCCCGTAACGACTTGGGACACTGTTGTAATATGGGATGTACCCTATGCACAGAGCACCCATTGAGAGGTTGTGGTGTGTCATACTTCACCCAACATGCACATGGTGTGGGTTGTTTGCACCTTTGGAGAGTGTGTGTACACCTTTGTTACTTAGGTTATACTGTATGAGAGCTATTATGACAATGACATCTGAAGATATAAATCTAAGTAACATGACATGTCCAGACTCCAAACAGGGCCTGTGTCTCATTTACTGTGTATTGGACTCGGATATGTGAGGGCACATGTCCAACATGCCAAACACGTGTCGGACACATGCCCTTGCCATGTTTCAAAAATTGGGTATGTGCACCCCACAAAAGAAGCCTGTGGCCCATAAAAACGTAATATCGTTTTCACCAAGTATATCTGTGACATGATCAGCCATGTGCTCTTCTTCATCACAATCCTCATCATAGTAACGACTAACGAGTGTCTTTATAACACACAACATAAGATAGAGAATTGCTCTGTTCAGGTTGCATGCAAATGGTAAGGACGTGACAACATGTTTCCTCAACTTCGTGATGCTGTTTGATTTCAACCTCAGAAAACTCAGAAATGGCATTCCCACTTGTATCAAGGGTTTCATCATTCTTGACATGTAACTATTCTTCTAATGCAATTGAATGAGCAGTGTGTTCCACATTTTTGTCATTGTTTTGTAGGTCTGCTGTATCATTCATGGAGAGCTGATGATCATCATCTGGACTGAGGTTTGATCTACATTCATGTAACACAAGAGGGCTTATAGATCCACAGAATATTAAGACAGTATCATACTCTTCATGCCACTTCCCATCATCAAACAGATACGTCGAATCGGAAACACTTTCACCATTACACATCTTTTTCTTCATGTGGGCTAGGGGTGACGCTAGCTTGTTCTCTGTTAGCATGATCAGAAAATGTTGTTTCGACATTAGAAAACTGTTTAAGCTCCATGATCTGAGCCACATTGGTTATGTTATTCTGTATTCACTAATTTGTTACACACACGTCCTCCATGTTGTGTTTCCGAGGTTGCTGTGTCTTGTGTTGGACACTTGTATTTCCATGTATAATTTGTCCACAATCCAGCAGGGATTTGTTGGAATCATATGTTTAAGTTGTGAACACTCCACAATCTGAGTGCCCCAGGGGTTTTTAAGGGTGCTGAATCGATATATGCAGTCAAAAACTGATTTTAAACAACAAAGATCAAGATATGACCGTTCTTTTTTTGTTATTTGTTTCTTTGGTTTTTATTCGCCGTATTCCAGCCAAAAACTCCAAAACATATAATGGTTAGACAACACCTTTTTCTTGCTGACAGGAAAGAAATGATTCACAAAATTTATTTGAAAAGATCTAAATAAAAATATAAAATTTTTACAGATCTTTATTGTAATATAATATAATTAAAATAAATATGCATAAAGGATATGGTTACATGATCATTAATAGTCAATTGGGTGTAGCTTGAGTGGCTGCCAGGAAAGTTGTTGTCCTCTGCTGGGGTTCAAATCCCACTTTTGTGACCTGCTTGTTCTCTTTGTGAGCCAATTTGACTGTTGACATGGCCGTGAGCTGTGAAGAATCTGGTTTACCATGGGTTTCATCCTCAGAATGAGGGGAAGTTCCCTGTGGATTTACCTGGGAAATGCATGATGAGGAACAAATATATGACTCACTAATAGCAGACTCCCTGTGGATTAATGGAGGTTTGATTTATCATCTATAATAGCTACCATGCATTTACAATTAGCTACCCTGCATTTATGTGAGGTGTGACATAGCATTAGCTTTGGCCCTTAGACTGGTGTCAAGATATAGAAAATTCAGAAATTCCTAGCAGCACCATAAGAGCAATTGACATGATATAGTCCTTATGAGTTGATAATATTAATCGTACTATATGAGTTGGTAATATGCATGCTGCTGCATGAGTGCCAGTTTGTAAAGCATTGAATGAGTTGCAAAATTTGTTTCACTATAAGTTTGGATGATGATGGACGTGCCAAGTTGGTAGAGCCATAGATTAGTCCATAAGGACCATGTGATTTCTCAGTCAATGAGAAATGGTGTTGACCATGTGAGTTTCAAGTTTCAACTGCATGCAAGGTTGTTTCAGCATGAGTTATCCCCTCACTTAAGCCATCCACATGTGAAGGATGCATCATTGATGAATCTACTAGGCTGCATTACATGCTTGAATCTGACTTGTGCATAACTTCATAAATACATATATAAAGTTGTAGCTACTGTATGGGTTGCTATTATGAAAATCATTGCACAAGCTGTTAAATTTCTTTTCACTTTAAGTATGAGTGGTGATGAACGTGGCAAGTTGGTGGAGCCACAAATTACTATGTCAGGACACACTACCATGTGAATTTTAGCTGCATGAGAAATAGTGCTGGTCATAGTTTGAACTGACTGGAAGGTTTGTTGTTGGTCATGCTTTAACCCTTCACTCAAGTTGACACTATGTAAAAGGATGCAAATTTTAGTGGAATGTATTACAAGCATGAATCTGACTAGGTTGCAGTACATTATAACAATGCTTGACTTTTTTGTAAGTCAATATTTTTGTAGTTGTAGCTACTAGTGATGGGGAGACTAGAAGCTTAACATTATTTCAATAGCAACATTTTGAATATTTGAGGAAATGAAGTGCACCTTACATATAATCTTCAACACTATGAATATTAGTAATAAGAAAACTCAAAGTTAATAACATGATTCACAATTAGACAGTTTGACACACCACCATTATTATCTTTAAAGATTAGATAACCTTATAGCTAAATTTGATTACTCAAAGTAGGTTATTCCTTTGGCCATACATGAATGACAATAGAATGAATTGAGATACAAAATCTAGACCATCAAGCTTTGTTGTTGCCCAAATTGTACAGGCAAGGTGCGACAATGCTTAGGACAGGGGTTGTCACTCTGATCCCTGCCCTCTCCGTTTTAGCTATCTCCTACAACAAGCTATGGGAGTGCTGGTCATAGTTTGAACTGAATGGAAGGTTTGTTGTTGGTCATGCTTTAACCCTTCACTCAAGTTGACACTATGTAAAAGGATGCAAATTTTAGTGGAATGTATTACAAGCTTGAATTTGACTAGGTTGCGGTACATTCTAACAATGCTTGACTTTTTTGTAAGTCAATATCTTTGTAGTTGTAGCTACTAGTGATGGGGAGACTAGAAGCTTAACCTTATTTCAATAGCAACATTTTGAATATTTGAGGAAATGAAGTGCACCTTACATATAATCTTCAACACTATAAATATTAGTAATAAGAAAATTCAAGGCTAATAACATGATTCACAATTAGACAGTATGACACACCACCATTATTATCTTTAAATATTAGATAACCTTATAGCAAAATTTGATTACTCAAAGTAGGTTATTCCTTTGGCCATACATGAATGACAATAGAATGAATTGAGATACAAAATCTAGACCATCAAGCTCTGTTGCTGCCCAAATTGTACAGGCAAGATGTGACAATGCTTAGGACGGGGGCTGTCACTTTGATCCCTGCCCTTTCCGTTCTAGCTATCTCCCTACAACAAGCTATGGGAGGCAGGCCCTATGAAATGCGAAGATGTAAGATTTGTTGGCAATTGACAAATCTGGAAGACACAACTGAATTGCCAAGCAACTTGGTTGAAATAGCAAGTTAAATGATTCGATTAGATTTATTATGAAGGCAAATGCCGTAAATGGAGTCAACTACTTGCTAAAACAAATTATTGCCAAGTTACCAGATGAACAATTGTTCTCTTCATTGTTTTGAAGCTAGTCTCTAGAGTAGTTTGTGAGAGAGAAGCCAAGGGGAAGCAGGCTAGGGCCTGGTTAATGATACCTCCCCTTAGGTTCTAACCACCTGATGCCTCCGACGATATAGAGACTGTGGCTCTGACGATTGCAAGTCACTGTGTTAACCACTAAATAGGTTCCAAACTCCTTAAGCTAGATGAGAAAGGTGGGCCTATGTCTCTATCGACCAAGCTTATGCTTGGAAGTGAATTAGTTAATGCAAGATACTAATCCTAGTCAATGTTATTGGAATCAACCGGTTTGGGGGCAAAACCCGTCCGAACTGGAAAAGACCTGTTCGGTACTGAACTGGTCCGGACTGGTTCAGAGATCGGTTTCGCCGGTCTGCAAGGCCTGCGGTCGCACGACCAAGGCATAAATAATAAAAACATTTTTTATTTTTACTAGTTTCTAACGCTACTCTAGCCCCCCACGAAAGTTATTTAAACACCCACACCCCCTCTATTTCAATCACACTATTCATTCGAGTCTCTTGCAATTTTTGAGTTGAGTTTGGTGAGGAGAATTTGAGCGTATACACACTAAGAAGATGAACCGTTTGGAGCAAAAGCTGTTGAATGACATGGTTTTTGTTTAGTACAACCTTAGGTTGATGCGCAACCAATTGCTGAATAAAACACCCCTGAATCAAGCAACATTGTCTTGGGTGACTTTGATCCAACATTAGAATGGGTCGTGGAGAGTCAAGCACCAACATTTGACAATGAAGACCTTTCTTGGTTGGACTTGGACCCACCTCCACAAGATGCGGAGGTAGATAAATCAGAAGCACCAGTAGCAACTTCAGGGCCAGGGGAATCAAGCCATGATCCCATTGCAGACTTGTATGCTACTCATTCTTCAAATGAGGATGATTAGGAATTGAATGATGATTGATGATTTGATCATTGATTTGCTGTAGCTGTAGCTTGTAGCATTGTAGGCTGTAGTATAATACTATGATCTATCATGTTATTTTGGACTATAAAGGCCTTTTAGAGCCTGCTTCTTGACGCTTGTAACATTTTTGGTTCAATCTATTAGTTGCTATATAAATGAGAAGTTTTGCATATTTGTGTATAAATGGTTTGGATTCATATGGATGCACATAAATATATTTGTTTTTACTTTAAAATATGAATATTTTATATGTTTTTGGTAAAATTGTTTTTTTTGGTTCTCTCTCTTCGGTTTCCACTGGTTCCTGGTCCACAAGGTTTTCTGGTTCGATGATCAGTTCAGTTCTGATAACATTGATCCTAGTATGCAAGTGCAAGAGATGGATGAGTGCTATTAGGGTGAGATTACTCAATTGATTAAATATTCAATTACAATGATCTTCAATGATGAACAATGAAGTACTTGAACAATATCCAATCTCAATCACAAGAGAAAATGCTTAAGCTTAATGGTGCTAGAAAATAATGCCGATAAGACAATAACTCAAGAGATAAACAATACAAGATCAATGCTTCTTAATCTTTAACCAATCACCAATATCAATATGCCAATTAGATCTATGAGAGAGACAACCTAGATGACTTTTCGCAATGATGATTCAAGATAACATCCACAAGAGATATCCAATTCAACAATGAGCAATGAATCTACTTATTAATGGCAATGAGAAATTTAGAGCATTAATCCACAATGTTACTTAGAGCAAATTGCCAATAACATTTAACACTTATCAACTTGATTAGAGCACTTGTGTGTGTTATTGCAAGAGTGAAACTAGATGCTAATGACCAAATTTAAGCCCAAATCACTTCAACCATGAACGATTATAAATTATGAGAGTTTGTTAGCCAATTTTAGCGACTGAAGAGTGATTTATTGTTGCTGCAACCTTGTTTTCACTGTTCAGAGGTCTGCAATTTTATATCAGCAGTCAAGAATGAATGCAAAATGCCATATATGAGCTAGAAAATCAACACATTCACTTTCCACTGATATCCATTTGATTATAAGATTGTCTAGAAGCTATAGGTCAGACTTTTAATGTTCAGATCAGACCTCAAAAAAGCTTATATCAGACTTGAAATAATTCAGAAAATTAGTGATTCAGTCCAGCAAGGTGCCAAATTATCAATGCCCAAAATGTTCCAATGATTAGCCAATCAAGTTGAGTGATTAGTAGTTAATCTTTAATCAATTTTAATGATTTTTATTCAATTTATATGACTGTATAAATGGCTGTAACAAAACAAAGAAAATGAGGAGGAGAAGAGGGGCAAACCAAGAAGCCTAGAGGCCTAGTTGATGGCTAGTTTGAACTCCAATGGACTTGGGTACCTGCAACCAACAAATTAGCTCTAATATTACTGCAAAACCAATTGTTGGCCCACTAAAATCATACAAAAATCTGAGATGACTGAATACAAGGCTAGGGCTAGAAGGCTAGAAAGCCCCAAGACTAGGGCTAGAAAAGACAAATGAGGTGCTAGAAAGGAAAAACAAGGGCAAAGACCAAGGGAAAAGGGCAAGATGAGGCACGACAAGGGCAAGTAAGCCCTCTAGGGCTGACATAGGGCAAGGGAAGCCCCTTTAGGGGCTGCGACTAAGGTTTCAAGGGGGTCGAGGGCTCCTAAGGGCAGCCCAAGGCTGCGGCCAAGCTGGAAGGGGGGGGGCTGAGGCCCTTGGAGGCTTGCAGCTAGGCCAAGGAAGAGGGCCGAAGGCCCTTGAGGGTGACGTCAATCCCAAAATGGGTTGTGACTAGGGTAGAGAGGGGGGCCGAGGGCCCTAGGAAACTCTTAGGCCTCACGGGTAGGCCAAAAAGGATGGACGGCTACGCCAAGGGCCTCAAAAAAAATCCAAAAACTTGCAAACAAAATTTAATCTACGAATTTGCTGCCAAAATGTTGGATGCCAGGCTTGGAGGATGAATGGAGGCTAGATCTTGCCTTTCCTAGGCCTAGATATGCCTCAAAACCCCAGCAAAATCTCTTGATCAACTTGAAATTCACTTGCAAAAATAATTCAAAGAATGCCCAAAACTCCAAATGTATATACAAAATATCAAACCCCAAAAAATATTAATACCCCAATTGCTGCAAAACAAATGAGTTAGAAATAATTTACCAATTATCTACAAATAATTCACAAATATACAATATCTACAAGATTTTTTTTTTGGAGAAAAATAATTTTGGAGCAATAACAATGGATGAATATATTTTTGAAAAATAAATATTGGTTGAAACCCTCCTGCAAAATCAAATACCATAAAGAAATCTCAAAGCCCAAACATAGTCAGCTTTTCCCCACAGTCTGTGAACTTGGAGCCCAAGGGCTAGCGTACTTGTAAATCTCTATTATATTCTCAAGAAAATTGTTAGAACATATAGTGAATCATATCACCTCAGATATAATATATCAATAGAATGTACTTGTGATCGACAAATGAAATAACCAAGGTTGTACGAAACGGGGAAACGGGTACGAGTTTCCGAAACGGGAAGCGATACGAAACGCGACCTCCCCAAATTTTGGAAACGGGGAAACGCGAATATATATATATATATATATATTAGGACATTTAAGAAATATGTGCAATCATAAAGCATATATGATACATTCTAATTTATTACATTATGATAAAACTGTCAATTGTCAATGCATAAACTATAAGTATCTAAATTTGCATCACATTTACTCATGAATAATCACATAATGAAAATAGAAATATCCAAAATCAGCCACGAGAAATTTCTAATTTCTTGTCTCGTGCTTGATTGAGAGTCTCCTCCTACATAGTCGAATAACCTTAATGCTCTTGATTAAATACAAGTTTCATACCCTAGTACCCTACATTCTCTTGATTATTGGGAGTCTCCCCTGCATAGAGGGCTTGGTTCTCTTGATTAAATACAAGTTCCATACCCTAGTACATGATAAAATCCAATGGAAACATTGCAATCCCCCCAGTCCTGAAATCCTGAAAAACGGATAAGTCTGCTGGATTTTGAGTGAGATCTAAAATTCTACTTTCTCCATATGAAATCCAATGAGGGCGAAACCACTCTCAAACATCCTGAGTCATTTCATGGTAATGTTAAAAATTTAAGTAAAAGGATAAAAATGAAAAATAAAGGAGAATATCACTTTTACTTTAAGAATTTAACATTACCATGAACTGCATATCAACACTAGGGCAAAAGTTCACTTTTATAACTTTAGACAGGCATCTGGAAGCAACTAGAAGTCACTAGGCTAACGTAAGAATAGATTAGAAAAGAAATAAAATAAAATAAAACACAAGTAAATGCTGAAACGTGGGTCATACGGCCCCGAAACGCGTTTCAGGCCGTATTGGCCACGTTTCAAGAAATTGAAACGTGGCCAATACGGCCTGAAACGCGTTTCAGGGCCGTACCAAACGCGTTTCAGCGTTTCGTACCCGTTTCCGTATCGAAACGCCCTTCTGCCCCACATTTCCTGCAACATAGGAAATAACAATAATTCTATCAATATCCAGCTCAAAATAGGATCACACATTGCTAACACATACCACAGATTAGCGGAAGAAAAACACCATGAATTGAACCCCATAGTCTTTATATTACAATACAAATTGTTCCCAACAGAGCAACAACTCAATACTAGCTTTTCAGAATTTACGTCATCCAGAGATATCTCAATAGAAGCAAAATGACTTATATTTATAGAGAAATTCCTTCAAGTGAAAAATAACGGCTAGTTGGCTTGATCCTTGTCAAAATAATCTCGAGTGTCCAAAATAACTTGATCTTCTTTTAATCTCCACCATTAGATTTTTAATTTTGAGGAAAAAATTCTAATTTTTCTTAAAACCCACTTTTAATTAATCCAAAAATTAATATTTTGGATTAATTTCTTAAAAAAATTGACTTTGACTTAACCACCAAGGTCTAAGGGCTCAAATTTCTTTGAAAATATCCATTACCTGTAAATCTCTATTATATCCTCAAGAAAATTGTTAGATCATATAGTGAATAATATCACCTTAAATATAAAATATCAATAGAATGTTCTTGTCACCGACAAATGAAATAACAATAATTTTATCAATATCCAGCTCAAAATAGGATCACACATTGCTAACACATGCCACAGATTAGCAGAAGAAAAATACCATGCACTGAACCCCATAGTCTTTATATTACAATACAAATTGTTCCCAACGGAGAAACAACTCAATACTAGATTTTCTGAATTTACGTCCTCCAGAGATATCTCTATAGAAGCAAAATGACTTCTATTTATAGAGAAATTATTCCAAATGGAAAATAACGGCTAGTTGGCTTGATCCTTGTCAAAATAATCTCGATTGTCCAAAATAACTTGATCTTCTTTTAATCTCCACCGTTGGATTTTTAATTTTGAGGAAAAATTCTGATTTTTTCTTAAAACCCACTTTTAATTAATCCAAAAATTAATATTTTGGATTAATTTCTTCAAAAAATTGACTCTGACTTAACCACCAAGGTCCAAGGGCTCAAATTTTTATGAAAATATCCATTTGTCCCGTGGTGGAGGACCTCCAAAAATTGACTTTCCTTTGATCCACGAATTTTTAATTATTTTCCATTTGGACAGAAATTAATTTCTTTATAATTATTAATTTTCTGGCTTTGGACTTTTACTTATTTTAGCCAGAAAAATTAATTAATTGACACTAGAGGAGGGGATTAATATTTTTTCCACTCTCAAATATTTTAGCCATGGTGTTTAAGTTTGAGGGACCATGCACCAAAATATCTTTTACATCAGATGTTACAATTAGTTCAACCCTCAAAGGGGGAATACACCTTTACATATAGACCCTCATGACATTACCCAACTTTGCGACACAATATGATCTAGCGTAGACCAAGTGGTTTGTAATAAAATGATTTAGCCAAATGTGCTAAAATTATTTCCAAACCACTTTTACAAAGACTCGATATAACTCTAGGACTCACCTAAGACTTTGTCAATGAATTTCACACTAGCTTTGGGGTTTAAGCTAGAAAAAAAACTTTGCCGATTCTCTGTGTTTAGAAACACATAATTCGGAGAGGTTAAAAAACTTTTTAGGATGAAATTCGTCGCCAAAATCAGAGCCTTACCTAGGTATTGTGACATAAATAGATGGTCATGCTAGCATCTTTTACAATATAATTTTGCAGAAATTGGGTTTACAATGATAAAACGATGCTGGTTGATGGTTGAATTTCGAAAAAAATTCTTCATGTCTTCGCATCCTTCTTCCTAGGATTGTTGACAAAATGTGTCAACAAGATCAACATTATCATACATTTGATAGTTTGAGAGCTGGTGGCAACACTACAGAAATTGATGATCCTTCGATAGGGACAAGTGAGGATCCTTCCATCAAGGAACATTATTAAAATGTGCCCACAATTCTCTAATCTGTAAAACATGTTCCTGACATGTAAAATACTCGGAAAATACAGAAATAATGATAACACAGATTTGAAGTCAAAACAATTTTTTTTGAAGGTAAAGATTTTGGAGTTCAAGTCGATGATGTTTTTTTTCTTCCATTTCTTCATTTTGTTATTGAATAGCTTTTTAAAAAATTTCGAAGTCGCGGAGCCCACCCAAACCTCATTTAAAAACCATGGTGATTTGTTTTTATGATATGTAAATGACATTTTCATACTGGAATCTGCTGGAAAACATTTCTAGATTTTTGGAACACAAGAATGTTGGGACACAAATCTGGAATGGTTAGAAGCTTTTCTCAAATATGAAGAAAATGGCATAATTTGGAGTGACAACAACAACTACGATAATAATAATGTAATTTTAATGTCACGACCAAGCTAGACACCAAATGGGTGTATGAGATCCCCTTGTTTGTGGGACAAGGAACCTTGCCTCTGTGAAATGATTTGACTGCTGAAATCTACAAAGGTGTAAATATAAGTTAGAACAATGTTGCATCAAATTTTGGTATGCAAGAGCATTATGTACACGTATCTAGAACAGTTAGAATATTTCCCATATCTAGAACAGTTAGAAGATTTCCCCAAATGTGAGGGAAACGAGGTTGGGAATGACAGTAATATATATTAATAAATATAAAAAATAATTTAAAAAGTACAAATTTAAACTCATCACTACAAGAGAAACTAAAACTGCATTGGATCCACTATACAGAAAGGAAATGCGGGTGGTACAATATTTCCATGTGTCATTGTAATTTGGAAGTACCATTGCAATTTCAGCAAACATAACATGTCATTAAATCATTAAAAATATATATATATATATATATATATATATATATCCCAAGAGTTGATTATCTAGACCAAAGTGCTAGAATTACCAAAATACACCACTATAGTATGGGTTCCATGTGTCTAAACCCACTTTTATACCCTCATTTTATTAATATGACTTAGGGAACCACTTTGTCTAAGTAATTGTCAGTGTATTGTCATAAATCCATTTTATGACTTTTTCCTGTTGAAATTATCCAAAAAAGCCAAATAGATAAAAATAAAACAAAAAATAATAATGTAACGGTTAAACTTGATTTAGTAAAATAGTCATATGTTATTATCTTGACCCTATCAAAGATAACCATAATCTAACACATATTAAGTCCTCTTGGGCAGAAAAAAGTATTGTAGTTAGGTTAGGACCTTGGGGACAAGCATCCAAATAATTTCCCTTTATCATTTCACACTGAAAAATAGAGGTTGACTGTTAGGGAGCATGTAAAAATCCTTTCTAATGGACATTGTTCCATCCTGTTTAGCAACAAGTGCTCCCTTTTAGGGATGGTAATGCCAAGGTTTGGATTTGATGTGTAATTTGGACCCTTAGGCCTTAGCCCTTTCACTATTGAAGATTCCTAGATCATTCAATTCCAGCTTGAAGGCAATGAAATCTGTTGCACATGTTTGTGAAGTTAGGCATCGTTTCCTACGTGGCCAGGAGGGAAGGCATTTGAGGCAGATTCCTTTGGGTCATTTGGATTTCATCACCTTTTGGCTCCTAGTGGAAGACATGTCAGATCCCAAGTTTGATTTTCATCAAGCTCTCATGTTCAAAGGGCCTTTGCCGATTTAGGTCTTCCTTTTTCCTCCCCATAGTACTGTGGCTCATACACTTTCTATATATTAGCCATCAATGCAAAGTTAACTATGTTAGGTTTCTTTTGCATTTTCCTCTTGATGATTGTCCCTCCATCATTTCTCCTATTTAGACATCTTCAATGGTGTTGTTCCATCACTTGGGTCTCTTCTTGGGATCTTTCTCATCCAAGTCAGTATTGCCACCATGACTCGGGCCCCTTGTATATGGATAAGAAATTACAGGTCCAGAAGATGATTCATGCTAGGAATCTTTGCGCCCCCCCATTCCCCCCTCGTCAGGTGGAGCTACCTGAAGCTTGACACCTGAATGCTTCACCACTTTTGGCAACTCGGTAATTTTGAACTTGGAAGAAGTTTGGAAATGTCCAACCTCCCCATCAACAACATCTCGACTAAATTTCACCTTATCAATGTCAATGTCAACCAACTTGTAAGCCTTATGAGTGTCACCATACCTTGTAAGCATCAACTTCTTCCTGTTTGGATCTAACTTGGTTATCTTCTCAGCTGGAATTCAAGTGTGGGCAATAGAACCAAAGACTTAAAGATGACTTACTTTGGGCTTTCTTCTAGAACATGCTTCCTTTGGGGTTTTTTGCTTCACTACCATTATGGGAGATCTATTTAGTAGGTATATTGCTGTGAACACTACATCAGTCTAAAACATGTTTGGAACAAACCTGCTCAACAACATACAATGGGCCATCTATGTGATAGAATTGTGTGGCCTCTCAACCACCCTATTTTGATGTGGAGTGTAGGGTGTAGTATATTGTCTTTCGATCCCATATTTAATACAAAATTTATTGAATTCTTTGGAACATAATTCTCTACCATTATCAGACCTAAGAGACGTAATTTGGCAACTTGACTCTTTTTCTACCGAGGCTTTGAACTTCTAAAATTCATTAAATACCTCAGATTTTACTCAGAAGTACCCTCAATTTTTTTAGTTGTAATCATCATCAAACAGAAGGAAATACTTGCATCAATGATTGACGCGTTGTTCATTTGTCCACAAATGTCTACACAAACTAGTTGAAGGACTCTCACTCTCTGCACTGTCCAAGCTCATCCTTCATTAAATGGTGCGTGATGTTGCTTCCCTATCTGGCAAGTCCATCTTCCAATTTCTCTTGCATCAACCAAGAGAGGTTGCACTGAATTTCCGGAAGTCCATCTACCAATTTCTCTCGTGTCAATTGAGAGAGGTAGGTCAAGTTGTGGTGCACATATGCCTGATGCCATAGGGTATTGACATTATATGCACTCTTAGTGGCTAGTACCAGTCTGAACAACCTTCTTGTCCTTCACACCAAAAGCAATCGTCTTCTTGGTCTTGCTCAACTATGTATAATTTGTGATTAATAAAGTTGACATCTATATGGGGAAATACCTCGTAATCTGACTAACTAGAAGCAGATTAAGTTCCATACGTAGCACATAGTAGTCATTGAGGAACATCAATATAGTCTCTACAAAGGAAATGTGGACATTTCCTCTACTGGCTACTGTATACTCTTCCCCACCACTGAAGATCACTGAATCCTTGGATGAACAAGGCTTATATTCTGTGAACTAGTCCTGCATGTTGGTGAAATGGTGTGATGCACCGAAATTGATGAACTGAGCAGAGGGGCTGGGCTGATCTGCTTGTGTTGTGACCATGAATGCATAGAAGGCTGATTCCTTCTATGTATACTTTGCAACATTAACCTGTGACTGAGGCCCTCCCTGATTGGTCTTCTGGTTAGCCAACTTGTTCTGCAGTGCTACTTTGTATGGCTTGCCTCGCCACAATAATGACAAGTAATGATCTTTGGACCCTTGGTGTCGTCTTCACTGCTACTCTGGCCTTTCTTCTTTGGTTCCTTTGCCTTTCAAATTGGCAGCAAAGGCTTGCTTGAAATCCTCTGTCTCACTGTTGCTACTGAATTGTTCCTTCCATTTATCCTTTTGTAAGAGCTTATTGGAAAGCTCTCCAAAGATCAAGTCAACATCTGTAACGGTGATGCTCAGGGTCTCATTGAAGTGATCATAAGCACATGGTAAGCTTTTCAGTGTGATTACTACCATGTCCTCTTCTTCCATCATTCGACCAATCGCTTCCAACCTATGTTACCCGATCTGTTGACTTGTTGATCTTGGGGGAAGGATCCCCGGATCGGATCCGGAACCGGATTCGGATTCGACTGGATCCGCCCAAAATCTGTTTGATAAATGTTTCATGCGCTGATGGAAAGAAATGTGTCCACTATAAAACGAATCCCGAGATTCATATGTGCATCTTGTCCTTTTTGGTTTTTTAAATACAAAAATTACAAGTTTTCCCTGCAGTTTCGTATTAGCCGAATTTCAATGCCTGTGCTCATTCACAGCTGGACTGTGAATCATGGATGCGTTTAATTCGAAATTCAAATTCAATAGTAATTTTTCAAAGTGTCGTCACATGGTGAGCAGTGTGTATAGGAAAGCCGAATTTCACCACCCCACGCTTTCTTTTCCGTCGGGTTCACTAAAGACCCGAATGTCACCACCAAACGGTGTAATTGTTGATACGTTGGCTTTCTGTCCGGTTCACTAATTTTTCCTTTCTTTTTTAATTTAAACGGTTATGTATATAGTTATTAAAGTGTGTCTATATAGTATATATTAATTAGATTATATAATCGTATGCATTATTTTTATATCTATATTATTTATATTATATAATTATACTATATAATTTATGATTCAATTAAAAATAAAAATTTATATACATTTAAATATTTAAAATATTAATTTACTTTATCCTTGATTTTCTGTCGGGTTCACTAATATAGTTATTAAAAATGTGTGATATAAATATATTAATTTATAGATTCAAATATAAATAAAAATTTATATACATTTAACATTTAAATATTTAAAATATTAATTTACTTTATCCCTGATTTTCTCTGTCGGGTTCACTAAATAATTTTTTAATTTAAAAGGTTATGTTTATAGTTATTAGAAGTGTATAAATATAAATATGTTAATTTTTATTTTTATAATTTAGAAGGTTATGTATATAGTTATTAAAAAGTGTATAAATATAAATATGATACTTTATTTTATGCTTTATTTTCTGTCGGGTTCACTAAAGAAATTATTAAATTAAATAATTTAAAAGGTTATATATATTATTATATATATGTTTTATATCTCTATTATGTATATTATATATATATATATATTTTTTTACATAAATATCATATATTTTATTAAAATGTTTAGATACATACAACATAAATTATACATATTTAATTTTTTTTATTTAAGTTGTATTTTTATACTTAAAAATGTTGATTGGCTAAAATCTTTTTTTCCTCAAAACATAAGGAATCAAGCTAACAACCAAAGACTTTAAGCATTTGATAAGAGTAGAACTTTGCCCCTTATGTAACTCCAATGGATTAGTTTATGTAGCTAGGTTTTGTCTACACATAAAGATGTAGTTGCATGTCAAGGTCATTAAATTGTATCAAGAGAGATTAGGTTAGTAGCCATAAGTATTGTAACTATATATATAGCACTTGCCATTTCCTTGCCGTATCCGGATCCTGGATTTTCAAAAATATGACGGATCCGGATCCTGGTAACTTAGCTTCCAACTCTTCTTGGATGTCCTCGAACTTGAGCAAGTGCTCCTATAATGATGCTACCTTACTGGTTGTGATTGAAAATATGTTCTTCGAAAAAAAGGCTCTACTTTTGTTTGAAGTCTCATGTAGATCTTTCAAGTGCACTTCCAAATTGATGCTGAGGTCTTCCCTGCATGAGCTTCAGGAAGACTTTCATCTGTTGCATACAATTTGATAAACATTACTACTTCTTTGTCTTGGCCATCAAACTTGCCTTGGTGTTTACCTGCAATACTGTGTCGTGTGTCCTTGCCGAGAATGATGTCTGACAAACACATATACTAAAAAATGCCCAACATATGTTGCTTCCAGGTATTGTAGTTCTTCCCAGAGTATTTCTGGTTGTCTTCTACCGAGATGTTGGACAATGAAGCCATAGATACAATTCAAGAGTGTAGAAAAATAGATGGCTCTAAACAGCTGTAGCAGCCATGTAAGACTGAGAATCACCCAAATTTGTGAGAAATATGTCCAAATCAGCCCAAAAATACTAAGATCTGCGTACCAATAGCTGAAACTTCACAGATCTAGATAGATCTACCCTCGAACAGCTAAAAATTTGTTGGATCTGCTAATAACCGTCATCTAAACAGCCAATTTCTCATTGGATCTGTTGAAAAGTAATAATTTTGCAGTAAAAACTTTCAGATCTGCAAATCTGGGCAACAATATACTAAAAAATGACATCAGTCTGCTTCCAATTTGTCCATATTGCCAAGGAAACTGAGAAATAAGATATTTTGAGCTGTGAAGCAACATTTTCTGCACTTTCTTGAGTAATTCCATGCAATTCTGTGCGACCACACTATTGTACGACTGTTTTGTATGACCTTTGGAAATGATGGCAAAAAATGGTGGTTTCAATGAAAACCTTTTGGCGCTTTATTATGCTATGCAAATGATCCCATGATCCATCTCTATGCTGGTATCAGTGCCTTGTTTTTCATGGTTTTATGCACTCATCAATCTAATCACGCTTTTCTGTTTCTCCAGATCATCATATGACGCAAGAGAAGAGCATACTTAGTGAATTAAATTGGCTCTGTTACCATATTATGGAAACTGTGCACATAAAGAAACCAAGAAAACTCTAAAGATTTTTTTGTATTGAGTGAATAATGAGAAAGCAAAAACTTTCTTATATAGGTTTTAATGCAGTCGAGTCAGTTGACTTGATGAATGTGGCATAGACCGAAGTACACACTACAGTGAAATGTGACAAAAAACATAAAATAAACTAAAGTCCAATTGACTTTTGTAATGCCCAAGTCTAGTACCTAATTGGCCATTATTAAACTAATAAGTAATATATACTTTAATAACCACTCACTGTGCGTAGGTGGTGCAAGAAGTGGGTACACAAGTGTTTGAAACAAAGATAATATAGATTAATCGAAGCAAGTTTCGTCCTATCAAAAGAAAATGACTCTAGCATAAAATTTAAATATAGATTAATCGAAGCAAGTTTTCGTCCTATCAAAAGAAAATGATCTTTAGATCAATCCTACAAATATCAACTGTCATAATTAAGATGACCCATGTAGAGTTTGGCCCTAGTTGCCAATTTTAACATATCAGAACTGGATTATTTTTGGTGAAACCAACCTGAACCAATCGATTAAGGGTACGTACTGTTTCTGTTGAATGTTCCATACTGGAAAAGGCTGGTTCCATACTGGAATTGGTGATAAATGTCAAAACTGACCGGTTCTGTATGGAACCATCCAGCTCCATTCTGTATGAAACCATATAGCTCGTGATGGGGACAACTTGAATATTTAAAAAAAAATTGATAAAGCATAAAAAGTTAAACATGGAAACCCTAACACTATTTTAAGAGCTTCCCACCCTGCATTTGATTCACACAAGTCATTGGAGCAATTTGGATTTTTTGAGCTGAGTATCTTGGGTTGATTTGGAGAGCTGATTTGAAGAATTTATTGGGCTGATTTGGAGAGTTTTAGAGCATCTTTGTTGATGTATTTTGGTTCAGATATGGATCGCACTTTGCGTTATTTTGGTTATATGCACCCTTGCTTGCTACATACATGAGAAACTCCTCATATTTTTGTATGATGGTTTGGATTCATATGGATGCACCTGAATTTGTAATTTTTCCAAAATTTGAATATTTTATTTATTTTTTGGTTTACTGGTTTGGTGGTTTAGTTCTGTTTTCGGTTTTTGTTTAGTTTTGATTTCTGTTGTCGGGCAGTTCAATGATTGGTTCGGTTTTGATATCATTGAGAGGAATTAATTGGATATTTTAGAACTGTTTGAAATGGATGAAGAAAGTCTCCAAAATTTTGAAATAACTAGAAAAACACGCCACTGAAAAAATACACCTCATGTTGGGTGAAGTAAATTCCATCAAGGATAAGAAGATGATATTATAATGTTTACCAGCAAGGATGGGAAGTTGATATCATCATATTTACCGGGATGAGAAGATGTTGAGGTAACGCTAGTAAATGATCAATATGGTATGAAACTTTCTTGTTATCTTTCTAGCTCACGTAGCCTTACAAGTAGAGCATTGCTTACATAAGAATAAATACTTATCATCTAAAGAGTGGTACCCAACGCTCCATGGAAGCGTACATCTCAATTTGGTGAATCAGGTGAGAAGGAATATTGAAAAACATCAGCTTATGAATGAATTTTAGAAAATAATACCAATCATTGTGCCCTAGTCAACCAATAAACTATCACTACTGCATTAAATTGAACCAATGTAGTGTTAGGAATATTATCACAAAGATTCCCAAATACTAAGTGTCTCAATCAATCATTGTGGGGGACAAGAAGTAATTCAATTGAATTAGTTAATTAGTAAAATATAAAATATATACTTTTTTTGTCCCCTATATTCTCTATGTAATTAGTAGTTGTGCTTTTGCTTTTCCACATATATTTGTTTATGTTCAATCTAACATATATTCGTTTATGTTCAATCTAAAGTCACAGATCAATTGAATTAGTTAAGTAAAATATAAAATATATACTTTTTTTTGTCCCCTATATTTTCTATGTAATTAGTAGTTGTGCTTTTGCTTTCCCACATATATTTGTTTATGTTCAATCTAACATATATTCGTTTATGTTCAATCTAAGTCACAGATGACACTTACACTGGGACAGATAGACATGAGTTTTGGGCATGTAGACCATTGAAATGGGATGTGTGTATATTTTCTTTTTGTTGGTTAACCTTGGAGGTTGTTTTTGTCTTTTGTTTTGTTTATTATTTATTCTTATTTTTTTTATTTTTTATTTGTATTCTTCTATGTGGTCCATAGACCCTGGAGATCAGTGGCCGCTACATCCACAAACTACTTGTACTAGTTAGATCCACTGAAGGGATCATTTCTTGCTAGCTCAACCACAGACCCTGAACTCGCGGGTGTCGAAAGAATTGAACCCGTGACCTTTCAATTGTTGAGATTTTTTTTTTAACAAAGTTAGTTATGGTATGTGCATTCGAAGAAAAGGAGGCTAGAGCCTTGGTACAACTCTTTTGAACAAATCTAGATGAAAACAAAAGCAAAAGTCCAAGATCTGTGATGCTCTACTTTAACATGAAACTGAAAGATACCTATTTTACCTAGCACATATAGCTTGTAGATTCTTACAAATTGTTGCAACAACAAACTACATTTACAATTCATTAGCCACTATGATCGGATTCAAAGCACTATGATTTTGTTGAGGGTGTTGAAAGAATTGAACCCGTGACCTCTCAATTGTTGAGATTTTATTTAACAAAGTTAGTTATGGTATATTCATTCGAAAAAAAGGAGGCTAGAGCTTTGGTACAATTTGTTTGAATAGATCTAGATGAAAACAAAAGCAAAATTCCAAGATTTGTGATGCTCTACTTTACCTATTTTACCTACTACGTATAGCTTGTAGATTCTTACAAATTGTTGCAATAACAAACTACATTTACAATTCATTAGCCACTATGATTGGATTCAAAGCACTATGGTTTTGTTGAAATTTGTGGTGAAGCTGACTCTGTCTCCTCCTTTACTCTTTGTTGATTGATTTCTCCTCCTTCTAAGGATGAGCGCTGCTTCGATCAATGGAGCTAGAGCTCTCAACAAATTTCTTTTCAACCATGATTTGCAGAGAATGTAGGGCTTGTTCAATATGTGAGCAACGTTGATTGATCTTGTCCAGGGAGTTCCTGAGGTTGGTGCATTGGTGGAATAAAAACTCCATCTTTGAGGAGCAACGCTCCTTCCACTGGTTATGCAAGACTTTGATCTGTTCCAATTCTTTTTTAAGAGAGTTACAGTGGGGACAACCTTGATTTAGATCCATTGGATTAGGAAGGGCGGAGGATAAGAATGCGAAGTTTGGAAATGAAGATGGTGCTGACAACAAAGAGCGGAGGAAGGTTATGCTGTAGAAGAGAGGAGGATCATAGCAGGTACTGAGGACACCATAGGGTAAATGGATCAACGCAGAAGATAGAGTCTCAAAAAGAAGTTGCGTGCTGGGGCAAGAAGGGGACGATGGGGTAGATTTATGGATGAAGGGGAGCAGAGCTACTTCATATGAACCCTGTGAAGGATCGAGTGGAGATATGCGATCATGGATAAATCCAAAGAAAGCGACTTCAAGTATGAGCTCCTATCTGCTTGGGAATTTGAGCTTTGACAAAAGGAGATATGCTTTAGATTTCTGAGGAGTCTGTCAGCCTTGAGGATGGGACATATTTTGGAGTTACCATGATTCCTTTTGTACATGTGAACAAGTAGATGATTAGGGAATAAACTTAATAGAAATCTCCCCATTGATCCTGGCCTCTCTTTGGGGTCTGAAGCATGCTTTGTTTGCTAGTTCGTCTGCCTTACTATTGTTTTCTCTAAGGACATGATAATAAGCAATATCTCCTAGATTCCTCAATTGATGTTGAATTCGAGAGACTATTTGCCGAAGGTTTGCGTTTTTGGTGGTCAAACTTTTGACCATCTGATTGATGAGGATGGTCAAATTGCCAATTACAATCAGATTCTTGAGATTTCGCTCACAGAGCATCTGTGCACCCATAATAAAGCTGTAAGCCTCAATCTTGTTGTTAGGTTTAGAACCTAGCCCCTACTCAGAAGACACTGTTTCTCTTCCCAAATGATCCAAAATGATGCCACAAGTGCCAACTTGGTTGAGATTTGATTTAGAAGCGCTCTCAAAGAAGAGACACGACCTCCTAAGAGTTTTTAGCCAGTCTTTGAATTCCTGAGCTTTAATACACACCTTCCAGTTAACTAAACTGAGGGGATTTCTCTTGGGTAGATAGTCAATGCTGGAGGATCTGTCCAGGGCTAAGTTGAACCAATGTCTCTCTTCATCTTGGTAGAATTTTAATATATATTTTATTGTTCCCTTTTGAGAGAATGGTTTCCATGGAAAGGCTCCAAGTTTTGGCCAAGACTTTTCTGATTTTAGGTTTTTTATTTTGAAAGATATACTTGTTCCTTGCTAACCATAGTTGCCAACATAAGAAGGCTAGGAGGCAGGTCCAGAAATGTTTGATCATGACTTTGCTTTTGAAGGACTAAGGATAGTTTAGTTGACAAAGAATTAAAAATGCTAAGAGTGGGATATACATGGACTTGGAGGGGACTTACCAAGGCTTGCCAATTTTTGTTTGAGAAATCACAGTAAATGAAAAGGTGATGAATGGTTTCCTCGGCTTTGAAACAGAGTGCGCAGATTGAGGGACCATGAATGCCTTGTTTTCTTAGGTTGTCAGTTATGAGAATCTTCCCCTTGAGCATAGTCCATATGAATACTTTGATTTTGGGAAGGCTTTTGGATTTCCAGACAATTTTACAAAGAGGCCAGTTAGGCTGCTGTTCGAGGCTCTCTTAGAGTTTATCATATCCAAATTTTATTGAGTAGTCTCTTCTAGTTGGTATTTATTTGAAATTGTCTTGCTGCTTGAAACGAATAGGGGCCATTCCTTTGAGATGATGAAGAAGGAGGTTCCTTTGTTGGAGGAGCTAAGGAGGGACTGTAGGAAGAGTCCATCCATCCCAAGTATTGTCATGTTGATTCCAAGAAGATATTTGATCTAGATTTGAGATGCATTTATTTTGAAGCCAGAGCATGAGATGTTGAATGTCTTGGTGAGAAGATAGAGAGGGCTTACCCATAATGCTATCCGTCTAGATGTTTATTTGTTGTCCCCCTCCAGGGATTCTAGAGGTATTGGCTTGAATTAGGGGCAGAGCTTTTTTGCATAGCTTCCAAATTTGCGAGCTTGGTCTATTAGGAATCTGAGAGGTGAGAAGCTAGTGTTGAGAGACACTGAGGTATTTATGCTCTAAAACTTGCTTCCACCATGAAGTTTCTCCAGTTATTGGCCTCCATATGAGTTTAGCTCCCAGAGCTGTGTTCATCAAGCCTGGATGCCGGATGGAAACTCCTCCTTTGTCATAAGGTGCGGTTACTTGTTTCCAGCTTACCAAACTATTTTTTTTGTCTCTGTTTCACCTCTCTGCCAGAGGAACCTTCTGATGTTCAGCTCGATTTGTTTTTGAATCCCAGCCAGAGCTTGTATGATTGTGAACTGATATAAGGGAAGGGCGAAGAGGACAAACTTTGATCAAAGTGATCCTCGTAGCCAAATTAAGCCATTGCATTCCCTAGTTCAACATTTTCTTCTTCATTTTATCTAAAGCTTTTGTCCATACCTCAATCTTCATGAGACAATTTGAGATAGGCATTCCTAAATGCTTGAAGTAAGACCAATTTAATTTGAAGGGAATTCCAAGTATTTGAGAGATGCGCTGAAGATTTCGATTAGGGGTATTCCATCCAAATACGCTGCTCGTTGAATGATTGAGAAGTCCTCTCGAGGCCTTCAAAAATTGTTCCAAGGCGGATTTAGATCTTTTGGTAACAATATAAGAAGCATCACCAATGAATAAAGTATCATCGGCAAATTGGGAGTGGTTCATACTTTTTGTTGCTCTGTTGTAATGAATTCTAGTGACGAGCCCTCTTTTCCTGCTGTATTCTTGATTTCTACCGAGGGATTCAACCATTATTATGTAGAGGAAGGGAGAGATAGGAGAGCCTTGCCTAATTCCCCTAGAGATTTGAATTTTTTTTCCAGGTATTCCATTCATTAAGGGGGCGATCCATGTCCCTTGAATACAAGCCTTTATGATGTCAATGAAATATTTTGCAAATCCTAATTTGTCCAGAACAATGAGAAGGAAAGAATGTTTGACTCTATCAAAGGCATTAGCCATGTCTAACTTCAAGATGAAACCTTGCTCATTCTTGGAAAGGCTAGAATGGATAGTTTCTTGGACTAAGAGAATGTTGTCAACTATTTGCCAGTTGGGGACAAAGCCACTTTGATTGTTAGAGATTAGATGTGGGAGGAGAGCTTTGAGATGATTAGCCAAAATCTTTGTTGTGATTTTGTAGGAAGAATTGCACAAGGATAGGGGTCTGAAGCATTTAAAGGAGGTTGGCCTAGATTCTTTCGGGATTAGAGCCAAGAAGGTTGAATTTGTATTTCCTCCAATTTTATGCTTGCGGGTGAACCCAAAGAATCATTTTAAGGAGATCTTTTTTGATGAGTTCCCAAAATGAACGATAGAAAGCAATGGTGAAACCATCCGACCTTGGTGCTTTGTCGAGATGAAGGTTCCAAATCGCTGTTTTGAGTTCCTCTTCCTCTACTGGATTGGTTAGAGCAACATTTTCCTTGTTGGAAACTATATTTGGAATATGTCTTATGAACTCTTCATAGCTATTTGGCTCTTCCTCAGCTGTTAATAACCTTTTGAAATGTTGATATGCCTCCTCTTTGATTTCTTCCTGCCCCTTGATTTCTACATTCCCTTCTCTCCTTATCTCCTCAATTCGATTCTTGATTCTTCGCATTTTAGTGAGATTTTGGAAGAAGGCTATATTCTTATCACTTGCCTAAATCCATAAGCTCTTGGATTTGATTCTCCAACTTTCCTCCTCTTTCCTGTTGATTTGGTAAATCTCCCAGGAGAGTTCCTTTTCTTTGGTTTGCAACTCTATAGTGTCCTCTCTGGTTTCCATCTTTGCCTGGACTTGGTCCAACTCCTTTTGGAGTTCTATTTTCTTTTGCTTTGATTCTTTGTAGTGAGTTCTAGCCCATTATTTGAGAGTGGTCCTGGTCATCTTTAGCTTTGTTTCCCATATATATCCTGGTGATCCACTAATACCAGATTTCCATGTAGAATGCACTAGCTGCTGGACCTCATCAATGGTGGACCACAGAGGGTTGTATCGGAAAGGAAGAGGGCCCAGGTTTATGGATTCACCAAAGTTTTAGAGAAATAGGCTTGTGGTCAAAAACTATAGATGCAAGGATTTTTGTTGACACTGGATCTGATCTGGAGACAACGCTGATGTGAATCAGAAAACGGTCTAGTCTTTCCTTTATATTGCCTGGGCCTATTCTTCTGTTGCTCCAGGTGAATTTGCTATTCTTTGGGATAACATCCATTAGGTTTTGATCTGCTATAGTGCTTTCAAGAGGGTTGTATCGGAAAGGAAGAGGGCCCAGGTTTATGGATTCACCAAAGTTTTAGAGAAATAGGCTTGTGGTCAAAAACTATAGATGCAAGGATTTTTGTTGACACTGGATCTGATTTGGAGACAACGTTGACGTGAATCAGAAAACGGTCTAGTCTTTCCTTTATATTGCCTGGGCCTATTCTTCTGTTGCTCCAGGTGAATTTGCTATTCTTTGGGATAACATCCATTAGGTTTTGATCTGCTATAGTGCTTTCAAGCTTATCTATGTTTGGATCAGGCAAAAAAACACCTCCTCTTTTATCCCCGCCTTCATGGCCAAGTTGAAATCTCCTCCAACTATTATGCTTATATTTTCTTTTGATTCTAACTAGTTTGCTACGGATTGCCAACAAAGTTCCTTATCTCTGAAGTGAATTGGGGCATAGAGATTGAAAATAATGATTTGCTTTCCTGAGATTTTGTTTTTTATTTTTGTTTTGATCCAATGTTGCTCCTTGAGAGAACTGATTAGGCCCCAAGATGTTTGGTTCCACATTGTACAAATTCCTCCCGAAGCTCCTCTTGCACTTATTGCTACACCTTCAAAGTTCTTTTGTTTTTGGATTATTGAGACCATTTCTTCCTCAGTTAATTTGGTCTCTTGAAGTAGAAGGAAATTAGGACTTAGATTTAATAAGGTCTTTTGTTGCATTTACTTTGGAAAAGTGCCCGAGATCTATACAATTCCAGAAGACAAGATTCATTATTTACTATGTGATGGATCGAAAGATCCCTTGCCTCTTGCTGTCTGATTTCGCATGTTCCTGACCCCTACTCCTTTGTCTATGTAGGTGTCCATTGGTTGTTGGGTGCCCATTGCCATGTCTTTTTGTGTTGGTCCATCACGTATTTCTTTATTTGGTTTTCTTCCTGATTTTTTATGATTCTCTAGAGGGGCTAGTGTTTCTTTGGATTTGTTTCTAGTAAGAATCCTATCGAAAGAGGGGACAAGAGGGCTTGAAGGGGGGCAAGGAGAGGTTAGGAGAGGGAGAGGCAAGGGAGAGGGCAGAGATGGACTGCTCTAGCTCGCCCTCTTCGCAAGCGAGAGGAAGGTCAGAGGCAAGGGGGGCTAAGGAAGCAAAAGGATTAGAATCCAAAGGATGAGATAAATATGAGGAGGGAGGAGCATCCGAAGAAGATGGACTAGAATGAGGAGGGTCTGCTGATTTTGATGATTTGTTTCCTGATTTTTTTTACGTTTCACTGTTTCCAATTGGGTTTCTTGTGTTTTAGCTGGTTCCTCTACTGCTTGTTTTGAACATCTATTTGCAAAATGACCATATTCATGACATACCTTGCATTTAAATGGGAGTTGTTCGTAGTCCAACTATTGGATGTGAGCCCAGTTGTCGACCTTGATCTCCACAGCGTCCGGAAGGTCCTTACCCAGATCGACTTCCATGTATATTCGTGCACAAACATGAAGATTTTCTTTAGGCTCGCTCCCGTTTATCTATTTTCCGATTGCATTGCCTGTTGCTCTTACCGAGTCGTCTCCTCAGCAGTGAAGAGGAAGATGAGGGAGGCAAACCCAAACTGAGACTGCATTGGGAACATCAAGCTTTGGATCGAAGTCAGGAGTCCATCTATTCAAGTATAGGCCTTTTGTATCCATGAAGTAAGGTCCATTTCTGAAGATCAAGTCACGATCTTCCTTGGATTCAAAGTAGAAGGTGAAATATCCCCTACCACAGAAGCAGATCGAGATTTGACCTTGGGTTTTTGCAGCCCAGTTTCTTTCCACCCATTTTTGGACTATTTTTGGAGAGGGCCAAAGTCCAGTAAATTGACCAACCAAGCCACGCTCAGGCAGAGAGAGGGTAGCTCTGCGAGGCATAGCAGGAGGAAGATCAATTTCAGGAATTTCTTCAGTCTGCTTGACAAACTTGGAGACAGATAGACGGTTGCGAAGCTCCAAGCGAAGCGATGAGGATGGAAAAGGCGATGGAAACCACATCAGGAGGGGCCGCATGAGCAGAGCGAGCACCCTCTGGATCAGACTTTGGAGGGACCCTCAGGGGAGAAAACGTGGGGGAATGCTTGGTTGCAGCAAGCTCAGAGGAGGGCGTGACATAGTAGGCTATCTCCTCAATTGTTGAGAAATCTTAATGGCTATAACTAAGATGATTTCTCTTTAACTCGATATATTTTTAATTTTCTTGATTATTATCCTCTTCTCTTATTATTATGTTGTTCTTATTATCAAACAACTATCAAAACAAGAAGATCAACAATGCACAAGAACACAAGATATAGGCTGCAAGCTAGGGCCAAAACCTCTCCACTTGAGAGGAATACCCCTTTTTCTTCTCTTATAAATTCTTCAAATGACGAATTCCAAGGCCTCTAGACCAAGACCAATGATTGACCAAGTCTGACCTTTTTGATGATGTGCTTCCTCTATCCCAATCAAACCTAGTCAAATCTCTTCCGGCTGCACAACTTCGACCCCCAGCTATTTAATTGTGGCCTCTACTGCAGGTCTGAAATTTTCAGCTCTTAGTAACAATTGTTGCTTCCACATGTGTGAGCAGATTTAGGGCTTCCAAGGCTTCTCTTGACCTTTTCTTGAGTTTCTCCTCCTTCTAGGGCTTGTAGATGATCCATTTGACCTTCCTTTGACCTTCTTCCTAGAATATCCTCAACCTCGATCTTGCAACAACAAAACCCTAGCTTTCCTTCTTCGCACGAGAGAGAGAGATAACCTAAACAATTGTCCTTCGTCCTTCTTCACAGAGGTCTAGTTCCCTCCAATATATAGGCTTCCAAGGAGGACAAATGCCCTAATTGAGGCTGACTTCTTAGCGGGCAAGCTGATTTGGTCTTGGAGGGTATTTTGACACTTCTATATACAAAAATAATTCTTTTTACAAGTTACAATGTACCCGATGGGGTCGTCTTCATATGACAATAACTCTTTTGACTTCTTGACCTTAGGACAAACCCTAGAATCCCTCAGTGGGTGCTTGACCTCTAAATATTAAACCTTGAGCATGAAACCCATGCTACAAAAATAACAATAATAATTTTTCTTTCATTTTATAACATACAATAATCAAATTACAATTCATATTTATGAAGACCGAACCTAGTTACACATTTCAACATCAATAGCTAAGGTGATTTAACATCGGGAAGTCGACCAATTGAGCTAACCCTTAGGGCTAGACCCACAAAGTTTTGAACCAATGACCTTTAACATTACGCTTCATCATCGACTACTCTACATCCTGTGGGCATGTGTATTTATATATTACAATTACAAAATAAAATATAGGTGTGAAGAAGCACATTTTTAAAACATTTAGAAAACACTGGTACCACTAGTGAGTACATTGAAATGCAAGAAATTATAATTCATATAAAATTGTTGTTTAGAACCATAAACTGCAAGGGTCTTTCAACCAATGACCTATACATAAGGAGTGCTTTAGCAGTACACTCCATCAGTGATTCCAATTACAAAAATAAAGTATAGATGTAAAGAGGCAAATTTTAAAGCATTTAGAAAAGATTGATACCACTAGCTACTGCATCAAATGCAAGAAATTAGAATAAACTTAAAATCAAAGTTTAGAACTGTAACGGAAATTTTCTGAGTCATTTGATGTCATAAAAAATCAAAATATATTATATAGATGATAGATAAGATCATAGATGGTTATGATACCAAGGCTATAGATGGGGATGTTAATGGGAAATGCAAAATAGGATATAACCACATGGGAATTAGTGAAAACTGTATTCCCAAGTGATTCAAAAACAGATCAGGGGACTTTGTAGTAACTTAATTACAAGGAGGAAGCTTTAAAAGCTCAGCTTGATTTTGAGTGAGTAAGTTTAGCTTGAATTTAATAAGTTGATGCTCGACTGATCACTTGGCTAAGGTTGCGGTGTAAGTTTAGCTTGAATTTAATAAGTTGATGCTCGACTGATCACTTGGCTTAGGTTGCGGCTGATCAGGACTGTCTATCATATATTTGTAAGTTTTTTTGTGCAGATCTCTCTTTTCCCACAGTTTGAATATTTGATAAACAACTAAATTTGCCATATTGAAGAATCTCATACCTTGTCATTCGACGATAACTAAAATTATCAAAAGTGACATGATCTAGTATTGGTTCAACTAGATTCAAGTTAGTGCCAACTCAATGTTTTTGTCCAAATCTGTATTATTAGGAAATACATCTCATATCTTAGTCCTTAAATCCCTCTTCCCTCATACAGTATATAAGATATAACTTCGAGTGCACATACACCATTGTAACTGCTATGCATTGCTCAAACATGTGTCATTAAAGAGCATGCATATTCTAGGATGTTCTCTGATTCCTCTCACAACAAGAGGATGATTTAACTTGATATAGGAGTTGCATGAAGCACTCGTAGAATAGTGCATGCTATGCCATGTGTTGCCCACCAAGCACAAGGCATCTTCAGCCCCATATCTTTAGACATATAATAGCCTTTGAATCTGTCAATGCAAGTGGAAAACACTAGGAATCCCAGCTCAACATTGTTAGGGGTGGTTATGTCTTGATATGTCTTGCTAGTTCCCAGATTTTTGTGATTTTGTGTTTATTAGACTTGAGCGAATAGACGGGATTTTGTATTGACTTTGATATATCATTTATGTCTTGACATCCACTACATATATATTGGTGTTTTTTCTTTTCTCCATATTTGTGTACCAATGTGCTTATTTGATTTTGCTATTTGCTTATATTTAAAAAATTAAAAGAATGAATTTATTTTGTAATTTTAATGCTTGCTGTGGTTTACTGTTTTTTCCACCTATTGTCCTGTTCTCTGTAGCATCGGTGATATTTTTGCCACATTTTCTGATGTCCCATTGTACATAGGATATGTGTCTTTTCTTGTCATGCTTAGTAACTATCGTGGCATGCATTTTAGTTTGCTTGTTGCATGATTTAATGGTTTTCTCTATGCTCTTTTGCCCACTATCAATATCCACAAATATCTGCATGTGCATTAACTCACATGCCATGCCTCTTAATGATTTCTGCTGCTTTAAAAATATTTATATCTTGGTTATTCTGATTGTTTTTTCTTTCATTCTTTTGCAGTAATGAGCCATCATTGAGTTCAGAAGAGAGGGCGCAGAAGATAAAGCAGGCAACTTTAAGAGCAAACTTTGTTCAGCAGTTGGTTATGTCCACACTGCTTGCTGACGAGTAAGTACCAGGAATTTTCATAAAACAAGGTTAAACCAATAAGTATATATTCTTGTCCAAGTTTCAGGTTCAGGGCGTGCTGAGAAACACTCATGCATTTCAGGAAGATTAGAAAACAAGGGCAAGAGTAGCATCATTGACATTGTGCTATTTCCTTTGCACCTGACTTTGGATCACTGGCTTAAAATATGGCTGATTTAGCCTTGGAAATAGTAAATACTTGCAAGGAAGTCACAAGGGGCGCTGTTATGCTATGCCCTTATAGTTCCACAATATTTGGTGGTTAGCCTCTTGCATTGCATGTTCAAAGGTTAATAGTCGCATTTGGTAGCCAGTATGTAAGTAGTGATGATCCTTTTCTAATCAATCTTTGGCCATGTTTGGGTGGGTTACCCAAGAACATGGTATGCAACGTTGTATGTTTTTTTCCTTTCTAAGTTGGATTGAAACATACAGTGGTGTCTTTTGCATTTGTGGGTATGGGAATATGAGCTGAAAGGGATTTTGCGTGTCATCTTTCAATTGCATTACAATTTCACATTTGAAGAAAAAAGCGGGATGACTAGAGATGATACAGAGATCTGTTTTAGGCAGAGTTGAATGAAATAAAATATATTGGATAAACAAATTGCCAGATTATGAAATCTATCTGAATGTGCGTTGAACATGAAAATACTATTCAGTTGAAGTAAGACATTTAATTGACCAAGTTTTGATGCTTTTGCATGTAGGAAATTGAATTTTTTTACACTGAAAATATATTTTGCATGGTTATGTCTCTAATCCCGTTTTCTTGTGATCCACCATATTTTGTTTCTGGCAAGGCAGATTTCATGTTCTGAAGAAATATGACCTTGATTGATTATCACATGACTGTTTGAATGATGGACTTATTTTAACCGAAATCCTGTTACTGTTAGTGTCAAGAAGTAACTTCTACCAGACAAGGAATGTTTCTGTTTAAAGTTTGGTGCTTGAGGATGTCATTTCTGGTTAAACTTTTGGCATAAGTGCGAGAATGAATATTTCTATTCAATAGGCACCCAGTTATTGAGTATTGTTTCGCTCAAGCACATTAACCTTAGTCTTTGGGTCAATGATGTGGTATTACTAGTTGGAATTTGAGACGTAGACAACTGGATTGTCTAGATCTCTCCAAGACTTTGGGGTTGTGCGTACCAAAGAGTATACTGTCTTGGTGATAACCCAGCTAGTACAAAAATCAGCTGAGCAGAAATAATGAAAAACGGTTGTAAATGAGCCAACAAGGACTTTCTGGGTTATATATATATAAGTGGGGGCCAAGTTTTTCACATGGTCCATGTCCACGAGTCGAATTTGTTGACCCGACAATGACCTGTCGAGTACTGGCAGGTCAAACTCGTTCCTGACGTGTCAAACTCGCTAGTGGACGGGTTCAATATTCTTGTTCTGGCAGGCCATAGGGCATGACCTGCCAATCCAGGTCAAAACCGGTAGTTCTGGTAATACCGGTGTACAGAAATTACATTGAGTGATAATATCGTCGAAACTTGTGATTACTAGTGAGTTGGTCACTTGGAAGAAATGATTCAGTGATTTGGCCGGGAATGAGCAATGTATTAAGTTCTTCGATTCAAGTTCCCTAGACAGATTAAGAGGCTTTTTGATCTCGAAAAAGGGCTAAGGAGGGTATTTATGTGAAAATGAAACCACATCACAGGGATTTGATCCATATAAGTTTATAACTGACCAGCGTACTACTTTTATGAATAAGTTCCTTAGCTTGATTACTGAAAATCAATAAATTAGGGTTGATTTACACTCTTAGATTCAATAGGCTAGAGTATATTAGCTACACAGGATTCGAATCTTCACATTGCAATGGGATTTTGATAAAGACCAACCCAAAATGTTTAGCAGAAATGATATGAAGATTTTTAAGAATATCGATTAGTGATAAATCGTGCTACAGGCATTAACTTAGCATCAGCCCTAGATTTGACGTTCACCTCTGCCTGCCAGATCTTTTGTGTGTCTTGCGTTTTACATCTCACGCAAATTTGCAAGGCATTTTTTTCACACCTCACCTCCAAAATCCAACCTACATATCTTTTAGATCCTTAGGTTCGTGTGATTTACTGCATGCGAGTTCGTAAATAGCCACACTAAGTACTGAGTGGAGGGTGGCCTTTTTAATCGCTATTACCAAAATGTTCCTTGAAAGGACAGCCTCAAATTTAAAATAACAGCGTTTGGACTCTGCAGGGATCATTTAGCATGGCTCATTTAATCTACAAACTTTTAAAATATTAAAATGGATAAGAAGAAAGAAGAAATAAATTATTTTAACCTCCATGAGGCTAAAGATAGCTTATGAGACAGATTGCTTCTTCATCTGCTTGATGGATTTGGTCTTTTTTCTGTGAAGCTTCAAAATAAATGCTCCGAGCTTCTCGACAAACCCAAGAGCTAGCTAGCTACCAGCGTATCTGCATAACTTTCCCTGTGTCTTTGAAGGCCTCACATTCTAAAATGAGATGTTTTTCTGTTTACACTTTTTCAGAGGAACAAAAAAATGCATATTCTTTCCTCCCACACTTCCTTTGGCCTTTTCCAGCGCCCTGTTATTATCTGTCAATTTAAAATAACAAAAACTCCAACAGAAGTAGAGTCAGCACAATAAAACCAAAACACTGAAACTGAGCTTATGATCATGTCAATCGTTTCTGGTGACCTATGAAACAGAGAATTCTTGGCTAAAGGAAAGGTCGATCATTACGAGGCACCGTGACAAAAAACGGAGCACGTGGAACGGAATCGTGATAATATGCGTAGGACAACATATTCATTTGATTAAATTTTCTATATTCTGTTTAACATACCATTGTGTCTCTGGGAGAAGAAGAATGCTTCAGGTTGGAGAACAAAAGCAGACAAGTCTCATCATACGATGTAGTGCCTCGAAATAAAATTTTAACAGTAAAACATACACCAGAGATTTGAGGTTGATGGTTCAAGCGACAAAGATGCATGCATGGTATGTACATTTCGCGTCAACATCATTCGTGTGAAATTCAAAATTTTATTGTATTGCACAGGAAACATATGTAGCTTTTAGTGCAACTAATGCTTTTCAAGGCCACGCTGGTGTAATTTGCACAGGGAACATAGATAGCTTATAATTCTCAAATAAATTGCAGAAATAAATATAAAGATGCAAACTATATTGACCATACACATTTGCATAGGAATTATCTAGATGCGGCAGGATTGAAAGACTGCGAATTGCGGTGAATAATAATAGTAAGAGAAAATAAAAGAAACATAATAGTTGGGAGTTAACCATTCTTTATAAAAATGACCGTAATAACTGGGTGAGATAACTTGGAAATGAAGAAAAATGGACTTAAAAATCTGCCTTGTTCAACCTTTTTGTGAGGGGAGAAACTGGCAGGTTGAATCTCAACATTGCCGTAATTTTTTCACAGTTGGTGTTGCTCAATAAGATGAGATTGTGAGAATGAATGAATCGATGCGCGAGGAAAATTAAAATGTGGCATAGCGGGGAGAGTAACAACTATAAAAAATTAGAGTATTAATAAGGGTATCTAGATGGTTGAGAAAGGTGTCGGAGCTAGGCTGTAATTGTTAGTTCGGCAAGGTTCATGTGTTAAAGTACATCAACAAGAGGCCCTTCCATCGTGTGGCATTACTTTAGCGAGAAAAGAATAATTATTAAGTTGAAGATATGCTGAAACTAATCTTGCATTCAAGGTAAGACAATCTTTTAAAATCTTACAAATCCAACCTTGGCTTTTTGGGAAACACTACCATGTCATGAGGTGGGTGTCACACTTCAGTTGTGGAAATTTGGATCACTACATTGCACCCTCATCTTATCCTATAGTGCATCTTCATTTTACCCTATGTACATATTGGGTTTTCCCTAACAAAATGGTAGGCAAACAATGCTTCAAAAAAGGAGACCGAATGTATTCTTATGGTAGAAAAACAATGCTTCAAAGAAGGTGACCCAATTTATTTCCATGGGTGGGTAAGCATGTTACGACAATAAAACAAGTACATAGATCTATTTTCATGGGTGGGTAAGCATGTTCCGACAATAAAACAAGTACATAGATCTATTTTCATGGGTGGGTAAGCATGTTCCGACAATAAAACAAGTACATAGATCTAGGACATTGAAATATTCAATTACATGGAATATCCAATTACAATTACATGGAATATCCAATGTGGGCTAGAGCGGAGTAACCAAGTAATCTTACGGGCATTGGAAACCTTGTTTGGATCATGATGGAGGTGGCATCAAGAACATGACAGTGTACCAAAGATTATGATGTGGGTAAAATCCTTTAGCTTAGTTGCCCTCATCTTATCTTATAGTGCATCTTCATTTTACCCTATGTACATATTGTGTTTTCCCTAACAAAATGGTAGGCAAACAATGCTTAAAAAAGGAGACTGAATGTATTTTTATGGTAGACAAACAATGCTTCAAAGAAGGTGACCCAATTTATTTTACCCTATGTACATATTGAGTTTTCCCTAACAATTTTCCCTAACAAAATGGTAGGCAAACAATGCTTCAAAAAAGGAGACCGAATGTATTCTTATGGTAGAAAAACAATGCTTCAAAGAAGGTGACCCAATTTATTTCGATGGGTGGGTAAGCATGTTATGACAGTAAAACAAGTACATAGATCTATTTACAAAATGGTAGGCAAACAATGCTTCAAAAAAGGAGACCGAATGTATTCTTATGGTAGAAAAACAATGCTTCAAAGAAGGTGACCCAATTTATTGCTTCAAAAAAGGAGACCGAATGTATTCTTATGGTAGAAAAACAATGCTTCAAAGAAGGTGACCCAATTTATTTCGATGGGTGGGTAAGCATGTTATGACAATAAAACAATGCTTAAAAAAGGAGACTGAATGTATTTTTATGGTAGACAAACAGTGCTTCAAAGAAGGTGACCCAATTTATTTTACCCTATGTACATATTGAGTTTTCCCTAACAATTTTCCCTAACAAAATGGTAGGCAAACAATGCTTCAAAAAAGGAGACCGAATGTATTCTTATGGTAGAAAAACAATGCTTCAAAGAAGGTGACCCAATTTATTTCGATGGGTGGGTAAGCATGTTATGACAATAAAACAAGTACATAGATCTATTTACAAAATGGTAGGCAAACAATGCTTCAAAAAAGGAGACCGAATGTATTCTTATGGTAGAAAAACAATGGTTCAAAGAAGGTGACCCAATTTATTTCGATGGGTGGGTAAGCATGTTATGACAATAAAACAAGTACATAGATCTATTTTCATGGGTGGGTTAGCATAACAAGTACGTAGATCTAGGACATTGAAATATTCAATTACATGGAATATCCAATGTGAGCTAGGGAGGAGTAACCCAGTAATCTTACGGGTATTGGAAACCTTGTTTGGACCATGATGGAGGTGGATGACAGTGTACCAAAAATTATGATGTGGGTAAAATCCTTTAGCTTAGTTGGGGCCTGGAAATATTGAACTTGTCTTCTTTACGATGATTAGAAACAACCTTACCATGATTAGAAACAACCAAAGGTACATAATTGAACTTTGCTATTCCACTACCAGAGGCTCAACCACCAAAAAGGTCTTCAAATAGATTGAGCTTACACTATAAATATTCTAAGGTACTCTTTTTTGCCCACTTAAGCCCCCCATCTTCAAGCACTGACATACTATACCTCCACCCCCATCCTCAAGCAATGACATACGGCACCACATGTGAATTTTTACAATGCAAGGATGATGGTCTCTGTCTTTGTGGATACCTCCATTCCCATCCTCAAGCAATGGCATGCTACACTAATTGTGAAATGTCACAATGCAAGGGATGATGTTCTTCGTCTTTGTGGATTGTTGAAACTCAGGGAAGCAGTGTTCGTTATAACATATATACATTTTGCAACATAATTTGACACATCGTTTATATAAGGTTGTGAAATTTATGTAAATTATATGTTCATTATCAATTTGATTTTCCAAATACATCCTAAAAGTCAAATGGTGTCCTATAAGACATTAAATTTTAGGATTGCTTATCATTGGTTTCTTGCAACAATAGTGGTGGTGTTTTCTTTAAGGATCAAATATATTATATCGATGTAAAGAATTCTAGTTGTCTATTTTAGTTTGACAAATTTATTGATATAGAGATGAATGTTGATTAAAAACCATTGATTAAAATATATATTTTTTTCAATAGTCATTTTGTGTGAAATTTTACTTCTAAGAAATACTTGATTTTTTTAATGACAATTTTTGTGAAATAGCTTGTAATGAAAATTTGAATTTGATCTCTAGCTAAATGGTATAGAATAAAAAATTAAACTTGATCTTAATCCGTTGAAAACTAAATATTGTTTTATGATGTTGCAATTTTTTTACCCTTTTTTGTCATATTTTGCAATCTAATGTATATATTAATGAAAACATTATTATTGTAGTTTTTTCACTATTAAAAAATGATAATGGCCAGGAAAATATATTTTTAAGTAATTACCAATTTTATTTTTTAAAATGATAATGGCCAGGAAAATATATTTTTTCAAGTAATTACCAATTTATTTTTTTAATGAAAAAGTACAGTCAAGATCACAAAAGCAGGAAACATTTAACATGGTCCATCCATTAAAGAGTAAATATGACAAGTAAAAATATATCATATGCTCTTTATTATTGCAATAATAAAATATCTAACAAAACTAGAGCCATCTCCATAAATGGATGAATTGAATTTAGGCATACATTCACGTCAATTGAATTTGTAACTTATGATAAAGGTGGTTCGGACCATTCCGTAAAGAGTGAAAACATATCACATGCTCTTTATTAACACAATAAAAAAGAACCTGGAAAAAGTACACAATGATTTCCATGTTACATCTCTTATAAAGGAAAAGAGGAAAAATGGATATGTGTGCAATAGTGGCAAAGTCAAGGAGGAGGTAGAGGGGAAAAACCATTTTTAGATGAGTAACAACGAAGTGATGCTAACGATTTCATCGAAATGATTGAGAAGGGCGTGGGAATGAGCATGCGATTGTTTTTATTTATTTATAAGATTATATAGTTAGCTATATCATCAAAGTCCTTTACATTTTCATTACATACACTTGTTTATGAACAAATTAATAATTAAACAAGGGAAGCTGCGAGGCAGCGAGTCCCTGCATGAAGTTAATATTTAAGGTCTAAGCCAGTTCGAATACCAGTCGCAGCAGTTTAGCTTGTTTACTCCGAAGGATTCTAGTTAGCATTCAAGCAAGCAGCACTAGGAACAGAGGCCATAGAGACAGAAGCAGGGGCATACCAGCCATCAGATCCAAATCCCATGCCCGTGGGGGCAATTTTTGGTTATTAAGGTAAAGCCTTAGCCCACAAGCGTATTAGTGACTCCGTGTGCAGGAGTATGGCAGAGTCAAAGATTGACGCTTCATTGATCATGAAGTTAACATTTAAGGTCTAAGCCAGTTCGAATACCAGTCGCAGCAGTTTAGCTTGTTTACTCCGAAGGATTCTAGTTAGCATTCAAGCAAGCAGCACTAGGAACAGAGGCCATATATATATGCTTCGATTGCAGTTGCAAATATCCCCTATCATGCAGATCATCTAGTTTACCGAGATCCAGCAGTAGCAGTTACGGAAGGCAGAGGAATTAGTTGGGTCGAGTGCTCCCAGGGTTGACCTGGGCAACTCACATACTATGGTGAATTTCTATAGAATCTCCTGCAGTGAGCAATAGCAACGGACCTACAGCAATTCCTGCTCCTGTATCTAGGAACGACAGACATAACGTACATTGGGCACACAACTGCAATACATAAATCACACAACTGCAATAGAAATAGTCACATGAGCACTATATACCAAAGATCTGAACATTATTGAATAACTAACTTGCAGAGAATCATCATCAATTCAAGATACACCAGTTTATGTTGCTAGCCCAAAATCACACAACTGCAATAGAAATAGTGACATGAGCACTATATACCAAAGATCTGAATATTATTGAATAACTAACTTGCAGAGAATCATCATCAATTCAAGACACGAGTAACATGAAAACCGCCGTGAAGCGTACATTTGACCTTGAAAATAAGCATTTCTTATGACAGACTGTAACATGTGAAGAATACAAGACAAGCACAAATGCTAACAATTAGGAAATTAGTGCGGCAGCCGAGCAGAGACGATAGAAGCATAAAAAATGCGAGTTGCACCACCATGGCGGACCCAAATGCATATTTGAAGCATCTGTCGTACACCTGTAACAGAGAAGGAAGCGGGGAAATAAGACAATGCGTAAGATAATGCAAAAGAGATGTTATTGTTTTTTTGGTTTCTTTTTTCTTTGTCTTTCGACTTTTACGATGTCAATAATCAGAAGAGTCATGAGAACAAGTGCTAAGAGAAACAATGCCGCGAGTTGAGTAAGTTGGCTTATGCTAATGGATTCCATGTTATGTGAAGCGGGGAGATGTATGTGAATATCCAGGTGCAGAAGAGGCCAATTTATAAAAAAGTTCAACGTGTTTGTAAGGTGGTTTTAAGTGTGAATGGAGCTAAAATACTTGAAGCTCGGATGGAGCAGGGCAGTATTTAATGGTCGGCATAAAACGAAAAGCTTACGTTAAGTGAGCAATCGGTGCAATTAAGTGGTCGATATGACATGGGGAGCAAATGGCATATGGAATGATGTATGTGGCGGCAGAAGTAAATGCGAAATTAGGTGATGTATCTGACATCGGGCAATCTTGGTGGTAGATTGGGTCCGACAGGAGATCTATGTCAATATCTAGGTGCAGAAATCTTGAAGATCAGATTGGAGCAGGCCAGTATTTAATGATGGGCATAAAACGAAGACCTTACGTTAAGCGAGCGATCGGTGCAATTAGGTGATCGATCTGACATGGGGAGCAAATGGCATATGGAATGATGGATGTGGCGGCAGTAGTAAATGCGAAATTAGGTGGCTGTGGCCAGTGTGCCCACAAGAAGAGCATCTTAACCAGCCAAATTTCTTGAAGATAGCCCCTTTGAGCCTGTTGCGGTAGATTAAATATGCTGCTGTTATAGAAGACAGTAGGGCAGCTGCGAGGGGTCTTGGTTTTTCTAAATTGTGGTGCAATGGCTTGCAAAAACCCAACCTCGGTGGAAGAAATGTAGTTCAAAGTCATTGATTTTGATAGAGATATCACAGATGATGACATGCTTAAGTTATGTTTTTCATAAAACATGGAGTACTGCCACATATCAAGAAAAATTTAAGTATCAAAGATGATGAAAAGAAACAAAACAGAGCATAAGAGAAATCATTCAAAACTACACCCACAAAAGAATCTTGGTATCGAACAGAACATACACAAAATCTAGACGCATATACAGAGGAACCCACTCAGCATACCCAGACCGATGTAGAGAGATCTGAACGTATTTCTATTTGCAGAACACAATATTCTGCATTCTCACCAGTATATGAAAATGGCACAATAAGGAGCTTTCTTTCTTTTCATTCCAGTAGAAAATAAATGCCCAAAGGAACAATGCCTAGATATCCTAACTGAATGCAAGGTTTAAAAGTTTGACCTGAGTCCATATTTCAAAGTAGAGTCACCAACTATGCTAGGGGTATGGATGTTTATATTGCTGCTGTGCGATGGACAACTTTGCCATCCTCTCTTACTGGTGCATGTTGCAGGAGTTGAACACGACTTATCATTTAGAAGACAGTTTCTGTGTCATTTGAGCTAAAGCAGCTTAAAAATACATTCTTTAAAATACTCTACAATAACATTATTCATTTATAGTTAGGGAACAACGGGGTCCTGCCTTGGAGCCCCCTATGGACACTTGCTTTAGTCTTAGCCTTCTTGGTCCAGCAGAGAAACTCGCCTTAAGAGAGTCTCCATTGGAGGTTAGGAAAACAGAAGGTAAGGTATAGAAGGTAAAGAAGGGTTTGTTAACTACGGTACTCTCTGAGTTCGCCTAGCTGAATTAGCTATGGCATGCATTGCCCAAAAAGAATGTGGTAATGGATTAAATAATAATAATCCATGAAACAAGATTTGGTTGTCATTTTGCCAAACAGTGAGGGGGCCTTTTACATCCTTCTTTGTGTTCTATCTTTGGCTCATGGATGCCTAGTGTTACAACTTGACACAATCAAATAAACAAATATTTATTTCTAAATGTACAATATATTTCAGTTTACTTACTGCATTTTGAGGTTGAACACTCTTGAAGATATGTAAATTTTTCACGATGAAAATTATAACATGTAATTTTTTTAATGGTTAATCAACAACAATTGAAAAACAAAGGCATGCAGTCAGTCCCTGGCAAGAAACAGAGCTTCAAAAGGAAAAAGTTGGATGTTACATGGCATATAATGCACTAGGGACAATAAGGGGGAAGAGTATCACAACTAAAATCCCAAACGATCTTGTAAATGTACATGTATTACTTAAGCTGATGAGCCAGTGCAAAATAAGCTGGTGAGCCAAGTTCCATTGAGGCCTGGGTGCCTATGTGTATAAAATGTGTTAGGCTAATGGGACAGAGTATTTATGAATTTTAAAGGCCAAAGTCCCTATGTTATCAAGCCAGAGACAGCGTGGTAAAACACCAGTGAGCCTAACAAACAATGTAAATGTACTAGAATTAACACAATAACACCATGGTGAGCCTAACAAACAATGTAAATGTACTGAGATTAACACCATGGCTGTAAAATGAGACAAAAAGAAGAGGGCTAAAAGTCCACAATTGGAAAAGTGTCTTGAAAAATTATAATATACCATGAAAAATATAAAGCAAAGTGTACCATGCCTATAAAAAGTGGTTCTCCCATTCAGAGAGATATACCATGAAAAATATAAAGCAAAGTGTACCATGACTATAGAAAGTGGTTCTTCCATTCAGAGAGATATGGATCGTTGGAAACAAGTGTCCTGTGAAGTCCTAAAAGGTATCTAAAAGCCCCTGAAGACAGTAGAAACTCTTAGAGCCACAGTACTTTCGACATCTCTGACCTGCCGAGTTAGTCACCCTAAAACTAGTGGCACAGCCTGAAGAACTACAAGTGCAAAAAAGAGGTAAACTATTAAGAAGAATGATAAAAAAATAATTACTATATTCCTTAACCAAGTGAAACGCCTGTAAATAAAGGCTAGCAAACCCTCTTCCTGCTTTATGTTCACCCCAGAATTGGAAAATAACAGATCTCTATACCCCAATACTGTTGAACTACACAGAGCAATCCGTTTCCTCACCATTCATCCTACCACTACCCCAACATAAATTTGACTTGGGGTTTCTTCCATGACCTCTATGTTAAGCTAACCTAATTTAACTTGCATCAACGTTCAGGAAGGTTATATTAATCAAAATTGTGGACATCATCTTAGTATTGAAGATAGTGGCAATTTTTAGAATTGTTAGCACCTTACGTCAATCAATCGCACAAAATGAATCTACCTTGGAATTACAGTGACAAAAATTCACCTCAAAATGATCAATGGTTACCATGCTACTTTCTGAAAATACAAGCAATGGGGGATAATGACACCGCAGAGCATATGCTAGACCCAGAAAAAGACTCAACCCATGAATTTATGATGTTTGAGAACTTCAATTGTGAAAAACAGGCATAAGAAATATAGGCACAAACAGATTATATATTATCATACCAAGCAATTGAAACAAGAGGTTGAGAAAAGTACAGATCCAAAAGAGCATCTATGCTCAACCATTGTGATGTGAGCTGGTTGTTTGTCGTATTTTTCCTGGACTAAAAGAGTTGGACTAAGGGTGTTTTAGAATTTCACTTATGAGAATAAGACACAAGGCATATGTGAACAAACAAATAACAGATTATCATACCAAGCCATTGAAACAAGTGGTTGAAAAAGTAAAAAATCCAAAAGAACATCTATGCATAACAATATAAAGCTGCTTCAGCCATGTGATGTAAGTTTGTTGTCTTTTCCCTTTAGAAAGGTTGGACTATGTGCTAGGAATTCAATTATGAAAACAGCACAAGGCATATAGGCACAAGCAGATTACAAATTATCGTACTAATCAATTGAAAAAAGATCTTGGAAAAGTACGAATCCCACAGAGCATCTTCAACCATATGCCATATGCGTGGTTGCTTGAGCCCTGTGATGTGAACTTGTTATGAAATAAGGTACAAGGCACATGACCACAAACAGATTTTCTATTACCATACCAAGCAATTGAAGAGGTTGAAAAAGTACAAATCCAAAAGACCATTTATGTTCAACCATATGCTGGTTGAGCCCTGTGACGTGAGCTGTTTGTTTGTGTCTCTGCCCTTAGATTGGGGAAGTTTTAGAACTTCACTGCTAAGCTTTAAATAGATATTTTTGAGCAAATTTTTATGTAATTTTTTACTCCATTAAATAGTTCTATTGTCTGTCAACATTGTAATCCTATTGCTAGTAATATGGGAACTTGGAAGGTCAATATGTGGAGAAAGTCCCCTGATATGGAGGCCATGTTCAGTAGATAGGGCCGAGAACGGTGTTTATAGGATTCTTGGCTAGAAGACAAAAAAATTTACAAATATCAAAAATACCCAATTGTGACTTTGCTTACATCCTAATATCTCCTACTGGGTCTCTCCAAGATGTAAACAAAAATATGTTATCCTATTAAGATCACCTCAATCTATGAAAGTGTTATCCAATACGATCAGACTTCAAGAGAAGTATTGTTCAATTTGCGTGGTGCTGGAACATGAATATTAATCAATCCCTACACGGTTTGATTGTGTTGGATTCCTGGCTTAGCATCTCATAACATAAATATTCGCAATTTGTTTAGGAAGCATAAGCATAGAGAAAGAAACTGTACCAGAGTCTCCAAAGACTTCTTGTATGTCTCTCCTGTGATGGATGCCACAACACTGATGTTACTTTTTGTCATGTAGAAATTCAGCAAACTATGGAACCTTCTCTTATTTAAGAATTCAAATAGCATTTTTCATGCTCACCTTCCAAATTAGGAAAACGGGTTTGCCTTCTCTGCCTACCAATTTCTGGAGTATTTTTCTTCTCAAACCCTGCATTCAAAATAGCCAACATACAAACCACCGAGTTTTCATCAAATTCTCCTAACAAATCCGTTTGTTGAACAACTATAACATATCAAACTTGTCTCGTTTTTAAAAATCACGGAGATAGATAGAGAGTGACAGGACCTTCAGCTGCTGTGCAATAAGAATCCCTGGATACAGCCTGCACTGCTCCAATCTGCCATTAAAGTCACTTTCAGCTCTCTGGTAAGAACAGAGCATATAGATACAGAGCTTTTAAAGAAGAAGTGCTGGCTTTAATTAGGACTCACCCCTGCAGCTTTCACGAAACTCTCAGTTACACGATTCAGCAGAGGATGACCCAAATCGAAAAGGGATTGCCCGTCAAATTTCTTCAGATCATTCAGAAGACAATATGTGAGCTGTTTGTATCAAGAAGACAAGAATTAATTGGCCGTCTATTAACCGTGTTATTTTTCAACCAAGTAATTTATTATATTTAAACATAAATTGAAGTTCATTAAAATTATTAGTAAAGTGAATATGCCGGTTAGAAGCATGCACAAAGAAACGTGGCCACATGTTAGCAACGTAAAGTGTCTTCTCGTACACAAGACCAACTAAACAGCAAGAACCAACTGCTGCAAGCTGTGGTTTTGTGGACCAAGCATTTGTCACAAGAGACATAAATCCCTCTTGAACTTACGATCTTAGCATCGTTGTTCCCTTTTCACTGTTGTGACTGTGATTACCTTCAGGCTCTGTCAACCTAGCCCTCTCTCTCTGAATGTCTCATCTATCCGGCCTCTGCTCTCCCTGAGGTGTATTTCTAGGCTTTTGTTGAAAGATTCGTGTAGCAGCCACTGTCTTATCTCTCTAATGTCCCATCCTCTGATCTGTCTCATGTCCCAGCTCTGTGATCGTTCTGGGACCGGTTCTGTTCTCGCTTGACAAGCTGCTTTCGCTTGCCTGTAACCCTGCCTGCATACAGATATTGCTGAGGATAGCTCTCTCTGTTCACTCATGCTTGCTGCTTAAGACTCTCTTTTCCCTCTCAGTCCGTGGGCGCTATCGGTTCACACCCTTCCCTTCAGTGATCTTGCAATTCCCATTGCCAAACCCTAATACCCCTTGGCCAGAACCACAACCACTGCACTGAACCGCACACCAGGAACTAAGCTTTCTCATTGCATCCGGTTAAGGCAGGAAAATAGCATGGTTCCATAGCGTAAAGCTTAGTTAAGCCAGCGGAGTTCACACCCCTAGGCTGTGCGCTGCAGGTGGCCCTATCTGTCTATGCGCCCCGGACAGATACAACTGATTTCTTCAGACAGAAAGCATTGACAGGATATGCCCTGCCCCCTGCCTTAGAGGAAGTAATAACCTGCTAGATTCACCGAATCGTCTTGATGTGTTCGGAGATAAAAGACTATCCTATCCTACCAGCGTAGGAATTGGTTTGGAATGCAGCGCCGGAACACAGACATATATAGAGGTAGAGGTAAGGCTCTCCTTTCATCCGTGGTCTATTCACATCTATCAACGATGGATGCCCCTTCCCCTATTGTCCACACGCCCCGCATCTTAGCCATTTTAGCCTGCAGCATCTTATCCATTTCTAGATCCAGAGCTAAAATTTCCAGGGTTGAACCATAATCTATGGAAAAAGCTGTTTACCTCATCGATAAGCCAGGGAACTTAGCTGCCTGTTAACCAGTTGATTCACCATCATCAGAAGCAACAGAGCCAATTTCATTTTGAGATTGATAGCCCCCTTCCCCTCACTGCGTCAAGAAGAACCCTAGTTGCTTCCTATAGATAGAGAGAAGTCAGCTGCCTGCACATATGCTCTGCACATACGCTGGAAACCTGCTTGGTCAATTAAATGCAGGGTTGAACCATAATCTGTGGAAAAAGCTGTTTACCTCATCGATAAGCCAGGGAACTTAGCTGCCTGTTAACCAGTTGATTCACCATCATCAGAAGCAACAGAGCCAATTTCATTTTGAGATTGATAGCCCCCTTCCCCTCACTGCGTCAAGAAGAACCCTAGTTGCTTCCTATAGATAGAGAGAAGTCTGCCAATCCGCCAGCTGCAGGCCCTGCATGCAGAACAACTGCCTGCACATACGCTCTGCAACCTTAGCATATACATATACCTGTTTACGAATTAACGAATTAATGAATTAATGCTAGCATTAACACTAGACCGTTGACGGTCAGGCATAATGAAACTGGGCGTAAATATCAACTTAACCTATGTTCGGGCCTCTTCCGCCTCGGGAAGAGGCCAAATAAGATGGGAAAGCTTCAGCGGGGAAGCAGACATAGGTTATCTGGGGAGAACACCGCACAGACCTTATACTAAGCGCCGTATAACAGACTAGGAAAACGCTAAACTAATGCTAAGTCGGGTCATAACGATTACTATAGTCCCTGCCGGATGCCAGATGGCAGGGACTAATAAAATGATGGGATGGTGATTAGTGAAATTTGTTTCTATTAATTCAAAAACAAAATTTGAATATCATTTTCTAATTTATTTGATTTTAATGTTAATAATATTAATTCAAATTAAATATTTGATTAATAATCATAATAATTTCAATTTTAATTAAGTTTTTGAATTAAAATTTATATTTCTTAATAATTTTCACGTTTATATATATGTTTGTGATTAAGTTGAATATCTATAGGTTAAGTCTCTATAATACTTGTGATTCCTCTATTATTATTGCCATTGTAGTTCTTATTGTTATTACTGTACCCCTATTGTCCCCATAGTGTTATTATTGTGCCCCATAGAAACTCACTATTGTTATTGTTGTGCCCTTATATTATTATTGTTATGTCGGCTTTGATTAAATTGTGAGACTCTTATATGTAGAGATGAGGTTTTGTCATTTGTATCATTCAGGAATGGTTCATTTGTGTAATGTAAAGGAGGTTGCCCCCTCGAAAACGTTGATTTCGAAGTTGTTGATCTATCTTTTCTATCTTTTTGTGAGCTGATTTCATAACATTTGGTATCAGAGCTTTGGATTCTAGGGTTTCGCTTCTCCAAAACAGGTCATCGTGACATTTTCAATATATTTTTTTGTTTGTTTGTTATGCTGCGACGTTTTAGAAGCTAAAAAAAACCCATTTGATTTGAAATCTCAATGATCCTCGGTTTTGAATTTCAGATCCTGTATCGCTATATTTTCGGAGATATGATCCAAGGAAGCTAGGGTTTTTGTAAGCTCCTGAATTACATCCCAAACATGTGACATTGGGAAAATCGTCATAACTTTCTATTTGAGTATCAGATTGAAATTTCGTAAGAAGTTATAGAAAGATGACAGACTTTAGTTTTCTGTGCATCGTTTTTCAGGTCTGAAGGTTGAAACAATGGCGCGTGGCACTTCATATAGGTTCGTTCTACTGAAAAAATGTATAATGAGGTCATCTTGGGAGATTGTGCATAACACTTTCTTGGAGAATTCAATTTCGATCAGACTGGTGGCATTGGAAAGATGATTCATAGGTCTACCACATTTCACAATTTTAGACCTTGGAGATCCGAAATTTTAGAGATACATCAAATTCAAAATTGAGCTCCTACAAAGTGAAAAAAGGTGTAGTTTTTTTAGAATTTTGTATAAATTTGGTTTGAAAAATTAGTTTGAAGAAATTCAAAGGGCATAATGAAGAATAATGATCATTAATTGATGCCCCGAAGAAAGAAAATGGAAACACTTAGTAAGCAATCTGAAAGCTCTAACATGACTCATGAAGAAGAAGAAATGCAACATGATATATCAAAATTACGAGACCAAGTGCAACAAATTTCACTCACAAAAAGTAACAGAAGCTAACATGGATGGTTTAAAAAAAGGCGTGGAAGATAAGATGAATGGTTTAAAGAAAGACGTGGAAGCTAAGATGGATGGTAAGAAAGACAACATTGAAGATTGGAAGAAGAACATGGAAGGTTGGAAGGAAAGTTTGACAAAGTTGGTAAAAGAAAGGGTTCCTAATGGCGAAAAGGTCGTAGAGAAAACTCATAATGAGAACAAAATAAATGTTAATCACGATTCAAAAAGTGACAACATTTAAGATTTGAAGAAAGACGTGGAAGGTTTGAAGGAAGGTTTGGCAAAGTTGCTACAAGAAAAACTTCTTAATGGTGAAAAGGTAGTAGAGAAAACTTATGATGAGAACAAAATAAATGTTAATCATGATTTCATAAACTCTAACGGTGGATTGAAGACCCACCATGTTTGAAAGATCGATATGAGGAAAATTGATGGCAAGGATTCCATAACATGGATACTACAGATGGAGCAATATTTCTATCTCCATAATGTGCAAAACACACAAGAGGTACGCATTGCAACTTTATATTTGGAACCAAATCAGTTTGTATGGTATCTGATCTGAAATGCAGAAAATTTTAGATTGTTCTCTCAATGTGTATGATGCTGAAATAGAACTTTGCTAATTATTTGTTCAATATGAATGACTTCATCACATTTGAAATTAACCGTAAATAACTTTAAACAAAGATACACAATTGACAAAATAGAAGCACCAATGTTTGGGGACGGAGTTCATCCCTCCTGGGCTACATCTCCGGGCCATGCACAAAAAGGCTAGGCCGCTCGTATTTCAATGAATAAGAGATAGGTTACATTTGCTTCCATAGTTGTGGCTATTTCCCTAGAATGGAAATGCTCTTGGACAGAGAGTTTTCACAACTTCACATGGACATTCTACTAGTGAACTTTTAGCATAATAGCAAAACAAAAGAGTCTTAAACCGCTGACTCAAACCTCGACCGAAAATGAGAATATCTCAACAACAATGCGAAAACAAATCAAACCTCCTTTACTTGACTTAGTAGTCAGATTGTCTCAGTTTCGAAATCTGGACTTTCGGTTGCTTCATTTATTGAACAGACCTCGCCAATGTCTCCGGAGCGCCTTAAAACTCTTGTCTAGGCTTTTGAGTCACTCCAATTGGTTTCCGTATGACTCTGGAAAGCTCAAACCTAACTGGCTCATGAATCCATGCTTCTCAATGCTCTGCTCTGGCGCAAAAGTTCTCTATCTGCTGCCTTCGGAAAAGCTTCAAGAAACACCTTCACACTGAATATATGTTCTCACAAGTGTGCCCGTCCTATGCTTAAAACATTCGAACCATTTATAAGATGGTGAATGCTACATTTAGCATTATTTGTTTTAACAATTTTGACGTCGGCCAATGAAATGGCTCGGCCCTTTATGACAAACCATACGATGATAAAACCACTAATCTAAACTTATCCTAAGTTCTGATTACATGGGCGCATAAACACAACTCTTATCCCAAGTTCTGTTACATTGCATATCGTATTTTACTGTTGTTTGATTATTGGACTTGCTAGAACCAGAACATAGTTTGTTAATTGTTGTTCTAACTTGGGCGAATAGAAAACCAAAGTTTGATTTGTCATGTATCGTGGCACATTTCCCATGGCCCGATAGTTGAATTGTTACTCCTCATCGCAGTATTGATAGCTTCCCTTCTGTGTTGAGAGAGTCCATTGGACCGAAAACTTGATGGCGTTGACACACCATTGCTCCGGTATTGTGAATTTGTTGCAGGCCCGGGTAGTGCTTTGTCGTGCTGCCTCATCTACAATTCGGATGGTGCCAACCTGCGCTAGTGAAGGAGCATTGTTGAATGCATACAACCACGTTGCATTGAATCTATAATGTTTTAACCGTTGTAGCGATCCCTCACAACATCGTATTGCATTGTCCTCTCTGTGTTGGCTTGGTGCCATAACCATGCTGCATTCCCGCGTTCATGGTGATGACTAACCTTCTGATGCCTTCGTGGCATTGCTGACACTGTCCAATCTCTAACGGTGATGGCCAAAACCTTGCCATATTTGGACTGATCCCTACTGACTGGGCCACCACCTCTGCGTAGACCTGTTTGTTACAACAATATTGACTTTGCCCTTACACTGCCGTGACTTTGGCATATTCATCCCGCCATATATTTTCCATTTAAATGACATAACCATACGACATTTGAATGTTGCACATGATTTGAAAACTAACATATATTTTAACAAAATGCACTATATAAAAAATAATACAACGTTATGCCAAGGTTTTGCATATGTGCTCATAACCGTTTGTTTTGAAATGCCATACATCGTATAAATGCCTTAGAACTTAGTTTCATGGTTTTTGTAATGCGACATAAATAATGAATTTAAAAACCCACCATTGGTTTTATTTGCGCTCATGCCTAATGTCACTTTTTCCATAGGTTTTTAAATCATAGTGACATGTGTTCATAACAGTGTTAAATACATGGTAATGTTTTGACATTAGGAATATATTACCATTGTTTTTTTTCGCAGGTACCCGAGAATGGACTTTTTCCTTTGAACACAATCAAGTCACGTTGTTGAGGAGGCCTTCCTTGACACATTAATTTTGCCGGATGATTTCTCCATCACTGGGAGTCCAAATGAAAAACCGTAAGAAGCGCCGGATTCAGAACAACAGACATTTCAACTTGATGTGGCTTTTGGGATGATCTATGATGACTCATTTTCTGCACAAGTCGATAACCAATTGCTACAAGGGACCATCTTGGTCATTTGAGTAAAATGTCGACTTAACTAAAATATCCAGTTTGGATCAGTATCGATGGCTTTTGTCTCGTAAATAAATTGTCACTTGGCAATTTTTACGTAAGAAATGATAACACATTATGAGGATACAAAAAGCAACTAGCCAATTGATAAATCTCAAACAAAAAGGTTCAATGATGGAGCACATTGAGGTCTTCCAAAAATTGAATATAAGGGTAAAAGGTATTCTAGAGGAACATATGATTGATGTGTTCATACGGACTTTAAATGATAACATCCAACATGAGGTTCGCCTTTGGGACCCTCATTCATTGGAGAAGGCATTCAAGTTGGCAAGAAAAATGGAAAGCAAAATTATGGCAACAAGGAAGCCTAACACTCACAACTATAAATATGGAAGTGTTGTTGCCTCTAGCCTTCCACAACCTACAAGGTTGAAACCACAACAATTAAAAGAAAAAAGAGCAAAGGGGCTTTGTTACAGTTGTGATAACAAATACACTAAAGGTCATAAGTGTGCCGAGAAGAAATTATTTTACATAGATTGTAAAGTGGAGGAAGAAAATGAACAAGAAACATCAAAAGACGAGGATATACACTAGGAACAAACCCTAGAGAAAAGAAGAAATGAATCCGACCATATCTTGTAATGCATTGGCCAGAATTAACACTCCTCAAACTATCAAGATAGAAGAACATATCAAGAATAAAAAGGTAATAATGTTGATTGATTAAGGAAGTACCCATAATTTTATTCATTGTAAGGTAGCCAAGGAATTGAATTGCTTCCTATATCCAACACCAGAGTGTCAAGTGATGGTTATAAGTGGAGAAACCATACATTTCTATGGAAAGTACCATAATATCAAGCTATCCATGGGAGAATATGTATTGAATATCCCAATGCTTTCCATTCCAATGGGTGGTGCTGATGTTGTACTAGGGTTCCAATGGCTACAATCCTTGGGTACAATAACTTTTAATTTTCAAGAACTTTTCATGAAATTTTCTTCGGAAGGAAAGGAAGTTGAATTAAGGTGTATCACAGAGAAACTGGGAAAGATAATCAATTTTAACGGAATGACAAAGCTTCTAAAGAAAGAACAACGAGGCATAATTGCACAATTATGTTCGCTAGAGGTTCCCACATCGAAATCATCTATTTCTCAAGATCTCCAAAAAGTCTTGGACACTCATTCCAAAGTATTTGAGACTCCCAAAGGCCTCCCACCTATCGGTGATCATGATCACGCTATTCATTTGATTCTAGGAAGTGTTCCTCCAAACATCAGGCCTTACAAATATCCCTATGCCCCAAAGAGTGAAATTGAACGTGTGGTTGTAGAAATGCTAGAGGCTAGTATAATTTAACCTAGTCAAAGTTCTTTCTCTGATCTAGTAGTGTTGGTGCACAAGAAGGATGGGTCATGGTGCATGTGTCCGGATTATAGGGAGCTCAACGAGCTCACTATTAAAGATAAATTTCCTATTCCTGTCATTGATGAATTATTGGATGAATTGCATGGATCAATTACTTCACCAAGTTGGATTTTCATTCACGATATCATAAAATCGTAATGAAGTCTGAAGACATTCCAAAAAAACACTTAGAACTCATGAGGGTCATTATGAATTTTTGGTCATGCCTTTTCGCCTTGCCAATGCACCTTCTACATTTCAAGGTTTGATGAATTCCATTTTCAAACCCTTCCTTAGAAAATTTGATTTAGTAGTTTTTGATGATATACTAATCTACAAGAAGTTTTGGAAGGATCATGTTCAACATGTTGATAGGGTGCACAAAGTATTGGAGGAGAAACAATTATATGCAGAAAGCTCAAAATATTTCTTTGGAGTACAAGAGGTGGAATATCCGGGTCATATTGTATCTCATGAAGGTGTTAAGGTAGACCCTAGAAAAATTAAAGCCATTAAGGAATGAAAAACCCCCACATCCATAAAGCATATGCAAGGATTTCTTGGGTTTATAGGGTATTATCTCAAGTTTGCTAAGTGTTATCACTGAAAATGCTGTTGCCAAAATTTTTTAGCCTAGCTTAAAGATATGGTGTTTTCGCAGCGCCAGAATTCTTTTAACAGCTTCGCAGCGCTACATGTTTAGGCGGTTTCGTAGCGCGCTACGAAATTGGGGATTGGTTCGAGCTTTCAGCAGAAGGTTCATATACTAAATTTTGATGATAAGGTTCCTGCCCGAATGGTGCTTACTACTATTGACACTGCAGTGTTTAGAGCTATACCAGAGCCTTTTTGGTCCATCACAAACAGTTGTTCAGTTGCCAGCTTATAAGTTTCTCAGTACCCTAGTAAATGGTAGAAGTAGAAAATCATCCAAGGAATCAGTTTCCTATCTCGACAATTCTGCCTCTGTTCCTAAAGATATTGCCATTGACAATGGAAGTTTTGTAGAGACACAAGATAAGGATGTTATATTGGAAGGCCTGGGATCAGTTGCGGTTTATGACCAGTGGGTTTCACTGTCAATAACTGTCAACAACCGAAATCCCGCTATGAGCATGCAGCAGCAGTAGTGCAAGAGAGAAGGTATGTCTTTGGTGGAAATCACAATGGGCGCTACCTAAATGATATACAGGTGTTCGATTTGAAATCTTTGACATGGTCCAAACTGAATACAAAGATGGCATCTGACTCTTCTAGTCTTATCGTGGTTGGCTTTGAGCAATCTGGAGATAAAAGCATGGTTTATGGCCTCTTATTCCATGGCTATTATTGTTCATTACTGGGCTGCTTATCATAACGGACAGCGTCATGCCAGTTTTCCTGATCTGGTGTATTTTTGTTCTCAAAAGCAATGACTTAGTCAATTTCGTTTCTCCTTTTCAGTCTTGAAAAGAGGTCTGCACCATCTTCATATCATTTTCTTTTGAGAATCGGTCTCTTGGTTCCGTGGCAAATTCATGGAATAGCATTTATGTCTTGGGCGCAAGTGTTTGATGAAGTGCCAGAGAGAGACGTAGCTCATTATCATCGTGGCCTAGCTTCATAAGAACTCTTTTTCTACGCAAACAGGTGGCAGAGAAGGTTGATAGTCACTGCTGTTGTAATGAGGCATCTGGCAATTCCGATTTCAGGAATTCGTTCACTTGAAATAAGGACCCTCATTGGAGATATACACACTATATATCTATTTGTAGCTACGCAACAGTTAATTCTTATCATATAAAACCCTGCATTTCTTCGTGGATAGTTTGGCAATATGGCGCGCAAGCAGGTTTCATTTGCACAGGAAACTATTGAAAGGGTTTTGGTCGTAGAACTGATGAAGTTTTTGAGAACGTTGAAGAGAAGCTCGTCGCTTCTGGTAGTATTGCCCAGTTGCATAAGGCTACTTTGAAATTTAAGTATTCTAGTCTCACCTTGACAGCAGGAACAATGTGATCCAAAAGAGGCTCGAGCGGGGGTTACTGAGATTCATTTCTTATCTTTTAATCCGGTTTACCAACGTACAACACTTACATATGTTGATGCTCATGGAAAATGGCATCGTGCTAGTTAATTCGCCAAACAAGGCAATTCCAAGGGCGCAGAGGATTTTTCGAGCATGAGCATGTATCAGAGCAGAATCAGAGGAGATTATATTATTGACAGAAAGCATGCATGGGGGCCTTAACAAGCTTGATGTATGGGGCAGGAGATTCATAAAAGGTAGGGTTGGTCCTTGATAGTCTTTCTGCAAACTTAGTTGATCGGATGATGGAGCTGGTTGATGTGTACAAGATCCGCCTCCCAAAGTTCACTGTTAAAAGTTGCAGCTCAATATATGCGAAAGGTGATCCAGAAGAAGGCGCATTCTGATATCATGGATCTTGATGTTGTTAAGATAGCAACAAAGTCTTTTATTCCTGCATTATTCGGACATGGCACAGGGGACCTTTTTATTCAGCCTCACCATTTAGATCTCATATATAATTCATATGCTGGTGATAAAAACATCATCAAGTTCGAGGGTGACCATAACTCTCCACGACCACCATTCTATTATGATTCAATAAACATTTTCTTTCATATTGTCTTGCATCCTTCAGATGATTTGATTGAATAACATGTTTATGAAAGTTTATATGACTACTTCGATGAATTGGGAAATCTGAATGAGAATGTTTTGCATGAAATTATTGGAGGTCCAGGATTCACACAAAATGACATCACTGAAGATGCCATTGATCATTTCCACTCTAGGTTGCAAATGAGATAAAAGCAGTGACAGCATCCTTGACAGAAATTGTATTGATATTGTAGCAGCATTTCTCACAGGCGACCAAGTTTCTGACTGTCCTTTGGATAGATTTGCTCGAGTTTCAATTTCAATAGATGATGAAGAAAGAATGGTCATGGAAGCAATCATTGCCTCTTTTCAAGATTTGGAAACTGGAGAAGTTTCTCAAAATGAAACCTCCCAACTTTCAGATACTATATCCTGTAAGAAAGCTTCACTTGACAAAGTCAAGGCACAAACTGAGACTTGTTATGACTCATCTGCTGAAAGCAACACATCAATAAGCATATCTAAAGGAAGCCACCAACAGGGTAGTTTCTTCATAATGACCAATAGCAACAGCTGCAACCAGTGGGTCTGTCTACGATGGCAGTGTCCTTCAAATGGTGAACCGTGAAGCCTAGCAAACAGCAACTATTTGATTTTGTGAGCAGTTTAGAGGAAGACTGTGTTTTTTAAGTCACACAGCAGTTTCGTAGCGAGCTACGAAACTGCTGTAGATGACTGTTTTATGATAAAAAATGAAATTGATGCTGAGGTCAGCTAATTTTGAATGAAATGTTTTCAGAGCATAAAGGTGACTATTCAAAACTATCCTAGCTGTTCAAAAGATGACAGATGTGCCTTGCAAAAAGGTGAAATGTTTTGTTTCCAGCTAAAGTCTCGTTAAAGGTACTTTATGACCGAATTATTAGGGTTTTGGTTTTAGTCTTCGGTGATCCGGTTTGTACACCTGTTCAGCTCATAAGGCTTCCAGCTCATTTGAAAGGTGTGGTGATATGCGTTGTTTGGGAAGAATTAAAGAGCAGAGGACATGTTTTTAAAGTGATGAAGAGTGATGGGAGACAAAGGCCGTGAAAACAGAGCACCTCCCTTGGTTAATTAATGAAGCCATCTACGTGACTGGAATCCAAGGCCAACTCATTCAGTGAATGTTCCTCCAGCATGTCTTGGCTATTACTGAAGTGATACAGGTGTCAAAGTTCAAGAAAGCATCAATGCACACGAGGAGATAGACTTAGAGTTTCAATGGGAATGGGACTCTATGTTTTCACAGCGCAATACCTTTGTAATTAATTAGTTTGTTTAGATATGGATAAGGCAATTAATGATAGGATTTCGAGCTCCCTTCATGCTTGTTGAGGAGTCTCAAGTAGTTGTATTTTGGTTTTCCTATATATAGAAATGACTCTGATGTAAAAAAGGTTGGATATTTTATACAAAAACAGAGTTTATTTGGGCCAATGTAAAGACTTATTATAGTAATAGTAAAACAGTGGTTGTTTCTTCTCAAGATTCTCAATGGATTATTTTGTTCAAATGTGATGGTGGTGTATTCTCTCAATGTTCTTTTACAGCCTTGTTATAGCATAATCACTCAGAATTCATTTTTAATGCTCTGACTTCCTGTATGTTTAGCAAGCTGTGGTTTATGTGAAATATGTTTGAACATCTGATGCAAAGAGCCTTGACTTCTATGAAATGACTGTACTTTTGTTTATTAAATGTGTGAGACTCCATAGCCCAATGAAGACCAAATTTGATGTGTGTCCAACCAGCTTTATTTTCATAAGTGTGTGAAGAGTTAGCCATCTGTTGTTGTGATTGACTTCTATCAAAAGTCTGTGAGAGAGCCTTCTCTGACTAGGAAGGCTAATTCCTAGTCTAAAGTCTGGTTGAAAGAGTTACATAAGATCTTACTTGGTTGCAGCCCTTAGTACTGATTTTGTGATAACATTTTGGTGCGTTTGCCGGGAGCCTGATGATTACTCATTCCCGAAGTTTTAAGATTGAATTTCTGAAGGTAGCAGGAGTTCAAAGTGGTTTTCGAGGCTGCAAACCTACCTTGGCGACTCCATTGTTGAAGAATTCAAAGTTCATACATTCATGGTGATTCCACTGGAGTTATGAAGGATCCAGAAGCTGCCATTCTTAGTTCAAGGTATGCATTCATAGATTTCTCAGGAATTCATGGCTTCCCAAATCATTTTCCCAAGGATGCATATTTTCTAAGGAATGGTCCCAAATTTAATGGAGAAGATTTGAGTTTAACCTTGAAGCATATAACAGATTTTTGTCATTTTGCTGAGCTTCTTAGAGTTAAACATGAAGATGTTTGCATTATGTTATTCTATGATTCACTTCAAGGGAAATGCAAACAATGGATTGAAAGTTTTCCTATCAAATCCGTTAAGTCATTTCAAGACTTATGGCTTATGTTTTTGGAGGAATGGATAGATAGGTCAGAGTTGGTGGCAGACTCTCCCTCAGTTGAAGGTTTCAAACAATGGAATGATGATCATAGTAAAGAAGAAACAAATGAATCTTTTTCTTTGTCATTATCCTCATATCTAAAATCTTTTGACTGCAAGGCAGAGGATAGGATGAGATTTTTGGATGAATTTGCTGAGGACCTTGAAAAAGAAATTGAAGGTTTAGAAGGACAAATTCAAGCATACAGTTTTCATGATCATGATTATTATTCTCAGAAGCTTTCTATGGCAGAACGCAAGGGGACTATGCTGGTTCCTTTCTCTTTCACGATGGAGGAACTGAACACTGTGGTTGAAGATCAGTTTGCACAGCTGGAAAGTTACAAGGAGAACCAAGCTGATCATGTATTCTGGGATCCTGTAGCTGATTACATGGAAGAGTTTTACTCTCCAGTATTTCAGTTTTTCAAAGAAGATCAGAGACAATTTCAGTGGCAGCGGTCATCACACTATCATATTGGCTCTGAACTCCGATGCAGTCAAAGAAGTCAAATATCAGATAAAACAGAGGATTGGCTACATTGGAAATTTCATATTGATTGAGCAGAAAGAAATTGAAATTGTTAGGGTAGGTAGGTAGGTAAATACAAATAAGCTCAAGGTCAACTGAGCATTTTTCAGTAGATGTAGTTTTCTTTCTCCTACAGTCATGCTTGTTAAGCAAATTTCTGTTTGTCATAAATGGGTAAGGCACTGGACCTGCGAGTTCTTAGTGTACCACAAGGGCACACTATCCCAAGTGGAGCCACTGTTATCACTGAAAATGCTGTTGCCAAAATTTTTTAGCCTAGCTTAAAGACAGGGTGTTTTCGCAGCGCCAGAATTCTTTTAGCAGCTTCGCAGCGCTACATGTTTAGGCGGTTTCGTAGCGCGCTACGAAATTGGGGATTGGCTCGAGCTTTCAGCAGAAGGTTCATATACTAAATTTTGATGATAAGGTTCCTGCCCGAATGGTGCTTACTACTATTGACACTGCAGTGTTTAGAGCTATACCAGAGACTTTTTGGTCCATCACAAACAGTTGTTCAGTTGCCAGCTTATAAGTTTCACAGTACCCTAGTAAATGGTAGAAGTAGAAAATCATCCAAGGAATCAGTTTCCTATCTCGACAATTCTGCCTCTGTTCCTAAAGATATTGCCATTGACAATGGAAGTTTTGTAGAGACACAAGATAAGGATGTTATATTGGAAGGCCTGGGATCAGTTGCGGTTTATGACCAGTGGGTTTCACTGTCAATAACTGTCAACAACCGAAATCCCGCTATGAGCATGCAACAGCAGTAGTGCAAGAGAGAAGGTATGTCTTTGGTGGAAATCACAATGGGCGCTACCTAAATGATATACGGGTGTTCGATTTGAAATCTTTGACATGGTCCAAACTGAATACAAAGATGGCATCTGACTCTTCTAGTCTTATCGTGGTTGGCTTTGAGCAATCTGGAGATAAAAGCATGGTTTATGGCCTCTTATTCCATGGCTATTATTGTTCATTACTGGGCTGCTTATCATAACGGACAGCGTCATGCCAGTTTTCCTGATCTGGTGTATTTTTGTTCTCAAAAGCAATGACTTGGTCAATTTCGTTTCTCCTTTTCAGTCTTGAAAAGAGGTCTGCACCATCTTCATATCATTTTCTTTTGAGAATCGGTCTCTTGGTTCCGTGGCAAATTCATGGAATAGCATTTATGTCTTGGGCGCAAGTGTTTGATGAAGTGCCAGAGAGAGACGTAGCTCATTATCATCGTGGCCTAGCTTCACAAGAACTCTTTTTCTACGCAAACAGGTGGCAGAGAAGGTTGATAGTCACTGCTGTTGTAATGAGGCATCTGGCAATTCCGATTTCAGGAATTCGTTCACTTGAAATAAGGACCCTCATTGGAGATATACACACTATATATCTATTTGTAGCTACGCAACAGTTAGTTCTTATCATATAAAACCCTGCATTTCTTCATGGATAGTTTGGCAATATGGCGCGCAAGCAGGTTTCATTTGCACATGAAACTATTGAAAGGGTTTTGGTCGTAGAACTGATGAAGTTTTTGAGAACGTTGAAGAGAAGCTCGTCGCTTCTGGTAGTATTGCCCAGTTGCATAAGGCTACTCTGAAATTTAAGTATTCTAGTCTCACCTTGACAGCAGGAACAATGTGATCCAAAAGAGGCTCGAGCGGGGGTTACTGAGATTCATTTCTTATCTTTTAATCCGGTTTACCAACGTACATCACTTACATATGTTGATGCTCATGGAAAATGGCATCGTGCCAGTTAATTCGCCAAACAAGGCAATTCCAAGGGCGCAGAGGATTTTTCGAGCATGAGCATGTATCAGAGCAGAATCAAAGGAGATTATATTATTGACAGAAAGCATGCATGGGGGCCTTAACAAGCTTGATGTATGGGGCAGGAGATTCATAAAAGGCAGGGCTGGTCCTTGATAGTCTTTCTGCAAACTTAGTTGATCGGATGATGGAGCTGGTTGATGTGTACAAGATCCGCCTCCCAAAGTTCACTGTTAAAAGTTGCAGCTCAATATATGCGAAAGGTGATCCAGAAGAAGGCGCATTCTGATATCATGGATCTTGATGTTGTTAAGATAGCAACAAAGTCTTTTATTCCTGCATTATTCAGACATGGCACAGGGGACCTTTTTATTCAACCTCACCATTTAGATCTCATATATAATTCATATGCTGGTGATAAAAACATCATCAAGTTCGAGGGTGACCATAACTCTCCACGACCACCATTCTATTATGATTCAATAAACATTTTCTTTCATATTGTCTTGCATCCTTCAGATGATTTGATTGAATAACATGTTTCTTAAAGTTTATATGACTACTTCGATGAATTGGGAAATCTGAATAGAATGTTTTGCATGAAATTATTGGAGGTCCAGGATTCACACAAAATGACATCACTGAAGATGCCATTGATCATTTCCACTCTAGGTTGCAAATGAGATAAAAGCAGTGACAACATCCTTGATAGAAATTGTATTGATACTGTAGCAGCATTTCTCACAGGCGACCAAGTTTCTGACTGTCCTTTGGATAGATTTGCTCGAGTTTCAATTTCAATAGATGATGAAGAAAGAATGGTCATGGAAGCAATCATTGCCTCTTTTCAAGATTTGGAAACTGGAGAAGTTTCTCAAAATGAAACCTCCCAACTTTCAGATACTATATCCTGTAAGAAAGCTTCACTTGACAAAGTCAAGGCACAAACTGAGACTTGTTATGACTCATCTGCTGAAAGCAACACATCAATAAGCATATCTAAAGGAAGCCACCAACAGGGTAGTTTCTTCATAATGACCAATAGCAACAGCTGCAACCAGTGGGTCTGTCTACGATGGCAGTGTCCTTCAAATGGTGAACCGTGAAGCCTAGCAAACAACAACTATTTGATTTTGTGAGCAGTTTAGAGGAAGACTGTGTTTTTTAAGTCACACAGCAGTTTCGTAGCGCGCTACGAAACTGCTGTAGATGACTGTTTTATGATAAAAAATGAAATTGATGCTGAGGTCAGCTAATTTTGAATGAAATGTTTTCAGAGCATAAAGGTGACTATTCAAAACTATCCTAGCTGTTCAAAAGATGACAGATGTGCCTTGCAAAAAGGTGAAATGTTTTGTTTCCAGCTAAAGTCTCGTTAAAGGTACTTTATGACCGAATTATTAGGGTTTTGGTTTTAGTCTTCGGTGATCCGGTTTGTACACTTGTTCAGCTCATAAGGCTTCCAGCTCATTTGAAAGGTGTGGTGATATGCGTTGTTTGGGAAGAATTAAAGAGCAGAGGACATGTTTTTAAAGTGATGAAGAGTGATGGGAGACAGAGGCCGTGAAAACAGAGCACCTCCCTTGGTTAATTAATGAAGCCATCTACGTGACTGGAATCCAAGGCCAGCTCATTCAGTGAATGTTCCTCCAGCATGTCTTGGCTATTACTGAAGTGATACAGGTGTCAAAGTTCAAGAAAGCATCAATGCACACGAGGAGATAGACTTAGAGTTTCAATGGGAATGGGACTCTATGTTTTCACAGCGCAATACCTTTGTAATTAATTAGTTTGTTTAGATATGGATAAGGCAATTAATGATAGGATTTCGAGCTCCCTTCATGCTTGTTGAGGAGTCTCAAGTAGTTGTATTTTGGTTTTCCTATATATAGAAATGACTTTGATGTAAAAAAGGTTGGATATTTTATACAAAAACAGAGTTTATTTGGGCCAATGTAAAGACTTATTACAGTAATAGTAAAACAGTGGTTGTTTCTTCTCAAGATTCTCAATGGATTATTTTGTTCAAATGTGATGGTGGTGTATTCTCTCAATGTTCTTTTACAGCCTTGTTATAGCATAATCACTCAGAATTCATTTTTAATGCTCCGACTTCCTGTATGTTTAGCAAGCTGTGGTTTATGTGAAATATGTTTGAACATCTGATGCAAAGAGCCTTGACTTCTATGAAATGACTGTACTTTTGTTTATTAAATGTGTGAGACTCCATAGCCCAATGAAGACCAAATTTGATGTGTGTCCAACCAGCTTTATTTTCATAAGTGTGTGAAGAGTTAGCCATCTGTTGTTGTGATTGACTTCTATCAAAAGTCTGTGAGAGAGCCCTCTCTGACTAGGAAGGCTAATTCCTAGTCTAAAGTCTGGTTGAAAGAGTTACATAAGATCTTACTTGGTTGCAGCCCTTAGTACTGATTTTGTGATAACACTAAGAATTATGGGAGAATAGCAGCACCTCTAACAACATTATTGAAGAAAGATGCATTTTCATGGGATTCAGAAGCAACGAAGGCCTTTGAATATTTTAAAGAGGCAATGTGCCAAGCATCGTCTTTGCTATTGGACTTCACAAAAACCTTTATTGTGGAATGTGATGCCTCAGGAAATGGAATTGGTGTTGTTGTAATGCAAGAAGAAAGACCCATTACTTTCGAAAGTTGTCCAATCAAAGGAAAATATTTACACAAAGCTATTTATGAGAAGAAAATGTTGGCAATACTACATAAACCTAAGAAATGGCGACCCTACCTAATGGGAAGACACTTTAAGGTAAAAATGGATCATGATAGTCTTAAATACTTTTTAGAACAAAGATTATCTTCAAAAGAGTAGCAAAAATGGGTGACAAAGATGTTGGGTTATGAATTTGAAATCATCTACAAAAAATGGAAGCAAAATGTTGTGGCAGATGCACTCTCAAGAAAGGATGAGCCGATGTGGAAGCATTGCTTTGCGCCATTTCTATTATCCAACCAGATTGGATAAATGAAGCAAGGGATGAATGGAAGAATGACGAAGAAGTGTGGGCACTCATTCAAAAGGTACAACAAGATCCCAGTACATCTGTTACATTTAGTTGGAAAACTAATTCGTTATGGTACAAATATCGCTTATACCTAGGTAAGAATTCCCAACCCAAACAAAAGATTCTTATGGAATTGCACACTTCTCCCTTAGGAGGGCACTCGGGATTTTAAAAACTTACCATAGGGATAAGAAGAAATTTTTTTGGGATGGCCTTAAATCGGATATCCAAAATTTTGTGGTGGAATGTTTGGTTTTCCAACAAAATAAAGTCGAAACAATTAAGACTGCGGGTCTATTACAACCTTTATCCGTTCCAATCCAACATTGAGAGGAGGTTTCAATGGATTTTAGCACAGGTTTACCCAAGTCCGAAGGAAAGAGTGTCATCATGGTGATAGTTGACAGACTTACAAAGTATGCACACTTTTGTGCATTATCTCATCCATTTAAAGCCAATACAATTTCCACTGCATTTATGGAAACATTTCAAAAGCTACATGGAAACCCAAAGATTATTGTAAGCGACATAGATCCCATTTTCACTGGAAATGTTTGGACATAATTATTTTCTTGTCTTGGTACTTAGTTAGATCATAGCTCATCTTATCATCCTCAACCTGATGGGAAAACTGAGATAGTAAACAAATGTTTGGAAGGATATCTTCGTTGCTTTGTCTCTGATAAACAAACACAATGGGTGAAATGGTTTCCTCTGGATGAACGGTGGTATAACACTTCCTTCCATACTTGAGCAAAAATGACCCCATTTATGGAACTTTATGGATATCATCCACCATCCATCACATCATATTTAAGAGAAAATTCTAAGGTTCAAGCAGTGGAACATCACATCGAGCATCAACAACAAGTTCTCCAGCTCTTAAAGGATAACTTCACTTTGGCGCATAATAGAATGAAACAATAGGCAGATCAACATCGCAACGAAATAAGTTTTGATGTAGGTGACTGGTATTCCTACAGCTACAACCATATAAACAACTGTCCCTCAAGAAAGCTAAGAAGGATAATAAATTATCACCAAAGTATTATGGTCCATACAAGGTGTTGCAAAAGATTAGTACTATGGCATACAAATTGGAGCTTCTTGCAGCTTCCTGAGTGCACCCAATTTTCCATGTTTCATGCTTAGAGAAGATTATAGGTGACAAGCTCCCAGTTCAAAGAATATTGCTAGAACTTGACGAGGAAGGAAAAATCATATTGGAACGTGAAGTAGTCACAGAAGCAAGAACTTGATAGCTATACAATCGATCAATTTCAGAGTATCTCATCAAGTGGAAGAACTTACCCGCTGAATATTCCACATGGGATGACGAGAATTTTGTACAGAAACATCTAGAACTACTCAAGTGTTGAGGACAACACTTTTGTGAAGGAGAGGGGCATGTTAGGTCCCTATAATACTAGTGATTCCCCCATTACTATTATCACTGTAGCTCTTATTGTTATTATTGTGCCCCTATTGTCCTGATATTGTTATTATTATGCCCCATAGAAGCCCACTATCGTTATTGTCGTGCCCTTATATTATTATTGTTATGCCGGCTTTGATTATATTGTGACCCCTTAGACTCTTATATATAGAAATGAGGTTTTGTCATTTGTATCATCCAAGAATTGTTCATTTGTGTAATATAAAGGAGGTTTCCCCCTCGAAGAGGCTGCTTTTTAAGTCGTTGATATATCTTTTCTATCCTTTTGTGAGCTGGTTTCATAACATTATATTTAAATTAATTATTTTAACAATGAACACATATACTATTGCTTAGTTTGAGGGGTTATTTCATTCAATTTTGGTTTATAAATTGTCGTAAATATTTTATTGGAACACTTTGTCGCAATACAACTACCAATACTTTGAATTTTTTTATTATTCAATTTATTTCTTAAATTCCATATTTGTTATTACTAGCTTAATGCTCAAATTTATGAAAATAACTAAAATACAAAAATAAAAGAATAAGCAGATGAACATACTATCCATACCAATGAACACAATATGCATCTTATGAAGCTTGATACTAGATAAAACCTAGCTAGAAGGTGAGGCCTATACTCCACTCTCTTTTCTTCTGTGATAAAAATGTAAATGAAAAAAAAGGGGCACCCGTTATGGCGTTTCCTATGCTATTGTGACCTCCCTTGTTATAATATCAAATCCTTCTCCTAGATGCTTTGCTTAATTAAGGAAAAATATAATACTAAAAGCATGGAACTCCCTCTCTTGATGGTTTAGTATTTGACATATTTTGATAGTTTCATAGGGTTAAGGTTTTTGCATGCCTAAATTTTCAAGTATTGTTAAGGTTTTGGACCTTATAAAATCTTCTTGAAAGTCAACACGTGACTAGCCTCACATGTGAATAATGGGGGCTAATTTGGCACCTACTTGGTACCATGGTGATCAACAAGGTAGGTCAGCTTGTGTGAGGAATAACTTCCACATATAAACTCCAATTGAGGTGATTTTTTCATTCTATGTAATCACTTAGGGTTTGCAAGTTATGCTTGTAAAATTGTGATCCCAAAAAGTGGTATTTGATGTCTCAAAATGGGTTTGGAAGGTTTCAAACCCCAAATCTCCAAAATCAGACCTACCACTGTAATTGGAACTACAAGACAATTCCTAAGATAGACAAAAAGTTATATAATGATCCATTCTATATCATATCTTCCAATTTATGAAGGATTTTGGTCCCTTAGAGCTATTATTGAATAAGGTGAGAAAATACTTCCTATACCTCCTCCCTTGAGCACCATTTTTCCTTGATTGAAATTTGTCCCTTCAACTCGATTTACCAAAGATCATGCTGCCCCTATCTAGTAGTTTCATACTTATTTCTCAAAACCATACCCTTTGTCAAATCTACCTAATACTTTGGTGCTAATTTCTCTATAATAGGGTGGGCCTACTCCTTAGTGTCCTCAAAAGGGAGATACAATAAATCCCTAATTATTTCTCACCTTCTCGAATACCTCAAAATGGCCATATGACCAAGCCACAATCTTGTTACTAGGATATCATAACCTTTCTATGTTCAAAGAACATGTTTGTTTCCCAAAGTGCACCCAAACCCATTTAAGGAACATGTTTGTTGTTTCTTGTCCTTTGATGATTGTTGGCGAGGTAAATGCCCTCTGTGGACAGAGGCGATCCCCACTAGCCCAAAATGGGTCTAGCAACAATCAAACAATGCTAACACGCAGGTTCCTAATTACAAATTAAAGGTAGATGGTGAGAGCCTACTTGGATTCCAACGCTAGTGTTGTAGAAGAGTCGACACTCCCGTTCCTTTGCTCCGGCCGGTCACGATCCTCACGATCTTCGTGAATGGACACCTGCACATGCAAAGAACGACACAAATACAAGCATAAAATCTAATAGATGCAATTATATATCGGTCAGAAAAGATATAACTCAAACATCATTACAATGAACAACAAGAGTGGAACCATAATGATAGTCATCTATTATTGATAAACAACAAAGGAGAATACAACCATAGTTCTGACGTCAAATCCTCATTTGGCTGGGTGATCAGCTACATATGCCTTGCAAAGCTTGTTGGGATTGGGAACAAGCCTCTCTCTCTTTGATTATGAATGCAAAGAAGACTCTTACAACAATCTCTTAGACTTCTGAAAGTATAATTCTCCCTATGCTCGAACTAGCTTGTCAAAGGCAACAAAACAAGCTTTTATAGATGGAGGAGAAGGAGATAAGATAAATCACACCATCTATGGGATTGGGTTTATCCTCAAAAAGCTATTATGGATAGAGGAAAGGGAGATAAGATTAATCACGACATCCATGGGATTGGCATTATCCTTAAAAAGCTTCATGAGTCGAAAGGAAAGAACCTTCACGCGTGCATTTGTTAAAAAGCTTTCCCAAACTCAGTTGGCGCGAGTATATCTCTGAGATAGAGCACCAACTGGCGCGTCCTCTTTGGAGGATTTCCCCTATTGGCGCGAGTAGTACACTGTGGATCCACGCTAATGGAAAAAGGGAACTTTTTAAGGATATTCTGCAGGAGATGTCTTCAGGGCATATGAAGTCCATACTTAGAGGAATATAATGCAAGTAAATGGTGACAAATGGTGACAAATTACTGTGTAACAGATGCAATGGACTTCATATGCCCTGAAGACATCTCCTGCAGAATATCCTTAAAAAGTTCCCTTTTTCCATTAGCATGGATCCACAGTGTACTACTCGCGCCAATAGGGGAAATCCTCCAAAGAGGACGCGCCAGTTGGTGCTCTATCTCAGAGATATACTCGCGCCAACTGAGTTTGGGAAAGCTTTTTAACAAATGCACGCGTGAAGGTTCTTTCCTTTCGACTCATGAAGCTTTTTAAGGATAATGCCAATCCCATGGATGTCGTGATTAATCTTATCTCCCTTTCCTCTATCCATAATAGCTTTTTGAGGATAAACCCAATCCCATAGATGGTGTGATTTATCTTATCTCCTTCTCCTCCATCTATAAAAGCTTGTTTTGTTGCCTTTGACATGCTAGTTCGAGCATAGGGAGAATTATACTTTCAGAAGTCTAAGAGATTGTTGTAAGAGTCTTCTTTGCATTCATAATCAAAGAGAGAGAGGCTTGTTCCCAATCCCGACAAGCTTTGCAAGGCATATGTAGCTGATCACCCAGCCAAAGGAGGATTTGACGTGAGAACTATGGTTGTATTCTCCTTTGTTGTTTATCAATAATAGATGACTATCATTATGGTTCCACTCTTGTTGTTCATTGTAATGATGTTTGAGTTATATCTTTTCTGACCGATATATAATTGCATCTATTGGATTTTATGCTTGTATTTGTGTCGTTCTTTGCATGTGCAGGTGTCCATTCACGAAGACCGTGAGGATTGTGACCGACCGGAGCAAAGGAACAAGAGTGTCGACTCTTCTACAACACTAGCGTTGGAATCCAAGTAGGCTCTCATAATCTACCTTTAATTTGTAATTAGGAACCTGCGTGTTAGCATTGTTTGATTGTTGCTAGACCCATTTTGGGCTAGTGGGGATCGCCTCTGTCCGCAGAGGGGATTTACCTCGCCAACAATGATATTTTTAGAAGGCATCAAAATTTACATCTTGTTGAACCTATCAACTATTATAGACAAATAATAATATGCCTTCCTAGTTGTTGGAAAATCACAAACAAAAAATATGGGAATGATTTCCTAGGGTTGAGTGGGTGCAGATAATGGATTATATGAACCTTGCACTCTATTAGTGGGCTTTTTAGCACATAAAAATATGCATTCTCTAATACTTGAACTACAAATTCTTGCATTTTTTTTATCAAAACATATACATTTTTAAATTGGCAGTTGTTTTCCCAACACCAAAATGTCCTACAACCTTAGAGGTGTGAACCTCTTTAATAACCTGCAATCTTTTAGGAATAGAGAGATTTTCTAGCTTGTAGAGCAACCCATTCTAGAGATGATAGTCAATCTCATTGTGACCTACTTCTACATGAAATTGGCTTTGTAGTTTTTGAAAAGCCATTTTAAACTCCCCATCTTCTGTGTATGTCTCTTTCCATACATCATAGGTAAAAGGCTCCATATGCATAAGAGTTCCTAATGGATGTGGGTGTCCTTGAAATCATGTCCACTAAATTATTAGTGTTCCCTTCCTTATATTTGATGACTAGATAAAGCTACTACAAAGATCCCATCTAATTGTAGTGTTTCGTTTACTAACACATACTAGCCCCTCAATATTGTGGTGGTTGGTGATTGTTATGGATAATGGTTTCTTTTCCCATCAGATTTTTCTTACACTTCATAATAGCTTGAACTAAGACATAGATCTTCTTATAAGATGTAGGGTAGTTCAAGTTCTCGCCATGAAACATTTTAGAATGATAGCATATCGACTTACTTCCCTACATCAAGAATACTCCCATAACATATCTACTTGCATCCGACTCAAATTTGAAGAGCTTGTGCAGGTTAGGAAAAGTTATATAATGATCCATTCCATATTATATATTCCTATTTATGAAGGATTTTGGTCCCTTAGAGCTATTATTGAATAAGGTGAGAAAATAATTCCTCTACCTCCTCCCTTGAGCACCATTTTTTCTTGATTAAAAGGTGTCCTTTCAACTTGATTTACCAAAGATCATGCTACCCTTGTCTAGTAGTTTCATACTTATTTTTCAAAACCATACCCTTTGTCAACTCTACCTCATATTTTGGTGCTAAGTTCTCTATAGTAGTTAGGGCCTACTCCTTAGTTTCCTCAAAAGGGAGATACAACAAATCCCTAATTATTGCTCACCTTCTCGAATTCCTCATTAGATCCATATGACCAAACCACAATCTTGTTACTAGGATATCATGACCTTTCTATGTTCAATTGCAACCTAGCTTTACCTTCCACTCTAGATGCTTTTTCAAAGAACATGTTTGTTTCCCAAAGTGCACCCAAACTTGTTTCAAGAACATGTTTGTTGCTTCTTGTCCTTTGATGATATTTGTAGAAGGCATCAAAATGCACATCTTGTTTCCACCTATCAACTATCATAGACAAATAATAATATGCCTTCATAGTTGTTGGAAAACCACAGACAAAAACTACAGGAATGATTTCCTAGGATTTAGTGGGTGTAGATAAGGGATTATATGAACCTTTCTCTCTATTGTTGCTTATTTTCCTTTGATGATATTTGTAGAGGGCATCAAAATGCACATCTTGTTTCCACCTATCAACTATCATAGACAAATAATAATATTCCTTTGTAGTTGTTGGAAAACCACAGACAAAAACTACATGAATGATTTCCTAGGATTTAGTGGGTGCAGATAAGGGATTATATGAACCTTTCTCTCTATTGTTGGGCTTGTTGGCACATAAAAATATGCATTCTCTAATACATGAACTACAACTTCTTGCATTTTTGATCAAAACATATACATTTGTAAGTTGGTAACTGTCTTCCCAACACCAAAATGTCTTAGAACCTTGGAGACGTGAACCTCCTTGATAACCTGCTATCTTTCACCTTTAGGAATAGAGAGATTATCTATCTTGTAGAGCAACCCATTCTAGAGATCATAGTCAATCTCACTGTCTCCTACTTCTACATGAATTTGGCTTCGTAGTTGTTGAAAAACCATTTTAAACTCCCCATCTTCTGTGTATGTCTCTTTCCATACATCATAAGTAAAAGGCTCCATATCCATAAGAGTTCCTAATGCTGTAATCTTGGATGTGGGTGTCCTTGAAATCATGTCCACCAACTTATTAGTGTTCCCTTCCCTATATTTGATAACTATATGAAGTTGCTACAAATATCCCATCCAGTTGTAGTGTTTGGTTTGCTAACACATACTATGGCCTCTCAATACAGTGGTGGTTGGTGATCACTATGGATAATGGTTTCCTTTCCCATCACATTGTTCTTGCACTTCCTAATAGCTTGAACAAAGACATAGATCTACTTATCATATGTAGGGTAGTTCAAGGCTCCCCCATGAAACATTTAAGAATGATAGCATATTAACTTACTTCCCTGTTGCATCCATCTTAAATTTAAAGAGCTTTTGCAAGTTAGGAAATGTAATAATTGTTTCTTAACTGATTTTAAAATTTAGTTTATCAAAATGCTTTTGTTGATTCCTTTCCCACTGGAAACTCTTACCACTAAATGTTATGGCGTGGACTAGCCAATTATTGCTAAAAATGATGCTACAAAATTCCATAGGTATTACACTACCCAAATAAAGTTGATAACTTCAGTGACATTAGTAGGAACTGGCCACATGAGGATGACTTGCATCTTCATGAGATGTATCTTTTCCCCTCCGCCAATCACATACCCCAATTATATCAATCATTGTTGAGTGAACTCACATTTCTTAAGGTTAGCTAGTAGATGATGTTTTTTTAGTCTCATACCTACATGAGATATGATATGTGCTCTTCCCAGGTAGATCTATAAACCCATTAGAGGAAATTTTAGCCTAAAAGTGCCAATGAATTTTTCATGTAATTTCCATGTCATAATATGTAAACCAATCAAAATCTTTTAAATTTAAAAAGATGTACATGTAAATATTTTGGAGGTAAAAGAAGAAAAAAATACATTTTTTAACTGTATTTTTGGCTTATCTCTATATAGGTTTACTAAAATTTCAAGTGTAGACACTCGCTGGATACAAAATTAAATTCCACATCCAACAAGTAACCATTATGCATATTTTTTAAAAGAACAACATTGATAAAAATTGAAGATGCATTAAAAAAACATGTTGAACATGTTTTTTTTTAATGTATCTTCATTTTTTTATCAATGTGGGTCTTCTAGAAAGTATGCATATGGGTAGTCATTGGATGTGGAAATTAATTCTGCATCCAACGAGTGTCTACACTTGAAATTTGAAAAAACCTATAAGAAGATAAGCAAAAAATACAACTAAAATAAGTAGTTTTCTTCTTTTCTCTCCAAAATTCATATCTCTTATTTTATTATTTTAACTATTATTTTAATATTTTTCCTTAGGAGGCCACTTCTAGGTTGAAATTTCGTCTAATGAATGTGTTATCCAAATGTTTACGAATGAATCTAAATAGGGGGGCAATACATCATTTATCAATCACATAAATGTGGTTGGTGCATTACATAAACCAAAAGGCATGATCAACTATTCATATGTAGCTTGTCTTGTCTTGAAGGCAATCTTCCAAGTGTTTTATTCTTTAACATATACCCAATGGTATCTTGATTTTATATCCAACTTGGCGAAGTACTTGATATGTTATAACTATTCTAACAAATCATTGATCTTGGGTACAACATATTTATTCTTTAGTGTGATCTTATTCAAAGTTATATATTTGATGCACACTCACTAGTTCCTATCCTTGTTGGGTACTATAATGATAGGTGACCCATAAGGTGAAATGTAATGTACCCAACCACCCTAGGTTGGGTCACACTATCCTCGACATAGGACACCTGGGATTTTTAGATTTTCTTCATATGCATGGCTCTTGGTTACATAATCATAAATGTTGATACCATTGTTGATATGTGGTTGTTATTGATGTCAACCCACTCAACACTAGAATATGCCTCGCCTTTGTTGACCAGTATGCCACAACACATCATTACTTTTCGAGTCAAGGTCATATTTGTTGGATTCTCTTCATTGAGCTCATTTTGATGTTATTGTTGAGAAATGGAAACAAGAAATTACAATTTAAATTTGTCCTTGAATTTAAATTGTGAATTAAAATCGACTTCTATTCTCATAGTAACTTGTAAATAGTTAATTAAGTTTAATTAACTTAATTAGCTTAGGAATTTCAAGTTGGAAGTCCTTTTGAAGTCATGTATATGTTCTCCCTAAGTTTTAGGGGTCCAAGATGAGTTTAATTGTGAGTTGTAATTATATAACTCAATAAATTTCTGAGTTATGTTCAATTAAATTAGTTCCAAACTGTTTGAGGAACTAAAGAGAGTTCATCCACAAGTGCCACTCTAGTTAACTGAAGATTCCTTCATCAGAAACTCATGCATGTCGATTATGAGAAAGAACTAGTTGAGACTAGAGTGTAGGGACAATGTACTATCAATTTCATGATTGATTGAGTTGTATAGATAATGCATGCAATCAAGAAGTCAACCTGGATTAGAATGCACAATTTTGAAAGCACTGGATTCCCATTAATATGGGTTATTCAGCCATAGGAATTGCGCAAGGAAATAGGGGCTTGGAGGGCATCATAATTGGAGTATTGGCCAAGAGATTTCTTGTGATCTGAGAGAGTTGAGCATACTTTTGCAGAATTGTTCTAGTGAGAACAAGCTTTGTATTTTCACTCGTATTTCTAATATATGCAATACAGATAGAGGGGTTTTCAGTAGTAGCTTTCCCCAGATACATCTTGTGTTATGTTCCAATGATTTATCTTCTTCATGTTCATATTATTTTCATTGATCTATTGGCTTATGCTGGTTGAAAGTAGAAGTAGATTCTTTCCCTGTGCTTTAGTACATTGCATGAGCTTGTGAATCTACAAGATTTTCTATATGGTATCGGATCTGAGAAAAATATACTAGAGGATATTTTGAAGTTTTGAGTTCTGGGTTATAAGCGAAATTCAAATTTGTAAGACATACTTCAGGATCAGCAAATGGAATTCTATGGTTTACGGCTCGAGTGTGCCTTGGAAGGCAACTCAAATTTTACAGCCTGGAGGGACATAATGGAGGTTGTGCTAGAGTATAATGGCTTGAAGGAATTCGTTGATCAAGAAATTCCTAAGTTAGCAACATCGGATGCACATAATTTGGCTGAATGGAAGAAGTGTGTGGTGAGGGCAAGGAAAATAATCCTTGAGGGAGTTCGAGAGCACATTGTCTTGAGTCTCCATGGAAAACATTGACAGACTTGTATCAGAACAACAGTGACCAAAGGAAATTGGCATCTAAGGACAAATTTTGAAAAATCAAAATGGAGAAAGGCGGGGTGATTCCAAAATACTTGACCAAGTTCACTCAGTGTCGTGATGAACTTGGAAGTGTTGGAATCACAATTTATGAGGATGATATGGCGAGTATTACTCTTCTAGGACTCTCGAAGAGTTGGCATAGTTATCGGGACTCTATCAATGGTCGGGAGAAGCTAACGAATTGGGAATGACTATGGTCGTATTTGATGCAGGAGGAGATTAGGAGGAACACCAGGGATGGCTCTACATCAAAGACTGATGATTATGAGAATTCTGCCTTAGCGATTAAGGCGAAGAATGGGAAAGGGAAAGCTTCCCATTCCAAATTGGATTCTTATCATGGAGGTAAGAAGAAATACATGATGAAAGTTAAGTGCTTTCATTGTCATGAGTTGGGCCATTTTGCTACAAATTTTCCACTCAAGAAGTCCAAGAAGAAGTCCTTAGGAGGAGCGGTGGGTGAGGCTTTGGCCTCTCAATTCGAATTGGAATTTTCCCTCATTGCATGCATGGTGTCATCAATGATGGGAAGTGTATGGTACTTAGACAGTGGAGCTTCATTCCACATGACTGGCGACAAAGAGTTATTCAGTGACTTGGAGGAGAAAGATCTCCAGATGCATATCGAGATGGGTGACGACGGGAAGTATAGTGTTACTGGATTGGGTACGATTAATTTTCAGAGGTAGCGTGGGGCTCCACTGACCTTGAAGAATGTTATGTATGTGCCTGGGTTGAAGAAGAACTTGGTATCTGGTTTCATGCTTGAGGATAGAGGCTATGATGTGATCTTATTGAAAGGAAAGGCATTCCTTCGACACATAGCAACGACTTAAGTAAAGAAGATAGGGATTCAGGTGAAGAATCTCTATAAGTTGGAGGTAGAGGAGTGTGCATCTTTGAGCACAAAAGCATAAAGGGTGTAAAGATGAGACGTTGGCAAGTTGTGGCACAGGCGATTGGGCCACCTCCATCATGGGGCCTTGAAGATATTGCAACAGATCTCTACCGTTCTTCCCAAAGGTACGCTTGAGCAAGTTGATGCATGCAAGGGGTGTACTTTGGGAAAATACACCATGTCTTCCTTTCGCGACAAAGAAAGTCGAGCAGAGGCTATTCTAGAGTGATTCCATTCAGATTTGTGTGGACCATTCTCGACAACATCCACAACCAAACACAAGTATTATGTTATATTTTTTGATGACTTTAATTGAAAATGTTGGATATTTTTCATGCAGAAAAATGATCAAACCTTAAAAAAGTTTTGTGAGTTTAAAGAATTGTTGGAGAAAGAGTCAGGCAAGAAGGTTAAATCTCTAGGAAGTGATAACGGTGGTGAGTATGTCACAAACGATTTTAAGAACTTCTGTGTAACGGAAGGGGTTAAATAGGAGTTGATGACACCCCGTAACCACTAGCAGAATGGGGTGGCCGTGAGGAAGAACACAAGCATAGTAGGGGCAGCGATGGAGATGTTACATGATTAGGGCCTACCACTACACCTATGGGCTGAGGTATGCAACATAGTGGTTTATGTTCAGAACTGTAGCCCACATCGGATACTTGAGATGAAGACACTAAAGGAGGTTTATTCCTGTAAGTGGCTAGATGTTGGTCACTTCAGGATTCTTGGGGCATCGATATATTTCCATGTGACCAAAGATGCACAAAATAAGCTTGAAATGAAAGAAGAGTTAGGGATATTTGTGGGGTACACTAATACACCTCACAACTATCGGGTGTACTTGCCAACCAACATGATGATAGTGGTTCACAAAGATGTCAGATTCGATGAGGATAAGGCCATATGAGCTTCCCTTGAGAGGTAGCTTGAGATACATGCATATGAGGAGATTTTAGCTCCTAAAGTTGAGGACCCTCAGATTGATGTGGAGCAGCCAAATGTAGAGGATCTGAGAGTGGAGACATCCACTCAGGTAGAGTCTTCCAGAGAGGGAAGAAAGTGCACTAGAGAGGCTGAGAGATTGGGAGCACCCACTTCTTAGCGCAGGAAGAGGAGGTCACTTGAGAGGTACACTAGATACATGACTGTTATGGGCGAATGTGTTTTGACAAAGCCATCTTCCTTTAAGGAAACAATGCAACAACCAGTTTGGGTTGATGCCATGGTGGAGTAGTATAACTCCATAGTTTGTAACAGTGTTTGGGATGTGGTCTTGACACCTAAGGACAAGTTAGTGGTGAGCTCCTATTGGCTTTAAAAATTAAAGCAAGCTACAAATGGTAGTGTGGAGAAGCATAAGGCTATATTTTTGTCCTGTGGATTTTCACAGGTAGAGGGGATTGAATATGATGAGACCTTTGATCCTATTGCAAGGTACTCTTCAATCAAACCTATATTGGCACTATCAGTACAGATGGATTGGAAGATACATTAGATGGATGTAATGACAACCTTCCTTAATGTCATGATTGCGGACGAGGTGTGCATAGAGCATCCTAAAGGTTCTGAGACCTTAAACCATGAGTCACATGTGTGCCAGCTCAAGAGAGTGTTGTATGGCCTGAAGCAAGCACCTTGTGCTTGGTACACTAGGATAGATAGCTACTTCATTGGGTTGGGCTTCACGACGAGTGAAGTGGATGTGAAATTGTACCACATTGTATTTCCTATCACAACTTATGACCTTTAGTGTATTTGCTATCACAACTGTAACAAAGCCCTTCCGCTCTTTTTTCTTCCAATTGTTGTGGTGTCAACCTTGTAGGTTGTGGAAGGCTAGGGGCAAAAACACTAACATCTTTGTAGTTGTGAGTGGTAGGCTTCTTGGTTTCCATAATTTTGCTTTCCATTTTTCTTGCTAACCTGAATGCCTTCTCCAATGAATCAGGTTCCCAAAGGCGAACCTCATCTTCGATATTATCCTTTAAATTCCCTATGAACACATCAATCCTATGCTCCTTTGGAATATCTTTTACACTTATGTTCAATTTTCGGAAGTCCTCAATGTGCTCCATTATTGAACCCTTTTGTTTGAGATTTATCAATTGGCTAAATAAAGTGTTGCTTTTTGTATCCTCATAATGTGCTATCATTTCTTCCTTAAAAATTTCCCAAGTGACAATTTGTTTACGAGAGCAAAGCCATCAATACAATACAAACTGATTTGGCTCCAAATATAAAGTTGCAATACGCACCTTTTGTGTGTTTTGCACATTGTGGAGATCGAAAAATGGCTCCATCTGTAGTATCCATGTTCCGGGATCCTTGCCATCAAACTTCCTCATATCGATTTTTGGAACATGGTGGGTCTTCAATCCAACAATAGAGTCTGTGAAATCATGATTAACATTTCTTTTGTTCTCATCATGAGTTTCCTTTACTACCCTTTCACCATTAGTAACCATTTCTTGTAGCAACTTATTCAAATTTATCTTCAATTCTACCATCTTAGCGTCTATGCCATTCATCTTAGCTTCCATGCCATCCATCTTAACTTCTATGCCATCCATCTTAACTTTCATGCCATTCATATTAGCTTCCGTGCCATTAATCTTGGCTTCAGTTACCTTTTGTGAGAGTGAAATTTGTTGTACTTGGTCTTGTAATTTTGATATATCATGTTGCATTTCTTCCTCTTCTTCACGAGTCATGTTAGAGATTTTAGGTTGCTTACTAGGTGTTTCCATTTTATTTCTTCAGGGAATCAATTAATGCTAATAATTCTTCACTCTTCCCTTTGAATTCCTTCAAATTGATTTTTCAAACCAATCTTATGCAAAATTTGAAAAAAACTACACACCTTTTTTTCAATTTGTAAGAACTCGATATTGAATTTGTTGTATCTCTGTAACTGTGGATCTTGAATATCTAAAATTGCATCTTGCAGCATCCCTTTGAGTCCTATTTCTAACCCCACAAGTCTGATCAAGATTGGATTCTCCAAGGAAGAGTTATGCCAAATTGCCCACGGTGATATGATTATAGACTAGTTTAGTAGAGCGAACTTGTACGAAGTGCCACGTGTCACTATTTCGACCTTAGTACTTGAAACTTATATACAGAAAACTACAGGCCGTCCTCTTTCTGAAACTTGGAGGAGAAAGATCTCCAGATGCATTTCAAGATGGGTGACGACGGGAATTATAGTGTTACTAGATTGGGTACGATTAATTTTCAGAGGGAGCATGGGGTTCCACTGACCTTGAAGAATGTTATGTATGTGCCCGAGCTGAAAAAGAACTTGGTATCTGGTTTCATGCTTGAGGATAGAGGCTATGATGTGATCTTCTCGAAAGGAAAGGAATTCCTTTAACACATAGCCACGGTTTAAGTAAAGAAGACAGGGATTCAGGTGAAGAATCTCTATAAGTTGGAGGTAGAGGAGTGTGCTTCTTTGAGCACAAAAGCATAAAGGGTGCAAAGCTGAGACATTGGTGAGTTGTGGCATAGGAAATTGGGCCACCTCCATCATGGGACCTTGAATATATTGCAACAGATCTCTACCGGTCTTCCCAAAGGTATGCTTGAGCAAGTTGATGCATGCAAGGGATGTACTTTGGGAAAATACACCAAGTATTCCTTTCACGACAAAGAAAGTAGAGCAGAGGCTATTCTAGACCGAGTCCATTCAGATTTGCGTGGACCATTCTCGACAACATCCACAACCAAACACAGGTATTATGTTATATTTGTTGATGACTTTTCTCAAAAATGCTGGATACTTTTCATGCAGAAAAAGGATCAAACCTTAACAAAGTTTTATGAGATTAAAGAATTGGTGGAGAAAGAGTCAGGAAAGAAGGTTAAATATCTAGGAAGTGATAATAGTGGTGAGTATGTCACAAATGATTTTAAGAACTTTTGTGTAACGGAAGGGATTAAACAAGAGTTGATGACACCCCATAACCCCTAGTAGAATGGGGTGGCCGTGAGGAAGAACACAAGCATAGTAGGGGCAGCGAGGGTGATGTTGCATGATCAGGGCCTACCACTACACCTATGGGATGAGGTATGAAACATAGCGGTTTATGTTCAGAACTGTAGCCCACATTGGATACTTGAGATGAAGACATTAGAGGAGGCTTATTCCTGTAAGAGGCCAGATGTTGGTCACTTCAGGATTTTTGGGTCATTGGTATATTTCTATGTGACCAAAGATGCACAAAATAAGCTTGAGCCGAAAGAAGAGTTAGGGATATTTGTGGGGTACACTAATACACCTCAAAACTATCGGGTGTACTTGCCAACCAATAGGATGACAGTGGTTCGCAGGGATGTCAGATTCGATGAGGAGAAGGCCATACGAGTTTCCCTTGAGAGGTAGCTTGAACTACATGCAGATGAGGAGATTTTAGCTCCTAAGGTTGAGGACCCTCATATTGATGTGGAAAAGACAAATGCAGAGGATCCGAGAATGGAGACATCTACTCAGGTAGAGTCTTCCAGAGAGGGAAGAAAGTGCACTAGAGAGGCTAAGAGATTGTTGGATGATGCATAGGAGAATGTGGGAGCACCCATTTCTTAGTGTAGGAAGAGGAGGTCACCTGAGAGGTACACTAGATACATGACTGTTATGGGTGAATGTGTTTTGATAGAGCCATCTTCCTTTAAGGAAAAAATGCAACAACCAGTTTGGGTTGATGCCATGGTGGAGTAGTATAACTCCATAGTTTGTAACAGTGTTTGGGATGTGGTCTCAACACCGAACGACAAGTCAGTGGTGAGCTCCTAATGGCTTTACAAATTAAAGCAAGCTACAAATGGTAGTGTGGAGAAGCATAAGGCTATATTTGTGGCCTGTGGATTGTCACAGGTAGAGGGGATTGAATATGATGAGACCTTTGATCCTATTGCAAGGTACTCTTTAATCAAATCTATATTGGCACTATCAGTACAGATGGGTTGGAAGATACATCAGATGGATGTAAAGACAACCTTTTTTAATGTCATGATTGAGGAAGAGGTGTACATAGAGCATCCTAAAGGTTCTGAGACCTTCAACCATGAGTCACATGTATGCCGGCTCAAGAGAGCATTGTATGGCATGAAGCAAGGACATTGTGCTTGGTACACCAGGATAGATAGCTACTTCATCGGGATGGGCTTCACAAAGAGTGAAGTGGATGCGAACTTGTGCCACATTGTCATGGAAGGTAAACTGTTGATCATTGTACTTTATGTTGATTATCTCATATTGACATGTGATGATAATTTGATTAAGTCTTGTAAGGAGGACCTTGCAAGAGAGTTTGAGATGAAGGACATGGGGCTCATCATTACTTTCTTGTCATGGAGGTATGGTAGGGAGATGGGAAGTTGTTTGTATCTCAGGGAAAGTATGCCAACGAGATACTCAGGATATTCTGCATGGAGAGTAGCAAACCCATGGAGAATCCTCTAGTAGGTAACTAGAGGAAGGATGATGCTACTTCAGGGGAAGTAGTGGAAGCTATTGTTTATAGGTAGCTTGTGGGTCCACTCATGTACTTGGTGAACACACGTCTCGATATATGCTGTGAAATTAACCAACTTAGTCAAATGATGGTTAGGCCTACCAAGCTGTATTGGAAGACGACAAAGCATGTGTTGAGATACCTTAGGGGCACTTCTTAGTATTGGTTATGGTACAGATAGACAAAGGGAGTGAAGATTCAAGGCTTCACCAATGTAGATTAGGCAGGGAGTACATCCAACCAGAAGAGCACATCAAGAGGGATCTTTAATATTGGGTCAGCGCCAGTTTCTTGGTACAGCAGGAAACAAAGATCAATTGCACTCAGTTTGGTAGAGGCAGAGTACATAGATGCGAGTCAGGAAGCATGTGAGGCCATATGGATGAGGAAGATCCTGATTGGTTTGTTTGGTCAGTAGATGGATCCAACTGTGATTTACTACGATAATCAGATTTGTATCTAACTCTCTGAAAATCAAGTTTTTCATGATCGGTCTAAGCATATGGATATTCAATATCATCATCTTAGAGATTGTGTATTGAGGCAGATTATGTTGTTAGAGTACATTCCCACAGAGGAGCAAGATGCTGACATTTTGACAAAGGAATTGTCAAGATGTAAATTTGAGTTTCAAAAAGACAGGATCAGGGTAGCTAATAATCCCTTTCTTGTTGAGAGGGAGTGTTGAGAAATGGAAACAAGAAATTCCAGTTTAAATTTGTCCTTGAATTTAAACTATGAATTAAAATCGAATTCTATTCTCATAAAAACTTGTCAATAGTTAATTAAGTTTAATTAACTTAATTAGTGTAGGAATTTTGAGTTGGAAGTCTTTCTAAAGTCATGTATATGTTCTCCCTAAGTTTTAGGGGTTTGGGATGAGTTTAATTGTGAGTTGTAATTAGATAACTCAGTTTACTCAATTATGTTCAATTAAATTAGTTTTGAGGAACTAATAGAGAGTTAACAGTCAGTTGGTGCACTAGTGCATCCACAAGTGCCACTCTAGTTAACTGAAGATTCCCTCATTAGAAAGTCATGCATGTCGATTCTGAGAAAGGCCCAGCAGAGACTAGAGTGCAGGGACAATGTACTACTAGTTGTATGATTTATTGAGTTGTATAGATCATGCATGCAATCAATAAGTAAACCTAGATTGGATTGTGCAGTTTTGGAAGCACTGGATTCCCATTAATATGGGTTATTCAGCCATAGGAATTGGACAACGAAATAGGGTCTTGGAGGGTAGCATAATTGGCTAAGTATTGGCCAAGGTCTTGCTTGTGAGCTGAGAGAGTTGAGCGTACTTGTGCGAAATTTTTCTAGTGAGAACAAGATTTTTATCTTCACTCATATTTATGATATATGCAATACATATAGCGGGGTTTTGAGTAGTGGATTTCCCTAGTTACATATTTTATATATGCCATTGATTTATCTTCTTCTTGTTCATATTGTTTTCATCGATCTATTGGCTTCCGCTGGTTGAAAGTAGAAGTAGATTCTTGTCCTGTGCTTTAGTACATTGCATCAGCTTGTGAATCTATAGGATTTTATACAGGTATGTGGCACCCCACAAGAGTCCTCATAGTTTGAGGGATATCCTTGATTGAAGTTGAATCCCCTAACTTGTGGGAAAAAACCCCATAGGGAAATGATGTGGTAATCCCTCATTAGCCAACAAATCATTTAAGTCAAGAGAGTTGTGCTTTCATCAAATTTTATGGCTAAAATACTTTTTGAAAGGCTTTACATACTATTTTATATTCATAAAGGGTCTTTAACTTCAAAGTCAAATTGAAACCCATCTCCAAAAATATATGGTCTCATCCTTAGGCTACACATATAAATTAAAATACAATCTAAAAAAAGGATTATTATCCTAAAATCCGTCCAATGGCTCACCCTTTGAAGCCCCTAAAATATCTATAAAAGGAAAATTTATTTGCTGTTATGAAACCAACCCACAAAAAGATAGAAAAGATAGATCAATGCCTTAGAATTCAACCTCTTCTAGGGTGAAACTTGCTTTACATTATACAAATGAACAATTCTTGGATGATACAAATAACTAAACTTCCCCTCTATATATAGGAGTCTAAGGGGTCACAATATAATCAAGCCGACATAACAATAATAACATAAGAGCACAACAATAACAATAGTGGGTTTCTATGGGGCACACTAATAACAATATGGGGACAATAGGGGCACAATAATAACAATAAGGGCTACAATGACCATAGTAATGGGGGAATCAGTAGTATTATAGGGACCTAACATTCCCCTCTCCTTTCGGAAAGTGTTGTCCTCAACGATTGAGTAGTTCTGGATGCTTATGTATAAAATTCTCATCCTCCCATGTGGAATCTTCAGCAGATAAGTTCTTCCACTTGATGAGATACTCTGAAATTGATCGATTTCGTAGTTGTCGAGTTCTTGCTTCTGTGACTGCTTCCGATTCCAATATGATTTTTCCTTCCTTTTCAAGTTCTGGAAATATTGTTTGAACTGGGATCTTGTCACCTATAACCTTCTTTAAACATGAAACATGGAAAACTGGGTGCACTCGAGAAGCTGCAAGAAGCTCCAATTTGTATGCCATAGTACCAATCTTTTGCGACACCTTGTACGGACCATAATACTTTGGTGATGATTTATTATCCTTCTTAGCTTGCTTGAGGGACATTTATTTATATGGTTGTAGCCGTAGAAATACCCAGTCACCTACATCAAAACTTATTTCGTTGCGATGTTGATCTGCCTGTTGTTTCTTTCTATTATGTGCCAACGTGAGGTTATCCTTTAAGAGTTGGAGAACTTGTTGTTGATGCTCGATGTGATGTTCCATTGCTTGAACCTTAGAATTTTCTCTTAAATATGATGTGATGGATGGTGGATGATATCCGTAAAGTGCCATAAATGGGGTCATTTTTTCTGCAGTATGGAAGGAAGTGTTATACCACCATTCAGCCAGAGGCAACCATTTGACCCATTGTGTCTGATTATCAGATACAAAGAAACGAATATATCCTTCCAAACATTTGTTTACTATCTCAGTTTTCCCATAAAATTGAGGATGATAAGATGAGCTATGAGCTAACTGAGTACCGAGACAAGAAAATAATTCTGTCCAAAAATTTCCAGAGAAAATGGGATCTTTGTCACTTACAATAATCTTTGGGTTTCCATGTATCTTTTGAATTGTTTCCATAAATGCAGTAGAAACTGTATTGGATTTAAATGGATGTGATAATTCACAAAAGTGTGCATACTTGGTAAGTCTGTCAACTACCACCATGATGACACTCTTTCCTTCAGACTTCGGTAAACCTTTGATAAAATCCATTGAAACCTCCTCCCAAAGTTGGCTTGGAATGGATAAAGGTTGTAATAGACGCGGGGTCTTAATTGTTTCAACTTTATTTTGTTGGAAATCCAAACATTCCACCACAAACTTTTGAATATCCAATTCAAGGCCATCCCAAAAAATTTTCTTCTTAACCTTGTGGTAAGTTTTTAAAAATCCTGAGTGCCCTCCTAAAGGAGAAGTGTGCAATTCCATAAGAATCTTTTGTTTGAGTTTGGAATTCTTACATAGGTATAAGCGATCTTTGTACCATAACGAATCATTTTTCCATCTAAATGTATCAGATGTACTGGGATATTGTTGTAACTTTTGAATGAGTGCCCACATTTCTTCGTCATTCTTCCATTCATCCCTTGCTTCGTTTATCCAATCTGGTTGGATAATAGAAATGGCGTACAACAATTCTTCCACATCCTCATCCTTTCTTGAGAGTGCATATGCTACAACATTTTGCTTCCATTTTTTGCAGATGATTTCAAAGTCATAACCCAACATCTTTGTGACCCTTTTTTGTTGCTCTTAAGAGGATATTATTTGTTCTAAAAAGAATTTAAGACTATCATGATCCGGTTTTACCTTGAAGTGTCTTCCCATTAGGTAGGGTCACCATTTCTTAAATTCATGTAGTATTGCCAACATTTCCTTCTCATAAATAGCTTTGTGTAAATACTTTCCTTTGATTGGATGACTTTTGAAAGCAATGGGTCTTTCATCTTGCATTAAAATAACACCAATTCTATTTCTTGAAGCATCACATTCCACAATAAAGGTTTTTGTGAAGTCCGGCGTAGCTAATACCGGTGCTTGGCACATTACCTCTTTAAGATGTTCGAAGGCCTTTTTTGCTTCTGGAGTCCATGAAAATGCATCTTTCTTCAATAATGTTGTTAGAGGTGCTACTATTCCCCATAATTATTAACAAACTTGTGATAATACCTTGTCAACCTGAGAAATCCTCATAGATGCTTTATGGATGTGGGGATTTTCCATTCCTTATGTTAGCACTCAGGTTGTTCCCTTTGACTCCTAAGGGAATACGGCCGAGGTAACCACAGACCAATCTTTGGATCACAGGTTCTAGCCTACCTGCAATCAGAGAGGGCTCTCTCTTTAGAATTTAGCTTTGTTTTAGTAATGTTTTAGGCTAGTTATGATGCACTGAATTTTGTTTAAAGTTTTGGTTGAATGATGTCTTCTAATAGCTAAAATGTAATCTTCAGGAGTTTCAGTCCATTGGGCATTGGAGTCTGTGATTATGTGTTGTTTGAGGTGTTGAGTGAGAGTGATGAAACTGCAGGGCCATATGGGTACTCATGAAACAATCTTCAAATTGTGGAATATGGACTATTTCCAGCCAGTGAGAAGGCAACTAAGAATCTTTCACTAAGCTGGTGATATGGAGAAATGAAATATTACTCAGGAGCAGGTCAGAATTCCTGAACAATATTTACTATGGAAGATTCAGTGTAAATGTGAGCAATTAAGAATTTCACATTCATAACCAATTTTGAAGAAAACATTCATAACAGTAGAGATTGAGTTTAGGGTGTTCAATGAACAAATCCTGAACTATTCTTTTTCTCTACTGCTAAACCTATGAAACATACAACATAAGTGGATTATGAAAGAGCGGAATACATAATAACATGGTTCAGAAAACTTATTGTGACATGAAATAGCGCAGGAATCCTGTAGCAGCAAGCAAGCCCATCACAACACTCCAAACAACTCAGAACTTCAGAAATTCCATTAGCTTCTTGTATTAAAAGTCTGAAATTACAGTATAGCTCTTCAGAAGAAAAATCAACAACCCCAATAAGTTTATGCATGGGGATATATATACAATCGTTTTACAAAATATCTTAACGATGAGTCATTTGCTCAATAACTGTCTTTACCAACTTTCAAAAATAGCAGATGCAATAGTTATTGCTACTTTAAATGAACAATGAATGACTGTTCACTTCTGTCAGAAATCTTTTGACTTTTGGAGGCAACCGGGTCGGTCGGGTGCATCGCACTGATTTGAGGAATCTGCCCTTTACTGCCTTGTCATGGTATGGCTGCCTTAGCCCCGTCATCTGCATATGTAGGCATCTGCTTTGGTTACCAGATTCGATTGCTGAGTTGGCCCTATCCACTCCTTTCCCAGTCAGAGCAAATATATTAATTTTCTGAAAATGATGACTTGTGATCGATATACAAAAATTTGGTGAAAAACCTGTTTCTTCACAGCAGTGTTTGTATCATGCCCATCCACCATTCCTGTGTAGGCAATTGGTGTCTTAGGATTATGCCAAAAGTCTCATCTGCCTCCGAATATTTGTAATAGTTTGGAGGCACTTCAAAAAGATGTCTAATCTCATTCATAATAAAAAATAAATTCTCTAGCTTGTCATAGAGACTCTGCCCAGATGGAGGCCTTGCTTCCTCTGGGGCACTTGCTGATGCAGTGATCTGGTTTGTGGCATATGTATTGAATCTTTTGGCATAGTTTTCATGAGATAGTAACCTTCCTGCACTGGTTACCAAGCTGGGAAGACCTCCGTTATGTAGTGTTGTAATTTTCTCAATGAATTTGTTCATATCTGCCTGCATCTCTTGGCACCTTCTGTCCAATGTCTGTACATGATTTCTCAAGGTAAGCACTCTCTTTACTAGTAAAATGGTATCAGTTCTGTTAGTGATACCCATTGCTGCCAGCTGGGGGCCAGTGCGATTGTTAAGGACATTGATCATCCTGTTGGCTATTTCAGGCATATTGCCTAGAGATGCTCTTGCTCTTTGACTTTCTAATTGGGCCCTGCCTATGAGATCCATATGTTCATGGATAGTTTCAATATATTGCCACTGGTCTGTAATAGATTGACCAATATTGGCCCACAGGATTTTCTTGATTTCAACTACAACCTTATCAAGAGAGAGCTCTTTCTCCAGTTCCTTTATTTTCTTCTCAAGAGCCCTTACCTCTCTTGTTTTTTCAGCTACACTCTGCTTTGATTTATCATACTTTTCTTCAATGGCAGCCAATTTATCCTTGGTCTCTTTTAGTTCAGCCATCTGTGCTTCTAAAGCCTCAAGCTCCTTCATCATGTTCTGCATGCTTAGGCTGGGTTCCTGTTCTGGTGTTGTTGCTGGCGCTGATATTCCTGTAGTTGGCGCTGATATTCCTGTAGCTGGTGCTGAGGTTGAAGGGTCTGCCTCTGATGTTTGTCCGGTGGGAGGACCTACTGCAGATGTCTGTGCTGGCTGCATTGGTAATTCAGCTTGTCTTGTTTTCAATGCTACCTCCAATGCACTCTCTGTTTCCATCAATCTTTTGTATAAACTTAGGAGTAAAGCCACCACATCCTGATCCTTCTTTTGCTCTGCCACCTCTCCAGTCTGAGGGTGAAGGGTAGCTGGCAGCTTGATATGCTTTCTCATAGCTGCTATGTCTTCATCTCTTTTCTTTAACAGTGCCTGCACACCCCTAGGGTCCTTTGGATCATGACCCAACTCTATAATGATCTCTTCCAAGGACTTGATTCTGTTGTCCTTGGCTTGAGATGATGCCTTTTCTAATTCAAGCTGGGCAGTAGTATTGTGTAAAGAATTTTGTAATTGGTGTGCCAGTAGGGTCTTATCAGCTAATGTGGAATAGAGCATCTCCCCGGTTTGCCTGTGTAGCTCAATCTGATCCATGGGGTGGATGTCTTTGGCAAAAATTTCCAAATTAGTTCTGATATAATCGGCAGCTGTTTGAGGTTGCTGCATAGTAGGCCTGAAATGACTAAGAGTCATTTTTTGTTCTTGAATGTCATAAGCAGACATTAATCTCTGCTGATTAGTTGGTGCCATTTTCAAGAGTTGGTTGTAGATTTGGTATTTGAGGGGCTCATTCCTTTTCTTGATATCTATGAACTGCTGCTTGATGCTAGAGTCCGCCTTAGATCGCTGCCTTGAAGAGCTCACCTCTGCCCCATGTGGCATGTCCTGTCCTTGCTGTAAGGAGCTGGCTGATGTTTCAATGCTAGGAGGGGGCATAGTATCAATTGGTCTCTCTGGTAATTCCTCTTCTGAAAAGGGATTTAGCCTTTGTCTTTTTTCGCCTTGCTGGTTCGTTGAAGTAGTAAGAGGAGTGTCCTCTTGCCTATCCCTTTTCCTTGTTCTTTCCTCATTAGCAGGTGTTTGTAAAACCGAGGATTCAACTGTTACCTCCTGTCTCGGAGGGATTTGCTCTTGTGTTTACTTTTCTGTGGAGGCAGGTTCCTTGGCTGCACCTTCCTGCTGCTCTACTTGCTGTTCCACATTTGGAGGTGAATCCTCTTGTTGTAATGCTTTTCCTTTAGCCATGTTTGCTGCTTGATCAGTTGTTTTGGCAGGCTGCTGGGGAACGGTGGATGCAGAGGCAACTTCTCCAAGATACTGAGGGCCCGAAGACCAAACCTGTCCAAAATATTCCAAGTCAACTGCCTTTTCTAAAGTTTTAATGGCCCTTTCTGCTAATTCTTCTTCAGAATAATCCTCCACTAAGGTGCCTTCCCTCCACTCTAGTTGGTTAGCATGTTTTTCAATTTCTGAAATGCTAAAATGATCATAGGTGGCAAGCCTATACTTGATTCTTCTGAGGCTTATGAAACAGTTAGGGTCATAGGGTGCCCAATAGAAGCTTGTCTTGAGGAGGAGGCCTTTTAGCATTTTGTCTGCCTCTTCCCAAGCTTCTTCCCTCTTGTTAAAGATAAATGGACCCAATTGATGCTTAATTTTCAGCTGTGCTTTCTTGTTTCTACTATGGAAGTGAATCATATCTGCATTGCCAAACTGCCTGAAGTATTCTAGTGCAAAGAGTCTCATGGGAACATACTTTGGTAGCCTGTATGGTGCTAAATCACAACCATATATTCTGATCACTGTGTGGTCTTGGTAAAAGTACCAATCTCCAATACTATAGTTCTTAGAGAGCTGGAGGACTTTTTGCATATCATCAGCGAGTCTAGGAGGAGGGGAACTCTGCAGTAGTGACAAGGCTAGGTGAATGAAGAGGTCAATAAACTCACAGTAATTGTATGGTGAGTAATGAATATGATGGCAGACTGATGTCCAGAACATTACAGATCTTCTATTTCCCTTTGCATCTAGTTTCTTGAGAAAAAGAGGAAAGCCATCAGGCTGATTGTACAATAGCAGATGATATATATAGGAGGTGTACTTGAATACCCTCTCTCTCTCCAAGTTCATGAACTGTTCATGAATTTTGTTGGCTATAAATGTAGCATAGTCATACTGGACAGCAGGGGGCTGTCCTGGGGTAAAAATGGATAGCACTACCAATGTTGTCTCATCCACAAACTCACTGGTTTTGAACCCTAGGATGGAGGATATCATGTCTACTAGCAGTCTCCCTATGTCATTGAACCAGACATGCAGATAAGGGGGAGGTTGTCGGGGCTGGAAATCTGGAAGCATAAACAATTGGCCAATTCTTGTAATTTGTGAGTTGGAGAGCTTGGCACCCTGCTCTAGTAAAAGCTGCATAGTAAGAGGAACCAGTGGCTTTGTAGGTTGAAACTGTAGCATTTGGTTGATGGCTTCAGGAGTAATATGGAATAAGACAGAGCCTGAAGGACTCAGAACAAACCTTTTATTGGGGTCATAGGTTGTGCAGCACTGGTGAATCAAGTCAGGGAACTCATTGACCTGAGGGAGATAATAGATTGACAAATGGGATTTCTAGATTCCCAGGAGGTTTGTACCATCTCTGTGTTTCTTCCTTAACTCACAAACTGTTTCTATGTGGTATTTGTTACATAGCTCTACAGTTTCTCTCATCTCATAATCTCTTTCTGCAAGGGCCAACCATTCCAGGTCCTTATGTGGGGCATTCAATGGTGCAATGTTTAATGCCACGGGGGTCTCCATTGTTAACTGATACTTGGAATTGTATTTGAACTTGATTTTTGGGCACAACAATACAGAGCAGTGGATTTCAATGAGCAGGGCAATTTGCAGAGAGAACAAGGTAAATTGGGGTGAAACTGAGTTGAAATGCTCCTGGGAGAGATTTAAAGAGCGAATGCTGGGACTGAGAATTGCTTTTTCGGTGGATTTGTCTGGCAATGGTTTAGATTTGCAAATGCACAATAAGCTGTGAATTTGTGATAATTGTGCACAATGGGGGACCTCTGTAGGCGATTTTAGGATTATAGTGGGGAAATGAAGCTCCAGTTACTGAGGATTCCTAGCAATTCCTGTGTTTTCCCTCTTTTCTTGTTTGCTTTAGTGAATTATGCAAGGACCAAGGCATGCAGAGGGAAACTGATAAATACCTGGGCACAGTATGACGATGGTGTTGAAAGTCAGGTGGACACACGGCGCCAGCAGCGAGGGAGCAAGCTTCAGAGTTGGCGGATAAGCAACGTAAACACTCATGCAGGAGTACAGTGCGTATTTCGGCGAAAAAAGGGGAAAAAACGATTTTTGCGCACTTATATAAAAAATTTGGTATTTGGCGCCTTTTTAGTGGATGATGTCATCATGACGTCATTGGTCCGACAAGGTACGGAGGAGTGACGTGGCGGCTGGTGGTTGGGAGTGACGTGGACGGGCGATGTGGCGGACAGGTCTGAGGAATGGCGGGGAGTGGGGTGAGGTAGAGCTGATGTGGAGATGACGTGGGGCGGGAGCGGGACAGTGGTAACAAAAGCGGTTAGTGGTATTTATCGGACCGCTAAGAGTACGGGCCCGGTAATGGTCAGAGGTCACCCGCTCCAATAACAGGCGGGCACGCGTCCCTGGCCCTACGTCACCCTCTGACAAATTTCGGGCGGTAAAGGGCGGACGGAGGGAACGGTCCGAAATCGATGTGGGCCGTCGGATGGGAGGGCCCGGATCCGACGGACGACGGGCTGCGGATGTGCGAAGGCGATACGGCGGGACCCGGCGGGGATTTTTTTAATATTTTTTGTTTTTTGGTGGGGCGCGCCGAAATACAGACTTTGGAAAAGCGGAAAAAAGTGGGTTTTTTAACAAAATTTATACAATGGCGTGGATAATGCAATGTTGTGGGTTTGCAAAGCGGATAAGGGTAGGAACGGGTTATTAAACTAACCAAATGTTAATCCAATCCCCAATCTTTAAAGTGACCCAAATACAAGAACCCTTTGATTCTGTATCATTCTCCAAACTTTTGAAAATATGGCTATAATGCCCAAGGGGGGGGTATTTACATATTTTTTGGGCTTTTTTCACAATAGTGCTATAGTAGTAGGGGAAAAGGGGCACTTAGGGATTTAGATAATAAAGTTAGAAGTCAATGTGAATTGGGGATATGAAAGATTGAAAGTGAGGAATAGAAAACTAAGTTTAGTGAGTAAACCTAGATTTTTAGAAGTAGATGGGGAATGATTTTACACAAGAAATGTGGCTTCTTTTTGGAGAAGAAGGTGAAAACCTGTCATGAATTTTTCCAAGGAGAAATACAAGGAGGACTATTTTAGGAAGGTCCTAAAGTCCTCCAGGGGATGTTAGAAAGAGAGTCTTTGGGGGAAAACAGGGGGAGTTAGTCATGCTTCTATACTTTGCCTTCAAAATGCTGCATAGATACCTCTGCAATTGCTAAGATGTGCCTTCTTGATCAAGGCCAAAACTGAATAGGATCAGGATTCTGCAACTTCTGGCTACCTACCCAACCTAGTACCTAGCATTTTTTGTTACTTCAGGGAGGGTGCACTTAGACTTGCAAACCCTCATATGCTCTTTTCTTTTTGCTGCCCTCCTATCTAAATCTACCCTTATATCTTCCAAGGGCCCAGATTAAGCTAGTGGGCTCCTTCCTTTCTCTATCCAGCTAGTCATCTGTCAAACTTGAACTGTTTGAACAGGTACTCATTACCTACTCTAAAACAAGCAATTTAAAACATGGCATGGCCCAGCTTGAACTGTTGAGCCATACATCAAGATAGCAGTGGCATTTTGATTGGCCACTTTCCTGGTCTTTCTTTGGGGTTCATTTCAATTATTTTTTCTTTTGACCAGTTCATTTTCTTGCCTTTTGATTATTCTTTTAAGGCATACCCTCTTTACATTTTTTAACTTTTTGCTTTGTCCACAAAAAATGGAACCTTTGTATCACCAAAGATGAACATTTTTAGCACTTCCACTGTCAATCATGAAATATGAAACCCTATTGGTATAGGAGGCTAACACCTTAATGGATTTAATTTTGGTAGGGTCTACCTTAACACCTTCATGAGATACAATATGACCCAGATATTCCACCTCTTGTACTCCAAAGAAACATTTGGAGATTTTTGCATATAATTGTTTCTCCTCCAATAGTTTGAGCACCCTTTCAACATGTTGAACATGATCCTTCCAAGACTTGCTGTAGATTAGTATATCATCAAAAAATACTAACACAAATTTTCTAAGGAAGGGTTTGAAAATGGAATTCATCAAACCTTGAAATGTAGAAGGTGCATTGCTAAGGCCAAAAGGCATGACCAAAAATTCATAATGACCCTCATGAGTTCTAAATGCCGTTTTCAGAATGTCTTCAGTCTTCATTCTGATTTGATTATATCCTGAACGAAGATCCAACTTGGTGAAGTAAATTGATCCATACAATTAATCAAATAATTCATCAATGACAGGAATGAGAATTTTATCTTTAATAGTGAGCTTGTTGAGCTCCCTATAATCTGGACACATGCGCCATGATCCATCCTTCTTGTGCACCAATACTACTGGAGTAGAGAAAGAACTTTGACTAGGTTGAATTATACTAGCCTCTAGAATTTTTGCAACCATACATTCAATTTCACTCTTTTGGGCATAGGGATATCTGTACAACCTGATGTTTGGAGGAACACTTCCCGGAATCAAATGAATAGCATGATCATGATCACGAATAGGTGGGAGGCCTTTGGGAGTCTCAAATACCTTGGAATGATTGTCCAAGAATTTTTGGAGATCTTGAGAAATAGATGATTTCGATGTGGGAACCTCTAGCGGACATAATTGTGTAATTATGCCTTGCTGTTCCTTCTTTAGAAGCTTTGTCATACCGTTAGAGCTGATTATCTTTCATGGTTTCCCTGTAATACCCCTTAATTCAGCTTCCTTTCCATCTGCACAAATTTTCATGAAAAGTTCTTGAAAATTAAAATCTATTGTACCCAAGGATTTGTTGAGATTGCAACAAGATGATGGAGCTTAGTGAAAAGAGTCGCCTTCACTAAGTGGGCCCGCAGGCAAATTATGGCGCAAGTTCTATTTTTGATCACAGTGTGGATGATCACAGTGTGGGTGACCACAGTGTGAGTGATCACAATGTGAGTGATCACAATGTGGGTGACCAAAGTGTGGGTGACCACAGTGTGGGTGATCAAAGTCTATTTTTAGACTGGCTGTCTAAAATAGAAAAGTCAAATATTATTGTCTCATAATAATATTTGGACTATAAACTTGATCTTATTCTCTTGGAGCACTTCAGTTTGAGCTACAGATGTGGCCCATGCAGCTGTCAAAAGGAAGTACACTTTTCTTATGAGTCAGTTGAGTTGTTTCATGCATGACTTCAGTTAGAACTCAATCAGTTGAGTTTGGTGGAGTTGATTGTGGAGTTGATGGAGTTGTGTTCAGTTTGACTTGGTTAAACTAGTTGTAGTTAGTCTAACTGCAAATAGACTAATGATGAGTTGTTAAAATAATTATTAACTCATAATACAACTATAGAATACATCAGTTAACTCAGTTGCATGTCAGTGCATGTTCAGTTCAACAGGAATATGTGTTATAGAATCAGATTGCTATCAGTTGTGACTATAGTTGTGCATCAGATCTTGCACAATCAAGGGATTGAGTATGCCAATGAGTTTGCTCATGTATTTTCCCAATTTGTAGCTTCTGCTCACGTCTTACACATTGTGAGTGATTCTTTGGAGGCGAAATACGAGTTTGGTAGACCATTCTCATTCATTCTTGAGCAGGTATTGAGCAGTGGAGGTAGGCAAGCAGTGGAATAGATTTGGAGATCAGATCTGAGCTGTATTGTGTGTAACAGGTGGAGATGGTACTGGATTGCTTGTGATAAGCATTGTACTTTGTAATGTTACATGGTCTCAATCATTAATATACAGATAGTGTGGGGTTTTTAGCGAGATGCTTTCCCCGGGTTACATACTGTGTTAATGTGTGAATGCTCTTGATGTTCTATTGTTATTGATGCTGCTATATTGATGATCAACGTAGAGGAGCTTATGTATTGTGTATGTATTCCGAAATAGTACATGATCAGGATAATCTCTGTTGAATATGTGTTAAATTATTCAAAATTTCTACAGGATTGTAGCCATTGGACTCCTAGTACAACATCAACAACACCCATTGGAATGGAAATCATTGGGCTATTAAATACATATTCTCCCATGGATAGCTTGATATTATGGCACTTTCCAGAGCAATTTATGGTTCATCCACTTGCAACCGTCACTTGAAACTCTAGTGCTGGATATAGGAAGCAATTCAATTCCTTGGCTATCTTACAATGAATAAAATTATGGGTACTTACCGAATCAATCAACACTATTACCTTTTTCTTCTTGATATGTCCTTCTATATTGATAATTTGAGGAGTGGTAATTCCAGTCAATGCATTACAAGATATGGTCGGATTCATTTCTTCTTTATCTAGGGTTTGTTCCTGGAGTATATCCTCTTCTTTTGACATTTCTTGTTCCTTTTCTTCCTCCTCTTCACAATCTATGTAGAATAATTTCTTCTCAGCACACTTATGACCTTTAGTGTATTTGTTATCACAACTGTAACAAAGCCATTTTTCTCTTTTTTTTCTTCCAATTGTTGTGGTGTCAACCTTGTAGGTTGTGGAAGGCTAGGGGCAACAACACTAACATATTTATAGTTGTGAGTGGTAGGCTTCTTGGTTGCCATAATTTTTCTTTCCATTTTTCTTGCTAACCTGAATGCCTTCTCCAATGAATTAGGTTCCCAAAGGCGAACCTCATCTTGGATATTATCCTTTAAAGTCCCTATGAACACATCAATCCTGTGCTCCTCTGGAATATCTTTTACACTTATGTTCAATTTTTTGAAGTCCTCAATGTGCTCCACCATTGAACCCTTTTGTTTGAGATTTATCAATTGGCTAAAAAAAGTGTTACTTTTTGTATCCTCATAATGTGCTATCATTTCTTCCATAAAAATTTCCCAAGTGACAATTTGTTTATGAGAGCAAAGCCATAGATACGATACAAACTGATTTGGTTCCAAATATAAAGTTGCAATACGTACCTTTATTGTGTTTTGCACTTTATGGAGATTGAAAAATTGCTCCATCTGTAGTATCCATGTTCCGGGATCCTTGCCATCAAACTTCCTCATATCGATTTTTGGAACATGGTGGGTCTTCAATCCAACATTAGAGTCTATGAAATCATGATCAACATTTCTTTTGTTCTCATCATGAGTTTCCTTTACTACCCTTTCACCATTAGTAACCATTTCTTGTAGCAACTTATTCAAATTTATCTTCAATTCTTCCATCTTAGCATCCATGCCATTCATATTAGCTTCCATGGCATCCATCTTAGCTTCCATGGCATCCATCTTAACTTTCACACCATTCATATTAGCTTCCATGCCATTCATCTTGGCTTCAGTTACCTTTTGTGAGAGTGAAATTTGTTGTACTTGGTCTTGTAATTTTGATATATCATGTTGCATTTCTTCCTCTTTTTCACGAGTCATGCTAGAGATTTCAGGTTGCTTACTAGGTGTTTCCATTTTCTTTCTTTGGGGCATCAATTAATGCTAATAATTCTTCACTATTCCCTTTGAATTCCTTCAAACTAATTTTTCAAACCAATCTTATGAAAAATTTTAAAAAAACTACACACCTTTTTTTCACTTTGTAAGAGCTCGATATTGAATTTGTTGTATCTCTGTAACTGCGGATCTCAAATATCTAAAATCACATCTTGCAATATCCCTTTGAGTCCTCTTTCTAACCCCGCAAGTCTGATCAAGATTGGATTCTCCAAGGAAGAGTTATGCCAAATCTCCCACGATGACCTGATTATAGACTAGTTCAGTAGAGTGAACTTGTACGAAGTGCCACGTGTCACTGTTTCGACCTTAGTACTTAAAACTTATATACAGAAAACTATAGTCCGTCCTCTTTCTGAAACTTCTGAATAAATTTCAATCTAATTCTCAAAAAAAAGTTATGACGATTTTCCCCAGGTCACCTGTTTGGAATGTAATTCGCGAGTCTACAAAAATCCTAACTTCCTCAGATCATATCTTCGAAAATATAGCGAGACAAGCTCGGAAATTTGGACCTGAAATTTAGAATGATTTTGGCTCAAATGGGTTTTCTTTTTAGCTTATGAAATGTCGCATAAAAAAATTTATAGCGAAAATTCCATGACCTGTTTGGAGCAGCAAAACCCTAGAATCCAAAGCTATGATACCAAATGTTATGAAACCAACTCACAAAAAGATAGAAGAGATAGATCAATGCCTTAGAATTCAACCTCTTCGAGGGGGAAACCTCCTTTACATTACACAAAGGAACAATTCTTGGATGATACAAATGACTAAACCTTCCTTCTATATATAGGAGTCTAAGGGGTCACAATATAATCAAGCCAACATAACAATAATAATATAAGGGCACAACAATAACAATAGTGGGTTTCTATGGGGTACACTAATAACAATATGGGGACAATAGGGGCACAATAATAATAATAAGGGATACAATTACCATAGTAATGGGGGAATCACTAGTATTATAGGGACCTAACATTTGCCCTTGTAGGCATGCATTTGAATGAATATCTTTTGTGATCAAGATGTACAACTACACTCAACCCTATGGAGAAAAGGATTATCTAACGAGAGGCTATGGTTTTGTTTTGTTTTGGCTTTGGTTGAGGGATTTGTTGGGTGATTAATTATAGGTGAAGGTTATGTGATAATTCTTCTGTAGTGTTGGCCCTTATTAGGGCATCAATTATAAGTCTATTGGTTAAAAAGTAGCAAGGATCTCTGGCTCGATTAGCATATGTTTTGTATTTACTTTTTGTAGACCTAGCCACAAATTCTGAAGAAGAATCTGTCAGCATAATCACCAGAACATTTATAGCATAATATTTTTGGCTCAAAGGGATACATCAGGAAATTCTCTTATAGGTAGAAGACCGTGATTTATATGTTATCTCTTTGAGATTCTACCATCATTAGGGCAACAAATTACATATAACTATGAACACAAGAACCAACAAGGAAATTTTCTCTGTCCATTAGAGAATTTTTGAGGTAAAAAATGAGACTCAAAATAGAAATGTACAACAAAATTCAATTTTATAAGAACCAAAAGGATTCAATATGATGATGTCAACCATGGGGGATGATTCACCATTTTTGGAGTAAAAAGGTAAAAGATAAAAAAATAGAAAAACTACTTTTTTCAACTCATTTTTTCAACTTATCTCCCTACGATTTTTACTCAAATTTTGGGTGGGAGCACTCGTTAGATGCAGAATTTATTCTTTCATCCAAGGAGTACCCATGTTGCATACTTTCGATGAGCACTACTACATGAAAAACGTGATTGTAATCACTTTTTTTTTTCATGTATTTCACATTTTTTGTGTAGTAAGGCCCATCGAAAGTATGCAACCTAGATACTTTTTGATGCAAAATTAAATTATGCATCCAATGAGTAATATTGCTCATAATTTGAGTAAAATCATCGGGAGATAAGTTGGAAATACAGGTTGAAAAATGAGTTTTTTCCTTTTTCCCTCTAAAACTTGATGAGGTAATCTAGTCTTATTTTATTATTTCCACTATTATTTTATAATGTTCCTTAGGAGGCCCATTTTAGACCTCAAAATTTCTCTAACGTCTGTGGCTTTTTTGAGCAATAAAAATAAGGTTACCTAAGATCATTTGTAGCCTATACCTCTATGATTTTTGAACATTTATATCTGACCTTCAACTCCTTAAAGATATGCTATCCAAAAATAATGCCTTAGCTTTCCTGGAACCTCAAATTATGGGCATGAAGTTCTGTTTAAAAAGAAAATTGTAGGCATCTGAAGTCTTGACTATCTCTATGACATCATCCCATATGCAAAGAATTGAATCTTTTCACTAAGGCGCTCCTAAAATAAGTGAAGCCAAAGCATTATTGTGCCAAGTGATTTCTCCTGTGGTCTACTAACTAAAATTGCATCTCTTATTAAGTGTGAAATAGAAGTAAGATGCATCATTTCAGCAAGAAGTATTAGTGGTACAAACTACGGGCTTAAAGATTTCAGTGTAGTCATACAGTGGCTTGTTTCTTCTCTAAATGTCCTGAAGTCTTGTTGATCGAAGCACAAACGCGCACACACGCACACACATATGTATCCTCCCAAAAGGAAGACAATATGACATATGCAAGTACTTATAGTGAGGCAACTACAATGTGCTTATTCTTTAGAAGTTACGATCAATTCTCAGTCCAACATTGAAAAAGGAGGTATGAGAATACAATTTTGAAAACCTTTTTGGCTTCTAGTACATTGGAGTTTGAACCTACTACCTATGGTTGTTAGCCTAATTTGAATTGAAGGTTAAGCATCAGCAGCAAGGGTTTTCACAACTATGGTTTTCTTATCTTGAATAATTTGGGTTATATCATCAGTTTGATCATCTTGTAGCAGTGCTTTAAGAAGCATACAATTTTTCATGTACATTAGCAACAATAAGGATTTTTCCATAATTGAATCAGTTTGGCTTTACTGACACATATTTGTACAACAATATTGTCATCTTATAGAAGTGTAATTCAAAAAAATTGTAGTAGAAATAAGTAGTTCACTTGTTCAATTGAAGAAAATTTTGTAGTAAGGGTTACACTATTCTATTGTTGAAGTTTTGCAGAAAGGGTTCTTGTCATTTTGGCAGTAAGGTTTATGGGAATAAGGGTTTCCTGGTTGGGACATAGTTGTTACATATTTTGCAGTTGTCTAATCATTGTAAGTGGGCCACTTTCCTTGGTATGAGAGCCCAAATAGTTGTAGTAGTCTACTTATTGTAAGTGGGTCATTATCCCTGGTATGAGAGCCCACAAAAATTGTTAAATTCATATCAATTTCAGGGTGGTTGAGTGGTGCTAGGCAGGTGGTTGAACTCACCTTATTGAAAACACTTCAGGGTGGTAGGGTGGAGCTAAGGAAAGTTGGAGTTTGCTAAGGTGTTGGAGCATACTTTCAAAAATTGCTGGTAAAACTAGGGCATTGGAGCATCCTTCCAGTTGGAGCTGGAACATTGAAAGTTTTTCTAGAGTACTAGGGAGTTTGGAATTCTCTTTCAGTTGGAGCTGAAGCATTTGATGTACTCACAAAATTATTAGAAAAGTGTTAGGTGGTTTTTGTCCCGAAGGGGGTTTCTACCTAAAAATTTTGATGTCTACTGTATATTGCTTCTCTATGATTTGGATTATTGATGAAGATTAATTTATGCTTTGAAAAATATTATTATATTACTAATTGCTAAGAAATAATGATTCACCCCCCTCTATGTATTTCAAACAATTGGTATTAGAGCTAGTTCCTTCACTAGTAGTTTAACAACTAGAAGGAGATCATGGAGTGGAATAAGCCAGGAATTCTGGTACTTAATGGGAACATATGCATTTTGGATTGTCAATATGAATGCATATATTCAAGCATAATTATTTCATGTTTGGAACGTTGTGTTGACCGAATACAAGGAACTTTCAACTCCTCCTTCGGATGCTAATGATTGAAGGGTTTATGAAAGAATGGTATAGCTAAAAATGGCCTCATGAATGACATGTTAGGTTTTGTATATGTCAAAGATGCACTACAAATAAAAAAAATAAACTGGGACAAGATTAAAAATATATATGAAGGAGAGAAGAAGGTAAAGGAGGCCAAGCTCTAGACCCACCGAGGTTACTTTGAGTAGCTGAAAATGAATGAAGAGGAGAAATTAGAGCTTAACTCCTCCATGATAATGCAATAGTGAATGCTATAGAAGCATTAGGAGAACCAATGGATGTCAAAGTAGTTATCATAGAGGTACTAAGATCACTTCCAGAGAGGTTTAATGATAAAGTCTCTGTGCTAGAAGAAAGAGATGATTGAGAAAATCTCAACTTGGATCAATTGCATGGAGTACTTACAAATTACAAAATGAAAAAAGAACAAGAGATTCCATCTAATAGAGAATCAACATTCAAAACATCTAAGAAGACTGGGAAAAATAAAAAGGAATTAAGACCAAGATCCAGTTGTTGTTGTGAAGAAGAATACTTAGATGAATAAACAACTAATTTTGTGAGAAAGATGAAAAATGGAAGGAGTAAGTTCAAAGGTAAAATTCCATTAATATGTTTCAATTGTGGTGAGATTGGTCACTTTATAGCTAAATATCCTCATAAGAACTTTGGTAACGAAGATGAAACACCCAAGAAATGGAAGAAGGGTCAAAGAAGATTCAACAAGCAAGGTAAGAGGAAAGGCTTTAAGAAAATATTTTTCTCTAAAGAAGATAGCTTTTCATCTAAAGAAGAAAGTGACGATGATGAATAAAATGACATAGGAAGAGTACTATTCATGGCTAGGGACAATAGGAAGGAAGCTCCTGAAGAAGAAGGAGCTGAAGAAGAGATGGAAGAGATCGAATTTCAAATGAGATGGTCAAAGTTATAACGAATCTTAAGGTTGAAAGTGTTGGAAAATCAAAGTATTTGTAGATTAGATTTGACTTTCCTTACTTGATAATTACTTGTGATATTAGTTGGCCTTTTATTTCATTTAATTCTTCTTCATCAAGAAATTACCAAAACAAGAATATAAAAAGACACAACAAACACAAGATATAGGCTCCATGCCAGGGAAAACCCCCTCCAAGGGGAACCCATAAAGAATACTTATCTTCTTATAGAATCAAATCAAAGTGAAACTTCCAAGACCCAAAGAATAAGATCAAGACCTCCTTCAAGCCCCAAGTCAACCCTCCAACAATTCCTTCCTTAAACAAGCTCAAGTCAACAAGGTAAAAGCTCAAAATTTTTGGTCAAATCAGAGTTTTGACCCTCTTTTTCATATTTACAGTTCAGACCTAGAATTCTCGGCTTCCTGTTGTTACCCATAAACCCTAATCTCACACATGTGAGATAATTCAATCATAAAAATCAGATTTTCCTTCTTTTCTTTGAATATCTCTTTTCTTCTTGACCTTCACTCTTCTTGCTTCCTTCTTCTTGTTTTAGATCAAACTTGTGGTGTGTATTTCAAATTAGGATAAAGTGTCCTCTACATATAGTCATCGAAGAGAGAAAAAGGGTGCCTAGCAGAGGCAAATAGTGATAACAAGGCTGACTTGGTCTTGGAGGATGAAATGCCTATTTTAGACTTAACGAAATAAATTTTCTTTTGTTACAAAGAGTCCAAATGGGACTATAATGCATGACAAATGTTCTTCTTTGACTTAAAAATGTTATGAAACCAGCTCACAAAAAGATAGAAAAGAGAGATCCACGCCTTAGAATTCAGCCTCTTCGAGGGGGCAACCTCCTTTACATTACATAAATGAACAATTCTTCGATGATACAAATGACAAAACCTCCTTTCTATATATAGGAGTCTAAGGAGTCACAATATAATCCAGCCGACCTAACAATAATAATATAAAGCCACAAAAATAACAATAGAGGGCTTCTATGGGGCACAGAAATAACAATATGGGGGTAATAGGGGCACAACAATATAAATAAGGGGTATAACTACAATAGTAATGGGGTAATCACTAGTATTATAGGGACCCAACATGCCCCTCTCCTTCAAAAAAGTGTTGTCCTCAACGCTTGAGTAGTTCTGGATACTTCTGCATAAAATTCTCATCCTCCCATGTGGAATCTTCAGCGGATAAGTTCTTCCACTTGATAAGATACTCTGAAATTGATCGATTTCGTAGCTGTCGAGTTCTTGTTTCTGTGACTGCTTCCGGTTCCAATATAATTTTTCCTTCCTCATCAAGTTCTGGCAATATTGTTTGAATTGGGAGCTTGTCACCTATAACCTTCTTTAAACATGAAACATGGAAAACTGGGTGCAATCGAGAAGCTGCAGGAAGCTCCAATTTGTATGCCATAGTACCAATCTTTTGCAACACCTTGTACGGACCATAATACTTTGGTGATAATTTATTATCCTTCTTAGCTTGCTTTAGGGACATTTGCTTATATGGTTGTAGCCGTAGGAATACCCAATCACCTACATCAAAACTTCTTTCACTGCGATGTTGATCTGCCTGTTGTTTCATTCTATTTTGTGCCAACACGAGGTTATCCTTTAAGAGTTGGAGGACTTGTTGTTGATGTTCGATGTGATGTTCCACTGCCTGAACCTTAGAATTTTCTCTTAAATATGATGTGATGGATGGTGGTTGATACCCATAAAGTGCCATAAATGGGGTCATTTTTGTTGCTGTATGGAAGGAAGTGTTATACCACCATTCAGCCAGAGGCAACCATTTGACCCATTGTGTCTGTTTATCAGATACAAAGCAACGAAGATATCCTTCCAAACATTTGTTTACTATCTCAGTTTGCCCATCAGATTGAGGATGATAAGATGAGCTATGAGCTAACTGAGTACCAAGACAAGAAAATAATTCTGTCCAAAAATTTCCAGTGAAAATGGGATCTCTGTCACTTACAATAATCTTTGGGTTTCCATGTAGCTTTTGAACTGTTTCCATAAATGCAGTAGAAACTGTACTGGCTTTAAATGGATGTGATAATGCACAAAAGTGTGCATACTTGGTAAGTCTGTCAACTACCACCATGATGACACTCTTTCCCTCAGACTTGGGTAAACCTGTGATAAAATCCATTGAAACCTCCTCCCAACGTTGGCTTGGAATGGATAAAGGTTGTAATAGACCCGGTGTCTTAATTGTTTCAACTTTATTTTGCTGGCAAACCAAACATTCCGCCACAAACTTTTGAATATCTGATTTAAGGCCATCCCAAAAAAATTCCTTCTTAACCCTGTGGTAAGTTTTTAAAAATCCTGAGTGCCCTCCTAAGGGAGAAGTGTGCAATTCCATAAGAATCTTTTGTTTTAGCTGGGAATTCTTACAGAGGTATAAGCGATCTTTGTACCATAACGAATCATTTTTCCAGCTAAATGTATCAGAAGTACTGGAATCTTGTTGTAGCTTTCGAATAAGTGCCCACACTTCTTCGTCATTCTTCCATTCCTCCCTTGCTTCGTTTATCCAATCTGGTTGGATAATAGAAATGGCACACAACAATGCTTCCACATCCTCATCCTTTCTTGAGAGTGCATCTGCCACCACATTTTGCTTCCCTTTTTTGTAGATGATTTCAAAGTCATAACCCAACATCTTTGTGACCCACTTTTGTTGCTCTTCAGAGGATAATCTTTGTTCTAAAAAGTATTTAAGGCTATCATGATCCGTTTTTACCTTGAAGTGTCTTCCCATTAGGTAGGGTCGCCATTTCTTAAGTGCATGGAGTATTGCCAACATTTCCTTCTCATAAATAGCTTTGCTTAAAAACTTTCCCTTGATTGGACGACTTTCAAAAGCAATGGGTCTTTCATCTTGCATTAGAACAGCACCAATTCCATTTCCTGAAGCATCACATTCCACAATAAAGGTTTTTGTGAAGTCCGGTGTAGCTAAGACCGGTGCTTGGCACATTGCCTCTTTAAGATGTTCAAAGGCCTTTGTTGCTTCCGGAGTCCATGAAAATGAATCTTTCTTCAATAATGTTGTTAGAGGTGCTGCTATTCTCCCATAATTCTTAACAAACTTGCGATAATACCCTGTCAACCCAAGAAATCCTCGCAGATGCTTTATGGATGTGGGGATTTTCCATTCCTTAATGGCTTTAATTTTGCTAGGGTCTACCTTAACTCCTTCATGAGATACAATATGACCCAAATATTCCACCTCCTGGACTCCAAAGAAACATTTGGATCTTTTTGCATATAATTGTTTCTCCTCCAATAGTTGTAGCACCCTGTCAACATGTTCAACATGATCCTTCCAAGACTTGCTGTAGATTAGTATATCATCAAAAAATACTAACACAAATTTTCTAAGGAATGGTTTGAAAATTGAATTCATCAAACCTTGAAATGTTGAAGGTGCATTGGTAAGGCCAAAAGGCATGACCAAAAATTCATAATGACCCTCATGAGTTCTAAATGCCGTTTTTGGAATGTCTTCAATCTTCATTCTGATTTGATGATATCCCGAACGAAGATCCAACTTGGTGAAGTAAATTGATCCATGCAATTCATCCAGTAATTCATCAATAACAGGAATGGGGAACTTATCTTTAATAGTGAGCTTGTTGAGCTCCCTATAATCTGGACACATGCGCCATGATCCATCCTTCTTGTGCACCAATACTACTGGAGCTGAGAAAGAACTTTGACTCGGTTGAATTATACCAGCCTCTAGCATTTCTGCAACCATACGTTCAATTTCACTTTTTTGGACATAGGGATATCTGTACGGCCTGATGTTTGGAGGAACACTTCCTGGAATCAGATGAATAGCATGATCATGATCACGCATAGGTGGGAGACCCTTGGGAGTCTCAAATACCTTGGAATGATTGTCCAGGACTTTTTGGAGATCTGGAGAAATAGATGATTCCAATGTGGAAACATCTAGCGAACATAATTGTGCAATTACACCTCTTTGCTCCTTTTTTAGAAGCTTTGTCATACCATTAGAGCTGATTATCTTTCCTGGTTTCCCTGCAATACCCCTTAATTCAACTTCCTTTCCTTCCAAGGAAAATTTGATGAAAAGTTCTTGAAAATTAAAAGCTATTGTACCCAAGGATTGTAGCCATTGGACTCCTAGTACAACATCCACACCTCCCATTGGAATGGAAAGCATTGGGCTAGTCAATACATATTCTCCCATGGATAGCTTGATATTATGGCACTTTCCAGAGCAATTTATTGTTCCTCCATTTGCAATCATCACTTGACACTCTGGTGCTGGATATAGGAAGCAATTCAATTCTTTTGCTACCCTACAATGAATAAAATTGTGGGTGCTTCCTGAATCAATCAACACTATTACCTTTTTCTTCTTGATTTGTCCTTCTATCTTGATGGTTTGAGGAGTGGTAATTCCCGCCAATGCATTACAAGATATGGTTGGATTTATTTGTTCTTCATCTAGGCTTTGTTCCTGGAATATATCCTCTTCTTTTGACCTTTCTTGCTCCTTTTCTTCTTCCTCTTCACAATCTATGTAGAATAATTTCTTCTCAGCACACTTATGACCTTTTGTATATTTGCTATCACAATTGTAACAAAGCCCTTTTGCTCTTTTTTCTTCCAATTGTTGTGGTGTCAACCTTGTAGGTTGTGGAAGACTATGGGCAACAACACTTCCATCTTTATAGTTGTGAGTGGTATGCTTCCTAGTTGCCATAATTTTGCTTTCCATTTTTCTTGCTAACCTGAATGCCTTCTCTAATGAATCAGGTTCCCAAAGGCGCACATCATGTTGGATATTATCCTTTAAAGACCCTATGAACACATCAATCCTATGCTCCTCTGGAATATCTTTTACCCTTATGTTCAATTTTTGGAACTCCTCAATGTGCTCCATTATTGAACCCTTTTGTTTGAGACTTATCAATTGGCTAAAAAAAGTGTTGCTTTTTGTATCCTCATAATGTGCTATCAATTCTTCCGTAAAAATTGCCCAAGTGATAAATTGTTTACGAGAACAAAGCCATTGATACCATACAAACTGATTTGGTTCCAAATATAAAGTTGCCATACGTACCTTTTGTGTGTTTTGCACATTATTGAGATCGAAGAATTGCTCCATCTGTAATATCCATGTGGCGGGATCCTTGCCATCAAACTTCCTCATATCGATTTTTGGAACATGGTGAGTCTTCGATCCAACATTAGAGTCTATGGAATCATGATTAACATTTCTTTTGTTCTCATCATGAGTTTCCTTTACTACCTTTTCACCATTAGTGACCCTTTCTTGTAGCAAGTTCTTCAATTCTTCCATGTCTGTCTTCAAATCTATCTTCAAATTTACCATCGAATCCTCCACCTTAGTTTCCATGCCCTTTATCTTAGATTCCACACCATTTATCTTAGATTCCACGCCATTTATCTTAGATTCCACGCCACTTATCTTAGCTTCTGTTAGCTTTTGTGAGCGTGACATTTGTTGCACTTGTTCTTGTAATTTTGATATATCATGTAGCATTTCTTCCTCTTCTTCATGAGTCATGCTAGAGCTTTCAGGTTCCTTACTAGGTGTTTGCATTTTCTTTCCTCGGGGCATCAGTTACCGATAATAATGCTTTACTATGCCCTTTGAATTCCGTTAAACCAAGCTTACATAAAAAAAAAAAAAAAAAAACTACACACCTTTTTTCACTTTATAGAAGCCTGATATTGAATCTGATGTATCTCTGTAATTTCGGATCATCCAGTTCTGAAATTGCTACCTGTAGTAGCCTTCTGCGTCCTCTTTCCAATGCCACAAGTCTGAGCCAAATTGGATTCTCCAAGGAAGAGTTATGTGAAATCTCCCACAGTGACTTGCTTTTAGACTGGTTCAGTAGAGAGAACTTGTACGACGTGCCACGAGTCACTGTTTCAACCTTTGAATCTGAAACACACATACTAGAAACTAAAGTCCGTCCTCTTTCTGTACCTTTTTACGAAATTTCAATCCGATCCTCAGAGAGAGAGTTATGACGATTTTCCCCAGGTCACCTGTTTTGAATGTAATTTAGGAGTCTGCAAAAAGGCCAACTTCCTCAGATCATATCTCCGAAAATATCGCGCTAAAAGCTCTGAAGTTGGACCTAAGGTTTAGCGCCAATTCTTCTCAAATGGGTTTTTTTTGCAACTTCTGAAACGTCACAAAAAAAATGTTATAGCGAAAATGCCACGATGACCTGTTTGGAGCAGCGAAACCCTAGAATCCAAAGCTCTGATACCAAATGTTATGAAACCAGCTCACAAAAAGATAGAAAAGAGAGATCCACGCCTTAGAATTCAGCCTCTTCGAGGGGAAACCTCCTTTACATTACATAAATGAACAATTCTTCGATGATACAAATGACAAAACCTCCTTTCTATATATAGGAGTCTAAGGAGTCACAATATAATCCAGCCGACCTAACAATAATAATATAAAGCCACAAAAATAACAATAGGGGGCTTCTATGGGGCACAGAAATAACAATATGGGGGGTAATAGGGGCACAACAATATAAATAAGGGGTATAACTACAATACTAATGGGGTAATCACTAGTATTATAGGGACCCAACAAAAAAACCCTAGGAGCATGAAGAACATGCTTTGACCTAGACTTGAGCATGAAACACATGCTTCAACAAATACAAATTCTTTTTCTTTTTATATAAAATATACATTGTCATGATTACAAAAGCAATTGTGAAGACCAAATCTAGTTACATTCTCTAAATTACCTCTTAACTAGGGACATATTCATAATTCCATCACGAGGTACACATATTCTCAAATTGAACTATTCTCATAAGAAGAGTTAGATTGACAAGTCATCTTTAAGCATCAACATCATAACCAACATTGTCAAACATAGCAAGGCCTTGACTAACAAACTCTAACTCTCCACAAGATTATAACACAATGTTGGGAGTTTTTATATGAGACACCACACTATCTCTCAAGGAACATATCCCATCCATATGTTCACTGGGCATGTCCTTCTAGGACTATTCTTATCTTGGATTCCCTATCCTCAAAGAATATTGGCCCTCTTCGACCACTATTATCTTGGGTACCCTGTCCAATCCTGAAAGAGTATCAGTACATGAGACTATTATCTATCTTGGATTCTCAATCCTCAAGGAGTACTAGTCCCAGATGCTTATCCAATCCTACATTCTCCATTCCCCTGACATGGCCTTCACTATATGTACGATTGTTAGTCCTCGCCTAGTGCACGACACATGGAGAAGGGAATGCAATGCCCATAATCACTCCCTCTCAACTAGAGAGGAGATTCTCATTCCATTTTCATCAAGAAATGGATCTGATCTCCCTCTCAAACATAAAGTATATTCCTCACTCCTTATCAACTATGGAGATATGACCACAAGTTCTCAGAATGTCTCAAGTTGTAACAATGCATCAACTACTAGTTCTTCTTGTAGCTGCATGGAATCCTATATCATATCACATCACAACATAATAGAGCTTTGACCTTTCTAGATGTACTGAAGTCAAAACTCTTTCTTCAAACTATGACAGGGTTTAGGCCATCAACCTTTCATATCACTTTCCTTCATTTAACAAAGGCATTATATCGAGCCAATTAATGTCAAGCTAGTCATAGCTTCCTTCAATCATCTTGGAAAGTGAAATTCTTTGAAACAAGACTATCAGGTTATCTTTTGTACTACTACCTTTTTCTGCCAAGATGGTGTAAACATCTTTGCCACATTTTCCTTTGAAGATTCCCAAGTCTCTCCATTCAATCCAAGTACCCTTCTGAATTGAATTCAAAACAAACAGTTGTAGATACATTTTCCTAAAATATAATTATGTATTTTTTGAAACATTCTTCTAGGTAGAAAAACCATATCTTAACCAGATAATAAATACCGAATCATCAATATCATAGTTACCTCATCATGATGGCCTTTCATCAATATAATGGATTCTGCTTACATGTTTATTTTGAAATCAACATTCTGTAACACTTTTAAGAGTAAAAGTCCTGATGCCGTAAAGCCCCGCTAGTATGGTATAGGGCTTTGAAGGCGGATGGGTCGGTAGATGAAGCATTGAATGAAGGCATGGTGCAATGGTAAATTAGTATGGGGGGCTCAGGAAGACTTAACGCCTTAGCGTGGATCTCCACTCAATTGTAAATGTAAAGTACTGCTCAGAAAAACGCTGCTTCTACTCTGTAACAAACAACCACAGTCGAACCACTCCCATCTTTGGGGAATGTGGCTGGACTAAATCTTTAAATACGTAGTGGGTTAGTAGCCGAGGCATTGTGGATATATGGGGTAGCAAGAAATTTAAGGCAGAAGCAATGGGAACTGATGAAGCAGTAGGAGAGGCACATCAGCGCAGAGGCGTTGAATGGAGATATGGGGTAACCAGGCATTTAAGGCAGAAACGATGGGAACTGACCAAGCAGTAGGAGAGGCACATCAGCGCTGAGGCGTGGCCTGATCTGAGGCCATCAAAGAGATAGTGTGGAGATATTTTCCTCCCAACATCATTTAGTTTTCCTTTCTTTTATTATTATGCAATTTTTGTGAAATTTCGAGAAAGGAATCAAGTACATTGTAATGTTTTTTCAACATTAAGACATCGCACGCCGAGATAGCTAGTCTGTGAGACAGCTGGAGCTTAGGCCAAGATATTTTGTAACTATTTAAAAATCTCTCCCTTTCCTTATAAAAGGAAGGCAGAAACACCTAATAAAAGGTTCCTGATTTCTGCACCCGGTGGGTCTAAATTCTATGGTTCCATTTTGGTTCTATGAAACTTGTTCATGAGGGAATTGAGCTAGAGATTGCTAAATGTAAATGGACTGGTGATTGGGACTCAATGATTAATGAAACTATTATATTGATTCCTATCAGAGCAATGTACAATATGTTTTCTCTTTTGTTTATCACTTCGAGTATGTTTTTCTTCCTTTGAAATAGTGTAATGAAGCTGTAGGTTTCACCCTTGTTCATGATTGTATATTTGTTACTAAGTAGTAATAGTACCTGTGTTAGCTACAAATTTACTTATGTACTTGTAATGTGCACATATTTACTTATGTTTTTGGTGATAAATGTACCCATGAGGTATATGGCATGAAATCTTGAGCGCTCCAATGATTCTACCATTCCACCTCTTCGATCTTCCATACTTTTGTCGGAACCTTGTTTATTAGGATTTTGTTTTGTTTATAACCCTATATATCGTATTCCCTCCTTTATTTCCTCCTCTTCATGTTACTACAATGCCAATATTAAAGATTCTTGTTGTTGTGTGTCGGCCATTAGAACAAGACATTCCTCCTTGAGATCAACCTGATTCATCCCCTGAGCATTTGGATCCATGTATTGGCTTGAGCCTACCTTGATGAAGGGCTATTGGACCAATCCCCTTTTATTCTCTTTTTCAAACTTCATGACAATTGGAGTGTTGCAGAAACCCCTCACTGATATTCTTCCATGCACTCCTCTATCTAAGATGTCCTAGGCACTGGTCTACAATCAACCCAGAGGTTGTCTCTAGGAAGCTTTCTATATCTCCTGAAGCACTTGTGCTATAGGTGCTATAAAAAGCGACAACAAGACCAACAAAGGAACTTTCAAGTCTAGGCCAAAGAAATAATGCCCTACCAATTTATTAAAGACTCATTTTTAGCTGGTGGTTTCCATGTTATGCAGGCTGTATTGATGGTCCAATGCAGAAACCTTATATGAGGGATGGGTTTTTTAATGTATGTTGCAACAATCGAGGGAAGCATCTTCAAATGGTATGATATTATCTCTCTCTCTCTCTCTCTCTCTCTACCCATGAAGGACAATATTAGATAGGCTTAGAATCTAAAGGAAGGTCAACAACCTTAGTCCTTCATGGGATCCTACCCAGTGGGCATCCTTTGTGTCAAGCATGTATTCCCAACAATGGGCTAGAAGTCGACAATGTAGGAGTGATCTAGGTGGATATTGGTGACCACCCACCTATTCCACTTGGACCCCCAACATTTTTTCATATCATTTTCCTACTTTTAAGCATTGTTTCCTATTTCAATAGTTTTCTATTTTTGGTAATTTTTTGGGTCTTGAAATTTTGGAGCCGTTTTGAGGCCTTAAGTGGTGTTCTTTTTGGGGAAACAGAAAAAATTAGTATTTGACTAAAGTTTGTAGTCAAATTTTTTTTCCTCAGATAGAACTTCTAATGGGCTATCAAGTGTGCCAAACATAGATCTTAGGCCATAGTTACGACCCTGAGAAGTTGACATTCCAACTAACTTGTTGACGGTGCTGGAAACTGCCAACATGTAAGGGGGTATCCTTGATGAAAAGTCCCAATTAGACTTTGCACCATTTGGTGTAGGAGCCCTTTTGGAAATAAGGCTCGGTTGCCATATTTTCTTAGAGATTTTCCTTGGCTACAATGGTGAACAAAAGAGAGTAATGCACATGTACTTTCAGATGAACAAGTGAGTATGCCTTGTGGAATGTTCAACTATAGAATGCATCAAGGTTCTTCTACTGAAAGGAGGGAGAAAAGTGAGCCTTTAAAATAAAGGTAATAGTAATGATCTAGTAAAGACACACGAGAATATACATATGAATGAATTGCTGGACAACTGGCAAAATAGTTCACATATATGCAACAATTGCCAAAAAACATACAACACACCTTTAACAAGATAAGTACCAAAGCCACTAAAATAGTTCAATTTCATTAGTACAGATGAAAACAACATACATCACAAAAATTCAAAGAATAGTCTTACAATATTTACGACATACACATGAAAGTGTGTTGGCTCAACGAGCTTCAAAATTAAGCAAAAGTTCCAAGATACATTAGTACAATGAACACCACTAGCTCCAATAGTGGAGCATTAGAGCAACCACTTTCTCCTCCAAAAGAACTATTTTCCTCTCTAATGCTTGGTAGGAGGAGCCAAGGTGAAAATTCGTTTGCATGAGCTATGAGGCTATATATATAAAAATTGGGTGACCATTCACCTCCCTTATGACTCTAGGACTACCCTCAAGACTGTTTGACTTCTCTATGACCTTTTGACTCCCTCATGACTTTTCACATTCTATATATGACTCTTGTAATTCCACTTTACATTAAATTTCTCACATTGAAATTACATAATCCACATATGATGTGGCAAATGATGACACATATACATCTTTACATGACACCTTAATAAGACATGACATGAAATTGATGACATGGACTGCGTGATGATATGGAAATGTCAAGCCACTCTTGCTACTGCTATCTTTGTGTCTTCTTGAAAGGTGGAACATATTCTTCTTCTTCCTCCTACATAAGGCTTGAAAGTAGGGAGTCTTCAACATGATCTTGATCTCCATCTGTTGTCGCAATTTGACATCCCATTATCTTTTCTTTATTGATCGACTTGCCTTTGAAGCTACACATATGTCTTCTAGTAGGTCCTCCTTCTTCATCTCTTTCATCATCATCCTGTCATAACATGATATACTACTTGAAATTTAAATCCACTCATGGCAAGACGACATCAGTACAATAAATCTCTTGTCTAACACGATTCATGACAACCATAAAATAAGCTAGAATTGGGTGCTATGCTGGGAGATTGGCTCAAGGGTTGTGCAGTTGCGCTACTCAGGAGGTCAAGGGTTGGGACTGAGCCTTGAGACTATGTAGTGCACATTTTACGCAGGCGAGGGAAAGACAACTACATCATTGAGGGGCACAAGGAGTTAGGCTTGAGGTTTCCCATTGCGTAGTTTTGGAGGGACAAAGGCATAGGGATTGCACAATTGCATAGTTCAAGAGGTCGAGGCTAAGGCTTGTTTCTTGAGACAATGGAGTGGATAGAAGAAGGTGACTAGAAGGCAGGGGCTATGTAGTTCTAGAGATCAAGGGTCAAGGCTGATCATTGAGACTACGCACTGCATAGGTCTGAAAGGCAGGGACTGTGCAGTTCTAAGAGGCAATGTATGAGCTTGAGGGTTGAGATTTCACATTTCTCCATTCAAGAAGGCTGAGTGAGGTCAAGTTGCTCAGGAAGGCAACTTTTTCGGATTTGGTTAAGTGTGGGATCAATATGGCCAAAGTGAACAAGGAAAAAAATTGAGCATGATCACACACTTAGAACGATTGATAGCACAACATTGATCACTCAAAACAAATTAACAACACGATTCTCCAATGTGACAACTTTCTCCAAGTGCGAAACTAAAGGCACACTTTTTGAAGACAATGACGTCACTTGTACGAAAATGCTTGAAACTTTGGGAATGAGTGCGATACATGTCTAAATGATAAGAATGACTCATTAGCACCAAGATTACCCCTTGAAACAAACCAAAACTACATTTGTGCGATATATGTTGCTTGTCATGCTAAAATATGACACTTTGGTTTCTTCCAAATAGGATTGGGATACTTAGAGAAAACATGTGATGACTCTTAATACTCGTGATGGAAACATGCATAGTCAAATTAAGCTCTGAAATTTGGATGTAGGCCAAAACTTGGGAGGGCGTTGTAGCAACAACAACATAACCCCATTGGGGCCCATAAGCTTTTGGTGCTTCATTTCCTAGGTTTAGATTTTTGGATGTTTATGGTTTCTCATTATTTTTCCATGGTAAAAAGGCGTCATAGCCTCATTGTAACACAATTTAAAAGGCATGTATTCGTCCAATCTCTTCTTAGAGATAATATACCATCGCTCAAGCTAGTTTTCTTTCTTTTTGCATGTAAACAATTTTTAGCATTTGCTATTTATTAATTGAAGTTCAATTTTGTTGTATCTCTATATTTCTGTTTTAAATATTTATTTCATTTCGTTCCGTCATAAATCAGATCAATGGTATCAAAGTCGTTGTCCTTTTTTTTTCTTTCTTGTTGTTGTTCTTCTTCTGTGCATGTCCCCAACGAGGTTGGGGGATAAGGAGTTGGGACTTGAACTAATCAAGCCCTTGTAAGACCAACCTTGCCAACCTCCCATGGCGGAAAGAAAAGAAAGAAGAGGAAGCATGAGATCCTATCAAATTGTTGCTCGAATAAGCCCTTGAGCAACAAAGGAATGAAATAATTGATAATTTTTCCAAATACTTCGACTGATACTAATGGGCGACACATATTCATCTAAAAATCACTTCAGAGGTGCCTCTCCCTTTAAGGTACAAGTAAAAAAATTGTGGAGGTGATGTAACTTTTAAATAAAGTGTTTTAATTCCCTTGAAGTCAAGATTTTGGCGTTCCTAGTATTTCTTTCTTTACCGTCCATAACATGCTCTTGTATGGTCCCTAGAAACATTAGGACAAATTTTAAAAAATTCTAGTTCAACCAGTTGTAGGGCACTAGAAGAGACATGTTGTGATATAGAATATATTTTGTGACATATCTATTTGAATGTTGATATTTTTGTCATGTTTTTATTTCTTCTAATTTTTCACATTCAATCGTCTTGCTTTCATTTTTATTTGTTACTTAAAAAAATGTTTTCATGCAACAATTACAAAGGAAAGATGATTAGTATTTATCTATTTAATTTGTTAGGGTTAAATTTATCACGTTTCTTTAGTTTTAGATTTTCTTCTAGGATCTCTCATTTCATTTATTTCTTACTTAAATTTGATTATGTTCTTCTCTCTCTTATGTTTCATTGGTTACCATAAAGACAATATTTTTAGTCCTTTTGTTTTTAATTTAGTATTTTGTTTTGTTTATGTACACATATTAAATAAAGTAAAATCTTACTAAATAGCTCAAGATTAAAAAGGTTAATTGGATTTTTTTTTCTTTTTCACTTGTTTCTAATTTGAGTAATGTAGCACATTAGTTGATCCAAAATAGATCCAACATAACCTCCACCCAAACTTTGCAATATAAAATTAAATTTGGCACCATTTGAATCAACAATCAGCTGGAAGACAAAAGGAAAAGGCTCCCTGAAAGTGAAACGAACCACTTTGATCATTAATCTTCTAAGAATTTGATCATTAATCTTCTAAGAATGTGATCATTAATCTTCTAAGAATGTGATCATTAATCTTCTAAGAAATCATGTTAGTAAGTATGAATATATCAAAATATTATTTGAAAATGCATAACTCACCCTTTATACATTAGAGAATTTTTGAGGTAAAAAATGGGTCTCAAAACAAAAATGTACAACCAAAATCAACTTTATAAGAACCGATAGGATTTAACATGATTATGTCAACCATGGGGGATGACTCACCATTTTTGGAGTAAATAGGTAAAAATATGAAAATAAAATAAAATGATGAAATAGTTTTTCAATTTGTATTTTCAACTTATCTCCCTATAGTTTTACCCACATTTCGAGTGATAGCAATTGTTAGATGCAAAATTTAATTACTCATCCAAGGAGTAGCCATGTTGCATACTTCCGATGGACCCTGCTACACGTAAAATGAGAAATGCATGAAAAATGTGATTGTAATCACATGTTTTCATGCATTTCTCATTTTTCATGTAGCGGTTCCATCAAAAGTATACAACATGGGTACTCCTTGGATGAGGAATTAAATTCTACATCCAACGAGTGCTCTTGCTCAAAATTTGATTAAAACCGTAGGGAGATAAGTTAAAAATTTGAGTTGAAAAAGTAGTTTGTTTGTTTGTTTGTTTTTATTGTTTTGTTTTGTTTTTTGTCTTTTGTTTTTTTGTTTTGTTTTGTTGTTTGTTTGTTTTGTTTTGTTAGTTAGTTAGTTTGTTTTTGTTTGTTTGGTTTTTTTCTTCTCAAATTTGATGATGTAATCTAATCTTTTTATTTCCACTATTATTTTATAATGTTCCTTAGGAGGCCCATTTTAGATCTCAAAATTTCTCTAATGGTAATTTCCTTACCAAGAATCATATCACGTTGAATGTTGGTTTTCCCATTTGAGTTCCAAGGTAAAAGTATCTATGTTTGTTGTGTAATTGAGTACTTTATATGCTTAATTTGTTTTAGTGGAAATTCCCTTAAACACCTCCCAACAATTGGATAAATTTCTTGTTGACTCGGTTTCTTGGAATACCACATTTGTATATGCTATGTAACAACATATGTCCATTTTATACAACATTGGTATTAAGTGCTTATTGGATCATTGATTTTGTACTCTGCAATGTATTAACTTTAACAGATTTCCACAGAGTTGTAACATTTGGCATATTACATTTGGTGGCACTCCACATTTGTGTAATGATATGTAACAACATCCAATATTTACATATGTCCATTTTATACAACATTGGTATTAATTGTTTATTGGATCATTGGTCTTGTACTCTACAATGTATTACCTTTAACTAATTTTCTATGGAATTGTTGTTGGGGAAACCATTAACCATCAACAACAATGGTTGATAAAAGTGGAAAATCTTGATAGATAAGTTATCATCTAATTAATGTCGAAATTCACTCCAAAAATAGAAAATTTACTTAGGTAAGTTAAGGAATTCCATCTATCTACAAAATGTTCTCAATATTGGGGGAAAGGACCACATAAGTATTGTTTATAACAATAAAAATTCAAGGGTTGTGAGACATAATGATGATACAATGTGACACTTTTAAAAATGAAAACAACAAAAAAGCTTTGTTGGGCTTCTAGTGGATGTCTTTAATAAACAACTAAAAGCCTAAGGCCAAATCAAAAGAGGCCACTCAAGGCCAATGTGTTGGCTAATATAATAGGATAATTGTAATTGGTTTAATGGTGAGTAAAAGGTTGGGAAAGGGAAACATACATGCCAAGCATCCTCCTCCCACACATTTAAGAAGTATATGAAAATAATAATTAGATGTTATATTCGAAAGGTAATATAATAAGAATAATTATATTAAGAAGCATATTAAAATAATGATTAGATATGATATTTGAAAAGTAATATAATAGATGTAATTATATTTTGGATAACATAATATAAGTTGATAAGGTCTTCACTATAAAGAATAAGTCTTTGTTGTGAAATAAAAAAATTCTAAATATTTAGTGGAGCGAAAACTAATGAAATAAGGATATGCTTAACCAATGAGTATGAAATTAATAGTCATGTACTCCATTACATCAATAACAGTGTAAATGTGGGAGGAAATTAAATGGAAAATAATTAAAAATCTAGTTTACCACTTTTATCGAGAAGGTGGAAAACAAGTTTCAATGTCACATTAAGTAAGTATTCCTCTCCACTTTTCCCAACTTTCACGACTGCTAAATAGTTAGTTATATGATGTTTTATTTACTGCTTTTCCTAAATTTATTGGACAACAAGCATTTGAATGCTAGGTAGTCGATGAAATGAAAAATTGTTGCACTCCACTTTTTAGCAATCTCACGAGGAAAGCACCTTCTCCCACAATGTTCGATAAATAATTAAAAGCGTGGAAAGGCTACTAGGCCTCCATACTCTGCATTATACAAGGATATTTGTTTTTCTCTATTCTTTCTTCTTACATATGTAAGTTCTTTGTTTTCATTGTATCCTAAATGCAATAACTTCCTAGCAATGAAAATATCAATATGGTAAATAATTAATAAGGCTCAACAAATACTATGAATCTATGTTCTTAGTGTAGCCTGCACATGATAGTTAGTTGGAAATGCAACAATAAAATGAACCTTCACTGACGAAGATAACTAAACTTAGGATTGGTCTATAAATACTTTATATTTGGTGACTAGATACCAATGGCATGTAATTTCTTTATTATCACTATAGCATGCATATAATACTAGTTGAAATATGGGTTTCAAGGGAATAAAGGCATTGTAGGTACTACAAGATTCATTTGGGCATTGGCATGCTCACTTTTCAATTATGAAATTTATCTTTTAAATATGAATACATAAGTTTAGATGAGGACAAAAAACACCAAATCATTATATCAGTTGTTAACTACAGACCATGTTCATATATCTTGAAGGTTTAATCCAACACTGAAATTTTATTGTCTAGAAATGGTTGTAGTGTGAGGAATGAAACAATGGCTATGATTAATCAATACTTACCACACTTTGAATTGGAAACGTGAAGAAATGTTGAACTAACAACAAGCTCTATCTAACACCCAATTTTATCTGAAAATGGGAGAACAAATCGCTACAAAAATTTGTTCGTCCTGTGACACTTTGCAAGTTAAAACAAAATGGGTCTTTAAAGTTAAAATGAGTTTCACAACCTATTCAAATATGGTGAGTTAAGTCTTCACATGAAATTAAAAGAGAAACAAATACATATGCAACTTAAGATGATAAACATGAAGAGAAGAAACCAACATTTGATAACAGAGTTCACCCCTCCTGGGCTATGTCTCCGGGCCCTGCTCCAAAGGCCAGGTTTACTATATTGATTTCAATAGTAAATGAGTACATCACAAATTGTTGACACAAGAGTGGCTTGTTTCTCCTACCAAGAAACATTCTCTTACAAAGAATTATCACTAAAAAATATGACTCCCTACAACAAGTCATGATGGCCAATATAAAAAGGACACTCCCAACAAAGGTCCTTGTACTCCACTTGAAATCCAAGCTTATAAACATACAAAAACTACACAATGAAGTGTTGAAAAGAACTTCTCTCATGAGCACATTGAGAAAAGAATGAAAATAGTTGCTTTGCTGAAGTAACAACTACTACAGATGAAACTAGAAGGCTAGAAAACCTCTGACTAGGCTCTCTCCTTGCTAAAAAATGCCTTCAAATTGCTACAAAATTATGACTGTCTCTGGCACTAAAGGAATTGACTCTATAAAATTCCATGATACAGTGTTGAAATTAAAAAACTGAGGATTCCATTAAGTCTAAGACATTAAAAAACCCCTACTAGGCTCTTCTTGAGCTCAAAAAGTTAAAAAAATGAGCAATATATGCTTCTCCAAGCCAAGCTCTGCTATCTATCTTGAAAATTGGAAAAACCTGTTAACTGCACAATTATTTCCCCTTTACACAACCCATCGAGCAACAATTTTTCCTGGCGCCGACAATATTCCTGTCGCAAAAGGTGCATTTTGACACTTGCTTAAATTCACCAATAACCCTTAAGCACCAAATTAGGGCCGTTTTATGCTATGTGGCTAGGGGTCGGGGTTTCCGCTCCCATCGGCCAAACTCCTTCTCCTTCAGGATAAGGTCACATGTAGTGTGATATGATCGGGGGTTGGGGCCAATTTTCCACCCTTGCCAGATTTGGCTCCATTGTCTTGTGGTCGCGGTCACATCAGTTGCTAAGAACCGGGGGCCAGGGATTATCTACTCGACACCTCCGCATAATCCCCTGCGCGGTCCTATGGGTACCTGTTGGATTAAGGGGGGTCTGGACCCAAGTTTAGAGTTAGTTGCGCCAACGAACAAAACCCTTCACTATTGGCCCTTTCGGAAATAAACCGCGTAACACAGGCTGCAGTCTCACCCAAAGAAGTATTTGGGGATAACCTAACCAGGTTTCTGCATCCAGAGGTCTATGTGATGGGTTTCTGTTACTTCTAGGGCTTTATCCCGACCTTCGCGAACCCTAACCATTGAAATGTGGAAATTAAGATAACTTACATATAATAGGTTTGAACTCTGTGCTGATTTCTTTAAACATTCATAACATCAAGTAATCTTACATATATACTACTTTTGTGCATCAATTAAGGGTTTCTTAAGATAAATACAGAAATGTAGAAGTAAACATAAAGTCATAGATACACAAATATTGCTCCAAAATAGTCTTTATTATGATCAATCCTTTTGTTACAGACTCTTTCTTCCCTTCGCACACAGCTGTAGGGGCCTGTGCACTCAGCTGCATTACCAAGGTCTTTGCGCACATAGCTACAGAAGCCTTCCCCTTCGCCTAAGTACATAAAACAAACTCTTCTGCCTTAGATCACTTGCCCATACATAGATCTTCAATTATTAGTTACCTCTTATGACTCACTATGACTCCTTTTTATAGCATCTTTATTTACAATACCATGGTTCGTGAACCATGGGCGGGTCACAAAACATCCTAAATTCTAACAAAATAAGGGGCTTTGACCTTCCTAAATCCCCTTTGACTCCTACGACCTTCGCGCTCTGCTTCCTCAAAATGCAGAGACTTTACATAGATAACAAAATTTATTACAAAATTGACCCTAGGGGACCCTGTCCCAACAGGCCCCCAACACAAAGTCGTGACTCGTCCTTGAGTTACTCTGCTGGTGGTTCGTTGATCTTCGCCTGAAGCTCAGTGAATTCAATCTTCAAGAATTGCGGGTCTGTTGTTCCCTACGCAACAACTTGACGCACTTCTTCAACCAAATTTTTAGTGGTTGGGCCTTCAACTGCAAGGCCCATGGTCCTTTAGGTCTGGTGCATCCCCTTTAGTTTGCACTGCATTGACAGGGTCAACTAACTAGCCTCATCCACCCAAGGATGCGCCCTTGAAGAGATGATCGCTTCCTTGCGATGCAACTCATCAATTTCAATCTGGATGATCTTTCCTTCCTGTAATCTAGCGAACCTTTGCACCGGTGCTAAGTTTAACACCATCGACATGATTTCATCAAGCTGTCCCTGCTTCTCTCTCATGTCCGCTTCAATCTTCTGCAGAGTTAGATCCTCTTGTAGCGGGGTCCATAATTCCACGGCCTCTTCAAACAACTGAGTGCAGCCCTTGACTACAACTTCTAAGATGGCCATTTTCTACTTTGATAGCAACTTCACACCACTCTGAGACTTCTGGGGGAGTAGTGGGCTGCAACTTTAATTGAAGCTCTGAGATTTGTAGCTCCAGCTCAAACCTCACTTTGCCGATTTCTTCCTTAGACTCTTTGACTGCAAAAACCAACTTTTGAATTTTATTTTGCAGAGGCTGCTTCGGTCGAAATCTGAAGCTCTGGAAGGTCACTGCAAGCTTGTGCAATCACTACTTCCAGCTACTGGATTCGCGTTGTTACCTCCTTTTCCTTGAGGGTCTGTGCCTTTTAATAAAATATCTATTGGTTATTGGTTTTTACCTCATTGATGACCAACAACACACGTTGCTCCCGAATCCTAAGTTCATCTGACACCCCTTGGTGCATCTCGTGTAGAGTTTGAATGGGAAGCACGACTAAATTCAAACTCAGATTCTTCATATGTAGTAGGCACAACCTCTCTTCGGCTGAGCCGATGCACATGGATCCCTTTGGAAACTGCATTTTATGGAGATCCAATGTGAGTTTTTCTTCCAGGGTTGACCTGCTCACTTGTTTCAAGCTTGCTTGCTTCTGGTTTACCTGTCCCATGCTCACTTGAATAAGACAGGTTTGGGCTTGCAATTCCCGCAGGCCCTGTTGTACCTTACCTAGTGTTTGTTGGTACTGTTCTTCAAACTGGCCCCAAATATCTGTCGTTGCAATGCGGACCACATCCCTAATTTCATCTAGGTCCCCCTCCATGAGGACCAAAGGCGTCGTGCTTGCTGATTTATCTGATTTTTGCTTCTTGCGCGGGTTTGTCGAATTCCTTTTCTGCCTCTTCTTGATGAATAAAGGGGAATCCAAGCTTGCACTCCCTTCCTCTTCTTCCTCTATCTCTTTCTCCACGTCTGTGTGCTCGGTGTTTGACTCACCGAGGATAATGGTTGCGTGCGACGTAGTCTTTTCTGTCGCTGCTTCTTTTTCCTTGGCAACGCTTCTTTCTCCTTTGCAGAGGATTCTTTCTGTTGCGCGACCTTTTCTCTTGCCACAACCTTCTCTCGAGTGGAAGCCTTCTATGCTTCCTTCTTCTTTTCTGTTGATGTTGTTGTTGTTGTCTGCGCTGCTTCACCTTCAGCAGCTTTACTTGTACCTGCGCTGGCATCCGAGAGGGTCAGCCAGTCACTGGGCCACTTGCTAACAACCCCTATAATATCATCTTCATCAACTAAATATGAAAAATTGTACCATATTCCTTGAGCATCCTTCTTCGCGTGAATGTGCAGATTATGGAAATCTGCCTTGAAGTCGACGACATTGATGTACTACTTGTGAAAACTTGGTGATAACCTTGGCAGCTGGTTAATCACCATCCTTAGCTCTGAATCAAACAAGACTGATGCAAAGATAATACTTTGACCCAACAATCATGTAAGGTTAACACTAAACCCCGCTGTATAACCCAGGTTATGATCTACTTCTAGGTGATTAATCATTAATATATTACAATGGGTTAAGAAACCCCTTCTCCAACCCAACACCCGATTCTTTTCAATCAATTCTATAAGCGGAGACTTTTCAACTAAATTAATTTTATTCATCGAAATATTCCATAACCCTTTTCCACGTGGCTTGTGGGACCTCCCGGCGTGAATACCCATAATAGAACTTTATACCATAAATTAAGCACTAAGCCAACACATTTCCTCCTCTTTTTAACATTGCAAACAAATTTGTTTACTTTCCGATGACTTAACACTTTTCTCATAAACCTTGCGAATTGTGAAGTTGATTCCGGTGCCAAGATCTCCATCGTTGGTTCAGTGTTGATCCAATGACTATCATGCTATCGCACTTCAACTAGCCCGATAGTTAGTGTTTTGTAATCGTGCGAGATAAGTGGTTTTGGTCCCTCGTCCTTGTGCTACGTGGCATCACCATGGTTCATCGCGCACTTCACACAAATACCATTTACCATTTTATTACCCACACGATATACCACTTACCATAAACGTTGTCGACTGCTAACTTGTGAAGTGTTAAACAAATTAACATGCAATCTGTGCTTTAATATGAGCCGTCCATCCTCCATTTTCAATGATGCGACCTAATCTCCACTGTCCATTCACCTTCGCTGATCCCTTATGAAATATTTGGAAAGTTTGGAAAAAAAACCTACGTTCTCTGTTTTAGAAGATAATTCTAAGTCTTCCTTTGTCCATTGTAACAACCACTACGCTTGCTTCCACTAACCAATTCATCAATTCAAAAAGACAACTCAGTTTATTACATGTCTGTGCACGGTTTCAAACATTCATTTAAATACTAACTCCGCACAGGAATTCCAAGAGTTTTATCAATGCTGCTCAAACAGAAAGATCACAATATTTCTCAGAATCAGAATCGATACATTTAGGGTTGGATAATACACACTCAGGCATATATCATTTACACATACTCATCCTATTTTTGATATTCTTAAAACAAATATTTACATAGAGACAAAAACAATCCTATTCGAATACTATCAGTCTTGCTTTACAAGATCTAGTTACTGGTTCTGGACCAGCCATTCTGCCTCTCTCTTACTCACTCTTGCTCTTACCATATTCTCGCTCTCTAACCCCTAGCTAACCTTTTAAATTATTCAAAATATCACAATTTATACAAAAATGGATTCATGAACCAATTTAGTTCAGATCCAACAATCTCTCACTCTCTCCTAAAGTATCTCTCCAACTCCACTCTTTTCTCAAACAAAATCCCAAATTAATCATTTAAATCCCTCAAATCCTCACTCTTCCTAGGATTACTCAACTGTCTCTAAGATCTCTACATTCACGACATATTCTCCATAAATAAATTTACAATTAAAATCCCCTCAACTCAACTAAACTTAGGAAAATAAATAAAATGATTAAGGGAACCCACTCCCTTTAGTAAATGTGAAATAAGACTCATGGGTCTTATAAGTTTTGAAGAATTCTCCTGCATCAAACTTCCCAGGTTGAAATAATTCATGGGCTCCTGTTCATGAGTCACCCAACTGTTCCTATTGCAAACTGCGGCGGATTTAATCTTCCAACTGGCTGGCTGACCTCTTTCAGTTGCAGGTGCATTTACTGCCTTCTCTCTTCCTCCTAGATGCAAAAATCTATGTTGTGGGTTTCCTTTTGCTCTGCTGTCATAATCATCTCCTTTGCATAATATTTTGGTGCTGATAACCTGAATAAACAACTACTGAAACAACATAAATTTATGTTCCTTTGTTTGCTGCTGTCTTGTCATCATCTCAATATAATTGAGCTCCAACTTTATGTATTTTCCACTATTTTGTACTTGACTGTTCATTCTAATTTATGACCCAATAACCAACATCCTCTTCTATCTATAAACCATTTTATTTATGCTGCCCTGTATATCCTTCCATCTTTCCTTGACTTGCTGACTTTGACAATTCCTCATGCTCATCACCTTTGTAGTTTTCATCATCCACCTATCCAATATCTTGAGTAGAATCCTCTCAATCTCAAAAGAATATTGTTTCTTGTTTGATACAAGAACATATAACCTTTCAACCACATACTGTCCATCAATTGCAAATATTTTAGTTATTGAACCTTGTTCAATTTCCTCCATATTCCTATTAAATTTAACTGAACTGTTCATCCCAATTTTCAATTGCAAATTCAAAATAAACTCTCGATATTCAAATCTTCTTTGGATTAAAAACAAAATCTGTTTGTGGACTGTACTTTCACATCCTCTGTAATTTTCTTTCTCTTCTGCAATGACTTGGTTAAGATCTATGCCAACTTTCCTTCCTTCATCCCAAACTTCTGAGTCAACTAGTTGCTTACTCTCATCTTCTTGTTTCCATAAGGAAAATTGACTTTCTGCATTTCCAGAACTTACATACTTCTTTATGTTTACTTGTGCAAACATATCTCCAAGAGCAGTTTGTCCTTCATCCTGAAAACCACATTCAACAATTAATAATTCAAAATCAGAAAATACATTACATTTTCCGCTAACTCTGCTCCTTAATTTCTCTGATTTATCATTCTCTTGATGCACATATGACATGTCAAACTTGTCATATCCTCCTCCATATTGTCTTGTCTTGAAAAAGTCTTCTTTGTTTTTACTTTGCTCTGGATGCTGTCTAATTTCTGAATTCTGTTCTCTACTGTTCTCTTTGGCCTTCCTTCCTTTCACACTTCTTTTCATTCTTCTTGTTTCTTCCCTACAAATATGTAAGCCACTACGTTTCCTTTTCCATGCCCCTTCCTTTTCAACCAAAATCTGCCATTCTCTAATTCTCTTTGTTTCTATATAGGAAACAAAATCACCATATACAATATATTTTTCATTCCACTGTAGAGTCCCTTTTACAACAGTAAAAATTACTATCAACACCATGAATATCACCTTCCATTGAACCCCTTTGTTGCTCACTGCATATGCATAGTTCATGAAAGCATCCTTGTCTTCATCCTCTGAGATTTCCTGTCTATTTTCAGTTTGTTGATTACATTCACCTTTACTCTTTTTGGAATTTGTACAAATAACACTGTCTTCAAATTTCTGTTGTGCACTAGCCTCTGCCAACCTATTCTTAAGTTCTTGGATGTCCTCCTTTCCTCTCCTCTTCATAGCCTTTTATGGACTAACTATTCCTCCTTGGGCTGAATTCCCCTTATAAATTTCTGTTTTGTCATCTTCCATAGTGCAATCTTTAATAAGTGTCCTTTCCATTAATGTTCCACTATGTCCTTCCAAAACAATTTCTTGTCCATTAACTATCAATACAAGTTCATAATTTTTGAATAAAAATTGAAGAGATAATTCCATTACCTCAAGTGTTTGTACTGCACATATACTCTTGTTTTCTTCTGTCATAAGGTTATCTTCATACCTCTTTTCTACTTCTCCTTTGATTTACAATTTCCTTTTGTCTTCAGGCTGTTTTCCATCTTTTTGCCAAGTCTTACTAGATTCATCATCTTCAACTTCCTTAGTAGTCTTCAACGTTTTTCCATGTTCAGTGTCTTTGAACACATGTTCAATTAAAAAACTGTTCTATTACGACCATCTCTTCTAACAACTTAATTTATTCAGCACCCTGCATAAACATATCTTCTAAAGGTTGTTCACTACCTGCATACATACATAAATCATCAGTTCCAAAAACACCAGGCTCCTCTTTCTTTGATGTTTCAATCATCACATCCCTCTGCTGATCCGAACTTGTCCAATAGTTCAGAAAATCATTCATAATTCCTTCCTTAGCAAGGTAATATTCTTGCTCAGGTCTATAATAGTCATCTTCCATCTCTAACTCAGCTGCTCTAAGTTCCTCACTTAATCTGATGTACATTCTCCTCTTTATATGTCTCTGCAAAAACTTCCATTTTATTTTCTTCCTTTTCATAGTCCAACCATACCTTTGGTCTTTCTCATTCCTCTGTAACAATTCCATCAGTACTTCAAGATGGACTATTATCTTAACCTTCTCCTTCTCATATTCTTCATCAATCAATTGCTTCCATATTCCATTTGCCTTGGCACCTTTCTTTCTTCTGTTGTGGCTTCTCTTTGAACCCCTTCTATGACTATCAAAAGTCATTTTCTCATCTCACTCTATGAGTTCCTCACTCACTATGAGTTGCACTAAGCCTCTGTAACAACAAGTCCTTCCTGCTGTCACTTACCTCACCAATCCCCTCTCTGGACTTGGTCTTTTGGCAAGCACTAGTTCTCTATCTCTAGAAAATCTTGAGCACTCTCTTTGGATCTCTTTAGGCTTATATCCTTAACTCACCTTCTCTTGAGAACAATTTAATTGTCCTCCCTGTCCAACTTTTAGCTGGAATATTTAGGTTCACTTCCAGTAACACAACTCCTCTTTTTCTTTACACAGTCTACTACTATGTGTTGCTACTATCACTCTCTTTCCCTATCAAAACAATTCAAATGAAACCGACATCAGAATATAACTCATACCTGAGAGATATTCAAATGATCTATCTCTAACCTTTCACTGGCTTGGGAAATACACATGCTGCTTTTCTTTTCACTGTCTACACTTCAGTTCTTCTTTCAACTAAATTTATTTTCTTGTTGAGTACATCCATATTCACTTTATTTCCTTATCTCTGCTGCAATTTCTTCATTTGCTTCTTTGTCATAGCTACTTGCTAAAACTTCTTGTTGCGGTTTTCATCACATGCACATATCATTAAAGCTTTTTAAAATCTGTAAAACCTTTACTTGATCCTGTCTTTGTCAATCCTTTCCCACAATCTACCTTTGATGAAATGCTGTAGTCCTCATTGTCTGCAACATCTCAAGTTTCATATATGAATGAATCATTGTGTCATGTTCTCCTTCTATATCAGATCCATTATAATTCAAATTATATACCTGCTGGGAATAAAATTCAATCTCTGAACAAACTCCATAGAGCATTAGTCTCTGCTCTGATACCAAATGATGCAGAGCTAGTACTTTAACCCAACAATCATGTAAGGTTAACACTAAACCCCGCTATATAACCCAGGTTAATGCTCTGCTTCTAGGTGATTAATCATTAATATATTACAATGGGTTAAAAAAACCCCTCTCCAACCCAACACCTGATTCTTTTCAATCAATTCTATAAGCGGAGACTTTTCAACTAAATTAATTTTATTAATCGAAATATTCCGCAACCCTTTTCCACGTGGCTTGTGGGACCTCCCGGCATGAATACCCATAATAGAACTTTATACCATAAATTAAGCGCTGAGCCAACACGTGTCCTCCTCTTTTTAACATTGCAAACAAATTTGTTTACTTTGCGATGACTTAACACTTTTCTCATAAACCTTGCGAATTACGAAGTTGATTCCGGTGCCAAGATCTCCACTGTGATTTGATATGGATTGAATAGAATAGCTGCGTGATTTCTTGACTAGACCAAAATCACTCTTCATTTGGTTGCCAACTTCCCCTCGTATGAATTTCCTACGAAACCCTCTACAGGGTCGACCCTTTGGTATGGTAGCAATGTTATTCGGTGGATCAGCATGTCAGTGATCGGGATGGGCCCTCCCAACCAGAGGCACCCATCATGCACCAGTGTCAACAATTGGCGCACACAAACTATATTAATGGTGGTGTGATTGAAGTGTGGCACCCACAACATGTTTAGGAGTCCTGAGTCCCCAACTCTAGCCACCCATTTCATCGGCTCAAGTTGTGTGACGTCCGTCTCTTCATAGTAGACATTCTTTAGGTACTTACTCGGCACCAAATGTGGAAACCTCTCACGGTATCCCAGGTCCCAATATTCCGTTTTCAAGTTTGGTATACTGGAAAACAATGGGCCCTCAAATAGCATGTTCTCCAGGAAATAAAGGTGTGGAGACCATAAAAGTCGCAGAATCTAGGTCTTTGGGCACTTTAGTTGTGGATTTTCTTGCTAGAATATACGATGGACTCAACCTCTTATGCGTCAATTTCCTCTACTCCTCCATGCAGTTCTTCCTCATCCAGGTCCAAGGGCTCTATCGGCTATTTGGACCTATCCATATTTCCCTTCTGGCAGATTTCAGTCGAGTGCTTCCACGGTGATTGTCGCACCGGTGCTTGCTGGGGCTTCTTCTACTTCTTATCTCTCGTCATGGAAGCATATGGCTTAGGCCTTGGCGACCTAGGCACTGTAGTAGGCAACCCAGTAGGAACAGGTTGGGCCATCGCTATCTCAGGTGGCATTGCTGTCATTCTCTCGAGGATTATCTTGCAATGCCAATCAGGTAAGTTTGCGAATTATAGTTGTGAAATAATTCTCTCCCAATCCTTATTAGACATACAACAGTTTTCTTGGCACAAAGCAAGGTGAAAAATATTAAGGCAACTTCTCAAGAAGAAAATTGTTCGAATGCGGAGCTGCATGTTGTATTTATAGATCAATTCTAATTCAAATCCAACTGTTCCCTGCAATTCCCAGTCATCAATGCACATTCGGCAGCAGATTTCCAAAGTTATGCTCCATAAATTCTTTTCCCCCGCTCCCTTCAATGGAAAAATCGCCATCCAATCAACTATAATGCTCCTGACAGTCACTTTTTGGCCAGGTTGCACGGGACCCATCCTCCAAGTGCAAATCCTTCGGTGTAGCTCCCCTCCATGCCTTCCTTTGACCCATCATGCGGTCCATTGAATTCGACCTTCTAACTTTCGGGCAATACAATTTATAGTCCCATACTTCCTTACAATTTCCTGAAATACTAAGACTATCTCGTAATCATATAGTCATTGCATAGGATTGGGATCACTCTATACAGCTTCAATCGACTCCCATTGACTTTTCCAGGAAATAATTCCCCATTTAGCTTCACGAGCTAAATTGCGCCTCCATCCGTAAATTCGTTAACAACATAGGGCCCCAACCAATGCATTTGGAACTTCCCTAGAAACTTTTTGAACTTACTGTCATACAACAATACCAAATCATCGTTCTTAAAGGTGCGTTGTTTGATGTGGTGATCACGCCATTCCTTTTCGTGATCCTTCTGGACCTACTGATGAAAACACGCCAAGAAATGATCTTTCTCCAACTCAACGAGATGCACGATGTGTTCTTCCATAGTATATCAATTAGCCATGTCTATAACCACAACAATCCACAAACTGGGCACTATGTACTTGTTACACAACATTTTGTCACTGTCCCTGTACTCCTCGTTCCTTGAGCCTGGGGGATCTCTATAGTGAACCCCACATTCTTTGCCTTCATGAAGAAACTCCCATTGTGTCCCTTTTCATGAGCAGATCAATTCCCTTTTGCATCATTTCCCCTGAACTGAAACTTCTATTTTGCCCAATTTACAAAACCGATGCTAATGACTTTTGTCTCCCCTGCGCCAATGTGCAGAGATTAGCACTATCCCTTGCACCAACCGCAGCAACTGAGCTGTGTTCTAGTTGCGCCGGTCTTGTTATGGAAAGTTTTTAAATTAGGAGCCGAAGCTTCCAGCTCTAGAAGCTTCGTAACGGAAGTCTGGTAAATGGTTTGGCCAGATGGGGTCGAGGATGTCAGTTTGGGATCCTTTCCCTTATAATGATGGAACTACCTCAAGGGATAAGCCCTTCTCCCATGAGAAGAGGATCCATCTCCCATCCATTCATCCTATATAAACCTCCCTTCTTCCCAAGCACAAGCTAGTGTTAGTGTTGAAGTGTTGATATTGGTGTGCTAATGCTATTTTGGTTTGGAGTAGACAACAAGCTATTACTAGTTGTAGCTATCTAGTTGTGTAAGGGAGAAGTGTGATTTGGTTTGGAGTGAATCCTAAAGGTAAGATCCTTAAAACTATTGTTGATTGAGGCCATCATGGAATGCTAGCAGAAGTGTGTGGGAACCTGGTCTTGTTAGAGGAGGGCTTCAACATCAAGACAAATGGTTATAATCTCTCTTTGATATTAACAAATGCAACTATCGATTGATTTCCTACATGATTTGTCATCTTACATATTCATGGCTTAATGTTTCTTGACTTGTTAAGTAGGTTGAATTATAATTTGTCTATTATCAAGGTTGTTGTTTGCTGTTGTTTACTTGTTTCAGGTGCTTGGAGAAAGAAGCGAGGGATAGCTCGAGTGAGCAAGCAAGGACATCATCAAATAGGATAAGCGGACTAAGAGGTTGGCCCTCTTAATTGGTTCTAACCTAAGGAAATATTCCATAGAATGTATCTGTTGTGGCTAGACCCATTATCAAGCTAGAGGAATTCGTTTGTGTCCGAACTTATAATTTTACTTCACCATAAATTGGCAACTTCGCTGGGGATCCCAATCCTTTTGTTTGTCTTGGATTTCATGATTTCGTGAGAACTTTTTTAGTTCCACTTTTTCCCTTTGGTTTTGTTTCTTTTCTCCTACTTACTGACCCGAGTCTTAAATTCATAGTAGTAGATCTGGTCCCTGTTTCAATTTTTATTTTATTTTTTTCCTTAGCTCCCTCGATCAGCGTGATTAATTTGCTGACAGTCACACCGATCAGTGCGAGTTGCTGAGAAACAGTCACACCGACCAGCCTCTGGCGCTTGTTGTCAGTTAGGTAATTGCATTGATGATTGTAAGTGAAGATTAGGGCCTAACCCCAATATTGGCCAGTGTGTTTCACTCTTGTGATTTTGACCCCGTAAGCCTTTTGGACCATTTTCTCCCTGATTAGAAAGCTACTTTTCATTTGGTTTTGTTTTCATGTTGGCTTATCATCTTTTGCTTGATTGATTGAGTCATTGAGTGGCCAACGACACTAGGGCATCTAGTCGGTCGTCCATTCAACAGTTTGTGAACTCAGTAAGTCAGGTTGTAGGTGTACTTACTCTTTGCATTTTGTTTTTGGTCCTTTTACGACTTTGACCTCTTTTACACAAGTTTGAAAAGTTTTTGTTTGCTTGCCTAAATGTTTCTTTTCCGACATGGATTATGATGCTCGTCTTGTGGTTGGTAAAGTCAATGTTTCATTAGTCTGAATGAGTTTCTCTTTTCATGTGTTCATTTGCTTGAAGAGCTTATTGTCTCGAGAACTTTTTCACTGAAATATTATATGCGAAAAGTTTGTTTCGTTGTTTCATGAAAAAGTATGAAATTCTAGCTTGTTGCATCATTGTGCTACGATAACTTGCATCATTAGAAGACTAGAATTGCATCGACATTTGAAAAAGGAAGAGAAATTTTTTGCTTTTGAAAGGACTAATAGATAAGTGCTTGTCAGGAAATTAGGAATTGGAATGCATTTTTCATTAGTTTATTTTTTGAAAAAGTAAGGTAGTGAAATATCATTTCGTTTTCAGTTGCTTGATTGTTTGCATTTGATTGAGTAGTTTCTACCCTCTCTAGTGTAGGAATTTCATCGAATTGAAAGGGTCTTGTCTCATTTAGTTACATTTAAGGCTTTCGAGTCACATCGATAAGACCTGCAAACTGAAACATAACTCAAGATAAACTTTAAAATGAATTCAATTAACCTAAGGCGCATTTGACATTAACGATCATATCTAGAAGGTCTAGGCTAGAGACGTGTTCCGACATCTTTAAACCTAGTAGCTATCATTATCTTTGGCATTAGACAGCGCTAGTATGGATTTGCACTCCCTGTACCATCAAGTATATAATGGGAGATCCCACTAGGATGCAATCCTTTTATCCTTAGGAAGCCGAGTCGGCCGCCTTGCAAACGTGATACACTGAACACAACATTCGGGGAGATTGCCTGCTCGTACTTCTTGGTTCGCCAGGAGGTATTCTGCAGTTCACGGTTGCCTGGTAATCCTGTTTACCTAGATCATCCAGAGCAGTCATTTGATCTTTTTGACTCATTAAACTTAAAATATCATTCGAGCACTTGTCCTTTTGAGCTCATTTCCAATCGAAAGTGATAGAGTCATCTTTGTTTCTTTCTCGACTCTTAAAAAATGAAAGAGCACCAGTATTTTATGCATCTTAATAATTGATTGCCCATGATCCAAAACACCCTATTAGTTTCTTTTGAGACCAAATCGTGAGTTTCCTTAAAAGAACATTTTAAAGCCTTGAAGTTAATTGTTTTGTCGACTAAGACAAGGTCATCGTGGCTGAACCATCTGGTTCACCCAATTCCTCTTCCTCTCCTCCGTTTGAAAGATTGTCCGAGGAGACATTTTTGGAGTTACCAGAGTCACTCGAGGACCAAGGTGTTGAACTCACAATTGTTCTGAGCATTCAACCTTTGTCATCTCATCCTCCGCCTACTTTTGATACTGGTTCATTTGCTGATCTTGGCCCAGAATATCCGGACAATCCCGTTCAAACTCTAGAGAACTCGCCGACCACCGATGGTCGGCTTGGACTAGTTATCTACCCTGCGAACCCTCTGTTTGACCCTGTTGTGATATCACCTCAACATCCTTACAGTCTGTACAACCAGCCGGGTGTTCCATTGGAACTATCCCCTCATATCGACCATACGTCGTCGGTTGTTTTCAAACATGGAACCCGAAGGCGATGCTCCAGTCACATCTCTGGATGAGTCCGAAGTTTCTACTCCACACACTGTTGAGGGGGAAGAATTTCCTTTTCCTCCCAAGGGTTTCCCCTTTTCAGGGGGTATTCCCGCCAGTTTTCCACCCAACTATGTGTCTTTGGCACAGTTGGTTTCAGGTACACCTAGTGCCTCATCACTTTACCATAACCCTGTTTGGGCGTCAAGAACCATGCCTACTTCAGGTTTGTTCGTGATGAACACAACTTCCCAATAGGCTATTACTTCAGTCCCGGTGCAACCCACCATTCCGAATACCCTTGTATCATCAATCCCAGTTACCCGTCAGGCACAACCAACAGTTTCAAAGAATGTCTCTGTCAGTTCCTCCGTCCCTCTAGTTAGTGGCCAGGCTGTGCCACCACCTAGGGGGTAGAACTTGAATGTTTCTATGGTGTTAGGTTCCACTAATGTGAGTGTCTCACAAGCTCACATGCTTGGTATAAACCAGCCTTCTTCTGGTATTATTCATAACCCTGCTGATCCTACTAGATCAAGTAATGTCTAGTACCATCCTGTTGGTCCATCTGGATCGAGAAATGTTCAATATCAGTAGCCTTATTGGGCTCAGGTCTAATACCAAAATCCTTATGTTCCTTATGGTTCTAAAGGAATGGTTAATCAACCTTACACCCTCCAATCTGGGCAGTACATCCAGCCTGGCTATGGCCATATTCAATTCGGAAACTTCCCGGGCACTGTTCAGGTACCCTTGTAGCAACAAGGACAACCTCTACAACAACAAGGGAAACCGTTCTTACTACAAGGGCAACCTTTGTTGCAACAAGGACTCTCTGCGCAACAAGAAGGGAAAATTATCCTACAACAAAGTCAACTGCAACAACCGCAAGGTCAACCCTTGCAACAAACCGCGTAACAGTAGATGCAATATGCTCCATACACGTCTCAACCCATGTCCTCATAGGGCCAACCTCTGCAGCCCCAGGGACAAATTTTGCAACCGCAAGGTCAACCCTTGCAACAAAAAAACCAACTAGGGCAGTAGCAACCATTGTATACATATCAACAACGCCAACCGTTGCAGGGACAGGGTCAAGGTCAAGTCTTGTAGCAGCAGGCTCAAAATCCTCATGTCCTAGGTTAACAAGTTTAGAATACTGCCAGCCAAGGGCATCAGGTACATAATCCCTATGTCCAAGGGAAACAAGTGTATCAACCTTATGCCCAAGGACAGCAGGTCCAAAACCCTCTTGTTCAGGAACAACAGGTTCATCACCCGTATGTTCAAGGACAACATGTCCCCTATCCATATATCCAGGGTCAACAGGCTCAACAACCTTTTAACTCGTACATTTCTTATCAACAACCTATGGCCAGACAGTTCCAAGGTATTCAAGGTCAAAATCCTCCCTATGGTCAAGGTAATCCGCAATGGGGGTAGCCTCAGATGCCATATGGCCAAAATCCCCCACTGTGGGGCCAAAATCCTTACTAGCAGGGATGGGCTCCTTCATATGGGCCCGCTTATCGACCTCCCATGCCTTTTAACACCCAATTGCCATTCTTGGCTACACTCGAGTTGCCAGATGTATCTCATCTTACGAATGATCTGATCCTTCATTCACCATACTAGCCTTCGATGCCGTCCAAGATACTAAGTGATTGTCCAAAGTTTGATGGGAAAGCTAAAGAAGATCCTCAGGCCCATGTGATGATATATCACCTTTGGTGCTCGTCGAACTCATACGTGGACGATTCCATTCGTCTCCGTCTTTTCTAACGAACCCTCATGGGTGCTACAGTAAAGTGGTACATCGAGCTACCCTGAAGCACTTACCATGACTTTAACTCTTTAGCCATGGCTTTCCTAACGCATTTTCAGTTTCCAGTTCGCTATGAAACTAACACCTATTTGCTCACATCGCTTAAGCAAGATATGGTGACGCACATCTTTGATCACATCCATGAATGGAGACGTAGATGTTTCTTGATCATATTTGATATTTCTGATCAGTTGCTCATTGAATGGTTTACCAAATCATTCGTGGCCCCAATTGCTCACGATATAGCTATGGGTGGATGCGTCACTGAAGAGCAGGCCATCACTCGTGCCCAGTACTTGGATCTAGTTTACTCTCATTTTGGCACTTTGTACGAGTTATTACCCAATGCTCCATGGCCATCATTTGATCCCACAACATCAAAGTCACCAGCTGTACCTCTCGTTGATGGAGTTATTGGTTCAGTATCCCAGACCCCTACTAAAACTTCTTCCAAATAGAAGTTGGTCTCAAATGCTGTTCCTAATAGTTCGTCCCAGAATCCACCTAGTGTAAGTCCTCAGAGGTCTACATTGTCCAGTCTACTGCAATAGACAAATCCTCGAAAGGAAAGAAGAAAGGCAAAGGCAAAGCTAAAGCCGATGCCTCGAAACAGGGTCCTCCCAAATCGTCTACTAGTGAATCATCACAACGGAAACCTAAGTATCCTTGCCTCATTTGCGAGGAAGATCACTACACCAAGGATTGTCCTTGATTATTTGAAGTTAGTTGCTTGCTCAAAGGGACCCCCGCTATCCTCAAAGATTCGTTTCCACCTCAACAGACCCAAATGGTAGACCAACCCCAATCTGCTTCCTCTAGATATCAAGTGTTCATGATGATTACGCCTATTAATGTGGCTACTAGATCAAAAGACTATCAAAATCTTGCTTCGGCAGCTGGGAAAGAGAAAGAAGCACCACCTTCTTCTTCTACCCCGAGTTCTGTCCCTCTTCATATTGAGTTCCCTAACCCTAATTCCGCTATGTGACCACCCTCTTGAGGTGTGCTATGGAAATCCTCATATAATCCCAATGCCCAAGCTGCTCAGCATTATAATATTTTTGAGGATTTGGCTCAAGCACCATCGGCCATGTCAGCTCTCGAGGTACTCCAAAGCTGCCCATCGCAGCGAAAATATTTACTGTCAGCTATTGGGGGCATAAATCCCACCAATTCCAATTTGATATGTTTTGATCTAGAGAACCATGTTCTGCGTCTCCCTCATCAGATTTCCTTTCTTATTCAGGTAATCATCAATGAGAAAACCATCCATCGGACTGTCATCAATGAAGGTGCTTCCACCTGCATCATGTCAACCGCATGTTGGAAGGCTATTGGTTCTCCTGCACTGAACCAATCTCCGAACACTTTGGAAGCTTTTGATGGGCGTGATTCGCGACCCTTCGGTGTCTTACCTAACCTTTCCATCACCCTGGAAGGCAAGACAGTGCAAGTCGAAGTAGAAATTGTTGATGCCAATCTCAATTATAATCTTCTACTCGGCCGAAGTTGGACCCATGCCATGCATGCCGTGGCCTCCTCTTTATTTTACGTGATTTGTTTCCCCCATCAAGGGAATATTGTCACTGTAGACTAGCTATCTTTCTTTGCCTCTTCCTCCTCAGATGGCAATGTTCCATACGTCAAGCACACTGGTGCTCCCTATGAGAGTGTGGGGGCAGGTTTTTCAAAGATTCTACCTTAATGGGAATTTTTCCACTCCTGCCTCCTCATGTTGCCTCTGTCAACATGATCTTGGTCAAATATGATCCTTGGGAGCAGATCTTGTTGATACCTGGGGTGAGGTTATGCTATTTAGTCTCGCCGAAGTCAATTATGTGGCAATTGTTTCGACTTCGAACTCTGCATCCTCTGATTATTTTATGTCAAAGACCTCTTTTGATACTTACTCTCAATCCCCATGGCTTGGCACTTTGGAATCGCTTGATCCCTTAGCTGAGACCTTCCTTGCTGATGAAGGTATCATGGAATTCATGTCTCTTGAGGAACTACCTTGGATTGATACTCATTATCGTTCCTCATTCCTACCTTGCCTGGTGGTTATGTCCACGTATTTTGAGCTGTTCTCTTCTCCGTTGTTTATTGACGTGTCATTTTATCTTGACATAGTCAAGATCTTTCGACTGAGGGAAACTTTATCCCTTCACAGATTTAGTATTTTTCACCCTCCCCGAGTTTTTACCAATTGCCCATCCTTGCAATGGGGTTGCCATCCAACTTGTAACCCTCCCTCATCCAGGGGGCTTGGGGGAAAAGTCTTATATGAGTGCTACTCTATTATTTGGCCGAGTCAATGCTTACTCGTAATGACAATGATCAAAATTTGGTGTTCATCTTTGTTGATCGATTACCTAAGTCCCAGCATGGACTCTCTCAAGAAGTACTATGCTTAGGTCATCTTGCATGGTTGCTTGTGTACATTAGTGTGTCATTGATTTTTGTGTAGCATGGTTTTGTGTGATAGTTTTCAAACAACTTTATTTTTTACTATGCTTTTCTTGCTTTGCAGATGCCTGTGACTCCCCACATTGGTTTCACTGATGGTGCTTGCCGTAGTACCCGGAACCTATCATCCGCGACATGGGCTATTTATGACCCTAATAGTGAGTTGATTGACCTTCAAGGTATCTGTCTATGTCGCACAACCAACAACATTGCTAAATATAGTGCAATCATCGAACTGTTGTGAGAAGCCATCGCTATGGGAATTAGAGAACTGGTTATCAACCTGGATTCATAGCTTGTCGTCCTTCAACTCAACGGGCAATATTCCGTCAGAAACCCTAAAATATTGGGAATGTATCTCCATATCCATCTATTGGAAAGGCATTTTGATTACATTACATATCATCATATTCCTAGACGCATGAATACATTGACAAATGCATTAGCTAATCATGTGTTGGATAGAAATTTACGAAACATGTAAAAGATAAAGCAAACCATTTGTACCGTAGTAGACGAGAAAAATACAACATATATACATACATATATATATATATATATATATATATATATATATATATATATATATATATATATATATATCTATCTATCTATCTATCTATCTATATATATATATACACACACACATATATATATACACACATACACACACACACACACACACACACACACACACACACACACACACACACACACAGATATATATATATATATGGTGATAATGTTTAATACATCAGAACCCCAAAAAATAATGTGTGTCTAAAATAACATTGGCAGCTCGCAGGCCTCATATATCCATGGTACACAAGCCTCAAAAAATATGTAAGTGCTGGACCTAGGAACTAATCAGCATGGTGATCGTGGTAGCACGATACAACTCATGCAAGACAAGTCAACAATTGGTGGATCCGGTCTGAGACTCCCACCGTGTGTCTCTGGTACTGACGAGGAATGTCTCCTACCCGAGCATACTCTAGGATACCACGAGTCAATCCCTCAAGGTTCCTCGCGATCTCCTCCTCGTTGTCACTCCCCTCCTGATAAGGAGTGACAACATCAATAGGATGGGGGACACGCCTGGCTATTGGGGACATCCCAGCAGGCCGCTCTGGTCCAACGTCTGCATTAACAAGAGAAATTTTATAAGCACATATATACCAAAAACAATTAAAAAATATCAAAATTAAAAAAATGATTTTTTACCTTCATCATCGAAGTCCTCTCCATCTGGTAATGGAATATATGTATCTCCAAGGAAATCAATGCCATTGTATGTCTAGTCCTCTACGACAATCTTCTGTCATCGTAGCCATGAAAACAATGCAGGTTGGTATGACATGTGCTAACCCCCAGTGATCCTAGCCATCAAACGGCTCCAGCGGGCCATCCATAGATCACGTGGCATAGGAGGATCTACCTCAGTCATCTGATACCGTAACAGTGGTACTCATTCTGGGAAGAAGGTCACAAGCATCGATCCAAAGCCAAATTGCTTCAGGTTCCCCGCCTTGGCTTTGGACAGTTGGCGTTTGATGTTCATTTTTATGGCCTCTGCCCAGTTAAATATCGTAGGAGTTGTGCAGTCAATAGCATAAAGGAAATTCAACTTGTTTGTCTCATGTTCCACCTGGGACCCTGTCACTTTGTTGATAGTCGATAGAAGCACCCTTAGTGTCAGATCCCGAACACTGGAAATCTCTATCTTCCCATTCTTGGATTTCAGGGCCTTAGGGAAGTGTTCAGCAAGCAAGGAAGATATGCTTGCCCCAATCAGTTGTGACCCATACAAGTTCACTGGTTCCCCTCTACGGGACAATCCAATGATGAAGTATATGTTTGAAGTTTCCAACTACAACTCCTGGTTTCCAATGACAAAAATTTCTTGATTAATGTCCTAAAGACTAATAAGGTACTAAAGAAACTTGGGTTGGGCCCGCATCCCTGGCGTGAGAAAGAATTTGAGGAGCCCACAAGCCCTCAAAGCTTCTAGGCAATTTGGGTCATTCATTGCCTGGGTGTCGACATCTTCATGTTCCCGTTCTTTCCAGTCCACCATTTTCAGTGATTCTTTCCTACAAAAGCCATTAATTTGAGTCAACAATCATCCTTGGCCCATAAAATTTAAGTTTGAACGATCAATTTTTGAGAAAATAGGGTTTTGCCCTATTCACAGCGCCGATGCGCCTGTTTTAAAAACAATTTCACCAATCGGTGCGGATGGCTTTGTTAATCACCCTTGGCCAGTGCAATTTTGTGCCTAGAAATCATGCCGATTGAGGGCGAAAAAGTTTTTTCAAAAAACCCCTCAAAAAACTAAAAAGGTGGTTAAAAGCAGAAATAAAGGACATGAAAATGGAGCTCAGGGCTTTGGCTGTTACTTGGAACTGGTGGCTTGCCGATTGACCTCCCGGATCTCCCACAATCTTCTCCTGAACAATTAGGGAAAAAGTGAGTAAAAAGTCTTCATAGCAAAGGTAAAATGGTAAATGGTAAAAATATATTTACTTTTCCCCTTTTTATTCATTTTTCATGAAAATATAAGGTATTTGTAAATATTTTAACCTATTTTTCCTCAAGAACTCGATAATACACTTTACCTTATTTGTGCAGCGACAGGTGATGGATGTTTGACAATGATAACGAGTCACGTTTAAGCTCTTTTCTCGACTCGTTAAACTCATATGAAAAGATTGTCGAGTGTTTTTCCTTTTGACTCATAAAAGAAAATAAAATGGGGGTCCACTTTCAGCTCTTTTCTGACCCTTTAAAAACGAAAAGGTAGTCGAGCCCTTGTCGTTTCGAACTCGTTAACAAATGCGAAACATCATGTGCCTAGTATAACTTTACCCCTTTTTCGGGCTAGGAGGCACTATTTACGAAAAACGTACTCCTTGATTGAAATGGTTAAGCGGTTCTCTCAAGTTTTGTTTTCTACCTTTTCGGGCTCCAAAGACACAAATGTACGAAAAGGGACCATGTGGAGTTTTCTTTTACGTGTCTTTTTCAAACTCTATAAACATGAAAAAGATACTGAGTTACACCTTTGTCAGACTCGTTAAACTATTAAACGACATCAGATTCGTCACCATGACGAACATGAGCTTCTCCTTCCTAGGACTCATTAAACTTACTAGGTTGGATTCATCCGAAAGATGAAATTACAGTGTAAGCATATGCTATCCCCTTCAATATTTTGATTAAAAAATAATTGGGGTACCTGCCAGAAATGGTGGGGGAAAATTTGGAAATCTATCAGTTGTGTCGGCAACTTACACTTAAACATGAAACTCATTGCTTTGTTTCGGGTTCGGATATCCTCCTTTATATCGTTGACCTTCCTGGGTTGGGCCATTCGTTTTTGCTTTCCATTTGATATCTGCCATGTCATCATGACCACTGATCCTATGGATCCAAAAGCTGCCAAACTTCTAGTTGTGTTGCTGATATGTTCAAGAGTTGTCCTTCTGCAATTACAATTACTTCTGATTCTCTGTATCATCCAAAATCATTTTTCATCCTTTTGTCTCACGTCGATGATGTGGGATTCATTATGGCCCTCCTTCGACACGGTCGCTTTCCATTGACTTCAACTCATTATTCAGGAAGTTGACCGAGAGACTCCTTTCTAGTACCTTAGAGCTTGCATGCCCTAATGGAAAGTTCTTCGCACTTGACGACAAGCTCACATCATTGGCTTTCAATCGAGTGATTTCACGGGTGTTCGACTTCAGTTCCTCTATTCTGTGGATTGTGCTGATAGTACGAGTCACGTTTACCTGTGGATTGTGCTGATTTCACATGTTAGAATCTGCACTTTGATCGAGTCGTGTTTGAGTGCAAGACCCTGGACTCAGATCACAAAAGTCTAGGTTGAAAAGTGGTGTGACATGGTTATGATGATATGCATGTCTCTTTTAGATGGCTGGTTGCGACTAGACCATGAGTTATCATATGTGATCCTTCTCATTATCGGATGGCTGCGACCATACCTTGGTTTCGTTATGATCCTCTTTGACGGATGGCTGCGCCCATAATTGGATCCATTTACATGATCATTCTTTGGATGGCTGCATCCATGCCATGATTCATGTATCATTTGAAAAATATCTCAGTTTATGTATATGTATATGTACTTGCTTGCAGGTTTTCCAACGGCAGGCTGGTTCCCCGCACTGATTTATAAAGCATTTCATCCCTCATTCTAACTCGACCTTCACTCTTTAAGGGGCATCTGTTACACAACATTTTGTCACTGTCCCTGTACTCTCCATTCCTTGATCCTATAGGACTTCTATAGTGAACCCCACATGATTTTCCTTCATGAAGAAACTCCCATTGTGTCCCTCTTCATGAGCAGATCAATTTCCTTTTGCATCATTTCCCCTGAAACTTCTATTTTGCCCAGTTTACAAGATTGGCACTAATGAAATTTGTCTCCCCCATGCCGATGTGCAGAGATTAGCACTATCCATTGCGCTGACCAAAGTGACTGAGTTGTGTTCCAGTCATGCCGGTCCTGTTATGAAAAGTTTTTTAAATTAGGAGGCAAAGCTTCCATCTCTAGAAGCTTTGTAACAGAACTCTGTTAAATGGTCTGGCCGGATGGGGTTGAGGATGTCAGTTTGGGCTCCTTTCCCCTATAATGATGGAACTCCCTCAAGGGATAAGCCCTTCTCCCATGAAAAGAGGATCCATCTCCCATCCATTCATCCTATATAAACCTCCCTTCTTCCCAAGCACAAGCTAGTGTTAGTGTTGAAGTGTTGATATTGGTGTGCTAATGCTATTTTGGTTTGGAGTAGACAAAAAGCTATTACTAGTTGTAGCTGTATAGTTGTGTGAGGGAGAAGTGTGATTTGGTTTGGAGTAAAGCCTAAAGGGAATAGCCTTAAAACTATTGTTGATTGAGGTCATCATGAAATGCTAGAGGAAGTGTGTGGGAACCTGGTCTTGTCAGAGGAGTACTGTAATTTCAAGACAAATGGTTGTAATCTCTCTTTGATACTAATATATGCAACTATCGATTGAGTTCCTACATGATTTGTCATCTTACATATTCATGGCTTAATGTTTCTTGACTTGTTAAGTAGGTTGAATTATAATTTGTCTATTATCACAGTTGTTGTTTGCTGTTGTTTACTTGTTTCAGGTGCTTAGAGAAAGAAGCAAGGGATATCTGGACCGAGCAAGCAAGGACAGCATCAAACAGGATAAGTGGACTAAGAGGTAGGCCCTCTTAATTGGTTTTAACCTATGGAAATATTCCATAGAATGTATCTCTTGTGGCTAGACCCATTATCGGGCTAGAGGAATTTGTTTGTGTCTGCACTTATAATTTTACTTCACCAAAGTATTCCATTGGCATTTGTCCAGTCAACTTCTTGTAGGTATTTTTATACACCCATAGAACAGTGGGCATGCACACATCCTAGTAATTTCTCTTAGCATTGCAAATCTTTGTCAAAGCGCTTTCCAGAATTTTGTTGAAGGCTTCCACTATGCCATTCACTTGAGGGTGATAAGGTGTACTCTTCTGATGATATATCTAGAATTCCTCAAGCAATGCAACAATTGTTTCGTTCAAGAAGTGCGTGCCCCTATCACTCATCAAAATCTTAGGGCAGCCGAACCGAGATAAGATATATTCAAAAATAAACTTCGTGGCTGTAGCTGCGTTACAATCTTTTACAGGTTGTGCCTCCACCCATCTGGTTATATATTTAGTTGTTGTAATGATATATCTGGCCCCTGTATTTTTCCCAACTGGCTATATTGGTCCTACAAAGTCTATTGCCCACTTATCAAATATTTGCAATGTCACTTGAGGATTAAGAGGTAACTCATCTCTTCGCAACGGTCTCCCCATCCTTTGAAAAACATCACATGCCCTGCAATAAACCTTGGAATCCTTATGCATAGTCGACCACCATAGTCTTTCTCTTCAAATCTTCCGCGCAGTTGATCTTCCCACATAATGTTCCCCTGCAACTCCTCCATGTACTTCAGCGAGGATACTTTGTCGTTCATACTCTGGGTCATGCCTTCGTAATATTTCATCAGATCCCATTTTAAATAGATGTCCCGCAATAATAGAGAAATTTGCAGCCCAAACCACCAACTCTTTCTTCTGTTGTGTCGAATACCCCTCAGGAGCTGTATCGGTAGACAAGAATTGGATGATGTCTGTGAAATGGTCGTCAGCAACACACACATCAAAGAGTTGTGCATCAGGAAATCCCTCCTCTAGATTTGTAGGTTCGTCACCATTATCAATTTGCGAAAGGTGATCTGGTCTAGCATTCAGGCGCCCTAGCTTCACAATTACCTCAAAGTCGTATTCTTGAAAGAGCAATGACCATTGATAGATTCCCTCCCCCCCCCCAACACAAGCTTGTTGACCAGTTACTTTAAAGTAGAATGGTCTTTGTACATCTTGAAGTGTGCACCCAACAAGTTGTGCTTGAATTTCTGCAGCGCATACAACATCACTAGTCCTTCACGTTCTGTGGTAGAATAATTCTTTTTCGCCTTCGATAACTTTCTACTTGCAAATGCTATTGGATGATCGATATCACCTTCACCTGGTTGGGTTAGCACAACTCCTAGTGATATGCATGATGCATCTACATGTACATGGAACTCCTTCTTCTCATCAGGGAACACCAAAATGGGCGCGTTGACCATTTTCTCCTTCAAAACATCCAATCTCTTCTGCCAGTCATCATCCCAACAAGATGTTGCATCCTTTTTCAGCAATCTTTCCATGGGCGTAGTGAGCTGCGCATACGCCTTCATAAATTTCCTGTAGTACCCTATGTGGCCCAATGTCACATGCAGTTGTTTGACATTCTTCAGAGGCTCCAGATTAATAATCACTGTGATTTTGGTAGGGTCCACGATCAACCCCTTTATAGATTACATTGAAAAAAATATCCCATATGGTACAAAAAATATACATTTCTTCAAATTAAGGGAAATATGATACATTTGACACATGTCTCTTAACTAAGTCGAACAAAATCCAGTCATCAAAGTAGACCTCCAAAAACTTGTGAAAGAACTCCTTGAAGGCTATGACTACCACCCTAGAAAAAATGGCAAGGGCGTTCTTAAGTCCAAAAGGCATAACTGTCTACTGGAAACAGCCACATTCAGTAGCGAAGGTGGTCTTACTTCTATCCTTCGGCGCAATCTTGATCTAATGGCACCCTCACAACCCATTAGTAAACGAGTAAGCCTCATGACCTCCAACATTTTCGTGTACTTCATCTTTGAATGGCGTAGGAAATGGATCGTGGACACAAGCATCATTCAAACTTCTCAAGTCTATGCATATCTAAATTTCGCCCCGCGTTTTATTCTCTTGAACCAACATGGGGCTAACCCAGTCTGATTCTTCAACATGTTCAAGAATCCCATCTGGAAGCATCTTATCCAATTTAGCGCACACTTTTTCCTTGTACTTAGTATTCAATCGATAGGGGCACTGCTTTACTAGCTTCACATCGAGCTTTAATGTGATCTTCATGATAGCCAGATCCCCTACTATCCCTTTTAAATCAGATAAATTGGTGGGAAACAAGTCCTGATACTCTCATAGTAACTCCACGACTTTGTCCACTGTATCTTCATCCCAATAGTCGCATATGTTTGAAAACTTTGGCTGCGCTTCTGATCCAATTTTTACCTGCTTCATCTTCAAGGTTGTGAGATATAAGGGACTTCTTCTTGAGGCCTGACGATGTTGCGCTGTCCTTTCGACTCAGGAATATTGATGTTCGTAGGATCTTCTTCGCTTTCCTCAGTGGTCACATTATAACATTCGAGTGCATGGCACAACTATGTACTCCAATCTGATTGTACCCATGCAACAGGTCCTTTAGGCATTCTCAATATTGCAACTTTTACCTCTTGTAACGCCTCATCAATGCATTAAAATCCATCTTCGAAGCTAAAAGTTAACAAAAAACATTCTTTCAAGACATCCCATTCGACAGTTCCATGTTGCAGCTCTGTTTCCAGATACCAGTTCATCGGAATCATATCCAAAGTGTAGAAAAATATATGAACCCATTATGGCTATGGTTCTTCTCCCCATGCCTTTGTCCATCGAGCCAGGTGCTCTTGCACATCGTCCTTCCCTGTGTATTTCTCTGTGATGCGGGTATTGGCATACCTAAATCGTAGCTTTATCATCTGCTGGTATTCCTTCGAGTCTGCAAAGTTGTTCTTATGCATACCCCACCATCTGGTAGGTGTATCTCTTAGTGCGAGGTCTAACGCCTAGACCGATGTTCCTCCGGTACTTCTTTTCAAATTTATCTAGAAATAAATTGATGTCTTCTAAACCATCATAATGCTATAAATTGCATACCTCAGTGAATATACATCAGAGTGATTTTGTAAGCCTGTTGCAACGCAACGATGATACCTCATGCAACCTGTTTTGCCAATGTTTGAGCTCCTCATCTGAATCTAAATTATATGAGTTGTCCTTCTCCCACATAATTTTCCCATCTGCTGTAGGGTTGATTGAATATTCATCTCGTGCAGTTAGCTTATAGATCTGCTCAATATCATCCTCCTCTTCATAATCGCAGACTGGTTCAGTATATTGTGCACCTTCGGCTGGGTCCAATGGCATAATCACCCTTAGTTATTTATTTTCAAATGTCATACTGCGCTTCTGCAGGTTGATGACCGCGTTCATATAAAATTCCCAATCAATTCCAAGCAGTGCTAGATATGGGTTACTGTCATTTACTATTTCGATTACTTCAAAATCGGCTATGGCATACGCTCCTTCAATATCCATAGTCACTCCATGTAGGTGACCCATAGGAATAATATTTTGTTGATTTTCCATTCTCAGCTAGATCGGAGACCACTATAGCGTTGGTCTTCCCATTCTTTCCCAAGTTTTCTTTGACAGAAAATTTTCATCAGACAATAAATCAAGAAATACCTAGTCCATTTCGTATTCTCTAACTTGGGTAGTCAATATCATTTTGCGACCAATCCTCTTCTTACTTTTGCCCACCTTATGTACTGCACACTATTATGGTAGAGGCTTATTCTGGCCAATGCAATTATCTATTAATTATTGTAGTCCTTCTACTGCCTTCTTATCCCTTAGGAGTTTCATGCAGGTTTTTAAAAATGATGATAATAATGACAGGTCTGCCTCCGACGTAGTAGTGGTATCTTCAGGTTTTCCCGTATTTTGAGTCCTTGATGTAGAAGCTCCTTCATCCGCGAAGCTCCTTTTTTCTTCCATAAACATTTCCTTCACCTTATTTACATAAAATCTAGTTTCCTTATCAGCAACCTTGCGAACCCATACATTTTCCTCGGGTTGCTTCAATTTATCTTCCCCAGTAACTATGCCACTTCACGTGACAATATTAACACTAGAACCATCTTCACGCGGTTCAGATCTTATCATTTGGATGTTCTGGGTAGGCTACTAAGTTTGATTCTTCTTTTCTTGCATCTTCGCGATGAGCATAGGGCAGTCTTCTATGACATGATCAAACTGGCAGCAATATTGACATGAGGGGTGCGTTGGATTCTGAAAATCACACGCAAAGTGACTTGGTTCTCCACAGTTGTAACAGATGATATAGCCATGACCTCTTCAAGCCCCTTCTCCGCATCCTCTTCCTCGTCCCAAAATCCTCCACGTGCTACAGTTGCACCTTGATGCTGAGGACGAGCCTCCATATGTACTCTATATGTTTGTGTTTTGTCCATCATTAGTTCGTAACTTTAGCAATTGCACTCATAATGACCCACAAACTTACATAAATTACAGAACAACTGCTATGGAGTTTGCACAAAATTTTGTAGAAGATGACAATTTTCCATCATATTCTTTCCCGTAATCTGACAAATAGTGCACCATGGTACCACTCCCGTCCTTGGTCTAGCGGTGTTCTCTGGTTTCAAGAGGATAGGAACACATCCAACTAGATAATTTTGGTACATCGGGTAATGATCCTTATCATGTCCTTGTCCCTTACATTTCAAACACCATACTTCCGCGTGGACCTCATTTTGGACTTCCTTTCCCTTATTGAGGCTCTGCAACTACATATGCAGGCTCGCCAGCTGTGACTGAATCTGTTGTACTCCTAGATTCGTATCCTGAGTGGGTGAGGCTTCTAGTTTCATAGCAACCTCTAATGCCTCTGCCTGCATGCCAATATTCTGTTGTGACAATGGCAATCTCAAATGGGGAAATAACGAAGAAATGTACCAGTCCTTGTGTTGATCATCTGTGATCTGCATAATACCCTGTTGCAGCAAACATTTCAACCTCTGATCAAAATCCCACATAAACTCATTCACCTTCTACTGGATCTCTTTGACCTTTGTCACTTACTGGGCTTGCGACTTAGGTTTCTTGAATTCATTATTGAGCGCTTTCTTCGTTTCATCCAGTGTTGCATTTGGATGAGCCAAACAATACTTAATATACCAACTTAGTGCTCTATCTTGCAGTGTTGTAACCAGTTACGTTCTCTTCAATTCATCATCTGTAATCTGCTGTAACTTCCACAAAACATTTTATACAAACCAAAATTGTTTAGGGTCTTCTGTCTCCAAACCTCTGAATATGGGCATCTTCATAGCGTTGGCCATGTTGAATAGCGGAGGTGGAGGTGGAGGTGTAGGTGTAGGTGTAGGTGCGTGAGGCAGAGGTGATAATGGAGGCGGAGTGGATGGGTGTGGTATCCCCGCGATACCCTGCTTTACCATTTGTAGTGAACCTAGAGGTGTCCTCAAAACACTACTTTCTTCATCACTATTAGATGCTCCTAACAAAGGACTGTACTCAACACCTGAATCTAGATCTCTTCTGAATGTTTTTCCACTTCGTGTAGCTCCCGTCAAATATCTTCTAAACATTAATTCAATGGCATAACCCTTTTCTCACACAATAACATTTTAATCCAAGTCTTCAGGGATTTCAAATACTTACCTTTTGGTCCTTTAAAGAATCATCGATCAACTTTTCTATAACTGACAAATGTATCGATCATAAACTCAGTGATGAACCCACCCAAAATGTTATCGATCTAGTAACCGAAAGCCCTTGTGATCTTGTTTTCTGAAGCTTCTAGGTGCCTAACCAATTCTTGAGTCCACATAATAGGACTATCCAATTCCCACATACCCTGAATGTCTGCTAATTTAGATAACCACTGGTGTAATTCACACGGAAAAGAGTAGAAGAAAATTTTGTGCTTGTCTCTATACAAATATGTATTCAGCCACTCTTCCTTCGATAGGCGTGGATTCTTGTTTTCCTAAGTTGAAAATTCTTGCAACTTCCGATCTATCCACTTCTCGATTTCCTTCTTAGTTGGAAACCATTTATTCGACATCAAACATTCCTCAGACAGATCCTGACCCTGACAACAGAACCATTTGTTGGCTTAAGGGGGGTCTGGACTAGGTTCAGAGTTAGCTATGCCAACGAACAAAACCCTTCACTGCTAGCCCTTTCGGCAACAACCCGCATAGTGTAGTCTGTAGTCTCACCCGAAGCAGTATTGGGGGATGGAAAATCTAGGTTTCTGCATCCAGAGGTTTGTGTGATGGGTTTATGTTACTTCTAGGGCTTTATCCCAACCTTCATGAACCCTAACCCTTGAATTACAAAAATTAATATAACTTACAGAGAATAGCTTCTAACTTTTTGCTGAGTTCTTTAAACATTCATAACATCAAGTAATCTAATATATCTACTACTTTCGCACATTAATTAAGTATTTCTTAAGATAAATGTAGAAATCAAAGCGAATACACAAAAAATGAAAAAGTAAACATAAAGTCATAGGTACAAAAATATTGCTCCAAAATGTTCTTTATTATGATAAATCCTTCTATTACAGACTCTTTCTTCCCTGTGCACACTGTTGCAGGGGTCCGTGCACTCAACTGCGGACTTACCAAGGTCTCCATGCACACAACTGCAAGAGCCTTCCCCTTCGCCTAAGTACAAAAAATAGACTCTTCTGCCTTAGATCACTTTCCCATACATAGATCTTCAATTATTAGTTACCTATTATGACTTTCTATTACTCCTTACCATTGTTCGCGAACCATGGGAGGGTCACAAAATATCCTAACTTCTAACAAAATAAGGGGCTTTGACCTTCCTAAATCCCATTGGACTCCTATAATCATCACGCTCCGCTTCCTCAAAATGTGGAAACTTTACATAGATAACAAAATTTATTACAAAATTGACCCCTGGGGACCTTGTCCCAACAGTGCCGATGGAACTAGGGCCATGGCCAAGTGCCTCGCCCTCTCTACTCCACATGTGTTATGGACATATGAGCCGTAATATGACTAGGGCCTGGGGCTTAGTCCTCGCCCTATCCTCCAATGCATCTTCGCTTGGTCCTGTGGTGAGGAATGTGACTTGGGGCTGGGGCTAACTGCCTAGCCCTCCTCCCAAATGGTCAAAACAATCAACTTTAAATATAACTGACTTTATATATGTGTTAAGAACTAACGCGGTGGTGTAATGGTTGGCCGTTGAGTTGTGCTATGGGAGGTCTAGGGGTCGAACCTCGCAGAGGCCTTTGGGCCCATTATATATTTTTTAACCAACCACAGAGGACCACGTGGCACCCTTTGATTGGGCCATGTGGTAGCCTCTAATTGGGCCACTTCAAACCAAAACAACTAATAAAAATGATCCACCCGCAACCTATATGAACCTGCCATGTGTTAATACCATATTGGTCCACCATTATCCTTACCCTGCATAATCAACTGTATGGACTACCCAGCGAACCATGCTATTGACTTTTTAGTTATTGGTCAAAAACTTCAAAACACCATAACTTATTCATATGACATCAAATTGAGGTGATTCAAGTGTCATTGGAATTAGGATGACAAACACTACAACTTTACGCTAGTTTCGGGAGATTTCGAGCACTTTAATTTTTGAGCCTATTTTTGATCTCTAGATCACAGTTAAAGGTTGATTTTATAAAACTTTTAGAAAAGAAACTTTCACACTCATTTCCATGTGAGGTGTAAGCTTATGAAAAGAGGACAAACCAAGATTGTGATTGTAAATATGCCAGTTACTATGCCTTAATGATATCATTTCTCATCCTTATTACAATCACGGGGTTTGTTTTTACTCATTTTCTATTGTCTCTTCCTCGGTGTCTTAACTTTTAATATCCAACATTGCTTTTCTTGTTCATATCTTCACCTACATATAGATACCTCTCTCAACTACTTATTATGTTCTCTTGTTTGTTGTTTTTTATCATGCATTCCACCATTTATAAAAACCCTCTAACAAAAAAAAATGCATCAAATACTTCATACACTTAGTGAAAAGATGGGTACTTCCTAGCACCCTCAATGGTTCCTAATTTATAGAACAATCAACCATTTGTATATGAGGGTTGTATAGTCAACATCTTTAATTATGGGACTTGGCTCGTCCAAGCTAAAGGGAAGTCAAATATGACGAATGGAGGTAGACCAAATAGGTTATCTATAGTGTAGATAAGCGGAATAGACCCAATTATTAGACGAGTCATCCAAGCAAGAGGTAATTGGCCTATGGAGATGTAAATTCATACAACAAATTTGTGTACATACATGTGGGAATGCTCAATAGTTCAGAAATATGTGGATTAATTGCTAAATGCTAGAAAACAAATTGAGAAAGTTAGTTAAGAAAGGAAATCATATCAATAGTCTTATGATCATAACTATATACCTTCAATTTCAAGTTGAATCCAATGGTGGACAATATAGATTTGTTGATATGTTTCACTTGTACATAACAAGTGAATTCCCACATTGTAAAATAACCAAGAAATTCAATCATATGCAATATTGAAAACACATAGGGAATCCATACATTATATTAGAAATGAAGCAAGTAAGAAAACACAATGAATTCACTCACAAATTGTTTTTCACAAATACATATAAATATTCACACCATTCATGACACAATGGCCATGATGTTTACTCTAGAAACACAAATGGGAAAACTAACATTTAGTGGTGTTGATGCCTCGAAAATCGCTGCAACAACATAGGGGAAACCACCCGGTCCGGACCTTAGTACAACTCCTTTTCCGTTTGGAATAGTGGCTCCGACTGGGGATAATGGGACCAGTTTCCCAGAAATAGATAAAATGGGATGGATGAGCGACTTATAGATTATGCTAGTGATCAGCAAATAACTAAAACTATCGGCAGGAATATAATAACTATAATCTACCCCGGGGTTTTATCGATCTCTAAAGTGTAGCGTTTGATGATCTGAGCTTTTAGACATGCATATAGATGACTCTGTCTCTAAACATAGATATTAAATTATTCAAGATTGCTGTGCATAAATAATTACACAAAGCGATAACAGCGAAATTACTACACTTTATCATTTATATCATTGTTACATGCATGATTAAAGGAAAAGGCAAATCGCAAAACATCCAATAGTGGACTGAGATAGAGATTTGCTGTTACAGCGCATACATGTATTCAACAATAGCAAGAATATATAACATAACAATTCATATAAAAGGAATGACTTCAGACGTAGATAAAAGTACCATATGAGCTGCGGGACATTCCCAAATATCAATCGCTATTAGCAGTTCTTCCTCCAACACAGAAATCGTCCTCAACAACGGCAATAGTGCACAATTGTATTAAAAAATTTGATGTCAAATTCAGAACAACTAGTCCAATTTCATAAAAGAATAGCGACTGAAGCACAGTAGTGCAAACTTTAGCTTATTAAGTCTGTTACAAAATTTTACGACCCTTTCCAAAACAATGAAAGGGTCTATAAATACTAATCTAATTTAAATATCTACTAAACAGAAATCCTACTAAGCTGGTATCAATAACTCTTGATCCTGTTTTGGCTGGCGATCTGGCAAGCGGGAGGGTGACTCATTAAGTCGACTGCTTTCCTTTGAATATGAGCTGATTTATTGTAAGCATTGGCTCAACTTCCGGGGGCTTGTTGAGGCACGAACTGAGCTGTGCAGCGTAGGTGGCATCTTGGATATCAGGAATTATACACCCGATTGCGTCTGTAAGGCACTTTAGGGCAGATCTCTGTGTATGTGGCTTGATTAAAAAGAGCCAATATGCATCTGAGGTTAAGCTTTTAACTCTAGCGATTAATCTTCCTTTTTCCTCTAATTCAGGGTAGCATGTTTGCTCTAATGTATTTGTAGTTGTCATCTTTCCCGGTGTACATTGAGAAATCATATTGGCCAGGTAAAGAGTGTTATTGACTAGATCCACTAGATTGCTGGCGGTTGATTTACATCTTGAAGCCGCCCTTTCTGCTTTCATCACTTGAGTGTGCCATTCTGTGAAAAGTATATCTTTATGTGTTTCTATGATCCTGGGCAAATTTGTTGCTTTTCCTAAATCAGTATCTTTCCAGTCAAGATATGCAGTAATGGCCTCGTCCACTTGATCTAGTTCAGTCCTGGCCTTTTCTACCTGCTGATTTATTGCTGTAGTTAGCTCACACAGTGGCTCAACTTGAGCGATCTGTTGACATAAGAGTCTGACCTGAGATATCAATGCATTGTTTATCAATAATGCCTTTGATTTAAACTCTTTTACCTGCGACGCGCCCTTCATCTTTTCCAGCTGCGATGACATTTGAGCAATTTGCTCATCTTTGGTCTTTATCATTTGCTCATTCACCGCTCTCAAATTTTCCAACGCCTCAGACAATTCTTTTTGTTTCTGGATCGCACCCTGATCAATCCTTTGCCTTTCTGCTTGCAATTGCTGAGTCAACTGATTGTTCTCTTGCTGTTGCGCCAGCAACTGTTCTTCTGCTTGTGCTGCCCTTTGCTTTGTTTCAACCAATTCTGCCTGTAACGCAAAGATTTCTTGGTCCTTATTCTTCAATAGAAGGCTCACCTCCGATGCTTTGTCAATTGTTGCCGCCGAATAAGCGCCTGCATGCTGTGATAGCTTTGTTAAGTCATCGGAGGGATCCAATTCCTCCTTCCATACTACATTACCCGTGACCGTTTGTTCTGGGAAGATAGAAGGTTGATCAATCCTTCGTCTCTTCCTTGATCGCTTTACAACTGCCCTGTGTCTTGGGCTGTAGAAAACATCCAATGGCGGAATATCTTCTATTTGTAGAATAATCTGGTCAGAGGGGTCTTTTGGAATAACTTCAACTTCCTTAGAACTTGGTGGGCCGCTGGTTCCACTTAAAACCTGAGGAGAGGTAACATCCTGTGTGTCAGTTGTTTTGGAGGTGTCCATTTCTTTTGAACCTTCCTTTCCACTGATAATAAAGTCAAATTACTTCAACTGTTGAAGCAATTCGGGATCAAAGGTGGTTTGTTTCTGTTTTTCGACATAGGACTCGCTCCGTTCTTTTTCCTGCTCTTTCCTCTGCTGCTCCTCTTTTTCTCTCCTCTGTTTTTCTTCTTGTTCCTTTTTCTGCCTATCTGCCAGTTCTTTTTTCTGTTTCTCTTCTTGTTCCCTCTTCTGCTTTTCCTCTAGTTCTTTCTTCTTTCTCTCTTCTTGTTCCATTTTTGTTCTCTGCTGTTTCTCGGCTTGTTCTTTCTTTAGCCTCTCTGCCTGTTCTTTTCTCTGTCTTTCTGCTTGTTGCTTCTTCTGCCTCTCCTCCTGTTCCTTGAACTGTTCCTGAACAGGTCCGCTTGATGATGTCGCTGGGGTTGTTGCCAGTAAATCCAGAGGCAGAGTTTGCAACCTCTATTCTCTGAGTTTATTGAACTCAGTTAATCCCTCATCATTATATCGCATCCTAGCGAGTTCTTTAGCATGACCTATTGATTCGGAGGCAACGAATAGGTCATCAAACATATCTTCCTGATGCTCAAACCTTGTTAATTGCCTGTTCTAATGCAGTGTAAGCAGTCTTTTTTGGGTCGTATGGTCTGTTTGGGATCGTGGCCAGAGTTAAAGACTGAAGCTTCGTGGCTTCCTTTTCTGCATGTTTAAGATCATGCAGAGTATAAACACCACATCTGAAGGGAAAAGATGGCCATCCTTTCTTCTTTTCTCTTTTGAGAGTCTATGTAGTACTCTCAGCCATGATTTGATATGAAACTTCCCTTGCTAGCAGCTTATCTGGAACATATAGAGGAAGAACATGTGGGTCGGCTTCACTGCCGAAAACTCTGATATAGGTGAAATTTTCTTCTCCAAACCAACTTGCTACTGCTGGTAAATCAAAGGAAGCTTGATAGGAAATTTTTGAAATGGGTTTATAAAAAATGGAATAGTAAATGGGTACCATAAAACCATTACAGATTTGATACAGGTGGTGTTTATAAGAAGACTTCCACAATTTTTGATGATATATATGAATGGGTGAAGGGTCCTGTGCAGTCCACCTCCACCCGAGAACATGAATTTCAGAATTGAAACAAAGGGTGTCTAAGATATATGCACTATAGTAGAACGGGGGCATTTTCCTTTCTGAAACAACAGTCTGAGATCTAAAATCACGAACAACTACTGCTAATTTATCCGAAAGAATAGTAGCCCAATCCATAATCCAACTGTTTACTGCTGCCTCCATTAAAGGAACCATTTCAATGGTAAAATTGGCAGAATCATGCAATCCCCACAGCCTACACATCATAATCCCCGCATAACAATAAGGAGAAGCCAAAGAATCGACCGAGTACTTATTGGAGGATTCGTGCTTGTGCTTGTTGGGATTTTGCCTCCAATCCTTGATAGGTTCAGATTCGATCTCATTCTCGCTTGCAAACTTCTCCAGGAAGGCCTTGTTATATATTTTCTCTGGCTCGGGCAAATGATACATTTGCCTTAGGTCATCTGGCTTGAATGATCCGAAAATCCTCCCATCTCTGGTATTAAAAGTTTTGTCCAAGATGGGGATTTCTTCAATCGCCCATCGCACAACGTCTGTATAGGGAAGAATCTGTTCTCTGGCCGCTATCCTGTGAAGGAAAGAGTCGGCCAAATCTTTGAGAGTTGCATCAGACTTCTTGAGTAAGTCCACACTAGCTTCTGTCACTGTCTTTTCTGGTTGCTCAGCTTCAATTAGGTTATAAGTGCCTTGCCAAGTAACTCTGGTGAGCCCCGTGCATGTAGTATCGGATATTAGGCCCTTCTTCTTGTTTGCGGCCGCTTGTCCTGCAATTGGTGTTGCGGAAGCACTTGCAGTCTTCTTTGACTTCTTTCCCATCTTCTCAGACCTAGCTTCTATGAATGAATTCTGCACAAAGAGGCAATTGGGCGTAATACACAGAGATAGCGATGAAAAAATCTTAAGTGATACAACACATATGAATAGATGCGTAACTGAAGGATTTAGCTTTTAAAATGGGCGCGGATACAATCCGTAAAAATATTTTAGGACATGATCTTATTAATTAGCCATTTTCAATCTGTCATTCCTTAAATGCCCATTATATCGTTATTTGGGTGAACGATTCACTTAAGCATGCAATGGACGTTTTGGCGGTTGAGCATAGATGAAGGATTGCGTGAGCGATCAAGCTTTTATTACAAATGAATTGTGCCATCCCATCACTTAACGGCTCTTCGTTGAAAACTGCGCTTTATCGGATCGCAATCGGGGGTATGATTAGTGCGCTTTAATGGTGTGTATTGGATATCACCGATCGCCGAATGCGATATCGCATCGGCGAAAAGCTTTGAGCGCAATAAGACTTGGGTGAGATTGTCGCCGATACCCGATTCCCGATTGCGCATCGCATCGGGACAAGTCTTTGGGAACATCACAACTGTTGTAGCGTGTCGCCGATCGCCGAATTCGCCGAATGCGTATCGCGTCGGGACTATTGGCATGGGGCATTATAACATGTACATGGAATATCGCCGATCGCCGAATGCGCATCGGCGGAAAGCTTTGGGGTGCTTAATTATAATTCATGTGTCATTGCATGATTTCTTTTTAAGGGTTTGTCCAAAAAGTTTTATAAAGTGCATTTATTCATTTATTGGACTTTTTTGGATTATAATAGCATTGATACCAAATTAAATTCTAAAGGGACCCATTTCATACGTTAATATTTATAAGTAAAGATGATATGAAATGGGGGGTTGTTGTAGAGCACAACAATTGGCGATTCGCTGGAAGAACCAGTTATCTCTTTCAAAAAATAGAAACATTTAAGCTTTTTCAGAAAATAGAGTTTCAATCAATGGGGAAATTTCTAATATAACTAGATTTCAATATATTCTGAGAAAAATGAAACTATTTTGTTGACTTCCTCTTTTCTAAGAAAATAAAAACATTCTAAGCTTTGAAATAGGTCTTTATTGGTTTGTAATGATAAAATAGAATACCTTTCCAAATCAGCCTTTTATAGTAAACTCATCTGTCATAGGTAGAGCCTCTGCTGCCAGCAAACATCTATAGTTTCGACAGGGATACCTTTTAACCATGTGATTGTCCATTGTCCCATCCAATTAAGAGTGTGATTAACAGAATGAATTCAAAATATTTTTTCATATTTTGTATTTCATTTCCTTTTTCTTCTTTGTCATTGATAAGATAAAAAGCCATTGTCCTGGTTTGGTGGCCAGCTGTTGACAATGCCACTCACTGATAGTAGTTTAACTGAACAAGCTGGCTCGTGATGAGACCCCTTGTCTTGTAATTTCAAGCCATTACCCTGTTTTGGTTTGCAGTATTGGTAATGTCAGATAAACTATTTCTCTATGAACGTGGTAAGCAGGCTTGTAATAAGACCTCTTATCTTAAATATCTTATATTTTAGAATTACACTCTGAATAATCATAAACTTTAGTGAATGGGGTGAACAATCTTCTTCTTAAGAGTAATGGATGACAGAGTAAGAGTTGAAGATGCTGAGATTGGATTGATTCCTATCTTAGTATGGATAACCTTTAGAGACCAATTTAAAAAACAGAAAATGGTTTACAATATTTCTATGCTTTGAGAGGAGTTGACAAAATTTGAATTGTGATTTCAGAATACAAAGATATCTAATTTCCTAGAAATTATCCTTTTTGGTTAAAAGTTCTATCATTTTAAAAGCAAATGTTCATTCTCGTTCTATGGGGACAACTTTTCAAACACAGCAAAAGGTCAATGGGAGACATCTCACAACCTTATTTCTTAAAATCCTACAAACTATAAAATCCTACTGAAATGAAAGGAGAAGGGGTTACCTCCTCAGTGAAAGAATTTCTTCAAGACAAGGCCATTAACAGGGAGAGAATCTCTCAAACCTGATAAATCTTGCAATATAAAGGTTGAATGGCCTATCTTCTCACAGATCTGAAATGGTCCAAGCCACAACTTCTGGAACTTGGAGTGTTTACCCTTGTCTTCATGGGCTTTGTCCCATTTCAGAACTAAATCACCGACTTGGAATTGTTTTGAACCGGATGAGACTGAATCAAAAGCTGCTTTGATGACTTGCTGATGTTTGGCATGGATAACCTTGGCTTTTTCTCTTTCCTCTTCTAATTTTAGGATCTGGTCATGTCTAAACTGAATAGAAGAGGAAGGAGTTTCCTCAATAAACTGCACTAGGGCTAAAGAAGGAAGAATAAGATTTGTGGGTAAGATTGCTTCTTTTCCATAGACAAGATTAAATGGAGAAGTTCCAATAGAAGCTTTCTGTGTTATCCTATCAGCCCATAATGCGAACACTAAGGATTTGTGCCAATTCCTCTGATTTTGTTCGATAGTTCGCTTAATGATTTTAATCAGATTCTTATTAGTAGATTCTGCTAAACCATTTCCTTGGGGATAATAATTAGCAGAATATTTTAACTTAAATCCTCTTTTAATAGCGAAATCAAACATAGCATTGCCTGAAAAGTAAGATGCATTATCAAAAACAAGAGCATTTGGGACACCAAACCTGGTAATAATGAATTGGTCTATGAATTCAATGATTGCTTCAGAATTTGCTGTCTTTAAAGGGATTGCCTCAACCCACTTTGTAAAGTAATCGGTAGCAGTAAGGATATACTTATGCTGTTTGGAAGATGCTGGAGTAATCTCCCCAATGATATCCAATCCCCATTGCTCAAATGGCTGTTCAATGTTGATTGGTTGCAGGGGGAAAGCTGATTTACGTTGTCTTCCGCTAGCAGTTTGACAATTTAGACATTTCCTTACGTACTCGTGAGCATCTTTAAACAAAGTAGGCCAATAGTAACCAGCATGAATAATTTTGTGAGCTGTTGTGTCAGCTCCGAAATGTCCTCCTGCTGGTCCGTCATGTAGCTCCTGCAAAACCTTTTGGGCTTCAGGTTTTTCAAGGCATCTTAACAAGATAGAATCATAATTCTGTCTAAAAAGCACGTCATCAATGATTGTAAAATTCTTCGCTTTTAATCTAATGGCCCTTTTGTTTTTGTAAGACAAATTCGGAGGTGCATAACCATTCTTTAGATAAAAGATTAAATCTGCATATTGAGATCCAGAATCAGTAACACTTATCTGATTAATTTCTTGAGTTTGATCTGTATCGCTTGATTCTGGAATGTTGGATGCTCCTGCCAATATCCTGCAAAAACCTTGGCCCCTAACAATCTTTGCTGGCTTAATTTCTAGGTCATACTCTTGAAGCGCTGTGACCCAATTTGCCCTTTTTTCACCCAGCTCTTTTTGGATTAATAGTTGCCTAACTGCCGGGAAAGGAACTATTATTTTTGTATGGGTTTTTAAAAGAAAGGGTCTATAATGTTTGACCGCTTTAAATACAGCAAAGGCTTGTTTTTCTACATCGGAGTAATTTAATTCGGCACCCTGAAGATTTGAACTGAAGAATGATATGGGTGCTTCTAAATTGTGAGCATTTGGCTGCGTGAGAACTGCAGCATAAGACACATCGGACGCAATGGTATACAATGTAAAATGATTAGAAAAATTTGGAGTATTCAAGGCTGGGGCATTGATTATTGATTGCTTGATAACATCAAAAGCTTGCTTTTCTTCTGATCCCCACTTGAAGACTGAATTCTTCTTGATCATTGTCTGAAGTGGTAATACAATTTGAGAAAAATCTGGAACAAATCGTTTAACAAAATTAATCTGGCCTAAAAATGACTGCATCGACTTTTTATTGTGTGGGAAAGGGATTTCAGAAATTTCCTTGATCCGATCAGGATCAATATAAATGCCATCTTTGGATACAATAAAGCCTAAGAGTTTTCCTTGATCAAGAGCAAAGAAAGACTTCTTTGGGTTCAGAGAAATACCATATCTTTTGCATCGCTGAAAGATTTGATTTAAGTCATGCAAATGATTATATCTCTTTTTAGAATATACAGTAATATCGTCTAGATAGACGACTACTGTTCGATTAATCAACCCTCTAAAGGCTATATCCATAGCTCTCTGGAATGTCGCTCCTGCATTTATGAGTCCAAAAGGCATTTTCTGATATGCATATGTTCCCCATTTTGTTCTGAATGTGGTTTTAAGTTGGTCATCAGGATGAACCAGAACTTGGTTATATCCTGAGAATCCATCAAGAAAGGACATCAATTCAGAGCCTGCTACTGATTGGAGGATTTGCTCCATAGTAGGTAATGGGAAGTTATCTTTCAAGCTCGCTTTGTTCAGGTTCCTGAAATCAATACAAATTCGAATGTCGCCATTTTTCTTTCTGACTGGCACCATATTAGAGACCCAGTTTGAGTGTCGGACCGGAAAAATAATCTTGGCTTTCAAGAGCTTGTTAAGTTCCGACTTTATCTGGCTCTCCAAATTTGGATGTATTTTTCTTAACTTTTGCTGAATCGGTTTCTGATCAGGAAGCATAGGAATGGTATGCTGGATAATAGATGTATCATATGTCTTCAAATCATCATACTTCCAAGCAAAGACCTGTTTGTTTTTTCTTAACAGTTTAATAAATGCTTCCTTTTCTTCCAAGGAAAGTCCTAATCCTAAATTGATGTTTTGAGGAGCATGATCAGTACCTAGATTTATCAATTCAAACCTAAGGGTAGAACTTTGAAGCTTTGCATTAATTACAGGTTTAAACCTGTCTTTGATATCATAAAGATCTTCGAGCTTTACCACTGGTTTAGGAATTGAATTTTCTTGAGGTGTTTCTTTCATCTGTAGATCATGGTCATTTTCCTCAATAATTTGATTGTCATAGGACTTTTCGGAAGTTAGAAATTGCAAGATATCTTCATCGTGGTTAAATACTCTCCAATTAGTGACATTGTCGGGAATTGAAGGCCTAAAAAGTAATTCTACGGAAAATCTATCAAGGCTGTAGTCTTCAGAAGGTAGAAGCTTAGAAGCTACATTGGCTAGTAGGTCGGCTGCCGAGTTTTGTGACCTAGGAATGGAAGAAATGTTAAATGCTGAAAAGTGTGAGGTAAGATCCTGTACTAGCGATTGATAATGCTTGAGGTGACTTGAAAGACAATGAATTGCATTCCTCACCTGTTTGACAATGATTTCCGAATCGCCGAATACTTTTAGATATTGCACTTTAAGGCCGATTGCTTTATATAATCCCTGGACTAAAGCTTCATATTCGGCTGTGTTGTTAGTGCAGTCAAATTCTAACCTACAAGACAGCATTGTCTTTTCTCCTTGTGGACTAACCAAAATGCAACCTGCTCCTGAGCCCTCGCTGGACTTAGAGCCATCAAAATATAAAGACCAAAATAAAGGAGTATTAACAAAAATATTTACATTTTCCTCAGCATCATTAAAACATCTGGACTTATCAGTTTGTGAAAAATTTTCAATCTGAGATGTAAAATGATTGACTGAAAAAGGAGATGGTTGGGCAACAAAGTTGCCAAAGAATGACTCTGACGAATAGTTCCCCAAAATGTTGTTGTTGAACGCTACAGGTTGGTTTTCTTGCTCAAATTCAGTAACTGTGTGGGTCATATGCTTCTCTCGATCGATCCTTATTTGATTTGGCTTTCCCTTGTAGGGAAGCCACATATGTGACCAATCTGTGGAAATATACCCATGCAGTTTTTCGGACCAATCTCTGCTCAAAATTAAACCATAGAATTCAGGTATGTCAGCAATTAAGATATCAATCCTCTGTACAATCCTGGGATCGGCAGACAACCTGATGGTTACGGAATTAATTTCTCCCACAACCTGCACTTTGGTTCTGTCCAACTGTACAATATGAATAGCAGACTTCTGGGGTTCAATGTTCAGTTTAGAGCAAACTGAAGCTGGCATTATATTAGATGATGCCCCTGAATCAATTAAACAGTTGTGCAGGTTTCTGTTATAAATCTCATAGGTCAGCAGGAAGGGTGGAGTATGAGAATTCGATCTATCTCCAATTAGAACTGAATCGGTAGCTTCAACCATACCTGAAGGAGGTTGGCCTGAATCGTTGGCAGCTCTTGCACTGGGAAGGGGAGTAGAGGGAACAACATTCAATTCTTTAAGAAGTAATTTTTGCTGATGCTTTAATTTACTAAGCTCAAACATAGTTATGTTTGCCTTAGTTTTCTTCATGTCATCAACAATGTTATATTCCATTGAATCGGATACCACTAATGTCTTGGATGTTGAAGGAGAATTAGAAGTTGAAGGCTGGTTTTGGGGAACTACTACAGGCGACTTCTTTGGGGGAACTTTTTCCTTTGTTGTGGTAGCACCTGCACTCCTTTTCTTTGAAGTTGCCTGGGCAGGTTCAGAAGTACTTTTACTTCTTGTAGTAACCGGAAAGGCTTCTTCTTCATTCTCGGTATCAGAGTTTGGGAGTATAAAATCCCACATTCCGTGGCATTCAGCTACTTCTTCTTCATCATCGGTTTGTGAGGTTGTTTCCTCTTCCTCTTCTTCTTGCTCTGAATCTGCGTTAGATATAACATTGGGTGGCTTTGTTTCAGTTTTCTTAAAAGTCCTAAATGGTCTTTTGTTTGAGGTTTCGGCCACCTGCTTCTTTATTTCAACCATTTCGTTAGACAACGTTTTAAGGACTTTTTGTAAACCCTCCATGTCGTACGGGTCCTTTGGGGTTTTCTTCTTGGAATCCTCTTTAAATGAGACTTTTTTAGCTTTTCTATCTTCCAAAGCAGCTTTCTTCTCTAGAGCGTTGATGCGCTTTTCAACAGCAAGTGCTTCTCTCATGTTTTCAGCTAAGGTAGGTTTCCCAGCCCTGTCCACAAAAATGGCTATGTTGGCAGGTAGGGCGGTAATATACCATTCGCTTCGAATTTGTTCACTTGGTTTGGAAGCTGTAGGGATTTTATTCAGGAGTTTATTAAATCTGGCATTAAATTCCTTTATTGGTTCCCTATGCTCTATTCTCAGATTGGAGAGGTCGTTTATTAAAGTAGCTAAGGACCTATCATCTCCATATTTGGTAAGAAACTGCTCTTGGCATGTGTTCCAACTGGTAATTGAACCAGAGGGTAAGGAAAAATACCAGGATCCTGCTGATCCTTGTAAGGTGTAGGGGAAGAGTCTTACAACAACATCTTGCTCTGTCACTCCTTTTAAGTTAACTGCTAACATAAAATTATTAATGTGTTCTTCAGCCTGGGTCCCGTCATCTGGGTTAAATTTAGGCAGCCATTTTTCAGGAGCATCTGGTAGATCATGCAATGGTGCAGGCATGTTGACTGCACCTGGCCTAGTCCATGGGTCTGCCATTATAATAGCGACAGTGGTTGACACTACTGTTGGGATTCCAGATGTATGGGAAGGGATTAATGATGAGGAGTGAACAGGTTGGGATATTGAGGCTTCTAATCCCTGGTGAACGACAATTTGTAATGGGGGAGTGGATGGTTGACCTCGCAGAGGGGAAGATGCAATGGAGGACGTGGATGAAAGCTCTTCACTATCAGATCCTTCAGTAATTTTCTTCGCCTTTTTCCTTTTGGGTAAAGGGAACTCAGTGGGTTCAATACCGAGTTTTTCGCTCTGAAGTCTGGTGAGAGGATGAGTCAGATTGAACTGCGAAGTCGCACTGCTTTCTGATACCTCAGATTTCTGTGGTGAAATCGAGAAGCTCTGAAGTTTATGGATTAGAGACTGGACTTCAGGTGATTCAAGACTTAATTGTTCTGGGGTATGATGGGTTTGAGCAGTGGTAGTTGATTCCCCTTCTCCTTGTTTGGATACCGGCGAACCAGTGTGCAAATGGGAAGGTCGAGGGGATTCGGAGGGAGAATTACTCTTAGAATGGCTTATAGGTTTGGACTTATGTGCCATTCACAGTTGATGGCCCTCCTTCTAGCGCCAATTATGTTGATGCCTCGAAAATCGCTGCAACAACATAGGGGAAACCACCCGGTCCGGACCTTAGTACAGCTCCTTTTCCGTTTGGAATAGTGGCTCCGACTGGGGATAATGGGACCAGTTTCCCAGAAATAGATAAAATGGGATGGATGAGCGACTTATAGATTATGCTAGTGATAAGAAAATAACTAAAACTATCGGCAGGAATATAATAACTATAATCTACCCCGGGGTTTTATCGATCTCTAAAGTGTAGCGTTTGATGATCTGAGCTTTTAGACAGGCATATAGATGACTCTGTCTCTAAACATAGATATTAAATTATTCAAGATTGCTGTGCATAAATAGTTACACAAAGCGATAACAGCGAAATTACTACACTTTATCATTTATATCATTGTTACATGCATGATTAAAGGAAAAGGCAAATCGCAAAACATCCAATAGTGGACTGAGATAGAGATTTGCTGTTACAGCGCATACATGTATTCAACAATAGCAAGAATATATAACATAACAATTCATATAAAAGGAATGACTTCAGACGTAGATAAAAGTACCATATGAGCTGCGGGACATTCCCAAATATCAATCGCTATTAGCAGTTCTTCCTCCAACACAGAAATCGTCCTCAACAAAGGCAATAGTGCACAATTGCATTAAAAAATTTGATGTCAAATTCAGAACAACTGGTCCAATTTCATAAAAGAATAGCGACTGAAGCACAGTAGTGCAAACTTCAGCCTATTAAGTCTGTTACAAAATTTTACGACCCTTTCCAAAACAATGAAAGGGTCTATAAATACTAATCTAATTTAAATATCTACTAAACAGAAATCCTACTAAGCTGGTATCAATAACTCTTGATCCTGTTTTGGCTGGCGATCTGGCAAGCGGGAGGGTGACTCATTAAGTCGGCTGCTTTCCTTTGAATCTGAGCTGATTTATTGCAAGCATTGGCTCAACTTCCGGGGTTTGTTGAGGCACGAACTGAGCTGTGCAGCGTAGGTGGCATCTTGGATATCGGGAATTATACACCCGATTGCGTCTGTAAGGCACTTTAGGGCAGATCTCTGTGTATGTGGCTTGATTAAAAAGAGCCAATATGCATCTGAGGTTAAGCTTTTAACTCCAGCGATTAATCTTCCTTTTTCCTCTAATTCAGGGTAGCATGTTTGCTCTAATGTATTTGTAGTTGTCATCTTTCCCGGTGTACATTGAGAAATCATATTGGCCAGGTAAAGAGTGTTATTGACTAGATCCACTAGATTGCTGGCGGTTGATTTACATCTTGAAGCCGCCCTTTCTGCTTTCATCACTTGAGTGTGCCATTCTGTGAAAAGTATATCTTTATGTGTTTCTATGATCCTGGGCAAATTTGCTGCTTTTCCTAAATCAGTATCTTGCCAGTCAAGATATGCAGTAATGGCCTCGTCCGCTTGATCTAGTTCAGTCCTGGCCTTTTCTACCTGCTGATTTATTGCTGTAGTTAGCTCACACAGTGGCTCAGCTTGAGCGATCTGTTGACATAAGAGTCTGACCTGAGATATCAACGCATTGTTTATCAATAATGCCTCTGATTTAAACTCTTTTACCTGCGACGCGCCCTTCATCTTTTCCAGCTGCGATGACATTTGAGCAATTTGCTCATCTTTGGTCTTTATCATTTGCTCATTCGCCGCTCTCAAATTTTCCAACGCCTCCGACAATTCTTTTTGTTTCTGGATCGCACCCTGATCAATCCTTTGCCTTTCTGCTTGCAATTGCTGAGTCAACTGATTGTTCTCTTGCTGTTGCGCCAGCAACTGTTCTTCTGCTTGTGCTGCCCTTTGCTTTGTTTCAACCAATTCTGCCTGTAACGCAAAGATTTCTTGGTCCTTATTCTTCAATAGAAGGCTCACCTCCGATGCTTTGTCAATTGTTGCCGCCGAATAAGCGCTCACATACTGTGATAGCTTTGTTAAGTCATCGGAGGGATCCAATTCCTCCTTCCATACTACATTACCCGTGACCGTTTGTTCTGGGAAGATAGAAGGTTGATCAATCCTTCGTCTCTTCCTTGATCGCTTTACAACTGCCCTGTGTCTTGGGCTGTAGAAAACATCCAATGGCGGAATATCTTCTATCTGTAGAATAATCTGGTCAGAGGGGTCTTTTGGAATAACTTCAACTTCCTTAGAACTTGGTGGGCCGCTGGTTCCACTTAGAACCTGAGGAGAGGTAACATCCTGTGTATCAGTTGTTTTGGAGGTGTCCATTTCTTTTGAACCTTCCTTTCCACTGATAATAAAGTCAAATTGCTTCCACCGTTGAAGAAATTCGGGATCAAAGGTGGTTTGTTTCTGTTTTTCGGCATAGGACTCGCTCCGTTCTTTTTCCTGCTCTTTCCTCTGCTGCTCCTCTTTTTCTCTCCTCTGTTTTTCTTCTTGTTCCTTTTTCTGCCTATCTGCCAGTTCTTTTTTCTGTTTCTCTTCTTGTTCCCTCTTCTGCTTTTCCTCTAGTTCTTTCTTCTTTCTCTCTTCTTGTTCCATTTGTGTTCTCTGCTGTTTCTCGGATTGTTCTTTCTTTAGCCTCTCCGCCTGTTCTTTTCTCTGTCTTTCTGCTTGTTGCTTCTTCTGCCTCTCCTCCTGTTCCTTGAACTATTCCTGAACAGGTCCGCTTGATGATGTCGCTGGGGTTGTTGCCAGTAAATCCAGAGGCAGAGTTTGCAACCTCTGTTCTCTGAGTTTATTGAACTCAGTTAATCCCTCATCATTATATCGCATCCTAGCGAGTTCTTTAGCATGACCTATTGATTCGGAGGCAACGAACAGGTCATCAAACATATCTTCCTGATGCTCAAACCTTGTTAATTTGGCCTGTTCTAATGCAGTGTAAGCAGTCTTTTTTGGGTCATATGGTCTGTTTGGGATCGTGGCCAGAGTTAAAGACTGAAGCTTCGTGGCTTCCTTTTCTGCATGTTTAAGATCATGCAGAGTATAAACACCACATCTGAAGGGAAAAGATGGCCATCCTTTCTTCTTTTCTCTTTTGAGAGTCTGTGTAGTACTATCAGCCATGATTTGATATGCAACTTCCCTTGCTAGCAGCTTATCTGGAACATATAGAGGAAGAACATGTGGGTCGGCTTCACTGCCGAAAACTCTGATATAGGTGAAATTTTCTTCTCCAAACCAACTTGCTACTGCTGGTAAATCAAAGGAAGCTTGATAGGAAATTTTTGAAATGGGTTTATCAAAAATGGAATAGTAAATGGGCACCATAAAACCATTACAGATTTGATACAGGTGGTGTTTATAAGAAGACTTCCACAATTTTTGATGATATATATGAATGGGTGAAGGGTCCTGTGCAGTCCACCTCCACCCGAGAACAGGAAATTCGGAATTGAAACAAAGGGTGTCTAAGATATATGCACTATAGTAGAACGGGGGCATTTTCCTTTCTGAAACAACAGTCTGAGATCTAAAATCACGAACAGCTACTGCTAATTTATCCGAAAGAATAGTAGCCCAATCCATAATCCAACTGTTTACTGCTGCCTCCATTAAAGGAACCATTTCAATGGTAAAATTGGCAGAATCATGCAATCCCCACAGCCTACACATCATAATCCCCGCATAACAATAAGGAGAAGCCAAAGAATCGACCGAGTACTTACCGGAGGATTCGTGCTTGTGCTTGTTGGGATTTTGCCTCCAATCCTTGATAGGTTCAGATTCGATCTCATTCTCGCTTGCAAACTTCTCCAGGAAGGCCTTGTTATATATTTTCTCTGGCTCGGGCAAATGATACATTTGCCTTAGGTCATCTGGCTTGAATGATCCGAAAATCCTCCCATCTCTGGTATTAAAAGTTCTGTCCAAGATGGGGATTTCTTCAATCGCCCATCGCACAACGTCTCTATAGGGAAGAATCTGTTCTCTGGCTGCTATCCTGTGAAGGAAAGAATCGGCCAAATCTTTGAGAGTTGCATCAGACTTCTTGAGTAAGTCCACACTAGCTTCTGTCACTGTCTTTTCTGGTTGCTCAGCTTCAATTAGGTTATAAGTGCCTTGCCAAGTAACTCTGGTGAGCCCCGTGCATGTAGTATCAGATATTAGGCCCTTCTTCTTGTTTGCGGCCGCTTGTCCTGCAATTGGTGTTGCGGAAGCACTTGCAGTCTTCTTGGACTTCTTTCCCATCTTCTCAGGCCTAGCTTCTATGAATGAATTCTGCACAAAGAGGCAATTGGGCGTAATACACAGAGATAGCGATGAAAAACTCTTAAGTGATACAACACATATGAATAGATGCGTAACTGAAGGATTTAACTTTTAAAATGGGCGCGGATACAATCCGTAAAAAGATTTTAGGACATGATCTTATTAATTAGCCGTTTTCAATCTGTCATTCCTTAAATGACCATTATATCGTTATTTGGGTGAATGATTCACTTAAGCATGCAATGGACGTTTTGGCGGTTGAGCATAGATGAAGGATTGCGTGAGCGATCAAGCTTTTATTACAAATGAATTGTGCCATCCCATCACTTAACGACTCTTCGTTGAAAACCGCGCTTTATCGGATCGCAATCGGGGGTATGATTAGTGCGCTTTAATGGTGTGTATTGGATATCACCGATCGCCAAATGCGATATCGCATCGGCGAAAAGCTTTGAGCGCAATAAGACTTGGGTGAGATTGTCGCTGATACCCGATTCCCGATTGCGCATCGCATCAGGACAAGTCTTTGGGAACATCACAACTGTTGTAGCGTGTCGCCGATCGCCGAATTCGCCGAATGCGTATCGCGTCGGGATAATTGGCATGGGGCATTATAACATGTACATGGAATATCGCCGATCGCCGAATGCGCCGAATGCGCATCGGCGGAAAGCTTTGGGGTGCTTAATTATAATTCATGTGTCATTGCATGATTTCTTTTTAAGGGTTTGTCCAAAAAGTTTTATAAAGTGAATTTATTCATTTATTGGACTTTTTTGGATTATAATAGCATTGATACCAAATTAAATTCTAAAGGGACCCATTTCATACGTTAATATTTATAAGTAAAGATGATATGAAATTGGAGGTTGTTGTAGAGCACAACAAGTGGTTGCTTGATGTTCATTTTGACAAATATTTGGTTACAATGTTGTTTCTCCTTTTAATGTTGACTCTCCTTTAGCTAAAATCCCCATTAACAATGAAGGTGAAGGAGGAAATAATTAGAGCTAGGGGGTAAGGGGAAGGCCAACAATCATGATGCTTCATTTCTCATTCCTCATCCTTCTCTCGTTTTTTAAAAATATTTTAATTATTCCAAATTTTCTTCTCTCTTTTCTTGTTTTGTTTTTTAATTCAAATTTTACATTTACGTTGGTTTATAATGTTTGCTAACCTTCATAAACTTCCAAATAAATCTTGCAGGCACTGGGTCATAAATTTAATGGAATTGTTTGTTGTAGAGTTTAACTAATGAACGAACATGATGGAGATCCAAGATGAGAGTGTCATTATTAATGATAATATACTAAAGTTGGTTCAAGAATTAAAGAGGTTTGATTCTCTTCTACCTTGCAATGATTTCCAATTAACATTAATTTGATTTGGAGTGAGTTCAAGAACTCAAAGGTGAAGTGAAAGGTGACCTAAGTATGTATAATCATTAACTCGTAATAGCTTACACAACAGGAGATCTTAATGGTACATTCAGTACGAGAGAATAGCTTTGATGATAATTATGGTTCATTATCCTCACATAAATCAACCTAATTCATTATACACGGTGGGTCTATAAGCTTCGTGAATGGAAATCACAAGATCTACTATTCAAGATGATTTAGTGCAATTTTTCATGTCTAAGTCCCTTTCCCCTATTGTGGTTCAATTAATGGATTCACAACCAACAAAATATCCATGGATAGTAACACATCAATTTCCAAGAAAACCAAAGGTTGAAGATACAACCAAAGGAATCAAATATTGGGTGTAGTTTTCCTTGTAAGAAATCAAACTTAGGCTCAATCTAGAAATAATTTCTATCATTTTCGATTGTGTTTCATCTTCTTAACAATCTAGTCTTCACATAAAGGATTGCTAGTAGCCAACGATTACAATAACTTTCTCTATACATAGAATTTTTGGGGACTATATCATTCCTGAGGATAACCGATTTTCTTCTCTACGCACTTGAATTGGTTGGGAAATAAGTGACTATTCTAATTGAATTATCTAGGATACTTATCATTCAAATCCTTATTATAAATGAAGGTGCACACTTCTTAAAACTCATAAATCAATTCCTAGAGAATACGTTCAATGAGTATCAAATTCCTTGTATTCTCAAAACCTTTTAATTATACTTTTTGATGGACAACTAAGTTGTTCATATAGACAAAAAGAACATAATAGTTATGTGCTCAAGCATTAATTTATAGTTTACATGCTTTATTTCATTAAATTTTTAGATTTTCTTAAGTTGGTGGAGTAGCTTGAATTGCTCTAGGGTTCGTTAAGGTTGAGGTAAGGCTTTCTAGAAACCACCTATAAAGTTCATAAGTAGATTGATCTTCCCCCAAATGGCTTTAAATACTAATTTATAAAAAAAATATGGAAATAAGGAAAGAGTAAAGAGAGAGAGGAGTATGTCAAGAGCTAAAAGCTAGTTTACCCCTGAGGGTTAGCTCAATTGGTTGAGTCATTGTCGCTAAAGTACCTTTGCTATTGAGAGGTCACGAGTTCAATTCTCTCGACTCTCTAGGGTTCAAGCTTTGTGGTTGATAAGTGGTCCGTTTGGTTGGAAGTAATGATCACTTATCTACCGGGTTCTTGAACCACACAAAAAAAAGTGCTATAAACTAGTTTAATCAATAGGGTTCTTGAACCACACAAAAAAAGTGTTATAAACTAGTTTAATCACTATTTTCATTTTCATTTTAATAATTTTTATGTTTTGTATGAGAATTATGATGGTCACTTATCTACAGGGTTCTTGAACCACACAAAAAAAAGTGCTATAAACTAGTTTAATCTACAGGGTTCTTGAACCACACAAAAAAAGTGATATAAACTAGTTTAATCACTATTTTGATTTTAATTTTAATAATTTTTATGTTTTGTATGAGAAATATGATGTTCATAGGGTTCAAGAACCACACCAAAAAAAGGTGTTATAAACTAGTTTAATCACTATTTTCATTTTCATTTTAATAATTTTTATGTTTTGTATGAGAATTATGATGGTCAATTATCTACAAGGTTCTTGAACCAAACACAAAAAATGCTATAAAGGAGTTTAATCTACAAGGTTCTTAAACCATACAAAATAATTGCTATAAACTAGTTTAAGAATTTAAGTATTGAGGGGTTTTCACAGTGCATTATATTAGATATAATTTTTGGGATTCAACTGCTTTAAGTAAGTCATTCATCTATGACCATTTCTATGAGAGGTAGTCGTAACTTACTAATTTCTCATGATTTTTGAATAGTCCACGTAGCACTCATTGCATCGGGTAATACTCACAAGGGTGAAGAAGTGAAAAATAGTTATAGATGAATAATTTACTTAACACAATTGAATCCCAAAAATAATATCTAATTTAATCCCTATTTTCATTTTTATTTTAATAATTTTTATGTTTTGTATGAAAATTATAAATATTACTGTATTATATATATATATATATATATATATATATATATATATATATATATATATATATATATATATATATATATATATATATATATGTGGCATAATAAAACTTTTAAGACAAAATTGTTGACACCTAATCTTCATGATTGGGAATTTTATGTAAATAAATAAATTGGGAAGGTGAACAGTCATCGGGAGATGAACTAAAAAATCACTCCCTATTGTATATAACAATGGGTTACCTATGGAATAATACACTAATCAGTTTTTCTACCTTTGGAGAGTTACTGCCTGGCCTGACATGGTATCGGAGCCAGTTCTAAAAATAGTTGTAACTCCCTTCATCTCTGCCACTGCCTCTGTCCTGAAATGCTCTGCCTCCATTGCATTGCATTCACCTGATTACTCTGTCCTGAGCGCTGCTCTGTCCTGAGCCCTGCTCTGCCTCTAGCTATCAATTGAGATCTACATTGAGCATCCACCGTGAGTGCTGGTTTTTGAAGCATTGAAAGAACTGTGCGTAACTCCTATGTGTTGATGCAAAAATTCTCCAATACCGAGCAACTTGTTTTGAACCCTTGACCGAGTTGCGAATTCTCTCAGACATGGAGGTTCCACCGAGAATGAGTTCCAGAACGGAGATTTGGAATGGTGAATGCGCAGTGGTATCATCGTTCTGAATGTGCAGTGCATTAAAGCTGGTATCTGCTATTTTATTCAATTCTCTGAACTCCTTGAAAGATAAAAGGCTCCTTTGAAAAGCTGAAGTCATATTAACGCGCTGTTGAATTAAAGCTGAAGTCGCATTTATGTTTATGTTTTGAACACGCTGTGTTGTATATGCCTTGGACGCTATTTGAATAAGCCTGACATTTGAATATGCCTTGGACGCTGTTTGTATATGCCTTGGACGCTGTTTGAATAAGTCGGTTCAGCCATTGGATTTATAGTGTATACAACGGTGTTTGTATAAGCTCCTGTGTGTCTGCCACCCGTCGCCATGGAAAAATTTGAAGAAAATGTAAGTAGCAGCATAAACGTCTAGAATAGAATAGAATAGCCGCCATGAAGAGAAACTCATTCGTGCTGACAGTGGAACGAAACTCCAGAATTTGTTTTTCTGTGTATAATTTTTATGAATTGAACCAACTTACTTCTCAACGGTGATTCTATCATGGGCATTGACATTTTCCATAGGCGGTGAACAACTCTTTGGTTCTAGTTGGAAACGTCTGGCTGTTTATAATATAGCTGATAACATTGACCTTCTTGGTGGATCATGAATTTATCTGATGTAAGTAGCATTGAGGCTTTGATATGATCCCGTGGTGCCCTTTTTTTAGCTTTTGTTTATGATTGGGTTTTGTATATTACAAATGTGGTACTGTTAAGGATTTAAACACATCATATTATATTGTAAGCAGAAAGGGAGGTTGTCTCATGAATGGATCATGACGACATTAAAATAGCCTGTACATATGGAATATGGTGGATATATTATATGAGGATCCTTGGAGGGATTTGAAGAAACAGTACATAAAAGTATTTGAAATTTTTTTGCCCTTTTGAGTACAATTTCACTGTATATCAGCAGAAGTATTTTTTTCTATTAGCATAAGTTTTTTTTACAGAATGCATTCAATCATCTCTATGGTAGGAATAGTTCTCACTGGCAAGGAGAACTACCCTGAATGGTCTTGGATGATAAAACACACCCTCATCTTCAATTAGTTGTGGAAGGGAGTGTGTGTCGGAGAAGGAGACAATGACCCAGTGCAGCCTACATCAGACAAAGAGCTCGTCATTTGGGAAAACAAGAACAGCAAAGCCTATGCATTAATCGCAACATCTGTAAATGAAGAAGTAAGTAGCCATATTTCATCATATTCAACTACCTTTGAAATTTTACAAAAGCTGAAAGAACTCTATGACTCACATTCTACACTTGAAGTTGTTCAGCTCATGATTAAACTCTTCACTCTTGAACTGAAAAATAATGATCCTCTTGCTCTTGCATCTGAAGTAAAATCCATAATGCATGATATCAAATCCACTAAGGTTGAGCTGGATATCCATCTTATTGCTTTTCTCAAGGCACTCTATCCTACTTACTCCAATTATCTTGAGTCTTTACAAGCAAATGGAAATCTTAAAGATATAACCTTTGACTCTCTTGTGAAAAAGTTTGCTGGAAGAGAGAAAGCCTTTGGAAAGAAGACAGTCCCTGAATCTTCTGAAGAGACTGTGTGCCTTGCTCATAAAGAAAAGCATCCTTCTCAAGACTCTACAAGAGGAAGAGGTGGACGAAGAGGAAGAGGAAGATATTTCAGAGGCAGGGGGGCAGACATTCTCAAGGAGAAAAGGCAGATCTGCATTGCATTCGCTGCAAACGAAATGGATCACATGATGCTTCTACATGCAAGCTACCATGGGACAAAATTGAGTAGAAAAGAAACCAACAGAAAGGTAAAAATGATGATACAGACAAAGGTAAAGCACCTGAATCCGCTCACTATATTGAGGCACAATGTAACATTGGAGTAAATGAAGATTTGTTTAATGCTTCACTTGCTTCTTCGAAAAATGATTGGTTGCTTGATTCAGGAGCAACCTGTCATATGACTCATAGGAAAGATTTTTTTGAAGATTTCACTGACAATGTTGATGGAGTAGTATACTTTGTAGATCAGTAAAAAATCAAGCCATCAGGGCTTGGCACAATCAGGTTTAAACTGCCTGGTCTTCCAGACATTCTTCTGGATCATGTTCTATATCTCCCACAACTCAAGAGAAACTTGCTTTCCTTGGTTCACATCCGCCAGCAAGGTCACTCCATTCATATGTTTGATGGCAAGCTTGAGGTAAGAAAAGCATCTGACCACTCACTTTTCATGAGGGGAATAGAAGAAGAAAGACTTCTCAAACTGCAAGGAACCTCTGCTCATGCACAACATTTCTCATATATTTCTCATCATGAAGAAGGTACACTTCCATCAAGTTTATTATGGCATGCTAGATTTGGACATTTAAACTATGACATTCTCCGCTTATTGAAGAAAAATGGTGTTGCTGGTTTGCCTACAATTCCTAGGAAACATAAGCAATGTGATGCTTGCATTCTAGGAAAGCATAGCAAACAGTCTTTTCATGATTCACATTCAAGAGCACATAGGAAGCTTGAACTCATTCATTCAGATTTATGTGGTCCAATGCCTGTTCCTTCTGCAAATGGAAATAAATATATCATGACATTTATTGATGATTACACCAGAATGTGTTGGGTTTATTTATTGAAGAACAAATCTGATGCCTTTCAAACATTCAAGAATTTTCATAAATGGATTGAAAATGATGCACAATCTCATATTGGGTCTATTCGCACTGATAATGGAAAAGAATATACATCAAATGAATTTGAAAACTATCTTCGCCAACATGGGATCAAACATCAAACAATTGTGCCTTATAATCCCCAACAGAATGGTGTAGCTCAAAGAATGAATCGAACAATCTTGAATATGGTACGATCCATGCTTTTCTTCAAAAAATGTAAAGATAATGTTTTGGGCTGATGCTGTTCTATGTGCTGCATATATAAAGAATAGATGTCCATCTAATGCTATAAGAAACAAGACTCCTTATGAATTGTGGTATGGACATGTTCCTTCGGTAAAACATCTCAGGATCTTTGGTTCCACCTGTTATGCTTTGATACCAAAGGTACATAGAAACAAACTTGGTGCTAGAAGTCGTAAGTGTATCTTCCTGGGGTATTCAAACACCTCCAAAGCATACCGTTTCTATGATGAAGTAAATAAAAAGTTTGTTGTATCTAGAGATGTAATTTTTCTTGAATCATCCAAATCTGACAATGTTGTTGAGCGACAACTTGATCGCTTGGATAGATTCGCAAAAACGAAATCATTTCAAGAATTTGATAATCAGATTCCACATCTTGAAGGGGGGATTCCTATACTAGATCAACATGTGGAATCTTCTTCTGAAGAACAATCTCCCCTGCATGAAACTCCAACAACAGATGATGCTTTAAGTGATGTAATTGATAGAATTGGGAGACTCAATCTTGATTCAGTCCCAACTCAATCAACAGAGCAGCCTGGACCATCTCAGAAAGGTCCCCCAAAGTGGCTGACAAAGACACTTGAAAGTGTTCATCCTGATGAAATTGGAAAAATAGGAACCAGAAATTCAAACCGACAAAATGGAGGTGATGTAGATAAGTCTAATTCACCTGTTGATATGGATGTTACTTATGATTGTGAATTGAACTTGTCTACGGATTTTGAACCAACTTCCTTCAAAGAAGCTGCTTCTCATGATGAATGGAAAGAAGCGATGCAAAAGGAGTATGATGCTCTCATAAAGAATGGCACTTGGAAGCTGGTTGATCCTCCATTTGGAACCAAACCAATTGGCTGCGGGTCTACAAGAACAAGTACAAAGCTGGTGGCTCACTTGAAAAGCACAAAGCTAGGCTTGTGGAAAAAGGTTTTGCACATAAGGAAGGGGTCGATTATGAGGAAAATTTTTCCCCCACATCAAAATGGGCCACCATCCGGACACTCTTTACACTAGCAGCTCAGAATGGTTGGAAAGTCCATCAAATGGATGTAAAAACTGCCTTCTTGAATGGAGATCTAAAAGAGAATGTTTTTATGTCCTAGCATGAAGGATTTGCTGTGAAAGGACATGAACATAAAGTATGAAAACTTGTGAAATCCTTGTGTGGCCTCAAACAAGCACCGCGAGCCTGGTATGAAAAACTAACTGAGCATCTTCTGAAACTCAACTTCAATCATTTTGATCTTGATGATGCAACTTTATTTGTCAAGAAAGTTGGCAAAACAGTTGTGTATCTTGTGGTATATGTAGATGATCTTTTAATGACAGGGAACAATGAGAGCTACCTTGCATCCATAAAGAAGGAATTGGGGAAAAGTTTTGAAATGACTGATTTGGGCTATGTTCATTACTATCTTGGCATTGAAGTAACCCAACATCCAAAATCCATATTTTTTTTTCAAAAGAAATACATTGGAGATTTGTTAAACAGATTTGGCATGACAGAGTGCAATCCTCTTTCTACTCCAATGGAACAAAAATTAAAGCTCACATCCATTAAAGGAAAGGAATTTGAGGATGCAACAACATATAGACAACTTGTAGGAAGTCTCATCTACCTCACTACTACTAGACTAGACATTTCATTTATTGTTGGAATCCTCTCCAGGTTCATGCAAAACCCTTGTGATGGACATTGGTCTGCTGCAAAAAGAGTTCTAAGGTACTTGAAGGGAACTCAAGACCTTGGAATCAAGTATACATAGGTGGACGACTTCAGCTTGATTGGATACTCTGATTCAGACTTCGATGGAGACAAAGAAACTGGGGTATCTACCTCAGGATATGCTATGAGTCTTGGACAGGAGCTGTCTCCTGGAGATCACACAAACAATCAGTTCCAGCAGATTCCACAACAGAAGCAGAATACGTGGCAGGAGTTGAAGCAACGAAAGAAATTGTGTGGCTTAGGAAAATTCTTGAAGATTTGCAGGTAAAACAAGTACAATCAACTCCACTCATGATTGATAACACCTCTGCAATAAAACTGGCCAAGAACCCAAAGTTCCATGATCGAACAAAGCATATCAATACTAAATATCATCTGATTCGACATCATGTTGAGGCCAAAACAATCCATCTCCGTCATTGTTCCACAAATGAGCAAATTGCAGACATCTTCACCAAAGCACTTGGAAAGGAAAAGCTTGAACGATTCAGAATGATGCTTGGACTCACCAACATCCCTTCAGATTAAGGGGGGGAATGTTGACACCTAATCTTCATGATTGGGAATTTTATGTAAATAAATAAATTGGGAAGGTGAACAGTCATCGGGAGATGAACTAAACAATCACTCCCTATTGAAATATAACTATGGGTTACCTATGGAATAATACACCAATCAGTTTTTCTGCCTTTAGAGAGTTACTGCCTGGCCTGACAAAAATTACTAAGAGTGTTATTGTTGATTAACATAACTCCAATACGAAAAACAACCCATCTTTAGTTCTCAAAGGTGCCATTAATAAAGACCTAAAAATGAGATGAAAATAAGTGAACTCACTAATGGTGAATACGAACTAGATAATGGTAATCACTTTCATTGTAAGTTAAAATATGGGAGGTAAAGAATACATGCCCAAGCTTATAATAATTAGATCTTATACTTGGAAAAGTAATACATAATAAGATGATTATATTTTGATTGAAATAACATAAATTTGTAAGACGTTCACCATGTTGAATAAAAAATAAGTTCTTCGTTGTTAAATAAAGAATGCTAAATAATCGGTGAAGGCAAAAATAACGAAATAAATGCCGACAGTCTTAACGAAAACTTTGGGGCTTGGCGCTCAAACTCACCATACGCTCCGTCACATCAATATCAGCGAGAATGCTGGAGGAAATTAAATGGAACATTAATAAAATAATGAAATTTTAAAGTTTAAGGGATTAGATATAATTTACAGGATGATTAGTTTTTTTGTTTTTTGTCTTTTGCAATTCAATCTTTTTATTATTTAAATTAATGATGAGTTGAACCAATTTTTTAAGAGTCCTTTCACCGAAATTACAATGTCAAAGAATTTATGTTAAAAAATTGTTGTCAATATCTCTGATGTCTTTGAAAGCATCAGATTCCAAAATGAAATGTTTTTCCGATTCCACTACCCCAGAAGTGCAAAAAGTAAACATCCGCTCCTCCCAAGCTTCTTTAGGTCTTTTCCACCGACTCATTTCGCACCATAGTTGATGCGAGTTAGTTCTTAATTGAGCAATAAGAATCTTTGCTTTCCATGGATTGCTAGATCCAATGTACTCTTTTTGTCAGAGATCACACGTGGGGTTGAATTTTTGAACATAGTACTTCTTCTTTCTACACAACTCTTTTCCCCATATATGCTTACGAAAATTCTCCATAACATAACCCTTTAAAACCTTGATATTTGTGGGACATGCATTGAGGTAAATATTCCGTTTTTGCATTCATTTGTTGTTTTGTCTCATCCATGATTTCTTTCTTTCACTCATTCCTTCATTGAAGATAACTTTAGTCCATCTACCTTCTCCCATTTTCTCAATTCTTTGAATATACCTTATGAGACACACCATAGCAATTGCTTTGATGGAAGTTGCTCACATTTCACTCAACGTTATCTCATAAGAAACCAAACTTTTTATTTTAAACTTGCTCACGACCAAACGTTTTTGGATTTTCTCAATTTGCTTCCATTTTGAGACAGGGATATTGCTAGCCCACAATTCACACCCATATAATATCATTGGACAAAATAGGAGCCCAAAAAGCACTTTAATTGTTTTCCAATCCCATAACTTTGTCTCTCTACATATTTTTTCAAGAGCATATAATGCTTTCCACCCTCCTAAAGTTCTCTTCTTTATGCAGTGCTCCCAATTAAGCTTGTTGTTGAAATCAATCCTGAGGTACTTGTATTCATTTACTTCTTCAAGAATGTTGCCTTCAAAGAAGAACATATGTTGGCTCTGCTTCTTTTTATTTGAGAAAATCATTATTTTGGTCTTGCTGATATTGACTTGCATCCCCACTACTTTACAAAAATGTTCAAGGGCATAAAGGTGCATCTGCAATCCTTGGGCTGATTTAGCAATCAATACAAGGTCATTAGCATATAAAAGAAGCTTTATCACAAACTCCCCCAACCGAACACCATCCCACCTTGCAGATTTAGCCATTCTTCCAATTTATCAATATATGAACCAAAAAGAGTAGGGGATAAAGGGAAACCTTGCTTTACTCCGATGTCACTTCTAAAGCTTTCTGAAATGCTTGCTGAAGTTCTAATTTTGACTTTCACCTCTTCATAAAACCTATGGACAACAACTCTATAATGCAAAGGAATTTCAAGTTCTTCCATTCTACTCCACAACTTATCTCTAGGCACTGTGTCAAATGCCTTTTTGAAGTCAACAAAGGAACAAAATACTTTTTGTAGAAATTTTGAATAATTTAACACATATTCAATGGAGATTATCTTGATCATGTACTATTGCGGAATACATACACAATACATAAGCTCCTCTACGTTGATCATCAATATAGCAGCGTTAATAACAATAAAACATCAAGAGCATTCACACATTAACACAGTATGTAACCCGGGGAAAGCATCTCGCTAAAAACCCCACACTATCTGTATATTAATGATTGAGACCATGTAACATTACAAAGTAAAATGCTTATCACAAGCAATCCAATACCAACTCCACCTGTTACACACAATACAGCTCAGATCTGATCTCGAAATCTATTCCACTGCTTGCCTGCCTCTCCAACTCAATACCTGCTCAAGAACTGATGAGAATGGTTTACCAAACTCGTATTTCACCTGCAAAGAATCACTCACACTGTGTTGGATGTGAGCACAGGCTACAATTCTTGATATTGGCCAATTCATTGGCATACTCAATCCCACTGATTATGCAAATCATCATGCACAACTATAGTCACAACTGATAGCAATCTGATCCTCTAACACCTATCCTTGCTGAACTGAACATGCACTGACATACGACTGAGTTAACTGATGTATTCTATAATTGCAATATGAGTTAATAACTTGTGAATTAATTAATAACTAATTCACCCAACTCATCTCTAGTCTATTTGCCAGTTAGACTAAATACAACCAGTTTAACAAAGCTAAACTGAACACAACTCCATCAACTGCACCTCCAATCCACTAAACTCAACTCACTTGAGTTCTAACTGAAGTCTGGCATGCAAATATTAGTCATCCCATAGGTAACCACGTATTTCCCTCTGGGATCTGCATGTACCACATCCGTAGCTCATCTTGAAGTGCTCCAAGAGAATAAGATCAAGTTTATAGTCCAAATATTATTATGAGACAATAATATTTGACTTTTCTATTTTTGACAGCCAGTCTAAAAGTAGACTTTGATCACTCACACTGTGATCACTCACACTGTGGTCACCCACACTGTGATCACTCATACTATGGTCACCCACACTGTGATCACTCATACTGTGGTCATCCCCGCTGGGATCAAAAATAGAACTTGCGCCATAATTTGCCTGCGGGCCCACCTAGTGAAGGCGACTCTTTTCACTAAGCTCCATCATCTTGTTGCAATCTCAACACTTTTTCCTTGCCCTCCCAAACCTTTTCAATAATGTGTCTCAACATGATACCATGATCTAATGTAGAATGCTTTGACCTAAAAACCGCTTGCCCTATTGCCCTCTTTTCTTTGACTTCCGCCCAATTACTGATTCTATTTTCCACCATGCTGCTGACGAGATTTGAAAACAAAGAAATGATCATAATGGTTCTATAGTTGGAAGGATTATTAATGTCTCAACTTTTAAAAAGGGGTATTGCTAGATTAGTGGTCCTGTTATCACAAAACCTCACTCTGACAGGCTGCAGATCAGGTAGACCTTGAGTAATTGTTTCAAACCAACTTTAGGCTGAGGCTTAGCCTCCTCAACCTGAGAGGGCTCTCTCAATAAGTTAAAGATTTTGATAATGGATTAGATGGCTAACTCTATGAAACAAATGAAGAAGTGTGAATGGTTGAAACACAGTCAGTAAATATCCATTGGGCTTATGGAGTTAGAAAATGCTTTGTATTACAACAAATTTAGCTAAACATGGAAGTGAGGGCATCAAAGTTCAATATATCAGTTAACACATAGGAACATGTAGGAAACATAGTCTACAGATGCATGAAGGAAGTTAGAGCATTGCCAATGAGTTCTAAGTATCATACATTTTTACTATTGCAACTAAGGAAATGAAGATAAACATAAACAAGCCACCATTGAACTCTTTCTGAATCCTGAGAAGTAAAGCCAAAGTCTGTATTCATAAAAACATAATTAGGTACAACAATACAATATGACTATTTTTTTCTGAAAATTTCCAACCCCTAGTGCATTACATGCCTTGTCTTATATAGAGTTTCCTTACAAGCTTGAATTCCTTCCTCCAGCAAGAGGGGAATTCGAATTTCTCTAGACCTGACACCTATTGAACTTTAAACAAACTATTAATTACAACTGACTGTAAACTAACAGTCTTAGAGACCTAATTTGACTAGGAGTGTAACTCCTTATCTATGCTAGCAACAAATTTAACTATGAAGCTAACTCGTTCCTTGAAATTTGTCCCTCTTCATCTTTGGCTTGAGTGCTGACTTTAAACTTCGTACAGGTCCTTGATTACTTGTATTCAACTGTCCCTGGGTATTACGAAAACTGCCCCTATTTTTCTGCTTTAGTCTCCAAAGTGGTTCCTCGAATACTGCTAAGTATCTTATCCCTTTTATAGCATGTTATGACTTGAATTAGTCCCAATATCCTGCTCAAATACTCGTGCTAAGACAAAACCCCTTAGGCGTTGGTTGAAGCATGACAACTGTCTAAGCTACGAAATAATTGCTATTTTCATAACACAAAGTTTGGAGATATTAAAGGCTTCTTATTCTTTGAATTTGCCTTTGCTTTGTATTCAAAACTTCTGAGGTGGCCCTTTTGTGTCTTCTACAACAACATTCTTTCATAATGAACCCGCCTTTACATTTCAAAATTGATTCAAAAATCAAAACTGGCATCTTCAGCAGTTTCGTAGCGCGCTACGAAAATGCTGTGCATTGTATGTCATTTTCAGCAATTACGTAGCACGCTATGAAATTGCTGTGTGATTCAAAAACATAGTTTTTTGTCATTTTTTGGGATTTTCCTTGATGGATTATCCACATACTATGAGCCAAATACGCTGACATTATCCATCCAAAATAATCTTCAATCTTCAAAAAGTAAATTTTGTATCAAAATGGTATCAAAATTTCTTCACTTACTATCAAGTTCATTTATGTTGAGGCTTTTCTGCTGGTTCATTCACCTAAATCTTCAAATCTTCAATCTGTCTTTTCATCATTCGGATTCCAGTTCTCAATTTTGCATTGACTCTTCTGATATATCTTGCCTCTTTTATTGCAGGGACTGTCCAAGTGAAATATTGAGCATGACAGCTAACCACTTCGGGTATTGAAACTATTTTATCTTCCCACAGAGCCTCCATTAGGTTTAATTTGGCTTCCTTAACTGCACTTTTCCTTGAGTTTTTTCTAAGTTTGGAAATCTCAAGATTGGCAAGCTTCAATTTATTTTTTACCTCTTCAAAACTACATTCCTCCTGCTGAGTGATAACTGCCTTACCTCTGTCATCTTTGTGCAGTTGTGATGATGTTTCTGATGGAACCACATGTTCTTCATGTAATTCTGCTACCTCCCCTGTCTCACTTGCTTTTAGCTGTGCCTCTTGTATCCTTTTTGAATGCCTTTTCATGGGTCTTCTTGGATTGAACACAAACTTTGAGACTTGGTCATCAAATTGAAGCTTTTTGGAAGATTTAACTCTTTTGGTTTTGTTCTTGCTGGCTTCAAGTAGCTCTGCTTGGACCAGAGGAGTCTCTTCTATGTCGATGGCCTGGAGGAGATAGTTCAAACTTCCCTTTGAAGCTGGGATTTCATAAAAAATTGCAGTCTTCCCCTTTTACTTGGCCAATTGACTCCTTGTTACCCTTCTTTGGACAATTTTATCAACAGACTGCTCTTGTACCACCCCACTAATCTGAACCTTCTTCCTTTGTGACTGTTGAGGGGTGTCTTGAACTACTAGTGGTTTCATAGGCTCTTTCACCTAATTTCTGGGTTTCAATTTAATAAATCTTCTTGATCTTGTTTCCTCCTGATGACTTACTGCTGGTGAAGAAATCTCTTTAGCCTTAGGGCTAAGTCCTGTCTCAGTTTTAAAGCCTGTCATAAACAAGAAAGCATACCACTCTCTTCCAATCTTCTGCAGCTCATGTAAAACAATCAACTTGATCAACCCATGATGGAATAAAGAGGTTTCACAAGCTTCTTTCTTCAATTGAGCCTTATCAGACATTTTGCCTAAGCTACGAAACAGATAAAAAGGAAAAAAAAGAGATATTTTTAGAGTGAAATGTAAGAGGAGCTTAAAATGGTAAGAGTACACCTTATGATATCTCCCCTCATAGGTAAAATATCTTTGGATGCAAGTTAGCAAGTTGGCATACGAATCATTTACATAGCTTCTGGGCACTGATTTGGTTAAGTCCGAGCCTATGAATTTTGGCTTCAGAAACTCTTGGCAGGGTGCCATTTCAAATTTAAAGTTCTTGAACCATTTTTCCTGACCTCTTGGTATCTCGGTGGCTGCAGATATGACCTCGGGAGAAATTGGAATTTCTAGCACTCCAACTCTTGAATTCAAACCAATGAAATTGAAAGCGAAATCTTTCGTTACTTGAACGTGACCACCTTGAAGTTTTTCGCAAAATCTCCAACAACCCACCTGTTTGAATGCATGTTCAACATCTCTGCTTCTCATGAGCATATCTAAACCTTCGGGCTCATTTCTAAGACACCGGCTTGATCTGTGGCTTTTCCTTTCCTCAGACATGTCTATGAAATCCCTGTGAGAAAAATTGAAGGTAAACCTACACTGAATTGGTTTGGAAACTGCCTCACTTGAAATTTTAAAACTGAGAACTGCCTCGCTTGAGCTTTCAAAAAGTTCTAAAGATTGTTGTCCTTAAGCTGCCAATTGTCTTCTTATGCATGAAAGAAGCACGAGAAAAACCAAGACTATCTCACCTCACCTTACCCTTTTTGAAATTTGAAATAGCGCGTACAAGACCTTTAACGAACCTAATGATGAGAATGAATGGCTGCATGTGATAGGCATGGTTCAAGGACTGACACATGGTGATGAAAGATTAACGGATTTTGATGGAAAGACAGCTAGACAAGATCTGGCACGAATCCCCAATTTCGTAGCGCAGCCAGTGAAAATTCTGTGTTTTGCGCTACGAAATCTCCTAGTTATGAATCCCTGTTTTCGTAGCGCACGTAGTGTATTTTTATGAGTTTGCGCTACGAAAAATCCTAGTTGATTTCGCAACACATGTCAACTTTAAAACAGTCTTAACACATGACACCTATGAACCAATGTGGGACTAATGATAGTTGAAACGAGCTTATTGACCTTATTTGACAATGGGAACAAGACCCTATTCTATGTTTTAGACTGCCTTAAACAAAACAATAGAAATGAATTGACCATGACTGACTTACAACTTTGGAACCATACAAGCCGTCCCAATTTTTTTTATATATAGTGATAATAGTGGCTCCACTTGGGATAGTGTGCCCTTGTGGTACACTAAGAACTCGTAGGTCCAGTGCTTCATCCACCTATGATAAACATAAATTTGTTTAACAAGCATCCCCTTTAAGCTTTTTGGGCCTTCACCTCGGGTTTAAGCCTTCTGTTTCAGCTTGTCATTATTAGCAAAAAACTGATAAAATGCATATATATAATGTTATGAGAAATTGTTAGTATCTCAACAATGATAATGCTTTAGGAACCTGCCATTAACAGGTCCTCCAGCATATGATCCTCCATCAATTTCCTGTAGAATGTAAGTATTGTTTCCATGGAAAGCAGCAATCTGATAAGGACCTTTCCACAAATTCTCAAACTTACTGTGCTTGCCTTTTTCTTCAATTCTGGCCTCCCATTTCAGCACTTTGTCATGGATCTGAAAACTAACTTCTTTGATCTTTTTATCAAATGTATTCTTGATTCTGTTCTGACCGTGTTGATGACTGTCATATACTTCATTTCTCTTCTCCTACAAGGCTATCAGCTGATTGATTCTCCTTTGAATGGCATTTGGTTCCTCTTCTAGTCCTTGCATTAGTTTCATTACCGGTACTCCAAGTGATGTTGGAAATATAGCTTCAGCACCATACACTAATTCATATGGCGAAGTGCCAATAGATCTCTTTGTACAAATCCTATTAGCCCACAAGGCATACTTCAATTTCAAATGCCAAGCTTTCTTGTTTTCCTGCAACACCTTTTTAATGATCCTTACAATGCTTTTGTTTGATGATTCAGCAAGACCATTCCCTTGCGGATAGTAAGCACTAGAGTGTCCAAGAGTAATGTGATATTGGTGACAAAAGTTAATCATTTTCTTGGACTTAAAATATTGATCATTATCAGTTATAATCTTCATTGGGTAGCCAAATCTAGACAATATGTTATTTTCTAGAAAAGAAATAATTGCTGAGTCATTAGCTTGCCTGGTTGGAATCACATCTATCCATTTGGTTAAGTAATCCGTGGCTGTGAGAATCCAACGATGATGTCCTGATGAAGGGGGATGATTTTCTCCAATAAAATCCAATCCCCATTGCTGGAAAGGCGCCTCCACATATATAGGAACCAAAGGAAAAGGCACAAGCTTTCTTCTCCCTTCAAAGATTGGACATTCATGACATGCAGCCACCATTTTGTAAATGTCTCTGAACATAGTTGGCTAAAAATATCTAGCTCTTAAGATCTTATTTGCATTAGCTTTCCAATAGTGGTGTCCTCCACAATCTCCTTTATGAAATTCTTCAATAACCTTATCAACTTCTTCTTCAAGGAGACAATTTAACAAAATCCCTCCTGCATCTTTCCAAAACAGAGTTTGTTCATATACAAAATATCTTAAATATTTCAGCTTGACAAACCTCACTTTAGACTTTGTTAGATTGACAGGAGCTTTATTATGTTGTAGAACAAAAGCCACATCTTTGTAACATTCTGAAACCAAGAATTTCTCATTGATTTGGACCAATTCTTCCTCGCTTTCAGAAATTTATGAGATTTTTGCATTCAAATTAATGTCAAGACAGTCCATATTTGACTGAGTCATTAGCTTTGCAAAGCCTTGACCCTTCACTAATTTGGTCAGTTTGATGTCTATGTCATACTCTAGCAATTTTTCTATCCATTTTCCCCTCTTACCATCTGGATATGGTTGTGTCAAAATATCTTTTATTACAACACTTGGAACATAGGCGACAATATGACAATGCAAAACATAGATTATGAAATCTTTTATAGCTTTCACCAAGGCATAAGCTTTCTTTTCTAGAACATTGTACTTCAGTTCAACATTTTCTAATGTCCTACTAAATAAAGAAATAGGCTATTCAGTACCTTGATTTCCTTTTTGTAGAAAAACTCCAGCAATTGTATTTTTAGAAGCAAATGTAAAAATAAGATTTTTTTTGGTAAAATTTGGGCTGATGAGTACCGGTGCTTGTGTAAGTGCTTTCTTGATTTCCTCAAAAGATTTCTTTGCTTTAGGTGTCCACTTAAAGTACACATCTTTCTTTAACATCCTTGTTATATCCTTGACAATATCAGAAAAATTAGGAATGAAGCGCATAACAAAATTCACTTTTCCATGAAAAGATTGGATCTCTTTCCTACTTCTTGGTAGATCCAACCTTTGAATTACACTAACTCTATTAGGATCAATCCTAATTCCTTCTTCAGAAATAATATGACCAAGTAGCTTGCGTGATGTTAAAGCAAAGATACTTTTAGTGGGATTAAGCGAGATACGCAACCTTCTACATTTCAGCAGAATTCTTTCAAGGTGCTTCAAATGGTCTTCTTCTCTCTTTGAAAAAACTGTGATGTCATCAAGATAAACAACCACTAATTTATCCTTCTCTTCAACAAAAGGAATATTCATTGCTCTTTGAAAGGTGGCCCCCTAATTCATGAGACCAAAAGGCATCTTGGCGTAAATGAATGTACCCCATGGCATTGTGAAGGCTATCTTCTCCTGATCATCCAGAAGCACAAGAATTTGATTATACCCTGAGAAACCATCAAGCATAGACATTCTTTGTGAACCAAAAATATTTTGTAGAATTAAATCCATCTTGGGAAGAGGATAGTTATCTTTCAATGAAGCCTTATTCAAATTTCTGAAGTCAATACAAATTCTGATATCTCCATTCTTATTCCTAACTGGAACCAAATTTGCAAGCCAATTTGAAAATCTGATTGGAACAATGATTTTGGCATCAAAGAGTTTCTTAATTTCCTTTTCTATTAATGGCATGAGAAGAGGATTAATTCTTCTTAACTTTTGTTTTAAAGGTTTATCATTCTCTTTAATGGGAATAACATGCTGAATAATAGAGGAATCATATTGTTTTAAATCAGCATAGCTCCAAGAAAAAACATCAAAAAACCTTTTCATCATCTCAACACATTTGGCATTCATATCAGCTGAAAGAAATTTTTAGCTTTTAATCATCTTAGGTACAACTGAAGTCCCTAAATTGAAACTCTCTACTTCCTCCTGATTAGCCCGTATCTTTGGGGATTTGAACACATCATTTTGATCGAATAACTTCTCAAGAGGAATAAGACCCTTTGGTATTGAATTGTTTTTTAATTGTAAGACTTCAGAATTCTCTTTTGATTCAAAAAACATGTTTGTTGATCCACTTGAGTGCTTTCAAATTCTTCCTTTAATTCAATGAAATTCTTTACCTGTTGATCATCTTCAAAGACTTGCCAATTGGTGATGTTATTTGATATCGCTGGTAGATGACAAACTTCCACCTCATACTTTTTAGAAGAATGAATAGGAATGGCAAACAAACTTTCAGAAACAACAAGTGAATCAGCAATGGAGTTTTGATCTCTTGTTTTGATAGTGAAAGAATATGCTTGAAAATTATCCAACATATCTAACACTAGATTTCTGTATGCTCTCATTCTTACATCCTTTGTTTGATAAGCACCCTCCACTTGTTTAATAACCAATTCAGAATCTCCAAAAACAGAAATGTTTCGAGCCTTCATCTTTAACAAGACTTCTAAGCCCAAAATCAGAGATTCGTATTCAACCATATTATTTGTGCAAACAAAGTTTAGTTTGTAAGAGTAAAACTTACTTTCATCACTTGGATTTGTGATCCAAATCCCAGCTCCTGCCCCTTCCTTTCCTGCTGATCCATCGAAGTACAAAGACCACCATCTCTTCACCTATTTCTCATCTTCTTGCTGATTTTCTGAGTGCATCTCTTCCGATCCACTGTCATATGACTCATTGAAAAGAATGGCAGATCCAAGCTCAGTATCAAATGAATAAATAGGAAAATTCTGAGGTTTGTCTTTGCTGCTTACCATATAGGCCATTCTGGTCTCCCGATACAGTCTCCTTTGCTCACCAAAAACAGGGATGGTAGCATAGGTAAGGTCCATCTGCATTGTGCCTTTGATTTTTATTGCCCATGATCTTGACAAAAGCATCCCAAACTTTGGCGGAATGTCAGCTACAACAATGTCCATGATAATCGTTTTTGCTGGGATTTGTGTTATACCAACAACAACATCTTTAATTAAACCAATTCATTGGACTCTTTTTGAATCAAAGGAGAATAAATCTTTATATGGTCTTGTTACCTATAATCCTAAACTCTCCATGATTACCTTAGGCATAAGATTATGAGAAGCTCCCTAATCCAACATAGCATTATGTAAGATCATATCATGAATACTAATGCTTACATAGAAAGGAGGAAATTCTTCATTATGATCGTCTTTTAGCCTTGGACCCAAGTATATAGTAGGATTATCTTCTTGCACATTTAAGATATCAGTAGCTCCTGGTTGTGAATTTAACATCTCTACAATCTTACTTCTGTATTTCTCTACCTTGAGAATTTCACTAAAAGGGACTGATATTTTGATTTTTGCAATTTCATTCTCAAGGTTAAAAACAGAAACAATTTTTTCAATTTCTTTGATAGGAGATGGAGGTTGAATGTCCTTTTTACCAAGTAGAGAGTCATTTTTACCTTCAACAACCTTTTGGGTATCCTTTTTGGCTTCAACTGTCTTTGAAACATCCTTTTTGAATTGTGTTTTGTTTGCAATGATTGGTTCATTTATATTTCTGAGGTTGTACTGCTTTTGCATTTCAAATATAGCATGTTGATACCCCTTTAGATAGTCTGAAGGATCCTCTCCTTGTTTGGTCAAACTAGACTCATCATGTTCTTCCTTAGTCAAGAAGATCCCTGACATTTTTTCATCAAGACAATGGATAGATTCTTTAGGAATCTCAGGGTCATCTTCTTCGTCAACCAAATTCTGCTGAAAAGGAGGTTTCACTGGAGGATCAGTCTGCTGATTTCTATTTTCTCTTGGTCTTTGTTGGTTTTGACGTCTCCTAAATTGAGGATTTCTAAATTGAGGCTCCTGCTGCACAGGAGGGGCAGAGGCATTTCCAAGAGCTAACCTATCCATCAACTTCTCCGTGGTCTTCATCATCGAATCTATCTTATCTTCAGGAGCTGAAGAGGAAGGTTTCTCTTCTTCTTTCAATTTAGGTTTTCCCATTTTTTATTTTTTAGTAGAAACCATGTTTACTTAAAATTTTATTGCATCATTCTGCATACCAGCAAGTGTAGCAGAGTCTCTCTCTCTAAGCAACAGAGAAAAATCAGAATCAAATGCTTCAACATACCTCATTTGTGCTAAGGCTTCTGGAGGTTTTAAGCAAGTTGGGATTGAATTAAACACTTTGTTAGACCTTTTTGAGAAGTTTTGAATGGTTTCATTAGGTTCCCTCCTAAGATTATTGTACTTGGTAAGAGCTTGAACTGGATTAGTTCTATTTCCCCATTTCCTTAGAAAGTTATCTTCAAACTCTACCCAATTATGAATGCTTCCTGTTGGGAGGGATTTAAACCATTTTATAAATTCCCCAATAAAGGTTTGTGAAAATAATCTTAACTTCACATCCTCATCATCAACTTCCTCTCTGTCAGCAAAATCATTGAATTTGTCTACATGTTCTTCTGCTGTAATTTCTTCATCCCCACCCCATGTTGGAATTATTGCAGCATATTTGCTAGGAAGGCCATGCAAAACAGTAAGGAGTGCAAGTGGGGCATTCCTAGCAGGTGTGGCCATGATCAAAGGAGGAACAATAGTGACAAGGACAAAAGGGGCAGAGGATGAGGAACTGATATCAGGAGGACTGCTTGGTGTCTGAAAGCCACTAGGAATAATAGAAGCAGAAGATGAGGAACTAATATGAAGAGGACTACTTGGGCTCTGCAAACCAGTGACAAATGTACTCCAATTGGGAAGGGGTAAACCAAATTTAGATCTTAGCAAGACTTCAAAAGGATCAAGTTCTTTCAATTTATCTAAGGCTTCCCTTTCTAACAACAATTCAGAAGTAACTACTTCCCAAAATTCCTCTTTATCTTTTTGTGATACTAAGGCTGAGGTATCAATTCCTCTCTTTTGTAAATCTAAAATAATTCCAATGAGTTATTCTTCGTTTTATGATCTAAACAACACCTCATGCATTTTATCATCAACTATTTTGTCCTCAGGACTTCTTGAGAATTCAAAGAGCAAAGATTTTGAATAAGATGGAGTACCTGGTGTTTTAATAAATCTTTGTTTACTCCTTGAAAGAGTGTTGGGATTGTCCACAGGAGTAAGTGGATTTGGGTTAGGATTGCTCCGTGTATATCTCCCTCTCGAAGCCACCTTTAAAACTTTGAAAATGTATGGAGTCACGAAGGTAGATTGCAGCCTCGGAAAGTTTTCTAAGCTCCCGCTACCTTCAGAAGTTCAACTTCTTGATTTTGGGAATGAATAATCTTCAGGCTCCCGGTATATGCCCCAAAATATTATCATAAAACCTCACCCTGACAGGCTGCCGATCAGCTAGACCTTGAGTAACTGTTTCAAACCAACTTTAGGCTAAGTCTTAGCCTCCTCAACCTGGAGGGCTCTCTCAATAAGTTAAAGATTTTGATAATGGATTAGATGGCTAACTATATGAAACAAATGAAGAAGTGTGAATGGTTGAAACACAGTCATTAAATATCCATTGGGCTTATGGAGTTAGAAAATGCTTTGTATTACAAAAAATTTAGCTAAACATGGAAATCAGGGCATCAAAGTTCAATATATGAGTTAACACATAGGAACATGTAGGAAACATAGTCTACAGATGCATGGAGGAAGTTAGAGAATTTCCAATGAGTTCTAAGTATCATACATTTGTACTACTGCAACTAAGGAAATGAAGATAAACATAAACAAGCCACCATTGAACTCTTTCTGAATCCTGAGAAGTAAAGCCAAAGTCTGTATTCATAAAAACATAATCAGGTACAATAATACAATATGAGTATTTTTTTTGAAATTTTCCAACCCCTGGTGCATTACATGCCTTGTCTTATATAGAGTTTCCTTACAAGCTTGAATTCCTTCCTCTAGCTAGAGGGGAATTCGAATTTCTCTAGACCTGACACCTATTGAACTTTAAACAAACTATTAATTACAACTGACTGTCAACTAACAGTCTTAGAGACCTAATTTAACTAGGAGTGTAACTCCTTATCTATGCTGGCAACAACTTTAACTATGAAGCTAACTCATTCCTTGACATCTGTCCCTCTTCATCTTTGGCTTGAGTGCCGACTTTAAACTTCGTACAGGTCCTTGATTACTTGTCTTCAATTGTTCCTGGATATTAGGAAAACTGCCCCTATTTTTCTGCTTTAGTCTCCAAAGTGGTTCCTCGAATACTGCTAAGTATCTTATCCCTTTTATAGCATGTTATGACTTGAATTAGTCCCAAGATCCTGCTCAAATACTCGTGCTAAGACAAAACCCCTTAGGCGTTGGTTGAAGCATGACAACTGTCTAAGCTACGAAATAATTGCTATTTTCATAACACAAAGTTTGGAGATATTAAAGGCTTCTTATTCTTTGAATTTGCCTTTGCTTTGTATTCAAAACTTCTGAGGTGGCCCTTTTGTGTCTTCTACAACAACATTCTTTCATAATGAACCCGCCTTTCCATTTCAAAATTGATTCAAAAAACCAAACTAGCATCTTTAGCAGTTTTGTAGCGCGCTACGAAACTGCTGTGCATTGTATGTCATTTTTTCAAAAACACAGTTTATTGTCATTTTTTTGGATTTTCCTTGATGGCTTATCCACATGCTATGAGCGAAATAAGCTGACATTATCCATCCAAAATAATCTTCAATCTTCAAAAAGTAAATTTTGTATCAACATGGTATCAAAATTTCTTCACTTACTGTCAAGTTCATTTATGTTGAGGCTTTTCTGCTGGTTCATTCAGCTGAATCTTCAAATCTTCAATCTCTCTTTTCATCATTCGGATTCTAATTCTCGATTTTGCATTGACTCTTCTGATATATCTTGCCTCTTTTATTGCAGGGACTATCCAAGTGAAATATTGAGCATGACAACTAACCACTTCAGGAATTGAAACTGTTTTATCTTCCCACAGAGCCTCCATTCTGTTGAATTTGGCTTCCTTAACTGCATGTTTCCTTGAGGTTTTTCTAAGTTTGGAAATCTCAACATTGGAAAGCTTCAGTTTCTTTTTTACCTCTTCAAAACTACATTCCTCCTGCTGAGTGATAACTGCCTTACCTCTGTCATCTTTGTGTTGTTGTGATGATGTTTTTGATGGAACCACAGGTTCTTCATGTAATTCTGCTACCTCCCTTGTCTCACTTGCTTCTGGTTGTGCCTCTTGTATCCTTTTTGAATGCATTTTCACGGGTTTTCTTGGCTTGAACACAAACTCTGAGACCTGGTCATCAAATTGAAGCTTTTTGGAAGATTTAACTCTTTTGGTTTTGTTCTTGCTGGCTTCAAGTAGCTCTGCTTGGACCAGAGGAGTCTCTTCTATGTCGATGGCCTGGAGGACATAGTTCAAACTTCCCTTTGAAGCTGGGCTTTCATCAACAATTGCAGTCTTCCCCTTTTCCTTGGACAATTTTATCAATAGACTGCTCTTGTACCACCTCACTAATCTGAACCTTATTCCTCTGTGACTGTTGAGGGGTGTCTTGAACTCCTAGTGGTCTCATAGGCTCTTTCACCTGCTTTCTAGCTTTCAATTTAATAAATCTTCTTGATCTTGTTTCCTCTTCATGACTTATTGCTGGTGAAGAAATCTCCTTAGCCTTAGGGCTAAGTCCTGTTTCAGTTTTAAAGCCTGTCATAAACAAGAAAGCAGACCATTCTCTTCCAATCTTCTGCAACTCATGTAAAAAAATCAACTTGATCAACCCATGATGGAATAAAGAGGTTTCACAAGCTTCTCTCTTCAATTGAGCCTTATCAGACATTTTGCCTAAGCTACGAAATAGATAAAAAGGAAAATCAAGAGATATTTTTCCAGTGAAATGTAAGAGGAGCTTAAAATGGTAAGAGTACACCTTATGATATCTCCCCTCACAGGTAAAATATCTTTGGATGCAAGTCAGCAAGTTGGCATATGAATCCTTTACATAGCTTCTAGACACTGATTTGGTTAAGTCCGAGCCTATGAATTCTGGCTTCAAAAGCTCTTGGCAGGGTTCCATTTCAAATTTAAAGTTATTGACCCATTTTTTCTGACCTATTGGTATCTCGGTGACTGCAGATATGACCTCGGGAGAAATTGGAATTTCTAGCACTCCAACTCTTGAATTCAAACCAGTGAAATTGAAAGCGAAATCTTTGGTTACTTGAACGTGACCACCTTGAAGTTTTTCATAGAATCTCCAAGAGCCCACTTGTTTGAATGCATGTTCAACATCTCTGCTTCTCATGAACATATCTAAACCTTCGGGCTCAATTCTAAGACACCCACCTAATTTGTGGCTTTTCCTTTCCTCAGACATGTCTATGAAATCCCTGTGAGAAAACTTGAAGGTAAACCTGCACTGAATTGGTTTGAAAACTGCCTCGCTTGAAATTTTAAAACTGAGAATTGCCTCGCTTGAGCTTTTAAAAAGTTCTGAAGATTACCGTCCTTAAGCTTCCAATTGTCTTCTTATGCATGAAAGAAGCACGAGAAAAACCAAGACTATCTCACCTCACCTTACCCTTTTTGAAATTTGAAATAGCGCATACAAGATCTTTAATGAACCTAATGATGAGAATGAATGGCTGCATGTGATAGGCATGGTTCAAGGAATGACACATGGTGATGAAATATTAATGGATTTTGATGGAAAAGACTGCTAGACAAGATCTGGCATGAATCCCCGATTTCGTAGCGCAACCAGTGCAAATTCTATGTTTTGCGCTACGAAATATCCTAGTTATGAATCCCTATTTTCGTAGCGCACATAGTGTATTTTTATGAGTTTGCGCTACGAAAACTCCTAGTTGATTTTGCAGCACATGTCAAATTTAAAACAGTCTTAACAAATGATACCTATGAACCAATGTGAGACTAATGATAGTTGAAACGAGCTTATTGACCTTATTTGACAATGGGAACAAGACCCTATTCTATGTTTTAGACTACCCTAAACAAAACAATAGAAATGACTTGACCATCATTGACTTACAACTTTGGAACCATACAAGTTGTCCCAATTTTTTTTATATAGTGATAACAAGTCCAATATCTTGGGAATCCTTGTTGAATGATGTTGTTGAATATTTCCATGATGTGCAGTGCAAGAATGTTCATTCCCCACTTTAGATATTCTGCTTGAAGTTCAACCAAGTCCTTTGCCTTTCCTATTTTCAACTTCTTAATTCCCGTCTCTACTACCTGTAATGTGAAAATATTTGTAGTTATGTTCCCAGAGGCTCCTCCTCTGATTCTTTCTCACAGAGTTGTCTTGCATAGTCAAACCATTGATTGGTTGTAATATTATTTTCAATTTGCTTCTTCCTTGGTTGAAGTTCCAGCCAAAAACGCATTGGGTGATTCTTGCATAGATATATTAACTCTTCTCACCTTGTTTGCATGAACTCGTGTTTTTTCTTTTTTAAAATCTGCTTATACAACTTTACATTCATCTTCTCCTTGCCTTCCTTTTTCAAGGATTTTCTTGTCATTTTGCATTCCTCATCAAACCAAGCATTTACAAGAAAACAATTTGATTTCAATTTCCTATTTTTTCTCTTTTGTACTCTCAAGTGCACTCTGAGTTATATTTGTTAACTCTTGACTATTGAGGCTTTGGGAACCACTCTTCCCCTTCTAAATTGATATCTCCAACATTGTTTTGAAGATAGTGTAATTTTCCTGTGTTAGAAGAATTTTTCCCCTTGATATTGATTGTCAAGAACATTGGGTTTTCTTCCTATGCTGTCTTTCTTCTAACCAATATAGCTTTATATAAATTGGGTTATGGTCTGATTTTAAGTCCCACATATGCTCTCCAATCTTAACTTCCTCTATCCTTTCTATCAATGTTTGTGAACAAATGAAATAGTCAACAAAACTTGCCCCATTGTATGTGTTGCAAGTTAAATTCCCAATAGATAATTAAGTCGAAAGCACCACACAACTTGAGCAACTCCTCTCCAAAATGATTGCTAACTTTGTCATCTTTTGAACATCTCAATCATTGGGGATTCTCCTCTTCAATGAGCCAGATAGGATTGTGATCTTGTTTGCAACAAAAAAAACTAGCTTGTTGATTTATTGTTCTAGCATTGAAATATCTCACTAAAATAACTTCTCCCTGCTGAGAATATACAACAATATCTTTCTTTAAAGATGCATATGGGCTTTTGCTATCTAGCCCCTTATTTTTGTAAGTTTTTGAGGCTTGAGGTGCAAAATAACATGTTGCAATTCTTATGTGGTTCTCATTCTCTGTTATTTTGAACCATAAATATTGTTTATTTGTATCTTGTTTCACAAACTGTATGTGACGACCATCTTTTTCTTTCACTAAAACTAGTATTCCTCCATACCCTTTGCCATTTTCTGCTGCCTCATTCCAAACTGCTAATTTCAAATAACCATCAAACATAGGAGTTTTACAACCATCATGTTCATGAGTTTTTGTGAGACAAATTATGTCTCTACCTTCTGCAATAGGCCCTATCCCAGGTCCTCTCCTCCAAGGGTAACCTCTACAGTTCCAACAAACTAGACTTAGGTAGGTGGGCATGATTTGATTGCTACGCGGCTTGGCACACAAGACTCAAATTTGAGTCTTGACCCCTTTTCATCCATGTTGATCCTATTGTTTTCATCCCTAAAAGAGTTTTAAAGCAAAATGTAGTGTCTTTCAAAATATGGTGAGAGTCATAACCTAATGCTCCAGCCTCCAATTCAAAGCTTTGGTGTTCGAGTTTATGCCTAAAGGAAGTTTAGAGAATCATTTGTATCCTGATAGAGATGGAAATAATGATTTTGGTATTGCAAGACTAATTGGTGTAACCTCAACTGATTCACTTACATCATCACTTGCTTTGAAAGGATCAATGGGCTACATTTCCCGAGGTATGGATTTTAAAACAATACTTTCACTTGTCTTTTCTCAGTAATAGTTTTGTATTATATGAACTAGTTAAGTAAATTTTGATGTTTTTTTAATATTAATGCAGAGTATGGACTGGGCATGACAATTTTCACAAAAGGAGATGTTTATAGATTTGGTATTTTGTTATTAGAAATGCTTACTAGAAAGCAACCAACTAGTGACATGTTTGTTGGAGAGCTAAATTTGCACAAGTGGGAAGCCTTGCATTTCCAAATAAAGTGAAGGAGGTAATTGATGATTTTTTTTTTTGAATAGGTGAATGCATATGATTTTGAAGAAAATAATATATAAAATTACCTCCTTTCTTTGCTACATCTTGGTTTGAGTTGTTCAAAATATTCACCTAAAGAAAGACCAACCATGAGAGAAGTGGCAATGTTATTAGAGAGTATTAGAAAGGATTTGATAACAATTTTAGTTTCTTCTCAAAGATTGAGACGAAGCATATATAATTTTCTTAGTAATAAAAATGAAGCAAGAAATGTTGCAGTTGCCTCAAATGATCAAAATTCTTCTACAGTATAGTTTGTGCAAAGCACAATAGTTAATGATTTGAGTATTGTTAGTCCGCTTACAATAACAAAAATTTCTGGTAATTACGTATTATCTATTTGTAATTATACTTGACATGAAAATTATATGGCTTTACAATAGTACATTATGAAGATTGTAGATCTACATTTTGTTTCATTTCTTATCCTTCTATAAGTCTAATATCATATCCATGATAATCTCTCCAATAATAGTTGCTACCAATAAATTATTGCTTGTTTTTCACACAAATAGGTAAAAATATTGTTATTTAAATTTAATATAACATATAAACATGATTTCTAACCTAATGAAATGTTTTTGTGTATTTTTTTAGATTCTAACTTATTGTTTTACACTGTTTTTACTATATGTTATAAATTGAATTTCTAGTTTAGTTGTGAATTTGAATTGGTTGTATTCTTTAATTATACCATATTGGTCTTCAACTAATGAAATATAAAGATAAATGTTGCAAAGCTATAACCTACTAAGCAATTTCTGATCATATTTAACCTCTTGCATATTTTCCCATGTTAAAGAGATGTCCCAATCCTTTCAACCTTTTTATGTCCTTAATGAATTCTTGTAGACCATATAAGTACCTACTATATCTCTCTACATTTTGGAATAATCACTCTAGTATACATCATAAATCTCAATGAACATTTGGATCTGTTATTACTATTATTGTTAAAGGGAGGCATTTTATGAAAATGGAGGTTTTAGGCTAACTGTACCTACCAGCATAAAATAGGCACAAGCTTTTCTCAATATTGTATAAAGGTATAATTATTTCAAAATAAGAAGTCACGATGAAGCTATTTTCCATTCCTCATATTTCTTAATGGTATGTTTGTTTCCCACTTTAATCATTCGGTTGTATTAATTTGACAAAAATGATTCACATACATGGATACTTTAGATCTTAAGATGACTGTGTAAAAATAATTTTACAAGATAATTGTTCTTAACATGGATTTGGTTTTCATCCTTCCTTTTTCCAAAGAAAATTTGAACGACAAAATTTCTCCATTGAGTGCAATTTTAGATGTTTAAAAAATAAGTTAGCATGTTTATATTTACAATTTAGGCATTAAAATATAATGAATTTTCATATGAATAATACTTAGCCAATACATTTATAATGAAGGGAAAAATTCATGCAATATTTTCTACTCAATTGTCTACCATTTCAATGGTCATTTACCTTGAAAAATTTGACCATGTATGATTCTTAAATCTGCATAGTAGTTTTAGAAGATTCATTCCTCCTAAATATTTCTAGATACCTTACAACTACAACCTATAATGTGTTCATGGATGGCTACAATTTTATTTTCATAGTCAATGCAGAATACTTAATAATATTGGGTGCCTATTCCTTAGAGTATATGCTACTATTGGGTTTGGCTCTCTAATGGCTATAAGAGGATTTTTAATAATATGAAGTGATACTCCATGCAAAGCTAATGTACTCTCACCTTGGGAGGATATGCGAAGCATAAATCCACATCTTTAATTTCCTCTACCATTCTTTAGTTTTTAGTTAGCAGTCAAATTTGTTGTGAACAATTGACTCTTGAATTTGCCTATGATCCATTTCAGTGAATGATTCCTACACACTATTTTCTAATTCAGTTATGCTTTTGGACTACTAAGACATGATGAGTTGACCTCAATGATTTACATTATTTGTTTGCACAATTGGGGGGATCTCTACACTCACGTCATTAGCTCCACTCGAAGTATTTTCATCCTTAGTTATGGCATTTGAATGCCACTCTTAGATGATATCATTTTTTTGTAACCGTGGATCTCTTTGTTGTTCCTTTTGGTTGATGTCAAAGAGGTTGATGTATTTTTAAACACTAAGTCATTTGGTTTATTGGGATTTTGAATAGGATATGTCTCTTATTTGTCATCATCATTACTCCCAACATCCTTATCACTATTTTCCTTTTTTCAAACCCCTACATCTTCTAGATTTTTCATCCACGTGGCTAGAACTTTTAGTCACTCCAAACCATCTTCTCCTTGTCTAAAGTCCATATATTGGAGCATAAGACATTCTACAAAGGGAACCTATTGATGATATGCTTGTTCTATATTGATATATTTCATGGTCATCTAATCCCATGGTTAAAAATTTAGGAGTTTCCTTAGTCACTACTTTTTTCATGTTATCACCTTTTAAAACATTACTTTTTTGTCCTTAACAAGCTTTCCTAGTTGTTGACAAAATTAAACAATTAAATAAAGAGAATAATTTTTAATGATAAGTAATTGATTGTGCTTGAGAATGGGGTGGTTTATTTCCTTGTTGATCCTCCTAGGGTCACACTACAATTCCTTACTCCATGTTCCTTCCTTCACTTTGGTATAAAATCAATATCATAGAATGGTTTTTCACCTTTCATTGTTAAGAGGTCATATTAAGCACCAAATGTCAACTCTCTATTATTGTCATTTGAAATGTTATATGCTAAATCTTAGGGGTCTACATAATCTTTGCATGGGAACACATAACTTCATTTTTGAGAAAGGGGTATAAACTTGCTACATGCATCTCTATGGTGAACACATTCCTATTATTATGAATAGTTTTGCACACATTTAACATGACTGCGTATTATTATGGATGTGAATTTTTCATTTCCTCCTTTTATCACTGGGGCACAAGTGGGCGGCTTACTTTAAATATTTCCTTTAATTAGTCTAGAAATAGAAATGACCACCAGTGGACCACCCATGTCTTCTATTGCAAAACCAACAACAAAATCCTAAGGAAAAGCCATGCTTGATTCTTGTTGTAATGCAATGAGCTACACATCCATAGTTGTTAACCACTCCCTATTGAGAAAGGAGGATATAGTTATAAATAGTAAGACTTAAGCTTAGCCCATATAAAAAAAATTGAAAAGGGACACAATTCACAAAATGTTGTGGCACTTATTGCCTTGGAAAATACATAATTTTATGTATTTGCTACTTCTATTCCACTTGACTATCCAATTGAGACACAAATTATAATGGATTAGTTCTTGATATATTTCCAAACAACAAATATATATTTGGATGAGAGAATGCAAATTATCTTTTTTATAGAGAATTATTATCATTAAAATGGATAGATATTTACTTCTTTAACATTAATACAACATAATATAGATTTGTAACACACCCAACTCCTAAAGTCACCTTGATGAGGCATGGTTATACGTTTTTTCTTTACTAAATTCAAACCCCATTTCTAAGTAAACCATTGTATTCTACTCATCAAGGGATTTCAATGATGTAAATTCCATCTCATTATGAGCTTAGAGCACTGCAGGTTTATTTTATGCTGTTACCGATCAAGTCAACATAAGATAAGATCAAGTTGAACCTTATCAACCTTGATATGGCCCTTGGAAGATTTTGTAATAGTGTCATGTCAAAATTATTATATCGCTAACATGTGTATATGACATGGAACCCTAGTTCCACATGTCACTTTGTTGGTTGCAGTATTGGTTTATACTTGAATTAACATTTATTTTTGTTAATATGGAATTGATAACTTTGAGGCACAGTACTGTATGTACCACATAGACTCTGTACCCTATCTAATTTCACTTAAATCAAATCAATTCGTAAGTAATTCTTCCACTCTACAAACTTAAAACAAGATCTCTACCTAAAGTTTCACTCCTTTAGTCATTCTTTACCTACAGAAAGAGAGGGAAACTTATTTAAAAAACAATACTACTGTTAAAATTCAAATCTAGACAAGAATTTCAAAATCACAACCTCAACAACCAAGAAAAATAAATTAACTGATTATGTGATCCAATTCATCACATGTATTAATGAAATATGTCAATCCAAATACATTCTTTCAATCTTCAAACCATACATACATTATGTCTGCAAGTATATTTGTGGAAGGCCCAATAAATAAAATCACACTACTATTTTGAATCTTAACAGAGTACGAATCAATCATATTATCATCAAAACCTTCATGATATAACTCACACTTACAACAATTCTCTGTTAACTCTCAATAAATGAAATGCATCACACAACATCAAATACAAACAAAGTAATCAAAAATATTTCTCTATTATATTCGAATTCTTGTGCTCAATATAATACACATACCCCATGTAGTACATGTACTAGAATGAACAACCCTAATCACAAAATCAACCTAGATCAGAGAGACATGGCCGAAATCATCTTTTCTTACCCAGATAAGGGAACACTCAATGTTTTGATTTGGTGATATAAATCATAGGCACCTTGGACTGTGTCAAGTTAGTTCACAAAAGAATGTAGGAGACAAATAGTAAAGGTTTAGGAACAAAGTTCAGAACATAGTCCAACTACGAACCAATCACTAAGACTTAAGGTAATAGTTCGTTCATAATTATACACATGAAAAGTTAGGTCTGTCTTTACAAATTGAAATTAACTCGTGGTGACCCAAGTCACAAATAAATCGCTATCTCAACTGATAACAGATAGGTGATCACAAGAGATAATCAATCCCTACCCTAGGACTCACCCTTTGAAATATTTAACAGTTAATGAAAAGAGGATTCAGATCACGAACCATCAATAGAAAGGGATAGTCACATGAGAAGAAACAATGAATCAAAACTATGTGAACCCTCAACAGACTCAAATCAATATTGAAACCCTCAATCAACTAGATCCAAAACCTCTACATCTGTTTCAGGAAAAATGACCGTGTGTTTTATCAATGAAATAGACATTCAAAAGTACATTTCATCAATGAAATAGAGATTCAAATCCAACTCATATATTCAATGAGATTGGCGCAAGCATGAAAAAAAAATCTTCAATATAAGGGCAGTACAATACCAAGAAACTAATACAATGTTTGAAATCAAAATCTACAACAATGCTTCAAACACAACACACACACACATTTAATATACAAACAATATACAAAGGGTTGTGAAGTTGGGCTGGTGGGGCCTTACCAGACCAATTTCCACACCCAGATTAAAGAAATAACTAACAGTAACAAGGAATTAATCATGTAAAATAACATAACTCACATAGATAATTAAATGTTTGGCATAGAGGTTGTATTAATTAAACAATATTCACATCGTAAGTTCATCTAGTTTAAGGAGCTATAACTTCAGTAGCATCTCCCTATTCTCACTAGTTTTTTCCATAGGCTCAATTATACAATTTATACATGATGATGAATAACAAAGAAGCACTAAGGCCGACTCCCATTTAGAAACAGTTGGATTTGAGATCCAGTTTTGGTTCAGCATGAAAACTTAGACTTAGACTTGAAACTGGATCTTCCTGTAGAAGTAGACCATTGAGTCTTCACCCTTGCTTCCTCAGGTTGTTACATCAATGGAGGGAAACAAAATATTTTGCTAGATCTCGTCGAACAATCTGACTTCCAGCTCACATTCCGAAAAGTTGACTATAAATCCGTGGTACAAGTAGCCACCTAGGTATGGGAACTACATAGATTAGGGTTAGTGGTTTATATTGATCACAAAGTTTTTAGAAAGACACACAAATCAAATAATTATGACATTAAACATAAATATTCCTACCTAGATTTGTAAAATATTGTATTTGCAATACTTTTCTTCAAAAATCACATCAAAATGAACGATAAGCACTTATAGTTTTAGTCCAAAATTGGGTAAAACATAGGTGATTAAGGGAAACAATAAGACATTTTAAGCAACCATCACTCCTCCAACCCTATCTACTTGTGTGTCCTCACACAAAATTACCATCCTCTACAAAAAACAAAATTTTGGAAACCATTTTCATCACTTATTAACTTTAATGTTAATTTCCATATTTGAACTTGGGCTTTCCTTCTACTTCTTCTTTGTTCTCTTGCCCTTATCCTTCGAAGTGTCGAGTTCTCCTTCCAGCTGTCCATTCTTCTCCTTACAAGTATTCAATTCTTCTTCAAATTGTTTATTCTTTTCTTTCAATTCTATTATCTCCACATTCAATCGGGCCACAATGTTTTTCAAGGTTGAATTTTGAGTTTGAATAAACTGATTCAAGAATTTGATCTCCCTCACTTCATTATGCAAAAAGATAATTCTCTTTGCATCTTGCCTTTGTTTAAGAAATGTTCTGAGAGAAACCAAATCTTCTGAATCCTCAACTGGCACATCCTCATTATTGCGAACCGGTTCCATTCTTCTTCAACAATCCCTTTAAGCTTGTCATCCACTCATGGCTTCTTATTACTCGTTTTTAATTTCTTTCCTTTTTTATTAATACTTTCCGAAACCTTATAAGTGTGAGTGTTGGCTTCAATATGATATTCTACATGAATCCCATCATATTGATTCGATGCTTGTGGATTGTGACTTACCACTTCTGTTTTGCACATAGGGCCCTGATCATATTCTGGCTCTTCAACCGGAACGTTTTCTGACACAGGAACACTTTCAGTCACAAGAATACTTTCAATCACAGGGATAATTTTAGTTGGAGAGGAAAAATCTGCTTTAGTCCTTGCCTTAGTCATTCTCCTGGTACTAGCGAGAGATGCCAAATATGGCTCAACCGTTACATGCTCATACCCCTCCAAAGGTTGTTTTTGCTTTGCATTCTTAGAATTTTTAACTAGACTTTGTTGCGTAGCCTCAGACCTCTCCACAAATTTATTATATCTCACAATATTTGTCTTCTTCACAGTTTTTCTCTGTTTCACGGTCCCAGACTCCATAGATTTACCCTATTTCATAGATTTAGACTCTTTCACAGGTTCACTTTGTTTTCTTTTATCAACACGCTTGTGTACCTACATAACAAATCCTCCTGAAGATTGTTTTTCTAAATTAACATGATGTAAGCCATCGGTCTTGAATTGCACTAGAAATTGATCCCAGTCAGACCCTCTTCGAATCAACTCCTTAGAAACTAATATCTTAATTAACCTAACATGATATAATCAATTCGCCTTTTTGTAATTAGGGCTCCATTTAGTTCCATGTGACATTCTTGCTAAGCTCTTAAGAAGAAAATGAGGGAAATTTAAGGTCTGACCTGATTCAAAATACAAAAAGAGTCGGATATGATAGAGGAGTACCATTGAGAATTGACCTTCACAAGTCAAGAAATTCTATAGGATCCATTGAGAATTGACCTTCACAAGTCAAGAAATTCTGTAGGATCAACAACAAGCTCCTCCACTTCTCGATCAAGCATTTCACATGAATCTCGTGCCTCTGATCAACATTGTCGTCAAAATATGTCATGAACCTTTTCCATGCACTTGTATCAAAATATCCCTTTTTAAACCAGTTCTCTCCCTCCTCGGGAAGACCAGTTACTTCAACGAGAAACTGCTCAAAAACATCAAGCACCAAGGACCCGGTTGTTGCCCTTTTACCACCAAAATTCTTGGCAAATACTTGTGCAACTTTCAAGTCATGCCCATCAAACTTCTTAAGGAACAATAACCATCTTGCCACCTTAAATATTTGCAAGCCTCTTTTATACCTAGGCAACTTCTTCACTTCTCCAACTGACCTTGGTTCAAATCTTCATTAGGGGAATTTTGAGGTCTAAAATGGGCCTCCTAAGGAAATTATAAAATAATAGTGGAAATAATAAAATAAGATTAGATTACATCATCAAATTTTAAAGGGAAAAAAGAAAAAAACTGTTTTCTCAACTCGTGTTTTCAACTTATCTCCCTATGGGTTTACTCAAATTTCGACGGAAACACTTGTTGGATGCAAAATTTGATTCCTCTTCCAAGGAGTACCCATGTTGCATACTTTCAGTGGACTCCACTACACAAAAAATGAAAAATACATGAAAAACATGATTGCAATAACGTTTTTTCATGTATTTCTCATTTTTCGTGTAGCAAGGTCCATCAAAAGTATGAAACATGGGTACTCCTTGGATGAGGAATTAAATTTAGCATCCAACAAATACTCCCACTCGAAATTTGAGTAAAACCTTAGGGAGACAAGTTGAAAAAGTAGTTTTATTATTTTATTATTTTTTAATATTTTTACTTTTTTACTCCAAAAATGGTGAATTATCCCCCATGGTTGACATAATCAACCTGAATCCTATTGGTTCTTATAAATTTTATTTTGGTTGTACATTTTTCTTAGGAGGCCCATTTTAGACCTCAAAATTCCCCTAATGACTACCGCCATGCTTATCACTAGAGACTCATGCTCACAATATGTTATATTGCTCCTCCCTCAGCCCTACACTTTACTTCTGTCAACCTGTTTTAGTACTAGTAGCACAATCACCTCTACAAGCCTGCATGCAACGATATATATAATTTCCCTTTTTCTTGTTACAATTTGAAATTTGATTTGCCGAATTATTCCATTTCCATCACCTCTCTAACCAATAGGTGGCAACGACAATTGAGCAAATGTCTAGTCATGATGAGGTTGAGGTCATGGAAAATGATTTCTTTTGATTGAGGGTGATTGTAGGATGATGGGTCCAACAGAGATAACAATGCCATAGTAATTCATATAATAACTAAAGCCACGAAATAACATCACCGATACTTAGGATATAAGTTTAATATGAGGCATGAGAAAAGCTTTTGACTGATTTAATTAACATGTATGGTGGTGACAAAAAGGACACCAAACCCATGACTCTTGATCATGAATGTGGCTTATCATATTAGTAATTTCAAATGTTAACATTATATATGTAAAGTCTAGGATAGGTTAGAGATATGCCAGTTTAAAAAAATATATATTATTTTAGTGTGCTTTCTAACTTTGGAATATAAATAACCACTAAAATCCTAAATATATTAAGTAACTTGTTCCTACTGAAAAAATATGAACACGTTGTATGACATAAACCAAGAAAAATCACAAATCAATAAAGAAATCTAATGGTATTAATCGATGGAGTACATGGTAAAAATATTGCATACGGCCATTGTCTGTACTACGCATCCTGCTTGTACTGAATAGTATGCTCGCACTGCATAACATGCCTATACTGTATTAGAAATCAAGAGAAGGATGATGTTTAATTTATTAAAATAATTCAAAAATACTATTATCAAGATGGATCTATCAATTTGTCTTTGGTGATCACTGATTCCTGTCAGGTGCTACCCAAGATGTTTCTCGTGCATGTCGAATGTCTTTAAAAAAAGAGTAGACCTTGTTAACTTTCAAGTCAAGGAGGAAAAAAAATAGGGAATAGGAGCAATTTTTAGAATGGGAGGGTATCAATTTTAGGAAGAGAAAAATGGGCACAAATAAGTTTTTTTTTCCCTAAATAGGGGGGAAATAGAATAGGGATAGGGAGAATAAAAATGGGGAGTGTAAATGCAAGGAATAAAGAGGGGAGGAAGAAAATGGGACATGGGTTAATTTTTAAGGTATAATGGGAAAGAGAGAAGTGGGAAACAAATTTAAGAAAATTTATTTCATTTCCAATTATCATTCCTTTGCTTATTTTGATGTTGTGGTCTTGTAGAAAATTAACTGGAGTGGGAACTATCCATGTTGACTGTGTACAAATTTGACAACTTGTCTGCCCTGAACTTTAGTAAGGGCAAGGTTCTGCTAGTTGACTCTTATTGCCAGAGTCCTCCTTCTTCTCAAGGATGGACACAAAATGTTTATCAATTTAGTCTACATTCCCATTTTATTAAATAAGGGGAATCCTACCTGCGAGTCACCTGGTTTTCAAGCAAACTCCTACATAACTACGCCAGCGAGTTAGTTTGCACACTCATGCACATTATTATTTTTTCTCCTTTTTTTTTATTTTTTATTTTGTTGTTTTATTATTCCAAAAAAAGAGAAATTCAAAAGATACTCATATCTGGTTGGTTCTCTCCCATGCCTACCAATTTTAGATTTGACTGTTGCTGAACTTGCTACGTAAATTATTCCTTGGTGCTGGGATGAAGACACACCCTAAGCCTATGTCCATTCACCAGGAAGATAATACCATGTTCATCAATGGTATTTATCTCAACTGCCCCATTCTCAAAGACTATAACCACCTCGTAAGGTCCCATCCAGCATGTATGGAGCTTCCCTTTAAAATTCTTGAACTTTGAATGGTAGAGAAGCACCTAGTTGCGTGGCTGGAACTTCTTTTTCTTGATTAAATTATCATGAAATTTATTGCACTGTTGTTGAATGAAAATAATTTTTTGTACAACATCCCATCTTATCTCATCCAATTCACTTAACTGCAAAAGGTGTTGTTGTTGTGCCTCTGATAGGTCTAATCCCAATTGGGCTGCAATCCTAAAAGTTTTAATTTGGAATTCAATTGGCAACAATACCTATTTCCCGTACACCATCTCATAAGGTGTGTATCTTGTATTGTTCCTCCAAGTGGTTATGTAGGACCACAATGCTTCCAGTAACCTGCTTGCACAATAATTTTTTATGGATATTTACATTTTTGTAAGGATGGGCTCAATAGCCTTATTTTTGGACTCTACCTGGCCATTTTCTTGTGGGTGGTATGGTCGAGATTTCATGTGTTGAATCTTGTATTGATCTACAATTCATTTCACCAGATTAGACACAAACTGTTATCCATTATCAGTAACAATTTCTCGTGGTACACCAAATTGAGTAAAAATTTCAGTAAATAAGAAATCAACAATTTTTTTTTAGTACAAACCAAGATATGTCTCTTATTTAAATATGTTGAGGCTATGTGTCCCACAAAGTTAATGTCCCATTTTTCAAAGGGATCTAACATTACTTGTGGGCATAAAGGCATCTCATCAGTTTGACCAGGTTGGACCATCCTGTGAAAACTATCACAACACTTAACATATTGTTTGGCATCTTTAAACAAGGAAGGCAAAAAGTAGCGATCCCAAAGGATTTTATATGTTGTCCTTTTGTTTGTGAAATGGCCTCTACAAGGCTCATCATGGGAGGCTTTTAACATTTCAAACACATATTATTCTCTTACACATCTAAGGATAATAATATCATATCATGTGTAAAAGATTTATCCTTGAATCCAAGAGTATGAAGCACTATTTTGAATGATCCTCTGCCTTTCCCTAGAGGATAGGTGTGGTGGTGTTTTTCCCATGACTAAATAATTTGCTATGTCAGCAAACCATGGGGAGTTCGTTGAAACAAGAAAAATATGTTCATTGTCTTAGCACTTCGTAAATTCCTTAAGGTCGAGGAAAGGGATCCTATATTTAACCACAAACCACTTGTAGGTTAAGGTCCAATCCCCCTAACCTTGGAGAGGGCTCTCTCCCTCAATCAACTATTATTCAAAGACCGATAGGATATCAATTTTAAACTAGTTATTAAGCTTAGAGATAGATGACATAAGACTTGATGAAAAATTATTGGGGGTGAGGGCCATTGAAGTATAAGATTATAGAACATCAAGGCATGCATGAGCCATCTAGATAACATAGGTAAGGTAGGCACACATATCAAGTCAATTGTTGATTGTAGTTTAGTGAAAGAATGAGGGAAACATAAAAATATCTTGTCAAATGTAACATAGTGTATAATTATGAATTCTTCTACATAACCAATGGAAAAATACTTAGAAGAACCATGACAGAGCAATAAAGAATTCTATCATTAAGATCTACAATTATCCTAAGCATCTAAGGATGAATTCAAGACAACCGATTCTGAAATGGATATCAGTTTAACATAAAGAAAACATAAACTTGAATACGCACACCACAAGAATATCTGAAACTGATAGAAAAGTTTGCTCTAAGTTTTTTTATTAAAATATATACATCCTCCTCCTACTCTCAACAATTCCCCCCATTCTATTACATTGTATATTTAGCCATTAAATACCATTTCGGCCTAAGACTAGGTACATTGAATTTATCCAAATAGGTGGATCAAAAGGTGCGTTTTATCAGAATAACAAGATTCAGGTCAAATATAGGAACAACATTAACTCAGAAAATCATCTTCATCCTCATCTTCCTATAGTCCTCTGGAAAATCCCGAATTGCCTATCATTGTGCCAAAAAACCTGCTAAAAATCTTACTAATGCCTGGTTCATTCCCTTTCTGCCTTATTGGGTCACTTTTGGTCTTATCAAGTTCCTTTTGTCTTTGGTATGAGAAAAAGAAGAAACAACGACCCCTCTGTGTTGCACTACAACTACGTGATAGTCCCTTTTGGCATGCTTTAATATATTCCTGCCTTTCTTAACTTTGTGACCAGGGGTGAGACCAAGGCTTATTACATTGGAACTTTAACATAATCAGAGATTTCTATAGTGTGGCATTTTTAATTACGTGAGGTGTGAACTTTGTGATATGTCTAGCTCCTAGGGTTTAGGCGGAAACTACATGACTGGGGCCTAGGGACTCAAGGCCAAAACCTATAGGGACTTTAACCCTGTGGCTGGGATGGGGGCCGATTTTTGAAATACTGCCACCTTAGAAACCCAATATCAAAGCTTTCAATAAGAGTTTTCTACTTTGGAGTAGCGACAATATCAATCCTTCGATCTCTGATGTGTGACGTGGCTTGATCCACGCGGAGAGGGAATAGGAGAGGATCCACGCCAAGTTTTTTCATATAAAACCTTTGTTAACCCCTTTTCCACTCAAATTTGATTTAAATAAATAACACACACACACACACACACACACACACACACACACACACACACACACACACACACACACACACGCACTCACGCACGCACGCACGCACGCACGCACGCATGTGCGCGCGCCGCACACACACACACACATCATACTGCTACCTAGATTTTCGATCACTGATGTGAGATATCCCTTGGTTATCAGCCACGACCTTTGGTTCTTTAAACTATTTGTGACCGTGGGCTAACCCCCACGTCAAAGCCCCTTAATTGTAGATTCTCAATCGAAAGATTTAACTTTGATGCAATGATGTGCCTCAACCTGCGATCACCGATCTACAACCTGATTTTCATCCTTTTCCACGTGTCACCTTATGAGTCATGACACATGTCACTCTGATATGCCCCCTTAGGACCCCTCAAAATGCCAAATCTGCATGCCATGTGTCCACGCACAACCATGTCATTGCTAATGTCATATGCCACCTGGCATATTAGAACCAATCACTGCTCACCACGTGTCCCATTGGAGGAGAGAGAAAAGGCCTCATCCTGCTCTGTTTTTCCAATAAAATCCTTTGTTAAGTTATATTCAGCCGTCCTAGTGGTTTAGAACTAACATATTAAAACACTTAAATTTGTCGCCCTACTCCACTTCAACAATTCGTCGATTTCCAATTGTGATATGGCCTGGTCGCCGAATGCTGATTGCACTATGCATAGGACCTCGTCGATATATCCGATCGATGATCACACATCGTTGATATTTCTTTGTTGTTGCGATGTGCTTGAACCTTTGATCATCGATATACGATATCGTTGATAGCTGATTGGTTCTGACATCTGCTGCTTGCCTCTTCAAATCTGTGATATGCAGGATCTGGGACTCATACTTAGGCATTTTCCCTTTTTTCTGGTTTTGAAGAGTAAACTTGAACTTGCTCCAACTTTTGATCCAGAAGTCAGTTTGAAGAACTGGATATACCATTGGAAAGCTGCTTCTGAGAAATTTATCATGAAAACAACTGCAACATGATTTGAACCATAATTCTCATGAAGAAAAAATACCAAACCTTTAGACTTGTCTTGACCACATGACTTCAAGAACTAAATGGCTCCTTAAACAAGTAAACATTTCGGATATGACACCTTAGTGATTCATAGGCTAAATTGATCATCAAATTCTCAAAATGAATAATAGTAAGGAGACAATTCAACTCTAAATGATATGACCCTAACATTAGCTCTAATGGGGATGGCATCCTCTCTATGAGGTGCCAAGAACAAAAGAAGACTAGTGGCCTAACCATTGGGCAATGGAGTTAAACTAAAAATTGACTAATTGCAAACTGTCTAACTGACTTTAAAATTAACTGATTGGCTGAATTAAATAGCTAAAAATTTTAAGATAAATAATAAATTTAACAACACATCACTAGAGTCTTAGGGCCTTCTCCTCGGGCTTCAAACTTGAATGATAGTTGTCCACACTTGCTAAAAGTATATACACTAGGTGATCTCTTCTCTCCAATGTATCTAGTCAAGAAAATGGCTACTTGACTGAGTTCTGCTCACAGTTGTCTTGAGGAGACAGAAAAAGAAAGAGAGTGACAACTCAAAATTCAATTGATCCTGAAAACCAACCTCAGTAAAGAACACAAGCTTCCTTAAATCTTGCAACAAACTGGCCATGGGATGACAACATTCTTCTTTCAATGGTTCCAAGAGGCCAACAAAAGAATCTTCAAAAACATAATTAGCTACCTTCACCTGATGATCGGTAAGAGGACTTTGTTCTAGAGAAATGGGAGCACTCATTTCATTAATCTTTCCCTCTTCAATTGAGGCGACCACAACAATAAAGTGCAAATCCATAGGATCCGGGACAACTTGCTCTTCTTCAACAAACTCTTCATTTTTTGAACCTGGAGGCAGATATTCATGTGCAAGAAGCTCTAAAAAAACCCCTTTTTTTCAATGCTCTCCTCTTCTTGATCATTGACATTCTACTGAATACATTGATCAGGTTCAAGAGGATAAATCTGCTGCATTTCTTCATCATTCTTTGTCTGATAAGTTTCATCTTCAACTACAAAAATCGTTCCCTGTTGGGAACCTTCATGAATATCTAGGCAACAAACCTCTTCTAATCTCTGTTCTTGACATTTGGATGAAAATTCACAAAGGGCTTCTTTAATTTCATCATCCATACATTCTTCATCACTATAAATTTTTTCCAGATATTGGAAGAAATCTTCAAAATGTGTAGAACATTTTTCAGTCGGAGGCAGGGGAGGAAAAAATTCCTTAAAATTCTCATAAAAGGCTATGTGAAAATATGTAAGAGAACACAAACTGGCAGATGGCAAGCCTTCATACCAGGATCTAGCTTTATCTTCTAAGGTTGCCATGAAAATTTTCATTAAACAATCCTCAAGAAACTTAACCCCAAGCTTATATACATGAAAATGAAACTTGAAAAAATGTAAAGCATCATCATCTCCTTTTTGATAATTTAACTTTAGCAAATACTTTTTCCAATCTACACAAGACATAGGATTTGGAAAACTAGGAATATAGGATCTGTCCATAGGTGCATACTTGGAATTTATTCTTGAACCCATATTGATAAGTGGAATCACTGTGAATGTTTGATCTTCTTGATCCTCTAAAATCGCTGTCGCCATGTGAATAATTCAACCTTTCTGTGTCTATTTGTTGTTCACCATCAACAAGTAGATCTTAAACTTTGATGATCTTTCCCAGAGAAAATGGAACCTTCGCTCCTTGGCAATGACGCCACTATGTTAGCACTCTGTAAATCCCTTAAGGCTAAGAAAAGGGATCCCAAAGGTAACCACAAACCACTTGTAGGTTAACGTCCAGTCCTCCTAACCTTGGAGAGGGCTCTCTCGTTGGATTAACTATCAATCAAAGACCAATAGGATATGGAATTTAGACTAGTTATTAAGCTTAGAGATAGATGAAATAAGATTTGATGAAAAATTGTTGGGGGTGAGGGCCACTAAAGTATAAGATTATAGAAAATGAGGGCATGCATGAGCCATCTAGATAACATAGGCAAGGTAAGTACACATTTCAAGTCAATTTTCAATTATAATATAGTGAAAGAATGAGGGAAAGATAAAAATATCCCGTCGAATGTAACGAAGAATATAATTATGAATTTTGCTACATAACTAATGGAAAAATATTTAGAAGAACCATGACAGAGAAATAAATAATTCTATCATGTATAAGATCCACAATTATCCTGAGCATCTAAGGATGAATTCAAGACAACTGATTTAGAAATGGATATCAGTTTAACCTAAAGAAAGCACACACTTGAAACGCACACCACAAGAATATCTGAAATTGATAGAAAAGTCTACTATGAGCTTTTATATTAAAATGTATACAATGCATCCTCCTACTCTCAACAATTCCCCATTCTATTACATTGTATATTTAGCCATTAAATACCATTTCAGCCTAATACTAGGTACATTGCATTTATCCAACTAAGTGGATCAAAAGGTGTGTTTTATCATAATAACAAGATTCAAGTCAAATATAGGAACAAAATTAACTCATAAAATCATCTTCATCCTCATCTGCCCGTAGTCCTCCAGAAAATCCTAAACTTCTTGTCAGTGTGCCAAAAAAGCTTCCAATGCCCTGGTTCATTCCCTTTTTTCCTTATCAGGTCACTTTTAGGCTTATTAAGATCCTTTTCCTTTGGGATGAAAAAAAGAAGAAACAACGACCCCTCTGTGCTGCGTTGCAACTGCGTGACAGTCCCTTTTGGCATGCATTGATATATTCTTGCCTTTCATAACTTTGTGACCAGGGGAAAGACCAAGGCTTATTACATCGGAACTTTAACATAATCAGAGCTTTCTATAGTGTGCCACTTTGAATTGTGCGGGGTGTGAACTTTGCAATATGTCTAGCTCCTAGGGTTTAGGCAGAAACTACTTAACCGGGGCCTGGGGACTTAGGGCCAAAACGTTTAGGGGCTTTAAACCCATGGCTGGGATAGGGGCCAATTCTTTGAAATATCGCCACATTATAAACCCAATATCAGAGCTTTCAATCATAGTTTTCTACTTTGAAGCAACGAAAATATCATTCCTTCGATCTCCGATGTGTGACGTGGCCTAATCCACGTGGAGATGGAATAGGGGAGGACCCATGCCAAGTTTTATCATATAAAACCATTGCTAACCCTTTTTCCACTCGACTTTGATTTAAATAAATAAAACATATATACATCATATCGTTGCTCACCTTTGCGATCGTCGATGTGAGATAGCCCTTAGTTATCAGCGCTGACCTTTGGTTCTTTAAACTATTTGTTACCATGGGCCAACCCCCACACTAGAGCCCCTTAATCACAGATTCTCAATTGAAAGATTTAACTTTGATGCAATGATGTGCCTCAACCCGCGATCACCGATCTGTGACCTAACGTCATCATCTGCCACGTGTCACCTTGTGAGTGGTGACACATGTCGCTCTAAATTTTCCCCTTCGGACCCCTGAAAATGTAAAATCTTCCTGCCATGTGTCCACTATACAACCACGTCATTGCTAACATCATATGCCACATGGCATATAAGAACCAATCATTTCTCACCATGTGTCTTGCTAGAGGAGAGAGAAAAGGCCTCGTCCTACTTTTTTTTTCCAATAAAATCCTTTGTTAAGTTATATTCAACCCTCCTAGTGCTTTAACACTAACATATCACAACATTTAAAAATTGTCACCTTGCTCCACTTCAGCAATTCGCTGATTTCTGATTGCGATATGGTTGGGTTGCCAATTGCCGATTGCACTGTGCAAAGGACCCTCTCGATATATCTGATTGGAGATCGAAAATCACATATATTTCTCTCTTGCTACGATGTGCTTGAAACTTCCGATCACCGATATGCAATATCAATGATCGCTGATTATCTCCAAGCTCCACTTCTTACCTCTTCAAATCTGCGATACGCGGGATCTGGGACTCATACTTAGGCATTTTCCCTTTTTTTTTGGTTTTGAAGAGTAAACTTGAACTTGCTCCAAATTTTGATCCAGAAGTCAGTTTGAAGTACTGGATATACCATTGGAAAGCTACTTTTGAGCACCTTATAATGAAAATAACTGCAACATGATCTGAACCAGACTTATCATGCAGAAAACCTCCCAAACCTTCAAACTTGTCTTGACCACAGGACTTCAAGAACTAAATTGGTCCTTGGACAAGTAAACCTTTAGGCTATGACACTTTAGTGATTCATAGGCTAAATTGACCATCAAATTCTAAAAATGAATAATATGAAGGAGACACTTCAACCCTAAACAATATGACCCTAACACATTGGGAAATGAGTCATCTACATGAATTGCTTGACCATGGTTATTCAATCTAGAAAAAAGATCAAGTTCTACATTTGATTTTCTTGGCTTATCAATTATAATTACATTGAATTCCTGTAGTAAAAGTATCCACCTAGTTATCCTACCACTAGTTAAAGGCTTTTTCATTAGATATTTTATAGCAGAGTGACATGTGTGTACAAATACTTCGTATCCTGTAATGTAGTGTCCAAACTTATTGATGGAAAAATCCAGAGCTAGGAACTATTTCTCTGTCACTATATAATTAAGCTCGGAAAATGACAAGTTTTTACTAACAAAGTATATGGCATAGGATTGTTTCCTTTCCTCTTGTCCCATTGCTGCACCAATGGTAGTATCTGAGGCATCCGAGGAGATATGGAATGGAAGGGACCAATTATGTCCCCTTTGGACTGGTGCCTATACTAATCTCTCCTTAAAATTCTCAAAATCTCATTAGCAAGCCTCGGTCCAAGAGAAATCACTATCCTTAGCCAATAATCGAAAAAGGGGGCAGCTATCCTAGAAAAATTCTCAATGAATCTTTAGTAGTAACCCACATGACCCAAGAACCCTCTCACTTCCCTTTGTGTTTTTGGTACAGGAAGGTGTATGATGACATATATCTTGGCTAGATCTACCTGGATACCCTTATCAAAGATAAGATGTCCAAGGACCACCCCTATTTTGCACATCAATCTACATTTTTTTTCACTTAAAGAAAGGTGGGCCTCTTGGCACCTATTTAGTACTTTCTCTAAATTTTGGAGAGATTCTTGAAAAGAATTGCCAAATACTGAAAATTCATCCATATAAACCTCTACACACTCGAGGTTAGCAAAAATAGCCAAGACTTCCCTTTGAAAAGTAGCAAGAGCATTACAAAGTCCAAAGGGAAGCACTCAATAGGCGAATGTTCCCATGGACAAGTTAAGGTAGTCTTATCCTGATCCTCGGATGTGATCTATATTTTGTTGTAACCACTAAAGCCATCCAAGAATGAGAAGTACATTTTACCCTCAAGGGTATCTAGTACCTGATCAATGAAGGGAAGGGGGAAGTAATCCTTGAGAGTGGCTTTATTTAATTCTCTGTAATCGATACAAATTCACCATCTCCCATATTTCTTTGGGACTACTACCAATGGAGAGACCCACTGGCTATCAGATATAGGATAGATAAAACCAACATCTAAGAGTTTTTGAAGTTCTTCTTTAAAAACATCTCTTAGTGTAGGGTTCATTCACCTTTGGGGTTGTCAGACAGGTCGGGCACCCTCCTGAATATAAATATGATGGGTACAAGTTTAAGGAGGAATGCCTCTCATGTCCTAGTAACTCCATGCAAAGGCATCAAGATGGTCTCACAACAAATTCACAAGCTTCTCTTGCTGGGATGGGTCTAAGTCTGTGCTAATGTATAAATATTTTCTTGGAATTAAATCAACAAGAGTAGTGTTTGACTCATGAATATCTATGGTGGCAAAATAATGTTAGACAAGCTGCAAAGTTTGTATCTTGGAGGAAAATTGCAGATTTCAGAGATGGAGAAAAATGCAAAGGATTCAACACATATTGCAGTGATAAATCAAGCTAGCTCACAAGATGAAGATGAAATCCATAGTGATAGCAATGATGACTCAAGCAATGATCTAGATGTACAAGAAGAAGAAATCGGTAGCAAAGATGAAGAGAAATCAAAGATAATGGTCCTCGAAGCATAAATTAAAAGGCTCACAACTGAAAATAAAAATCAACAAATGTTGCTGCAAATGTTTAATGAAAAGGAGTGTGTATTCAAAGAAGAAATTTCAGATCTGAAAACTCAATTGGAAGAGGGAAGAAAAAATAAAAATGGAATGAGGAAGCAATATAAGGAGCTAGATGACGAATTCCAAAAATTGAAGGCTGAAGCAATTTCTACAAGGAAGGAATTAGAAATGTTCAAAACTAGTGCTCAAGAATATACAAGAAAATAAAAAATTGTTGGAGCAACAAGTATAAATGAGAAAAATGAGAATCGACAACCATGCAAGAAGTAGAAGAATAAGAGAAGAAGTCCAAAGAAGAAGAATAGAATTGGAAAATGTTACAATTATGGAGTACATGTACATATAGCAACAAATTGTAGTAATGAATAGTTCAAGCCTTCTCACCAAAAAGAGAAACAAAAGGAGATGCAACCTCAAGCATGCATTCAAAGAACATCTCCATCCATCCGGTATAATATTCCATTTTATGGTTATTGTTTCTCATGCAATGATTTTTCCCATAATACTATTGACTGTAGGGCACGTGAAAGGAATATAAATCACATCAATAGAGGATATCAAACCATTCCTTGTTTCCTTAGTCACACAAGATATTTGTGTGTGTGACAATATTGGCCATAAGGCCAAGGATTGCAAGATTCCCATGTGTTACAGGAGATTCAATAAGAGAGAGGAGAATATTCAAGGCCAACCACACAAGAATAAGAAGGACCAACAAATGAAATTTTAGAGGAGAAAAGACCAGCAACGAACTTCCATAAAAAATTAAGGCCTGCATGGTCTCAGGGGGAGCACATGGTTGCAATTTGTATTGCATGAAAATCCTTAATCATGCAGCCATAAAGAAAAGTTTTAATGAAGAAAAATATGCATATTTAGAGATGCATGTGTTCAGGGGGAGTTCATGAGGATTGAAGTATTATTTCTATTTCTAATAATTCTTATTATAGGTTTTTATTTGGTTGGATCAACTATCCTTATTGCAAAAGGTTTTGGAGCAACTGCATGTTGAGGTGTTTTTAATGTTCTTGGAGGTATGTTAGCCACATGGTTGTTTTATGCACAAGGTCAAGGTGTGATGGAGGATCATAAACTTAGGGGGAGCGTTTTTGCTTACTAATAGAGTTGCAAATGCTTGGCATTGTGTTCCTATGTAGGAGCAAGCAGTGTATACGCTTGGTGAGTTAGTTTTTTATTTTTCTTCCATTGAGATCAATTGATGTGTTGGCATATTTGATGAGGCTCATCAATAGGTAAATTATATGGGTCTTAATGCCACTCTCAAGCTTAATAAAACCAAATTTTCTCACATTTATTTACATATTTTATTATATTTTTCTTAGTGAGAAGGGTAAAGTCGAGATGTTATGTCATGTAGCCTAATATGTATTAAATGCAGGAATTGTTACAGTTTTGGGCTAATTCAAGTGCAGGAAATCGAAGTGGACAATAAAGAGGGATTTTAGGAGATTTGGTCTCCTTCCTTAACTCCTTAATCATTTTAATATTCCTTCACCAAATCTCATCAGCTCGGAGATACAAGCAGTCAAGCCAACTGAGTTCATTGGCAGCCAAGCCAATGAAAGTTGAAGACAAGTCAATCACAATTTTGGGATCCAATCTTCCCTAATTTTTAGGAAGCTGTTGGTAGCTTCAATTTGTATAAATAATAAGGCCAAGGGCCTAATTAGGATTCAACTTTTTATTGTAGCCAAGAGGCAATTTGGAGCTAAGACATTGTTATTGTCACTCTTATGTTATTTTTGACATTTTGATGATAATAAAAAGGTTTACCTTGATCCAACACCGAGTTGACTTAGAGGGCTAAAGCTCTTGGGTTAGGGTCCAACCCTAGTAGCAGTCTGTAGAAGTTCCTCTTTTTGTACATGTATTCTTAGGTTAAAATCACAGTTATTTGCTGAAGTTATTTCTGCTTTGTGTAGTTTACAAGTAGTTGGATGATTGCCTAGTCTTTCTTTCATTAGTTGAAGAAGTAGATCAATGGTACAATAGTGAAAGAGAATACTTCAGAAAATATTGTGACAATGACCTCTTCCTCATGGGATCATGGTTTGAGGGACCCACTTTCACAGCCCCAAAAACAGATTTATCTTTTGATCATTGGATAGCTTAGGATTATTTGTTGAATAGATCACTATTTATAATTTCTTGGAAGCACTTGCAGTTGTCGTTTTGTTTCTTGAGTTTTTTGTAGTTTAAGAAGGCATTTCATTCAATAGATATAGTCATTAGCCATCAATAAATTAGTTTTCTCAAATTCAACTCATCTTTTCCATATTTATATGAAGTTATGCATAAAGTGTTAGAAAATTATATATTACGGAGCAATGGAACACATAAAATATTGCAGAAATATAAACACAGAAAACGCAAAAAACAAGAGAGACACAGATATACGTGGTTCACCCAGTTTTGGCTACGTCCACCCCGAACAACCAGTCCTTCCTTTCTGTTATCCAACAAAATGAAGAGACACAACCAACAACAAATCCGCTGTAATATCCTCTATTTTCTCTCACAGTTTCACCTCTCTGTTTCTCGCTCACAGAATACACATCTATATCTCAGCCTCCAATACAATGCCCTCATACAAAGAGAGGGGTTTCCTTCTAGGGCAAAAAAAAACCCTAAACTAAACATAATTTCTATCGTCAGATCATCCGCCTAATGAACGACTCAGATTGACTAGAAATTACTATACTTTTACAAGGCAATTTTACATTTGTTTTTAGCTTTGGGGGCGCTTCCCCCAAGCCCCCGCTGGGGGACCGCTGGCCCCCACACCCCCCCACGTGGACAGGTGTACAAACTTCCTGGGGTATACATACGGCTGAAACAAAGACCTCTAAACAATCATGCTCCACACACAACAATCTCCCACTTGGAGAATGATTGTAGAAACTCCACCGCTGCTTCATTTGCTGGACAATGACTCCTCTTTGGACCTGACTGTTTCTCATCTTCATCGTCATCCTTGAAGACCAATTGAAACTGAGCACATTCTCAGTTTCTCCCTGGTTACAACTTTTGTTAGCATATCTGCAGGATTCTGGCTAGTGTGTATCTTTTCCAGCTTCAACTCTCCATCTTCCAACACTGATTGTATGAAATGGTACTTGAGATGTATGTGTTTAGTCATAGAATGAAATGCTGAGTTCTTTGCAAGATGAATGGAACTTTGGCTATCACTGTATAACGTGCCCATATCATGCTCCTTACCCAATTCACCCATAAACCTTTGTAACCAAATCGTTTCTTTACTAGCCTCTGTAGCAGCAACATACTCTGCTTCTGTTGTTGAAAGTGCAACAACACTTTGGATTTTTGAAATCCAACTGACAGCTGTTCCACCAACAATAAATACATATCCTGTAGTGCTCCTCCTGTTATCCCTGTCACCTGCCATATCTGCATCAACATATCCCTGTAGAGAAATGTTTGCACCACCAAAGCATAATGCTTGATTTGTGGTACCTTTCAAATATCTAAGAATCCATTTCACTGCCATCCAATGTTCCTTTCCTGGATTGTTCATGTACCTGCTTACAACTCCCACTGCATGTGCAATATCAGGCCTTGTGCAGACCATTGCATACATTACGCTTCCAACTGCTGATGCATATGGAACTTTAGACATATAATCCATGTCTTCTTGGGTCTTTGGGCACATTTCCTTACTAAGTTTGAAATGACTAGCAAAAGGTGTACTAACTAGTTTTGCATTGTGCATATTAAATCTTTTCAACACCTTTTGTATGTACTCATTCTGAGACAATGTTAATTTGCGATTTTTCCTGTCTCTAGTGATTCTCATACCAAGGATTTGTTTTGCAGCTCCCAAATCCTTCATTGCAAATGAATTTGCCAATTTTCTTTTGAGTACATTTATTTCCTGCATGTTAGAGCCTGCAACAAGCATGTCATCCACATACAATAACAATATAATATAGCTACCATCATTTTTCTTTTTCAGATAAACACAATGATCAGAGTGACATCTAGTATAACCTTGTTCAGACATAAACTTGTCAAATTTTAGATACCACTGTCTTGGAGCCTGTTTTAAGCCATACAAGCTCTTCTTCAACCTGCACACTAGTTTCTCCTTCCCTTTCACCTCATATCCTTGTGGTTGCTGCATATATATCTCTTCCTCCAAATCCCCATGGAGAAAGGCTGTCTTTACATCTAACTGCTCAAGATGCAAATCTTCAGCTGCTACAAGACTTAAAATAGTTCTGATTGAATTCATTTTAACAACAGGAGAAAATATTTCATCAAAATCAATACCTTTCTTCTGTGCAAACCCCTTCACCACAAGTCTAGCTTTGTACCTCTGTTTTCCTCCATCTTCTTCCTTCAGCCTGTAAACCCATTTACTCTTAAATGTAGTTTTTCCTGCAGGCAAACTGACTAAATCCCAAGTCTGGTTATGCATTAAGGAGTCCATCTCTTCTTCCATGGCTACCTCCCACTTCTTCCTGCTTTCAACCTGCATTGCTTCTTCATAACATTCGGGTTCACCAGAATCAGTCAACAATAAATAATATAATGAAGGAGAGTATCATTCAGGGGATCTACTTATCCTGGTAGATCTTCTAACACCACTTTCAGGTGTTTGGGGTGCCTGTTGTTGTTGTGGTGGTTGCTGTTGTTGATTATTATTATTTTCAGGCACCTTTCCTTTTTCAGTGATTTCATCAAGAACTGCGTATTCCTTGTTTTCTTTTTCCTATTCCTTTTCCTGCAACTGATTCTTATACAAGAACTTTTCATTGAATATTACATCTCTGCTCCTAATGATTTTGTGATTTTCGTAATCATATAAGCGATAACCAAAATCATTAACACCATATCCAATAAAGGTACATTTCTTTGACTTTGCCTCAAGCTTTGTTCTATTTTCTTTATCAATATGGACAATGGCCTCGCAACCAAAAGGCTTTAAAAAAGAGTAGTTTACCTTTTTACCTGTCCATGCTTCCTCCGGCACACCACCATCCAAGGAACTTGAAGGCCCTCTGTTTATTAGATAAACAGTAGTATCTACAACATCTGCCCAAAATTGTAAAGGCAATCCTGCATGCAATCTCATGCACCTTGCACGTTCCATGATTGTTATGTTCATCCTTTCTGACACACCATTTTCTTGTGGTGTTCTTGGAACTGTCTTCTCTCTGCGAATTCCATGCTCTGAACAGTACCTATCAAACTATTTTATGCAATATTCACCTCCATTGTCTGATCTAAGACACTTCAATTTCTTTCCTGTCTCAATCTCAACCAAAGCTTTCCATTTCTTGAAAGTATCAAATACATCAGATTTATTCTTAATACAATAAATCCAAGTTTTTCTAGTTGCATCATCAATAAAAGTAACATAATAACGAGAGCCACCAAGAGATGATACCTGAGCAGGTCCCCATACATCTGTATGCACAAGCTCTAATTTTTCATTCTTCTTTTCTTTCCCAACTCTGAGAAATATGACTCTCTTCTATTTTCCATAAATGCAATTCTCACAGAAGTCCAAATCAACATTCTTCAAACCCGGCAACAAATTCCTTGAGTGAAGAATCTTCATCCCCTTTTCACTCATGTGTCCGAGCCTATGATGCCATAATGCTGCATCTGCTCCTTTGGAAGTTAAAGCATTAACAGAGTTAGAAATACCATTGCATAAATACAATGTACCAACCTTTTCGCCTTTTGCTATTACCAGGGCTCCTTTGGTGACCTTCCAAGCTTTATCTGTGAAAGTTGTCACACAACCTTCACCACCTAACTGCCCAGTTGAAATTAGATTTTTCTTTAGATCTGGAACATGTCTTACCTCCTTTAATAGCCATTGGTTTCAATTCTGCTGTTTTACAAGAACCTTACCCATTCCAACGATTTTACAGGGTTTATCATCACCCAGATGAACTTGTCCAAAATCTCCTTGAACATAGTCATGAAAGTATTTCTTATCAGGTGTGGCATGGAATGAAGCCCCTGAATCTACCACCCAGGAATCAGTAATATTTTCGAAAGAAAGAATCAAAGCATCTTGTAACACCTCACCTGTCACATTTGCTTCATGATTGTTTTCTTGCTGTGCATCTCCTTCTTTTCCCTTTCAAGATCTATAGTCTTTCTTTAGGTGTCATTTCTTTCCACATTTCCAGCACACTATCCCCGATCTGGACTTGGATCTGCCTTTCCTTGATTTACTGCGATATCCTGAGCTCTTTCCTCTTTCCATTTTTCTTCCTCTAGACTCTGCACTCAAAGCATTTCCCGATGTCTCACCGGAGCTTTTCCGTCGCATTTCCTTGCTAAGGATAGCACCGACAACATCATCAAACTTTAAAGTACTAGATCCAGAAATGGAGTTACTAATGGCCATTACCAAACCATTCCAACTTTCTGGTAATGAGCACAAGAATAACAGAGCTCTAACTTCATCATCAAAGTTTACCCCTACAGAACTTAACTGACTTGTAACTGTATTAAAATCATTTAAATGGTTTGCAACAGATCCACCTTCTGACATATTCATATTAAATAACCGTTTCATAAGAAATACCTTGTTTGAGGCCGAGGGTTTTTCATATAGTTTCGACAACGTTTGCATCAAACCATCTGTCATGGTTTCCTTCGAAATGTTGAAGGCGACTGACGCAGCAAGGCACAACCGTATTGTTCCGAGTGCCTTTCTATTGAGAAGGTTTCATTCTTCGTCTTTCATACCTGTCGGCATCTTTGTTTTTCCGCCCAATGGTAGGTACAGATCTTTCTGATACAGATAATCTTCCATCTGCATCTTCCACAGCGAGAAGTTTTGGCCGTTAAATTTCTCCACCCTAAACTTACCATCTTCCACCATTGCTCCCGCTCGAACCAGGAACCATTCTTTCTTGTGAGTTTATTAGCCAAATAGACCTTCGGCTCTGATACCAGTTGTTAGAAAATTATATATTACAGAGCAATGGAACACATAAAATATTGCAGAAATATAAACACAGAAAATGCACAAAACAAGAGAGACACAGATATACGTGGTTCACCCAGTTTGGGCTACGTCCACCCCGAACAACCAGTCCTTCCTTTCTATTATCTAGCAAAATGAAGAGACACAACCAACATCAAATCCGCTGTAATATCCTCTATTTTCTCTCACAGTCTCACCTCTCTGTTTCTCGCTCACAGAATACACATCTATATCTCAGCCTCCAATACAATGCCCTCATACAAAGCGAGGGGTTGCCTTCTAGGGCAAAAAAAAACCCTAAACTAAACATAAGTTCTACCGTCAGATCATTCGCCTAATGAATGGCTCAGATTGACTAGAAATTACTATACTTTTACAAGGAAATTTTACATTTGTTTTTAGCTTCGGGGGCACTGCCCCGAGCCCCCGCCGGGGGACCGCTGGCCCTCGCACCCCCCCATGTGGAGGGGTGTGTTAGCCTCCTACTGCAGCAGGTATTCATTTTTCATGATTGACATTTTCACATGCCAAATATGTCATACTTTGCAGGCTGCAGTGTTCCATATTTCCAGAACAGGCCAATGAAGATGCCATGAAAGTATCCTGGTCCAAATGCCACTGCTGTATTCCATTTTTGATCATGGATATCAGGCAGTTTTGCATTCAAAGGAGGTACTCAAGTTGGAATTCACTAACCTCCCCTTCTTCTCATTTCCCCCAAGTCACTTACTAACATCCCCCAAGAGGTCAAGATCTGCTTGAGCCTCTCAGGTTCATCATCTCCATGACATTCGCCTTGGTAAGGATCCGCTTTACTCAAGGACTGCTCACTCATCATCTGTGAGCCTTCTTTTCCCCGACAAAGCCTAAGGTCTCATACCTTAGCGCCCTCTTTGCATCTCCATATTAACTATTAACTTTATTATGTAACTCCCCTTTCAGTTTTTCCCTTTCCCTATTAAAATCATGTATAGAAAACTCCCCTATGTAAATACCCCTCCCTAGCAATATAGCCATATTTCCTATAAGTCCGGGCAATCACAGTCCACCTGGGGCTGTCTTTAACCCATCCGAGTCATAGCAAGGATTAATCTGACACCTGGCCAGATTAATAACCTCCCCCCCAAAACGCCTAAAAAACCTTCAAAAACCCATTTTTTGCACCTTTTTCCAACCTGCTGTGCATAAAATATTAACCTGCGCCGTTTTTTCACATAAAAACCCCATTCCCTATGTTTTAACCCACCACCGTGATACATTAAAAAGGGAATATTACCGCGAATATCCCCACCCTCTAACCCGCCGTCGTTACCCATCTACCGCCAGCCGTTAGATCTGGCGCGCCACAGATCTACGGTGGGCAGGCTTTCCTATATGCAACACGCCCGGGCTTTAGCGTCCAGGAGTTCGGCGGTTTTGCCTTCGTACTCCCGCCACATGTCAAGCTCTGGGTGTGGCAGAGCCCCCTCCCCCGAGACCGCCTTTGCCCATAAGTGGTGTGCCACAAAACTGCTTACCGCCCGTGACGTCACATCCCACGTCACCCTCTGCCCAGTCACCATGTCGAGTCACCTGCCTACGTGGCCTCCTGCCACATCACTGCCATGTCATCGTCCGTACATGATGAAGTCATGCTGACGTCATCTCGCCACGTCGTCCTACTGACATCATGCTGACGTCACCTGCCGTACAGCGTCACGTCATGCTGACGTCATCATCAACCTTTTTGCGCGCAGAGGCGAAAATCGCACTTCGGAGCCCCGGAATCCGATTCTGAGGCAGTTTTTGATGAGCGATTTGCGCCGAATGACCCATTTTTCTTCATGAAGCTTGCCGGAAGGACCAGAAAACGGTTTTGAAAGAAACAGAGGCCGAGCAACGGCCATTAAATTGTGAATAAGACCCACAGCATGACAGAACAACATCAATTTATTGCCAAAGAGTATCAGAGGAGGAAGGAGAGACAAAGAGTATCCGCCGAAGATTTTTTAAGGGCTCGAAGCACTTGAACATTGATGAGGCCCCCAGAAAGTCAAATCAAAGAGGAGTAAGCCCATCCTAGCTCTCAAATCACAGTCAAAAGCATTCAATACCGCCGAACAGCAATGGTGCAAAGACCAATGCACAGTTATGACAGATGAAAAGCACAGAGCCACCTGGACAGATATTAACTCATTTTGACACAGCTGCCCCCAGCACAGCTCAAAGATATTTTCTAGCATTTATTTCTGGATAATATTAGGTTAAAGTAATCAATTTTCTGTCGGACCTGTTAGGTCGGCTGTAATAGATAATTTTGGATATATCTTCCCTATATATACCACCCTCTGTAGTGTTTTAAGGGTTGGTTGGTTGATAGCTTTTTAGTAGAGACTCGCACTGCATACCTGACATGTTTTCTGTAATCAAAGACTGCTGAAAAGCTTGGAGGAAAGACTATCTACTCTGTGTCTAATGGTTTCAAGAAGTGAATCTGGAATTCTTGTGCTGCAACATGACTCAATAAGTTTTCCTATCTCTGTTTTTTTTTTTATTGATATACCGTCTAAATAGTAGAAAGAAAGAATAGTCTAGAATTGGTTAACTGCCATCTATGATCATTTTCTGCTGTTTCTTTATGTTTTCCTCTGGATCAGTCATGAATATGAATTCCCTTCGGCTCATATTTCCCCTAATCCATTCATCTTTGATAGTTGTCTAGGAATTCTTAATTGCTCCTAGATAGAGTTCACTCACTTTCCCTCTTTTAAGCTTAATGAGAGATTCTTTGTTGCCTCTCATTCCTTATCCCTCATCCCATCCTTTAAGCTTTTCAATGTTGTTTCATGAGCAGCTACCTTGCTGCTTATTTCTCATGTGACCAGGAAACGCACCAGCAGTCCCACTCCTCAACTCCACGCCCAATGGTTTGAAAACTTACCAGACTATGTCTTGCCTCTCTACTTGAAATGTCTTCCTTCCCACCAAAACCATACAAAACCCTTGTGCATCATACCTAGCCTAAAATCATCCATTAAACAAAGCTAAATCTAAAAGAGAGATCCCTCTCTGACTGTAGGCAGGTTAGAACCTGCAGTCCAAAGTTGGTCTGTGGTTACCTTGGCCGTATCCTTTTCTGGAGCTTTAAGGACAACCTGAGTGATAACATAATGGCGACTCCACTGGGGAACTTCCTCAGATAATTTCACAAAGTTTCACGAAGAAAGTTGGAAAGCTCCGCTATGAGGAACCAAACCTTCGCAGCCATTCTTCAAAATCTAGTTATGATCGTTGATGGTGGACAGAGATCAGGCACTCAAAGTTAATATATCCACCTGGCGACTCCACATCATCCTCATAATAAAGGCTCCACTGGAGGAAGGAACCCAAAAGAAATGTATGAGCAGATCAGGCTTTTGACCTGGATTTTGATCCAAGAGGTCATGTTCTTTCTCTTCCATAAAATTTTGCTGTACATATTGTTTAAATTTAACTTTTATTCTTTCCCTTTAGAAAACGTTGAAGAAAGCCCTCCTTGCACATTACAACAACAACCTCTCAATGCTGCTGATGCTCACCTCATGGTCAAGGGGGACACTTCTGTCGAATCCAATCATCCTATCCCTGTTCATACCGAACCCAATCATTTAGCCCTTGTACACAATCCCGTGCCTTGTAAGGTTCCTGATAGATATAAGCCACTCATTTTGCCTCCCGTGCTTAATCCTTTGCCCAAAAATCATCCCATGAAACTCCCAAAATTTGATGGAGAGAATGGAGTTACTGCCCAAAAGCATATCCAGGATTTTGAAGATTATTTAAACATTTTCGAGGTAGAAGATGAGGATGTTAGTGTTAGGCTATTTGCCCTTTCTTTGCAAAGTGAAGTTAGGACTTGGTTTAAAGCATTGCCTGAGGCAAGCATCTCAAATCTCCAGCAGCTATTCAAACTCTTCCTTGATAGATGGATGACCAAAGTCAATTTTCTCATGCTCATAGAAGAATATCAACAGTTAAAAAGGATCCCATCTGAATCTGTTCAGCAATTTTCTGACCGATTCAATCAAGTTTATCATTCTATACCATTGAATATAAGACCTCCCCCTGATTTGGCCCTATTACATTATCCAGCAGCATTTGATCCAGAAATAGAATTCCATCTGAGAGAAACGGGCCCCTCTACTATGCAACAGATGCAGAACATGGCGGTGGATGTAGAGGTTAATCTGAAAGTTAGGGAGGAGAAGTTGAAAGCAGAAAAAGAGGGTAAACTGGATACCTTGCTAAAGAAAGCAGAGAAACTAAAGCAGACATTCACAATAGAAGTTGAAGGTTTAGAGCACCATAAAAGATCTGTTTTACAAAGAGAAACTAATGGTGTTCCTGAACAAACCTACTACAAAACAGATGACTTTTTCATGCAGCCATACATGATGGAGCAATCTCCTGATATAACACATGAATATAATAGCTTCTCTTCCTTCAACTTTCTGCCCAAATATGATCAGTATGACGATGATTACGAACCTAATGACCATATCAGCTTTGCAGAGGAATCAGAGCCTATTTTGGCAGAAAGCACAGTTCAGGCTCATTTGCTTGAACCCAATGATCAACAGGTCCAGTATAGCTGTGAAGAAAAGGAGGAAAACGTAGAGGGCGTTGAGTTCAACGAAGGAACTTTACCATTTTGTTTCAAGTCTCTTCAGTTTATTAGGGGAAATCGTCATGCCATTTATAATCGAGTATCACCACATTTTGATGTTGACCGGCTAGAGGAGAGTCCAGGCCCCGCTCTTAATGCATTAACACTAGATCTGCAGCCCCAAAGTGCCAGTGAGTGTCGGATTGTAGAAGACTCAGAAGCGGCAACATGTGACCAAAAAATCCAACTGGATTCCCTGCCTGTTGATTTTCAGCCATCTTGGATATTTGAAGAAGAAAAAGAACAGTCAGCACAAATCTGTCAGGTGCCATCTAAGCAGGCTTTCAGAGAATTACAGGTTCCATTCCATGTGTTGCACAACCCATCTGAGGGCAAGTTGTGTGATGAGGTAAAGCACTGCTCTTCTCCGCTAGCAGGCTGCAAAGCTCAAAATCGAGTTGTGGATGATTCACCAATTTCAAAGCATGATAGCTATCCCAAAATTTTGTACATTTCTTCAAGTCAGTCTAGCAATAATGTATATATGCTACAGGACCCTTTTTTACAGTTTCTTGTTTCAACAAAGAAGCTCAGCAGCTTCCTGATCTTCTCAAAGATTAATAAAGCCATATCAGATTGCAAGATCTCCATTCCAGGTAACAGGAAGCATAAGCAGCAGGGGCCATTCATATTTATAATGCTTAAGTGGCTGCATTGGCTGTTTCATTACAACTAACAGCAGAGAAAGTACTGGTTAGGGTAGGTAGGTAGGATTAATAAGGCAACCGGCCAAGAAAATTTTGCAGAATACAACAACAATTGAATACAAGGCAGTCTGACCTGCTGTTCTTGACTTTTCACAAGGAAAAGCCATCCCCAAGTGGAGCCACTGTTAGCCTCCTGCTGCAGCAGGTATTCATTTTTCATGATTGACATTTTCACATGCCAAATATGTCATACTTTGTAGGCTGCAGTGTTCCATATTTCCAGAACAGGCCAATGAAGATGCCATGAAAGTATCCTGGTCCAAATGCCACTGCTGTATTCCATTTTTGATCACAGATATCAGGAAGTTTTGCATTCAAAGGAGGTACTCAAGTTGGAATTCACTAACCTCCCCTTCTTCTCATTTTCTCCCAAGTCACTTACTAACATCCCCCAAGAGGTCAAGATCTACTTGAGCCTCTCAGGTTCATCATCTCCATGACATTCACCTTGGTAAGGATCTGCTTTACTCAAGGACTGCTCACTCATCATCTGTGAGCCTTCTTTTCCCCAACAAAGCCTAAGGTCTCATACCTTAGCGCCCTCTTTGCATCATATTAACTATTAACCTTATTATGTAACTCCCCTATCAGTTTTTCCCTTTCCCTATTAAAATCATGTATATAAAACTCCCCTATGTAAATACCCCTCCCTGGCAATATAGCCATATTTCCTATAAGTCCGGGGAATCACAGTCCATCTGGGGCTGTCTTTAACCCATCCGAGTCATAGCAGGGATTAATCTGACACCTGGCCAGATTAATAACCTCCCCCCCAAAACCCCTAAAAAACCTTCAAAAACCCATTTTTTGCACCTTTTTCCTACGTTCTGTGCATAAAATATTAACCCGCGCCGTTTTTTCACATAAAAACCCCATTCCCTATGTTTTAACCCACCGCCGCGATACATTAAAAAGGGAATATTCCCGCGAATATCCCCACCCTCTAACCCGCCGTCGTTACCCATCTACCGCCAGCCGTTAGATCTGGCCCACCACAGATCTACGGTGGGCGGGCTTTCCTATATGCAACATGCCCGGGCTTTAGCATCCGGGAGTTAGGCGGTTTTGCCGTCGTACTCTCGCCACGCGTCAAGCTCTGGAGTGTGGCAGAGCCCCCTCCCCCGAGACCGCCTTTGCCCATAAGCGGTGCGCCACAAAACTGCTTACCGCCCGTGACGTCACATCCCACGTCACCCTCTGCCCAGTCACCGCTTGCATCACCCCCTTTTCCTAGTCACCATGTCGAGTCACCTACCTGCGTGGCCTCCTGCCACATCACTGCCACGTCATCATCCGTACATGATGATGTCATGCTGACGTCATCTCGCCACGTCGTCCTGCTGACGTCATGCAGACGTCACCCGCCGTACAGTGTCACGTCATGCTGACATCATCATTAACCTTTTTGCGTGCAGAGGTGAAAATCGCACTTCGGAGCCCCGGAATTCGATTCTGAGGCAGTTTTTGATGAGCGATTTGTGCCGAATGACCCATTTTTCTTCATGAAGCTTGCCGGAAGGACCAGAAAACGGTTTTGAAAGAAACAGAGGCCGAGCAGTGGCCATTAAATTGTGAATAAGACCCACAGCATGGTAGAACAACATCAATTTATTGCCAAAGAGTATCAGAGGAGGAAGGAGAGCCAAAGAGTATCCGCCGAAGATTTTTTAAGGGCTCAAAGCACTTGAACATTGATGAGCCCCCCAGAAAGTCAAATCAAAGAGGAGTAAGCCCATCCTAGCTCTCAAATCACAGTCAAAAGCATTCAATACCGCCGAACAACAATGGTGCAAAGACCAATGCACAGTTATGACAGATGAAAAGCACAGAGCCACCTGGACAGATATTAACTCATTTTGACACAGCTGCCCCCAGCACAGCTCAAAGATATTTTCTGGCATTTATTTCTGGATAAGATTAGGTTAAAGTAATCAATTTTCTGTCGGACCTGTTAGGTCGGCTGTAATAGATAATTTCGGATATATCTTCCCTATATATACCACCCTCTGTATTGTTTTAAGGGTTGGTTGGTTGATAGTTTTTCAGTAGAGACTCGCACTGCATACCTGACATGTTTTCTGTAATCAAAGACTGCTGAAAAGCTTGGAGGAAAGACTGTCTGCTCTGTGTCTAATGGTTTCAAGAAGTGAATCTGGAATTCTTGTGCTGCAACATGACTCAATAAGTTTTCCTATCTCTGTTTTATTTATTTATTGATATACCATCTAAATAGAAGAAAGAAAGAATAGTCTAGAATTGGTTAACTGCCCTCTATGCTCATTTTCTGCTGTTTCTTTATGTTTTCCTCTGGATCAGTCATGAATATGAATTCCCTTCGGCTCATATTTCCCCTAATCCATTCATCTTTGACAGTTGTCTAGGAATTCTTAATTGCTCCTAGATAGAGTTCACTCACTTTCCCTCTTTTAAGCTTAATGAGAGATTCTTTGTTGCCTCTCATTCCTTATCCCTCATCCCATCCTTTAAGCTTTTCAGTGTTGTTTCATGAGTAGCTACCTTGCTCCTTATTTCTCATGTGACTAGGAAACGCACCAGCAGTCCCACTCCTCGACTCCACGCCCAATGGTTTGAAAACTTACCAGACTATGTCTTGCCTCTCTACTTGAAATGTCTTCCTTCCCACCAAAACCATACAAAACCCTTGTGCATCATACCTAGCCTAAAATCATCCATTAAACAAAGCTAAATCTAAAAGAGAGAGCCCTCTCTGACTGTAGGCAGGCTAGAACCTGCAGTCCAAAGTTGGTCTGTGGTTACCTCGGCCGTATCCTTTTCTGGAGCTTTAAGGACAACCTGAGTGATAACAGGGTGTACAAACTTCCTGGGGTATACATCCAGCTGAAACAAAGACCTCTGAACAATCATGCTCAACACACAACATAAAAGAAGAGAAGAACATGTGTTGTTGCAGGATTTTTTAATATGCAGGGAGGAACTCATTCCACCAGCCTCATCTAAGCCTTCTGCGCCTATTTCCAAGGCCTACCAACCCCTAATTTGAATTTCTATTTATAGCCACCGTGGGTAACCACCTTGAACAAATCTAATCATCTTGAATTGTTGGGCTAATCCTTGGGCACTGTGCAGCTTCCCTACACTTTATTCCATCATCAAAAATCTCCTCAGAACTTCATTTTACTTTCCCTACCTTCCTATAGCCTTCAACGAGTTTCTTGTAGAAAACTAGGACATCCTGTAGTAACTACATGAAACCTTGTAACATCCTGTTTTAGCCTATTTTAAGCATAAATGATGATCTGAGCATAGGGCAAGCTCTCCACTTGACTTCCATGCCCCTGAATGCCATTTTGGACTAGCTTTTCTATGCCTTTCTAACCTGAAAAAGATCAAATTGTTTAGCTTAGAATTTACATTTCTAAATTGAAAATCAAAAGTCTTTTTTTTCCTGCAATTTTAACAGAAGATAGTTAGTGCATGCATACCTCAGTCATATCACTATTAAATAATTTCCATGCCTACTTAGTTTAGATAGCTAGATGAAAGAATTCTAGGTTAGATTAGTTCTCTTATGCAAGGAATGTGTGCCAATTCTTAGCCAGATAATTTCATGTCATTTCATAGCACTTTCCATTCAACACTTTCATTTTCCTAATATAAGTAAGCATTTAATTTCTGCATTAAAGATAGCTTTACTTTCACTGTGAGTAGTCAGACTCCTTCTAATCAATAGAAGATTGGTTTGAAAAACCCTAGTTGTCATCGCCCGAGTTGAAAAGTGACAAGAGTAGACTGTTGCATCTACTGTGTATATAACACTGTCACCTCCAAGTTTGTACAAACCTCGGGTTGATAAAGTGAAGTTGGTATCCCTAGGAGTTGCAAAATCCTTGCTGTAATACTAGGGCTTATCAATTTTTAGTGCCATTTCTAGAGAGGTGTCTAAGTAGTTGAAATTTCTTCTTTCCTTTCTGTTTTACATTCAGTAAGTAGTTGCAATCATTGCTTTCCTTTCTATTTGAGATTTGGTAAGTAGTTTCAATTTCTGATTTCTTTCCATTTTGCAAGTAATTCAGAAAAAAACCTAAAAAAAGAAAAGAAAATTTCTTTCATGCTTCTTAGGAGGAGAAAATTTAGGAAATTTTTTTCCAAATACCCCCACACCATTAGACAACTAACCTTCCCTCTTCTTAAGTGGTTTCCAACTTCCCTCTCTGACTACAGGGGAGTTGGAGGACCCATTAGGTGAACAACCAGATATCTTTGAAGAGCTTATTGGGGAAGAAGAAGAAGAAACCTTTCCACACACTTACAACATGGATGAAAATAGAAATGAAGGTTCTTTTCCCATTAGAATGACTAAAGGATATGCTAGGATGAAAAAAATAAGCCCCTTTTCCCTTCCTCACTTCGATGGCTTAACCTCAGAAGACCCTCATAGCTTCTTGTTTGAGTTTGTTGTCATCTTCAGAAATTATGATTATACCTCTGATAACTAGAAGTTGAAATTGTTCCCATCCACCCTTAAGGATGCAACCTTGCGCTGGTTCATGGGTTTTTCTGGGGACAACATCACTACCTGGACTCATATGCAACAATCCTTCAATGAAAAGTATAGTGACTACTGTAGGTCCAAGGATACCAAAGAATAAATCTTCAGAATGACCTGTGGACATGATGAATCCTTGAAAGATTATGAAGAAAGGTTCTAACTTAGTTACAAAAGGATTAGATGCACCCTCGATCTTGAATCACTAAAGTTAGTCCTTCCTAGAGGGATCAGGGAATATATCCTAGAAACCCTAAACATGTTGTTTGGAGGGGACATCTACTAGTTATCTTATGATGATATCAAGATGGTTTTCAAAATCCATTCCAGGGAAGCCAAAAAGAAGGGTAGGTCTAGTCAAGCTTTGGCCAGTTCATCCTTCTCCAACAAATCCATCAAAAGTGAAATTGGGAACATATTGGAGGACTTTAAGAGTGAAATTCTGCATACCCTTTCTCTACAAATTGACACGATGTAGGTCAAGAGAAAGAAGGAGGAAGCAGAAAGAGCCTTAGATGTATTTTTCCCTAGATGCACCAAGAGGCACCCTAGAAATGAATGTCCCTTAAATCTTATAGAGATCTACTCGGTTTGTGTGAAAACCACTCCATAGATAGGTTCCCTTCTCTGCTTGGATCGAAAGCTATGTATCAAGGAACTGAAGATGTGACTAAAAAAATCTACCATATCAATCAAAGGAAGCCTCAAGGACATCAACCATACTAGCAGGGAATGCAAGGGGTGCCCTATTCATATTACAACCCCAATCAAAATGAATCCATTCCTCCTTGGTGTCCTCCTGCTCATCCTTCATGGTCCACACCTTCTCCCTGGTCTTATGCACCTCAATACCATTCCAAACTTTCCAATCAATCATTTCAGCCATATTCTCACCCACAACCTTGGTGGAATACACCATCATAGGGCTGGAGGCCCCCATTCAACTAATCTATAGCCTTACTGCCTCCACTACCATATCAACCACAACTCCTTCACCCTGCTCCACCTAAGAAACTTTAGGTGCTTTCTCAGCCAAATCCGAACTCGAACAATAAGCAGACACAACAGGTCTATAGTGGAGAGAGATCCTACCTTGCCTATGCTGTGGAAATTCAAGAAATCAACCTCAGGTATGGAAGAGTAATTCCAGACAACCAACCTCCATCTCCACCTGAGGAGCTTGAAGAGGAAAAATAAGATAGTGTTCCTCAAGCCAATCCACCTCCTTTTCTTGAGAGACTAATCCATCCTAGCCAACACAAACCAAAAGAGACTAAACTTCTGGGTGAATTGAAAAACTTGTGTGTTAAAATCCCACTCCTCCAAGTTATCAAGGATGTACCCATCTACAACAAGTTATTCAAGGAGAAATTCTTCAAACATCCTGGGAGGAGAAAGAAAGAAACCCCTACCATTAATTTCATTGGACAATTGCTTGACTTAACGTTGGGGAGAGTGATTTGCCCGAAGTATCTAGAACCTAGAAGTCACGTGGTAGATGTGCACATTAATGGCATCATTTCCCCCATATCTTGATTGATCTTGGGGCTACCATCAATGTGATGACTAAGGAGACCATGCTTAAACTAAATTTCCAAGAATCATTAAGGAAGACCACAATAGTCTTGTAGCTCGCAGAAAGATCCACAGTAGCTATTGAGGTAGTTGTTGAAAATGTGATGGTCTCCATTGATTCCTGGTAATACCTTGCTGACTTCTTAGTTCTCCAAACTAAGACCAAATTCAATGGTTATCCTCTCATCCTTGGAAGGCCATGGTTAGCCATTGCTGATGCTTACATAAGTTGCAGGGATGGGAATATGACCATTAAAAATCGGCATTTGTCCAAACTTTTGGTCTTGTACCCTCCCGCTCAACCATCTCTAGAGCATGACTTACCCTTATGGTTGGAAGAGGAGGAGGAAGATGAAGTATACAATGTAAAATCTTACCCAATATTTACCCTAGATGCCATTATAGGAGGGTGGCAACCTGATGAAGATGACCATATTGATCAAATTCTCCAGAATCAACTCCGCAACACCATGTCTCCTGATGAGTTAGTGAAGAAATCTGAAGCTAACCCTTGGATTGATTTTTGCTAATTTCAACTTCAGAATTAAAAACAATTTCTCATCATTTGCTTTATGTGCATAGGTTTCCTTTATGGTGTTTGTGAATGTAACATGTAAATTTGTCAAGTTTTATGTCAAATTCATGAGAAAAATAACATTTAAATAAAGTGCTGAACATTAGCAGAAAAATATACAGTAAACCATCAAAATTAACACTTAACAAAGTGTTTTGATAAAGGAGTTCACCCTCCAGGGAAACATCTCCTTGGTCTAGATTCCATGGCTTGGGCCTCTATATTAGCTCAAAATGGAAAAAGTGTTGTTTACAGTGCTCTATTGCTCCTGAAACCTGCTTCAATGTGCTCAAAACCTAAAAATAATCTAGGAATGACTTGTTCTGATCCTAAATTGGTCAAAAATTGCAAAATTTATGGCAAAAACAAATTCCCCTAGGAAAACTCCACTAAAATTGGAGAACTCTAGTTAATTTCGCCAATTTTGGAGAAAAACCCGAATTTTTCGGATTGCCAGAATATCCGCCAACTTAACTGCGCATTAATTAGTGGATAATTTTAGATTAATTATGAGTTAATCCACAGTTAGCGCTAATCACACGCGGTTATTGTTAACCATTTGCTGACGGTTATGCATGGTGTGGTCACATGTGAGGGGGCTGGCCCTCTCCTCCCCCAATCACTAACTATTTAAACATTAAATATAAACTTTGACTATTGTATGTTAAGAACTAACGACGTGGTGTAGTGGTAAGTCTCCAGGTTTGTGTGGTGCAGATCATGGGTTTGACTCCCCAGCCTGCCAATAAAATTTTTCCACTGCGCGCCGATTATGCCAGACCTTTAGGGAGGGACACGTGGTGACCTCCGGTCTTTCCACATGTCCCCTCTTCATTGATCCTCCTCTAACCAATGAATTAACACAAACTCACCACACTACAGACCAACCAGATTGCACCACCTAGCGAGACCCTATTAATTGTTGACCAACCCTTTGACCTTCCTAGTCACCTGCCACGTCAGCAGTACGGACTGCTGACTGTGCAGTGACTATATTTTTTTTTTTTTGCAAAATTCTTCTGTTTGGCAAAGTGGACAGAACATAACATATTCCTCATACGAGCTTCATTTTGAGTGAAATGAGTTGCATTGGGATCGTATCACCGAGACAAACGCGGTCGTTCAAACTTTGAGAGATTCTGAGCACTTTGATTTTTGAGCTAAATACTGATCACTTGATCATTCCTCCCCACTAGAAGCCTTTTGGACCTCAAAATATACTATCAATTATTTAGCAGGTGAGGGTACAACTCCCTCACCTTCTAAATCTGCATCCATTTGGCCTTAGAAGGATTTTGTCCCTTGAGTCCCACTCAAAAGTATTCAACATTTCCTCTCTTTGAAGTTATGGTTCTTCTGTCAAGTATGAGATCTTGCTGAATTTGATCAAGATATTCTATCAAGAAATCATCTATTGATGGCAGATGAACATGCTCTCCTTGATCATCAATCAAAGGATTCTTAAACAATCTCAAATTCTAAACATTAACAACATAGTATATTTTCATATAAGGAAGCAAATCTAGCTTAAATGCATTGTTACCATCGTTTCCAGAATTTTAAAAGGACCATAACAAATTGGCTTCAAATTTTTACCTTCCCCTTGAAGTCTCTCTTTGCTAATATATAACCAAACTTCGTCTCCAACTTGAAATTTATGATCGACATGGTGTTTTTCATGCCTTGCCTTGTAGCTGCTTTGACTCTTTTCAAGTTGTTCTTGCACTGTGTGATCTATCAACTGAAATTACTCAATGAAATTCCTTGCCTTATCAATGTCACTATGACCATCGATGGCAACATCTTTCTCAAAGATGAAGTCCAATGGCGCTTTTGGCAAGTACCCAAAAATGCCTCAAATGACGATGTGTTTGTGGAAGAATGTTTTGCCGTGTTGTATGTAATGCAACTGCTCATCCCACAACTTGGGATGTTTGTTGCAATATCCTCTAAGAAGATGAATGACTATCCTTTTCACCACCTTAGTTTGTCCATCTATTTGCTGATGAAATGTTGTACTCTTCTTCAACTTAGTGTCCATCATGTCCCACAAATTTGACCAAAAATTCCCAACAAATCGAGAATCTCGATCACTTACAATGGAAGTAGGAAGACCAAAATGAACCAAAATATTTTGAAAGAAAAGATGAGATATTTGTTCAGCTATAATTTTCTTTTTACATGGTGTTAGAATACACATTTTTTTGAACCTGTCTACAACTACATACAAGTAATCATGACCTTTCCTTGACAATGGAAGACCTCCTACAAAATCCATTGAGATACTCTCCCATGGACGTGAAGGTCCTAAAAGTGGAGTGTACAATCCTAGTTTCCTATTGCTAGGCTTACTTATTGCACACAAAGAACATCCTCTAATGAAACGAGATACATTATCAAACATGTGTGGCTAATAACAATACCTTTGGATATTCGCTATTGTCTTGCCTACACCAAAATGTCCAGCAATCAATGAAGTGTGCACCTCCCTTATGATATTGTTTCTTTCTCCTTGTGGAATACATAACTTGCCCAAGTGATACAACAAACTATTATGTACGTGGTAATCTAACTCTTCAATTTGGTTTCCTTGCCTCAAGCTTGCATACACATATTAAAGTCATTATAATATGCATATTGCTCAACGTAACTTTCATGTAAAACAAAATTGTGCTTGAGTATAATAGATGAATTAACAATAGGACCTGAAAGCATATTAACAACCTTATTGTAGATTCCCTTTTTGTACTTGATAACCAAATGAAACTATTGTAGAAAACGCATCCATATGAAGTGTCGTTATTTCTGCAACTTTGACTATGACTGTAAGTACTGTAATGGTTGATGGTCGCTATGGATAATGGTCTCCTTCCCCATCAAGTAGTGTTTCCATTTTTTAATAACTTGTACCAATGCGTAAATTTATTTGTCATAAGTGGGATAGTTAGTCACAACACCATTAAAATTTTTAGAATTAAATTAAATGGGCTTACCATGCTTCATGAGAACTTCTCCCATGGCATAATCACTAGCATCCATTTGAATCTCAAATGGATGTCTAAGATCCAGAAGAGCCAATACGGGTGCTGAACTGATCTTTTGTTTTAAAGCATCAAATTATTTTTGTTGTACATCTCCCTAATGGAAGACTTTCTTGACACTAGTCAATGCATGTAGTGGAGTTGCAATGGAGGAAAAATTAGAAATAAATTTCCTCCAATATTGTGCTGCCCCTAGAAAGCTTCTTACTAGTGCACGAAAATCCATACACATGCGCCAAGTCTTGTCCTTCTTTGGCATCAAAACAATGGGTGAACCACATGGTGAAGTAGATGGGTGTATGATACGTTTGTTTAGCAATTCTTGAATTTGCTTCTTGATTTCCATACTCTCCATGATTGACATGCGATACATGCCAATGTTTGGAAGTGGAACATCCTACTGCAACTATATCTCATGCTAAATTCCCCTCTTGGGAGGTAACATCTTTGGTTCCTTAAACATCTCGCCATGCTTTCTTACCACATCAAACAAATCATATTTTAACTTATCATCACAACCTTCAAAAGATTCATAATCTATTTCATTTTTTTTCTTGATCATGAGAAGCACAAAATTTTTACTTGCATTTACTAGTCTCTTCATCTGCCCTGCATTAACCAAAGAAATGTTCAACTTTTTGCGATGGGATCTCACAATATACTCCACTCCATCCTTGAGCAATTGATATTTGTTCTCATGGCGATAAAATACTACTTTCTTATCATACAAATACAGGATTCCCAAAATAATTCCTGAGATGTCAAGTGGAACTACATGTAACTCAACTTCATTAATGAATTTTTTAGTAATGGAAAACTTGAATAAGCATTTCCTTATAACCTGTAAATTTTCATTATTGACTATCCAACTCAAGGGATATGGCTTGTGATGAGGTACAGTTTCAAGGTTAAGCTTTTTGACCAAGTCTTCTGAAATTAAGTTCAATTGTGACCCACTATCAAATAATGCATCAATCTTTGTATGATTTGAAATTACCCTTACATGGAACAACTCTATCCTTGATTCTTCATTTGGAGTGTTGTTGTGAACATGTGAGGAACTAGTGCATGCTATACCTTCTTTTCCCTTTGTGACCATGGCTGAAATCTTGGTCTCATCACCAGAATCAGATCCAAGATCATGTTGTGTGGTAGCAGTCGTACTTTGTTTCCCCTTATTGTTTGGTTTCTTAAGCCTTAGTTCGGGATGTAATTTCCAACAGTGGGTGTCATCATGCCCTGCTTTGGAACAATGTTTGCATATATTTTTCTCCCCTTCTTTATTTACACTTTCATTCTTCTTTCCTTTCCATTTTCCACCCTTCTCTTTCTCCTTACCCTTGAATGGATTCTTCTTACTATCCTCTTCCTGAATGTTCTTTCCTCTTTCTTCAAGGTGCATGGCTTGCACACATACCTCATCTAAATTGCTTGGATTGAACATAAGGATAATATGTTTTAAGTAGGAATGTAAACCCCCAATATATTTCAAGAGAGTATCTTGGGAATTCAAGTTTACTCCTAACAACAAAGCCCTTTTCCTAAACTCCTGGGTATAGTCTTGAACTGTTTGGCCCTTGAGTTGCCTAAAATTTTGCAACTCATAATGGATTTTTGCATATAGGCTAAAGGATAAAACTGTCTTTTAATTGAAGAAAAAAAATCAACCAAAGAAATGGATATCTTACCATGCATGCACATTTTCTCTTGAGTCTTTGCTTCCCACCAAACTAGTGCTGCTCCTTCTAAACTTAATGAAGCCAACTAGATATTTATGTCATCTTCTTGAAGGTTCTAAATTCTGCAATAAACCTCTAATTTTTGAATCCAATTGTCTAACTTCTCTGCATTTACCTCACCATTGTACATGGGAAGTTCAAACTTAATGTCCAATTTGAGTAAGGGAGTTTTTTCTTTTGGGGTTTTTGAATGAGTATGAACAATTTTTGTGGTGGAAGTGGAAGATGATGCTGTTTGTGATGATGAGGATGATGAAGATGGTGAGGAAGATGATGGAGATGGAGGAGGCTTTCCTCCATTACCCTTTGAATCCTTCTTTTCATATTTTTTATCTTCTGAGCTTCCCTCTCCATGTGGGGACTTAGAACTCTCTCCAGCCATTCTAGTATTCCTCTCTTCAAAGAGGACTGTAACCACGGTGGTTAAGTCATAGAAAGATTTCTTGAATGCTTCCTCTTCTGAAAGACCTTTAGTCTCTCTTGCTCCAGACATGATGGCTTTGGATTCAAGCTCAGCTTTTGGTACTGCTTGTACCTCCTCAATCTCAATTGAAGGTAAAACTTGAGGTGCTTGAAGTGCAGCTAGGATTGGATCTTTGGGTGGAGATTGTGGCCTTGTGTCTCTCCTTTTTCTGGGAATTACCTCAGGATTTTCAACCAATAGTTTCCCTTCTCCTCTCTGCAAATTTAACCTTGTAAGCATCACAAATTTTCAACCATTAAAACCCTACTTGCACAAAACTCAAGCAATCAAGAAAATAACCTTCGCTCTGATACCAACTTGATATATTGTTGAATGTTAGTTTTGTTGTGCTAATTTCAACTTCAGAATTAAAAACAATTTCTCATCATTTTCTTTATGTGCATAGGTTTCCTTTATGGTGTTTGTGAATGTAATAGGTAAATTTGTCAAGTTTTATGTCAAATTCATGAGAAAAATAGCATGTAAATAAAGTGTTGAACAAAAATAGACAAATATATAGTAAACCATCAAAATGAACACTTAACATAGTGTTTTGATAAAGGAGTTCACCCCTCCTGAGCTATATCTCCTTGGTCCATCTTCCATGGCTTGGTCCTCTGTATTAGCTCAAGATGGAGAAAGGTGCTATTTACAATGCTCTACTTCTCCTTAAACCTACTTTAATGTGCTCAGAACCTCAAAATCATATAGGAATGAATTTTTTTGATCCCAAATTGGTTGAAAATTGTAAAAGTTATGGAAAAAATAGTTTCCGCTAGGAAAAATCCATTAAAACTAGAGAACTCCAGTTAATCCCACCAATTTTGGAGAAAAAACCGAATTTGTTAGACCGCCAGAATATTCGCCAACTTAAATACACATTAATTAGTGGATAATCTCAAATTAATTAGGAGTTAATCCACAGTTAGCTCTAATCACGCGGGTTGTGGTTAACCATTGGCCGATGGTTATGCATGGTGTGGTCACATGTGAGGGGGCTGGCCCTCTCCTCCCCCAACCACTAACTGTTTAACAATTAAATACAAACTTCGACTATTGTGTGTTAAGAACTAACAACACGGTGTAGTGGTAAATCTCCAGGCTTGTTCGGTGCAGGTCATGGGTTCGACTCCCTGACCTACCAGATTTTTTTTGCTACTGCGCGCCGATTATGCCGGACATGGTCGTTCAAGTTTTGAGTGATTCTGAGCACTTTTATTTTTAAGCTAAATACTGACCACCTGATTAGCCTAGCTAACTCAAGTCCTACTCATGTGAAGATGATCGAATTTGGTGCAGCTAAAACATTAAAAATAAACCCCTATCTCTCTGCACATTAGGAAAAGGAGTTATGTGACATGCTAAGAGAGCATCTGATTGCATTTTCCTAGAGTTATAAGGAAATGAAGGGAGTGAACCCTTTGGTGTGTACTCACTACATTTACATCAAGGAAGGCTACAAGCTAGTGCACCAACCTCAGAGGAGAATGAACCCAACCCTCAAAGACATAGTTAAAGAAGAACTACAGAAGTTGTTGGATGCAAGGTTCATTTACCCCATCTGAGATAGTGAGTAGTGAGTAGGTGCCTCCTCTTTTTCTAGTCCCAAGAAGAATGGAAAATGGAGGATATGTGTGGACTACAAAGAGTTAAACAAAGCCACTAAAAAAGGCCATTTCCCTCTACCTTTCATTGATCAAGTCTTGGATGGTCTTGCAGGGAAGAAGTTATTCTCTTTCCTGGATGGATTCAGTGGTTACAATCAGATCCAGATTAACCCAAAGGACCGAGATAAAACCACCTTCACTTGTCCTTGGGGTACCTTTTCTTATAGGGTCCTTCCTTTTGGATTATGTAATGCCCTTGCCACTTTTCAAAGGGAAGTTCTGAGCATCTTTGTAGAGCTAGTCCATGACTGTGTAGAAATCTATATGGATGATTTCACTCCCTATTTTCCTGGAGGCTCTCTCCAACTTGGGGAAAGTGTTAAATAAGTGCATTAAAATGAATCTATCTCGTAGTCCTAAGAAGTGTGAGTTCTTGAAGAATGCAGGGACTGTTCTAGGTCACTCAATATCCCAGGAAGGACTACAAGTGGACCCAAATAAAATTTCTATCATAAAGAGGGTCCCTACTCCTCAGAAGCAAAGGGATGTCAGAAGTTTCTTGGGCATAGCTGGATACTATAGGGGATTCATAAAGGATTTCAACAAAGTATCTCCACCATTTTTTGGACTACTAGCCAAGGACTCTGACTTTTGTTGGTCAGAAAGCTGCCAAGTGGCCCTAGAAACCTTAAAGGACAAGTTGACTACCACACCCATACTTTGAGGCCCAAATTTGGAACTTCCTTTCCACATCCATGTTGATGCCTTTGACAAAGATATTGGAGCAAATTTAGGCTAGATAGATGACAAGTTTCCTTATGCCATTTACTTTATTAGCAAAAATCTATCCAAGGCTGAATTGAACTATATTGTGACTGAAAAAGAGCTACTAGTTGTTGTGCATTCCTTAAACAAATTTAGACACTACATCACTGGTTACCAGACCTTTCTACCTCCTGACCATGCTACTATCAAATATTTGATGAACAAGCCTGGTGTGAATGCCAAAATTATTAGATGGTTTCTTTTATTACAATAGTTTGATCTAACTATCATTGATAAGCCTGGTAGAGAAAATGTAGTTGCATATTTTTTGTCTAGACTTTCTTTGCCTGTAGGTGAGAAAGGAATCGTTGATGATCAACTAACAGATGAGCATTTATTTTCTATTTTAGTTCTCTCTCCATGGTTTTCTAAGATAGACACCTATCTAGTGGCTTCACAATTCCCTCCAAATATGTCCTCCAAGGAAAAAATCAGAATTGTAAGAAAGAACCCCCCATTCAATTGGATTGGGGGAAATTGATGCAGGAGCATGTGACTTAGAGGGAAAAAGTCTTCAAACATATTCCAAAAATCCAAAAAAATCTACAGGCAAGGGAGTGGGGTCCTTTAGCCTGCAATTTCCATGTTTTTTTAGTGCAAGATAGGATAAAATTGAGAATAAAACATGCTAATTATATCATAGATGGATAAGCTATAATAAAGATTTATGCTTTAAATCATTCTATGTAAAGCATGCTTTTGTAATAGATAAGGTCCGAGAAGGCCTATCCATTAATATAAATAAAGAGGCAACGAGACTCGCATCAGAGAGGAGCGGGGCCGGAAGCATTATTCTTGAAAAACTTTTCTCTCTGTGTATGGGAATTAATGGTTTTCTGTTAATATGTATGCATGTATCAGATAGCTTATTTTGCTGTGTATCGAAAGTGTTGAATTGCCTTATTTCCCCGCATGATACTTGTTTGAAGCCTTTATGGCCGTTTCCCTTTCATTGCTGCGTCCGCAGGCTCTCTAAGTCCTTTTATAAAGCCCAGAGGATAATTCTGTTTACACAGAGGACGCGTGATATTTTCCTTAAGCGGAACATTGTTCCGGACGTGACATCTTATTTAGATTGGTTCTTGCCCTTATCGGGTCTGAACCAAATATCGCATCGGAGAAGAGAGGGCCTTTGGAACTGTTAAGTGTGCGCTCCGACATACCAGAGCCGAAATATTATAAAGCGCAGCTTAAAGGGACGTCGGATCCGCGGGGGCGTTCGCATCGCATATTGGAGGCATTGGCGCTTTAGAGATCGCCGATAGCGATTACCGATTGTCGCATCGGGGAAAAGGGAAAGGAAAGGCATTAGCCGCCGCCGATAGTGTTTTGGGTGTATAACCCTCCATAAAGCCGCCGATAGTGTTTTGGGTGCATAATCCCTCCATAAAGCCGCCGATAGTGTTTTGGGGGTGATTCTTTAGAATTACTGCTCCGATAGGAGTAGAGGCCCTGTTTGTCAATTAGCAAGGTTTGTGGGGGGGTCGGAGAGAAAATCGATGAATCTATTAGTTTAATGACTGATACGCATATAGAAGGAGAAAGAGAAGTTGAGGCTGATATAGAGGAGATTGCTGCTAGATTTGGAAGGTTATCCTTATCGCCTGCGCCCACGCCATCATTAGTGGTATCAGAGCCACCAACTGACATTGAATTGAATCTCAGGAGTAGGAGAAGGATGGCTTTTAGATTTGGAAGAGGACGAGGACATGGTGGAAGAGGACGGCCTGTTGCAAATGCTGAATTAATGGAAACAGTGCAACACCTGCAAGCTAGATTGGATGCACTAACTTCAGATAGAAATATAGATGATGGAGATGTTAGTGAACTTGAGATTGAAGCTACAAAGGAGGAAGTTGTAGAGGTTACTCCTGAGATGAGGTTCTTTCAGTCAGTGTTGAGATCCACAGACAGACCAAAGACCGAGGTATCGGTATACCAAGGAGGACTGAATCCAGAAGAATTGATAGACTGGATTAATGGCATGGAGAAATTCTTCGATTATGAAGAAACAGAAGATGAGAAGAAAGTGAAGTTTGCTGTCACCAAGTTAAAAGGCCATGTAGCGCTTTGGTGGGATGGTGTGCAGGCAGAAAGGAAGAGACTTGGTAAGCAACCAATCAAGAATTGGAGCAGGATGGTAACAAATTTAAGAGGTAAGTTTTTTCCAAGTAACTATTAGCAAACATTGTTTAGACAAATGCAAAATCTTAGACAGAGATCTTTGACAGTAAAAGAATACACAAAAGAGTTCTATAAGGTGAGCATAAGAGCTGGAGAAGCCCAAGATACAGATGAGAAGGTGGCTAGATATATGAATGGCCTCAGGATGGACATTCAAGATGAGATAAGTCTACTGTCTCCAAAAACAATAGAGGAAGCTTATCAGATAGCACTGAAAGCTGAAGAAAAACTCATGAGGAAGCAGTCTGCCAGAGGGAGAGGGACTTTTAGAGGAAAGGGAAGTCAAGGTGGTAGAGGAAGGTCTACAACACCTAAAGATGGAGCTAGCAGTAGCTCAACCCAGCATGCAACCACAGGAGGTGATGCAAGAGGAAGAGGGAGCTTTTCTAGAGGAAGAGGCAGAGAAATAAGATGTTATAGATGTAACAAGCTAGGACACAGAGCTTTTGAGTGCCCAGAGAATGTAGAAACAAAGCAGAGGAATGCAATTGTTGCTCCAGTTGAGGGAGAAGCACCAGTGGCAGCAGTAGCAGAAGAAGAAAATATACCAGAAAGAGGAGAATCTTTGGTAGTTAATAAAGTTCTACTTAAGCCAGCAAAGGAGATGGCTGAACCGTCACAAAGGAAGACTTTATTCAGGACAGTGTGTAAAGTTCAAGGGAAATGTTGCCAGATGATCATTGATAGTGGCAGCACTGATAATTTGGTCTCTACAGAAGTAGTGGAGAAATTGAAGCTGAAGACAATGAAGCATCCAACACCTTACAAAGTGTCATGGTTGCAAAAGGGACATCAACTGTTAGTAAATGAACAGTGTGAAGTGGAATTTCAAGTGGGCAAGTATAAAGATAAAATTGTTTGTGATGTGATGCCCATGGATGTGTGTCACATATTGCTTGGAAGACCTTGGCAATATGACAGAGGAGCCATACATGATGGGAAAAGAAACACCTACAAGTTTGGAAAGGATGGTGTCAATCATACGTTGCTGCCTCTGCAAGAAGAAGATGTACCGGGACAGAAGACTGATCCAAAAACTCTGTTACTTGGAGGAAAGGAATACCTGAAGCAGATTGAAGAAAACGAGGTAAATTTTGTTGTAATTTGCAAGCCCAAGGTAATAATGACCTCTACTAAAGTTTCTGATTTACCCATTGAAATTCAAGAAATGTTGGAGAAATATTGTGATATTATTGTTGATGATTTTCCTAATGAATTACCACCCATTCGAAGAATCAGTCATCATATAGATTTGATTCCTGGAGCAAGCCTACCTAACAAAGCAACATATAGAATGACTCCTGCAGAAAATGAAGAAGTTAAGAAACAGGTACAAGAATTGCTTGACAAGGGGCTGATCAGAGAAAGCTTGAGTCCTTGCGCAGTGCCAACAATACTGAGCCCAAAGAAAGATGGAGGTTGGAGAATGTGTACAGATTCGAGAGCCATCAATAAAATCACAATCAGGTACAGATTTCCGTTACCTAGAATTGAAGATTTAATGGATTTCTTGACTAGAGCAAAATATTTTTCAAAACTAGATCTTAAAAGTGGGTATCATCAGATGAGGATAGGAGAGGGGGATGAGTGGAAAACTGATTTTAAGACCAATGAAGGACTATATGAATGGAGAGTAATGCCTTTTGGGTTGTCAAATGCACCAAGTACATTCATGAGGCTCATGAATGAAGTTCTTAAAGAGTTCATTGGTAAGTTTGTAATGGTTAAGAGCATATACAACTTGAGTGGGTCTAATGGTTAAGAGCATGTGTTTCTTCCTAAGTGGTCACAGGTTCAAAACCAGAGGGGGGTAGAGTATGTATGCCTTCGTAGACTTAGCAGTCAAATCGCTGCACGGAGGTGGGTACCTTGTCCCACAAACAAGGGGGTCTCATACACCAATTTGGTGTCTGGCTTGGCTGTGACCTTAAAAATGGATATTATTATTATTATTATTAATAGTATATTTGGACGATATATTAGTCTATAGCAGGTCCAAGGAGGAGCACGTGAGGCATTTAAATTATGTCTTACAGAAGCTACAACAAGAAAAACTATTGCTGAATCTGAAGAAGTGTTCATTCATGAAAGAGGAGTTGGTGTACTTGGGATTTGTTATTTCTGCTGAAGGGTTGAAGATGGATCCAGAGAAGATCAAAGCAATTATGGAGTGGCCTTCACCCAAGAGTGTTTTTGAGGTAAGGAGTTTTCACGGTCTTGCTAGTTTTTACAGAAAATTCATTAAGAATTTTAGTAAGATTAATGCACCTATTATTGAGACCATAAAGAAGGATAAACAACCATTTAAATGGACTGCTGAAGCAAAGAAAAATTTTCAGCTGTTAAAGAAGAAAATAACTGAAAAGCTTGTTTTGGTCCTTCCTGATTTTAACAAACCAAGTAAAGTGTGATGCCAGCTTAGAAGCAATTGGAGGAGTTTTAAGCCAAGAAGATAGACCAATAGCTTATTTTAGTGAAAAGCTAAATGATTCAAAAAAGAAGTATTCTTCTTATGATAAGGAGTTCTACGCAGTTGTGCAGTCATTAAAGAAATGGAGGCATTATTTAATGTCAAAAGAATTTATTCTTTATTCAGATAACCATGAATTACAGTTTATAATGCAGCAGAAGCTCAGCCAGAAACATGCTAAATGGGTAGAATATCTTCAAGGTTGCAGATGCCTTAAGTAGGAGAAATGTATTGCTTCAAGAAAGTCAAATCCAAGTGTTGGGTTTTGATTTTCTTAAGGAATTATATGAGACCAATTCAGATTTTAAAGAGGCATTTGAGGCTTGTAAAAATCCTGTTTTGGCAGATAGGAGCAAGTGGTTGGATTATTTCCTACAAGATGGACTGTTATTTAAGAAAAATCAGCTGTGCATACCCAATTGTTCAATGAGAGAGAATTTAATCAAAGAGAAACATAGTGGAGGACTTGCAGGACATTTTGGTGTAGAGAAGACTTTTGAGCAACTCAACAGATTTTATTTCTGGCCGAAAATGAAATCTGAAGTAGAGAAGTACGTAAGAAATTGTAAAGTCTGCCAGTATGCAAAAGGAAGGAGCCAAAACACAGGGTTGTATATTCCATTACCAATTCCAGATAGGCCTTGGGATATGGTAAGTATGGATTTTGTGTTGGGATTACCAAAGACTCAAAGAGGTTATGATTCAATTTTTGTTGTAGTGGACAGATTTTAAAAAATGGCACACTTTATTCCATGTTATAAAACTAGTGATGCTTCTCACATTGCTAACTTGTTTTTTAAAGAGATTGTAAGATTGCATGGGTTGCCCAAAAGCATTGTCTCAGACAGGGATTCAAAATTCGTTGGACATTTCTGGAGAACACTATGGAAGAAGTTGGGGACTAAATTAAGTTTCAGTTCTGCCTATCATCCACAAACTGATGGACAGACTAAAGTTGTGAACAGAAGTTTAGGCAATCTTTTGAGGAGCCTTACTGCAGAACATCCAAAGCAATGGGATCAAGTGTTAGCACAAGTTGAGTATGCATATAACGACTCACCGAACAGGAGCACAGGACAGAGCCCATTCCATATTGTTTATGGAATGCATCCAAGAGGAATATCTGAATTAAGGAATTTGGGAAAAGAAGAAATGAGAAGTGCAGAGGGTGAAGACTTTGCTTCAAGAATGCAGGCGATACATGAACAAGTGAAACAACAGCTGCAGGATAGCAACATCAAGTACAAAACCAGAGCAGATATGAGGAGAAGAGAGGTGAATTTTGAAGTTGGGGACTTGGTTTTAGCACATCTCAGAAAGGAGAGATTTCCAAAGGGGGAGTATAATAAGTTAAAATCCAAGAAAATTGGACCGTGCAGAATACTGAGGAAATTCTCTGCAAATGCTTATGAGATTGAATTACCACCTGATGTGGGAATATCACCAATTTTTAATGTTGCAGACTTGTATAAGTATGAGAATGAAACTGCAGATGATACAACACAGGATCAGGAGACTCCAGAGATTAACTGGGTAAAACAGTTACCCACAACAAAGAATTTACAGCCAGAAAGAATTCTGGACAAGAAAGTGCATAAGAAGACAAGGGGACGAGAGTACTTCCAGTATTTGGTAAAATGGAAGGGACAACCAACTGCTGAAGCTACTTGGGTTACAGAAGACGTTCTACAGAAACTGGGCAAATCTGTAGACGAGCTCATGGACAGGAGCCCATGAAGAATTTTGTCCTCAGGAGTCTGATGCAGGAGCATGTGACTCAGAGGGAAAAAGTCTTCAAACATATTCCAAAAATCCAAAAAAATCTACAGGCAAGGGAGTGGGGTCCTTTAGCCTGCAATTTCCATGTTTTTTTAGTGCAAGATAGGATAAAATTGAGAATAAAACATGCTAATTATATCATAGATGGATAAGCTATAATAAAGCTTTACGCTTTAAATCATTCTATGTAAAGCATGATTTTGTAATAGATAAGGTCCGAGAAGGCCTATCCATTAATATAAATAAAGAGGCAACGAGACTCGCATCAGAGAGGAGCGGGGCCGTAAGCATTATTCTTGAAAATATTTTCTCTCTGTGTATGGGAATTAATGGTTTTCTGTTGCATGTATCAGATAGCTTATTTTTCTATGTATCAAAAGTGTTGAATTGCCTTATTTCCCCGCATGATACTTGTTTGAAGCCTTTATGGCTGTTTCCCTTTCATTGTTGCGTCCGCAGGCTCTCTAAGTCCTTTTATAAAGCCCAGAGGATAATTCTGTTTACACAGAGGATGCGTGATATTTTCCTTAAGCAAAACATTATTCCGGACGTGAAATCTTATTTAGATTGGTTCTTGCTCTTATCAGGTCCGAACGAAATATCGCATCGGAGAAGAGAGGGCCTTTTGAACTGTTAAGTGTGCGCTCCGACATACCGGAGCCGAAATATTATAAAGCACAGCTTAAAGGGATGTCAGATCCGCGGGGGCGTTCACATCGCATATTGGAGGCATTGGCGCTTTAGAGATCGCTGATAGCGATTACCGATTGTCGCATCAGGGAAAAGGGAAAGGAAAGGCATTAGCTGTAGCCAATAGTGTTTTGGGTGTATAACCCTCCATAAAGTCGCTGATAGTGTTTTGGGTGCATAATCCCTCCATAAAGCTGCCGATAGTGTTTTGGGGGTGATTCTTTAGAATTACTGCTCTGATAGGAGTAGAGGCCCTGTTTGTAAATTAGCAAGGTTTGTGGGGGGGGGGGGGTCGGAGAGAAAATCGATGAATCTATTAGTTTAATGACTAATACACATATAGAAGGAGAAAGAGAAGTTGAGGCTAATATAGAGGAGATTGCTGCTAGATTTGGAAGGTTATCCTTATCGCCTGTGCCCACGCCATCAGAAATATCTTCAAGCTAGGTCAATAACAAATTTTGAGGAGGTGTGTCTAGGAGGAGGAAGTCTTTGACATCCCTCTGGCCTATCATCATGGGCCTTATGGAGGTCACTTTGCAGCCACGAGGATGACCTTCAAGGTACTTCAAGTTGGCTACTATTGGCTCAATCTCCACTAAGATGCAAGAAGATCCAGCAGTCAATATGATCAGTGCCAAAGAATGGGGAAATCTACTCCCAAGGATGAAATTAATTTGCAACCTCAAGTGACTCTTGAGCCATTTGCCAAGTGGGGCATGGCTTTCATTGGGCCCATTGATCCACCATCACGGCAGAAAAAATACATAATTGTATGCACTGATTATTTGACAAAGTAGGATGAGACCAAGGCTGTCAAGGTAGCAACAAAAGAGAAAGTGGTTGGGTACCTTAGAGAACTAGTAACTAATCAGGGAGCTCAATTCACATCACACCTAATTGAGAATTTGTTGATGCAACATAATATCAAACACATGAAGTCAATTTCTTATCATCCTCAGGCCAATGTACACATAGAGATTACTAACATAGCATTGGAAGGCATTCTCACCAAGTTTGTGAGCAGCAACATAAAATATTGGGCTGACAGATTAGTGGAGGCCACTTGGGCCTATAATACAATCCGTAAGACAACCACTGGTTTCACCCCTTATGACTTGGTCTTTGGAAATAAGGCTTTTCTGTCCATTGAGTTTGAGTACAACACTTTGAGAATGACATCACAATTTGATTTGGATGTTACAATGGCACAACAAGAGAGGCTGCTCCAATTCAATGGTTTGGATGAACTCAGGATGTAGGCCCTCCTACCCACTGATGTTTTTCAAGTACATAGAAAGGTTTGGTAGGACAAAAACATCAATGACAAGGTTTGTCAAGAAGGAGATTAGGCTCTGCTATATGACTCCAGGTTCAAGGACTTCAAAGGAAAATTGATGACCAGGTGGCTGGGCCCATATCTAATAGAAAAGTGCCATGACAATGGGGTTGTGCAAATCAGGACCATTGATGAAGAAGGTATCCCCTTGCTTGTCAATGGATACAGATTGAAAACCTATAAAATACTTCTGTCAAGGGAGGAGTTCATCAGTACCTTCAGTAAGGAAGTAAATGTGCTTGGAAGTGTCTCAGCTTCCAGCTCACCAAATTCTTGAAGATTGTTTTCATTTTTGAAAAAAGAGAAAAACCCAAAAAAGAAAAATCAATAAGGGACCTAGGTGAAAACCTCTATAAGGAACTTGAGGCCAAATTTTGGGTTGAAAACCTCCTTGAGGTAGCCCAAGAGTGAAAAAAAGGAAATTAAAAAGATCCTTGTGTGAAAACATCCTTTGAGGCACCTAGGATAGGAAAACAAGCTGAAAACATCCTTTAAGGCAACCTGTGTCTTTAAAAAAAAAGTGAGAGAAAAATAAAAAAAAAGTGCCATGGCTGGGACCTCAAACCTGCCCACTAATAAAATTCTATGATTTTTGCAGGTTTTTAAAGACAACAAAGGACTCAGAGTTCAAGGGACAAAAAGCCAAGCATCACACCAATTCTTCCTCCATTCACTTCACATCTTCCATGCCTACCATGTCTCCATCATCCATCCTCACTTCCAGGCATCAAAAACCAATTTTTATGCATTTTTCTAGCTTCTACAGGGTTTCCTGTAGTTACTACAGGAAGATCCTATAGTACTATAGGATGTCCTGAAACACTACAGGAAAGGAGTCCTGATTGGAAAACGATGATGAAAGCCTATTCTAGGTTGAAAAAAGGGCCCTACACCTCACCATGTCTCACCCAACACAAGCTCATGACCATACCCACCTTCGTGTCCATAAAAAAAATAAAAATACAAAAAATACAAAAAAGAGAATCCAAGGGACATGCCATCATTGGCCTCACTCACCTATCACTCCATCTACTTCATTACCATATCTCCACTCCTACATCACCACCCATCCCCCCTCCAAGTGAAAAAAATAATGAAGAAAAGGCAGCTACAAGGTTTCCTGTAGTAACTACAGGATCCCCTGTAGCAGCCTGTGTTATGACAACAACAGATTATCTCTGCATTCTCCTTCACCACCCATGAAAATAGAGAGCTCCAACATCCCTACAGGCATTGTGACTCCTATGCAAAGCTCAGAAACGGAAAAAAAACCAAGAACCTGCACACCACAACAAAGCAGACAACTACATCAGCAAGAAGAAATCAACAGAAAGATGACCAAGGGAGAGCACTTACCTGAACAAAAAAAATCACAGCAAAGTCACCCTCTAGCATGCATCGACCAAGCGAAGGAAGGCACAGGTATGGCACCTCATCCAAACTCTTCCCCAAGTACGATATGATAAAAGTGTAGGAATATGAAAAAGTTCATTTTTATAAGCTGGAGGTGGTTAGTTAACTTTGCCTCCCTAAGCTCTAAGACAAAAATTAAACTCCTAGTCAGCATGACATGTTGCAATGTCACATAAAGTAGAATCATTCGAATAGGTGGTCAAATTAAGTTGTGTGAGAGTGGGTGATGATTACGAGGGGAGGCTACATGATAACCAACGGTGGGCCAACGGTCTCAATGAGGAAATCCCGTACATTGCCAGCCAACACAACGCTCTAAGGAATCGACCATAAATAACAAAAATTCCAAAGTTTCATGCACCCATCGTTCATTTTGAGATCAGGGAGAGTGGGACCACCTTGGAGAGCCATCGAGGAAGCAAACCTATTTTAGCCACCCTATAGGAAACAAAACTACATGAACAACTACAGGAAATGTAGAGAGTTGCAGGCATTAGGGGAATTTTGAGGTCTAAAATGGGCCTCCTAAGAAAAATGTACAACCAAAATAAACTTTATAAGAACCAATAGGATAAAAGACGATGATGTCAACCATGGGGGATGATTGACCATTTTTGGAATAAAAAAGTAAAAATATTAAAAAATAATAAAATAATAAAACTACCTTTTTCAACTCATATTTTCAACATATCTCCCTAAGGTTTTACTCAAATTTAGAGTGGGAGTACTTGTTGGATGCAAAATTTAATTCCTCATCTAAGGAGTACCCATGTTGCATACTTTTGATGGACCCTGCTACACGAAAAATGGGAAATACATGAAAAAAACGTGATTGCAATCATGTTTTTTTCATGTATTTCCCATTTTTCGTGTAGCAGGGTCCATCAAAAGTATGCAACATGGGTACTCCTTGGATGAGGAACCAAATTATGCATCCAACAAGTGTTTCCTCTCGAAATTTGAGTAAACCCATATGAAGATAAGTTGAAAATACGAGTTGAAAATATAGTTTTTTCTTTTCTCCCTCTAAAATTTGATGATGAAATCTAATCTTACTTTATAATTTCCTTAGGAGGCCCGTTTTAGAGCTCAAAATTCCCCTAATGAATCATTGGAAATTCACAAAGAACGTTGCAAGGGGGTGCCTAGGGTCCAGTTGTTCAACAATTCTCATATCCAAAGCAGTGCAATGAAAGGTAGGTGGCCCATATCTCCTATGTTTTGAATTGATAGCTAGGAAAGGGAAAAGAGAAACAAATTTGATTTTTCTAGTAATTAAAGTGGACCTAGGGTTTAGAAATTTTTTTGTGAAGTTAAAGAAAATTGTTTGGGGATAGAAAGACAAATTGTAGTCATCCACCAAAAATTCTAAACTACCAGTCACCCTAAAAACCACTAAAGCTATCCCACCAAACTCCCTACAGTCATTTCACCAGAGAAGAGAAATGATAGGAGGATTCAACAAAAGGGAGCCCACAGACACATCCAGGATACACCTCCATCCCCCTGTGGTAGAAATATTTAGAAGGTGTTAGCTACCTATACCAATAGGTTTCATATTTCATGATTGGCTATGAAAAGGTCCAAATATGCTCTGCTTTGATGATTCAAAGATCACATATTTCCAAGAGAATACAATCTGTGCTTATAGCTTGGTATGGACTCAAATTTTGATGGATGGTCCAACAGTCTAATCTGGACCATGTCATGTTTTAAATTTTCAGTTGTAGAATAGAGAAAGGAGTCTGTCCAAACTGTTTAATCTTGGCAGACAAGTAGTTTAGGTAGAGAAAAAAGGCTCCCAACAGCTTAATCTGGGACCTTGGAAGAAATAAGGGTAGAAGTAGATAGAAAAACAAAAGAAAAAGCCAAAGAAAAGAAAAGGCAAGTAAGGGTCTGCAAGTCCAAGTGCACCCTCCAAGAAGAAACAAAAAATGCTAGGCAAATAGATGGGTAGGCAGTTGGGGTTGCAGAAAGGTCATTTCTTATAAGTTGCATGTGTGCTAACTCTGTTCACCAAAGCAAAATCAATGAATTGAGAAGGTGTCATTCTTCATCAAGTTGCAGCAAGCAAGAAGCATGTCTAACCTCCCTTCTTCCCCTTTTCCATTTTATTACTAACACTCCCTCATCAGCTGAGATTCATGGAAGAGATTATGGTTTCATGGTGGTTCTTAATCTTTTAGAAGCCACATTTCTTGTCTAAAAATTCTTTTCATTTTGATCTACTCCCTAAACTAAGTAAGTTTCAAATAAACTTAGTGATTTTCCCCCTTATTCACATTCTCCCCCATATTAACTCTAACACTACTATGTAAATCCCCTATATTACCTTTCCCCTACTAGTACTAACACCATGGTGTATAAACCCCAAATTTTGTATAAATATCCCTCCCCTTGGCATTATAGCCATATGTTCTCTAAAAAGGAATCAAAATGACATCTGGTCACTTTGATGAACCTATACCTCATCTCTCTCCCTTGTTTCAAGTCATTCCACTCATTAAACCGTCATTTGCAAAGAAAAACCCTATAAAAACCCCTTCCTACCCATAACCCCTTTGAAATTATGAAAAAACCCAAAAAACCCACTTTTGCCGCTTAACCAAAGTTGGCGCATATATTTGATTTTTCGAAATATATTGAAAAACATTGAAAAATACCATATCTGAATCTTTCCCGCTGAGCACGTGTCCCAAAAGAAATATTTGTTTATTCCTCCGCCCGCGTCCGTATCCACCGATCACATCGCCCTTCCGTCAACCGTCGGATCGGACCCAAGTGATCCGACGGTCCTCATTGATATCGGAGCGGCCCCCACGCCCGACAGTTAGCGCCCGAGAAAATGACGAAGGGTTACGTCAGTCCTCGGCCACACGTCACCCTCTCAAGGCTCTCGGAGCGGCCTCTGACAAAACCAGGGCCGTATCGTAAGCGCTCCGAGAAACCGTAACCGCTATGGCACTTAACCGTAACCGCTATGGCACTTACCGCTCGGTTTGTTGGTCCCACGTCAGAACCACGCCGCCATCGCATCAGTACTTTTGTTCGCCTCTGTGCCAACGTGTCTGCCACCGCATCATCCCCGTGGACCAATAGTAGCTCGCCCACCTCACTCGATGACGTCATGCTGACGTCATCCGAGCTTGACCCCACCCTATGACATCATGCTGACGTCATCCGAGAAAAGGCGCCAAATTGCCAAAAGGTCCATATTTTGGCCAAAAATCACGTTTTGCATACTTTTTCGCTCATTCGCTATTGTTTCCGCTGCATGGTATTTTACGTCCAAAACTGCGCCACCCCGCTGAAATCGACCTGGAGACCTCCAGAGCACCAATTCTGCCCACATTTACGACCACTGCTCGCTGTTTACCAGGTATTTCTCATCATTTATCCTCCATACGCCTAAATTGTCTGTAAATTACTCAGAAGGCTCAAAGGACACTAAAACTCATCATTTTACCGGCAAATTCGCTCTGCAAAGCCTCTATTTCCAACTGCAAGCTCGAAAACCACCAGCTGAGCCTTGATTTCCCGAGTTCTTATCAAAAACTGTAAACTGCTCGCGCAATCGTGAGACAATTGGTCAATCCATTAAAAACCTGCCACAAAAGACAGAGTGAGACCAAACATTGGTCTTATTCGTAATTCAAACAGTACTTCAATTGCTGTGTGCCCACTTCACCCTCTGGTCCCTGAAATTCACACTTCATTGCAAGTAATCACCGCTGTGTTGTTCTGCCTACTTCAACCAGTTCACCTACAAGTCAGAAGCTTAATAGACCATGGAAACTCCAATTGCACTGAACATCAAGCCTCTCAATACCCCTCATAGGGAGTTAGAATGGAAAGCTCTGGGAGATATGGATTATCAAATGTTGCATTGGTTTCCATTAGGCTCTAAATATAATATTCTGATGCTAAATGAGTTGAAAGCCCAGCACCTTAGTGGAGCTGATATCCTAGGGATTTGGGACTCAAACTTGCCCATCTACAACCTCCCCCAGGTAAATCCTATGCCAGAATTGATCCATAGATGCCAGGAGTGCTATGATCCATGCCAAAGAGCTGTCCTCAGCCCCACAGGCTCAATTCTGTTCCATATCACCCCAGAGAACATAAATGAGATGCTGCATTTCCACACTGCAAAACCATTGACCCCCCTCTACATGCAGAACTTGATAAAGAAGGGGACTAAGTTATCAAATGACCAGGTCATCAAAATCAACCAGCTGTTTGTACAACCAGGCTCTGAAGCCATCAGAACTCCTCCTATTGGATATGCATACTTAAATGAATTGGGCAGAATGCTAGTGGATTTGATCAGCTATGTCCTAGGGTTCAGGGGAATGGAGGATGTGGATGATATTATAATGGCAATGCTGTCTATGTTCTCTCCTGGAAAGCCCCCAGCTGTACATTATGACTATGCCACATATATTGCAGATAGGATCCATGACCAGCTGATGAATCTGCAAAGGGAAAGACTGTTCAGATACACTTCCTACATTTACCATCTATTCTTGTTTTATCAACCAGGCAGTTTCCTCATTCCCTTGAAATAAGTTAATGCCCAGAGGAATCCAAGGTCAGTTGTGTTTTGGACCTCTGTTTTTCATTGCACCTATGTGTCACCATACACATACTGTGAGTTCATAGACTTATTCATACATCCAGCTATGACATTATTGTATGGTGTTCCTCCTCCAAAGTTGACTGATGACATGAGGAGAATTCTCCATCTAAACAAAACCTACAACATTGGTAATTGGTACCTTTACCAAGACCACACAGTCATCAGAGTATATGGCTGTGAGTTGAAGCCTTATAGGCTGCCAAGGTATGTCCCCATGAGGCATTTTTCCCTAGAATACTTCAGGAAATTTGGGAATGCCGACTACCTCCACTTCCAAAGTAAGAACAAGAAGGCATAGTTGAAGGTAAGGAGCCAGCTGGGCCCTTTCCTATATAACAAAAAAGAGGAGGGATGGAAAGAGGCAAATAGTATCCTAGAGGCTCTCAAACTGCAAACTAGTTTTGAGTGGATACCCTATGACCCCAATCATTTTGTTTCCCTCAGGAGGATAAGATACAAATTGGGTACCTATTCACATGTGAGGCAGCCTGAGATTGAGCAGTATGCCAATGCATTGAGCTGGGAAGAGGGCACTCTAGAAGAGGAAATTACTAGTGAAGAGCTGCTAGAAAGAGAGGCTAGAAATATTCAAAAAGAAGCTGACTTAGAAACTTGTGGACAGGTCCCCCTCTCATATAAAAGACAACTTGGAGCAGCTGCCTCATCCTTAACAACACATCAGCAAGCTGCCATGAATACTCCACAGACAACCAACAAAAGCAAAGAAAAGCAGGTGGAACAACCACCTCCCATGACTGAAGAGCAAATGGAAACACTAGTGCAGCAACAAGAAGAGATGGAGCAGCAGGGAGAAGTGCAGCAGCAAGAAGAACAACAACAACAGGAAGAAAAAAGGTAGGAACAGCCTGTCCAGCAAGAGCAAACAGTGGAAGCCCCTAAATCCACTGAACAAACTGTGCCTCCAAGGCAAGAAATTTCAGCTGAGGCATCAATCCTCCAAACTCCACAAAAGGAGGATACAAGCAGGAAAAGGGACAGGGAGACTCCCCTTACAACATCAGCAACTCATGGGGAGAAAAGACAGAGAATTAATCCCTTCTCAGAGGAAGAAATGCCAATAGGACAGTCTTTTGGTATGGTCCCACCCAGCAGGGAAGCATCAGCAAGTTCCTTTCAACAGGAACAGGATAGAGCAATGGGAGGTGAAGTGAGTTCCTCAAATCAGCAAAGAGAAGGTGGACCCAACATTAAACAACAGTTCATCGACATTAAGAGGGGAAATGAGCCCATCAAGATACAACTGTATAACCATCTGTTAAACATGGCTCCCACCAACCAACAAAGACTCATGTCTGCATATGATGTGCAAGAAGGAAAAATGATCATGAGTCATTTTATGCCAACAGCAGTTCAGCCCCAATCTGCCTCTGACTACTTGAGGACTAACCTGGAAGTCCTTGCCAAGGATATCCATCCAATGGATAAGATAGAACTGCATAAGCAAACGGGTGAGATGGTCTATGCTTCCTTGGCAGACCAAACATTGGATAACTACAGGCTACAAAATAGCCTTAACAATACAACCTCTCAGCTAGAGTTGGAGAGAGCATCATCCCAGGCAAAGGACAACAGAATAAGGTCCTTAGAGGACATCATCATAGAGATTGGGCATGATCCCAAAGATATCAAGGGCATACAAGAGATATTAAAATTGAGGGATGCAAACATGGCAGCCTTGAGGAGAAAGATCAAACTCCCAGCCACATTTCACCCTCAAACAGATGATGTTGCCCAGCAAAGACATGATCAAGAGGCCACAACCTTGTTGATATCTCTGTACAAGCAGCTAATCCAAACTCAGGAGAAGCTGGGAGAATCGGAGGCTGCAAAAGCAACACTACAGGCAACCTTGAAACAAAGAGAAGAAGGGCAAACCTCCAAGCCTCCTCCTGAAGTGATCAACCTTGAGGAAGCTGCTCCAACTACTGCCCCCTCCTCCTCAGCAAACAGAACCTACAGCACCGACTACATCGACAACTACACCAACAACAGAGCAGACTCATAGTCTAGATATGCAGAAGCTTCAAAATGAAATTCGAGTCCTGGAAGCTCAAATGTTAGAGCTTAATCAAGCCAAAGAATCTTTGGCTAAAGTAAATGAAAGATATGACAAGAGCAAACAGAATGTGGCTGAGAAGGAAAGAGATATAAGAGCTCTCAAAAAGAGAATAACTGAGCTTGAGAAAGAGCTCACACTGGATAAGGTGACAGCAGAGCTCAAAACAGTCCTTTGGGCCAATATTGGCCAGTCCATTACCAATCAGTGGTAGTTCATTGAGACCATAGATGAACAGTCAGTACTCATTACAAAGGAAAATAGGGAAATACACAGAGCAAGAGCAAGCCTTGGCAACATGCCTGATGCTGCCAGCAGAATGATCAACATATTGAATAACAGGACAAGCTCTCAACTGGCCACCATGGGAATTTCTCACAGGACTGAGACAATCTCAATGGTTAAAATGGTCCTGACATTAAGAAACCTGGTTGGAACATTAGAAAGGAGAACCCAAGACATGCAGACCGAAATCAACAAGTTCATGGACAGGTTTCAGGTATTGCAAAACAGAGGCCTCCCCAGCCTACTAAGCAGTGTGGGAAGACTGCTTACCCATGAAAACTATGCTAAAAGGGTCAATGCCTTTGCTGCAAGTCAAATTGCAGGACAGCCCAGCACTTCAGCAGAATCAGGGCCAGCATCAGGGCAGACTCTATATAATAGGGTGGAAAACCTGTTTTTTATCATGAACGAAATCAATCATCTGTTCGATGTGCCTCCAAACTTCTATAAATATACAGAAGCAGATGAAACCATAGAGGCAATTGTGAAGCACCAATTGCCCACACAGGAAGTCTGGAATAAATTGACACAGCTAATATTATCAAGACAGAACCTGTAATGTTATGTTTTGTCCAATTTATAAGTAATCATACACAGGGAAAATTTTGATAGATAAGCATACAGAAAAAACATGAAAGGCTGAGCCAACTCAGCAGGGTTATTCGGTCACCACAGCAGCAAGCACAGTCACAGGTGGCAGGGCCGAGAAAATACAGCTCATCAAACGTAAAGACACATTTTCCAGCATTAAAGCAAAGCGGTTCAACCGACTCACTGACCTCCAAAGGTCAAAATATCCTCTGACAGACTTAAAGAGCAGTTATGCTGCATTCAAAGCTGTAATAACTTCTTTTCTACTTTTCTGTACAAAGTAAACGAAGATATTTCTCTCTCAGATGACTCAATGCCTGAGATATTTTGTATAAAAATTTCTATAAGATCCCCTTCGCATGAGTTTGCAAGGGTTGTTGTTGATTTCATTTCTATACTTCGGGTGCTGTATAACTCTCAGAGAAATAATACAAAAGGCGGATGGAATTTCCAAAGCTCTGTGTTCCTTGATGCACTGTGGTGGCTGGCTGATTGTTACAGGATTCCTGCATGTTTCATAGCACAATAAGTCTTCTTTTAACCTCTGTTTTATATGTTTTCTAGTATTTCATGTTCATTCATGTTTCTGTGTTATACACCTAATGGCAAAGTAAAAGAATAGTTTCAGGATTTAATCGTAGATTACCCTGAACTCAATCTAAGCTGTTATAAATGTTTTCTTTCAGATAGAGTAAATAAGGTGTAATTCTTAATTGCTACACTTTCAAGCTATATCTCTCACTGTGATAAATATTTTCAGGAATTCAAGTTTGCTCCTGAGGCATCTATCTCTTCCCCACCCAGCTTTAGTGGAAAATTCTTAAATGCTTTTCACTGGTTGTCTACATGTCACCATCATAATCTAACTTTGTTATATGAAATATTTAATTGGCCCTGTAATCTCAGTAAATCACCTCAAGGTTTCTAAAACACTTGTAGCCACAGACTCCATTGCCCAATGAAATAAACTTATCTGCAGGTTGCACACTTCAAGTACAGAAAGATATCCCTCAACCAAAATATAAACCAAAAACCTGAGCATAATAACTAGCCTAAAACACCCTCAAAACAGAGACAAATTATAAAGAGAGAGCCCTCTCTGATTACAGTTTGGCTAGGAACTGTAATCCAAATATTGGTTAGTGGTTACCCCGGTCGTATTCCCTTGGGAGTCATAGGGAACAACCTGGGTGTTAACAGAAGGCATCACTGGTTGGGATTCTTTAAGTTGCTTAGAGGGTATGATGATGATGTAGCTCAGGAATTTTCCATGGCACTCAACCCTTACTACTGTGGTAAGGGTACTGTCAATTACAAGTAATCCCTAGTTAATTGGCAGAATCACTACACTTCCTCAAGGGGTGCAATGGAGATAGGAGGATAAGGCTAGAAACACTTTTGCTAAGAATTTTTTTCTTAAAATATGAAGAGCCAATTGAGGAAAAAAATGGGATTAGAAGGGAGAGCCTTCCTTATCCTTGGAATGAGGTGAGCTATCACATTCTCAAATATATTTCTTGTGAAGGGAGGCTTAGTATAGTCTGAGGCTACCAATTTAGACTCCTCAATGAGTTGAGATTTGGAGAGGAGTTACCCATTGAAAGAAGACTCATTGTACCCTACTTCTTATTGCAATCAATAATAGACATGATCCTAAAGGTACAAGAGGGGAAACATAAAAAATTGGCACATCATTGACTCATTAAGTTAATGCTAGAGGATTCATTGAACCAACTAAGAATTCCTATTCTATGGTCAACATTTAGAGACATGGACAGAGAGGTTGTAATTGAAATCTAAACCCTTGAATATGATAGGGACCCAACCTCTAGTGGTGAAGAGTGGGAAAAATAATATGAAGAAGAACCAGAAGAAGAAGAAGAAGAAAAAGAAGAAGAGGTAGAAGAAGAAGAGGAGGAAGACATAAAAGAAAGAGAAGAAGAAGAAGAAGAGGTAGAAGAAGAAGATGAGGAAGAAGGAAAAGAAGGAGAAGAAGAGAAAAGTGAAGAGGAAGAGCAGAAGGAAGAAGCAAGCCCTGAGGAACATACCCAAGAAGGGGAGGAATCTCCAAGGTTGTCCCCTGAACCCACTGAGAAGGAGGCAACTGTTGCCTTGACTTCCCTAAGCACACCTATCAAGTCAAAAGGGAAAAGACAGAGGTAGACTCCCCTCTATTTCAAAACAAGGAGAAGCACCAGGATCAAACAAGGGAGGCCACAAACACCCACTAGGACTCCAATCATAATTGAGGAGTCACCAAAAAAGCAAGAAGAGCTAGTTTCCCTAGAAATAAAAGTTGAAGAGGGCACATCAAAACAAGCTACCCCAAAGTCTCCCATCACCTATGTTAGGAAAATTGTCACCAGGTCAGCATCAACAAAGCAAGACAAGGCACCTATGACCCGATTACAGAGAGGAAAAAGCCTTCTATAAGATCCTTAGAGAGTCATATAGGAAACTTTGTTAGTACTACAAGAAACACAAAAAAAGCTACAAGGACAACAGGGATAGAGGGAAGGCAAGGAAGCAACAACACAAGTGCAGGAGGGGGTAGCTTCTCCAAAAACAATATAAGGGGGAGTTCCAAGAGCTATAGGAGCCTATCCAAAAACCAAATCTGAGCTCTTACTACAAATTCATTTAGGGAGGCAGAGTAATACCACAAAAATTTTCCATCCCTCTCTTCTTTGAGCTTGAGAAAGGGAGAGGAAGGACACATCGATGGATGCAATTTCCAAGCCAAAGAAGGTAGAAGATGGGTAGGGAGTTGAGTGAGATGAGAGACAGGGAAAAAATTATGATATCTCAACTACATGCTAAAAACACATGGATAAGGAGGGAGTTGTAGGAAAAACAGATCCAATTGGCCACCATGGAAAGCCTCTCCATGGAGGCACTTCAATGCATAATTCCATCAAGATCATATGCACTATACCTCAAAGATCAATGGCTGCAATTTCAGATCAATACACTAGCACAACAGGGGACTATGCCTTTCCAAGACTATAGGCAATTCATTGAACTATGTGATAAAAGAACCTTGGAAGATAAGGCCAAGATATCTGAATTTTACCTACACAACTTGGCCTTAACATATTTGAATGTGTGGGACCGCAATGCAAAGTTGGGGGATTTACAACTAATGGCCCTTACATCATGGATGAGTCCCGAGGAGTCCAGGTCTAAGGAGGTGAAGAGAATATTGGGAAAGGAGGAAAAGGAGCCCCTTTACATCAAAGCAAAATAGATAAATTCAATGGTTGTCATTAGCACCCACAACATCATCTCCAATGATGCCCAACTTGCACTAAGATACCTAGCTACACAAGAATAGACTATTACCCACTTTGAGGACACCTTGAGGTTGTTGGGAAATGAAATCCAAAAAGCATGGCAGAGGAGATGGATCAACCTACTGCAGAGTCCGAGGATCAGAGAGTACCATTCCTCTAAGAGGTTGAGGAATGCACTGGATAGGACCCCACTGTATAAGAATGTCGTGCAAAGACTAAAAATAATTTGGATTGGGTTGAAATTCAGTCCACCCTTGTTGTTGGGTCTTGAAAATGGTGGGAAGGAAGAGGAAGAAAGAAAGCAGTGGGAACAAATAGAGAAACATGCAAGGTTCTATCCTCAAGAGGAAAATCCATCAACAAAGGCCTGGGATGTCGAGAGGCTACAAGAGCTATGAAAGATATGGACATAGACTAAGTTGCTCAGATGATGAGAAACACCTTCAGTAGGGGGGTGATGATGAGGCTCATTAATAGGCAAATTATATGGGTCTTAATTCCACTCTCCAACTTATTAAAATCAACTTTTCTCACATTTCTTTACATATTTTATTATATTTTTCTTAGTGAGAAGGGTAAAGGTGAGATGTTATGTCATGTAGCCTAATATGTATTAAATGTAGGAATTGGAGCATTTTTGGGCTAATTTAAGTGCAGGAACTCGAAGTGGACAAGCAAGAGGGATTTTAGGAGATTTGGTCTCCCTCCTTAACTCCTCAATCATTCGAAGATTCCTCCACCAGATCTCATCAGCTCGGAGTTACAAGCAACCAAGCCAACCGAGTTCATTAGTAGCCAAGCCAGTGACAGTTGAAGACAAGTCAATCTTGAGTTTGGGAGCCAAGCCTCCCTAATTTTTAGGAAGATGTTGGTAGCTTCAATTTGTATAAATAAGAAGGCCAAGGGCCTCATTAGGATTTGACTTTTTATTGTAGCCAAGAGGCAATTTGGAGCTAAGACATTGTGACTGTTACTCTTATGTTATTTTTGACATTTTGATGATAATGAAAAGGTTTACCTTGATCCAACACTGAGTTGACTCAGAGGGTTGAATCTTTTGGGTTAGGGCCAACCCTAGCAGTATAAGTTCCTCTTTTTGTACATGTATTCTTAGGTTAAAATCATAGTTAGATTCTGATGTTATTTCTTCTTTGTTTAATTTAAAAGTAGTTGGATGATTGTCTAGTCTTGCTTTCATTAGTTGAAGAAGTAGATCAGTGGTAAAATAGTGAAAGAGAATACTTCAAAAAATCTTGTGACAATGGCCTCTTCCTCATCTCCCTCAAGGGATCATGGTTTGAGGGCCCCACTTTCACAGCTCAAACAAAAAATTTATCTTTTGATCATTGCATAGATTAGAATTCTTTGTTTAATAGATCATTGTTTATAATTTATTGGAAGCACCTAAAGTTTCCATTTTCTTTCTTGATTTTGGTGTAGTTTAAGAAGGCATTTCATTCCATAGATATAGTCATTACCCATCAATAAATCAATTTTCTCAAATTCAACTAATCTTTTCCATATTTTTATGAAGTTATGCATAAATGAAGAGAAGAACACGTGTTGTTGCAGGATTTGTTGATGTTCAAGGATGATTTCATTCCACCAGCCTCATCTAAGCCTTCTCCACCTACTGCAAAGGCATACCAACCCTAATCCGAATTTCTATTTTATAGCAACCGTGGGCAACCACCTTGAGCAAATCCAACCATTTCGAAGTGTTGGGCTGAGCCTTGGGCACTGTACACCTTCCCTACATCTTATTCCACCCTCAAACATATTCCCAACACTTCACTTCACTTTCCATACCTTCCTATAGCCTTCAACTAGTTTCTTGTAGAAAACCAGGACATCTTGTAGTAAACTAGGACACCCTGTAGTAACTACAGGAAACCATGTAGCAACCTGTTTTAGCTCGTTTTGAGAAGAAATGCTGATTTGAGCATAGGGTAAGCCTTCCACTTGACTTTCATGCCCCTCAATGCCATTTTGGACCAGATTTTCCATTCCTTTATCCCTGCAAAAGATCAGATTGTTTATCTTAGCATTTACATTTCTAAATTGAAAATCAAAAGACTCTTTTTCTAGAATTTTAATAGAAGATAGTTAGTGCATTCATACCTCAGTCATAACAACGTTAGGATAATTTCCATGCCTACTTAGTCCAGATAGCTAGATGAAAGAATGCAAGGTTAGATTAGTTCTCTTTTGAAATTAATGCATGTTAATTCTTAGCCTGATAATTTCATGTCATTTCATAGCACTTTCCATTCAACACTTTCATTTCCCTATAATAGGTAAGTAGTGAGACTAATTATAATCAATAGAAGAATGGTTTGAAAATCCCTAGTGGTCTATCGCCCCAGATGAAAAGTGACAAGAGTATTGTTACATCTACTATGTGTAGAAATTCCCACTATAGGTCAACAAATTATGCAATAGACTAAAGCAAAATACAAGATCTACTTCTACAACAAACTCTACGGAAGCCTAATTGAATTGAAAAAGATCAATGAGAACACATATAACTCAGAATGAGAAATCAATCACACATAACACAGAAGAAATAACCCGGGAAAAGCCTCAGCCTAAAACCCCAATCTCTGTATTATCATACAAGTGGAAATATGTTCAAATTATAAAAAGAATCAGCTCACAAGCTATCCTGCTCTCTCTGCAATCAAACAATACTGCTCATAGACAATCAAAGGCTCTCACAACCTTCTCCTATGCCCTCCAAGCCTCCTATTTCCTTGCGCAGTTTTTCCTAGGGTCCAGTGCTTCCACTTGTGTGAATTCCCACCTCACACTGCTCACTTGGCTTAGAAATAACTACACAAACCTGAAGGAGATAATTCCTTCTATATGGATGAGTTTCCTATATAGGAAAATTCCTCCAACTGATAGTACGATTTCCCTTCCTCTGATCTCAACTGGGTCTCTGACTGAACTGACATGCATGAGTTATTTATGAGAGAATATTCAGTTATCTGAAGTGCAACAGTTACATGCATGCATGCATTAACTAACTAAACTCACAATTAATTCAAAAAATTGTTTGAATTAATCTAATTGGACTTGACTCAGTTAACTGAGTCAACTAATTACAACTGAATATTACAACTCATCCTTATCTCTTTAATTGATGGATAAATTCCTCAATCAATGGAGAAACTGTTGCATGTCCCCACATAGACTTCATGTTTGATTTTCTACAACTAATTAACTCAAGATGAATTAATTAATTATTTTACAAATAGTTTCTATGATCAAATTCGAATTTTACTTCTCTATTTTAGTTCAGGGACTAACTAAAATAGGAAGGTATCCCGAAATTCTATTTATAGCAATGCTATTTTTAGCACTTCCATTTTTTATTCCTTGTTGCTATGTCCAACATTGGTACCCAAACTGCTATTTATAACAGTGCTATTTTTAGCACTTCTATTTTTATGTTGCTATTTTCAACACTCTCTCTCAAAAAGAAAGGCATTCAACTCGAACCCGATCCTGAACCTTTGGAATGTTCTGCATGCAACACTTCTCCCAAGTGTTGTTTCTCCAGCAACTCTAGAAACAAAAAAATCTCCCGACTAACTTCCTTGTTGGGCTAGAAACACCCTTTGATGCTGAAGCTTCCTCTGCCGCTGAAAAGTGCTCCCTCTGTGACCTCTAAGCTACTGCAACACTCCATGCATATCGCATCGTTGCACACCTCTCTGTGCCATCCTGCATTAGTGCAACACTCCTGTGCCTCTCACATTGTTGCAGCCTGCTAGCTTTGCACTGTCTTGGGATTCCTGCACTGTAGCTCTCTCTGCTACTCCATCCACATCTATCTCTACCCACTCAGCCAGTCCTGCTACTCCTCATCGGGGATCCTGTAGCAAGGTCTAATCAAAGAGGTTGGGTACATCAATGATCCTGCCCCTATTCCAGCCTTCTTGGGACTGTCACTCCACATCGCCCCACCTCTGCCCTGGAGGTATGGATGCATGTGATCCCTCTGCCCACTTGGCTCAAAATTTCCCCCTACTAGAGGTCTCTGCATGAGTAGATGTCTCTACTCAATCTCCTCCCAGATTCTCTAGTTGTGGCTGCTCCACAACCTCCTGAAGCTACTTCACCAATTATGGCTCCTCCACAATTGCTTGAGACTTCTTTTGGCACTGCATATTGAGAGGTAATTTACTCTCCCTCTCAACCACCAAGTTTCCATCAGTTGCCTTGCTCCTCAAGGCTTTGCATGCATCTTTAACCTTAAGAGCATATAGGTTCTTTACTCGTGAACTGATCTGCTTCACCTGTCTCGTGATAATGTGTCGAAGGAAAACCTTTCCCTTACTGAATACTACATCATAGCCTTTGTCTTCCAGCCTTGCGATCAACACCAAATTTTTCCTCAGTCCTGGTACATACTTGACATCGGTCAAGGTAATGCGAGCTCCATGCTCCCTTTGAAAAATAACTATGCCTACACCTGAGACACTATACTTTTCATCATTACCCATCGCTATGAGTATCTGGAGATCTTTCTCCTCCAAGGTACTGAAAAAACTCTTATCGCCGGTCATGTGGAATGAAGCTCCACTGTCAAGAAACCAACCACATCCCACCATGGATGAAACCATGCATGTGAAGAGGGTGAAATCCAACTCGAAAAGTGAGGCCAGTGCCTCACCTTCAGATCCTTCCTTGGATCCCATCTTGGATTTCTTCAGTGGACAATTTGTAGCAAAATGGCCCACCTCATGATAATGAAAGCATCACACTTTCAATTTGTCAAACTTCTTCCCACCATGTGAAGAACCAGATTTGGGATGGGACGCCTTCCATTTCCCTTTCCTCGCCTTACTCACTAAGGCTAGATTTTCCTCATCATCTTGCTTCGATGATGATCCATCTATGGTACTTCTTCTTATCTCCTCTTGCATAAGATCTGACCAAAGTCATTCCCAATCTGGCAATTTTTCTCTTCCATGAACCGAGTCTTGGTAGCTATGCCAGCTCTTAGGAAGACTAAAGAGTGCAAGACTCACCATGTCATCATCAGCTGTCGTGATCCCAACACTTCCAAGCTCATCCCTGCAGGTGGTGAGCTTATTTAGATATGTAGAGATCGTGTCGCCCTTTTCACACTTGATTTTCCGAAGCTTGTCTTTCAACGCCAACTTCCTCTTATCACTGTTGTTCTGATATAGATCTTTCAATGTTTTCCACATCGAAAATAGTGTCTCCTTCCCATGGAGGCTCGAGACAATGTGGTCTTGAACTCCCTCCAGGAGGATTCTCCTTGCTCTAGCCACACATTTCTTCCATTCTGCCAATTCTGTAGCATCAGCTGCTGCCGGCTTGGGGACTTCTTGATCAATGAAGTCCTTTAGACCATTATCCTCTAATACTACTTCCATGCGATCCTTCTAGGCTATATAATTCAAGCTTCCATCAAGGGCATACTCGAGTCTTCAACCGTTGAACGCCATTGCTGAAATTGAGATGTGATAAGAACTCGATTTCTATATTCAAGAACCTCAAACTTCAAACTTCTCCCTTCTTGTATATTGTTCTTCGCTTTGATCACCTTTGCTCTGATACCATGTAGAAATTCGCACTGTAGATCAACAGATTATGCAATAGAATAAAGCAAAATACAAGATCTACTTCTACAACAAACTCTGCGGAAGCTTAATCAAATTGAGCAAGATCAATGAGAACACCTATAACTAAGAATGAGAAATCAATCACAAATAACACATAGGAAATAACTCGGGGAAAGCCTCATCCTAAAACCCCAATCTCTGTATTATCATACAAGTGGAAATATGTTCAGATTACAAAAAGAATAAGCTCACAAGCTATCCTTCTCTCTCTGCAATCAAACAATACTACTCATAGACAGTCAAAGGCTCTCACAACCTTCTCCTCTGCCCTCCAAGCCTCCTATTTCCTTGCGCAGTTTTTCCTGGGGTCCAGTGCTTCCACTTGTGTGAATTCCCACCTCACACTACTCACTTGGCTCAGAAATAACTGCACAAACCTGAAGGAGATAATTCCTTCTGCATGGATGAGTTTCCTATATAGGAAAATTCCTCCAACTGATAGTACATTGTCCCTTCCTCTGATCTCAACTGGGTCTCTGATTGAATTGACATGCATGAGTTATTTATGAGAGAATATTCAGTTATCTGAAGTGCAACAGTTACATGCATGCATGCATTAACTAACTGAACTCACAATTAATTCAACAAACTGTTTGAATTAATCTAACTAGACTTGACTCAGTTAACTGAGCCAACTAATTACAACTCAATATTACAACTCATCCTTATCTCTTTAACTGATGGATAAATTCCTCAATCAATGGGGAAACTGTTGCATGTCCCCACATAGACTTCATGTTTGATTTTCTACAACTAATTAACTCAAGATGAATTAATTAATTATTTTACAAACAGCTTCTAAGATCAAATTCGAATTTTACCTCTCTATTTTAGTTTAGGGACTAACTAAAATAGGAAGGTATCCCGAAATGCTATTTATAGCAATGCTATTTTTAGAACTTCTATTTTTCATTCCTTGTTGCTATGTCCAACACTAGTACCCGAACTACTTTTTATGGAAGTGCTATTTTTAGCATTTCTTGTTGATATTTTCAACACTATGCATATAACACTATCACCTCCAAGTTTGTACGAACCCCAAGTTGATAAACTAAAGTTGGTAGCCCTAGGAGTTGCAACATCCTTGCTGCAATACTAGGGCTCATCAATATTATCACTTATATCTTGTATTTCTAGACGTATCATGTTTTTTCTCATGTGATTTTGGATGGATGAGACATGAGGAGCTTGGTTGCTACTGCACATGATGTTTTGATGCAAGATGATGATGAGATATTATGCATTTATGGAGAAGATGAAATTATGTGTTGTTCATAATACTTTATTGTTGGATCTTATGTTGTTGCTGCATAGATTAGTTCTTTGATTTTTCTTCTCGAATGCATTGCATATTGGCCATATCTTGATGTTGTTGGAGAAATTACATGTATTAGTTCACATGTTGCTAGTGCTATTGTTGCCTATTGATGTGCTGCTCATCAATTGAGTTGATAATATATTATGTTTATTTTTGATGAGCCTCATGCTGACGAAGATATGTATTTGATGTATCTCTATGACATTTTTCTATGTTGTTTCTTTCAATTGATTTTGTTGTTGATGCACATGTGGAGCATGGTGGTGGTTACTAGTGGTTATCATGATTTTTACTGCAGGTTCTTCATTATTGAGATGGTTATGGCCAAGGTGTTGAGTGGCCAAGAAATAGCATATGATGTTGTTAGTACCTCTATTTCTACTACTACATATGGAGAGCTTATGTCATTTCTCATAGGAGCCTTGTACTTAATGCACATGCCATGTATTACATTTTTATTGTTATTTCTATATGGAGCATACATCTTTTCATGGAGGCCATGTATTTAATGTTATATCATTTTATTGGGGTATGCATAGATGATAGAACACTTGTGTGTGATTGTAAAATCCATGTATTATCATTGTTTCATGCTTTGGGTGCATTGGTCATGGAGAGCCTCACTGTGTCATTTAGCTATGTATGGGCTAATGGGTGTCATGTATTATTTTGTATATCATTGATGTAGCCCCATTACATTGGGTGAATAATGTAAACTTGGGTCCATAGAGTCATGGTTGGTGATATGTGTTCTTATAGAGAAGTCATATATTAGTCCTATGTACTTGTCATAGCCATGTATTTGCTCCATGAAGCATTGTATATATTGTACTTCATTGTATATTATTGCTCAATGTCAATTAGAGTCATGGTTCATAGTTTTAGTAGTCTCTTGCTCTTGGCGAGGAGGCTTATTACAGTGAAGAGGATGTGTTGCTCCAAAAACAAAGAGAGTGTGTTTGTATCCCCATTGCATGCTTAGGGGGAGCATGTTCAATTTGAGTGGTTGCATGATATTGGCTAGAGGTGTTGGCAACAAAGTTTCTTGTTTCACATGCTTATCTTGCATGATATACTTCTCAGTTTGCATTTGCATGATGTTGAGTATAACAGGGGGATCACTTCCCTCATTTGTCACATTATTAACATTGTCTTCACTGTTGGTATGGCCCTTTTCCATTGATTTCAAAGGGGGAGAGAGTTTGGATGGATAGATATCAACGTCAAAGTTGATCCGAATGGAAAGTGGCATCCACCCATGGTATTCATCCACCCATGGTATTTATCCACCCATGGTATTTACCCATGGTATTATAAGTGGCATGTACCCATGGTATTCATTCACCCATGGTATTCATCTACCCATGGTATTCATCCACCCATGGTATTGTAAGTGGCATATACCCATGGTATTCATGTACCCATGGTTTTTACCCATCCATGGAATTTACCCGTGGTATTGTAACTAAAAAAGTCTATACGTAACAAGTCACATTTTGTAAAAGAACATATTGTCCACAATAATGTAGCTTCTATAGTTATTGTTTGTTTCAATAAAAGGTTTCTTTGTGTTTTTGTTTACTACGTGTTCTCTAATTTTCTTTTGGAATTTTAAATTTTTAGATCTTGGAGGTCTCCCCCCAAGATCCAGATCAGTGGTATTATATTCAGGTTATGGCTCCATTGATCCAGGTGATATTGGTGGCCACCCGCTAATTCCACTTGGATCCCCTATAGTGCTTCTTTCAGTTTTTTCAGTTTCCTTAATTATAGCACAGTTTACTATTTTTAGTAGTTTTTCGGGTCCTAAACTTCTGGAGCTGTTTTGAGGCCCTAAACGACGTTTTTTGGGAAATCTACTGCCAGCGATTTTTTTTATTATCTAAAAATCGTCTTTTCTGTCGTAGTCCTGTTGTGCTCCACAACAACCCCCCATTTCATAACATTTTTATTTCCAAAATTGTCATATGAAATGGGTCCCTTAGAGTTTAATTGGTATCAACATTGTATCTTTCAAAAAGGTCCGACAACCAAGTGAAAACATTATATAAAAACCTTTTGAAAAACCCATTTTGATCAAATAAAACAATCCTTTATCATTGCGATAAAGCGATCGCAAGATCGCATATTCCAATGACATAAGGGAGCATAAATAAGTGGCATATTGGTTTCCGCCGATGCGATATCACAATCGGCTTTCAGCGACACTCTATACGCAGTCCTAAAAGTGCCCCCATATCATTGGCCCCGATGCGATGCGCAATCGGCGATCGGTGATCGGCGATATATAATACATATCTTATGTGATGCCAATACCCCGATGCGATGCGATATCACAATCGGCAATCGGCAGTATTTCATGCACATTGTTAAGGCGCCCGGGTAATGTATTCCGATGCGATGCGATATCGCAATCGGCAAATCAGCGGCAGACTGTCAATATTATATATAATCCTCATTCTCCCGACGTGAGGCGATATCGCTATCGGCGATCGGAGGTTTTGAATGGTGTCAATACAAAAGGTTTAAGGTTGCCCCGATGACCGATTGCGATAAAGCACAGTTTTCGAAAAAGCCGTTAAATGAAGGGATATCATGATTTGTTTCATATTAAAGGCTTGATCCGTCCAACAATGATTCGCCTGCGCACAACCACCAAAACGCCCACAGCACGCTTAAATGAATCATTCGGCCGATTAACGATATAATGGGCATTTAAGATTGGCAGGTTTTAAATGGCCATTTAATGTGATCGTAAGTCCTAAAATCCTCCCATGGATTGTGTCTGCGCCCATTTTAAAAGCTAATCCCTTATTACGCATCTGTCAATATTTCTCATCACTTGCAAGTTTTCATTGCTATTTCTCTGTATTACGTATATTTGCGCCTCTGTGCAGAATTCATTCAAAGGAGAAAGCTCAAGCAAAATGGGGAAGAAATCCAAGAAGACCACAGGCGCTTCCACTACGCCAGCTGCAGGACAGGTTCTCACTGACAAGAAGAAAGGATTAATTTCGGATACAACATGTTTAGGTCTCGGCAGAACTACTTGGCAGGGTACCTACAACTTAATCGAAATTGAAGAACCTACGGTGACAATAGTAGAAGCCACTGCTGATTCCACTTGGAAATCTGAGTGCACTCTTAAGGATTTAGCTGACTCCTTCCTTCACAGGATAGCAGCCAGGGAGCAAATTCTCCCATACACAGATGTAGTACGTTGGGCAATTGAAGAAATCCCAATCATGGACAGAACCTTCAGCAGCAGAGACGGGAGGATTTTCGGGTCGTTCAAAGCTGAGGACTTGAGGCAAATGTACCATTTGCCTAAGCCAGAGAAGATATACAATAAGGCGTTCCTGGAAAAATTCGCAAACGAGAATGAAGTTGAATCCGAACCCATCAGGGATTGGAGACAAAATCGGGCAAAGCACAAACATGATTCTTCCGGTAAGTGCTCAGTTGATTCCCTGGCTTCTCCTTATTGCTACGCTGGAATAATGATGTGTAGATTGTGGGGATTTCATGACTCCTCTAATTTCACCATAGAGATGGTTCCTTTAATGGAAGTTGTAGTGAACAGTCAAATAATGGATTGGGCCACTATTCTCTCAGATAAACTAGCCAAAGCTGTTCTTGATTTTAGAAATCAGACTGTCATGTCTGAAAGGAAAATTCCCCCATTCTATTACAGTGCATATATTTTAGATAAATTATGTTTCAATTCTGAATTTCCCGTGCTCGGCTGTTGGTGGATGCCACAAGATCCCACGGCTATCCACATATACCATCAGAAATTATGGAAGTCCACAAGCACCATCTGTACCAAGTCTGCAATGGCTTTATGGTGCCTATTTATTATTCTATTTTTGATAAACCCATTCCCAAGATTTCCTATCAAGCTTCGTTTGATTTAACAGCGGTAGGGAGTTGGTTTGGAGAAGAAAAATTCACTTATGTTAGAGTTTTCGGTAGTCAAGCCAAACCACATGTTCTCCCCTTGTACATACCAGATAAACTGCTAGCAAGAGAAATCGCTTATCAGATTATCGCTGAGAGTGTTACACAGACTCTCAAGAAGAATAAGAAGCAGGGCTGGCCCTCATTTCCATTAAGATGTGGTGTTTATAATCTGCACGATCTCAAACATGTAGAAAAGGAAGCCACAAAGGTTAAATCATTAACTCTAGCGACTCTTCCAAATAGGCTCTTTGATCCAAAGAAAGTTGCCTATAATGCACTAGAACAGGCCAAATTGACAAAATTTGAGCATAAAGAAGATATGTTTGACGACCTGTTCGTTTCAGCCGAATCAATAGGTCAGGTTAAAGAATTCGCTAGAATGAAATATAATGATGAAGGGTTGACTGAGTTTACTAAACTTAGAGAACAGAGATTGCAAACTCTGCCTCTAGATTTACTAGCGACAACCCCGACGACATCATCAAGCGAGCCTGGTCGGCAACAGTCAAAGGAACCTCTTGTTATAACAAAGGATCATAAGAAGGAACAAGAGGAAAAACAGAGAAGAGCGCAAGAGGAAAAACAGAGAAGAGAGCATGAGGAAAGGCAAAAGAAAGAGCATGAGGAAAGGCAAAAGAAAGAACAAGAAGAACAGCAGAAGAGAGAGCAAGAACAAGCATGGAAGGAATCTCAAGCTGAAAAGGAAAAACAAACCACCATTGATGTCAATATAGATACTCATCTTGACCCTAGATTGCTCCAGGAATGGAAATAGTTTGATTCCATTATCAGTGGTTTGGAATGTTTGAAGGATATAGACACTTCTAAGGTAGTTGATACACAGGAAATCACTTCACCACAGGTTCTAAGTGGAACCAGCGGCCCACCCAGTTCTAAAGAGATAGAGGTAATACCAAAGGACCCCTCCGACCAAATTATTTTGCAGGTAGAAGATATTACTCCCCTGGATGTCTTCTACAGCCCAAGGCATAAAGCGGTGGTTAAACGACAAAGGAAAAGAAGAAGGACTGATCAACCTTCCCTTTTTCCAGAGCAAACTATCACGGGCAATGTAGTTTGGAAGGAGGAATTCGACCCCTCCGATGACCTGACAAAACTGTCACAGTATGCAGGAGCTTATTCGGCAGCGACAATGGACAAGGCATCGGAGGTAAGCCTTTTACTTAAGAGAAAGGATCAGGAGATTTTCTCACTACAGGCACAGCTAAATGAGGTAAAGCAAAAGGCAAAGCAGCAATTGTTGACACAACAGCAAGTGAACAGTCAATTAACTCAGCAATTGCAGGCAGAAAAGCAAAGGATTGACCAAAGCACGATCCAGAAATAGAAGGAATTATCAGAGGCATTGGCACAATTAAGGGCAGCAAACGAGCAAATGATGAAAACAAAGGATGAGCAAATCGCTCAATTGTCATCGCAGCTCGAAAAAATAAAGGGTGCTCCACAAGTGGCTGAATTCAGAGCAGAAGCATTACAAATAAACACTGCATTAATATCCCAAATTAAGCTCCTGTGTCAACAAATCGCTCAGGCACAGCCACTGTGTGAATTAACAACATCCATAAATCAGCAGGTAGAGAAGGCCAGAAATGAATTGGATCAAGCCGAAGAGACCATTACTGCATTTCTTGACTGGCAAGATTCTGATCAAGGGAGAGCAACAAATTTGCCCAGAATCTTAGAAACACATAAAGATATACTCTTCACAGAATGGCAGTCTCAGATGATGAAAGCAGAGAGGGTGGCTTCAAGATGTAAATCAACTTCCAGCAATCTAGTTGAACTAGTTAACAACACTCTCTACTTATCAAATATGATTTCCCAATGTACACCAGGAAAGTTGACAACAACAAACACATTGGAGCAATCATGTTATCCTGATTTAGAGGAAAAGGGGAGATTAATCACTGGGATTAACAGTTTAACCATGGAAGCATATTGGCTCTTCCTGATTAAGCCGCATACACAGAGAGCCGCCCTTAAGTGCCTAACAGATGCGATCGGGTATATAATTCCCGATATTCAGGATGCCACCTATGCCGCCCAGCTCAGTTCGCGCCTCAACAAACCTCCTGAAGTAGAGCCAATGCTTGCGATAAGTCAGCTCAGATTTAAAGGCAAGCAGCCTACTTGATGAATCATGCCGCCGATTGCCAGGTCGCTGAGGAAAATAGGATCAAGATTTATTGATACCGATTTAGTAGGATTTCAGTTTAATAGATATTTAGATTAATTTAGTATTTATAGACCCTTTCATTGTTTTGGAAAGGGTCGTAAAGTTTTGTACCTGACTTAAAGGCTGAAGTTGCACTATTGTGCTTCAGTCATATTCTTTTATGAAACTGGACCAGTTGTTCTTAATTCGATAAGGAAGCTTTTTATGCAATTGTGCACTATTGTCCTTGTATGGAAAATGTTTCTGCGTTGAAGGAAGAATTACAAGTAGCGATTGATATCGGGAGTGTCAAAGCAGCTCATATGGTATTTCTATCTATGTCTGAATTCATTCCTGTTATGAGAATTGTTATTTGATTATCCTTGCTATTGTTGATTATATGCATGCGCTTTAACAACAATTCTACATTCTTTCCACTATTGGATGTTTTATGATATGCTTTCCTTTTAATCATGTATATATCGATAATATAAATGATGAGTGTGGTAATATCGCTTTAATCGCTTTGCTTAACTATTTAGGCACAGTAATTTTGAATGAATTAATATCTATGTTTATTAGATGGAGTCATCTATATACCTGTCTTTAAACACAGACCATCAAACGCTACACTTTAAAGCTCAATATATTCCCGGGATAGTTCATAGTTTTTTGTATTCTTGTCAATAGTTTTAGTTATTCGCTCACCGCTAGCTTAGTTTATAAATCATCCATTCATCCCGTTTATCCACTTTTGGGAAATTAGTCCCATTATCCCCAGTCAGAGCCACTATTCCAAACGGAAAAGGAGCTGTACTAAGGTCCGGACCAGGTGGTTATCCCCCAATGTTGTTGCAGCGATTTTCGAGGCATCAACATTTTTGGCGCTAGAAGGAGGGCCGCAACTGTGAATGGCATACAAATCCAAATCTGCAAGCCATTCTAAGAGTAATTCTCCCTCCATATCTCCTCGTTCTTCCCAATTATATGCTGGTTCTCCAGTATCCAAACAAGAAGAAAAGGAATCAACCACCACTGCTCAAACCCATCATACTCCAGAACAATTAAGTCTTGAATCACCTGAAGTCCAGTCTCTTATCCACAAACTTTAGAGCTTCTCGATTTCACCACAGAAATCTGAGGTATCACAAAGCAGTGCGACTTCGCAGTTCAATTTACCTCACCCTCTCACCAGACTTCAGAGCGAAAAGCTCGGTATTGAACCCACAAGAGTTCCCTTTACCCAAAAGGAAAAGGCGAAGAAACATACTGAAGGATCTGACAGTGAAGAGCTTTCATCCATATCCTCCATTGCATCTTCCCCTCTGCAAAGCCAACCATCCACTCCCCCATTACATATTGTTGGTCACCAGGGATTAGGAGCTTCAAGATCCCAACCTGCTCACTTTTCAGCATTATTTCCTTCCCATACATCTGGAATTCCAACAGTAATATCAACCACTGTTGCTATTATAATGGCAGATCCATGGACCAGGCCTGGTGCAGTCAATATGCCTGCACCATTGCATCCATTACCAGATGCTCTTGAAAAATGGCTGCCTAAGTTTAACCCAGATGATGGGATCCAGGCTAAGGAACACATTAATAATTTCATGTTGGCAGTCAACTTGAAAGGAGTAACAGAACAAGATGTTGTTGTTAGACTCTTCCCTTACACCTTGCAAGGATCAGTAGGATCCTGGTATTTTTCCTTACCCTCTGGTTCCATTACCAGTTGGAACACTTGCCAAGAGCAGTTTCTTACCAAATATGGAGATGATAGGTCTTTGGCTACTTTAATAAACGATCTCTCCAATCTGAGAATAGAACATAGGGAACCAATTAAGGAATTTAATGCTCGCTTCAATAAACTCCTAAATAAAATCCCTACAACCTCCAAACCAAGTGAACAAATTCGAAGCGAATCGTACATCACCGCCCTACCTGCCAATATAGCCATTTTTGTAGACAAGGCTGGGAAACCTACCTTAGCTGAAAAGATGAGAGAAGCACTTGCTGTGGAAAAGAACATAAATGCTTTAGAAAAGGAAGCTGCTCTGGAAGACAGAAAAGCCAAAAAAGTCTCTTTCAAAGATGACTCAAGAAAGAAAACTCCAAAAGACCCATACGACATGGAGGGTTTACAAAAAGTCCTAAAAACCTTATCAAATGAAATGGTTGAAATAAAGAAACAGGTAGCCGAATCCTCAACCAAGAGACCCTTTAGGACTTATAAGAAAAATGAATCAAAGCCACCGAATGTCATATCCAATGCAGATTCAGAGTAAGAAGAAGAGGAAGAGGAAACAAGCTCACCAACTGATGAAGAAGAAGAAGAAGTAGAATGTCATGGAATGTGGGATTTTATACTCCCCAACTCCGATACTGATAATGAAGAAGAAGCGTTCCCGGTCACTACTAGGAGCAAAAGTACTTCTGAACCTGTTCAGGTATCATCAAAGAAAAGGAGTGCAGGTGCCGCTACAACCAAGCAAAAAGTACCTGCAAAGAAATCACCTGCAGCAGTTCCCCAAAACCAGCCTTCAACTTCTAATACTCCTTCAACATCTAAAACATTAGTGGTATCCGATTCAATGGAATATAACATTGTTGATGACATGAAGAAAACTAAAGCAAACATTACTATGTTTGAGCTTAGTAAACTAAAACATCAGCAGAAATTACTTCTCAAAGAATTGAATGTTGTTCCTTCTACACCTCTTCCCAGTGCTAAAGCTGCTAATGATTCAGGCCAACCTCCCCCCGGTATGGTTGAAGCTACCGATTCAGTTCTCATTGGAGATAGATCAATTTCTCACACTCCACCTTTCCTTCTAACCTATGAGATCTATAACAGAAACCTGCACAACTGTTTGATTGACTCAGGGGCATCTTCTAGTATAATTCCAGCTTCAGTTTGTTCCAAACTGAACATTGAACCCCAGAAGTCTGCTATTCATATTGTACAGTTGGACAGGACCAAAGTCCAGGTTGTTGGAGAGATTAATTCCGTAACTATTAGGCTATCTGCTGATCCCAGAGTAGTACAAAGGATTGATATCCTAATAGCCGATATGCCTGAATTTTACGGTGTAATTTTGAGTAGGGATTGGTCTGAAAAACTACATGGGTATATTTCTACTGATTGGTCACATATGTGGCTTCCCTATAAGGGTAAGCCAAATCAAATAAGGATTGATCGGGAAAAACATATGGCCCATACAGTTACTGAATTTGAGCAAGAAAACCAACCTGTGGAATTTAATAACAACATTTTGGGGAATTATTCATCAGAGTCATTTTTTGGTAACTTTACTGCCCAGTCATCCCCTTTCTCAGTCAATCATTTTACATCTCAGATTGAGAATTTTTCACAAACAGATAGGTCTAGATGTTTCAATGATGCTGAGAAAACTGTAAATACAATTGTTAATACTTCTTTATTTTGGTCTTTATATTTTGATGGCTCTAAGTCCAGCGAGGGCTCAGGAGCAGGTTGTATTTTGGTTAGTCCACAAGGAGAAAAGACAATGCTGTCCTGTAGGCTGGAATTTGAATGCACTAACAATATGGCCGAATATGAAGCCTTAGTCCAGGGACTGTATAAAGCGATCGGTCTTAAAGTGCAATATTTGAAAGTATTAGGCGATTATGAAATTATTGTTAAATAGGTGAGGAATGCAATTCATTGTCTTTCAAATCACCTCAAGCATTATCAATCGCTAGTACAAGAACTTACCTCGCACTTTTCTGCATTCAACATTTCCTCCATCCCCAGGTCTCAAAACTCAGCAGCCGATCTCCTAGCCAATGTAGCTTCCAAGCTCTTACCTTCTGAAGACTACAGTCCAGATAGATTTTCTGTAGAATTGCTTTTTAGGCCTTCAGTTCCTGACAATGTCACTAATTGGAGAGTATTCAACCATGATGAGGATATTTTACAATTCTTAACTTCTGAAAAGTCCTATGATAATCAAATCATTGAGGAAGATGAGCATGACTCCCAAATGAGAGAAACGCATCAGGAAAATTCAATCCTTAAGCCAGTGGTAAAGCTCGAGGATCTTTATGATATTAAAGATAGGTTTAAACCTGTAACTAATGCAAAGCTCCAAAGTTCTACCCTTAGGTTTGAATTGATAAATCTTGGCACCGAGGAAGCTCCTCAAAACATTAACTTAGGACGAGGACTTTCCTTGGAAGAGAAGGAGGCATTCATTAGACTGTTAAGGAAAAATAAACAGGTCTTTGCTTGGAAATACGATGATTTGAAGACATATGATACATCTATTATCCAGAATACCATTCCTATGCTTCCCGATCAGAAACCCATTCAGCAGAAGTTAAGAAAAATACACCCAAACTTAGAGAGCCAGATAAAATCGGAACTTAACAAACTCTTGAAAGCAAAGATTATTTTTCTTGTCCGACATTCAAACTGGGTCTCTAATATGGTGCCAGTCAGAAAGAAAAATGGTGACATTCGGATCTGTATTGATTTCAGAAATTTGAACAAAGCGAGCTTGAAAGACAATTTCCCATTACCTACTATGGAGCAAATACTCCAATCAGTAGCAGGCTCTGAATTGATGTCCTTTCTTGATAGTTTCTCAGGATATAACCAAGTTCTGGTTCATCCTGATGACCAGCTTAAAACCACATTCAGAACAAAATGGGGAACATATGCATATCAGAAAATGCCTTTCGGACTTATAAATGCAGGAGCGACATTCCAAAGAGCTATGGATACAGCTTTTAAAGGGTTCATTAATAGAACAGTAGTCGTCTATCTAGACGATATTACTGTATTCTCTAAGGAGAGATATAATCATTTGCATGATCTTAATCAAAATTTTCAACGTTGCAAAAGATATGGTATTTCTCTTAACCCTAAAAAGTCTTTCTTTGCTCTTGATCAAGGGAAGCTCTTGGGTTTTATTGTGTCCAAAAATGGCATTTATATTGATCCTGATTGGCTCAAAGAAATCTCTGAAATCCCTTTTCCACACAATAAAAAATCGATGCAGTCATTTTTAGGCCAGATCAATTTTGTTAAAAGATTTGTCCCATATTTTTCTCAAATTATATTGCCACTTCAAACAATGATTAAAAAAAATTCAGTCTTTAAGTGGGGATCAGCAGAAAAAGAAGCTATTGATCTAATCAAGCAATCAATAATCAATGCCCCACACTTAAATACTCCAAATTTTTTTAATCATTTTACATTGTATACCATCGCATCCAACTTGCCTTATGCTGCAGTACTCACGCAGCTAAATGATCACAATCTTGAAGCGCCCATTTCATTCTTTAGTTCAAATCTTCAGGGTGCCGAATTGAATTACTCCGAAGTAGAAAAACAAGCCTTTGCTGTATTTAAAGCAGTCAAACATTATAGACCCTTCCTTTTGAAAACTCACACAAAAGTTGTAGTTCCTTTCCCAGCAGTTAGGCAACTATTAATCCAAAAAGAACTGGGTGAAAAAAGGGCAAATTGGGTCACAACGCTTCAAGAATATGACTTAGAAATTAGGCCAGCAAAGATTGTTAGGGGCCAAGGTTTTTGCAGGTTACTGGCAGGAGCATCCAATATTCCAGAATCAAGTGATACAGGTCAAACTGAAGAAATCAATCAGATAAGTGTTACTGATTCTGAGTCTCAATATGCAGATTTAATCTTTTATTTGAAAAATGGTTATGCACCCCCTAACCTGTCTTACAAAAACAAAAGGGCCATTAGGTTAAAAGCAAAGAATTTTACAATTATTGATGATGTGCTTTTTAAGCAGAATTATGATTCCATCTTATTGAGATGCCTTGAGAAAACTGAAGCACAAAAGGTTTTGCAGGAGTTACATGATGGACCAGCGGGAGGACATTTTGGAGCTGACACAACAGCTCACAAAATTATTCATGCTGGTTACTATTGGCCCACTTTGTTTAGAGATGCCCACGAGTATGTAAGGAAATGCCTCAATTGTCAAACTTCGAGTGGAAGACAACGTAAACCAGCTTTCCCTCTGCAACCAGTCAACATTGAACGACCATTTGAGCAATGGGGATTGGATATCATTGGGGAAATCACTCCACCGTCTTCCAAACAGCATAAGTATATCCTTACCGCTACCGATTATTTTACTAAGTGGGTTGAGGCAATCCCTTTGAAGACAACAAATTCTGAAGCAATAATTGAATTCATAGATCAATTCATCATTACCAGATTTGGTGTCCCAAATGCTCTTGTTTTTGATAATGCATCTTATTTCTCAGGCAATGCTATGTTTGATTTCGCTATTAAAAGAGGATTTAAATTGAAATATTCTGCTAATTACTATCCCCAGGGTAATGGTTTAGCAGAGTCTACTAATAAAAATATGATCAAAATCATTAAGCGAACTATCGAACAGAATCATAAAAACTGGCACAAATCCTTAATGTTTGCATTATGGGCTGATAGGATAACACAGAAAGCTTCTATAGGATCTTCTCCGTTCAATCTTGTGTATGGAAAAGAAGCAGTACTGCCCACAAATCTTGTTCTTCCTTCACTAGCCCTAGTTCAGTTCATTGAGGAAAGTCCTTCCTCTTCTATTCAGCTTAGACATGACCAAATTCTAAAATTAGAAGAGGAAAGAGAAAAAGCCAGGGTTATTCATGCCAAACATCAGCAAGTCATCAAGGCAGCTTTTGATTCAGTCTCATCCGGTTCAAAACAATTCCAAGTCGGTGATTTAGTTCTGAAATGGGACAAAGCCCATGAGGACAAGGGTAAACACACCAAGTTCCAGAAGATGTGGCTTGGACCGTTTCAGATCTGTGAAAAGATAGGCCATTCGACCTTTATATTGCAAGATTTATCAGGTTCGAGAGATTCTCTCCCTGTTAATGGCCTTATCTTGAAAAAATTCTTCAATTGAGGAGGTAACCCCTTCTCCTTTTATTTTTAATAGGATTTTATAGTTTGTAGGATCATTAGGAAATAAAGTTGAAAGGTATCTTCCATTGACCTTTTGCTGTGTTTGAAAAGTTGTCCCACAGAAGTAGTATGGATATTTGCTTTTAAATAATAGAAGTCTTAACCAAAAGGGATAATTTCTAGGAAATTAGGTATCATTGTATTCTGAAACCACACTTCAAGTTTTGTGAACTCCTCTCAAAATATAGAAGTATTGTAAATCATTTTCTGTTTTCAAATTGGTCACAAAAGGTTATCAATATCAAGATAGAAGCTAATCCAATTTCAGCATCTTCAACTCTTACCCTGTCATCCATTTACTCTTAAGGAGAAAATTGTTCATCCCATTCACTAAAGTTTATGATTACTCAGAGTGTAATTCTAAAATATTTGATATAAAAGATAAGAGGTCTTATTACAAGCCTGCTTACCATGTTCATAGGGAAATAGTTTAACCGACATTACCAATACTGCATACCATAACAGGGTAATGGCTTAGAATTATAAGACAAGGGGTCTCATCACGAGCCGGCTTGTTCGGTTAGATTACTACCAGTGAATGGCATTGTCAATAGCTGGCCACCAAACCAGGACAATGGCTTTTTATCTTGTCAATAACAGAAAAAGGAAATGAAATACAAAATATGAAAACATGTTTTGAATTCATTCTGTTAATCACACTCTTAATTGGATGGAACAATGGACAATAGTATGGTTAAAAGGTATCCCTGTCGAAACTATGAACGTTTGCTGGCAGCAGAGGCTCTACCTGTGACAGACGAGTTCACTATAAAAGCTGATTTGGAAAGGTTTTTTGTTTTATCATTATAAACCAATAAAGGCCTATTTAAAACTTAGAATGTATTTATTTTCTTAAAAAAGAGAGGAAGTTAGCAAAATAGTTTCATTTTACTCAGAATACATATATACCTAGTTATATTAGAATTTTCCCCTTTGATTAGAATTCTATTTTGAAAAAGTTTAAGTATTTCTATGCTTCACAGAGATAACTGGTTCTTCCAGCGAATCGCCAATTGTTGTGCTCCACAACAACCCCCCATTTCATAACATTTTTATTCCCAAAATTATCATATGAAATGGGTCCCTTAGAGTTTAATTGGTATCAACATTGTATCTTTCAAAAAGGTCCGACAACCAAGTGAAAACATTATATAAAAACCTTTTGAAAAACCCATTTTGATCAAATAAAACAATCCTTTATCATTGCGATAAAGCGATCGCAAGATCGCATATCGCAATGACATAAGGGAGCATAAATAAGTGGCATATTGGTTTCCGCCGATGCGATATCGCAATCGGCTTTCAGCGACACTCTATACGCAGTCCAAAAAGCGCCCCCATATCATTGGCCCCGATGCGATGCCTAATCGGCGATCGGTGATCGACGATATATAATACATATATTATGTGATGCCAATACCTCGATGCGATGCGATATCGCAATCAGCAATCGGCAGTATTTCATGCACATTGTTAAGGCGCCTGGGTAATGTATTCCGATGCGATGCGATATCACAATCGGGAAATAGGCGTCAGACTGTCACTATTATATATAATCCTCATTCTCCCGACGCGAGGCGATATCGCTATCGGCGATCAGAGGTTTTGAATGGTGTCAATACAAAAGTTTTAAGGTTGCCCCGATGACCAATTGCGATAAAGCACAATTTTCGAAAAAGCCGTTAAATGAAGGGATATCATGATTTGTTTCATATTAAAGGCTTGATCCGTCCAACAATGATTCGCCTGCGCACAACCGCCAAAATGCCCACAGCACGCTTAAATGAATCATTCGGCCGATTAACGATATAATGGGCATTTAAGATTGGCAGGTTTTAAACGGCCATTTAATGTGATCGTAAGTCCTAAAATCCTCCCATGGATTGTGTCTGCGCCCATTTTAAAAACTAATCCCTTATTACGCATCTGTCAATATTTCTCATCACTTGCAAGTTTTCATTGCTATTTCTCTGTATTACGTATATTTGCGCCTCTGTGCAGAATTCATCCAAAGGAGAAAGCTCAAGCAAAATGGGGAAGAAATCCAAGAAGACCACAGGCGCTTCCACTACGCCAGCTGCAGGACAGGTTCTCACTGACAAGAAGAAAGGATTAATTTCGGATACAACATGTTCAGGTCTCGGCAGAACTACTTGGCAGGGTACCTACAACTTAATCGAAATTGAAGAACCTATGGTGACAATAGTAGAAGCCACTGCTGATTCCACTCGGAAATCTGAGTGCACTCTTAAGGATTTAGCTGACTCCTTCCTTCACAGGATAGCAGCCAGGGAGCAAATTCTCCCATACACAGATGTAGTACGTTGGGCAATTGAAGAAATCCCAATCATGGACAGAACCTTCAGCACCAGAGACGGGAGGATTTTCGGGTCGTTCAAAGCTGAGGACTTGAGGCAAATGTACCATTTGCCTAAGCCAGAGAAGATATACAATAAGGCGTTCCTGGAAAAATTCGCAAACGAGAATGAAGTTGAATCCGAACCCATCAGGGATTGGAGACAAAATCCGGCAAAGCACAAACATGAGTCTTCCGGTAAGTACTCAGTTGATTCCCTGGCTTCTCCTTATTGCTACGCTGGAATAATGATGTGTAGATTGTGGGGATTGCATGACTCCTCTAATTTCACCATAGAGATGGTTCCTTTAATGGAAGCTGCAGTGAACAGTCAAATAATGGATTGGGCCACTATTCTCTCAGATAAACTAGCCAAAGCTGTTCTTGATTTTAGAAATCAGACTGTCATCTCTGAAAGGAAAATTCCCCCATTCTATTACAGTGCATATATTTTAGATACATTATGTTTCAATTCTGAATTTCCCGTGCTCGGCTGGAGGTGGACGCCACAAGATCCCACGGCTATCCACATATACCATCAGAAATTATGGAAGTCCTCTTACAAGCACCATCTGTACCAAGTCTGCAATGGCTTTATGGTGCCTATTTATTATTCTATTTTTGATAAACCCATTCCCAAGATTTCCTATCAAGCTTCGTTTGATTTAACAGCGGTAGGGAGTTGGTTTGGAGAGGAAAAATTCACTTATGTTAGAGTTTTCGGTAGTCAAGCCAAACCACATGTTCTCCCTTTGTACATACCAGATAAACTGCTAGCAAGAGAAATCGCTTATCAGATTACGGCTGAGAGTGTTACACAGACTCTCAAGAAGAATAAGAAGCAGGGCTGGCCCTCATTTCCCTTAAGATGTGGTGTTTATACTCTGCACGATCTCAAACATGCTGAAAAGGAAGCCACAAAGATTAAATCATTAACTCTGGCGACTCTTCCAAATAGGCACTTTGATCCAAAGAAAGTTGCCTATAATGCACTAGAACAGGCCAAATTGACAAAATTTGAGCATAAAGAAGATATGTTTGACGACCTGTTCATTTCAGCCGAATCAATAGGTCAGGTTAAAGAATTCGCTAGAATGAAATATAATGATGAAGGGTTGACTGAGTTTAATAAACTTAGAGAACAGAGGTTGCAAACTCTGCCTCTAGATTTACTAGCGACAACCCCGACGACATCATCAAGCGAGCCTGGTCGGCAACAGTCAAAGGAACCTCCTGTTATAACAAAGGATCATAAGAAGGAACAAGAGGAAAAACAGAGAAGAGCGCAAGAGGAAAAACAAAGAAGAGAGCATGAGGAAAGGAAAAAGAAAGAGCATGAGGAAAGGCAAAAGAAAGAACAAGAAGAACAGCAGAAGAGAGAGCAAGAACAAGCACGAAAGGAATCTCAAGCTGAAAAGGAAAAACAAACCACCATTGATGTCAATATAGATACTCATATTGAACCTAGATTGCTCCAGGAATGGAAACAGTTTGATTCCATTATCAGTGGTTTGGAATGTTCGAAGGATACAGACACTTCTAAGGTAGCTGATACACAGGAAATCACTTCACCACAGGTTCTAAGTGGAACCAGCGGCCCACCCAGTTCTAAAGAGATAGAGGTAATACCAAAGGACCCCTCTGACCAAATTATTTTGCAGGTAGAAGATATTCCTCCCCTGGATGTCTTCTACAGCCCAAGGCATAAAGCGGTGGTTAAACGACAAAGGAAAAGAAGAAGGACTGATCAACCTTCCCTTTTTCCAGAGCAAACTATCACGGGCAATGTAGTTTGGAAGGAGGAATTCGACCCCTCCGATGACCTGACAAAACTGTCACAGTATGCAGGAGCTTATTCGGCAGCGACAATAGACAAGGCATCGGAGGTAAGCCTTTTACTGAAGATAAAGGATCAGGAGATTTTCTCACTACAGGCATAGCTGAGTGAGGTAAAGCAGAAGGCAGAGCAGCAATTGTTGACACAACAGCAAGTGAACAGTCAATTAACTCAGCAATTGCAGGCAGAAAAGCAAAGGATCGACCAAAGCGCGATCCAGAAACAGAAGGAATTATCAGAGGCATTGGCACAATTAAGGGCAGCAAACGAGCAAATGATGAAAACAAAGGATGAGCAAATCGCTCAATTGTCATCGCAGCTCGAAAAAATAAAGGGTGCTCCACAAGTGGCTGAATTCAGAGCAGAAGCATTACAAATAAACACTGCATTAATATCCCAAATTAAGCTCCTGTGTCAACAAATCGCTCAGGCAGAGCCACTGTGTGAATTAACGACATCCATAAATCAGCAGGTAGAGAAGGCCAGAAATGAATTGGATCAAGCCGAAGAGATCATAACTGCATTTCTTGACTGGCAAGATTCTGATCAAGGGAGAGCAGCAAATTTGCCCAGAATCTTAGAAACACATAAAGATATACTCTTCACAGAATGGCAGTCTCAGATGATGAAAGCAGAGAGGGCGGCTTCAAGATGTAAATCAACTTCCAGCAATCTAGTTGAACTAGTTAACAACACTCTCTACTTATCAAATATGATTTCCCAATGTACACCAGGAAAGTTGACAACAACAAACACATTGGAGCAATCATGTTATCCTGATTTAGAGGAAAAGGGGAGATTAATCGCTGGGATTAACAGTTTAACCATGGAAGCATATTGGCTCTTCCTGATTAAGCCGCATACACAGAGAGCCGCCCTTAAGTGCCTAACAGATGCGATCGGGTATATAATTCCCGATATTCAGGATGCCACCTATGCCGCCCAGCTCAGTTCGCGCCTCAACAAACCTCCTGAAGTAGAGCCAATGCTTGCGATAAGTCAGCTCAGATTTAAAGGCAAGCAGCCTACTTGATGAATCATGCCGCCGATTGCCAGATCGCTGAGGAAAATAGGATCAAGATTTATTGATACCGATTTAGTAGGATTTCAGTTTAATAGATATTTAGATTAATTTAGTATTTATAGACCCTTTCATTGTTTTGGAAAGGGTCGTAAAGTTTTGTACCTGACTTAAAGACTGAAGTTGCACTATTGTGCTTCAGTCATATTCTTTTATGAAACTGGACCAGTTGTTCTTAATTCGATAAGGAAGCTTTTTATGCAATTGTGCACTATTGTCCTTGTATGGAAAATGTTTCTGCGTTGAAGGAAGAATTACAAGTAGCGATTGATATCGGGAGTGTCAAAGCAGCTCATATGGTATTTCTATCTATGTCTGAATTCATTCCTGTTATGAGAATTGTTATTTGATTATCCTTGCTATTGTTGATTATATGCATGCGCTTTAACAACAATTCTACATTCTTTCCACTATTGGATGTTTTATGATATGCTTTCCTTTTAATCATGTATATATCGATAATATAAATGATGAGTGTGGTAATATCGCTTTAATCGCTTTGCTTAACTATTTAGGCACAGTAATTTGAATGAATTAATATCTATGTTTATTAGATGGAGTCATCTATATGCCTGTCTTTAAACACAGACCATCAAACGCTACACTTTAAAGCTCAATAGATTCCCGGGATAGTTCATAGTTTTTTGTATTCTTGTCAATAGTTTTAGTTATTCGCTCATCGCTAGCTTAGTTTATAAATCATCCATTCATCCCGTTTATCCACTTTTGGGAAACTGGTCCCATTATCCCCAGTCAGAGCCACTATTCCAAACGGAAAAGGAGCTGTACTAAGGTCCGGACCGGGTGGTTATCCCCAATGTTGTTGCAGCGATTTTCGAGGCATCAACATTTTTGGCGCTAGAAGGAGGGCCGCAACTGTGAATGGCAAACAAACCCAAATCTGCAAGCCATTCTAAGAGTAATTCTCCCTCCATATCTCCTCGTTCTTCCCAATTGTATGCTGGTTCTCCAGTATCCAAACAAGAAGAAGAGGAATCAACCACCACTGCTCAAACCCATCATACTCCAGAACAATTAAGTCTTGAATCACCTGAAGTCCAGTCTCTTATCCACAAACTTCAGAGCTTCTCGATTTCACCACAGAAATCTGAGGTATCACAAAGCAGTGCGACTTCGCAGTTCAATTTACCTCACCCTCTCACCAGACTTCAGAGCGAAAAGCTCGGTATTGAACCCACTGAGTTCCCTTTACCCAAAAGGAAAAAGGCGAAGAAACATACTGAAGGATCTGACAGTGAAGAGCTTTCATCCATATCCTCCATTGCATCTTCCCCTCTGCAAAGCCAACCATCCACTCCCCCATTACATATTGTTGTTCACCAGGGATTAGGAGCTTCAACATCCCAACCTGCTCACTCTTCAGCATTATTTCCTTCCCATACATCTGGAATTCCAACAGTAATATCAACCACTGTTGCTATTATAATGGCAGATCCATGGACCAGGCCTGGTGCAGTCAATATGCCTGCACCATTGCATCCATTACCAGATGCTCCTGAAAAATGGCTGCCTAAGTTTAACCCAGATGATGGGATCCAGGCTGAGGAACACATTAATAATTTCATGTTGGCAGTCAACTTGAAAGGAGTAACAGAACAAGATGTTGTTGTTAGACTCTTCCCTTACACCTTGCAAGGATCAGTAGGATCCTGGTATTTTTCCTTACCCTCTGGTTCCATTACCAGTTGGAACACTTGCCAAGAGCAGTTTCTTACCAAATATGGAGATGATAGGTCTTTGGCTACTTTAATAAACGATCTCTCCAATCTGAGAATAGAACATAGGGAACCAATTAAGGAATTTAATGCTCGCTTCAATAAACTCCTAAATAAAATCTCTACAGCCTCCAAACCAAGTGAACAAATTCGAAGCGAATGGTACATCACCGCCCTACCTGCCAATATAGCCATTTTTGTACACAGGGTTGGGAAACCTACCTTAGCTGAAAAGATGAGAGAAGCAATTGCTGTGGAAAAGCACATAAATGCTTTAGAAAAGAATGCTGCTCTGGAAGACAGAAAAGCCAAAAAAGTCTCTTTCAAAGATGACTCAAGAAAGAAAACTCCAAAAGACCCATACGACATGGAGGGTTTACAAAAAGTCCTAAAAACCTTATCAAATGAAATGGTTGAAATAAAGAAACAGGTAGCCGAATCCTCAACCAAGAGACCCTTTAGGACTTATAAGAAAAATGAATCAAAGCCACCGAATGTCATATCCAATGCAGATTCAGAGCAAGAAGAAGAGGAAGAGGAAACAAGCTCACCAACTGATGATGAAGAAGAAGTAGTAGAATGTCATGGAATGTGGGATTTTATACTCCCCAACTCCGATACTGATAATGAAGAAGAAGCGTTCCCGGTCACTACTAGGAGCAAAAGTACTTCTGAACCTGTTCAGGTATCATCAAAGAAAAGGAGTGCAGGTGCCGCTACAACCAAGGAAAAGGTACCTGCAAAGAAATCACCTGCAGCAGTTCCCCAAAACCAGCCTTCAACTTCTAATACTCCTTCAACATCTAAAACATTAGTGGTATCCGATTCAATGGAATATAACATTGTTGATGACATGAAGAAAACTAAAGCAAACATTACTATGGTTGAGTTTAGTAAATTAAAACATCAGCAGAAATTACTTCTCGAAGAATTGAATGTTGTTCCTTCTACACCTCTTCCAAGTGCTAAAGCTGCTAATGATTCAGGCCAACCTCCCCCCGGTATGGTTGAAGCTACCGATTCAGTTCTCATTGGAGATAGATCAAATTCTCACACTCCACCTTTCCTTCTAACCTATGAGATCTATAACAGAAACCTGCACAACTGTTTGATTGACTCAGGGGCATCTTCTAATATATTGCCAGCTTCAGTTTGTTCCAAACTGAACATTGAACCCCAGAAGTTTGCTATTCATATTGTACAGTTGGACAAGACCAAAGTCTAGGTTGTTGGAGAGATTAATTCCGTAACTAATAGGCTATCTGCTGATCCCAGAGTAGTACAAAGGATTGATATCCCAATAACCGATATACCTGAATTTTACGGTCTAATTTTGAGTAGGGATTGGTCTGAAAAACTACATGGGTATATTTCTACTGATTGGTCACATATGTGGCTTCCCTATAAGGGTAAGCCAAATCAAATAAGGATTGATCGGGAAAAACATATGGCCCATACAGTTACTGAATTTGAGCATGAAAACCAACCTGTGGCATTTAATAATAACATTTTGGGGAATTATTCATCAGAGTCATTTTTTGGTAACTTTACTGCCCAGTCATCCCCTTTCTCAGTCAATCATTTTACATCTCAGATTGAGAATTTTTCACAAACAGATAGGTCTAGATGTTTCAATGATACTGAGAAAACTGTAAATACAATTGTTAATACTTCTTTATTTTGGTCTTTATATTTTGATGGCTCTAAGTCCAGCGAGGGCTCAGGAGCAGGTTGTATTTTGGTTAGTCCACAAGGAGAAAAGAAAATGCTGTTTTGTAGGCTGGAATTTGAATGCACTAACAATACGGCCGAATATGAAGCCTTAGTCCAGGGACTGTATAAAGCAATCGGTCTTAAAGTGCAATATTTGAAAGTATTCGGCGATTCTGAAATTATTGTTAAACAGGTGAGGAATGCAATTCATTGTCTTTCAAATCACCTCAAGCATTATCAATCGCTAGTACAAGAACTTACCTCGCACTTTTCTGCATTCAACATTTCCTCCATCCCCAGGTCTCAAAACTCAGCAGCCGATCTCCTAGCCAATGTAGCTTCCAAGCTCTTACCTTCTGAAGACTACAGTCCAGATAAATTTTCCGTAGAATTGCTTTTTAGGCCTTCAGTTCCTGACAATGTCACTAATTGGAGAGTATTCAACCATGATGAGGATATTTTACAATTCTTAACTTCTGAAAAGTCCTATGATAATCAAATCATTGAGGAAGATGAGCATGACTCCCAAATGTGAGAAACACATTAGGAAAATTCAATCCCTAAGCCAGTGGTAAAGCTCGAGGATCTTTATGATATTAAAGACAGGTTTAAACCTGTAACTAATGCAAAGCTCCAAAGTTCTACCCTTAGGTTTGAATTGATAAATCTTGGCACCGAGCAAGCTCCTCAAAACATTAACTTAGGACTAGGACTTTCCTTGGAAGAGAAGGAGGCATTCATTAGACTGTTAAGGAAAAATAAACAGGTCTTTGCTTGGAAATACGATGATTTGAAGACATCATACATCTATTATCCAGCATACCATTCCTATGCTTCCCGATCAGAAACCCATTCAGCAGAAGTTAAGAAAAATACACCCAAACTTAGAGAGCCAGATAAAATCAAAACTTAACAAACTCTTGAAAGCCAAGATTATTTTTCCTGTCCGACATTCAAACTGGGTCTCTAATATGGTGCCAGTCAGAAAGAAAAATGGCGACATTCGGATCTGTATTGATTTCAGAAATTTGAACAAAGCGAGCTTGAAAGACAATTTCCCATTACCTACTATGGAGCAAATACTCCAATCAGTAGCAGGCTCTGAATTGATGTCCTTTCTTGATGGTTTCTCAGGATATAACCAAGTTCTGGTTCATCCTGATGACCAGCTTAAAACCACATTCAGAACAAAATGGGGAACATATGCATATCAGAAAATGCCTTTCGGACTTATAAATGCAGGAGCGACATTCCAAAGAGCTATGGATACAGCTTTTAAAGGGTTGATTAATAGAACAGTAGTCGTCTATCTAGACGATATTACTGTATTCTCTAAGGAGAGATATAATCATTTGCATGATCTTAATCAAAATTTTCAACGTTGCAAAAGATATGGTATTTCTCTTAACCCTAAAAAGTCTTTCTTTGCTCTTGATCAAGGGAAGCTCTTGGGTTTTATTGTGTCCAAAAATGGCATTTATATTGATCCTGATCGGATCAAAGAAATCTCTGAAATCCCTTTTCAGCACAATAAAAAATCGATGCAGTCATTTTTAGGCCAGATCAATTTTGTTAAAAGATTTGTCCCAGATTTTTCTCAAATTATATTGCCACTTCAAACAATGATTAAAAAAAATTCAGTCTTTAAGTGGGGATCAGCAGAAAAAGAAGCTTTTGATCTAATCAAGCAATCAATAATCAATGCCCCACCCTTAAATACTCCAAATTTTTTTAATCATTTTACATTGTATACCATCACATACAACTTGTCTTATGCTGCAGTACTCACGCAGCTAAATGATCACAACCTTGAAGTGCCCATTTCATTCTTTAGTTCAAATCTTCAGGGCGCCGAATTGAATTACTCCGAAGTAGAAAAACAAGCCTTTGCTGTATTTAAAGCAGTCAAACATTATAGACCCTTCCTTTTGAAAACTCACACAAAAGTTGTAGTTCCTTTCCCAGCAGTTAGGCAACTATTAATCCAAAAAGAACTGGGTGAAAAAGGGGAAAATTGGGTCACAGCGCTTCAAGAATATGACTTAGAAATTAGGCCAGCAAAGATTGTTAGGGGCCAAGGTTTTTGCAGGTTACTGGCAGGAGCATCCAATATTCCAGAATCAAGTGATACAGGTCAAACTGAACAAATCAATCATATAAGTGTTACTGATTCTGAGTCTCAATATGCAGATTTAATATTTTATTTGAAAAATGGTTATGCACCCCCTAACCTGTCTTACAAAAACAAAAGGGCCATTAGGTTAAAAGCAAAGAATTTTACAATTATTGATGATGTGCTTTTTAAGCAGAATTATGATTCCATCTTATTGAGATGCCTTGAGAAAACTGAAGCACAAAAGGTTTTGCAGGAGTTACATGATGGACTAGCGGGAGGACATTTTGGAGCTGACACAACAGCTCACAAAATTATTCATGCTGGTTACTATTGGCCCACTTTGTTTAGAGATGCCCACGAGTATGTAAGGAAATGCCTCAATTGTCAAACTTCGAGTGGAAGACAACGTAAACCAGCTTTCCCTCTGCAACCAGTCAACATTGAACGACCATTTGAGCAATGGGGATTGGATATCATTGGGGAAATCACTCCACCGTCTTCCAAACAGCATAAGTATATCCTTACCGCTACCGATTATTTTACTAAGTGGGTTGAGGAAATCCCTTTGAAGACAACAATTTCTGAAGCAATCAATGAATTCATAGATCAATTCATCATTACCAGATTTGGTGTCCCAAATGCTCTTGTTTTTGATAATGCATCTTATTTCTCAGGCAATGCTATGTTTGATTTCGCTATTAAAAGAGGATTTAAATTGAAATATTCTGCTAATTACTATCCCCAGGGTAATGGTTTAGCAGAGTCTACTAATAAAAATATGATCAAAATCATTAAGCGAACTATCGAACAGAATCATAAAAACTGGCACAAATCCTTAATGTTTGCATTATGGGTTGATAGGATAACACAGAAAGCTTCTATAGGATCTTCTCCGTTTAATCTTGTGTATGGAAAAGAAGCAGTACTGCCCACAAATCTTGTTCTTCCTTCACTAGCCCTAGTTCAGTTCATTGAGGAAAGTCCTTCCTCTTCTATTCAGCTTAGACATGACCAAATTCTAAAATTAGAAGAGGAAAGAGAAAAAGCCAGGGTTATTCACGCCAAACATCAGCAAGTCATCAAGGCAGCTTTTGATTCAGTCTCATCCGGTTCAAAACAATTCCAAGTCGGTGATTTAGTTCTGAAATGGGACAAAGCCCATGAGGACAAGGGTAAACACACCAAGTTCCAGAAGATGTGGCTTGGACCGTTTCAGATCTGTGAAAAGATAGGCCATTCGACCTTTATATTGCAAGATTTATCAGGTTCGAGAGATTCTCTCCCTGTTAATGGCCTTATCTTGAAAAAATTCTTCAACTGAGGAGGTAACCCCTTCTCCTTTTATTTTAATAGGATTTTATAGTTTGTAGGATCATTAGGAAATAAAGTTGTAAGGTATCTTCTATTGACCTTTTGCTGTGTTTGAAAAGTTGTCCCACAGGAGTAGTATGAATATTTGCTTTGAAATAATAGGAGTCTTAACCAAAAGGGATAATTTCTAGGAAATTAGGTATCATTGTATTCTGAAAACACACTTCAAGTTTTGTGAACTCCTCTCAAAAGTATAGAAGTATTGTAAATCATTTTTGTTTTCAAATTGGTCACAAAAGGTTATCAATATCAAGATAGAAGCTAATCCAATTTCAGCATCTTCAACTCTTACCCTGTCATCCATTTACTCTTAAGGAGAAAATTGTTCATCCCATTCACTAAAGTTTATGATTACTCAGAGTGTAATTCTAAAATATTTGATATAAAAGATAAGAGGTCTTATTACAAGCCTGCTTACCATGTTCATAGGGAAATAGTTTAACCGACATTACCAATACTGCATACCATAACAGGGTAATGGCTTAGAATTACAAGACAAGGGGTCTCATCACGAGCCGGCTTGTTCGGTTAGATTACTACCAGTGAATGGCATTGTCAATAGCTGGCCACCAAACCAGGACAATGGCTTTTTATCTTGTCAATAATAGAAAAAGGAAATGCAATACAAAATATGAAAACATGTTTTGAATTCATTCTGTTAATCACACTCTTAATTGGATGGAACAATGGACAATAGTATGGTTAAAAGGTATCCCTGTCGAAACTATGAACGTTTGCTGGCAGCAGAGGCTCTACCTGTGACAGACAAGTTCACTATAAAAGCTGATTTGGAAAGGTTTTTCTGTTTTATCAGTATAAACCAATAAAGGCCTATTTAAAACTTAGAATGTATTTATTTTCTTAAAAAAGAGAGGAAGTTAGCAAAATAGTTTCATTTTACTCAGAATACATATATACCTAGTTATATTAGAATTTTCCCCTTTGATTAGAATTCTATTTTGAAAAAGTTTAAGTATTTCTATGCTTCACAGAGATAACTGGTTCTTCCAGCGAATCGCCAATTGTTGTGCTCCACAACAACCCCCCATTTCATAACATTTTTACTCCCAAAATTATCATATGAAATGGGTCCCTTAGAGTTTAATTGGTATCAACATTGTATCTTTCAAAAAGGTCCGACAACCAAGTGAAAACATTATATAAAAACCTTTTGAAAAACCCATTTTGATCAAATAAAACAATCCTTTATCATTGCGATAAAGCGATCGCAAGATCGCATATCGCAATGACATAAGGGAGCATAAATAAGTGGCATATTGGTTTCCATCGATGCGATATCGCAATCGGCTTTCAGCGACACTCTATACGCAGTCCTAAAAGCGCCCCCATATCATTGGCCCCGATGCGATGCGCAATCGGCGATCGGTGATCGGCGATATATAATACATATCTTATGTGATGCCAATACCCCGATGCGATGTGATATCGCAATCGGCAATTGGAAAATCGGCGGCAGACTGTCAATATTATATATAATCCTCATTCTCCCGACGCGATGCGATATCGCTATCGGCGATCGGAGGTTTTGAATGGTGTCAATACAAAAGGTTTAAGGTTGCCCCGATGACCGATTGCGATAAAGCACAATTTTCGAAAAAGCCGTTAAATGAAGGGATATCATGATTTGTTTCATATTAAAGGCTTGATCCGTCCAACAATGATTCGCCTGCGCACAACCGCCAAAACGCCCACAGCACGCTTAAATGAATCATTCGGCCGATTAACGATATAATGGGCATTTAAGATTGGCAGGTTTTAAATGGCCATTTAATGTGATCGTAAGTCCTAAAATCCTCCCATGGATTGTGTCTGTGCCCATTTTAAAAGCTAATCCCTTATTACGCATCTGTCAATATTTCTCATCACTTGCAAGTTTTCATTGCTATTTCTCTGTATTACGTATATTTGCGCCTCTGTGCAGAATTCATTCAAAGGAGAAAGCTCAAGCAAAATGGGGAAGAAATCCAAGAAGACCACAGGCGCTTCCACTACGCCAGCTGTAGGACAGGTTCTCACTGACAAGAAGAAAGGATTAATTTCGGATACAACATGTTCAGGTCTCGGCAGAACTACTTGGCAGGGTACCTACAACTTAATCGAAATTGAAGAACCTACGGTGACAATAGTAGAAGCCACTGTTGATTCCACTCGGAAATCTGAGTGCACTCTTAAGGATTTAGCTGACCCCTTCCTTCACAGGATAGCAGCCAGGGAGCAAATTCTCCCATACACAGATGTAGTACGTTGGGCAATTGAAGAAATCCCAATCATGGACAGAACCTTCAGCACTAGAGACGGGAGAATTTTCGGGTCGTTCAAAGCTGAGGACTTGAGGCAAATGTACCATTTGCCTAAGCCAGAGAAGATATACAATAAGGCGTTCCTGGAAAAATTCGCAAACGAGAATGAAGTTGAATCCGAACCCATCAGGGATTGGAGACAAAATCTGGCAAAGCACAAACATGAGTCTTTCGGTAAGTACTCAGTTGATTCCCTGGCTTCTCCTTATTGCTACGCTGGAATAATGATGTGTAGATTGTGGGGATTGCATGACTCCTCTAATTTCACCATAGAGATGGTTCCTTTAATGGAAGCTGCAGTGAACAGTCAAATAATGGATTGGGCCACTATTCTCTCAGATAAACTAGCCAAAGCTGTTCTTGATTTTAGAAATCAGACTGTCATGTATGAAAGGAAAATTCCCCCATTCTATTACAGTGCATATATTTTAGATAAATTATGTTTCAATTCTGAATTTCCCGTGCTCGGCTGGAGGTGGACGCCACAAGATCCCACGGCTATCCACATATACCATCAGAAATTATGGAAGTCCTCTTACAAGCACCATCTGTACCAAGTCTGCAATGGCTTTATGGTGCCTATTTATTATTCTATTTTTGATAAATCCATTTCCAAGATTTCCTATCAAGCTTCGTTTGATTTAACAGCGGTAGGGAGTTGGTTTGGAGAAGAAAAATTCACTTATGTTAGAGTTTTCAGTAGTCAAGCCAAACCACATGTTCTCCCCTTGTACATACCAGATAAACTGCTAGCAAGAGAAATCACTTATCAGATTATCGCTGAGAGTGTTACACAGACTCTCAAGACGAATAAGAAGCAGGGCCGGCCCTCATTTTGATTAAGATGTGGTGTTTATACTCTGCACAATCTCAAACATGCAGAAAAGGAAGCCACAAAGATTAAATCATTAACTCTGGCGACTCTTCCAAATAGGCTCTTTGATCCAAAGAAAGTTGCCTATAATGCATTAGAACAGGCCAAATTGACAAAATTTGAGCATAAAGAAGATATGTTTGACGACCTGTTCGTTTCAGCCGAATCAATAGGTCAGGTTAAAGAATTCGCTAGAATGAAATATAATGATGAAGGGTTGACTGAGTTTAATAAACTTAGAGAACAGAGGTTGCAAACTCTGCCTCTAGATTTACTAGCGACAACCCTGACGACATCATCAAGCGAGCCTGGTCGGCAACAGTCAAAGGAACCTCCTGTTATAACAAAGGATCATAAGAAGGAACAAGAGGGAAAACAGAGAAGAGCGCAAGAGGAAAAACAGAGAAGAGAGCATGAGGAAAGGCAAAAGAAAGAGCACGAGGAAAGGCAAAAGAAAGAACAAAAAGAACAGCAGAAGAGAGAGCAAGAACAAGCACGGAAAGAATCTCAAGCTGAAAAGGAAAAACAAACCACCATTGATGTCAATATAGATACTCATATTGACCCTAGATTGCTCCAGGAATGGAAACAGTTTGATTCCATTATCAGTGGTTTGGAATGTTCGAAGGATACAGACACTTCTAAGGTAGCTGATACACAGGAAATCACTTCACCACAGGTTCTAAGCGGAACCAGCGGCCCACCCAGTTCTAAAGAGATAGAGGTAATACCAAAGGACCCCTCTGACCAAATTATTTTGCAGGTAGAAGATATTCCTCCCCTGGATGTCTTCTACAGCCCAAGGCATAAAGCGGTGGTTAAACGACAAAGGAAAAGAAGAAGGACTGATCAAACTTCCCGTTTTCCAGAGCAAACTATCACGGGCAATGTAGTTTGGAAGGAGGAATTCGACCCCTCCGATGACCTGACAAAACTGTCACAGTATGCAGGAGCTTATTCGGCAGCGACAATAGACAAGGCATCGGAGGTAAGCCTTTTACTGAAGACAAAGGATCAGGAGATTTTCTCACTACAGGCACAGCTGAGTGAGGTAAAGCAGAAGGCAGAGCAGCAATTGTTGACACAACAACAAGTGAACAGTCAATTAACTCAGCAATTGCAGGCAGAAAAGCAAAGGATCGACCAAAGCGCGATCCAGAAACAGAAGGAATTATCAGAGGCATTGGCACAATTAAGGGCAACAAACGAGCAAATGATGAAAACAAAGGATGAGCAAATCGCTCAATTGTCATCGCAGCTCGAAAAAATAAAGGGCGCTCCACAAGTGGCTGAATTCAGAGCAGAAGCATTACAAATAAACACTGCATTAATATCCCAAATTAAGCTCCTGTGTCAACAAATCGCTCAGGCAGAGCCACTGTGTGAATTAACGACATCCATAAATCAGCAGGTAGAGAAGGCCAGAAATGAATTGGATCAAGCCGAAGAGATCATAACTGCATTTCTTGACTGGCAAGATTCTGATCAAGGGAGAGCAGCAAATTTTCCCAGAATCTTAGAAACACATAAAGATATACTCTTCACAGAATGGCAGTCTCAGATGATGAAAGCAGAGAGGGCGGCTTCAAGATGTAAATCAACTTCCAGCAATCTAGTTGAACTAGTTAACAACACTCTCTACTTATCAAATATGATTTCCCAATGTACACCAGGAAAGTTGACAACAACAAACACATTGGAGCAATCATGTTATCCTGATTTAGAGGAAAAGGGGAGATTAATCGCTGGGATTAACAGTTTAACCATGGAAGCATATTGGCTCTTCCTGATTAAGCCGCATACACAGAGAGCCGCCCTTAAGTGCCTAACAGATGCGATCGGGTATATAATTCCTGATATTCAGGATGCCACCTATGCCGCCCAGCTCAGTTCGCGCCTCAACAAACCTCCTGAAGTAGAGCCAATGCTTGCGATAAGTCAGCTCAGATTTAAATGCAAGCAGCCTACTTGATGAATCATGCCGCCGATTGCCAGATCGCTGAGGAAAATAGGATCAAGATTTATTGATACCGATTTAGTAGGATTTCAGTTTAATAGATATTTAGATTAATTTAGTATTTATAGACCCTTTCATTGTTTTGGAAAGGGTCGTAAAGTTTTGTACCTGACTTAAAGCTGAAGTTGCACTATTGTGCTTCAGTCATATTCTTTTATGAAACTGGACCAGTTGTTCTTAATTCGATAAGGAAGCTTTTATGCAATTGTGCACTATTGTCCTTGTATGGAAAATGTTTCTGCGTTGAAGGAAGAATTACAAGTAGCGATTGATATCGGGAGTGTCAAAGCAGCTCATATGGTATTTCTATCTATGTCTGAATTCATTCCTGTTATGAGAATTGTTATTTGATTATCCTTGCTATTGTTGATTATATGCATGCGCTTTAACAACAATTCTACATTCTTTCCACTATTGGATGTTTTATGATATGCTTTCCTTTTAATCATGTATATATCGATAATATAAATGATGAGTGTGGTAATATCGCTTTAATCGCTTTGCTTAACTATTTAGGCACAATAATTTTGAATGAATTAATATCTATGTTTATTAGATGGAGTCATCTATATGCCTGTCTTTAAACACAGACCATCAAACGCTACACTTTAAAGCTCAATAGATTCCCGGGATAGTTCATAGTTTTTTGTATTCTTGTCAATAGTTTTAGTTATTCGCTCACCGCTAGCTTAGTTTATAAATCATCCATTCATCCCGTTTATCCACTTTTGGGAAACTGGTCCCATTATCCCCAGTCGGAGCCACTATTCCAAACGGAAAAGGAGCTGTACTAAGGTCCGGACCGGGTGGTTACCCCCCAATTTTGTTGCAGCGATTTTCGAGGCATCAACATTTTTGGCGCTAGAAGGAGGGCCGCAACTGTGAATGACATACAAATCCAAATATGCAAGCCATTCTAAGAGTAATTCTCCCTCCGTATCTCCTCGTTCTTCCCAATTGTATGCTGGTTCTCGAGTATCCAAACAAGAAGAAAAGGAATCAACCACCACTGCTCAAACCCATCATACTCCAGAACAATTAAGTCTTGAATCACTGAAGTCCAGTCTCTTATCCACAAACTTCAGAGCTTCTCGATTTCACCACAGAAATCTGAGGTATCACAAAGCAGTGCGACTTCGCAGTTCAATTTACCTCACCCTCTCACCAGACTTTAGAGCGAAAAGCTCGGTATTGAACTCACTGAGTTCCCTTTACCCAAAAGGAAAAATGCGAAGAAACATACTGAAGGATCTGACAGTGAAGAGCTTTCATCCATATCCTCCATTGGATCTTCCCCTCTGCAAAGCCAACCATCCACTCCCCCATTACATATTGTTGCTCACCAGGGATTAGGAGCTTCAACATCCCAACCTGCTCACTCTTCAGCATTATTTCCTTCCCATACATCTGGAATTCCAACAGTAATATCAAGCACTGTTGCTATTATAATGGCAGATCCATGGACCAGGCCTGGTGCAGTCAATATGCCTGCACCATTGCATCCATTACCAGATGCTCCTAAAAAATGGCTGCCTAAGTTTAACCCAGATGATGGGATCCAGGCTGAGGAACAAATTAATAATTTCATGTTGGCAGTCAACTTGAAAGGAGTAACAGAACAAGATGTTGTTGTTAGACTCTTCCCTTACACCTTGCAAGGATCAGCAGGATCCTGGTATTTTTCCTTACCCTCTGGTTCCATTACCAGTTGGAACACTTGCCAAGAGCAGTTTCTTACCAAATATGGAGATGATAGGTCTTTGGCTACTTTAATAAACGATCTCTCCAATCTGAGAATAGAACATAGGGAACCAATTAAGGAATTTAATGCTCGCTTCAATAAACTCCTAAATAAAATCCCTACAGCCTCCAAACCAAGTGAACAAATTCGAAGCGAATGGTACATCACCGCCCTACCTGCCAATATAGCCATTTTTGTACACAGGGCTGGGAAACCTACCTTAGCTGAAAAGATGAGAGAAGCACTTGCTGTGGAAAAGCGCATAAATTCTTTAGAAAAGAAAGCTGCTCTGGAAGACAAAAAAGCCAAAAAAGTCTCTTTCAAAGATGACTCAAGAAAGAAAACTCCAAAAGACCCATACGACATGGAGGGTTTACAAAAAGTCATAAAAACCTTATCAAATGAAATGGTTGAAATAAAGAAACAGGTAGCCGAATCCTCAACCAAGAGACCCTTTAGGACTTATAAGAAAAATGAATCAAAGCCACTGAATGTCATATCCAATGCAGATTCAGAGCAAGAAGAAGAGGAAGAGGAAACAAGCTCACCAACTGATGATGAAGAAGAAGTAGTAGAATGTCATGGAATGTGGGATTTTATACTCCCCAACTTCGATACTGATAATGAAGAAGAAGCGTTCCCGGTCACTACTAGGAGAAAAAGTACTTCTGAACCTGTTCAGGTATCATCAAAGAAAAGGAGTGCAGGTGCCGCTACAACCAAGGAAAAAGTACCTGCAAAGAAATCACCTGCAGCAGTTCCCCAAAACCAGCCTTCAACTTCTAATACTCCTTCAACATCTAAAACATTAGTGGTATCCGATTCAATGGAATATAACATTGTTGATGACATGAAGAAAACTAAAGCAAACATTACTATGTTTGAGCTTAGTAAATTAAAACATCAGCAGAAATTACTTCTCAAAGAATTGAATGCTGTTCCTTCTACACCTCTTCCCAGTGCTAAAGCTGCTAATGATTTAGGCCAACCTTCCCCCGGTATGGTTGAAGCTACCGATTCAGTTCTCATTGGAGATAGATCAAATTCTCACACTCCACCTTTCCTTCTAACCTATGAGATCTATAACAGAAACCTGCACAACTGTTTGATTGACTCAGGGGCATCTTCTAATATAATGCCAGCTTCAGTTTGTTCCAAACTGAACATTGAACCCCAGAAGTCTGCTATTCATATTGTACAGTTGGACAGGACCAAAGTCCAGGTTGTTGGAGAGATTAATTCCGTAACTATTAGGCTATCTGCTGATCCCAGAGTAGTACAAAGGATTGATATCCTAATAGCCGATATACCTGAATTTTACTGTCTAATTTTGAGTAGGGATTGGTCTGAAAAACTACATGGGTATATTTCTACTGATTGGTCACATATGTGGCTTCCCTATAAGGGTAAGCCAAATCAAATAAGGATTGATCGGGAAAAACATATGGCCCATACAGTTACTGAATTTGAGCAAGAAAACCAACCTGTGGCATTTAATAATAACATTTTGGGGAATTATTCATCAGAGTCATTTTTTGGTAACTTTACTGCCCAGTCATCCCCTTTCTCAGTCAATCATTTTACATCTCAGATTGAGAATTTTTCACAAACAGATAGGTCTAGATGTTTCAATGATACTGAGAAAACTGTAAATACAATTGTTAATACTTCTTTATTTTGGTCTTTATATTTTGATGGCTCTAAGTCCAGCGAGGGCTCAGGAGCAGGTTGTATTTTGGTTAGTCCACAAGGAGAAAAGACAATGCTGTCCTCTAGGCTGGAATTTGAATGCACTAACAATACCGCCGAATATGAAGCCTTAGTCCAGGGACTGTATAAAGCGATCGGTCTTAAAGTGCAATATTTGAAAGTATTCGGCGATTCTGAAATTATTGTTAAACAGGTGAGGAATGAAATTCATTGTCTTTCAAATCACCTCAAGCATTATCAATCGCTAGTACAAGAACTTACCTCGCACTTTTCTGCATTCAACATTTCCTCCATCCCCAGGTCTCAAAACTCAGCAGCCGATCTCCTAGCCAATGTAGCTTCCAAGCTCTTACCTTCTGAAGACTACAGTCCAGATAGATTTTCCGTAGAATTGCTTTTTAGGCCTTCAGTTCCTGACAATGTCACTAATTGGAGAGTATTCAACCATGATGAGGATATTTTACAATTCTTAACTTCTGAAAAGTTCTATGATAATCAAATCATTGAGGAAGATGAGCATGACTCCCAAATGAGAGAAACGCATCAGGAAAGTTCAATCCCTAAGCCAGTGGTAAAGCTCGAGGATCTTTATGATATTAAAGACAGGTTTAAACCTGTAACTAATGCAAAGCTCCAAAGTTCTACCCTTAGGTTTGAATTGATAAATCTTGGCAACGAGCAAGCTCCTCAAAACATTAACTTAGGACTAGGACTTTCCTTGGAAGAGAAGGAGGCATTCATTAGATTGTTAAGGAAAAATAAACAGGTCTTTGCTTGGAAATACGATGATTTGAAGACATATGATACATCTATTATCCAGCATACCATTCCTATGCTTCCCGATCAGAAACCCATTCAGCAGAAGTTAAGAAAAATACACCCAAACTTAGAGAGCCAGATAAAATCGGAACTTAGCAAACTCTTGAAAGCCAAGATTATTTTTCCTGTCCGACATTCAAACTGGGTCTCTAATATGGTGCCAGTCAGAAAGAAAAATGGCGACATTCGGATCTGTATTGATTTCAGAAATTTGAACAAAGCGAGCTTGAAAGACAATTTCCCATTACCTACTATGGAGAAAATACTCCAATCAGTAGCAGGCTCTGAATTGATGTCCTTTCTTGATGGTTTCTCAGGATATAACCAAGTTCTGGTTCATCCTGATGACCAGCTTAAAACCACATTCAGAACAAAATGGGGAACATATGCATATCAGAAAATGCCTTTCGGACTTATAAATGCAGGAGCGACATTCCAAAGAGCTATGGATACAACTTTTAAAGGGTTGATTAATAGAACAGTAGTCGTCTATCTAGACGATATTACTGTATTCTCTAAGGAGAGATATAATCATTTGCATGATCTTAATCAAATTTTTCAACGTTGCAAAAGATATGGTATTTCTCTTAACCCTAAAAAGTATTTCTTTTCTCTTGATCAAGGGAAGCTCTTGGGTTTTATTGTGTCCAAAAATGGCATTTATATTGATCCTGATCGGATCAAAGAAATCTCTGAAATCCCTTTTCCACACAATAAAAAATCGATGCAGTCATTTTTAGGCCAGATCAATTTTATTAAAAGATTTGTCCCAGATTTTTCTCAAATTATATTGCCACTTCAAACAATGATTAAAAAAAATTCAATATTTAAGTGGGGATCAGCAGAAAAAGAAGCTTTTGATCTAATCAAGCAATCAATAATCAATGCCCCACCTTTAAATACTCCAAATTTTTTTAATCATTTTACATTGTATACCATCGCATCCAACTTGTCTTATGTTGCAGTACTCACGCAGCTAAATGATCACAATCTTGAAGCGCCCATTTCATTCTTTAGTTCAAATCTTCAGGGTGCCAAATTGAATTACTCCGAAGTAGAAAAACAAGCCTTTGCTGTATTTAAAGAAGTCAAACATTATAGACCCTTCCTTTTGAAAACTCACACAAAAGTTGTAGTTCCTTTCCTAGCAGTTAGGCAACTATTAATCCAAAAAGAACTGGGTGAAAAAAGGGCAAATTGGGTCACAGCGCTTCAAGAATATGACTTAGAAATTAGGCCAGCAAAGATTGTTAGGGGCCAAGGTTTTTGCAGGTTACTGGCAGGAGCATCCAATATTCCAGAATCAAGTGATACAGGTCAAAATGAACAAATCAATCAGATAATTGTTACTGATTCTGAGTCTGAATATGCAGATTTAATCTTTTATTTGAAAAATGGTTATGCACCCCCTAACCTGTCTTACAAAAACAAAAGGGCCATTAGGTTAAAAGAAAAGAATTTTACAATTATTGCTGATGTGATTTTTAAGAAGAATTATGATTCCATCTTATTGAGATGCCTTGAGAAAACTGAAGCACAAAAGGTTTTGCAGGAGTTACATGATGGACCAGCGGGAGGACATTTTGGAGCTGACAAAACAGCTCACAAAATTATTCATGCTGGTTACTATTGGCCCATTTTGTTTAGAGATGCCCACGAGTATGTAAGGAAATGCCTCAATTGTCAAACTTCGAGTGGAAGACAACGTAAACCAGCTTTCCCTCTGCAATCAGTCAACATTGAACAACCATTTGAGTAATGGGGATTGGATATCATTGGGGAAATCACTCCACCGTCTTCCAAACAGCATAAGTATATCCTTACCGCTACCGATTATTTTACTAAGTGGGTTGAGGCAATCCCTTTGAAGACAACAAATTTTGAAGCAATCATTGAATTCATAGATCAATTCATCATTACCAGATTTGGTGTCCCAAATGCTCTTGTTTTTGATAATGCATCTTATTTCTCAGGCAATGCTATGTTTGATTTCGCTATTAAAAGAGGATTTAAATTGAAATATTCTGCTAATTACTATCCCCAGGGTAATGGTTTAGCAGAGTCTACTAATAAAAATCTGATCAAAATCATTAAGCGAACTATCGAACAGAATCATAAAAACTGGCACAAATCCTTAATGTTTGCATTATGGGTTGATAGGATAACATAGAAAGCTTCTATAGGATCTTCTCCGTTTAATCTTGTGTATGGAAAAGAAGCAGTACTGCCCACAAATCTTGTTCTTCCTTCACTAGCCCTAGTTCAGTTCATTGAGGAAAGTCCTTCCTCTTCTATTCAGCTTAGACATGACCAAATTCTAAAATTAGAAGAGGAAAGAGAAAAAGCCAGGGTTATTCACGCCAAACATCAGCAAGTCATCAAGGCAGCTTTTGATTCAGTCTCATCCGGTTCAAAACAATTCCAAGTCAGAGATTTAGTTCTGAAATGGGACAAAGCCCATGAGGACAAGGGTAAACACACCAAGTTCCAGAAGATGTGGCTTGGACCGTTTCAGATCTGTGAAAAGATAGGCCATTCGACCTTTATATTGCAAGATTTATCAGGTTCGAGAGATTCTCTCCCTGTTAATGGCCTTATCTTGAAAAAATTCTTCAATTGAGGAGGTAACCCCTTCTCCTTTTATTTTTAATAGGATTTTATAGTTTGTAGGATCATTAGGAAATAAAGTTGAAAGGTATCTTCCATTGACCTTTTGCTGTGTTTGAAAAGTTGTCCCACAGAAGTAGTATGGATATTTGCTTTTAAATCATAGAAGTCTTAACCAAAAGGGATAATTTCTAGGAAATTAGGTATCATTGTATTCTGAAACCACACTTCAAGTTTTGTGAACTCCTCTCAAAATATAGAAGTATTGTAAATCATTTTCTGTTTTCAAAATGGTCACAAAGGGTTATCAATATCAAGATAGAAGCTAATCCAATTTCAGCATCTTCAACTCTTACCCTGTCATCCATTTACTCTTAAGGAGAAAATTGTTCATCCCATTCACTAAAGTTTATGATTACTCAGAGTGTAATTCTAAAATATTTGATATAAAAGATAAGAGGTCTTATTACAAGCCTGCTTACCATGTTCATAGGGAAATAGTTTAACCAACATTACCAATACTGCATACCATAACAGGGTAATGGCTTAGAATTATAAGACAAGGGGTCTCATCACGAGCCGGCTTGTTCGGTTAGATTACTACCAGTGAATGGCATTGTCAATAGCTGGCCACCAAACCAGGACAATTGCTTTTTATCTTTTCAATAACAGAAAAAGGAAATGCAATACAAAATATGAAAACATGTTTTGAATTCATTCTGTTAATCACACTCTTAATTGGATGGAACAATGGACAATAGTATGGTTAAAAGGTATCCCTGTCGAAACTATGAACGTTTGCTGGCAGCAGAGGCTCTACCTGTGACAGACGAGTTCACTATAAAAGCTGATTTGGAAAGGTTTTTCTGTTTTATCAGTATAAACCAATAAAGGCCTATTCAAAACTTAGAATGTATTTATTTTCTTAAAAAAGAGAGGAAGTTAGCAAAATAGTTTCATTTTACTCAGAATACATATATACCTAGTTATATTAGAATTTTCCCCTTTGATTAGAATTCTATTTTGAAAAAGTTTAAGTATTTCTATGCTTCACAGAGATAACTGGTTCTTCCAGCGAATCGCCAATTGTTGTGCTCCACAACAACCCCCCATTTCATAACATTTTTATTCCCAAAATTATCATATGAAATGGGTCCCTTAGAGTTTAATTGTTATCAACATTGTATCTTTAAAAAAGGTCCGACAACTAAGTGAAAACATTATATAAAACCTTTTGAAAAACCCATCAAATAAAACATTCCTTTATCATTGCGATAAAGCGATCGCAAGATCGCATATCGCAATGACATAAGGGAGCATAAATAAGTGGCATATTGGTTTCCACCGATGCGATATTGCAATCGGCTTTCAGCGACACTCTATACGCAGTCCTAAAAGCGCCCCCATATCATTGGCCCCGATGCGATGCGCAATCGACGATCGGTGATCGGCGATATATAATACATATCTTATGTGATGCCAATACCCCGATGCGATGTGATATCGAAATCGGCAATTGGCAGTATTTCATGCACATTGTTAAGGCGCCCAGGTAATGTATTCCGATGCGATGTGATATTGCAATCGTGAAATCGGTGGCAAATCGGCGGCAGACTGTCAATATTATATATAATCCTCATTCTCCCAACGTGAGGCGATGTCGCTATCGGCGATCGGAGGTTTTGAATGGTGTCAATACAAAAGGTTTAAGGTTGCCCCGATGACCGATTGCGATAAAGCACAGTTTTCGAAAAAGCCGTTAAATGAAGGGATATCATGATTTCTTTCATATTAAAGGCTTGATCCGTCCAACAATGATTCGCCTGCGCACAACCACCAAAACGCCCACAGCACGCTTAAATGAATCATTCGGCCGATTAACTATATAATGGGCATTTAAGATTGGCAGGTTTTAAACGGCGATTTAATGTGATCGTAAGTCCAAAAATCCTCCCATGGATTTTGTCTGCGCCCATTTTAAAAGCTAATCCCTTATTACGCATCTGTCAATATTTCTCATCACTTGCAAGTTTTCATTGCTATTTCTCTGTATTACGTATATTTGCGCCTCTGTGCAGAATTCATCCAAAGGAGAAAGCTCAAGCAAAATGGGGAAGAAATCCAAGAAGACCACAGGCGCTTCCACTACGCCAGCTGCAGGACAGGTTCTCACTGACAAGAAGAAAGGATTAATTTCGGATACAACATGTTCAGGTCTCGGCAGAACTACTTGGCAGGGTACCTACAACTTAATCGAAATTGAAGAACCTACGGTGACAATAGTAGAAGCCACTGCTGATTCCACTCGGAAATCTGAGTGCACTCTTAAGGATTTAGCTGACTCCTTCCTTCACAGGATAGCAGCCAGGGAGCAAATTCTCCCATACACAGATGTAGTACGTTGGGCAATTGAAGAAATCCCAATCATGGACAGAACCTTCAGCAGAAGAGACGGGAGGATTTTCGGGTCGTTCAAAGCTGAGGACTTGAGGCAAATGTACCATTTGCCTAAGCCAGAGAAGATATACAATAAGGCGTTCCTGGAAAAATTCGCAAACGAGAATGAAGTTGAATCCGAACCCATCAGGGATTGGAGACAAAATCCGGCAAAGCACAAACATGAGTCTTCCGGTAAGTACTCAGTTGATTCCCTGGCTTCTCCTTATTGCTACGCTGGAATAATGATGTGTAGATTGTGGGGATTGCATGACTCCTCTAATTTCACCATAGAGATGGTTCCTTTAATGGAAGCTGTAGTGAACAGTCAAATAATGGATTGGGCCACTATTCTCTCAGATAAACTAGCCAAAGCTGTTCTTGATTTTAGAAATCAGACTGTCATCTCTGAAAGGAAAATGCCCCCATTCTATTACAGTGCATATATTTTAGATACATTATGTTTCAATTCTGAATTTCCCATGCTCGGCTGGAGGTGGACGCCACAAGATCCCACGGCTATCAACATATACCATCAGAAATTATGGAAGTCCTCTTACAAGCACCATCTGTACCAAGTCTGCAATGGCTTTATGGTACCTATTTATTATTCTATTTTTGATAAACCCATTCCCAAGATTTCCTATCAAGCTTCGTTTGATTTAACAGCGGTAGGGAGTTGGTTTGGAGAAGAAAAATTCACTTATGTTAGAGTTTTCGGTAGTCAAGCCAAACCACATGTTCTCCCCTTGTACATACCAGATAAACTGCTAGCAAGAGAAATCGCTTATCAGATTATCGCTGAGAGTGTTACACAGACTCTCAAGAAGAATAAGAAGCAGGGCTGGCCCTCATTTCCATTAAGATGTGGTGTTTATACTCTGCACGATCTCAAACATGCAGAAAAGGAAGCCACAAAGATTAAATCATTAACTCTGGCGACTCTTCCAAATAGGCTCTTTGATCCAAAGAAAGTTGCCTATAATGCACTAGAACAGGGCAAATTGACAAAATTTGAGCATAAAGAAGATATGTTTGACGACCTGTTCGTTTTAGCCGAATCAATAGGTCATGTTAAAGAATTCGCTAGAATGAAATATAATGATGAAGGGTTGACTGAGTTTAATAAACTTAGAGAACATAGGTTGCAAACTCTGCCTCTAGATTTACTAGCGACAACCCCGACGACATCATCAAGCGAGCCTGGTCGGCAACAGTCAAAGGAACCTCCTGTTATAACAAAGGATCATAAGAAGGAACAAGAGGAAAAACAGAGAAGAGCGCAAGAGGAAAAACAGAGAAGAGAGCATGAGGAAAGGCAAAAGAAAGAGCATGAGGAAAGGCAAAAGAAAGAACAAGAAGAACAGCAGAAGAGAGAGCAAGAACAAGCACGGAAGGAATCTCAAGCTGAAAAGGAAAAACAAACCACCATTGATGTCAATATAGATACTCATATTGACCCTAGATTGCTCCAGGAATGGAAACAGTTTGATTCCATTATCAGTGGTTTGGAATGTTTGAAGGATACAGACACTTCTAAGGTAGCTGATACACAGGAAATCACTTCACCACAGGTTCTAAGTGGAACCAGCGGCCCACCCAGTTCTAAAGAGATAGAGGTAATACCAAAGGACCCCTCTGACCAAATTATTTTGCAGGTAGAAGATATTCCTCCCCTGGATGTCTTCTACAGCCCAAGGCATAAAGCGGTGGTTAAACGACAAAGGAAAAGAAGAAGGACCGATCAACCTTCCCTTTTTCCAGAGCAAACTATCACGGGCAATGTAGTTTGGAAGGAGGAATTCGACCCCTCCGATGACCTGACAAAACTGTCACAGTATGCAGGAGCTTATTCGGCAGCGACAATAGACAAGGTGTTGTGGAGAAAAATGCCTATGCAGGACGATCCTGTTGTGGAGAAAAATGCCTATGCAGGACGATCCTATCCACCTAAGGTGTGACAGTGCCTTAGCAACAAACGAGTACAACTATACTGGTTTCTTCCTTTATGAAATGTGACAGAAGAGAGATCAATAGACTTACCGGTGTCTTCCGTTTGTCCCTCGATCTAGATCCTCTTCTCTTTGGGTGTTCATAGCTACTTGCCTCCTCTCTCGCCCAAGAGAACAGCTACTTGATTCCTGCGAGATCACAAGAGAACAACTACTTGTGACAAGAGAACAGCTACTTGCGACAAGAGAAGAACACAACACAAAGGCAAATATTCACATTCATAACTGATTTAGGATTAGAAATAAACCAAATACACTAATACATTCAAACATCAAAATACATCAGCATATAGGAGAAACCAAGATAGCTTTATTGATGAATAACAAGGTTCAGGAAGAGATACAACCCAGAGGGCTCCAATCTAGCATCTCCTTCCCAGCAAATGGAATTCCTATCTTCAGCCCCTTCAAAGCATTAAGCACCCAATGATTCCAGTCTCAAACCAACAACAATTCTTTGCAATAATAAAATTCCAACCTCTAGATCTCATGGAGGAGAGATCTATATATAGTTATTTTGGAGAGAGGATGAGTCAGCTTGAGATCTGACTAGTGTGCTCTCCCTCTCTCAGTTCTTGAGTCCACTTGGAGGTTCTTACTTCCACTTGGAGATTTGGAACCTCTTACTCATCACCAGTCGAATTCCCTGAGGCAAGTGTCATTTTGGAAGCTTCCTGGCTTCTGACACCTTGAGGAATGAGTCTGCCACATGTCCAAACTCGCTCAGCGTAGGTAGCTAGTGTTGGAGTTGACATTCAACGCAGGTAGACAGTGGAGCCACTGACATTTAGCGCAGATGGTCAATGGAGCAGTTGACATGATCCTGAATTGACTTGTTTTTGAGCAGTTTCAGGTGGAGAACTTCTGTGAATTGCTGTGGTTTGTTAGCCTTGTTCCTCTAGGGGTAGGAACAACATGTTTAGGGACTTTGGATCCCCTAGATTATGGACATTTCATGCTCAATGCTGTAAGGCACAAAAATGTCTATAACAGTTGCTCCCTAAAGTATGAGGCCGTTTATCGGGTGAAATTCTTTATCCAGGAGGGTCCGAAGTTCATCCATTTGCTGGGAGGAGACTTGTAATAAGATACAATACAATACATTATGATTCATACTGCTTTCATAATCTAGCTGAGGCGGGCATTACCAAGCTCAGCTTTATAAATTCATTTTTTGTACATAGAACAGACGATCGTCTGATGGTAGACTGATAATTTTGGTGAAATTATCATCCTTTGAGTAGGATGATCATCTGCTGCAATGATGTACATGTCAAAATGTCTTTATCTTTCCTGAATATATATCGCAGCCCGGATGGATGAAACTAGATCCGGGGTCTTCAAAACTCGTTCGATCTTCACTCTAAGTACAAGTCGATCCATGTGAGAATTGTGCTGAAGTCGAACATGGAAAGACATCGCTTGATTACCGGTCAATGAGGTAAACCGTTAACAAGCGCGAGAGGAATCACCGATAATGATAATGACCCTCAAGGTACTACAGTACAATTCACATGGTGTGAATAAAGGACTTGGCGTCGAACACCACGCAAAATCTTCTGGTCGAAGGTAATTGATGTATACCTGTCGCCGGAAGTGAGAAACTTGCCATTGAGGCATGCAAGCTTCAAAGTATTGAAGGGGTTGTTCCTAGATCAACTTCTTGGATAATGAGCTGATGTCGACAAGAAGTGATCCGTCAAAGGAGGGCCTTAATGAATCCCACATCAGTGACACGGAACGGAGCTAATGATTTTGATGGAGGTGAAAACGATCCGTGACATATTATTCAGGGTGGCGGTCATGAATGGATGAAGGATAATGTATGGCAGTGGATGGGACCCGATTGACTCTTTCTGAACGACTTCTCTTGAACATATGGCGACACTGATGCGATGGATCGGTAGAATTACCCCAAATATGGATGGCATGGCGAGACCATGGTGATGTGACCGGTGAATGAAACAACCCAACCCGATTGTGGTACGGAGGAAAAGTGTCATGTTCAAGAGCGACTTGCTACCATCAAAGTTTTCTTTAGTTTCTCCCAATTTTTCCCCAGTCATTGCTGACCAGTACCTCTTTATTTTTGTCAAGCTTGAGGAGGATAACATATGCTTGTTCTATAACCTACCCTTTGGGCAAGCCCATCGCTATGTTTTAACGAGCCTAGCGATAGTGAAACTCGTTCTCGTCTAAAGACAAGTTTGTCGCTATTTAGTGATTTTAACGAGTCTAACGACAAGGATAACTCGATCCTTTTCATTTTTAGAGAGTCTGAAAAGGTACATAAAGTTAACTCCAAAATTCCTTTTTCGTCATCTAATCCCTTAAGTCCGAAAAAGTATAAAACAATACAGAAGGGATGAATTTTCGATAGTTTTAACGAGCCGAACAAAACAAGCGCTCGATCTTTTTGTGCAATAATCCCTCAGGTCCAAAAAGATTAAAATCTAGAGGAGGGATAGCACTTCCGGTCGCTTTAACGAGCTGGAAGGCCAAAACTCGGCAATCTTTTCATTTTTTACGAGTCAGTTGAAAAGAGCTTAAAGAAGACTCGCCTTTTGAGGAACGAGTGATGAACAGGGTTAGCAACTGATTCTAGGTACAGGTTGGAAGTTTCCAATCACGACAGTGTCATAAGGATGGCTAGGTGAAATCACTCTTCGTAGTTGTTCCTCAAAATGGGTAAACAATCATATGGAGGTGAACGATCGGCCAAATGAAAAGTGGAGGTGATGGTGCAAACACGACCAAGGCTTTTATGGCAGATAAGGTTACATACACAATGGTTATTTACCGGAATAGGTTCATTTTTTAATGAGCTTGAATGCGCCAAAACACTGCTCAATCTTATGTTTATTTTTTAACGAGCATGAACTATGTGCTAAAACTGCTCGGATCTTGCGTTTATTTTTTAACGAGCATGAACTTTATGCTAAAACTGCTCGTTTATATAGTCAAATTTTGATTTTTTACCATAACTAGCTTTTCTCTTTTCAAGGATAGTACTGCATTCTCAATTGCTGCATCAAACTTAGTTAGAAATGAATAACATTTGCTTGAAAATGAGATTTAAATCCTAATATTTCGCTTTGAACTACGTAAAAAGCAATTAAAAAGTGTTTTTACCTCTCATTTTACCATTTCATTTGAACTTGGTTTGTTGGAGCTTTGGAGGTGCCTCTTCCCCCTTGATTTTCACCAGCTGATTTCGGGAGATTCTGTGGACGATTCTCGGCGCCGTCTGGACCAGGTAGGAGCTAAACCCTAGCTCTTTCTTTTCATGGTTTCATTTTTCCATTCTGTGCCTGTTTCCCTGTCTTTCTGAGCACTTGGGGTTTTGTCAGGGTGCCCTGCCATCAACGCAGGTGGTCCATTCGAAACCTACGTTGAATGTCAATCTACCTTAAGGCAGTTTGACCTTCAACGCAGGTGGGACACTGGTTACCTGCGTTGGACACAAAAACTGGTCTTCTTGCACAGTTTTTTGATGAAATTTTGCCAGTTTCTCATCAAATCCAGGAACTTACTCTTTCTCTTGTTTGTTTTGCAGGGATCTTTGAGCAAAATGTCCCTTACATGGCGAGAATGAGAGCATGAAGAAGAAGATATGATCTCTCTCCATGACCCTGTCACGGTGAACGCGCTGCAGAACTGTGGCCTGCTGAAGTTTTTCCGTATCTCTAGCATGAGAGCACAGATCTCTTTAATGCAGTATATGCTTGATGCTTGGGATCCCATCAACCAAGTATTCCAGATTAGGGGAAAATCCATCCCCTTGAAAATAGTGGACATTTACTTCTTGACTGGGTTGTCAAGGCGGGGTGCCCCCATTTCTTTGTCAGGTTCGGCCCGGGGGAATGACTCCGTGAGAGATTATGTCCGCCAGTATTGCAGGGAAGGTTCCCAGCCGAGCATAGACGACAAGGTTGTTATTCGTGAGATTACTGATAGGTCTCTCCGGTCCATTCTATATACTATTGGTAGGATGGCCGGTAGTGCATCTCTTCATGTTGCCAACAAGTCTTATGTACAACACGCCTTGGAGTGTCTCCAACCGAAAGTATTCAACTGGTGTGATGCAGTACTTGTTTAGATGAAAAGTCAATTGACCAAGGTAAAGGACGGGGAGCTGAAGAACTTTGGATTTGGTTATGTTTTGACTGCCTTTGCCTTGGAGAAAATACCACTGATGCAGCCTCAGTATATTGCACTCGACCTGCCTTCTCCTACCGAGCCACGCATGCAGAGATGGGTTGACCACATGTCTAGGCATGCTGGTCAATCTTAGATTACTTTCACTGATACCTTCTTCAGCTGGTTCGAGTGCCAGGAGATGGTCTATTCCGAGTACCCATATGTTGGCATGGATTTCCGAGGTGATCCGAATTTGGTGTTACCGGATGGAAAAAGTGGGGCGCTATTGGTAAAATCTCTGACCATATTATCGTTTACTGTTTTTATTCATAATGTTGCTGTGCTTTATTTTGTCAAGACTTTTAATCAAACTCTTGTGTGCCTGCAGATGTTGGTCCTGTTCGTCCAACAGTTCGTCCGAGACCGCCAGTCGCTGCCCCAACAGGGGAACCTGCTGGGAGGGTTATTCTTCGCGACCTTGACGTGGCCAAGACACTTACAGCTGTGCAGGAGTAGGTTGAGAGCCTTACTCTCGGTATTTCGGATGTACGGATCGACGAGTTACCTTTACAGTTGCAGCGGCATACTACTGGTGTGCCTAGACGATGGACTCGTCTCTTGCGCATGATTGCACAGGCTGTGACGTGCTATCATGAGCATCACTAAGCTAGGGTGCCCCCTAGCACTTTTGAGTTTTTGGGTCATGCGACCAATTTTTTGTCTTGGTTACAGAACATTATGTGTAAACGATAAACAACTTTTTTATATATATATTTTGATTTTTGAGGTTTATTCTGGTTGAGTTATATGATCCACTTGTACAACATTGATGATGCATTTCTTTTTATAAATGTCGCAAATGTCTATCTAACACATAGTTTGCTAATGAGTCGGTTAATGTGTTTAAGTTCCTGGAAATATGTTGGTATTGAATTAAATCAAACTGTCTTTCCAAAATCTTAACCCTTAGAAACATATGATAAATAGCTGGATTGCAGACATAATATATACCATTGAGTTGTAGTATCATGAGTTGTGAGTCTAGCCTGACGATTAGTCGGCGTATACCATGGGCGATGGCATCAGAGAGGAGTTCTATCAACGTGCTATAATTAGTGATATTATTCGTTGATTGCCCAATACACACACCCCTGAAACTCACTAGCTCGCCGCTTGGATAAAAAATGGCCCAGGCCGCGGAGGACAGGTTCTGCGAACTACGACTCGCTCCGTCAGCATATCCCACACATGTCTCAGAAAGGTTCGACATCTGCAATAAATGTAAAAAGGTGGATTACTCGACCAAAAAAAACACTTTAGCGAAAACAAAATACAACAAAAGCACACAGGTTACTATTTAAGCATAGTAACGCTTGAGGTACAACCCGTTGCGGGGTTGCGCCAGTGGAATTCTGTCATAATCCATTAACTTGTAGGCTCCTTTTGCTAACACTCGTTTAACAATATAGGGGCCCATCCATAAGGAATTAAATTTACCTGCTCCCAATTTATCGGATTCTTGGTCGTAAAGCAAGACCAAGTCACCTTCTGAGAAGACACGGGGTTTGACATTTTTGTCGAACTGCGCCTTGACTCGTTTCTTATGGGCTTTGTTAGCCAAAGCGGCGTCACGACGGGTTTCATCCAATTGGATTAATTCCAAGAAACATGCCTCTTCTTCTGAAGTTCCGGGGAGGAGATCAATTGCGAGTTTAAGAGACAAAATTTCACACTGGACTGGTAAGACTGCCTCCAGGCCATACACCAGCTGAAAAGGTGTGAACCCAGTCGCATTCTTTACCGATGTTCGGTAAGCCCACAAGGCTGAGTACAAGATTAGGTGCCACCTTCTTTTATGAACCCCGATCATCCTTTGCAACATACGCTTCAGGACTTTGTTGATTGCTTCAACTTGTCCGTTGGCTTGCGGATAATACGGGGTAGAGCTGTCGTGAGATAGCCCTAGCTTGGCGGCTAATTCAACCATCATGTGATTGCGAAAATGCGATCCATGATCTGTTATTATAGCCTGTGGTACGCCGAACCTGGCGACTACATGATTGAAAAAGAAAAGGGCAGCTGTTTCACCAGTGTTATCCAATGTAGGCATCGCCTCGGCCCATTTGGTAAAATAGTCAACGACGACTATAATATACCCATGCCCCCCGGTCGAGGTGGGGTTACATTGCATGAAATCGATGCCCCATTTGGCGAAAGGACCAACAACAACTATTGGCTGTAAAGGTGCGGGTGGTCTTCTGGTTTTGCTATCAGAAATTTGACAAGCATGGCAACTTCTGACTGCGATTATGCAATCTTTGAACATGGTTGGCCAGAAGTATCCTGCTCGTAAGATTTTTTGTGCTGTTGCATATCCAGATTGCTGCCCCCCACATGCGCCTGAATGACACTCATTCAGGGCTTTTTCGGCCTCCTCATGGGTAAGGCACCTCCTCAGGACTGTATCGATACCACGACGGTAAAGCGTATCACCGACGATCATGTAGTCTTTAGCTTGGTATCGTATACGTTTCTGTTCAGAGTGAGAGGTGTTAGGCCTGAACTTTTGGGTTTGGAGATAAATTATGATATCTCCATACCACTCATTGCTTGTAGATATCAGAAACAAATTCTCGTCCACGATTGATTCTTCGGAGGTTTCATCGTTGGACGACGATGGGAGATCGCACAATAATTCTGCGAAAACTAGAGCTTTCTTTGATTTGGATTTTACAAATTCCAGATCAAACTCTTGAAGGATCGATATCCATTTTGAATATTTACCCCCCAGCAACTGTCGCGATAGTATATAAGTCATGGGGTTGCAATCTGATAAAATGTTAGTTTTCCGAAAGAGGACATAATGTCGAAACCTTTGAATCGCTTGAACAACTACAAGCGCTAGTTTTTCAACATAAGAATATTTACTTTCTGTATCATTTAAGTTTTTACTTAAATAATATATAGGATGTTCAATTCCATCGACTTCTTGAACTAAAACCATCGCAATGGTCGTATCCGCTTGTCACACGGAATCTGTCAAGGGTGCGGACACGACTGACCTTCCTAGAAGTCTAAGACATTCTAATGACAAACAAGACAAAATGGAGTGATCTTTCTCTAAATACACCTTTTACAACATGAAAACTACAAGTGTTTAGGCTTACCTTATTCCAAAACGCTGTTGTTGAAGTCCGTTCTTGACGATCCGGATGAGCTCCTCCTTCAAGTCAATTCCTGCAACCACAAACAATCAAACAATTACCAAGCACTTGCATTTCATATAATAAAACATATATTCAACATGCAGACCAAGGAACACATGAAATAACTCATTAACACAAGCTATTGAGAAAAATAAACCAGTTTGTATTAATAACGAAACAAAGAAACTCTTACAACCTGGCCTTGGTGTTGTGCAAATTCCTCCCAGGGTCCATCAAGGGTTTTCCTCTACTTTGACAAAGCTCACCCTCTCCCAAGTAGAATCAAGTGAAGACAATCTCTCCTCACAAAGGCTCTAATGGAAGACCTAAATCCTGCAGCATTTACCCAAAGAAAATGTATAGCTCCAACCTCTCCTCCTTCTGGCTCAATGCCTTCATTTATAGTGCTGTAAAGAGGTTATTCAGGTCCACTATCAATGGGATCATCCCCCTCTATGGGTGGGATAGCTCCCTTATTGATGGGATATAGGTTCCCCCTTAATAGAGATACATGAACCAACTGGAGGCGCATCCATTTCATCAAACCGACCTCTAGAATGTTCTAGAAGTAACCACAAGTAACTTTTTCAAGATAAAACTCGCGCATTTTGCCTTTTACAGAGGGACGCACCTGTCCCTTAACATACAGAGCGTCCATGGACGCATATTTTGTGAACATGGTCAGCGTCCCCGCAGGTAAGGCTAGAGAGAACCTGCGACCCCAGAGATAAACATGATTTTTACAAGACTTTCTCTCTTCTTTGAGTTTGAGATGGATAACAGAGGCATGAGACTTGCCTAAGAGGGTAGCATGACTTGTTGATTGGAGCCATACTAACTGTAAGTAGTCAAGGTGACATTTTTTAGTGTAACAGATTGCCCCCTAAAGTGCGAAGCCTGGAATAGAATAGGGTTTTGTAATTCTAGGAAGGGTGAAGCGCTTTATCATTTCAAGGATTGCCTTGTGGATGGCCTGGTTGGAACCTGCAATTTTCAACACAAAATACATGGATAAGATTATATCATCACTGAGGTAGGCATTCCCATACTCAGATTCAAAACTTTAACTAATGGACTAACTATTCTGATACAGGAATGATCTTGCAGTACATCATTTTTATAGACTTTTGTAGACACAGTATGGACGCAGCCATCTGTTTATGATTAGTCTACATAGATAATGAATACAAAACTCCTCGCAGCCTGGATGGTAGAAACTAGATCCAGGGTCTTCACTTCTACTTCCCGAATTGGTACGATTCTAGCCATGTGATTAAATGATTCGATGTCGAACATGGTAGAAACCACTTGATTACCAGTCAATGATGTAAACTGTTAACAAGCGTGAGAGAAACCACCAGTAATGTCAATGGTTCTCAAAGTACCAAGCACAACCCGTGAAATGTGAATAGATGTTTTGATGTCGAACACTTCACGGAATCCTCTGATCGAAAGTCAATGATGTAAACTGACGTCAAAGGCGAGAAACCTGCCATTGATGCATGCAGACTTCAAGGTACTGTCGATTCCTAAGTCATCTTTCTAGATAATGTGTCGATGTCGATAGAAAGCGACCCGTTGCAGGCAAGCCTGCAACACGAAATCATTGTTCAAGTTGAAGAAATGTTGCTGTAAGGACTGACTCAGGGATGGTCAATGGATGACAAGTATTTTGCAGATGAAAGTTTTGCTTGCAGACCTCTTGAACACATAACGACACAACAGATGGTTTGGTGACGAATAACTCAAAGTTGATCCCTGAACCCGGTTAAAGATTTTCAAAGTGATTTAGTCAACTGTGAGGTAAAAGATTTCCCAACCCAGGTGAATGAAAAGTGTCGTGTTCAAGAGCGGTAATAAAGTTTCTTCTGAGGCAAAAGGTGACAAATAGGTTCATTCTTCTCTTTTTTCCCCCACCATTTCTGGCAAGTACCTCTTTATTTTTAACAAGCTTGAGGAGGATAACATATGCTTGATTATAAGCTCATCCTTCGGACGAGTCCAACCTAGTTTAAATGCGAACCCTAGGAAGGAGTGGTTCGTTCCTGTTTGTAATTGAACAGGTCCTTTACTGTAAAAGTTTAACGAGCCCAGTATAGGAGAAACTCGGCGTTTTTCAATTTTAGAGAGTCTGAAAAACTTAAGGAAACTCCACGTTGAACTTTTTCGTATATTTGTGTCCCTCAAGCCCGAAAAAGTATAAAATAATACCTGGGGGAACCGCTTGATCTTTCGACCAAGGAGTACTTTCATAATAGTATCGTTGACCTGAAAAGTAAAAAGCGATCAAAGACACGTCGTTTTATTTCCTTATCGAGTTTGAAACGACAAAAACCCGGCAATCTTTTCCTGATTTTACGGTCAGAAAAGAGCTAAAAGGGGACCGTCTTTTAATTCCGTTTTAACGAGTGAAAAAGAAACACTCGGCGATCTTTTCATGTTTTAGGAGTCAGAAAAGGGCTTAAAAGATGACTCTGAAATTTTGTTTGTGAAAAATTACAATTTCCCTTGAAATCCCTTCGTCCTGCACAAAAGCGACACATTACTCATACCTGTTTAAAATAGGCAAAAATACATTTGAAAACATCTTTTCATGGTAAAAAATGAACTAATTCATCCAAAAAACCTATAAAAAGACCTTTTACCATGTCATTTTTACCGTTTCACTGTTGAGGTTGAAAAAGGAGCTTTTGACAAGAAACTTCCCGTGGTTGCTGCGGAAAATCTGACCGTCGGAATCGAACGCCGCTTCACCGAGGTATTTTACACATCCCACTCTTCATTTTTATCCGTTTAGTTTTTTGTTTTTGGTCTCTGTTTCATTTTTTGGGGGGGTTTTGGGTTCAAAATGCGCCCCTCGGCGGACGCAGGTGCCCTTCGGGTGAGCCGCGTCCCCCGACTTTTTCTCACACGGGAAAAAGGTCTGGGGACGCAGTCCGCCTTCAGGCGAGCTGCGTCCGGACGCCCTGTGCTAAAAAGCCGGGGTGCGTCTTCCGCAAAGGGCGCATTTCAAAACCCTAACTCTCTCAAAAAACCACCAAATTTTCTCAAATTAATTTCTAATTGACTCTTTTGATGTGCAGGGGCCAAAACATGTTAGACTGGAGAGAGAGAGAGCACGTAGAAGACGATGAAGCTGCGATTAACCACCAACCCTCTCTGGATGCCTTAAGAACATGTGGATTGTACAAATATTGGACCATACCGGGCATGAGGGGCCAGGTAAGATTTTTGGAATGGCTAGTTGAGCGATGGAACGTTCAAGATCAATGCTTTTACATTGGAGGGCACCAGCTCGAGATAGAGCCCTCGGATGTATACTTTCTCACTGGCTTGCCAAACAGAGGTGAGCAACTCAACCTTGCGGGGACCAGGCCGGGTGGCCAATCCCTTGATGATCTCCGCGAGGAGTGGTGCAGACCAGGGACTCGCCATAAAAAGGGCGTGGAGATAAAGCACATCGCTCTGGCGGAACTTAGAGTTATTGCATTTACGGTCACTAGGATTTGTGGCGCGGCCGCCTTGCACATTGCTTCCGGATCCCAAATGCGGATGGCAGTTGACTGTTACCAAGGCACCATCTTCAACTGGTGCGAAGCTGTGTCGGCTCATATGAAGAGCCAACTAACCAAGGCAAAGAACGGACGACTAAAGACTTTTGGATATGGGCCTCTAGTCGTGAGCTTTGCCTTGGAGAGAGTTCCTATGCTGATCCCTCAGCAACTCACTGTTGATGACTTGGGTCCTCGGGAGCCAAAGCTTGTTCGATGGGTTGCGGTGATGGCCCGGCATCCTGACGAGGGTGCTGCAGTGGTTCGATTCTCTGACAGTTACTTCGACTGGCTAGAGGGCCAGCTTTTTGTGATACAAGACTTTCCATATGCCGGAATGGATTTCAGAGGTGATCCGGACATGGTTCTTCCACAGGGAGAACAATGGGATGACAGAGGTACTTTCATTTTCACAAGTTTTCTAATTATGTATTTTTTATTTTTCATATATATCGTCTCAACGTAACAGTAAAATTTTAAAAATGCAGATGTTGGACCACAGCGTCCAGCCAATCTCCGGCCTTACGACAGACGACATCCAGCTGCACCGGCACCGGCCTTACAGGATGCGACAGCAGAAGTACTAGCCGATTTGGAGCATGATCTAGAGCGTCTCACGGCAGATATACCTGAGACTACTATGGATGACATTCCAATGAGGCTTCAGCGCTTCGTGGTTGCAGTCCCTGGACCGTTTAGGAGATTTCTGCGCAAGATAGCCCGCGCAGTGGTGTCGTACAGAGAGCACCACCAGTGATTGACTAGTCACTTTTGTAGTCACATGTGACATTTTTGACTTTTTGCACTATCATTTTGCCGATCATAAGGTGTGTTAAACCTATGATCGAAGACGATGTATATATTTTTGGACACACTTCTATCTATATCTATATATCACTATTATCGGCTTATCTTGTTTAACATGTATGATGAAATGTCTTTAAATTTACTTGCATGATTATTATAAATGTCTGTCCAACACTTGAGAAGCAATTGCATCTGCTAATGTATTCAAAGACCTTGGAATATGTTGATATTCAATGTAATCAAATTCACGTTCCAAGAGACGCACTCTCAAAAACAACCTTAATAACACAGGATTTCTAATGGCATAAACTCTATTAAGCTGTAATACAACAAGTTCAGAATCTAACCTCACTATCAAACGTCGAATTCCAAATGAAATAGATTCGGATAATAATTCAACCACTGCACTGTATTCTGCAATGTTATTCGTTGTTTGACCGAGGCTTACCCCATGCATAGAAACTAACTCGTCAGAGGGCGAATAGATAACCCAAGCTGCGGAAGAGATATTCCGTGTACTACGACAAGCACCATCAGCAAATCCAATGTATGTTTGGAGAGGCGTCGACATCTACAATATCAAGAGTAAAACCAAGATGAGCCAAAATAATGACGAAAAACCACACTTGCTAAGCTAAGCACACTGACTAAACTAACACACTTGCTAGCTAGAAAGGAAATCTAACCTATCTAAAAATTTCTCCATCCACCATTTTAAGCATAATACCTCTTTAGGTAAAGTCCATTTCTGGGTTTGCCCAAAGAGTCCCCATCAAAATCAACTAACTCATAAGCCCCTTTTGCTAGCTTTCGCTTTACAATGTAGGGCCCATGCCACATGGGAACGAATTTTCCAGCACCTAGCTTATCGTTTGCTTGATCATATAATAGTACTAGGTCTCCTTCCGAAAAACTTCGAGGGGTTACATTTTTATCGTACTGAGCTTTCATTCGTTTCGCGTGAGTCTCGATAGCTAAAGTAGCGTCACGTCGAGTCTCATCTAATTTAGCTAAGTATAACAACCGTTTCTCCTCTTCGGAAGTAGCTGGAAGTAATTCGACAGCCATTTGAAGTGATGGGATTTCGCACTCAATAGGTAACACAGCTTCTAAGCCATAAACTAGCTGAAAGGGGGTGAAACCTGTTGAATTTTTCACTGAAGTTCGATATGCCCATAGTGCCGAAAATAACATGTTATGCCAATTCGTTCGATGGATACCAATGATCCGTCGAATCATGACGACTAGAACTTTGTTGATTGACTCAACCAAACCGTTGGCTTGCGGATAATAAGGTGTAGAGCTATCGTGGCGCAAACCAAGCTGGCTTGTAAGTTCAGTCATCATGACATTTCGAAAATGGCTTCCATGGTCCGTAATGATTGCTTGTGGGACACCAAACCTAGTTATGATATGATTGAATACGAAAAGTGCAGCTGTCTTGCCGCTTGCGTCGAATGTAGGCATCGCCTCGGCCCACTTAGTAAAATAATCAACCGCAAGGATGATATACGCATGCCCCCCGGCCGAGTGAGGGTTACAAGTAATAAAGTCAATGCCCCATTTGGCGAATGGACCAGCGGCAATTATAGGGTGGAGAGGAGCAGGTGGAGCGCGCATCTTGCGATCAAACACTTGACAGTTGTGGCATTTTCTGACGGCAAGGATACAATCTTTAAACATAGACGGCCAGAAATAGCCAGCGCGCAACACCTTCTGAGCTGTGGCATACCCAGACATATGACCGCCACATGCTCCAGAGTGACAATCATTCAAAACTCTCTCAGCCTCATCGTGAGTTAAACAACGTCGAAAAACTAAGTCTGCCCCCAGGCGATAAAGTGTATCTCCAATAATTCTGTATTGCTGGGATTGAAACCGAATTTTTCGACGGTTTTCCTTGGAAGTTTCAGGCCGAAAGGTTTGGGTTTGGAGATAGATGATTATATCCCCATACCACGGATCTACAGTGCTAATAAGAAACAAAGATTCGTCCGCAATGGACTCCTCTGCCACAGTCTCTGTGTCAGCACTCGGGAAATCACACATCAATTCCGCGAAGACTAAAGATTTCTTAGACTTGGACTTCTCAAACTCCAAGTCGAACTCTTGCAGGATGACGATCCATTTAGAGTACTTGCCCCCTAGCAGTTGTTTTGTCAAGATATAAATCATAGGGTTGCAATCCGAAATAACAGTAGTTTTGCGGAGAAGAATGTAGTGACGAAAACGCTGGACAGCTTGAACGGCTGCCAGGGCCAATTTCTCCACATGCGAATATTTTAACTCAGTTGGATTTAAGGTTCTGCTAAGGTAATATATCACATGCTCTGCCTTGAATTCATCTTCTTGAACTAACACCATTCCAATGGTGGAATGCGAAGCTGCGAGGTATAAGAAGTAGTCCTGGTTGTAGTTGGGAGGATGCAATAACGGTGCATGGGTCAACGCGTGTTTCAGTGCATCAAAAGATTGTTGAGCAATCTCATCCCAAAAGAATTGTACATTCTGTTTCAACAACCGTGTAAAACCTTTAGTGACCTCGGCGTAGTTAGGGATGAATCGGCGTAAAAAGTTTGCTTTCCCTTGATAGCCTCGACTTTCGAGGGATCGACGCGAATGCCGGTTTTGGAAACAACAAATCCCAGCAATCGACCTGTTTCTATACAGAAAACACACTTGTGGGGATTCAACCGAATTCGATAATGCCTACACCTCATAAAGATTGCTCGTAGGTGGACAAGGTGATCAGCTCGGTGTAAAGAATGAGCAGGCAAATCATCGAGATAGGGTTGCACAATGTGCTTGATGTCATGAAATGCATAAGACATGGCCCGTTGAAAAGTAGCACCGGCATTCTTAAGGCCAAAAGGTAATTTGCAATAAGCAAATGTCCCCCATGGACAAATGAATGCCGTTTTTGGTTGATCGGCAGGTAGAATATTGATTTGATTATAACCTGAGAAACCATCCATGAAGGAAAACATCTCACTTCCGGCACAATCATCAATAATTTGATCGATATAAGGCGTAGGATAGTTGTCTTTTGGACAAGCTCGATTGATATCCCTATAATCGATACAGATTCTTATTGTTCCTTGTTTTTTATTGACGGGAACAATATTCGATACCCAATCCGTTAACGGGATCGGATAAATGAAACCTGCTTTCAACAGCTTTTCGACTTCGGCTTTGATTGCAGCTGCTTTTCGAGGGTGAATCTGACGCAACCGTTGCCGAATGGGTTTAGCATCCGGGTAGGTTTTGATTTCATGAACAACAATGGCAGGATCGATTCCTGGCATTTCTTCGTAGGACCAGGCAAACACGTCGCGGAATTCTTGGAATAGGGCCTTGTAAGTTTCAATTTCTTCGTCAGTACATGCGGCACCTATATGAATGTTCTCCTTGATTCCGGGCTTCACTGAAATATCAATGGGAATAGTACGAGAAATATTCCCTAAATTCAGCTCTGAATCAGAATGTTTCGTTGGATCCTGAGCGTCTTTGACATATTCAGCGGTAAAGATAGATGAAAAATCATTTTCAAAGACATCATCCTTAGGTAAAAACGAAGATCTGTGATGGAGATCGTCCCATGGTAGATCATCTACACTTAGGATTTCGCGAAGTTGTTCGTCAGATGACACTTCTTCGGGAAACGTTATCCGTTCTAAGGGTGAGGTGAAAAGTGACTCTTCACTGACCACATTCATTTGGTCGGTTGAATGAAAGTCGGTAAAAGACATAAGAGCTTCATAAGCAATCTCATACGGACTCAACGGCATAACATCACCGAGTGAGTCTAGCTCAGAGTCAGAGGGAACATACCAAGGATCATCATAAATAATGTTTTCTGACGTGATCATATGAATTGTTGCGAACGAAGGGTCTGCATTGAGTGGAGGGAGAGGAAAAGTTCCCAGTAAACCGGAATCCTTAACTAAACCTACACCAATGTCCCTATAAGGGATTGTCGTTTTACCAACATGCTGGATAGTTTCTAAAGAGGTTGGGTCGGATGAAAAGTATGTCAGCTGATCAATAGTCACGATCTTACCGTTATGTGGAAACTTAATGACTCTGAAGACCGATGAAACGACCGCTGTCATAGCATATGACCAACTTCGACCCAAAAGAAGGTTGTAGTCTAGAGGGGCATCAACCACTTCCACATCCAGACTAACGGTTTTACCTTCGACCCCTATAGGCAATTCTTGTAGAATACCAAACGGACGGAACCCACGGCCATCAAAGGCCTTAAGGATGGTGGGGGATTGGTTCAACGAAGGAGAACCAAGCGATCTCCAACATTGAATCGACATAATACACGTAGAAGCTCCCTCATCAATCACAGTCCGATGAATAGGCCTGTTTTTGACTATCACTGGAATTTGGAAAGCCATTTGATGGGGGAGACGCGGTGTACTACTTTCTAGATCAAAGATCATTAGGTTCGGGTCCTGAACATCGACAGCTCCAATAGCCGACAAAAGCAATTTTCGTTGCGCTGGACATGATTGCAGCACTTCGAGTGCCGACATTGCTGAAGGTGAAACAGCTAAGTCTTCAACAATGTTGTAATTCTGGGCTGCTCTCGCATGTGGATTGAAAGCAGACCTTCGAAGTACACCCTTGGCGGGCGGCTTAATCACTAAGTCTGGGTTAGGTTTTTCGATCTGTAGTGGATCGGAACCAGGAGCTGAGGTTGATGGGTTAGAGTTAGAAGATTCTGCTTCTTTACCATCAACAGGAGCCTTACTACCATAATCTTGCGATCGAGTCGCAATCCTGACATGAGACATCATCAAAATGGGTTCTTCACTGGCATTCGAAGAAGAACCTATCATCTTATTTTCCTGCTCGGGGAATGGATTCTTTAACACAGCAGGAGTCGGAGAACCTTTAACTATTTTCACTACCTCGGCCCGATGAGGGCAGTCTCTCGTAAAATGATCTTCTTCACAAATGAGACAAGGATAACGAGGTTTGCGCTTTTCGTCATTAGTTTCCGACTTTTCCGTTTTCTCCTTTGGAGCCTTGTCTGCTTTAGCCTTCTTCTTTCCTTTCTTCTTTCCACCGTTTTTGGATTTGGCCGTAGATGACTCTACAGCGTGAATGTCGGCGGTAAGTTCAGGAGGAGAAGACTCTCCTGTCGGAGAATCAGGCAAAGTGATAATTGGAGTATTGGAGGTCTTGGAAGACTTCTTCTTACTCTTCGTAGTCACGATACCGATCATACCATCAGCGGCATGAGATCCCGAAGGAGCAGCAGCGATTTGGTTTGACTTTGGAAGATCCGGAATTTTCTCGTGTAACGTACCCGACTGAGTGTAAACTAAGTCAAGGTATTGTGCCTGAGCAATGACTTGCTCCTCAGTAACTACGCCGGCCTTAGCTACATCTTCAGTAATTCTTGGTAATAATGATTTTACAAACCATTCAGCTAAAATTTGGTCCGGGATAAAAACTTTCACTAATCTCCTTCGACGTCTCCACTCATGGATGTGATCAGAAATGTACGTGGATGTCGATTGTTTTAGCGAAGTTAATAATTCTGTACCATTATCGTATCTGACTGGTAACTGAAAATGAGTTAAGAATGAAGTAGCTAACTGGCTAAAGTTGTAAAAAGAAGCCCGTGGCAACTCAATGTACCACTTGGCTGCGAGACCAATGAGTGTACGCTGGAAAAGACGTAAGCGGATAGAATCATCTGAGATGGAATTTGATGCACACCAGAGGTGGTAAGTCATCACGTGATTAGACGGATCCTCTCCAGACTTACCTTCGAACTTGGGTATATCGCTGGGCAACTTATTTGGCATTGGCGGCCAGAACGGAAGATATTGAATTGGATCGTTCGTTAGGCGCGTCAAGTCGGGTAAATCTAAAGTCGCAATAAATGGTAACTGCCGGTTAGGATCTCTGAAACTCTGAGTCACAATACCAGCCCCAGGAGGAGGATATCCAGGATAACTAGGAACAGGATTCGCATTGGGGATATTATATCCTCCTGGAAAACCAGGATTAACCGGACCGTACTGGGGTTGTTGAGGTGGTTGATAATTGTACCCAGGATACGGTTGATACTGGTAAACCGGTTGTTGGGCAGCTTGACCAGGTTGATACTGTCCCTGGTACGGAGGTTGAACAAATTGAGGTTGAGTAGTAACAACCGTACTTGTACCAGGTTGACCTGCAGGCATCTGGACTGTGGTTTGAACCGTGGGTCCAGACAACGGTACAGATGTCTGAGGAACGGTTACAGGGACAGTAGAAACCGGAGCTGCCGATACTCCAGATGTAAGCATGGTAGATGAAGCGGTAGCTGCTGCAGCCGTGTGAGGTGGAGTACTCGGTGCAATTGGCGGCTGAGTAACTACAGAAGTTACAGGGGTCTGAACACTTGACTGGACAGGTTGCGGTTGCTGGGGTGGACCAGGAACTGCAGGTTGTCCTGCTTGAGGTACCGACTGTATACTTGGTTGCGACATCTGTTGACCCTGTGACGGATCCCATGTTAACATTCCAGGGTATTGACTCGTAACAGGTTGAGGATACTGAGATCCATAGCCGTATTGAGGATAGGGTTGATAACTGTAAGGTGTAGTCCCATATGATTGCCCTTGAGGTGGTTGATAACCTTGACCAGGGTATTGACCCGTAGGTTGATAACCTTGAGGTAAATACGAATACTGGGGTTGACCTTGACCTTGAGGTTGGTATCCTTGAGGTTGATACCCTTGGGGTTGATACCCTTGGGGTTGCCATCCTTGAGGTTGCCATCCTTGAGGTTGATACTGATACTGAGGTTGACTTTGGGGTACGTATTGAGGCTGGGGTTGATACCCTTGGGGTTGATACCCTTGAGGTTGCCCCCCAGTCACAAATGAAGTACCTTGAGGTTGCCCCCCAGGCATTAACGAAGGTTGCCCCCCAGGCGGTAATTGGCCACCTTGAGGTTGGTTAATGGGAGTTGAACCTGACATCATATAAACTTCACCTATACTCAATGGTACATTACCACTGTTTCCAACTAATAACCCATGATCAACAGGTTGAGGAGATGCTCCCGCAAAGGTACCAGAAAGTGACTGATACCCAGTAGGAACAGAAGGACCGCCATGTAAAAATGATTCAGGACTTTGCGAAAACACAGACGACTGACCAGACATATTTACAGGAGAATGAATTCCTCTAGGTGGAACCGGAGTACGAGGTGTAGAAAAACCTACTGAGTTGTCTAAAAAATTGGTTAATGCAAGGTACCAAGACTCACTTCTAGGAGGACTGTAAAAGATGGATTCACGCTCCCTTAGATCAAGGGTAATTAGATCTTCAGAATCAGAAACGCCTATTTCTTCCTCTGGAACAAGTTCTTCTATAGCAATTAATCCAACAGGAAGATTTTCGGTGATAATTCTTTCTATTCTTGGTGAATCAGGAACACTAGGAGTTGGAGTAACAGGTTCTGAAATTTCAGGTTCTTCGCCTGTTTCACTGGCAGATGAAAAACTACCAGCAAGCTCGGAAACTGTAACAGCTTCGGGATTGTAACCTGTTTCTAATCTTTGGTAATCTGGATGGACTACCAAAGAAGATTCTCCTTCTTCAGGTGAACCTACTTTACTGCCACTAGGAGTTACAAGGACCTTTAAACCCTCTAAATAACTGGGGTCGTCTCGAGGAGGTGAACCCCTAAGTTCACGGGATCTTCTCAACAATTCGGCCACAGATACAACTTCAGGAGACTGGCCCGCAATACGACGGGACCTTCTCGGTAATTCCGCCACAATTAAAGATTTTAACTACAACACACGAAAACAAAGTAAAAAATTTCAAATCAAACCACCTAAAGTCTTCTAAAGAACCAATCAAATTTGAAGCACACGCCTAAATAATCTAGAGCGTCAAACCACACACAAACAGTAGTCTTCCGGACCAAAAGCGCTAGTTGGTGATTAGGCCCAACCTCGCAGGATTCAGTACAGAAATAGTGGGTGGAACAGTTACCCCGGCAACCTGCTTAATGAATAGACTGGACCAAGTTCCTCCACTTTAACCGTCTCGAAGTGAAGCGAACCCCCCAGAAAATCCAAGTGAGTATAACCGACGTCTGCTCCAGGTACAGTGGGACCTTCCCTCCACCGTCACCTTGGGTAGAATCCTAGATATTATGGCCACTAAGGTTACCAATCACAACAATTACACCTGGGGGAACAGTCTAAACTCCGACAGCACGCAAGGGCAGAGTAGCAAGCTCCAATCCCCTTACCGGCTCCTTGACAACAATCCAAGGTTTACCGATAAGTGACCCCTGGCTCCTCGACAATGGTTAATCCGAGGTTTACCGTTTGTAATACGTACTGCCTGGCGTCGTTCCCAACGAGGGAGGAATGATCCCCTCACTGGTTCGGACACGAGCTCGTGTTTCTCCTTTAAGAGGAGCTTTCCCAGAATGTAACTGAAACAATTGGATTTGTTCTACTCAAGATAGACTATCTGTTTGGTTTTGTAGTCTTGGAGAGTTAAGTACTCACCTACTCCAAGACCCTAGCCTAAGCTATGTTGGTGCTTCAGAGCCCTAGAAAAATAAAGATTACTAGATTGATTTTAATTTAAGCGTTACTTTTAAGGTTGTTTCTTAAGTCAAAAGGTGATGGAAGTGAAACTAGTGGTATGTTGACTCGACTCGAAACCACTACAAAATGCACCTAAAATGATTTATCCACTACTTTACTTTTTCGATGAATTGCTTAACTAAAAAGTTGAGAGAATGCAATCCTTATAAAAGCAACTTCTTAATTGAAGACAATCAAAGAAACAATTCGTTTTTCTTTTCCAAGCATAAAAACATAACTTCTCTTTACATGCACGAAAAAACTCTTTTCTTCCTTTGAAAACAAAAAGCTACTTGAAACAAGACTTTTAAGAAGATGTTTTTGTATTTTTCTTTTAATAAAGCAAATAAATCTAATATAACCAAAAATCAATCTTAACAACTCTTAAAATCTATGAAAATGCACTCATAAGCAAACTAAAGGCAAATTTACTCTAAGCAATCTTAACGAGGCCAAAACTAACAATGATTATTTCTAAGGTGTTTTACTTGATCACAATCAAATCAAGGACTAGCTTATTGCAGAACCAAAAACTAGTCAAAACAAAATTCTAATCTTTTTGTCCTTTTTGAAAATGGAAATCAATACTTTAAAAACAAGCAATTCGAAATTTGACCCAAAACAACTCAAATGACAAGTTGCTCAAACAAGGAGACTTTACGGCAGGCTCAACTTCTAAGAAGGTTGACTAACCAGAGATATCTAAGGCTGGACAACTTTCTAAGCTCAAAGTTACTACAAAGCCTTTCCAAAAATCAAACCCTAGGTCTAAACTTCGTTGAAAACCACTAAAACACTCAAAGCTCACAAAACCAGTTCAGGTAAGAATTCTTGACAGGGTACTAAAGGATCTGGGCAGAAAACACTAAGAAAAAACAAAATCTAAAAGTAATTTAAGGCAAAAATGGAATTTTCTTAACTTTTACAGGAAGACGCAGGCCAGCAGTTGTCACAGGTGCGGCCCCGCACTGTGCAGTCGACAACAGCGCGTCCAAGGACGCACTGTGCAGCACACAGAGACTGCGTCTTTCTGGAAAAAAGAAGAAAAACTAAAGCCAACTAAAGCTACAGCTAAGCCACCCAAATACTAATTCTCACAGTCAAAAACCAGAAAATAAAAATGATTTTCTCAAAGCAAAGTTCATATAAAGGAAAAGACTCTCTCATTAATGGATTCCCCAGCGGAGTCGCCAATTTGTCACACGGAATCTGTCAAGGGTGCGGACACGACTGACCTTCCTAGAAGTCTAAGACATTCTAATGACAAACAAGACAAAATGGAGTGATCTTTCTCTAAATACACCTTTTACAACATGAAAACTACAAGTGTTTAGGCTTACCTTATTCCAAAACGCTGTTGTTGAAGTCCGTTCTTGACGATCCGGATGAGCTCCTCCTTCAAGTCAATTCCTGCAACCACAAACAATCAAACAATTACCAAGCACTTGCATTTCATATAATAAAACATATATTCAACATGCAGACCAAGGAACACATGAAATAACTCATTAACACAAGCTATTGAGAAAAATAAACCAGTTTGTATTAATAACGAAACAAAGAAACTCTTACAACCTGGCCTTGGTGTTGTGCAAATTCCTCCCAGGGTCCATCAAGGGTTTTCCTCTACTTTGACAAAGCTCACCCTCTCCCAAGTAGAATCAAGTGAAGACAATCTCTCCTCACAAAGGCTCTAATGGAAGACCTAAATCCTGCAGCATTTACCCAAAGAAAATGTATAGCTCCAACCTCTCCTCCTTCTGGCTCAATGCCTTCATTTATAGTGCTGTAAAGAGGTTATTCAGGTCCACTATCAATGGGATCATCCCCCTCTATGGGTGGGATAACTCCCTTATTGATGGGATAGGTTCCCCCTTAATAGAGATACATGAACCAACTGGAGGCGCATCCATTTCATCAAACCGACCTCTAGAATGTTCTAGAAGTAACCACAAGTAACTTTTTCAAGATAAAACTCGCGCATTTTGCCTTTTACAGAGGGACGCACCTGTCCCTTAACATACAGAGCGTCCATGGACGCATATTTTGTGAACATGGTCAGCGTCCCCGCAGGTAAGGCTAGAGAGAACCTGCGACCCCAGAGATAAACATGATTTTTACAAGACTTTCTCTCTTCTTTGAGTTTGAGATGGATAACAGAGGCATGAGACTTGCCTAAGAGGGTAGCATGACTTGTTGATTGGAGCCATACTAACTGTAAGTAGTCAAGGTGACATTTTTTAGTGTAACACCGCTGCAGCCAGATATAGGTTAAAATCTCTTTGATAGTCTGGGGCATACATTAATGATGCTTTTACTAGAGAATCTTTCAGAGCATCAAAGGAAGCTTGTGCCACCTGATCCCAAACAAAAGGTACATCCTTTTTCAAAAGACGAATATAACCTTTAGCAAGTTCTGCGTAATTTGGAATGAACCTCCTCAGAAAGTTTGCTTTCCCTTGGAGTTTCTGAATCTGAAGCAAATTTGAAGGTGGAGGCAAATTAATGATTGCCTGAACTTTGCAAGGATCAAGACGAATCCCATCCTTAGAGACTACAAAGCCAAGTAAACGACCAGAACCGACGAAAAACACACATTTGTGCGGATTGAGTCTTATCTTGTAGTGTCGGCAACGTAGAAATATCGCTCTTAAATGCTGCAGATGATCAGTCCGCTTTCGCGAATGAGCCGGAAGGTCGTCGAGATATGGTTGAATGATGTTCTTGATGTCATGGAAGGCATAATTCATTGCCCTCTGAAACGTCGCCCCTGCGTTCTTTAAACCAAAGGGTAATTTTCGATAAGCGAATGTGCCCCACGGACAAATAAATGCAGTCTTTGACTGGTCCTGTGGGCGGATATTTATTTGATTATACCCGGAAAATCCATCCATAAATGAAAAGATTTCACATCCGGCGCATTCATCAATTATCTGGTCGATGAAGGGTGTAGGGTAGTTGTCCTTTGGACAAGCTTGGTTTACATCCCTATAGTCGACACACACTCTAATTGTCCTTTGTTTCTTCATAACAGGGACAATATTCGATACCCAATCGGTTAGAGGAACCGGGTAGATGAAACCAACATGGAGAAGCTTTTCAACTTCTGCCTTAATGGAAGCGGCTTTCTTGGGGTGCACCTGCCGAAGCTGTTGTCTTATTGGTTTGACATCAGGATACATTTTAATTTCATGTTCAACAATACTTGAGTCAATGCCTGGCATTTCATCATATGACCAAGCAAAGACATCTCTGAATTCGCGGAAAAGAGCGTTATATATTTCCAGTTCTGAAGGGGAACAACCTTTGCCGACATAAATATTCTCTACAGCATTTGTTTTAGTCGAGATATTTATGGCTATAGTCTCTTCAATATTGGATAAGTTTCACTCGGAATCCACCGTATTTACAGTATTTGATAGGAATTCAAAAAACTGAAGGGTGATAAAGGTCATGTTGAGTATCTTCTTCATATTCCGGAAGAAGGGAACGATGGTGGCAATCATTCCATGGTGCCCCCTCAATCAACATTGATTGTAGAATTCCTTCGTCAGTCCCATGTACTTTTGACCAAGGATCTAATGGGGTACCATATTCTCTAGACCTATCTACCCAAACGCTTGATGAGCGTTGATTTGGGTTCGCCTCCCATGCTCTAAACATTGATTGCTACAATATTTCTATAGGGCTTGGGGGTAAAACCATTGCATGATCCATTTTGACATCGTCTTCTGAGATCTTCGTAGAAGATATCATGTTGCAGGCTCTTACGAATGCTACTTCTCCTATGTAGAATGGAGGTGGAAGTGCGAAAGTTCCCATTAATGTGGGGTCTTTCAGTAGGCCTACTCTGATGTCTTGAAGCGAATGGTTGCTTCCATGGATCATGGGAATGCTTCCTGTAACCTGTGAACCATTAGGGAGGAAGTTTTTTTGGTCGACGATCGTAATCCCTCCTTCAAATGGGAATGCGATCTTCCTAAAATAAGTCGACACAACAGCTGCCATGGCATAGATCCATGGTCTTCCCAGTAGGATGTTATAGTCAAGATTCCCATCGATGACTTCAACATCTATTTCTACTTTTTTTCCTCCCAGTTCAACCTTCAAGTTATTAAGGATACCGTACGGGGTATAAGTCCTTCCGTCGAAAGCTTTTAATGTCATCGAAGATCGCGACAAGGTTGGAGATCCTAAAGTTTTCCAGCAACTCATCGACATAATACATGTAGATGCTCCCTCATCAATAATTGTTCGGTGAACAGTTTTGTTGAGGGATTTCACTTGAATAAGGAAAGCTAGTTGAGCTGGTAACTGAGGATCGTATCCTTTGTGATCAAAGGATACAAGATTGGAATCCTTAGGATCAACCCCACCAATAGCCGATAACAAAGCCTGCCTTTGGGATGGGAAATTTTGTAGTACTTCAAGAGTCGACATAGCGGATGGCGATTGGGCCAAATCTTCCACTATGTTATAATGCTGCGCTGCTCTGGCGCGAGGATTAAATGTCGACTTGTGTACTACTCCCTTTGGCGGTTTTATTGTTAATTCAGGAATGATGGGTGGTACAACTTCTGTCGAAGTTGTTGTCGAACTACTTGGTTGATCTTTACCTTTGTCGTTCGACAGCTGCGGATTCCCGTAATCTTTGTTCCTTGTCGAAATCAAAGCATCATTCTGCTGTTTTGAAACCGACAACATAAGTACTTGCGACGGGGAAGCATTTCCACTATCAACCAGATTTTGACCTGGATTGGGAAAGGGATCAGTTAAAACAACTGAGGTTTGCGAACTTTTGAAGAATCTTCTAAGCTCAAATTTGTATGGATAATTTCCTGTCCGGTGATCCTCCTCATCACATATTTGACATGGATATTTCCTATTTCCAGGAGGGTTTGAAGAATTTTTTCCAGGAGATGACTCACCCTGTTTCTTCTTCTTCCCTTTGTTTTGCTTCTTCTTGCTCCCTGGTTGTTTGGTTTCTTTGCCCTTATCTGCTGATACGACATTTACTTCCGAAGCAAGAATTTCATCTTTTTCATTTTGATCTGAATTCTTACGGGCTTTCTTAGACGAAGCCTTTGTCGATTTCGCGTTTTCCGTGCCAATCACGCCATCTCCGGCATGAGAGTCACTATTTGATTTAGGAGGAGGAGGAATTGAAAATCTCGGTCTAGGGGCGTCAGGTATTTTATCGTAGAGCGTGCCAGACTGAGTGTAAACTAAGTCTAGATACTGTGCACGAGCAATAACTTGCTCCTCTGTTACGACCCCCCCCTTTGCCAAATCTTCTGTTATAGCAGGAAGTAACGACTTTATAAACCATTCAGCTAATAGCTGATCGGGAACATATGTTTTCACCATCCTACGACGACGACGCTCATGTATATGATCGGATATATGAGTGGCAGTTGTCTGCTTGAAGTTGGTTAAGATTTCGGTTCCCGTTTCATACCTTATCGGTAATTGAAAATGGGTTAAGAAAGTCGTGGCTAGGGAGCTAAAATTGTCGACCGAGGCTCTAGGTAATTCAATTAACCATTTTGCCGCTGGACCCGTTAATGTCCTCTGAAAAAGGTGAAGCCTTATTGAAACATCATTCAGGGTGTTTGATGAACACCACAGATGAAAATTCATCACGTGATTCGATGGGTCTTCACCTGGATTTCCATTGAATTTAGGAATGTCAGATGGAAGTTTGTGAGGAATCGCTGGCCACCAAGGGGCGTAAGCAATTGGATCGTTGGTTAACCGGTGTAAATCGGGTAACTCTAAAGTTGCCACGAATGGTAAATGTTGATTCAGGTTAGGTGAAGCATAACCAGGGTACGATGGAATCGCTTGAGCAGTGGGCCTTTGCATACCAGCATAATGTAATTGATGTTGGTACGACTGATACGGTTGGTGGACTTGACCACTGTAAAGCGGTTGGTTTTGACTGTTTTGAATATATGGCTGTCCACTGTTCGCAAAGATTTGCTACTCAGAACCTTGGTACACTTGCTGGAATTGTGGTTGTTGGTATTGCACCAGCCACGGTTGTGAAGCCATGTTCTGTTGCGCTATGTTAACCGTTGGACCAAGGTGTGGGGTAATTGTACCCGTTTGTACCTCTGTCACCCCACCAGTTGGCGATTGTGGTTGTGACCCATGGTCAAGGGGCTGTTGCATTACAACCTAAGAAATCTGAGGTTGACATAAAATAGGCATCGCTTGAACTTGTGACACTGTTACAATAGCCGGTGTGGTCGGGATGTTCGACATAGGTACACACTGTTGCATAGAATATACAACCCTTGGTTGTTGAGGTAGCATAGGTACCCAACCACTCGATGAAATTCCAGTATAACCTGAATACTTTTGTGAACTCCCGTATGGATACCCTCCCGGAGGGGGTAATGAAAGGGCATACTGCCCCCCATACGGTAGCAATCCGGAACTCAAGGGGATTGTTTGTCCTTGGGGACTGGATTGCCCAAACTGACCTCCATATGGATAAATTTGGCGAGTCTCAACATAAGAGTTGTCGGATATTATTCCGGATGAACAAACTGGAACGGACCACACTGTCGAAATAGTCCCTTGGTGGACTCCTTCTAGCGGTTGCGAGCTAGTTGGGACAGATGGTATGCCGGCAAACATTGTCGGAGTGACGGCAGGGGCTTCTGCTGTCGCTGTGTCGTTCGACACAGTCCTCGATGTTGACGGTTGTTCAGACATTTTGAGTCTATCCAATAGATTGCCTAACGATTCTACAGGAACTTCCACTTGTGGTGGATTAACTTCTGATGAAGGAAATAGAGTGACCCCGACTCCAAAATGGGTTGGAGTACTTGCTTGCAGATCCTCTGCAATTTCCTCTATCGCAATCAAACCCGGTGGAAGAGGAAGAATGTCAGGTCCGTAAAATATTTCTGGTGCCGAAGAAGGGGTTGAATTGACAGCGACAATTGTTTGAGGAGCAAGACTCTCTGAACCGGTTATAGATGGAATTGGTTCAATAGCACAAGTATTTACCCCCAGACTAGGATCAGTGTTACTGTCCCTCTGTAGCTATTGAACTTCTTCTATAGAGGCAGGGTTTCCAGAAATGTTTGGAGTAACAAGAATCTCAGATGTGGTTGGAACACTTGTTCTAACTTTGATAGGAGATTTTGAATCGGTTAAATGAGTTCGCTTTGTCTGTACTGTTTTCGATTCCGGAGACAAAGACGGTTGACTTGTAAGCCTCCGCGAACGACGGGGTTTCAATTGACTTTCTTCCACGATTGCGGATTACTCGATCAACTAAAATACAAAAAGGGAAATTGGTGTTTCCGAATTGAATGAATTTTATTAGACGCTTTAGACACAACTTGCTTTTTCACTTTTAAAGAGTCGAGAGAAAGCTAAAGATGACTCTAGTCTCCTTCGATGTTTTAACGAGCCCGAAGTGACAAATGCTCGGATGGACTTTTTCTGTTATAGAGTCTGAAAAAGGCCAAAAGAAACTGCTCTGGAGTTCTAGGCAGAGGGTGTGCCAAAGTTTTCGCAAAACCGCAGAATACTTTTTAAGGTACGGGCGGTCGATCTTCGTGAATGCTGTGTTCACTGCATTGCGATCAGTAGGGCGGCCGACACGGCTTCCTAAGGATAAAAGATATATGCCTATAGGGGTCTCCCAATATATACGTGACGGTACGTGGGAGCACAATCCGTACTAGCGCTATCGTCCCTTAGAAGGAATCACCCACCTTCCACGAGATCGACAGTCACTAGGCTTAACGACACCGGAACACGTCTCTAGCCTAGACCTCTATGTTGTGCGTTATGTTGCAAAGCGTTGTTAGGTTCATTCGGTTTATTTTAAGTTGATATTTTTAGAAGTTTTCCTTTTAGGATCACCACGAGATGTATGGTACAATTCCTAAATGCAGTCTAAGATGATAAGCAAGCTTTATTATCTTTTCAACTTTGAAAATCCTAGCTACTAAGGGAAAAGAAAGACACCATCTTTTCTCAAAGAGCAATCAGCACACTCTAATGCACTCTTTCCTAAATCAAGCATGCAAACTTATCAAAATGCAAATGCACAATGCAGGTGTTTGTTTTCCGCTTTCTTAGTATTGATGCCTAAAAAGAAATCTTTTTGTACAACTTTGAATTTTCTTTTAAATGACAAGTACAAACAAGTTCACTTTTTCGAAAATAACAAGGGTAGAAGAGATTACAACATTTTGCGACTTTCAAAATGAATACTTGTTTCGACACTTAAAAGAGACAAACTCAAACCAATAAGCAAAAGAAAATGTATAATCAACTGCAAACAGCCAATGAACTCTCTCCTAAGATCACAATCAATCAGATCTGAATCAAGGGCTACAGGATGATTATTTCACTCATGCAAAGGAAAACTGTAAATGACGCCACAAACACATAAAAAAACTCACAGTCTTTTTGTACAAAAGGAGGCAGAATTTAAGCAGAGAAAAGGAGTTATCAGACTGGTACCTATGCTGGTTAAAGGCTACAAAAAACAGAGATCAAAACAGTGCAACAGACAGCAGAGAACCCCAGCTGCACAAGGCCAAACTGGTTCAGTGCAACCTCAACACTGTGGGTTTGACATTCAGCGCAGGTAGCCTTCACGGGACCTACGTTGAAATGCAGACTGCCTTCACAGTGTCTGCGCTGAAGGAGAAACTCTCGTTTCTCTTGGGTTCTGGGTCACAAATTGCTCAAAAATCAACAGTTTCAGGCCAAATCAGAAACACAAGCAAGGTATAATCAAAGGGATGCTTTGAAAGCTACTAAGATCTATCACAAGGATCATCAAATCATTTGTGGATCTATTGTTTAGATCATAGACAAGTCCAGCAATTGGATCAAAGCAGCAACTTTCTACTTTGCATCCGAGAAAGATGCAGTTCGACTGTTGCTGTCAAGTCTATGTTGCAAACAAATGATTGAAACACAAACAAAATGACTAACCAAATTCTCCCCAGCAGAGTCGCCAATTTGTTGTGGGGAAAAATGCCTATGCAGGACGATCCTATCCACCTAAGGTGTGACAATACCTTAGCAACAAACGAGTACATCTATACTGGTTTCTTCCTTTATGAAATGTGACAGAAGAGAGATCAATAGACTTACTGGTGTCTTCCGTTTGTCCCTCGATCTAGATCCTCTTCTCTTTGGGTGTTCACAGCTACTTGCCTCCTCGCTCGCCCAAGAGAAAAACTACTTGATTCCTGCGAGATCACAAGAGAACTGCTACTTGCGACAAGAGAACAGCTACTTGCGACAAGAGAAGAACACAACACAAAGGCAAATATTCACATTCATAACTCATTTAAGATTAGAAATAAACCAAATAAACTAATACATTCAAACATCAAAATACATCAGCATATAGGAGAAACCAAGATAGCTTTATTGATGAATAACAAGGTTTAGGAAGAGATACAACCCAGAGGGCTCCAATCCAGCATCTCCTTCCCAGCAAATGGAATTCCTATCTTCAGCCCCTTCAAAGCATTAAGCACCCAATTATTCCAGTCTCAAACCAACAACAATTATTTGCAATAATAAAATTCCAGCCTCTAGATCTCATGGAGGAGAGATCTATATATAGTTATTTTGGAGAGAGGATGAGTCAGCTTGAGATCTGACTAGTGTCCTCTCCCTCTCTCAGTTCTTGAGTCCACTTGGAGGTTCTTGCTTCCACTTGGAGATTTGGAACCTCTTACTCATCACCAGTCGAATTCCTTGAGGCAAGTGTCATTTTGGAAGCTTCCTGGCTTCTGACACCTTGAGGAATGAGTCTGCCACATGTCCAAACTCACTCAGCACAGGTAGATAGTGTTGGAGTTGACATTCAACGCAGGTAGACAGTGGAGCCACTGACATTCAGTGAAGATGGTCAATGGAGCAGTTGACATGATCCTGAATTGACTTGTTTTTGAGCAGTTTCAGGTGGATAACTTCTGTGAATTGCTGTGGTTTGTTAGCCTTGTTCCTCTAGGGGTAGGAACAACATGTTTAGGGACTTTGGATCCCCTAGATTATGGACATTTCATGCTCAATGCTGTAAGGCACAAAAATGTCTATAACACAAGGCATCGGAGGTAAGCCTTTTACTGAAGACAAAGGATCAGGAGATTTTCTCACTACAGGCAAAGCTGAGTGAGGTAAAGCAGAAGGCAGAGAAGCAATTGTTGACACAACAGCAAGTGAACAGTCAATTAACTCAGCAATTGCAGGCAGAAAAGCAAAGTATCGACCAAAGCGCGATCTAGAAACAAAAGGAATTATCAGAGGCATTGGCACAATTAAGGGCAGCAAACGAGCAAATGATGAAAACAAAGGATGAGAAAATCGCTCAATTGTCATCGCAGCTCGAAAAAATAAAGGGCGCTCCACAAGTGGCTGAATTCAGAGCAGAAGCATTACAAATAAACACTGTATTAATATCCCAAATTAAGCTCCTGTGTCAACAAATCGCTCAGGCAGAGCCACTGTGTGAATTAACGACATCCATAAATCAGCAGGTAGAGAAGGCCAGAAATGAATTGGATCAAGCCGAAGAGATCATTACTGCATTTCTTGACTAGCAAGATTATGGTCAAGGGAGAGCAGAAAATTTGCCCAGAATCTTAGAAACACATAAATATATACTCTTCATAGAATGGCAGTCTCAGATGATGAAAGCAGAGAGGGCGGCTTCAAGATGTAAATCAACTTCCAGCAATCTAGTTGAACTAGTTAACAACACTCTCTACTTATCAAATATGATTTCCCAATGTACACCAGGAAAGTTGACAACAACAAACACATTGGAGCAATCATGTTATCCTGATTTAGAGGAAAAGGGGAGATTAATCGCTGGGATTAACAGTTTAACCATGGAAGCATATTGGCTCTTCCTGATTAAGCGCCATACACAGAGAGCCGCCCTTAAGTGCCTAACAGATCCGATCGGGTATATAATTCCCGATATTCAGGATGCCACCTATGCCGCCAAGCTCAGTTCGCGCCTCAACAAACCTCCTGAAGTAGAGCCAATGCTTGCGATAAGTCAGCTCAGATTTAAAGGCAAGCAACCTACTTGATGAATCATGCCGCCGATTGCCAGATCGCTGAGGAAAATAGGATCAAGATTTATTGATACCGATTTAGTAGGATTTTAGTTTAATAGATATTTAGATTAATTTAGTATTTATAGACCCTTTCATTGTTTTGGAAAGGGTCGTAAAATTTTGTACCTGACTTAAAGGCTGAAGTTGCACTATTGTGCTTCAGTCATATTCTTTTATGAAACTGGACCAGTTGTTCTTAATTCGATAAGGAAGCTTTTTATGCAATTGTGCACTATTGTCCTTGTATGGAAAATGTTTCTGCGTTGAAGGAAGAATTACAAGTAGCGATTGATATCGGGAGTGTCAAAGCAGCTCATATGGTATTTCTATCTATGTTTGAATTCATTCATGTTATGAGAATTGTTATTTGATTATCCTTGCTATTGTTGATTATATGCATGCGCTTTAACAACAATTCTACATTCTTTCCACTATTGGATGTTTTATGATATGCTTTCCTTTTAATATATATCGATAATATAAATGATGAGTGTGGTAATATCGCTTTAATCGCTTTGCTTAACTATTTAGGCACAATAATTTTGAATGAATTAATATCTATGTTTATTAGACGGAGTCATCTATATGCCTGTCTTTAAACACAGACCATCAAACGCTACACTTTAAAGCTCAATAGATTCCCGGGATAGTTCATAGTTTTTTGTATTCTTGTCAATAGTTTTAGTTATTCGCTCACCGCTAGCTTAGTTTATAAATCATCCATTCATCCCGTTCATCCACTTTTGGGAAACTGGTCCCATTATCCCCAGTCGGAGCCACTATTCCAAACGGAAAAGGAGCTGTACTAAGGTCCGGACCAGGTGGTTATCCCCAAATGTTGTTGCAGCGATTTTCAAGGCATCAACAAGTCCTCGGAGAGATCTTTCCAACGGGCTATCATGCGCTTCAAACGGAGATAATACGACCAATTCGCGACCCCGGGAAGTTGATGTACCAACTTACCCAAAAACAGGGCCCACAATTTGGCGTTTCATATTCTAGGGTTAGGTTTTGGAATGTGAAGGGTTTTCCATTGTTTCTCAACAATAAATAGGCCTTCGAGCCTCATTGTAACACAGTTCAGAGGCATGTAGCCACCACATCTCTACTCAGATATAAGCTACCATCGCCCTAGCTGGTTTATTTCCATTACTGTTTGTAAGCATATTTCAGTATTTTCCATTAATGAATTGAAGTATTATTTCCGATGCATATCTGTCTTTATGATTATCTCTGTATTTTATTGCATTCCTGTTTAAGATCTGAATCATCCATAGCAATGAGGGTTTGAAGCATATTTCAATTTCAAAGTTTTGCTGCAAAATTCAACAAACTTTAGTAAGTTCTATGACCTCCATAGAGCATTTTAGAAGGTCCAAATAGCTCATTTGAAATTATTTTTTGTTAGCTCAAATGGTTTTTTACGGAATTTCATTTAATTTCTCAGTTTGAGAGACATGAGAAATTGAAGTTACACATGTATAGAAAGTTGCACGACCACGCGTACCATGAGTTTATGGAATCATTTTCTCACTCCATGGGTCATAAAAGTTCAAATGTCTTATATCAATGGAAATATCTCTTCAATACCTCAAATGGGTCTTTGATGAAATTTGATTTCATCACTATAGCATAAGTTATCAATAAAGTTGCAGCAAGAGGTCTATAATGTGAAAGAAGACTTTACAACATCTCATTGGATAGGAGAATTTACAAGACAAGACACCATATTTTTACCAAGTAGAATGATAAGCATCATGGTTATGGGTCACCCATAAACCCAATGTTATGGGTCAACCACACAAAACCCTTGTCATCAAAGACCATTTACTAAGCTGCACATTGTTAGTATCATAGTTGATCATAAGCATTATAAGGTATCTATATCCTCAAATCTTTCTTTGTCATGGTTATGGGTCATCCACAAACCCACACTTCATTGAAGTCCATTTTCTAGGCCACCACTATTAGTATCACAGTTGGTTACAAGAATTACATGGTATCTCTATTCTCAGATATTCGTTCATCATGGTTATGGGTTAACCACACAAAACCCTTCTCTTCAGTGTCTCTTCAGATTCAACAAAGGCTTCTCAGGAGGGAAATTCATGCAATGGGGACTGTTATCACTGAAAATACAGTTGTCAAAAATTTTTAGCTTAGCTTAAAGTCAGGGTGTTTTCGCAGCGCCTGAGTTCCGTTTAGCAGTTTCGCAGCGCTACCTGTTTGAGTGATTTCGTAGCGTGCTACGAAACTGGGGATTTGTTCGAGTTTTCAGTGGAGGCCCAAATCATAGCATGCCTATCTGTGGATGAGGTTGATGTGCTTAAAGGTCTAATGCTGACTAAAGGATATAACTCTGGTGCTGTTGCATACAATGCTCTGATCTATGGATTTCGCAAAACAGGGAAGGCACAACAAGCAACATTGTTGTTAAAAGAAATGAAGTTCCCAAGCAATTATTAGAGCAGAATCCTAATGCTCGGCCACTTAGTCCCAGTCTATAGATCTTTCTGAGGATGATGATAATTGTCAAGATATGTTGAGTATGGCAGATGTCTATCTTATCCCATTTCTTTATCTAGCAGTCTCATTTCAATATTTCCGAGGAATTGAAATCAGTCCAGTGCATTCTCATCTGTAGAGTTATTGCAGACAAATGCTGGCCTTTCCCTTTTATCGCCCTATTCAAACTGTCATGAACTTACTAGTGAGTTTTATTTTCAAAATCTTGGCTGAAAGGGCACTCTTTCACTCCTAACATTGACAGTTCTGCAACATAAGAAGGTGATTTGATTTCTTAGAATCTGAAGTGGCAGCTTTGTGATTTAGTTTGAAGACCCTGGTCATCAGAACGATCTGTATCTTCATCAATGTTTTTATGTATGCATCCCCATTGTCCATCATAAAAAATTTATCTAAACGAAAAGTGTCAAATACATGCCCTTATACCTTTCCTTGGGTTGCACTACAAACGAGATCAGTTGGACAGTTTATGGGTGCATCCAGTTTGATATTAATCTTGTGCTACCCAATGGACTAGGAGGGCTGCTAGGTGCATGCCAGTTGATATTGTATGGCATATATTATGGGAGAGCTCGGTGGGATGAAAACAAAGATAAAGAAAATGGTGGTCATGCAGATAAGAGACAGATGGTAATTCACAGCAGATGAAAGCCCTATCTGGTGGCGGACATGCCAATAATGCTGAGAATTCCTTGAGGTTCAGCAGTCCATTACATTGCATGCGCCACATAGTCGAGAGATATTTTAAAAAAAAAGGCTACAAGAGTTTGGTGGCCTTGATGCTGTTTGAGATGTTATTTTCAAATCATCCATGGCTGAAAGCGTAGGGCTGTTGCAAAAATGCATAAAGTTGAAGAATTAAAGATCTTTGTAGCTGTAATATTTTTGGATTATTGTTTGATCTGCACTTATTTTACAAAACACTGCGGTTTGTATTTCCAAGATCACCTTTTTGATGGCAGTCACATTTTCAAAGTGAACCATTGTGCTTGCGTTAGAGTGATTGGATATCCTTGGCAATTTTCAAAAATGCATCATCTCTTTCAATTCAAACATAGGGAAAATAACTCTCGGAGAAAGGTGACATACAATCAAAGATATTAACAGTACAAGAGCGGTTGCATGCATTATCGCTTTTGTATGCATGAAAAAGCTACTTCAAAAGGTTGGAAATCATTCATGTGTGTTTTGTTGAGATCTTAGAAATATGCGATGGAAGGATCAGCTTATTGATTCCAATTAAAGGGAAGGTTAAGGAGCGCATTTCCTGGAGTCGATGTAGAACTTTCAAATTATCCCTCCACCATTATTGAAGTGCGTGTTCAGCAAACTGTGCCAGTGTTACAAACAGGCAGCGTTATGTTTATTTCTGCAGGGGATCACGTTTCTCTTAGACCGGGATACACAGCACCTCCTTCACACGGGTTTTTGAAATGTCTGATATAAATGAAAATGGCGTGAATGTTATTAAGCACGTTGTTTCATTGTTAATGCATGTTATGAAGTTATGAAAACGCTCTTATGAGATGTAGTGGTTAACGCCAAGTGTCAAGTAGCTTTCATAAAGTTTTGGTCGCCACAAGGTCGCCATTATCGGTGACACCGCGATAGAAATGTGGCACAAAAGCGGGAATTATGTTAACTGGTGTCATTAACAGATGTGTGCGCAAAACAAAAGAAGGGTGGCGCAATTACTACGAGAGACACTATCAATACAGGGCTTCTTGATCTGAACACTCCAAATGATCTCTGTTTGGCATTAATTTTTTCAAATCATCTCCATAATCAAATGTCGGTGGCAGAGAGGAGAAATCGCTGTCGTAGTTACAAGGAAGCAAATGGTAAAGAGTTTGAAATAGACGAGTTTCCTCAGTCAATATGGACTGTATCGTTTAGGTGTTGTCTGCTATAAACGTGGTTGCCATGCCCGTTAAATGCTTCAGCTGTTAGCTTTGAGAAGGGGGATTGTCATATATCATCAGCGCTCACTTCAAAGCCATGGATTAAGAAAAGAACATTACCAGAAGATGTGATATTGGATGGAAAAGTTTAGATAAGTTTAGGTAAGAACTGGAAAGTTCAGCACGGCATCCAGTATCTTATACTTCTCGGCTTCTTATGATAAGTTTGTAGAACCAGGGTCTCATCGCCGGATTAACTTGACATTATACATTGTACAGTCAATCAACGTTGCAAAGGATGTGTTTTAGCTTGGCTCTCAGGATTTCTACATTTCTGTTCATATTTGCTTGATGTGGGAACGTTCTTTTGGTCATTTATTCAAACAGAGACAGTCATTTACACAATTATCTGCTCTGCAACAACCATGTTTAGGCTCAGGTGTATGCAATCAATGGTTTCGTTGCACAGTGGTACTTTCAAGTATCTGATTGTTGAAAAGGCGCGCAGAGAACATCAATGTCAGATTTGCATAATAGTGCCCGGAAGGAGAAGGTTCAGAGTATATCTCAGAGTTCAAATTACAACCGCAAGGGTTTCAATTGCAGATTGAATTGCGCAGAAGATGTGAATTTAAAAGTATCCTGAACATGTTGGCGGTACTGAGGAGGATCCAGAATGTATTATATGTTGATATTTTTACATCTTTCTGTTGTTGTGTGCAGTTAACACCAGGTGCTTTTGTCTGTCTACAACATACAAGAATGACTTTGTGAAATGCAACCCAATCAACTTCTCAGGTTGCAGAGATCTGATTTGAAGTTGCACCACAGCATCAAAACAGTAAAGGAGCTCATAGTGACTCAAATCATAGTCAAAGTAACCAGAGAAAACACAGATTCTCAAGCAGATCATTTACCAACTCAAGATTTATTTGCTACGGAACAAATAGAGGTTATCTACAGCAGTTTCGTAGCGCGCTACGAAACTGCTGTAGAATGCTGTTTTGTGGAAAAACAATGAATTTTGATGATGAGGTCAGTTAATGGTGAAAGAAGGTCTCAAACTCAGGCAGTGAGATCATACATGTGTTTCATAACCACTCAAACAGTGACAGGTGTAGCTCTTGAAGAGAAGATAAAATATTTTGTTTATTTTCATAAAGTTTTCTCAAAGGCAATTTATGACCGAGCTACTAACGTATTGGTGGGGTTACCAGAATCTTCGGTTGATACACCTGTTGGTCCTTGAAGTATCCAGGTCATATAACATATGGTGGTTATGCGTTGATTAATTGAAGGTTCAAAGAACTCGGAGTGTGGTCTTTAAATGATGAAGAGGAATGGAAGACAGGGGATCGTGGATGTAGGGTGATTAATTTTATCAATTAATAAGCTGTCTTACAGCTAGCATCCGAGACCAGTTTGCTCGGTGATTGTTCCCTTAACATATCTTAGCCATAATGAAAATCATACAGCTGTCCAGCATCCAAGAAAGCATCAAGTCTGCGAGGAGAATGAAATTAGTATTTTAGTTGGATTAGGATTGTGTGTAATTTTAGTTCAGCATGTTTGTAATTAATGCAGTAGTTAAGAGCATGTAGGAAGAGTTAATAGCCACCTTCGAGGCTCCCCTCATGCTGGAGGAGGAAGCTCGAGGTGTTGGAGTTTGCTTGCCTATATATGGGCCAAGTTAGGATGTAAAAAGGGTTGGATTGTATATACAAAAACAGAGTTTTCTAGAGCTTATGAAAGGACTGTTATAGTAATGGCAAACAGGGTTTTTTCTTCCCAAGATTCTCAATGCATCTTTTTGTTCAAATGTGATGATGGTTTAGTTTCTTAATGTTCTTTTTACAGCCTTGTTATGGCACAATCCCTCAGAATTCATATTATATGCTCTGACTTCCTGTGTGCTTGACAGGCTGTGGGTTTTGGTGAAGCATGTTTGAACATCACTCAGAATTCATTTTTAATGCTCTGACTTCCTATATGTTCAGCAGGCTTTGATTTAGGTAAATTATGTTTGAACCTTTGATGATGCAAAGAGCCTTGGCTTCTATGAGATGACTGTGATTTGGTTTATTAACTGTGAGAGACTCCATAGCCCAATGAAGACTAATTTGATGTATGTCCAGCCAGCTATATTTTTATAAATGTGTGAAGAGTTAGCCCTCTAGTGTTTGAAGGATTTTGTCAAGAGTCGTGAGAGAGCCCTCTCTGATTAGGAAGGCTAATTCCTAATCTAAAGTATGGTCTGAAACAGTTACATGAGACCTTGCTTGGTTGCAGTCCCTAGTACTGGTTTTGTGATAACATTTTGGTGCGTCTGCCGGGAGCTTAAGATTGGATTTCTGAAGGTAGCAGGAGTTCAAATGATTTTCAAGGCTGCAAAACTACCTTGGCGACTCCATTGTTGAAGAATTCAAAGTTATATATTCATGGTGATTCCACTGGAGTTATGAAAGACCCAGAAGCTGCCCTTCTTTGTTCAAGGTATGCATGCATAGATTTCTCAGGACTTCATGGTTTCCCAAACCATTTTCCCAAGGATGTTTATTTTCTAAAGAATGGTCCGAAATTTAACGGTGAAGACTTGAGTTTAACGTTGGAGCATATCTCAGATTTTTGTCATTTTGCACAGCTTCTTAGAATTAAACATGAGGATGTTTGCATAAGGTTATTTTATGATTCTTTCCAAGGGAAATGCAAACAGTGGGTTGAATGCTTGCCTGCCAAGTCCATTAAGTCATTGCCAGACTTTTGGCTTTTGTTCTTGGAGGAATGGATAGATAGGCCAGAGGTGGAAGTAAAATCTCCTTCAGTTGAAGGTTTTAAACAGTGGAATGATGATCATAATAAAGAAGAAGCAAATGAATCTTTTTCTTTGTCCCTGTCCTCATATCTGGAATCTTTTGACTGTAAGTCAGAGGATAAAATGAAATTTTTTGATGAAATTGCCAAAGATATTGAGAAAGAAATTGAAGGTTTAGAAGGACAGATTCAGGCATACAATTTTCATGATCATGATTATTATTCTCAAAAGTTTCCTGTGACAGAGCGCAAGGAGACTATGCTGCTTCCATTCTCTTTCATGATTGAGGAACTGAACACTGTGATTGAAGATCAGTTTGCACAGCTGGAAAGTTTCAAGGAAGGACAAGCTGATCATGTGTTCTGGGATCCTATAGCTGATTACATGGAAGAGTTTTATTCTCCAGTGTTTCAGCTTACCTACGAAGATCAGAGACAGTTTCAGTGGCAGGGGTCATTACATTATCACATTGGCTCTGAAATCCGATGCAGTCAAAGACATTTTCAGTGGCAGCTGTCATCTCACTATCACATTGGCGCTGAACTTCGGGACAGGCAAAGAAATCAAGTATCAGATGAGACAAATGATTGGCTGCATTGGAAGTTTCATATTGATTGAGCTGAGGAAAGTTTGAATTGTTAGGGTAGGTAGGTAGGTAGATTGCAAATAAGCTCAAGGTTGGCTGAGCATTTATTTTTCAGTAGCAGTAGTTTCTTTCTCCTACAGTCATGCTTGTCAAGCAAGTTTTTGTTTGTCACAAATGGATAAGGCACTGGAGCTGCATGTTCTTAGCGCACCACAAGGGCACACTATCCCTAGTGGAGCCACTGTTATCACTGAAAATACAGTTGTCAAAATTTTTTAGCTTAGCTTAAAGTCAGGGTGTTTTCGCAGCGCCTGAGTTCCGTTTAGCAGTTTCGCAGCGCTACCTGTTTGAGTGATTTCGTAGCGTGCTACGAAACTGGGGATTTGTTCGAGTTTTCAGTGGAGGCCCAAATCATAGCATGCCTATCTGTGGATGAGGTTGATGTGCTTAAAGGTCTAATGCTGACTAAAGGATATAACTCTGGTGCTGTTGCATACAATGCTCTGATCTATGGATTTCGCAAAACAGGGAAGGCACAACAAGCAACATTGTTGTTAAAAGAAATGAAGTTCCCAAGCAATTATTAGAGCAGAATCCTAATGCTCGGCCACTTAGTCCCAGTCTATAGATCTTTCTGAGGATGATGATAATTGTCAAGATATGTTGAGTATGGCAGATGTCTATCTTATCCCATTTCTTTATCTAGCAGTCTCATTTCAATATTTCCGAGGAATTGAAATCAGTCCAGTGCATTCTCATCTGTAGAGTTATTGCAGACAAATGCTGGCCTTTCCCTTTTATCGCCCTATTCAAACTGTCATGAACTTACTAGTGAGTTTTATTTTCAAAATCTTGGCTGAAAGGGCACTCTTTCACTCCTAACATTGACAGTTCTGCAACATAAGAAGGTGATTTGATTTCTTAGAATCTGAAGTGGCAGCTTTGTGATTTAGTTTGAAGACCCTGGTCATCAGAACGATCTGTATCTTCATCAATGTTTTTATGTATGCATCCCCATTGTCCATCATAAAAAATTTATCTAAACGAAAAGTGTCAAATACATGCCCTTATACCTTTCCTTGGGTTGCACTACAAACGAGATCATTTGGACAGTTTATGGGTGCATCCAGTTTGATATTAATCTTGTGCTACCCAATGGACTAGGAGGGCTGCTAGGTGCATGCCAGTTGATATTGTATGGCATATATTATGGGAGAGCTCGGTGGGATGAAAACAAAGATAAAGAAAATGGTGGTCATGCAGATAAGAGACAGATGGTAATTCACAGCAGATGAAAGCCCTATCTGGTGGCGGACATGCCAATAATGCTGAGAATTCCTTGAGGTTCAGCAGTCCATTACATTGCATGCGCCACATAGTCGAGAGATATTTTAAAAAAAAAGGCTACAAGAGTTTGGTGGCCTTGATGCTGTTTGAGATGTTATTTTCAAATCATCCATGGCTGAAAGCGTAGGGCTGTTGCAAAAATGCATAAAGTTGAAGAATTAAAGATCTTTGTAGCTGTAATATTTTTGGATTATTGTTTGATCTGCACTTATTTTACAAAACACTGCGGTCTGTATTTCCAAGATCACCTTTTTGATGGCAGTCACATTTTCAAAGTGAACCATTGTGCTTGCGTTAGAGTGATTGGATATCCTTGGCAATTTTCAAAAATGCATCATCTCTTTCAATTCAAACATAGGGAAAATAACTCTCGGAGAAAGGTGACATACAATCAAAGATATTAACAGTACAAGAGCGGTTGCATGCATTATCGCTTTTGTATGCATGAAAAAGCTACTTCAAAAGGTTGGAAATCATTCATGTGTGTTTTGTTGAGATCTTAGAAATATGCGATGGAAGGATCAGCTTATTGATTCCAGTTAAAGGGAAGGTTAAGGAGCGCATTTCCTGGAGTCGATGTAGAACTTTCAAATTATCCCTCCACCATTATTGAAGTGCGTGTTCAGCAAACTATGCCAGTGTTACAAACAGGCAGCGTTATGTTTATTTCTGCAGGGGATCACGTTTCTCTTAGACCGGGATACACAGCACCTCCTTCACACGGGTTTTTGAAATGTCTGATATAAATGAAAATGGCGTGAATGTTATTAAGCACGTTGTTTCATTGTTAATGCATGTTATGAAGTTATGAAAACGCTCTTATGAGATGTAGTGGTTAACGCCAAGTGTCAAGTAGCTTTCATAAAGTTTTGGTCGCCACAAGGTCGCCATTATCGGTGACACCGCGATAGAAATGTGGCACAAAAGCGGGAATTATGTTAACTGGTGTCATTAACAGATGTGTGCGCAAAACAAAAGAAGGGTGGCGCAATTACTACGAGAGACACTATCAATACAGGGCTTCTTGATCTGAACACTCCAAATGATCTCTGTTTGGCATTAATTTTTTCAAATCATCTCCATAATCAAATGTCGGTGGCAGAGAGGAGAAATCGCTGTCGTAGTTACAAGGAAGCAAATGGTAAAGAGTTTGAAATAGACGAGTTTCCTCAGTCAATATGGACTGTATCGTTTAGGTGTTGTCTGCTATAAACGTGGTTGCCATGCCCGTTAAATGCTTCAGCTGTTAGCTTTGAGAAGGGGGATTGTCATATATCATCAGCGCTCACTTCAAAGCCATGGATTAAGAAAAGAACATTACCAGAAGATGTGATATTGGATGGAAAAGTTTAGATAAGTTTAGGTAAGAACTGGAAAGTTCAGCACGGCATCCAGTATCTTATACTTCTCGGCTTCTTATGATAAGTTTGTAGAACCAGGGTCTCATCGCCGGATTAACTTGACATTATACATTGTACAGTCAATCAACGTTGCAAAGGATGTGTTTTAGCTTGGCTCTCAGGATTTCTACATTTCTGTTCATATTTGCTTGATGTGGGAACGTTCTTTTGGTCATTTATTCAAACAGAGACAGTCATTTACACAATTATCTGCTCTGCAACAACCATGTTTAGGCTCAGGTGTATGCAATCAATGGTTTCGTTGCACAGTGGTACTTTCAAGTATCTGATTGTTGAAAAGGCGCGCAGAGAACATCAATGTCAGATTTGCATAATAGTGCCCGGAAGGAGAAGGTTCAGAGTATATCTCAGAGTTCAAATTACAACCGCAAGGGTTTCAATTGCAGATTGAATTGCGCAGAAGATGTGAATTTAAAAGTATCCTGAACATGTTGGCGGTACTGAGGAGGATCCAGAATGTATTATATGTTGATATTTTTACATCTTTCTGTTGTTGTGTGCAGTTAACACCAGGTGCTTTTGTCTGTCTACAACATACAAGAATGACTTTGTGAAATGCAACCCAATCAACTTCTCAGGTTGCAGAGATCTGATTTGAAGTTGCACCACAGCATCAAAACAGTAAAGGAGCTCATAGTGACTCAAATCATAGTCAAAGTAACCAGAGAAAACACAGATTCTCAAGCAGATCATTTACCAACTCAAGATTTATTTGCTACGGAACAAATAGAGGTTATCTACAGCAGTTTCGTAGCGCGCTACGAAACTGCTGTAGAATGCTGTTTTGTGGAAAAACAATGAATTTTGATGATGAGGTCAGTTAATGGTGAAAGAAGGTCTCAAACTCAGGCAGTGAGATCATACATGTGTTTCATAACCACTCAAACAGTGACAGGTGTAGCTCTTGAAGAGAAGATAAAATATTTTGTTTATTTTCATAAAGTTTTCTCAAAGGCAATTTATGACCGAGCTACTAACGTATTGGTGGGGTTACCAGAATCTTCGGTTGATACACCTGTTGGTCCTTGAAGTATCCAGGTCATATAACATATGGTGGTTATGCGTTGATTAATTGAAGGTTCAAAGAACTCGGAGTGTGGTCTTTAAATGATGAAGAGGAATGGAAGACAGGGGATCGTGGATGTAGGGTGATTAATTTTATCAATTAATAAGCTGTCTTACAGCTAGCATCCGAGACCAGTTTGCTCGGTGATTGTTCCCTTAACATATCTTAGCCATAATGAAAATCATACAGCTGTCCAGCATCCAAGAAAGCATCAAGTCTGCGAGGAGAATGAAATTAGTATTTTAGTTGGATTAGGATTGTGTGTAATTTTAGTTCAGCATGTTTGTAATTAATGCAGTAGTTAAGAGCATGTAGGAAGAGTTAATAGCCACCTTCGAGGCTCCCCTCATGCTGGAGGAGGAAGCTCGAGGTGTTGGAGTTTGCTTGCCTATATATGGGCCAAGTTAGGATGTAAAAAGGGTTGGATTGTATATACAAAAACAGAGTTTTCTAGAGCTTATGAAAGGACTGTTATAGTAATGGCAAACAGGGTTTTTTCTTCCCAAGATTCTCAATGCATCTTTTTGTTCAAATGTGATGATGGTTTAGTTTCTTAATGTTCTTTTTACAGCCTTGTTATGGCACAATCCCTCAGAATTCATATTATATGCTCTGACTTCCTGTGTGCTTGACAGGCTGTGGGTTTTGGTGAAGCATGTTTGAACATCACTCAGAATTCATTTTTAATGCTCTGACTTCCTGTATGTTCAGCAGGCTTTGATTTAGGTAAATTATGTTTGAACCTTTGATGATGCAAAGAGCCTTGGCTTCTATGAGATGACTGTGATTTGGTTTATTAACTGTGAGAGACTCCATAGCCCAATGAAGACTAATTTGATGTATGTCCAGCCAGCTATATTTTTATAAATGTGTGAAGAGTTAGCCCTCTAGTGTTTGAAGGATTTTGTCAAGAGTCGTGAGAGAGCCCTCTCTGATTAGGAAGGCTAATTCCTAATCTAAAGTATGGTCTGAAACAGTTACATGAGACCTTGCTTGGTTGCAGTCCCTAGTACTGGTTTTGTGATAACATTTTGGTGCGTCTGCCGGGAGCTTAAGATTGGATTTCTGAAGGTAGCAGGAGTTCAAATGATTTTCAAGGCTGCAAAACTACCTTGGCGACTCCATTGTTGAAGAATTCAAAGTTATATATTCATGGTGATTCCACTGGAGTTATGAAAGACCCAGAAGCTGCCCTTCTTTGTTCAAGGTATGCATGCATAGATTTCTCAGGACTTCATGGTTTCCCAAACCATTTTCCCAAGGATGTTTATTTTCTAAAGAATGGTCCGAAATTTAACGGTGAAGACTTGAGTTTAACGTTGGAGCATATCTCAGATTTTTGTCATTTTGCACAGCTTCTTAGAATTAAACATGAGGATGTTTGCATAAGGTTATTTTATGATTCTTTCCAAGGGAAATGCAAACAGTGGGTTGAATGCTTGCCTGCCAAGTCCATTAAGTCATTGCCAGACTTTTGGCTTTTGTTCTTGGAGGAATGGATAGATAGGCCAGAGGTGGAAGTAAAATCTCCTTCAGTTGAAGGTTTTAAACAGTGGAATGATGATCATAATAAAGAAGAAGCAAATGAATCTTTTTCTTTGTCCCTGTCCTCATATCTGGAATCTTTTGACTGTAAGTCAGAGGATAAAATGAAATTTTTTGATGAAATTGCCAAAGATATTGAGAAAGAAATTGAAGGTTTAGAAGGACAGATTCAGGCATACAATTTTCATGATCATGATTATTATTCTCAAAAGTTTCCTGTGACAGAGCGCAAGGAGACTATGCTGCTTCCATTCTCTTTCATGATTGAGGAACTGAACACTGTGATTGAAGATCAGTTTGCACAGCTGGAAAGTTTCAAGGAAGGACAAGCTGATCATGTGTTCTGGGATCCTATAGCTGATTACATGGAAGAGTTTTATTCTCCAGTGTTTCAGCTTACCTACGAAGATCAGAGACAGTTTCAGTGGCAGGGGTCATTACATTATCACATTGGCTCTGAAATCCGATGCAGTCAAAGACATTTTCAGTGGCAGCTGTCATCTCACTATCACATTGGCGCTGAACTTCGGGACAGGCAAAGAAATCAAGTATCAGATGAGACAAATGATTGGCTGCATTGGAAGTTTCATATTGATTGAGCTGAGGAAAGTTTGAATTGTTAGGGTAGGTAGGTAGGTAGATTGCAAATAAGCTCAAGGTTGGCTGAGCATTTATTTTTCAGTAGCAGTAGTTTCTTTCTCCTACAGTCATGCTTGTCAAGCAAGTTTTTGTTTGTCACAAATGGATAAGGCACTGGAGCTGCATGTTCTTAGCGCACCACAAGGGCACACTATCCCTAGTGGAGCCACTGTTATCACTGAAAATACAGTTGTCAAAATTTTTTAGCTTAGCTTAAAGTCAGGGTGTTTTCGCAGCGCCTGAGTTCCGTTTAGCAGTTTCGCAGCGCTACCTGTTTGAGTGATTTCGTAGCGTGCTACGAAACTGGGGATTTGTTCGAGTTTTCAGTGGAGGCCCAAATCATAGCATGCCTATCTGTGGATGAGGTTGATGTGCTTAAAGGTCTAATGCTGACTAAAGGATATAACTCTGGTGCTGTTGCATACAATGCTCTGATCTATGGATTTCGCAAAACAGGGAAGGCACAACAAGCAACATTGTTGTTAAAAGAAATGAAGTTCCCAAGCAATTATTAGAGCAGAATCCTAATGCTCGGCCACTTAGTCCCAGTCTATAGATCTTTCTGAGGATGATGATAATTGTCAAGATATGTTGAGTATGGCAGATGTCTATCTTATCCCATTTCTTTATCTAGCAGTCTCATTTCAATATTTCCGAGGAATTGAAATCAGTCCAGTGCATTCTCATCTGTAGAGTTATTGCAGACAAATGCTGGCCTTTCCCTTTTATCGCCCTATTCAAACTGTCATGAACTTACTAGTGAGTTTTATTTTCAAAATCTTGGCTGAAAGGGCACTCTTTCACTCCTAACATTGACAGTTCTGCAACATAAGAAGGTGATTTGATTTCTTAGAATCTGAAGTGGCAGCTTTGTGATTTAGTTTGAAGACCCTGGTCATCAGAACGATCTGTATCTTCATCAATGTTTTTATGTATGCATCCCCATTGTCCATCATAAAAAATTTATCTAAACGAAAAGTGTCAAATACATGCCCTTATACCTTTCCTTGGGTTGCACTACAAACGAGATCAGTTGGACAGTTTATGGGTGCATCCAGTTTGATATTAATCTTGTGCTACCCAATGGACTAGGAGGGCTGCTAGGTGCATGCCAGTTGATATTGTATGGCATATATTATGGGAGAGCTCGGTGGGATGAAAACAAAGATAAAGAAAATGGTGGTCATGCAGATAAGAGACAGATGGTAATTCACAGCAGATGAAAGCCCTATCTGGTGGCGGACATGCCAATAATGCTGAGAATTCCTTGAGGTTCAGCAGTCCATTACATTGCATGCGCCACATAGTCGAGAGATATTTTAAAAAAAAAGGCTACAAGAGTTTGGTGGCCTTGATGCTGTTTGAGATGTTATTTTCAAATCATCCATGGCTGAAAGCGTAGGGCTGTTGCAAAAATGCATAAAGTTGAAGAATTAAAGATCTTTGTAGCTGTAATATTTTTGGATTATTGTTTGATCTGCACTTATTTTACAAAACACTGCGGTCTGTATTTCCAAGATCACCTTTTTGATGGCAGTCACATTTTCAAAGTGAACCATTGTGCTTGCGTTAGAGTGATTGGATATCCTTGGCAATTTTCAAGAATGCATCATCTCTTTCAATTCAAACATAGGGAAAATAACTCTCGGAGAAAGGTGACATACAATCAAAGATATTAACAGTACAAGAGCGGTTGCATGCATTATCGCTTTTGTATGCATGAAAAAGCTACTTCAAAAGGTTGGAAATCATTCATGTGTGTTTTGTTGAGATCTTAGAAATATGCGATGGAAGGATCAGCTTATTGATTCCAGTTAAAGGGAAGGTTAAGGAGCGCATTTCCTGGAGTCGATGTAGAACTTTCAAATTATCCCTCCACCATTATTGAAGTGCGTGTTCAGCAAATTGTGCCAGTGTTACAAACAGGCAGCGTTATGTTTATTTCTGCAGGGGATCACGTTTCTCTTAGACCGGGATACACAGCACCTCCTTCACACGGGTTTTTGAAATGTCTGATATAAATGAAAATGGCGTGAATGTTATTAAGCACGTTGTTTCATTGTTAATGCATGTTATGAAGTTATGAAAACGCTCTTATGAGATGTAGTGGTTAACGCCAAGTGTCAAGTAGCTTTCATAAAGTTTTGGTCGCCACAAGGTCGCCATTATCGGTGACACCGCGATAGAAATGTGGCACAAAAGCGGGAATTATGTTAACTGCTGTCATTAACAGATGTGTGCGCAAAACAAAAGAAGGGTGGTGCAATTACTACGAGAGACACTATCAATACAGGGCTTCTTGATCTGAACACTCCAAATGATCTCTGTTTGGCATTAATTTTTTCAAATCATCTCCATAATCAAATGTCGGTGGCAGAGAGGAGAAATCGCTGTCGTAGTTACAAGGAAGCAAATGGTAAAGAGTTTGAAATAGACGAGTTTCCTCAGTCAATATGGACTGTATCGTTTAGGTGTTGTCTGCTATAAACGTGGTTGCCATGCCCGTTAAATGCTTCAGCTGTTAGCTTTGAGAAGGGGGATTGTCATATATCATCAGCGCTCACTTCAAAGCCATGGATTAAGAAAAGAACATTACCAGAAGATGTGATATTGGATGGAAAAGTTTAGATAAGTTTAGGTAAGAACTGGAAAGTTCAGCACGGCATCCAGTATCTTATACTTCTCGGCTTCTTATGATAAGTTTGTAGAACCAGGGTCTCATCGCCGGATTAACTTGACATTATACATTGTACAGTCAATCAACGTTGCAAAGGATGTGTTTTAGCTTGGCTCTCAGGATTTCTACATTTCTGTTCATATTTGCTTGATGTGGGAACGTTCTTTTGGTCATTTATTCAAACAGAGACAGTCATTTACACAATTATCTGCTCTGCAACAACCATGTTTAGGCTCAGGTGTATGCAATCAATGGTTTCGTTGCACAGTGGTACTTTCAAGTATCTGATTGTTGAAAAGGCGCGCAGAGAACATCAATGTCAGATTTGCATAATAGTGCCCGGAAGGAGAAGGTTCAGAGTATATCTCAGAGTTCAAATTACAACCGCAAGGGTTTCAATTGCAGATTGAATTGCGCAGAAGATGTGAATTTAAAAGTATCCTGAACATGTTGGCGGTACTGAGGAGGATCCAGAATGTATTATATGTTGATATTTTTACATCTTTCTGTTGTTGTGTGCAGTTAACACCAGGTGCTTTTGTCTGTCTACAACATACAAGAATGACTTTGTGAAATGCAACCCAATCAACTTCTCAGGTTGCAGAGATCTGATTTGAAGTTGCACCACAGCATCAAAACAGTAAAGGAGCTCATAGTGACTCAAATCATAGTCAAAGTAACCAGAGAAAACACAGATTCTCAAGCAGATCATTTACCAACTCAAGATTTATTTGCTACGGAACAAATAGAGGTTATCTACAGCAGTTTCGTAGCGCGCTACGAAACTGCTGTAGAATGCTGTTTTGTGGAAAAACAATGAATTTTGATGATGAGGTCAGTTAATGGTGAAAGAAGGTCTCAAACTCAGGCAGTGAGATCATACATGTGTTTCATAACCACTCAAACAGTGACAGGTGTAGCTCTTGAAGAGAAGATAAAATATTTTGTTTATTTTCATAAAGTTTTCTCAAAGGCAATTTATGACCGAGCTACTAACGTATTGGTGGGGTTACCAGAATCTTCGGTTGATACACCTGTTGGTCCTTGAAGTATCCAGGTCATATAACATATGGTGGTTATGCGTTGATTAATTGAAGGTTCAAAGAACTCGGAGTGTGGTCTTTAAATGATGAAGAGGAATGGAAGACAGGGGATCGTGGATGTAGGGTGATTAATTTTATCAATTAATAAGCTGTCTTACAGCTAGCATCCGAGACCAGTTTGCTCGGTGATTGTTCCCTTAACATATCTTAGCCATAATGAAAATCATACAGCTGTCCAGCATCCAAGAAAGCATCAAGTCTGCGAGGAGAATGAAATTAGTATTTTAGTTGGATTAGGATTGTGTGTAATTTTAGTTCAGCATGTTTGTAATTAATGCAGTAGTTAAGAGCATGTAGGAAGAGTTAATAGCCACCTTCGAGGCTCCCCTCATGCTGGAGGAGGAAGCTCGAGGTGTTGGAGTTTGCTTGCCTATATATGGGCCAAGTTAGGATGTAAAAAGGGTTGGATTGTATATACAAAAACAGAGTTTTCTAGAGCTTATGAAAGGACTGTTATAGTAATGGCAAACAGGGTTTTTTCTTCCCAAGATTCTCAATGCATCTTTTTGTTCAAATGTGATGATGGTTTAGTTTCTTAATGTTCTTTTTACAGCCTTGTTATGGCACAATCCCTCAGAATTCATATTATATGCTCTGACTTCCTGTGTGCTTGACAGGCTGTGGGTTTTGGTGAAGCATGTTTGAACATCACTCAGAATTCATTTTTAATGCTCTGACTTCCTGTATGTTCAGCAGGCTTTGATTTAGGTAAATTATGTTTGAACCTTTGATGATGCAAAGAGCCTTGGCTTCTATGAGATGACTGTGATTTGGTTTATTAACTGTGAGAGACTCCATAGCCCAATGAAGACTAATTTGATGTATGTCCAGCCAGCTATATTTTTATAAATGTGTGAAGAGTTAGCCCTCTAGTGTTTGAAGGATTTTGTCAAGAGTCGTGAGAGAGCCCTCTCTGATTAGGAAGGCTAATTCCTAATCTAAAGTATGGTCTGAAACAGTTACATGAGACCTTGCTTGGTTGCAGTCCCTAGTACTGGTTTTGTGATAACAGGGACCAATGCTTCTTAAGGGGGGTGGGGGGAATGATCCGAATGGAAATGGCATCCACCCATGGTATTATAAGTGGAATCTACCCATGGTATTCATTCACCCGTGGTATTTATCTACCCATGCTATTCACCCACCCATGAAAATTATCCATAGTATTGTAAGTGGCATCCACCAATGGAAATTACCCACAGTATTGTAAGTGGCATCCACCCATGGTATTCATCCACCCATGGTATTTGTCCACCCATTTTATTGTAAGTGGCATCTACCCATGGTATTAATTCACCCATTGTATTTACTCACCCATGTAATTGCCCGTGATATTGGAATGAAAAAAGGCTATAAGTAACAAGTCACATTTTGTAAAAGGACATATTGTCCACCACAATGTAGCTTTTACAATTTTTTTTTTTTAGTAAAAGGTTTCTTTGTGGTTTTGTTTGCTGTGCGTTCTCCTATTTTCTTCTGGTATTTCAATATTTTATATCTTAGGGGCCTCCCCTCAAGATCCAGATCAAGAGTTGCATCTTCAGTGTTGGACATTGTATGGAGATCATCCTTAGATGTTGGAGATCAGAATGAGGTTGAAATTAATGCCAAAGGGGGATCTTGTTGGCATTGACGTCAACAAGGTCATGGTGCTACTTCTCATATGCCTTATGTCAATGATGATGCTAATAGCCCTCTTAATGTGTGATTAGTGTTTGGATTGTTGGTCTTGTTGGTTGGCATTGATGTCAACTTGATTCTGGCATGACTTAGTGCAAGAATGGGAGGCTGAGTAAAGATGGCTTCATGACATGTTGTGTTGGTTGAATATGTTACTGCTACAAGTAGTTGGATTGCTTCTATAGGTGTTGCATATGATTATACATGTGTTTGAATAATTGGATATGTTTCTACACGTACTAGAGGTGTTTGGACAAGTTTTCATTGTTGCTTAAGGAGCTGGGGGTGTTGGTCTTGATGAGGAGTTTGGCAGACTAGAGACTACATATCACTGACTTGTTGCAAAGGTTATTGGTCTATGTCATTAGTTGCAGACTTGTCATAGAGGCTTGGAGATGTGTTTAGGAGTTGAAGAAGGTGTCCAAGAAGTTTGGCAGAGTTCTGAGTTGAGTTGAGTAAATTTTCCTTATGCTCTTCCCTAATCGCTCACATGTAGGATTTTGCATGCAAATGAGAAGCTCAAGTCGTTGGGAAGCAGGCTTGTGCGTGAGTCCAGTTGAAATAAACTAATCTTGTTCTTGTAGTTGAGCCTTAAAATGAGTTTTTCTTCGGATTCACCACACATTTCAACTAATTTTTGTATATTGGAAATGTTCTTGATTAGAAATTTTCAGTATATGGTCAGAAAAGGTAATGGAGCTTCTATAAGTTGGTTAAACTTGACAATATCCATCATCAAGTGGAGTGAGTGGCTTGATCAAGCCAATGAGATGAATTTGAATCGAATCAAGTGTATGAATGGAGTTTGTGGGTCTCAGTAGTTCTTGGTAATTATTGAGTTGAGAACCTTAGTTCATTTATATATTGTAAAGAGCTCAATGATAGTTTGGTTGGATGAGTTATGTGTTGAGTGAGTGTGAGTTTGGAGGATTGTGTGCAAATTGTGTGATGAAAAATTTCTGAAGAAAATTGTAGGTGTTGCAACAGATAACTAGAGTATGTTTCAATGAACATATTATGCAGAACGTGAGGAGGTGAACTAATGATTGGTTGTAGTTTCATTAGAGGTTGGGTGCAACTAGTATTTGTTGGTTGTATGCAACAATTGTTTGTGAAAATATTTTTTATTGTAGAGAGAGTTTTGCTGATGTATTTTAAAGATTATTTTATGTAGTGTTTGGTGAGATTGTGATGTTTTGGTTTTTTTTACTTTGAAAAGATTGTTGCTATGATGTTCGTGTTGAGACAATTGGGAGCCCAGTCTGAAACATTTTGAAATGGGGTTTGCATGGAGGAAGTGAAGGTGTGGAGGCTTTAGAGCAGACGACGATTTATTGCATTCAATAGAAGGAACAAATTTCTCCATACAATCAGTGTTGGATAATCCAATGGGTGTTGGGCAAGGATCATTGGTCCTGGGTGCTCCCAGTGGATAGATTTCCGTAGATATGTGAGAGAAGTATACTTCCTAATTGATAGGTCCTAGCATACTGTAATCCAAGCCAAGTATTATGGATCATGGGAATAAGATAATCCATGTATAATTTGTCCGAAAAATTAATAAAATATATTGAGCAATGCAGTAACAAGAAGGGTGGTTTTTGACCCAGGAGGAGGGTTTTCCACCAAAAATAGTTGTGTCTCTTATGTTGAATTCTTTCATTGTTTTACTTGTGTTTGATTCTTTAATACTTGCATGTGTTTTAGTTTAATCTTGGTTTAAAGCATAATTAATTTGGAGAAAATTTTATATGTGCCTTCACTACTGATTCACCCCCCATGAGTAGTGGTCTAGTTTCCAACAACTTAGAATATTTACTTCGGAATTGTGTGAACAAGACCAAACCACTTCATTATACAATGACCATAATCATACACTGGGCCCCTGATCAAGATTGTATTCAAATCATAATAATATGTTTGTTCGATTTCATTCATAGATACAAAGTTTGCAAAGGTCCCATGAATCGAGGGCTGACCAAGGTCCTCTCCATATAACCTGAAGCTGACCTACCCATGTGACCATTCAAAGTTTCTAGAAACCATAAGACCTAGAGCCATATTCCCTTACCACATGATTGAGCCCATGTGACCTAGACGCAAGGGTCAATGGGAATCCATCTGTTGATGTCACCATGATGTCACATGGGCCACATGATATGCCTTGAGTGGGTCATGTGTCATCCAATTTTGTGCTTATTGGACAACTCAAAATGCCATATTTTCCTGCCCTGTGGTAGCCTTTGGAGGTGCCATGACAGTGTGTTGACATCACCATAATCCACATCATTACTTAATGAAAATGTGCCACATGTCTCTATTATATTGGATAGTTAACCTTGCGCATTTTCACCTTCATTTGGTCGTTAATTTATTGGAGGTTCCATAGATCAAATGAGAACACACATGTTGTTTAAATGGGTTAAGTAGTATGCATATTCGTGCTCCCAAGACCATCGATATGTCATTTTAATGGTGGATCTACTCCAAACTTGCATGACATTTAACAAATTATTTTTTTTGGGTTTGGCCCTATAGATTAGCCTTTTAATTTTTGCCCCAACTAATACTAATATTCAATAGGCCATAACTTCGAATTTGGGAGGAGTTTTTATGAGAAGAATATATCATTGGAAAGGTGTCGACGAGCACTATGCAACCATATTTTTTGTAATATCTTTTGAGCTTCTTAACTTTGTCAAAAAATAAAATAACATCAAACACCTACATCCTCATGTAATGAGGGCTTACACAAGGTCAAGCTATTATACTACTTCACTAAAAGTCCTATTGTTTCTTTAATCATCAACGATGGTCCTACTATTGTTATCCACACATCCCCTTTGACACCAATGACATGTTTTTGTAATCAATGGTAACACCATGTGCAACACAATAATGGTTGAAAAATGGAGAAATCATGATAGATAATTTACCCTTCAATCAAGGTCAAAATTCACTCCAGAATAAGAAATTTACTTAGATAAGTTAGCGAATTCCATTTACCCACAAAAAGTTCAAGCTTGGAGAAAAGGAACACCTAAGTATTTGATTTGTATGTAAAAGCTTGAAGATTTTATAGTGTAATTTGCAAGTTCAATGATCAAAGTTTTCAAATGCTTATGTCAACTTCCTTAACACATTAAAATTCTTTAAAAAATCAGTTTTGCAGAAAATAAAGAAGACATTAGTACCATAACAGAAAACACAAAACAACAAATGATAAAGGAGTTCACCCCTCCTGGTCCAACTTACAATGTTGGGCCTCTTCCATTACGCTAAAAAATATGTGTTTACATCAAGTTACAATGCTCAAAATGATGAAACAATGTCTCCAATGGCTCTATAACAGTCAAAAACCATGTTTTGGCTCTTTTTGCACCTCATTTTGCCAAAAAATGAGAAAATAATGTTTGCTTCCTACTTTTCCCAAATTATGCAGCTAACCATCCTACAATTCAGCCTCAACCTAGCTCGAGTGCCCCAAATGCGGAATCGACACACTAAACCTGGTATTATTCCCACTCGGCAGGCGAATTTGTAGGACTGTTAAGGATGCCATTAAGTCCCTAGTCCTAAAATTCGTGGTCACGTGGCACCATGCGACCACATAGGTGGCCAGATTTTTGGGGCTCTGTCTAGCCCCTATTGATAGTGCACCCCCTGGTTCTATGGTGTATGTGGTGACCGTGGGCTGACCCCCCTTCTACTGCGCTGATTGTCACATTAGGGTCAAATGAATCGGGGCTGGCCCCCTCCATTTTCTTCACTCAGACTCCTTTTGTGCTTGGTCCTGGTTATATGAGGCCCTATAGGGCTTGGGGTTGGCCCCTTGTGGCTAGCCCCCGATATCTTTCGTTCTCGGTTATGCTATTTGGTTATGCAATAGAGCAAAGGTTGTGAGGGATGGCTATGGGCCGAGCTAAGGCCTAGTCCTTGGCCCCTTGCTGATCCGAATTGGATCCTTAAACACTCTCTAAGTTTTTATGACTGTTTCAAATTATGTCAAAGTTTTAAAGTCCCCCTCAGTGAAGGATAGCCCCCAAGCGCTCGGTCACGAGGAAAGCATAAAACCATATGGAATTCACCGATTCCATCAGAAGGTGGGTCCCACACAAAAACTGACAGGATATCGGAAGGGATTCAAGCGGTAAGCAGGTTCGATCGAGTCCCGCCCGATGCCATACATTGGGTGACGTGTCCGGCGGATGAGAGAGAAAACTGCTCACATCGGATGGGTAGAGGTCATGTTACTTACCTGCCTGATATGGACGGAGACTGTAGGATTTGGAGGCTCCAGATCAACGACGGAGAAATGATCCGATGGATGACCAGATTCGACAGGGAAATAGGCTGAGTCACATGAGATTTGAGGTCTGGTATGACCGATGAGTTGGCAGAGGAATCAGTTTCACAGGAAATCTTGAAGCAACAAAAATAACGGCCATTCAAAGAGAACTGACACTCAATTTGTGATGAAACAGGTGGCCACCTCTCTGTGAAGCGTTATAGTGATGATGATGCAGAGCAGGGGAATTCAAGCAGATAGAGGCAAGAGATCCAAGGAGCTGGGAAGCAGAAACGAACAGTCAGGGAGCATATTGGCTTTAAGCCATGAACAAATAGAGAGTAAGGCAAGTAGAGAGAGAAAGAAGCAGAAAGCCGAGAGGCGAGAGAGAAGTTGCAGAGAACAGAGAAGCCGAGCTGACCTTTAAAGCAAAGGCAACTTGAGCCAGAAAGAGACAGAGAGAGTCAAAGAGTCTGTGAACTCCAGAGAAGGCTTGAGAGGTTCAAAAAAACTCTTCTGTGTATACCTGTTAGGTATTGAGTACCAAATTGGACTCATACCACTGAGACTAGTGAGGTAGAGATTTAGTAAGGGGAGTCTGTGTACTCTAGAGACTGGGGGGATCCAAGTACAATCCTACTGATCATCATCTGTTAAGTGAGACTCAAATTGAGCTCCTTATTGTAAAAACTCTTCTTTAAGACACAATAGAAAGGCCACCACTAAAGACTGGACCAGGAGACGTAGCCCAGGAGGATTGGGTGAACTCCTTATTAAATTTTTTGTGTTTATATGTTTTCTTACTGTGTTTCTCTACTGCTTTTGTGTTTGTGTATTTCACAATCTTATTAATCTGTTACATAAAATAACATAGGGACACCCCAGAACATGAGTCTGTAATACCTTCATTAATTCCCTAAGGTCGTTTACAAGTGATTTCAGATCAAGTGGTATTAGAGCATTAGGTTGTTAAGGTTAGACAAGCTTGTGCTAGATTTTGTTGTTGAATGCTAAGTAGATCAAAGCTTAAATTAGGAGAAGGAGAGTTGGTTGAAACTAACCCAGAAATTGGAAGATTCTATCCTAAGAAGAAAATGTCAGAAGAAAGTCCCTTGGGATCAGACCCCCAGTTCATAGATAGTTTCCTGGCCACGAAGTCCATGGTAAAGGAAATGTATAGGGAGTTTAAGAAAGGCAAAGATGTAGATTCCTCACACTCCAAAGATAAAGAAGAAGAAGAATCTCTCCTCCATGACCACTCCAAAGGCAAAGGGAAAGAAGAAAACTTTCTCACAGCTCCTAATAGCCATAAAAATAAAAAGAAGACATATTTGATTAAATTAGATGTTAAATTTGATTTACCAATATATGATGGAGAGTTGAATGCAGAGAATCTGGATAATGGGATCAGATAGATTGATGTTTATTGCATAGTGCAAAGCATTGACTCAGACAAGAGTAAGATTTAGCTGGCCAGCCTACGCCTTGGAGGCATTGCCTTGGTATGGTGGGAAGGTAGGAAACAAGCTGACATGAAGAAATAGGGTAAGATTCTTTCTGTCTGGAGTGAATTTGTTCATGCAATCAAGAAGCCGTTCTATCTACTAGCTTACATGCAGCAAGCCATGATAAGCTGGCAAACTCTTCGCCAATTGAAAGGGAAAAGTGTACAGGGTTACAACCAAGAATTTCGGAAAAGAGCTTTGATTCTAGGAATTTCATTAGACTCACCTGAGACTCTGTTGAAGTACATAGGTGGTCTACAAAACTACATGAGGCAAACCATCCTCATGTTTAACCCCACTAGTATAGATGAGGTATCCGTTCAAGCTACACATCTAGAAGTTAGAGGTAAGAATGGGAACCCAGAAGTTGGGGGATCATCCCAACCCACTGCAAGCAAAAATAAGGAGAAAAGAAAAAAAAAAATGGAAAGAAAGGAAGACAAACATTGTACAGAAAAGCAAGTCTTCATGCACTCACTGTAAGAAGGATGGGCATGATGATGAGCACTGTTGGATTCTGCATCTGGAGCTGATACCTAAGAAGTTTGAGGGCAAGAAGAAGAAGACTGATACAACTATTCAAAAATATTTGGGTTTGGACTCAGGAGATGAAACAACCATTGCAGCCACCGGTATAAAAGGTAAAAATTTTGAAGCATCAACTAGTAATTCTGCACAATCTACTAATAATGAAGAAATTGAGAGAAAAAGACATGAGCTTTTCCATGTTCGAGTTATTTCCAAGCATCAAAAGATTGATACTTTGTTTGATAGTGGCTCACAACTAAATTTAATTTCTAAAGAAATTGTAAAGAAGTTGGGATTATTGACTACACCTCACAAGAAACCATACCCATTAGGTTGGTTATGTGATAAAGCACAACTACAAGTGACTAGACAATGTAAACTTAAGTTTTCTTTTGGGTCAGCGTTTGTAGATGAGGTTGAGTTAGATATAGTTCCTTTTGATATATGTGGAATTGTTTTAGGAAGTCCTTACTTGTATGATAGAAAAGCTATTTTCTATAGAGCTGAGAACAAGTATCTACTCATTAAAGATGGAATCAAATATATTGTAAGAGCTCATAAGCTTAAGAATAATTATACTCTCATAAACTCAGGGCAGATGAAACGAATTGTAAATTCATGCAAACAATTTCTACCGATGGTTGTACAGGAAAAGAAACCTGATAAAACCAATGTATTTGAGGGATGTGATGCTAAACAACAAGCTGATTTAGAAAAAGTTGTTTCAGAATATGATATCTTGTTTCAAGAACCAAAAGGTTTGCCACCCAAAAAGTAAATAGTGCATGATATTAATTTGCAGCAAGATGCTCCATTGTCTAACATCAGAATGTACAGGTTATCCGCTTTAGAGAATGTAGAAATCAAGAAGCAGGTGCAGGAGTTGCTCGAGAAGGGGTTCATTAGACCTAGCACATCACCATGTGGGTCTCCAATTGTCTTGGTGAGAAAGAAAGATGGCTCGTGGAGAATGTGCATTATCTACCGAGCACTGAATAAGATAACAGTAAAAAATCGTTATCCTCTTCCTCATATAGATTATCTATTAGATCAATTGAAAGAAGCTGTTTATTTTTCCAAGCTAGACTTGCATAGTGGATATCATCAGGTCAGAGTTGCAGAGCAATATGCATGGAATACTTCTTTCAAAACAAAGCAGGGATTGCATGAGTGGCTGGTTATGCCTTTTGGCTTAACTAATGCTCCTGCTACTTTCATGAGAGTAATGAATGATGTACTCAAACCTTTTCTTGATGATTTTGTTATTGTATATTTGGATGACATTCTTATATTAAGAAAAACGCAGGAAGAACATTTAAAGCATGTTAAGTAGACCCTAGATGTTTTGAAAAGAGAAAATCTTTATGTTAAACTCTCAAAAAGTGAATTTGGAAAAACATCTTTAAATTATTTGGGACATATAGTAGGGGGTGGTGAATTGAAGATAGATCCCTCTAAGGTTGCAGTCATAGTAAACTGCCCTAACCCAAATCTACTACAGAAGTTAGAAGCTTCTTAGGAGAAGCACAATATTGGAGAAAGTTTATCTCTAACTTTTCCTTCATTGCAGCTCCCTTACATGATTTAACAGGATTGAACAAGGTGTTTCATTGGGGAGGAAAACAGCAGAAAGCCTTCGACACCTTGAAATAAAAGATTAGTACAACACCAATACTAGCATTGCTTGATCTTAAAAGACCATTTGAGATCCAAACAAATGCCAGTGACTATGCCATGGGAGCAATGTTGATATAGCATAGTAAAACCATATGTTATCATTCTGAGACATTTAATTCTGCAATAGTTAACTATCCCATATATGATAAAGAATTGTATGCATTAGTACAGAGTGTGAAAAAGTGGAAGCATTACTTAATGGGCAAAGAGACATGTACATACTGATCATCAACCACTTCAATATCTACACTCCCAAACTAAGTTGTATCAATCAAGACATTATAGATGGATGGGTTTTATACAACAGATTCATTTAGTCATCAAATATAAAAAGGGCATACACAATAAAGTTGCAGATATGTTGTCTAGACCAATTATAAACACATCTACTATACTTAAGCATAATTCAGTATTGCATGAGAGCCACATTGAACAATATGCTCAAGATATAGATTTTAAAGATGTATATGAAACTTTAAGTTAAGGTAAACGAATAGAAGAATTGGATTATCATGTCAAGGACCGACTCTTGTATCATTTTTGGAAGCTATGCATTCCACAAACTGAAAGAGTAAAGATAATTCAAGAAGCCCGCACTTCTCTAATATCAGGTCACTTTGGTGTAAGTAAAACAGTTGCACAGCTGCAAAGATTTTGTTATTGGCCAAAGAATGAGATAGTTTCTAGATATGTAAGAGGGTGTACCATGTGTGCGAAAAGCAAGCCCAGCAATAGAAAACTAGGCTTGTACACTCCACTACCAGTTCCTTCTCGTCCATGGGAAAGTGTTTCCATGGACTTTGTTGGAGGACTGCCTAAATCTAGGAAAGGTCATGACTATTTATATGTTGTTGTGGATAGGTTCAGCAAAATGTGTATTTTGATACCTTGTAACAAACATATTACAGCTGAACAAACTGCAAAGTTGTTCTTTCAGCATGTATGGGTTCATTTTGGATTACACACTTCCATTATATCTGATCGAGATACTTGATTTGTTGGGAAATTTTGGTCGAGTCTTTGGGAATTGATGGACACCAGACTGAAGAAGAGTACAACTTTTCATCCTCAAATAGATGGCCAAACAGAAGTGGTCAACATGACAGTGATCCAGTTGCTCAGCGGCTATTACAACAAGCATCCCAAACTTTTGGATGAACATTTATGTTATGTGCAACATGCTTACAACTGAGCTAAACATTCTTCTACACAGAGATCTCCTTTTGAGACCTATTTTGGTTTCACACCAAGGTCTCCCTTGGATTTTGTCTTTGGTAAAGACATAGCAGTTTATGGACACAGTGATGTGGACAAGGCGACCAAGTTCATTGAACAAGTCCAAGAGATTCACCAGGCAGTACAGGAATAGCTAGAAAAGAGCCAAGCCAAATACAAGGCAAGGCATGACAAGCATCGAATGGAGCATAGTTTCCAAGTTGGTGATCAAGTCTGGCTGTATATCAGCAAAGACAGAATGCAAGGTGAAGGTAAAAAGCTAAAGCCAATAATGTATGGACCTTTCAAGATACTTCAGAAAATTGGTGAGAATGGTTTTCACCTTGATTTACCTACTTAAATGCACATCTACTCAGTCGTTAATGCAGATAGCTTGAGACTATTTGAACCTTCATTAATTGAAGATCCCGAAGAGTAGAGTCAATTTCCTTCTATTGATGATCTATTACTTAAAAATCTCAATGAATTGCAGGAAGACACAGTTCTGGATTAGAAGGTGAGGACGACACGCAGGGGATATGTTGAGTACCTCAGGATTGGACTCAAGGGTTGAAAGCCAAGCAGTGAAAAATGGATAGAGATTGGACAAGTGAGAAAGCTATACCCTCACTTAGTCGATGCTTGAAAACCAACTTTTGGTGGTCCAAAAGCTTTTTCAGTGGGAAGGCTGTGATTCAAATTGGATCCTTAAACACTCTCTAAGTTTTTATGACTGTTTCAAATTATGTCAAAGTTTTAAAGTCTTATGGATGGTGAGCTTATCATAAATAACCTCTAAAACAATGGCAATTTGTGGTCAACACAGAACAATGAGGACCCTCGGTCAAAGCATGCAGACCGTTGGCCCATGGTGACCGTGCGCTGACACAAATTGACAAACGGGAGGTCAAATCTAGAAATAGGCGTGGTTTCTGATATGCGATTAGCACTAAAGTGTTAATCACATATCGCAGGGCATCCCCCTCAGTGAAGGAGAGCTCCCAAGTGCTCGGTCATGAGGAAAGCATAAAACCGTATGGAATTCGCCGATTCCGTCAGAAGGCGGGTCACACACAAAAACCGATAGGATATCGGAAGGGCTTCAAGTAGTAAGCGGGTTTGAATGAGTCCTGCCCGATGCCATACACTGGGTGACACGCATCTGGCAGATGAGAGAGAAAATCGCTCACATCAGACGGGTAAAGGTCATGTTACTTACCCACCCGATATGGATGGAGACCATAGGATCTGGAGGCTCCAGATCAACAGTGGAGAAATGATCTGATGGAAATAGGCTGAGTCACATGAGATTTGAGGGCCGGTATGACCGATGAGTTGGCAGAGGAATTAGTTTCACGTGCAATCTTGGAGAAGCAGAAATAACGACTGTTCAAAGAGAACTGACACTCAGTTGGTGAGGAAACAGGTGGCCACCTCTCTATGAAGCGTTACAGTGATGATGATGCAGAGCAGGGGAATTCAAGCGGATAGAGGTAGGAGATCCAAGGAGCCGAGAAGCAGAAATGAACAGTCAGGGAGCAGATTGGCTTTAAGCCATGAACAAACAAAGAGTAAGGCAAGCAGAGAGAGAAAGAAGAAGAAAGCCGAGAGGCGAGAGAGAAGTGAACTGCAGAGAATAGAGAGGCCGAGCTGACCTGCAGACCAAAGGCATCATCGAGCCGACAGAGACAGAGAGAGTCAGAGAGTCTGTGAACTCCAGAGAAGGCTTGAGAGGTTCAAGAAAACTCTTCTGTATATACCTGTCAGGTATTAAGTACCAGATTGGACTCATACCACTGAGACTAGTGAGGTCGAGATTCAGTAAGGGGATTCTGTGTACTCTAGAGACTTGGGGGATCCAAGTACAATCCTACTGATCATTAGATGTTAAGTGAGACTCAAATTTAGCTCCTTATTGTAAAAAATCTGCTTTAAGACACAATAGAAAGCCCACCATTGAAGGCTGGCTAGGAGACATAGCCCAGGAGGATTGGGTGAACTCCTTATTAAATTTGTTGTGTTTATATGTTTGCTTACTGTGTTTCTCTACTACTTCTGTGTCTGTGTATTTCACAATATTATCGATTCGTTTCATAAAATAACATAGAGACACCCCAACACATGAGTCTGTAATACCTTCATTAATTCCCTGAGGTCATTTACGAGTGATTTCAGATCACCCGCCTGTAGTCCTATGGCACAGGGATGGCCAAAGTCTAGGGCTTAGCCCAACCCCTCCCCGAAGTACGTCATCAACCAACGTTAAATAAAATTCTCATATGATATATAACAAGAAAGAATGACAACACGATGGTGTTGGACTTGGTTTCTAGGTAGTTGGTCACACATTTGATTCCTGGGTGTGCTGTTTGGCCCTCAAACCAATTTTGGCCGTCATGAGGAGGCCATGTGGTAGCCATTGGTTGGCCCACATGGAACTCCCTCATTGGGCCACTTCACCAAAACCATAAACCAATAAAATTCACCTTGCAACCAACCAATCACCTAATTCCAAGTGTCGACCAATAATTGGTCGATGGAGGACCAGTCAAAATGCCAAGTCATGGCCTAGTCAGCGTACAGACTGTTGACTGGGCGTACCTACAATTTTTTTATTTACTTTTATTTTTAGTTATTTCCCAAAATAATCAGAACATGTTTCTGGAAGAATTTGATGTCAGATTTGAGTGAAACGAGTTTTGTTGGATTTAGATCGCTGAGATATATTCAATCATATAGGTTTTGAGCTCTATTGCACACTTTCAATTTTGAGCATTATTTTGATCCAACGGATCACTCCTCCCCAATGAAATATTTTGGACCTCCAAAATCTCTTTATCAATGAAAAAATAGACGAGGGTAAAAATACCTCACCCTTCCAGTCTCAATCCATTGAACTTTACTTGAATTTGACATTTTGAGCTTTTCATGAAAATACATCATTTTCCCTGATTTTGGAGTCCTTGTCTTACTGTCATAGATGACATCTTGCTGCAATTTCCCAGAATATGTAGAACAAAAAACTATCTTTGAAAGAATAAACACATTCTCTCCTCGATATCTAATCAAAGGAAACTTAAAAAATCTCAAATCCTTCTCACCTTGAACATTGTCGTCGTGATGATGCTTACCATGTCTACCCTTGTACTTGGCTCGATTCTTGACCAAATGTGATCGCCATCGCCATGCACCATCCATTTTCAAAGCCAACACTTTATGAAACGCACAAGAAGAAGTTTTGGAACCAATGTCCTCTTTTTCAATTTTCTTTTGCATTTTCTCTTTGAATCTTGCGCTCTTTAACAATGGCATATTGTTCACAGCAATGTTCAATAATGATGCATGTTGCTGCAAATTTACTTCATTTTGTTTACCTCTTTTAGGAGGAAACATGTTAGACTCCTAGAAAATCTTATCACATGAATTATAAGATTCAATGAAATCAAATTTCAAACTTGATTCATATCCTTGAAAGGATTTAGATTAATCAACACCTTCATGGTTGATCATAAACAATGTAAAGTTATGACTAGCATTAACAATCCTCTTCATTTTTCCCGCATTTACAAGAAACGCATTCAACTTCTTGCTACATGCTCTAACAATGTACTCAATCCTATTATTTAACAAATGATATTTTTTCTCATGGTGATGAAAAATATCTCTCCTATCATATAGATATGGGCTTCCCAAAACAATATCACATATATCAATTGGAATTACACCAAGCTCTACCTCATCTAGAAAGTTTGCAGTGATTGCAAATCTAAGTATGCATTTCTTTGTCACCTGCAATTTTTCATTCTCACATACCCAACCTAAAGGATATTATTTAGGATTAGGAATGGTGTCTAGATTCAACTACTTGACAATGTCTTCTAAGATAAGGTTTTCTTGTGAACCACTATCAAACAGTGTATTTATCTCGGTATGTTTTGAAACAACTCTAATAGGGAAAAGCTCTATTATTGTTTTTTCATCTTGAATTTCATTGAGACAATTTGAATAACTATTGCTTGAAATGTCCTTACCTTACAAACCCATGGATGTGATATTTGTTTCATCTCCAGAATCTAAACCTAAGTCGTGTTGTGTAGTTGCAGTTATCTTCTCCTTCTCCCTGTTCTCAAACTTTTTGGGTCTCATTTCTGGATGAAGTTTCCAATAATGATCTTCATCATGGCCCTCTTTGGAAAATTATTTACATGTAAGTTTCTCTTTCTTCATCTTGATGGAAACATTATTCTTCCCCTTTCCTTCGAACTTACCTTTTTTTTTTCTCCAGACTCAGAGGAACTCTCACTAGTTTCTTCAGAAACATGTTTCCCTCTTGCCTCTAAATGAGTTGCCTAAACACAAACTTCATCTATTTTTGTAGGTTTAAACATGAGAATGGTATGTATCAAATAACTATGAAATCCTCCAATATATTTGAGAAAAGTATCTTGTGATGACAAATCTATACCCAAAATCAAAGCTCTTTTTGTAAATTCTTGAGTATAAGATTGCACATTTTCCCCCTTAGCTTGCCTAAAGTTATGCCAATCCATAATATATTTTTTCATGTATGTTAATGGATAAAACTGCCTTACTATTGCAACAAAAAATTATTCCAAGAGGATAAAACCTTACCATGTTTCTTCATGTCCTCTTGAGTTTTGGATTCCCACAAAATTAGTGTTGCATCTTCCAATATAAGGGAAGTAAGCTGAATCTTGGTCACCATATTAAATTCGTTGTATCCTGTAATACACTTCAATCTGGCGAATCCAATTGTCTAATATTTCTGCATTTACCTCTCCATTATACCTAGGCAATTCAAACTTAATATCAAGCTTAAGCAAAGGAGTTTTACCATGACCCCTTGGGGAATTTGGAGGTGTTTTTGAAAGGGTAGTAATAGTAGAAGAAGATGAGGCTGAAGATGAAGATGAGGATGATAATGAAGGTGAAGGTGGTGGTTTGTCACCATTCCCTCCATTCCCTTTTGGAGGCTTCTCTCCTTTTCCTCCATGAGATTTTGATCTCTCTCCAAATAGTCTGGAATTCCTCTCCTCATACAGAACCTTAACCATCTCTGACAACTCAAAGAATGATTTTTTGAAAGTATTCTCATATTCAAACATCTCTTCAGGACCCTCTTCACATGCCATGACTATTGAAGCTTAAGGACTGTTTGTTATCCTTGAAAAAATTTGAGATCTTGGCTCCACAAGTTCCCCTTCTCCTCTTTTGAGCTTCAACCTTGTAAGCATCATAAAAACACTTGAAAAAAAATCAAATCTTCACTATAACCTATGTTCCGATACCAAAAAGACCTGTATGTAAAAAATTAAAGATTTTATAGTGTAATTTGCAAGTTTAATGATAAAAGTTTTCAAACACTTATGTCAATTTAATTAACACATTAACATGCTTTAAAAACTCAGTTTTGCATTATTAAAATAAAGAAGACATCAGTACCATAACATCAAACACACAAAAAACAAATGATAAAGGAGTTCACACCTCCTGGGCTACATCTCTTGGTCCAACTTCCAATGTTGGGCTTCTTCCATTATGCTAAAAAATATGTGTTTACATCAAGCTACAATGCTAAAAATCTTGACACAATGTCTCCAATGGCTCTAGAATAGTAAAAAACCCCTTTTTTGGTTCTTTCTACACCTCATTTTGCAAAAAACTGAGAAAATTGTGCTTGTTTCCTCCTTTTCCCAAATTTTGCAACTAACCATCCTACATTTCGGCCTCAACTTGGCTCGAGTGCCCCAAATGTAGAACCGACGCATTAAACCTAGCACTATTCCTGCTTAGCAAGTGAATTTGTAGGACCGTTAAGGGTGCCATTAAGTCCACAGTCCTGCAATTCATGGTCACGTGGTGCCATGCGACCACATAGAGGCCTGGATTTTGGGGGCTCTGTCTAGCCCCTATTGTTGGCATGTGTCCTGGTTCTATGGTGTATGTGGTGACCATGGGCTGGCCCCCCTTCTGCTGTGTTGATGATCACATCAGGTTCATATGAACTGGGGTTGGCCCCTCTGTTGCAGCTAAATCTGCAAGAAGTTGTTGCTCCGTGATCTTGTGTGTGAATCAGATCACCAGATAGAGAAGAATAGAACCAACGGAAAAATAAACCAATCCCATTCCCAAATGCGTAGTCATGCATCAAGTAGTCAGAGCTATGCTATAAATAAATGAGATCACACCTGGTATCCATGCATGTCAGGAAAGGGTTTTTAGTTCGATGCAGATATTTCACTCCACTTGAGCAATTAAATGCAACCGCACCAGATCTCTATCCCTGCACACAATCACGACCGAATGGAGATGACAGGAGATATTCCTCAGAAGATCATTACATCAAAATCAATTGATACAATGATCTAATGTGCTAAACAAAAAATAATATAAGGAAGGGAACATATGTTTCCATTAATTACGAAAGAAATCAATACAATGCTATACCTCTGCCTCCAAGCCTCTTCACCATAATTTGGTAAAGTTTCCCCACTATATCCAAGAAATGAGCATGAAGAGTAGTATACCAATGGCAAAAGACCGCACAATATCATAGCAGCATAATCTCAAGATCCGAGTCTCAATACTAACTCTCCAAAAACTAGCTAACCCTCTTAGATGGTCCAGTATAAATATGTAGAAGAGAGGTCTTGGGAGGATGTATCTGGATGCTTAGGAAAAAGAGAAGTCATAGAAAATTCTAAGAAACAAGATCTAGCCTACTCAAATAAATGAGAAATTGAATTGATCTCCTAGGGACTAAGGCACTCTAGAAGACGTCATTGGTCGCTGGCACTGAAAGGGGGGAAATCCCTTGGTCGTTCTCATAAAGGAGGCCTGAGAGTGACTGGGAGCCTCTAGTCACTACCATAGCCTATTGTGCTAGTGACTGGGGGTCAAACTAGAAGAAAAAGAATCATGAGTCTAGAAAAAAGTCTGTCAGACTCAAGTACTAAGGGTCATTGACCTAGAGTGGTAAAATGGACTGATAATAGATGACCCCTAATATATGAGGTCAGAAGAGAAGCTGATGGCCAAAATACATTATGATAAAACTCAGAGGTCAAAATGGGAGTGAGGAAACAAATCCAAGACTGCAGATCAAACAACTTTGGAGCTGAAGTCTCATCTATGTTGATAACATCCCTGAGGTAGGCATACCCATGCTCGGTCATAAGAAGATACTGAACATGCCTCCATAAAATACACTGCGGATCCATGAAATGAAATGCTAGAACATGGCCACGAATACATACACAGTGGATCCATGTGACTCAACAAATAAAGCATAGCCACTAAAAAATACAATCATGGATCTATGTCACAGTATACATCAGTAGGACTATGGACACATGAAAGACAGAGGGGTGTCCCAGATAGTCCTCACAGTACATAAATGATACATAAATCCAACGTAGCCTGGGAAGGATGCCATATAAGAGTGAAATGTCCTTAACCCAGGGTCTTCAACATAACCCCAATGGTATGAATCTACACCATGCGAATATATGAGCTAAAGTCGAACATGGTAGAAACCACCTAATTACCAGCTAATGAGGTAAACCAGTAACATATGTGAGGGTATCCACCAATGATGAAAATGGACCCTAAGGTACCTATTATAGTCCACTAAGTGTGAATAGAGGAGCTGATGTCGAACACCAGTGAACTCGATCAATCAGGAGCCAATGATGTAAACCCACTGTCGATCATAAGGAAGCCTGCCACTGAGGTCTGCAAGCTCCAAGGTACTACCGGTTCTTAGATCAAGCTCTTGGATAATGAGCTGAAGTCGACAGGAGAAGATCCGTCAAAGGAGGGCCTTACTGTATCCCCCATCAATTGACATAGAACATTCCAGGAGGAGGTGATGAATGGATGAAGTCATGAAGTGGTGAAGTACAAATAACATGGGGATGGTCGGCTCAAAAAGGTCAAAATGATATTATAGATGGCCGACACATGCTGAGAGTTCCCTTGAACACAAAGTGACATGACACAAGAATGACTTGGAAACATGAATAATGAGCACCATGTGATATCATGAAATGACGTAGGAGGCATTGAAACGCACTCCATATGACTAGAAGAGTAACCAACCAAAGGAGTAAAGAGACTCATATGGATGGTATGGCTCCTAGGCAAGCTAAAACCCAACTATGAGATAATGAGATGGACAGGTGCCATGTTCAAGGGTGACGCAATTGATGCTGCCATTTCGATGACTAATGGAAAAATATGTTCCCTCCCTTCTCTTTTTTTATAAGTTCCTTTTTTATAAAGTTGTTCATCAAGCTTGAAAAAGGATAAAAGTATACAAGGGAGAACCTCCTAGTCGAAGTAGACTAGGGTATTCCTTTTTCGTAACTAGTCTATCCCAGTCCAGAAAATGGTTAAGATTATGCTGGCTAGACAACACTTCACGTACTTTAAAGAGCGTGAAGTAGACAAGTCCACTCAACAATATTTTCTAAACTAAGGAGTCTGAAAAGAGCTTAAAGAAAACTCCTCTTGGAGGAACGAGTGGTATAGAGGGTAGCAACTTGCTTCGATAATGTTGGAATTGCTCATGACATAAGAAGGATAAGAGGTTGGCTAATAGGAGCACTCATCATCGCAGTTCAACCAAGAAAGGGTAAAACACCCATTGAAAGCGGATAATAGGCCAAGAAGATGATGACAGTGGAATAAATAAACCAAGGCTCATTGTGAAAAAGTAGGCTAATAAGAGAAAGTGACAATCACAAGGGGTAAAAGAGGTGGAATCCTCCTGGGGTATAGCAAAAAAAATACAAAGAAAAGGACATGAGACTCATATTCTAGGTCATGGCGGGTCAGAAGGAGGGATTCCAAAAAGGAGTAAAAAATGACTGCATGGACATCAAGTCAGAAAAGAGGTGCTAGCTAGGGTATCCATGATCAAGTAAGCTCTACTGAAAAGTGATGACATTCATAATGGAATGGGGCTAAAGTCGCAACTTGATGGGGTTGACCCTAATGCATAAAAATAGTGCTAACGATAAAAAATGCAATATCGATGAAAATGACCTACCACTATATGCCAGTAAAAGGAAAAATACCTTAGGGCTACGAATATAGGTGGAACCTTCAAAACATAGACTCAAAAGGTGACTCCATGAACCTATGGAAAAAACATACTAGAAAAATCATTATAAAGTCTAAAAACCCTCCAAGTCCCATAAATTAAAAAAATAATATGCCAAAATATGCGAAGAAAAAGTTATAAAAGGGGCTCATATCTCATTAGGAGACCATTGTGAGCTTGAGAAGAAAGGAGAGAGCTTCCAAGGGTTTGAAGGAAAGGGAAAGGAGGAGCAGGAGGAGCTATCTTCAACCAAGTAAGTGAATTTCGTCTAGTTCTCTATTCATTATGCAATAATTTACGTGGCCATGGTTGAATTTTTCATATGGTTCAAATTTTATTGGGGAAAATACCATGGTTTCTAGCATGTAATGGGGATTTTTCTTCTAGAGGACCCCAGTCACTCTCATGCTACAGACATGAAAATGACTGGGGATGAAATTTTCCCGTTGCATGACAATGCCTAGGGTGAAAATGGGCAAATGTTGAAAATAACTTTCCCCAAGTTGATTTGTATGTTTTACTGTGATGGCCATGACTGATAAATCATGGTTGTATGCAGGAGAATGTTGGGTTGTGTTATATTCTTTCCATGACTAGCCGACGTAGTTAACCAGGGGGTTAGAAGGGGGCAGAGCTCCCCCTCCGTTGCGCTGATTGCATAGCCGGGGGGGGGGGGTCACAGGGGGTTTGAGGGGTGCAGGTAACCCCACTCTATGGGGTCTGGGGAAACGCCCCAGAAAATTTTGTTTTTGGACCCTATATTAGGTTGGGTAGACCCACCTATGGTTTTGTGCATGATTTTTCGCACATGGTTTTGGACGCGATGGTTTTCTGTCCATGGTTTTTGACGCAATGGTTTTCGGTCCATGGTATTGGATGCTTTGGCATGTATAAATATGTATTGTAACATTGAAAGGAACATAATGAAAAATCAAGCTGGTAGTCCTACTTTTTGGGATCCTGGGGAAAATCTCTGTGTATATGTGTTTTATGTGTTAAGCTTTCACATTGTTTATTTTCTGTGTTTTAGAATATGTATGCAGGTAATTTCTGTATAGGGTTAAAACCTACATTTGGTATCAGAGCTGTTTGGCTTCAAGGGTACACCTTTGTTGCTGAGGGGTTTCTCTCGGGCCTGTGGTAGACCCTGTTCAATGGGAGATCTACAGGATCGATTCTGGTGGTGAAAGAGGATGGCGAGCAGTGGAAAGATATAGATCAAAAAATTTAATGGTCAAAGTTTTGAGTTGTGGAAACTTAAGATGGAGGATCTGTTGGTGGATAAAGATCAGTGGGTTGTGGTAGATCCAGGTACTAAACCAATGGGAGTGTCTGATGAAGAGTGGCAGAAGTTGGGTCGGAAGGATAAGAGAACAATACGATTGTGTGTCTCAGATTTAGTATCGCTGAATGTATAAGGGGAAGCTACAATGAAGGCTTTGTGGGACAAGTTAGGGACTTTGTACCAATCTAAGTCTTTGGTGAATAAGCTATTCATATGGAAATAGCTATATAACCTAAGTATGAAAGATGGAGACTTGGTGATAGAGCATCTGAATGCATTTAATACTATGGTAAGTCAATTATTATGTGTTGATATTAAAATTTTAGATGAAGATAAGTGCATTAGTTTTTTGTGTTCTCTACCAGATTCGTGGGATAGTCTGGTTATTGCAATAGGTAGCAATGAAACTGCATTACAGTTTGATGAAATAGTCTCATCCTTGCTGATGGAGGAAATGAGACGGAAAAATATGGAGAGCCGAAATGATGATGCCTTGTCTGTACGAGGATGGTCCCAGAATAAAAACAAAAATAAGTCATCAAGTGGGAGGTCTAAATCTAGAGGGAGATATAAATCTCTAGCAAAGCCTGTAAAGGTGGTGTGCTGGAAATGCAGAAAGGAAGGGCGCTACAAAAGGGACTGTAAATCTAAAGCTCCTGATAAAGGAAAGGGATCTGATGATGCTCCTTTTGTAAAGGCAAAAACCACCTCAGATGAAGGTGGGGATGTGTACTTGGCTTCTTCAAGTACACATGTAAATCATGAGGCATGGTTGATTGACTCAGGTGCATCCTTTCAATTCACTCCCCATAGAGAGTGGTTCTGCGAGTATGAGAAATATGATGGTGGTGATGTCTTCTTGGGGGATGATAGAAAGGCTAGAATCGTTGGTCGTGGAAAAGTAAAGTTGAAGTTGCAAGGTGGAAGGGTTAGAACACTTCCAGGTGTTCTGCACATTCCTGCATTAGCTAGAACTCTAATTTCTGTAAGCAAGCTAGATGATGTAGGTGTAAAAACAATGTTTGAGAAGGGTACCTACAATATGGTTCCGAGGGGAACTGGTATTGATGCGGGGAGTTCAAATTGGAACTCTGTACAAGCTACAAGGTAGCACTGTTGTTGATGGGTGCAACAGTTCTGTGGTTCCTTAAAGTGGAGCAGAAAATCTAGTGGTCTATGGAGAGAAGACCATGCTGTGGCATCAAAGGCTTGGACATATTGCAAAGAAGGGCCTTCGAATACTTCATGGTAAAGGTATGGTAGAAGGTATGAGTAATAGACTTTGGATTTTGATTTCTGTGAAAATTGTGTATATGGGAAGCAGAATCAGGTGAGTTTCCCCTCTGGTGGTAAGAGGGCGAAACATATATTAGAACTTGTGCACAGTGTTGTTTTTGGACCTGTGAAGGTTCCATCATTGGGTAAGTCTGTGTACTACGTATCATTTATAGGTGACTTCTCAAGGAATACATGGATATATTTCCTTAAGAAGAAATCTAAAGTCTTTGACAGGTTTAAAGAATTTAAGGCTCTGGTGGAAAACCAGACAGAGAAGAAGATACAGGTGTTGAAGATAGATAACGATGGAGAGTTTTGCAGTAAGGAATTTGAAGAATTCTGTAAGAATTGTGGTATAGCACGGCAGAAGACTACTCCATATACACCTCAGCAAAATGGAGTTGCAGAAATAATGAATAAGACATTGATGGAAAGGGAAATAAGAATGCTCAGTGGCGCCGGGTTAGGACAAGAATTCTGGGCAGAGGTGGTGGAGACTGCATGTTACCTGGTCAACAGATCACCTTCATCAGCTTTGGAGGATAAGAATCCAAAAGAGGTATGGACTGGTAAGAAACCCTCTCTTTCACATCTGAGGGTATTTAAATGTGATGCATATGTACATGTTCCAAAGGAGAAAAGAACAAAGTTGGATAGTAAATCTGAAAAGTGCATCTTTATTGGGTATAAGGATGGTTTTAAGGGTTATAAGATTTGGAACCCAGTAATAAGGAAGGTTGTGTACAACCGAGATGTGGTGTTCAAAGAGGTGAAATATGTTATTAAACATGAAGTCCAACCAAAGGAACATGAGAAGATAGAGTTTGAGCTTAAGGAAGATTCAGACTCTACAGCAGAGGAGGAATCAGAATATGAAGAGCCACAAACTCCAGGTGTGAGAAGATCAGTTCAAGAAAGAAGGTAGCTAGAAAGGTATAGTCCATCTACTTTTTGTTCAAATTTGCTTTATCTATTATTGATGATGATCCTAGAATTGTGAAGGAAGTAGTAGATTCAAAGGATGGCAAACTCTGGAAAGATGCCATGGTTGATGAAATGGAATCTTTGCACAAAAATGAGGCATGGGATTTGGTGGAGATTTTGGCTAGAAGGAAACCCATTGGCAGCAAATGGGTGTTCAAGAAGAAGACAAATGTAGAAGGAAAGGTGGAGAACTACAAAACTCGGTTGGTAGCAAAAGGTTATTCCTAGGTGTCGGGAATTAATTTTGGTGATATTTTTTCTCATGTTGCCAAGGTATCTTCTATTAGATTACTTCTATCTGCTTCTGCTTCTTTTGATTTTGAGGTAGAACAGATGGATGTGAAGACAACATTTCTTCACGAGGATCTGGAAGAGGAGATCTACATGAAGAAACCTGAAGGTTTTGCGGTGAAGGGTAAGAAAGAACTGGTATGCAAGTTAAAGAAGTCTCTGTATGGGTTAAACAATCACCAAGGATGTGGTATTAGAAATTTGATACATTTATACAGGGACTTGGCTTCACCAGAAGCAAAGCAGATCACTATGTGTATTTTAAATTAATTGGTGACCGTGTTATTTAGCTGGTCTTGTATGTAGATGATATGTTGCTGGTTGGAAATGACAAAGAAATTATCTAGGATTTGAAGATCCATTTGTCCTCCAAATTCGACATGAAAGATCTTGGTGCTGCAAACTATATTTTGGGCATGGAAATTAAAAGAGATCAGAGAAAGAGGAAGCTCTGGTTAAACCAGAGGAAGTATGTCAAGACAATATTGCAGAGGTTTAATAGGCAGGATAGTAAACTAGTGAAGGTACCTATTCCTGTAGGTGTAAAGTTATCTGCTGAACAGTGTCCCAAGACAAAATAAGAGGAAGAGGACATGTCCCATGTTCCATATGCAAGTGCAGTCGGTAGCCTGATGTATGCGATGGTCTATACTAGACTAGACATTGCACATGCAGTGGGAGTATTGAGCAGGTTTATGTCAAAACCACGGAAGGAGCACTGGACAACAGTGAAGTAGTTTTCAGGTATTTGCGTGGCACTAGTGATTATGGTTTGTGCTACCAAGGAAGACCAGGATTGGATAGAGTGTTGGATATTCATGGCTTCGTTGATGCAGACTGGGCTGGAGATCTGGATCAGAGAATATCTACCAGTGGGTATGTGTTTAACCTATTTGGAGGTGCAGTTAGTTGGATGAGTAAGAAACAATCTATAGTGGCACTATAAAATACAAAGGAAGAATACATGGCAGCCACTCATGCAAGCAAGGAAGAAGTTTGGTTGCAGATATTGCGTTCAAGTATGGGGTTAGTACAGGGAGCTATAAGGATAGAATGTGATAGCCGAAGTGCAATTTTCTTGGAAAAGAACCCTACATATCATTCAAAGACAAAGCACATTGATTTTCAGTATCACTTTGTGAGGGATATGATAGTAGACAAAAAGGTGTTGCTGGTAAAGGTGGACACTTTGAAGAATACTGCAAATGCATTGACAAACTTTGTGAGCTCTCAGAAGTTCTATTGGTGTAGAGAAACAATGGGCATTGTAGGGTTGGATAAATGAATGAGCTCTCTTGTGGCCCCCTGTGGAAAGAAAACAACAAGTGGGAGAATGTTGGGTTGTGTTATATTCTTTCCACGACTAGCCGACATAGTTAACCATGGGGTTAGAAGGGGGGCAGAGCCCCCCCTTCGTTACGCCGATTGCGTAGGGGGGGGGTCACAGGGGGTTTGAGGGGTGCAGGTAACCCCACTCTATGGGGTCCGAGGTAGCGCCATGGAAAATTTTGTTTGTGGACCCTATATTAGGTTGGGAGGACCTACCTATGGTTTTGTGCATGATTTTTCGCACATGGTTTTGGACGCGATGGTTTTCGGTCCATGGTTTTGGATGCAATGGTTTTCGGTCCATGGTACTGGATGCTTCAACATGTATAAATATGTATTGTAACATTGAAAGGAACATAATGAAAAATCAAGCTAGTAGTCCCAGTTTTTGGGACCCAGGGGAAAATCTCTGTGTATATATGTTTTATGTGTTAAGCTCTCGCATTGTTTATTTTTTGTGTTTTAGAATTCGTATGAAGGTAATTTCTGTACAGGGTTAAAACCTATAGAGAAACCATGATAGAGTGGAGAGAAAGAAAACATACTGAAAATGATATTGAAGCCATGGATCATGGGCCAAAAATCAATTCCCTAAGAGACTGTGGGTTGCTGAAGCTTTTTAGGGTCCCTAGTATGACCAATCAAACGTTCTTGTTGGTCTCTATCATCTGTTGGTGGGGTGTAGCCACTCAACAGTTCATAGTGGGTCCAAATACTTTTCCCATAGAAGTTTCAGATATATATTTCCTTACTAGTTTATGAAGGCAGGGGGCTCTAGTAGCGTTGTCCAGGGTTAAAAGTATTAGTTGGGAGACCATTTCCTATATGAGGCAAGCCCATTGTAAGCCAGGTGGTGTAGACAAGAGTAAGATCTATATAGATGACATAGCTGACCTGGCACTGCACATACTAGCGTATACGGTGAATCGAGTGGCAGGGACACAATCACCCCATGTGGTGACAGTACCACATTTGAAGTTGTTTATTAGATGCCTAGAACCCACCGTGTTTAACTGGTGTGAAGGCATGTTGGTCAATGTCAAGGATTAGATAACAAAGTTGAAGAGAGGGAAAACCCAAATATGTACCTATGGGAGTTTACTAGTGAGCTTCTTCTTTGAGAATATTTCAGTAATGAGACCCATGACATTGGACTATGTGGTATATCCACTGCCTAGAGAACCTCACATGATGATATGGTGTTTGGTCTTGCTACAAAATGAGGGTGTGCATACAAGCAGCTTGTTCTCGGATACCTACTGGAAGTGGTTGAGAGCAGCAAACTTGTCGGTGAATGACTATCCATATGATGGGGTGGAATTCAAGGGAGACTCGGACATGTTGTTGCCCCCTGGCGAAGACTTTGATGAAAGAGGTAAAGACATTTTGAATTTTATAATTTTTTTGGATTTTTGGAATATTTTGTTTTGTTTTGTTTTTGGAATGGATACATAGGTACTAAATGATGATGTTTTATGCAGATGTGGCACCATACACCTTGTGGGATATTCTCCACTGAGGAGACATGTACCACCTACATCAGCACTAGCAGTATTGGCAGAGGAGGATGAGGAGATATGGGAGTTCACATGTAACGTGGAGGGGTTGACATTAGGAGTTCCACCGAGGAGTATATCTGGCACCCCTCCACACATGAAGAGGCACATCGTAGGGGTATCTTCATCCCGCAGTCGAGGCCTTCTCTGCCACATAATGAATGCATCGTTATGTTACCATGAGCACCACTGAGTGGGATGACAACACAGGGTTGTGCAATTTTTTTTTATGTTTTTTCATATGTATGATAGTTAGGGCCTCAGTTGCCCGGTTTTGTAACTATGTACCCAAACTTTTTATATAATAAAATGACAACTTCTATGTGTTTTTCGATTACATATGTACAATGTATGTGTAATAGTTTAAAGTTTATGAATGTGACAAATGTAAATCTAACACATAATTAGCCAATGAATCAGCCAAGTGGTTTTGGTTTTGAGGAATATTCACGTACTCAATATAAGAAAATGAATGCTCCAAGAGACATACCCAAAAAATAATGAAGGAGAGTCAGATTCCTTACAACATATAGATGGTTGAGCTGAGAGTTGAGTTGAAAAACTAGGTGGCGTATGCCAAGATGACAAGCCTCAGTTAAGAGCTCAATGACAACGCTATATTTGGCCACATTATTTGTTACAGGGTGAATACAAATACCTCCTGAACTCACAAGCTCATCTGTGTGGGAAAAGAGGACTAAGCAGCAGAAGCAACATTCCGAATGTAACAACTTGCACCATTTGCAAAGCCTCTATAAGGTAATGAGGGTGTTGACATATGTACACCAAATACCAGACACACGAATTACACACATAACCCAGGAAAACTAATGACAAGTAAAAACAAACTTATCACACTCACACCTATATACACTATATACAAATGCAACACATTCCGATAGGTCACGATAAGGGGTGCCCACATCCAGGAACATGCCAAGGGTTTCAATATCCAAACTCATGGAGGGTGATGGGAACATATGGCTCATGACAATGGGGTCATGCCAAAAGAAGTGAAACTACCCAATCCGGAAAGGATGACCATGCCAGGGACATTCTAACATAGTCATACTCTCGAGATTAACTTGAGGACATAATTGAGGATCAAGACATAAAGGGGGTACAATATGCTCGTCAACAAGTGGTAAGGAGTTTGATGGTTCATTGGAAAGTTCAATATTATAATACCAATACTTGATCTTGTTCATGGGTGGCTCGTCATCAAGGGATTCATGTGGAACAAGTGGAGGGGAGACCCATGTGGGTGAAAGAAATTCATCATATTCCATATTGGGATGAAGTTTCTAACCAACGTCAGAAGGTACTAACAGGAAAACCAAAGATGCAATATCTTCCACAAGAGGTGGCAGAGGATGCTCACTAGCTTGATAAACTTCCATAATAACAGGCGGCACCACCCAAGGATCAGGAGGTTGATGGGGTCCACAAGTGTCAAAAGAGATCATATGCATAGGAGTAGTGGTAGGAGTAGAAGGAGTGTTTGGTGGAGGGAGTTGAGTAAAAACCACCATAAGAGTGGAAATTTTGAAGAGCCCGACTCTGACACTCTGGAGTTGATTAGAGTGATCTCCCATGAGTGGTACAGAATTTTTAGTAGTGGAGATCTGAGAAGATGGCACACAAAAGTCAAGTTGATCGATAGTGATAATCTTGCCTTCATCAGGAAAGAAAATCAGAAAAAAAACAAATGACACGACTGTGGTCATTGCGTAAAACCAACTATGGCCAAGGAGTAGGTTGTAATCTAACGTGGTGTCGACAACCTCAACATCAACATGGATATTCCCCCCTAACTTGATGGAAAAATTCAGAAGAACCCCCTTTGGTACAAAGTTGTGTCCTTTAAAAGCTTGGAGTGTCATGTTGGACATGGCGAGCGTCGGAGAGCCAAGAGCCTTCTAGCAATATACATACATAACACACACGGAAGAGCCCTCATCCAACAAAGTGTGATGAATATTCTGATGGAAAATACGCACAATGATATGGAAATCAATCTGATGGGAAAGGCGAGGAGCGAATTTATTGGTGTTAAAAGTGATGAGATTAGAGTCATACGGGTCAACTCCACCAATGGAAGACAACATGGCTTTGTGCTGCTGAGGACAACTTTGCAAGACCTCCAAGGCAGAAATGGCACAAGGAGCCTGGGTAAGGTATTCGACAATATTGTAATGTTGAGCATCCCAGGCAGAAGGATTGCGTGTCATCTTTCGGAGAACACCTTTGGGGGGGCGATAGACAGGTTCCACAAACTTATCAAAAATGAGAGGTCCAGTGGAGGTAGGTGGAGTTGATGAGTCCTTAGAGGGGGGACTCGACTTAGGAACATCATAAGATTTGGCTCACGTAGTCACATTGACATCTTCCTTGCACATGAAGATGAATGAGTTATGAGAAGGATGGGAAGATGACCCCTCGTTGCCCCCTTGGGCAGGTCGAGAAGGTTGAGAAACCATTTGTTGCTGGGGTTGTGCATGGAATGGATGAGTCAAAATGATAGGCTATTGAGTAGATGGTGGTGAAAGAGCCTATGGAATTCATCCTTTTGAGGAAATTCTTGAGTAAGGTGGTCACCTTGACAAATTTTACAGGGGAAATAAACCTTACAATGATATTCACTAGTGCCCCTCCCTAACTCAAAGGGTTGGGTTGATACTTCTGAGGATTTTGATTCTTTTGTTTATTTCTCTTACTATTCTTTTTACCAAATGATTGTTGGTTGTTCTTCTATTGAGTGGACTTCACCATGAGAAAATCGATTGAATTCTCAGTAGGGGTGCTTTAGCAAAGCCAGACACACTTGCCAGGGCTTGAGATGTAACAATCAATTGCCCAAGTTGCGAAGCAAGTTGGCTCATAGAATCAGAAACAGACCCGATCACACCATCGACATGCAAGCCGAGATGGCTGGTAAATAGATGTTTCCCCTCGGGGTAAGTACCGCTAGAGCGTAAAGGACTCCAAAAATCATGGATTCTAATGGGATTGTACCTAGGGATAGATGAAGGACCACTCTGCACAGTAGGACCAACATAAGGGGGATAACCCGTGTGAGAAATGGTACTACAACGGGGTTGCCCCCAAGTAAACTAGCCCCCCAATAAAAGTACTAGTAGGTGGTGCCTCCCCAAAAAAGAAAAATATACTAGGCTTGTGACATACTAGAAGAAGTGTTTCCCCCATGATGACCAAAAGCAACTGGTGACCCCCCAAAACATGTTACTAGAAGTAACCGTGCCTAACTGAGGGACATGAATAGTTGGTTAGGTAAAATATAGTGCAAAGATTCTTGAACCTACCGAATCACTAGGCTGAGGCACAATGGTTTACATAAAGGATGATTTTGGCATGTAAACAATCGAGGAATTTGTAGGAATCATAGAAGAAACTGGTGGAATTCACTAATAAGAAGTGAGAGGTGTGGACGGAGGAGTGGGTATATCCACACTAAGAGGTGGAAATGATGTCATGGTAGCTGATACTGTTGATGAAGAAGGTAAGGATGTCTCAGACTCCTCCATAAGGTAAAGTATGGATAATGGCACGTAAGTATAGGTGGGTGTGGAACCATAAGGATTTAGCTGCAATAAATCCAATCCTAAAGGATCAGTCAATAGTGGATTGGTAGGGGCGTAGAGTTGTCTGCCAAATTCTCAATAGAAATCAAGTCACTATCAGAAGGACTAGGTATAGATTCCAAGACAATGTGTCGGTCTAAGTATTGAGCACCGATGAGCACTCTCTATGCAGGGATAACAAGTCCACCTCGTTCAGGAGGTAAATTATGTATACAATGTGACTGTCGATGAACAAATTCAGCCAGGGTGATAACTTATAATTTAAACACAATTATGTTAGTACAAATACCCTAAGGACAAAACTACTGACCCAAACCAGAAAACACATAGTAGAAACGTCCTAGAAGATAGCACATGCAAAATAAAATACAAACTGCGAACTCAGTGCAAGTGCCCTTATTAGCTGTGGGGCACCCTCCAAGAGGAATGAGAGAATATGACTAATATTTGTCTCAGGTACAGAGAGGATGACCGCAAACCTACACTTGTGTATGATCCCTATGAAGATAGGCCATTATAGTAACCACGTATAATAACACGACCTAGGGGGATAGTTGTAGGACAACTCCACACGCAATGGTAGAAAACTTAACCGCAAAAAGGAGCTAAGACTGAAACCCCCTTGAGAGTTTCCTCCCAAGTGATAATGAAATCGTTTTTTTTATGTGTGGAGATTCCACTATATTGCTTTACCTAAAACTAAGCAAAATGGGTCGTGTCATCCTGTCTAGCCCAAGTGTGACCTCATGCTTAACCCTCTTGTGAGAAGGGATTCCCAGACCACACTACTGCAAATGGATTTAACTCCCTACCGCAAGCTACTAAGTTGATTTTTAAGTCTTGGAGTAGTTAACTCACACTCCTATCTCCAAGACCCTAGCCTAAGCTAGTGTTGGTGTACTACCAATGAAAGTAAAAGACGAATCTAGTTAATTTTATTATCGCATTGATTTTAGTGGTTGTTGTTTACACAAGTGGGATGCAACATGAAACTGAGATGGTGTGAATGACTCTTAGTTAGTCACCCTAATGCAACTATATGCAATTTTCAATTTTCAATTCGATGAATGCTAACTATAGGAGGGTAAGAGCCTTATAACACACCAATGCCTATTATGATGCACCTCTTCACTAAATCTTCTTAAATGCAAATTATCCCAAATTTTGTGAATAATGGCCCAAAAAAAACCAAGAAGGGAAACCAAAGCAACCGAAAAGAGACCAAGGGAAAAAAACTCCATAGAAAGAATGAAAAGCACTCCAAAAGCATCACAACGAGCAAAACAAATCCCAATCAAAGAAAAACACTGAAAGAAATCAAATTGAAAGCCAAAAGTGAAAAAGGGAGGGCAATGTCATCAAGCTAGCACTATAGTACAATCGCCCAACCAAGGCCAATGGTCTACAAAGGTCACAACTCGACCCTAGAGGCAGAAAGGTCGAAACAAAATCAAATGAGGGTGATGCAAAATTAAAACATACTCAAGAGAACTTTTCTAGATGATAAATGCACAACTAGTCACAACACCACCAAACATGACCAAAATAACCTAAAGAAGACAAAAATTTCTCAACAAGAGACAGAGCAAGAGACAACAATAATGAATGAAAGTGACAAAATTATGTCAATAAGGCATGGATCAGGCCTAAATAGTTGCTGATAATAACCAATTAGATCTAAAAGTGAGACCTAGAGACGAAAATCAAGCCTCAACCCAAAGAATCCAAAAAAGTCTTCAAAGGAAAATTGAAGGACTAAAAGCAATGGAAAGATTTGGAAAAAAATATCAGACCAGGCACATACAATCGCTGATCAGTAACAGAAAACCACAAATCACACAAACCTCTACTTAGATCAACAAATAATAATAGGGCCTAAGCCCAATCAAATATGAAAAACCCACCTTAATGACAATTAGCTGATCTAAGGGAATCTAGAAAACAACACCAGATCTGGACCAAAGCCAATAGATGAACAAGGGCCTAGACTGAGCAGGAATAGGGGTGAAGGAACTCATAATATATCAAGGAATTTTCTAGGGCTAAAAGCCTGGTCGCTGACACAAAAATGGATCAGAGCAATCAGGGATGCTCCCAACACATCAACAAGACAATGTCCAGTGACCTTGGATGCATGAATGAATCTCTTTGAGAGTGACTGAGGAGAAAACTTAAAAATTCCCTAAAAACGTGTGCTCAGGCCGAGAAACAAGCGAAACACACTAGCAATAACCCTTAAAATAACCTAAAAAGTCAGAAAAATAGAAAAAGTCAGCAAAGCAAGCCGGAGAGAAATTGATCAAAGACAGAGGAAAAACAAACACAAAGAAAGTATGCTCTCAGTGAAAGCACCACTTCTGTTGCAACTGAATCTGCAAGGAGATGTTACTCTATGATCTTGTTTCCAAATCATATCACTAGACAAAGAAGAATAGAATGAATGGAAAAATAATCTGATCCCAATCTCAAATGCCTAATCATGTAGAAAGAAGTCAAATATATGCTATAAAGAAATGAGATCACACCTAGTATCCTCGCACGTTGGGGAAGGGTTTTCAGTTTGATGCAGATCTTGCACTCCACTCAAGCGATCCAACACGTCTGCACCAGATCTCTAACCCTGCACACAATCAGAACCGAATGGAGATGACATGAGATCTTCCTCAAAAGATTGTTACATCAGAAGCAATCAATACAATCATCTAACATGTTGAACGCAAATTCACATAAGGAAGGGAACACATGTTTCCATTAATTATGAAAGAAATCAATACAATGTTATACCTCCACCTCTAAGCCTCTTCTCCACAATCTAGTAGAGTTTCCCCACTATATCCAAGAAAGGAGCATGAAGATAGTAGACCAATGGCAAAAGACCTCACAATCTCATAGCAATAATCTCAAGATCCGAGTCTCAATACTAAATCTCCAAAAACTAGCTGACCCTCTCAGATGGTCTAGTATAAATATGTATAAGAGAGGTCCTGGGAGGATGTATCTGGACACTGGGGACAAAGAGAAATCATAGAAACTTCTAAGAGATAAGCCCTTTCCAGCTCGAATATATTAGAAATTGAACTGATCTCTTAGGGACTAAGGCACTCTAGAAGACGTTCTTGGTCACTAGAATTGAAAGGGGGGAAAATGTGCCTACTCAATCTCATAAAGGAGGCCTAAAAGTGACCAGGAACCTCAGGTTGCTCCCATAGTCTGTTGTGCCAACGACTGGGGGTCAAACTGGAAGAAAAAGAGTCCTGAGTCTAGAGAAAAGTCAGTCAGTCTCAAGTACTAAGGGTCACAGACCTAGAGGGGTAAAATAGGCTGATAACACCCCCCATTTTCTTCGCTCGGACTCCTTTTACATTCGATCCTGGTTATATGAGGCCCCATAGGGCTTGGGATTGGCCCCTTGTGGCTAGTCCCTGATCTCTTTCACTCTTGGTTATGCTGTTTGGTTATGCGACGTAGCAAAGGCTGTGAGGCCTAGTTGTGAGCTCGGTTAAGGCCTAGCCCTTTCCCCCCCACCTGTGGTCCTATGGCACAGGGGTGGCCAGGGGCTAGGGCTTAGCCCGACCCCTTCCCCAAATGCGTCATCAACGTTAAATAAAATTTGCATATGATATATAACAAACAAAAATGATGATGCAGTGGTGTTGGACTTGGTTGCTAGGTAGTTTGTCATGCGTTTGATTCTCGGGGGAGCTGTTTGGACCTCAAACCAATTTTGGCCGCCATTAGGAGGCGACATGGTAGCTACTGGTTGGCCCACATGGCACTCCCTCATTGGAACACTTCACCAAAACCATAAACCAATAAACATTCACAATAAAACCAACCAATCACCTAATGCCAAGTGTCAACCAATTATTAGTCGATGGATGACCAGTCAACATGCCAAGTCATGGCCCAGTTAGCGTACAAACTACTGACTGGGTGTACTTGCAAATCTTATTTAATATTTTTTTAGTTGTTTCCTAAAACGATCAGAACACGTTTTTGGGAGCATCCAATGTCGGATTTGAGTGAAACAAGTTGCGTTGGATTCATATCGCTGAGATATATCCAATAATATAGGTTTCGAGCTCTGTCACACACTTTCAATTTTGGGCATTATTTTGATCCACCGGATTAGTGTTGTAATAAATTCAATGGTGTGAGACATATCTTCTTGAATGTGTACGAAAAGAAATCACTCGAGGTTGCGGATGACAAACAACCCTAACAATGAAAATGGATGCTAAACATGGTAGATCTGCAGCAAATGATAGAAACAAAACCCGCGAAAGCCCTGATCTATGTCACAATCATAGTTAAGCAACACAATGGAATAGTAAAATAAGCGCAAGTAACTCCAATAATCCAATGGAAATCAGATATATAAAGAATATATTTTATTAAACAACACCCGTGAAGGGAAAAAATAATGTTACCAGTCCCCCTCTATGGGATGGGTTCTTGGCTATCCTCAAATTTTTTCAGCGTTTGTAGAGTCTCTCTCCTCTATAATATATAAACCCAACAAATAAAATGTTTGAGCTCAATGAGAACTCAAATGGAAAAGAAAAATGGTGTGCGATAGTGATAATAGTTAGCGCTGCAACAGTGAGTGGAACAATGAAAATAATTGAAATTGAAGAATTAATGGAAAACCCTTCTATTTATAACAAAATATTAGGTTATCCTCGAATAATGAGAAATAATAAAATATTATTAACCCTGTTCTAGAATTAACCATTTAGAGTATTTTATTATATTTGGTTTGGAGGGAAAAAGTATTTAAACTTTTATTTAGAAATAATAAATAAATAATGATTTATTTATCATCTCAAGAAATATTGTTAAGGAATAATAAACAAATAATGATTTATTTAATTATTCCAAATGGATTTGGTCAAACTTGACAAGAAATAATAACTAATTAGTGATTAATTAATTATTCGTAGAGAAAAATAAGATAATTAATGATTTATCTATTTATTTCTCATAATTGGGTCAAATGTGACAATGAATATTAATTAAACAATGGTTTAATTAATTATTCCTAGAAGATACTTAAATAAATAGTGATTTATTTAATTATTATTCATGGGTTTAATTATAAATGACTTAACAAATGTGGTTTATTAAGTAATTTCACATGCTGAAAGCAATTTTACTATGGTAAAATTGACCCTATATGGTGTATTTCGATCTATCTATTAAATTATGGCTAGATGATCATTTTTTGTGATAACTCTAATGCAAAGTGCTGACCAATTATTAGCAGATGGATGAACAATCAACATGCCAAGTCATGGCCCAGTCAACGTATGAACTGCTCACTGGGTGTACCTGTAACTTTTTTATTTAGTTGTTTCCTAAAACGATCAGAACACATTTATGGGAGCTTCCAATGTTGGATTTGAGTGAAATGCATTGCGTTGGATTCATATCGCCAAGATCTATCCAATCATATAGATTTTGAGCTTTGTCACACACTTTCAATTTTGAGCATTATTTTGATCCATCGGATCACTCTTGTAACAAATTCAAGGATGTTAGACGTAAGGATGATACAATGTGACACTCTTAAAAATGAAAACAACAAGAAATCTTGGTTGTGCTTCTATTGGATGTCATTAATAAACACCTAAAAGCCTAGGGTGAGATGAAGAGAGGTCTCTCAAGGCTAATGTAAATTGGCTAATATAATAGGATAATTGTAATTGGTTTAATGGTGAGTTGAAAGATAGGAAGGGAAGCATGCATGCCTAATCCTCCTCCTCCCACATATTGAAGAAGTGTACAAAAATAATAATTAGATGTTATATTTGAAAAGTAATATAATAAAAATAATTATACTAAGAAGCATATTAAAATAATAATTATATACGATATTAGAAAAGTAACACAATAAATATAATTATATTTAGGTTGACATAATATAAGTTGATAATGCCTTCACCATAAAGAATACATATTTGTTGTTAAATAAAAAATGTTAAATAATTAATGAAGTGAAAAATGATGAAATAAAGATATGCTTAACCAACAAGTACCAATGAGTATGAAATTAATGGTCATACACCATCAAATCAATAACAATGGGAATGTTGGAGGAAATGGACCAAAAAATAATTAAAGGCATTGTTTACCACTTTTATTGATAAGGTGGAAAATAAGTTTCAATGTCACAATAAATAAGTACCCCACCCCAATTTTCTTGACTTTCTTGGATGCTAAATAGTTGGTGAAATGATGTTTTGTTTACTACATTTCTTGACATTCTTGGATAGTAAGCATTTGGATGCTAAATAATTAGTGAAATAAAAATGTCTCGCACTCCATGTTTTAGCAATCGCCTATCTAAAGCACCTTCTCTCATAATGTTCGATAAATAGTTAAAAGCATAGATAAGATACTAGGCATTTATACTCTGCCTTGTACATAGATCTTTGTTTTTCTCTGTTCTTTCCTTTAATAGTTGTTAGATATTTGTTTCCATTGTATATTAAACACAATAATTGATTAGAAATGAAATATTAATATGATCAATAACCAATTAGGCTCAACAAATACCATAAATCTGTGTTCTTAGTGTAGCCCACACATCATAGTTAGTTGTCAATGAAACAATAAATTGAACCTTGACTAACAAATATAACCAAACTTAGGATTTTATTTCAATAAATGCACTCCATGGTCGTATCCCAACTCAATCGGGTCCCTCTCTTGTTTGAGAATTCTCTATTTGAACCACAATTGATTGGAAGGAAATATTCCAAGTCAACTCAACGATTGGAAAAATTTGGTTTCCCTATGCTTTCCTTCAACAATCTCAGTGAGAATATTCCTCGGGAGTTGGGTTATCTCACAAATCTACAACACCTTATCTTAGGAAGCAACAAACTCATAGGTAACATTCCTTATTCCTTAGGAAACCTTTTAGCGTTGCATAATTTGAATTTTGAGGAAAATAGTGTCACTAGCGCTATTCCGCCACAATTAGGTTTTCTCACAAGTCTTCAGATCCTTTACCTCCATACAAATGAATTGTCACGGAGCATTCCCATTTCTTTGTCGAACATTTCTACTTTGACTATCTTGTAAATTAGCTTAAACAAAATTAGTGGCACCATTCGACAAGAGTTGGGCCTCCTCACCAATTTGAATTCTCTTTAATTATGGGGAAATCAATTGAGTGGAAACATACCAATTTCCTTGTCAAACATTTCTACTTTGACTCTTTTGGAAATTAGCTTAAACAAACTCACTAGCACCATTCCACAAGAGTTGGGCCTCCTCACCAATTTGAATCTTCTCTATTTATCGGGAAATGAGTTGGTAGGGAGCATTCCCATTTCTTTGTCAAACATTTCTACTTTGACCACCTTGGGAATTAGATAAAACAAATTCACTGGCACCATTCCACAAGTGTTGGGCCTCCTCACCAATTTGAATTCTCTTTATTTATGGGGAAATCAATTGAGTGGAAACATACCAATTTCTATTTGAAATTGTTCTAACCTCAAAATGCTTAGTCTAGGTTACAACATGTTGAGTGGGAGTGTGTCACTAGAGTTCAGTAAACTATCACTTCTTGAGAAGTTATATTTACCTAACAATGATCTTTATAGTGGCACAATATAACCATGCCCTTTCTTGTAGATCTTACCAATTGTTCCCACCTACAAGGAATAAGCTTGAGGAACAATAAAATAAGTGGTGTCTTGCCTCTTGAAATAGGACACCTTTCTACCAATTTGTCTCTCTTGTCATTAGGAAACAATAGAATAAAAGGAAACATACCTCCACATATTGGTAATCTTACCTGCGTAACCTATCTAAATTTAAGTACAAACCTTCTCACTGGAAACATTCCACCATTAGGAAACCTTAAAATGATAGAAAGATCGTGTTTAAGTAACAATAGATTAGAAGGAAACATACCTAATCTTTGAACAATTACAACACCTTGGGCTATTGGAAATAAGTGAAAACAAACTCTCTAGAAGGATTCCCAATTCCCTTGTGCCCCTTAAACAACTGAGAAGAGTCCTCCTCCATCACAACCAATTATAAGGAAGCATACCTACCAGCTTAGGAAGTTTTCTAAATTTAGAATTCTTTGACCTATCTCAAAATATGCTCACTGGTAGAATACCACGAGAAATCGCCAAACTTTTCAATTTCCATTTCCATTTGAATTTGTCATGGAATTTATTAGAAGGCTTCGTTCCCTTAAATATTGTTAAAATTGCAATGGCTCAAGCTATAGACATTTCTTCCAATTGATTGATTGGGGAAATTCCACCTACACTTGGAAGCTGCAGTAAACTACAATCGTTGAATTTATCTCAAAATTCCTTCCAAGGCTCTATTCAGATTCCATTGAAAAATTACAAAGTCTCTTGAGCTTGGATCTCTCTTCCAACTCCTTATCAGGTACAATACCAATTACCCTTGAGAAGCTGAAAATGCTTCAATTTTTGAATTTTTCTTTCAACCACCTCACAAGGGAGATTCCAAAAGGAGGGGTTTTTTCAAATCAAACAAGTGCCATCTTTTTTATTGGAACTCTTGGTCTTTGTGGACCACACATATTTAATTTATCTACATGTCCAATGCTAAGAAGTCATTTTCCATTAGTGAAAAGAACATTACTGCCAACCATTGGAGCTATTGTTTTTATACTATGTTGTTTACTTTTTGTATACTTTTTGAAAGGAAATATACATATGGAAAACTTTGATTTCTCACAAGTTATTTTCCAAAATCTAGTGCACCAAAGGATCTCATATCAAGAACTTCACATAGAAATTAATGGGTTTTCCAATGCCAACTTGTTGGGAAAAGGAAATTATGGGTTAGTGTATAAACGAATTTTGAGTGATGGTTCATTTGTTGCTGTTAAGGTTCTCCAGTTGCAAATGAACAATTTGAAAGGAGTTTTAAAGAAGAATGTAGTGTCTTGAAAAAGGTTTGACATAGAAATCTGTGAGAGTCATAGCCTCATGTTCCAACCTCCAATTCAAAGCTTTGGTATTCAAGTTTATACCTAAGGGAAGTTTAGAGAATCATTTGTATCCTGATAGAGATGATAACAATGATGAGGATTTGTGTGAATTGAGGTTGAAAACACGATTAAACATTGCCATAGATGTGGCCCATGCCATGGAATATCTTCACCATGATTATTTTGTGCAAGCGGTTCATTGTGATATAAAACCTAGCAATGTACTTTTCGATGAAGACAGGTCAGGCCATGTGACATATTTTGGTATTGCAAGAATAGTTGGTGCAACCTCAACTGATTCACTTACATCATCACTTTCTTTGAAAGGATCAATGGGCTACATTGCCCCAGGTATGACTTTTAAAACAATACTTTCACTTGTATTTTCTCAGTGATAATTTTGTATTATATGGATTGGTTAAGTAAATTTTGATGATTTATTTTTAAAATTTTAATGCAGAGTATGGATTGGCCGCGACAATTTCCACAAAAGGAGATATTTATAGATTTGGTATTTTGTTATTAGAAATGCTTACTAGAAAGCGACCAGCTAGTGACATGTTTGCTGGAGAGCTAAATTTGCACAAGTGGGTGAGCCTTGCATTTCCAAATAGAGTGAAGGAGGTAATTGATATTTTTTTTTTTGAAGAGGTGGATGAATATGAATTTGAAGAAAATAATATATACAATTGCCTCCTTTCTTTGCTACATGTTGGTTTGAGTTGTTCAAAAGATTCACTTGAAGAAAGACCAAGCATGAGAGAAGTGACAATGGTATTGGAGAGTATCAGAAAGGATTTGATGGCAACTTTAGTTCCTTCTCAAATATTGAGATGAAGCATATATAATTTTCTTAGTAATACAAATGAAGCAAGCAATGTTGCAATTGCTGCAAATGATCAAAGTTCTTCAACAATATAGTTTGTGCAAAGCACAATAGGCAATGATTCGAGTCGAGTTAGTATGCTTACAATAACAATGACTTTTTGTAATTATGTACTATCTATTTGTAATTATTTTTGACATGAAAATTATATGGCTTTACAATAGTACATTATGGAGATTGTAGATCTACATTTTGTTTCACTTGTTATCCATCTTTACAATAGTACATTATGGAGATTGTAGATCTACATTTTGTTTCACTTGTTATCCATCTATAAGTCCAATATTATATCCATGAAGTAATCTCTCCAATAATAGTCACTACCAAGAAATTATTGCATGTTTTTTATGCCTATAAGTGAAAATATTGTTATTTAAATTTAACATAACATATAAAAATGATTTCTAATCTAATGAAATTTTTGTGTTTATTGTTTTAGATCCTAACTTATTGTTTTACATTGTTTACGAAATGTTATAAGTTGAATTGCTAGTTTAGTTGTGAATTTGAATTGGTTGTACTCTTCAAGTATACTATATTGGTCTACAACTAATGAAACATAAAGATAAATGTTGCGAACCTATAACCTACTAAGCAATTTCTAGTCATATTTAACATCTTGCATGTTTTCCCATGTTAAAGAGATGTCCTTATCCTTTCAAACTTTTTATGTCCTTAATGAATACTTGTAGACCATATAGGTACTTGCTGGAGGTCTCTACATTTTTGAATAAGCACTCTAGCATATATCATAGATCCCACTGAAAACTTGGAATTGTTATTACTATTATTGTTAAAGGGAGGCATTTTATGAAAATGAAGGTTTTAGGCTAAGTGGTCCTACTAGCATCAAATAGGCACAAGGTTTTCACAATATTGTATAAAGGTATGATTATTTCAAAATAATAAGTCACAGTGAAGTTATTTTTGATTCCTCATATTTCTTAATGGCATGTTTGTTTCCCATTTTAATGATACTATTATATTAATTTGACAAAAATGATTCACCTACATGGATACTTCAGATCTTAAGATTTCTATGTCAAATATAATTTTACATGGATATTTGTTCTTAACATGGATTTGGTTGTCCCCTTGTTTTTTCCAAAGAAAATTTAAAGGAATAGATTTCTCCATTGAGTGCAATTTTAAATGTTTAAAACATAACTTAGCATGACATTTATATTTGTAATTTACACATTAAAATATAATGATTTTTCATACGAATAATACTTAGCCAATACATTTATAATCAAGGGAAAATTTCATGCAATATTTTATACTCAATGTATACAATTGCAATAGTCATTTACCTTGAAAAACTTGACCATGTATGATTCTTAAATATGCATAGTAGTTTTAGAAGATTCATTCCTCCTAAATATTTCTAGATACCTTACAACTACAACCTATAATGCGTTTATGGATGGGTACACTTTTATTTGCATAGTCAATGGAGAGTACTTAATAATATTGGGTGCCTATTCCTTAGGGTATATGTTACTATCGGGTTTGTCTCTTTGATGGTTATAAGAGGATTTTTAATATGGAGTGATACTCCATGCAAGGCTAATGTCCTCTCACCTTGGGAGGATATGAAAAATATAAATCCACATCTTTCATTTCCACTACCATTATTTAGTTTATAACTAGTAGTCTAATTTGTTGTGAATAATTTGACTCTTGAATTTTCCCCTGACCCATTTCAGTGAATGATGTCTACACACTCTTTTATAATGCAATTATGCTTTTGGACTACTAAGACATGATGAGTTGACCTCAACAATTTTCATTCTTGGTTTGCACAGTGGGGAGGAAATCTCTACACTCATGTCACTAGCTCCACTTGAAGGATTGACATCCTTAATTATGGAATTGAAATGCTAGATGATAGCATTTTTTTGTAGCTTGTGGATCCCTTTGTTGTTCCTTTTTCTTGTTGTCAAAGAGGTTGATGTATTGTTTAAACACTAAGTCATTTGGTCTATTGTAAATTTGAATAGAATATGTCTCTTATTTCTCATCATCATTACTCCCAACATCCTTATCACTATATTCCTATTTCAAACCCCTACATCTAGTCACTCGAAATATTCTTCTCCTTGTCTAAAGTCCTTATGTTGGGGCATAGGACATTCTACTAAGGGAACATAATGATGATATTCTTGTGTTGTATTGATATATTTCATGGTCATATAATCCCATGGTTAAAGATTTAGGAGTTTCCTTAATCACTAATTTGTTCATGCTATCACCTTTCAAAACATATTTTTTTTGTCCTAAACAAGCTTTCCTAGTTTTTCAAGGGTGGTTCATGAACACTGAGTGACCGCTACATCCACGGGAAAATCTAGGTAGATTAACTCGAAGCTATATACTCGTCAACCAAACTATCAAGGCCTAACTTGAAGGGTGTCAAGGAGATTTGACCTCGTGACCTCCCGATAGGTGAGGTACTTAGCAACAGGAACTCGACCAATTGATCTATCCCTTGGGGCTACAAGCTTTCCTAGTTGTTGACAAGATTAGACCATTAGAGAAAGAGAAGAATTTTTCATGATAATTAATTGATTGTGCTTGAGAATGAGGTGGTTTATTTCCTTATTGATCCTACTAGGGTCACACTACAATTCCTTACTCCATGTTCCTTCCTTCACCTTAGGCATAAAATCAATATGATAGAATGTTTTTTCACCTTTCTTTGTTAAAAGGTCATATTAAGTACCAAATGTCAACTCTCTATTATTTTTGATTGAAATGTTATATGCTAAATATTAGGGGTCTACATAATCTTTGCATGGGAACACATAATTTCATTTTTGAGAAAGGGATATAAACTTGCTACATGCATCTCTATAGTGAACACATTCCTATTAGTATGAATAGTTTTTCACAAATATAATGCGACTGAGTATTATTATTGATGTTACTTTTTCCTTTCTTCTTTTTATCATTGGGGCACAAGTGGGAGGCTTACTTTAAATGATTTCCACTAATTAATATAGAAACAAAATATGACCACCCATGTCTTCTATTGCAAAACCAACAAAAAAATACTAAGGAAAAACCGTGCTTTATTCTTGTTGTAATACAATGAGCTACACATCAATGGCTCTTAACCACTATCTATTGATAAAGGAGGATATAATTATAAATAGTAAGACTTAAGCTTAGCCCACTTAAAAAAATTGAAAAGGGACACAATTCATATAATGTTGTGGCACTTATTGCCTTGGAAAATACATAATTTTATGTATTTGCTACTTCTATTCCACTTGTCTATCTAATTGAGATGCAATTTATAATGGGTTATATCTTGATATAATGGAAAACAACAAATATATATTTGGATGAGAGAATGCATATTATCATTTTGATAGAGCATTATTATCATTAAAATGGATAGATATTTACTTCTTTAACATTAATATAGCATGGTATAGATTTGTAACACACCCAACCCCTAAAGTCACCTTGAGGTGGTGTTGTGGCCAGCAACAACCCCTATTTTTATTTAGTTTTAGTAATAAAGCTAAATAAATGGGGACCCTTCTAAAAAATAAAAAAACTAGCACTATGATTCCCTTTGAATAAAACCAGCTATCATAAACTTAGCAAAACACCCGCAAAACCCAAAAACTTAAGTTTTATGGTAAGTTCTGAATAAAATCGTTCTCTTAACAATAAAACATCGCATCACAAAGGGTAATGGAGGAACATCATATAAACAAGCTTTCGAAATTGCGAAAATGTAATGCGAGATCGCGCGCCTTAAAGACTCATCGCACATCGCGGATTTCATACGCCGCAAGTATCACCTAAGGTAAAATATCCCAATTCGGCGATATGCGATAAGGCATCTCGCAAATCGCATCTCACAATCACCATACGAAATAAATGATTGTTAACAAAACATATTAGTGATATTGCGATCCGCGATATTGCGATCTGGGATATTGCGAAGCAAATTGCTTTATCGCTTTATCCAGACCTGCAGGGCTCATGGTTCAATAAAGTATTTCTCGTAATCCAATACCGAGTTATGGGCATTAATGTCAATTTAATGGTTAGTTGATGGTCATTTATGAGATAAGATTTAAATCTATTCGAAAGGTTATTTCACGTAGGGTGGTATATTTGATATGATTTCAGAATTAAAGAGCTTTCCCGTCACTTTATCTCTTATCATTATTCTTTCCTTACTTGTAAACTTGCAGGAGCGGCAAGCAGAATAATATATGCAGCAGTGTGTAGAACATAATGGGAAAGAAGGGAAAAGCTCCGGTTGCAGAGGACAAAGAGATGATGCCCTTATACACAGACACCACCTGTAACAGAGATGCTGGCATAACCACTTGGGAAGGCATGTACAGTCTGCTCAAAGAAGAAAATCCCAGATTTATGGAGGTTCAAGCAAGAGTAGACTCACCCGGGTCATCTGAGGCATCAATCACTGAACTTGCATGTTCATTCCTTCATTGGATAATGACAAGACCTAAGATTCTTCTGTACATAGACATGGTCAAGTGGGTACTGAATAGTGCTGATATATCAGATAGAAAATTCAAGTCTCGGAGCCAAGAACTCATTGGGTCATTCACTTCACAAGATTTGAGGCTTATGTATCATCTACCAGAGTCGCAGGCAAGCTACAACAAATAGTTCGTGGAGAAGTTCTCCAATGAAAATGAAGATTTGGAGGAGTGCACCAAGAACTGGTTGGTAAGGGAAGAACCATTGAAAAAGGGCAAACCACGCTGACCAAGGTCCATCAAGATCACGCAGGAGGTGAAACGAGCACCTGGGAAGCCCGGATCGGGAAAAGGAAGCAATTTCTTATCGCTGGGCAAAACCCCTCGAGAAGGAAAGCCCCCGAGCACTCAGTCGCATGTAAGCCGGAAAACCAAGGGGAAAAGCGCTAAAGGCTAAAGGCGGGACCCACACTCCAAAACCGATGATATTTATCGAGTGCACCCTTGGGAGGTAAGCGGATTTGGCTGAAACTTAGCGATTCCATTCAGCGCCCGACGTGTGGCAACGGAAGAAGCAGTGACAACGACAAACAATGTCAATGAATGTGTCAATGAAAACCTGCATAGAGAAAACCTCATTTCAGAGACTACACTGAGGTTTCTCCCAAAGGCACAACAACTGCAGACAAGTTGGAGACAAAAAGTTGAGGAAAGGGAAGATTCCATCAAGAAGTTAACCAAGTTGAATTGGGAAACTTACTAGTTGTATTTGGTTAAACCACTCAATGCATGACTCTCAAATGCCTTACAAAATATGTTGAGAAGATAGCACCAACACTTTCCGATTCTGTTTTCGCAGGGCAACTAAAATCGGAGGTCCGCCAAACGACACTCCTCTAGCTGATGCTGAATGCTTGCGATCTTAGAGAACATATACATAGATAGTTAATTCCAGATTCAGTTTTACTTGTAGTTTTGATTTATTTTTTTCCTTAGATGAGGACGATCATTTAAACCTCCTCCTATATTTTTGTAATAAACTATTTTTAGTATTTAGGAAGTAGTATTTGAACCCCTCTCATGCATTTAGAGAGGGGTCCTGAAATTTGTCAAAAACATTTCCTTATAACATGCACTTCTGCACCCTCAAAGGAGGTTTTGATGAATGAATGGATCAAGATTTATTGATATCTGTGTTTAATGTCTACCACTAAAATTCACTTTTTTACTCTTAGTAGATGTTGAATTAGGAAGAGATAAATCTATATTGCTGAAGCTCATGAGTAGGACTTGTTATCAATGGTACTTTTATCTCTTAATGATTTCTCCTTATGTGTCCAAGTAATATGTTGTGCTCAGTTATTTATATATGAAAGCTTGAATTTTTGAGTTATCATTTGGCACTTTTGTACGGTGATACCTATTCGGTTTATGCTTAATGTATGAATGACTTATTATGCGATATGCTTCTCACAATTGTTTCAGCTAACTTTTTATATGAAACAATTCATTTTTATCGAATTCTTTTCTTGTAGAGATTGAATGATCTTTATTACCAATTGCTGTTAGAAATTATTTTAGATCGCATAAGTGAAAAGTTGAATCCCGGGTTAGTTTTAGATTTAAATATTTCTGTTCATTAGAATACAATTGCATGTTTTAAATTAGACTTAGATTAAAAGCATTTTACTTAGAAATCTTTAGAAAATAGAAATATCAATTCTTATCAACACACACAAATTGGGAAACTGGTCCCATTATCCCCAGTTGGACCCACCATCCCAAACGGAAAAGGAGCTGCTTTCAAGGTCTGGACTAGGTGGGTATCCCCCTTGTTGTAGACCCAATTTTCAGGGCTTCAACATATTTGGCGCTAGAAGGAGGGCCCCGAACTATGAATGGCTAGTAAATCCAAATCTAAATACCATTCTGAAAGTAAATTGCCCTCAACATCTCCCCGACTTCTCCATCACATTCCGAATCTTTAAATCCTAAGCGAGAAGTTGAGAAAACAACAACCATTGCCACAAATCCAAATATTTTAGATAAATCTACTATTGAACCTCCTGAAGTTGAATCTTTGATCCATAAACTTCAAGGATTTTCCATATCACCACAAAAGTCTGAAATATCTCAAGGTAGTGTGACTTTGCAATACAATCCTTCTCATCCTTTAACCAGATTGCAGAGTGAAAAGTTTGGTATCAAACCAACCAAATTACCTCTACCTAAAAGGAAAAGAGCAAGGAAATCACCTCAAGGGTCTGCTTGTTAGACTCTTTCATCATCGACATCCATTCCAACTTCTCCATTGCAAAGTCAACCATCCACCCCTCCACTTCAAATTGTTGTCCATCAGAGTACTGGAACTTTAACATCCTCATCCCTTCCACAAGGAACTTCATCTGCACTTTCCTCTGTTAGTAGTTCAACAATGGCCCAAAACCCATGGAATAATCCAGGGGCAGTCTCAATGCCTGTGCCCTTGAGTCAATTACCGACCCATCCTGAAAAATGGCTGCCTAAGTTTAACCCTGAAGCAGGTATTCTAGCAAAAGAATACATAAACAACTTTATGTTATCGATAAATTTAAATGGTGTTACTAATGAAGATGTTGTTTTCCAAATCTTTCCTTACACATTACAAGGAGCAGTCGGATCCTGGAATTTTTTATTACCATCAGGATCCATCACTAGTTGGGACATTTTCCAAGAGCAGTTCTTGACTAAGTTCGACGATGATAGATTTACAACAACACTGACCAATGATCTATCAAATCTAAAGGTTGAATCAAGAGAACCTATCAAGATTTTAATTCGCGTTTGAAAAAGCTTTTGAATAAAATTCCGATCGCTTCCAAGCCTAGTGAAGAAGTTAGAAGTGAATGGTACATATCTGCTTTACCATCGAACATAACTATATTTGTTGATAGAGCCGCCAAGACAACATTAGCTAAAAACATGAAGGAGGCAATAGTGGTAGAGAAACATATACTAGCTTTAGAAAAGAAAAACGCTGTTGATGAAACAAAATCTAAGAAGGTTACTTTTAGAGATGATCCTAAGAAAAAGCAATCAAAAGACCCATTTGATTTAGAAGGATTATAGAAAGTCTTAAAAACCATGTCTAACGAAATGGTTGACATTAAGAAACAAGTAGCAAAGACTTCTTCTAAGAAAACCTACAAGCCTTATAGAAAAATTCCCTCAACTGATTCAAAACCGCACAATGCTATAACAAATGCAGAATCAAAAGGAGAAGAAGAGCAAGTTTCTAACGAAGAACCTACTGATGAAGATGAAATTGTAGAAGTACAGGGAATGTGGGAATTCATCCTTCTAGACAAAGAGGATCAAGAAGCATCACCAGTTAGTACCAGAAGTAGAAATCAACTCGATCCTCCACAACCTAGTTCTAAACAGAAGAGCACAATCTTGAAATCTAAAGATAAAGTCGCAGGTAAGAAATCATCACCAAAAGCGACTCAAACAAGCCCAGTCCAATCCGGTCCCTCAACTCCAACTAAAACACTGATTGTTTTCGACGAGATGGAATATAATATCATTGAAGACATGAAGAAGACTAGGGCTAACATTACTTTTCATGAATTGAGCAAATTGAAATATCAACAAAAGATACTTTTGAAAGAGTTACATGCAATTCCCATTGCACCTCTTCCCATCGCTATAATCTCGCAAGCTTCTCATGAAATGGGAAGACCTCCAACTAATATGGAAAATAAAGTTGATCCATATGATATTGCTTTAATTGGAGGTAGGTCAAGATCCCATACTCCCCCATTCCTCCTTACTTACGAAATTTTCAATAAAAACTTGCATAATTGTTTGGTAGATTCAGGAGCTTCATCTAATATCTTACCTAAAACAATATGTGCAAAGTTAAACGTCCAACCTCAAAAATCTGCAGTACGCATTGTTTAGGTGGACCAATCACATGTTGAAGTAATCGGTGAACTAAATCAAGTTACCATAAGGCTGTCATCTAATCCAAAGGTATGTCAAGTTATTAATATTCTAGTTGCAGACATTCCCGAATTTTATGGCTTAATTCTTAGTAGGGATTGGTCTGAAAATCTTCATGGATACTTTGCGACCGACTGGTCACATATGTGGCTCTCTTACAATGGTAAACCAAATCAAATAAAGGTTGATCGAGAAAGGCACCAAAAATACATAGTGATGGAATTGGAAGGAGAAAATGAACCTGTAGCATACAAAAACAATATAATTGGCAACTATTGTGTTGACTCTTTCTTAGGAAATTTTAATGCTCATACTTCGCCTTACTTAGAACATTCTGTTCTGTCTCAAGTGGAATTTTTTTCTCAAACAGATAGTTCTAAATGTGTTAATTTTATAGATAGTCCTGTAAATAAATCTTTATTTTGGAAATTATTTTTTGATGGTTCTAAGTCTAATGATGGAGCAGGAGCAGGATGTGTATTAGTTAGTCTAGAGGGAAACAAAACTATGCTAACATGTAGACTCGAGTTTGATTTCACAAACAACACTGCAGAATATGAAGCTTTAGTCCAAGGATTGTACAAGGCAATCAGATTAGATATCAAGTATCTACAAGTCTTCGGAGACTCTGAGATTGTTATTAAATAGGTACGAAATACTATACATTGTGTATCAGGTCATTTGAAGCATTATCAATCTTTAGTGCAAGATCTGACTGAACATTTTATAGCATTTAATATTTCACCTATTCCCAGACTCCAAAATGCTAGTGCTGACCTCCTGGCTAATGTAGCTTCCAAGCTCATTCCCTCAGAAGACTATAGCCTAGACATATTCTCAATCGAATTGATCTTTAGGCCCTCCATCCCTGATAATGTTACAAATTGGAGAATTTTCAATGATGATCCTGATATTGTAAGTTTCCTGACATCAGAAGGATCTTACACTAATCAGATAATTGATGAGGACCAACATGACAAGCAGTTACAACAAGAAAGCACTAATAATGCTATACCAAAATCTGTAGTCAAGTTGGAAGACCTATATGATTTGAAAGACCGATTTAAGAGATCTACCAATTCAAAACTTCAGAGTTCAACTCTAAACTATGAATTAGTAAATCTAGGAATGGATACCAAGCCACAGAATATCAACCTAGGTCTTGGCCTAGCCCCAGAAGAAAAATTAGCCTATGTTCGGCTCCTGAAACAATACAAAAGTGTCTTTGCCTGGAACTACGATGACCTTAAGACTTACGACACTTCAATCATTCAGCATACTATCCCAATGATAGCTGATGAAAAACTTGTCTAGCAAAAGCTGAGGAAGATTCATCCTAATTTGGAAAGTCAGATTAAGTCCAAGCTTAATAAATTATTGAAAGCCAAAATTATTTTTCTCGTTCGACATTCTAAATGGGTTTTCAATTTGGTCCTAGTCAGAAAGAAAAACAAGAGATATTAGGATTTGTATTGACTTTTGAAATCTTAACAAAGATTGTCAAAAGGATAATTTTCCCCTGCCTCCTATGGAACAAATATTGCAAGCAGTTGCAGGATCAAAATTAATGTCTTTTTTAGATGGTTTCTCTGGCTACAACCAGGTTCTGGTCCATCCCGACGATCAGCTAAAAACCACATTTAGAACCAAATGGGGTACTTATGTGTATCAAAAGATGCCTTTTGGTCTAATCAACGCTGGAACCACATTTCAAAGGGCCATGGATATCGCTTTTAAGGGATTAATAAACAAATCAATGGTGATTTACTTGGATGACATAACAATATATTCTAAAAAACGTAGTAATCACCTTAGAGACTTAAAGCAGATCTTGCAACGTTGCCAAAGGTATGGGATTTCACTTAACCCAAAAAAGTCCCTTTTTTTCATTAAGTGAAGGAAAACTTCTTGGATTTATAGTGTCAAAATCTGGAATCCATATTGATCCCGATAGAACTAAGGAGATTTCCGAAATATCCTTACAACATAATAAGAAAGCTATGCAATCCTTCCTTGGCCAGAGTAATTTTGTTAAAATATTTGTTCTAGAATTCTCAAGGATTGTGTCACCATTACAAGCAATGATAAAAAAGAACTCACTTTTCAAATGGGTCCAAGAGGAATATGAAGCATTCAATCTGATCAAGCAAGTGATTATTAATGTCCCATCCTTAGCGACTCCAAATTTTTCCAATCCTTTTGTTTTGTATACATTTGCCTCTGATAAGTAATATGCTGCAATACTCACTCAAGCCAATCAAGACAAGGCGGAAGCCCCAATTACCTTCTTTAATTCAAATATGCAAGGAGATGAATTAAATTATTCTGACGTTGAGAAACAAGCTTATGCTCTTTTCAAAGTGATCAAATATTTTAGACCCTTTCTTCTTAAAACCCTTACAAAGATCATAGTACCGTTTCCAGCAGTAAGAAATCTCTTAGTACAGAAAGACATGGGTGAAAAGAGAGCATATTGGTCACTGCCTTACAAGAATACGACGCTGAGATCAGGCCAGCAAATATTGTAAAAGGACAAGGCTTTTGCAAGATGTTGGCTGGAGCATCGCTTATTTCTGAAATATCATCTCCAAATCAAGAGGTACAAATGTATGAGGTAAGCCTAAATGATATTGAATCGAGATATGCTGATATCATATTTTATCTAAATAATGGATATGCTCCTTCAAATATGGATTATACAAAGAAAAGAGCTTTAAGATTGAAGGCTCATCAATATCAACTCATAAATGATGTACTTTTTAGGATGAATTATGATTTTGTTCTCCTTCGATGTCTTGAGAAATCTGAAGCTGAAAAGGTGTTGCAGGAACTCCATGATGGACCAGCAGGTGGACATTATGTGGGAGATGCTACAACACATAAAATTTTGCGTGCAGGATATTATTGGCCTACACTATTTAAAGATGCACATAGTTATGTAAGGAAATGTCAAGTTTGTCAAACTTCTTCTAGAAGACAGAAGAAACCATCATTGCCTTTGCAACCAGTCAATATCGATCAACTTTTTGATCAACGGGGATTGGATATAATAGGTGAGATCATTCCTCACTCTTCTAAACAGCATAGGTATATCCTTATAGCTACTGATTATTTTACTAAATGGGTAGAAGTAGTTCCGCTCAAGATAGCCAATGCTGAACATATCATTGATTTCATAGATCAGTTCATAATCACCAGGTTCGGTTTACCCTCTGCCTTAATGTTTGATAATGCATCATATTTTTATGGCAATTTTATGACTAAATTTGTACTTAAAATAGGTTTTAAGCTTAAATATTCTGCCAATTATTACCCACAAGGGAACGGGTTGGCCGAATCAACAAATAAAAACTTAATCAGAATTATTAAGTGAACCATTGATCAGAATAATAAAAAATGGCACAAATTTTTGATGTATGCTCTATGGGCAGACCGAATAACCCAAAAGGATTCCATTAGCACTTCTCCCTTTAATTTAGTTTATGGGAAAGAAGTAGTTCTCCCAACTCATCTAGCAATTCCTTCTTTGGCCTTAGTTCAATTTATTGACGAAACACCAATTTCATCTTTACAACTAAGACAACTGTAGATCCTTAAGCTAGAAGAGCAACAAGAACAGGCTAAAATCACACACACTCATCATCAAGCATTAGTAAAGGCTTCCTTCGATTCAAGCATGGTATCTAGGAAGGATTTTCAAATTGGAGATTTAGTTTTGAAATGGGATAACGCTCATGAGAAAAAATGCAAACATTCTAAATTCCAACAAATGTGGCTTGGCCCATTCCAAATTGTAGAAATCATAGGTCCTTCCACTTTCATGTTGCAAGATTTAGCAGGGAAAAGAGAATCTTTACCTGTTAATGGACAGATCCTTAAAAAATACTTTCCATAGAAGATGACCTCTTCTATTTTTGTAAATTATTGTTTATAGCTTTATTTTGATAATAAAACAAGTTGTAAATGGTTAACTTTGGGAATTCACAAAAAAGATTAGTGTTTCTTTTAGATTTTGTTTTTTTGCTTGTATAAATAGAACTGATTTGGAAAATCGATCATTATTATTGAAAAATACAGTCAAATGCTATAAGCCTGGAAATGTTACTAGTTTCAGTCTTACGAAATTTGATGAAAAACAACCTTTAGTGAGAATTTGTTTTATATTAGTCAATGAAAAGCATCAATAAAAAAATTAAAGTTCTCTGTATAAAAGTTGTTTCCAACAACTCTATAAGAAACAACAACTCTATAATTGTTGTCCAGAGCTATTCTTAAGGAACCAATGACTTCCTCCCCACCTAGGGAATTACGAGTTTCAAGGAATAATCCAATGATACACTATAAGCTTAAAGAATAAGAGGTCTCATCACGAGCCGACTTATCATGATCATAGATATTATAACTTGCTGACATTTCCAAAACTGCATACCAAAACAGGGCAATGACTCAAGATTGTTGCAATCGAAAGACAAGGGGTCTCATCATGAGCCAGCTTGTTCAACAAAGTTATAAATCAAGTGAACGACACTGTCATCATTTGGCTACCAAACCAAGACATTGTTCTTTAAGAATTAAAAGAAAACAAAAAAAACAAGTGTGGATATGGATTTATCCTTGAAAATTGTATATTTCTCCAAGTAGGATACAGGATCATTGTTGGGTAATAGGTAACCCTGTTGAGGCTATGAATGCCTGCTGGCAGCAGAGGCTCTACCTACGACAAATGAGCATACTTAAAACTGATCTACAAAGAAGTATTTGTTTTTATATTTATAAACTAAGTAGTGGCTGATGTAAATATGATGACTAGCTTTGGGAAGTAAATAATCAGAGTTAACATAGGAGAAACAAACTACCATTAATAGCTGAAAGCATGATGCACTTTATATTTCTATAATAAAGTTTGATTTTCCAGAAAACTTTTCTGTTTTGGATGTTTAGAAAATTCAAAAGATAATTAGAGATAATTGGTTCTTCCTAGTGAATTGCCAATTGTTGTGGCCAGTAACAACCCCCATTTTTATTTAGTTTTAGTAATAAAGCTAAATAAATGGGGACCCTTCTAAAAAATAAAAAACTAGCACTATGTTTCCCTTTGAATAAAACATGCTATCATAAACTTAGCAAAACACCTGCAAAACCCAAAAACTTCAGTTTTATGATAAGTTCCGAATAAAATCGTTCTCTTAACAATAAAACATTGCATCACAAAGGGTAATGGGGGAACATAATATAAACAAGCTTTCGAAATTGCGAAAATGCGATGTGAGATCGCGTGCCCTAAAGACTCATCACACATCGCAGATTTCATACGCCATAAGTATCACCTAAGGTAAAATATCCCGATTCGATGATATGCGATAAGGCATCTCGCAAATTGCATCTCGCAGCCACCATATGAAATAAATGATTGTTAACAAAACAGATTATCGATATTGCGATCTGCGATATTGCAAAGCAAATCGCAAAATTTCTTTATCGTAGATCTGCAGGGCTCATGGTTCAATAAAGTATTTCTCGTAATCTGATACCGAGTTATGGGAATTATGTCAATTTAATGGTTAGTTGATGGTCATTTATGAGATAAGATTTAAATTTGATCGAAAGGTTATTTCATGTAGGGTGGTATATTTGATATGATTTCAGAATTAAAGAGCTTTCCCGTCACTTTATCTCTTATCATTATTCTTTCCTTACTTGTAAAATTGCAGGAGCGGCAAGCAGAACAATATACGCAGTAGTGTGCAGAACATAATGGGAAAGAAGGGAAAAGCTTCGGTTGCAGAAAACAAAGAGATGACGCCCTTATACACAAACATCACCTGTAATAGAGATGCCGACATAACCACTTGGGAAGGCATGTACAGTCTGCTGAAAGAAGAAAATCCCAGAGTTATGGAGGTTCAAGAAACAACAGACTCACGCAGGTCGTCTGAGGCATCAATCACTGAACTTGCATGTTCATTCCTTCACCAGATAGCAGCAAGACCTAAGATTCTTCCATACACAGACATGGTCAAGTGGGTACTGAACAATGTTGATATATTAGACAGACAATTCAAGTCTTGGAGCCAAGACCTCATTGGGTCATTCACTTCGCAATATTTGAGGCTTATGTATCATCTACTAGAGTCGTAGACAAGCTACAACAAATAGTTCGTGGAGAAGTTCGTCAAGGAAAACGAAGATTTAGCGGAGTGCACCAAGAACTGGTTTGTAAGGGAAGAACCATTGAAAAGGGCAAAGCACGCTGACCGAGGCCCATCGAGACCGCGCAGCAGGCGAAACTAGCACCTAGGAAGCCCGGATCAGGAAAAGGAAGCAGTTTCTGATGCGCAATTAGCACAAAACCCCTCGAGAAGGAAAGCCACCGAGCGCTCAGTCGTATGTAAGCCGAAAAACCACGGGGAAAAGCTCTAAAGGCTAAAGGTGGGACCCATGCTCCAAAAGTGACGGTATTTATCGTGTGCACCCTTGGGCGGTAAGTGGATTTGACTGAAACCTAGCGATTCCATTCAGCGCCCGACGCGTGGCAGCAGAAGAAGCAGTGACAGTGGAAAACAATGTCATTGACTGTGTCAATGAAAACCTACATAGAGAAAACCTCATTTCAGAGACTGCACCGGGATTTCTCCCAAAGGCACGACAACTACAGACAAGCTAGAGACAAAAAGCTGAGGAAAGAGCAGATTCCATCAAGAAGTTAACCACGTTGAATTGGGAAACTTACTGGCAGTACTTGGTTAAACCACACAGTCAATGCATGACTCTCAAATGGCTTAAAAACTTTGCCGAGAAGATAGCGCCAACACTTGCTGATTCTGTTTTCGTAGGGCAACTAAAATCGGAGGTCAGCCAACCGATGCTCCTCCAGCCGATGCTGAATGCTTGCGATCTCAGAGAACAGATACATAGATAGCTAATTCGAGATTGAGTTTTAGTTGTAGTTTTGATTTTTTTTTCCTTAGATGAGGACGATCATTTAAACCTCCTTCTATATTTTTGTAATAAACTATTTTTAGTATTTAGGAAGTAGTATTTTAACCCCTCTCATGCATTTAGAGAGGGGTCCTGAAATTTGTCAAAAACATTTCCTTAGAACATGCACTTCTGCACCCTCAAAGGAGGTTTTGATTAATGAATGGATCGAGATTTATTGATATCTGTGTTTAATGTCTACCATTGAAATGCACTTTTTTACTCTTAGTAGATGTTGAATTAGGAAGAGATAAATCTATATTGCTGAAGCTCATGAGTAGGACTTGTTATCAATGGTACTTTTATCTCTTAATGGTTTCTGCTTATGTGTCCAAGTAATATGTTGTGCTCAGTTATTTATATATGAAAGCTTGAATGTTTGAGTTATCATTTGGCACTTTTGTACGGTGATACCTATTCGGTTTATGCTTAATGTATGAATGACTTATTATGCGATATGCTTCTCACAATTGTTTCGGCTAACTTTTTATACGAAACAATTCATTTTTATCGAATTATTTTCTTGTAGCGATTGAATGATATTTATTACCAATTGCTGTTAGAAATTATTTTAGATCGCATAAGTGAAAAGTTGAATCCCGGGTTAGTTTTAGATTTAAATATTTCTGTTCATTAGAATACAATTGCATGTTTTAAATTAGACTTAGATTAAAAGCATTTTACTTAGAAATCTTTAGAAAATAGAAATATCAATTCTTATCAACACACACAAATTGGGAAACTGGTCCCATTATCCCCAGTCGGACCCACCATCCCAAACGGAAAAGGAGCTGCTTTCAAGGTCCGGACTAGGTGGGTATCCCCCTTGTTGTAGACCCGATTTTCGGGGCTCCAACAAGTGGCATGGTTATAAATTGTTTTCTTCCTTTACTAAATTCAATCCCCATTTATAAGGAAACCATTATCTTCTACTCATCAAGAGATTTCAATGATGTGAATTCCATATCATTCTGAGCTTAGAGCACCGAGATATGGTCCTTGGAAGTTTTTGTACTAGTGTCATGTCAACGTGATTGTATCACTAACATGTGGCATATGACATGGCACCCTAGGTCCACATGTCACTTTAGGGTGGTTCCTTATCAGTACCAGGGCCACCTGACCCTACTGTATCATCCATTGACTCTAGCTAACTTACTTTATTCATACTTGAATGAATAAAATTTTGAATTAATTTAATTAACTATTAATAATATATACATATTATCATGGCATTAAAAATATATAATAATCATAACATTATAAATATACAATACATTATGTTTATATTTCTAACATATAAAATCATAGGTGAACCCACACACATTCCTTTTTAGCTATTCAAAAACACATAGCTTGATGCTATCTCAAATGGACTTGCCACATGGTGTGCTTTTATGTCTCTAGAAATGATCAACGATCAAATGGGTGTATTGGAAATTTTAAAGTGGATAGGGGTTAATTCTCTCAAGGGTCCTGATGGAGGGGTTTGGGCCCATACAATGGGTATGTGGCACCTCTTCATTGTTGTTGAAATTCATTTGGATTGGCCAAAACAACTTGGCCATTGCTTTGATACCACCAATCAATGTCTAGTTGACTTTCCTTTGTGCTTCCACATGATTCCACCATTCCTCATCTCCTATATTAGTGTCAAATAAACATCCATGTTGGAAGGCATACCCTATATCATACTCAATTCAAATATTCCACTTTAAATTTGGGTTTAGCCTTTGGTCCAATGGGCATACATTTGGAAAATGATTTTAGCATACCTCTAGCATACAAATTTGGCACATACCTTTGCATAGTCATCACAATTTTGTCTATGCCCTTGCATATCCATCACGTCTTCGGAAACACATGTTGCCACATATGGTGGTGCATATGTAATTCCATATCATATTTTATATAACTTGCAAATAATTTTAAAAAGGCACATGGAAGTCCCATTGGGGCCCTTGCATTATGAATGCAATTGGCCCAATATTAGATATGTCAACCATGCTTAAGAAATTAATTTCTAGGCACAATAAATCAATTATAAGGACATGAAAAAGGCCATAAACTCATATCTTAACATATATTATAAAGGCTTTATTAAATTTAATAGTTGACTTCATTCTATTATAGTTAACTCTTTAAATTGTTTATTGTTTTATACTTGAGTTCATTCGATTATAGTTAACTGCTTAAATTGTTTAGTATTTTCCCAATTATATATATGGAAACTTTTCATAGGATGTAGAGTTTACATATAGAGTAAATTCAGATTTTCTCTTTTTTATCAATTCTATTGTATTTTGGAGATATAATCACCAATATTTTTCATTATTAAAACCTTTTGTGTATGTAAGAAAAAAAATATTCAAGTAAAGTTTTAATGGGCCTTTAAAGGCATGTAATTTACATAATTTAAATTTGCATATTTCATAATAATGTCTAGCCCTCATCAACGAATTCTAATTGAGGCAATAAGGCTAGTAAACCCAAGGCTATAAAGGCTTGAGAGAAACTTATTACTGAACTAGATTTTGGAAATATAAGGCTTTAACCACCCATTACACATTTAGAGGAAAAAGGATAGAACTAAGGCCAATTTTTTTTAGGAACACAATCCATATAAAATCTCTTACCAGTTGAAAATAAAATGCCCACATGTATCCTTCTAGACTTATGACAACTGAGTGTGACCTTCCATTCAACTTAATTTTTGTAATTTGGGCCTTCAAAATACCCTTATAAATTAGGTGAGAATGTCTAGAATTATGGCATTTTTTTAAAAGAATTTACAATTTCAAGGGGTTCAATTCTTAGTTAAAACTTTAAACCAATTGTTCTTTTTCCTCAAGAGTACAATAACTCCAAAATTTATACTAGAGAGATCTCAAATCCTAGTCAATGCACAAAAGTATCATGAAACCAAGGTTGATCCCCTAGGTCAGAGTTTTTATGAGATCATCCATTAAATCTTAGTGAAATTTATAGACTCTTAACCTAATATGCTCTGTGAAGACTTAATAAAATTAGTATTCATTACAAATACAAGGTATTCCTCCTTGGAGTTAGGTTAATGATACAATTCAAATAAATCTGTCCATTATCAAATTGATCTAGAACTCCCTTGATTGGACAAGATATTTAATTGAGAAACCCACTAATTGTCTCTTCTCTGTTGATTCAACTCTAGTTACTTCTCAATATGTTTCGATGTAGATAAATCCACCCTCTCAACATATATACATACATACATACATACATAAATATATAACTACAACAAAAATATTATCAACAGAAACAAGTGGACACGACACCATAGTAATATCTATCCATACTTTCATCAGTTTAACTTACAATCATACCACTAAGGTAATCAAAGAATTGAAATTTCTACGAGTCCTATGATAATGATAAAATTTATGAATAGAGCCTTGGAAGATGCAGTGAACTACAATTATTGAATATCTCAAAATTCCTTTCGGGGTTCCATTCCAGATTCCCTTTGAAAATTACAAAGTCTCTTGAGCCTAGATCTGTCTTCCAACTCCATATCAGGTATAATAACAATTACCCTTGAGAAGTTGAAAAAACTTCAACTTTTGAATTTGTCTTTCGACCACCTCACAGGGGAGCTTCTAAAAGGGTTTTTTTGCAAATCAAACAATTTCATATCTTTGATTGGAAATATTGGTCTTTATGGACCACAGGCATTCAATTTTATTTTCATGTCCAATGCCAAGAAGTCATTTCCAATTTGTGAAAAGAATATTATTACCAATAAGTTGAGCTATTGTTTTTATACTATGTGGTCTACGTTTGGGATTCTTTAGAAAGGGAATGTACATATGAAAAAACTTGATTTCTCATAAGCTATTTTCCAAAATCTAGTGCACCAAAGGATCTCATATCAAGAGCTTCACATAGCAACTAATGGGTTTTCTAATGCCAATTTGTTGGGAAAATGAAATTATGGGTTAGTGTATAAAGGAATTTTGAGTAATGGTTCATTTGTTGTTGTTAAGGTTCTCCAATTACAAAATGAACAAGTTGAAAAGAGTTTTAAAGTATAATGTAATGTCTTGCAAAAGGTTCGACATAGAAATTTGGTGAGCATTATAACCTCATGTTCCAATCTCCAATTCAAATATTTTGTGTCCAATTTGATGCCTAAAGGATGTTTAGAGAATCACTTGTATCATGATAGAGATGAAAATAATGATGAATATTTGTGTGAATTGAGATTGTAAACATGATTAGACATTGCCATATATGTGGTCCATGACTGGAAATATCTTCACTAGGATTCTTTTGTGCAAGTAGTGCATTGTGATATAAAACCTAGAAATGTACTTTTAGGTGAAGACATGCTAGGCCATGTGACAGGTTTTGGTATTGCAAGACTAATTCATGCAATCTCGATTGATTCACTTACATCATCACTTGATTTGAAAGGATCAGTGGGCTACATTTCTCTAGGTATGAATTTTAAAATAATACTTTCACTTGTGTTTTATGAGTAATAGTTTTGAATTATATGGATGGGTTAAGTTAAATTTGATTATTTCCGTTTATTTTATTAATGCAAAGTATGGATTGGGAACAATAGTTTCCGCAAAAGGAGATGTTTATAACTTTGGTATTTTGTTATTATAAATGCTTACTAAAAAGCGACCAACTAGTGACATGTTTGTTGGAGAGCTAAATTTGCACAAGTGGGTGAGTATTTAATCAAGATAACTAAGCCCTATATGTGCCTTGATGATAGTGACATTAACTGTCAAACTCTTCTATCATGAACCTGTTGGGAAAAATACTGAGAGGGGGGGGGGGGGGTGAATCAGTATTTTCAAATCAATAATTTTTCTTTTCATATTCATATTTCCATACACAACTTTAGTGAAAGTAACACATGTGTGTATGTGACTGTTCTTAAGACAACTAGTGTACATCCAGAAGACTTATGATTCAACTAATTCATAATATGTTTGTCTTCAACCAATGCATCAATACTTTATTAACATTAGATAAACAATAACCATGTGCTGTAATAAAAATATAATAATCACACATAAGTAACACACATGAACACTAGGATTTAAGGTGGAAACCCAATGCGGGAGAAAATCATTGTTGACGTCTCTGTCTTCTTTCTAATATAAGGAAAAATTTGTTTACAATCTTGTATTGGTGCAGAACCATATCAGTACGCAGGCGCCCACTTGCAGAAGGAAGGGAGCTACAACCCCTTGGTTCTTGTACTAGTGTAAACTTGTAGCAATACGCAGACACCAACCTGTAGAAGGATACAACCTTCACTCATTCTCCAGTTGCTACTGAAAGGTAGCTCCAACCCTCTAATCTAATCGCCAACTACTACTGGTAGGAAGGCACCAACCCTCAACGTCCTCCATGGACCACGTTTGATCAAATTTTCTGTCTGGATCCACCTGCTTCAACACATCATAACTTGTAGACCACGTTTCATCTAATTTTTATACTGGATCCATTAACAACACTTAAGCTCAATATCAAAAATCAAACAGTAACTCATCACTATAACACAATCATCCATCTTTGACACATATGAACCAATCAATCACTAAATACCCAATCATCAATCTCTGACATAACTGAAACACAATCATAATTTTTTGAATCAACCACAACTGAATCAATCAATCACTGAAACCTCTTAACTTTGAAGCAAAACATAATCAATCAATATGAACAATTAGATCATTGTCACCAGAATGCAGAGCTGAACCCAGAACACTCCATCAACAACTAGAACCAACTGCAACCTCAAAAATCATGTTAGAATGTATACGCTACTTCAATGAGGAAAAACTGCATGAATACGCTACTTTCTGTAATCCAACTTGCATACACCTCTAAAGATACTTAATCATAAAACTTATGAACCAAAATTGTACTAACCAAAGACATTCTAAAGATCTACTATCATATTACAGAGTTCTAAATAGATAGCAGCAAAATATCACCCTTCTTACTCAATCAATCAGTCAGCCAGACTCAATCTCCTTATACAATTAGTTTAACTTTAGATCTAATGAAGACATCATTAGAAAACAATAGTAAAACAACAACACTAATAAGATAGATCAGTCATTTATAAACAACAATCCCTTCCTCTGCATACACTACTTGGAAGTGTCGAATCCACATGTATACGCACCTTCACCGAGGCAAACCTGCGTATAGATATGAAAATAATGACTTATAACTTCACAACTTTTCAAGACTTCAGATATACCCAGATCATAACATTTAAAGGATAAAACATGCGTTAACACTCAGATCTAGCCTATCCATTATCAGATCATACAATGATAAGTCATTTCAGGTCTCATGATCCTGATCCAACATTGTATCCAAGGGTGCACAAGATGTTTCAGATCTATATCATAACCATAGCCCTTACAACACAAAATATACTTCACATAGAAGTATTCATGAAAAACATCTTTTCTTGCACTTTAGCCCTTTGATCTTCTCCTCCTTATATACTTAAAGCCTTTGCCAATACCATGCACCAAAACAACAATTAGAACCTATGGTATTCTTAGACGGGATCAAGTAACTGTTATTCCGCTTAATATTGTGGGCTAATACCATGGTATGGACCCTTGGTATTCTTTAACCTTAATTTTCCATCCCATACGTGCTTTTCCTTTTGTGAAACTGCGTGCATATGTATACACACCTTTTATTCTGTGTACCTGGGTGTATACGCGACTTGGACTGATTAAACGGCGTATACAACTTAAAACATTCCCTTTCCTCAATTTCTTGATTCTGATTCATAATCCTTTGTCTCATCATCCCGTTCTTTTGTGCCATTACTCTATTACCTCATAATTGACCTGTTACAATGTGACTTGCCATCATACATCACTTTATCATTTTTGAACTGACATGTGGATACATCTGGTTATCATATATGTGAGTTTCCATCAAGGAAAACACATGTACCATAATGCCAATAGACCCTACTAAAAGTGTACCTATTACTCAAAAGAAATCTTGAATTGACAAGGTACGTTTTTTCTATCTTATGTTAATGATGAGAGGGTGATATTAATGACAAAGATCCCAAGATAGGAAATTATTTTGATTATATGTAGGTATTTGTTGTAGCATGATTTTTTTGGATGCTAGAGGCAATCCAAAGCTTATTTTTTGATGTATTTTTGGTTAAGAGATGGATTTCACTCAATGTTATTTTGGTTATGTCCACCCTTAAATACTATATAAATGAGAACTTGTAGTTTGTGGACTTGTGGTTGATGAATATTACAAAAAATAGATGAATGATGTTATATGGTTTAATCCATGTTTTTATGTTTTTTAACACAAATTCATCATTCTACAAGCTTTTGTTGACATTTACGTATCAAAATATAAAATATATATATATGTTATTTAAAATTCACTCCCAAAATCGCTCCCAACTTGGGAGTTTTTGAAAATGTCACTCCTCGCTTTGGCTTCCATTCCCACTTCTCGCTTCTACTCTCATTTCCTGCTACTGCTCCCGCTCCCAAGCAGCCTTGACCCATAACAAACACATATCACATTACTAATACCTCTATGATTTATGTCTAATGTGTGTGTTAAGATTTTTTACCTGTTTCTATGCTAGTGATCCTCCCAATGATGGGGCAGTAGAGAAGACAACAAATATGGCACCTTCACCCTTTCCTTACATTAGTGATGAATAGGTTGAATGAAAGTGAAGGAGACAATGATACAAACTATTGCTTGGTAGAGGGCACATGCATGCCATATGAGATAGTGAAATAGACTATTGTTTGGAAGAGAGTGCATGCATGCTAAGGGCACACATGTCACACCTTCAATTAATTCTAGTTTAGATTTTGTTTCAAATTTAGCAATTTCAGTTTTGGATAGAGTTTTTCTATTATTAGAGCTTTTATTTTGTTATTTTTAGCATGCATGATATATTCTTACTAAGAGGTTGTAGATCCTTAGTCAATTATAATACTTATGCATGAGAAATTCCCATCTTAGGTAGAGGACACAAATCTCAAGGAAGGGATGCATGATTGCATGCTCCAGTTCATCTTTTGATGGAGACACACTTACTTGGCACTCTTACCATGCAACTATGGTGCACTAAGTGATCAGGTTAGGGCTATGATTTGAAAAAGTCCAACCAAATAGGATTTTGCATGTGTCCATATTCATTGTACTTTCTCTCCTCTTCCTATTCTATAAGCGAGATGAAAGGTGTGCCATTGTGTTGGTTATCGAGGTTTTATTTTGAACTATTGTAGTGTATCTTTTTCAGTATTCAATAGAATATAAATGCAATTGAGAATTAAAATCTATGTATTTTCCATTCAAATTTTCCACAATATGTATTTGTAAATCAACCAACATATATTTGCCCCTTTTATATTGAAACTTTCAAGTTTTCAGCTACCTAGTACTTAGGTTATTATTTCTAGGTGTAGAATCTGCTTACCATTGTTAATGAAAATAAAGGGATATAAATATAAAGGGGTATAAAAAATGTTAATGAAAAAATGAATACCAACAATATCTAGTGAAAGTAGGGCCTTTTTAAGTTGGGAATGTGTATTGGGTTAGTATTGGTAGGGGGTTAAATAAAGTGATTTTTAGAGGTATTTTGTGATATGTAGTCAAAGTAAGGGTTTTATTTAGTATTCCACAAATGCACATGCTATGTTAGAGGTTCATTGAGTGAAGCCCCGTGGGAGGTGATTGATGAAAATGCTTTAGGAGAGGTCGATGAATATGAATTTGAAAAAAAATAATATATACAATTACCTCCTTTCTTTGCTAGATCATGATATGAGTTGCTCAAAAGATTCACTTGAACAAAGACCAACTATGAGAGAAGTGAAAATGGTGTTGGAGAGTGTCAGAAAGGATTTAATGGAAAATTCAATTGCTTCTAGGAGATTGAGAAGAAGCATAACTAATTTGATTAGCAATACAAATGAAACAAGGAATGTTGCAGTTGCCTCAAATGATCAATTTTTTTCTACATTATAGTTTGTTCAAAGCACAATAGCCAATGATTTGAGTTTCATTATTCATCTTACAATAGCAAGAAGTTTTGGTAATTATGTAATATCGATTTGTAATTATTTTGGACATGAAAATCATATGCCTTTACAATAGTGTATTATGGAGGTTGTAGATGTACAATTTGTTTCATTTGTTTTCCATCTATAAGTGCAATATCATATCCATGAATTAATCTCTCCAATAATAGTTACTACCAAGAAATTAGTGCATTTTTTCACACCTATAGGTGAAAATATTTCTATTTAAATTTAACATAACATATAAACATGTTTGTGTGTACAAATTCTAACTTATTGTTTTACATTGTTTACTAAATGCTATACGTTTAATTCTTATTTTAGTTTTGAATTTGAATTGGTTGTACTCTTCAAGTATACCATATTGGTCTTCAACTAATGAAACATAAAGATAAATGTTGTGAAGCTACAGCTTCGTAAGCAATTTCTAATGATATTTGACGACTTGCATATTTTCCCATGTTAAAGAGATATCCCTATCCTCTCAACCTTTTTGTGTCCCTAATGAAGACTTGTAGACCATATCGGTACTTTCTAGAGCTCTTTGCAATTTTGAATATTCACTCTAAAATACATCATAGATTCCAATGAACAATGTGATTTGCTACAACTATTATTGATAAAGGGAGATAGATTATGAAAATGGATGTTTTAGGATAATTGTCCCTACTAGCATCAAACAGGTACAAGATTTTCTAAATATTGTATAAAGGTATGATTATTTCAAATAAGAAGTCATAGTGAAGGTATTGTCCATTCCTCATATTTATTAATGACATGTTTGTTTACCATGTTAATGATACTATTATATTAATTTGACAAAAATGATTCACATACATGGATACTTTGGATCTTAATATTTCCCTATCAAATATATTTTTGCATAGATATTTGTTCTTAATACGGATTTGGTATTTTTCATTCCCTTTTCCAAAGAAAATTTAAAGGACAAAATTTCTCCATTGAGTGCAATTTTAGATGTTTTTTTTTATTTTTTATTTTTATTTTTATTTTATTTTTTTTATTTTTTTAACTTAACAGGACTACATCTTCATTATGTCTGATATATCATCTCGATTGGGGTAGCGAGTTGAACCAGTTACTTCACATCAAGGAGTGCCTTATCGGAGCAACCAATCACCATCCATCCAAGACCCCGTGGACTTAATTTGTTGTTGTTGTTGTTTGTTTGTTTGTTTTTTTGTTTTTTTTTCTTCTGTAAGCTCGGTAGGACTACATCTTTATCATATCCAATATATCACCTCGATTGGGGCGGGGAATTGAACCGATGACTTCATATCAAGGAGCATCTTAACAAAGCACCCGATCACCGTCTATCCAAGACCCCATGGACGAGTGCAATTTTAGTTGTTTAAAAAATAAGTTATCATGTTTATATTTATAATTTAGGCCTTAAAATATAATGAATGTTCATATGAATAATACTTAGCCAATACATTTACAATGAAGGGAAATATTCATGTAATATTTTTCCACTCAATTATCTACCATTGCAATAGTCATTTACCTTGAAAAAATTGATCATGTACGATTCTTAAATCTGCATATTAGTTTTAGAAGATTCATTCCTCCTAAATATTTATAGATATATTACCACTACAACCTATAATGAGTTCATTGATAGCTACATTTTTATTTGCATTGTTGGTGTAAATTACTTAATAATATTGCGTACCTATTCCTTAAAGTATATTTTACTATTAGGTTTGGCTATTTGATGGTTATTAGTGGATTTTGAATCATATGAAGTGATACTTCATGAAAGGCTAACATGAAGCATGCACTTACATATTTAATTTCCTCTACCATGCTTTGGCTATTATCTAGCAATATAATTTATCATCAATAGTTGATCCTTGAATTTGGCCTTGATCCCTTTTAGTGAATGATGCCTACACATTATTTTCTAATGTAGTAACATATTCTTTTGAACTACTAAGACATGATGAGTTGACCTTTACTATTTTCACTCTTAGTTTGCAAAATGGTGGGGAATATCTACACTCATGTCACAAGCTCCACTCCAAGGATTGACCTCCTCAGTTATGGCATTGGAATTTCTACTCTTAGATGATAACATTCTTTTGTCACCCTTTATAATTTTTCTAATGCATTCACTTGGATCTCTTTGTTGTTCATTTTGCTTTCTTTCAAAGAGGTTGTTGTATTTTTAAACACTAAGTCTTTCGGTCTATTAGGATTTTGAATAGGATATGTCTATCTTTTGTCATAACCATTTCTCCTAGAATCAATATCACTATTTTCCTTATTCAAACCCCCATTTCTACTGGATTGCTCATCCACATGGCTACAAGTTTCAATCACTCCAAATCGTCTTCTCCTTATTTAAAGTCCTTGTGTTGGAGTAGAGGACATTCTACCAATGGAACCTAATCATGATATACATATGTTAGATTGATATTTTTTGCGGTTATCTAAGCCCATGGTTAAATATTTAGGATTTTCCTTAGTTACTAGTTTTTTTCATGCTATAACCTTTTAAAATACAATTTTTTCCCCTTAACAATCTTTCTTAATTGTTAAGAACATTAGCCCATTAGAGTAAGAGAATAAGTTTTCATTATAAGTAATTGATTGTGCTCAATAATGAGATGATATATATCCTTTTTGATCCTTTTAAGGTCACACTACAATTCCTTACTCCATGTTCCTTTTTATCACCTTTCTTGGATAAAGGATCGTATTAAGCACTAAATGTCAACTCTAGTATTCTCAATTGAATGTTAGAAGCTAAAGCTTAGGGGTCTACATAATCTCTCCCTAGGAAGAAATATTTTCATTTTTGAGATAGGAACACAAGCTTGCTACATGCATCTGTATGGAGAACACATTCCTATCACTATGAAGTTTTGCAAAAATGTAACATGACCAAGTATTATTATAGATATAACTTTTTACTTTCTTCCTTTTCTCACAGGGCACAAGTGGGAGGATTACTATAAATTATTTCCCCTAAATTAATTTGCAAACAAAAAATGACCATCCGTGTCTTCTATTTCAAAACCATCAACAAAAGTCTAAGGAAAAGTTGTGTTTGATTCTTGTTGTAATTACATGAGCTACACATCTATGGCTCTTAACAATTCTCTCTTGAAAAAGGAGAATATAATTATAAATAGTAGGACTTAAGCTTAATATACTTAAAAAAAGAAATGAAAGAAATACATAATTCACATAATGTTATGACACTTCTTATCTTAGGAAATACATTATTTGATGTAATTGAACACACACACACACACGCACATCATCATCATCATCATCATCATCATTGTAAATATACAATACATGATGTGTATGCGTAACATAAAATCATAGGAGAATTCACACACATACCTTTTTAGCCATTCAACAACACATACCTTTCCATTACCTCAAATGGACTTGCCACATGGTGTGCTATGAAGCCTAAAAATGATTAACAATTAAAGGGGCATATCAAAATTGTTAATTAAGCAAGGGTTAATTTTCCCAAGGTTTGCGCCTATACCACTAAATGGGTACGTGGGTACATGATACCTCCCCATTGTTGTGGTGATTCATTTGGATTGATTTGATACCATTTTGCACCACCAATCAACGTCTTCTTAATTTTCCTTTATGCTTCCATGTCATCCAACCATTCCTTGTGGTCTAGGTCAATGCCAAATCGACATCCAAGTTGGCAAGTATACATTTGGGAAGTGATTTTAACATACAAATATGGTTTGTGCCCTTGCATACCCATCACAATATTGCTTCCTCCCTTGCATAATTATCATGACTTAAGAAACACATTTTGTCACATAGGTTATGCATATTGAGTAATTACCACTTATGGTCGTGTATATGTATTATCATATCATATTTATTAGTGCAACCATATAAAGTAAATGACTGGTAAATGTTGATAGGCATAAATCCATAATAAACATCAAAACACTTACCCTATGATACATCTCACATTGTCTAGATTAAAAAAAAATCGTAAAGTTAACTAAATTATAACTTTATTTTAAATTATTATTATTATTATTTATTATAAAAAGGAGTAATATGATATCTTAACTAGTTGTGTTGAGTTAGAGGTCGGCAGGGAGCTCTGGAACTAGGGTTCTGAAAAACCCTACGATGGCGCAGTCTGCGCGACCTGCACATTCCCTGCCCCCTTCAGACTGATTGCCTGCCAAAAAGTTACAACCCTCCCTCGGTTCACCAACGCGGTAATGGAGTTTTCCCGGTGGGGCATCAAAGCCCTCCCCTTCGTCCATTCGTAAGCCACCAGCGCAACCAAGCACTCAGCCCTCTGAGCCAGTACAAGAGGATGAGGTCAACAAAGATTCTCCACTGCAAAACAAGACAAATGCAACCACGCTCCAGACAGAAGAAAGCAAAGAGATACCAGATGGGAAACCAGAGTCAGAGGAACGGCCTAGGGTCACATCGAAGACATGCAAACCAGTGGCTACTGAAAGGCCCAAGATAGAACTTCCAAGCCACAGGATCAATGGGCAAATCCAGTTTATGAAGGACCACGCGCTTATTGGAAAATTTATCGGCTTCTGGCCGACGGAAAAGGCATTGCAAGGTTGGATCTCAGCCAAATGGAAGCCTAAAGGCCATGTTACCCTACAGCTAGGACCGAAGGGGTTCTTTACTGCGATATTTATTTGCATAGAAGATAGAAATCAAATCATGGATGAAGGACCTTACTTCTTCAACTCAGCGGGCCTGTACTTAAGAGAGTGGGTGGAAAGATTTAACCCGGACAAGGAGGACCTCAGTTGGGCTCCAGTCTGGATCAGGATGTACTCGCTTCCAGCAGAATACTGGGATGAAGATTCGCTCAAAGACATAGGAAATGGGTTGGGGGAGTTCATAAAATCGGCGGAAGAGACGAAGCTGTGCAGATACACCTCCTATGCCCATATCTGCGTCTTCATGCAGCTGGACAGACCCCTCCCGGATTCGGTAAGTCTTTTCCATGATGACTATGAATGGGTTCAACCTTTGGATTATGAACATGTTCCCTTTCATTGTCGAAGGTGTCATGCTATGGGACACCTCTTTAGAGACTGTCCTCTAAATGACAAAGCCCAAAATTTTGTTCCCTCAGACAAGCTGGATCAAGACGGCTTCATCAAAGTAGCCAATTGTAAAAGAACGCATAAGAAATCCTCCACAGGGAAGAAACCCCAGCAGGACGCTGCCTCCTTTCCCTCAACAAGAAATAGTTTTGAGGTCCTTGCTAAAACCTCAGATGACCATACTCTGCATTCGACGCCCAACCCTAAGCCCTCCTCCTCCTCCGCTATCCCTCATCCCTCTGGCTCCCCCTCCATATCCCGATCCCCTATCACTGCTACTGACACCCCAAAGGAGGCCAGCAAGATCTCAGATGGAAAAGCAAAAGAAATGGATGTTGACGGTGATCCCAGTCAGTCCTTAAGCCTAGAAATCATTGCAGATGAAGAAAACCAGGTACAACAAATGGATGAAGAACCTGAGAGCATTGACCTAAATGGTCTTGACATTCTGGGGCTCGAGCAGGTCTGCAAAAAAAAGGACTATGATAAGATACCAGAGCACCAGATCAGCAAATTGGAAGTCATCATATCTAGGGCCTACCAGCAACAACAACTTGGCATCCAACCGGCAGTCATTTGGATGGCGGCTTTCCCCCTAAAGATTCTAAAAAGCGAGGGAGAAGAATATATCTCCAACGAACTATTGCTATAGGGAAAATCCTGGTGGATTCAGGGACATATGCTAAGTTAACTAAGTACTACAAGCCCTCCCCCAGTAGTGAATCATGAAACTTATTTCATGGAATATAAGAGGGCTCAATAGCCCGGGGAAACTCAGATTAATAAAAAACATGATAAAGCAGGAGCAGCCGCAGATTTTCTTTCTCCAAGAAATGAAGTGTAACAGTATCACTCTTGGGAACATTCTTTCCAAGGCATGGCCAGATTATCACTCGCTTGCAGTGGATGCCTCAGGGGCCTCGGGCGGACTGGCTATCACATGGAACACTCAAGCAATAGGGCTGATAGACATCCATGCTTCTCATCACATGATTCAAGCCACCTTTCACATTATAGGTACCAACATTCATGGTCATCTAACCAACGTTTATTTCCCACAGGAAGCTAGCAACAAAATCACAGTTCTAAACACAATAGAAGCGCTCAATCTCAATAGAGTACACCCTCTTTGGATCATGGGGGGTGATTATAATATGATTACCAGGATAGAAGATAAGCAAGGAAGGTGAGCTAGGCTAGAGCAGGAAGATGCCCACTTCAAAGAATTCATCCAAAATAATTCTCTAATTGACATGAAATTTTGCAACGACACGCATACATGGAGTAATCGAAGAACAGGGAGGCAACAAATCACATCCAAACTTGATAGATTCCTCATTTCTGACAATGTGGTGCACCTTGGAGGAGATCTTTTTGCATCAATTCTCCCCTACTCAGGCTCGGATCATTGGCCTATCTCCCTCCAGTGGCAAAGACCGGGTAATGTCACTAGGCGACCATTTCGCTTCGAAGCATTTTGGCTCTCCCACCCCGCTTTCAAAGACTTCATCAGATCTACTTGGACCTCCTTCCCTCAGCCAGAAGGTACAAAAATGTTTCAGTTTCAGCAAAAGCTCAAATTCCTCAAAGCCCAAATCAAGCGCTGGAACAAAGAGACATTCGACAACATCTTTCAAGCGCAGCAGGATTTAAACAAGGAAATGAAAGAGCTCCAACAACAAATTATCACAGAGGGACACAATGAAGAGACCCTTGCTTAAGAACAATGCATTCATAATAAATTGGAGGAGAGCAGGAAGCAGGAGGAAATACTGTGGAAGCAAAAGTCCCGGATTAGATGGCTGAAAGAAGGCGAGAGGAACACCAAATTCTTCCATCGAACCACAATTCAGCGAAGAATGCACAATACCATTTCTTTCATTCAGAACCCAGAAGGGGAGAGAGTGGAAAACCATGCAGAGATTGAGCAGGAGTTCCTAAGACACTTCCAGCAGGTTCATCAAGAGCCCCATGCGGATAGGCGGCAGGCTACAGAAAAAATCATTAAAAATGTGCCTAAAATCATTACAGCAGAGCATAACGAATTCCTTCTGTGCCCAACTACGCAACAGGAGGTGGATGCAGCTATGAACCAGCTCAAGGAGGGCAAAGCCCCTAGCCCGGATGGCTTTACCACTACATTCTTCCACACTTTCTCGGAGTTGATAAAAGTAGAGGTCTGGCTCGTGGTGGAGGAATCACGCACTCTTCATTGGCTTTTGCCCTCACTCAACTCTACCTTCATTGCACTGGTCCCTAAAGAAGAGACCACTAGAATCCCAGACAAATTTCGTCCAATTGCACTTTGTAATGTAATATACAAAGTGATATCCAAGGTCATTGCCAACAGGTTAAAGCCGCTACTGCCCATGCTCATCTCGTCGGAACAATCGGGCTACGTGGAAGGAAGACAGATTCTGGATGGCATCATCCTCACACATGAAATCATACACTCCCTCAAGCACTCCAAACAAGCAGGTATGATTCTCAAGCTCGGCCTCTCAAAAGCTTTTGATAAGCTCAACTGGACTTATATACAAAAAATGTTAACAACTTTTGGTTTCTCGCCTATGTGGGTGCGATGGGTCATGAGCCTTATCTCTCCAACGTTTTTCTCCATCCTCATAAATGGCATCCCTTCCCGTCCTTTCAACCCTTCTAGAGGAATCAGGCAAGGAGATCCTCTATCCCCTTTCCTTTTTGTGCTAATGGCAGAAGGCTTGGGTCGCCACATCAAACAAGCCCTCCTCTCCCAGCAACTCAAAGGTTTATCCATTCACAATTTGCCAGCTATCTCTCATCAACAATTCATGGATGAAAATATGCTCTTCGGGTACCATTTAGCTCAGGAAGCCTCTCTTTTAAAATCCCTGCTGAATGACTTCTCTGAGGCATCAGGCACCAGTATCAATAAGGCTAAATCGCAGATCTTCTTCTTCCACACTCCCCCTGTCACCCAATTTGCCATTGCTCGAATCCTGGGCTTCTCCATAGACTCTCTTCCTTCTAAATACCTTAGAGCCCCCCTCATTGATTCGGCCCTAAATCATGCTTCTTAGCGTATTCTCCTTGAGAAGCTTGAATCTCGCCTAAATCTCTGGACTCATAGAACCCTGAACATTGCTAGTCGTTTGGTGCTAATCAAAGTTGTCCTTCAGGCTATGCCGCTCTACCTATTCTCAATCTTGGCTGCGCCCAAATGGGTTATCAAAAAAATAAAGGCCCTTCAGCGCAACTTCCTTTGGGGTGCAACAGGAACTAATCGCAAATGGGCCTTGGTAAGATGGACCACAGTTTGTAAGCCTAAAGAAAAAGGGGGTGTAGGTTTAAGGGACCCCAATCACAGCAACACAAAAGAGGCCTACAAAATCATTTGCATGGATCCGGAGCCCCTAGATCCCATCTGGAGTAGAATATGGTCTTCAGGCATTTGGCCCAAAGTCTCCCTTTTCCTTTGGCTGGTTGGGCATCGAAAAATCCTCACTTGGGACAATCTCAGACGTAGGAACTTTCATGGACCCTCTATGTGCATCAACTACAAATCCTAGGAGGAAACTATACAACACCTCCTTGATTCTTGCTCTCTTGCTAATGAATTGTGGGAGAAGGCTAGCTTTTAGTGTCAAATAAAATGTAGAAGGTCGAAAGACATCCTCGACTCCTTCCACTAGTGGCAACAGAACCCTTACAAAAGTGAAATTCTCAACCATTTATGGAGAATAATTCCTGGTCTCCTCCTCTGGACTATCTGGAAAGAGAGGAATAAGCACATATTTAAGGATCAAAGCACTCCGCAAGAGATCATATGGGGCAACTTCTGCCATAACCTCAAAGAGACCTTGGCGCTTCGCAGCTGGGCTCAGGACGACTTTCCCTCCACCGCAAATGAGAAGGCCATTTGGGCAAACTGGAATCTGCAACTCCCGCAGGGAACTCAAATTCAAGCCCAGTCCGTGCGCAACAACAATAAAAAGGACTCCTGGACTCCTCCCCCAAAGAACACAATCAAGCTCAATTTTGATGGCGCTTCTAAGGGTAATCCTGGAAATGCAGGATTTGGAGGTATTTTCAGAAACCATGAAGGCTCACCTCTCCATATTTACTTTGGGAATATAGGTTGGGATACTAACAACTCGGTGGAACTGGAGGGACTCTGGCAAGGGCTTCTCCTTTCCAGAGATCTCAATTTACAACCCCTGGAAATTGAAGGCGATTCCCAAATTCTTATCAACATGGTTAAACAACTTCAAAATGGTACTCATGCGAGGAAAATAGCCAATAGCTGGAGGCTTGAGGCCAGACTGGAAGCCATAGAACAACTTCTCCATAATAATCCAGCCATTATCTTCAATCATGTCAAGAGGAATGGCAACAAGGTTGTTGATCTTCTTGCCAATTTGGGAGTGGATGCGGAGAGCATTATACTCACAGGAACTATAGACATCATTCAGAATCATGATCAAGCCCAGGAATGCACCATTTTGGTCCAAAAGGATGCAGCTCCCCCGGATGCGGGTGACTGAGGTGGCATTCAATATGAAAAGACTGGGGTGGGGCGAGGCAGCTCGACACCTGCCCACCCAGTACGCCGCGTTAAATATTGGCAAACGGGAGAGTGCTTGGCATGTGCGCAAGGCAAGTTACAACAGCTCCCCCTCAGGTGTCCCTGGATCATTCTTCGTATCCTATGCAACGGCTCCTCCCTCTGCGTGCTACAACCTGCAAGAGATGACGACGATCATCAATGCAATAGTAATGGAAGTGGTTTTTCGAGAAAGGTCTGGCAAGTATAAGGCGAGGCACTGCTCTGAGTTTGCGTTGATGCCTTGCGAGTTGTCTCTTTGGGCTCATCCCCTCGCTTTGGCTCAAATTACGGTTCTCTCTGAAGTCTCTTGGCCCTTGATGCGGAAGCTTAACTCGGCCATCCAGGGGTAGCTCCTGCTGTTCCTCTCTCTCCTCTGGGGGGTTTTGGACTATAGTCTGGCGGTTTTCGTGTCAGTTTATCATCACCGGGTCTCAGTTCTTGCCTTTGGTTTTGGCGGGTGGTTTCTGAGTAGTTCCCTCTCAGCCTCTGTCCCCTCGTTCAAACGTTTGGTCTTAGGCCTGGTCTCAGATACTAGGGGGTGGAAGATTGGTCCTGAAAATTCAAAGGTTGCTCGTTCTCACTCTGGAATTTTTCGCTCTGTGCTCAATTAGTTCCCGCTTGCGATAGGATTTCGTAGGTTCTCTCCCGGGTCTCCGCGTGTTTGTTGTTCTGCTCGCCATTGTCTTGGTCTCGGGTCAATTGCTCAGCCTGTCTGCAACTGTTCCAACACTCCCTCAAAGATGGCTCGACTTCGTCAACGTATAGGGTGCCGTAGAGGCCAACCCCGGCACGCTCCAACAGGTTCATCTTCAGATTCGCCTTCCCCCTCCAGTGAATTGTTTACTGGTCGTTACCCAGGCACTCGAAGCGAGAGAGGATGGCGTCGTGCCTCCAGTCACTACCGTGGGTCCCCTTCCTCGACCGGCTCTGCAATTTTCTCCTTCAACAGTTCCCTGCATCGGCCTCAGATAACGGCCCACATAACAGTGGTTTTCTATGAGACCACTCAGATGGAGGACTCAGACTCTCATCCGGGAGGCTCCGGGGCAGTCTCTGGTCCTTCTCCTTCGATTCAGCTTGGAATTGGTATGGCGCCGCAGCATGTTCAGAATGCTCTGGGTTGCAGCACTCAGGATGTGAAGATGCTGCCTGTCGATCGTGGACCCTCTGATCAGATCGCCGCTCCAGCTATGGGTGAGCCAGAATTCGGATGGTGTCGAGTTGTGGAAGAACCATAAGCTGATTAACATGCTCTTGCTAGCGACAGTTTTTTGGTTATGCCATGGCTATCATTGGGCAAGTTTACTATGTTAACTCTACTGTGGATTTCCTATGTTTTTTTGTTGTTTTGTTCACTATAAAGATCCAGAAGAGTATCAACCCGATCCCCTGCGTGGGTTCTGAACTGGGTTTTCTTACCTGTTTTTCCCTGGAAATTCAGCCTCCTATCAAAGCAGTGTAATGATTTCGGTCACAATGTAAATATTTCTCCTCTTTATTAATAGAATTAGTCTTACTCAGAAAGAAAGAAAAAAAAAATGATATCTTAACTTGTAAATAACTCTTCTTACAAAAATATGGTCCATTATCATGGCTTATAAATATAACATGCCAAATATGATGTGTTGATATGACATTTTTTTTAATTAATCAATTTGAGATAAATTAATTAAAATAACATTACTAATTTGGAGATAAACCGATTTGTGAACACTATTATAAATACTCTAACATATTCCATGAATATTAAATCTCTACCATCCACTTAATAATTATTAATAATTAGATTAAAATTCTGAAAGAACTATTATAAAATAAACATGCTTATACATGTAATTATAACCTGTAAATAATTTTGAAAATGCACATAGAAAATGCATTAAAACCCTTATGCTATAAATGCAATTGTGTTGATATTAGACGTGCCAACCATGCCTGAGAAATTAATTTCCAAACACAATCAATAGATTATAGGGATATGGCAAAGGCCCAAAACTCATAACTTGACACTTACTTTTTATTTATTAAAAACTGTTTTCAAATTTTAGGCATGAATTTATTAGTTTATCATTAATCTTTTGAATTGTTTACAATATTCCCAAGCCTATAACTTGGAAACTTCCCCAGCATGTATAATTTACAATTTACAACCTATAAACTTAGCATATAGAATTGAGATATATAGTAAATTCAGATTTCCTCTTTTTCATCGAGCCTATTGTATTTTGGAGATATAATCACCCAAATTTCTATTCATTATCTTATGTGCATGTTAGAAAAAATAATATATTCAATTAAAATGTTAATAGGTTTTTAAATTTTCATATTTCATAACATTGTCTAACCTTCATCACATAATTTTAATTGAGACCATAAGACCAATAAATCCAAGGCTAGAAATTCTTGAGAGAAATTTATTACTCAATTGGATTTTGGAAATATAAGGCTTTAACAATTCATTAAACATTTAGAAGAAAAAGTTCATAACTAATAACTAAAGCTTATTGTTTTTAGGAATGAGAATAGAATGCCCGTACGTATCCTTCCAGCTTTATGAAAACTCAAAGACGTTGTTATGCTTCCCCATGGCCTTGAGTGAAACCTTTCATTCAACTTATTTTTGGTAAGTCAACACTTTCAAAAACCTATTATCAATCAAGTAAGAAAGACTATAATTAAAGCTTACTATTTTTTTTTTTGAGAATTTATAATGCTTAGCTAAAAATTTAAACCATTTGTTTTTGGTTTTCTTAATAGTAAAACAATTCCAAAATTTCTACTTTGTCGAACATTTATACTTTGTCTGAACTCAGAAATTAGCTTAAATAGATTTAATGGGACCATTCCACAAGAGTTGGGCCTATTTACCTAATTGAATTCTCTTTATTTAAGGGGAAATCAATTGAGTGGAAACATACAAATTTCTAATAAAAATTGTTATAACTTCCAAATAATACTTAGGGTAAGTGACAACATGTTGAGTGGAAGTGTGCTACTAGAATTAAATAAACTATGATTTCTTGAAATTTCATATTTTCCTCACAATGATCTTGATAGTGACACCACTACAACCATTCCCTTTCTGATAACTCTTACCAATTGTTCCCACCTACAAAAATTAAGCTTGAGAAACAATAAAGTAAAAGGATAAATCAATAGAATAAAAAGATTTCTGGTAGCAAGGAAGAAATTCTCTAATAACAAAGTATTATTTGAGGAAAATAATATAATTTGTCAAATTTAAAATTAAAATAGTTTCCCACCCATTCAAAGGTAGGCTTCTCGAGTAATGGGCCTTCTCCGTATTGTATAAATAAAGGTCCTATTGATTAAGCATAACAAACATATATTTTCGTTTGGATAAGAGTTTGTCACACATTACAAGATATCTCACATCGCTCTATAGCTCGGTTCTCGCATATGGTTGTCGCATCTCATATGGCATCATCGATCATGATCATTCTTCTTACTAAAACGAGCTCACATTTCGATAATCTATTATGGTCTCAAATTTCTGAATGGATTCACATCTCTGGCTCAAAACTCTCTCGCACCACATCATGGCTCTTTCTTGGCTACAATAATTTCACATTATGCTTCAAAACTCGCATTCTATCTTCAGGACTTTCACTCTTTGTATAACTTGTAATGTCAGTCTTGGTATAGTGCATGACTCTCGAATATGCTTTATTCTCACACGATCACTATAATGATTAATGGCAGTAACCTCATCGTTCTGGTTTGGTCATATTGGATTAGCTATGATCTCTCTCCGTAATGGCATATGATGGCATGAAGTTTCACTTTATATATTCTGTAATGGCACAAGGTTTCGACTTCTTTGTAATGGTTACAATGTCATATGTTTTCAATCTCCTATGGTCTGGATTTGATATATGTATTCGCATCACATATAGGGTTTTTTTCCTGAAACTTATATATGATACCTCTGCAATATGAACGGTCCCTCACATCGTATGGCATCACATCACACACATTTATATCAGTATGGTCCCTCACAGCGTATGGAATCGCATCAGTAGGATCCCTCACAGCATATGGAATCGCATTAGTATGGCCCCTCACAGCGTATGGCATCGCATCAGTATGGTTGACAAAATAGACAGAATTGACTTAACTATATTATGGACATTATAAGCATGACAAAGACGACAATATTGATATGACAATGTAACAGTTATGGCTGGTGTAAATTGAGGAGAGCTGCTCTCTTGCATTTGGTTCATAGTTGGGCTAAATAGGAGTTAGGGTTTGGCAGATAACATGAGGCTAGGGTTTGAGAGAATCCCTTGAAGTATGCCTAGAAGAAGGGCCTGGATATGATTGACTCACACAAATTTGAATTTGATTTGCAAATTGGTTCATGGATGTTTGAAATTGTAGGATCCAAGCTCACACATTATGAAGGAAATTTTATTTTTTTTTTTTTTTATGGCCGTAGGGTTGGAACTCAAATTTTTTGGATGCAGTTGCTCGCATGGTAACTGGTTCCATGCGGTTGTGACCTTGGGTTTTGTTGACAGTTGACTTCTAACTTTGACCATTAACTACATGATTGGAAACCCTAACTTGGACCTAATATGACTATTAGGCTTATCTCTTGGTTATTGTTTGTTTGGTTTTGTTGGATAGTATCTTGAAGAATCAGTGTAACCCTAAATGGATTAGTCTAAGTTGGGCCTAACTGCGGATGAAGAGGATTGAAAATATTGAATGCAACATTGACATATGGATGACCAAAAATGGTGACCCTAGGAAGCTAGATCAAGAAGGAGTTAATCACTCCCTTCCATCCTTGTTAAAGATAAGTGCTTCCTAAACCTTTATTACCGCTTATCCTTCCTATATATTTGAGAATTCATCTCTCTCTCTCTCTCTCTCTCTCTCTATATATATATATATATATATATTCTCATTATTTATATGATTTGGTCCTTGCGACTTATATATAATACCTCTATAGTATGAACAATCCCTCACATCATATGGCATCATATCACACACACACACACATACATTATTTCTTGGCTTCAAATATGTTATATGCACTTTATATCACAAATGTTAGATGGATCGCTCTTATATAACACTGGTTATAGTCTCACACCTCTTTTGTATGGTATGTTCTTGCATAGTTGTGTTATTGATTCATTGTGTTTGGGTCTCTATATGTGCTTGCTTTTCTTCTGTTGCATTACGAATGATGTTGTTCTTTGTACATAATTTCACAAGATGTAATAATTCTATAATATTGTGGGGTTAATTCAATGTGTAAATAATGTAATGCAATTATCAAAGAAAAGAACAATATAGCCCTACGAGAATATTAACACATTCATCCACATATTGGTAATATTACTAGCCTAACCTATCTAAATTTAAGTAGAAACCTTTTGACTGGAAACACTCCACCATTAGAAAACCTTAAATCATAGAAAGATTGTTTTTAATTAGTAATAGATTGGAAGGAATAATCCATGATTACTTTGAACAACTACAACACCTTGGGCTATTGGACCTCATTGAAAACATACTCTCTCGGAAGATTCCCAATTCCCTTGCACCCTTAAACAACTAAGAAGAGTCCTCCTCCATCACAACCAATTATCAAGAAACATACCTACCTGTTGGTGTTTAGATATGAATCATACAATTCACCCTATTCCACATTAATTGTCAACTCGGGGCTATGCTGGTTATTTCAAGGCTATCATGCAAGGTATATGCAGGCCACAGTTTCCCTACCCAGTATTGAACATTCAATCATAAACATAACAATGTGCAACAACAAGTAATAATTGTAGTAGCAATCAAAGTAACAACAAGTTAAGACTCACACCAACGCACTTGATAAATTATTACAACAACAAAGAAATAACGCAACAAAAATAAACCTACACACACCACTAATCCAACAACACCTGGTCAGGAGAGTGGGCCCAACTCCCTAATCAAGCTTGTGGTAAGATCAAGAATTATAGAATGCTTAGAAGATCAGAAATTGCATTTATCAAAATGAAATTACAAAGCTCTGTTGTTACAATCTCAGAATTCTCGTATATCTCCCAGCGGTGGCTTTTCCAACCCCATAGCCTTATAAATTCCAATTGACCACTGATAATTCCTAATATTATGACAGTTGTCTGCCTACAAATACACAACGATTCTCAGAATACAACAGAATACAAAGATAACAATTGTGTTGGTCAATAAGCTAAACCACCATTGCAGCCAATATCCAAAGATAGCACTACCAGCTCGATAGTAACCATACACTGAATCATGGTCTTGATCATCATTCCTTCGAATCTGCAAGGAAACTTAAGTTAGCAAGTTGATTTAGGCAATAATCCCCTACGACTATGCTTCATTGATTAATAATTCACAAAGATATGACAATAGGTATACCTTTATTGTTTAGAATACAAATTGACCTAGCAAGGACATGAAATAGGTACAGGAAAGGGATAAAAAGGACAGGTAAAAAGTAGGCAAATTTAGCAACCAACATCTCCCCCCAACTAGCCTTTCTACATGTCCTCATGCAGCTCATCTTCTGCACAGATCTAGGTTGGAGCTATTGTGGTTAGCATGAAGCTGTGCAAGGTCATATCTTGCGGCCATTTTTGTTCCGGGAATTTTAAATCCATCTGTTTGAAGGACATCCTTCCACCAATCCTTGTCTACCACATAAGTTGGTGTGTACTGCTCAGCTAGCATCCAAATAATGGGAAACTGAAATCTCAGACCTATCCATCGGGTCCCACAATGTTGAATACATGTGATATATCATGGTATTCTTTCCAAAGCCTGAACAAAATTAGGGGCCCCAAAAGGTTCACGTACCCTCACTACTGATGATGACAACATCCATCATTTATGACAGCCATCCCGAGCCTCCTTCTAACAAGAAAAAATATGTTTTGTACACATGTCAGCACACCACTTCTATGTTGTCAGCATCTAACTCTTCCGCCCTTCTATTTCCAAGAAGATATGATGCCTATTAAAAATATCCATAGCCTGACAATGCTCCATTCTAATTACAAGTGGCCTCTTCACTTGATTCTCTTCGAACGTGTCGAAGGCTTTCTTCCATTTAGCCTGGTTAACTATGAAGGAAGTGAAGGATCTCAATTGAACACCCCCCACATATGGAACTTGATTGAATGATTGATCGTTCCCGAAAAGGTAATCGTGCATGTAGAGCTTGCACATTAAGTGTTGGTTCAGGATATTATGAGCCCTCAGGATCCACAAAAACTATATAGGATCCTTCATTTCATGGCTTATTTTTTGATGGATGCTCTCTATACAAAAGACCATGTATTTTTCATGGAGGAATAGAGAATAATTATTAGCAGGAGGTCGGCATGCCATCACCTTCTACACCAGGGCAAGCATTTCATCTTTGTCAGCCTTCAATAGCTGCACTTTCTCTTCTAATTCCTTAATCTTTCTCTGTTGCTTCTCTTGTTTCTTATTTTCTTTCTCTAATTGGGTGATGTATTCAGCTACCAGTCTTGCATCTTGTTCCTGAATTACTCTCACTCCATCCTGGTGGGCTTCCAAAGGTATATACCCTCGTTGAAGGCAAGATGCAATAGTTTGCCATTTATGAATTTCTGTGGCTAACAGGAATTCCCGCGACTCAAACAGATGCAAAAATAACTCAGTCTATGATTCAGGTGGATGTTGGTGGCCACTCACCTATCCTACTTGGAACCCCACAACTGTCTCTTTAATTTTTTTCAGTTTCCTTAATTGTAGCACAATTTACTAGTTTTAACAGTTTTTCGGGTCCTAAACTTCTGAAGCTATTTTGAGGCTCTAAATGACGTTTTTTTGGAAATCTTGTACCAATTATGTTTTGGCATAAATCGTATTTTTTGTCGTATTACTCGGAGAGATCTTTCCAACATGGTATCATGTGCGTCAAACGAAGATAATATGACCAAGTCGCGACCCTGGGAAGTTGGCTATCCAACTAAGCCCAATGGGGCCCATAAACTCTTGGTGTTACATCTCATCAGGGTAGGGTTTTGGTTGTTCAGGGTTTTCTCTTATTGTTCAATAATAAAAGGGCCCTTGAGCCTCATTGTAATGTAGTTTAGAGGCATGTATCCACCACATCTCTCCTTAGAGATAAGCTACCATCGCCCGAGCTAGTTTATTTCCATTTCTATTTGTAAGCATATTTCAGTGTTTTACATTAGTGAAATGAAGTATGATTTCTGTTGCATCTTTGTATTTATGTTTATTTCTATACTTTATTGCATTCCTGCATAAATCCAGATTAGTGGTATCAGAGCGGTCTGCTCTTTCTCTGTTTTTCTTTGCATGTCTCCAACGAGGTCTAGATATAAAGAGTTAGGGCTTGAACTGGTCGAACCTTTGCAAGACCAGCCTCACAAATATTGATGACCTCCCATGGTGGATGAAAAGAAAGACAAGGGGGTAGGAGATCCTATCAAAATATTGCTCGAAGAAGCCCTCAAGCAACAAAGGAACGCAATGATGGACAACTTTGACCAGATCCTTCAGCGGCTACCCAGGGGCGACACATCTAATAGCTACTCTGGAAATGCCACACCCTTTAAGGTACAAGTTAACTTTGAAATCTCAATATTCGAGGGTCAAATAGATGCAGAAGCTATAGATAAATGGTTGAATATGTTAGAAGGATATTTTTATGTTCATGATTTTTTCAGCCAAAAAAGTTTACTTTTGCTCTTCTTAAAGCCGCCCCCCACATCAAGGATTGGTGGTAAACCTATTGTGAGGAGAAGGATGAAAGTACGAACTCACTGTTTTCAGCCACTCCCGCCTGGAATTCATTCCGAGATGCCATCAAGGAGTAGTACTACCTTGTCGGGAGCTATGAAGACAAATACATAAAGTGGACCACGCTGTGGCAGGGAAGGGACCAAGATGTGCCGGAGTTTACCAATGTTTTTCATACCGTGCGCACTAAGTTGGGCATCAAGGATTCTGAGAAACATTTGGTACTCAAGTAATGTGGCTTCCGACATAGATTCGTCCAGGATGAGATGGAGTTCCTAGACATCTCCTCGCTCGGCATGACATATCGATACGCTGTCAAGATCGAGCAGAAGTTTAAACAAAATAAGCAAGACTTTGGATCTGTGAATCCAAAGAATAAAGGACAAAGCCAAGGAGATGTGACCCAAGGAAACTTGTCGAAGCCGAAAGAAAATAACAACACCACAAAGTCATAGAAGGACACAGGAAAGTGGTGTGAGTTCCACAAGAGCCCCCCCCACAACACGAGTGTCGGGCCAAGTAGTCGTTGGTGGCCGAGTTGAAGGCTTCAGAATCAAATGCATGTTCCGACCCTGAGTCAGAACCAAACAAGAGGAATGACAAAAGGGAAGAAGATCATTTATGTGGAGCCCAATGCCACTATTACCACTGCTAAGATCCATAAGAATGGGCTCGAAGATCCAAAGGAGGGGGAGTGTCTTTTCCACTCACAAATGTGGGTGAAGGGTTCGCCGCTGCAATTCATTGTTGACAATGGGAGCCAAAAGAACCTCATTTCGGCAGAGGTCGTGAAGCGGCTGGTACTACCAACCATATGACACCTGCAACCGTACAACATCGGGTGGCTTCACTAAGGACGCTATCTCCGATTTCGCCAGTAGTGTTGCCTTACCTACAACATCAAGCCCTTCACATATGAGGTATTGTGTGATGTTTCACCTCTTGAGGTTTGTGATGTATTATTAGGCCAACCATACTTGTGGAAGCGACATGTTTTGTATGAATCAAGGCCCTGTGTTGTTATTATTTCTTTGTGTAATACATTATACATGATACTAGAGGTAGCCTCACCTACCGCCACTTCTTTGATCTCTGCTAAGAAAGGCAGTAAGATCATCTCCTAGACTAGGAAATTTATTTTCTTTCTAGTTTGCTCTCAAATTAAGGGGAAGATCGTAGCCACATCCATGGCCCCAGGGAAGGGTTCCTCCACATAGCAAAAGTAGGTGGATATGATCATGAAAGGATATAGGGACATCTTCTCCTCACCGACAGGGGTATCATTACATTGTCAGGTCAAGCATTCGTTCGATCTGAATCCCAGAGCTCCTCTACCCAATAGGACGATATATTGTTGCTCCATTTTGGAAAATGCCAAGTAAAAGAAGCAACATGATCAACATCAGGTGTTACACAAGTTTCAGGTGGGTGACAAAGTCTGGTTGCATCTGCAGAAAGAACACCTTACAAGAGCCCATCAGAAGCTCAAACCACTCTGATATGGTCCTTACACCATTACCAAGGTTGTGGAAGACAATTCATTTGAGATCAACATTCCCTATTCCTTGGCCTGCACCTAGTGTTCAATGTGGACCGCCTTCGACCATACTTCCCACCATTACTGGACACATCAGAGATTGCAGAACAACGCACGAGGGACCAAGTTCAACAGAAGTTTCCCCATCTCATTGAGGCACTCAACGCGATGGGGACCATGGCTTCCTAAGGGGGAGGAATGATCCAAGTGGATGTTGGTGGCCACCGGCCTATCCCACTTGGACCCCCACAATTGTCTCTTTCAGTTTTTCAGTTTCCTTAATCGTAGCACAGTTTACTATTTTTAGCAGTTTTTCGGGTCCTAAACTTCAGGAGCCATTTTGAGGCCCTAAACGATGTTTTTTTGGCAATATTGTAAAGGGAATTTTTTGTTTAACATCATATTTTTTGTCGTAGTCCTTGGAGAGATCTTTCCAATGGGGTATCATGCGCGTCAAACATAGATAATATGACCAAGTCACAACCCCGGGAAGTTGGTTGTCCAACTAACCCCAACGAGGCCCATAAACTCTTGGTGTTACATCTCCTCGAGTTATGGTTTTGGTTTTTAAGGGTTTGATCTTATTGTTCAATAATAAAAATGCCCTTGAGCCTCATTGTAACGTCGTTCAGAGGCACGTAGCCGCAACATCTCTCCTCAGAGATAAGCTGCCATCGCCCGAGCTAGTTTATTTCCATTTCTGTTTGTAAGCATATTTCAGTATTTTACATTAATGAAATGTAGTATTATTTCTATTGCATCTCTGTATTTATGTTTATTTCTATACTTTATTGTGTTCCTACATAAATCTAGATCAGTTTGTGTGGTTGTTGAAGTCGTAGGCCTATCTTTAGTCTGCATTGCTGTTGAAGTGGTTTCGGCTCCAAGATTCATGATAACCTGACCAACATTCCTCTTTTGATTCCTCACCCATCTCCGTAAGCGCAACACTTGCTTCCTTAGATTAATAATTTCCATTTTTAATTGCATGTTCTCTTTAAAATGCGATCGATACCTGTCCTAGATGGGGGCCCTTCTCCTTGCACATTGTTCAACGAATTCCTGTTTAATAACAACTTCCTCCATTGGTCTCACAATCGATGTTGGATTTGGCAGATTGATGTCAGTGAACTCATCAACTGGCTCTCGTTTCACCCTTATTTCTTCAATTTGCTTGAAAATTTGGGTGGCGACCCCACCATCTTCTTCTGTAGTTCTTGGAACCTCCATATCTTCCCTAAATGGCTTTGGAGCCACTGCAGACTCCTACGGAGTAACATCTTCAACATCCTTTTCCTATGGCTGCTATGTTGCTCGGTCATCTCCTTCCATTAGCTCAGAGATTGGTTCTGTCCCTTGTGGATTGGTACCAACAACGATGTTTTCTTCCAACGACTCTGTGGGACCAACATTAGCCATGATTTCTTCAACTTGCCTTTCGGTCAACACTAGTTCTTGTGTGACAGTGTCGACGATGGTGCCTGTAGCTGTCCCTACAAATCTTAATGTCGGGGGAGAGATATTTTCTCTTACCGAGTGATTAGGGGAGCAAAATTTTCTTTCCCCTCTTGGCAGGGAAGCGGGAAGCGGAGAACAAGGGATATCCTCAATCTCCATCCTTTCAACACCTGTTGCCTCAAGTCCTTCAATTCTATCTCCTTCCCCTTATCTACTGGGTGTTCTGCGCTCTCCTTCTCCTTTCCTTCCCGTGCTTCTTCCGCCACCTATTCTTCTATCTCACATGCTTGCTCGATAGTCGACATTGGTTCTTGTGTAACAACATTGACTACGACTCTTGTTTCTCCCAATGATTCCTCCACAAATTCAGTAGGCAAAGCTGGTTCTTGTGTAACAACGTCGCCTACAGTTTCTTCTACTACTGAAAATTATTCTAACAATTTAGTAGTCGACGCTGGCTCTTGTCTAACAACATCACCTACAATTCCTTCCATTTCCATTGCTTTTGCTTCTAAGTCAGCATTTGACACTAGTTCTTATGTAACAATGTCGTCTGTGGTCCCTTCCTCTACTGGTGATTCTGCGGTTGCATGTTCTATCACCAATTCCTCTAATTGTTTGGAAGCCGATGCTGGTTCTTGTGTAACAACATTGTCTACGACCTCTTCCTTTGCCAATAACTCTTCTTCCTTTCTTGTTGGCATCATGGTCACAAGTTCTTCTTCTATATTCAGTGAATTTTGGCCAAGCCACAGAAGTTTGTGACAGGGCATGCACCACCAGTATCCTGACAAGTCTGTGGTTTGTAATGACCACCAACACTTGGCACAACTGACGAGTAGACCATGCAATTAATTGAAGGTTATTCCATAAGAAAAATGGCATATCCAGAGAATACACATGACGGAACTAAAGGCATACAAGAAGTTTAAAATGATATTTGAACAAGGTAGAGAGTCGACCTTCGCAAGTAATGTATCGCATAATGAAGTATGTGACCTCAGCCCATGGATGTGGCAAGGATTTCTGATTGTATCCCCTTCCCTTCTAAACCATAATTTCTCTTGCCTGCAAGAATAATTCTAGAAATTTGGTAAGGGCGATTTCCATGCGAACCATTTTTTTCCTCCTTGTGGCAATCCGCTAATAGTCGAGATCATTTCTTCAGTGGCGATAATGTCCAACCCACATACTCTGGAATAATTCCCGTCCAAAATGCAAATTCGACTGTAACGACTTCATCAAATTCCTGCAACCTCTCAAAATAGGTGTGCCATCCTGCATTTTGAAAAAAATTCCATACATTTGGATGGGGCCGGATTTGCGTTGTATCTTCCGGTTCATGCCTAATAGCTCGCCCACCCATTTTACCAGTTGCTCTGTAGCAACAATCGGAGTAGCAGAAAAGTCGTTGAATAGAGTGTTAGCGGGTAAAGTTGTGATGACAGGGATTGCGGTGGAAAAGGATGTGGTGATAGGGAAATTCAGATAAAGGTTATGGGGAAAATCCATGGTAGATCATGATAATTATGGAAATTATTCCAACGCATTGGAAAATACCGTAATGCAATGTTATCGTACATGATTCAAGTTCCAATGCGTATGGATAAATGTGAAAGGTATGGTGGGATGTATGATTTGGCATGAGGTTCAACAACAATGATGATCCATCATTAGTGCTATTAAATATGACATCTTTAACATTAAATGTGATGCCTCCCTCCAACTAAGGGATGACCGTCCACGATCATGTCTAGTCATGTCATAGGTGAAATATCAATAAAATCCACAAAGTCAGTCGGGGATGTACTTGTCGAATTACCTTGATAGAGTAACATCGGAGGAGTAACAACACGGAATGAGTAACAACATTGGAGGAGTAACAACACTAATAAAGTACCTAGACAGAATCGCCATGAATGGAGTAACAATACCAAAGGAGTAACAACACCAGTGAAGTAGTTAGACAGAATCACCACGAATGAAGTAGTAATACCAGAGGAGTAACAACAATGGAGGAGTAACAACAACAATGAAATACTTAGACAAAATCAACATCAGCAAAGTAACAACACCAGAGGAGTAACAACTCTAGTGGAGTAACAACACCAGTGAAGTTCCTACAAGAAAAATAATGATAGAGTAGTAACAAAATTTATATATATGTGTGTGTGTGTGTATTTTTTATTTTTATTTTTGATTTAAACAAGAGGTGCAGAGGAAGAGTTCTCTGCACCAACAACTTCAAAACCAGAATTATCATAGAGATGGTTAATAAAGGAGTCTTTAGAATTTGGACAGTGATACAATCTAAGGTGATGTCCATTTACAATCAGGGGAGTATGTGCCTCATCGATTGTTACAAGTCTAGCAGTCCCGTTATCAAACACCGTGTCAACTTCATACGGTCCCATCCATCTAGTACAAAGTTTTGCCTTAAAATCTTTGAACCAAGAGTCATAGAGAAACATCAAATCTCCTCTTTGAAACACCTTTTTCTTGATGAATTTTTCATGCCATTTAGTTTGCTACTATTGAATCGCAGCATTGTTCTGGACAATTATCAAACAAATTTCATCCAACTCATTTAACTGTTCGAGTCGGTGTTTTTGGGCTTCTGAAAGATCCAAACCTACTTGAAGGGCTTTCCTGAGCATCTTAATTTTGAATTCTACTGGAAAACAAAGAGATTTCCCATAGACAAGCTCGTATGGTGAAAATATTGATGTGTTCCGCCATGTATTTCTATATGCCCAAAGTACCTTAGGAAGCTTTTCGGCCCAATTTCGTTGATGGTTTGCTAGGGTCTTCATAAGGATATTCTCTAGTACCTTTTTCATACTCTTGACTTGACCATTCACCTAAGGATGATATGGAGACGTCACCCTGTGCTTGATTCCATACTTCTTCATAAGTCCTTCTATCAGATGTGATGTGAACTGCACCCCTCCATCTGAAACTATCTCTCTAGGGGCTCTGTACTGAACAAAAATTTCTTTGAATAAGAAGTCTAAGACAACCTTTTATGTTTCTTTTGTAATAGCCTTGGCCTCTACCCACTTTGTCACATAATCTGTGTAGACCAGAATGTGAACTTTCTGATGTGAAGGCGGATTGAATGGCCCAACGAAATCGATAACCCATTTCTCAAAGGGCTCAAGAGCTAGTTGAGGCTGTAACAACATCTCATATGACCGACTAGGTTGAACCATCTGCTGGAAACTATTGCACCCTCAAACATATTTCCTTGCATCAGGAAAAATAGATGGCCAATAGTACCCCATCTGTAACACCTTATGACTTGTTCACTTATCATCAAAATTCCCTCCACAGGGGCCATCGTGGTAAGGTTTCAGGACATCATAGATGTCATCTTCACTTACGCAGCACCGGATCTGCTGATCAGGTCCTGTATAAAAGAGGTATCCCTCTATCCACGAATATCGGGCATTATGATGGATAATCTTTCACTGCTCTCTGTGTAACAAGTGTTGAGGTACTTTTCCTGTAGCAAGATAGTTACCAATATCAACATACCGCAAAGTGTGAGTAGAAATTGCAAAGAGATGTTCATCTGGAAAACTATCCTCTACAGGTGTACCTTCATCACTAATATCTAGCCTAGAGAGGAAATCTGCAACTACATTATCTTTCCCTGGCTTATCTAAAGTTGGTAATATCAAATTCTTGAATTAACAATAACCATCTTGTAATACGACAAGGAGTTATCAATTTATTCATCAAATACCTTGTGGTTGTATGATCAGTGTGCACAAAAGTGGGATACCCTGTAATGTAATGCTAAAACTTATTAATAACATAAATAATAGCCAAAAACTCCTTTTCAGTTACCATATAGTTTAGTTCAGCAAGAGTCAGGTTCTTGTTGACGTAATAGATTGCGTACGATTTCTTGTCCTCCTGTTGTCCCAAGACTTCCCCTACTACTGTGTGAGAAGCATATGTAGAGATATGAAATGGGAGCTTCTAGTTAGGACCACATAATATTAGAGCTTTGAAAACTAGTTCTTTGATTTCCATGAAGGCTGCTTCTCATTCATCTCTCCACACAAACTATGCGTCCTTAGGTAACAATTGAAAAAGTGGGAACTCTATCTTAGAATATTTTCTATAAAATGTCTATAATAGCCAGTATAATTGATAAAAATATGCACCTGTGTTGGTGTCTTAGGTGTAGGAAACTTGAATATTACCTCTACCTTGGCAGGATCAACCTAAATTCCTATAGCTGAAAGCAGGTGTCCCAGAACTATTCCTTCTTCCATTATCATGTGGAAATTCATTGTACTAAGAGAAACATGTGTTTTATTACATCTTTTAAGTACTTTCTCTAAGTTTTCCAGACCTTCTTCAAAATAATCCCCATATGGGGTGAAGTCATCCATGTAGGTTTCAACACTATCATTCACTAGATCAGAAAACATTCCTAATATTTCCCGTTGAAAGGTAGCGGGTGTATTACAAAGACCGAATGGGAGGACTCGGTATTCAAAGGTTCCCCAAGGGCATGTGAAGGTAGTTTTATCTTGATCCTCATGAGCTATTTGGATATGGTTGTATCCGCTAAATCCTTCTAGAAAGGAGAATAAAATTTTTCCGGCAAATGTATCAAGGACATGGTCAATAAAGGGTAAGGGAAAATGATCTTTTTGAGTTTCTTTATTTAATTACCTGTAATCAACACAAATCTACCACTTCCCATTCTTATTCGGAACAATTATTAGTGGGGACACCCATTGACTATCTGAGATCGGGTAAATAAATCCCACATCTAATAGCTTATGTAGTTCGTCTTTGACAATGTTCTTTAAGCAGGATTCATTCTTCTTTGTGGTCTCCTAATAGGTTGACATCCTTCTTTAATGTATATGTGATGGGTACATATGTCAACATGGATTCCTTTCATGTCTATATATTCCCAGGCAAAGGATTCTTTTTGTTCCCGAAGGACTTTTAGCAACCGTTTAGATTGGGAAGGTGAATGGTTAGGATTAACATTCATCGTTCTCCTTGGTTTGATTTCTACAAGAATGTTGTTACAGGGTACAATTATAGGAACCTTTTCAACTTTAGTCTCTGGTTCAATGGCTTCCTAAACATTGCAACTCATAACATATTCTAATACTTGGGGGGTTGAATCAAACAAGAAGTTGGGGCTGTTGATAAAGGTACTAATAACATCATCCTCTGTTTCATCCTTAAAACAGAGGGCCTTACCAATGGTAAGAATTGGTCTAATTTCTTCATTTTCAAGTTTAAGCCCCTTCGTAGGTAGAGATTTTTGTATTAAGGTAAATCCTGGTTTATTTGATGAACTCGGTTTTGCAGGGGGATAAAGGATAAGATTCTTTGTGACTTCCCCATTGGATATTACCATATTTCCTAATCGACACCCAATGTAAGAATCTATGGTCTCAAGCCATGATCTCCCTGAAATCAAATTATGCCCATCGGTTGGGGATTGGGTATGTAATACAAAAATATCAACGGAGTATTGCCATGAGTCTACGTAAATGGTTATATCTTCCAACTTCCCTACCAAACTTACAGTAGACCGATCTGCCAATTCTAGTATGAGGATATTTTGCTCAAGGATAATCTCTCAGGATAGGGTGGACTAGTCTGAAATCCTTGAGTAACAATTGTTTGAGAAGGGGGATTTTGTTCCATAGGAGTTTGTGTTGACTCATCCCCATTTGTTCTAGCAGAATTCCTAGGTTCTGGTTTTGAGACTTTATCATGAGTATGTTCAACAATTATTGGTGAAGTTTAAGTATTTACCACCTAACCGGACCAAAGATTTATTTTGTTACATTCTGCTGCAAAATAATGTATGTAGGAAGGTTGAGTGTCTCAACATGTCGAGCCCCCCTATTGTTTGGATTTGGGTTGGATTGAACATGCAGTCATGGATGAAGTGGAGGATTACTGGTGGAGGCATTAGAAGGAAGTTGTAACTGTTATTGTGGCATCTGGGAGAACTTTGCTGAAGGAGGAGGAGGTCCACGTAAATTTTGGGATGATGAAGGGGTTGGACCAAATTGAGGGAACCATGGTTGCCAAGGCATTGGATATTGACAAGATTGCATCCATGAAGGTGAAAAGGGTATAGACTGAGGCCCAAAATTCAAATTATTAAAATACTAAGAGGGGTCTTGAGGCATACCTTGATTCATGTTCTGTGGTCGTGGCTTCCATGGTTTCCTTGCTCCCATCAAGTACAGTTGATCTACCTCTTCGTTTTATTCCTAAAAAATGGTCTTCAGCCTAGGAAGAGATGGACACATGCTAGTGGAATGACTATGCTCACATATCGCACAGGTCTCTATAGTATTGAGTGGACATTCCTTCAGTGGGTGATTCTTCCTGCATTGAGGGTAGAAAAATGTTCGTAGACTTCTCTTCTTTCATCTGCTTCTGTTTCTCTTGTAAACCGTCCAGTTGTAAGGACAATGTGCTAAAGATATCAGTCCTCAAGTTGTCTAGCAAGTTTCCAATTTCTGCTTTCATAAATCCACCACTCGATGTCTTGAGGGTTCACCCCTGGCTATGCCTCGCAGCTCCACGTGAACACTTGATACAAAATTTATAGATAGTGTCGAATTCTTCTTTTGATATATCTCCCTTTCTTACTACATTCAAGAGTTCCAAAGATTCCTCCCTTAATGCCCAGAGAAAGATTATCTTCAAGACATCCTTATCTAGATCACTATGGTCTGATCTGTGCAAACTGTATTTGAAATGTTCCACAAAGTCCTCCATGTTCTCATCCTCTTTTTGCACAATCTTAAAGATTCCTTCCTTAACATATCAGGATTTGTAGTAGTTTGATATTTTTCAAGTAAAATTATCTTCATATCATCCCACGAGGTAATACATATCGGGATTTGCAGTAGTATGATATTTTTCAAGAAAAATTATCTTCATATCATCCCACGAGGTAATCGATTTTCCCCTAAGCCCATGAACCATCTCAAAGTTGTTCCCTTCAAAGTGGCGGGGAATATCTTCAATTTCTAAGCATCAGAAATATAGTCATGCCCCCAATAGACAACGTCGAATTCAAAAAGGAATGTGTCTGATCTTTAGAAGAAAGACCTTGGAAGTTAGTTAATGTTGTGAAATGAATAGTCTTCATAGGCACATCACCCCTGATATCTCCAATTGGGAACTCGATCAAAGAAGTTGTGGGAGCCATGAATATATTCCAATATTCACTTGGAATCTCAATAGGTTCTGGTTGTTCTATAATGCACGGTTAAGTATTTTTAACAACACTTCCTCAATCAAAGGTGCAGTGAATTCCCTCAAGTCTTCTTCTTCTTCTGAACTCATAATTTTCAGTTCCTCTGATCCTCTGCTTGCTACTTGTTCTTCCCTGAATTGTGCTTCTGTTATTGGGGGAGGTTCTGATTGTGAAACTAGCTTCCCTCTCGATCTCATATGATATATCAACCTAACAATAGCTCGTGACGATGCCCCTGACACATCTTTTGAAATGATTTATTAGATGTAGATAATTCTGCCGAGGTCTCTCCTTCCTCTTTTTGGGGGTCTTCCTCTTCCCCTTTTATTTATATCTTTGTTCATGCAATCAGAAAGTAAAAGGAAAACATTCAATCAAATCTAAAGCCCAGGACCTGAAGTAGGGTGAAAAATTCCCTCCATAGGATGAAAGAGTGGCCCGTAAAAAGAAATCAAAAGAAGTAAAAAAAACCAACCACAAAATCTAAGCTTAAGGCCTGAAACGGGGTGAGAAAAGAACTTTCCTTCCTAGGACAAGAGAGTTGTTCCTATGAAAGAAACAAAACAAGATAATGCTCAGGACCTGGAGCAAGGTAGAAAAAAAACTTCCCTCCCCAGGATGAGAGAGTGGTCCTATGGTCAATACTAGTCGTAATTTCATGCCTTCAATAGCCTCCCCGACAATGACGCCAAAATGTTGGTGTTCAGATATGAATAACACAATTCACCCTATTCCACATTAATTTTCAACCAGGGGATCGACTAGTTATTTGAAGGCTATCATGTAAGGTATATGTAAGCCACAATTTCCCTACCTAATATTGAACATTCAATCATAAACATAACAATGTGTAACATCAAATAATAATTACATCAACAATCAAAGTAACATTAAGTTAAGACTTGTGACAACACACTTAATAAATCATTACAACAACAAAGAAATAACGCAATAGAAATAAACCTACGTACACCAGTAATCCAACAACACCTAGTCAGGAGAGTGGGCCCAACTCCATGAGTAGGGCTATGGCAAGATCAAGAACATAGAGTGTTGAGAAGATCATAAATTTCATTAATCAAAATGAAATTACAAAGGTTTGTTGTTACAAGCTCAAATTCTCGTATATCTCCCAGCGGTGGCTTTCCCAGCCCCATAACCTTACTTATACATTTCAATTGAAAACTAATAATTCCTAAGATTACAACAATTGTCTGCCTACAAATACACAACGATTCTCAGAATACAACATAATACAAAGATATAAATTGTGTTGGTCAATAAGTTGAACCATCATTGCAACCGATATCCAAAGATAACGCTGCTAGCTTGATAGTAATCATACATTGAATCATGTTCTTGATCATCATTCCTTCGAATCTACAAGGAAACTTAGTTAGCAAGTTTCTTTAGGCAATAATCCCCTATGACTATGCTTCATTGATTAATAGTTCACAAAGACATGACAATAGGTATACCTTTGCTGTTTAGAATACAAATTGACCCAGCAAGGACATGAAATATGTACAGGAAAGGGATAAAAATGCGGGTAAAAAGTAAGCAAATTTAGCAACCAACACTACCAACCTAGGAAATTTTATAAATTTTTGAATTGCTTGACCTACCTCACAATATTCCCATTGGTAGCATACCACGAGAAATCACCAAACTTTATAATATACAATTATTTTAACTTGTCATGGAATTTATTAGAACGATCCTTGCCCTTAGAGATTGGTAAAGTTGCAATTCCTCAAGCTATTGGCATTTATTCCAATCGATTGATTTGGTTCATTCCACCTACTCTTGGAAGTTGTAATGAACTACAATAATTAAATTTATATCAAAGAATTTTCCAAGTCCATTCAAACTTCCCTTGGAAAATTACGAAGTCTCATGAGCCTAGATTTCTCTTCTAGCTCGTTATTAAGTAGAAAGCTATTGGCATTTATTCCAATCGATTGATTTGGTTCATTCCACCTACTCTTGGAAGTTGTAATGAACTACAATCATTAAATTTATATCAAAGAATTTTCCAAGTCCATTCAAAATTCCCTTGGAAAATTACGAAGTCTCATGAGCCTAGATCTCTCTTCTAGCTCGTTATTAAGTAGAATACCAATTACTCTTGAGAAGTTGAAAATGCTTCAGCTTTTAAATTTTTCTTTCAACCATCTCATAGTCACTTTAATTGGAAATCTTGGCATTTGTGGACCACAAATATTTAATTTAATTGCATATCCAATGACAAGAAGTCATTTTCCATTTGTGAAAATAATATTACTGCCAATTAGTGGAGCTATTGTTTTTACACTATGTTTTCTAAATTTGGGATTTTTTTGGAAAGGGAATATACATATGGAAAACTTTGATTTCAGACAATCTATTTTCCAAAAGCTAGTGCACCACATGATCTCATATAAAGAGCTTCACATAGAAACTAATGGGTTTTCCAATTTCAACTTGCTGGAAAAAGGAAATTATGGGTTATTATATAAAGAAATTTTGAGTGATGGTTCATTTGTTCCTGTTAAGGTTCTCTAGTTTCAAAATGAAAAAGTTGAAAATAGTTTTAAATAAAAATGTATTGTCTTGCAAAAGGTTTGAAATAGAAATCTAGTGAGGGTCATAACCTCATGTTCTAAACTCTAGTTCAAAGCTTTGGTGTTCACGTTTATACCTATAGGAAGTTTAGAGAATCATTTGTATCTTGATAGAAATGAAAAAATTATGATGATTTGTGTGAATTGAGATTAAAAACATGATTATACATTGCCATAGATGTGGCCGATACCATGGAATATCTTCACCATGATTCTTTTGTGCAAGCTAGTGCATTGTGATATAAAACCCAACAATGTACTTTTAGATGAAGACATGTCAGGCCATGTGACTTATTCTGGTATTTCAAAACTAATTGGTGCAACCTAGAATGATTCACTTACATCATCACTTGCTTTGAAATGATCAATGGGCTACATTGTCCCAGGCATGGATTTTAAGACAATACTTTCAATTTTTTTTCTCAGTAACAATTTTGTATTATATGGATTAGTTAAGTAAAATTTGATGATTTTTTTTTATATTAGTGTAGATTGTGGATTGGGACAGAAATTTTCACAAATGGATATGTTTTTATCTTTGGTGTTTTGTTATTAGAAATTATCCCTAGAAATCAACCAAATAGTGACATGTTTGTTGGAGAGATCAATTTGCATAAATCAATGAGCCTAGCATTTCCAAATAGAGCAAAGGAGGTAATTGATGAAAATGTTTTTGAAGATGTGGATGAATATGGACTTGAAGAAAATAATATATATAATTACCTCGTTTCTTTGCTACATTTTGGTCTGGGTAGTTCAAAAGATTCACTAAAGGAAGACCAACTTTGAGAGATGTGGGAATGGTTTTGGAGAGTGTCATAAATGATTTGATGGAAAATTTAATTTCTTTTAGTAGATTGAGACAAAACATACCTAATTTTCTTAGCAATAAAAATGAAACAAGGAATGATGCACTTTCCTCAAATGATTAAAGTTATTCTACATTCTAGCTTGTGAAAAGCGCAATAGCCAATGATTTGATTCACTTTATTCATGTTATAATGACAAGAATTTTTGGTATTCTGTATTATCTATTTGCAATCATTCTTGAAATGAAATATAAATGCTTTTAAAATAGTATGCTATGTAGATTGTAGATCTACATTTTTTTTCATTTGTTATCCATCTATAAATCCAATATCATATCCATGATGTAAGCTTTCCAACAATAGTTACTACGAAGAAATTAGCTGCATTTTGTTTGCACCTATAGGTGAAAATATTGCTATTTAAATTCAACTTTACTTATAAACATGAATTGTAGCCTAATGAAATGTTTGTGTGTACCAATTTGGATTTTGACTTATTGTTTCACATTGTCTACCAAATGCTTTAAGTTTATTGCTAGTTTAGTTGTGAATTTGAATTGTTTGTACTCTTCAAGTATACCATATTTGTCTTCAACTTAAAAAGAAACATAAAGATAAATATTGTAAAGTTATAGCCTACTATGCAATTTCCAATGATATTTGACCTCTTGCATATTTTCCCATGCTGAAGAGATGTACCCATCCTTTCATGCATTTTGTTGTCACCCTCTATATTTTTTGTAATTCATTCACTTGGATCTCTTTGTTGTTCCTTTTCCTTGCTTTCAAAGAGGTTGAGATATTGTTAAACACTATAGTATCTTGGTATGTTGGGATTTTTAATAGGGTTTGTCTCTTGTTTGACATCACCATTACTCCAAACATCCTTATTAGGCCATTGAATTGTCATTATAATGATCATTTCTTGACATCTATTTCATCCATTTTTATTGTTCTTTTATCACACCATTTATCATAATTTATCATATAATTCCATTTTATAAATATTTATGCACTCACGGATGAGTAATGTTTTTTCTCCTTTATTTTTTACATATTGAAGCTTATTATGCATGATTTTTCCAATGATGGTTTATGAATGGATTTTTTATAACATCACTCACGATTTTAGCCTCTCGGGTCTCTTCCAGATTACTAATCTGAGCTCCAATTCATAGCCAAATATTCCAACTAAGAATTTTGTTGGATAAGAAGCGATGATTTCGCATTGGATATTATGGGAAAATGAGGATGAATCTAGAAATTCTGCAACATGGATTTTTTGTAGAATGAACCAATTTCGTTTTCCAATGAGCATTTTTCTAAAATTAACTCTATATTGAGAGAAACATATGGTTTTCTGAAGGATATTTTCATAGATTTGTTGTTACGGTCGTTTTCCAAATTCTCCCAATTGCAATACCAGATTTGACTTGTTTTAACTGATTGATGGTGGAGGGATATTTTATATCTCATATTTCTTATTTATTTTCTGTAATCAATCTAAAATTTTGTTGTTGCTACTAGAACACTGTCCAAAATTTTGTTATATTCAAATTTTGGAGCCTACCTTCTATCTTGTAAAGTGTTACTTTTGGTTGTCAAGTGTCATTTTATGTTTCTACACATGTTTCAAGTGTCCATGTTCCTTCCTGAGTGCCATCAGATCATCAAGAGTTGCAATAACACACTTTTGAGTCATAATGCACTAATTAGTTACAAAATGACACTTTTGGTCGCAACTGCACATACATTGTTTGTTATAATTGGAGAATGTTTGTGAACAGGTGTTTTGATGTATATTTATAGGTCTTTGGTCCTGTCTAAGTTTTTTGACTAATTGAGATGTGTCACGCTTGATTTTACCTCTAACACAATGTGTTTTCCCACATTTTACCCTTCTAGACATAGAAATTTCTCTGAATTTGCTAGCCTATCCTCTAGGTTAGGAAGAACACACTGTGCACTTTTAGGGCCTAGTGAAGACCTTCCTTATCAGTTAAGAATGCACCCTACACCCAGATAATCTCTCTCCCTCCCTCCTGCATATAACATATTTGCAATCAACAGACCCTCCTTGTTGCTTGTTTCTACACCTTGTTCCAATCAAGCGTTTGCCTCCCAGTTGAGAACATAATGCACTCTCAATGGGCAGTCATGCCTCCCTCTATGCCTTGGAAGTGCACCTTTCATCCTCCTTGTGGCCTTGACTCTCATTCCTAACACATAATTCATCCTTAGTGAACAATCATGCTACCTTGTACCTTGGAGCTTGGTTGTGTGCCCATTAGGCCTCCTCCTCTTCTAGAGATACACATGGCAAAATATCAGTGATGAAGTGAAGCCCATATTATCTCTTGCAAGCATTCTCTACACCTAGAAGGTTCCTCTCTTCTTCCCCTATGCACCGTTGAACCGCAAACCAAAAATTTGCAGGAAGCATGATAAAATAGGTGATTTATGGGCTAATGTTTGCTTTCCATGAGTGATTTATACTTACAAGTGTCCAATAAACCATGGAAGAGATGTGTGAGGATATATTTTAGGAAATGTTTCCAAAGCATGCATCTTGAAGTCAAAATCATAAAGGTACCATGTCGTAACAGTTGAAAGAATAATGGATTATGAGGATTAAAGTGACTCATGGAGACTCCATAATATATCAAGAACCTTTGGGGGATAGAAGACAAAAAACATGCAAAATTTGTTACAAGTATTGAATACATAGTGGCAATGTCGCCACTCTTCAAAGAACTCTATGTACAAGTCACCATGGGTCCAAGTCATCAATGTCAATGACTTGTCATGTTGTCATAACATGATGATGTGGAAAATGATGATGTAATTCTACAAATATTGTAAATGTAAATATGTGGAAGTCCAAGAGTCACATATGGACAAAAGAGTCAAATGGAAATGTGCAAAATTCATGTAGAATTCCAAAGGTCAAATTATAAGTCTAAGAGTCATAAGGGTAGTTCAAGAGTCAGGAGGAATATGAAAGGTCATTCCTCCTGTTATAAAAGAAGCCTCATTACTCAAGAAAAAGGCTTTTCACCTTGGCTTCTCCAACAAGGAATTAGAGAGGAAGATAGTTATTTTAGAGAGAAAGTAGTGGATTAATGCTCCACTATTGGAGCTAGTGGCGTTCATTGTATCAATGTATCTTGGAACTTTCGCTTAGTATTTGAAGCTCGTTGAGCCAACACATTTTCATGAGTATATCACGAACATTTTAAGACTATTCTTTAGATGTTTTTGGTATATGTTGGCATTCTTATGTACTAAATAAATTAAAATATTTTGTTGGATTTGGTTCTCATCTTATTGAATATGCGTTGTAGTGGTTTTAATGATTATTACATCTATGTCAACTATTTCGCTTGATGGTTAACGATTCTTTCATATTTATATGTGTGTGTCTTTATTATAATAGTACGATTACTTTTCTTCTAAAGACTCACTTTTATTCCCCTCTAGTGAAAGAACCATGATACATATCACAATTGAACAATTCACGAGGCATACTTCCTTGCTCATTTATAAGTACATGTGTGTGGTTCTCTTATTCTAACTATTGTAACCAAGGAAAATATTTAAGAAAACGACAGTTTGGACACATTTTTGGATCATGCTCCTATACCAAATGGTGTGAGGTCTATTTGAAATTTCATATTGGGTAGAATCCTTGTATGTTGGCAGGATCCAACACTGTCAGTATTATGGCGCTAGAATGAGGGAAACCTTTTTATGGCTGACAATTCAACTCACCCTAACAAAGAATCTTCTGTGCAATGCAATAATAGTCTAATTTCAACTATAGCTCCCATTCCTGAGATAGGGAATTCCTCACATCTAAGTCCAGAACGTGATTTTGAATTCACTTACGATTGAATCTAGACAATTTGGCCTATTACTCATCAGTTCACAAGCACTCTTGGTTTACTTATTATTTCTTCTATTCTTCCTCAGTAGTTTAAAAGAAAGAAAAAACACATCATGGCTTATTGGTTTCTTCAATGGAATATTTGGTCATTTCACTCCTTAAGGAGTTAGCAGATTCTACTGAAGGAACAAATCAATAAGGGGAAATTCCACCTATTGAGGAAGTTTTGGAAGGAGACAAGGAAGATGCTCCATTTTATGACAAAGAAAACCTGAGAGGAGAAGGACAACCTAATTATAAAAAATATTTGAACAGTGAAGGGGAAGACTCTTCGAAATAAAAAAGTGAAGAGGAGAAAGAGGAATAAGACATGGTTGATTAATAGTTGGATTGGATGCCCCAAGGGCCTCTTTCTCTTCCAGAAATCCTCATTGTATACTTAAACACTTGGAAAACTTTCTTTCAAAGTTTGTCATTGATAATAAGACGAAATTTGAAGACCATATTGATGACTTATACATTAATTTGTGAATACTTGAGGTATGTTTCAATGATGTTGCTGGTAGGATTTTTTCGTACACTTTAGAATGTAGAGAATAAGTTTGGTACCATAGTCTTATGCCTAATTCAATCCATAGTTGGAGGGAGTTTAAGAAGTTGTTCTTAGATAATTTTTTTGATGACAAAACTCCCACTATGTTGCTAAACGAACTCGGGAATCTTAAGATGGGGGACAAAGAAAATGTGAAGGATTTTAATCATAGATGTACCCATATATTGAATAAGTTCCCTACAGATTTTCAATCACATGATTCTATCACAAAAGATTATTACACAACTGCCTTGCCTATAAATATATCCGTATTTGTGAAAAGAGATGCAAATGATACACCAGCCTTGATCTTTGCAGAAGTGATTCTTGTTGAAAAGGACTTGCGTTCTATTGGAGCTATCAAAGATCATGAAGATTTTAAATACTCCAAAGATATTGGTAAGAAAACTCAAGCCTCTTCTATTAAAGCTAAAGAGAAAGATTGTTTTGATATGGAAAGCTTGGTGAAATCTTTGAATCTACTCACTAATGAAGTGTATGGAGTAAAGAGAAGTTCAAGTGAGGCATCTACCATCAGTAAGTATTTTAGCCCAGCTTTCTTTAAGAAGAATAACAATAACCAACTAGCTAAATCTGCTCAAAGCTCTAATTCAGTGTTTAATGTTGAAAGGTGGGGCATCGATAACTATTGCACTTTCCGTCAAGAGAAACATTCAGAGAAAAAATATCTACAATGAAATTATTAAATGAATGATATGATGACTAGCTTCATAGATACCTTATTAGCAAAGGTTTACTCTAAGCATATTGAAGAAGAAAATGAACCTACCGTGACCGAGGAAAATTCAAGTGATAAACATTCAATTAATACATTTGATGTTATATATAACACTAATAAACAAAGTTTTGATGAACCATTAGTGGGTGAGGCTCCTCCTGAAAAATTAACTGAGCATTTTAATCTAAGGAGAAAAGGACCATTTTCTAGGAAAGAAATTAAATAACAATTGTTGAGAAGGATTTTACCACCAACCAATCTTGCTCAAAGTTTACAAAATAATTTTGGAAGTGCTCCTCCTCCAAAGAACACTTCCGCAAACAACAAGAATATGTTCATCACTCTTGAAGCTTCTAACAAAGCTACATCACCCGACACTTCAACACCACTTGTTAAGAATGTGAGTATTGATTACAACATTATTGAGGATATGAAGAGAGCTCATGCTAATATTTCAATCTTTGATCTCGCAAAGATAATAGGACAAACTGATCATCTAAGAATTTTCATCAACCTATTTCAAGTAACAAAGTTTCTCCTTCTCAAGTTATGTTTGGTAAGTCTCTTAGTATTCTAGAGTATGTAGTTACTGTTGTAAATTTAAATAGTAACACTCTCTTCCACCCTCTTCTCCTAACATTTGAGATATTTAATTATAATGTCCACAATTGTCTTCTTGATTCTGGTGGATTGCAAATGTCATGCCTTTATCCATTGCTAGGAAAATTAATGCTAAAAGGGAGAAGACTAATGCATGAATCATACAACTTGAAATCATTGGTCTAGGAAATTGGTGAAATTAATAATGTTATCATTTGTTTGTCACTAGACCATAGAGTTCACCAATGTATTAACATTGTTATTTTAGACATTCCCAAAGCCTATGGTTTGCTTCTGAGTAGAGATTGGTCCAACAAGATACAATGATATTTTCAACATACTAGACACATTTATCTTCCTTACAAGGGAAAAAACAATTTGATTCAACTAGAAATTGAGCCTTATATGAAATATACCATGACACCACTTGAGGGACTTAATGAGCCAGTTGGATTTGAAAACATCATCTTCAGAAATTGTTTTCTAGAGGTTGATTATGGTGTTACCAAGGACAACCATCACCCATACTATCAGATACATAATTGGAGATCCTTCCTTGCAGTCCAACTGGTGCTAATGAACTTTGTAATATATATGTACATAGTAGTAGTGTAGGAACAAGCCCAACAAATATTGATACATGGGCCTTATACTTTGATGGTTCTAAGACTCAAGACGATTCCAAAGATGCTTGTATTCTTATTGACTCTTAGAATAAAAGGTACATTTTGTCATGTCTCTTGGAGTTTGAGTGCACAAATAACACTGTTGAATATTAAGAACTCATGTTGGGATTAAAGAAATCCATAGAACTTAAGGTAGAGGTGCTCAAGGTAATTGGTGATTAATATATTGTTACCTTTTAGGTACAAAATACTATTCAATGTGTTTCACTTAGTTTGAAAAACTATCAACAATAGGTATGGTGACTTATTTTAAAGAATTTAATATTATTTTTGTTCCTAGAGTTTTTAATGCTACGATATATCTATTAGCTAATGCAGCTGCTGGAATGTCACCATTAAAAGATGTTTTTCTATTGAAATTATTTATAAGCCATCTGTGTCTCACAATGTAACTAACTTTTTTGTATTTAATGATGACCAACAGATATTGCACTTCATGGCCAATGCTAATGTTTTTAAGGATGTGGTTATTGAAGAATATGAGCACGAGAAGGCTTTGCAGGAAGAAACTCAAGCACCTAAAGGGAATCCTTTGTTGAAAGGTGTGGTATCTCATGAGAAACTTTATGACTTGCAAAACTATTTTAGAGGACCAGTGAACAAAAAGACTCAAAGATTAACATTGTCACATGAGCAAGTCAATCTGGGAACCAAAGAAGATCCAAAGTATGTAAATGTCAGTACATGTTGTTCTCCTCAAGAATGACACGATTTTATTAGTCCCTTTAAACAATATCGAGATGTATTTTCATGGACCTATGATGATTTAAGGACATACGGCACATGCATCATTCAACATGTCATTCCTATTAAAGAAGGGGTGAAGTTGTTTTAACCTAAACTAAGAAAAGTTCATCCAACACTTGAACCCCTCATTCAAAAGGAATTAACGAAATTGCTAGATAATGAGATCAATTTTAAAGTTCTACATTCTATTTGGATTTCTAACCTAGTTCATGTTAGGAAAATTTTCGGTGAGATCCACCTACATGTCAATTTTCACAACCTAAACTGGGAATTAGATAAGGAAAACTACCCAATGCCATCGGCGCATAAGATACTCGAGACGGTATATGGGTCAAATAATTTCTCGCTATTGGATGGGTTCTCATGGTATAATCAAATGCTAGTAGCAGAACTAGATTGTTTAAAGACCAATTTAAAGAAGAAGTGGGGAACTTTTTCTTTTAAGCGCATGCCATTTGGACTTATTAACATTGGCACCGCTTTTCCATGGGTCATGGACATTTCATTCCATGGATTGATTGGCCAAAGTGTAGTTGTTTACTTGGATGATGTAACAATGTTTTCAAAGAAAATATCAGATCACATTCGTCATCATAAGCATATCTTGAAGCGATGTCACAAATATGGAATATCATTGAACCCAAAAAATAGCATATTTGGTGTGTCTGAAGGTAATATTTTAGGACACATTATTTCTAAGAGAAGAATTAAGATTAATCCAGAAAGGGTCAAGGAAATTACCTAGATCCCTATTCCCGTGAACAAGAAATAAATGCAATATTTCTTGGGAAAGATTGATTTCCTATGCAAGTTTATCTCTGACTATGCACATATTGTCAAGCCATTACAAGTGATGAAGAAAAAATATGTTATATACAAATGGGATAAGAGGGAAAAATATGTTTTTTTCCTAATCAAGAAATCCATAGCCGATGTTCTAGCCTTATACAGTCTAGATTTTGGCAAATATATCTTATTGTATACTTTCGCTTCTGACTGGTCTTTTGCGGTCGTATTAACATAGAAGGAAAATCAAGGAAATGGATGACCTATTTCTTTAATGATTATTGGGTTACATGGAAAAAAATTGAATTATACCACCACTGATAAGCAAGCATACACAGTTCATAAGGCGTTTAAGCATTTTAAGCCTTACCTCTTGAAATCTCACACAATTATTTTTTTGCCTCGTCAAGCAGTTAGAACATTGTTTATACAACAATAGGAGGGCGAACTGAATGGCGTGCTTACAGGAATATGATATTGAATTCAAGCCATTTCATACTATCAAAGACCATGGTATCTGTCAACTAGCAACCAAAGCGATGGATTCATCAGAAGAAGATCCTTTAGGACGGGAGCAAGAAATAGAAATATCTAACATTGGGAAAGTTCCTCCTACAAGTTCAACCACATATTGGTATTCAAACATATAGAAATACTTACAACATGAAATTTTGGCTACACATTTATTATATATAAAAAGTAGGGAATTAATTCTTAAATATCTATCATACCAACTAATGCATGGTGTGACTTTTCAGAAGCTGCACCATAATGGTATCCTTCTCAGATGCTTAGAGCCGCAAGATTAAAAAAGGGTGTTAAAAGATATGCACGATGGACCAGAAAGTGGACACTTTGCGGGTGATACCACAACTCATAAGGTTATGAGGGATAGTTACTATTGGCCCACATTATTCAAGGATGCTCATGCCTATGCCCGAAAGTGCCTAGTGTGTCAAAGGTGCACTAGTTGTGATAAGAAGTCAGTTACCCCATTGCTACCTATAGAAGTTGAAGAACCATTCTAACAATGGGGATATTATGTTATTGGTGAAATATTTCCTCATTCATAAAAAAAAACTGATACATTCTAACTGCAACTGATTATTTCACTTAGTGGATCGAAGCAGTTCCATTAAGGCAAGTTAGTGATCAGGAAGTCATCCAATTTCTCAATAAAAACATCATAACTAGGTCCAACGTTCCTACATCACTTGTCTTTGATAATGCCACTTATTTTTCTTCATTAAAGATTTATGAGTTTTCATTAGAATATGATATTGTTTTAAAGCATGCATCTACTTATTTCCCATAGGGAAACAATTAGAATAAATCCACAAACAAGAATCTAATTCATATTATCAAGAAAATTGTTTTCTATGAGCATAAGAACTGACACAAGTCTTTGGTGAATGCATTATTTTTTACTATGTCACTCCTAAACCCTCTCTAAAAACGTATCCATAAATGCTTGTATCTGGGAAGGAGGATATCCTTCTATTAAACATCTACCTTCCCGCCTTACAACTTTTGCAAGAAAATCAAGGCAAGTCACGTCTTTGTGTTCAGAGTTGGATAGAAACTCTTCTTAAGCTTGAGGAAGAAAGGCTCAAAGCGAATGAAATTATGTCATACACTAGAAATGAATCAAGCGTTGGTTTGCTAAAAATTCCACACAATAAATATTTTGGTGTGTGTGACCTAGTATTGAAGTGGGACAAATACCACAAAGAGAAAGGTAAGCACACCAAGTTTAAACATCTGGGGATTGCACCTTATGCCATCACTAAATAATTATTTGACCACTCTTACAAGTTAAAATATTTATATGGGAGGATTGATCCTCTTCCTATTAATGACAGAGATCTTAACCACTACTTCCAGTAACATGCCTAGGCTGCATTTCTTTTCTTTGTATAATGTTCTTTACTTGTCTTGCGTTGTTTCTCCTTATCATGTCTTGTTTGTTTTCCCTTTCTCTTGGTCAGTGTACATAAATAAGATCCTTATGTGTGAATGTATGTATGGCTCAAAAATATTGTGTTGAAATGAACATGGATTATGACAACCGTAACACTTGGATATGTATTAGTTCTCCTTCTTTGCTTGGGAAATACCTTAAGTCAAGTCACATCCATACGGATAATATGAGAAATTCAAGAAGAAATATTGAGTAGAAAAATGACGCCCATATCTATTCTAGCATCCTTATTGCTAACTTGGTGTCGAATTTACTTGGTGTTTTACATGCTACTCTGATCAAGTAGAGAAAGGAAAGGGGAAAATATATAGCAATAAAACCAATATCAGAGGTATATATACCCTTCTCTAAAGGATAAGCCTCTTCTAATCTCAATAAGTTGTGATCCCTCTTCCACCCCAGCAAAATAATAAGTTCCTGAGCACAGTTCTATAAATAAAATAAATAAAGGGTGAAAGAAGAGAAAGGATTCCTGCACAAAGAGGTGAAGCAAGTAACTTCGTTGGGGTATTGTCCAGGCTCGCTGGTAGTGAAGAAATTCTTGTGTTCTTGTATTGACTCCATCAGGGTACTGTCTAGCTCTATTGGTAGCACAACACTAGAGATGAAACTAAGACTTTGATTATCTTTAACTCACAACTTAATATATACCCTTCCCTTAGATCAAAACAATTGTGGAATGGAAAAATCTATTTATGTGTTAAACCAGGTGTTAGCCTCCTGTTGTAACAGGTTTCATATTTCATGATTGACAGTGGAAGTGCCAAAAATGTTCATATTTTTCATGCTGCAAAAGTTCCATTTTTGAAATATTTCTCCGTTAAGGGAAAGCCAAACAACCTAATCTTGGTTACCCTAGGTTTAAATTGTTTGTCTTAGATGATAGAGAAACAAAATTTGTCCAAACAGTTTAAGCTTGGCAGGTTAGTAGCTAGGTAGAGAATGAAGGCGCCCAACTGTCTAATCTGGGCCCTTGGAAGCAATAAGGGTAGTTTTTAGATAGGAGGGTAGTTAAAAAAGAGAAAAAGCAATCAGGGTCTACAAGTCCAAGTGCACCCTTCCTGAAGTAACAAAAAATGCTAGGTGTATTAGGTTGGGTAGGTAGCTTGGGGTTGTAGAAACAAGATCATCTTCGGTTTTTGGCCTTGACTAAGAAAGCTCAGCTCATCAATGACAGAGGTAGCAAATCAGTGTTTTGGTGGCAGAATTCTGGAAAGCATGTCTAATTTCCTTTCACTCCCCCTCAAAGTTTCTTACTAACACCCCCAAAGGACCTTGGGATATGCCCAACAAGTCCTGATTCCGTTTCATTTTTGTGAAACATTAAGTCAAAGTTTTGGCTTTTTTCATGAAAAGAAGCCACATTTCTTGTGTAAAAATGTTTTCATCTTCTACACAATTTCTATGTCTATCATCACTTCATAGATTTATCATCATTCCCCTTACATTTTCATTTCACAAAATCATATTAACTTCTAGTCCTATTATATAGCTCCCTAACTAAATTTTCCCGTCCCTATTATTACAAAAATTTATATAAAATCCTAAAAATAATAATATCCCCACCCCTTGGCACTATAGCCATATGTTCTAAAAATATGGGGAAATGTCAAATCCATCTGGGACTTACATTTAACCCTCCCTGTTTGTCCCTTGGGATCAGTTAACCCCTGGTTGAACTGATAGCCATTTATTCCCCTCTGCAGTCATTTTTACAAAGTTAATTTTTGGATATTATATTAAACATTAAACTAAACATTTAACCCCCGCTCGCATATAAACCCATAAACCCACTTTCCTAACGTTCCCCCCCCACCAAATCAAATAAGTTAAAAAGGCGCTGCAGGCCCCGTCCCTTATCTTTCCGCCGCCTTGTTCGCCCCACTAGCCGTCAGATCTGGCGCGCCCAAGATCTACGGTGGGTGGGTGTTTTCACGCCCGGACATGCAGAGGGTTAGCGTCGGGGAGATCGGCGGTTTTCCGGTCGTACTCCCACCACGTGTCACCTCCTTAGCTGTGGCCGAGCCCCCTCCTCCCAAACCACCCAAGCACTAAAGCAGTGCGCCATGAAACCGCTTACCGCCCTCGCCTGCATGACATCAGTGCCACGATTGCCGCCACCTCATCCCTCACCTCCCCTCGCCCTGCCACCATTTCATTGCCATGTCACTGCCCCGTCAGATGCCACGTCATCCATCCATACGCGGGACCCGCTGATGATGTCAAGCTGACATCACCCCGAAAAAGCGCCAAAAGCGCCAAAATGTCAATTTTTTGCTTAAAAGAAGTGCACAAACGACCGTTGTATTTCACTTCTATTGGTTCATTTGAAAGCTCCGGTTCACTGTTTTATTCATTTCCTCATTCCCAAAGTTTGAAATCAACCAGACCAGCTACTATAGCCTGCAATTCGACTTCATAGCCTACATTCGCTCTAGCTCGCCCACTCTCGGCGCTGTTTAAACCGGGTATTTGTCATATCTTCCCCTTTTTCGCTCATGTTTTCCTTTTATCCACTGCACATACTGTAAGCCTGTGGATTTCCCCAATTGTCAGCTCTACCACGCTTAAATCTTTATTCAAAACCACTGGAAACCCTTCACTTCAGAAAAATCCCCGTAAACCTTCTGCCCATTTACAATTTCACTGGTGAGTTCCATTTAGAGCTCGGCCTCTAGGAAAAATCTCGCAGCAGCTCAACATTGCCCTGTTTTACCTTATTCCACTGCTTAAGTCAGTCCACTGAAACTATAATTGTCCTCGGCCCCCTTTGCATTGTTTCTCACAGTCTCTAACTCTAGAGAATTCACTAAGGGAAGGAAAGTTGACCCAAAACTCTGCAAAGGTGGTCTCTCACAACATTAATCCTCCTTTCAGCTCAAGCATTCAAAAGTTGCATAATGGCCACTGCATCAGCTCTTAACATCGCTCCCATGAACCCACAAAGTAAAGAGCTTGAGTTAATGGCCTTGGCTGACACATATTATCTTATTCAAGACCTGGTTGTGGACAAAAATCATTTCCATACCTACTGTCAGCTAAGAAACAACTTTAAAAACAACACTAACATGTATGGCATATGGGAGTCCAATTTGCCACATTATTTCCTCCCCTCTGTCAATATTTTTCCTGAGATTATTCACCTGTGTGCTGCAAATTATGAGCCAAGTCAGAGGGTTGTTAAGTCTCCATCTGGGAGCATACTTTTTCATATCACACCTGACTCCATCAACCAAATGTTGAATTTCAAACAGACTCAGATACTATTGCCCTTCTCCATGAAGAACTTGCTGGAAGAAGCCTCCTGGCTCCTTGGCCCCAAGATTGAAAAAATTGCTAAGACATTTATGAGGGAAAATTTCCAACCTAAGGAACCACCTCCATTCCTTTATGACGATTTCAATGAGGTGGGCAAGCTACTCGTAGACATGATATCCTATGTGTTAGGCTTAACAACAAGTGAGCATGTGGATGAGACAGTGTTGGTTCTGTTGTCTTCATTCAGCCAAGGACAACCTCCTACTATCAAATATAATTATGCCAAGTTCATAGCAAATAAAATCCATGACCAACTCATTAAGCTAGATAGGCAGGGAGTTTTCAAATATTCCTCCTACATCTATCATTTTTTCATGTATTACCAATCTGAATGCTTCCAATGCACCATCAAGAAATTGGATTCAAAGGGAGAAAGAAGATCTGTTGTCTTCTGGTCACCAGTATTTCATCAAGTCCAACATTCTCCTTACTCATACTGTGAGTTCATTGACCAGTTTGTTTATCCAGTCTCCCGCCTCTTAATGAAAGCTCCCCCTCCCAGAATAACTTATGAGATGTAGAAGATATTGCAGCTATCTAAGAACTACAAATTAGGTGATTGGTACCTTTACCAGGATCACACTGTCATCAGAATCTATGGCTGCGAGCTTTGTCCTTATAGGCTCCCAAGATATGTACCAATGAGGCTGTTTGCTTTGGAATACTACAAGCAACTTATCAATTCAGACTTGACTCGTTTTCACAGCACCAAGAAGAAGGCTCAACTGAAATTTAGAGACCACCTAGGCCCCTTCATCATGAACAAGAAGGTAGGTTGGCAAGATGCTGACCTGATACTCAAGGATCAACTTAAGTTGAAAAGAAGTTTCTGGTGGGTCCCTTATGACCCGTTGGGCTTTATTAATGCCAGAAGAGTCAAATATAGATTGACACCCTATGAACACTGCAAAATCCCACACATTGAAAAATATGCTAATCAAGATGCGTGGGCACAAGGCACTTTAGTTGAAGAATTCACTCAGGAGGAAATTTTGGAGCAAACTGCTAAAGATCTTGAAAAGACTCTTGACTTGGATTCTGCTGACCAGGTAACTTTCAAACTGCCATACCAAGTTGAAGATGGCACATCTACAGTTGCAGCTTCACAAGCTGCCCAAGGAGCATCTACATCAGCAACAGGTATAGCCAAAGGAAAAGAGGCAATGGAGATAGAACAATCAATGGTCACTGAACAACCTATCACTTCAATGGAACAAACTCAAGAGCAAGCCCCTCCTCAACAAACAAAGGCACTACAAGTGCCACCTCTGCAAACTCTTGTCAATGAGGAAAGAGGCAAAAAACGAGACCGAGAAGACTCCACACCTGCTAGTGGGTCTACACAGCAGCCTGAATCTAAAAGGCAAAGAGTTGACTCTCCAATTGAGGAGGAAGTTAGTGAAGGAGTTATGGAAAGCCCGAGAAGGGAAGCAAGCTAGCATACACCTACAAGCTCTTTTCAGAAAGAGCAAGACAGGCAGCATGGCATGGAGGTGTCTTCCTCCACACAACGAGGCAAAAGACCAGCTAGCATCAAGGCTAGCTTCAAAGAAATAAAAGCTCAAAATGAGCTACTTAGAGTGCAACTATATGACCAATTTCTTAAGGCAACACCTGCCAAGTAGGAAAGATTGATGGCATCATTTGACATCAAACAAGAAAAAATGGTTCTTAGCCACTTCAAGCCCAAGGTTCAGCAGCCTTAGTCAGCTGCAGACTTTGTCAAGACAAGGCTAGAGGTCCTAGCCAAGGACATTCACCCCATGGATCAAATAGAGCTACATAAGCAGACAACAGAAATGCTCTATGCCACCCTTGCAGAGAAGGCCACACTGGCTCATGAGTTGAATGAATAATTGAAGAATACGAACACTCAATTGGATTTAAAAAGAATGTCCTCCACAACCAAAGACAATAGAATTAAAACATTGGAGGACATTATTGTGGACTTAGGACATAATCCTAAGGATCCTAAGGGTGTGAGGGCCCTTATGAAAAAGAAAGATGATGATATTGCTGCGTTGAAAAAACGATTGAGGTTGCTTCCTACTGAGCACCCTCAAACATGTGAACTGGTCAAAGAGAAAGAAGCTGAAGATACATTGGATTTGCTGATGCAACTGAACCAGAGAGTAATTGAGATGGAAGGAGAGTTGGAGAGAGCACTACAAGAAAAGCAGGGAGAGTCGACCTCCCAGCCACCTCAAACAGTTCCAACTGTTATTACTGTTCCTCCTATACAGGCAGCAACGACCCCTCCAGTTATTCCAGCTACTACAACAGCGACTAGAGCTACAAGAGCAACAACTCCTGACTCTAGCATGAGCATGGATGAATTGACAAAAGCTATCAAAGTGCTAGAGCTTCAAGCAACAAAGATAAAAGAGGCCAAAGAAAAGTTGGCCAATCTGGAAGGAAAATATGATAAGTTCAAAATGACAGTGGCTGAGCAGACGAGGGAAATTAAAGCCCTGAAGGACAAAATAAAGGCCTTGGAGAAAGAGTTGTATTTGGATAAAACCTTGGCTGAAATAAAAAAGATTTTGTGGACCAAGATTAATCAGTCAATCTCCAGCCAATGGAGGTCAATTCAGGCAATGTATGAACAGGTAGAACTAATTGGCCTTGCTCAGTTTGAAACTCAGAGAGCCAAAGCAACATTCGGAAACATGCCTGAGCAAGCCAACAGAATGATCAATTTCTTAAATCATCAGACCAAGGAAGAGTTAGCAACACTACATATCATGAACAGAACAGATGCCATATTGATAGCAAAGAGGGTGCTCACATTGAGAAACTTTGTGCAAACTCTGGAAGCAAGGTGTCGGGAAATACAAAGGGATGTGGATAATTTTGAAATAAAGCTTGCAGCACTATAGACTAAAGGATTGCCCAGCCTACTGACCAGCGCTGGAAAGTTATTGACACGTGACCAATATGCAACTAGGATCAATAATTTTGTCACAAATCAACTTACTTCTGAATCAAGTTCTCTGGCACAAGGAGGACCTCCTTCAGGATAGACTCTCTATGACAGGCTGGAGAACTTATTTTACATGGAACATGAAGTTAACTATCTGTTTGATATGCCGCCCAACTATTACAAGTATACAGAGGCTGATGAGACACTTGTCAAAATACAAAAGCATTAGTTACCTCCCGAGGATTGGTGGCAGGCAATGCTAGCCATTTTGCCCGGGTAATTTCAGTTTTTGCCCCTTTTCGTTTATTTCAAATATCGGTCAGCTATGAGTCAGCAACAGGTCAGCAGCAAGCACCAGACAGGGTAGTTAAGGAGCATGCAGAGCAGGTTGGAGCAGTCAAAAAACAAAGAGCTGTGACAGCAAGCCTAAGAGCGCGGGTTTTTGAAAGCACAGTCCAGCCGACTTGAATGAAATCAAAGGTAAACATTCGCTGACAGAAAAGAATAGCTGTTACATTTGTCTTTATTTCAGCATTTACTTTCTCATCAATTGCTCCTTAGGAGTTGGTAAAGAAGTTATGAGCTATTAACTCATCATCTAGATATTTTTTTATCTTGTTTTTGTATATATACCACCCTCTGCATTGTTAAAAGGGTTGGTCGGAAAATGTACTCCAAGAGAGACTCGCACTGCATATCTGATATTTTCTATAATCAAAGACTGCTTCAAGCTTGAATAATGGACTGTGTAATGTGTTATTAATGATTTCTGATGAATTGAATGTGGAATTCTTGTGCTACAACATGAATCAATAAGTGTTCCTTACCTCTGTTAGTTCAATTTCGTATACGCTCAAGTCACGGAACAAAGGATTGGTTTAGAATTTGTTTAGCTGCACTCTATGCTTAGTTTCTGTGGTTTCTTAATGTTTTCCTCTTGACCTAGGCATAAATATGAATTCTGTTATGGCTCATGTTTGATCTATTTCACATATGAATGACTTTTATCTAGGAATTCTTAGCTGCTCCTAGGTAGAGTTCATTCATTTTCCTTCTGCTAACCTGATTGAGGGATTCTTAATTGCCCCTCATTCCTTAGCATTCATTCCATCCTTTTAAGCTTAAATGTTGTTTCATGAGCAGCTACCTTGCTCCTCATTCCTCTTATGACCAAGAAAACGCACCAACTGTCTTACTCCATGACTCCATGCCCAATGGTTTGAAATTTACCACACTATGCATTGCATGTCTACTTAAAGGCATCCTCCTTCCCACCCAAACACAAAAAAAAACCCCTTGAACCCAATAACTAGCCTAAAATCATTGTCAACAGAGCTAAATCACAAAGAGAGAGCCCTCTCTGATTGCAGGTGGGCTAGAACCTGCAGTCCAAAGATTGGTTTGTGGTTACCTCGGCCGTATCCTTTCATGAGCTTAAGGACAACCTGAGTGATAACGCCAGGGAAGGAAATGGAGGGTTCTACATCTATTATTGGGTTAAGTGGGGAAGCCAAGGGAATCCCCTTGATGAATCAAGTCATACTAAAGGGCTAACTCTTCGCTGAAAGCTATTCCTAAATAAAGAAGATAAAGTTTTGATATTTTGTTGCTAATTCTTATTGCTGCTACAACACACTCCAAAATTTTAGATACTATCTTCTATCATGTGAAGTGTCTCTTTTGGTCGTCAAGTGTCATTTTATGTTTCTAAACATGTTTAAAGTTTCCATGTTCCTTCCTACATATCATTGGATCATCAAGAGTAGCAATAACACACTTTTGAGCCATAATGCACAAACTAGTCACAAACTGACACTTTTGGTTGCAACTACACATACTTTGTTGTTGCACTTGTAGAATGTTTGTGAACTAGTGCTTTGATGTATATTTATCATTATTAGGTCTTGTCTAAATTTTTTGATGAATTGAGATGTGTCACGCTTGATTTTACCTCTAACTAAATGTGTTTTTCCATGTTTTACCCTTCTAGACTTAGACATTTCTCTAAATTTTCTAGTCTTCCCTCTAGGCTAGGAATAGTGCACTCCACAATTCTAGGGCTTATTGGAGACCCTCCTTTTAAGAATATTCCCTACACTCAGATAAGATCTCTCTCTCCGTCCCGTGAATAACGCATTTCCAGTCAACATACCCTCCTTCTTATTGCTTGTTTTTGCACCCTGTGCTAGTCAAGCCTTTGTATCCAAATTAAGCACATAACACAATCTCGGTGGGAATAAATTCCTTCCTCTATGTCTTGAAAGTGCATCCTACACCCTCCTTGTGGCCCTGACTCTCCTTCCCAGCACACAACGCATCCTCAGTCAATAGTCATGCTACCTTGTCCCTTGGAGTTGTGCCCTGCATCCATCATGCCTCCTCCTCCTCTAAAGTTGTGTGTGGCACAGTCTCAGTGATCAAGTGAAGCCCCCCTTATCTCTTAAAAGTAATATTTATGCCCAGAAGGTCCCTCTCTTCTTCCCCTATGCACTATTGAACAACAAATATTTTTTTTTAGGAAGCATGATAGAATATAATGTTTTGTTGCCATGAGGGATTTATGCCTGCAGGTGTCTAATAAACCATAGAAAATATTTGTGAGGATACATGTCAGGAAAGGCTTCCCGAAGATGCATCTTGAATACAAAATCATAAAGGTAACATGTTGGGATAGTTTAAAGAACAATGGATTTCGAAGATCAAAGAAACTCATGAAGACTCCATAATCTTTCAAGACTATTTCGAGGGTAGAAGGCAACAACAATGAAATGTTTGTTACAAATATTGAATACATAGTGGCAGTGTCATCACTCTCCAAATAACTCTATGTACAAGCAACCATGGGTCCAAGTCATCAATATCAATGAATTTTCATGTTGTCATAACATGATGATGTAATTTTGAAAATATTGTAAATGTAAATATGTGGAAGTCCAAGAGTCGCATATGGAAAAAATAATCACGTAGAAAAGTCTAAAATTCATGTTGAAGTCTAATGGTCACATTAGAACTCCAAGAGTTATGAAATTTGTTCAAGAGTCATGAGGAATATGAAAGTTCATTTCTCTTGTTATAAAATAATCCACATTACCCAAGCAAAGGAATTTTCACCTTTACTTCTCCAACAAGGTAATATTAGAGAGGAAGATAGTTCTTTCAGAGAGAAATTAGTGGGTTAACACTCCACTATTAGATCCAGTGGCGTTCATTGTATCAATGTATCCTTGAATTTTGCTTAATATTTGAATCTTATTGAACCAACAAATTTTCATGTGTATATCATGAATGTTTTAAGACTATTATTTGGATGTTTGTGGTATATGTTGGCATTTTTATGTACTAAATAAATTGAATTGTTTCATTGGCTTGGTGATCATCTTATTGAATATGTGTTGTACTAGTTTTAAAGATCATTACGTCTATGTGAACTATTTCACTTGATGGCTAACGATTATTTTATATGTATGTATGTGTGCCATTATTATAATAGTATTATTAATTTTCTCTTAAAGGCCCACTTTTTCCCCTCCAGTAAAAGAACCTTGATACATATCACAATTGAATATTTCACAAGGCATACTTGCTTGCTCATTTAAAAGTACATGTGCATGGCTCTCTTATGCTAACTATTGTAGCTAAGAAAAATCTTTAAGAAAATGGTAGTCATGCCACATTTCCAGATAGGGCTCCTATACCAAACAATGTGAGGTCTAATTGAGACTTCATGTGGGGGAGACTCCTTGTTTTTCAGTGGGATCCAACACCATCAATAAATTGTAATCAGTTTGGTTGTAAATTTCACCTTGCTCTATGTCTATTTAAATGAAGATAGAAATCAAAGAGAGGGATGGACAATTATGGAAGTAGAGGAAAAGCTCAGAACTTTGTTATATCTATTTTTATTTTTTAATTAAAGGAACTATGATTGGATTTTTATAATTGTCTACTTGTAATCTGATTTGAGTTTTTCTTTATGTGAACTGACTCCTGGGCAGGCGATCCTACTCCCCTGGATGAAGTTCTACCTTTATAATATGTAAAGTATATCCATTTGATATGTGTTGTATTTACATAGACTGTAGTTTGTTACTTTTCATTCATTGTTCCTTGGTGTGAATAAAAAATTGTTACTTTGAGTTCTAATGTCGTATGACGACTATAAATCCAATATAGTTTGTTGTATCTCTTTTATTATTGTTGGTTTTTAGATATATGATTATTGTCCCTTCGAATTTGTGTTTTTTTCTTTGAAATAATAATTGTTGTGAATTTGTAATTATTTATGATTTATTTTGAAATAACTAATGGTATTAGATTAGTAGAGTAGAGTTGAAGATTTTTGTAGGTTGAGTTTTAATTTCAGTTACTCATTAAATTCATTTTTATGTATGCAAGTTTGATTCAATTAAAAATAGAGGCAACTTTTAGTTTTGTTGTTTTCTTCCTGATTTTTTCTTTCCTCATTCGTTCTGGTTTGCTAGATTTGAAATACTTCAAGAGTGCACATAGGATAGGTATGGTTTCAGTTAGTATATGATGAAAGGATCATAGAAAATATCATGTAGAACTAGTATTAACTGATGGTAGTTACTTTCATATATTTTGTTGATTTCCTTGAAATAAAAGACACTCCTTGGGTTGATAATTAATTTCTAGGTTATTATTTGTTTTTTATTAAGCAATTAAATTCTCCAATAATCCCTATCATTGTTTTCCTTATTCAAACCTCTATATCTATGAGATTTTTCATCCAGATGGCTACACATTTTAGTGACTCCAAATAATTCTCTCTTTGTCTAAAGTCCTTGTGTTGGAGAAAAGGAAATTCTAGAAAGGGAACCTAACCATTATTAACTTATGCTAGATTATTTTTTTCGTGCTTACCTAAGCCCGTAGATAAATATTTAGGAGTTAGTCACTAGTTTTATCATGCTATCATCTTTTAAAATATATTTCTTTTTCCTTAACAAGCTTTCAAAGTTGTTGAAAAGATTAACCCCATTAAAGTAAGAGAATAATTTTTTATGATAAATAATTGATTGTGTTCAAGAATGAGATGGTCCATTTCCTTGATGATTATCCTAGGCCACACTATAATTCCTTACTCCTTGTGTCTTCCTTAACCTTGGGCATAAAACCAATATCATAGAAGATTTATCACCTTTATTGGATAAAGGATCATACTAAGCACCAAATGAAAAATCTCTATTATTTCAACTGGCATGCTAGATGATAAAGATTATGGGTATACATCAGCTATCCATGGGAAAAAATATTTTCATTTTTGACATAGGGACATAAACTTGTTGCATGCATCTATACGAAGAATACATTTTTATTAGTATGAATAGTTTTGAAGAAACATAACATTACTGAGTATTATTATAGATGTAATTTTTTCCTTTCTTCATTTTCTCACAAGGGCACAAGTGGGAGTATTAAGATAAATTATTTTCTCTAAATCAATCTACAAACAAAATAAGACCACCTATAACATCCCTCAGTAGACCTTGTGCAAAAATACACATGATTAATTCTTTTTTTATCAATGTTTACCTATATATAACATCACATGAATAACTTATCGCCTACTTAAATGATCATTAAAAATATAATCACCAACATCAATGTAAGTAGTCATAGAAATGGAATAGTTATGTGTGAAAGGAATAATCATTAATGCAACTTGATATCATCATGATTTCTACTACAACTTTGCATCATTACCATATTTCATTTAATCATGCTTGTTAATAACACATTTGATGATGTAAGTTTCAATGGCATGCAAGGTATCAATATCATCAAGATAACATAACAAGAAAACACATATATGGACATTAATATACCCTAAAAACCTTGAAGGGAAAAACCAGCAAACATTTATTTTATCAAACATTTCATGAGGGAGTTCACCCCTCACTCAATGACAACAAGGGAGTCCATCCCTTGTCCATTGTTGAAATTTTACAAAAGAAACATAGTCTTAAATTCAAGCATAATTAACTAGAGGTCAATACATTCAACATGATGTCATTTTTTTCAAACTCTTTACCCCACATTTCTTCAAGTGCAATGTCCTGATGGCATGGTTTTTTTCCCCTTGTAAACTACATTTGATTATCTTCCACTCTGAACGTAACAATAGTTATGCATATTTACCTCATCACCTACAATAGTATTAGTTATAGTCCACCTTTCGGTTGTTGAAAAAAGAACATATTAGAAATTATAAATCCATTATTCGCATAAGTGTTATAGACAATTTTGTGCCTTACAGCAACAAGCATGAATTGTCAATAATCCAAGGGATCCAAAGTTCCCTAAACATGATGTTCCTACCCCTAGGGGAACAAGGTCAGCAAACCAACAGCTCTCAGATCAGTTCTCCACCTGAAAACACTCAAAAACAAGCAATCCTGAAATCAAAGCAGGTGCTCCACTAGGTTTCTGCGCTGAAACTCAGTTGCTCCATGGTGTACCTGCGTTGCAAAGCAAGTGGGACAAAGGCCACCTGCGCTGAGCGAGAAGGGACAAGTGGCACAGTGAGTCATTGCTTTGGAATCTTCCAAAAATGACACTTGGATTAGGTATTTCGCCTTGTGATGAGTCAGAGGCTTTGTTTCTCCAAGTGGAAGCAAGGTTCACCAAGTGGACTCAAGAACTGAAGATCAACTAAAGATTAACTGAAGAGAGAGAGGACACAAGGCAGCTACACATCAGTTGCAAGCTGACTCATCCTTTCTCAATTCATCTATATATTGAGCTCTCTCCTATGAGCTCAGGAGGCTGGAATTTTGTGCAAAGTAATGATATGCTGTTGGTTTCATTCTCGAGTTATTGGGTGATTGTTTGAGAGAGGTGAAGAAGAGCAATTCTTTCTGCTGGGAGGTGTTGCTGGGTTGGAGCCTGCAATGGTTGTAATACTCTCAGAACCTTTATTTCTTCATTAATAAAAACTATTAAGGTTCTTCTATGTGCTCTTGTTTCAATTATATATTGTGATGATTGCATGTTTGGTTTACACTAATCCATGAATCAGTTATGATTGCATGCCTCTTGTAGTTTCCTTCTTTGTTGTTTTGCAGGATCTCATTGTAGCTGGGCGAGCAGAAGGACAAAGAGCTAGGAGCAAGTGGCCAAAGAGGAGAGTTTGGATTCGACATTAAGCGCAAGGCAACGGTTAGTGCTTTCTCCATTCTCTTTTGCTTTCATAAAGAAGAAAACCTTCAGTAGTTTGCTTTACAGTTGTTGCTAAGGAACTGTCACCCTTAGAGTGGGTTAGGGTCATCCGAGTCGGATACTTTTCCCTACAACAAACTGGCGACTCCACTGGGGATCGTATCGGTTTGATTGTGTTTGTAGTATCTTTGCTATTCATTTCCTGAAGAAAAGAGTACCGAATCGAAAAGCTTTTGACTATATCAAAAGCGAAGTAGAGGGGCTGTTACTCTTGCTCATTTTCTGAGCAGATTCATGGTTTGAAGAGCTGATCTACAAAGATCCTTGTAAGCTCTTAGTGATAGCTTTGCACCTTCTAAATCATCCCTTTGAATTTTCTTGACTGAATGCTTCTGATTTGAGCAAAAACCGTGCATTTTTGAGAAAATTATGACCCGGAAACTGTGAAAACGCAACTCTCGTTTTCCAAAGCAGGTAGTACACAGGCTACCTGCTTTGCAACGTAGGTCCCAAACTAGCTACCTGCGCTGAGAGCCAGTTTGACTGTGCAGAGCCTGCGTTGACCCAAATTTACTTAGTGCATTTGGGGTTTCCTCTTTTCTCTTGCCTGTTTTCACTTAGTTTTGCTGCTAGGTGTCAGTCTTGTATCTGTTTTGAAACCAATATTACTTGCCATCATTCAGCCTCTGTTATATAACGAAATTGTACTTGTTCTTTGTATTTCTTGCTCATTTACAATTTCCCGTAACGAAAAGTAAACTAGTCATGCTTTTGGCCTCTTAGATCTGAACCTGTGTTAGGCGTTTTGCTGGTCTAAAGAGTTAGCTTGTTTGCTGTCCATAGCTGATTAGTCATTTTACTTTCGTTAGTTTGGTTTGATTTCATGTATTTCCAGTGATTAAGCAAGTGAATCTTAAGGTGCCTTTTGATTTTGGACAAGCTTGTTTACTTTCGCTTTAAATTGAAATCAAAGTTATATAACCACTTTCTTTTTGTATCCATCCACATTAAGAAAGGGAAAAAGAAAATACATGCATTGTGCATTTTGCATTTGAAAAAGTTTGCATGATGATTTAGGAGAAAGTGCATTAGTTTGTGTTGTATGCTGTGTGAAAAGAATTTGCCTTCTTTCTCTCTCAGTAGTTAAGATTTTCATCAGTCAAAAAGATTTGAAAAAGCTTGCTTCTCATCTTAGGCTGCATTTAGGAATTTGTCATATACATCTCGTGGTGAACCTTGAAAGGCAAACTTTAAAAAGATCAACTTAAAATATACTGAATGAACCTAACAACGCATTTGAAACATAACGCAAACATCTAGAGGTCTAGGTAGAGACGTGCTCGGCGTCGTTAAACATAGTGACTGTCGATCTCTACGAAGGTGGGTGATTCCTCCTGAGAGTCGGTGGCACTAATACGGACTTGTGCTCCCACGTACCGTCGAGTATATATTGGGAGACCCCTATAGGCAATTATCCTTTATCCATAGGAAGCCATGTCGGCCGCCCTACTGATCGTGATGCAGTGAACACAGCATTCACGAAGATCGACCACCCGTACCGTAAAACGTATTCTGTGGTTTCGCGAAAGGTTTGGCACACCCTCTGCCTAGATCTCCAGAGCAGTTTCTTTTGGCCCTTTTCAAACTCTATAACTGAAAAGGTCCAACCGAGCATTTGTCACTTCAGGCTCGTTAATACATCGAAGGCGACTAGAGTCATCTTTAGCTTTTTCTCGACTCTTAAAACATGAAAAAGCAAAGTTATGTTTAAAAGCGTCTAATAAAATTCATTCAAATCGGAAACACAAATTTTCCCCTTTATATTTTAGTTGATCGAGTAATCCGCAATCGTGGAAGAAAGTCAATTGAATATCCGTCGCTCCCGGAGGCTTGCGAGTCAACCGTCTTTGTCTCCGGAATCGAAAACAATCCGGACAAAGCGAGCTCGTCGAACCAGTTCAAAATCTCCTTTAAAAGTTAGAACAAGTGTTCCAACAACATCTGAGATTCTGGTCACTCCAAACATTTCCGGAAACCCTGCCTCCATAGAAGAAGTTCAATCGCCACAGAGGGACAGTAATACTGATCCTAGTCTGGGGGCAAATACTTGTATGACTGAACCAGTTCCATTTGTAACCAGTCCAGAGAGTTTTGTTCCTCAAACATCCGTCGCGGTCGATACAACCCCTTCTTCGGCACCGGAAATATTTTACGGACCTGACGGTCTTCCTCTTCCACTTGGTCTGATTGCGATAGAGGAAATTATAGAAGAACCGTAAGTATCCACTCCAATTCAATTTGGAGTAGGGGTCACTCTATTTCCTACTACAATAGAAGTTTGTCCATCACCAGTGGAAGTTCCTGTAGAATCACTAGGTGATCAATTGGATAGACTAAAAATGACTGAACAACCGTCAACATCTAGGACTGTGTCGAATGACACGGCGACGGCAGAATTACCTGCTGCCAATCCAACAATGTTCGCCGGCATACCATCTGTCCCAACTAGCTCGCAGTCGCTAGAAGGAGTCCACCAAGAGACTATCTCGACAGTATGGTCTGTTCCTGTTTGTTCCGGAGTAATGTCTGGTAACTCTCATGGTGAGACTCATCAAATTGACCCTTTTGGGAATCTAATTAGGCCATCCAGTCCTCCAGGACAATCAATTGCCTTGAGTTCTGGGTTGCTACCGTATGGGGGGCAGTACCCATACGGGAGTTCTCAACCTTATTCAAGTTATGGCGGAATTGCAACAAGTAGTTGGGTACCTATGCTATCCCAACCACCGAGAGTTGTATATTCTATGCAACAGTGTGTACCTGTGACAAACATCCCAACTACACAGGCTATTGTGACCGTGTCGCAAATTCAAACAATGCCTGTTGTATGTCAACCTCAGATTGCTCAGGTTCTCATGCAACAGCCCCTTGACCCTGCGACCCAACCACAATCACCTACTGGTGGGGCAGCACAAGTACAGTTGGGTACAACTACCCCACATCTTGGTCCAATGGTTAGTGTAGCGCAACAACCCATGGTGTGGCAACCGTGGATAATGCAATACCAACAGCCGCAATTCCAACAAGTGTACCAAGGTTCTGAACAGCAAATATTTGCGAATACTGGACAACCATATATTCAAAATGGTCAAAATCAACCACTTTATAATGGTCAAGTCCATCAACCGTATTCATCATACCAACATCAACTCCATTATGCTGGTATGCAAAGACCGACTGTTCAGGCGATTCCATCATATCCTGGTTACGCTTCACCTAACTTGAACCAGCAGTTACCATTCGTGGCGACTTTAGAGTTGCCTGATTTACATCGGTTAACAAACGATCCAATTGCTTACGCCCCTTGGTGGCCAGTGATTCCGCACAAACTTCCATCCGACATTCCTAAATTCAATGGAAATCCAGGTGAAGACCCGTCGAATCATGTGATGACCTTTCATCTATGGTGTTCGTCGAACACTTTGAATGACGATTCGATAAGGCTTCGCCTCTTTCAGAGGACATTGACAGGTCCAGCGGCAAAATGGTATATAGAATTACCTAGAGCTTCGTTCGACAGTTTTGGCTCCCTTGCCACGACATTCTTGACCCACTTTCAATTACCAATAAGGTATGAAACGGGAACAGAGATATTGACTAACTTCAAACAGACAACCGCAACTCATATATCAGATCATATACATGAGTGGCGACGTCGACGAAGAATGGTCAAAACATACGTTCCTGATCAGCTTTTAGCTGAGTGGTTTATAAAGTCATTACTTCCGGCTATAACGGAAGATGTAGCAAAGGGAGGAGTCGTAACAGAAGAGCAAGTTATTGCTCGTGCACAATACTTGGATTTAGTATATACTCAGTCTGGCACGCTCTATGACAAAATACCAGACGCCCCTAGACCAGAGTTTTCAATCCCTCCTCCTCCTAAATCAAACAGTGACTCTCATGCCGGTGATGGCGTGATTGGCACGGCAAACACGAATCCGAAAAGGACCAATCAAAAGAAATCCCGTAAGGATTCGAATCAAAATGCGCATGAAGAAGTTCTTGCTTCGGAAGTAAATGCCGTATCGATAGATAAGGGAAAAGAAACCAATCAACCAGGAAGCAAGAAGAATCAAAACAAAGGGAAGAAGAATAAACAAGGTGAGTCATCTCCTCGAAAAACTTCTTCAAGCCCTCCTCGAGATAGGAAACCACCTTATGGGTGTCAGATATGTGATGAGGATCACTGGATGAGAGAATGTCCATACAAAGCTGATCTAAAAAGATTCTTAAAGAGTTCGCAAACTCCAGCTGTGTTAACTGATCCGTTTCCCGATCGAGGAAAAAATCTGGTTGGTAGTGGAAATGCTTCACCGTCGCAAGTGCTTATGTTGTCGATTTCGAAACAGCAAAATGATGCTTTGATTTCGACAAGGAACAAAGATTACGGGAATCCACAGGTGTCGAACGATAAAGGTAAAGATCAACCTAGCAGTTCGACAACAACTTCGGCAGAAGTTGTACCCCCCATCACACATGAATTAACAATAAAACCGCCAAAGGGAGTAGTACACAAGTCGACATTTAATCCTCGTGCCAGAGCGGCACAACATTATAACATAGTGGAAGATTTGGCGCAATCGCCATCTGCTATGTCGACTCTTGAGGTACTACAACATTGCCCATCCCAAAGGCAGGCATTGTTATCAGCAATTGGTGGGGTGGATCCTAAAGATTCCAATCTGGTATCCTTTGATCACAAAGGGTATGATCCTCAGTTACCAGCTCAACTAGCTTTCCTCGTCCAAGTGAAAGCCCTCAACAAAACAGTTCACAGAACGATTATTGATGAGGGGGCATCGACATGTATTATGTCAATGAGTTGCTGGAAAACTTTAGGCTCTCCAACCTTGTCGCGATCATCGACAACATTAAAAGCATTCGACGGAAGGATATATACCCCTTACGGTATCCTTAGTAACCTGAAAGTTGAACTAGGGGGTAAAACAATAGAAATAGATGTTGAAGTCATCGATGGCAATCTTGACTATAACATCCTACTGGGAAGGCCATGGATTTATGCCATGCAAGCTGTTGTGTCGACCTATTTTAGGAAAATCACATTCCCCTTTCAAGGAGGGATTACGATCATTGACCAACAAAATTTCCTCCCTAATGGTTCACAAGTTACAGGAAGCGTTCCTCTGATCCATGGAAGCGACCATTCGTTTCAAAATATCGGAGTAGGCCTACTAAAAGATCCTACATTAATGGGAACTTTCACCCTTCCGCAACGTTCATTGTGGGAGAAGTGGCGATAGTAGGAACCTGCAATATGATATCTTCCGCACAAAAGATGTCAGAAAACGATATCATCATGGATCATGCAAAGGTTTTGTCCCCAAGCCCAATGGAAGTATTGTAGCAATCAATTTTCTTGGCCTGGGGGGCAACCCCAAATCAATGCTCATCAAGCGTTTGGATAGATAGGTCTAGAGAATATGGCACCCCTTTAAGTCCTTGGTCGCGAGTGCATGGAACCGACAAAGGAATAGTCCAATCAATGGTAATTGACGGGGCACCATGGAATGATTCCCACCATCATTCCCTTCTCCCGGGTTGTGGGGAAGATACTCAAAATAACCTTTATCATCCTTCAGTTTTCGATTTTCTATCGAGTACTGTAAATACAGTGGGCAATGAGGATAGTTCTTTTACTATGTCAACCTCATTAAAAAATGAAACGATCCCCTTTCCAGATCTCAATGGTAAACCTTCATTCCAACCAACAAAGTTGAATGCAATGAATCTTGGGGGGCATGCACCTCGATTTGCGTTATTATGCTGGGGGCATGCAAACATATCATCGAGTAGTTTTAAGCAATGTTCATGCTCGTTAAAAAATAAACGCAAGAATCGAGCAGTTTTGTACAGAGTTCATGCTCGTTAAAAAATAAACACAAGTTGTGAGCAATCTTTCCCTATAGTTCAAGCTCATCCAGAAAAAATGAACCGGTAAACAACCTCGAGAAATGTAACCTTTGAAAGCCATATTAAAAGCCCTTGGTCGTGTTTATATGCCATCACCTCCATCCGTTCATTTGGCCAATCGTTCACCTCCATATGTTTGTTTACCCATTTTTGAGGAACAGCTGCGAAGAGTGATTTCACTTAGCCATCCTTGTGACACTGCCGTGATTGGAGAATTCCAACCTGTACCTGGAATCTGCTGCTATCCTTGTTCATCACTCGTTCCTCAAAAGACGAGTCTTCTTTGAGCTCTTTTCACTGACTCGTAAAATATGAAAAGTTTGCCGAGTTTTGGCCTTCCAGCTCGTTAAAGGACAAGAAGAGCTATCCCTCCTCTAGATTTTAATCTTTTTGGACCTAAGGGATTATTACACAAAAGGATCGAGCGCTTGTTTTGTTCGGCTCGTTAAAGAAATCGAAAATTCATCCCTTCTGTATTGTTTTATACTTTTTCGGACTTAAGGGATTAGAAGACGAAAAAGGAATTTTGGAGTTAACTTTTCGTACCTTTCCAGACTCTCTAAAAATGAAAAGGACCGAGTTTTCTTTGTCGTTAGACTCGTTAAAATGATTAAATAGCGACAAACTTGTCTTTAGACGAGAACGAGTTTCCCTATCGCTAGGCTCGTTAAAACATAGCGATGGGCTTGCCCGAAGGGCAGGTTATAGAACAAGCATATGTTATCCTCCTCAAGCTTGACAAAAATAAAGAGGTACTGGTCAGCAATGACTGGGGAAAAATTGGGAGAACCTCACAGCATTAATGGTAGCAAGTCGCTCTTGAACATGACACTTTGTCCTCCGTATCACATCGGGTTGGGTTGTTTCATTCACCGGTCTCATAACCATGGTCCTCGCCACACCATCTGCAATTGGGGTAATGCTACCAATCCATCACATCAGTGTCGTTATATGTTCAAGAGATGTGGTTCTGTAAAGAGTCAACCGTGTTCCACCCACTGCCATACATTATCCTTCATCCACTTCATGACCGCCACCCTGAATCATACATCACAGTTTGTTTTCACCTCATCACAATCACTAGCTCCGTTCCGTGTCACTGATGTGGGATTCATTAAGGCCCTCCTTTGACAGATCGCTCCTTGTCGACATCAGCTCATTATCCAAGGAGTTGATCTAGGAACACTCCCCTCAGTACTTTGAAGCTTGCATGCCTCAATGGCAAGTTTCTCACTTCCGGCGACAGGTATACATCAATGACCTTCGACCAGAAGATTTTGCATGGTGGTCGACGCCAAGTCCTTTATTCCCACCATGTGGATTGTACTGCTGTACCTTGAGGGTCATCATCCTTATCGGTGACTCCTCTCGCGCTTGTTAACGGTTTACATCATTGACCGGTAATCAAGCGATGTCTTTCGATGTTCGACTTCAAGAAATTCTCACATGGATCGACTTGTACATCGAGTGAAGATCGGAAGAGATTGAAGACCCCGGATCTAGTTTCATCCATCCGGGCTGCAATATATATTCAGGACATAAAGACATTTGATATGTACATCATTACAGCAGATGATCATCCTTCTCAAAGGATGATAATTTCAGCAGAGAATTATCAGTCTACAATCAGACGATCGTCTGTTCTATGTACCAAAATGTATTTATAAAGCTGAGCATGGGAATGCCCGCCTCAGCTAGATCATGAAAAATGTATGAAAAATAATGTATTGTATTGTATCTTATTACATGACACTTCTCAGTAGATTGAATGAACTTCGGATCCTCTCAATAAAGCATTTCACCCGATAAACGACCTCATACTTTAGGGGGCATCTGTTATAGACAATTTTGTGCCTTACAGCAACAAGCATGAATTGTCAATAATCCAAGGGATCCAAAGTTCCCTAAACATGATGTTCCTACCCCTAGGGGAACAAGGTCAGCAAACCAACATCTCTCAGATCAGTTCTCCACCTGAAAACACTCAAAAACAAGCAATCCTGAAATCAAAGCAGGTGCTCCACTAGGTTTCTGCGCTGAAACTCAGTTGCTCCATGGTGTACCTGCGTTGCAAAGCAAGTGGGACAAAGGCCACCTGCGCTGAGCGAGAAGGGACAAGTGGCACAGTGAGTCATTGCTTTGGAATCTTCCAAAAATGACACTTGGATCAGGTATTTCGCCTTGTGATGAGTCAGAGGCTTTGTTTCTCCAAGTGGAAGCAAGGTTCACCAAGTGGACTCAAGAACTGAAGATCAACTAAAGATTAACTGAAGAGAGAGAGGACACAAGGCAGCTACACATCAGTTGCAAGCTGACTCATCCTTTCTCAATTCATCTATATATTGAGCTCTCTCCTATGAGCTCAGGAGGCTGGAATTTTGTGCAAAGTAATGATATGTTGTTGGTTTCATTCTCGAGTTATTGGGTGATTGTTTGAGAGAGGTGAAGAAGAGCAATTCTTTCTGCTGGGAGGTGTTGCTGGGTTGGAGCCTGCAATGGTTGTAATACTCTCAGAACCTTTATTTCTTCATTAATAAAAACTATTGAGGTTCTTCTATGTGCTCTTGTTTCAATTATATATTGTGATGATTGCATGTTTGGTTTACACTAATCCATGAACCAGTTATGATTGCATGCCTCTTGTAGTTTCCTTCTTTGTTGTTTTGCAAGATCTCATTGTAGCTGGGCGAGTAGAAGGACAAAGAGCTAGGAGCAAGCGGCCAAAGAGGAGAGTTTGGATTCAACATTAAGCGCAAGGCAACGGTTAGTGCTTTCTCCATTCTCTTTTGCTTTCATAAAGAAGAAAACCTTCAGTAGTTTGCTTTACAGTTGTTGCTAAGGAACTGTCACCCTTAGAGTGGGTTAGGGTCATCCGAGTCGGATACTTTTCCCTACAACAATAAGTCATGATTATTTCCTCCAACCACTATCATCAGTGAACTCTAAGATCATAATTATGTAAAATATCAATTTATCAAAACTCAAATATTCGATCTCTACTGGTTATCATTTCTATGTCATAATTGTTAATAATATTCTATGTTGTATACAACTTTTCATGTATAACTTCCTTGCACATGCATAAATAAAAGTAAAATTCATCTCTAATATTTTACTATTGCATGAATCATCTTAATTACAATTTACAAAACCATACCTTTAATGCTTTTAATCAAAATGGAAACAGTTTTGCTCGACCATGGTATTGTTTTTCTAGGTCTTCTTCTTATTGCCAAACCATGTGTAATAATCTACTTGTTTCCTTAATCCAAAACCACTTTTGTTTTACCAACATAATAACATTAGTTAATAATATAAAGTACAACAAAATTCTCGTTGTTTTTATTCCAATACATTATGCAAATGCACATACTTATGAATTCATGTCTATTTTTTCATTTCTTTTCTAAATGCATAAATAAATGCATAAAACCACGTCCACTTATCTTGCATTAATTAAATGAATAAACTTATAAAATCCCATGTTCATATTCATATTTCACATACTTTAAATACATGCGTAAAATTATAAAAACATGTTTTGTTATTTGTTAGGTCCCTATACTACTAGTGTAACTCCTTATCGCTATTAGAACAATCCCCTTATTATATTTTTGTGCCCATGTAGTCCCCATATTGATATTATTATGCCCCATAGAAGCCCACTATTGTTATTATTGTGCCCTTACATTATGTTATGAAACCAGCTCACAAAAAGATAGAAAAGATAGATCAACGCCTTAGAATTCAGCCTCTTCGGGGGGGCAACCTCCTTTACATTACACAAATGACAAAACCTCATTTCTATATATAGGAGTCTAAGGAGTCACAATATAACCCAGCCGACCTAGCAATAATAATATAAAGGCACAAAAATAACAATAGAGGGATTCTATGGGGCACAGTAATAACAATATAGGGACAATAGGGGCACAACAATATTAATAAGGGATACAACTACAATATTTTTTTTTTTTTTCCCCTGGGAAAAAGTCGTAATTTCCATTAGTGTTTAAGAAAATTACATTCTGCAGATGCCGAGGCATATTCAAATGCAGGCAGTGTGCCTGTCGAGTTCAGTATTGTTGTTTATATCTCCACGCAGGGAGCATGTTATAACAGTCAAAAAAACAAAATTTGATTCAGGCTCTTCGCAGAGAGCAATATATACTATATATAAACAAAAGATATACAGTGTGGACTGTATCTTCAAGTCTGTAAATAAACAAAAATTATCAGAATATATATGGGCTATATAGCCCATCAGTCATGATGTTCATCAAAAGGCCGATGATAGTACTGGTAATATGTGCCGTCAGTGTCCTCCTGTATCCACCAATCCTCCCCTATTCTGTGCGCAGCCTCTTTGGAGAGTTGATCTGCAATGGTGTTCTGCTCCCTGTAAATATGATGACAAGTAAAAGATTCAACGGACGTAGTCAGTCTCTTGGCTTCCTCCAAAATATGTCTTAAAGCAAATGCATGGCAATGAGATGCATTGTTAAGCCAATTGCAAACTACTTTTGAATCTCCAAATAGCTGTAAGTGTTGGCACTGTTTAAGAATAGCAAAATGGATAATATGTTTAGCTGTTATGAGCTTAGAGTAATTATTAGTGCCTCTGCCAAGATATATTTGAATCTTATAACTATGTCTGTCATTTAAATGAAGTCTAGCACCCCCCCCACAGCCGTCAGGTTGGGCCGATCCATCAAAAAAAGCCCAAGGTTTAGAGTGATCAATGGGAATCGGGGAGAGGGTTCGAGGAGTAGGTACGGTTACTTCTTCAGGAATTAGATTGTAGTCAGCAACTGTTGAAAGGACGACCGAGGGGCAGTGGGTTCTCTTAAAATGGAAAATTGATAAATTGCGGGCTATCCATATAGCCCAGCAGATCAGCAGAGGTAGGTTTTTGGCTTTGCCAGTATGATCAGTGCACCAGGAAGACCATGCCTCCTGAAGGGATGCCCCGCGCCAAGGATTCAACTGAGGAATATGTGAAATAATGTCATGCCAAAAATGTGTGGTTATGCTGCAAGAGAGGAAGAGGTGCTTCGTTGTTTCTTCTGCATTTAAACAGAGATGACAACGATATGGCCCGTTGAAAGAACGCTTGATGAGGTTGGAGCTTGTCGGGACTTTGTCAAAAATTATATTCCACATTAACAGTCTGGTCCTTTAGCTTCCAGATCATCTTCCATGCACTGTGAATGTCTGGTGGCATGAATGTCTCCATAAGTTTGAGATATCCTAACTTAGGAGTGTATGCACCATGTTTGGCATGTGCCCAAATGATTTCATCCGGTCCGTCCAAGAGTCTGATGTTGGCTTGACTGAGCGCAGAGATAAAGTCCTTCCAATCGTCTACCCACTGGTGTGGCAAGTTCAATGCTCTGTCAGAAATCCAAGCCTGCTGAAGAAATGTGGTGTTATCTTGGTCCCCAATGTGTTTGATGTATATGATGCCTCTGTCATTTAGATATCGCACCAGTTCCGCCGGGAGTCTGTGCGCATTCCCACAGCCTACCCAGGGGTCCACCCCTATCCTAACTGCATTTCCCTCTTTGATGCGCCATGTAATGCCTTCTCTTAGTAGAGGGATAGAATCAATGACTGCTTTCCAAATATTAGAGTGTTGCGTACTATGCCCCGGTCTGGTGCAAAGCCAATCAAGAGTGGTTAATGGCCTTATGTATTTAGAATGTGCCACCCTGGTCCAAAGACTGTCCGCAGTTAGTAGGCTCCAACCTAGCTTGGCTGCCAGCGCTTTGGAGAATATGGCCAATCTCTTGATCCCCCATCCACCCCATCTCTTAGGTTTAGTTATAGTTTCCCATTTGACCCATGCAAAAATACACCCTGTCTGATGCCCTTTCCACAGGAAACGACAGCAAATATTCTGTAGACGGTTCAAGATACCTCTAGGTATCCAGGCCAAGGCCATCCAGTACACCAGAGTTGCTTCTATGACTGCCTTAATGAGAACAAGTCTGCCAGCTCTCGAGAGGTATTTGTGGTACCAGACTTGTAGTCTTTTTTCCACCTTGGCGATGAGCCATAGCCAATCTGCAATCCTGTAACCTGCTGGCTTCAGTCTGAAACCCAAATACTTGATACCATCTGACAACTCCAAACTAGCAAATGGGAAACGTTGTGTGGCATAGATGACTTCATGTGCCGAGCATCCAACAGTGGTAATAGAAGATTTGTTATTATTAATTTGCATACCTGTAGCCTCTTGGAAGAGTCTAAAGGAGTGATGAAGAGATGTAGTGTCACCAATACTGCCGTTGAGAAAAATAAGAATATCATCCACGAATAGAAGGTGTGTAAGGTATAATGCATCCACAATTTTGATACCAGTGAGCTGTCGACGAGCTTTGGTGGATGAGATTATCCTGCTCAGCCCCTCCATGATCAGCAAGAACAGTAGAGGAGAAAGAGGGCATCCCTGACGAAGCCCTCTTTCTGCTGTGAAGAAAGGAGTCGCTTCTCCATTGAGGAGCACACTGTATGAGACATCCAAAATACAGCTCATAATCCATTTAATAAAGTCAAAAGGGAAGCCAATATGAGTGAGCAGAAGCCTAAGGTACAACCAATTGGCTCGGTCGAAAGCCTTAGAAAGGTCGACTTTTAAGATCATACCCTTTTGTTTCTTAGTGTGTAAGGAATGCATGAGTTCTTGGGCTGTAGCTATAGCCTCATGTATTTGCCTGTGATGTAAGAATGCAAACTGTTCAGAGGATATATGCTGAGAGAGAATGGGCTTGATGCGATTGGCGATAATCTTAGCTATAATATTATAAAGGCAATTGCATAATGATATGGGTCTGAAGTCATCAAAAGTGGCAGGATGATCAGTCTTAGGTATGAGAGCGATAAAAGTAGATTTAATGGCTGATGAAATTCTACCTCTTTTTCTGCTGTCCTCCACAATACCCAATAAGTCCTGACCCAATATGTCAAAAAAGGAGATATAAAATTCGATCGTCCACCCATCTGGCCCAGACTCTTGTCCTTTTTGAACCATTTCAGGGTCGCCTCAAGTTCCTCCATGGTCACCTCCTTAAGGATCTCATCTGAATCTTCCTGGTCCACAAATCTGGGGAAGAGCTCAGCAGTGCGCATGATCTCCAATATATTTGCATTCCTGGGAGCCTTGTAAATGCCTCGGAAATGTCCAGATGCCAGTCTTGCCAAATCATGTTGTTCAGATATAGTATGTCCCCGCTCATCTTTAAGTTCCGAGATCGTGTTGATAGCTTTACGCCCATTGGAAAATTTATGATAGAATTTAGTGTTATCGTCACCTTCTGTGAGCCATATAGCCCTGCTTCTCAATCTCATGCTTTCTTCTCTATCCTTCAGAATTCGTGTGCGCTGGGCTATCAGATGATTATACCGCTCCTTATCCTCAGGCGTGTTAAAGTTCCCTGTTGAAGAGGTTTCATATTCAGATATGATTCTCTCTGCCTCCGTTAAAGTGTGATTATATTGTATCCTCTTCTGATGGGCCCATTTCTTGGTGACCAGCTTAAGCTCAGATAACTTCCGGACAAAACCCGAAGGTAAGTCTTCCTGCTCCCAAAGAGGGTTATTACGCCAGAAGTCTTGTACCAATTGAATATAAGCTGGGTCTCGGAGCCATGCAGCATTGAATTTGAAGGGACTTTTTATTTTGTGAGTGAGGCCATCTAACTAAAGGTAGATGGGCCTATGATCTGATAAACCCCCAGTTCCAACCCATTGCCTAGTTCTGGGTAGGTCACTATATAATTGTTCTTTTATCAGGAAGCGGTCCAATCTCCTTGCCAGACTCTGGTCTCCACTTCTATTGTTGGTCCAGGTATACTGGAGTCTGGCTGATGGTATGTCGACCCAATGATGGTCTTCCAATAGAGTGGATAGAGGTTCAGAGAGTGTGTCCACTTGTGCCATATGCCCCCAAGATTCACTATATCCCAGAGAAAAGTTAAGATCACCTCCCAGTACAATATTGTTAGCTTGCAACAGCTGCCTCTCAAATAAGGATCTCCAGAATGTGAGTCTATCAGTGCAGGGTCCATAGACATTGATCAATCGAAGATCCCGATCCAGAGCATGTATATGAATGTCAATGCCTATATAACCCTTACCACCCCAAAAATTCCTGATATCTATGGATCTATTGCATATACCGACTGCAAGGCCCCCAGACCGGCCTGCAGCATCAAGTGCATGAAAGGTCCAATGCGGAAGCCATGAAGAAAGAGTGCGTATAAGAATATCCATAGGGCAGAGGGTCTCTTGTAGGAATATGATGTCCAGATGATCCGAGGTAATAAGCCTCCTGAGCACTAGTTTTTTAGGGGAGCTAGCAAACCCTCTACAATTGAAGGAGAGGATTTTCATAAGGAAGGCGGGGGAGGGCCATCCTTTGCTCTAAGGGCCCCAATAATAGTATGCTGTCGCCCAAGGGCGACTTCTTTGTCAGTCGTCTTCCTGGCTTTAGAAATACGTGATGGACGACCTCGGCCTAATTTGGTATGCGAGGAAGGATTAATAGGATCAAGGCCGATCACATCCGGTCCCCTATCTTTGTAGCGGGGACGAAGGTCGTATCTAGGAGATTGCTTAATAATGGAAGAGGTCGATGAGATCAGGGTGGAGGAGCCAAGGGAGGGGGAGGAGGAATCGAGCAAGTGAGAGGAGTATGAGACAGCTGATGAGGGGAGTGAGTAACAAGCAGTTCGGCAAGTGAGGTGACAGATGAAATGCATGATGCTTGTAAATTCAAAGAGAAAGGGGAGGAAAAAAGGCACATACCCGTAACCACAGTGTCCTTAGGAGGGTTCAGTGAGTGCTCCTGAGCCTCTGTGGACGAAGGCGGTACCGGGGGCATAGAATCCAGAGTAGTCTGGGTCTGTCCAATTCCTTCAGTCATCTCAGCATCCCCTGTGTTGCAATTTGGAGCAGCAGGAGGCTGTTCGGGCTGTTCAGGCTGCGAATTCGAAGGATTCGAATTTTCAATCTCCGTGGCCTGTTCCTGTGCTTGACTATGGGGCTTCCAAAGGAGTGGACAGTCTCTGTACAAGTGCCCCACTTTGTGGCATCTACGGCATCGATATGGGATGCCCTCATAGTCTATGATCTGCCTTCGCGCAGAATTTCTCCACTGTATGGTAATGTATTCATATAGTCCTCCCCGAGTGTCCATATAAACAAGTATCCTGGCATAGGCCATCATACCAGTCTGGAGGTATGAGTTATCATAACCCATATAGGAGCCCAGAGCGTTGCCAATGCGCTTAAATATCTCCTCTGACCAGTATTGTAGAGGGAGACCAGGTAGCCGAATCCAAATAGGGCCAATCCCAATTTGCTCAGTCTCAGGATCAAATAAAGGAGTCCACCTCTTGAGTAAGACAGGTGCATGGTCAAAATGCCAGTGAGATGACAAAACCCAGTTGGTATGGTCGGCACGCGCGAAGCGAAGTGCGAACCATCCCCTCACGAATATCTGTACAAACGGTAGATCGACCAAGTGGTGTCCCCAGACCTCAGTAACCCATGCCTTCAATCGTGCCGCCGTGTAGTTCCGTCCCCTTATGCGACCAACTAAGACCCGGTCTGCAAAATCCATAGCTTCGCTCCACTGTATGTCTTCTTCCAGCCTGAGAAAGTAGTCAGCCTCCCGAGATTTAAAGCATTTAGTTTTCTTTCTAGGGCCTCCAGAATGTGCAGGGTTCCTCTGTGAAAAAGGAGCAGTTGGAGGCGTATGGGAGGGGATGGATGAAGGTATGGATGCAGGGAGACCAGTGAAAGGGGCAAGAGAAGTGCCAGATAGGGGATCCGATAGAGGAGGTACGGATGTGAAACAACCAGATGATGGACCCAAGTAACCCGCAGAGCCGGAGGTTGCCAATACAGAATTAGGGTTATGCGCAGGGTGTGAAGAGCCTATAGTCGGTGGAGTTAACCCGAGAGATGGGTTTATCGAACCAGCCACAAACCCTAGGGTTGCCGGGGAATGAGAAGGCGTCGATAGGGCCAGCCAGGTGGGAGGATCGTCCGGGAGGACCACAGGCATAGACCTGGAGGATTCTCCTTGCACATACTATGAGTAGATCCCAGCAAAATCACCATACAACATTCCATCCGAGCTGGCATTGGGATTTCTCCAGATGGAGACCCCTTCCAAGGGATCTGCGGAGTAGTCCACACTCTCCAAGTCATCCATGGTAACAGATTCTCGAAACGGTGAGCGAGTCAAGCGGAGGAGAAACCCGGAGGAATGACACGGCACAGTAAAAGCCCCAAGGTAAATTAACAAAATGCTGGTGCAGTTAACGGTCGTAGGTTACCTGACTGCGCATAACCTTAAGGTAAACGGAAGAGCAGAAGGAATGAACCAACCGGCTACGGAACGGCAGCATCGAACGGCGGATGTCCAGGCAGCTGTAAACGGAGGGAAACCAACGTCGTGAGGTAGCAAAGGGAAAGTGTTGTGTGAACAGAGCCTGTAGGGTTCTGTAGAAACCCTACCCAAACCCTGACCGCACGGAAGGACTACACACGAGCCGCATCCTCACTCGATACAACTACAATATTAATGGGGTAATCACTAGTATTATAGGGACCTAACATGCCCCTCTCCTTCAAAAAAGTGTTTTCCTCAACGCTTGAGTAGTTCTGGATGCTTCTGTATAAAATTCTCATTCTCCCATGTGGAATCTTCAACAGATAAGTTAGTCCACTTGATGAGATACTCCGAAATTGATCGATTTCGTAGCTGTCAAGTTCTTGTTTTTGTGACTACTTTTGGTTCCAATATAATTTTTCCTTCCTCATCAAGTTCTGGAAATATTGTTTGAACTGGGAGCTTGTTGCCTATAACCTTCTTTAAACATGAAACATGGAAAACTGGGCGCACTCGAGAAGCTGTAGGAAGCTCCAATTTGTATGCCATAGTACCAATCTTTTGCAACACCTTGTACGAGCCATAATACTTTGGTGATAATTTATTATCCTTCTTAGCTTGCTTGAGGGACATTTTTTTATATGGTTGTAGCCGTAGGAATACCCAATCACCTACATCAAAACTTATTTTGCTGCGATGTTGATCTGCCTGTTGTTTCATTCTATTCTGTGCCAACACGAGGTTATCCTTTAAGAGTTGGAGGACTTGTTGTTGATGCTCGATGTGATGTTCCACCGCTTGAACCTTAGAATTTTCTCTTAAATATGATGTGATGGATGGTGGCTGATATCCATAAAGTGCCATAAATGGGGTCATTTTTGTTGCTGTATGGAAGGAAGTGTTATGCCACCATTCAGCCAGAGGCAACCATTTGACCCATTGTGTCTGTTTATCAGATACAAAGCAACAAAGATATCCTTCCAAACATTTGTTTACTATCTCAGTTTACCCATCAGATTGAGGATGATAAGATGAGCTATGAGCTAACTGAGTACCGAGACAAGAAAATAATTCTGTCCAAAAATTTCCAGTGAAAATGGGATCTCTATCACTTACAATAATCTTTGGGTTTCCATGTAGCTTTTGAATTGTTTCCATAAATGCAGTAGAAACTGTAGGAAGTGTTATACCACCATTCAGCCAGAGGCAACCATTTGACCCATTGTGTCTGATTATCAGATACAAAGCAACAAATATATCCTTCCAAACATTTGTTTACTATCTCAGTTTTCCCATAAAATTGAGGATGATAAGATGAGCTATGAGCTAACTGAGTACCGAGACAAGAAAATAATTATGTCCAAAAATTTCCAGAGAAAATGGGATCTTTGTCACTTACAATAATATTTGGGTTTCCATGTATCTTTTGAATTGTTTCCATAAATGCAGTAGAAACTGTATTGGCTTTAAATGGATGTGATAATGCACAAAAGTGTGCATACTTGGTAAGTCTGTCAACTACCACCATGATGACACTCTTTCCCTCAGACTTGGGTAAATCTGTGATCAAATCCATTGAAACCTCCCAACATTGGCTTGGAATGGATAAAGGTTGTACTAGACTCGGGGTCTTAATTGTTTCAACTTTATTTTGTTGGCAAACCAAATATTCCACCAAAAACTTTTGAATATCTGATTTAAGGCCATCCAAAAAAAATTCCTTCTTAACCCTGTGGTAAGTTTTTAAATATCTTGAGTGCCCTCCTAAGGGAGAAGTGTGCAATTCCATAAGAATATTTTATTTGAGTTGGGAATTCTTACAGAGGTATAAGCGATCTTTGTACCATAACGAATCATTTTTCCAGCTAAATGTATCAGATGTACTGGAATCTTGTTGTAACTTTTGAATAAGTGCCCACACTTCTCCATCATTCTTCCATTACTCCCTTGCTTCGTTTATCCAATCTGGTTGGATAATAGAAATGGCACACAATAATGCTTCCACATCCTCATCCTTTCTTGAGAGTGCATTTGCCACCACATTTTGCTTCCCTTTTTTGTAGATGATTTCAAAATCATAACCCAACATCTTTGTGACCCACTTTTGTTGCTCTTCAGAGGATAATCTTTGTTCTAAAAAGTATTTAAGGCTATCATGATCCGTTTTTACCTTGAAGTGTCTTCCCATTAGGTATGGTCATCATTTCTTAAGTGCATGTAGTATTGCCAACATTTCCTTCTCATAAATAGCTTTATGTAAAAACTTTCCCTTGATTGGACGACTTTCAAAAGCAATGGGTCTTTCATATTGCATTAAAACAACACCAATTCCATTTCCTGAAGCATCACATTCCACAATAAAGGTTTTTGTGAAGTCTGGTGTAGCTAAGACCGGTGCTTGGCACATTGCCTCTTTAAGATGTTCGAAGGCCTTTTTTGCTTTTGGAGTCCATGAAAATGCATATTTATTCAATAATGTTGTTAGAGGTACTGCTATTCTCCCATAATTCTGAACAAACTTGTGATAATACCCTATTAACCTGAGAAATCCTTGCAGATGCTTTATGGATGTGGGGATTTTCCATTCCTTAATGGATTTAATTTTTCTAGGGTCTACGTTAACTCCTTCATGAGATACAATATGACCCAGATATTCCACCTCTTGTACTCCAAAGAAACATTTGGATCCTTTTGCATATAATTGTTTCTCCTGCAATAGTTGTAGCACCTTGTCAAAATGTTCAACATGATCCTTCCAAGACTTTTTGTAGATTAGTATATCATCAAAAAATACTAACAAAAATTTTCTAAGGGTGGGTTTGAAAATGGAATTCATCAAATCTTGAAATGTAGAAGGTGCATTGGTGAGGCCAAAAGGCATTACCAAAAATTCATAATGACCCTCATTTTGATTTGATGATATCCTGAACGAAGATCCAACTTGGTGAAGTAAATTGATCCATGCAATTCATCCAGTAATTCATCAATGATAGGAATGGGAAACTTATCTTTAATAGTGAGCTTGTTGAGCTCCCTATAATCTGGACACATGCACCATGATCCATCCTTCTTGTGCACCAATATTACTAGAGAAGAGAAAGAACTTTGACTAGGTTGAATTATACCAGCCTCTAGTGTTTCTGCAACCATATGTTCAATTTCACTCTTTTGGGAATAGGGATATCTGTACGGCCTGATGTTTGGAGGAACACTTTATGGAATCAGATGAATAGCATGATCATGATCATGAATAGGTGGGAGACCTTTGGAAGTCTCAAATACCTTGGAATGATTGTCCAAGACTTTTTGGAGATATGGAGAAATAGATGATTTCATGTGGAAACATCTAGCAAATATAATTGTGCAATTACACCTCTTTGTTCCTTTTTTAGAAGCTTTGTCATACCGTTAGAGCTGATTATCTTTACCATTTTCCCTGCAATACCCCTTAATTCAACTTCCTTTCTTTCCACAGAAAATTTCATGAAAATTTCTTGAAAATTAAAAGCTATGGTACCCAAGGATTGTAGCCATTAGACTCCTTGTACAACATTAGCACCTCCCATTGGAATGGAAAGCATTGGTCTAGTCAATACATATTCTCCCATGGATAGCTTGATATTATGGCACTTTCCAGAGCAATTTATTATTCCTCCATTTGCAACCATCACTTGACACTCTGGTGCTGGATATAGGAAGAAATTCAATTCCTTTGCTACCTTACAATGAATAAAATTGTGGGCACTTCCTGAATCAATCAACACTATTACCTTTTTCTTCTTGATTTGTCCTTCTATCTTGACGGTTTGAGGAGTGGTAATTCCAACCAATGCATTACAAGATATGATCGGATTCATTTCTTCTTTATCTAGGATTTGTTCCTGGAATATATCCTCTTCTTTTGACCTTTCTTGCTCCTTTTCTTCTTCCTCTTCACAATCTATGTAGAATAATTTCTTCTCAACACACTTATGACCTTTAGTGTATTTTCTATCACAACTGTAACAAAGCCCTTTTGCTCTTTTTTCTTCCAATTGTTGTGGTGTCAACCTTATAGGTTTTGGAAGTCTAGGGGCAACAACACTTCCATCTTTATAGTTGTGAGTGGTATGCTTCCTGGTTGCCATAATTTTGCTTTCCATTTTTCTTGCTAACCTGAATGCCTTCTATAATGAATCAGGTTCCCGAAGGCGAACATCATGTTGGATATTATCCTTTAAAGTCCCTATGAACACATCAATCCTATGCTCCTCTGGAATATTGTTTACCCTTATGTTCAATTTTTGGAACTCCTCAATGTGCTCCATTATTGAACCCTTTTGTTTGAGACTTATCAATTGGCTAAAAAAAGGTGTTGCTTTTTGTATCCTCATAATGTGCTGTCAATTCTTCCGTAAAAATTGCCCAAGTGATAATTTGTTTACGAGAGAAAAGCCATTGATACCATACAAACTGATTTGGTTCCAAATATAAAGTTGCAATACGTACCTTTTGTGTGTTTTTCACATTATTGAGATCAAAAAATTGCTCCATCTGTAATATCAATGTTGCGGGATCCTTGCCATCAAACTTTCTCATATCGATTTTTGGAATATGGTGGGTCTTCGATCCAAAATTAGAGTGTATGAAATCATGATTAACATTTCTTTTGTTCACATAATTAGTTTCTCTTTACTACCCTTTCACCATTAGTAAGTATTTATTGTAGAAAATTTGTCAATTTTGACTTCAAATTTGCCATGCCTGTCTTCAAATTTGTTTTCAAATCGTCCATCTTAGCTTCCACGCCCTTTATCTTAGATTCCACGCCATTTATCTTAGCTTCTGTTAGATTTTGTGAGAGTGACATTTGTTGCACTTGGTCTTGTAATTTTGATATATCATGTAGCATTTCTTCCTCTTCTTCATGAGTCATGCTAGAGCTTTCAGGTTGCTTACTAGGTGTTTGCATTTTCTTTCCTCGGGGCATCAATTACCGATAATAATTATCTACTATGCCCTTTGAATTCCTTCAAAATAATTTTTCAAACCAAGCTTAGGAAAAAATTAAAAAAAAATCTACAGACCTTTTTTCACTTTGTAGGAGCTTGATATTTCCTCTGATGTATCTCTGTAATTTCGGATCATCTAGTTCTGAAATTGTGACCTATAGTATCCCTCTATGTCCTCTTTCCAATACCACCAGTCTGATCCAAATTATATTCTCCAAGGAAGAGTTATGCCAAATCTCCCACAGTGACCTGATTATAGACTAGTTTAGTAGAGTGAACTTGTACGACATGCCACGTGTCCCTGTTTCCACCTTTGGCTCTGAAAAATATGTACAAGAAACTAAAATCTGTCTTCTTTTTGTACCTTCTTACGAAATTTCAATCCGATGCTCAGAGAGAAGGTTGTGACAATTTTCCCCAGGTCACCTGTTTGGAATGTAATTCAGGAGTCTGCAAAAACACCAACTTCCTCAGACCATATCTCCACAAATATAGTGCGAAAAGCTTTGAAATTCGGACCTGAAGTTGAGTGTGATTTCCTCTCAAATGGGTTTTTTTTTCGCTTCTGAAACATCGCAGAAAAAAATTTATAGCGAAAATACCACGATGACCTATTTGGAGCAGTGAAACCCTAGAATCCAAAGCTCTAATACCAAATGTTATGAAACCAGCTCACAAAAAGATAGAAAAGATGGATCAACGCCTTAGAATTCAGCCTCTTCGAGGTGGAAACATCCTTTACATTACACAAATGAATGATTCTTTGATGATTCAAATGACAAAACCTCCTTTCTATATATAGGAGTTTAAGGAGTCACAATATAACCCAGCCGACCTAACAATAATGATATAAAGACACAAAAATAACAATAGAGAGATTATATGGGGCACAGTAATAACAATATGGGGACAATAGGGGCACAACAATATTAATAAGGGATACAACTACAATAGTAATGGGGTAATCACTAGTATTATAGGGACCTAACACATTATTATTGTTATGTCAGCCCTGATTATATTATGACCCCTTAGACTCCTATATATAGAAAGGAGGTCTTTTCATTTGTATCATCCAAGAATTGTTCATTTGTGTAATGTAAAGGAGATTGAACCCTCGAAGAGGCTGAATTATAAGGTGTTGATCTATATTTTCTATTTTTTTGTGAGTTGGTTTCATAACATTTGGTATCAGAGCTTTGGATTCTAGGATTTCGCTGCTCCAAACAGGTCATCGTGGAAGTTTCACTATAACTTTTTTTCTGCGATGTTTCAGAAGCTAAAAAAAAACCCATTTGGGCCGAAATCGTTCTGAACGTGGGGTCTGAATTTCAGAGCTTATATCACTATATTCGTGAAGAAATGATTTGAGGAAGTTGGCATTTTTGCAGACTCCCAAATTACATTCCAAACAGGTGACTTGGGGAAAATTGTCATAAATTTTGTTTTGAGCATCAGATTGAAATTTTGTAAGAAGTTTCAGAAAGAGGATGACCTATGGTTTTCTGTGCATCAGTTTCAGATACTAAGGTCGAAAGATGACACGTGGCACATTGTACAAGTTCACTCTACTGAAATATTCTCTAATCAGGCCATTTTGGGAGATTGTGCATAACTCTTTCTTGGAGAATCCAATTTCGATCAAACTAGTAGCATTGGAAAGAGGACACAGAGGGCTACTGTAGGTCACAATCTCATAAATGGAAAATCCAAAATTACATAGTTACAATCATTTCAAGATCGAGCTCCTAAAATCAAGAAAAGGAAATATGAGGAAGTTTGATAGCAAGGATCCGGTAAATTCGATACTATAGATGGAGCAATATTTTGATCTACATGAGGTGAAATTGTTACAAAAGGTACATATTTCATCTCCATATTTGGAACTAGATCAATTTTTATGGTATAAAGGGTCGTGTTCTTGTAAAGCACTTGTCACTTGGTCAATTTTCACGGAAGAAATGATAGTAGATTATGAGGATACAAAGAGTAACACCTTCTTTATCCAATTGATAAATCTCGAACAAAAGGGTTCAATGGAAAAACACATTGAGGAATTTCAAAAATTGAATATAAGGGTAAATGATATTCCAGAGAAGCAAAATATTGATGTCTTCATAGGGACTTTGAAGGATAACATTCAACATGAGGTTCGCCTCTGGGAACCTAATACATTGGAGAAGGCATTCTAGTTGGCAAGAAAAATTGAAAGTGAAATTATGGAAAAAAGGAATCCCACCACTCACGACTATAATTATGGACGTGTGTTTTCTCCTAGACTTCCAGAACCTATAAGGTTTACACGACAAAGATTGGAATAAAAAAGAGAAAAAGGGCTTTGTTACAATTGTGATATCAAATACACTAAAGGTCATAAGTGTGCTGAGAAGAAATTATTTTACATAGATTATGAAGAGGAGGAAGAAAAGGATCAAGAAACATCAAAAGAAGAGGATATACACCAGGCACCAATCCCAGAGAAAGAAGAACTGAATCCAACCATATCTTGTAAAGCATTGGCAAACATTACCACTCCTCAAACTCACAAGATAGAAGGACATATTAAGAAGAAAAAGGTTCAAGAAGTGAAAGATCACATCGAGAAAGAAGAAATGAATTTGATCGTATCTTGTAAAGCATTGGATGGAATTACCTCTCCTCAAACTATCAAGATAGAAGGAAAAATCAAGAAGAAAAATGTTCAAGAAGGGAAAGATCACATCGAGCATCAAGAAATGAATCCAACCATATCTTGTAATGCATTGGAAGAAATTAAGACTCCTCAAACTCTCAAGATAGAATGACATATCAAGAAGAAAAAGATTCAAGCAGTGAAAGATCACATCAAGCATCAACAACAAGTTCTCCAACTTTTAAAGGATAATGTCACTTTGGTGCAGAATCAAATGAAACAATGGGTAGATCAACGTCGCAGTGAAAGAAGTTTTGATGTAGGCGATTGGGTATTTTTATGGCTACATCTCAAGCAAGCTATTTATGAGAAGGAAATTTTGGCAATACTACATGCACTTAAGAAATGGCGACCTTACCTAATGGGAAGACACTTCAAGGTAAAAATGGATCATGATAGTCTTAAATACTTTTTAGAACAAATATTATCTTTAGAAGAATAGAAAAAATGGGTCACAAATATGTTGGGTTATGACTTTGAAATCATCTACAAAAAAGGGAAGCAAAATTTTGTTGCAGATGCACTCTCAAGAAAGGATGAGGATGTGGAAGCATTGTTTTGTGCTATTTCTATTATCCAACCAGATTGGATAAACAAAGCAAGGGATGAATGGAAGAAGGACGAAGAAGTGTGGCCACTCATTCAAAAGTTGTAGAATGTCCTAGTTCAAATGATATTGCCAGAACTTGACGAGGAAGGAAAAATCATATTCGAGCCCAGAGCAGTCACAGAAACAAGAACCCGATAGCTACAAAATCAATCAATTTCAGAGTATCTCATCAAGTGGAAGAACTTACTCACTGATTATTCCACATTGGAGGACAAGAAGTTTATATAGAAGCATCAAGAACTACTCAAGCGTTGGGGACAATACTTTTTGAAGGAGAGGGTCATGTTAGGTCCCTATACTACTGGTGTAACCCCTTATTGTTATTAGTACAACCCCTTTATTATATTGTTTTTCCCATGTAGTCCCCATATTGTTATTATTGTGCCCCATAGAAGGCCACTATTATTATTATTGTGCCCTTACATTATTATTGTTATGTCGGCTCTGATTATATTATGACCCCTTAGATTCCTATATATAGAAAGGAGGTCTTATCATTTGTATCATTCAAGAATTTTTCATTTGTGTAATGTGAAGGAGGTTTCCCCTCGAAGAGGCTGAATTATAAGGCATCGATCTATATTTTCTATCTTTTTGTGAGCTGGTTTCGTAACATTATCCACATCACACGTGCCTTAAATAAAATGCATAAAGAATATCAAGCATGTATATTCATATGCATTAATTAAATGCATAAAATTATAAAATCTCCCATATTCATCCTTATTCCAAATACAACACCACCTTTATCCATATAATAACCTTCAATCTTCACGTGAATGAAGTGCATGCATTCAATTTTAAAACCATGACTTTTTATCTGTATCTCTAATGAAAATCATGTTTATATTAGCTTGCATGTGAATAAAGAATGTGCATATAGCTATAAAACATCAACTATTCAAGAAATCACCATAGTTAACTTATCTTTTTACATAGAAAGAACCATGCGATCTTTTCAACATTTTAATGCATGGGACCATGCAAATATTTCCAAGGAAATTAACACAATTAATCTATATTTCCACACACATAATCCTACAATATTTTCAAGAGTTTAACACATGGGAACCATGCAATATTTTTCAAAGAAAATGACAAAGTTAACTTATGTAATCAACGATGTTAACTTTTATTTCTGTGCACAAAGACCATTCAATATTTTTCAAAGAAAATAACAAGGTTAACTTATGCAACCTTTTCAAAGAAATCAACGAAGTTAAATTTAATTTTTGTTCACAAGAACTATGAAATATTTTTCAAACAAATAACAAAGTTAACTTATGCAATATTTTCAAAGAAATAAACAAAGTTAACTTATTTTTTTGCACCATAACCATGCAATATTTTTCAAAGAAATAATAAAGTTAACTTATGCAATATTTTCAAAGAAATCAACAAAGTTAAATTTTATTTTTGCACCATAGCCATGCAATATTTTTCAAAGAAATAACAAAGTTAACTTATGTAATCTTTTCAAAGAAATCAATGAAGTTAAGTTTTATTTATGTGCATAAGAACCATGGCATCTTTTTCAAAGAGAATAACAAGGTTAAGTTATGCAATTTTTTTCAAAGAAATCAACAAAGTTAACTTATCTTTTTACACATAATTTTCCCTTTGCTTCCACCTCCATATTGCATCCTTCATATTCATAATTGAAATCTAGAAGGTTAGGTGTTCGAATTAAATAGGAGGGTTGGAATATAAATATTTATTTTTTTGCATGACCCATTCTTCCATTCTTTTGTATTCACATTGAAGCAGTTGGTATAGATATCCCATCAAATCCACACCAAAAGAAATTATAGAACTAGGGAAGTCAACACAGTGTATTATATGATACTTGTTATAATTATAACAACAAGAAATATTGACTGAAATAAATGTTGTGTCTTTCAGAGAAGGGAAACATGGTATAAGCGATGCTTTAGAAGAACAATGTCACGTCCATAAAAAATTTAACATTACATACAACACGTATCGATGGTATCGACAAACACATAGACCATGATGAAAGTTTCACTACACAACACATATATCTAGTGGCATAACTCAAGAGGCAAGGGTAAAAGAAAATAAGGAGCAATGCTCTATAAGGCACATGGTTGGAATAAGGAATTATTGAGAGGGAGGGGGTGAATCAGTAATAATGAGATTCTTAAAATTTAAACTCAAATCATATATTTCCTTTTAATTTTTCCAGTTACTTGTGAGATCATTCATAATACAATAGATATGTACAGTAAAGGAAACAATTCACATGAGCACACAGTCCATCAATTGAGAAAAACACACATATTGACACAGGTATTTTTACATGGAAACCCAAAGGGAGATAACCACCAATCTGTTTGTTATTATGATGTAAATTAAGCACCCACTTAATTTCTTCAAGTTGTTTGTGAGCACCTACTCATAGGAGGCCCCAACCTCCATAAGATAGCAAGCCACTATTTGTGAAGAGGCACCAAGCTCTTATGAATGCAGGCCACTACCTATTCTAGCCACTGTTATGCTTTTCACAAAATTTTTATATTGAAACAGAGGCCAATAAAAATTCTTAGAAATATAAACCTGATTTACTACTGCACCATCTCCTTCCTTTCTTCTCTGAAGTTCCACTTTCCACTGCCCTTTTTGCTACTTGACAAGTTCAAGTCTCATCCCTCAGTTCCACTGTAAAAATAGTTAACTCTCGACACTTAGTTGTCTTCTCCTCACACACTCAGAATCCACACAAATGCTACATCCCCCACATACTCAATAGAAAAGCTGGGTTTTTTTCCTCTTTTGCATAATGGTTGATGTTGTCTTTGTTGTCCTCCTATTGTCTCTGTTGTCTATGCAACATAATGCGTGGAAGTGTGCTTCTTCATGGATCTCCATCATGTTGTTCCATCAAAGTGCTAGGCCCAATTCAACTGCATTTAGAATAAGAATGAGAACATTGTGGATTCTCCATACTGAGAATTAAATATTAGTCGACCTGCATGCTCAAGGAGTGTCACTCATGAATTATGTTTGCACACATCACATGGCCCTCCATTCCTTCCACAGGGTCTTCACTCAATGAGCCTTTGACATATCACGTGCATTCATGGCATATTAAACAATACCCTTAATTTGACTATATATCGGAAAATAGCTCTAAAAGTCACATTATTTAACACCCTAGCAATACGAACCCAATAGACCTTCCCAATTTAAAAAACCCCTACTTTCACTAAATGTTGCAGGTATCCATGTTTTCATTAACATTTTTTATACCCCTTTATATTTTTTCATTAACTTTGAGCTCAAATTTTTATACCTGCCAATATAAAAACCCTTTAACCCCTATATATCCCCCAATATGTTATTTCATTTTTCCTCAATATATATCCCCCAATATGAAACCACATGATATGGTATTGCTTCCCCAGTGAATCCCTTGTGATACCTTCTTAACTGTCCCCAGTGCTCAACTCATACTCCTGGTATGTCTATCCTTCCTACTTTAGCTGCAACACACCATCAGAGTCCATAAATTTGTTGGTATGATGTCCTTGAGCCATATTCTTCATTTAATTCCTCGTGGCATGTAAGTGAGAATAGAGTAGGATTTATTCTGCTCGGGATATAATTTATATTCGCCATTAAGCTAGCCACCCACCTTATTGTGCGCATTTAAATCCGCTGCCAACCCATACGTCCTTTGAATTTTATGTCATGAAGCTGCCGACTCATCTATGACTGTGATGTATTGCCAAATATGGCACATAGGCCAAAGAGATTCCAACTCATCCAAATCATAACATAGAGTATGAACCTCAAGGCCTAGATGCTTGTAACATTCTATAAAATGCAATTCTTTAAAATTTCAGGTTATAGCCTTCAGGTATGGCCCACAATCTCCATTACCATACGCCCACATTGTTATTTATTTTGTTATTAGCACATGCCCCTTGGTCACAAAAACTCATGAAATCATTGCAAAACCAAGTCCTAGGGGTGCCTTTTGACTTTGGAAAAACTGTCAAATGTCAACAAAAACTTTCGTTGCCGAGCTTTATTACTTGCCATTAAATCCTGATGCTTTATCCTTTATCCACCTATTAGCTCTTGCATAGCTGGAGCTCAAATTCCTGTTTTCCTGTAACATTTATAAAATGAATTGCCTACTCCTTACACGCTTCCCTCCTAGCCCACCTGAAACCAAGCTCCCCCTGAAACTAGACATTGGTTTCTTCATCGTTGTTCTTCCCCTTGGAATTACTAATATTAATAATATTCTCCCCCTTTGACATCAATGGCAAAGGATGCTCCTCAAATCTCACCCTGAAACACTGCATCCTACTCTTCACTTGATCCTGCAAACCAAGTAGCTACCAATACTCATTGTAATTGAGTCAATTTGGTGGAGAAGTCACAAATCCTATGTTTTGTCGGAGATACTCAAAGGGTTCTCTTTCCAGTGGATTAGTTAAAATGTCTATGATCTAATATTTATTGGCCACATATTCAAGTCGAACAACATTAGTAGCAAATTGTTCTCTTAAGAAATGAAACTTGATAGGAATGTGCTTTGCCTTTGAGTGCATGATAGGATCCTTAGAGATGCTTATGGAAATAGTATTGTCTCACATGATTGGAATTGGATCAGTCAATTCTACCATAATGTCCTTCAGGATTTGCTTCATCTAGATAATTTGTGAGAAGAAAGTGGTAGTTGCAATATACCTTGCTTCAACTATTGATAGAGAGAAGGATTCTTGTTTCTTGCTGACCCAAGACACTAAGAAATCTCTTGAAAATAATGTTTCACCATAGGTTCTCTTCCTATCATCAATACCACCTTCCCAATCAACATCAGTATAGGCCTTTAATTTAAACTATCTTCTCCTAACACACCACAACCCATAGTCTGTTTTTCCTTGCAAATATTTGAAAATCCTTTTGACAATAACAACATGACTTTCACAGGGGTAGGCTCGAAATTTGGCCACCAGAACTACTACTTGCATGATATTTGGTCTAGACGCTAGACTTTGTGAGATACAACAAGTTTCCTATCATCAACATGTAGATGGTCTGATTTACCATAGGTGCCTCATATTCTCCCGCATAACTTATAGTCTGTAACCATGGGGGTGTTAACTGGCTTGAAATCTCCCATTCCAATTTTCTTCAGAGTTTCTCGCAAGTATTTGGATTAGGAGATGAAAATTCCATCCTTTGATTGAGAAATTTGCATTGCTAATAAAAAGGATAGTTCTCTTATCATGGAAATCTCAAATTTCATTTGCATATAGTTTGCAAATTTATGTCCCAATTCTTCCAGATTGCCTCCAAAGATTATGTCATCTACATAAAATACCACAATCAACAAGTGGTCATATTCAAATTTTATATACATATATCTATCTATAGTTCCCCTCTTGAAGTCTAATTGTTGAAGATATTTATCCAATCTGGCATAACAAGCTCAAGGGACCTTTTTGAGCCCATATAAGGGGTTTTTCAATTTGTAGACAAACTCTTCATTTTCTGTGAGTGTGAACCCTTCTCACTGCTCAATATATATTTGTTCTTCTATATATCCATTGAGAAAATATGACTTCACATCCATATGATACGCCTTAATTTTTTTATGACTGGAAAAAATAAGAAACATTTTGATGGCTTCCAATCTTGTTACTGGTGCAAATGTTTCTTCAAAATCTATCCCCTCTATTTGGGCATATCCTTTGCAAACTAAGCAGTCATTGTTCCTAATCGCTCAACCTTTCTCCTTTAGCTTATTTTTGAAGACCCATTTTGTGCCTATGACATTTTTCTCTTTGGGTCTTGGAACAAGCTCCCAAGTGTCATTCTTTTTTATTTGATCCAACTCTTAATTCATTGCCTTTATGCAGAACTTATCCTTACTTTCCTAGCTAATATTATTGGGCTCAATTTGAGATAACAGAGCAATATTTGCAAAACTTGGGTTGTCGAGGAATCTCCTCCTTGTTTGAACACCAAGTCTTTAATCACTGATAATTTTACTTTTAGGATGTTCTTTCTATACATACCTTGAGGGAGTTTTGGACCTTGGTGTGGTACTTACTTCTTCTTCTTCATCATCTACATCTATCTCTTCTTGTTTTGTGAATCTGGTGGCTGCGCTTTCTTCTCCATCCAATTTCTTTTTTCCTTCGGAAGACTCGAATTATGGTGTTGCTTTATCCATTACTATATGAATGCAATCCTCAACACTCTTTGTCCTTTTTTTGTAGCATTTGTATCCTTTACTTTGGGCTGAGTACCCGTGAAATATTTCCTCATTAGGGGAATTTTGAGGTATAAAATGGGCCTCCTAAAGAAATTATAAAATAATAGTGGAAATAATAAAATAAGATTAGATTACATCATCAAATTCTAGAGGGAAAAATGGAAAAACTATTTTTGCAACTCATCTCCCAATGGGTTTACTCACATTTCGAGTGGAAACACTCGTTAGATGAAAAATTTGATTCCTCATCCAAGGAGTACCCATGTTGCATACTTTTGATGGACCCTACTACACGAAAAATGAGAAATACATGAGAAACATGATTACAATCTCATTTTTTCATGTATTTATCATTTTTCTTGTAGTAGGGTCCATCGAAAGTATGCAACATAGGTACTCCTTGGATGAGGAAATTAAATTTTGCATCCAACGAGTACTCTCGTTCGAAATTTGAGTAAAACCTTAGGGAGGTAATTTGAAAATACGAGTTGAAAAAGTCGTTTTATTATTTTATTATTTTTTAATCTTTTACTTTTTTACTCCAAGAATGGTGAATCATCCCCCATGGTTGACATCATCATCTTGAATCATACTGGTTCTTATAAAGATTATTTTGGTTGTACATTTTTCTTAGGAGGCCCATTTTAGACATCAAAATTCCCCTAATGAATCAGCACGAGAATCATATTTTCCAATATTTTTATCATTTATTTTGATAAAACATTTGCTCCCAAACACTTTGTAGTGTTTCATTGATGTAGGTCTCCCCTTCCATAACTCATAGGGAGTCTTATTACTATTAGGCTTGATTTGTGTTCAAGGTACAATGTTACTTGAGTTTCTTCTCCCCAAAAGGTGTGAGGTACATCTACTTCATCCATCATAGCTCTATCCATCTCTTGAATTTCTCTATTATTTCTCTCTACTACTACATTTTGTTGTGGAGTTATGGCCACATAATATTGCCTCCTTATGCCATGCTCTTCACAATATTCTTCAAAATATCTTGAAGTGTATTATCTGCTTCTGTCTGATCTTAAGCATTTGACATTTAGATATTTCTCGTCCTCTACCTAATATTTTAATGTCTTAAAATTATCAAGAGATTCTGATTTTTCTTTTAAGATCATTATCCATGTGGCTCTGGTAAAATCATCAATAAATAACATAAAATTCCTTTCTCCTCTTGGGGTTTTGTTCTAGTTGGGCCACAGATATCAGTGTGAGTTAGCTCCAGAGGTTTAGATGATGATAACTCCCTTTTTTTGAACTGAGTCCTTGTCTGCTTACCAAATTAACAATACTTGCATATTGAATTATTAGGCCTTGGTAGTCTTGGAAATCCTTCTATAGCTCCTATCTTGCTAAATTTTATCAGACCGTCAAAGTTCAGATGATCAAGTCTCCTATGCCACAACTAGGATTGATTTGTCTTACCCAAGTAGGAGCTTACTTTGGAGTCATCAAACACATATACATTATTGTGAGTTTTGACTACATTTTCCATCAGCTTTCCATTCTCTTCATTTCAGATCTCATGGTCTTTCGACAAAAAGGTCATATTATAGTCATTATCACACATTGACTCACACTAAGCAAGTTTTCCTTGAGACCCTCTACATAAAGTACATTTTGAGCTTTAGTATTTCCACAAATACTGACCATGCCCTTACCCTTAATTCTTGTTAGAGCATTGTTGTCAAAGGTGACATTGTTCCCTCTGTCTTTTTATTTTAGAGACAAGAATTTACTCTTATCGTTAGTCATGTGCTTGGAAAAATTGTTATCCACATACCACATGTTTTCTTGATAATGTGTAGACAAAGAAAGTCCAAACTCCATTATTTTCACAGTATTATGTTTCTAACTCTTCTTATCCTTTGGGAAAACAATTTGCTAAGCATACTGAGATATAGAAGCATACTCAAAACAACTTCTTCATCCATCAAGGGAGAGAAGGAATTTCTGTTCTTCGGAGGGGATTTTTGAGATACAAAAGTTTGATACTTTCTGTATCTGAATTTTTCATCTCTTTCAACTTTGACTCTTCTACAATTAATAGCTTTATTTCTAAAGATATGATTTTCCAAAAGAAAAATCGTAATCTTTCATTATATGGTGAAAAATTACATGTAGTAGATGTTGTTCAGCATATGCGAATTTCCTTCATGACTTAAAGTCTATGGTCCTTCCTGTACATGTCTATATCATAATCAAAAAATCATCACGCAGGATGATACTGTATCAAAATGTCAAAAATAAACACCACGCAGGATGTATGTATAGTAAGCAAAATATATACTTGCATCTCGCAGGATGCTGCTCATAAGTTACTAGATTTCTTTTTATCAGCTTATATACATAGCAAAATCAATGGTCGTCCACCCGAGGGTAGACTTGATCTATGTAGGGCCTGTGGTAGTATTGATACTGAGTGTTGCCCCTCTGTTCGCTGATTATCCACTGTCCTCCTGGAATGTGCGTGGCTTCCTTGGATAATCCGTCGGCACAGTGATTGTGTTCCCTGTAAATATGACGAACAATGATGATGTTAAATTGTGCTTTGAGGTGCATCACTTCATCCAATATATTTAAGAGTGTGTGTGCATGGCATCTAGATTTCAGATTGATCCAATTAATGATAATGTTTGAATCCCCAAAAATTTGTAAATCTCTGCAGTCATGATTTAATGCAAAATGCATAAGGTGTCTGATGGATATGAGTTCAGCGAAATTGTTTGTTCCCATGCCTAATCCCATCTTCACTTTGAAATGATGATTCGCTGTTACATATAGAATGAACCCCCCGCCACATAACAATGTAAACTTTGAAACGAGAACTGATATTGTTACCCGTTTTGTAGAGGTAGCAAAAAAGTTACTTGATTTTGAAAAGGGGTGATGCAGAACGAACATGTTTTTTTTAGAGCATAGTTTTTGGCACTTTAATTTTTTTATGTACATTACGTTTTAGAATCGTTTTAAAATGGTAGTAATTTTCATGCTGATTTAAAAAAGTGAGTATTCTGCATCACCCCCCTTTTTTAAAAGACCTGTTTTTTGGCTTTAAATTTTCTAATGTATAAAATGTAAATAATTATTTTGTAAATTTGATCATTTTTGAAGTGGTCATTTTCTTCACATTTTCTTGTTTTTTATTTTAATTTTAACTTTTTTTTTAGTGAGGTTTTTATTGTTTTGCATTTTTAAATTAGGAGGTCAATATTTAGAATTTTCGATATTCTACATATTTATACATCCTTAATTAATTTTTCAATCCACATGAAATAATTGTTTCTAACAAACAATATTTTTTAACAATGGACATAAAAATAACCATTTTTAACATAAATATAACTAAAAAACTATGCGTTTTGATAATTTTTTGCTAGAATTGACATGTCAAAATCACAATTTTTATACGATAATTTTAACTAAAAATGGTAAAATAATAGCTCTTTTTATGAATTTCATGTCAAAAAAATAATAATAATCACTTTTTTTTTCAAAAAATAATGATTAACTTAAAAATCAATGCGAAAATCACATATTACAAATATTGAACGTATAACAACCCTAATTGAGTGTTTATTCTTCTCATAAAATGTCAAAGTCAAAACATTGCAAAGCTTGATTTACAATCATAACTTAAATTTAATCAACAATGTCACGTAATCCAAACTCTTCGTCCTCTAGAGTTTCATCATTGTCTTCTTCCACAATATTTTCTGTTTCATTTTGCTCATATTCCTCTTCTAATGGGTCTTTGATGTCTGTGAATCTCCCAATGTATGTCTTTCCAAACATTCCATGTAATGGTGGTTGGGGTTCCTTTGCCTTTTTTGCCACACATGATTCACTAAAGTCCCATTTCTTCAACCCAATTTCTTGCATTGCATCTGGAAGAAATTGAAGAGCATTAATTCTTTGCTGAATGAAATTGCATTGTACTGGATCTTTTTCAATTGCAATGCAATTTCTTCCTTTTTGAAGGCAACATGCTAGTGTTGTACCTAATTATCAAGCACAAAAGAAATAATGAACTAAATTAGTACAATGACATATTAATTAAAAAATAACATATTGAAATTCAATTCCATATAATAAAACTTACCTGAGCCAGAAAATAAATCCAGAACCCAATCTCCTTCATCCGAACAAATGTCTATAAGATAGTTAATCAATAATTGTGGTTTTTGATAAATGTTAACTATCTCTCATTTTGCTTCTTTGTCTTCATACGTTAGTTTTCTCACAACAGCATCATAAGTCAGTATTTGGCTATGACTCTTTCCGTCTACCCGATTAAAAATCATAGACATATGGCTATCATCTTTTTCCCAACTATCAATATGAATGAACTCACAATCATTTATAAATTGTTGATCTTCATTGTTAAGAATATTTGGTTTTTTCCTGTAACATGAAATTGTAAAAGTTCAATTAACTTGTACATAAATAAATTTTTCAACATTAATCAAATATACATTTTAAACGTCTTACCATGTAAGCTGCATCCTTGAATTTGTTTTCCCCTTGAAGCTTGACAATATCAATGCCAATTGTGTGTCTGAATGAAATGTCACAAATCTCCATAAAGGTGATGACGTGACTTCTACAAATCTCGCAACCACTTTAATAAAAGCTTGATAAGTACAAGGGTCACTATCATAGTCAATGTTTGGAATATTGAAACCATGGGGAATATCTGCAATGACTGGGGCATAATCCCTTTTAGGTATGAGTTTAGCAATGTCTTCACAGTCGCCTTGTATTACTTGATATTGAATAGTGTCTAGCCCATTCCAAATGAAATGATTAAGACTTGGATCAAGTTGAACATTCTTAATACGTTTCTTTTTGATTCTTTCGATCTTTATTTTTTCAATAAAGATTTTGAAACTATCTGGCTCTCCATTATCATCCTTCCTCATCTTTTATAAAATAAACAAATATATGTGTAAGTTATAAATTAAAAATAGTACACAAGTGAATAAAAATGAATGTATAAATCAAGATACCTTTTTAAATGCAAGATAAAAAGCTTTTAATGTTGATGTAGAACTTGAATCTGGATGGTTGTGTACAACATCATCCCAACTATCTTCATTCAACAATCTAACCATTTGTTCTTGAATTTTCATATAAACTTTGTGACTGCATAGATAAAGTAACAAAAAGTTAATATAATGATATGTATAACAAGTACTACCAAGAACAACATGTTTTATTTAAAATATAATTATAATCTAGAAATAAATAAAAATAATTCAACAAACTTACTTTTGAAATTCTTCAGACATTTCCTCCAATGATAATTCCCCTGACCTCACACGAGATAATATTGTTTTGACAATTTTATCATATTTCACTCCTTGCATCGCCCTCCAAGGTGTGATAGTCATATCGTCTGGACGCTGCTTCATTTCAGGAGCTAATTTACTATTGCCACATATCAATGGCTTAGACTTTTTGACCTTCTGGTTTTTAATGGCAATGTCTTCCCACATGCTAAAAATCTCATCAATCAACTTCCAAACATCTCTAGTTCTAAATGCCAATTGGAAAATGTTATCAACACCTCTGAATAAATCACTATTTTTGTTTCCTTTTCCACCTTTTGAATTTGTTTTCTCTTCAATTTGATATCCTATTTCCATACAACATTCCTTTTGGAAATTTGCAGTAACATTTACCCTATCCCCACCATATTTTTCTTCAAATTCACTATCAATAAATCTAACCCTTTGGATGAAAGTCATAGACATCCTATATTCATTATCTAAATTATGATCCCATGCCACTAACTTTGCTTCTGTATCTGATAAACCAACGTAAATGATACATTTCATTCTTTTAAAACATGGGTTATTAGGATATTCATCCATCAATTGTCTTTGAGCTTCTACAGAATGGTTCCCCCCAAGCACATAATAATTGTATTCAAAACATTTTGACTTATCAAATGATTCTTTGTTGGGAACTTGAAGTGGATCAACAAGAAGCACATAACTAACCACATGAGCATATGGATTGTACCTCATCAATGTCTTCAAGTTGTGAACATGCAGATGATGTGGCTTTCTAACTTGATATTAACATTGTCCTTCACTTGCTTTATAGGTTTGCCTGACATTAAGCTGAAATGTGCGACCACCATCAATTAAGTTTCTCTTTGTCAAATTCTCTCTAATGACATTTTGTTTTGTTTTGATAATGCCATCCTCTATATTAGCTCCTGGTGTAATGATTTCTCTTTTTTCTTTTGAAGTTTAACTAGGTTCTTGACTGCTGGTAATGATTGCTTCAAAATTTTCAGCGTTACTTTTCTTGGTCATAACATTCCCAACAGATTTATTCTTGGGCATTGTTATTTTTGGTTGTTTATGGCTCTTCTCAGTTCCAATTTCATCTTCAGTAATGACAACATATGCTTCATTGTCAATTTCAACTTCATCGTTCTCAAAAGTAACTTGTTTACCCTTGTTAGATTTATCCACCAGAGGCCTTTTTTTCTGATTCTTTGGATGTAGTTTTGTAGCATCACCAATTACTACATTTTGCCTATTTTCCATATTTTCTTCTGACACTGAGTAAAAACTGCTGACAACTTTCATGATATCATGCTCTATGAAATGAATGCCTCCCAACCTAATTGAACAAATTTCAACAAAATTCTGCCAAACAAAATATCATATGTCAATAAAAAACAAAGCTAAAAAATATAGCGAGACACTTTCAAGAACGCAAAATACAAATATAAATAACAATACTTACGATGTTTTGTGTCATCTCATTTACAATTTGTTTACACAACTTTGTAGATACCTCTCTCATGTCATACAATGAATATGATAGTCGGTATTTAATCCTTTCATGTGACTTGGAAGCCTTTGTAAGTATGTAAACAACTTCAGTGTCCGGTACCGAACACATATCTATGACTCTTCCCATCACCTCAAAAATTCCATTATCATTCTGTATATCAATATATAGATATATATTCACATTTGTCCTTTCTTTTTCTTTCACATACCAGATTCTTGATGGAAATTTCACTTCTTTCGAATTCTTCCAGTCTGAAATCATCTTCTTATCACTTGAAATATTTGTAGTCATGAGCTCAGGTGGAGTTCGTTCACCAATGTTTCTTGAAGATGGACCTTTAAGAGTATTTGGTCCAGAAAGATTCACTGAAATTATCTTTGATGCCATTTTCCTGAAAAATAGAAACATATAAATCAGTAAATAATAAAAACATATTAACTTAAATTAACAACGAAACTATATCATACTTTTTTTATTTGTATGATCAACAATTGCCCCACCGACCACCCCTCACATTCCAAAAGGGCATGCATTAAAATTCTAGTGTAAAAAAGGTAAATCACGAATAAAACATTTCAAAATTAACTATATATATATATATATATATATATATATATATATATATATATATATATATATATATATATATATATATATGAAATGTCAATTTTTTTTAATAAGTACAAAAAAATATGTAATGGCGCCTCACCCCCACCCCTCAGCGCCCTAGGCACGCCCACCCAGGCCCCCCTGCGAGCGCCCATGTAGCCCCCCTCACCGGTGCCCCTGCGGCCCAACCGTCCCACCACACCCTCGGGCGCCCTCACCCACCCCTCCGCCTAGGCGCCCTCACAACTCCATGCGCCCCATCCCCCCCCAAACCCGCCCCCGCCTGGCCCGGGCGCCCTCACCTGCCACCCCACCAGGGGGCCCTCACCCGCCACCCCGCCCGGGCGCCCTCACAACCCCCCGGCCGGTGCGGGTGGCCTTACCCACCCACTCACCTCAACCCTCCCAACCCCCACCCCGGGCGGCTTGGGAGCCCCCTACCCAACCCCCCCCCCTGCCCGGCGCGGGCGCCCACACCCCCCTAATCCCCCCACCCCAACCCCCCCCCCGTCCCGAGCGCCCTCACCCACAACGCCCCCGCCAACGCTCCCCCCAACCCACCCAATCCTCCCCCTCAACCCTCGGCCCGGGCGCCCTCACTAGCCCGCCCGCCCGGCGCCTTCACCCGCCTCACTCACCTGGGTGCCCTCACCCGCCTGCCCGCCTCCCCTGCCCGGGCGCCCTCACCCGCCCAACCCTCCCAGCGCCCTCGCCTGCTCGACCCGCCCGACGCCCTCGCTCGCCCGCCTCACCCACCCGGCGCCCTCACCCGTGCTCCCCTGCCCCGGTGCCCTCGCCCGCCCGCCTCGCCCGCCAGCTCAGTGCCCTCGCCTGCCTTGCCCGCCTCACCCGCCCTCCCGCCTCCCCCGCCTGGGCACCCTCACCCGCTCGCCCACCCGACCCGCCCAGCGCCCTTGCCCGCCTCACCTGCCTGGCGCCCTCACTCGCCCATCCTGCCAGGCGCCCGACGCCCGCCCGCTTGCTCGCCCGCCCGCTCGTCCGCCCGACGCCCTCGCCCGCTCACCCGCCTGGTGCCCTCACTCGCCCGCCCACTCGACTTCCCGGCGCCCTCGCCCGCCTCACCCACCAGGTGCCCTCGCCTGCCCGCCCTACCCGGCGCCCTAGCTCACCCGCCCCACCCGCTCGCCCGCCCGGCACCCTCGCCCGGTGGCCCGCCCGCTCGCCCGACGCTCTCGCCCGCTCTCCCGCCTCACCCGCTCGCTCGCCTGGTGCCATCACCCGCCCCCCCGCCCAACGCCCTCACCCGCCCGATGCCCTGACTCGCCTGTCCCCCGCCCTGGGCGTCCTCACCTGCCCACCCTCACCCACCCTCCCTCGGCCACGCCCCTGCCTGGCAGGTAGCAAGGCGATTCTCGAAATCGCCATGCCGCCTGGATGGCGCGGCCGAGGCCTGCGTGACCCGGGCAGTCCTCATGCCCGCCCGACAGGTGGCAGGGTGATTTCAGGAATTGCCCTGTCGGAATCGCCGTGCCGCTTACCGGGCGGGGGCGAGGGCCGCCCAAGTGCCGCGGTTGAGGCAGGCGCCACCCGGGCGGCCCTCGCCCCCGCCCGACAGGCGGGAGGGTGATTCCGGGAATTGCCCTGCCGCCTGCCGGGCGGGGGTGAGGGCCGCCCTGGTCTCGCAGGCCTCGGCCGTGCCACCCGGGCGGCCCTCGCCCCCGTTTGGCAGGCGGGAGGGTGATTCCTTGGCCACGCCACCCGGGCGGCCCTCGCCCCTGCCCAGTAGGCGGCAGGGCGATTCTGGGAATTTCCCTGCTGCCTGTCGGGCGAGGGCGAGGGACGCCCGGGTCACGCAGGCCGAGGCTGCGCCACCCAAGCGGCCCTCACCCCCGCCCGACAAGCGGCAGGGCGATTCCCGGAACCGCCTTGCCGCCTGCTGGGTGAGGGCAAGGGCGGCCCGTGTGGCGCGGCTGAGGGAGGGTGGGTCACGCCGCCAGGGAGGGTGGGCGGGTGAGGGTGCCCGGGCGGCGAGGCAGGCGGGTAAGGGCGCCGGGCGAGCGGGCGGGTCAGGCGGGTGAGGACGTGGGGCCGGCGGGCGGGTGAGGGCGGCGGGGGGGCGAACGAGCGAGGCGGGCGGCCGAGGGTGCCAGGTGGGTGAGGCATGCGAGGACGGCGGGCGAGAGGGTGAGGCGGATGAGGGTGCCGGGCGGGCAGGTGAGGGCGCCGGGCGGGGGGGCAAGCGGGTGAGGGCGCCCGGGCGGGTGAGGGAGCCCAGGCCAAGTGGGGGTTAGGGCGCCGGGCGGGTTAGGTGAGCGAGGACGTCGGGCGGGCGGGTGGGTGAGGTGGGCGAGGGCGCCGGGCGGGCGGGCAAGGGCGCCAGGTGGGTGGGCAGGCGGGCGAGGGCGCCCGGGCGGGTGAGGGCGCCCGGGCCGGGTGGGGGCATGGTTGAGGCAGGCGGGCGGGCGGTTGAGGGCGCCCGGGCAGGTGAGGTGGGTGAGGGCGCCCAGGCCGGGTGGGGGCGTGGTTGAGGCAGGCGGGCGGGCGGGTGAGGGTGCCCGGGCGGGTGAGGCTGGTGAGGCGGGTGAGGGCGCCCGGGCCGGGTGGGGGTGCGGTTGAGGGTGGGTGAGGGCGCCTGGGCCGGGTGGGGTGGCGGGTGAGGATGGGTGAGGGCGCCCGGGCCAAGGGGCGGGTGAGGGTGCCAGGGCCGGGGGGCGGGTGAGGGTGCCTGAGCCAAGGGGGGGTGTGGTTGAGAGGGTTGGGGCGCGGGGGGTTGTGTGGGCGCCCGAGCGGGGGGGGGGGGGGTTAGCATGGAACCCAGGTCGAAAGGGGGTTTATGGAGGGTTGGGGTGCGGGGGGTTGTGAGGGTGCCCGGGTGGGGCAAGGGGAAGGGTGAGGGCACTCGGGCGGGCAGTGGGTTGGGTTGGTAGGGATTAAGGGGGCAGGGGCGCGCGGTGTGGGTGAAGGTAGTGAGGATGTCGGGAACGAGGTTGGAGGTAGGGGACGAGTCGGGCTGTGGCGCCTACCGCAGCTCACTCGCCCGCCACGGGGATTGGTCAATTCTGAGAATCGCCCAACCCCATGATAGGCGGGCGAGCTGCTGGGCCACCCCCACACCCCCTATCCCCCCCCACGCCCTCACACCCCGCTCGCTCGCCCGACCTCCACGCCCCCGTGACACCACGGCGGTCCACCCACGAGTATTGGGCAATTGAGTTTGATCGGGCCCACCATGCTTGTTACATAGTAATTTGTCACTGCCTTCCTGTCAGTCACCCTGCTGTGCTCAGAATTCACAGTCACTAAGTTCCTGCTTCCTGAACTGGCCCAAAAACCCATTTTTCCAAAGTTTTGTTCATCAGCGCATCTGTTCCTAAAATAACCACGATGACTGGCGCCCTGTAGTGTATTCCATGCGCTGACAGCGCGGAAGGACATCACTTTTCCGCGCTGGTCGACAGCGCGCCTTTTCCGTGTGCTTTCACGCTGACATGACTGTCCCAGTTATTGAGACGCGGCGACAGCGCGACAGTTTCCTAATAATCCGCGCTGATCCAGTTTGGGCGAATTTGTTCAAACAGCCAGCCTTCCAGATAATTCCAGGCTTGGTTGTTAGCTTTGTGAATGTCGACTCCCTTCTATGGCATGTCTGTTCGACCCTTTCCAACAACTTCCCTTGAAGATAAGCTCATCCTTCCACCCTTTTAGGAGACTCCTTCTCCTATATAAACTCTCACCATTACCATGAGCAGCTAGTTAGACATAGCTTGGAATAGCTTGGATTGTACAGAGCTTGTAGTGCTCAGATTGCTGCTACTATAGGTTTGGTGTGCTAGGTGTGGAAGTGATTGATTGCTTAGGGAAGGATGTTTTGTGTTACTTGTGTGTGAGAGAGAGTTGTTTGTCTTGGGAGAATCATCCTCAAAGGTGAATGCTTGAGATACATGCTGACTGGCCCCTCCTGAGAAGGTTACCGACGTCAGAACATTTGGTTGTACTCTTCTCTATTCTGATTAATAATAGATGACTGCTATTATTGTTCCATTCTCATTTGTCTATGCTATGGTTAAATGTGAATTACATCTTTTCTGACCGATGTATAGTTTCTTTTACTAGATTTCACGCTTGCGTTTGTTTCCTCTTCGTGTGTGCAGGTATCTATTCGCGGAGATCGCGGAGGATTGTGACCAGCCGAAGTGAAGGAGCGAAGGCAACATCTCTTCGTCAAACGACAGCGCAGGAATCCAAGTAGGTGCTCTTTACCTCTTGTTTAATCGTAATTAGGAACATGCATAGCAGCATTGTGTGATTATTGCTAGACCCCTGCTGGGCTAGTAGGGATCGCCTCTATCCGTAGAGGGGATTTACCTCTCCAACAATTTGGCGACTCCACTGGGGACCAGCCTTTTTGTCTCTTGAGTCCACTTTTGTGTTTGACTTTGATTGGTCTCTTTTCCGAGTTTTTGGGATTGTCTCTTTGCTTATAAACTTTCTGGGTACTGCTAGGAAGTATTTTAATTGTTGAAAGGCTCTTGCCTTTGGTTTGGGAAGTTTTTGTTTTGGCCTTGCTTGTTTTTTTCTCTCAACGCGTTTTAATTCAAAACAGTCACGCTGACATCGCGACCCTATTCCTTTGGTATTCTTTCCATCGCGCATGTACGTCTAACAGTCGCGCTGACCTCGTTTTCAGAGACAGCGCACTTTATTCGTGTCCTTCCGCGCTGGCATCACGCCCCCGCCTCTTTGTGATTTGTGTCATCGCGTCTGTGTGTTTTCTTTCCGCACTGACCTTGTTTTTCTGAGACAGCGTGCTTTATCCCTGTCCTTCCGCGCTGACGTCGCAAAGTTGCTACAGGCCTCCTCCTGTCAGCGCCGAGTTGCTGAAGGCTACCCGCGCTGATCCTGTAAAATTCATTTTTGACCAAATTGGCCTCCTGAACTTTTTGCTGTGACTATCCCTTCTTCTCTCCACCTATTTTATGACTTGCTTTTCATTGTTTGAACTCTGAACTGCTTGATTGCGGAGCTTGGTTCCATAGGGTTCCGTTTTTGTTCAGTTTTCTAATTTTGCGAATACCTTCCCTTTTGCTTTCGCTGCTTGGTTCGTGTTTTCATCATTACTTTTACAATTGCTGGATTGTGTTGGGTCTCTAATTGACTGGTTGCGACTCTTGTCCTTCGGGTGTTCGCTTTTCTCCATTGATTTTGCACTCTAGCCCTAGGACATCTAGAGGCCGTGTGTGTGTCAAGCCTACTGTAGGAATCTTGTCTGCTTGTTTGACCGACCGATTTTAGATTTGTTTATGCACTTGTTCAGTGATTGTTGAAGTGTTTTGGGTTGTATTTCCGAGTGGTTCTTCGCTTCCTCCTTGCTTGCAATCCTTGCTTGTCTTGCCAAGCTTAGATCACATAGCTCGTGCAGAACTTAGTCTTCCTTTGATTTGGAAGCTTTGGTTGAGTGATTCGGGAACTTTGTGTGCTTTCATTGAGTAGTTTGCTTGGTGTTCCGGTTCCTCCAAATTCACTTAGATGCTTTGTGTCATTGAAAGGAAATCAAACTAGTAGCTTTGCTTTACAAAATTGAAAGGGAAAAGAACATTTCATTGATTTGCATCTTCAAAAGAAAAAGTTTCCTTTCCTCGCTTTAGTTGCATTAAGTTGCTTGTTTGCTTATATTTGTTTTGTTTGGTTAAAATTCTTTGCCTTCTCATAGCTAGAATTCATCGAACAAAATGAAATTCTTTGGCATGTAGTTTGCATCTAGGTAATTGTGAGAGAACATACGATAGAGCTTGAAATCGAAACTTAATCTCAAGATCAATTGTAAAATGAACCAAATGAATCTAAAAACGCATTGGAACTAAACGCAAATATCTAGAGGTCTAGGTTAGAGATGTGTTCCGGCGTCTTTAAACATAGTCACTGTTGTTTCACATTAGGTTGGGTGATTCCTCCTTCTGTGACTCGATAGTGGTCTAACACGGACTGTGCTCCCACGTACTGTCGCGTATATAGGGAGACCCCACTAGGCTTTTATCCTTTATCCATAGGAAGCCGAGTCTACCGCCTTGTGAACCGTAACGCACCGAACACAGCATTCGGGAAGATTGACTGCAGTACGGAAAAGTCCTTGGCTCTCATACGATTTCTGAGGTGTATAAGTAGTTTTACAGGTTGCTTGGTAAACCTTATACCTAGAGTCTCCAGAGTAGTCACTTTTGATCCTTTTCGGACTCCCTAAATGAAAAGGTGCCTGTGAGCGTCTTGTCACTTCGTGCTCATTAAACATTTGAAGGAGACTGGAGTCATCTTTTCGTCCTTTTCTCGACTCCTGAAACATGAAAAGGTCAAGTTTGGTTCTTGTGTCTTAAAATTAATTTGGCCACGATAACATCACCTGTTTTAGATCTTGTGTGCGATAGTTTTGAGTAGGGTTTTATCGTTAGTTTCCTTTAGGTTTTCTAAGGGGTCTGGTCATCCTGGCTGACCCATCAACTCCCGGTCCAAGTGATCAAGGTTCTCCATCCTCTGTTGCTCCAGAGGTACCAGTTGTAAGCGGTACTCTTCCTATTGTTCCGAGTATCCAGCCTATCAACGTACGTGCCCCAGGCGATGAAGATTACATAGAAGATTGGAATCCTATCTGGGAGCCCGATTATACCCCCTGTACCCCTCGTATCCCTCTTGGTATGTCGTCTCCAATGTCTTCTTCCCACATGGATGAGACAGCTTCCAGCACCGGTGAGACGCCCGTGGTCACAGACATCGAAACCCTGATCCCGACTTCCTCTCCCCTCCCTCCACGATATCAATTAGTGAGGGATAGGTATGCCGCTAGAACGACTTCTACAACTATATGGGATCCTAGTCTTATTGCCTCCACCGGGCCCTTTGTTTCACAGCCCCTTAGTACACCCCTTACGACAGGGCTTAACACGCCCGTTACCTCAGTTCCCACTCAACCTACTGTCTGTGTAGCACGTTCGACTCCGGTTGTCAGTGCTGTACCGGTTTCCTCGTCTGAAAACCCTCAAGTTGGACCCTTTTTTGGTGGCATTCCAAGATCGGGACTGTATGATGCTTTTGGGGAACCCATAACGGACCCAGATTACGAAGGTCCCCTTTTTTACTATGATGAAAACGGTGAGTACCTCGAGAGCATTTCAGGTCTTCCTCATCGTCCTTTCGAAGAAAACGAGGAACCGTTGAATGTTACGTATGATCCCGCTACTCACACTTTTCTTGGGAACCGGGATCCTCCCAGACAACCCATAGGACCACCCAATCAAGGCCAGCCACTCTATGTGCAAACCCCCCAGGGGCAACCACTTTATGGCCCGCCTGACCCAGGACAATCTGGGGGCCCACAGGGTCAACCTTACCAGGGACAACCCATGGGCGTTGGGGGTCCGTCATATCCGCATCAGAATCAACCTACTGGACAACCAGGGCAGCCTTCCATTCAGCAAGGCCAACTCGGTTTCCAGCAAGGGTACCCATCTGGACAAACTGGGTCAGTTTACAATCCTCAGAATCAACCAGTAGTCCAGCAAGGGTATCCCCTTGGGCAGGGTGGACAACCCTATGTACAACAGGGCCAACCTACCGCACAGTCTGGTCATTTCCCTGGGCAGGGTGGACAACCCTACGTTCAACAGGGCCAACCTACCCCTCAATTCACGAATCCTTCTGGACAAGGGGGGCAACCTGCTATTCAACAAGGCCAATCCTCTGCTCAGCCCATACACCAAGGAGGGCAGCCTACCATGCAGCAAGCCCAACCCTCTTCTCAATTTGTTCACACTGGGGGGAAAACGGGCCAACCTTCTATACAGCAAGGTCAACCCGTTGTCCGCCCTAATCGTCAAGCTGGACAAGTTGGCCAACGTTGGCGTCAACCAACTATCCAACCCATTCGGTCATCTGTTCCGCAAGGACAACCCTTGGCGGCGCATGGACAGCCTGGTGCCCAACAAGTCTATCCTACTGGCCAACTAGGTCCATCTCAAATCCGACCAAGTCAACCTTCGGGACATGTGGTTCAACCCCAGCTGGTTCAAGGACATTACCCTGGGCCTCAAACTCAAACAGGTTATCAACCTTCTTACCAAACGCAGCCTGCCTATCAGGCTCCGTATGGGACCCAGCAGTCATATGGCTACCAGCAACCCCAGGGGCAAAATCAGTATGCTCCTTATCAAAATTATCAGCAACCACAGGTCACTCCTTATCAAAATTACCAATATGGTGCACCTGCCGGGCAAGCTGCTAGTACTTGGGGAGCTGGGGGGTAGACACAGGGACAACCGTCCGCATATGGTCAAAATCCATACAGACAGAACCCCTACGGACAAACTCCCTATGCGCCAGGCCCTTTTGGACCGGGACCATCGGGACAAAATTCTTACGCGCCAGGCCCTTTTGGGCCAGGTCCGTCCAGACAGAGTTCGTGGGGGCAACCACCATCTGGGTGGAACCCTAATGTCACCTCGAATCCGCAGCCACAGATTTCCTTTAACCCGCAGCTACCATTTTTAGCAACGTTGGAACTACCTGATGTGTCCAAATTAACAAACGACCCTATTTTGCATAATCCGTATTGGCCACCGGTTCCAACCAAAATACCAGGTGACTGTCCAAAGTTTGACGGCAAAGCCGGGGAGGACCCTCAGGCCCATGTAATGACTTATCACCTTTGGTGCTCATCTAACTCATGGCTTGATGATTCTATCCGGCTTCGCCTCTTCCGGAGGACTCTCACTGGTTCAACTACTAAATGGTACATTGAACTCAACCGCGACATGTTTTTGGATTTCAACTTGTTGGCTATGGCCTTTTTGACTCATTTTCAGTTACCCATTCGGTACGAGACTGGGACCCATCTTCTCACGTCTCTCAAACAGGATACGGCTACGCACATCTCTGATCATATACATGAATGGAGAAGGTGTCGTCGCTTGATTAAATTTTGGATTCCTGATCAACTCCTGAGCGACTGGTTTACGACGTCCTTTGTTCCTAAAATTGCCAAAGATATCGCAATGGGGGCGTGTGTATCTGAAGAGCAAGCAATCGCGCGAGCTCAGTACCTTGACTTAGTGTATTCTCAGTCAGGTACTTTGTATGAGTATTTGCCAGATGCCCCGAGGCCCGGACAAACCAAAGCTCCACCAAAGCCTTCTGTTGATGGAGTTATTGGTTTCGTAAATTCATCATCTAAGAAATCGGCTGCGAACCCTGGGAAGCAGAAACAGAACGCTTCTAACGCGAATGCTCCTCAGGGCCAATCTATTTCCGGGAATACCTCCGAGGTAAATGCCGTTCAGTCCACCGCGGCAGACAAATCCTCGAAAGGCAAAAAGAAAGGGAAGGCCAAAGATAAATTTGGACAGCCCAAGCAGAACCCTCCTAAACCTCCCTCCGAGGAAGGAGCCAAATGGAATACTAAGTATCCCTGTCTCATCTGCGAAGAGGATCACTACACCAAAGATTGCCCCAGGCTGTCCGAGGTTAGTCGGCTTTTGAAAGGTGCTCCAGGGCCTCCTGCTGTGCTTAAAGAGCCTTTCCCATCCCAGTAGACACATCAGGTGGCAAACCCTTCTCAATCCTCTTCCTCGTTCGGTTCTCAGGTGTTCATGGCTGGAACCATCCCCATCCATGTTTCAACTCGAGCGAAAGATTATCCATCTTCAGCTGGGAAAGAGCCGGAGGTTCCCTCCAGCGCTCCTCCGTCCAGTTCTGGTCCCCTTCACATCGAACGGCCCAGCACCGAGACGATCCCCCGACCCCCTCCCAAAGGTGTACTCAAGAATTCATCTTGTAACCCCAATGCTCGTGCTGCCCAGCATTATAGCATTGTCGAGGAATTAGCTCAGGCTCCGTCTGCTATGTCCGCATTAGAAGTCCTCTAGAGCTGCCCCTCCCAGAGGAAGTCCTTGCTATCAGCGATTCGTGGCATAGACCCGGTAGATTCAGATTTAATTTCTTTTGATCTCGAGGGTTTCACACAGAGACTGCCTCATTAGGTGGCCTTCCTTATACAGGTTCTCATCAACGGCAAAACGATCCATCATACAGTCATTGATGAAGGTGCCTCAACCTGCATCATGTCGGTTGCTTGCTGGAAGGCTATTGGTTCTCCTGCTCTGAGCCAGTCTCCTATGACCCTGGAGGCTTTCGATGGAAGAGAATCTCGTCCATATGGTATCCTCCCGCGATTTCCTATCTCTTTAGAAGGGAAAACAGTAGAAGTAGAGGTTGAAGTCGTCGACGCTAATATCACTTACAACCTCCTCCTTGGACGAAGCTGGACATATGCCATGCAAGCCGTGGCTTCCTCCTTATTCTGTGTTGTTCGCTTCCCCCATCAAGGGAAAATCGTCACGGTGGACCAGCTGTCCTTTTTTGCTTCCTCTTCTAAAGGAAATGTGCCATTCGTAGAGCATACCTCCAAGTCGCTAGTGAGCATGGGTGCTGGATTATTCAAAGATCCCTCCTTGATGGGAGTCTTTCCCCTCCCGCCTCCGAATCTCGCCTTCGTTAACATGATTACAGTACGTTCTGATCCATGGGTTCTCCCTCCCTTGAATCAGGAAGACTCTTGGGGCGAGATGATGCCGTTGAGTCCTGCCGAGCTCAACTACATCGAGATTGTCGCTGCATCGGCTCCACCTCTTGAACCTGCTTTTCCAAGCAGTGTTCCCGATTCATATGACCACTTCCCTTGGTTGGGAGAAGAGGCCACTTCGGATCCCCTGAAGGAATCATTTCCCTCCGACGAGGCTATCATTGAGACTATGTCTCTCAAGGAACTCCCTTGGTTAGATTACCACCATCGCTCTTCGTTTCTCCCTCCTCATTCGGAAATGGTCACATGTCTCGAGCGGTTTGCTTCATGTGTCCCATCTATCCCTCTCCAAACGCCTGTTCAGTTATATCAAGTGTCTTCGGAAGGAAATATGGGTAACATTACGCAAACCCTGGCTATCGACATCTCTGTCAAAACAGGGATTGTCGAGAATATTTTCATTGGAGTCACGTGCACTCCTGAGGAAATTCAACTTTATACCGCTTTATTTCGTGAATTCTGTGATGTTTTCGCATGGTCTTACGAGGAAATGCCCGGCATTGACCCCAGTATTGTGGAGCATGAAATCCCTACTTATCCCGGCGCTAAGCCTGTTCGTCAGCGTTTACGTCCAGTGCACCCTCGAAAGGCTGCAGCCATCAAGGCCGAAGTTGAAAAACTCCTTTGAGCTGGTTTCATCTATGCCATTCCTCTCACGGAGTGGGTATCCAATATAGTCCCTGTGAATAAAAAGCAGGGTACTATTCGGGTCTGTGTTGACTATCGCGACATCAATCGCGCCTGTCCAAAAGATAACTTTCCTACGCCTTTTATTGATCAGCTTATTGATGACTACGCAGGAAGCAAAATTTATTCATTTATGGATGGCTTCTCTGGTTACAACCAGATCAACATAGCCCCCGCAGACCAGCATAATACTGCTTTCATTTGTCCTTGGGGCACCTTCGCTTACAAGAAGCTACCTTTCGGTCTTAAAAATGCCGGCGCCACTTTCCAGCGTGCGATGTCGTATGCTTTTCATGATATCCGACACATCGTACAACCTTATCTAGATGACCTTCCAGCTCATTCAGCTAAACGTCAAGACCATCCATCTCATTTACGCGAAATCTTTCTCCGCTGTCGACACTACCGTATTCGACTCAATCCGCATAAGTGTGTCTTCTGCGTAGAATCTGGCCGACTGCTCAGGTTCATCGTCTCCCTGGAAGGTATCCGTTTGGATCCCCTTAAGGTCGAGGCCATTTTTAATCTTCCTCCCCCTGCCTCTCTTCAGCAGTTACAGAGCTTGCAGGGAAAAGCTAATTTTCTCAGACGATTCATTCCAAATTATGCCGAGGTGGCCAAGGGTTTCACACAGTTATTAAAGCGAGACACGCCCTTTCACTGGGATGCTATCGCTCAAGAATCTTTTGAGCGTCTTAAAGACCTTCTTGTCTCAGCTCCGCTCCTAAGACCTCCAAATTACCACCGTGACTACACCCTTTATCTGGCTGTCACCGATACCACCATCGGCATGGTTTTAGTGCAAGACGATGATGATGGCACCGAGCATGTTGTATATTATCTTAGCCGCAACCTTCTGGATACGGAAACTCGCTATGCGTATGTTGAGAAGTTGGCATTGGCAGCTGTCTGTGCCGTCCAACGATTCCGTCATTACATCTTGTTGCGCACGACGACCGTGATCTCTGATTGCAACCCCATGACCTACATTTTGTCACGTCAGTTGCTGGGGGGCAAATACTCAAAGTGGATCGTAATCCTCCAAGAGTTCGACTTGGAATTCACTGCAGCCAAGTCTAAGAAATCTCTGGTCTTCGCTGAACTGCTCTGTTCCTTACCATCTCAGTCCGCACCATCTCGCTCAGAGGAGCATATTCCGGATGAAACGCTATTTCTCATCAGCACTCTCGACCCGTGGTACGGGGACATTATCGTATATTTACAAACGTCTTCGTTTCGTCCCAACGTATCGAAAGATGCTCGACGACGGATTCGTCACCAAGCTCAACCATATCGCATTTTGGGCGATACCCTGTACCGCCTCGGCGTCGATTCTGTTCTTCGCCGATGCTTAACCCTCGAGGAGGCTGAGCGAGTCTTGAATGACTGCCACTCCGGTGCTTGTGGCGGCCATATGTCCGGATATGCTACCGCCCAGAAGATCCTCCGTGCTGGTTATTTTTGGCCCTCTATCTTCAAAGATTGCATCCTTGCTGTACGTGCATGTCACGAGTGCCAGGTCTACCACCGGAAGATGCGTGCACCTGTTGCACCACTGCACCCTGTCGTAACCGTAGGTCCATTTTCCAAATGGGGCATCGATTATACGTCCTGTAACCCTCGTTCGGCTGGGGGGCATGGGTACATTATCGTTGCTGTGGATTATTTCACCAAGTGGGCCGAAGCGATGCCTACATTAAATGAAGACGGGCACACATCGGCGCAGTTTTTATTCAATCATGTTATCACTCGTTTCGGAGTCCCTCAGGCTATTGTTACAGATCACGGAAAGCATTTCCGAAATCATATGATGACGGAGCTAACGACCCAGCTAGGCTTGCGCCAGGATAGTTCGTCACCGTACTATCCACAATCTAACGATCAAGTCGAAGCCGTGAACAAAGTTTTGATCACCATGCTTCAACGCACCGTCAATACGCACAAGTCTAACTAGCATCTTATGCTTTTCCCAGCCTTGTGGGCCTACCGGACTTCTGTGAAGGATGCCACCGGTTTCACCCCGTTTCAACCGGTTTACGGACTGGAGGCTACCCTTCCCGTCGAATGCGAGATTCCTTCATTAAAATTAGCTGTCGAGTTGCTTCCCAACACCACTCCGGTGGAGGAACGGATTCTTTACCTAGAACGGTTAGACGAGACTCGTCGTTTGGCTTCTCTGGCTATCGAAGCACAGAAGAAAAGAGTCAAGGCTCACTTCGACCAGAATATTCATCCGCGTTCCTTTGTTGAGGGAGATTTAGTACTGCTCTACGATCAAGCTAAGGATAAGCTGGGGGCAGGGAAACTCGAATCTATGTGGTTAGGTCCCTACATCATGAAAAGAGTTTTACAAAAGGGCGCATATGAGTTGATTGATTATGAAGGAAATCCTCTTGACAAGCCCCGCAACGGGCTGTATCTGAAGAAATATTATGCATAACTTCACACACTCACTTTGTATATACGTGTGTTTTGTGTTTTTTGTGCATGAGTTCGTTTTTGCTTTGGTATAAAGGCGTGTTTGCCTCTTATTATGTTTTCTTTTTCCTGTGCAGATGTCTAGTACACCTTATGTTGGTTTCGCTGATGGCGCCTGCCGCAGCACTTGTAATTTGTCTTCAGCGGCGTGGGTGATCTATGATCCTCACGGAGAGTTGTTAGACCTTCAGGGTGTCTGCCTAGGTCGTACCACTAACAACGTTGCCGAGTACAACGCTGTAATTGAATTACTTGCCGAAGCAGTTGACCTCGGCATCCGAGAACTAGTGGTGAACCTGGACTCCCAGCTGGTCATCCATCAACTTAACGGGCGATATTCCGTCAGAGACCAGTGCATACTAAGGTTATACCTACGTGTAAGATTGTTGGAACGGAATTTTGATTACATTACTTATCAACACATTCCAAGACGATTAAATACGTTGACTGATGCATTGGCAAATCATGTGTTAGATAGACATTTGCGTAACAGATAAACATCATACAGGAAAACATAGATAGCATAGTAAGACCATGAGCATATGTAAATAAATCATTTCAAGCATAGTTTGCATGTGTGTGCTTTTAAGCTTGCATTAAAAAATATAAAATCCATGGGTCATGTGTCATGCAAATTCATACATAAGATCACAATTGTACTGAACAATTGCATAACATAAACAAGACATCATCACATGTAACAATGATCCATCCAAAAAGCCGGTATGTATATATATATATATATATATATATATATATATATCGTGTGGCGCACTAAGGCGCTCAAAAATAAGTGTACATGTCCAAAATCTCAGTACATCTGAGTCATGTGTCTCAAAACAACAGTGGAAATAAAACCTAGTTAACTAGTCAGCTGGATGATGCTCTCTGTAGTACACAGCTGCTCGTGCTACCCGCCTCAGAAGGCGGTGCACCCTGGGTTCCACCCCCACTGTATGGATCTGATGCTGTAAGGGGACCTCTTCGACCCCCTGGTAGTCAGGCACTCCCTCCAGCAACCCCTCAAGGTTGCGAGCCACAGTCTCTGACGTGTCAACCCCTGGAGGGACTAAGGCCAAAGCCCCAGCTCCCTGTCCTTCTCTCCGTGTCGTGGCAGCCAGGCCAATCGGTCTAGTAGGCCCCACATCTGCATACCATGACATTTATTAAGACATGTACATAAAAAATTCAAAAACATTGCAAAACTCAAAAGTCAAAGTGTTATACCTGCATCATCCCATTGTTCACCTGGGGGCAGCACCAAGTCAGGGTCATTGCGGAAATCCATGCCCGAGTATGGCCAGTCCTCCACGAAAATAACCTGCTGATCCAGCCAGTCCCGGAAGAATGCTCCCCAGCTATGTGGCCTGCCACCACCACCGCGTGGCATGATGCGAGCCCATCGTGAGGCCCTCGTCTCCCGAGGATCCCTAGGAGCATCCACGGCCATCGTCTGCAGCCGCATGGCTGGCACTCGCTCTAGAATGAGCGGGACCAGGATAGACCCATAGCCGAACTTCTTCGTCTCCCCGCGACGACAGTTGCTCAGCTGCCTCTTCATGTTGTTGGTCACTGCTGTGCACCAATCAAACACTGTAGGCTCAAGGCAATCGAGAGCTAACATGAGGTGGGTCTTTGAAGCCTCGTGGTTGGCCATGCTTCCCGCTGCCCGGGTCACCATGAACAGGATGGTGCGAAGGACTATGTTTCCCATTGTGGGGATTGCTACCTTCCCACTTCGCGTCTTCTCAGCCTCCGGGCATACTCGAGCCATGAGGTCATCTAGAGGGCCTCCGCCAGGTCGTTGTCCCTCTATGGTCGGCCTCGCACCCCGGCGTGACAACCCAGTCAGGAAGAAGATATCCATATGATCAAATTCGATATCTTGGCCCCGGATAGTGAATTTCATATCCACCGGGTTCCATGCCCTGATCAGTAGCTCGAGAAGATCATGCTGAGCTCTTAGGCGAGGTGTGAGGAAAAATTTCATAAAACCGCAAGCCCGCATGGCATTGCAGCAATCCACATTGGCCCAAGCAGCAATATCTTCGACATCATGCACTCTTTCCTGCCATTTGAAAGCCATTATGTCCTGCACAAACCATGAAAATAAATTAGAAGTGCTGGCATGGAGTTTTTCACATTCAATATTGAAACAAAAAAAATTTCCGCGCCAGCGCGGCTGTTTTAAAAACAGCCGCGCTGGCCATGGCAGCCCTTTGTTATTTTTCAAGGTCAGCGCGGAAGAACACGGGTTTTCCGCGCTGACCCGAAGTTGGCCACGTTTTGTCCTAATTCGGCCAGCGCGGACCCGCGTGGGATATTCGCGCTGACCGAGAGCGCATCCATGCGCCAAAAATTCGCCCAATTGGGCCAATTCAACCGCTAAAATTCTACCAAACATGATCAAAATGCAGGGCAAGGAGAGGAGAACCTACCTGGAAGAAGCGGCTCACGAAATGGTGTCTGTATGGGCTGGAAATCACTCCGTCAACTTTCTGGTTTCTCCACGTCCTTCACATCCCAAAATGGTAAAATGGTAAAAATGATTTCTTACTCCCCCTATTTATAGTAAAAACTCATAAAATGGCCATATTTTTGGGTTTTTACTATTTTTAACCATGACTTTAGCCCTAAATTTGTCAAATGCATGTTTTAAATATGTTTTTACACATATTGAATGGATTTATGCGGGTAGTGCTCTTGTGCAGGTTCAGATAAAACAGCTTGGTCGTGACGGTTCTCCATGCATTTGGTCCCCAAATATGTTGTCTCTAAGCTCTTTTCCGACATTAAACGAGAGAAGATAGCCGAGCCTCCTTTCAGCTCGTTAAAAGGAACAAAAGGCGGTCATTTTAAGCTCTTTTTTCGACCGTTGAACTAAAAAGATCGCCGGGTGTTTGTCGTTTCGCACTCGATATCGGCTCTAAAACGACGTGTTTTCGACCGCTTTTTTACTTTTTCGGGTTGGAGGCACTATCCACGAAAAGTACTCCTCGGTCGTAATGGTCGGGCGGTTCTTTCGAGCATAGTTTTATACTTTTTCGGGCTCGAGAGACACAACTGTACGAAAAAGGACCCCCCTGGAGTCTCCTTTTCCGCGATCTTTTCAGACTCTCGAAACAAGAAAAGATGCCGAGTTTTTCCTTTGTCAGGCTCGTTAAAAACTTAATGACATCGGGTATTGTCGAAATGACACACATCAAGCATATGCTATCCCCGTCAAGCTTGTCATCCAAAAATAATTGGGGTACCTGCCAGAAATGGTGGGGAAAATGGAACTATGATTACAGTCGTGTCGGCAGTACGTCGCTCTTGAACATGGCACTCCGCTGTTTCGTGTCTGGGTGGGGCCATCTCATCTTGTTTTCACTAGCCTCCATGGGTTTGGGTTATCCTATTTGGCCTCTCATTTGCTCATTGCCATCATCACCATATCCTCTGCTCATTTGATGTCAAGTACTGCCAAACCCGTCTTAGTGCCGCCATGTGTTCAAGAGAAGTTGACCTCTGCCACAATACAACCTCGTCTGCTATCTCACACAAACTATTTTACCTCTGTCTCGCGTCGATGATGTGGGAAACATCATGGCCCACCTTCGATCAAGGTCCTTTCCCGTCGACTCCAACTCATTATCCGGGAAAGTGACTTAGAGACTCCCTTCAGGTGCCTTGGAGCCTGCATGCCTCAATGGCAGGTTCTTCGTGTTCGACGTAAGGCTTACATCACTGGCCTTCGATCGAATGATTCCGTGGGTGTTCGACACTAGCTCATTGATTCACATGCCACGGATTGTACCTATAGTACCTTGAGGGCCATTGTCATTATTGGTGGTACCTCTCGCGTCTGTTAACAGTTTCCATCATTGAATGGTAATCAGACGATGTTCATGCATGTTCGACTTCAACTCTTGTATTCACATGTTTGAACTTGTACTTTGTTCGGGTCGAGGTGGAGCGCAAGACCCTGGACCCTGTCTGTTACGGTCCAGGCTGCGATTTTGTGGATGATCATTACATGACTCAGTGATGGATGGCTGCGCCCATACCTGGGTCTTCATGGATGGCTGCGACCATGCCTTATCATTATCTTGGTCTCTTAGCTGCGTGGCTGCGTCCATTCCACAGACCATTTCCGCATGTCTTTTGGATGGCTGCGCCCATGCCTAGACTGCATGTACTTGATTGTCAGAGATTTTCGGTCCTTCCTGGTGGTGTTCCAGTTCGGCGTGTGTTGTAAAGCATTTCACCCCTCCCACTCTCTCGGTCTTCATGCTTTAGGGGGCATCTGTTACACAGTAATTTGTCACTGCCTTCCTGTCAGTCACCCTGCTGTGCTCAGAATTCATAGTTACTAAGTTCCTGCTTCCTGAACTGGCCCAAAAACCCATTTTTCCAAAGTTTTGTTCATCAGCGCGTTTGTTCCTAAAATAACCACGATGACTGGCGCCCTGTAGTGTATTCCGTGCGCTGACAGCGCGGAAGGACATCACTTTTCCGCGCTGGTCGACAGCGCGCCTTTTCCGTGTGCTTCTGCGCTGACATGACTGTCCCAGTTATTGAGACGCGGCGACAGCGCGACAGTTTCCTAATAATCTGCGCTGATCTAGTTTGGGCGAATTTGTTCAAACAACCAACCTTCCAGATAATTCCAGGCTTGGTTGTTAGCTTTGTGAATGTCGACTCCCTTCTATGGCATGTCTGTTCGACCCTTTCCAACAACTTCCCTTGAAGATAAGCTCATCCTTCCACCCTTTTAGGAGACTCCTTCTCCTATATAAACTCTCACCATTACCATGAGCAGCTGGTTAGACATAGCTTGGAATAGCTTGGATTGTACAGAGCTTGTAGTGCTCAGATTGCTGCTACTATAGGTTTGGTGTGCTAGGTGTGGAAGTGATTGATTGCTTAGGGAAGGATGTTTTGTGTTACTTGTGTGTGAGAGAGAGTTGTTTGTCTTGGGAGAATCATCCTCAAAGGTGAATGCTTGAGATACATGCTGACTGGCCCCTCCTGAGAAGGTTACCGACGTCAGAACATTTGGTTGTACTCTTCTCTATTCTGATTAATAATAGATGACTGCTATTATTGTTCCATTCTCATTTGTCTATGCTATGGTTAAATGTGAATTACATCTTTTCTGACCGATGTATAGTTGCTTTTACTAGATTTCACGCTTGCGTTTGTTTCCTCTTCGTGTGTGCAGGTATCTATTCGCGGAGATCGCAGAGGATTGTGACCAGCCGAAGCGAAGGAGCGAAGGCAACATCTCTTCGTCAAACGACAGCGCAGGAATCCAAGTAGGTGCTCTTTACCTCTTGTTTAATCGTAATTAGGAACATGCATACCAGCATTGTGTGATTGTTGCTAGACCCCTGCTGGGCTAGTAGGGATCGCCTATATCCGTAGAGGGGATTTACCTCTCCAACAATGCTTACGACAGATGTAATTGTTATTTTGGCTCAGAAAAATTATTAATTTAAAAAAAAAATCTTTGAGGAAAAAAATTTAACTTACCTTTCAATTGCGAGAATTATTCATTGAATATGTTGTTGATAGCGATGTATCTGCTCCACAAATTCACGAGTCTTTCAATGTTTTTCAGAAAGCTTGGATGTAATATGTTGTTGATAGCGATGTAGCTGCTCCACAAATTCACGAGTCTTTCAACGTTTTTCAGAAAGCTTGGATGTGATGTGAGTAATAGCGATAATGAAATTTTAATATATAAGTGAAATTACGGAGATGTTTTACCGTATGGTTAATGTGGGATAATTTGTTTTAAAATATTATAAAGCGAATATTGTAAAGTTGTTTTACAAGGGGTTGAATGTGGGATAATTTGTTTTAGAATATATTATAAAAATCTAAAAAATAAAAATTCAATTGTTTGGTAAATATTATATACTTTAACTATTAAAATAATTAATGTAGAAGTTGTAGTTTATAATTTTAATTTTAATGATTTATTTCATAAAAAAAATTAGTTTACATTTTTCAATAAATTGTAGAACAAAATAATGAAGGTAAATAAATCTAACAAACTTTTTGGAGGGAAATATTTTCGTGAAAATTTTTGGAGGGAAATATTTTCGCAAAACTTTTTGGAGGGAAAATTTCATTCTTTAAGCTATATAATATCTTTAGGGGACTCTCCATTTGTATCATTCAACATCTTCTATTTGAAAGGGATGGATTGTTCTGATAGTGAAGTTTCGATTTATACACCATCAACATCTTCATCGCGTAACAGCTCTATTCATATCGATGAATACAACAAGAATTCTTCCACTATGAATAGAAAGTCAATTCTTCCACTTAGTCCTGATTCTAAGGACTATGAGAGCAAAATTGATGAAAGAGGGGATGAAGAATTTCAAATAAATAGAGAGTCACAGATTCCACTTAGTCCTAATTCTGAGGACTATGAAAGCCGCACAGATGAAGAGCATGATGGTGAAGTTCAAAAGAATAGAGTGTCACGATGTCCACTTAGTCCTAATTCTGAGGACTATGAGAGCAGCAGTTTTGAAGAGCATGATGGTGAAGTTAAACATAATGGAGTGTCACGATGTCCACTTAGTACTAATTCTGAGGACTATGAGAGCAGCAGTTTTGAAGAGCATGATGGTGAAGTTCAAAAGAACGGAGTGTCACGGTGTCCACTTAGTCCTAATTCTAAGGACTATGAGAACAACAGTTTTGAAGAGCATGATGGAAAATTTCAAAAGAATGGAGTGTCACAGTGTCCACTTAGTCCTAATTCTAAGGACTATGAGAGCAGTAGTGATGAAGAGCATGATAACGATTTTCAAAAGAATGGAGTGTCAAAGTGTCCACTTAGTCCAGATTCTAAGAACTATGAGAGTAGTAGTGATGAAGAGCGTGATAACGATTTTCAAAATAATGGAGTGTCAAAGTGTCCACTTAGTCCTAATTCTAAGGACTATGAGAGCAGTAGTGATGAAAAGCATGATGTTGAATTTCAAAAGCATGGAGTGTCATGGTGTCCAGTTATTCCTAGTTCTAAGGACTATGAGAGTAGTAGTGATGAAGAGTCGGATGACGAATTTTAAAAGATTGGAGTGTCACAGTGTCCACTTAGTCCTAATTCTCTGGACTATGAGAGCAATAGTTATGAAGAGCATGATGATGAATTTCAAAAGAATGGAGTGTCACTATGTCCTCTTAGTCCTAATTCTAAGGACTATGAGAGCAGCAGTGATTGTGAAGGACAGGATGATGCACTTAGTCCTAATTGTAATGAGTATAAAGGTAGCAGTGACAAAGGACAGGATGTAGCATCTTCAATAAGTAAACAATCACATTTTCAACGTAGTCCTAATTCTATGGACTATGAGAGTAGCACTGACAATGCACATGAAGAAGAATATCCATTAAACATCGAGTCAGATTTTCCATTCAGTACGAATTCTAAGGACTACGACAGTAGCACTGAAGAAGCAGAAGATGAAGAATATCCTCCAATTCAATAGTTGAAAAGCAGAGTTGATCATAGTTTGGATAAAATTCATCTTAATGATGATGAAAAGCCTTATACAAATGATGATCCAATGATGGAGATGTTGCCAAGAAATATTGTATCGAGGAGTAGGAGCAGACCTTTTCATATCAATGCAAGTTGTTCTAGTTATACAAGGGGTAGAGCAGAATATCTGACGAGAAGAAGTTATATCAGTGCTCTCATTTCAAGTGAAGGTTTCCAAAATTATTGCTTGAAACATATGGATTTCAACTTTGCATTAGAAGGAAGGAAGAGATATTTGTTAATGAATAAAAGCATGCAACATTCATATTTAGTTGGGTGCATGCAATCTACATTGTCAGGTTATGATTATCATATTGGGAATTTATTTATCTATAGAAAAGGTTTTAAAATGTTTCATTCCATTGGGAATTTCCGTCCCTCGAGAATTCAAGAAAATTTGGAAAAGGATCCCACATTTTATTCAGAAGTACGTCATAAAAGACAGTTTAGACCATTATCAAATATTGCAATGTCATGGATGAAAGATTTCTTTTCAAAGCATGGAGAGTGTATGCCAAATAGAGAGACAATACATATTCCAAATAATTTTTCAAGACGAGAAATCTACAACTTATACAAAGAATATGCAGAAGGTGCCGAGGGACATGGCCAGTTTATTACATATCAATATTTTGTGAAGGTATGGAAGAAAGAATTCAACAATGTCCATATTCCTAAGAAGACAAGGATGGGGATTTGCAGTACATGTGCTTCTCTTAGATAAAAAAAGGACAAATGTGAAGGCTCAGAAAGAGGTAAGCGTTCATAACTTTAACTTTTAAAATTGTATAGTCATCAACTATGAAAACATATTTCTTAATGAATTTCTTTTATGTTGTGTAGATTTAATTGTCAAAGAACTTCCGAAGCATCGCGAACAACAAGAAAACGAAAGGAAGAAGCTGTACAAGAATCGAAATAAGTGTTATGATAATACGAATAAATATTTTGGTTTGATAATTGATAGTATGGACCAGAAGAAAACACTTTTACCACATTTTGTTCACACACCCAAAAAATTACAGGAGGAAAATTTTATTCAGTTTCACTTGGTTGGTTGTATGGTCTTCAATGGGAAAATGTTGCCAAGGGTGTACTTCACAGCTCCAAATATTCATAATGATGCAAATCTGACCATAACCATAATTCATGATGTGATTTCTCATTGGTCTGGTAATCTTCCTGAAGTTTTGTATCTACAATTGGACAACACTTGCCGTGAAAACAAAATTAGGTTGTTTATGGATATCTAAACATGCTTGTTGAATTGAGAATTTTTCAAAAAGTTAAGGTTGGTTTCCTTCTTGTTGGGCACACTCATGACCATATTGATCAGATGTTCAGTCGTTTTTCAGTCACATTGAGGAGGAAGGAAGTTGGGAGATTGCCATATCTAATTGAATGTATTAAGAAATCATACATGCCAGAGCCTACTTTTGATGTGTTGGAAGAAACTATTGACATGTGAAGGTTTATTCTGGGATCATATGGTGAGGGGAAATGCATTGAACAACTTAATGACATTAGCTTCCAACATCAATTTCGTATCAAAAAAATTGATGGGAAAACACTAATATGGGGCAAGAAGTATTCAACTACTGCAAAATGGGCACCATCATCAGGTTTGCAATTTTTGAAGTTCATTCTAGATCATCCAATATTTGCATCAAAAATATTGTTATTACAATCAGTTGGTGAAGTTCAGAATTCACGCAGACAGAACAGAGATATAAATTATTCTGATTGCTTGGAAGAAATTAAAAAATGTATTAGATATACATATGAGTACTTTGACATTGCTGATTCAGTTTGGTGGGAGTCATTTTTCAATAATCAAAGTGATTTCATTTCAACAATAACAAATGAAGATATACCTTTGAAAAATCCATTTATTTAGCCACAAAATGTGTCGAATGAACATGAGGAAGTAAACATTGTTGAACAACAACAATCTCAAGGTATTATTAATTTTTCACAGGTAGCGGAAAGAGAGATGTATATTGGTTCCAGAAGATCTCGTGCACAACGTGAAGCCATGGAAGACCTTTATAGGGGTTTAGTACAGGATATTAAGGAGGGTTGCATGATTGCAGTGCTAGCAGATGGAGATCCCAATGGCTATCCATTTTGGGTTGCTAAAGTTATAAAGGTCTTTACAGAAAATGAGGATGTTACAAGTGTTGAAGTACATTGGTATGCCACAAATACACACCCATTCAATGGTGTGTATAAGCCAGAGATGGTAGTTGACAAAAAAATGGTAGAAAAAGAAAAAGAAAGGGTACAAATATAAATCGCCGCCGCACAGACATATTAAAATTGGAGGATGTTGACATACTTGTTTATGACTTCAATTTAACAAAGAGAGGAACTCTTCGCTTCAAGACGATAGAGATTCTAAAAAGGTTGTTACCAGAATGAATAGTGTTGACATGGGAGTCTGCTGAAACCAGTCGTAGATCTAGAAGAATTTTGAAACTTGAAATGTTTGGCATGCATGTGGACTCAGATGGGGCACTAGTTGATGAAAGAGAAGAATATGGAACATCTTTTTCAACATCCAGTCAGTCATCTGAAGATGTGAATTCTGATGGTGTGAAAGAAAATATGAGTGATTTTGAATAATTGTTTAAGACAGTTTATATCACTGATGTATGCATCATATCTTTTTCCATATGGTGTTAAATGAGAAGTTTTGAGGCATTTTTATGTTGTTGGATTATATGTCTTAATTATGATAAATTTTATTTTTTAAAATATCTACAATGCAATATTAAATTAGAGATATAATGTATGTTTTATTCAATATACAAATAATGACTTTTGAATTCATTTAGTGATGTAATTTGTTCATAATGTCATGGTTTTTTAATTTTATAGTTGAAAAAATTTCAATTTCTTTTGTATCTAGCATGTTATGGTTGAAAACATGTTAAATTTATACTTAGGAAAGAAAAATGATATTCTACCAAAAACATTAATGTGTTTTTTTCCTCATAAACAACTTTGTTTGACACATAAAAATTTGGTTTTATTAGCATTTTTTAAAATTTTTGAAAATTGACCCTAAAAAAAAAAATCATTATTCCAGTATCATCACTTTCATTTTGAAGCGATATTTTGCACGAAAATTTCATAGTAAATTTCGTAGTCACTGCCATTTTTAAAACATGTTCAAGATTAACGCTTAAAAAATAAAAACATCGTTCCAGTATACACACTTTTCGTTTTTAGCACTGTTTTTGATGTTTTTTTGGGGTTTTTTGGTCAGAGTTCCCGTTTTGAGTTTATAGTTCCCGTTTCAAAGTTTACATTGTTACATCCATCCTGCTGTGCAACACCATTGAAAAAGGCCCATGGTATAGATTGGTCAAGGGGATCCGGGGCGACTGGTCTACGGGTGCGAGGAGGGGTAATTGCCGCCAGTTCATGGTATGCTGCGATGATTTTGGCGGTGACAGTTTGCCAGCGAATCGAGCCATTTTCGAAAATCATTTTGTTCCTTGCCAACCAAATTGCCCAGCTAATGATAAGGGGGAGACACACACGGTTTGTTCCAGAGTGTGCCTGATACCAATTCTCCCATGCTATAGTGATGTTTTCACTCTCCCAGATACTCGCAATACCGAGCTCCTCTGTCACCATCTTCCATATCTGTTTAGTAATTCCACATGCAAGAAAAAGATGAGTGGTTGATTCTGACTGTTGCTTACAGAGAATGCACCAAGTGGGGCCATGCACAGATCTGCGCATGAGCTCTTCCCCAGTGGGGATCTTGTTCCGGAGTAAGCACCAGAAAAAGAGTTTAGTTCTGGGAGGGGTCTTTAATTGCCAGATGATCTTCCACCAGCTCTGCACTATTTCCGGCTTTTTGTTACTAATCAAACACAGGTACCCTTCCTTGGGGGTATAAAAACCAGATTCTGCCTTATCCCACATAAGCTCGTCTGGACCGTCTTTAATGCGGATATGAGACTCACTTAATGCATTAGTGTAATCCTCCCAATTTTGATGCCATTCCGGAGGCAGATTTAGCTGCACTGCTGATTTCCAAGCCTGTGTAAATATGGAAGAGTTCTCCTGATCCGCTATGTGGGCAATAACTCTAGTATTCTGCTGCTCAAGTATTTGAACGAGCTCATGTGGGAGATAACATCTCCCGCCGCCTCCTGTCCATGGATCCATACCAATACGAGCCCTGGATCCATCATTTATTCTCCAAGTTAGATGGCTGCGAATGAGAGGAAGGGAGTACAATAAAGCTTTCCACACTGTAGATATACCTGTTCTGTTCCAACCAGGTAATCGAATCCAATCCATGAGATGTAGTGGCCATATGTACTTGTGGTATGAGATTGTTGTCCAGAGATTTTGCTTCGTAAGCAAAGTCCATCCCAATTTCGCAGCCAGAGCGTGAGCAAAGTGTGTGAGGTCCTTTAGGCCCCATCCTCCCCACTTTTTTGGCAGAGAGATGTTATCCCAACTGATCCAAGAAAAAACTCTTTTGTCCTGTTTCCCATTCCAGAGATATCTACAACAAATTTGCCTGAGACGAGCAAGAATACCTCTAGGTATCCAGGCTAAGGCCATCCAGAAAACAGGTGTGGCCTCCAAGACTGATTTAATGAGAACTAACCTCCCTGCTCTTGATAGGAAGCGGTGGCTCCAGTGTGATATCCGATTTTCTAATTTTGTGATCAGCCAAGTCCAATCCGCAATCTTGTGACCCGTCGGTTTGATCCAATAACCCAAATATTTGAACCCCTGATCCAACGGTCGAGGATTATACGGGAAACACTGCAAGGCTAGTTCGGATTCTTGAGCTGATGTGAAGACCTGGGAAATAGTTGATTTTGTGTGGTTGGCCATCATGCATGTTGCCTTGAAGAAAGAGGCAAGAATCTTGTCAAAAGTAGTCGAATCCCGAACACTCCCATCCAAAAATATGATAACATCATCTACAAATAGTAGGTGTGTTAAGAAGCACTGATCAGTAATCTTCAACCCTGATAATCTGCCATTCTGCTTCTCATGATAGATGAGTCTACTTAGCCCTTCCATTACAAGAAGGAAAAGTAGTGGAGAGAGAGGGCATCCCTGTCTGAGACCCCTTTCGGCATGGAAAAAAGGGGAGGCGGAACCATTAATGAGCAGACTGTAAGTGGGAGAGGTTATACATGCCATTATCCAGTTTGTGAAGGGCAGAGGAAAGCCCAGATGGATAAGCAACATTTTAATATAAGTCCAGTCCACCCGATCAAAAGCCTTCGCTAAGTCAATCTTGAGAATGATACCTTTTAGACGATGAGCTCGGATAGAATGTATGGCTTCTTGTGCAGTACGAATCGCTTCATGAATTTGGTGATCTTCAAGAAAAGCAAATAATTCAGGGAGTATGTGCTGAGAAAGAACAAGTCTGATACGATTGGCAATGATTTTTGTAATAACCTTATAGAGGCAATTGCAGAGAGATATAGGGCGGAACTCATCAAAAGAGCCAGGGGAATCATTCTTAGGAATAAGGGCTATGAAGGTGGTATTGATAACATTGTACATCCATCCAGATGAGCAACATTCCTCTACAACCTGGAGGAGATCCGGGGGCATTATGTCATAGAAAGCCAAATAAAACTCAATAGACCACCCATCTGGTCCCGGGCTTTTATCCTTCTTGAACCACTTCAATACCCCCTCCAGTTCCTCCAGGGTAACCGGCGCGCTTAATTCATTTGCTTCTTCTTCTCCAACAAACTGAGGAAAGAGTCCAGCCACCTGAATAATATCTGCCAGGTTGGCTACTTGGGGAGCTTTGAATAAATTCCGAAAATGTGATGTACCCAGCCTGGAAAGTTTTTGGAAATTGTCTGCCGATTCACCATTGGGAAGGGGCAGCTTCTAGATCGTATTGGTGACCTTCCTTCCTTTGGCATAATTCTAGAAAAATCTGGTATTTTCATCCCATGCCTTCAACCATACGGCCCTGCTCTTCAATCTCCATGCTTCCTCCCTTTCCTTAAGAATCTTGTCTTTCTGCAGCTCAAGCTCTATCAATTTGTTTTTTCCTTCGGCTGAGGAAAAACCAAGATTCCTATCATCCATCAGGGTTTCCAGCTCTGATTCTATGTCCAGAATCTTCCGATCATCTTTGACCTTCTTCTCTTTGGCCCAAGTCATGGTTATTTGTTTAAGCTTTGAAAGATTATGACAGAAACCCTCTACTGCCATCCTGTGATTCGTTATAGGATGGGACACCCAGTAGTCTTTGATCAGCTTAATATATTCTTCATCTTGTAGCCAAACATGATTGAATTTAAATGGAGCCCTTGGCTTGGCTTCAAGTCCCATAATTTCCAAATATATAGGGGAGTGGTCGGATTTACCCCCTGCCCCTACCCATTGTCTGTATCTGGACAGTCTCTGGAGAAGGGGGATCTTGATCATGAATCTGTCAAGTCTCCTAGCCAGGGCAGCCTCCCCTATCCTCCGGTTCCTCCAAGTAGGCATCGACTTGTTCATGGGAATATCAGCCAAATGATGCTGTTCCAGGATGTCTTTAAAGAAATTGGACAAGGGGTCTATCTGTGCAAGCGAACCCCAGGATTCCCCAAATCCCATTGAGAAGTTGAGATCACCTCCGATGATTAGCTGGTCTATAGATGTCAAGTTTGTACCAAGAAAATTCTGCCAGAATTCCTCCCTCCTCTGGCATGGACCATATACATTGATGATCCTCAAGGTCTCCCCTAACTCCACCAAAAAAAAATCCATGCCTATGTATCCCACTCCCCCCAGGTGGCAGATACATTTATTGTCCGAGGATTGTAACCGATGGCTAATCCTCCAACCCTACCAATGGCATCCAGCGCATGGTGATGCCATCCAGGTCGCAGGCCGGCGAGGGAGTGCTCAATGGCTTCAACACTGCCCAAGGTCTCTTGCAACATAAGGATATCAATAGGTTCGTTTTCAATCAACCTCCGCATGGCTAGTTTCTTGGAGGTACTAGCCAGACCTCTGCAGTTAAAGGAAAGGCACTTCATGGTGGAACCCCTTCTGGGGCTTTCAGTGCTCTAAGGACCCCTTCCATAGTGGATTGTTTGCATGTTACTACCTCAACTCCAGCTTTCTGAATAGCTTTGGATAGATTAGATTTGCGCCCCCAGGTTGTAAGGGCAGGGGGTCCCAGGTAGACCACCCCCAGCCCAGATTGAGAGTCGGAACCCTCTGAGGGCCTTGACCGCAGGTTGTAATGGTGAGGCAGTATCTGGTATGATGAGGCCTCTACCTTAGAAGGAAGTGCGGTGGAATGGACCGAAGGAGAGGCTAGTGCAATGATGGGTGGGGGGGGGAGGTGAAATGGAACAAGTAACCAGAGAAACAAAAGCTACCGAAGGAGCATCAACGGAATTAGAGAATGTAGGAGATATCAAAGGGGAAGAAGAAGATGTACCCAATTTCCAAGCTACCTCTACAGCTACAGCAGCCCTTGCCCGGGTCAGAGGTGGTGAGGGCACACTAATTACTTCTCCAACCTCCTTCGATGTCCCTCCCACACAGAGTTCCTTAGGAGCCAAAGATCTTGTTCGCGAGGCCGAAATAGGGGCTTGTGATGCCATTATTGGAGCATTTCCTTTTTGAGATGAGGGTGGGCCAGTGGAGTTCGATGTTTTTGAGAGCAGAGGGCATTCTTTGAATACATGCCCTACCTCATGACACCTTCTACAATGAAACAGTACCCCGTCATAATCCAATATCTGTATCCTGGTGTAATGCCTCCACTTCAGAGTGATATTTTCTTCCAAGCCCTCCCTTGTGTCCAAATGCACCAGAATTCTTTCCAGTGCCCGGTTCTTTGACTGTACATAAGTATTATCATATTCCAAATATGTTCCAAGGGCATTACCAATCCTGATAAACACCGCCTCAGACTAGAATTGTAGAGGTAGACTGGGTAAACGTACCCAGATCGGTCCCGCCACAATTTGTTCCCTCTCCGGGTTGAATAATGGAGACCAGCGCTTGAGGAGAACCGGGGACATCTCTATGTGCCAATATTTGGCCAGGATCAGATCTGTGTATTCTTCTCTAGGAAAATGCAGGGAGAACCATCCCCGCGCCAAACTCTAAACCTCCGGAAGTTCCTGTAGAATGCCACTCCATATCTCTCGTACCCAATTCGTGAGCCTGGTTGCTGAGTAATCCCTCCCTCTCACATGCCCAACGAGTACTTTGTTGGCTCTTTCCACCACCTCACCCATAGGAATATCTTCGCCGAAGGTGATGGTGAGATCCTTTGAGGACTTCTTCATGCACTTAATCTTTCGCTTTCCAGTTCTTGGTGCCGATGGGTGCTCCGCTAATGGATCTGATCCCGAATCCTTCAGGTGAGCCGCCGCTTTAGGGTTAATAATAGGAGAGTCGAAGCATCACGAAGGGAGGAAGTTAGGGTTTGACAAGTCCGAAAGAGGCGATCTCTGAGGAGGTACCGGGTTGAAAGAGGGGAGCGGATCGAAATTGGGGGAGGGTGTGTTATCGGGAAATCTAGTGTCTATGCAGAGCTTCTAGTCCCACTAAGGCTGGTAGCTACCTTAGAAACAAACAAACTAAAACCACTTTCGTTTTCCTTTATGAGAAGTAGATAAGAGGGGAACAAAGGAGACCAACCTCTATCTTGCGCTTGGTTCCTTGCTTGATTCCTCTCCCTTCTGATAGATCTTTGCCACTCGCTTCCTCGTCTACCCAGCTTCAAAGAGAACTTGTAGAGTCAAAGCAGCATAACACTATCCAAGAACATAGATCTACTATCATAAACAATATAGGACCAGATATATATTGACCACACAAATGCATATATCATCAATCATACAAGAATGTGGAGGAAAAATTGAATAGCTTTATTAATAATCAAGAATAACAAAGAGGATTACAACCGATTGTTCTGACTCAGCGTCATCCTCTCAGCAAGAAATCCCTTCTTCACCTCATGAAAAGCTTAGATCACCCAACACTATGATGTTACACCAAGAAACCAGCAGCACTTCCTTACAAGATACAAAATTCTAGCCCCTCCAACCTCTGGATCTCTGGGATGAGAGATCTATATATAGATATTTGCCAAGGTGTGAGTCAGCTCTGGGTTTTTGATTAGTGTCTTCTCTCTGATAGTTCTTGATTCCACTTGAAGATCTCATTGATCTCTTACTCATCCTTGGGCGATTCTGAGAGGCAAGTGTCATAGGAGAAGCTTCTGGAAGATTCCATGATCATCCACCTTGCAAACTGTCTCCACCACCTGTCTATTCTCGTCCATCGCGCCCCATAGAAGGGATTTTCAGTATGCATCGCACCTCCCGTGTGCATTAGGTGGGATACATCGCACTTTTGCCATGGAGCAGGTGAGATGGTCCAGTTTTGACCAGTTCTGAGTAGTTTTTCATGGAGAACTTCTAAGAGATGATGTAATCAACTGAGCTTGTTCTTTTAGGGTATGGAACAACAATTTTAGGGACTTAGGAGCCCTTGGTTTATGGACATATATGATTGGGATTGCAGTGCCCAAAAATGTCTATAACAGTTGCCCCCTAAAGCATGAGGTCGTTAATCTTTTGATGTCGGGTGAAATGCTTTATCATGAGGGTCCGAAGTTTTTTCGAGCTAGAAGGCGACCTATAATAAGATACAATACAATAAATTATCTTCATAATAGTTTCATGATCTAGCTGAGGTGGGCATTCCCATGCTCAGCTTTATAAATTCATTTTCATGTACATAAGACAGACAATCGTCTGTGTGCAGACTGATGATTCTGGTAGAGCCATCATCCCTTAGATTGGATGATTATCTGTGCAGCAATGATGTACATTTGATGTCTTTATTTTCCTAAATATATATCGTAGCCCGAATGGATGAAACTAGATCCGAGGTCTTCAATCTTGTTCGATCTTCACTCAAATTACAAGTCGATCCATGTGAGAGATGCTTTGGAGTCGAACATGGAAAGACATCGCCTGATTACCAGCCAATGATGTAAGCTATTAACAGGCGCAAGAGGAATCACCGATAATGATGATGACCCTCAAGGTACTACAGTACAATTCACATGGTGTGAATAAGGGACTTGGCGTTGAACACCACGCAAAATCTTTCGGTCGAAGGTCATTGATGTAAACCTATCATCGGAAGTGAGAAACTTGCCATTGAGGCATGCAAGCTTCAAAGTACTGAAAGGGTTGTCCCTAAGTCAAATTCTTGGATAATGAGCTGATGTCAACAAGAAGTGACCCGCCGTAGGAGGGCCTTAATGAATCCCACATCTATGGCACGGAACGGAGTAAATTATTTTGGAGGTGAAAATGATTTGATGATACAGGGTTCAGGGTGGCGGTCATGAAAGAATGGAGCGTGAATGTATTGCAGTGGATGAGACACAGGTGAATTCTCTGAGCGAATTCTCTTGAACATACCGGTGACACTGACATGATGGATTGGTAGCATTAACCCCAAAAGTGGATGGTGTGATGGACCAATGGTGATATGACTAGTGAACAGAATGACCCAACCCGACTTGGATGCGGAGTGAAAGTGTCATGTTCAAGAGAGACTTGCTACGAATAAAGTTTCTTCAAGTTTTCTTCCCAATTTTTCCCTAGTCATTGCTAACCAGTACCTCTTTATTTTTGTCAAGCTTGAGGAGGATAACATATGCTTGTTCTATAATTTTCCCTTCGGGAAAACCCATCACTATGTTTTAACGAGCCTAGCGATAGTGAAACTCGTTCTTGTCTGTATGGACAAGTTTATCGCTATTCGGTTTTAATGAGTTTAACGACAAAGATAACTCGGTCCTTTTCAATTTTAGAGAGTCTGAAAGGGACATAAAGAAAACTCCAATAATCCTTTTTTGTCTCATAATCCCTTAAGTCCGAAAAAGTATAAAATAATACAAAAGGTATGAATTTTTGGTAATTTTAACGAGCCGAACAAAACAAGCGCTCGATCTTTTTGTGTAATAATCCCTCAGGTCCAAAAAGATTAAAATCTAGAAGAGGGATAGAAATTTTGTTCCCTTTAACGAGCTGGAGAGGCTAATTACTGAGCAATATTTTCATATTTTACGAGTCAGATGAAAAGAGCTTAAAGGAGACTCATTTTTTGAGGAACGAGTGATAAATTCAGGTAGCAGATAATTCCAGGTAAGGTTTGGAATTTTCCAATCATGGCAGTGTCACAAGGATGGCTAACAGGATCACTCTTCACAGCTGTTCCTCAAAAAGGGTAAACAATCAAATGGAAGTGAATGATCGGCCAATACAGAGTGGAGGTGATGATGAGAACACGACCAAGGCTTCAAAGGCTGATGATAATGCATTCACGATGGTTATTTACCGGAAATTGGTTCATTTTTTAATGAATGAGCTTAAACTCTGGGGGAAACATTTGCTCATTACTTAAGTTTAATTTTTAACGAGATTGAACTTCACATAAAAACTGCTTGTGGCAGGTTTATTTTTTAACGAGCTTGAACCCTGTGGTAACACTGCTCATGGCAAGTTTATTTTTTAACGAGATTAAACCCTGCGACAACATATGTTCAAATTCAGTTTCATGTTTTCACAAGCTTGAAATGAAAAACTATGCTTGTTATAAGTTTGCATGCCCCCAGCATAATAACGCAAATCGAGGTGCATGCCCCCCAAGCTTCATTGCATTCAACTCGGTGGTTGGAATGAAGGTTTACCTTTGATATCTTTGAAGGACTCGACTTGGATTTTACGAGCTCGTAATCAAAGACTCGATTTGGAAAGGGAGTTGTTTCATTTTTTAATGAGGTTGACTTAGTAAAAGAACTATCCTCATAATCCACCATATTTACAGTATTTGATAGAAAATAAAAAACTGAAGGATGATTAAGGTCACTGGAATAATCTTCGTGGTAATCCGGAAGATGGGAATGATGGTGGTAATCTTCCCATGGTGCCTCTCCTAACATCATTGACTGAATGATTCCTTTGTCTATAGAATGTACATGCGACCAAGGATCTGAAGAGGTACCATATTCCTTAGACCTATCTATCCAAACACTCGATGAGCGTTGATTTGGGTTTGCCCCCCAGGCCAAGAAAATTGATTGCTACAATATTTCTATTAGGGCGATGATCCATGCTAACAAAATGTTCAGGAATCTTCTGAATCTAGAAGATATCATATTGCAGGTTTCCACCGTTTCCACTTCTGCCAGATTGTTTGGAGGCGGTAGGGAAAAAGTCCCCATCAAGGCAGGGTCTTTTAGGAGACCTACTCCGATATTTTGAAGCGAATGGGGGCTTCCATGGATCATCGGAATGCTTCTTGTAACTTGTGAACTGTTGGGGAGAAATGTTTGTTGGTCGACGATTGTAATTCCTCCTTGGAAGGGAAATGCAATCTTCCTGAAGTAGGTCGACACAACTGCGGCCATGGCATATATCCAGGGCCTTCCCAGTAGGATGTTGTAATCGAGGTTTCCGTCGATTACTTCAACATCAATTTATATTGTTTCCCCCCCAGTTCAACTTGAAAGTTACATAAAATCCCATATGGAGTGTATGATCGTCCATCAAATGATTTTAACATCATTGACGATCGCGACAAGGGTGGTGAGCCTAAATTTTTCCAGCAACTCATCGACATAATACATGTAGATGCCCCCTCATCAATAATTATTCGATGAACAGTTTTTTTGAGGGCTTTCACTTGAATAAGGAAAGCTAGTTGAGCTGGTAACTAAGGGTCATATCCTTTGTGATTAAAGGATACAAGATTGGAATCCGTTGGCTCAATCCCACCTATTACTGATAATAGAGCCTGATTTTGGGAGGGGAAATTTTGTGGTACCTCAAGTGTCGAAATAGCGGATGGCGATTGGGCCAGGTCCTCTACTATATTATAATTCTGTGCTACTTTGGCACGAGGATTAAATGTCGATTTGTGTACTACTCCCTTTGGCAACTTTATCGTTAGCTCAAGAATGATGGGTGGCACAACTTCGGTTGAAGTTGTTATCGAACTACTCAGTTGATCAGTAGCCTTGTTGTTCGACAACTGTGGATTCTCATAATCTTTATTCCTTATCGATATCAAAGCATCATTTTGTTGTTTTGAAATGGAAAACATAAGCACTTGGGATTGGGAAGCACTTTGATTAGCAAACAATTTCGTTCCCGGGTTTTGAAACGGATCAGTCAATACCGCTGAGGTTTTTGAACTCTTAAAGAGTTTCTTAACTTCAGCTTTATGTGGACAATCTCTCATCCGATGATCCTCATCGCATATTTGACACCCCGCAGGGGGTTTCCTTTGCCTAGAAGGGTTTGCAGAAGGTTTTTCAGGAGATGACTCATCCTGCTTCTTTTTTCTCCCTTTCTTTTTCTTCTTGCCCCCTGGTTGCTTCAGTTGTTTGCCCTTGTCAGTTGACATGGCATTTACCTCCAAGGCGAGAAGTTATTCATTTGAATTTTGATTAGAAATCTTACGGGCTTTCTTAGATGTAGCCTTTGTCGATTTCGTGCTTGTCGTACCTATCACGTCATCGCCAGCATGAGAGTATTTGTTTGATTTAGGAGGGGGAGGAACGGAAAATTCCACTCTAGGAGCATCAGGTATTTTATCGTAGAGCATGCCAGACTGAGTATAGATCAAGTCTAGATATTGTGCACGAGCAATAACTTTCTCTTTAGTGACGACTCCTCCCTTTGCCACATCTTCCGTGACAGAAGGTAATAATGACTTAATAAACCATTCAGCTAGCAGCTGATCAGGAACATACATTTTTACCATTCTACGACAACGTCGCCACTCATGAATATGATCAGATATGTGAGTGGTCGTTGTCTGTTTGAAATTGGTAAGAAGCTTTGTTCCTGTTTCGTACCTTATTGGTAACTGAAAATGGGTTAAAACGGTTGTGGCTAGGGTGCTGAAGTTATCGAACGAAGCTCTAGGCAATTCGATATACCATTTTGCTTCCAGACCAGTTAATGTTCGCTGAAAAAGGCGAAGCCTAATTGAATCATCGTTTAGAGTGTTAGATGAACACCACAGATGAAAGGTCATCACATGATTCGACTGGTCTTCACTCAGATTTCCATTAAATTTAGGAATATTTGACGAAAGTTTCTACGGAATCGCCAGCCACCAAGGGGCATAAGCAATTGGATCATTCGTCAGCCGGTTTAGATCTGGTAATTCTAGAGTTGCTACAAAGGGCAACTGTTGATTCAGGTTAGGCGAAGCATACCCAGGATAAGATGGAATCGCCTAAGCAGTGGGTCTTTGCATACCAGCATAATGTATTTGATGCTGGTAACTTTGATAAGGTTGATGGGCATAACCATTATAATATGTTTGTTGATAACCGCTTTGGAAATGTTGTTGCCCATTACTTACAAAGACTTGTTGCTCAGGTCCTTGATATGATTGTTGGAATGGCGGTTGTTGAGATTGAACCAGCCATGGTTGTTGGACCATTTTTTGTTGTCCAATACTGGATGATTGACCAAGATGAGGAGTCATAGTACTTGTTTGAGCCTGAGTCGCTCCAGATAAGGAGGCACTAACCTGAGGTTGTGATTGAGTCGTTGAGACAAGAGGCTGTTGTATTGCAACCTGAGAAACTTGGGGTTGACATACAACAGGTAGTGCTTGTACTTGCTATGCAGTCACCATAGCAGGTATAGTGGGAATATTCGACACAGGTTGGACTAGTTGCATTGAATATACAACCCTTGGTTGCTGAGGTAGTATTGGTACCCAATCGCTGGATGTAATTCCAGTTTGACCTGAACTTGTTGTAAACTCCCATATGGTTGTTCTTCGGTAGGGAACAATGAAAAGGCATACTGCCCCCCATATGGTGGTAATCCAGTACTTAAAGGGTAGATTGGCCTTTGAAGACACATTGGATCAATTTGTTGAGTTTCAACATAAGAAATACCAGATGATAATCCGGATGAAGAAATAGGAACTGACCATGTCGTCGAAACAGTCCCTAATTGGACTCCGGCTTGTTGTTGATAACTTGCTGGGACAGATGGTACACCAGCGAACATTGTTGGAGTAGCAGCAGGAGGTTCTGCTGCTGCTGTGTCAGATGACACAGTCCTAGATGTCGATGGTTGTTCAGACATATCTAGTCTATCCAAAAGATTTCCTAGCGATTCTACAAGAACTTGCGATGAAGGGAGACTAACTTCTAAGACCAACGAGGGAATAGTGGCGTTATTCCAATTAAAATAAATTTTAGACGCTTTGACACAACTTGTTTTTTCAATTTTTAAGAGTCGAGAAAAAACAGAAGATGACTCTAGTCGCATTCGATTTTTAATGAGCTTGAAGTGACAAGTGCTCAGATGGACCTTTTCCTTTAAGGAGTCTAAAAAGGAATAAAAGAGACTACTCTGGAAATCTAGACAGAGGGATTACCAAACCAATCGCAAAACTGCAGAATAATTTTTACGGTACAGTAGTCAATCTTCCTGAATGCTGTGTTCAGTGCATTGCGATCGATAGGGCGGTAGACACGGCTTCCTATGGATAAAGGATATAGCCTATTGTGGTCTCCTAATATATACTCGACGGTACGTGGGAGCACAAGTCCATACTGGCACCTGTCGTCTCAAAGTGGAGGAATCACCCAACCAGCAATGAAAACAACAGGTACCAGGCTTTACGACGCCGGAATACGTCTCTAGCCTAGACTTCTAAATGTTGTGCGTTAGGTTCCAAAGCGTTTTTAGATTCATTAAATTTGTTTTACAGTTGATCTTGTTTAAGAAATTTGCCTTTCAGGTTCACCGCGTGATGTAGATATACAATTCCTAAAATGCAATCTAAAATGATAAACAATCGTTTAATCTTCTTTTTGCAATGAAAATCCTAGCTACTAAAGAAAGAGAGATGATATTCTTTCAACATAGAGTAGAGAGCACACACTATATGCACTGTCCTAAATCAAACCAACAAATAGTCTAAATGCAAATGCACATGAATGTATTTGTTTTCAGCCTTCTTAATGTGTGAATGATAAAAGAAAAGGTAAGTGCAAATCTGAATTATTTTTCAAAGCGACATTACTAACAAGTTTCTTTTCAAGACAAAATGAAGACAATGACGACACTTTGCGATTTGGAATTGAAAACTTGCTTTCGACACTTGAAAAACTACTAATTCAAATCAAATACAAGAGTAACAGTGTAATCGACTATCAAGAACAATCAGATTCTCTTCTATGACTGAAAACGACACTTGTGACACTTTCAAATCAAGAAATGACAGTTCACTTACGCTACTTCTTTGTAAAAGAGAACTGAAAATGGCTCAAAATACATAAAAACATTTACAGTTCTTTGCACAATGGAGGCGGAATAATGGTAAGGAAGGGGGTTTCAACAGAGGTATACTGACTACAGATAGCAAAACTCCTGAATAGGGCTGAAAAGAGTGAACACAGAAACCAAAACCTAAGAGCAGAAGATGTCTTGTCTGATCAGCACACCTGTAACATAGGGAAAGTTAGATGCAGCACACCTACTACACTCGGGAAGTGCGATGCATCTAGATTCCGAAGAAGAGACAGTGCGATGGTCTAGGGACAAGACTTCAACTGGGTTCCGGGTCACAGTTTGCAGCTCAGTTCAGGGATTTAGGCCGAGCAAGTGGTAATCAATAAATAAATCACAGGGGTAGATCTAAGGAGGTTACTAGAGCCACCACAAGGGAAATTAGAGAGCTTGTAAATCGATTTTTCAATTCATAAACAAAACCCGAAGATAGACTGAAGCAACATTGATCTACTTTGCACTTGCATAGCAAATGCAGTTCGAAGGCTAGCTGGCTTGACTTCAGGTTCCGTCTGTAAGTTTATAAAGCAAACAAATATAGAAAAACAAACAATCTATTCGCTCCCCAGCGGATTCGCCATTTTTTTATCGGGAAATCTAGTGTCTATGCAGAGCTGCTAGTCCCACTAAGGCTGGTAGCTACCTTAGAAACAAACAAACTAAAACCACTTTTGTTTTCCTTTATGAGAAGTAGATAAGAGGGGAACAAAGGAGACCAACCTCTGTCTTGCGCTTGGTTCCTTACTTGATTCCTCTCCCTTCTGATAGATCTTTGCCACTCACTTCCTTTTCTACCCAACTTCAAAGAGCACCTGTAGAATCAAAGCAGCATAACACTATCCAAGAACATAGATCTACTATCATAAACAATATAGGACCAGATATATATTGACCACACAAATGCATATATCATCAATCATACAAGAATGTGGAGGAAAACTTGAATAGCTTTATTAATAATCAAGAAGAACAAAGAGGATTACAACCGATTGTTCTAACCCAGTGTCATCCTCTCAGCAAGAAAGCCCTTCTTCACCTCATGAAAAGCTTAGATCACCCAACACTATGATGTTACACCAAGAAACCAACATCACTTCCTTACAAGATACAAAATTCCAGCCCCTCAAACCTCTGGATCTCTGGGATGAGAGATCTATATATAGATATTTGCAAAGGTGTGAGTCAGCTCTGGGTTTTTGATTAGTGTCTTCTCTCTGATAGTTCTTGATTCCACTTGGAGATCTCATTGATCTCTTACTCATCCTTGGGCGATTCTGAGAGGCAAGTGTCACAGGAGAAGTTTCTGGAAGATTCCATGATCATCCACCTCACAAACTATCTCCGCCACCTGTCTATTCTCGTCCATCGCACCCCATAGAAGGGTTTTTCAGTATGCATCGCACCTCTCGTGTGCATTAGGTGCGATGCGTCGCACTTTGACTATGGAGCAAGTGAGATGGTCCAGTTTTGACCAGTTCTGAGTAGTTTTTCATGGAGAACTTCTGGGAGATGATGTAATTAGCTGACCTTGTTCTTTTAGGGTATGGAACAACAATTTTAGGGACTTAGGAGCCCTTGGTTTATGGACATATATGATTGGGGTTGCAGTGCCCAAAAATGTCTATAACAGGGGGACGTGATAGCAGAGAGAAGATTGAGCGTGCCAGGCGATAGAGGGGGGATGTCTAGACTCAGGGAATCCCGGGAGAGAGAACCGAAATGTAGCGTCAACGTAGAGGATCCAGGGAGTGTAGCAGCCAAAGAGTTAGCCGGTTGATGAGGTGCAGATTCAATAGTGCTAGGGTTAACACCGCAGCCATAGAAAATAGACTGACCATCATACGGGTCCTGGGAATAGTCAATCGCTTCCTCTTCATACTCCATGTCTTCCATTGACCTAAACTGCCTTCGAAATTGCGAGGCAGAAGTTCGTCGCCTGAGAAAGGTGGGACGGATGTTGACCAGTTGAATAAACAGGGTGACCACGATCGTATTAACCCTGTTTAACAGCGAATTAACTGCGGATTAATTCGTGATTGTTTCTGGGCAAGTGTAGGAAGACGCACTTGCCACCTGCCCGCCTGTAGCCACGTCAAAGCCCAGAAACCCATCCAGAGGCCAGCGATCCCATATCATTTCTAAAGATATGATATTTATAGCAATAACCATAAAACAAATTAGGGTACCTGAAATTGGATGGTTCAAGAGTTTGTGTAGGTTTTTGGTACCTTTGTTATCTTGTTTATTATTTCATTCTCAACTAGTGTGAGTCATTTGAGAATTTAGAACTATTTTTGTCGTGTTGGGTGCCTCTTTGGATAGACTTTTGTTTTCCCTCTTTAAGTCTACCTTGAAGCACTTTCACATAGCTCTATGTTTCTTCAAATCCTGCGGACTTGAAACTCATCTTTCTCATAGATGACTCTTATGATTCATAATATCCCATCACTATCTTGTTTTATGGAGACCTTTAGTTGCTTAGAATGTGATTTAGCTTTCTAGTCCCTCCATCAAATATTTTATCTAGGTCCTTCTCGGCCTCTAATTTCTCAAGATTTTTCTTCGGGAGACAATATTAGCCTCTAGATTCTAATAATTCTCCTCCCATTCGAGAATTCTACCATTAAGCATTTCTTCCTTCGGTCTTGCTTCATCTAGCTTGAATTTTAGGGACAAAATATCTTGTTTGCATGGTTAAGATATTATTTCCTTCTCTCTCTTAATATTATTTTGCTTTAAGGTACTATTTTATTCTTCCATCCTTTAACATACTCCTTTTTTTCTTCTAGTTGGAGAGCTAAGATTTCTCTACTTTTAATAGCTTCTTCAAGTTTTTCTCTTTGATAAACAAATTCTTCATTTTCTAAGTTGTACAAACATTCCTTGATAGCTCGTAATAGTTTCTCTTTCAATTTATTGTTATTTATTCTGGCCTTTTTTTAATCATCAAGAGTACTGATGAGCTCCCCTTCAAGGTCCACTACTCCTTCTTCTTCTTATTCTTCTTCAGAGTCTTTACTATTTTTTTTCTTGGAGTCAGCTCCAAATTTCATTAATAACCACTCATTTGAGTCATCCTCTGAGGAATTATCACTATCAAAATCTGGTGTCAAGCTATCCTCTTTGGAGTAGATCCCCTTCTTATTAAAGAACTTCTTCTTTTGATGTTTATGAGATTCTCTTCTAACCTTTTGATCATATTCCTTTTCTGACTTTTCTTTGTAAGGGAACTTGGATGTAAAACGTCCAAATCTACCACAGTCAAAGCATTTGAAGGGAAACTTCCCTTTATCCTTTCCTAATCCATGCTTTAGTTTCTTGGAAAAGCAAGCCAACTCCTAATCAGACTCGTAGTTGGAACAATTTTGATGATATTTGTGCTCCTTAGCCTTCTTGAACACCTTGAAAGTTGCTTCCTTTGATGTAGTCTTCTCCTTTCCTACTCTCATCTCATAGGCTATGAGAGTACAAAGTAGTTGGTCCATTGTGAGACTTCTCATATTATACATCTCTTCAATGGTTGAGGCTTTGGAATTAGATATCATAGGCATAGACATTAATACTTTTTGAACAATTACATCTTCTCTGATAGTTTCACTGAGTCCTCTAATAATATTGGTTACTTCATCAACTCTGACAAAATAATCTGTTATGCTTTCCTTTTCACACATTCTTAAGCTCCTAAACCTAATTCTGAAGGTTTGAAGTTTGGCCTACTTGACTTTATCATTTATTTCATGACTATGATTGTCCATACTTCCTTAGCAGACTTACAGTGCATAAATTTTACAAGTTCATATTGACTAAGGCCAAAGAGAATGACATTATTGGATTTAGCATTATTTCCATACACATTTTTAGTATCTACATCTGTGGGAGGGACATTAGAGACATCATAATCTACCAAAACAAAGCTCCAAACATCTGCTGCTAGGGACATAAGATAGGCATCCATCCTAACCTTCCAAAATACATAGTTTGTCTCATCAAAGACTGATATCTTACTTGAGTAAGCATCCTTACTCTCTTGCCTAGACATAATTCCTTATGGGTCTATCTTCTAGTGGTTAAATTGTTACTAAAGGAAACTTGGTTGTGATACCAATTGTTGGATTAAGGAATTATTGAGAGGGGGAGGGTGAATAAGTAATAATGAGGTTCTTAAAATTTAAGCTCAATTATTATATTTCCTTTTACTTTTTCCAGTTACTTTTGATAGTATTCATACTAAAATATATATGTATAGTAAAGGAAATCATTCACATGAGAAAACAATCCATCAATTGAGAAGCACACACATATTGACACATGTATTTTTACATGGAAACCTAAAGGGAGGAAACCACAAATTTGTTATTTATTATGATATAAATTAAGCACCTAATTAATTTTATCAAGTTGTTTGTGAGAAACTACTCAGAGGAGGACCCAACCTCCTTAAGATAACAAGCCACTACTTTCCAAGAGGCACCAACCTCTTATGAATGCATGCCATTACTTCCTCTAGCAATTGTTCTGATTTTCATACAATTTTCATACTAAAATTAGAGGCTAATACAAATGCTCAGAAATAAAAAACCCAATCTACTGTTACACTAACTTCGTCCCTTCTGCTCTGCAGTTCCATTTTCCACTGCCCTCTTTACTGCTTGACAGGGTCAAATCTCGCCCCTCAGCTCCACTATAAAAATAGTTAACTCTCAACACTCAGCTCTCTGCTCCTCACACACTCACACTCCACATAAATGTTGCATCCCCCACATGCTCAATGGAAATCTTGGGTTTTGGTCCTCTTCTACATAATAGTTGATGTTGTCTCTGTTGTCCTCCTATTTTATCTACAACACAATTACTAAAAGTGTGCTTATGCATGGCTCTACATGTTTTTGTTCCATCAAAGTACCATGGCCACTAAAACTACATTCAACATAAGAATTGGAACATGTGGATCCTCCATACTGAAAACTAAATCTTAGTTGACCTACACAACTAATGAGTCCCACTCATGAATTATTTATGCACACGTCATATGGCTCTACATTCCTTCTTAACTTCCCACAATGCTCAACTCATACTCCTGGTATGTCTATCCTTCCTGCTTTAGCTGCAGCACACCATCAGAGTCCATAAATTCACTGGTATGATGTCTCTAAGCCATATTCTTCATTTAATTCCTCATGGTGTGCAAGTGAGAACAAAAGAGGACTTCTTGTGCTCAAGACACACTTTTCATTCACTATTATCCAACCACTAACCTTACTGTGCATATTTCACTATGTTTTTGACTCATATGTCCTCTGAATATTGTGCCCTAGAGCTTCCGACTCATCCATGACTGTGATGTATTTCCAAATCTGGCACATAGGCCAAAGAGTTGCTGACTCATCCAAATCACAACATATAGCATGAACCTGAAGGCCTGCATGCCCGTAACCTTTTATAAAATGAAATTCTTCAAAATTTTGGGCTATAGCCACTAGGTATGGCCCACAATATCCATTACCATATGCTCACAATATTATTTCTTTTGTTATTACCACATGCCCTTTGGTCACAAAAACTCGTGAACTCATTGCACAACCAAGTCCTGGGCATGCCTATCGAATTTTGACAAAATATTAAATGTCGTCAAAAACTCTCATTACCAGGCTTTGTTACTTGCTATTAAATATTGATGCTACATCCTTTATCTGCCTATTAGCCCTTGCATAATTGAAGCCCAAATGCCCACATGCTCATAACATTTATGAATTGAATTTCCCACTCCATATGGGCTTCTAGGCTTCCGGCCTGGCCCACCTGTGTGCACCACTAGTAATGTCGCTCCTCTTCCATTGTGCTACGTTATTGGAGATTCTAGGCTTTTCCCACTTTCCACCTGTCAGCATCCTGTGCACCACACTGGCCTCTGCCTATCGACCCCTCTTTTATATATATATATATATATATATATATATATATATATATATATATATATTTGTAGAGTTGGAGTTTAGATATTTGCATACCCATAACCTTTTAGAGTGAATTCCATATACCTTACGGGCTTCTGATTTTCCGGGCTTTTGGGCCTCCAGGCATCCAGGATTTCGGGGCGTTGTTCTTGCTACCCTAGCTCAATGCCTTCCTGTATATCTTTTAAATCAACCTTTTGGCTTTCAAGCTTCCGAGCATTGTTCCTATGGCTTTGAGGACTTTAATTTGACTGGACATAACTTTTGATGCAGGGGAGAATTTTCCGACTTCAACATACCGTTGGAAATATCTCTCCAAGCACTTTATAACTATGGCACTTTCAAGAGAATCTGAGCTAAACAACTAAGGTATAATATTATCCAAGGTCTGGGACTCCTAGATATGATAGCCATCTTTTCATGGTTTCTCCACTAAGCCCACTACTATGATTCTCTACAAAATACTGCAGCAACCGTGGGACTCCCCTTGAGGTTGGAACATCAATGCCAACATCTAATTCCACTAACTTCAAAGCTAACCTAGTTGACATCAATGGCAACATACTGAATTCCACCAGTCATTTGAACAAAGCCAATTTCCCAACAAGCTGATAAAACGAAGATGAGGCATACAACTGAGAGCCATTTGAGTCAGGTGCACAAAAAATGAACTTCCCCTTATACCAGACTTGAAATATATATGAACAAAAAAATAGTTTTGTAACTACTTCTTGATGGAAACCATTCAGAATATATTAAATTCATAATATTTTTATGAATTCCCAATGAAAATGTGTGGTTCTAGGGATATTACATTATCCCCCCCTTAAAAATAACATTGTCCTTGGTGTTTATCTCTTCTTCCTTTCGTCATAATTATATTTTTTTCCAATATTTATATCCCACTAGGACTTTTTATTTTCAATTAGATTGCTTTTATCTCCCACAATATGCCTTTTATATCATCTTTCAATCATGACATCTATCTTCAGTCATGATAGTTGTGTAACGAGAACAACCAAAAAGGGGATCCTTCCCCTTCAAATGAAGTATTTTATTTTCAAGAGATATAATAAGTGAAAACAATAATGTTTTATTAATAATCATAAATATTTACAACTAAGAAAATATTCAATTTTTACTTTCAATCTCTTAGTTATTTTTCAATATCGTAAAAACAAAACAACATTTTTTTTTAATAGAAATTGCTTATCGCCTTCTAATATTTTTGGAACCATAGTCACTCCACACAATGTTTTATTTATATGTGGTTTATCAGTTGTGGAAAGCACTCTAATAGTGGTTTAACAACCCAAGAGAAAGCACCTTGGGTGGGATTTCAGCCTCTTTGGGAAGCACCACGTAGCGTATGACCAACAAATCTAGTTAGTATGACTCAATCATAATCCCATTATTTTTAATCAGCACATTTTCAATCAAATTCTATTCAAAATATTTTTAACTATCAATCATTTATCACAGTACCTATGTGAGTACTCAGAGAGCATATAGTTCTCTAATAAATGGAATGGTCAAATTAACCATACTGCATAAAATGCATACTTTCTTAGCCCCTTTCTAAAGACATCCACGAGACTAGAAATAAAATAGAGGCCACCCTAAAACTACAATTCTAGTTATTCCTCCTAGAGCACTAGGCTCCTTTCCTACCAGGAAACTAATCATAAATCTTTCATAGATTTAGACCTCCCCAACCTAAGCAATGTCTTGCTAGATTTGGGTACAAGTCCAATATTTATCTCCCATTCATGCCTTTAAATTCAGACTATCTTTAACTCCCACAACCTTTTCATACATATTCCACACATGAAATTTATATCTATTCATGTTAGCTTTTGGTGTTGATATCGACCAAACAAGGTCATCCCTTTGGGAAAAATGGAGGATTTTTTCTTTCTCTTCATGGATCATAACTGATTTTCATTGATTCCTGACATTCACGAGTCTAAGCTCTCAGGAGGTGGTTGTTGATTCGATTTAATCACTGTTAATATGGCTGAACCACAACCATTAATTGTCAAACAAGGGTAGGTCTGTTTATTTCAAAGGAGTATGCATTGTCTATGCCGATACAATTCAGCCAAGAGTAAACTAAAAGACAAAACGATTGTCGCTAAATTTAATTACAGAAAGTAACACTCATGCATAAACAAAAAACACTCTAAAGAAATTAAACCACACTTCATGTTACCAAGGAAAAGGCGTTCCACACACCACACCACTAACTAAGTTGGTTGGCCGAATTCTATGTTCAAATCAATCTTGTGTGGCAACATATAAAAAATATGGAAATAGAAATAAACCCATTCTGCAAATTACATGGAGACATAAATAATTTCACACTTACTGAAGGAACAATAATTAATCTACCACTATGCTATTTCTTCTACTGCAATCCCTACTAAAGAGGAGGGCCCTTCCTCCCTAGCAGGGCACAAGGATGAGATGCGAATTAGTAAAGTTTCAACTCCACGCCTGTAAAAACATCAGAAATGTTATCCTTTGTATTAAAATGATTATGAGTTAGAGGAGAAAAATAAGGATATTTTCTCTCTCTTTTACATGGAACTGAGTCCCCTTTATAAGATTTATGTGTCCAAAATAAGAAACAGATCAGTCATGAGGATCTCACGATTCTCAAGGTGATCAATATCGAGAGAAAATAGAAATTGTTACAACATGTTCTAAATACAAGGCCTATTACTATTACATCATTTCCCAAAATCACAATTGCCTTGAATCCTTGGCCACCCATAGATAATACAATCTTTATGGCAGCTGCCTGGTTGAATAGTACCCACGGTTCTAGACAATTGCGTTGTAGTCAACATCCCACAGTGTAACAACAATTTGAGGTGTAACAACAATGCTTGAGGTGTAATAGCAATGCTTGAGGTGTAACAAAAAGTACTCAAAACCCCTTTGTGAATTATCACACCATTGCTCATCCTTTGGTCATAGACTTTAGAGCACCACCTCAAAGAAATAGAGCCAGAGAATATTTTTCCTTAATTGCCTTGGTTAGCCATAAAAAAGATATCACCTCATTCATATTTAACAAAAATGGAAAAGTAATATGTCAGAACAAAAATGGATTCTTATAACTAAGAAAAAGGTAATTATGATATAAATTCCACAGGTTTAGAAGTGAAATGGTCAAGGATGGGGGGAAAAGGTGTCCAAAATATACACAAAACCTGCACCCAAAATCTCCCCAAGCTGAAGCAATTGCATGTCCTCATGCAAAAATACTTTAGAGCCTGTTGCTATACTTCATATGCAATTCTGTCAGATTATAGGCGTTAGTGGTGTCCTCCTCAGTAGACCTGTAGCCTTGAGTGGCCATCAGCTGATGTGGCCAAGATTCCTCCTCATAATCACACAATTGATACTGAGGCTGGTACTCTTCCACTGGCAGCCAAATCAAAGGATACTTAAACCTGAGTCCTATCCAAAAGGCGCCCAATCGATCCATAATCTGGGCATACTCTGGGACCCATACAACAACAACCACGAAATTTTGAAAACCAAATGGGTCGCTCTCCTGTAGTCTTGCACTACTAACCTCTGTGCGTTTATGGCACCTTGTTAGTGCACGACTCTTCATCTGCACAAAAAGGTTGAGGCAGAGCTTCACAATTCTTCGCCTGTAGATGGCTACCTATTCCTTGACATCCAAAACACAAAAATTTTCTAAAAAGTTGTCTTAAATATGCGGCCATACTTGGTTAAGCCTGGATCAATAATGTTGCCTTCTCTTCATTCACGTCCACTGTCTTCATGGCCATGTGCCATTCTATCTGATTTTTCATAAAAGAAATAAAGGCATAGAACTTTAGATCGCCCATGTAATAACAAACACATGCAACCATGTGCATACTAACATGCTCACAAATTATATTATGGAGGAAAATCTCACAAAGAAGCTTTGATCATGGAAATCATAGGCACAAAAAATATCCACAAAGGTTTGGGTAGAATTACCCAAATACGTTCTATTTTTAGAGATTGTTGTCAATTGAAACAACAAAAAATATTCCCATAGAAAAATTGGGTAGGACGGAAAGGGTCTTCTACACCTTAACATATTTAGCTTGTGTTTATCATTCATTAAATCCCAAACATGCTACTGCAACAACTACAACTGCTCTTCTTTCTTCTTCATAGTTGCATCTTTTTCCCATCTTTCCCATTTTTCTGTCAATTCCTTCTCAGGCCATTTCTCCTTAAGTGAGTTTACTACTTTCTGGTGTGCCACCAGCAAGACCACTCCTTCCTACAACAAGAGTGCATATTGTTTCCACTTCTGCAACTTCGATATGAATAAAATTTTCTCCAAACACCATCCTAATTCAGGACCCTGTGTTCCTTCACATGCACTATCACTTGGGGGTCTAACAACATCTCGAGGATTGAGTTTCTCCATTTCAACTATTGGTTCTTGTGTAACAACAACATCATTAACAGGTTCTTGTGTAGCAGCCTCTTCTTTTCATCCTTGGGTAGCTTCTGCCTCTACTGCTGGTTCTTGTGTAATAATAGTGTCATCGGCAGGTTCTTGTGTATCATCTCCCAGGTCGCTACCCATGGGATGCTCCGTTTTAGCTGTGGGTTCTTGTGTATCAGTAGCGTCATCAACGGGTTCTTGTGTAACAACTTCCCAGGGTTTGGTCTGAGTTTCCATTGAGATGGTGCTCGCAACACAAACTTTGTATCTAGTTTCTGCTAGGTTTATGGTGCATGCCGCACACACAGGACCTCGTGTAGAATCCACCCTCATTTTTTCCACTACTTCTGTTAAGGTATCCAGGTCTAGGATGCTTCTGCTCCACTTCTTTCTAATTGCTACCTTAATTTTTCATTTTCTTCTTCTAAATTTTTTATTTTAAGCAGAAAAAATTGAGTCTCGTCCTTACCTAGCAGAGGGTCTTCTTCCAGATGGGGTTGTTCCCCTTCTTGATTTTTTCTCATGTCCTTGCTCAGTTCTTTGCTGGATGAAGGTGAAGGTTCTTTCTGTGAACTAAATTTTACCCTTTCCTTTGGTATCCTACCACCTATCGTCTTCTTCAATGATCTTTTCTCGATCCTACCCTCTGAAGATTTGCCTTGTTCTCCAGTCTCCCTTGCTTCCTTTGGGGATCATGGATTTCAGTTCGCCTCTTGTGAGAGGTCCTTGTCTTTCTACTCATGAATTCTTCCCATCTTTTGTCTTGTTGTTCCAATGCATCCAGTATGATCAATTTAATAAGATCGTGATTGGTGACACAAGTTTATGGGTGTGCAACAATTTTTATAGTAGCAAACATGTGCTTGATGTTTTCTAACAAGAAATATGGAAGGTTAACCAGCTGCCTATGCCATAGGTGGTTTAGAAGTGCAAAATGGTAGTTAAACATGATCATTTCCCTTCCTTTGTAGGTAATTTACTTGATAATGTACACGCCAACATCTCCCCACGACTGAGGGAGTGACTATTTGTCAATTCCCCTACCCTTCTTCTCCAATTGTTCCTCTCCTTGAAGGAATTCTTCCTTAAGAGAGGGGTCATTTCTTTTTCTGCAGAACCACCTTTTCCCCACAGGCTATAGTGATGTCACACAGGCAATCACTTTTTCTATCACTTCTAGCTCCCCCGAATTACTGTTTGGTTTCTATGCAGGTTATGAGTGAATTCCATGGTCACCGACTCCTCTGATCACTTGAGTCGTTCAAAAAATTCGAGCTAGCCTTCTTCCTTAAAGACTTGGCATTCCTAAGGGAAATTATCCAATGCTTCAGTTGAATTGGGCTCTTGTCAGACTACTGCTCCTCCCATCTCTATCCTAGCTCTCTGTATTCTACTCTTGCTCTCAGAATTTTGGAATGAAGGTGCAATGCTTCGATGAGGTAGATGTTAGGCCAGTGAAATAGGAAATAAAATGAGGATTTTGGGTTAGGGAGGATTGTATTGCACATGGTATGGGTTCATTATTGGTCTGGATCATGGAGATTTGGTGTTAAATGCGTTTTAATTCTTGGCATGATCGGAATAAAGGGATAATGATGAAAAAGTTTTAATAATGATTACTAGCTTTAAATTCGAGATCATAGATTATGAAATGACTTGTCCTCTCCCCCGAGTTTAATGTGACATCCATCCTCAGCCATCGAAAGAGATACCATATTAATTTCCATGATTGTTAAATAGAGGGTAGAAGTGATATACCTTTGTATGACGTACCTTACATGATGTGGCAAGAAAGGACTGGTGACAAGGATCAGTGATATAATTAATTCTAGCGATGATGTGCCAGTTTTATGAATTGCTCTCACGACATAACGCTGATGAATACTCTCTCTTTTCTATATTGTGGCTGATGATTTCGTTGATGTGACTGCTTACAGGTTGACAGTTGTTACACATGTAACAACAGACCCAATTTCCACGCTATTTCTACAGTCGTTTCTTATTTACATGATTCTTTAAAATACTTACAAAAAGAATTTACAAACATATTCTAATAGAACTTGTAACAACATAAAAATAGAATATGCATGAGTTACATAATGTTGTTACAGAGGAAAAAGAAATGTGCAACAACTGCCACATAGTGGTTTTCAGTTGTCACAATCGGTCTTTCTCCATCCCAGAAGAGGTTTTCACAGTCAGATTTTTATTTATATGTTTTTATTGCTCTTTTTTTATATTGCTGGGTGTAACAGCTCCCAATAGAACCTTTTTTTAGGTTGTTACACTTATTAGAGAATTAAGAATTTGGAAGCATAGGGGAATTATCCCCTGCCTTCATAATCTGAAGGTCAGAATCTGTGACAATGTTGATGAATGATTCCTTTGAAGTAGGTTTGTGATATAGCCGAAGACGGTGCCCATTAGAAAACAATGGTGTCCTAGCTCTATCAATGGTTACTAAATTTACAGTCCCATTTTCGAAGACTGTGTCAAATTCATAAGGAACTAGCCACCTAGTGCAGAGCTTCCTTGCCACCTAGCTATTTGTTGCTGGACAATGTCTGTTTGCTTAATGGTAGCTAATCATTTCTCATCTAGTTCATTAAGCTGATTCAACCATTGTTCTTATGTTGTTGCCAGATCCAAATTTACTTGTAGCATTTTTCTTAATGTCTTAATTTCAAATTCTATAGGAAACAATAGATTTTTACCATACACTAATTCATATGGTGAGAATCCTATAGTATTTCTCCATGTAGTCTGGTATGCCCACTATGCTTCTGGAATTTTATCAACCCAATTTATTTGATGGCTAGCTAAGATCTTGGTAAGAATTCCCTTAATAACCTTGTTGGTGCTTTTCACTTGGCCATTTTCTTGTGGATGTTAAGGCGAAGTGATTCTATGACAAATTTTGTATTTTTCAACCAAGTTCTGAATCAAATGAGATGTAAACTGGGGTCCTCCATATGTCACTATTTCTCTGGGTACTCCAAAGCAGAAAAAAATATCTTCAAACAAGAAGTCTGAAAAAACCTTCTCTGTAGCTCTAGTTAATGCTTTTGCCTCAACCCATTTTGTGACATAGTCTGTGCAGACCAAAATGTAGGATTTTTGCTAAGATGACGGGTTAATTGGTCCTAAAAAATCTAGGGCCCACTTCTCAAATGGTTCTAAAACTATTTGAGGTTGCAACAACATCTCGTCTGATTGGAGTGTTTGACCCATTCTTTGGCAGCTGCCACATCCCTTCAAAAACTTCTTAGCATCCTGAAATATTCTGGGCCAATAGTATCCTGTTGAGAGCATCTTGTATCCTATTCTCTTATTTGCAAAGTTTCCTCTGCAAGGTTCCTAATGACAAGCTCGAAGGATATCAAAAATTTCATCCTCCCTTACACATCGTCTGATTTGATGGTCTGGCCCAGTGTGATAGAGATTTCCTTCTATCCATGAGTATCTAACACTTTGTTGAACAATCATTTTCTTTTCCCTATAGGATAGGTGTTGGGATTTTTCCCACAACAAGATAATTAGCTATGTTTTCATACGATGATGAGTGAACTTAAATAGAAAACATATATTCATTTAGAAAATAATCTTCAATAGGCATGCTTTCACTACCAACATTCAGCCTAGAAAGAAAATCAACCACCACATTATCTTTCCCAGGTTTATCTAGGATAGTTATATCAAATTCCTGTAACATCAATAACTACCATGTAATCCTACCATTAGTGACTATTTTTTTCATCAAAAAATGAATGGCAGAGTGGTCAGTGTGTACAAACACTTGATATCCTATGATGTAGTGCCGAAATTTATTGATGGCATAAACTACTGCAAGGAATTATTTCTTGGTCGCTGTGTAAGTGAGTTTAGCTGGAGTCAATTTTTTGCCTATATAATAAATGGAATATGGTTTCTTATCCTCCATCTGGCCCAAAACAACTCCCACAGTAGTATCGGATGTGTCCATAGCTATATGGAACAACATATTCCAGTTCAGACCCCACAAAACAAGAGCTGCTGATACACAATATTTTAATTTCGCAAAGGCCTGCTCGCATGTTCCTGTCCATACAAACTCTGCATATTTCATAAGTAAATAAAATAAAGGAGATGAAATCTTTGAAATTTTTTTCTACAAACATCCTATATTATCTTGCATGACCCAAGAAACTACGTGCCTCTTTCTGTGTCTTGGGGATTGGGATTTTCAAGATTACCTCTATCTTAGCAGGGTCCACTTTAATCCCGTCAATCAAAATAAGATGTCCTAGCACGATCCCTTCATTCATCATCATGTGACATTTCTCTGTACTCAAAGCAACATTAGTCTGTTCACATCGTTCTAATATTTTTTCCAAATTAACTAATGTTGTTTCGAAGGCGTTCTTGTAGGGTGTGAAGTCATCCATGAAATTTCTAGACAGCCATTCAACAGATCCGAGAAAAGTATCACCCTTTGGAAAGTTCCTGGTGCGTTATAGATTCCAAAAGGAATAACCCTATATGCAAAAGTTCCAAAAGGGTAGGTAAAGGTCATTTTATCTTGGTCTTCCAGGAAAATCTGTATTTGGTTGTACCTGCTAAACCCATCTAAGAATGAGAAAATTTTCTTTTTGGACAGGGTATCAAGGACCTGGTCTATAAATGGCAAGGGGAAATGGTCATTTTGAGTAGCTTTGTTAAGTTCTCTATAATCTACACAGACCCTCCACTTGTCATTATTTTTTATGACAATGACAAGTGGAGATATCCATTGACTGTTAGAAATGGGATAAATGAAGTTGACATTCAGGAGTTTCTATAATTATTCTTTTACTACCTCCTTCAATGTAGGGTTCATGCATCATTGTGGTTGTCTCATTGGATTGCAACCATCTTTCAAATAGATGTAGTGAGTGCATAGGCTGGGATGGATACCCTTCATATCTGTATAATCCCATGCAAACACCTTTTTGTATTTTTGTAACATTTGTAACAACAACCTATTCTGCTCAGCAATCAAGTTTGGATTGAAATTAAGATATTTTTCTGGTTCTATTTCAATAGGACTGTTATTAATACTTGGAGTGGTCTTCATCTGTTCAAGGCTCAAATCTTCTACAACATCCTCCTCCCCTGAGTCTTCAATGGAAGTAACAGAAAGTGAATTACTAATAAAACCACTTATGATATCATCTTCCATTTCATTCTTAAATTATTGTGCCTTCTCGAGGGTGAGAAGTGGCTGTGAGTGATCTGACTCGGGTTCAAATTCATCCCACAAGGGATTTCCCGAATCTATATTTGGTTTTTCTAGGGGATAAAGGTTAAGATTCTTGGTGGCCTGGCCATCAGAAATCATCATAGACCCAGACCTACATCCTATGAATGCATATGCAGTGGCTAGCCACGACCTTCCTAAGATTAAAGGATGCCCCCCTAAGTTTGATTTAGTTTGTAAAATAAGGAAGTCAATAGGATATCACCAAGAATCTATTGTAATCACTACATCTTCTAACATCCCCTCAGGTTTAACATGGGACCTATCTGCTAATTCCAACATTGTAGGTGTGTGTCTTAGTCCATGTAACCCTAAGGTGATGAAGAGTTCTTTCATCATTACATTAATGGTTGCCCCTAAATCAATCAATGTATTGGTAATGGGCTTGCCATCAATGTAAACAGTGACAGTAGGATTCCCTAAATCATTGTATTTGGTTAAAAGGGGTTGATCAATCATCAACTCGGACAAATTTCCCATCACATGAATAGTAGCAGGGTCCTTAGGCTTCCTTCCAGGTTTTTTTAACACATATATTCCTTATTGTTTTTTCATAAACAGACACATCTATGATAGCCTAGAGTAGAGGAATATGTATGTGTAAGTTTCTCAACTCCTTGAGAAAATCCGATTCTAGGTGTGAAGTCATACCAGTTTCTGCTAGCCTTTGAGGATATGGAGGGTCTTTAGTTGTTATAGTCAAATCGGTTGTTACAAGTGTATCATCTTTACTCGAACTGGCTATTACAGGTGCAACAGTCCTTTCTGAATCAATTGTTACAGGTGTAAACAGCTTCAAAATCTATAGAACCCCCCCTAGGTGACTCACATTCTTCTTTGGTTATAACAGGGGAGAGTTTTGGGTTAACCACTTTCCCTGACCGAAGATGGATTTCATTATACCCGACAAGAGTGATACAATAAGTCTAAAAGGTAGTTGAGGGTTCAATGTTTTGGGCTGCCTTATTGTTTGGGTTAGGGTTAGGTTGCACAAGTAATTGGGGTCATATAGAAGGTGTAGCAATAAGTGTTTGAAGAGGTGGTAGCTGCAACTGTTGTTGTACTGGTATTACAGGAGGAACTGGTCCTAGGGAATTTCCTCTCCAATTCTGAGTCCAAGGATATGGTTGTGATGGAGGGAATTGGAAAGGTGATGAGGGAGACCACTGATTCCAAGGTGAAGGATATTGTGCTGAAGGAGGGGCAGAGTACTTCCATGGAAATTTCTAAACATTATGTGTATTATTCTATGGATTGAAAGAAGAAAAGTCTTGAGACATACTTGGGGGTCATGGTTGCCAAGGTTTCCTGGATCTAATGAAGTAGGAAGACTGAACCTCCTCGCTTGATTCCTTAAGCACGACTTTCAATCTGGGAAGCTCCGAGAAATGGCATGTGGAATGCTCTAGATCACAGGTGTTGCACATGCTGATGTTGTTCACCCTACATTCCTTTCAGGAATGCTTATCTTTGCATATCAAGTAGAACACGGCTAAAGCTACATCAACCTTGTCCTCTTCTTTCTTCACTTGTGCCGTCATTATTTGAGTAGATAGGGTACTGAGAAGATTGGTTTTAAGATTCTCAAACAAGTTTTTGATTTCTGCCCTGGTCACACCACCGTTTACATATTTCTGTATTTGGGCAAAGGCATCTCGTACCATGCTTCTCCCCTTCGACGATCCTCTAGAGCATCTCAAACAAAGCTTTACTATCTCGGGAAATGGTTCCTGAGATATGTCCCCCTTCCCTAGTAGATTTAGGGTATCAAGGCAGTCATCTCTCATTCCCCTTATGAATATGGTCTTCAAGATTTCTTGATCTAAGTCACTGTGTTTAGATCTCTGCAAATTGTAATGGAATCGCTCCACATAGTCCTCCAAGATTTCTTCCTCCTTTTGTGTCATCCTAAATATTTCTTCCCTCAAATCCCTAGTTCTGCAATAATCCTGATACTTAGATAGAAATGTCTCTTTCATGTTGCTCCATGTTTGAATGGTAGTAAAGCCTAATCCCATGAACCATCTCAATGCTGCTCCTTTTAGAGTAGCAGGGAATAATTTCAGCTTCTGAGCATTTGAAATATAATCATAGCTCCTACACAAGACATCAAATTCAAACAAGAAGGTGTCAAGGTCATCTACAGTCATCCCTTGAAAGGATGAGAGAGATGATAAAGGAATTTTTTTCATGGGAGCCCCGCCTCTGATATACCCTATTGGAAAATCAAAGGTGGTAATGGTGGCATTTGTTTTAGTGTTGTTTTCATTGTTGTCCCCCATTGTTGATCCTCTTGATCCTTGGTGTGACGTGTCTTCTTCAGACCGTTTTGGTGACTGTCTTACAGGTGAAGATTTGTTAATTGATAGCTCAAGATGCTTTGGGGTTTTTTGTTTCACTACGTTTCCTGAATCGAGATATTGATAAGTCAATGAATGCTTTTCTGTCTCAAGATCCTGGTGTTCCCCACCAGTTTCCCCTTGACCCTCAGTCCTAAGGTCTTGATCACTAGCCTTCCACTGCTACTCCTGATTTGGATACTTAGTTTTGGGAGTGGTTACACTAGTTTTAGGATGATATGGTCCGAAGACAGAGGAACCAAATGCTTATGTTCTTATTATGGGAGTAATAGCTTTTTGTGGCCCTGTTTTCCTTGTGTCCCTCTGAGAATTTGATTGTTCTTTTTCTGCTTTTGAGATCAACTCATGAATAAATGTTTTCCTCCCCAAATCTGTGCTCTTCTTATTTCTTTTATGACCCGTTTTTCTTGTGATTTATTAGAGTGGTTGTATTTTGGGATTTATATTATTCCTACACTTTACACATGGAGCCTATGTGTTATCGGGAAATCTAGTGTTTATTCAGAGCTGCTAGTCCCACTAAGATGGGTAGCTATCTTACAAACAAACAGGTTAAAGTCATTTGTTTTTCCTTTACGAGAGAGAGATGAGAAAGAAGCAGAGAGTACCAACCTCAGTCTTCCGCTTGGCTCCTTGCTTGTTTCCTTTCCCCTTTGATAGAATCTCGCCACTACTTCCTTACTTGTCCAGCTTCAAAGAGCACTTGTAGATTCATAGCAGCATAATACCATCAAAGCATAGAGATCTTTCATTGTAAACAATATAGGATCATATATATATCAACCATACAAATGCATATAACAAACACAGTATTCGGAGATACACAAGAATATGGAGGAAAACTCAAATAGCTTTATTAGTAAAAGTCATAGAAGAGAGGATTACAACCACTTGGTTTGACCCAGCGCCATCCTCTCAGCTTGAAAGCCCTCTTCACCTCACACAAAGCAAGATCACCCAACAATGTCTTCAAAGAGAAACTAGCAGCACCTCTTTGCAAATTACCAAATTCCAACCTTTGGATCTCTTGGATGAGGGATCCATTTTAAGATATTTGCAGGGGGGTGAGTCAGCTTCTGGGATTTTGATTAGTGTCATCTTTCTGATAGTTCCTATTTCCACATGGATATTTTAGATCTCTTACTCATCCCTGGGTGAACTCAGAGAGGCAAGTGTCAAATGAGCAGTTTCTAGAAGATTCTTTGGGTTTCCACCTAGCAAACTGCTTGTGCCATTTGTCTGCTCTCGCTCATCACACCCTATAGAAGGGCTTTCTAGTATGCATCACACTTTTTGCATGTGGCAGGTGAGATGCATCACACTTTTTGCATGTGGCAGTTGAGATGCGTCGTACCTTTAGCACTGGGCAGTCTGTATGGTCCTGCTTTGACAAGTTCTGAGTAGTTTTTCATGGAGAACTTCTGGGAGATGATGTAATCAGCTGACCTTACTCCTTGAGGGTATGAAACAAAACTTTTAGGGACTTAGAAGCCCTTGGTTTATGGAAATATGTGATCGGGGTTGCGGTGCCCAAATATGTCTATAACAGTTACCCCCTAAAGCACGAGGTCGTAAATCTTTTGATGTTGGGTGAAATGCTTTATAATGAGTATCCGAGGTTTCTCGCACTGGAAGGTGATCTGTAATAAGATACAATACAATACATTATCTTCATAATATTTTCATGATCTAGCTGAGGTGGGAATTCCCACGCTCAACTTGATAAATTCATTTTCATGTACATAGGACAGACAACTGTCTGTGTGAAGACTGATTATTCTGGTATAGCCATCATCCCTTATTTTGGATGATTATTTGTGCAGCAATGATGTACATTTGATGTCTTTATTTTCTTGATTATATCGCAGCCCGGATGGATGAAACTAGATCCGGGGTCTTCAAAACTCGTTCAATATTCGCCCAAAAGTACAAGTTGATCCATGTGAAAAGATGTTCTAATGTCGAACATGGAAGGACATCACCTGATTACCAGCAAATGATGTAAGTTGTTAACAAACGCGAGAGGAATCACCGATGATGATGACGCCCCTCAAGGTACTGTAGTACAATTCACGTGGTGTGAATACATGAGTTGATGTCGAACACCACGCAAAATCTTTCGGTCGAAGGCCATTAGTGTAAACCTGTTGCCGGAAGTGAGAAACTTGCCATTGAGGCATGCAAGCTTCAAAGTATTGGAAGGGTTGTCCCTAGGTCGACTTCTTAGATAATGAGCTGATGTCGACAAGAAGTGACCCGTCGTAGGAGGGCATTAATGGATCCCACATCTACGACGCGGAATGGAGAAAATGATTTTGTAGAGGTGAAAACGATCTGATGATACAAGGTTCAGGATGGCAGTCATGAAAAAATGAAGCGTGAAGGGATTGTAGTGGATGAGAGACAAGCTGGGTAGGTGAATTCTTTGAGTGACTTCTCTTGAACATATCGATGACACTGAAATGGATTGGTAGCGTTAACCCCAAAAGTGGATGGTATGGTGCACGAATGGTGATATGTCCAGTGAATGAAATAACCCAACCCAACTCAATCATGGTGATGGAGTGAAAGTGTCATGTTCAAGAGCGACCTGCTACCAATAAAGTTTCTTCAAGTTTTCTTCCCAATTTTCCCCAGTCATTTCTGACCAGTACCTCTTTATTTTTGTCAAGCTTGAGGAAGATAACATATGCTTGTTCTATAATTTTCCCTTCGGGCAAACCCGTCGCTATGTTTTAACGAGCCTAATGACAGTGAAACTCGTTCTTGTCTGAATGGACAAGTTTGTCGCTATTGTTTTAATGAGTTTAAAGACAAGGATAGCTCGGTCCTTTTCAATTTTAGAGAGTCTGAAAAGAGACAACATAATCCCTTCAGTCCGAAAAAGTATAAAACAATGCGAAAGGGATGACATTTCGATAGTTTTAACGAGCCGAACAAGACAAACGCTCGATCTTTTTGTGTAATAATCCCTCAGGTCCAAAAAGATTAAAATCTAGAGGAGGGATAACACTTCCAATCACTTTAACGAGCTGGAGAGGCCAATTGCTCGGCAATCTTTTCATATTTTACGAGTCAGATGAAAAGAGCTTAAAGGAGACTCGTTTTTTAAGGAATGAGTGATGTTTTCAGATAGCAGCTGGTTCCAGGTAAGGTTTGGAACTTTCCAATCACGGCAGTGTAAAAAGGTGGCTAATAGGATCACTCATCGCAGTTGTTCCTCAAAAGGGGTAAACAATCAAATGGAGGTGAATGATCGGCAACAACAGAGTGGAGGTGATGGTAAGAACACGACCAAGGCTCAAAAGCTGATGATAATGCATTCACAATGGTTATTTACCGGAGGTGGGTTCATTTTTTAATGAGCTTAAACTCTGGTGGAACATATGCTCATTGCTAGGTTTAATTTTTAACGAGCTTGAACTTCGCGTAAAACTGCTCGTGCCAGTTGTATAATAAGGATGACTCATCGATAGGTTCATTTTTTAGGGATCTTGGACCATTCGAAATTATGCTCCGACTCCTTTAATTATGTAAGCTAGGAATGACCAATCCTACGAGTTTAAAGGGTTAAAAACCTACAGACTAAGAAAATAAATGGTCGCTTTTCACTTTCACGCAGAAAGTTTGCATGCCCCCAGGTATAGAGAAGTAGAGTTTCCTAGGTTACCCCTCAATTTGCAGACAAAACACTTGTTTTATTGAGAAAGGCCTACCTTTCTAGGTTACCCTTCAATTTGCAGACAAAACACTTGTTTTATCAGGAAAGGCCTACCTTTCTAGGTTACCCTTCAATTTGCACACAAAATGTTTGTTCTATCGAGAAAGGCCTACCTTCTACAGAGGTATCTTATTCCGGTCCAATCCCATTTTCCTAAACGTATGGGTGTGTCAGACCAATCACATATCCTCTGCGGAAACCTACCCTATACCTATAGTTTTCTGCCGAAGCAGACTAGGGTGCATACCCCCTAGGTTTCAGTCACAACCACCGAATCACTCGCGCTCATCTGGTGGACGAACTGGAGATTGATGAGACGTTCCTTGTGCAAAAAGACCTGTTAGGGATGGCATTTGACTATTTTCTATGTGTGAACCGAGGAATGAAAGCTGGTCTACGAGCTGGACCACTCTGCCTTCATGCGGAAAACACATTACTCAAAAGAGTGAGGAGACGATGGCTCCCATGTTATAAATGTAGTCACGCCCAAGGAGTAGATTGTAATCTAAAAGTCCTTGGACTACCATTACGTTCAGATAAACGGTTTTACTTCTCAAAGTTATAGGCAAACTTGGAAGGATCCCTAATGGCCAACTAGTTCCTTTATCGAAGCCTGTCAGATATCGCATCTCAGGCAAAAGCGATGGCGAACCAAGCGCTTTCCAAGCAGTTGAGGAAAGGATACTCATAGAAGCCCATTTATCTATGATGGTACCAACCATGACCATTTTTTAAGTTTGCACTATGATTCGAAATGGTACATTAGATGGTAAACGGGGTCTGCCTAGTAGATTCCAATCGAAGGAAACGACTAGGTTGCTTGGAGGTGGGACCGAATAAGCACCCGGATACAACTCCGATGAATTTCCTTCCTACGGTAAAGGAATGGGCAGATTGCCCCCATGTTCATCAAAGTCTGTGTTTACGAAAAGAATTTGAACGGTGTCGTTCTCATTCTCTTCGGTGACTATATCATATGAAGGTAAATCCTCTGGAGTCAAGATGGGGTTGACTGTTGTTTCGACTTGTTGACCTTGGTCCGATGTGGACTCAGAGGGTCTACCTTCAATGATAGGTGCTTCGACCGACTCCAAAGGTGGGTCAGTCGGATTTTCAACTAGCGATGGATTCAGCAAGAGTTTCTTGTACCCGGGAGGGAGTCGCTGTGATGATATAGGACGATTATCCAAGACTCTTTTAGCTTCATCCAGGAAGGGACAACGGTGGAGGGCATGGTCGCCTTCACACAGTCTGCAAGGAAATTTAGATTTTCCTTTTTGTCAGGTGACTTCGCTTTCACTAGTTGACGGTGTACTTTCAACATGATCATCAGAGGTTGACGAATCCAGATTGTGCAAGCCGGGAGACCAGTCCCTTAGAATCCGTGGGATGAAAGGACAATCTCGGTGATAGTGGTCTCCTTTGCATATGACACATGGATATTTAGGTTTGGATGGTGCAGTGTGTGGATTTTCACTAGACGATGCATGGTTGCCCCTTTTTGCCATTGGCTCCTTCTTCTTCTTCTCCTTCCCCTTCTTCTTCTTCTCAGTTACTTGGTTTTTAGTTTTACTATATTTACCAAGCGAAGAGGAAGAAGGAGATGGAGAGACAAATGAAGTAGAAGGTTGGGGGGAACTCTGGTATCGTCTAGTTGTTGATTTGATTGTTTAGGAATCACGATGCTTTGAACGACAGAGGTCGAGAAAAGCCATACCAGCAGGCCAATTGTTAGTCCTAAAAGGGACAACGTGGCCATATGAGGTGCACCAACATTTCCCCAAGAGGAGAAAGGACTAGGACTTCCCCCTAGGGGAAATCCTTGGTTGGTGGACTCCATTTTCTCAACCTAAGACCAACGAGGGAACAATGACGTTATTCCGATTAAAATAAATTTTAGACACTTTGACACAACTTGCTTTTTCACTTTTTAAGAGTCGAGAAAAAGCTAAAGATGACCCTAGTCGCCTTCAATTTTTAATGAGCTTGAAGTGACAAGTGCTTAGATGGACCTTTTCCTTTAAGGAGTTTGAAAAGGAATGAAAGAGACTGCTCTGGAAATCTAGACAAAGGGATTACCAAACCAATCGCAAAACTACATAATAATTTTTACGGTACAACAGTCAATCTTCCCGAATGCTGTGTTCAGTGCATTGCGATCAATAGGGCGGCAGACACAGCTTCCTAAGGATAAAGGATATAGCCTATTGTGGTCTCCCAATATATACTCGACGGTACGTGGGAGCATAAGTCCGTACTGGCACTTATCGTCTCAAAGAGGAGGAATCACCCAACCTACGATGAAAGTGACAGTTACCAGGCTTTACGATGACAGAATACGTCTCTAGCCTATACTTCTAGATTTTGTGCATTAGGTTCCAAAGCATTTTTATGTTCACTAAATTTATTTTACAGTTGATCTTTCTTAATAAATTTTCCTTTCAGGTTCACCGTGTGATGTAGATATACAATTCCTAAAATTCAATCTAAGATGATAAACAATAGTTTAATCTTCTTTTTGTAATGAAAATCCTAGCTACTAAGGAAAGAGAAATGAACTCCTTTCAACATAGAGCAGACAGCACACACTAGATGCACTGTCCTAAATCAAAATCAACAAGTAGGCTAAATGAAAATGCATGTGCATGTATTTTTTTTCCGCTTTCTTAATGTGTGAATGACAAAAAGAATGCTAAGCACAAATCTGAACTATTCCTTCTTTCAAAGTGACAGTACTAACGATTTTATTTTCAAAAAACGAAAAGCAGACAAGAGGACACTTTTATGATTTTGAATTGAAAACTACTTTCGACACTTGAAATACTACTAATTCAGATCAAATACAAGAGTAACAGTATAATCAACTATCAAGAAAAATGGGATTCTTTTCTTTGACTGAAAACGACACTTGCGACACTTCCAAATCAAAAGACGACAGTTCGATTAAGCTACTTCTTTGTAAAAGAGAACTGTAAATGGCGCACAATACATAAAAAAATTCACAATTCTTTGTACAATAGAGGTTGGATGATGCAAAGAATGGGGTTTCAATAGTGGTCTATTGATCACAGACAACAAAACTCCTGAATAAAACTGAAGAGAATGAAGAAAAAACCAAAATCTAGAGGCAGATCTTGTCTTGTTTGATCATTGCACCTGTAACATTGGGAAACAGGGATGCATCCCACCTACTACACATGGGAGGTGTGATGCATTTAGATTTCCTAAAGGAGAGGGTGCGATGGTCAAGGAACGAGACTTGGTTTTTGGTCACAGTTTGCAGTTCAGTTTAGGGATTTAGGCCGAGCAAATGATAGTCAGTAACTACAAAGTAGAGGGCTGATCTAATGAGGTTACTCAAGCTACCTCTATGGCACTTAGGATGTTTTCAAGTCAATTTTTCAGTTCATAAACAAACCCGGAGAATGACGGAAGTAACGTTGATCTACTTTGCACTTGCATAGAAAATGCAATTCGAAGGCTAGCTGGCTTAACTTCAGGCTCCGTTTGTGGTTTATGAATCAAACAAATAGAGACAAGAAATCAAACTAATTTCTCCCCAGCAGAGTCGCCATTTTGTTATCGGGAAATCTAGTGTCTATTCAAAGCTGCTAGTCCCACTAAGACGGGTAGCTATATTAGAAACAAACAAATTAAAGTCATTTGTTTTTCCTTTATGAGAGAGAGAGATGAGAAAGAAGCAGAGAGTACCAACCTCAGTCTTCCGCTTGGCTCCTTGCTTGTTTCATTTCCCCTTTGATAGAATCTCGCCACTTCTTCCTTACTTGTCCAGATTCAAAGAGCACCTATAGATTCACAGCAGCATAATACCATCAAAGCATAGAGATCTTTCACTATAAACAATATAGGATCAGATATATATTGACCATACAAATTCATATAACAAACACAGTATTCAAAGATACACAAGAATATGGAGGAAAACTCAAATAGCTTTATTAGTAAAAGTCATAGAAGAGAGGATTACAACCACTTGGTCTGACCCAGCACCATCCTCCCAGCTTGAAAGCCCTCTTCACCCCACACAAAGCAAGATCACCCAACAATGTCTTCAAAGAGAAACCAACAACACCTCTTTGCAAATTACCAAATTCCAACCTTTGGATCTCTTGGATGAGGGATCCATTTATAGATATTTGCAGGGGGGTGAGTCAACTTCTTGGATTTTGATTAGTTTCATATTTCTGATAGTTCTTGGTTCCACATGGAGATTTTAGATCTCTTACTCATCCCTGGGTGAACTCAGAGAGGCAAGTGTCAAATGAGCAGTTTCTAGAAGATTCTCTGGGTTTCCACCTAACAAACTGCTTGTGCCATTTGTCTGATCTCACTCATCGCACCCTATAGAAGGGCTTTCCAGTATGCATCGCACCTTTTGCATGTGGCAGGTGAGATGCATTGCACCTTTAGCACTAGGCAGTCTATATGGTCTTGCTTTGACTAGTTCTGAGTAGTTTTTCATGGAGAACTTCTGGGAGATGATGTAATCAGCTGACCTTTCTCCTTTAGGGTATGAAACAAAACTTTTAGGGACTTATAACCCCTTGGTTTATGGACATATGTGATTGGGGTTGCAGTGCCCAAATATGTCTATAACACTATGCATATTTATTCAAGCCCTAAGTGTCTCGGCTTATACGGTGGCGAGCCCACTCAAGTATATTAAAGCGATGTGCAGGTTCTTACCTCTCGTCTTACCTCCCATCACCTGTAAATCTAAGAACACATCTAAAGGATCAAGGGATTCACACAACATAAGTCTTCTAGTGACCATAGGGGTGAACCCGCCCAGGTATATTAGAGAGATTCGCAGGTTCTTACCTCTCGTATTACCGCCCAACACATGTGCACTAGCAACACTTTGTGAACAAAACACACTTGGATGATTGCATCATCAACTGCCTTCCTTGACAATGGCTCCAAAATGTTGAGTCGATTTAATCACTATTAATATGACTGGATCACAACCATTAATTATCATCCTAGGGTAGGTATGTTTATTTCAGAGGAGTATGCACTGTATGTGCTAATACACTTCAACCAAGAGTAAAAATAAAATACAAAACAATTGGCGTTGAATTTAATTGCAGAAAGTAATAGTCATGCAAAAGTAAAAATAAAAATCTACACAAATGAAACCAAACTTCATGTTACCAAGGAAAAGGTACACCACACACCACACCACTAACTAAGATGGCTAGCCTAATTTTATGTTCAAATCAATCCTATGTGACAACATATCAAAAATCTGGAAATAGAAAAAAACCCATTCTGCAAATTACATGGCGACAGAAATAATTTCACAATTACTGGAAGGAACGATAATTAATCTACCATTATTATACTATTGCTACTGCAATCCTTGCTTAATAGGAGGGCCCTTCGTCCCTAGCAGGGCACATGGATGAGATGTGAATTAGTAAAGTCTCAACACCATGTTTGTAAAAGATTCAATAATGCTATCTTTTGTATTAAAATGATTATGAGTTACAGGAGAAAAATAATGATATTGTCCATCCTATTTACATGGAAATGAGTCCCCTTTATAAGATTTACATGTCCAAAATAAGAAACAGATCAGTCATGAGAATCCCACGATTCTCATGTTGATCAATATCAAGAGTAAATAAAAATCATTACAACATGTTCTAAATACAAGGCCTATTGTTGTTACATCATTTCTCAAAATCACAACTTCCTTGACTCCTTAGCCGCCCATAGATAATACAATCTTTACGACAACTTTTCAGCGGAATAGTACCCATAGTCCTAGAAAATTGTGATGTAGTCAACATCCCACAGTGTAACAACAATTCGAGGTGTAACAAAAATGCTTGAGGTGTAGCAACAACGCTTGAGGTGTAACAACAATTCAAGGTGTAACAACAAGTACTCAAAACCCCTTTGTGAATTATCACATTGTTGTTCATCCTTTGGCCGTAGACTTTGGAGCATCACCTCAAATAAATAAATCTAGAGAACTCTTTTTCGTAATTGCCTTAGTTATCCATCAAAAGGATATCACCTCATTCATATTTAACAAAAATGGAAAAATAATATGCAAGAACAAAAATGGATTCTTATAACCGAGAAAAAGGTATTTATGATATAAAGTCCACATTTTTAGAGGTAAATGGGTCAAGGATGGGGGGAAAAAGGTCTCCAAAATATGCACAAAACCTGCACCCAACCGTGGCTCCTTTCATATTATAAAAAATAATAGTAAATAAAACACTTTCATTTTATCAACAAAATAAATATTTACTTTGTCATAAAGATAATTTACTTTTGCCTTTTTGCTTTTCAGCCGCATGTCATCTTAGAAAATCATAAAAGTCATTTTAACAAAGATTTAACATGACCAACTATTATTATAGATGTAAATTTTTCCTTTCTTCATTTTCTCATTGGGGCACAAGTGGAAGGCTTACTATAAATGATTTCCTCTAAATTAATCTACAAAAAAAATATGACCACCTATGTCTTCTATTTCAAAACCATCAACAAAGTCTAAGGAAAAGCTATGTTTGATTCTTGTTTTAATGGCACGAGCTACATACTTTCCACATCGTATGTTGCGAAGCCTAAAAAATTATCAACAATTAAAGGCGAATATCAAAATTTTTAAGTAGGAAGGGGTTAATTTTCCTAAGGTTTGGCCCTATACTGTTGATGAGCCTAGTATTGCAACAAGAATGTTGCAACTCCCAAGGCTACCAACTTAAATTAGCTACCCAGGGTTTGTAAAAACTTAAGAGGTGTCAGCACTACATGTGCAATATGCAATGTGTCCTTCTTTCATTGATCTAATGCAATGAAGTGAATATCATGAAATCAAATCTAAACTAATTGTAGAATTGGAAATGCTTGAAATGAAAACCTTAATTTATTACAGGAAACAAATGACAAGGAAATAAAACATATTCTAATTGCATAAATCAAAGTTCATGAACCAAATCTCCATCACTACATTCAAAAGGGATTATACCTAGCAACATAGTTCATTAGGTGGTTCATAAAGTAATCATGAAAATCATCACTATGTCATTCAATTCATGAACCTGTCTACTAACCCTTAATTGTTGGAATGTGTTGCAGTGGTAAAAATGAAATTCCTAAGTGGTCTTTGGTCTTCCTAAATCATGGTTTCAGAGCCTAGGGGTCATTATTCAAGGCTAAGATGGAAAAATCAAGTTTTTGGAGCAAATCTGGCCAAGTTTACATGGTGCTACAGGATTGCCTTGTTTTTCTACATGATTGGATCCATGAGCATTCTGATGGTGGAAAAGGTGGTATAAAGGTGGTAAATGGTAGACGAAGGTATATTAAGGTTGTATGCAGTTGTTTCCAAGCTTATAACCTCTCAGAGGCCCATCTTGCACAAAAACAAATGCACACGGTGTCTTTTGGTGGCAGAGTTTTGAGGGAGTTGTGTAGTGAGGAGAAATAGGCTGATGTTGGTAGGAGGAATGTAGGATGACAATTCTAACCTTGAAAACAAAAATTGGTACCTACACACCACAAAAATATTATGATTTTTATATTTGCAAAGACTAAAATAACTAGCGTGTCAGCTAGTTTGTCCTCCAAATTATCTCATTGGATGACCAAGAAAATCAAATGAAAATTAAATGGGGTAAATTTTGTTATTAATTACAATGAACTAAGACTCCAATACAAGTGTAATCACTCAAAAATACCACTTTTAACATGTGCTAGAAAATAGAAGAAAATTACTACTCCAAAAACTAGAAATTCAAGAATCAATGAGCTAGTTAAGCTACCAAATGCCTAACCTGATCAAGTGCAAATGATATGGGGTGAATTTATTTATGAATCAATACTAGTGGAATCAATTCAAAATAATATCATTGACATGTTCCAAAAATTAGCATAAGATTACTACTATTTTGCTACAAGAAACTTCCAAAAATTCTAGATTTGTGAACTAGTAAATCAATCCAAGTAGCTCAATGATGAATATGAATTTTCAAAGTTTTTCTAAGGATGAATCATGCTTGTAACTCTATAAGTAACCCACAAAACAAATCACTTCAATCATTTAACCAATATAACCTACAACAAAGGAAGCATGAATATTAAATGAAACAATAAGAGATGCTAGTGAAAAATGCATTCAAAGGAAATAAATAAATTGTACAACAAGGCTCTGAGGCTCCTAGGATGGAAAATCCCAAGGATAGTGAGATTATTATGAAGGAAACCAAGCTTTATAATCTAAAAATGGCACCAAAATTCATTATTAGAGTCAATCTAGGTACATTCATGCTAGAAATGAAAGTAGAATTGCTAAATAACGAGTTTTCTCCTCAAGAAGACTAATATATACATGCCCCTAGAGGTATATTCGAATTGGTACTTATACAAAAATATGGGGAATCATCCTCCTTGAGAGGAGGAAAATTTCCCCTCCAAAATCCCTCAAAAAGTGGATATGGTTCCCAACACTATGAATCTTCATTAAATGCAGGGAACTCAATCTTAGATTTTCTCAATCAATGGAGCTCTAGAATTCCTCAACAATTTCATGATATCCAGTTCATTTATTATCCAATATTGATTCATCATTTAGTAGGGATAAATTCCATATATTATCTCATTCAAAATTTACTCAACACTCTCTCAATATTTTGCAAAAGTAAATAATATTAGGCACATAATATGCAATTATCTCTAAACCTTCCAAAGAACATATTAAAGCTAGTTAAACATTATTAAGTGTAGAAGGAGAGATTTAATATAGCCTTTATGTGCCTAATAAATGTTATATGGGCCTTAATTTGTGTCTATTTTGGAGGCCCATCATATCCCCCTACTAAAAATTTTTCTCATCCTCTGAGCAACCTATCCATCTTCTTGCCCTATTTTTCTTCTTTTATTTCTCAAATGAATTTTCATGCAATTTCCTTCCTTAGATCACTATTCTTTGAGGAAAATGGCATATGATTTGGATGGTTTCCTGCATTAGATGGACTTCATGGACAAACTTTCCATGGTGGCAAGTTGTGCCTCCTTTTCCTGTAGTTTCTCTCTCAGCCTCTTGTTTTCTAACTGCAGTTACTCATTCATGATTGATTCCTTTAGACTCAAGTTAGTAAATTCCTTACCCATTTTTTGCCCCTTTTCCTCCATGAGGCCCACATCCTCTACTTTCTTGGATTTGCAATCTGCATCCATCAGTGAGTTCCACCTCCCTCTTTTTCTAACTCAAATAAGAGGGGAATTGCAATCTTTGTAGGTATAATTCTCCCCCCTTCAACAAATTTGTAATAGGATCCACGATCAACCTGTGGAGTGGGATCTTGAAGTCCTTGTGGACCTCCTCCCTCCTCTTGAGTTACTAGTGTCCCTTCCTGTAGCACTTTTTGTTCATCCTGTACCAACTATGTTCTTTCCTATAGCAGGTCTGTTCCTTCTTGTAACACTTTTTCTCCATCTTATAGTAAGTATGTTCATTATTGTAGCAACTATTTTCCTTCCTATAGATATTTTTTTTCTCATGTAGCATATTTTTTTGTACCCTAGCCATTTCATTTGAATATTTCCTTGCTTCCCAAGTCTCTAGTGGTTGTTCTAGGTGAAATTTGCCTTCTTATAACACTTTGTTAACTTCCTGTAGTAGTCTGTTATGATCCTTTAGTAGCTTGTTCTGATTCTGTAGCACACAACCCGAATCATGTAACGACTAATATTTGCATGCCAAGAGGTGGTGGGTCCACCTTTTTATTTATTATTATTATTATTATTATTTTCAATTATTTTCTCTTTTTTTTTGCATGCAAAATAAACTCAGAGTGCTTTGAGTTAACTGAGCTTGCCCCACCTACCCCTTCGAACTCTTTCTCCTCTATCATGACTAAATGATAAAAACCCAGTTTATCAAGTATTTTTCACTTTTTTCTTGTTCCTCTCCCACACAGGTGGGTGTGTTGGTGGAAAAGTGAAGTTAACTGCTAGATAAGGCCAGGGTTTCTATACTACTAATTTTGGTTATAATTTTTTTTTTTACCATCATACACTTGCAATGGTTTTTTGAGCTAACATAAGCTCGTAAGAGAGGTTTTTAGGATTGAATACCTAAGCTTTACCCTTGATGTGTTTTTGTAGGTGATAGTGAGGCTGTCGATATGACTATTGAAATTGCCTTTGGTGGATTTGAAGCTCATGTGTTGATCACTTGATGTTTGCATGTTGTTTTTTAATTGAGGTAATGAATGATCTATTGGCTTCTTGACGTTTCATCTTCTTATACTCGTTGCTCCGTGATCTGGTCCTTCTTTCGAAAAAAATGGTTTTTTAGATATTTATGATAGGTATCTGACTAAGCAAAGTCTATTGATGCAGGTTCTTCAAATGGTGGATCAATATACTATTGTTGGAGATGAAAAGTGACCTTGTAGTAGCTCCTCAAGAGTTGTGTGGCTAGCTAAGATCACAGAGATGGTCCTTTAATGTTTCAGGGTTGCTAAGTATTCATTCTAGTGTGGTCAAGAGAATCCAACTGTGGTTTTGTAGGGTTTGTGCAAGTTTCTACAAGATTGGATTCTTTCCTATATCAGTCACATAGGCCCCTCCAAGACCACAATAATCTTCATGAAATGCATTTAGAAGCTCTGATAATTCATGGTGAGCTCATGGATAGGGACTAGAAACTTTGGTGGTGGTGAAAATTGTGGAAGAAGGGGTGAAAATGGGTTTTTTCATGGACAAAGATGAATTTTTGGATGGATAAGTGACTAAATGGTGTGGAGGATGGATGATGGAGATGTGGTAGACTTTTTTTTTCATTCCCCCAAGGAAAAAATAAGATTTGACCCTTCTCTCAATGTCGATCACAATCTTGTATCACTATAGGACATTCCTGTAGTAGACTTGTTTAATCAATATCTCACAAATAGTAGATTGCATTCACCTAAAAATTTTTTAGCATGTTTCCATCATCATTATGCATCTCCCCATAAAACATCTTGGGCAACGGATGCACAAATCTCGATGTTAGGTCCCTATAATACTAGCGATTCCCCCATTACTATTGTCATTGTATCCCTTATTAATATTGTTCTGCCCCTATTGTCCCCATATTATTATTATTGTGTCCCATAGAATCCCTCTATTGTTATTTTTGTGCCTTTATATTATTATTGTTAGATTGGCTTGGTTATACTGTGACCCCTTAGACTCCTATATATAGAAAGGAGGTTTTGTCATTTGAATCATCAAAGAATTGTTCATTTGTGTAATGTAAAGGAGTTTGCCCCCTCGAAGAGGCTGAATTCTAAGGCGTTGATCTATCTTTTCTATCTTTTTGTGAATTGGTTTCATAACATTTGGTATCAGAGCTTTGGATTCTAGGGTTTCACTGCTCCAAACAATTCATCGTGCCATTTGCACTATAAAAAAAAATTCTACGATGTTTCAGACTCTAAAAAAAAACCCATTTGCATGGAAATTATTCTGAACCTTGAGTCTGAATTTCAAAGCTTTTTGCGCTATATTTGTGGAGATATGATCTAAGGAAGTTGGCCTTTTTGCAGACTCTCGAATTACATTCCAAACAGGTGACCCGGGGAAAATCATCATAACTTTTGTTTTGAGCATCAAATTGAAATTTCATAAGAAGGTATAGAAAGTGGACAGACTTTAGTTTCCTGTTTATATTTTTTAGATCCTATGGTCAAAACAGTGACACATGGAACTTCATAGAATTTTTCTATTATGAAAATTTATATAATCAAGTCATCTTGGGAGATTGTGCATAACTCTTTCTTGGAGAATCTAAATTTGATCAAACTGGCGGAATTGGAAAGGGGACGCAGAGGGCTACTGCAGGTCGTAATTTTAGAATTGGAAGATCTGAAATTACAGAGATACATTAGATTCAATATCAAGCTCCTACAAAGTGAAAAAAAAGGTGTGTAGATTTTTTTCAAATTTTTGCATAAGCTTGGTTTGAAAAATTAGTTTGAAGGAATTCAAAGGGCATTGTTAGACCCCTATACTACTAGTGTAAACCCTTATTGTTATTAGTACAACCCCCTTATTATATTGATGTACCCATGTAGTTCCCATATTGTTACTATTGTGCCCCATAGAAGCCCACTATTGTTATTATTATGCCCTTACATTATTATTGTTATGTCGGCTCTAATTATATTATGACCCCTTAGACTCCTATATATAGAAAGGAGGTATTTTTATTTGTATCATCCAAGAATTGTTCATTTATGTAATGTAAAGGATGTTGCCCCCTCGAAGAGGCTAAATTATAAGGCGTTGATCTATCTTTTCTATCTTTTTCTTGAGCTGGTTTCATAACATTTGGTATCAAAGCTTTGGATTCTAGGGTTTCGCTACTCCAAATAGGTCATCGTGGAATTTTCACTATAATTTTTTTCTGCGCCATTTCAAAAGCGAAGAAAAAAACCCATTTGAGACAAATTTTCACTGAACCTCGGGTCCACATTTCAAAGCGTTTCGCACTATATTTGCAGAGATATGATATGAGGAAGTTGGTCTTTTTGCAGACTCCTGAATTACATTCCAAACAGGTGACTTTGGGAAAATCATCATAACTTTCTCTCTGAGCATCAGATTGAAATTTCGTAAGAAGTTACAGAAAGAGGACGCATTTTAGTTTCTTGTATATATTTTTCAGAGCCAAAGGTTCGAAACAGTGACACGTGGCATGTCGTACAACTTCGCTCTATTGAACTAGTCTATAATCAGGTCACTATGGGAGATTTGGCATAACTCTTCCTTGGAGAATCCAATTTGGATCAGACTGGTGGCATTGGAAAGAGGACATAGAGAGCTACTACAAGTCGCAATTTCAGAACTTAAAGATCTAAAAGTACATAGTTACAGTCATTTCAAGATCGAGCTCCTAAAATCAAGAAAAAGCAAGATGAGGAAGTTTGATGGCAAGGATCTGGTAAATTGGATACGTCAGATGGAGTAATATTTTGATCTACATGGTGTACCACTATTACAAAAGGTACATATTGTAATAGTATAAAGGGCTTTGTTCTCATAAACAACTTGTTACGTGGTCAATTTTCATGGAGGAAATGATAGCACATTATGAGGATACAAAGAGCAACACCTTCTTTAGAGCAACACCACAACAATTGGAAATAGTAAAAGGGCTTTGTTACATAGTGGAAAGTAGAATTATGGCAACAAAGAAGTCTACCCCTCACAACTATAAAGATGGAAGTGTTGTTTCTCCTAGCCTTCCACAAACTACAAGGGTTACACCACAACAATTGGAAGAAAAAAGAGAAAAAGGGCTTTGTTACAATTGTGATAGCAAATGCACTAAAGGTCATAAGTGTGTTGAGAAGAAATTATTTTACATAGAATATGAAGAGGAGGAAGAAAAGGATCAAGAAACATCAAATGAAGAGGATATATGCTAGGACCCAACCACAGAGAAAGAAGAAATGAATCAGACCATATCTTGTAAAGCATTGGCAAGAATTACCACTCCTCAAACTCTCAAGATAGAAGGACATATCAAGAAGAAAAAGATGTAAGAAGTGAAAGATCACATCAAGAAAGAAGAAATGAATCCAACCATATCTTGTAATTCATTGGTCAGAATTACCACTCCTCCAACTATCAAGATAGAAGGACATATTAAGAAGAAAATGTTCAAGAAGTGAAAGATCACATTGAGCATCACGAAATGAATCCGACCATATCTTGTAAAGGATTGAAAGAAATTACCACTTCTCAAACTCTAAAGGTAGAAGGACATATCAAGAAGAAAAAGGTTCAAGCAGTGAAAGATCACATCGAGCATCAACAACAAGTTCTCCAACTTTTAAAGGATAATGCCACTTTGGTGAAAAATTGAATGAAACAACAGGTAAATCAACATTGTAGTGAAAAATGTTTTGATGTAGGTGATTGGGTATTTTTACTGCTACATCTCAAGCAAGCTATTTATGAGAAGGAAATGTTGGCAATACTACATGCACTTAAGAAATGGCAACCTTACCGAATGGGAAGACACTTCAAGGTAAAAATGGATCATGATAGTCTTAAATACTTTTTGGAACAACTATTATCTTTAGAGGAACAGAAAAAATGTGTCACAAATATGTTGGGCTATGACTTTGACATCATCTATAGAAAATGGAAGCAAAATTTTGTTGCAGATGCACTCTCAAGAAAGGATGAGGATGTGGAAGCAATGTTTTGTGCTATTTCTATTATCCAACCAGATTGGATAAATGAAGCAAGGGATGAATGGAAGAAGGACGAAGAATTATGGCCACTTATTCAAAAGTTGCAAAAGATCCCAATTCAAACAATATTGCTAGAAATTGAAGAGGAACGAAAAATCATATTGGAACCTGGAGCAGTCACAGAAACAAGAACCCGGCAGCTATGAAATCGATCAATTTCAGAGTACCTCATCAAGTGGAAGAACTTACCCACTGAAGATTCCACATGGGATGATAAGAATTTTATACAGAAGTGTCAAGAATCATTCAAGCATTGAGGACAACACTTTTTGAAGGGGAGGGGCATGTTAGGCCCCTATACTACTAGTGTAAGCCCTTATTTTTATTAGTACAACCCCCTTATTATATTGATGTACCCATGTAGTGCCCATATTGTTACTATTGTGCCCCATAGAAGTCCACTATTGTTATTATTATGCCCTTACATTATTATTGTTATGTCGGCTCTGATTATATTATGACGCCTTAGACTCCTATATATAGAAAGGAGGTATTTTAATTTGTATCATCCAAGAATTGTTCATTTATGTAATGTAAAGGAGGTTGCCCCCTCGAAGAGGCTGAATTCTAAGGTGTTGATCTATCTTTTGTATCTTTTTCTTGAGCAGGTTTCATAACAGACATAGTGAATAATTATTATCGATAATTGATGACCAGAAGAAAGAAAATGGAAACATCTAGTAAGAAACCTAAAAGCTCTAGCATGACTCATGAAGAAGAGGAAGAAATGAAACATGATATATCAAAATTACAAAACCAAGGTCAACAAATGTCACTCACACAAAACGTAATAGAATCTAATATGGATGGTTTAAATAAATATGTAGAATCTCATATGAATGGTTTACAGAAAGGCGTGGAAGCTAAGCTGTGTGGTTTAAAGAAAGGTGTAGAAGTTAATATGAATGACGTGGAAGCTAAGATGGACGATTTGAAGACAGATTTAAAGACAGATTTGACAAAGTTTCTACAAAAAATTCTTACTAATAACGAAAGGGTAGTAAAGGAAACTCATGATGAAAAAAATTAAATGTTAATCATGATTTCATAGACTCTAAAATTGGATCGAAGAACCACCATGTTCCAAATATCGATATGAGGAAGTTTGATGGCAAGGATCCTGGAACATGGATACTACAAATGGAGCAATTTTTCGATCTCTATAATGTGCAAAACACACAAAAGGTACATATTGCAACTTTATATTTGGAACCAAATCAGTTTATATGGTATTGATGGCTTTGCTCTCATAAACAAATTGTCACTTGGGAAATTTTTATGGAAGAAATGATAGCACTTTATGAGGATACAAAAAGCAACACTTTTTTTAGCCAATTGATAAATTTCAAAAAAAAGGGTTCAATGATGGAGCACATTGAGGACTTCCAAAAATTGAACATAAAGGTAAAAGATATTCCAGAGGAGCATAAGATTGATGTGTTCATAGGGACTTTAAAGGATAATATCCAACATGAGGTTCGCCTTTGGGAACCTGGTTCATTGGAGAAGGCATTCAGGTTAGAAAGAAAAATGGAAAGCAAAATTATGGCAACCAGGAAGCCTACCACTCACAACTATAAAGATGGCATTGTTGTTGCCCCTAGCCATCCGCAACCTACAAGGTTGACACCACAACAATTGGAAGAAAAAAGAGCAAAAGGGCTTTGTTACAGTTGTGATAAAAAATACACTAAAGGTCATAAGTGTGTTGAGAAGAAATTATTCTACATAGATTGTGAAGAGAAGGAAGAAAAGGAACAAGAAATTTCAAAAGAGGAGGATATACTCCAAGAACAAACCCTAGATAAAGAAGAAATGAATTCGACCATATCTTCTAATGCATTGGCTGGAATGACCACTCCTCAAACCATCAAGATAGAAGGACATATCAAGAAGAAAAGGGTAATAATGTTGATTGATTCAGAAAGTACCCACAATTTTATTCATTGTAAGGTAGCAAAATAATGGAATTGCTTCTTATATCCAGCACCAAAGTGTCAAGTGAGGGTTGCAAGTGGAGGAACCATAAATTTCTCTAGAAAGTGCCATAATATCAAGCTATCCATGGGAGAATATGTATCAATTAGTCCAATGCTTTCCATTCCAATGGGTGGTGCTGATGTTGTACTAGAAGTCCAATGGCTACAACCCTTGGGTACAATAGCTTTTAATTTTCAAGAAATTTTCATGAAATTTTCTGCGGAAGGAAAGGAAGTTGAATTAAGGGGTATTGCAGGGAAACCGAGAAATATAATCAACTCTAACAGTATGACAAAGCTTCTAAAGAAGGAACAACGAGGTGTAATTGCACAATTATGTTCACTAGATGTTTCCACATCGAAATCATCTATTTCTCCAGATCTCCAAAAAGTCTTGGAAAATCATTCCAAGGTATTTCAGACTCCCAAAGGTCTCCCACCTATTCGTGATCATGATCATGCTATTCATTTGATTCCATGAAGTGTTCCTCCAAACATCAGGCCATACAGATATCCCTATGCTCAAAAGAGTGAAATTGAACGTATGGTTGCAAAAATGCTAGAGGTTGGTATAATTCAACCTAATCAAAGTTCTTTCTCTACTCCAGTAGTATTGGTGCACAAGAAAGATGGATCTTGGCACATGTGTCCAGATTATAGGGAGCTCAACAAGCTCACTATTAAAGATAAATTTCCCATTCCTGTCATTGATGAATTATTGGACGAATTCAATGGATAAATTTACTTCACCAAGTTGGATCTTCGTTTAGGATATCATCAAATCAGAATGAAGACTGGAGACATTCTGAAAACAACATTTAGAACTCATGAGGGTCATTATGAATTTTTGGTCATGCCTTTTGGCCTTACCAATGCACCTTCTACATTTCAAGGTTTGATGAATTCCATTTTCAAACCCTTAGAAAATTTGTGTTAGTATTTTTTGATGGTATACTAATCTACAGCAAGTCTTGGAAGGATCATGTTGAATATGTTGACAGGGTGCTCAAATTATTGAAGGAGAAACAATTATATGCAAAAAGCTCCAAATGTTTCTTTGGAGTACAAGAGGTGGAATATCTGGGTCATATTGTATCTCATGAAGGTGTTAAGGTAGACCCTAGAAAAATTAAATCCATTAAGGAATGGCAAATGCCCGCATCCATAAAGCATTTGCAAAAAATTCTCGAGTTGAGAGGGTATTATCACAAGTTTGTTAAGAATTATGGGAGAATAGCAGCACCTATAACAACATTATTGAAGAAAGATGCATTTTCATGGACTCTAGAAGTAACAAAGGCCTTCAAACATCTTAAAGAGGCAATGTTCCAAGCACTGGTCTTAGCTCCACCAAACTTCACAAAAGCCTTTATTGTGGAATGTGATGCTTCAGGAAATGGAATTGGTGCTGTTTTAATGCAAGATGAAAGACCCATTGCTTTTGAAAGTCATCCAATCAAGGGAAAGTATTTACCCAAAGCTATTTATGAGAAGGAAATGTTGGCAATACTACATGCACTTAAGAAATGACAACCCTACCTAATGGGAAGACACTTCAAGGTAAAAACGGATCATGATAGTCTTAAATACTTTTTACAACAAAGATTATCCTATGAAGATAAACAAAAATGGGTCACAAAGATGTTGGGTTATGACCTTGAAATCATCTACAAAAAAGGGAAGAAAAGTTTTGTGGCAGATGCACTCTCAAGAAAGGATGAGGATGTGGAAGCATTATTGTGCACCATTTCTATTATCCAACTAGATTGGATAAACGAAGCAAGGGAGGAATGGAAGAATGACGAAGAAGTGTGGGCATTTATTCAAAAGTTACAACAAGATTCCAGTACATCTGATACATTTAGCTGGAAAAATGATTCGTTATGGTATAAAAATTGCTTATACCTCTGTAAGAATTCCCAACTCAAACAAAATATTCTTATGGAATTGCACACTTCTCCCTTAGGAGGGCACGGAGGATTTTTAAAAACTTACCACAGGGTTAAGAAGGAATTTTTTTGGGATGGCCTTAAATCACATATTCAAAATTTTGTGGCATAATGTTTGATTTGCCAACAAAATAAAGTTTAAACAATTAAGCCCCCAGGTATATTACAACCTTTATCCATTCCAAGCCAACGTTGGGAGTTGGTTTCAATGGATTTTATCACAAGTTTACCCAAGTCTGAAAGAAAGAGTGTCATCATGGTGGTAGTTGACAGACTTACCAAGTATGCACACTTTTGTCCATTATCACATCCATTTAAAGCCAATACAGTTTCTACTGCATTTATGGAAACAATTCAAAAGTTACATGGAAACCCAAAGATTATTGTAAGTGACAGAGATCCCATTTTCACTGGAAATTTTTGGACAAAATTATTTGCTTGTCTTGGTACTCAGTTAGCTCATAGCTCATCTTATCATCCTCAATCTAATGGGAAAACTAAGATAGTAAACAAATGTTTGGAAGGATATCTTCATTGCTTTTTATTTGATAAACATACACAATGGGTCAAATGGTTGCCTCTAGCTGAATGGTGGTATAACACTTCCTTCCATACTGCAGCAAAAATGACCCCATTTATGGCACTTTATGGATATTAGCCACCATCCACAACATCGTATTTAAGAGAAAATTCTAAGGTTAAAGCAGTGGAACATCACATCGAGTATCAATAACAAGTTCTCCAACTCCTAAAGGATAACCTCACGTTGGTGCAGAATAGAATGAAACAATAGGCAGATCAACATCACAGCAAAATAAGTTTTGATGTAGGTGACTGGGTATTCCTACGGTTACAACCATATAAACAAATGTCCCTCAAGCAAGCTAAGAAGGATAATAAATTATCACCAAAGTATTATGGTCTGTACAAGGTGTTGCAAAATATTGGTACTATGGCATACAAATTGGAGCTTCTTGCAGCTTCTTGATTGCACCCAATTTTCCATGTTTCATGTTTAAAGAAGGTTATAGGTGACAAGCTCCTAGTTCAAACAATATTGCCAGAATTTGACGAGGAAGGAAAAATTATATTGGAACCGGAAGCAGTGACAGAAACAAGAACTCGATAACTATGAAATCGATCAATTTCAGAGTATCTCATCAAGTGGAAGAACTTATCCGCTGAAAATTCCACATGGGAGGATGAAAATTTTATACAAAAGCATCTAGAACTACTCAAGCATTGAGGACAACACTTTTTTGAAGGAGAGGGTCATGTTAGGTCCCTATAGTACTAGTGATTCCCCCATTAATATTGTCGTTATATCCCTTATTAATATTGTTGTGCCCCTATTGTCCCCATATTATTATTATTGTGCCCCATAGAATCCCTCTATTGTTATTTTTGTGCCTTTATATTATTATTGTTAGGTTGGCTTGGTTATATTGTGACCCCTTAGACTCCTATATATAGAAAGGAGGTTTTGTCATTTGAATCATCAAAGAATTGTTCATTTGTGTAATGTAAAGGAGGTTTCCCGCTCGAAGAGGCTTAATTCTAAGGTGTTGATCTATCTTTTCTATCTTTTTGTGAGCTATTAACAATGTAAACTTTGAAACGGGAACTCATACTATTACCCGTTTTGTAGAGATAGCAAAAAAGTGACCCGATTTTGAAAAGGGGTGATGCAGAACACACGTGTTTTTTAGAGCTTAGTTTTTGGCACTATAAATTTTTTATGTACATTGTGTTTTAGAATGGTAGTGTTTTTTATGCTGATTTAAAAACGTGGTAATTCTACACCAAGCCCTTTTTTTAAAAGGCTTTTTTTTTTTTTTCTAATGTATGAAATGTAAATAATTATTTTGTAAATTTAATAATTTTTGAAGTGGTCTTTTTCTTCATATTTTCTTGTTTTTATTTTTATTTTATTTTTTTGTAGTGAGGTTTTTATTGTTTTGCATATTTAAAGAAGAAGGTCGATATTTTGAATTTTCGATATTCTACATATTTATACATCGTTAATTAATTTTTCAATCCACAAGAAATAATTGTTTCTAAAAAACAATATTTTTTAACAATGGACATAAAAATAGCCATTTTTAACATAAATATAACTAAAAAACTACACGTTTTGATAATTTTTTGCTACAATTGACATGCGAAAATCACAATTTTTATATGAAAATTTTAACTAAAAATAGTTAAATAATAGTTTTTTTTTTATGAATTTCATGTCAAAAAATAATAATAATCATTTTTTTTTTTTCAAAAAATAATGATTAACTTAAAAATTAATGCAAAAATCACATGTTACAAATATTGAACGCATAACAACCTTAATTCAGTGTATATTCTTCTCACAAAAAGTCAAAGTCAAAGCATTGCAAGTATAACTACTCAATAGTTACAAAAAATGAGCTTGATTTCCAAGCATAACTTAAATTTAATCAACAATGTCACATAATCCAAACTCTTCGTCCTCTAGAGTTTCATCATTGTCTTCTTCCACAATATTTTCTGCTTCCTTTTGCTCATTTTCGTCTTCTAATGGATCTTTGATGTCTGCAAATCTCCTAATGTATGTCTTTCCAAGCATCCCATGTAATGGTGGTTGAGGTTCCTTTGCCTTTTTTGCCACACGTGATTCACTAAAGTCCCCTTTCTTCAACCCAATTTCTTGCATTGCATTTGGAAGAAATTGAAGAGCATTAATTCTTTGCTGAATGAAATTGCATTGGAATGGATCTTTTTCAATTGCAATGCAATTTCTTCCTTTTTGAAGGTAGCATGCTAGTGTTGTACCTAATTATCAAGCACAAAAGAAATAATAAAGTAAATTAGTACAATGACATATTAATTAAAAAATAACATATTGAAATTCAATTCCATATAATAAAACTTACCTGAGCTAGAAAATAAATCCAGAACCCAATCTCTTTCATTTGAACATATGTCTATAAGATAGTTAATCAATAATTGTGGTTTTCGATAAATGTTAACTATCTCTCATTTTGCTTCTTTGTCTTCATATGTTAGTTTTCTCACAACAGTATCATAAGTCAGTATTTGGCTATGACTCTTTCTGTCTACCTGATTAAAAATCATAGACATATAGCTATCATCTTTTTCCCAACTATCAATATGAATGAACTCACAATTATTTATAAATAGTTGATCTTCATGGTTAAGAAGATTTGACTTTTGCCTGTAACATGAAATAGTAAAAGTTCAATCAACTTGTACATAAATGAATTTTTCAACATCAATCAAATATACATTTTAAACGTCTTACCATGTAAGCTGTATCCTTGAATTTGTTTTCCCCTTGAAGCTTGACAATATCATTTCCAATTGTGTGTCTGAATGAAATGTCACAAATCTCCATAATGGTGATGACGTGACTTCTACAAATCCCGCAACCACTTTACTAAGAGCTTGATAAGTATAAGGGTCACTATCATAGTCAATGTTTGGAATATTGAAACCATGGGGAATATCTGCAATAACTAGGGCATACTCCCTTTTAGGTATGAGTTTAGCAATGTCTTCACAGTCGCCTTGTATTACTTGATATTGAATAGTGTCTAGCCCATTCCAAATGAAATGAGTAAGAGTTGGATCAAGTTCAACATTCTTAATATGTTGCTTCCTCAGTCTTTCGATCTTTATTTTTTCAATAAAGGTTCTGAAGCTAGTTGGCGCTCCATTATCATCCTTCTTCATATTTTATAAAATAAACAAATATATGTGTAAGTTATAAATTAAAAATAGTACACAGATGAATAAAAATGAATGTGTAAATCAAGATACATTTTTAAATGCAAGATAAAAAACTTTTAATGTTGATGTGGAACTTGAATCTGGATAGTTGCGTACGACATCATCCCAACTATCTTCATTCAACAATTTAACCATTTGTTCTTGAATTTTCATGTAAACTTTGTGACTGCATAGATAACGTAACAAAAAGTTAATATAATGATATGTATAACAAATACTACCAAGAACAACATGTTTTATTTAAAAGAAAATTATAATCTAGAAATAAATAAAAATAATTCAACAAACTTACTTTTGAAATTCCTCAGACATTTCCTCCAATGATAATTCCCCTGACTTCACATGAGATAATATTGTTTTGACAATTTTTTCATCTTTCACTCCTTGCATTTCTCACCAAGGTGTGATAGTCATATCTTTTGGAAGCTGCTTCAATTCATGAGCTGATTTACTGCTACTACATATCAATGGCTTAGACTTTTTGACCTTCTGGCTTTTAATGCCAATGTTTTCCCACATGCTAAAAATCTCATCAATCAACTTCCAAACATCTCCAATTCTAAATGCCATCTGGAAAATGTTATCAACACCTCTGAATAAATCACTAGGAAGGTTCTGTTTTCCACCTTTTGAATTGGGTTTCTCTTCAATTTGATAGCCTATTTCCATACAACATTCCCTTTGGAAATCTACAGTAACATTTATCCTATCCCCACCACATTTTTCTTGAAATTCACTATGAATAAATCTAACCCTTTGGATGAATGTTATAGACATCCTATATTCATTATCTGAATTATGATCCCATGCCACTAACTTGCTTCTATATCCAATAAACCAACATAAATGATATATTTCATTATTTCAAAACGTGGGTTATTAGGATATTCCTCCATCAATTGTATTTGAGGTTCTACAAAATGGTTCCCCCCAAGCACATAATAATTGTATTCAAAACATTTTGACTTATCAAATGCTTCTTTGTTGGGAACTTGAACTGGATCAACAAGAAGCACATAATTAACCACATGAGCATATGGATTGTACCTCATCAATGTCTTCAAGTTGTGAACATGCAGATCGTGTGGCTTTCTCAATTGATATTGACATTGTCCTTCACTTGCCTAATAGGTTTGTCTAACATTAAGCTAAAATGTACGACCACTATCAATTAATTTTCTCTTTGTCAAATTCTATCAAATGGCATTTTTTTTTGTTTTGATAATGCCATCCTCTAAATCAGCTCCTAGTGTAACGATTTCTCTGCTTTCTTTTGAAGTTTCACTAGGTTCTTGACTTTTGATAATGACTACTTCAAAATCTTCAACTTTACTTTTCTTCATCATAACATTCTCAATAGATTTATTCTTGGGCATTGTTACTTTTGGTCTTTTACGACTCTTCTCAATTCCAATGTCATCTTCAGTAACAGCAACATATGCTTCACTGTCAGTTTCAACTTCATTGTCCTCAAAAGTAAGTTGTCTACCCTTGCTAGATCTATCCACTAGAGACCTTTTTTTCTGATCCTTTGGATGTAGTTTTGTAGCATCATCAATTACTACATTTTGCTTATTTTCCATATCTTCTTCTAACACTGAGTAAAAACTGTTGACAACTTTCATAATATCATGCTCTATGAAATGAATGCCTCCCAACCTAATTGAACAACTTTCAACAAAATTCTGCCAAACAAAATATCATATGTCAATAAAAACAAAGTTAAAAAAATATAGCGAGACACTTTCAAGAATGAAAAATACAAATATAAATAACAATACTTACGATGTTTTGTTTCATCTCATTTACGATTTGTTTACACAACTTTTTAGATACATCTCTCATGTCATACAATGAATATGATAGTCGATATTTAATACTTTCATATGACTTGGGAGCTTTTGTAAGTATGTAAAAAACTTCAGTGTCTAGTACCGAACACATATCTATGACTCTTCCCATCAGCTCATAAATTCCATTATCATTCAGTATATCAATATATAGATATATATTCACATTTTTTCTTTCTCTTTCTTTCACATACCAGATTCTTGATGGGAATTTCACCTCTTTTGAATTCTTCCAGTCTGAAATCATCTTCTTATCATTTGAGGGACTTAAAAGATTTGTAGCCATGAGCTCAGGTGGAGTTCGTTCACCAATGTTTTTTGAATATGCACCTTTAAGAGTCTTTGGTCCAGAAAGATTCACAGAAATCTTCTTTGATGCCATTTTCCTGAAAAATAGAAACACATAAATCTTTAAATAATGAAAACATATTAACTTAAATCCACAACAAAAATATATCATAAATTTTTAATTTGCATAATCAGATAATTGACATTAAAAAAATATTAACACTAAGAAATGGCAGAAGCCCACCGACACCACCTCGTCCATCCACGGAGTGGCGGGCGATTCCAAGAATCATGCAACCTCCACGGACGGACGGGCAGGCCGCCATTGTAGCACAGGATGGGGGAGCGGCAGCTCCTCACTGCACCACCTAGGCAGCCTGCCCGCTCCTTCCGCCCCCACACCCCCTCCCTACACATCCACCCCTTCCCCCTCCCTACACACCTCCTCACCCCACCCCTTCACGCCCGCCCCTTCCACCCCTCACCCCCCTGCCCCTTTCCCCCTCCCCACATCCCCCACCCTACCCGCCGCCTGCCCCAACCCCCTCCCGTTCCCCCCAACCCCCCCCCCCCCCCCCCCCCCCCCCGCCCCCCTTTGCCATCCCTCTCCCCTGTTGACATTATGGCACAAGTTTGGAGCTATGGCACAGGGGTTGTCCTTGATGGCAACTCTCTTTGGTGATAGATCTCAGGTCCAGATCTCAGTTCAGGCTTTCAGAATGAAGAAAAAGATATATACGCAGGTTCACCTAGACAAAGGCGCGTATACACGTGGGTTAGACGTTACAAAGGTGCGTATGCGTATACACGCATTTTCATGCAAGGAAAAGCACGTATATGTTGGAGAACTTACTTTTGGTCCGTGGTAGTTAGTCCTTGGTATTTGAACCTATGGTTTTGGACCATGGTATCTCGTCAGAAGTGTTGATCCCAAGTATTGGGTCCTTGGTATTGTTTATTATGGTTTTGGACCGTGGTATTGTGAAAGGCCTAAGATTATAAAAGAGGAAGGAGATCATTTGGAAAAGGATCATCTAAATTAATTGAATATCTAATAAGTGCGAGATTTGAAATATTGGTGATTGGGGTTATGGTGCAGATCTGGATCTGAATGAAGGAGGAACCTTAGCGCAAAGAAGGATAAGTTCTATTGATGGGTCATAATCTTTTGGCTTGAATGATAATATCTTTGCATGATTTTGATTTGTTATATATGGCGCATGCTTGATCTATAAATCTGATAATCTGGGTTAATCAGTGTCTGAATATTTCAAAGAGTGGATTATCTTTTATAGATCTGTGCGCAGGTTCAATGAAGCGAAGGCACGTATACACGCTGGTTTAGTGAATGAAAACAGCGTATATGCATGTTTCTCCAAAGACAAAAGCGTATGCACACAGGTTTTAGGTTATTGAAGTAGCATATATCTTTTGAGTTGTGATCAAGTTGCTTCTGTTTATTGCTGCAGTGTTTTGGGTTCAAAATTTGGTGTGTGGTTACTGTTACTGTGTTTTGGGTACAGTTGTCAAAGATGCATCTAATTGATTCAGTTCTAATTGGTGAAAAGGAGGTTGTTTGATGCAGAAATTGTTTATGACTATTTGATGTTCATGGATCCAGTCTGAAAATTTATGAAACATGGTCCCTGGAAGAAAGAGAAGGTTGTAGCATTCTGTAGGCCAGCACCTACATACTAGTATCTTGGCTAGTGCAAGAGATAAGGGGGTTGTAGCTCCCTTCCAGGAGAAGCTGGAGAACGATAGAGGGTTGTAGCTCTCTGCATGTTGCAGCCTGCCTACTGGTAAAGGACTGCATCAATACATTGTAAAAAGAAGTTTCTAATTAAAAGAAGATAGAGACGAATTGCAGCAGGTGGTTTTCACCCACATTGGGTTTCCACCTTATATCTTGTGTTCTTGTGTGTGATTGTCTTCTCCTCTATTTTACTGTTCCTGGTTACTTGATTCTGATACACAGGTTAACAATCAACATCTGACAGATAAAGTAAATTATAAGTTTACATTATATACGCGGTTTTCTTTCGACATAGTTGCGTATATACACGGGTTTAATTAACTGAAGTAGCTTATATTATCTGAATTTGAGAAAGGGAATATTTGACTTGATAATACTGATTCACTGCCCGTCTCAGTATTATTTCCAACAATTGGTATCAAAGCAGGTCCTTCTGAAGAAGCTTGATCACTTGAAGGAAGATCCATCATCATGAGCAACTACGAGAGAGAAGCATCTATCAGGCCACCAATCTTTGACGGGACAAAATTCGTATATTGGAAGGTAAGAGTTACTGCCTATCTTCAATCTCTTGGTACAGAAGTCTGGGATATCATAGATACAGGGTACACTTTTCCATCAGCAACTCCTACAGATCCGGCTGAGAAGAAGAAATATGAAACAAATGCAAAGGCTTTCAATACTCTATTAGGATGTGTTACACAGTAATTTGTCACTGCCTTCATACCAGTCTTCCTACTGTGTCATGAGTCCAAATCATTCATGCTCATGCTCTCTGATGTTGCCAAATGACCCACTTCGCCAAAGTTTTTCCATCATCGCGACTGTTGTAAAAATAAACGCGCTGATGAGCGCTCCAAAACAGATCGAACGCGCTGCCATCGTGGAAGTACATGTGATTCCCACGATGGTCAAATTTCATGAGACAGCGCGACTGTTGCTTATATTGGATCGTGCTAACATGAATTTCTCCGTTATGCAGTAGCAATGTCAGCGCTCCAGTACAGTTTTGTACCCACGATGATCCAGTCTGGATGAGTTTGTTCTAACAACCGGCCTTCCTGATGACTCCAGACCTAGTTGTTGGCCTTGTATATGTCACCCTCCCTTCTCTGGAATGTCTGTTTCGTCATTTGAGCCACCTTCCTTGGAGATAAGCTCATCCTCCCACCATTCATGGAGACTCCTTATCCTATTTAAGCCTCCACCATTGCTATGAGCTGCTAGTTTGGAATTCATAGTGTTTGGAGTGTTGCTGATAGTGTGTGAGCTTGATAGGTAGCCTGGTGTGACAAGTGTGGGATTGTTAGAGAGCTTAAGGAAGGTTGTGAAGTGTTTTGATCTTGTGTAAAATTGTGAGTGAGAGAGTTTTGTCTTGGGAGATCTACCTTCAAGGGTGAATGCTTAAGGAACTTGCTGGCTGGACCCTCTTGAGAAGGATTTGACATCAGAACTATGGTTGTATTCTTATTTGTTTATCAATAATAGACGACTATCATTATGGTTCCACTCTTATTGTCTTTATGATGGTGATTGAGTTATATCCTTTCTGACTGATATATAGTTGCATCTATTGGATTTTATGCTTGTGTTTGTATCGTTCTTTGCATGTGCAGGTATCCGTTCACGAGGATCGTGGGGATTGTGACCAGCCAGAGCAAAGGAACGGGAGCGACGACTCTTCTACAAGTACTAGCGTTGGAATCCAGGTAGGCCCTCATCATCGGTCTTTAATTTGCAATTAGGAACCTGCGTGTTAGCATTGCTTGATTGTTGCTAGACCTTATTTGGACTAGTAGGGATCGCCTCTGCCTGCAGAGGGGATTTACCTCCACAAAAATTTGGCGACTCCACTGGGGAGTTTACCTTGTTGTTTGATTTGTAAACTTTAGACGGAGCCTGAAGCATGGCCAGATAGCCTTCGAAATGTTTTTGCTCTGCATTAGCAAAGTAGATCAATGCCACTTCAGTCAATCTCCGGTTTGGTTTACGAACTGAACAATTTGGAGCTAGCCTTTGTCCCTTTTTGTTCATTCTTTCCTTGAGTTTGTTTTTGGTCTCTTTTCAAAATTTGGGGATTAGTTCTCTGTTTCTTGGTTTCCTAGTTTGATCTAGGAGGTGCCTTGTTTGTTTAAAAATTGACTGTTTTGGTTTGGGAGTTTTTGGCTTGATTGTGGCTGATTTTGAACATCATAACGGTTTATAATTAAACAGTCGCGCTGTCATCATGCAGCCCTTTCTGTGGTCTCCTGTTCATCGCGTTAATACACCTAACAGTCGCGACGGTTCTGTACATCGAACCATCGCGGGTAAGGTGTGTACTTCCATGCTGACATCGTAATGTTGATACGCGTACTTCTTTATCAGCGCATTTTTGCTGTGCATCACCCGCGCTGATTCCTGTAGAATTGAATTTCTTCAATTTTTCCTCCTGAAGCTCTTGGTCTTGTTATCCCCTACTGTTCTCACTTAGTTTATGACTTGTTTTTCACTGCCTGGAAGTTGAAGCACTTTCTTGCGAGTTTTGTTGAGCGAATCTTGCCTTTTTGCTTTGTGACCTAGTTTTATTATTCCAAGTTTGTTGGATCAGCCTTGCTTGGTTACTTGTTTACAAAGGTTCGTTTACTGCTTGCTATTGGCTTGATTGAGCCTTCCTCTTTGCTTGCTTTTGCTTGGTTGTTTAAGTGATCATTGTTGAACCAATCTTGACATTGTTTCGATTTCTTTTCACTACTCGGACACAGATCACAGTTGTTTGGGGTCAACCGGTTTTTCACATTTGTTTGTTATTGTTTCTCAAAGTTTGTTTAATGCACTTTGCCATCAATAAAAAAAAAATCTCTTTTTCTTTGTATTAGTTAATGAGAATTAGAAGCTTTTCATTTTGATTAGTGATTAGTGATCTTGAAGAAAAGTTTGTGAATTTCCATTAGCTACATTAGGGAAACTATTTGTTGTTTTGTGATCATTTCATTTGCATGAAAACCTTCAAACCCTCTCGTAACTAGCATTCATCGAATGGAATGACATATTTTGGCATATAGTTTGCATTTAGGGAATTTTGAGAGATTACATATGGTAAGGCCTGAAAACTGAAACCTAATACAAGATCAACCTTAAAATGAACTGAATGAACCTAAAAATGCATTGGAACATAAAGCACACTCTTTAGAGGTCTAGGCTAGAGACGTGCTCCGGCGTCGTTAAACCTAGTCACTTTTGTTTCACTTAAGGTTGGGTGATTCCTCGTTCCGTGACGCAATAGTGGTCTAGCATGGATTTGAGCTCCCACGTACCGTCGAGTATATGGGGATACCCCACTAGGTTATCCTCCTTTATCCATAGGAAGCCGTGTCTGCCGCCTTACAAGCTGTAACGCACCGAAGAAAACATTCGGGAAGATTGACTGCAGTACGGAAAGTCCTTGGTTCTCATATGACTGCCAAGGTGTATATGCAGTTTTACGGATTTGTTTGGTAAACCTTTTTGCCTAACTCTCCAGAGTAGTCACTTTCGTTCCTTTTCGGACTCTCTAAAAGAAAAGGTCCATCTAAGCACTTGTCACTTCAGGCCCATTAAACACTCGAAGGTGACTAGAGTCATCTTTTTGTCCTTTTCTCGACTCTTAAAAAATGAAAAGGTCAAGTTATGTCCTTGTGTCTTAAAATTTATTCAGCCACGATTAACATTTACCCGGTTAGATCTTGTTTGCGTTAGTTTGAGTAGGCTTCTTTCTCGTTTGTGATGGCACCTTCCCTGAATCTACCAACCCAGGTGTTCCCCCAGATGGGAATCCTAGTCATTTCCCTCCTTTTGGAAATGTTGGTGCTCCTTACATGGCAACGTTGTCCCTTCCTGGGTTAACTGTTGGGTTGCCTGTTTGGTTGTTCTCAACCTCTCTGGTCCCTACAGTCTCAACTGTTGGTCAATCAGTGCCTCCACCCAAACAATGTCATGTTGATTCTAAGGTGGACCTCTCCCCTTCTTCGCCTGTTTCTACGTCCTTGTCTTCTACTTCGCCCGGTGAAAGTCTGGATTCAAGTAACTAGGTGGCTAAGAAGAAGAAGAAGAAGACGAAGAAGAAGAAGTCTCATCAGTGAGAGGCTAACAGTGCAGTTACTGCTCCAAATCCAACTCAAGTCGAGCCTCCTTCTGCTCCTCCGTGGAAGGTCAAATTTCCTTGTAGATTGTGCAAGGATGACCACATTCTTCGTGATTTCCCTAGCATTCCCAGGATCCTTGAAGTATGGTCTCGTGCTCTGGCTCGTCCCTCATCGTCCTCTGAAGTTCATGGCGATGCCACCCTATCAACTGACAACATTCAGAAGAAAGGGAAGATTCGAATCCCCTGTAGACTATGTGAGGGCAATCATCCCCTTCACCTTTGTCTGCTCATGGATAAAGCTTCCGCTATTTTGGAAAGTCTTACAGCTTCTCCACCCCAACTTCCTGTTGGTTATCAGAGGCTCTCTTCAGACCCTCTCCCTGTTGACAAAGAGATTGACTTAGATTCTTCTCTTGTACAGGCTCCTCTTCCCGAACCAGGGTATGCCAAACCTGTTCCAGACCAATCATTGGTCGAAAAGAGTGTCGACTCAAGCTCACCACCTGTCGATCACTCTGTTTCGGAAGAGTACCATGCCCATGTTCTTCTTGTCTCCTCAGATTCCCCTGAATCTAGAAATGACTCTCCTATCCCAGCTGCTCCCGAAAGTCCTTCAATTCCTATAGAGCATGGGGGCAATCATACGATTCCCCCACCAAGTAGTTTGGCCATCTCCTTCGACTGGAGTCACTTGACTGCTTTCTGCCTTCCATCCCATGTGCCTTTCCAGATTACAGTACTTGCCTATGATAAGGTAGTACCTGGCACTGTTTTGGATGAAGGTGTGTCTGTCAGTCTTATGCCGTCCACTACTTGGCAAGCTTTAGGTTCCCCGCAGCTTGGGTCGGTCGCACAAAATCTATTAGCATTTGACGGGGGAACTAGTCAACCTCTAGGGGTCCTCCCGAAATTTCCTATTACTTTGGGAGGCAAAATAGTCTATATGGACGTGCTGGTTGTCTAGGGTGCTTTAGATTTCAGTCTTCTCCTTGGCCGTGACTATGTCTATGCCATTGGGGCCCTTGTTTCTTCACTTTTCCGTGTGGTTTGCTTTCCACACAACGGAAGAATCGTGACTATAGATCAATTATCGTTCTTTAGTCCCCCGGTGCCTCCTGCACAGCTGCCACCCCCTCCTGGTTTTTATCCACAGGTTGTGTCTGCCCCAATGCAGGTCAACTATGTGGCTACCTACCCCGTGCCTGTATCCCATGATGATGTCGTCGTGCATAATGTCCTGGGGGCATTGGGTCCTGACTTCCAAGATGTTGTCCTTCCACCGGGAGTGCGATTCTTGGAAGTGACAACTTCCTGTTCATTACGATGAAGTTCGTTCGGAGCATAGTTCGTTTTCCTATGTTAAGCTCCTTAAAAAATGAAACTAGGTTTGGTTGGAGCATAGTTCACTTTCCTATGTCAAGTTCCTTAAAAAATGAAATAAGGGCTATGAGGATAGTTCTTTTACTGCGTCAACCTCATTAAAAAATGAAACAACTCCCTTTCCAAATCCAGTCTTTGATTAAGATCTCGTAAAATACAAGTCGAGTCTTTCATAGATCTCAAAAGTGAACCTTCATTCCATCCACTTTGTTGAATGCAATGAAGCTTGGGGGGCATGTACCTCGTTTTGCGTCATTCTGCCTGGGGGCATGCAAACTCATAACAAGCATAGTTTTTCATTTCATGCTTGTGTAAACATGAAACCGAATCCAAGCAAAGTTCTCCATGGTTCAAGCTTGTGTAAAAATGAACCCATACTTGATTTACATCTCGTGATTGCCGCTTATCTGCTAAATTATGTTAGATGAGCCTTGGTTGTTTCATTCCATCGCCACCATCTCTTTGGCCGATCATATGCCTTCACTTGGTTGTTTTATCCCTTCCCGAGGAACCGCAACGATGAGTGGTTTTATTAGCCAGCCTCTTGACCATTACATGTTTTGAGCAGTTCCACCATTGCCGGAACTAGTTGCTGCCCTTTATACCACTCATTCCTGCAGGACGAGTCACCTTTAAGCTCTTTTCTGACTTGTAAAATATGAAAAGATTGCCGAGTATTTTTCACTTTTTGACTCATTAAAGAAAATAAAAATGGAGGTATGCTTTCAGCTCTTTTCTAACTGTTTAAAGATGAAAAGATTGCCGAGTTTTCCCTCTTGACTCGTTAAAAGAAATAAGGGTCGGTCGCCTTTAAGCTCTTTTTTCAACCGTTTAAACTTAAAAATATCACTGGGTTTTTTTCGTTTCAGACCCGTTATTGGCTATGAAGCGACATGCTTCTAACCGCTTTTTTACTTTTTCGGGTCGAAGTTACTACTTACGAAAATTACTCCTCGATCATACTGGTCGGGCGGTTCTTTCGGGCATTGTTTTATACTTTTTCGGGCTCGAGAGACACAACTTTACGAAAAAGGACCCCCCTGGAGTTTCCTTTTCTGTTGTCTTTTCAGACTCTCTAAATAGGAAAAGACACCGAGTTCTTCCTTTGTCAGACTCGTTAAAACTTAATGACATCAGATTCTGTCGAAATGACGCCTTTCAAGCATATGCTATCCCCGTCAAGCTTGTCATCAAAAAATAACCGGGGTACTCACCAACAATGGTGGGGAAAATGGAACCATAATCATTGTCGTGTCGGAAGTATGTCGCTCTTGAACATGGCACTTGTCTGCATTCATGTCTGGGTGGGGACACCTCATCTTGTTTTTACACTTGCTTCCGTGGGTTTGGGTTATCCTGTTTGACCTCTCATCCACTCATTGCCTTGTCACTATGACCCCTGATCATTTAATGTCAAATACTGCCAAGTCCACTGTCGTGCCGCCGATATGTTCAAGAGAAGTCGACCTCTGCAGAATACTCAACCTCTCTCTGATACCTCACACAAAATATCTTATCCTTCTCTGTCTCGTGTCGACGATGTGGGAAACATTATGGCCCACCTTCGATCAAGGTCATTTCCTGTCGACTTCGGCTCGTTATCCAGGAAGTTGACCTAGAGACTCCCTTCAGGTGCCTTGGAGCCTGCATGCCTCAATGGCAGGTTCTTCATGTTCGACGCGAGGTTTTCATCATTGGCCTCTGATCGAATGATTCTGCGGGTGTTCGACGCCAGCTCACTGATTCACACGCTGTAGATTGTACCTATAGTACCTTGAGGACCATTGTCATTATTGGTGGTACCTCTCGCGTCTGTTAATAGTTTTCATCATTGACTGGTAATCTGACGATGTTCTTGCATGTTCAACTTCGACTCCCACATTCGCATGCTTGGACTTGTACTTTTTTCGGGTCGAGATGCAGTGCAAGACCCTGGATTTTGTCTGTTGAGATCCAAGTTGCAATTTTGTGGATTATTATGATCATTACATGACTCGTTGATGGATGGCTGCGACCATACCTTAGTCTTCATGGATGGCTGTGACCATACCTTTATTATCATCATGGTCTCATTCACTGGGTGGCTGCGTCCATACCACAGACCTCTTTCGCATGTCTTTTGGATGGTTGCGCCCATGCCTAGACTACATGTAATTTAGAGATATCAGTTGTACTTGCGCGCAGGTTCTTCCCGGTGGTGTTCCTGTTCAGTCAGTTTCGTAAAGCATTTCACCCCTCCCACTCTCTCGGGCTTCATACTTTAGGGGGCATCTGTTACACAGTAATTTGTCACTGCCTTCATACCAGTCTTCTTACTGTGTCATGAGTCCAAATCATTCATGCTCATGCTCTCTGATGTTGCCAAATGACCCACTTTGCCAAAGTTTTTCCATCATCGCGATTGTTGTAAAAATAAACGCGCTGATGAACGCTCCAAAACAGACAGAACGCATTGCCATCGCGGAAGTACACGTGATTCTTGCGATGGTCGAATTTCATGAGATAACGCAACTGTTGCTTATATTTGATCGCACTGACATGACTTTCTCTGTTATGCAGTAGAGATGTTAGCGCTCCAGTACAGTTTTGTACCCGCGATGATCCAGTCTGGGCGAGTTTGTTCTAACAGCCGGCCTTCCAGATGACTCCAGACCTGGTTGTTGGCCTTGTATATGTTGCCCTCCCTTCTCTGGCATGTCTGTTTCGTCATTTGAGCCACCTTCCTTGGAGATAAGCTCATCCTCCCACCATTCATGGAGACTCCTTCTCCTATTTAAGCCTCCACCATTTCTATGAGCTGCTAGTTTGGAATTCATAGTGTTTGGAGTGTTGCTGATAGTGTGTGAGCTTGATAGGTAGCTGGTGTGACAAGTGTGGGATTGTTAGAGAGCTTAAGGAAGGTTGTGAAGTGTTTTGATCTTGTGTAAACTTGTGAGTGAGAGAGTTTTGTCTTGGGAGATCTACCTTCAAGGGTGAATGCTTAAGGAACTTGCTGGCTGGACCCTCTTGAGAAGGATTTGACGTCAGAACTATGGTTGTATTCTTCTTTGTTTATCAATAATAGACGACTATCATTATGGTTCCACTCTTATTGTCTTTATGATGGTGATTGAGTTATATCATTTCTGACTGATATATAGTTGCATCTATTGGATTTTATGCTTGTGTTTGTATAGTTCTTTGCATGTGCAAGTATCTGTTCATGAGGATCGTGGAGATTGTGACCAGCCGGAGCAAAAGAACGGGCTTTCATTTATATATATGTAGATTTATATATATATATATATATATATAGATATATATAAATCTAGCCAACTCTTCAGAAGGGATTTCATAATTCAAGAATCATTTAGAATTCAAAATATATACTTAACATTATCTTTATACTCTTTTCTATTTGGTTTAACTATGTGTGCTAATTATACTCTAGTTTTTCCTGGACCAAAACTACTTAATACATATCTTCTAATATTAATATATTAGTAAAAAAAAGTTTTGTAAATTAACTTTTTATTAAAATGCATTTTTAAAAAAGTGCAATCGTTTAGTATTTATCTAAAATTAAATTAAATAAATATATTTTTAAATATATAAATAAAATTAAAATTAAAATATTAAAAAAATAATTATATAAATTATACTATTTATAATTTTAATATATTTTTATTTAATATTAAACAAAATTTAAAGAAATAAAATCATTCAAAACTTAATATCAATATATTTAAAAAATAAAACATAAGGGAAAGAAAATTAAACTCTACAATCAATATATTAAAATATATAAATTATTTTCATTAATTCTAGCCTACCGCACCGCATTATCTTTTAATTATTTTTAATAACGTCAAAAATTAAATATTTTTAAATATTTATGGTTTAAAATATTCATTCTTTATAAAATTTAAAAGTTGTACATGAGTATGTTAGAAAAATTCTCTTACTATAAAATTGATATTTTCATATTTATAAAGTATATAAATTTTATTTATGTTTGCTAATAATTTTATATAAATTTATAATTTAATTGAAATTTGTTTAATTGATATTTAAATATTTATGAAGTATATAAATTTTATTTATCTTTGCTAATAATTTTATACAAATTTATAATTTAATTGAAATTTATTTAATTTATATTTAAATATATTTAATTTATATTTAAATTTATTTAAAAATATAAAAATAAACGAGTGTAATATGTAGTTTTGTTATTTAATATTCATTTTTTATTAATAATAATAATAATAATAAAATATTTCTCATAAAGTAATTATAAAATAGTATAATATAAAATTACTATATTAAAAAAACATGGGACAAGTCATTTACATTACTACAATTTTATATATCATGAAATGAAATGAAATGAAATTATATATATATATATATATGTATGAAATGAAATTATATATATATATATATATATATATATATATATATATGTATAGATATATAGATATCACAATTTTGGTTTCATATATCATTAGATACATATCTGATATGTTTTTTTAAAACGCTATTATCTTTTTAATAATATAATACAATTGAAAATAATAATATTTATAAAAATCTCATTTAAATGAATGTAATTATAAATTCTAGAAATTTTATAAACTTTATAAACAATCTATAGAAATATAATATTTTCTAAACTTCTCACTTGACTTTTGAATGTCAAAAGTCGTCTTTCAATTTGAATTTAACTTAGGACTGAAATTTTAATAATTTCAATATAATTAAAAAATTTATTGAAAACCCTACGAGATCGTACAATTTTTTTTCGATAAAATCAATTGAAAATTATACCCCAAAGAAAATCTAAAACTTCAAATAATTAAATTATGCTTTCTATATAAAAAAACGTACATAGAAATGAATTAAATGGTGACAATGTCAGGCCGACAAAGTTCATAATGCAGTAGAGGAGGGGCATCATTATCCGAACGAGTCCAGTTGGGAGCTCAATAATGCCATGTCAACCTACTGAGGTGTTGTACAACACCTGTCTATTGCTTGCAGACACCTGTCATGCGTATGTGGTGACTGATTCAACTGGTTTAGGGCGCGTTAGGTTAACATGGTGATCACTTGTCCGAGCCTTCATTCAACTGTTATCTTATTTTGTCTGGGCCTATTTCTTGTGTGTTTTTGGTCCCGGGTACTTGCGCGGCATTGCTGCATATTGCTCGCAACCATACTTGTCATTGGCGCTACAGATAGCGACTTATAGGGTATTTTTCTTTCTTGTTTGGGAGGTTGTGAGGTTGTTACCTAGAATTTGGTCTAGTTTATTAGGTTTTTTTTCCTTCCCCGTATGGTGTATTGGCTTGGGTATTCGTCTGTGTTTGTCCCTATGGTGGATTTAGCTCGGCTCGATGTTGGTTATGGCAGTTTCGTGCTCCGAAGGGTTTTATGAGGTAAAAGAGTAAGTTTCTAAGCTACACTGGAGATTTTTGCTTGTTTTATGCAGGTTTTTGGATGTCTAACCCCATGGCAGGCCTATCTTGCAGGTCACTGTGCGATTTGCAGTTGGAGCTACGGTTTATGGAGCATCTTGGGTTCTTATGGCATGCTGGCATGGAGGAAGCCAACGAAATGAGACCTGGAAGGTAGGACACTGTCCTACCAGCCTATATCTACCTGTGTTTTTAAACACATTTAACTAGATGGATTATTGTGCCTTTGTTCAACATATTTGCTTGTGCTTTTGAACACTTTTAGTTGTGTTGGTTTTGTCTAAATTGTGGGTTTTGTGTAAATTGTGGGGTTTATGCAAATTATGGGGTTTGAAGCATGAAGACTATATGCGTCAAGTCATTTGTGCAACAAAAATGCCTTTTTTAGGCTGATTTGTTGCATAATAGAGGAAGGTCAAATGCTTGTGATAATTTATTTTGGTTGTGCACTCAGTGCTAGGGTTTGGTGTATTATACTGCTCTGTATGTGAGAATAGGGTTTGATCTTGTGTGTCTCTTTGGAGCCAGATTTCTTCCAATGGAGTCGCCAAGTGAATCTTTTAAGTCAATCATGTGTAGCTTCACAACTTCAAACACATAATACAATCATTCTCCCCAGGGAAATTCTTCCTTTGTGCATCCCTGGCAATGATGCCATTTATGATGTTGTAGCAATTTCTTGTATTCTCTCCTAGAGGTATCCTCTGCTACAAGAGGCACCAAGGCATCTTATAACTCTGTTATAATTTCAACTTAGCCTTAAATCCTACTATCTAGAGGACAATAGCTAAGATTTTAAGTATGTGCTTGAATTTACTCTCAGGGGTAAAGTAATTCAACTTTGAATCTCTTAAGAATAGAGGAATCTAGTAAATCATGGTCTTGATTGAAATTTTGTAAGTAAATAGGGTTAAAGATCTTTTCAATACCTTTAAACACGGGGCATTAATCCATCATATATCAGATATCTTATTGTTTTCATGAAAGTATGAAGAATTTCCAGAATACAAATGAAAATAAGCAAGGCACAAATGTGTTGTAGTTTTGGTGTTCTTGTTGTGATAATTTATTCTATTTGCATGCTTAGTGTTGGGGTTTGGTGCATTATACTGCTTTGTATGTGAGAAGGGTTATTGTCACTTATTCTAAGATTGAACTAGGCAGTATGTAGTCTTTCTGTTTATGGTTGGCATACTTTCTCATGAAGACATCAGTCAAGCCCTAGGTGGCAAAGCCAGTTAGTGTAAAATATTTTGTAAAACGCTCATATCATCCTAGATCTTTGGTCTTCTCTAGATATTTCAAGGTTGTCTACTGGCATTGTGGTCAGATCTGGTAGTGCATTCTAGTTTGTTGGTGTTGTTGGTGTTGCTAATTGGCCTGGCTATGTTCTTGCTAAGATTGTTTGGGCAGTGTTTTTCTTTTCAGGTTGATATGGTATTGGTTTGTTGTTGATGCCATGTGGTTATGTTGGTATATTATGCTCTTAACCTACAAGATGATACCAGAATACCAAATATGCGAAGAAATATACCCAGAACATAGAACAATGAGAAATAACAGCAAGTATTTTATTATTCAGAAATCAATTTTCACTTGCCTCTTCGAGGGGGCAACCTCCAATAGAGCATAGCTCGATTACAAAATAAGACACGATGCTCCTTGAGGGGAGTCTCTATCCTTTATATAGGATTCATACATGCAATACCAAGGGGCAATACCATGGTTCTTATTAATACCATCTATCTAATACCATGGCCCATTCGCAACTAACTGTGGTCCCTTCATTAAATGCAGGTTAACCACTTATAATTATTAATATGGGATTTATTGACTCTTTACTTAACTATAACTATGACTCGATCCTATTACATAAATAAGGGGGTTAGGGTGGGAACCTAACATTCCCTCCCCCATCAGAATAGCCTTGTCCTCAAGGCTGAAGCTGCGGAAACTGCTAAAGAATAGTGGCTAGTTCCCAGGTTGCATCTTCCAGAGAGGTGTCTTTCCACTTGACGAGGACTTCCTTGTTCATGCGGCCACGGAGGTACCGTTCTCGTGTGTCAAGAACTTGTTCAGGTTGGAGCCAGATTGACCCTTCTTCATCTAGTTCAGGTAGACTGGTTTGAATTCTGCAATTGTTCCGAATCACTTTCTTGAAGCATGAGACATGGAAAATTGGATGGATTTTTGTAGTGGGTGGCAAAGCTAGCTTATAGGAAACTTCTCCAATGCGCTGAAGTACTTGACATGGTCCGTAGAATTTTGGAGATAGTTTCTTATAACCCTTGTCTTCGAGTGATGTTTGTTTATATGGTTGCAGCCTCAAAAATACCTGATCCCCTACTTGAAATTGGTGTTCTGAGTGATGTTGATCTACCTGTTGCTTCATGCGGTTTTGAGCTTGATGAAGATTCTCTCTAAGGTGGGCTAACATGGTTGTGTAGTTCTGTAGGAGTTGATCCACTGCTTGTACCTTCGAGCATCCATTGATATAAGAAGTAGGGGAAGGAGTGAGTTGACCATAAACTGCTTCATATGGAGTCATTTTGGTGGTGGCATGATAGTTTGTGTTATACCACCATTCAGCTAGAGGTAACCACTGTACCCAGAGATGTTGCTTTTCTGAAGTGAAAAACCTAAGGTAGGTTTCCAGACATTTGTTGATTTCTTCAGTTTGACCATCAATTTGTGGATGATAGGAAGGACTGAGTTGTAGTTGTGTACCTTGTAGCTGGAAGAGTTCCTACCAAAAGTTATTGGTGAAGACCGGGTCACGATCAGATACAATGGAAGTGGGCATGCCATGCAATTTGAAGATCTGATCCATGAAAGATTGAGCGACCAAAATCAGTGTAAAAGGGTGGGGTAGGGCGCAAAAATGAGCATACTTAGAAATTATGTCCACAACCACCATGATGATTGACTTGTTTCCTAACTTTGGAAGACCCATAATGAAATCCATAGAAACCTCCGTCCAGATTGAGGCCAGGATAGGCAATGGTTGTAATGTGCCTGGGGATTTGACTATTCTCCTTTGTGGTGCTAACAGATGTCACATTTAGCTACAAAAGTAAGAATGTCCTTTTTCATGCCTGTCGAAAAAAATGATCTTCGAGTGCGAGCATACGTCTTCTGAAAGCCTGAATGTCCTGCAGTGGGAGATGAGTGGAACTCCCCCAAAATGCGGCTTTTGAGGGTGGATGTTGGTGATATTACGACTTTGTCCTTGTGGCGAAGAATCTCATCCTACCAAGAGTAGCCCATTGTGGAATTTGAATCCGCTTACAATTGATTAATGAGTTTGGAGAGCCAGGGATGTGAAAACCATTCCTTGTGAGCCTCTTCAATACATTTTGGAATGGGAAGGGAAATTGCGAGCAGGGTACTTTCCTCCTCAAATTGGCGGGATAACGTATCTGCTACAATATTTTCCTGTCCTTTCTTGTAAATTATCTCATAACCATATCCCATCATTTTGGCTAGCCATTTATTTTGTTTTGGTGAGGATAGGCGTTGCTCCAAAAAATATTTAAGGCTTTGATGGTATGTGCAGATTTGGAAACGTCGCCTCAGTAAGTATGGTCGCCAGGTATCTACTGCATCTAAGATGGCCATCATCTCCTTCTCATAGGTAGATTGTCCCAGATTCTTCCCACTTAGTTGTTGGCTCGTGAAGGCCAAGGGTTGACCTTCCTGCATTAAGACCACCCCAATACCCGTACCCGAAGCATCACATTAAATCACAAAAGATTTGGTGAAGTTGGGTAGTGCTAAGACTGGAATGGAACACATGGCATGTTTCAGAGCTGTAAAGGCCTGTTGTGCTTCATCATGCCGGAGGAATGAATTTTTCATGTGGATTTGAGTGAGGAGCCTAGCAATGCGACCATAATTGCGGACAAATTTGCGATAGTAGCCTATGAGACCCAAAAATCCTCTCAGGCTCTTTAAGGTATTAGGTTGAGGCCAATCCTGCATTGCTTGGATCTTTTTGGGGTCCACCCTGACACCTTCACGCCCCACAATGTGGCCCAAATACTCAACTTCTTCCATGCCAAAAGTACACTTGGACATTTTGACAAATAATTTATGCTTGCGGAGCAGTTTCAAGAGTAGATCTACATGCTGAAGATGTGTGGACCAGGTGCAACTGCAAATGAGGATGTCATCAAAGAAAACAAGGACAAAATTTCTGAGATATGGTTTGAGTAGGTGGTTCATAAGGCTCTGAAAAGTGGATGGGGCATTACAAAGACCGAATGGCATGACCAGGAACTCATAATGGCCTTCATGAGTTCAGAAATTAGTCTCTGGAATGTCTACTTCTTTCATGCAAATTTGGTGGTAGCCTGAGCAAAGGTCGAGCTTAGTAAAGAATTGAGTCCCATTTAATCCATCCAGAAGATCATCGACAACCGGTATGGGAAATTTATCTTTGACTGTCAACTTATTAAGGGCCCTAAATTTTAGACACATACGCCATTCCCCATATTTCTTGAGCACCATGACCACCGGCGATGAATGAGGACTAATGCTGGGACGAATGACGTCTGCTTCCAAGAGTTCCTTGATTATTTTTTCTATTTAATTCTTTTGGGCGAACAGATATCCATATGGGCACACATTTGGTGGTTGGGCCCCTAGGACCAAAGTAATCCTATGATCATGTTCCCCTCTCGATGATGGAAGCTCATGAGGCTTGTCAAAGACTGGCAGATGGTTGTTTAAGATCTGTTGCATCTCAGGATGAATATGAAGAGAATTGGGTTCGAAGGCATGGATGGCATTAAATGAGCTATAACTCCATGGTGGCCCTTTTTTAACAATTTTTCCATCCGATGTGAGCTGATGATAGAGGGAGCTCCCACCTAGAGTCCGCAGAGGGTATGTGTGTGGTTGTTCTGCTTAAAGCTCATATATAACTCTTGGAAATCCATTGTGATTGGGCCAAGTGTGTGAAGCCATTCAGCACCGAGGACAATGTCGCACCCTCCCATGTGTATGGAAAACATGTGGGTTTTTAACTGATAATCCCCCATTTGAAGTATGACATTTTCACAGTGGCTTTCACATTTCATTATTCCCCCATCAGTAATTTGGACCTGGAATTTAGAAACTGCTCGGACAAAACAATGCACTGCTTCCGCGACTCTTTGATGGATAAAATTATGTGTACTTCCACTATCAATCAAGACTACTACTGGGCGATGCTTAATAAAACCTCTAATTTTGAGAGTTTGAGGCGAAGAAATCCCTGCCAAAGCATGCAGTGAGATAACTGGTTCTTCAGGTACATTGTCCTGCCGATTTTCCTCTTCTTCCTCCTGTGGTTCCTCAAGTGGTGGGGCTTCCTCCAATGAACTGTGATCAGTAGCGTCAATTTGAAAAAAATTGGGCTCCTTGCATTTATGCCCTGGGGAGTATTTCTCATCACAGTAGTAACATAAGCCTTTCTTTCTTCTTTCCGCCATTTCTGCTGGTGACACCTTTTGAACCTTGAGTGTTTGGGTAGTGCTTTGAACCTATGGGGGGTGACCCTTGGCAATGAAATTTGGGCGATTGGACTGGGCTGCTAACGCACGTTCGACTTCATGAGCTATCCTGCAAGCATGCAGCCATGAGCTAGGGTGGTGCAGTTGGACGTGGGCTTGTATGGCTTCTTTGAGACCACTCACAAAACATTCCATGTAGAACTCATCTTGGAGACCTCTAGTGCGGAAAGCTAAGGCTTCAAAGGTTGCAATATATTCATTCATTATTTGTGTCTGTCGGAGCTTAGTGAGACAACCCAAAAAGTTAGATTCATGGTCAAAGCGATCCATAAGAGCTTTTTTGAATGTCTCCCAAGTCAAGGGCCTTCCATAGCAACATTGATGCCATTGCCACCATTGCCATCTTTCATTGTCCAAGTACATGATACCCACACTAAGTTGAGTCGCATTATCCAGGATGTAATTCAGAGTGAAATATTGCTCCATTTGTGCTATCCATGCGGCCGGGTGAGAGCCATCAAATTTATACATGTCCAGCTTGGGTGGTCGAGGATGGGATTTTTGGTGGGTGCCAAAGAGGTGAAGAGACTGGCTAGACTCACCCTCACTATTTTCATTGCCAATATATGCCTCCACGCGTTCCTCCATCTTGCCCTTTGAGAGTGTTTCATTTATGTTCTTCAGCGACAACAGTACCTCGTTCAATGTTGATTCAAGTTTTTCGATCCTCTCATTGGCCATAGCTTGAGCTCTAGTTTGTACCATGCACCGATCCGATGCACTTGAAATTTGGGACTGCCCAAATTTTTTGGCACTAACAATTGAATGGTACCACCTTGCTCAGCTCGTTGCCTTGATATATATATATATATATATATATATGTGTGTGTGTGTGTGTGTATATATCTATATATGTATATATATATATATATATATATATATATATATATATATAGATATATATATATATATATATATATATATATATATATTACTCCGAATGGAGTTTACTCCTTGCTTAGGAATACTGTAGTATCTGAATCCCAGAAATGTCAATGCTGCCAAAAGTCCTGTGAAAATCATGCCCAGGTATAGGAACCCACACAACTACTCAGATCTGGATGGCAGATTTGATGGATCTGAGAGATCTGAATGGCTGATCTGATAGATCTGAATGGCGGAACTGATTGCTGCTACAGATCTGATGGATCTAATAGATCTGAATGGATATTCTGATAGATTTGAACGACAGAACTAATTGCTACTGCTGTGACAAAACCCCACTTGCGAGATCTGATCTGGCAAAGATTATGCATGATCTAGAGATAGAGAAGGGAACTATGGTCTCCAGGAGTGTCAGGTGCTATAGATCACAATATACATAAGGGTCTGACAGTAGTACTCGACCCAATTTTTCAGGGCACTAACCAAGGAGGATCAATCGTACCCTTAGTCGTACAACCTGACTACCCTATCGTACGCGCGAGTAATCTCTCCAAGTGTTGTTCTCGGTATACTGTAGCAGCAAGACGGCTGGCATTTTATCTATGGCGAGGTTTCAAGGGATCTAGGGGGCTTCCGATATACCTAGAGGGTACTTGGAAGACATTTCGTGCGTGGTTTTGTCTAATGCGCTACTACTCGAAGGGGTACCCACAGGGGTTACAAGGGAGTCCAACAAGCATGACCACCTCTTGTATTTCCTATGTGCATGCCTCCCCAAATCCACAGGTTTATGCGCTCAACGGTAGATCCCGTGGTTTAAGGATGCCGGAACACATCTCTAGCCAAAATAAAATTTGCTAAAAATTGGAGATCCCACCGGCCCTGGAAAGCGCTCTGATACCACTTGTTATGCTCTTAACCTGCAAGATGATACCAGAATACCAAACATGCGAAAAAATATACCCAGAACATAGAACAATGAGAAATAACAACAAGTATTTTATTATTTAGAAAGCAATGTTCACTTGCCTCTTCGAGGGGGCAACCTCCAATAGAGCAGAGCTCGATTACAAAATAAGACACGATGCTCCTCGAGGGGAGTCTCTATCCTTTATATAGGATTCATACATGTAATACCATGGGGAAATACCATGGTTCTTATTAATACCATCTATCTAATACCATGGCCCATTTGCAACTAACTGTGGCCCCTTCATTAAATGCGGATTAACCACTTACAATTATTAATATGGGCTTTATTGACTCTTTACTTAACTATAACTATGACTCGATCCTATTACATAAATAAGGGGGTTAGGGTGGGACCCTAACATAGTATATTTTTATCAGTGGGTTGTAGTTTCTGGTTTTTGTGATGGAGGGTACATGTTATCAGTAGTCTGGATTATGATTGGTACTTGATTGGATTATGATTATGTTACCAATTTAATTGACATTATAATAATTTTTTAAAGCAGTTGTTAGTAGTATAATACATTTAAATTGTTAGAAGTTGTTAGCAGTATAATACATTTTAATTGTTAGCAGTTGTTAGCAATAAAATTTTGTTAGCTTGTTTGTTTGTTTGTTAGATTTAAATTTAAAAATTGTGTAAATACATGCGATTTTCTTCATTGTCTTTAGTCCCTCCCTCTTTTCAATTTGGGTAATGGTGTCCCCTCCAAATGGTTTAAATGCTTCCATTGTGAGTTGTATATTCGTGGTGCCATAGAAAGGTTTGGAAGTCTCTCTTTTTTTTCATGGCCAAAAATTTATGTGAGGATGAGATACAACCGCCATATGTGATTGCAACAAAGAAAAGTGCTTGCAGATTCATTAGAGAAGGTGCTTAGAATTAGCTTTAGGGCTTTAGATTTTAGTATTTTACCTTATTTTCCCATAAAGGTAAACTTAATGGATCCACACATGCTTGTATGTTGTTGTATGGAACTGGGTGATTCAAACTAGAAAAGATGGTTAGCAATAAGATGCCTAAAAATGTTGTTGTTACTGACTCCTAACAAAACCATAAACTAAAGCTTCCAAGGAAAACATTAAACTAAATGATTCATTTCTTTTTATCTAAATAAAAGAGAAAATTTTGATGATTAAAAAAAGCATAAAAACCTCACATCGAAATAAAAATAATTTTTCATATTAGAATTCAAATTAAAATTCAACAGAGTTCAGATTCTTGAATTCAGTTTATCTAACTTTGATTAAATTATCCCAACAGAGCTCAATTATCTATAGATCATATTATCCCAACAAAGTTCAAATTCTTGAATTCAGTTCACCTACCTTTGTTCCTTGATCATCACAATGATCATTAACAAACATTCTCAAATCAAGTAAATTTGGATGTAACTATGTAGAAGAGAATGGTATTTTTCCTCAATCTGATGAACTAGATAGTCCTTAACTATGTAGAAGTGTAGCTTCTACTATTAAACTAATCCACATATTGCATCCTTACAAAATTTACATTGTGATGTGGTTACAAAAATTATGTCATGCCACCCCTATGGTTGATGGCCTTCATTTCCTTCATTGCCCAAAATTGTTGAGTTGCTTCCCTGACCCAAGTATGGTGGACTACCTAAGATTGGTTGATTAGGATGTGCTTGAATTTTTCCATATGCCTGACTCCAATTTCCTCTATGTAGCCATGGAGGGACTGAGTACCCCAAGTGTCCACTTGTGTTACTAACCCGAGCACTAAGTGCAGGTGCCATATAAACATAGTTAGGATTTAAACCTGCACTAGTAGGGGTATAAGAGGTGGGCATAACCCCTGGCTGATAGTTGGGCATGTCGATGTTAATTATGCCTTGGTATGATGGTGTGTGCTCAACAACGTGGTCTAGCATGTTGGATATCATCCTATTTGCCTCAAATTGGCTTGGACCATAGTCTTCCCGTCTTTTCACCCCTCCTCCTTTTTCCAACACTCGTTGAACCTTTCTTGCCTCCCTCTCTTGCCTTGCCAATTTTTTTTTATGTTCCTTATCTTCCCTTGCTTTTTGTCTTTCCAACCTTTCCTTTGCTTGAACTTTTGCTACTGCAATCCTTACAACTCTATTTTCCTTGGTCAACTCCTTTCTCTTTTTAGATTCCTGAATTTCATTTTTTTATGTTCAAACTAAAATAATAAATTCATATAATATTTAGATGTGAGCAACTGTGAACTCCTCCCAAAGTGAAGGCAATCTGATGTTGATTTCCTTGATGAGGTCTTCACTCTCTCTACTGGTAGGTTTATGAATTCACCAAGTATTCTTTGCTTTGATGTACCATACTCCTCAGGACCTAACACTTGGATTTCAAGCTCCGAGACAACTGATTGGCCCCCATTGTTTTCTTCGTTAGGTACTTCATTCTGAATAGGCTCCTCATGATGGTGGGCTTACTTGGGTTGGCATGCTCAATTTCTCATTTTTTAATCTTGTTGCATTATCATTTGAAATCAAGTTCGCATTTTCATTCAATTGATCAACTGCCTCATATGGAATATCACATGAAGAATTGGCCAGTGGTTCAATGGGTGTGAAAACCTCCATGATATTGACAATTGTTTCATGACTGAACTATATCTCACTCACATGTTCATCATCATCACCATAGAAGTTCCCTTCAGAAAGGGAAATTATACCTTCAGCAGCAACAACATCTTCTTGACCATCAACATGGTCTTGTAAGTTCTCTGCTTATTGACCTTCCACATCAAATGCTTGGCTGCAACTAGTATCATGCACAAGAGCATCAACATTAAGTGGCCATATACTAGTCCTCCTAAATCCATCCTTGATATTGGAAGGTGAGAGAGTCCTTTTAAATGCTTTACTTGCAATCTCAGCTAGCTCTAACATCTTTACTTCCACCCTTGGATTCTTTGCGATCCATGAAGCTCGCTCAACCTTGAAATAGTTCTTGAACAGCCCAAACTAGTCGGCATCAAGGGGTGGAAATCTGTGAGTGGTATGAGTTGACAATGTTAACAGGTCAATGCCCAAATTGTTGGCCTCCTCAATTTTCTGCACAACCATGTGGCTTCCATGGCCATCTAAAATCAACATGTGTTTTTTTTCAGGCACAACACCACCTGGTACAAATGCAACAAAGTGACAAAGCCAATTTAGGAATAGTTCCTTTGTCATCCATGCACGGGGATGTGCAGCCATGCATGCACCTGATTCACATTTCTGTATATAGTTTTTTAGTTGTGTTTTACCTTTGAATATATAAAATCCTCGGATTGAAGAACCAATTTCATTGACACAACAAAGAATAATGATCCACTCCCTGCTCTTGGGCAAAATCTTAGGCACATTTCTTCTCCCTCTTGTAGGTTTTAACCCCATACAAAAATTACCTGCATACGAATTCTAAAACACAGAATAAACAATGCGAGAGCATAACACATAAAACACATATACATAGAGATTTTCCCCTAGATCCTAAAACCAGGACTACCAGCTTGATTTTTCATTATGTTCCTTTCAATGTTACAATACATATTTATACATGTCGAAGCATCCAATACCATGGACTGAAAACCATTGCGTCCAAAACCATGGACCGAAAACCATTGCATCCAAAACCATGGACCGAAAACCATCGCGTCCAAAACCATGTGCGAACATCATGCACAAAACCATAGGTAGGTCCGCCCAACCTAACATAGGGTCCAAAACCAAAATTTTACAGGGTGCTACCTCGAACCCCATAGAGTGGGGTTACCTACACCCCTTAAACCCCCTGTGACTCCCCCCACTACGCAATCGGCGCAACAAGGGGGGGCTCTACCCCCCTCCTAACCCCTAGTTAACTATGTGGGCTAGTCGTGGAAAGAATATAACACAACCCAACATTCCCACTTGTTTTTTTCTTTCCACAGGGGGCCACAAGAGAGGTTAGTCATTTATCAGACTTGCAATGCCCATTCTTTCTCTACACCAAGAGAACTTCTCAGAGCTCACAGATTTTGTCAATGCATTTGTAGTATTCTTTAAAGTGTCCACCTTTACCAGCAACACCTTTTTCTCTTCTATCATATCCCTCACAAAGTGATATTGAACATCGATGTGCTTTGTCTTTGAATGGTAAGCATGGTTCTTTGCCAAGAAAATTGCACTTTGGCTGTCACAGTCTATCCTTATAGCTCCTTGTACTAACCCCATACTTGAACACAATCTCTGCAACCAAACTACTTCCTTTCTTGCATGAGTAGTTGCCATGTATTCTGCCTTTGTAGTTGAGAGTGCCACTACAGATTGTTTCTTACCCATCCAACTGACTGCACCTCCAAATAGGTTAAACACATACCCACTTGTATATCTTCTATTATCCAGATCTCCAGCCCAATCCGCATCAACAAAGCCACAAATATCCAAAAATATGTCCAAACCTGGTCTTCCTTGGTAGCACAAACCATAATCTCTAGTGCCATGCAAATACCTGAAAACCCGCTTCATTGTTGTCCAATGCTCCTTCCCTGCTTTTGACATAAACCTGTTCAATACTCCCACTTCATGTGCATGTCTGGTCTAGTATAGACCATTGCATACATCAGGCTACTGACTGCACTTGCATATGGAACACGAGACATATCCTCTTCCTCTTCTTGTGTCTTGGGACACTGTTCAACAAATAACTTTACACCTACGGGAATAGAAACCTTCACCAGTTACTATCCTGCATATTAAACCTCTACAATATTGTCTCGACATACTTCCTCTGGTTTAACCAGAGCTTCCTCTTTGCCCAATCTCTTTTAATTTCCATGCCTAAAATATAGTTTTCAGCACCAAGATCTGTCATGTCGAATTTGGAGGACAAATGGGTATTCAAATCCTGGATAATTTCTTTGTCATTTCCAACCAGCAACATATCATCCACATACAAGACTAGATAAATAACATGGTCACCAATTAATTTAAAATACACACAGTGATCTGCTTTTCTTCTGGTGAAGCCAATTCCCCATATAAATGTATCAAATTTCTGATACCACATTCTTGGTGACCGTTTTAACCCATACAGAGACTTCTTTAACTTGCATACCAGTTCTTTCTTACCCTTCACCGCAAATCCTTTAGGTTGCTTCATGTAGATCTCCTCTTCCATATCCCCATGAAGAAATGTTGTCTTCACATCCATCTATTCTACCTCAAAATCAAAAGCAACAACAACAGATAAAAGTAATCTAATAGAAGCTACCTTGGCAACAGGAGAAAAAGTATCACCAAAATCAATTCCCGACACCTGGGAATAACCTTTTGCTACCAACTGAGCTTTGTATTTCTCCACCTTCCTTCTACATTTGTCTTCTTCTTGAACACCCATTTTCTGCTAATGGGTTTCCTTCCAGCCGGCAACTCCACTAGATCCCAATCCTCATTTTTGTGAAAAGATGCCATTTCATCAACCATGGCCTCTTTCCAGAGTTTTCCATCATCTGAATCTACTGCTTCCTTCATAGTTCTGGGATCATCATCAGTAATAGATAAAGCAAAATTTGAATAGAAAGAAGATGGACTATACCTTTCTGGCTACCTTCTTTCTCGAACTAATCTTCTCACACCCGGAGTTTGTGGCTCTTCATCTTCTGATTCCTCCTCTGCTGTAGAGTCTGATTCTTCCTCCTTTAGCTCAAACTCTATCTTCTCATGTTCCTTTGGTTGGACTTGATGTTTAATAACATCTTTCACCTCTCTGAACACCACATCTTGGCTGCACACAGCCTTCCTTATTACTGGATTCCAAAGCTTATAACCCTTTAAACCATCCTTATACCCAATAAAGATGCACTTTTTAGATTTACTATCCAACTTGGTTTGTTTCTCCTTTGGAACATGTACATATGCATCACATCCAAATACCTCAGATGTGAAAGAGAGGGTTTCTTACCAGTCCATACCTCTTGTGGAGTCTTATCCTTCAACGCTGATGAAGGTGATCTATTGACCAGGTAACATGCTGTCTCCACCTCCTCTGCCTAGAATTCCTGTCCTAACCCAACACCACTGAGCATGCTTCTTGCCCTTTCCATCAACGTCTTGTTCATTCATTCTGCAACTCCATTTTGCTGAGGTGTATATGGATTAGTATTATGTCGTGCTATACCACACTTCTTACATAATTCTTCAAATTCCTTACTTCAAAACTCTCCATTGTTATCTGTCCTCAACACCTTTATCTTATTCTCTGTCTAGTTTTCCACAAGAACCTTAAATTATTTAAACCTATCAAATACTTCTGATTTCTTCTTAAGGAAATATATCCATGTATTCCTTGAGAAATCATCTATAAATGATACATAGTACACAGACTTACCCAGTGATGGAACCTTCATAGGTCCAAACACATCACTATGCACAAGATCTAATATATGTTTCGCCCTCTTACCACCAGAGGGGGAACTCATCCGATTCTGCTTCCCATATACACAATTTTCACGGAAATCAAAATCCAAAGAGCTAGTACTCATACCTTATACCATACCTTTAGCATGAAGTATTCGAAGGCCCTTATCTTTAATATGTCCAAGCCTTTGATGCCACAGCATGGTCTTCTCTCTAGAGACCACTAGATTTTTTACTCCACTTTCAGGTACCACAGAACTATTGCACCCATCAACAACAGTGCTACCTTGCAGTTTTTACAAAGTTCCAATTCGAACTCCCCAAATTAATACCAGTGCCCCCAAAACCATCTTGCAGTTATCCTTCTCGAAGACTACTTTTACACCTACATCATCCATCTTGCTTACATAAATCAGATTTCTGGCTAATGCAGGAATATGCAGAACACCTGGAAGTGTTCTAACCCTTCCACCTTGCAACTTCAAATTTACTTTTCCGCGACCAACAATTCTAGCCTTCCTCGAATCCCCCAAGAAGACCTCACCACCATCATATTTCTCATACTAGAAAAATCACTCTCTATGGGGAGTGAAGTGAAAGGATGCACCTGAGTCAATCAACCATGCCTCATGATCTACATGTGTACTTGAAGAAGTCAAGTACACATCCCAACCTTCATCTGAGGTGGTTTTCACCTCTACAGAAGGAGCATCATCAGATCCCTTTCCTTTTTCAGGAGCTTTATATTTACAATCCCTTTTGTAGTGCCCTTCCTTTCTGCATTTCTAGCACACCACCTTTACAGGTCTTCCTAGAGATTTAGATCTTCCTCTAGATTTAGACCTCCCACTTGATGACTTATTTTTGTTTCTGTTTTGGGACCGTCCTCGTACAGACAAGGCATAACCATTCTGGCTCTCCATATTTTTCCGTCTCATTTCCTCCATCAGCAAGGATGAGACTATTTCATAAAACTGTAAGGCAGTTGCATTGCTACATATTGCAATAACTAGACTATCCCACGAATCTGGTAGAGAACACAACAAACTGATGCACTTATCTTCATATGAAATTTTAATATCAATAGACAATAACTGACTTACCACAGTATTAAATGCATTCAGATGCTCTGTCACTGAGTCTCCATCTTTCATCCTCAGGTTATACAACTTTTTCCGCAGGAACAGTTTATTCACCATAGACTTAGATTGGTACAAAGTCCCTAACTTGTCCCACAAATCCTTCGTCGTAGCTTCCCCTGATACATTCAATAATATTGAATCTGAGACCCACAATCATATTGTCCTCTTTGCATTTCAATCGAACTTCTTCCATTCTTCATTGGACACTCCCATTGGTTTAGTACCTAGATTTGCTGCGATCCACTAATCTTTATCCACCAATAGATCCTCCATCTTGAGTTTCCACAACTCAAAACTCTGACCATTAAATTTCTCGATCTCTATCTTTCCACTGCTTGCCATCTTCTTTCACCACCAGAATCAATCCCGCAGATCTCCCATTGAAGGAGGTCTACCATAGGCCCGAGCGAAACCCCTCAGCAACAAAGGCGTACCCTTGAAGCCAAAACAACTCTGATACCAAATGTAGGTTTTAACCTCATACAAAAATTACCCGCATATGAATTCTAAAACAAAGAAAATAAACAATGTGAGAGCATAACACATAAAACACATATACACAAAGATTTTCCCCTGGATCCCAAAACCGAGACTACCAGCTTGATTTTTCATTATGTTCCTTTCAATATTACAATACATATTTATACATGTCGAAGCATCCAATACCATGGACCAAAAACCATCGCATCCAAAACCATGGACCGAAAACCATCACGTCCAAAACCATGTGAGAAAATCATGCACAAAACCATAGGTAGGTCCGCCCAACCTAACATAGGGTCCAAAACCAAAATTTTCCTGGGTGTTGCCCCTTACCCCATAGAGTGGGGTTACTTGCACCCCTCAAACCCCCTGTGACCCCCCCCCCCCCCCCCCCGCTATGAAATCAGTGCAACAAGGGGGGGCTCTGCCCCCCTCCTAATGCCTCAGTTAACTACGTGGGCTAGTCGTGGAAAGAATATAACACAATCCAACACCTCTCTTGGAAATTACCTGCATACCACAATTCCTTCCTGCATGTAAGCATGTTTCATCACAGTACCATACATGGTCTGGGGCATATGAGTGTTGCTCATATGCAAAAGAAAGAGTGTTATAGAACCTGGACACAATTGCAGGGCGCAGATTTAAATCCTATTTCTGTCAAGGCCCTCAGTTGTATGTAGCACAAGTTCTGGATACCTTTTTTTAAACCCACTCCACCATGATTTACTAGGAAACCCATCTTTGAAGGAGTTTGGCCTCCCCTGACGGATTTGAGCTATTGTGGATTTAAGTTGTATAAGATCTAACCCATGTCCCTATTGGGTCATATCTCCTTACACCATTCAACCACATCATCCTCCTCCTCTTCAGTCATAACTATAATAGGCCCTCTATGCTTTGTATTAGTCAACCCATTTATCGAATAATGTATGTTAGAGGCAGCAATAACATGATTTTTTGCAAAGGTACGGATTGAATATCCCTTAAACTCAATGTCATTAGTTGCAGCTAGCATGTCTTGCTTTGTCCAGCCTCTAATGGCACTGATTTTCTTTATTGAACTTGCACCTTACACTGTGGTTGAAGGTGGCTCTTTGGTTGATGGTGGGATAGCATGATCTGCCACCACAGTGTCCTTTTCAACAACCTTACTGGGTGCATTGGGAGCATTCGCATCATCCCCCTATCCTCATCTGATGAACTGGATCAAATTTGGTCCCCCCTCACCCCTCGCCTACTCTTGTTCCTAATACGATCTACAATAGAAACTCATGGCATGGTTGTGACAACCTACAGAGTTACCATGAAATTCTGATTTTAAAAAATTATATTAGAAAACAAGGTAATTAATTGGCCTTTGCAATCAATGAGCAACAACAATCAATGCTTTATCTATATATTGTAACTTCAATCTTACATTTCCTTAACGTGAGCCTTATGGGTGACTGAATACATCTCAGATCTTAAACTCATAATTGGAAGGGTTTTCACACATAAAATTTCATATTACAAGAGGCTTGGAATAATTAAATTCACTAAAAAAAATAAGAAATCTAGAAAGAAACAGTGAGGATTCACACATGAAAAATCTTTCCAGAATTCTCTTGCATGGTTGTGGGCTTTATTTGATTGATTTTTCTAGGCTGTGAGGATATTCTAAGGTCTACTGCATGTTATTGATGATTGGAGTGTATTTTTTCAATCACTTGCAAGCTTACTTCTCCTCAACAATGACCTAATGCATATTGTTGAAAAATATCAGGTCTGAAGCATTGCTATTATAATATTCTGATATTGAATTGCAGGGGTCAGATTTGAGGTTACAGTGGCATTGACCCTTTCTTGCATTTTAACTTCTTTATTGATTCTTAGAATACTTTTTTTTTATCCAAACATTTAATCAATGTCTTAATCTGCTTGCAATCAGTGTTAATATTTGACTTTCCTTTTCATCTTTAAACCATGACTTTGGTTTTTTGGCTTCCTTTTTATTTTTGTAACATCTTTGACATAACATATTTTTTTCAACCCAACTATTTTTATGTGTGCTCAAATCATTGTTCTTGGCATTCATTTTATCTTTTTGCAATATTATTATTTTTGGAATTGGAATTGGTTACTAAATTGGGTTGTTGGGAATTCAGGGGTTTTTAATTAGAATTAGCATTCTCAGTGTTCTTGGGTTGCTCCACTTATTTCAGTTATTTTGTAATTGGAATAACTAGTCTTTTCGATTCACACACAAAAATTCTTTCAATATTTCTCTTGCATGGTTGTTGGCTTTATCTGATTGACCTATCTAGGTTGTGAGGATCTTCTAAGGTCTTCTGCATGTTATTGATGGTTGGAGTGTATTTTTTCAATCACTTGTAAGCTTACCTTTCCTCAATAGTGATCTATTGTATACTGTCGAAAATTATCAGGTCTAAAGCATTGCTATTATAGTAGTCTGATATTGAATTGCAGGGGTCAGATTTGAGGTTACAATGGCATTGACCCTTTCTTGTATTTTAACTACTTTATTGATTCTTAGATGGTTTTTTTTGTTACCCAAACATTTAATGAATGTCTTAATCTACTTGCAATAATTGCTAATATTTGACTTTCCTTTTCAACTTTAAACCATGACTTTGGTTTTTTTGCTTCCTTTTTCTTTTTGTAACAACTTTGACATAACACAATTTCTTCAACCCAATTATTTTTCTGTGTCCTCAAATCATTGTTCTTGGCATTCATTTTATCTTTTTGCAATATTTTTCTTTTGGCATTGAAATTGATTACTAAACTGGGTTGGGAAGTTGGGGGTTTCTAACTAGTATTAGCATTCCGAGTGTTCTTGAGATGCTCCACTTATTTCACTTCTTCTCTAATTGGAATAGCTGGTCTTTTCAATTCACAAATAAATATTCTTTCTAGATTTCTCTTGCATGGTTGTGGGTTTTATTTGATTGACCTATTTAGGCTATTAGGATCTTCTAAGGTCTGCTACATGTTATTGATGATTCGAGTGTATTTTTTCAATCACTTGGAAGCTTACTTCTCCTTAATAGTGACCTATTGCAGACTGTTGAAAAATATTAGGTTTGAAGAATTGCTATTATAGTATTATGATATTGAATTGCAGGGGTTGGGTTTGAGGTTATAGTGGCATTGAAATTTCTTACTAAACAAGTTTGTTGGGAAGATGGGGGTTTCTAACTAGTATTAGCATTCCGAGTGTTCTTGGGCTGCTCCACTTATTTTAGTTCTTCTCTAATTGGAATAGCTAGTCTTTTCAATTGACACATACAAATTATTTCTAGATTTCTCTTGCATGGTTGTGGGCTTTATTTGATTGGCCTGTCTAGGCTATGAGGATATTCTAAGGTCTGCTGCATGTTATTGATGATTGGAGTGTATTTTTTCAATCACTTGTAAACTTACTTCTTCTCAACAATGACATATTGCAGACTTTTGAAAAATATAAAGTCTGAAGCATTGTTATTATAGTAGTCTGATATTGAATTGCAGGGGTCGGATTTGAGGTTATAATGGCATTGAAATTGGTTACTAAACTGGGTTGCTCCACTTATTTCAGTTCTTCTCTAATTGGAATAGCTAGTCTTTTCAAATCATAGGCCTTTAGTGTTCCCTTTCCTCTATAATTTTTTTCTACCTCCTTAGGTGCATCCCTTCTTGAATTTTCAGGCCCCTTTACTTCCTTCTCCCTTCTCAAATTTGGTGCATTCAACATCTATTGTAGCTCATATTTATTTCTCATATCCGCCATGGTTTTATCAGACACCATTATGAGTTGGGAAAGGGACAATTTAAAGGGATGTTCATCATTTAAGTATGCTTCCTCCTCCCACACTTCTTCTTCCTCCCACATCATGAGAAAACTAGTGGAATCAAGGGAAATAAAGTCATCTTCTACCTCTACATTATCATCATGATTAAATAGCATTTTAATGTCTATGGGCCGGTCTATAGGATCTTAAACACCTTTCTCATAATATTCCTCATAACGAAATAAATGATTATCTGTTGCATCTCATTTGTCTAATTCCTTGTAGTTATGCTCTCGCAATATTGTAGTTATCTCATCTTAATTTGATAATCTAATAATTAAAAGATAATTTCTAATAAGCATATACAAGTGATAAATAGACATTGGTATCGTTATTCAATTAAAATTGCTTCTCTAAGTGGAACTTGTGATCTGTTTAACAAGTGATATTGGATATAATGACTTTAATTTACCCTTGTTTCTCAACAAAAATAACATTATTCCACAAAAATGATAACAATATTCCCTCATGGATCTATTCCTGATGATGAACCATAGAGGTTGGTTCGAAATGTCGATTCCAACAAACATGAATGTGATGACTCCGGAAGATAACACTACACAAAATATAGATCGCAGAAGCCTCAAATCAATAAAGATGATAACATTATTCATAAAAAACGATAACATTATTCAACAAAAACAAACCTATATGTCTCCAACAGCTGATGAATAGAATGAATGTAACATTGTGCACACACTCTATTTGTATGTCTCCAACAACTAATGAATAGAATGAATGAAATAGTGTGCACACACTGTAATTGTATGTCTCCAACAACTAATGAGTATAAGGAGTGTTTGAAATGAAAATCAATAAGAGATGATGTTTTATAGTTTTTTGAACTAGAATTTAATTGGTAGGGAAGATTGGCATGGATTTCCATCTCCCGAATTCAAATTTGTGTTCTAGATTGATTTGTACATGATCAAATGGTTGATAATCTTTCATGGTTGCTCCTTACACTTTCCTATGTTTAATTCTTGAATTGAAAAGGCTAGTGTGTTTAATACTTGAATGGAAAGGGTTGGTGTCATTTATTTCATCCTCTGAACTAATTCTTGTATTTAATGTTGTCATTTATTGTATTTAATAGGTTTAATGGATAAAGACACATGTAGATATGGCTGACACACATTTCACTTATTCTTGTGCAGGTATTACTGAGCAATGGGATGTGTTGCTCTAGTGGAAATCAATGGGTGGTTGTTTGATGGGATAGGTGTACTCCTGGATAGAATTCAATGGAATGTTTTGTAGTGCATTTTGACTTAATTGGTAATTCAAAGATGGAGGTACTTGGGACATTATGTATTGTCAACTTGTGATGTTAAGGTTTGGTGTTTGACAGTTGTTGGTCCAATCAATATATGGGACCATTTTGGACATAATTATATAACTTATATAACTTAATATAAACTATTTATGTGCATATTTTTGATGGTTTATGATGATTTTTTTATGGATGTGGGGGACAAGTACTATAACTAGTACTAGTCCCTGCACAACAATAAAAGGCTCCCCCCATACTATATGATAAATTTCTTGTAAAACCTATTTGAATGGTATAAATTTCACCATCTATAAAGTCATAAACAGATGAAGATACATGAAAATATCTTCAACAAGGTCTCAGTACATCATCTGATATGTATTAAAAAATGAAAGGAAATGATGGCGGTCATATCCGTGCACCTATCAACTCCATAACCATTTAGTTGAGATTTAAATAAAACTCTAGATAATTAATGACTGATTTGAATTTATATAGAAAAGAAACAAATTACAGATATAACCATAAATAAATAGATGCAGCGGAAATAACACTTCATTTCATTAATATCAAATACTGAAATATGCTTACAAACATAATGGAAATTAGACTAGCTCGGGTGATGCTAGCTTATCTCTGGGAAGAGTTGTGGTAGTTGCATGCCTCTAAATTGTGTTACAATGAGGCTCAAGGGCCTATTTATCATTGAAAAACATGAGAAAAACCCAAACAACCAAAACCCTAACCCTAGGAGATGTAATGCCATGAGTCCGTGGGCCTTGTTGGGGTTAGTTGGGCAAGCAAATTCCCGGGGTCATAACTTGGTCATATTATCTTTGTTTGGCGCGTACAATACCTTGTTGGAAAGGTATCTCCGAGTAATACAAGATTCACCATAGGCCCCTACCTTTTGATATGGGTCTACAACGGACCTCAAAAAAACGTCGTTTAGGGGGTCAAAACTGCTCCGGAAGTTCAAGACCCAAAAAGTTTCTAAAAATAGTAAATGCTGAAATAAACAAGGAAACAAATGAAACTGATTGGAAGTCTAGGTGGGATAGGTGGTGTTATCACAAAATCACTACTGAGGGCTGCAACCAAGCAAGATTTCATGTAACTCTTTCAACCAAACTTTAGATCAAAGATTAGCCTCTTTGATCAGAGAGGGCTCTCTCACAAACTCTTGATAAAAATCCTTCACTACAACAGATGGCTAACTCTTTACTCATTCATGAAAACAAAAGTTGGTTGGATACATATCAAACTGGTCCTCATTGGGCTATGGAGTCTCATACACTAAGTAAACAAGAAAAACATAGTCATTTCATGGAAGTCAAGGCTCTTTGCATTAAATGTTCAAACATACTCCATAAAAAACCACAGCTTGCCAAACACACAGGAAGTCAGAGCATAAGATATGAATTCTAAGTGATTGTGCTATAACAAGGCTGTAAAAGAACATATAATATAAAACACCACCATTATATTTGAACACAATAATCCATCGAGAATCTTGAGAAGAAATCAACACTGTTTTACCATTACTGTAACAAGTCTTACAATGGCCCAAATAACTCCGTTTTTGTATAAAATGTCCAACCTTTTTTACATCAGAGTCATTTCTATATATAGCAAACCAAAATACTACTACCTGAGTCTCCTCAACAAGCATGAAGGGAGCTCGGAATCCTATCATTAATTATCTTATCTATATCTTAAACAAACTAATTAATTACAAAGGTATTGTGCTGCGAAAACAGAGGGTTCCATTCCCATTGAAACTTCAAGTCTATCTCCTCGTGTGCATTGATGCGTTCTTGAAATTTGACACCTGTAGCACTTCAATAATAGCCAAGCCAAGTTGGAAGAACATTCACTGAATGAGCAGCTTCGGATACTTGCTGCGGAGACAACTCATTAATTAATAGAGATAAGCACCCTATTTACAAGGTCCGTGTCTTCCATTTTCCTTCATCATTTAAATACCACGCTCCAAACTCTTTAAACCTTTAATGACAACGCATAATCACCATATGCCATATGATCTGGATGCTTCGTGGACCAAACAGGTGTACCAACCGAACATTCTGGTAACCCTACCAATACCCTAGTAGCTCGGTCATAAAGTGCCTTTGAGAAAACTTTATGAAAATAAACAAAATATTTTACTTTCCCTTCAAGACCTACACCTGTCACTGTTTGAGCTGTTATGATGTCTATGTATGATCTCCCTCTTGTCTTCTAAACCTTCTTTTACAAATTCGCTGACCTCATCATCAAAATTCATTATTTTTTTACAAAACAGCAATCTACAGCAGTTTCGTAGCGCGCTACGAAACTGCTGTAGATGTCAAAACAGAACATATGTATTTGTCTAAAGTGTCTTTTGAAATACATAATAGACTTGCAACCTGTGGATGGTGTAAAGACCTTGGAGGATCCCTGAGAAAAATTGTTGTCATGAAGCAACCAGCAATTCTGCATTCTTCCCGAGACCATACTCAATCCAAAACAGCAAAAAAAAAAAAAACCTCTGTTTATCCTCTGTAGTAAAAAATACTCTAACCATATTCCTTTGGCTTAGTTTGGCTCAATTGCATCTGGGTTCTAAATACGATCATAAGGGTGATCTGGATATCGTAGGGGATCCTTACTTCTGGAACCAAGATTTATTCTTGCAGTAACCTTCAAGAAGAAATCTCCCTCAAAATCTATTGCACACATTTAATCATTGAGAACGCGCAACTCCAATTGAAACATCTAAAACACACACATTAATATACTAGATGCTGCTCTCAAGATAATTTCTTCAACATATATATCTGTTGCAGTTGCAATTGTTATAGTGATTCAACGCGTGGTGTCAAGACAGAGGTCGAACTTTGGGTATAACTGCCATTTCACTCCAATACAAGAAACACTTAATCTCCAGCTTCTATAAATCTGTACATTCTTCAGCATTATTGTTAATGCATGGGTGAAAAACCAGACTCACTGGCCTGTAATTTCTGATATGGCATTTTGAACTTTTGTCCATAGCTATTCCCTATCCGGTTTGAAAAGCAAATTTTGGTATATGAACCACCCAGAAAACATAATTCCAACAAATTCAAATGCACTTGAAATAAGAGGAAACTTGTCAATTGCCGCGATAAGTCCAGTTGAGGCCCAAAGCACTATCACAGCTGCAAAGCCCAGTCCACCAACAGCGAGTTTGTCATCAGTCTTTTCCCAAGCCTCTGGAACAGGTTTGAGGGCATCCGTCAATGGCTTTACTGGAGCAATAGAGGTCTCCCCAGTAATCATTGCAATTACTCTGCTAGCGAACTCTCTTGCAGCTTTCATTGCATTTACAAAACCGCTCTGTTTGTTTAGAGGTGTATGATATGTACAGAATTCTGATGCTTGAATTACTCCATTCTCATATCCTTTAAGATCAACACTATTGGTGTAAGCACCATAACCCCCTTTTGCGCAATCTGCAGATGGCAATGCCATCAAAAACCATGGTGATTTCTCTCTGAATTGTGTTGTAGATGGGCGGTCTCTGATCAAGTCTGAATGTCCACTTTAGGATACAAAATCATATTGCAGACGTTCCTGTCCTTCACAAAATGATGACAGAAGTCCAGCATTAGACACGCCTCCAGATCGCTGCCCCTTTTTGTTTTCCCACATCTTATCTTGCTCTTCCTTGGGTACTAACACGTGGTGGACCTCGCCTCAGCCTTTTTAGTGTCGGTGGAAGTTTCACTCTCACCCTTGTTATTAGTAATGACAGAATCGTGAATAGATGTTACATTCCCTTCCTCCTTCACAGGTCGTAGCTGTCATAAATCCGCCATTCGACTGCTTTGCACCAACTGCAATTACTACAGGAACCTTTAAAAACCGCTTCCAGTAAATCGCCATAACAGAGGATCTGTCTCATCTGGAGTGTATAACTCTGGAGCTCGCGGATAATAAAAACCATCAAAGAAAAATCCTTCCTGACGGATCAACCTGCAGATTCACCCACCACTTCCGCCAAGCTATTTCCGAACCCTTCTTGTTTGGGACTAACACCCTGGGACAGAATGTCCATCTAGAAACATCTGAGCGAAACGGCCAATTGCATCTTCTTCCATTGCTGCAAATAATCAAATTGAGACCTGGTGTTCCCAAATATTGGCTTGGAAAGATCCATTTCTACTTTTCGAAGATACTTCACGAATGAACTGCAGGCCATATCATAGTTTCTGGAGATATCACCAAGGAATGCGATATACATATAAAGCACTTTCAGTGGTTGCACAGTCTCTAATACTCGGTATTGTTCTTCGTATGTATAGAGGCTCTTTTTGACAAGACTAAATGGCTTAGAAAGGTTATAAAGGCAATCTAAGTATCCATCTATCCTATTCTCCTGTAAATATAGGAAATTAGTCTCGATAAATGTCCTTACCTTCTTCTCGAGGATCTTGGTTTTACCTTTGAGTAACACAGCCAGGGCCTCGGGTGTCCACTTAATGATTTGTTTCTGGTTCTGAGACATCAACTGAAATCGGCGTTGCACATTTCACACCTCTTCCAACCACACCAAGATGCGTTACATTACCACTGGAAGGGACGGCTGGTAGACTAAGCTGATCAAAACCATTGTTTGTCGCAGCTTCTACTTCATGAGAGGAATTCACACTTATACAAGCATTTTAATCCTGAGAAACGTTCTTATCATTATAAAGAGCCTGAAAAACCTCAGACCACGGTGGAGTTGACATCATCACCTTGAGATCTTCAATCTTATCTGAAAGATCTGACATTAGACCTTTAATCACATCAACCTCATCCACAGCAGTTGTAGCCAGTGTACAATAGGCATGCTAGGATTTGGGCCTCCACTGAAAACTCGAGCAAATCCCCAATTTCGTAGCACGCTACGAAAACACCTAATAGGTAGCGCTGCGAAACTGCTAAAAAATTTATGCGCTGCGAAAACGCTTTGCCCTTAAGCAAGACTGAAAATTTTTTGGCAACAGACTTTTCAGTGATAACAGGTGGGTAGCCACCAATATCCACCTAGATCATTCCTCTTCGCTTAGGAAGCAATGGTCCCCATTGCGTGCAGAGCCTCCATGAGCTGAGGCAATTTATGTTGAACTTGGTCCCTAGTGAGCCACTTGCCTTGGTGCAGGAGTTGGTCAGGTTTGACAACCCGATATAGTTGGATCTTTTGTTGGCAAGTGTTCTTAACTTGTGTGTCCATAATCCAATCTGTTGTAGCATGTTCCACGCAATATGGGTTTAAATATGTTGGTGTGAGTTGTTCTGCAATGTTTGATGTGTCCAACAGTGGTGGGAAGTATGGTTGAAGGCGGTCCACATTGAACACTGGGTGTAGGCCAAGGAATGGGGGAATGCTGAGCTCAAAATCATTATCTCCCATAGCCTTCTGTGGGTCCCTATAATACTAGTGATTACCCCATTACTATTGTAGTTATACCCCTTATTTATATTGTTGTGCCCCTATTACCCCCATATTGTTATTTCTGTGCCCCATAGAATCCCTCTATTGTTATTTTTGTGGCTTTATATTATTATTTTTAGGTCGGCTGGATTATATTGTGACTCCTTAGACTCCTATATATAGAAAGGAGGTTTTATCATTTGTAACATCCAAGAATTGTTCATTTATGTAATGTAAAGGAGGTTTCCCCCTCGAAGAGGCTGAATTCTAAGGCGTTGATCTATCTTTTCTATCTTTTCTTGAGCTGGTTTCATAACATTTGGTATCAAGACTCCAAAAGGTCTCCCACCTATGCGTGATCATGATCATGCTATTCATCTAATTCCAGGATGTGTTCCTCCAAACATCAGGCCATACAGATATCCTTATGTCCAAAAAAGTGAAATTGAACGTATGGTTGCAGAAATGCTAGAGGCTGGTATAATTCAACCGAGTCAAAGTTCTTTCTCAGATCTAGTAGTATTGGTGCACAAGAAGGATGGATCATGGCGCATGTGTCCGGATTATAGGGATCTCAACAAGCTCACTATTAAATATAAGTTCCCCATTCCTGTTATTGATGAATTACTAGATGAATTACATGGATCAATTTACTTCACCAAGTTGGATCTTCATTCAGGGTATCATCAAATCAGAATGAAGATTGAAGACATTCCGAAAACGACATTTAGAACTCATGAGGGTCATTATGAATTTTTGGTCATGCCTTTTGGCCTTACCAATGCACCTTCAACATTTCAAGGTTTGATGAATTCCATTTTCAAACCATTCCTTAGAAAATTTGTGTTAGTATTTTTTGATGATATACTAATCTACAGCAAGTCTTGGAAGGATCATGTTGAACATGTTGACAGGGTGCTACAACTATTGGAGGAGAAACAATTATATGCAAAAAGATCCAAATGTTTCTTTGGAGTCCAGGAGGTGGAATATTTGGGTCATATTGTATCTCATGAAGGAGTTAAGGTAGACCCTAGCAAAATTAAAGCCATTAAGGAATGGAAAATCCCCACATCCATAAAGCATCTGCGAGGATTTCTTGGGTTGACAGGGTATTATCGCAAGTTTGTTAAGAATTATGGGAGAATAGCAGCACCTCTAACAACATTATTGAAGAAATATTCATTTTCATGGACTCCGGAAGCAACAAAGGCCTTTGAACATCTTAAATAGGCAATGTGCCAAGCACCGGTCTTAGCTACACCGGACTTCAAAAAAACCTTTATTGTGGAATGTGATGCTTCAGGAAATGGAATTGGTGCTGTTCAAATGCAAGATGAAAGACCCATTGCTTTTGAAAGTCGTCCAATCAAGGGAAAGTTTTTAAGAAAAGCTATTTATGAGAAGGAAATGTTGGCAATACTCCATGCACTTAAGAAATGGCGACCCTACCTAATGGGAAGACACTTCAAGGTAAAAATGGATCATGATAGCCTTAAATACTTTTTAGAACAAAGATTATCCTCTAAATAGCAACAAAAGTGGGTCACAAAGATGTTGGGTTATGACTTTGAAATCATCTACAAAAAAGGGAAGCAAAATGTGGTGGCAGATGCACTCTCAAGAAAGGATGAGGATGTGGAAGCATTGTTGTGTGCCATTTCTATTATCCAACCAGATTGGATAAACGAAGCAAGGGAGGAATGGAAGAATGACGAAGAAGTGTGGGCACTTATTCGAAAGCTACAACAAGATTCTGGTACTTCTGATACATTTAGCTGGCAAAATGATTCGTTATGGTACAAAGATCGCTTATACCTCTGTAATAATTCCCAGCTAAAAAAAAAAGATTTTTATGGAATTGCACACTTCTCCCTTAGGAGGGCACTCAGGATTTTTAAAAACTTACCACAGGGTTAAGAAGGAATTTTTTTGGGATGGCCTTAAATCAGATATTCAAAAGTTTGTGGCAGAATGTTTGGTTTGCCAGCAAAATAAAGTTGAAACAATTAATACAATGGGTCTATTACAACCTTTATCCATTCCAAGCCAACATTGGGAGAAGGTTTCAATGGATTTTATCACAGGTTTACCCAAGTCTAAGGGAAAGAGTGTCATCATGGTGGTAGTTGACAGACTTACCAAGTATGCACACTTTTGTTCATTATCAAATCCATTTAAAGCCAATAAAGTTTCTACTGCATTTATGGAAACAGTTAAAAAGCTACATGGAAACCCAAAGATTATTGTAAGTGACAGAGATCCCATTTTCACTGGAAATTTTTGGACAGAATTATTTTCTTGTCTTGGTACTCAGTTAGCTCATAGCTCATCTTATCATCCTCAATCTGATGGGCAAACTGAGATAGTAAACAAATGTTTGGAAGGATATCTTCGTTTCTTTGTATCTGATAAATAGACACAATGGGTCAAATGGTTGCCTCTAGCTGAATGGTGGTATAACACTTCCTTCCATACAGCAACAAAAATGACCCCATTTATGGCACTTTATGGCTATCAACCACCATCCATCACATCATATTTAAGAGAAAATTCTAAGGTTCAGGCAGTGGAACATCACATCGAACATCAACAACAAGTCCTCCAACTCTTAAAGGATAACCTCGTGTTGGCACAAAATGGAATGAAACAACAGACATATCAACATCGCAGTGAAAGAAGTTTTGATGTAGGTGATTGGGTATTCCTACGACTACAACCATATAAGCAAATGTCCCTAAAGCAAGCTAAGAAGGATAATAAATTATCACCAAAGTATTATGGTCCGTACAAGGTGTTGCAAAAGATTGGTACTATGGCATACAAATTGGAGCTTCCTGCAGCTTCTCGATTGCACCCAGTTTTCCATGTTTCATGTTTAAAGAAGGTTATAGGTGACAAGCTCCCAATTCAAACAATATTGCCAGAACTTGACGAGGAAGGAAAAATTATATTGGAACCGGAAGCAGTCACAGAAACAAGAACTCAACAGCTACGAAATCGATCAATTTCACAGTATCTTATCAAGTGGAAGAACTTATCCGCTGAAGATTCCACATGGGAGGATGAGAATTTTATGCAGAAGTATCCAGAACTATTCAAGCATTGAGGACAAAACTTTTTTGAAGGAGAGGGGCATGTTGGGTCCCTATAATACTAGTGATTACCCCATTACTATTGTAGTTATACCCCTTATTTATATTGTTGTGCCCCTATTACCCCCATATTGTTATTTCTGTGCCCCATAGAATCCCACTATTGTTATTTTTGTGGCTTTATATTATTATTGTTAGGTCGGATGGATTATATTGTGACTCCTTAGACTCCTATATATAGAAAGGAGGTTTTGTCATTTGTAACATCCAAGAATTGTTCATTTATGTAATGTAAAGGAGGTTGCCCCCTCGAAGAGGCTGAATTCTAAGGCGTTGATCTATCTTTTCTATCTTTTCTTGAGCTGGTTTCATAACATCTTCGTAATGGTGTAAGGACCATATTAGAGTGGTTTGAGCTTCCGATGGGATCTGGTAAGGCATTCTTTCTACAAATGCAACCAGACTTTGTCGCTCACCTGAAACTTGTGTATCACCCGACGTTGATAATGTCGCTACTTGGAATTTGACTTCTCTAGGGCATCGTGAACCTGCTGGTAGATGTGTTGGATGTGTTCAATAAATTTGGTTACTTTATCAGCCTCGAACAATACATGAGTGGATTCTGACTACGCAGTCACATGAGGCATGACAACATCAATTGGACATAATGGTTGAAATCCTAGACCCACTTGAAAGGGACCGCAACCAATTGAGCTATGGAGAGCTCTATTATAACTGTGATGCACATATGGAAGAGTCTCATCCTAGGTTCGAGGATTCTTGGAGTTGTACATGTAGAGTATGTGCACTATCATCATATTAATGACCTTCATCTGGCCATCAATCTAGGGATGGAAGGCAGTTGATTTGGTGAGCTTGGTGTCCAATAGTGTCCAGATGCTTGACCAAAGTGTGCTCAGGAACTTGCTATCTCGATCTGAAATAATGGTCTACGAGATCAAAAAATGTTCCCATACTCGTTCAAAGAAGAGTTTGGCAGTGTCCTCTACTATGATACTCTTCTTGCAAGATGCCAATACAACCATCTTAGAAAATCTATCTACAACCACAAATACACAGTCATTACCATGCTTGGTAGAAGGGAGGCTAGACATATAGTGCATGGATATGGACTCCCATGGTTGGCTGGGAGTAGGAAAAGCAGTGTACAAGCCTTGCTTCTTGATGGTTGGCTTGGAGATGGTAGAGGAAATGTAGGATCTGATATATTTCCCAACATCTAGTTGGATCTTGGGCCAGTAAATGTACTTTTGTAGTATAGCCATAGTTTTCTCCACACCAAAGTATATTGCAACTCGATTGTAGTGTGCATCCCAAATCAGATTGGCACGCTCACCCAAAGGAACACAAATGTGGCCCAAGTAGCATAATAATGCATCTTGGAGGTGGAAATCAAGAAGTTTCTTGCCAGCTAATAGCATCTGGTATGTCGAGGTGAACTCTGCATTTTTGTATAGTTGTGGCCATCCAAAGGTCTCGTGACCACAAGAGTTGAGAACAATAGTCAGTGTTGAATATGGGGGATTTCTGAGGCAGTCTGCAACATGATTGGTACTACCCTTTTTGTCTTTAATGTTCAAGTGTAATTGTTGTAGATATGTAGACCACGTTTGATGGTGATCCTTCTGTAAATACCCCTGTGTCTGTATAAACTAAAGAGGTCGGTGATGGGTGTGGATGATCATCTCCTTACCTAGAATGTAGTGCTTCCATTGTCAACAAGCCTAAACAATGGAATACATCTCTTTATCATAGATGAGGCACTTCCAAATTGCATCAGAAAGTGTCTCACTAAGATAGGCCATTGGCTGCTCGTGCTGGGTGAGAACTGCACCAATAGCATAGTCTGAGGCATTTGTCTCGATTTCAAATGGTTGCTATAGGTTTGTTAGTGTGAGTATAGGTGCAAAGCAGAGGTGATGCTTCAACTCAATGAATGCCTTCTGTTGAGACTCAAACCAGGGAAAATTTTCCTTCACTCCACCCATAGTAATCTGACTCAAAGGCCAAGTGATATGGGAGAATCCCAACATGAACCTTCGATAGAAATTTGCAAGGCCCAAAAAGCTGCGAAGCTCCATTAGAGTGGTTAGGATTGGCCAATCCTGAATGACTTGGATCTTCATTGGGCCCACATGCACACCATGCTCATCTATGATGTAACCTAATTATTGGAACTAGCTCATGCCAAAGGTGCATTTATCCAAGTTGGCATACATTTTTTGCTGGCGAAGGGTTTGAAGGGCTTGTTGAATGTGTTGCAAGTGTTCTTCCCAACTCTTGCGAATATGGGGATGTCATCCAAATTAACCACCATGAACGATTTGGTGAAGGGCTACAAGATGTCATCCGTTAGCCTCATAAAAGTAGTAGGGGCATTTGTCAACTCAAAGGGCATAACCAACCATTCAAAAATGCCTTCCTTGGATTTAAAGGTGGTCTTCCATGCATCTATGGGCTCTATTAGAACCTGGTGATAACCAAACATCAAATCAATCTTGCTAAAATACTTAGACCCCTTGAGTTGGTCCAGTAGGTCAAAAATCCATGGGATTGGATACCTGTTCTTGACAGTGATTTTGTTTAGTGCCTGATAATCAATGCAAGGCCTTTAGGTCCCATTCTTCTTCTATACAAGTACATTTGAGCTCCCACAAGGCGAGGAACTCAGTTAGATGTGCCCTTTCTGCAGCACCTCTTGTATTTTCCACTTGATCTCTTCATTTTCCAAAATGGAGCGACGATATATTAGCCCATTGGGTAAAGGTTCTCACGGAATCAGATCAATTAAATTCTTGACTTAAAATTGCAAGGGTACCCCTATGGGTGAGGAGAAGATGTCCTTGTATTCTTCCATGACCATATACACTTTCTTCTGCTACTTTAAGGAACCCCTCCCGATGGCCATAGATGTGGCTACGACATTCCCCTTACTTTGAGAGCGATTTAGAAACAAAATAAATTTCCCAGTCTAGGAGATGACCTCACTGCATTGCTTAATAGAGATCAAAGAGATGGCGGTAGGTGGGGCTACCTTCGGTATCCCGTATAACTCAATACCCAAAGAAATAATAAAAAAGTAGGGTCTAGACTCATATAAAACATGTCACTTCCATAAGTATGGTTTTCCTAATAATACATCAAAAAATTCAAGAGGAGAAACATCACACAGTACCTCATCTTTGAAGGGCTTGATGCTGTAGGGAAGGTGACACTGCTGGCTGATGCAGAGATATCGTCCTTGGTAAAGCCACCTGATGATATATAGTTGCAGATGTATTGTAGTCGGTAGGCCCAACTGATTCACAACCTCTACTCAAATGAGGTTCTTTTGGCTCCCATTGTTTAAAATGAACTACAGTGAAGAACCCTTCACCCACATCTGTGAGTGGAACAGGTGCTCCCCCTCTTCTAGATCTTCACACTCAATCTTATGGATCTTGATGGTGGCCATAGTGACACTAGGTTTTACATCAATTATCTTCTTCCATTTTTCATTCCCCTTGCTGGGTTTTGACTCTGAGTTGGAACATACGTCAGATTCATAAGCCTTTAGCTTGACCACCAATGACTGCTTGGCCTGACACTCACTTGTGTTGTGAGTGGAGCTCTTATGGAACTCACACCACTTTCTTGTTTCCTTTTTTATTTTTGTGGTGTTGTTCTTTTCTTGCAGCTTTGGTGGGTTATCATGGGTCACCCTGCCTTGGATTTTCCCTTTGCTCTATAATTTGGGGGTGCCTTTCCCTTGCTTTGGATTTGCAGATCCAAAGTCTCACTTTTTTTTGTTTAAGTTTCTGCTTGATCTTGATAGCATATCGGTACACCATGTCGAGCGAGGAGATGTCCAGGAACTCCATCTCATCCTGGATGTACCTGTGTAGGCAGCCACAGTACTTGAGTACCAAATATTTCTTAGAATCCTTGATACCCAACTTCATGCAAAGGGTATGAAAAAAATTGGTAAACTCTGGCACGTCTTGGTCCCTTCCGTGTCACAGTGTGGTCCACTTTATGTATTTATCCTCATAGCTCCTGATAGGATAATACTGCTCCTTGATGGCATCCCGGAACGAATCTCAAGTGGGTGTGGTCGAAAATAGTGAGGGTGTATTTTCATCCTTTTGCTCATAGTAGGTTTCCTACCAATCCTTAACGTGGGGGGCGAATTTGAGAAGAGAAAAAGTAATATTTTCGTGGCTGGAAAAATCATCAACAAAAAAACATCCTTCTAGCAGGTTTTACCATTTATTTACGGTGTCTGCATCTATTTTTCCCTCAAATCTGGGAATGTCAAAGTTAACTTGTACCTTGAAGGGTGTGGCCCTTCCAAAGTAGCTGTTGTTGAAAAATGTGCAACAAGAAATGCTAAATTTAGGATATGCTAAAAATAGAACTACTAAAACTAACATGTCTAAAAATAGTAGTTTGGCTAATGGGCATTTTGGCCACCTTGGGTGAGAGGTGAAACTGCTAAAATTAACATCTTCTAAAAATAGCATTTCTTGGTCCCTTCCTATTTATAGCAGTCCCTGGTCTATCTATAGGAAGTAAATTCGAATTTGGTCTTACCATCAGTTTAGAATATTAATTAATTAATTCTCAATGACTTAATTAGTTAAGGAAAATCAAACTTGAAGTCTTCGTGAGAACATGCAATTATTTCTCCACTAATTGGGGAATGTGTCCTTGATTTGCTCCACTGATTGAGGAATTAAGGATGAGTTCTATATTGAGAGGATCAATTGACTTTGTTTAACTTAGTCAAGTTTAGTTAGATTAATTTAACAAGTTGTTAAATTAATGAGATATAGTTTGTTGATGCTTGCATGCATGTGACAACTATTATTTTCAGATAACTATGTATTCACTCATGGATAATTGATGCATGTTAGTTCAAACAGAGACCCAATTGAGATCAGAGAAGGGACATTGTACTATCAGTTGGATGAATATTTTTCCTATAAAGGAAGTTCATCCATGATGAGGATTTATCTCCTTTAGGTTTGTGCAGTTAGATCAGAGGTTAGTGAGTGTGTGAAGAGGCCAATTCACACATGTGACATCACTGGACCCCAAGGAAACTACACAAGGAAATACGAGGCTTGGAGGGTAGAGGAGAAGGTTTGTGAGAAGCCTTTAACTGTCTATGAGCAGTAGAGGGATTGTACTGAGAGCTAGATAGCTTTTGAGCTAAGGCTTTGTGGAATCCTGACTATATTTCTACTTGTATGATAATACAGAGATGGGGTTTTAGATAGGTGCTTTCCCCGGGTAAATTCTTATGTGTTGTGTGTGATTGATTCCTTCTTATAAATTATATGTGTTCTTATTGATGTTGCTCATGGTTGATTAAGCTTCCACTAAATTGTCTATAGAAGTAGATCAAGTGTTTTGATTTAGTAGATTTCATTACCATGTTGATCTACAGGTGGGAAATTTCTACATGGTATCAGAGCTAGCTGATTTGTAGAAAATGTTCTACATGGTATCAAAGCTAGCTGATTTGTAGGAAAACTTCTACAAAATTCTACATGGTATCAGAGCACAAGTGATCAAGGAGAGAACAGTATACTGAGAGGAGATTTCAAAGTTTTGAGTTTTGGGCCGAGAGTTTGCAGAGCAGATCTAAAAATTTCTATACAAAATTTTCAGAAATAAATAACAGATTTGGATTCCTTGTGGAAAAATACCCAAAATCAAAAAAAAAAATCGGCTGAATCGGAGTTCGAATGAGGGAGATATCGCTGATTTAAAATCAACTCTTTTTCTAGAAAATTTCGTGACGGCGGGAAAGTGGAAATAGATTGGTGTGCTAGCCAAGAACCTGTATGCACTTGAGGTACAATATGCATGCAAAGCCTTGAGGAGAAAGGCAAAGGTTAGATACTTGGTGGTTGAGAGGGAGAGTAAATTACCTCTCAACATGCAACGCCAAAAGAAGTCTCAGACAATTATGGAGGAGCCATGATTGGTGCAACAACTTTAGAAGGTTGTGGAGCAGCCACAACTAGAGAAGCTGAGTGGAGATCGAGTAGAGACATCTACTCATGTAGAGACCTCTAGTAGGGGGAAAATTTGAGCCAGGTGGGCAGAGGGATCACATGTAGGAGGTGGGGCGATGTAGAGTGATCGTTCCAAGGAGGAGGGGCAGGATCCTTGAGGTACCCAACCTCTTGGATGAGACCTTGCTACGGGAGCCTCGATGTGGAGTAGCAGGAACTGACTGATTGGGTAGATACAGATGCGGATGGAGCGGCAGAGAGAGCTACAGTGCAAGGAATCCTAGGATAGCACAGAGCATGCAGGCTGCAATAATGTGAGAGGCACAAGTGTGTTGCACAGTGCAAGGTAGCATAGAGAGGTGTACAATAGTGCGCGATGCATGGAGATGTTGCAGTAGCGCAGAGGTCAGAGAGGGAGCACTTGTCAACAGCAGGTAAGCTTCAGCATCAGAGTATGTTTCTAGTCCAATAGAGAGGTCATTTGGGAGTTTTTTTTGTTCCGAGAGTTGCTAGAGCAACCGCACTTGGTAGATGTGTTGCTTGTAGAACATTCCAGAGGTACAGGATCGGGTTCGACAGGAAGCCTTTCTTGTTGAGAGGGAGTGTTGAAAAATGTGCAACAAGAAATGCTAAATTTAGGAATTGCTAAAAATAGAACTGCTAAAAATAGCATTTCTAAAAATAGCAGTGAGAGGTGAAACTGCTAAAAATAACATATTCTAAAAATAACATTTCTGGGTCCCTTCCTATTTATAGCAATCCCTGGTCTATCTATAGGAAGTAAATTCGAATTTGGTCTTACCAGTAGTTTGGAATATTAATTAATTAATTCTCCATGAGTTAAGTTAAGGAAAAGAAAAATTGAAGTCTTTTTGAGAACATGCAATTATTTCTCCACTAATTGGGGAATGTGTCCTTGATTTTCTCCACTGATTGAGGAATTAAGGATGAGTTCTATATTTAGGGGATAAATTGACTTAGTTTAACTTAGTCAAGTTCAATTAGATTAATTTAACAAGTTATTAAATTAATGAGATATAGTTTGTTGATGCTTGCATGCATGTGACAACTATTATTTTCAGATAACTATGTATTCACTCATGGATAACTAATGCATGTCAGTTCAGACAGAGACCCAGTTGAGATCAGAGAAGGGACATTGTACTATCAGTTGGATGAATATTTTTCCTATAAAGGAAGCTCATCCATGATGAAGATTTATCTTCTTCAGGTTTGTGCAGTTAGATCAGAGGTTAGTGAGTGTGTGAAGAGGCCAATTCACACATGTGACATCATTGGACCCTAAGGAAACTGCACAAGGAAATAGGAGTCTTGGAGGGCAGAGGAGATGGTTTGTGAGAAGCCTTTGACTTTCTATGAGCAGCAGAGGGATTGTACTAAGAGCTGGATAGCTTTCGAGCTAAGGCTTTGTGTAATTCGGACTATGTTTCCACTTGTATGATAATACAGAGATGGGGTTTTAGGTAGGTGCTTTCCCCGGGTAAATTCTTCTGTGTTATGTGTGATTGATTGCTTATTATCAGTTATATATGTTCTTATTGATGTTGATCATGGTTGATTAAGCTTCTGCTAATTTTTTTGTAGAAGTAGATCAAGTGTTTTGCTTTAGTACATTGCATTACCAGGTGATCTACAAGTGGGAAATTTCTACATGGTATTAGAGCTAGCTGATTTGTAGAAAACTTTCTACATGGCATCAGAGCTATCTGATTTGTAGGAAAAATTCTACAAAATTCTACATGGACTTCTTCTCAACTAATCTCATTTGCACCAAAGGAAATGATACAAATGGGAAAATGTACCAAGCAAAATCTAATACTTTCTTTTAGAAAGAAATGTCCATTTGCACACAAGGTTACTCATGATGATCCCAACACTACCAATTGACATAGTGATACCAATTGAGGATTAAGGGACATGAAAATATTACACCAATTGTATTTCATGAACACAAGACTGCTATGCATAATCAAACTCACAACTTAAATGAAATAAGGGTATTTCACCCAAGATGAAAATATTTCATTTGCTTAGCAATCTTCCTTTCTGAGGTTGACAATTGTTGCATGCTACTGCTTATCAAAGAAGCTCCCCCTAAGCCAATGCTCTTTGATCTCCTGCAACTGCTTTCTTGCCTCACCGTGAGGAATGATCCTGTGGAACTAACTTGACTATGAGTAGCAGAGGGATTGTATTGAGAGCTGGATAGCTTCTGAGCTAAGGCTTTGTGGAATTCGGACTATATTTCCACTTGTATGATAATATAGAGATGGGGTTTTAGGCACGTGCTTTCCCTGGGTAAATTCTTCTGTTTTATGTGTGATTGATTCCTTCTTATCAGTTATATGTGTTCTTATTGGTGTTGCTCATGGTTGATTAAGATTTTGCTAAATTGTTTGTAGAAGTACATCAAGAGTTTTGCTTTAGTACATTGCATTGCCAGGTTGATCTACAGGTGGGAAATTTCTACATGGTATCAGAGCTAGCTGATTTGTAGAAAATGTTCTACATGGTATCAAAGCTAGCTGATTTGTAGGAAAAATTCTACAAAATTCTACAGCTATTGGAATTAGATACATTGCCCTTGGGTAGCCACTAAAGGATCTGGGCAAAGTTGTCCATCATTGTGTTCCTCTATCACTTGAGGGCTTCTTCAAGAAAGATTTTGAAAGGATCTCCTTCCCCCTCATCTTTCTTTTCTTCCCCCATGGGAGGCCATCGAAATTTGAGAGGCTGGTCTTGCAAAGGTTTGACTGGTTCAGGATCTAACTCCTTATATTCCAACCTTGTTGGGGTCATGCAAAGAAAAACAAAGAAAGAGGAGACTGCTTTGATACCATTGATCTGAATTGAAACAAGAATGCAACACATTACAAATATAACCATAAATACATAGATGTAGCAGAAGTAGCACATCATTTCATTAATATCAAATACTGAAATATGCTTACAAATAGAATGGAAATAAGACTACCTTGGGCGATGGTAGCTTATCTCTGAGAAGAGATGTGGCAGATACATGCCTCTGAACTGTGTTACAATGATGCTCAAGGGCCTATTTATTATTGAAAAAAATGAGAAAACCTTGAACAACCAAAACCATAACCCTAGGAGATGTAACACAAGAGTCTGTGGGCCTCGTTGGGTTTAGTTGGGTTGCCAACTTCCCAGGGTTCTAAGTTGGTCATATTATCTCTGTTTGGCACGTACGATACCTTGTTGGAAAGGTCTCTTCAAGTACTACAAGATTTTGCACAAGCCCCTACCACTAGCTACGGTCATGTAGCAGACCTAAAAAAATGTCGTTTAGGGGTTCAAGATAGCTCTGGATGCTCAGGACTCGAAAAACTGATAAAAATAGTAAACGCTGAAATAAACAAGGAAACAGATGAAAGTGACTGGAGGTTTAGGTGGGATAGGTAGTTTTCCACCAATATCCACCTAGATCATTCCTCCCCCCTTAGGAAGGAATGGTCCCCATTGCATGCAGAGCCTCCATGAGGTGAGGAAATTTCTATTGAACCTAGTCCCTGGTGAGCCACTTGCCTCGATGTACAAGTTGGCCAACTTTGACAACCCGATATAGTTGGATGTTTTGCTAGTGGGTGTTCTTAACCAGTGTGTCCATAATCTGATCAATTGTGCCCTATTCCATGTAGTCTAGGTTTAATTTTTTTGGTGTGAGTGGTTCTGTAATGTCTGATGTGTCCAACAATGGTGGGAAATATGGTCGAAGGAGGTCCACATTGAACACTAGGTGCAGACCAAGGAATAGGGGAATGTTGATCTCAAAAGCATGTTTCCCACAGCCTTGGTAATGGTGTAAGTACCATATCGGAGTGGTCTAAGCTTTTGATGGGCTCTGGTAAGACGTTCTTTCTACAAATGCAACCAGCCTTTGTCACTCGCCTGAAACTTGTGTGGCACCCGATGTTGATCATGTTGTTTCTTGTACTTGGCATTTGACTTCTCCAAGATGTCGTGAAACTGTTGGTGGATGTGTTGGATGCGTTCAATAAATTTGGTTGTTTTATCAACCTCAAATAGTACATGTGTGGATTCTGTCTACATAGTTGCATGAGGCATGACAACATCAATCAGACACAATGGTTGAAATCCTAGAACCACTCAAAAGGGAATGCGACCAGTCAAGTTATGGAGAGCTCTATTATAAATGTGTTCCACATATGGAAGAATCTCATTCTAGTTTTGAGGATGCTTGGAGTTGTACATGAAGAGTATGTGCACTATCATCCTATTGATGACCTCCATCTAGCCATCAATCTGGGGATGGAAGGCAGTCGATTTGGTGAGCTTGGTGTCCAATAATGTCTAGAGGCTTGACCAGAATGTGCTTGGAAACTGCTACCCCGATCTGATATAATGGTCTACAGGATCTCAAAATGTACCCATACTCGTTCAAAGAAGAGTTTGGCAGTGTCCTCTACTGTGATACTCTTCTTGCAGGACACCAATATAGCCATCTTAGAAAATCTGTCCATGACCACAAATACACAGTCATTACCATGCTTGGTAGAAGGGAGGCCAGACATATAGTCCATGGAGTTGGATTCCCATGGCTGGCTAGGAGCAGACATAGGAGTGTACAGGCCTTGCTTCTAGATGGTTGGATTGGTGATCATGCAAATAGTGCAGTATCTGATATATTTCCCAACATCTAGTTGGAGTTTGGTCCAATAAAAGTACTTTTGTAGTACATCCACAATTTTATCCACAACAAAGTGTCCTATGACTGACTGTAGTGCGCCTCCCAAATTAGCTTGGCATGCTCACTTGAAGGAACACAAAGGTTTCCTAAGTAGCATAATAATGCATCCTCGAGGTGGAAATTAGGAACTTGCTTGCTAGCTAGTAGCATCTTGTATGTCGAGGTGAACCTTGGATCATTTTTGTATAGTTGCAACCATCCAGAGGTTTCGTGAGCATAAGACTTGAGAATAGTAGTCAGTGGTGAAACTCGGGGCGAGCTGAGGTAGTCTAAAACATGATTGGTGCTACCATTTTTGTATTTAATGTTTGAGTGGAATTATGGTAGATATGTAGACCACTTATGATGGCGATCATTCTGCAACTTCCCTTGTGTCTGTATAAGCTGAAGAGGTTTGTGATCAGTGTGGATGACCGTCTCCTTCCCTATAATGTAGTGCTTCCATTATCGGCAAGCCTGCATGATGGAATACATCTCTTTATTATAGGTGGGGTACTTTTGAATTGTATCAGAATGTGTCTCAATTGGATAGGCCATTGGATGCCCATGTTAGGTGAGGACTACACCAATAGCATAGTCTAAGGCGTCTGTCTCGATTTCAAATGGTTGTTGCAGGTCTGGTAGTGTAAGTACCAGTGTAGAGCAGAGGTGATGCTTCAACTCAACGAATGCCTTCTGTTGGGACTTGGACCAGGAAAAATTTGATTTCACCCCACCCTTATTAATCTGACTCAAAGGCCAAGTGATATGGGAGAATCCCAACACGAACCTCTGATTGAAATTTGCAAGGCCCAAAAAGCTGCAAAGATCCATTAGAGTGGTCAGGGCTGGCTAATCCCGAATGACTTGGATCTTGGTTGGGTCCACATGCACGCCACACTCATCTATGATGTAACCCAATTATTGGACTTGGCTCATGCCAAAGGTGGATTTATCCAAGTTGGCACACAATTTGTGTTGCCAAAGGGTTTGAAGGACTTGCCAAATGTGTTTTAAGTGTTCTTCCCAACTCCTGCTGAAGATGAGGATGTCATCAAGATCAACCACCACAAACGAGTTGGTGAAGGGCTACAAGATGTCATCCATTAGCCTCATAAAAGTAGTAGGGGAATTTGTCAACCCGAAGGGCATAATCAAACATTCAAAAGAGCCTTCCTTGGATTTAAAGATGGTCTTCCACACATCTGTGGGCTCTATTGGAACCTCGTGATAAGCAAACTTCAGATAGATCTTGCTGAAATACTTGGCCCCCTTGAGTTGGTCTAGTAGGTCATCAATCCGTGGGATTGGATACGTATTCCTGATAGTGATTTTGTTTAGTGACCGATAATCAATGTAGGGTCTTCAGGTCCCATCCTTCTTCTGTATAAGTACAATCAAGCTCCCACAAGGTGAGGAACTTGGTCAGATGTGCCCTTTCTACAAAAAATCTCAGATTTTCCACTTGATCTCTTCATTTTCCAGGAAGGAGTGATGCTATATCGGCCCGTTGAGTAGAGGTGCTCTAGGAAATTGAATGCTTGACCTGACAATGCAAGGGTACCCCTATGGGTGAGGAGAAGATGTCCCTGTATTCTTCCATGACCATATCCACCTGCTTCTGCTGCTTGGAAGAACCCTTCCCGGGGGCCATGGATGTGGCTACGAATCGAAGCTAATCGGAAAGAAAAAAAATTCCCAGTCTGGGAGATGACCCTACTACATTGCTTAGCAGAGATCAAAGAGACGACGGTAGGTGGGGCTATCTCTAGGTATAGACTCATATACAACATGTTGCTTCCATAAGTACCGTTGTCCTAATAATACATCAAAAACTTCAAGAGGAGCAACATCACACAGTACCTCATCCGTGAAGGGTTTGATGTTGTAGGGAAGACGACACTGCTGGTTGATGCAAATATCTCGTCCTTGGTGAAGCCACTCGATGTTATAAAAATGCAGATGTGTTGTAGTCAGTAGGCCCAGCCACTTCGCGACCTCTGTTGAAATGAGGTTTTGTTGGCTCCCGTTGTCGACAATGAATGGTAGCAGATAACCTTTCACCCATAGCTGTGAGCGGAATAGGCGCTCCCCCTCTTCTGGAAATTTAGGCTCAATCTTCTGGATCTTGGTGGTGGGCACTGGGCTCCACATCAATGATCTGCTTCCCTTTCTCATTCCCCTTGTCAGTTTCTTACTTAGAGTCAGAACATGCGCCAGACTCAGAAGCCTTCATTTCGGCCACCAGCGACTGCTTGGCCTGACACTCACTCGTATTGTGAGTGGATCTCTTATGGAACTCACACCAACTTTCTTATGTCCTTCTTTGTCTTTGTGGTGTTGTTCTTTCCTTATGGATTTAGCGGGTTATCCTGGGTAACCTCGCCTTGGCTTTGCCCTTTACTCTGCAGTTTGGGGGTACCTTTTCCTCGCTTCGGATTTGCAGATCCAAAGTCTTGCTTTTTATGTTGAAGATTCTACTGAATTTTGACAACGTATCAGTACGTTGTGCCAATCAAGGAGATGTCCAAGAACTCCATCTCATCCTAGATGTACCTATGTAGGCAACTCCAATACTTGAGTACCAAATGTTTCTCATAATCCTTGATACCCAACTTTGTGCGAAGGGTATGAAAAACATTGGTAAACTCCGACACGTCTTGGTCCCTTCCCTATCGCAGTGTGGTCCAATTTATGTATTTATCCTCATAGCTCCTGACAAGGTAGTACTCCTCCTTGATGGCATCTTGGAATGAATCCCAAGTGGGTGCGACCAAAAATAGTGAGGGCGTACTTTCATCCTTCTACTCACAGTAGGTTTCCCACTAGTCCTTGACGTGGAGCGCAATTTTGAGAAGATAAAAAGTAATCTTCTCCTGGATGGAAAAATCATGAATAGAAAAATATCCTTCTAGTAGATTTAACCATTTATCTACGATGTCCGCATCTTTCTGACTCTCAAATATGGGAATGTCAAAGTTAACTTGTACCTTACAGGGTGTGGCGCTTCCAGAGTAGCTATTAGAAGTAGAAGTAGATGCGTCGCCCTTGGGTGGCTATTAAAGGATCTGGGAAAAGTTGTCCATCATCACATTCCTATGTTGCTCGAGGGCTTCTTCGAGCAAGATTTTGAAAGGATCTCTTGCCCCCTCATATTTCTTTTCTTCCCCCATGGGAAGCCGTTGGGATTTGTGAGACTGTTCTTGCAAAGATTCGACTAGTTCAAGCCCTAACTCCTTATATCCCGACCTCGTTGGGGACATGAAAAGAAAAACAGAGAAAGAGAAGACCACTCTGATATCACTGATCTGAATTTAAATAGGAACACAACAAATTACAGATATAATCATAAATACACAGATGCAACAAAAATAACACTTCATTTCATTAATATCAATTACATAAATATGCTTACAAACATAATGGAAATAAGACTAGCTCGGGCGATGGTAGCTTATCTTTGAGAAGAGATGTGGCGGCTACATGCCTCTGAATTGTGTTACAATGAAGCTCAAGGGACTATTTATTAATGAAAAACATTAAAAAACCCTAACCCGAGGAGATGCAATGCCAAGGGTCTATGGGCCCCCTTGGGGTTAGTTGGGCAACCAACTTCCCGTGGTCATAACTTGGTCATATTATCTCCGTTTGGAGCATACAATACCTTGTTGGAAAGGTCTCTCTGAGTACTACAAGATTTGTCGCACAACCCCCTGCGTATGGTAGCGGGCCTACAACGGACCTCAAAAAACGTCATTTAGGGGGGTCAAAACTGCTAAAAATAGTAAATGCTCAAATAAACAAGGAAACAAATGAAACTCACTGGAGGTCTAAATGGGTGGCCACCAATATCCACCTAGTGTAGAAATTTTGAATAATATGACACTTATTCACAAAGATTATCCCGATTATACACTATTGCGGAATACATGCATAATACATAACCTCCTCTACATTGATCATCAATTTAGTAGCATTAAAAACAATGAAACATCAATCGCATGCGCACATTAACACAGTATGTAACCTAGGGAAAGCATACAGTTGAAAACCCCACACTATCTGTATATTATAATGATAGAGAACATGTAACAATATATAGTACAATACTCCTCACAAGTACTCAGTACTATCTCCACCTGTTACACACAAACTAGCTCAGATCTGATGCCTCAAATCTCCTCCACTGTTTGCCTGCCTCCACTATGCAATCCTACAAGAGAATCATTCACTCTGTGAATTCGAATTCCCTTGGTTATACTACGCAAGCCTCATGGGAAATCTCCATCCATGCATGTGCAAATCTCATGCACAACTATAGTCACAACTGATAGCAATCTCAACCTCTAACACCTGTCTCCATTGAACTGTCCATGCACTGAGTTAACTGATGTATTCTTTAGTTGCTTTATGAGTTAATAATTAGTGAATTAATTAATAATTAATTCACACAACTCATCACTAGTGTATTCTTTAGTTAGACAAAAATAAAACTAGTTCAACCAAGTCAAACTGAACACAACTCCATCAACTCCACAATCAACTCCACCAAACTCAACCACATGAGTTCTAACTGAAGTCCTGCATGCAATAGCTCAACTGACCCACAAGAAAATCATATTTCCTTCTGACAGCTGCATGTGCCACATCTGTAGCTCAAACTGAAGTGCTCCAAGAGGATAAGATAATGTTTATAGTCCAAATATTTTATGAGCTAATAATATTCGACTGTTCTATTTTTAGCCTGGCAGTCTAAAAATAGAAACCACCCATATGTCTAAAAATAGAAGTCCATCTATTTTTACCAACATGACCAATCATCCACAAATAGCATCCTGCAACTCATAGACCATGATCCTTATGTCTAAAAATAGACTTTGCACCAAAAATAGCCTGCGGGCCCACTTAGTGAAGGCGGCTTCTTTCCACTAAGCTCCATCATCTTGTTGAAAAGGTCTCTCTGAGTACTACAAGATTTGTCACACAACCCCCTGCGTATGGTAGCGGGCCTATAACAGACCTCAAAAAACATCATTTAGGGGGGTCAAAACTGCTAAAAATAGTAAATGCTCAAATAAACAAGGAAACAAATGAAACTCACTGGAGGTCTAAATGGGTGGCCACCAATATCCACTTTTTTTCCACTGGAAAAATCGTAATCTTTCATTAACTTTGAAAAATTACATATTGTAGATGCATTATGCATATGCTATATGGTTCTTCTGCCTCATATGGGCTCAGTTGTATGTCTATTATGTCTGTTATAAAACCAAAATCATCACGCGGGATGTTCATTGCTGATCTGTTTATATATACATATTGCCACACATGGCTTCTGATAAGTAGTGTTGTCATATATGTACAAAAAAGTTGTTCAAAAAAGTATCATTTTCCAGATTTGTATCTCATGGGCTGGTTGCTCGATGATAGTGAGTATCTATGTAAGGACGGTGGTAGTATTGACATGAATTTGTTCCTCGCTGCTCCAGTATCATCCACTCTCCTCTGGGTAGTGTCGTAGCCTCCTTGGATAGTTGGTCGGCACTGCCATTGTGTTCCCTGTAGATGTGATTGCAAGTGATGTCAATAAATTGAGCCTTCAGAATATGTATTTCATCCAAGATATTACTAAGTGTGTGTGTGTGACAAATAGTAATGTTGTTGAACCAATCAATGATAATATTCGAGTCTCCATAAATATGCAAGTCCATGCAGTTGTGCCCCAATGCAAAATGCAAGAGATGTCGAAGGGTGATAATCTCTGCGAAATTGTTTGTGCCAGTCCCTAGTCCCATTTTAACTTTGTAAAAATGATGTTCATTAATGTATAATAGAAAACCTCCCCCACATCCTTGCTGCTGGGTAGCTCCATCAAAGAAAGCCCAAGGAGTGCTTTTTTCAATATGCGGTGGGTCGCGCGGTCTTCTAGTGCGCAGTTGTGGCGGCTTAGGTATGTCATTATAGTCAGATATAATAAGCGTAGTTAAATGAGGCCAACTCACTGGCTTTTCTTCAAAGATAGCCCGATTTCGAGCCAACCAGAGGTACCAGCTAATTATGATGGGCAGGCTTTGTAGTTTGGATTTTTTGTGACCATTATACCATGTTTCCCAGGTTCGTATAATGTTGAAACCTTCCCATTTTCCTGAGAATTGTATGGATTATGATACGGATTGCCACAAGGTCAATAATGATGTGCAATTTAGAAACAAATGGTGGCTCGTTTCGGAAGTGCATTTGCACAGGGTGCACCAGGTAGGTCCATAAACTACTCATCGCATGAGATATTCCCCTGTGGGTACAACACCTTTAAGGATACACCAAAAGAAGAGTTTCTGCCTAGGGGTGTGGTGAGATTCCATATAGACTTCCACCAAAATGAAATAAAATCTAGAACCTTGTGCGATATCAGCGTTTGGTAGCATGTCTTAGGTGTGTATATTCCATTCTCGGAATGATGCCAGATAAGCTCGTCCGTTACCTGTTTAATCCTGATGTGCAACTCTGATAATGCTTTAATATATGTAGTCCATTCCAGGTGCCAAAGAGGGGGGAGATTAATCTGCAATGCATATTTCCAGCATTGTTCTAGTATGGATGAGTTATGTGGATCGGCAATGTCAGCCAAAACTTTAATCTCTTGTGAGTGTAGGTACCTAATGAGGGCCTCAAGTAATATATGCCTGCCACCACTGCCATTCCAAGGGTCCATACCAATACGAGCCATAGATCCGTCATTGATTTTCCAAACCAAATTATCTCTGATAAGAGGCATAGAATTAAGAAGTGCTTTCCATACGGATGAGATACCAGATTTGGGCCAGGTTGGAAGTCGAATCCATTCCATGATGTCGAGAGGCCAAATATATTTGTGATATGTAATACTGGTCCAGAAGTTATGGCCTGTGATTAAGGTCCACCCCATTTTTGTCCACAAGGGCTTGAGCGAAAGTAGGTAGATCTTTGAGTCCCCAGCCTCCCCATTTTTTGGGAGTAGCGATCTTCTTCCATACTACCCAAGCGAATATTTGTTTGTCCTGGTTCCCATTCCATAGATATCTGTTGAAAATTTGTTGTAGTCTTGCCAAGATGCTCCTCGGTATCCAGGCAAGAGCCATCCAAAAGACCGGGGTGGCCTCCAGGACAGATTTTACCAATACAAGTTTGCCAGCTCGAGATAGATATCGGTGGCTCCAATTATTGAGGCGCTTCTCCAATTTAGCAACTAGACAGACCCAGTCAGCTATCTTTTGACTGATAGGCTTAATCCAGAATCCTAAATATTTGAGTCCACGGTCTAAGGGATGGATGCTGAAGGGGAATAGATGGCGAGCCAGATGGGACTCTTGGATAGAGGTACTGGAAAGTATGATGGATGATTTAGAATGGTTAGCGAGCATTCCAGTAGCAACAATGAAAAGGGTGAGAATGTTTGAGAAAGAGAGAGAATCCCTGATGCTGCCATCAAGGAAAATCATGATATCATTCACAAAAAGAAGATGGGTGAGAAAGCAGTCATCAGATATTTTGAGTCCACTAAGTTCCCCATTTCTCTTTGCTGTATCAATAAGTCGACTCAGGCCATCCATGACAATCAAGAATAGAAGGGGTGACAGTGGACAACCCTGTCTAAGACCACGTTCAGAATGGAAAAACGGTGATGCTGACCCATTTATTAGAATGCTAAAGGTGGGAGTGGAGATACAAGCCATGATCCAAGTGATGAAGTTGTTTGGGAAGCCTAGATGGATGAGAAGCATTTTGAGGTAAAGCCAGCTGACACGATCAAAAGCCTTTGCTAAATCTATCTTTAAGATAATGGCTTTGTGGTTCTTGGTCCAGATGGTGTGTAGGGCTTCCTGAGCCACACCGATGGCCTCATGAATCTGACGGTTTTCCAGGAAAGTGAATTGATGTGGGGCAATATTGCGGGACAGAATAGGACGGAGGCGATTAGCTATGATTTTGGAGATGATCTTGTAGAGGACATTACAAAGGGAAATGGGGCGATAATCGTCGAAGGAGGAAGGGGAATCCGATTTGGGGATCAGCGCTATGAAAGTAGAGTTGATGGCATTGTAAAGAGACCCAGATAACCTGCATTCCTCCACTACCCTCAGTAAATCTTTGCTGAGCAGCTCGTAGAAGGTAATATAAAACTCGATGGTCCACCCATCCGGCCCCAGGCTGCAATCCTTCTTGAACCATTTGAGGGTGCTCTCAAGTTCCCTAGGTGTCATAGGATCAAAAAGTGCCTCTGCCTCATCCTCATTTACAAACCTCGGGAAGTGACCAACAATGTTGATGATATTAGCAATAGTAGAGCCTGGGGGTTGTTTGTAGATATTCCTGAAGTGAGATGTTCCCAGGTGTGCGAGCTTGGTGAAAGAGTCTGCTATTCCACCTTCTGGCAGAGGGAGGTTCCAAATTGTATTTTTTACCTTCCTGCCTTTTGCATAGTTATGAAAGAAGTGGGTATTGTCATCCCCAGCTTTTAGCTAGGTGGCTCTACTAAGAAGACGGATGGATTCCTCCCGCTCTCTAAGAATTTTTGTCTTTTGATTTTCAAGTTCCACCAGATGGGCTTTTTCTGCAATAGTAGCAAACCCTAGGCCTCTTTCATCTGAAAGTGAGGATAATTCAGATTCTATTTGCTGTAGTGTTGAGTTATCCTTCTGATATTTCTCTTTGGCCCATTCAATAGAAAGGTGCTTGAGCTGTGTCAAATTTGTGCAGAAACCTTTAGCCAAGGAATCTGACCTATCAATCGGATTTTGAGTCCAATAATCCTTAACCATCTTGATGTATGAGGGATCTTGAATCCAGCCATGATTGAACTTGAAGGGGGCTTTTGGTTTTTTATGAGGCCCTGATATCTCCAAGTATATTGGATAGTGATCCGATATGCCTCCAGTACCCACCCATTGTTTATAATGATGAAGCTGTTGTATCAGGGTACCTTTCATAATGAACCTATCTAGTCTGCGAGCAAGAGCAGCATCTCCAATTCTTCTGTTCCTCCAGGTGGGCAGCGGTTTGTTCATGGGGACAACGATCAAGTTGTGTCTCTCCAGCAAGTCGGTCATATACCCAGAAATCGAGTCAATCTGTGCCATAGATCCCCATGATTCGCTATACCCCAGGGAAAAGTTTAAGTCACCCCCAATAATGATATTGTCAGCTGAGAGGATAGATAGGCTCAATAAGTGATTCCAAAATATTTCTCTTTGATGACAGGGGCCATATATGTTGATAACCCTGAGACTGGTACCTAGGTCAGCCGAAAAGAGATCAATTCCCATGAAACCCTGTCCCCCCCATGTAGCTTGCTCCCGGATGGAAGATGGGTTATATCCAATCGCAAGGCCCCCCGATCTACCGGAGGAGTCCATCGCAGAAAAATGCCATCCCGGGTGATGGAGGACAAGGAGGCAGTTATGGAGTCAGTCGGTCCCAGGATTTCTTGGAGGAGAATAATGTCTACTGGAACAGATTCAAGAAGCCTGCGCAGGGCTAGTTTCTTGGAGGCACTAGCCAGGCCTCGGAAATTGAAGAAAAGACACTTCATGGGGGAAGATTTCCCGGGGTGTTCACTGCTCTAAGAACCCCAATAATGGTGGATTGTCGCCCAGAGGAAACCTCCGCACCCACCCTCCTGATAGCTAATGACATATGTGATTTTCTCCCCCGGGCAGTCAAGGGAGTCAACCGAGATGATGCAATACCTAGACCAACAATCTTTAGATGAGAACCAAGAGTGTGAGCACGAGGGCGTAGGTTATAGTTGTGTTTTGAACCCCGAGATGATGAAGGTGAGGTGGATGGCGAGGGGTGAATATGTAATGAGGGTATCGAAGGAGCAATGACCGGAGAGGAGGGCAAAGTGCGGAATGCAGTAGACATGGAAGGAGAATGCATAAAGGAGCAAGGAGAGTAAATAGATAGCGGAGGGAAGAGAGATGTACCCGATGCAGAGGCAGATGCTGCAGCAGCCCGAGATCTAGTAACTGGCGGAGATCTAGTGCTGTGTGCTGCTCCAGGATCATGAAGAGGGATGCTGATGGGGGGACCTGGTGCCGGATTCCACTGAGTGACCGGTGATATATTCCTCGAGGGCACGATTGATGGCGCAGGGGATTCAACTTGTTTCTTGTTTAGGGGACAGTCGTTGAAGATATGCCCCACCCTGTGGCAGCGACGACATCTGAATGGCACCCCTTCGTAGTCCAATATCTAAACCCTAGAGTATTTGCCCCAGTGTAAAGTAATCTTCTCCTCTAATCCTTCGCGGGTGTCCAGATGAACCAGGATGCGAGCTAGCGTTCTATTCCTGGACTCCACAAAGGTGCGGTCATGGTCGAGATATGATCCCAGTGCATTCCCGATGTGCATGAAGACTTCTTCACTCCAGTACTGGAGGGGTAGCCCTGGCAAGCGAACCCACAGCGGACTAGCCCCTATTTGTTCTCTCTCGGGGTCGAAAAGAGGGCTCCATCTTTTTAGCAGAACCGGCGCCATCTCAATGTGCGAATACCTCGCCAGTACCAAATCCGTGTAGTTTTCCTTTGCAAAATGGAGGGCAAACCATCCTCTGGGTAATACTTGCACCTCAGGTAATTCTTTAAGAACCCCTCCCAAAATCTCCTTCACCCAGAGGGTGAGTCGGGTCACCGAATATGCCCTCCCTCGAACATGCCCTACTAGAATGGTGTTCGCCATTCTGGCTGCTTCCCCAATTGCAGCTGAATCTCCAAAGCGAACGGATATGTCCCTTGAAGTTACTTTGACACACTTGGTCCGCTTCTTCCCTGTACACGGAGCTGAAGGGTGGTCCACTAATGGATCCGAGGAGCCATCCAGGTGAAAGGATTTTGAAGATCTGACCCTGACTGCAGGGGTATCAAAACATCCCGAGGGTGAGTGAAGGGGGACAGAGGGCACGGCCACCGCCAAGGAGGGAGGACCTGATGAAGATGCAGCAAGGAAAGTAGTAGAGGGCGGATGCGGGTCGAATGAGGGTGATGGGGGAATAACAGTCGATAGAAAGCGTAAGGTCCCAGGTGACAGAGGAGGGAGGTCCAGGCTAGGAGGTTCCTGGGGGGAGACCCGCCCGGCTGTAGAGAAGGGCGGAGTTCCGGGAGAGAAACCACCGGTGAAGAATGTGGCGATGGATCTGGAGGTCGTCTGGGACCAGCTTCGGTCGAAAAGAAGTTACGATGCCCGAAAATTACCTGTTCAGGATGAGGGTCATCAGAATAGTATACCGCCTCCTCCGTTTCCATAACATCATCGACAGTATCAGTAGTCATCATGAAAACGACAGATGGGCCTGAAAAACCGGGCCGTGGTTACATGTAGTGTAGTTGCGCGGTTAGGGAGCTTCAGGTGACAGAGAGGGGGCTGGCTCAAACCCTAGCCGAAACCCTTACTGTCATTTGCAGAGCATGCCATCATTCACCCTCTCATAACCATGATACTGAAAAGATAGCAAGAAATATTACACTTCCTAACTTTGATGGATAATCCAGGAGTTCATCTAGGGTGTGGATACAAAAAACAAGACACCTATGACTATTTGGCCACCAATATCCACTTAGATCAATGACATATTTATATAAAATTTGAAATTTGATATATATTATTATGACACTCAGTAACATATAAATTTATTTTATTTTTTATTTTAGAAATAAATTATATTTATAATCCCATATAATTATTCATTTTTATTAAATCAACAAATAAAAAAAATAAGAATTCAAATTCAAAATATTCAATAAATACATATATATATATACTTTATTATTTTTAATTTTTTCTTTTTCTGAAAAATCTAATTTAAATTCCATAAAATTGGTCAATTTAAAAATAATAAATTATATATATATATATATATATATATATATATATATAGATATACTTTAATAAAAAAATATTAAAATATTATAAAAACTTTTTTATTAAAAATATTATAAAAACTTTATAATAATTTTTTGATTTAAAATTGTCACATAATAAATTTTCAATTCCAACTTACCATAATATACCTGTTACATATATCCATTTCCACTCAATGAAAGAGCAATGGAATATGAGTTGTCATAACGTTTTCACAACCAATTATTTTACATTGTGTTAATATTTTTTTTTGGAAAATTAACACAAATATGTGATTGAGAAACATTATCTCAATGACATGCATAGACATGTATTTTTGTGACTCTTCCGTGGGATGATTAAATTTTATGATCATTGATGAGCAGAGACTGAATATTCTTCATGTACATAATTAGAGATGTATAGGAGCGAAGTTTACATTCCATTTACATGTTTCTCATTAGAAAGATTTATTTATGTTTTATAAAATTTTATATTAATTTAAAAAATTATATATATATATATATATATATCCACAAAGATACTTAAATTGCCATCTAGGTGAAAGAAATATGGTACAAGATAACAATTTAATTGATATAAATTGGATAATTATATTATTTGACATTTATTTTAATATTTTTTATTGGAAAATTGAGAATTGAAACTTTTCAGACTTATTTTAACATATCAAACCACATTTTTGAAGGTCAAAACTTTCTTAACTTAAGATAGACTTTTTGATGTTGATATACACACAAAGACTTTTCCCACAAAGCAAAGATCACATATTAACCCAAATTTTAAACATTTTATAGTAATACAATTCATACATATTCTTAATAAAGGAAAAAACAAAACAATATTAATTATATAAGGAAAATCTTTGTGTAACGTGTGATTTCCATTATTTTACTCTTATGTTTATTAACAATATGTGTATGCATTGCATTGCACTGAAATGTTTACAACTTAGATTTCTCCTAGTAAGTTTTGTATACAATTCATACATATTCTTAATAAAGAAAAAAACAAAACAATATCAATTATATAAGGAGAATCTTTGTGTAACGTGTGATTTCCATTATTTTTCTCTTATGTTTATTAACAATATGTGTATTAATTGCATTACATTGCAGTAAAATGTTTACAACTTACATTTTTCCTAGTTGGTTTTGTTTGACAACATTTCTGACTTCTATAAAGACATCTTAACCAGAAACAAACTTCCTAGTTTATGGATTCCAAAGCTTATAACCTTTTAGACCATGCTTATCACCAAAAAAATGCACTTTTCAATTTTATTCTCTAGCTTACCCCTATTTTTCTTTGGAAAGTGTACATAAACATCACAATAAAAAACTACATTAAGAAGCAATGTGCAAATATTTAATGTATTTCATTTATGTATAAAGAGCTATTCTTCCTTCATATTTGAATCACAACAAAACTCAGGTTTTTAAAATTATATGAAATATCATCTCAAATTTAGTTGATGTACATCAAGAGGAAGATAAATTTTTTAGGTAAAAGAAGCATATATGCATATGTTTTTTTAATTTATTGCCAAGCATATAGTTTTTTTCCTTGGAAAAAAATCGTAATTTCTTCATTGATATAGTGAAACCTTTACATTTTTTATGCATCTGTATTTTGATATATCATTTCAACAACATTAAATTTTCGTAACATTTATCATCATATATAACATTTAATGGTTACTTGAATCCTAAATGATGATCCCTACCTTTGAAAACCTCACAAATTTCTTCTTTCAATTCTCACATGAAGGTTATGAATTTTTTAATGAGAACAAGTTTTTTACAAAGTGTAGTGTAGATTTGTGTTTGCACTAAAAGGAGTGTATTATTTCATATAACTATAATGCTCCATGGAAGGCTCATGTGATTAATCAATATTAAATTCATAAATAATAAATGCAAAAGAAATAAATTAACATGTATGTATTGATGATATGCTAAAAATGTTAACAATGTTAATGTTTTGAGACTATGGCAATCTAACGTTGATTAAATTCATCTAGTTGTTTATCAACATGTAATCGTGAAATATATTGCAAAATATGGTTCAGAAGTAAAAAAAAAAGGAGTTCTTTATTTCCAACTTTGCCAACATTTGATTAAAATAATTGAAAACATAAAAGACATTGGATATTCATCTTTGCACGTGCATAAAACAGGTTCCTTGTGGAAACATATAGTTTTTTAAATCCTCTTACCCCTCTTTATGCCCTACTTGATTGTTGTGCTAAAATTTCCATGTACATTCTCCCAAAAAAACACTCAAATGATTTGTGCCCCTCTTCACCACAAATGATAACAATGTACTTTCATTGTTGATACTTGACCTTCAAGCATCTTTCTTGTTCTTTAAATCCACTAAAACCTCTATCTCTTGATTTATTTTTGTCTCCTTATCAACAATTTCATTTCTCTTCTCATACTTCTCATCCCACATTTCTTCCACTTTTTATTTGGAATTGTGAAATTCCCTATAGTTACACATTTTAATGCGTTAAATGATACGGTGCTTCTAATGAAGAAAAAAGTTTCGAACTAATTTGATCTTGTATAGAAGGCTTTCAAACATTAACATACTTAAAAACTAGTTGAATAGGTTCCCTATTGTATCATGGAGTGTGTATTTATGTATTGTATGGTTTTTTAGTCACAAATTATCTTATATTTGATTAAATTTGTATAAATTTATAGATATAGATTTTGTTTTCTCTCATGAAATAAACTTGGCCCTTCAATTTGGTAATCACTAGCTTGATTTTTCAAGAATATTCCATTCTATAAAATTCAAAATATTCACCATATCATTAAGTTCTAAGTAATAATTCCCTCTGAAATATGTATTTAGACTTCCTATATAATAATTTAAACTTAATTTCTATTAGTCTTTAGTTCAACAACCTTGCAAATTATTATACAATATCTTCTTCATCAACTTTGCTAGATCATCCTCTTCTCATTTTTGAGCCACTCTCTTTGGCTTCTTTAGTAAACTCTCCAAATCTTCTAATTTTATTCCTAACACCTATTCTTTTTTAATCACTTAAATCTAGTTCATTCTCTTCTCACAATCCCTTTTACTTGACATTGGATTTAAATAATTGAAATGTTTGGTAAATGAGATATATGAACAAAAATATAATACCATCCTTGTTACAGTAGGGATCACTTTTAGTTTGGGATTTATATAGTCTTTTGAAGAAATGGAAAATTGTTGCTAAGAAGAACTAATTTTGAAAAAGTCCTTGAAATGCTTCACTTGGTAAATGTGACTTGTTGTGAAACCAAACAAAGCTTCAAACCTAGATTTACTAGTAAAATTTTGAGGTTATATCTAACAATAAATCATCTTTATCACACACCCTTCAATCCTATGCCCAAATGGTTTCAAGTTTTTTTTCTTTTTCTTAATCATGTGTTGGGGGGAGAGTGAAGAGAGATTATTGCTCGTGGGACTAGATTACTTGGGAAATATGTATATATTGACAATTTACTCTCCAATTTCTCTAATTTTATTCTTAACACCTATTCTTTTTAAATAATTTTTCTCTTTCCTTCTGTTCTCATAATCCCTTTTAGTTGGCATTGGATTTTAATTCAAATGTTTGGTGAATGAGATGTATAAACAAAAGTATAACACCATATTTGTTGTAGAGATCACTTTTAATTTAGGATTTATATCGTCTCAAGAAGAAACGGAAAATTGTTGCTAAGAAGAACTATTTTTGAAAAAGGTCAAATGCTTCACTTGATAAATGGAGAAATGGAGGTAGATATATTAAAAAATATATATTTATGAATTTAATTTTTAATTTTTTACATTATTAAATGAATAAAGAAATTCCAATTATTTTTTAGTAGTATGGTACATTTTCTTGAAATAATTGATTAAATACAATAATTTTATATAAAGAAGATTAAAATATAAATTAACAAATTTGAATTATGATATTGGAAAATAAAAATAAAAATAAAAAGTTAATATATATTTTTTAAATTGACAGTATTGTATTTTATTAATCGTTTACAGAAATATAGTTAACCACACAATATAACTATATAATACATATTTCAAATGACAATTTTTAAACATTTAAATTATAATATATATCATTTAAATTTATATTTAAGTAATTATTTTTTTTTGCCAGCGTAACTTTATAATTTAACATAAAAAATAAATTTATCTTTTATCATTAAAATTTACATTTAAATGAATTAAGTTTTCATTGTTAACATGAGATCATATTTAAAACGTAAAATATAAATTTTTAAGTGTCCAAATATTTTACAAAGTGTGGCATCCCTTGAAGTTAAATCATGATTTATACATAAGCAACAAATTTTAGTTGTTTAACTAAATCAAGTTACGCAATTCAATTTAGTTGGTAATGGAAATATACTGTTTCCCAAAGCACTAATTTTTGATCTCCCTACATTATGCTCACATATAGAATAATTTGGAAAAGTAATTGATCCATTATCCACACATATTTTCTTTTCTTGCAGGGAACAAACATCACATAGTGTAATTAGGGAATTGTGTTAAAGGATCATGAACCACATATCCACATGGAATTCAAACACTATGTATGTGCACTAGATTCACCTTGGACAGACCATCACTACTAACCAATTTGCTTTACTAACCATTACAGGTAGAGTAATTGCTTATATTTTACTTTGAAATTTTGCACACAAATGTATTCTCACATAATATAATTAGGAAAGAAGTAAGTGGTCCAACATACCACACATATTTCTTTTCTTGCAAGGAGCAAAAATCACATAGTGTTATTAGGGGAATTGTACTAAAGGATCATGAACCATATATCCACATACTTGTTATTCAAACACTTTGTATGTGCACTAGCACAAGTAGAGTAATTTTTTGTATTTTATTTTGAAATATTTCACACAAACATATGCTCACATAGTATAATTAGGAAAGAAGCAAGTGGCCCATCATCCACACCATTTGTTTTCTTTTAAGGAACAAACATCACATAGTGTAATTAGGGGAATCGTAAAGGATCATCACATATCGACATAAATTCACACTTTGTATCCTCACAATTTCAATTCCATGCACATTCACCCCACACACTAAGCTCACTTAAAATTTGTATAAAGGGTATCCTCTTACAAAATATTTGTACCTAATTTATTTTAGCGTATATTTTGTTACACACCCTAAGTGAAGAAACACCTTTCTAAAAACAACCTTAACTTGAAGACACTAAATTCTCGACAATGCCACAAGACAATTTATAGTTTAGGCTAGGACCATGGTAATATGCAACACATAATCCGTCATGGTTCTTTTTCATATTGAAACATACAAATTTGTCTTGTAGGGAGTTTAAATCTTGCATCATCCGGTGATAAATCCGGTGCATGGAAAGAAACCCATGAATGGGGTAAGGCCTAGGCGGCGGATTATCACGAACCTTCATGTTGTCTCCAGAAAATGGTAGGGGTTTTAGGTCCAAAACTGACAACCAAAAGTTGAGATTCATCCATTCCCACTAGACGTAAGTAACTTAGTGGCCAAATCTTAAGGCATTTTCCCCTATAGTTTGAGGTGTGGGAGCACTTAGACTTGAGGTGATCTTGGTCAGGCTATTGGAAGTGTCACCAACTCTTTCGGGACATAGCCCTAGTAAGTTTAGCCACTGTAAACCTCTCCATACTTTGGTTAGTTCTTTGGGTACTGGAAGAGTCGCTAGTGACATTTATGAAGTGGACCCAATACCCTATTCCAAAATCTTCACAAAGGCCCAATTACTACTTGAGCGGAAGAACGTTAGGTCTTTTTTGAATTTTTTCTCATACACAACCTCACAAAACCTTTTTTGTTGATTGTTTCACACATTAGAATTAAATGGAAAACTAACCATTTATTTTTAGCTTTGTCTTATATATGTGATTCATTTGGCATTCCTAAAGAAAATGTATGTATTCAAGTGTCGTTACAAATGCAACAGTCTCAGGTGTTGTTGATTTCTTTCCTTTCTTGCCAACTGGTGTTTTCTCATAATAGAACACTTGTAATTAGTTAGATGTTTCATAGGGATTATATCATCTTCAGGTGCCTCCTACATACAATTCACATCATCATGAAAATTATTTTACCTTTCATACATGTTGAATGCTTTTACCTTTCTTCATATTCTGAATCACCCTTTTTGTTGACATAGGGACCAATACTTTTACTGACCCGTGTTCTTCTTCAACCCATCTTTACCTGAGCTCAAACCCCTTTTATTTTCATGTTTCAACTTAGAGACCTTGGTCCATGTTAAACTCTGCTACCTAGCTACCAAGTCTCAACTTGATTTTCATTTAAATTTTCCCTAGGGTTTGTGATAAGAATCCTAGGGTTTGTGATTAGAACCCTAGGGTTTATGATCTGAAATGTTGGGCAAAATTGTTAATGTTATGCAAGATCCCTCATTAATATTAAAAATGTGTTTAGGATTGTCTCAAATTAACCATCATGTGAGGAATTATGTGTCAAGTGTTTTGCGCCTTTTATGAGAAATTTATGAGTTTAATTAGCTTTTTAAAACACATACGCAACAAGTAAAATGCAGAGAAATAAAACACAGCAAAATCATAAAACACAAAGCTGATAAAGGATTTCACCCCTCTTGGGCTACATCTCCTTGGACCTACTTCAATGGCTAGGCCCTCTTTGGATTAATGGTCAATTCTATGATTACATACACCTGCAGTGCTCCAATGGCTTTGAAACTTGCTCCATAGGATTCAAAAGACCCAAAAACCTGAAAAATGACTCTCCAAGCTCTGCAATTGGACTTCAACTGATCTAGACTTGACCTCCTCTCCCGATGGCCCCAAGCTTCCTTAAACTTAAACGTAGAAACATCACATACAGAATTGTATTTCTATCTCTGAAAACTATTGCATTGTGTTTAGAGCATCCAAATCATCTAGGAATGACTCTTTCTAAGCTAAAATTGGTCGAAAAATGCCAAAGTTATGGCTTCTTTAGTTTTTCCTAGGAAATCTCCACTAAATCTAGAAAAACTCCAGTTAACTCTGCCAAATTTGGAGTTAACTTCGGATTTTTTAGATCCACCAAAATCTCCACCAAACTGATCCAAATTTAATTAATTTATAAACACAAATTAATTAGCACTAGTCTCTATTAGCGCATCAAGCTGGGGCAGTTAGCATAAAATGCTAGCGGTTAAAGTTTGGGGTTGGTCACATGCTGGCAGTTAACTCTAGTGTTTAATGCTACCTCCCAATCCGCCAATGGTAAACATACATGGTCACATGCGGATGTTAACCGTTAGAGTTAATGCTAGTGATTAACTCCAAACTTCAACATATTTAACATTTAAATACATAATGTGCCCATAAACTATTAAGTCCAATGGTTATGGTGTAGTGGTAAAGCTTGGTGCTTGTGCAGGCTAGGTCATGGGTTTGAATCCTTGGCTTGCCCATAAAACTTTTACCCGACCTCTAAGAGGGCACATGGTGGCCTCTGGGCTTGCCACATGTCACCCTGTCATTGGTCCACCAAAACTACTTTAACTAATTACGTGTTGCCACTTGTCGCAATGCGATTGAGCCACCTACGGGAATATTTCAAGGAATATTCCCTGTAATATTCTTTTTGGTGACTGGGATGTACGGATGCCTAGTCAGCTTCCCAGTCACCAAAATTCGCATGTTTGAACAAAAGAAAAACAGGCTCTAACTTTCTCATACGAAACTCGTTTTGCGTGAGACGAGGTGTGGTGGGATCGTATCGCCGAGATGGACGCGGTCATTCAAGTTTGATCAATCTGAGCACTTTGATTTTTGAGCAAATTTTTGCCCCTAATCTAGATTTCGATCACTCCTTCCCACTGACAGGCTTTTGGACCCACAAAAGCTGGTTATATGATGAGAAATGAATACTCTTCTTCTTCCCAAGTTATATCAATTGAGTCTACCTGGAAAAATCTCCATGACAACCACTTGGGTTCACTGACATGCCTTGCCTTGCAAATGGCTTGGCACTTCAACCAATGTTCTCCTTTTGTTATTGACCCAATCCAATGCATATTGGTTGCTTGTTGATTAAACACCCTATTGTACCAAAGCGATCCCTTGGTGCTTTGAAAGCTAACTGATGGCCTTCCCACTGAGAATCATGTTCCTCCTTTGCAACACATGCATTCGATGCAAGCATCTCCTTGGAAACCACTTTTCCAAGTTAAGCCCATATGAGCGAACTACAACAATGAGTTCCAATATCAGTAATAACAAGAAAAGAAATGACCATTCTTTTACCTCCATGGCTCCAAATTCCATATATGGAAGAATGCATTTACCATCTCTTTTTCTTCTTGGCATCAACACATCAAATCACATTGTAGACCATTTGATATTTTACAAAGGCTGCAATTTTTTTTTGGCATTTTTGTCCACTTTTTCTTCTTGATTCCATAATCCTCCACTATTAACATGCTTCTCATGTCATGATTTGAGAATGAAGGCTAATCATGAGCCTCTTGCTCAAGCATGGACCTTCCAAAACCTTGCGACATCTTGTCACAAGAAACACCTTGCAAGGTTAATGATGTTTCCCTGAAAAACACTCATGCAGGAATATAACTTGATGACCTCTTCCTTTTGCTTCTTCAAAGAAACAAATGTCACATCATGTGAATATCCCCGTACACTCTTACATCTTGGTGTTTAAAAAATTGACTAAACACAAGTCGAGAAAATGTACTTCTTCAAAGCAATTGACTTTCAAGTCAAGCAAAAGCATGTACAACAACTTGATGATTTACAACAGGAATTCCACATTCTCATGAAACAATTCATCACATCTCCCTTTCATCTTTGGAGATAAAATCAACTCTTCCAAGTCGATATAACATACATGTAACATCAATTGACCACACAAGACGACACTCATGCACGTGCAAATGATCAACATTCTCAAGTTGAAAACATACATGTTAATAAAGCAATCAACCAACACAAGTCAATCACTCATGCATGTTCAAGCACAATGAAACTATTAAAATTTTCACTATTCACACACAAAAACTCTCATGCATGTATAACAATTCTCAACTCTCTCACAAGTACAATCACAAGTACAAGAATCCCCATTGGTATGTACGGTTACTTAAAGAGATGAAATGACCAAATTTGCTGCAACAAAGTGAGTCAACATACTCTAGTTTCAAACACCTTCCTGGCGTAAACATGCAAGTTCAAGAATGCAACATGCATGCAAATTTGTAGTTACAAATTGCCATCTTTGCTGCATCTAAGTGAGTCAACATAACTCTACTTTTCCAACATCTTGCTTCAAGCAATATGAATCATACCTTCAAGAGAAAATAAATGCATCCAAATAACAAGGAAATGCATCAATAAGGAAATACAAATCTTGCCTTATTTTCATCAATTATCAAAAGAAATGCAAGGCCTTAATTGGTTAAGAAATCTAACCATCTCTTTCCAAACCATTTCAATTACACTTCTTTCAGCTGCAATTCATCATGTGTATCATCCTAACCCACATCAATTATGGAATCCTCTTTTCCATTCTTTCCAAAATCTCTCCCCACCTTCTTCAAATGCCATGGATGACTTGTTGGATGCAAAGTGCAACACTTGTCTACAAAATGACCCTTCTTATGGAAATGAGTGCAAAATAATTTCATATTCTTTTCAACATGGTTTCCATTATCCAATGGAGCTTTGGCCTTTTGTCTCTTTTGTTTTGAAATTTTTCTGTGTATGGCTATCCTCTTCCAACACCTTGAAATGATATGATTATTCAAACCACAAAAAGGAACATGTAATTTTTCTCCAAATCTTATGTGAAGATTTACCATGTTTATCAAAATCAAAAGAAACTTGATTAAAGGCATATTTATACCTTGCACATTCACCTTTGTCACCTTCTTGAGGAGGTGAATTTGATGAGGTAGTGGCTCTCTTCGGAATACAAACAATGGTTTCAATGACCTTAGAGCTTTCAACATCCTCTTGTTTGCCATTTCCACTAGTTTCATGGTTATGAGCATCTTCTTGCAAAGTGGGAATAAAAATTTTGCATTCCTCATGAACACAAACTTCACAAGCTTGAGGTAATGAACATGTAATGAAATTCGTTCTTGGAACACTTTCATATGCCTCCTTGTCTTTGGAACATTCTCAATCATGTTGTCCATAATCAAGACCCAAATACCTAGGCCTTTCCTCAACATCAATTGGCTCAACTATGCCTTGTACATGTTTGCCTAACCTTTTACCTTCATTGCCCATCTTCATCAGTAATTTGGACCCTATTCCTCTAGTGTGTCTTTCAAAAGCACCAAAACATTCATTTTGAGAGGAAATTGAAGATAAACTTGAATTTCATACCTCATTTTCATGCACATACTTGGCTAGGGTTTCCTTGGCATCATTGAGTTGAATCTCCATCTCATGCATCTTTTCAAGAAGCTCTTGCTTCTCCTCCTTCATGGCCATCAACTTCTCTTGAAGTATAGTGTTATCCTTCCTATCTTCATACATATCTTGCACCATATGTCTCATGATTATAATCTCTTGCAACATCTATTCATCAAAGAATATTGCTAAGGAAGATGAATTAGAAACATCACTTGTTGAAGCTACCATCACATTTGTAATGCATAAAAAATCTTCACAAAACTTCAACTTACACACATAAACTTGTACACATTTAAATTCTCCTTGCACACATACATAACCAATAGCTAATTTTGTAGCTAACCTTGACAAACCATCTTAGGGTTAAAATGAGCTAACAGTGGCTCTAATGCCAACTTGATTTGAAATGTTGGGCAAACTTGTTAATGATATGAAAGTTCCCTCATCAGTATTAAAAATTTGTTTAGGATCGTCTCAAATTAACCATCATGTGAGGAATTATGTGTCAAGTGTTATTTTCCTTTTATGAGCAATTTATGAGTTTAATTAGCTGTGTAAAACACATATGTAGAAAGTAAAATGTACAGAAATAAAAAACAAAAAACTCATAAAACACAAAGCTAATAAAGGAGTTCACCCCTCCCTGGCTACATATCCTTGGACCTACTTCAATGGCTAGGCCCTCTTTGGATTAATGGTCATCCTATGATTACATGCACCTAAAGTGCTCTAATGGCTTTGAAACCTACTCCATTGGATTTAGAAGACCAAAAAACCTCAAAAATGACTCTCCAAGCTTTGCAATTGGACTTCAACTGATCTAGGCTTGACCTCCTCTCGTGGTGGCCCGAGGCTTCCTTAAACTTCAACGTATCAAAATCACATATAGAAGTGCCTTTCTGCCTCTGCAAACTATTCCATTATGTTCAGAGCATCCAAATCATCTAGGAGTAACTCATTCTTAGCCAAAATTGGTCGAAAACTACTTAAGTTATGGATTCTTTAGCTTTTCCTAGGAAATCTCCACTAAATCTAGAAAAACTCGAGTTAACTCCACCAAATTTGGAGTTAGCTCCTGATTTTTCAGATTCACCAAGCTAATCTGAAATTAATTAATTGATAAACACGTATTACTTATCACTAATATCCATTAGCGCATTAAGGTGGTGCGGTTAGCATAAAATGCTAGCAGTTAAAGTTTCAAGATGGTCACATGCTGGCAGTTAACTCTAGTGGTTAATGTTACCTCCCAATCCGTCGGTGGTTAACATACATGGTCACATGTAGAGGTTAAATGTTAATGGTTAATGCTAGTGGTTAACTCCAAACTTCAATGTATTTAACATTTAAATACATAATGCGCCCATAAACTATTAAGTTTGATGGTTGTGGTGTAGCGGTAATGCTTGGTGCTTGTGCAGGCGAGGTCATGGGTTTGACTCCTTGGCCTGCCCATAAAAATTTACCTGACCTTTGAGAGGGAACGTGGTGGCCTCTGGGCTTGCCACATGTCACCCTCTCATTGGTCCACCAAAACTGCTTTAACCAATTACATGTTGCCACTTGTCGCGATACGATTGGGCCACCTATGGGAATATTCCAAGGAATATAATTTTTGCTGACTAGTTTGTATGGATGCCTAGTCAGTATCCCAGTCACCAAATTTTGACTGTTTGACCAAGTGAACAATAGGCTCTAACTTTCTCATATGAACTTCGTTTTGAGTGAAACGAGTTGCATTGGGATCATATCTCCGAGATGGACGTGGTTGTTGAGTTTTTGATCGATTCCGAGCACTTTGATTTTTCAACAAATTTTTGCCCCTAATCCAGATTCCGATCAATTCCAAAATTGATTATTATTGACTAAGGAGGAATGACTCTACCTTTCGTCATATTTTGAATCACCCTTTTTTTCGAGACAAGGTTTGATACTTTTATTGGTGCACTCTTCTTCGACCCATGTTTCAACTTAGAACACTTCATCCATGTCAACTTCTACTACTTAGCTACGTACTATCAAAGCATATCATGATCGTCCACCTATGGTGATTTCTTAAATAAACACATGTAGATATACTCACTTGTTTTATGATAATGATTCACTTGAATTAGAAGAATATTTTTTATTCCACTATGCGGGGATGGAAATTGAGCAGCGATATGAGGGAGAAGATGTGTCCCATCAAGTTGACTAGCCAAATGATGATCAAGATGGGCCCTATGGGCCTATTGATCCACTAGAGGAACATGTGCCCTATCAAACTAATCAACTATCACTTGGGGAAAAATATGTGCCATATCAAGCTAATCAACCACTAGAGGAAGAATATTTTCCCTGTCAAGTTGATCAACCACTGGAAGAATAAATTGTTTCCTCTCAAGTTGACTGGATAATAGTGGGTTGCAATGGTTTAGAAAGGGGTGGACCATTTGCAGAAAATTTGGATGAAATAACAATAGAGGACCTTCGGGAGCCTATCCCTGCTTGCAATATTAGATACCATGTCAATAACATCATTCAACAATATTTTTAGAAACATAAAGTTATTGCACAAGCTCAAATACTACATGGGTTGATCAAATATAAGAAAATAAAACATGACACAAAGATTTTGGGTGTCCAACATGATAAAATCAAGAAGACGCACATGAATGTCACTGAAAATATATCTAAGGCATTCACTGGGTTTGGAAAATCAAGAAAACCAGATGTTCGAGTTACGCTCAGGGAAATTACAATTCCTGTTATTGCACCAAGTACATTGAAACAACAAAATTTGGAAACAATGTCAAAATTGCTCCATGTCTTGAGAAAAACATTGCACAAGCATACCAAATTTAGGGTTCAAGTGAATGAAAATGATGAGTCTTCTTATTGGGCTCTTATCACTAGACAACCCTACCAAGACAGGCTTATAGTAGGAATCAGAGCACTTGTGGTAGAGTTTTGAGAGAGAAATTTCCATGCTATTCCATATAGAAATAATGTTGTACGACATCACATAGCTAAAGGTGAGTATGTGGAACATGCTAATAACAATGTAGAAATGACAGAAGTTGCACTGTTTAAGGAATTTCAAGAAAGCAATCACCATGTGAAGATATCCATAAGGATGTTTCAGAAATTGAAAAAATGGTTTATTAGGCCTAATACAATCTGTTACATGTGTTATTGTCGATATCATGTTGAATTTCAACTTCATTGTGCACTTTCTGGGAATTTTACAATTATAACTGCCACGACGACCCTCCTCCTCCTACAATGCATGATTTTGTTTCATCAATATTGTGAAAATGGGAGACACAAGAGTTGTTTTACAAGCAAAAATGTATAGGTGGGAGAAGATGCACTAAATGTGGTGATTTGGTATTTTTCCATAGAAACTTTCTTATTGATCCCAACTAGTATGGTATGTCAGATGTCACTATCATATGGAAGCACTATGAGTATGTTGTGGGAAATTAACCATGTTCTTCAACTCTATCGCCTAAGAGGATCAACTATGTTTAGGATGAGATTAATATTTCACAATTCACGCAAGTTTTTCAAAACCATATATATAAATATATCAAACACTTGCACAAGTCTAGGTGGAAAGCATCTAAATTTAAACATTCTCGCGAAGTATTCTAGCTAGGCACAATCTTATCAAAGGTGGAATTTGATGAAAAATACACATTTTCTCCCCAGACAAAGATCTAGAGTGAGTATTTGATATTTAAGATGGGAAATTACTGGGGGGAAGTGAATCAATGATTTAAATTCTTTGTTTTTTCTCAAATAAAACTTCTTCTTATGCAGTTAATGGTTAATGTTTATGCTCAATAGTTATTGAATTTCTTTTGCAGATTTCAAGGAGAAAAGTTTGCAGATTTGTTTACCAAGAATTCAAAGCATTCACACAACATGCAAGAATTAAACACATGAAGAAACCATATATAAGTGGAAACCCTGAAGGGAGAAAACCATGAACTTTAGGCTGAAAGTGATGTGAAGGCAAGCTGCTACTCCCTTTTTACATCAAAGTTTTGTAGGCTCCAACCTACAAGAGGCTCCTACCTCAACGGAAGCTCCAACTCCCACAAGTTTTCTGCAGGCTATGATCCACAAGAGGCTCCTACCTCAACATGCTAAAACAAGTTCTTTTTCAACCTACAACCTATAAAAGAACAAAAAAATTTCAAGTCACAAATGTTGGTTACCTCATATCCAATTCTGTTGTCAAATTTTCTGTTGAACTGCTTCTTCTTTTCACTCTTCTTCTCTTCTGCTACTGCTCATTCTTTCTCTAATGCAAACCACTTCCATTCAAGTAAGAAGATCATATGTTTCTTTCCACACTGTATATTTTATAAGCGAGCCCTCTTGGTTTGTTATATTCTTTGGAGGATATGAAATCAAGCATAATCTATTGGACTTCCAAAATTGCTCACAATCTTGTCTTTTAATTTTCAGTTCTGAAAAATTATTTGTATTGTAAAATAGAGTTGAACTAAAAACACATTTAGTAATGATTACAAGAGACAAATTAGATTTGGATTATATTTTTTTTTCTATTCAAACAAATATATGTATTTCAACTTTTGTCTCAATGTTTTAGCCTTCACATTGATTAGCATAGCCTTTGCACTTCACATCACTTTCAACCTTTTATATTCAACATTCAACATTTATGTACACTTTCCATTCAACATAAGTTATCATTAGTGTGCTTAGTGACATTAAAATAACATTTATTAACACTAATCAATCATCTTAACTTGACATCAATGCCAATAGTTCCAACAATATCCCCCTTTGGCATTGATGGAAACTCATTGGTCTCCTCCTTTTGACCTAAAAGATATTTCTCCTTTTTGGCCATAACTTCTCCTTATTTCTCATTGTTTCCCATAACCTCTCCTTACCTCACCCTTTGACATCAATGGCAAGGGGTTATAGATGTCTTGTAGCCTGTAAAAGCGTCCTTAGTGTAGCTACCATCATTTCATTAATGATCTATAACCTACAATGTCTTGTTCTGCATAAACAATTTTGACACTATCATTGAATGAATGCCACTCCAAATGGCTTATTAGGGCTCCTCCAGATTGAAAATTAATCCAAACTGAATGTTGCTCCATATGATATATAAATGTTGCTTCAAAGACGATCAATACTAGCACTGCAACACATTGTTGTGAGAACACTCTGAAAGAAAATTATTGAGAGAACACTTTATAAGGAAAACATGGTATGCACGAGAAATGTATTATATTGAGCATTGCTTGATAAAAAAAAAAATTGCAACATATTTAATATGCACTCCTTTCATGATGCCTCTTTCCCTCTAGTCTAAATTGTATCCAACCTTTGATTATGATACAACTTTATTCTTTGACTGAAACTATACCATGGCTAAGATTCACTACAACCTTAAAGATGATATGGAAAGATGATATGGCTTTGTTATTTGGATAAAATTTTCAAACATCTTATATCCATTCCATATTTCAAAAATAACATGTTCATTAACGTAGTTCTACTTATACCTTTGATGATTTCAACTACAACCTTAAGGAGGTTTACATCATCACTAAGGAAAATAGTACATAATTGAATACATCACTCGAGGAATGCCCATAATTCAATGACAGGTCAACTTGACTATATTCAATTGGTTTTTAGTCGACCTGACTCAACATGCATTTCCAAGTCGATCTCTTAATGATCTAACAAGGCTGAATTTAACGTTGAGTCATCCCTGCAGATTTTCTTAATCTCTCTTTTCTTATGCAGTTCTTCAATTTCAACGTTTCTCATGCCCACAAACATGTATTGTCTATATTTAAGCACATCATGTAGGCGAACATGTATGGTCTATATTTAAGCACATCATGTAGGAGTATACATGGTCATTTTAACACATGGCATCCATGATCTTCAATCATCTTCGTTAGCAATAATTCTACTTATAAAATTTCTTCCTTAAATCCTTAACATTCACGAGCAATGTTCTTATTTGCAGATTAATGTTGAATATATGACATTATATTCAATGTCATTTTGATTTTCGATTAGAATGAACGCATAAGGTCGCCAACACCAATTATATCACCAATATATGACAATGCTCTACAAAATAGAGACCATTGTTGTCCAAAAAATAAATAAAATTTAAACCATAAATGTTGCACAAAGACAATGAAAAATGATGATTTGATCTTCATCATTTATTTATCTCAGGGGCCATTGATGACTAAAGTTTTATTACTGATCCTGACGTCAGGGTTTTTCTTCCCTAATTCGTTCATAAGAAGTTCGTATTCACAAGATGCAGCTTCAAATTAGGCTTCTTCTTCCAGAACCTTCTTAATGTGTTCGGGGACCTTGGGTTCGGGGTTCTTCTTGGCCTTTCTCTTAGCCTTCTGGATTTCTCCCTCTTTTTTTGTTTCGCAGCCTGTAAGTGATCTTTGGAGTGAACATGAAGCCCTTCTTGATGAGGCGCATCTGTCGATCTCCCCTTAATATATAATATATCGTTATAAAACAATTTTACTTCTTAATAATTGGATTCAAGTTAAAATGGAGCATATGATAACCGAACCAAATATGAAGACCATTATTGTGACGTGATAACAGTTCAAGCAACTTTCGTTTCTCCGATGTGATTTTTTTGTTCTTTCACCCTTCTTCTCTTGTCAAGAATGCCAGAGCCATGCCTTTCACCTTTCTGGATCACACTAGTGCTTTGTAGTTGTGCCACTGCAAATCTCTTATGGTCGATGCTGGGCTTTCTCAAACATAAAATAAATGCTCATAGCTCATCCTTGCATGCCAAATTGTATTTGTAATAGAAAATTTTCTCGTTGTAGGGAATCGAGAGGGCATCAATTAGAAACAATGGTATCCATGGAGTGTATCAACTTCCTCCCTCAGTAAATAAGGGAAGAGAATTTTGAAGGCGAGATTCTTTGTGATCTTGCTAGTATAACTTATCATTGTAAGGTAGGAGCTGAAGGTAATGTTCATGACCTTGCCACTGTAACGCATCACTCGTGAGCTAGAGGTAATGTATGAGGTAAGGTCAGATAAATCTACCACGACTTGTGCAGAAGGGCAACAACTCCCGATAGATAAACATTGATATTTATACTCTTTATTAGTTACGAATTTTTCTCATTCAAATAGTATCGCATCTTCCTTGTTGTCAATACTATATATGGGACTGTCAACACTTATTATTAGGTTTTCTGACTCCTGACATTTCTGCTCCATTTAGGTTTCTGACTCTTGACATTTCTAATCTACTCAGGTTTTTGACTCCTGACATTTCTGCTCCATTTTTATTTTTCTTTTGTTACATATCTTGCAGCTATTAATAGAATTCATTCTGAGTGCACAATTATCTTTTGATTCCCTTTTACTTGTTATGAGGAGCACCAATGACAAATAAAATATTATACCACTGACGTGCCATGCAAGAGCTTTGAAACAGTTGGCAGCCGGTGAAGAGTTCCACTATGATAACACCCATCACCCACATATCGATTCCAAGGAGGAGTTCTGGTGCTCGATAGGGATGTGTCACAACATACGGTTGTTGGTACCTCGCCACTAATCCGACTGCCAACATTGTATCTCGTTGAGAAGCTGTTAGGTATAACAGAGTTCCTATCATAGATATATATAGCTTTTGATCCACATCATGTGATTCATCCTCGGCACATAGCTTACATCCTATAGTCATGGGGGTTAAGACAGGTTTACAATCTTCCATTTGGAATCTTTTCAACATATCTTTTAGATATTTCTCTTGAGAAATGAATATTCCTTTGGGTTTTTGTAGGATTTGGATCCCTAGGTAGAACATAAGTTCTCCAGTCATGGATATTTCGAACTCGGTCTTCATCTCTTCAACAAACCATTCTACTAGATGATGTTTATTGCTTCCAAAAATAATGTCATCCACGTATACAACTATAATCAATAATTCATCTCCATTCGCCTTAATGTATAGATTTACTATAAGCTCCTCCTCTCTTAAACCCTTGTTTTTGAAGGTACTTGTCCAGTCTAGAGTACCATGCCCGTGGTGCTTGTTTAAGGCCATATAATGCTTTCTTTAACCTACATACATAATTAGGCTTATTTTTCAATGAGAACCATTTAGGTTGTTCCATATAGACTTCTTTCTCAAGATCACCATTTAGGAAAGAAGATTTCACGTCCATTTGATACACCTTGAAATCATTGTAGCATGCAAAGGCTAAACGTATCATGATTTTCTCCAATCTCATGACTGGTGAAAAGGTCTCTTCATAATCAAGTCCTTATACTTGTGAGTAACCTTTACACACCAGTCTAGATTTGTTTCTAACAACTTGACCCTGTTCATTCATCTTATTTTTGAATACCCATTTTTTGTCAATGATATTCTTTCCAACAGGTCTTGGTGTTAATTCCCAAGTCTCTTTCTTCTCAATTTGGGATAACTCCCCATTCATAGAATCTAACCAACTTTTATCTTTACTTTCCTCTTCAAAATTGTTTGGTTCTATCTGTTACAACATTGCTATATGAACTTGCTCATTTTTTTCTACTAGTTGACTCCTTGTTTGTACTCCTTCACTTTTATCTCCAATAATTTGATTTTCAGGGTGATTCTTTTGAGTGTGCCTTGAACGTCCTTTTGTGTGAGTCTCAGTATCTCCTAATTATTCTTCTTGTACTTCATTCTCTTTAATGATGTGATGACGATGAACTGGAGGATTAATAAAACCTGTGCTCTTGTTCTTATTTGATAGCTCTTCATTAACCTTTACATATATGCATTCCACAATCTTATGCAGTGTTTTATTATAACATCTGTATCCCTTACTTTTTGACGAATATCCCAAGGATATTCATTCATCAGATCGAGCATCAAAATTTCTGAGCTTTTCATCATTATTTTTATATAACATTTACTTCCAAATACTTTAAAATGCTTGATTGTTGTTGGCTTCCCGTGCCACAGTCATAAGGTGTCTTGTCACAATTTGGTCTGAGATGTGACTTTTTGAGAGTATGTACCGTTGTATGCACTGCTTCTGCTCAATAGGTTTGAGAAATGTTTCTTTATTGCATCATGGCTCTGGCTATTTGCTGAAAAAACATGATTTGTCTCTCCGTGACTCCATTCTATTGTGGGTGTCTGCAATAGTATATTGTTGTTTTATCCCAAATTCATTACATAGTTTTGCAAACTCTTCTGATGTAAATTCACTTCCTCTATCTAACCTTATGCACTTTATCTTTCACCCTGTTTGATTTCTGCCAATGCCTTAAATGTTTTAAATTTCTCAAATGCTTCTGACTTATTTTTGAGGAATGCCACCCAAGTCAATCTTGAATAGTCACTGATTAACAGCATGAAATATTTTTCTCCTCTTGCTGCTTCTGTTCTGGAAGGCCTGCATAAATCCATATGAACTAGCTCCAAAGGCTTACTACTTGATAATTTATCTTTGAATTTGAATGATGTTCATGTTTTTTTTTCCGTTTGACATGAATTTCAGATAGTGCTTTGAGGCTTCTTTATTGTTGGTAGATCTCTGACTACTTTCTCCTTGTTGAGTTTGATGCTGTGATCAAAGTTGAGATTCCCCAATCTCTTATTCCATAGACAAGATTCATATTGTTTATTGATGTAGCATTCCTCATTCTCTTATTTCAAGATATATACACTATTCTTAGTTTGAACTCCTTTAGCCAGAACCTTCCATGTAGATGTTGACCTGATTTCAGAGTCTTGACCTCCAAAGAGAACATCACAGAATTTGTCACATATTTGACTTACAATAAACAAGTTATGTTTTATACCATATACAAACAATACATCTTGAACATTTCCTCTTCCATTGTTCAGACTGACTGTATCCTTTCCTCTAATTCTTCCTACTTCATCATTACCAAATGTGACATTTCAAGTTTTATTTTGATTCACGGAAAAAAAACTTTCTTTTATCTCTTGCCATATGTCTAGAGTAGCCAATGTCCACATACCATTTATTATTTTGATCTTGAGCGTACAGAACTAAGTCACACTTGTTAGGTTTATTCTTTTCTACCTTCTTTCTCCATTGCATGCATCCAATTGTTTTATACATATTATGAGATTTTAATCTATTGTCTTTAAGCTTACATTCATATGAATTGTGCCCAAATTTGTGACAATAGCAACATTCAATGATATCAAGGAGTGGAGAAAATGTGTTTTTGTCTAGATTCATATTTGTTTTAATGTTCATGAATCCATTCTTTCTCATCTTAAAATTTCCAAAATCAATTCTTCTGACATAAGCTCTACAATTTATGGCTTTATGTCCAATTTTTTTACAGCAATAATAATATCCATAAAAAAAATATTTGTACCTAGTAGTGGATGTTGTTTGCGGATCTAACCATCTTGACATTTGATAATCCTGTCTTCTGAAGAAGTGTGGTTTCTGATAGATTGTTGATTGATTGTCCATTTCTTTCGAATTCTTTCCTTTACTGACAATGTTCCTTTGTATTTGTTCACTTGATGTTGAAGTGTTTCTCAAATTTTTGTTCTCAGATTGATGTGAGTTGTCATCCTCTCCCCTAACAACTTTTACGAAGGTGATTGTTCTTTTATCCTCCACCTTAGATTTACTGGATTCTCCTTCATAGCCCAACCCAATCTTTATGAGTGGAGACCTCTGAGCATTTAATATCACATTCAATTTTTTAGACCCTTTTATCTATTGAATATTCATGTTTAGTTAAGTTTGAGCCTTCTCTAGTTTTTTCTTTAGAATTACCACCTCTTCCTCCAATCTTTCACACTCCTAGCTTTTCTCTTTTATTTGCTTCATAAGGATATCTTCCACCTTCTTTACTTCTTCAAGTTAAAATTTTAGCTTGATAATGTCTTCTGAATTTGATTCTTCCTTTACATATTTCAATAAGATATCTTTCTGCTTTTTATTCTTTAGTCTAAGCCTTTCTATTTCATCTAGGGAACTGATTAACTCCCCCTCAAGGTCTACCTCACCTTCCTCTTCTTCTTCATATTCTTGGAAATCCCTTTCAAGTTCTTCCAAGGACATCAATATAAATTCACTGGTTCCATCTTCACTATAAGATTATTTGAAACTTTCATATTCACTGATATCTTCTTGAGTATAGAAATTTTTACTTTTGAATTTCCTTTCTTTCTGCATTTTGTTAGGCTTGTTCTTCTCCTTCCCTTTAGGCTAATTTTCCAATTTCTTATAAGGACATTTTTGATGCATAATGTCCCACTCTTCCACAGTTAAAGCATTTAAATTGAAATTTTACTTTATACTTACCTGTGCCTTTCTTCAAACTTCTAAAAAATTTTGCTTCTTCTTCATCAGAACCCGAGCGTGAACACTCCTTTTCTTCTATGCGCTTTTCTGCCTTGAAAGTTGCTTCTTTACTGGTTTTCTTCCATTTTGGAATTCTCATCTCATATGTTGCGAAGAAGCCACATAGTTGATCTATGGTCAAAGTCTCAAAGTTGTTGTTTCTTTTATAGCTAAAACCTTAGGATTGAATTTAGACAGTAATGACCTCAATATTTTATGAACTATCACACTTTCGTTGATTGTTTCTCCTAGACCCAACATGATATTTACAACTTCATCAACTCTTAAAAATAATTTAGCTATATCTTCATCTTCATTCATTTTTAAGGTCTCAAACTGTGTTCTATACACTTGTAATTTGTCCATTTTCACCTTTTTATCTCCTTCATGAATATTTTCTAATTTAACCCAGATATCTTTAGTTGTCTCATAGTGCATGACTTTGATAAATTTAGACTCACATAAACCATTCAGAAGTGAATTCATATCTTTTGCATTAGCTATAAAATTAAGTATGGCATATTTGTCACTAGTTGTTTCCTTTGGTTGTTCATACCCCATCATCGTCATTGCCCATACCTCAACTCCTATAGACATTAAATATGTCTTCATTCTCACTTTTAAAAAGGTATATTTTGTACCATTAAATAGAGGGGCCTTATTTGTTGAGAATCCTTCTTGAACAGCCATTTTACTAACTTAGGACCTGTTATCACTCAGGTTGTTCCCTTTGACTCCCAAGGGAATACGGCCGAGGTAACCACTAACCAATCTTTGGGTCACAGGTTCTAGCCTACCTATGACCAGAGAGGGCTCTCTCTTTATGATTTAACTTTGTTGGTATGATATTTTAGGCTAGTTATGATGCTCAAGGTTCTGTTTTGAAATTTGTTGGATGATGACTTCAGTCAAGATATATATATGATTACCAGGGTGTTCTAGGCCATTGGGCATGGAGTCAGTGATACTTAACTTGCTTGATATGCCTGTGCTGATACAATAGTGGTGCTGCAGAGCCAGATAACTGTCTAAGAAACAATTCTTTAAACCTGTGATTGGGGTGATGTGATCAGGGCATGAAAGGCAATTAAGGATATTTCAACAACTTGATATGGAGAACAGTGGGAATATTATTTAGAAGCAGTGAAGAATTTCTATATAACATTCATATTTATAGAATTAATGCAAGCATGAGCAATTAAGAATTCATGTTCATGATTAATTCTGAAGAAAACATTTTCAGCAATAGAGATTGAGCACAAGGTGTAACCAAACATTTCCTGTACTATTCCTTTTCTCTATTGTTAGATTAGTGAAACATGTGTATGATTCAAACAAATATAAGAAGACAAAACATAGATTAAGAAAACTTATTGTTCCATTAGACAGCACAGGAATTCTGCAACAGCACGCATAGCATCACCAAGACATCAAACATTCAGGAAATCACCGAGCTTTTCCAGCCTTTGTATTAGATTCTCTGAAAATATACAATACATTTTCCTCAGAATGAAAATCACCAACCCCTAATACGTTGCCAGGGGAGGTATATATACATAATTTACATCAGAAATATCTAGCTGATGAGTAAATGTTTCATTAATATCGTGCCAACTCCTGGAGCATTGTAGCTGAGAAAGTAAATGTTGTAGTAACTCCCAAGTGCCTTAGCTATCAAAAATGGTCAGAGAATGTTGACTTCTTGACCGTTGGAGTCGGCTGAAGATGAGCTGCCCAAAATTTGCGTATTTCTTATCCTTTAGCTTGCTGTCGCTGCCTTTTGTTGAGTCAGCCCTTTCTGCTGCCTTGTGTGCTGTCCAGATTCTACCTTTTTGCCTTTTGTTGAGTTGATGCTGACTAGGATTGATCAATTGAACTTATTTAGGCAAAATTTGCAGCATTGCCTGCCACCAATCCTCTTTAGGCAGCTGATGTCTTCGTATTTTTATCAGGGTTTCATCTGCCTCTGTATATCTATAAAAATTTGGTGGAACCTCAAAAAGGTGATTTACCTCATGCTCAATAAAAAATAGATTTTCTAATTTATGATAAAGGCCTTGCCCTGTTGGAGGCCCTGTTTCTTCAGAGGTGGTGGCTGATGCAGTGATTTGATTTTTGATGAAGGTTGTCATCCTGGTGGAGTATTGCTCACGGGGGAGCAGTCTTCCTGTGCTGGCTAGCAGGCTGGGCAATCCCTTTTCTTGTAGTGCTCCCATTTTGAGCTTGAATTCATCAACCTCAGCCTGCATCTCATGGCATTTTCTCTCTACAGTCTGCACAAAATTCCTGAGAGTCAGCACCTTTTTGGCTGTAAGGACAGCCTCTATTCTATTTACAATATTTAGGGCTGCTAGTTCCTCCTTGGTCTGATGGTTGAGAAAATTGACCATTTTGTTGGCCTGTTCAGGCCTGTTCCCTAATGTTTCCCTGGCTTTCTGTATCTCGATTTTTGCTTGGCCGATCAACTCCATTTGTTCATGGACTGTCTTGATTGACTTCCATTGTTTAGTAAGGGAGTAGTCAATCCGGGCCCACACCATTCTCTTTATTTCTGCTAGAGGAGTTTCAAGTTTGAGCTCCTTTTATAAGGCCTTTATTTTATCTCTGAGGGCCTTAATCTCTCTAGACTGCTCTACTACAGTCATCTTTGACTTGTCATATTTGGCCTGCTTAATTTCAGTAGCCTGGAGCTCCATCTCTCTGATAGCCTTTGTTAAATCTTCCATATTTAAACTGGATTCTGGAGCTGTTGTTGTTGCTGTAGTAGTTACAGGGGCAACTGCCGCCTCTGTAGTTGTTGCAGTGGTTGAAGTAGTTGGAGGAGCTTGGGATGTGGATTCTCCCTGCTTGTCTTGCAGTGCCCCTTCCAGCTCCTTTTCCAAATCAAGGACCTTCTGATTGAGCTGCATTATTAAATCAAGTTTCTCATCGGCCTCCTTTTCCTTCTGCAATTCTGTTGTTTGGGGATGCTCGGTGGGGAGCAGTCTCAACCTTTTCTTCAGTGCATTAAGATCATCTTCTTTTTTCTTCATGAGGGCCCTCACGCCCTTTGGGTCCTTAGGATCATGTCCTAAGTCTATGATGATGTCCTCCAGTGATTTAATCCTGTTGTCCTTAGCCATGGAGGACATTCTCTCAAAAGCCAACTGAATGTTGGTATTCTTCACTGATTCTTTCAATTCATGGGCCATTGTGGCCCTGTCTACCAAGGTGGCATAGACCATTTCCCCTGTTTGTTTGTGCAGTTCAATCTGGTACATGGGGTGAATGTCCTTTGCCATGACTTCCACCCTTGTTCTTACAAAATTTGCAGCTGATTGAGGCTGCGGCACCTTAGGTTTGAAGTGGCTGAGGATCATTTTCTCCTCTTGTATGTCATATACAGACATCAACCTTTCTTGCTTGGTTGGGGTTGCCTTGAGAAACATCTTGTACACTTCTATTCTCAGCAAGTCATTCTGTGCCTTTATTTGTTTGAAGGAAGCCTTGGTGCTTGAAGGCTTCTTGCTCTGCTGAGTGGACGAGGACACCTCCATGCCAAGTTGTAATCCCTGCTCCTGCTGAAAGGAACTTGTACCCGTCTGCTGGCTGTCTCCCCCTTCTTTTCTTGGACTGTCAAGGACTTCTTCACTTATTTCTTCTATCACAGGGGAGTCAACATTTTACCTCTTGGCCTTTGGTTGCTGGGAGGATCCACTAGCAGGAGTGGACTCTTCTCTATCTCTCTTCTTGCCCCTCACCTCATGTGTAGGATTTTGCACAATAGGTGCTGTTGGTGGTTTTGTTTGCGGTGGAGGGGTCTGTTCTTGTTGCTACCCAATTTAGGAGGCAGGCTGTTCCTTTACTGTTTCTTCTTCTGCACCCATTATTCCTTTACCTTTATCTGTGCCTGATGCCGTTGTAGAGGGTGCCTGGGTGGCTGGTGCAGTTGTTGTAGCTAAAGTCCCTTCTCCCATTAGATGTGGTTGCTTGAAGATTACCTGCTGCACAGAATCCAAGTCAAGAGTTTTTTCCAAATCCTTGACATTCTTTTGCATTATCTCTTCTTCAGTTAGTTTCTCAATTAATGTATCTTGCAGCCATTCTTGCTGATTGGCATACTGCTCAATATGTGGATATTTACAATGCTCAAGGCCTAGCAGCCTGTACTTAACCCTCCTGGCACAGATGAAGCCTTCAGGGTCATAAGGGACCCACCGGAAGCTTTTTGAGAGCTTGTACTTGTCTTTGAGGATTTGGTCAGCATCTTGCCATCCCTCTTTTTTGTTCATGATGAAAGGGCCCAGGTGGTGCTTAAACTTGAGATGGGCTTTCTTTTTAGCACTGTGGAAGTGGGTGAGGTCAGAGTGAATGAGCTGCCTATAGTACTCCAAGGCAAACAGTCTCATTGGCACATATTTGGGGAGCCTGTATGGACAGAGCTCACACCCATAAATTATGATGACTGCGTGATCTTGGTATAGGTACCAATCACCTATTTTATAATTTTTTGACAGCTGCAGAGTTTTTTGGATATCAAATGACAGTCTAGGAGGAGGGATCCTCATCAATAAGCAAGAGACTGGATATACAAATTGATCAATAAATTCACAATATGAATATGGTGAATCTTGGACTTGGTGATAGACAGATGTCCAGAAGATAACAAATCTTCTTTCTCGCTTAGAATCCAACTTCTTGATATGGCATGGAAAGGCCTCGGATTGATAATACATGAACAAGTTGTAAATGTAAGATGAATACTTGAATATGCCCTCCCTGTCTACTTTGAAAAGTTGTTCATGTATCTTGTTGGCTATGAATTTAGCAAAATTATATTTGTAGGCAGGAGGTTGGCCTGGGCTATAAGCAGCTAGTAACACCAGCACTATCTCATCAAAAAACTCACTGGTTTTATAGCCCAACACATAAGCAATCATGTCTAGCAAAAGTTTTCCTACATCAGTAAAGTGGACATACAAGTAGGGAGGTGGCCCTGTGGGCTGGCAGTCAGGCCTCATAAATGTTTGGGTGATCTTCTGAATCTCAGCAGTGGAAAACTTGGCACCTGTATCTAGCAGATAGTTCATGGAGAAAGGAAACAACAGCTGGGTTTGATTGAAGTTGAGCATCTTGTTGATGGACTCAGCATTAATGTGAAAGAGGATGCTCCCAGATGGAGACTTGACAACTATGTGGCTTGCATCATAATTCTCAGCACATAGGCAGATAATCTCTGGAAAAATGTTGACAGATGGGAGGAAGTAATAAGGCAGATTAGATTCTCATATCCCATATGTATCTTTTTTGTTCAAGTAGTTATCTCTTAATTCCCTGAAGGTCTGCAAATGGTTCCTATCACCTAAAAAGTCTTGAATGGGGAAATCTCTGTCAGCAAGAGGTAGGGACTCTAGCTCTTTATTAGGTGGATTCATGGGGGCAACACTGAGAGCTGTGGGGGCAGGTGCAACCATTATGTAGTTTCTGAATGTTACAAGGTAAGTGCAATAGTTTGCAAGGTTTCTCAAAGGTCATGTGGCAGATTGAATGCAGATGATGCTGGATATATACTTCAAAGAGGAACAGGCAGGTTAGGCAGGCTTGCCTCTGCTCTGCTTAGGTAAATTCATAGGGATTGTGGATAATGGAGATTAATTGCAGAGGAGGGATATAATTATGATTTGGTACAATTCAGTTCTTCAAGTATGTACCCGGCAAAAGGGAACAATGCCGGGCGATTGAGAGGTCAATTTGCAAATTTGTGGCCGCGAATTATTGTTTTAACATCAAATTTTGGAGCAGGGGATAATGCAGGTGTTCTAGTCCAGAATTGACTAAGAAACAATCTTTAATTTGGGAATTAGCAGGTGTTTTATGGATAATTTGCAGAGAAATGGCATAAATATGGTAAAACAGGTGAACTATGGCAAATACCTGGATAAACGATGCTGAGGGTCTCCGGGTATAACAATGGATGAAGAACACACTTGATTTGGTGGGTGATGGTGTCCGGAGCTTTGAATTCGTGGCTTGGTGGCAATTTTTACAGTGAACAGATAAAACGGCTCTTCTTTGTTTTCAACGAAAAATGACATAAAACGACCAAATAACGCGTTTTTAACGATAAATTTGGAAAATATGGGTCATTGGTACCTTTCCGTCGATGACGTCAGCATGACGTCATGGCGGGCTCGGGTACAGAAGGTGATGTGGGTGCTGAGCTGGAGGCCAGCATGGCAGGACACGGTGGCGGATGTGTGGGGTGGCAAGGTGATGTGGAGGGCCACTATGCGCAGGGGCAGGGGCCGGTGAAGTGACGTCAGGATGACGTGGGGGTGACGTGTCGGAGGAGGCGGTATCAGGGAGGGCGGTAAGCGGTCTCCCCGCACCGCTTTTGGGAGAAGGTGGTATCGGGGAGGGGGGCTCCGAACACCCCCGCCGGCTGCCACGCGTCCAGCGTATGGGGGAAAAACTACCTGCTCCTCGGACGCTAAAGGACGGTAGGTTAAGATCTCAAATCGACCGCCCACCGTTGGATTGGGGGCAGCGGGAGATGGACGGCTGGCGGGTGCCCCGACCCATTGCGCAAGTTTGGGTGGGGACCGCCAGTTGTTTAAATAATATTTAATATGCCACGGATTGAAAAAATTTGGTTAAGGGGTTTTCAATGGGTTTTAAATGCATATAGGTTAATATGTCGGGGGTCAACAAATGGTTAAACTTAGGTTTGAGTGGGGGGAAAGGGTTTGCATGGGTATTTTTTGGAAAATGGTGCTGGCATTTTGGCACAGGTGTGGCACTACGATACAGGTGTTGTCCTTGATGGCAACTCTCTTTGATGACAGATCTCAGTCCAGACTACAAGAATGAAGAGAAATTTCATATACGCAGGTTCATTAAGCCCAAGTTGCGTATACACGCTGGTACGCTATATACTAAGTCGCGGATACACTGGTTTGCTATATATGAAGTCGCGTATACATGCAGTTTCATGAACAGAAAAGTGCATACATGTCGAGAAGCTTCCCTTTGGTCCGTGGTAGTTAGTCCTCGATACTTGAGCCTATGTTTTTGGACCAAGGTACCTCGACAGACGTGTTGATCCCTAGTTTTGAGGTTGATGGTATTGTGTTACTATGGTTTTGGCCCGTGGTTTTGAGCAAGGCCTAAGGCTATATAAGGAGAAGAAGATCATTAGGCAAGTGTATCTGAAAAGTCTTGAATATCTGAAAAAGAAAGAGATCTGGTATGCAGGTTCTGGGTTGCTTGATCTAAGCTAAGGAGAGATCACACCGGTTGATGGAAGACTAGATCTAAGGACAGATCGGGATCAAATGGTTTGAAATGCACTATTGTGATATGGTTGATTATGCGTATTTCTAGATCTGCATACTGACGCAATGTTATGTTCTGGGTATGACTGATGTCTGGTACAGCTGCAAGTTATGAGAAATTATTTTTAGATCTGTACGCAGGTTGTCTTCGGTAAAAGCGCGTGTATACGCGGGTTGCTTTCATTGAAGTAGCGTATATCTTTTGAAGCTTGATTTTTGGGGTTGCAGTTGGGTCTGACTGTTATTGCAGATTTTTGTAGTCTGCTCTGTGTTCTGGTTACTGGGTGTTGACAGGGTTTCAGTGGTTCAGTGATTCAAAGATTGATGATGCTAGTATTGGTTGTTTTGTGCTTCAATGATCTGCTATGAAAGTTGAATGAATTGTGGTCTTCAGATTGTAATGTTGTGCTTCAGGAATTTCCAGTCTGAAAATGTATGAAAAGTGGTACTTGAAAGAAAGAAGTTTGTAGGCCAACACCTACGTACTAGTATCTTAGCTAGTACAAGAGCTAAGGGGGTTGGAGCTCCCTTCCAGGAGAGTCTGGAGAACGAGAGAAGGTTGAAGCCTTCTGCAGGTTGTAGCCTGCGTACTGGTATAAGGCTGCACCAGTACAAAAGATTGTAAACTGAAGTTTCTTATTAAAGAAAGATAGAGACGATTTGCAGCAGGTGGTTTTCACCCACATTGGGTTTCCACCTTATATCATGGTGTTCATGTGTGTGGTTTTTGTGTGATGATCTGTTCTGTTATACTGCACCTGCTTTACTATTAATATGGTTAATAATGTCTTGATGCATTTACTGAAGATAAGCTAACTGAATCATAAGTTTTCCTGTTATACGCTGGTTGCTTTAGACACAGTAGCGTGTACACGCTGTTTCACTTAACTGAAGTAGCGTATATATTTCTGAGCATGAAATGAATTTTTTTTTCTGATAATACTGATTCACCCCCCCTCTCAGTATTATTTCCAACAATTGGTATCAGAGCAGGTCCTTCAGAGAAGCTTGATCGCTTGAAGGTAGATCGATCATCATGAGCAACTACGAGAGAGAAGCATCAATCAGGCCACCAGTTTTTGATGGGACAAACTTCAATTATTGGAAGGTAAGAGTTACTGCCTATCTTCAATCTCTTGGTATAGAAGTTTGGGACATCGTAGAGATAGGCTACACTTTTCCTTCAGCTACTTCTACAGATGCAGACGAGAAAAAGAAATATGAAACGAACGCGAAAGAAGTCAGTACTCTATGGGATGTATATCCTAATCGGAATTCATGAAGGTAATGCACTATAAATTTGCAAAAGAAATATGGGACAAAATTGTCACGAGCTATGAAGGAGACGAATAGGTAAAGCGTGCTAAACTTCAAACTCTCAGGATTAAGTATGAGACTCTCAGAATGTATAATGATGAAAGTGTGGCTAACTATTTCCTTAGAGTTGATGAGATTGTTAATTGCATGAAAAACTTGGGTGAAGAAATAAAAGAGGCTATTGTGGTTGAAAAGGTTCTAAGATCATTGTCCCCCAAATTTGAATCTAAAGTGTCTGCAATAGAAGAAAAGGAAAATCTACGAATTCTTACTATGTCTCAGCTTCACAAAATTCTAACTGCTTATGAAATGAGAAAGGGAGGTCCATCAGACAGAAGAGAAGCTGCTTTCAAGGCTTCAGGCAAAGAATATTATTATGAAGCAAGTCACGTGCCAGAAGATGAAGAAGAAGAATCAAATTTTGTCAGAAATCTTCAAAGGGGTTCTGGAAGGTTCAGAGGTAAGTTACCTTTTAAATGCTTTGCTTGTGGAAGAGTAGGTCATTATGCTGCTAGATGTCCTCACAAAGATAAGAATGACAAGGGAAAGGAACCTGTTAAATGGAACAAGAAACAGAATGAAAAGAAGGAAAGATATTACACTCATGAAGATAGTGATGGTCTTTCAAATAGTGATGAAGATGAACAAGGTAATAGATATAAACTTCTAATGGCGTTTGAAGATGATGACTACATGGATGCTATAGATGTAGAAGGCTTTTGTGAAGAAATGAAAGATCTCAAAGTTTGATTAGAAGAGAAAAGTGCTATTATTGATTCTCTACAATGTCAACTGGCTGAAAAAGAAAAACATCTTGAAAAATTGGAATGTGAGATTGTTTGTCTTAGAAAGGAGATTGAGAAAACAAAAGAAATTAATCTTAAATTTGTTAAAGGATCTGAACCCTTGGATGAGATTATCAATGTGCAGCGATCTCCTCTGATCAAGACAGGTTTGGGGTATAATGGAGAAACATCTCAAGCCTCTACCTCTAAAAGTTATCTTGTTGCAGCAAGGAGAAGCGAGCAAAGGCCAAATAAAAGTCATCAGGTGAATCAGGGACAGTTTACCTCAAGAACAAATAAAGACTATCAAGAAATTCGGGGACAAGCTTCCTTAAGGACAAACAGAAGCTACAATCAGCCACAGGTAAAATCTTCCCAATTTGCCCCAAGAATGAATGTGAATAGAAGCTACAATCGGTTGGATGATAGATCAGATTATCACAGAAGTTTCTTTAATGGCCAATGTTTTTCTTTCCATAACTTCGGTCACAAAGCAACTCAATGTGTTTCCGACAAGACAATCATGACTAGAGAAGCTCAAAAGCAAAGGAGTATGATTGGAACCATGAAAAGGACTTATAACAACTTCTCGGTTCTTGGAAATGAAGTTGAATGCTCTATTTGTAATAACTTTGGTCATGAAGACTCTGAATGCAGGAGCAGGTTCTGGAAGACAACTCAGAAGGAACAAACCTCAAATGTCAGAACATGGAGAATAAAGGAACCGCAACCAGAAAGATGTGGGATAGTCTTTTATGCAGAAGGTCAAGAAAGTCTATGGTACATTGACAGCGGATGTTCGAAGCATATGACAGGGGACAAAGAAAATCTTGAATCATATACCGCATTAGAAAAGGGAAAGAAAGTTTCTTTTGGAAACGATATCTCTGCAGCCATAAAAGGAAAAGGCGTGGCTTCGTTGAAAGAGAAGGTCAAAGCAGGAAATGTTTTGTATGTTGATGGATTGAAGCATAATCTTCTGAGTGTCAGTCAGATGTGTGATCAAGGAATAGAGGTAATATTTAGATCAAATGGATGTTGTGTTCGTGATCTTGATACAGGTAAAACAGTGATCAAAGGAAGAAGGACTCCAAATAATCTATACATATTTGAAGAAAGACAACAACAATGTTATTTGAGCAAGGATGATGAACATTGGCTATGGCATCGGAGGTTAGGGCATCTAAGTTTTCCACAAATAAGGAAAGCATGCAAATATCAGGCAGTTCGTGATCTTCCAGATATCAAAATTCCAGACAACACCATATGCAAATCATGTCAGTTTGGAAAGCAAACCAGAACTAATTTTCTTGAGAAGGAAGGATCAGCTAGCATGCCTCTTGAGCTAGTACATACAGATACATGTGGTCCTTTCAGAAAAACAACACCTCGAGGAGAAGAATATTTGATATTATTCATTGACGATTTCTCCAAGTTTGTCTGGTTAGGACTTATGAAGCACAAAGATGAAGCATTCGAAAAATCAAATCCTTCAAAGCATTGGCTGAAAATGAATCAGGACACAAAATTAAGTGCCTCAGATCTGACAGAGGTGGGGAGTTTACCTCGAATGAATTTTTCGATTTTTGTGAAGAACATGGGATAAGAAGAGAATTCTCTACAGCTAGAACTCCTCAGCAAAATGGAGTTGTGGAAAGAATGAACAGAATAGTCCAACAAATGGCTCGTGCTATGCTTGATGAATCTGGTACTCCCGCAACCTTCTGGGGTGAAGCTGCACATGCTGTGGTCATTATTCTCAACAAAACAAATGTCCGAGTAAACAACACTCAAACCCCTCATGAGCTCTGGTGTGGTAAGACTCCTTCGGTGAAGCACTTCAAAATCTTTGGGAGCAAATGTTATATTAAGAATACTGATGAGAAACTTGGCAAACTTGAACCAAGAGCAGATGAAGGCATTCTTCTTGGTTATTCTCCACATAGCAAAGCATACAAGTGCTACAATAAAAGACTTGGCAGAATTGTTGACAACATTGATGTAGTGGTTGATGAGAAGGGATACATTCCTAGGCAAGTTCATCATGAAGACATTGAAGAAGATGAAGGCTACCCTCAAGGGCAGAATGATGAAGAAGAAGAACCTCAAGAAGAACCAGAGGAGCAGACAAGAATAGAAGAGAAGACTCCATCCAGATATGTTCAAAAGAATCATCCAGAATCTCAGATTATGGGGCAGAAAGAAGCAGGAGTACAAACAAGAAGAAGAATTGCAGAAGCTTCAAGCTATTTGGCATTACTCTCTTCCACTGAACCACAAAATGTGAAAGAGGCATGCAAAGATGAATGCTGGGTCAAAGCAATGGATGAAGAACTTGAGCAGATCGAAAAGAACAACACTTGGAAATTGGTTCCTAGACCAAAAGATAAAAATGTCATAGGGACAAAATGGGTCTTCAAAAATAAATTGAATGAAAATGGAGAAGTAATTAGAAACAAGGCCAGACTTGTTTGTAAAGGGTATGCGCAGCAAGAAGGAATAGATTTTGAAGAGACCTTTGCTCCTGTTGCAAGACTTGAGGCCATCCGAATGTTCCTTGCTCTCTCAAGCTTTCAAAACTTCAAAGTATTTCAAATGGACGTGAAATCAGCCTTTCTGAACGGACACTTAGAAGAAGAAGTATATATTGAGCAGCCAGATGGTTTCATTCTTGGGAATGATCCAAACCTTGTATGCAGATTGAAAAAGGCTCTCTATGGTCTCAAACAAGCTCCAAGGGCTTGGTACTATCGGTTGGACAAATATCTTCACCAACAAGGTTTTTCAAAAGGATCAGCAGATAGAAATCTCTATATAAAAGTTGAAAATAACAAATTGCTAATACTTGTTGTGTATGTAGATGATATTATCTTTGGCAGCAATGAAGAGACTATGAGTCAAAACTTTGCCTTGGTTATGCAGAAAGAATTCGAAATGTCATTACTTGGAGAATTGACATACTTTCTTGGATTGCAAATCCAAAAAAATGAAGGAGGTATCTTCTTGTCTCAAACCAAGTACCTCAAGCAGATCTTGAAGAAGTATGGCATGGAAGATTCAAAGCCAGTATGTACCCCCATGGTTACAGGATGCAGCCTCAGTGCAAATGATGAATCAACAGAAGTTCATCAACCAACTTATAGATCCATGATTGGAAGTTTGCTTTATTTGACAGGTACCCGACCAGACATCATGCATGCAGTCGGAATAGTTGGAAGATTTCAGGCAAATCCAAAGGAGACTCATCTTCAGGCAATGAAGAGAATTTTCAAATATCTTCAAGGGACACAAAATTATGGCTTATGGTATCCTAGAGATACAGATCTCACACTTCATGCTTATACAGATGCAGATTGGGCCGGAAGCGTGGATGACAGGAAGAGCACAAGTGGTGGTGCATTCTTTATGGGCTCCAGATTAGTATCTTGGTTCAGCAAGAAACAGAGTTCGATTGCCTTGTCTACAGCTGAAGCGGAATATGTTGCTGCTGCATCTTGTTGCACTCAACTCCTTTGGATGATGCAGACCTTACAGGATTTTCAAATCACTTGCACTCCACCAGTCTCTATCTTATGTGATAATACAAGTGCAATCAGCATTTTAAAGAATCCAGTCATGCATTCAAAGACCAAGCACATACCAATCAAGTATCACTTCCTCCGGGAACAAGTGCTTGAGCAGAAGGTCAAGTTGGAGTATGTTCCTTCTAAGGAATAAGTTGCTGATATTCTCACAAAACCACTACCTAGGGAAACGTTTGAATATCTCAGACAAAAGCTTGGAGTAGTCGATGCTTCATCCTGCTGTTGAAGCTTGTCTGTTCTAAAGAAAAGTTGGTGTACGCGTGTTGTTTAAAGGATATCCGCGTACATACGCTGTTTTATGCGGGGAAAGTCGCGTATATGGTGTACGCGTGTTGCGTAAGGGATATCCGCGTATATACGCTGATTTATGCAGGTGAAGTCGCGTATATGGAGTTCTGAACAGCAAGGGCAGATTCTGGTTGAAGAAGGTCTGAGATGGGTATGCCAGAGTCCTTCAGGCACAGTTTCAGGGGGTGCAGCAGGCACAGTTTCAGGGGGAGCAGCTTAAAGTCTAATAAAGCATTGTTGGCATTTAGATGCTTTTGGTTCTAGTTCACAACTGTTGTTGGTTTCAGGAGAAGGAGCACAGAAGGAAATCTTGGTTGCTGATCTAAAAGATGTTTATCAGATGCTGCTGGTGACTTTCATAAGTCTTGGTCTAGATTTGTTGTCTCTATGTCATGTATCTCTTTTATCTCTTTTATGGTGTCAAGGTCATGTAACGGCCTATGTTGGTTTCCCCACTATGCCTGGGATGAATGATGTAATATCATTGGTTGTTATATGTAAATTTCTGATGTATCCCCTCTTGGTTGGGAGTGTGGATGTATGTATTGAGTCTTTTGGTGATAGGAAGGTCCTTTGATGTATAAGTCTTGGTTCTTTTTGAAGAACATCTTTTGCAGATCTTGCCTATAGTCAGGGGGAGCATGTTCAGCACAGCAGAGCAGAGATATCAACATGTACTCAGGGGGAGCACAGCCCTTTGCCCTTGATGACAAAGGGGGAGAATGATTCTAAGGATCTTGGGGTTGCCATCAAGTCCGAAGGGGGAGATTGTTGGCATTTTGGCACAGGTGTGGCGCTACGATACAGGTGTTGTCCTTTATGGCAACTCTCTTTGATGACAGATCTCAGTCCAGACTACAAGAATGAAGAGAAATTTCATATACGCAGGTTCATTAAGCCCAAGTTGCGTATACACGCTGGTACGCTATATACTAAGTCGCGGATGCGCTGGTTTGCTATATACGAAGTCGCGTATACACGCAGTTTCATGAATAAAAAAGTGCGTACATGTCGAGAAGCTTCCCTTTGGTCCGTGGTAGTTAGTCCTCGGTACTTGAGCCTATGTTTTTGGACCAAGGTACCTCGACAGATGTGTTGATCCCTAGTTTTGAGGTTGATGGTATTGTGTTACTATGGTTTTGGCCCGTGGTTTTGAGCAAGGCCTAAGGCTATATAAGGAGAAGAAGATCATTAGGCAAGTGTATCTGAAAAGTCTTGAATATCTGAAAAAGAAAGAGATCTGGTATGCATTTTCTGGGTTGCTTGATCTAAGCTAAGGAGAGATCACACCGGTTGATGGAAGACTAGATCTAAGGACAGATCGGGATCAAATGGTTTGAAATGCACTATTGTGATATGGTTGATTATGCGTATTTCTATATCTGCATACTGACGCAATGTTATGTTCTGGGTATAACTGATGTCTAGTACAGTTGCAAGTTATGAGAAATTATTTTTAGATCTGTACGCAGGTTATCTTCGGTAAAAGCGCGTGTATACGCGGGTTGCTTTCATTGAAGTAGCGTATATCTTTTGAAGCTTGATTTTTGGGGTTGCAGTTGGGTCTGACTGTTATTGCAGAGTTCGGTAGTCTGCTCTATGTTCTGGTGATTGGGTGTTGACAGGGTTTCAGTGGTTCAGTGATTCAAAGATTGATGATGCTAGTATTGGTTGTTTTGTGCTTCAATGATCTGCTATGAAAGTTGAATGAATTGTGGTCTTCAGATTGTAATGTTGTGCTTTAGGAATTTCCAGTCTGAAAATGTATGAAAAGTAGTACTTGAAAGAAAGAAGTTTGTAGGCCAGCACCTACGTACTAGTATCTTAGCTAGTACAAGAGCTAAGGGGGTCGGAGCTCCCTTCCAGGAGAGTCTGGAGAACGAGAGAAGGTTGAAGCCTTCTGCAGGTTGTAGCCTGCGTATTGGTATAAGGCTGCACTAGTACAAAAGATTGTAAACTGAAGTTTCTTATTAAAGAAAGATAGAGACGACTTGCAGCAGGTGGTTTTCACCCACATTGGGTTTCCACCTTATATCATGGTGTTCATGTGTGTGGTTTTTGTGTGATGATCTGTTCTGTTATACTGCACCTGCTTTACTATTAATATGGTTAATAATGTCCTGATGCATTTACTGAAGATAAGCTAACTGAGTCATAAGTTTTCCTGTTATACGTTGGTTGCTTTAGACACAGTAGCGTGTACACGCTGTTTCACTTAGCTGAAGTAGCGTATATGTTTCTGAGCATGAAATGAATTTTTTTTTCTGATAATACTGATTCACCCCCCCTCTCAGTATTATTTCCAACAAATGGGGTATATATGAGGGTTAAGGGTGGGCTATTAGTCTAACCAGGGGTTAGAGTAATCCCCAAAACAAGGGTTGACTATAGTCCCTGGTGGACTAATGTCTCCCTTAGACATACTATTTAGCTATAATGCCAAAGGGGGGATATTTATACATTGTTTGGGGTTTTATATACCATGGTGTTATAGTAATAGGGAAAGGGGAACATATGGGATTTAGTTAGTATTGGAGGCAAAGGTGAATGGGAAGTGATAGATACTAAGTTTTTTAGGAAACAAACTCAGTTAAGGAGTAGATCAAAATGAAAAGAATGTTTACATAGGAAATGTGGCTCCTTTTCAAAGAGAGAAGTCACTTCTGACGTGAAATTTTTACAAATGAGGAGTGTAAGGAGGACTGATCAGGCAGATCCTGCAGTGCTCATGGGGAGGTTAGTAAGAAACTTTTGAAGGGGATGAGGGAGGTTAGTGATGGTTTTTTAATAGGTCATTACCATTGCCTTTGTCCTGCTTTCTGCAACCTTCAACTGCCTACCCTGCTTAATATGCCTAACATTTTTTCTTCCTTTGGATGGGTGCACTTGGCCTTGCAAACCCTGATATTTCTCTTTTCTTTTTGCTGCCCCCCTATCTAAGTCTACCCTTATGACTTCCAAGGGCCCAGATTAAGCAGTTAGGCTCCTTTATTTCTCTATCCACCTAGTCATCTGTCAAGCTTGAACTGTTTGAACAGGTACTTCCTCTCTAGTCTACAACATGCAATTTAAAACATGGTGAGGCACAGCTTGAGCTGTTGGACCACCCATCAAAGGAGTAGTGGCAATTTGGACTAGCCACTTTCATGGTCTTTGTTTGGGGTTCATTTCTTTTTATTTTTTCTTTGACCAATTCATTTTCTTGCCCTTTGATTTTTCTTTTAAGGCATGCCCTCTTTACATTTTTTAACTGTCTGCTTGCTTCACAAAAATGGAACCTTAGTAGCATGGAAGATGAACATTTTTGGCACTCCCACTGTCAATCATGAGAGATGAAAACCTATTGGTATAGGAGTCTAACAGTGGCTCTACTTGGGGGTGGCTTTTCCAGGTGAAAAGCCAAGAACAACAGGTCAGATTTCCTGAGTTCTGCTTTCTTGCTGCAGGCTGAATTTCTCTGTTTGTTGGAGACCGTTGATTAGGATCCTAGATACTTGCAAGCAGCACCTAGTGAGTTGATTTGCTGTGATATTTGTAGATCTGTTTTACCTGTTTCTCAAACTTTCTCCTCATGACTTGATAGTTACCCTGTGTTTTTCTTTGCTTTCCAAATGCCAGGATCAAACATATTCAAAAAAGGAAAATAGTGCAGCATCCTGGTCTTCTCAAAATGTGTTGCAGTTGGTGCTTTATTTAACTGCTGTGAATGAAAATACTTGAAAATACAAATATTTATGTACAATATATGCCTGTCCAGTGTTTGATCAAAGAGAGTCAAAATAATGTTTGAGCATTCTCCCATTGACTGGGCCTTCCTCAGTGTTTGAGCCATGCAGACTCCTTAGAAAATAAGTGTTGTTACCTTGTATGGCAAAAATGATATAAGGTCCCTTCCATAAAAAATCAAACTTGCCATGTTTGCCTTTGTCCTCCCTTCTGGAGTCCCATCTTAACACTTTGTTTCCTATAAAGAAATCTTCAGCTTTGGTTCTTTTGTCAAATATTCTTTTGAGCTTTTCTTGTAGAACTTGGTTTCTTTGATAGACTTCCTCTCTTGTCTGCTGTAAATGAATTGTTTGATTGATTCTCCTTTGAATGTCATTGGGCTCAGCTTGTATTTCTTGCAGCAACTTGATTACAGGAATTCCTAGGGATGTAGGAAACTTTGCTTCCAGCCCATAGACCAGTTCATATGGACTCATGCCAATTGATCTCTTGGTGGTCAGTCTATCTGCCCATAATGCATTTACCAACTTCTTGTGCCAATTCTTTTTGTTTTCTTCCAAAACTTTTTTAATGATATTGATGAGACTTTTATTGGAAGATTCAGCTAGGCCATTACCTTGAGGATAATAGGCAGTGGAATGACCTAGGGTCATGTGATACTTGTGACAAAAATTGATCATATTTTTGGACTTGAAAGCCGCAACATTGTCTGTAATGATTTTGTCTGGACAGCCAAACCTGGACAAGATGTTGTTTTCTAGGAATTGTATGATAATGGAGTCATTGGCCTGCCTACAAGGGATGGCTTCTATCCATTTGGTGAAATAATCTGTGGCAGTAAGAATCCACCTATGCTGGCTAGAGGATGGAGGGTGAATTTCACCTATGAAATCTAAGCCCCATTGCTGGAATGGTCTCTCAGCTGAAACTGGTTTGAGTGGTAAAGGTAGCAGCTTCCTCTTGCCCTCAAAAATTTGGCATTTGTGACAAGACATTACAAATTTGTTTATATCAGTAAACAAGGAGGGCCAATAAAGTCCAGCCCTTAGGATTTTATCAGCTATGGACTTCCAGTATAAGTGTCCTCCATAGTCACCTGCATGAAATTCTTTGAGGACATTGTCAGTTTCTTCTATTGTTAAGCAATTGAGTAAGATTCCTTCATGATTTCTCCAAAACAAAACATTGTCAATAATACAAAACTTTGATGCTTTCATTTTTAAGAATCTTTTCTTGGTTCTGGACAACCCTGGAGGAGCTTGCAGGTTTAATAATACAAAACATATATCAGCATACCATGGGGATTGCATAAAGGCTTGGTTGATCTGTGGAGTCGCCATCTCCTGTTCGTCGTCCAGTTCATTAATGTCAAGGGCTTGAAAATTGGTTTCAGTCATTAGTTTGGCTAGGCCTTGCCCTTTTATCAATTTGGTAGGTTTGATCTCAATGTCATATTCTAAGATATTGGCAATCTATTTGCCCCTCTTGCCTTCAATTCCTTCTTGGGTTAAAATATCTTTGACCACTGCATTAGGAACATGGGAAATTATATGAGAGTACAGGATATAGATTCTGAAGTCCTTGATGGCTTTTACCAATGCATAAGCTTGTTTTTCCATGATCTAATATTTCAAGGGAGCATCCCTAAGGGCTCTACTAAAAAATGCAATGGGTTTTTCACAGCCCTGGTCATCTTTTTGCAGCAGAACAGTAGCAATTGTATGTTCAGATGCGAAAGAAAAAATGATAAAATCCTGATCAAATCTAGGGCTTGTTAGGACTGGTGTGTTTGTCAATGCCCTTTTGATATCTTCAAAGGCTTGTCTAGCTTCCATGGTCCATTTGACCTTGGAATCCTTTTTCAGCATGTTATTTAACAGTCTTGTGAGCTCAGCCAAATTTGGAATGAACCTTCTTAAGAAGTTAATTTTTCCTAGAAAGCTTTGGAGTTCTTCGAGGTTTCTTGGATGTGGTACCTGCAGGATGGCTTGAATTCTGTCTGGGTCAATCCTGATACCATCCTTCGAGATTATATGGCCTAGGAGTTTACCTTCCTCCAACCCAAACAGTGACTTCTTTGGGTTCAAATATATGCCATACTTTCTACAAATTGTGAAAACCTGCCTCAAGTGTTCTAGGTGTTCTTGATCTGATTTTGAAAAGGCAGTTAGATCATCAAGATAGACAACTAGGAAATCATGAATTTCCTTGGCAAAAGCAATATGCATTGCTCTTTGGAATGTGGCCCCTGCATTTTTAAGTCCAAAAGGCATTTTGACATATTTGAATGTTCCCCAAGGTGTTGTGAAGGCAGTTTTGTCTTGATCATCCGGGTGTACTAGAATCTGATTGAATCCTAAGAAACCATCTAGTAAAGAGATCCTAGCAGCCCCCACTACCCTTTGCAAGATATGGTCCATTTTTGGTAAGGGGTAATGGTTTTTGAGAGAGACTTTGTTCAAATTTCTAAGGTCAACACACAATCTGATTTCCCCTGTCTTTTTCCTAGTAGGAACTAGGTTTGAAATCCACTCTGAGAATCTGATTGGGGCAATGATCCCAGCTTCATACATACGTTTAACCTCTTTTTCAATAAGGGGGAGGAGGACTGGATTGACTCTCCTAAGATTCTGCTTGAAAGGATTTTGATTTTCTTTTAGAGGTATAGTGTGCTGGATAACTGATGTATCATAAGACTTAAGGTCCTCATAGCTCCAGGCAAAGACATCTTGAAACTCTTTAAATAACTCAATGTATTTCAGCTTTTGCTCAGGTGGTAATGCTTTGGATAACTTAACCATTTTGGGATTTTCAGGGGTCCCAATGTTACAATCCTCTACTTCAGCATTCAATGGTTGCATTTTTGGTTTTCTAGAAATATCATTCGAAAACAGATCCTCTAAAGGGGTTAGACCTATGGGAAAATAATTATCCTTTAACTCAATTACCTCATCTTCTTTTTCAGCCATTTCCTCTTCATCTGATTGTTTCAACTCCCGTATAGTTTCCTTGTCAAAGGTGGTAGGATGCAAAACTAAATCAGCTGTTTCAGCTGATATTTTCTATGACATTGTGCATACCTGTGGTTGATCATCTTTAGTGCTAGTGTCAATGTTCATGCTTGAAAATTCTTCCTTTAAAGTGAGGAAGTTATTTATCTGTGTGTTACTATAGAAAACTTGCCAATTCTTGATGTTATCTGGAACTGAAGTTCTGTGTTTGATTTCAGCAGTAAATGTATGATTGGTTTTGAAGGGTAATTTACAAGTGCTGGCAAAGGTTGCCAAGCTGTGAGCATGTAGATTGCGTTCTCTGGAGATTTTAGTCAACTGCGATTGTGAGAAGCTCTCAAGTACTTGAATAGCTGCCCATTTATATGCTCTCAACCTTAAATCGTTTGTGGTAAAGTTTCCCTTCATTTGTTGTATGACTAGATCTGAATCCCCCAAGATTGAGACTTTGGTTGCACCCAGATTTTTAATGAGTTTCAGACCTAACATAAGGGCTTCATATTCAGCCATGTTGTTTGTGCATCGAAAGTTTAGTCTGTATGCATGGCCCTCAGCTTGGTCACTGTGCATATTATGAATCCACACTCCTGCCCCAGCTCCTAGCTTGTTTACAGAGCCATCAAATTCTAGATACCATAAGGTTTCATGATCAAGATTTGGATTGGGATCACTAGAAAGTTGGATCATGGGTAGGTTGGTTTCTTGCAAGTTACTTGGCACATCGTTTTCTTTTGTCTTCTTATCAGCTATCCCCATGGTCCCTTGGTCTTTTAGAGAGACCTGCTCATCTAATTCCTCTGTTCCTATTGTCATTAATAGTTCAGAATAAGCTTTATTGCAGATGCCAGCATTGTATAGGATGAATGAATCCATGTCAGAGTGTATTGAATAGATTGGGAAGTTTTGGGGCTTTTCTTGGCTGCTTACCACATATTTCATTAAAGTTTCACGGTATAATCTCTTTGGCTGCCCGAAGACTGAAATAGTTGCATAGGACATATCTAATTGCAAAGATCCTTGAAGTTTGGCCCCCCAAGATCTGGACAAGAGCATGCCATACTTAGGGGGTATGTCAGCTACCACTACATCCATTAAGATAGTTTTGGTTGGATATTGAACTAGGGAAACACATAAGTCTTTAATCAGGCCTAAACACCTGACTTGGCTTGAATCAAATGATAATAGATCCTTGTAAGGTCTTGTGATATCCAAGTCAAGTTTTTCCATTACAGATTTGGGCATTAAGTTGTGTGAGGCCCCAGAATCGAACATTGCATTATGTAGGACCTTATCATGAATGTTTAGACTGACATAAAAGGGTGGAACCCCTCCATTTTCTGTTTTTCCATTAACCTCAGGTCCGAACAACAACTCTGGTTGGTCATCTAGGATATTCACAACATCTTTATTGTCTGATACTTGGAGTGATTTATTGATCTGTTGTCTGTATATTTCATGTTTGGCTAGTTCCGAAAGAGGAACTGATATTTTTAGCTTACTTATTTCTGTTTCCAAGTTAAAAGGTTTTTCCATTTGAACTTTGGCATTTAGTGCAACAGTTTTTTCCTTTTCAGCTGAGTTATCAGTGATCTTTTGCTCATGGTTGATATTGTCTTGAGTAAATTTGGTACCATGTTTACCTCCAAGGGTGTTATCTGACTTTACTTTTGCTGGTTGGAGTAAAACTGGCTGGTTTTCAGAAGACTGTTGCTCTGAAATGTCCTCCACAGTCACTTCTGTAGCAGGTGAGTTTGAGCTGCCAGCTGATTGGGGGAGGGTAGTATTTTCATTTAAGTTTTTTGGTTGCTTATTGTCCTTTGGTTTGAGGGGTGTAGGTACATCTATTGTTCTACTCCTTAGTTTGTACTGTTTGTGCACCTCATACACAGCTACATCATATCCTTCTTTAAAATCGAAAGATTCTCCTGACTTAGTGTGGAATTGATTGTCATTGTAAACCTCTTGGTCTTCTTATGTTAAGAATACTTGATTGGCACTGTCCAAACCCATTAGGTTGATGTGAGGGTACTCACTAGGTTCACTAGATGTTGAAGCCTCAACATAGTTTTCCTGGAAAGGGGGTCTGACATGCTGGTCAGGATCAGTCCTACCAACGTTGGGATTTTGATTCTTTCTAAAGTTTGGGTTTCTGATATTACTTGTTTGCCCTTCCTATGATGACTTTCTTTCTATGGTTTCCACTCTGTCTCCAAGTCTATCCATCCCTTTGATGATTGCATCTAGCTTTTGCTCAAATGATGATGGTTCTTCTTTGAAAGTAGTTCTCCTTTCCGTTCTCGCCCGGTTTCTCTTGGCAATTAGATTTGCCTCAACACTCACAACTATGTTTTTCATGTCTGCTAGGGTTGCAGGGGCTCTTTCTCTTAGTTGATATGCCATATCAGCATCAAATCCATCAGGGAATTTAATCAATGCTAAATCAGGTGGAGGCCTAATATTTTGAGGAATGGCATTATAAATAGTGTTGAATCTAGTGCAATAGTCCAAGACAGTTTCTTGAGGGCCTCTTCTTATGGTGTCATATTCAGATAAGATGTGTAGAGGGTCCTTTTTCTTTTCCCATCTATTTAGGAAGGACTGATAAAGGGCACCCGAATCAGCTATAGAATTTACAGCAAGTGCTCTAAACCAAGTTCTTACCTCACCTGTTAAACTTTGGACAAAGATTTTCATCCTTACATCATCATCATCTATCTCATAGTTTTCAAAGTAATCTTGCATCTTCTTGGTATGCTGTAAGGCAGTATATGTACTGGTTCCATCAAAGTAAGTGATCTTACCTTGGTAGTCCTGAGGCATAGCCCCTGGATTACCAGGTAACTGCAAGGGTGCATAACGATTCGCCATGTTTGGAGGGATATGTGGAACAACTGGTAAAAAGGGAACAACTGGAACTACAGGGACAACAATAGCAGTTTGTGTGTTAGGTGTTGACAATATGTTTTGTGAAGTGGATGATGAAGAGGGGGAAGAATGAGTTGTATGAAGGTGAACTGATGGCTTAGAAGGGGTTGGAATAAAACTTTGCTGAACTGCCTCAGGGCTAGATTCAGGAGATTGTTCTGGTTCCTAAGAGTTTTATGGATCAAATTTGGATTGTCGAAAATAGGTGGAGGATTTGGGTCAGGATTTGACTTGGTGTGCCTAGTTCTCTTTTTAGGAGCCAGTTTCTTATGATTTTCTGTGGAAGATTTTACTAAGAAATATTAATGTTTGAAAAGGACTGATCATGTATAAAACTACCGTATGGAACTTAAGACTGAATAAAGATTGACTGAGGAAGCTTTTATATGCTCCTGCAAATGCAAAGCAGAGGCAGTTTCTAAGGCTCTCTGGCTGTCACTCAGGCTTTATCTACAGTATTAAGAATCAGACAGAGGTATTTATTTATTTATTTATTTATTTTTAAATTTGAGTCAGTCCCCAGTGGAGTCGCCAATTATGATATCACTCAGGTTGTTCCCTTTGACTCCCAAGGGAATACGGCCGAGGTAACCACTAACCAATCTTTGGGTCATAGGTTCTAGCCTACCTATGACCAGAGAGGGCTCTCTCTTTATGATTTAAATTTGTTGGTATGATATTTTAGGCTAGTTATGATGCTCAAGGTTCTGTTTTGAAATTTGTTGGATGATGACTTCAGTCAAGATATATATATGATTACCAGGGTGTTCTAGGCCATTGGGCATGGAGTCAGTGATACTTAACTTGCTTGATATGTCTGTGCTGATACAATAGTGGTGCTGCAGAGCCAGATAACTATCTAAGAAACAATTCTTTAAACCTGTGATTGGGGTGATGTGATCAGCGCATGAAAGGAAATTAAGGATCTTTCAACAGCTTGATATGGAGAACAGTGGGAATATTATTTAGAAGCAGTGAAGAATTTCTATATAACATTCATATTTATAGAATTAATGCAAGCATGAGCAATTAAGGATTCATGTTCATGATTAATTCTGAAGAAAACATTTTCAACAATAAAGATTGAGCACAAGGTGTAACCAAACATTTCCTGTACTATTCATTTTCTCTATTGTTAGATTAGTGAAACATGTGTATGATTCAAACAAATATAAGAAGACAAAACATAGATTAATAAAACTTATTGTTCCATTAGACAGCACAGGAATTCTGCAACAGCACGCATAGCATCACCAAGACATCAAACGTTCAGGAAATCACCGAGCTTTTCCAGCCTTTGTATTAGATTCTCTGAAAATATACAATACATTTGCCTCAGAATGAAAATCATCAACCCCTTATACATTGCCAGGGGAGGTATATATACATAATTTACATCAGAAATATCTAGCTGATGAGTAAATGTTTCATTAATATCGTGCCAACTCCTGGAGCATTGTAGCTGAGAAAGTAAATGCTGTAGTAACTCCAAAGTGCCTTAGCTGTCAAAAATGGTCAGAGAATGTTGACTTCTTGACCGTTGGAGTCAGCTAAAGATGAGCTGCCCAAAATTTGCGTATTTCTTATCCTTTAGCTTGCTGTCGCTGCCTTTTGCAGAGTCACCCCTTTCTGCTACCTTGTGTGTTGTCCAGATTCTACTTTTTGCCTTTTGCTGAGTTGATGCTGACTAGGATTGATCAATTGAACTTATTTAGGCAAAATTTGCAGCATTTCTTGCCACCAATCCTCTTTAGGCAGCTGATGTCTTCGTATTTTAATAAGGGTTTCATCTGCCTCTGTATATCTATAAAAATTTGGTGGAACCTCAAAAAGGTGATTTACCTCATGCTCAATAAAAAATAGATTTTCTAATTTATCATAAAGGCCTTTCCCTGTTGGAGGCCCTGTTTCCTTAGAGGTGTTGGCTGATGCAATGATTTGATTTTCGATGAAGGTTGTCATCCTGGTGGAGTATTGCTCACGGGGGAGCAGTATTCCTGTGCTGGCTAGCAGGCTGGGCAATCCCTTTTCTTGTAGTGCTCCCATTTTGAGCTTGAATTCATCAACCTCAGCCTGCATCTCATGGCATTTTCTCTCTACAGTCTGCACAAAATTCCTGAGAGTCAGCACCTTTTTTGCTGTAAGGGCAGCCTCTGTTCTATTTACAATATTTAGGGCTGCTAGTTCCTCCTTGGTCTGATGGTTGAGAAAATTGACCATTCTGTTGGCCTGTTCAGGCCTGTTCCCTAATGTTTCCCTGGCTTTCTGTATCTCGATTTTTGCTTGGCCGATCAACTCCATTTGTTCATGGACTGTCTTGATTGACTTCCATTGTTTAGTAAGGGAGTACTCAATCCGGGCCCACACAATTCTCTTTATTTCTGCCAGAGGAGTTTCAAGTTTGAGCTCCTTTTCCAAGGACTTTATTTTATCTCTGAGGGCCTTAATCTCTCTAGACTGCTCTGCTACAGTCATCTTTGAATTGTCATATTTGGCCTCTAGTTCTGCCAACTTTTCCTTGGCCTGCTTAATTTCAGTAGCCTGGAGCTCCATCTCTCTGATAGCCTTTGTTAAATCTTCCATATTTAAACTGGAGTCTGGAGCTGTTGTTGTTGCTGCTGCTTCTGTTGTTGTTGTAGTTGTTACAGGGACAACTGCTGCCTCTGTAGTTGTTGCAGTGGTTGAAGTAGTTGGAGGAGATTGGGATGTGGATTCTCCCTGCTTGTCTTGCAGTGCCCCTTCCAGCTCCTTTTCCAAATCAAGGACCTTCTGATTGAGCTGCATTATTAAATCAAGTTGCTCATTGGCCTCCTTTTCCTTCTGCAATTCTGCTGTTTGGGGATGCTCGGTGGGCAGCAGTCTCAACCTTTTCTTCAGTGCATTAAGATCATCTTCTTTTTTCTTCATGAGGGCCCTCATGCCCTTTGGGTCCTTAGGATCATGTCCTAAGTCTATGATGATGTCCTCCAGTGATTTAATCCTGTTGTCCTTAGCCATGGAGGACATTCTCTCAAAATCTAACTCAATGTTGGTATTCTTCAGTGATTCTTTCAATTCATGGGCCATTGTGGCCCTGTCTACCAAGGTGGCATAGACCATTTCCCCCGTTTGTTTGTGCAGCTCAATCTGGTCCATGGGGTGAATGTCCTTTGCCATGACTTCCACCCTTATTCTTACAAAATCTGCAGCTGATTGAGGCTGCGACACCTTAGGTTTGAAGTGGCTGAGGATCATTTTCTCCTCTTGTATGTCATATACAGACATCAACCTTTCTTGCTTGGCTGGGTTTGCCTTGAGAAACTGCTTGTACACTTCTATTCTCAGCAAGTCATTCTGTGCCTTTATCTGTTTGAAGGAAGCCTTGGTGCTTGAAGGCTTCTTGCTCTGCTGAGTGGAGGAGGACACCTCCATGCCAAGTTGTAATCCCTGCTCCTGCTGAAAGGAGCTTGTACCCGTCTGTTGGCTGTCTCCCCCTCCTTTTCTTGGACTGTCAAGGACTTCTTCACTTATTTCTTCTATCACAGGGGAGTCAAACTTTTAACTATTGGCCTCTGGTTGCTGGGAGGATCCACTAGCAGGAGTGGACTCTTCTCTATCTCTCTTCTTGCCCCTCTCCTCATGTGCAGGAGTTTGCACAATAGGTGCTGTTGGTGGTTCTGTTTGCGGTGGAGGGGTCTGTTCTTGTTGCTGCCCAATTGAGGAGGCAGGCTGTTCCTTTACTGTTTCTTCTTCTGCACCCATTATTCCTTTACCTTTATCTGTGCCTGATGCCGTTGTAGAGGGTGCCTAGGTGGCTGGTGCAGTTGTTGTAGCTGAAGTCCCTTCTCCCACTGGATGTGGTTGCTTGAAGATTACCTGCTGCACAGAATCCAAGTCAAGAGTTTTTTCCAAATCCTTGACATTCTTTTGCATTATCTCTTCTTCAGTTAGTTTCTCAATTAATGTATCTTGCAGCCATTCTTGCTGATTGGCATACTGCTCAATATGTGGATATTTACAATGCTCAAGGCCTAGCAGCCTGTACTTAACCCTCCTGGCACAGATGAAGCCTTCAGGGTCATAAGGGACCCACCAGAAGCTTTTTGAGAGCTTGTACTTGTCTTTGAGGATTTGGTCAGCATCTTGCCATCCCTCTTTTTTGTTCATGATGAAAGGGCCCAGGTGGTGCTTAAACTTGAGATGGGCTTTCTTTTTAGCACTGTGGAAATAGGTGAGGTCAGAGTGAATGAGCTGCCTATAGTACTCCAAGGCAAACAGTCTCATTGGCACATATTTGGGGAGCCTGTATGGACATAGCTCACAGCCATAAATTCTGATGACTGCGTGATCTTGGTATAGGTACCAATCACCTATTTTATAATTTTTTGACAGCTGCAGATTTTTTTTGATATCAAATGACAGTCTAGGAGGAGGGCTCCTCATCAATAAGCAAGAGACTGGATATACAAATTGATCAATAAATTCACAATATGAATATGGTGAATCTTGGACTTGGTGATAGACAGATGTCCAGAAGATAACAGATCTTCTTTCTCCCTTAGAATCCAACTTCTTGATATGGCATGGAAAGGCCTCGGATTGATAATACATGAACAAGTGGTAAATGTAAGATGAATACTTGAATATGCCCTCCCTGTCTACTTTGAAAAGCTGCTCATGTATCTTGTTGGATATGAATTTAGCAAAATTATATTTGTAGGCAGGAGGTTGGCCTGGGCTATAAGCAGCTAGTAACACCAGCACTGTCTCATCAACAAACTCACTGGTTTTATAGCCCAACACATAAGCAATCATGTCCAGTAGAAGTTTGCCTACATCAGTAAAGTGGACATACAAGTATGGAGGTGGCCCTGTGGGCTGGCAATCAGGCCTCATAAATGTCTCGGTGATCTTCTGAATCTCAGCAGTGGAAAAATTGGCACCTGTATCCAGCAGATAGTTCATGGAGAAAGGAAACAACAGCTGGGTTTGATTGAAGTTGAGCATCTTGTTGATGGACTCAGCATTAATGTGAAAGAGGATGCTCTCAGATGGAGACTTGACAACTCTGTTGCTTGCATCATAATTCTCAGCACATAGGCGGATAATCTCTGGAAAAATGTTGACAGATGGGAGGAAGTAATAAGGCAGATTAGATTCCCATATCCCATATGTATCTTTGTTGTTCAAGTAGTTATCTATTAATTCCCTGAAGGTCTGCAAATGGTTCCTATCACCTACAAAGTCTTGAATGAGGAAATCTCTGTCAGCAACAGGCAGGGACTCTAGCTCTTTATTAGGTGGATTCATGGGGGCAACACTGAGAGCTGTGGGGGCAGGTGCAGCGATTATGTAGTTTCTGAATGTTACAAGGTAAGTGCAATAGTTTGCAAGGTTTCTCAAAGGTCAGGTGGCAGACTGAATGCAGATGATGTTGGATATATACTTCAAAGAGGAACAGGCAGGTTAGGCAGGCTTGCCTCTGCTCTGCTTAGGTAAATTCACAGGGATTGTGGATAATGGAGATTAATTGCAGAGGAGGGATATAATTATGATTTGGTACAATTCGGTTCTTCAAGTATGTACCCGGAAAAAGGGAACAATGCCGGGCGATTGAGAGGTCAATTTGCAAATTTGTGGCCGCGAATTATTGTTTTAACATCAAATTTTGGAGTAGGGGATAATGTAGGTGTTCTAGTCCAGAATTGACTAAGAAACAATCTTTAATTTGGGAATTAGCACGTGTTTTATGGATAATTTGCAAAGAAATGGCATAAATATGGTAAAACAGGTGAACTCTGGCAAATATCTGGATAAACGATGCCGAGGGTCTCCGGGTCGAATAGTGGATGAAGAACACACTTGATTTGGCGGGTGGTGGCGTCCGGAGCTTTGAATTCGCGGCTTGGCGGCAATTTTTACAGTGAACAGATAAAACGACTCTTCTTTGTTTTCAACGAAAATGACATAAAACGGCCAAATAACGCGTTTTTAACGATAAATTTGGAAAATATGGGTCATTGGCGCTTTTCCGCCGATGACGTCAGCATGACGTCATGGCGGGCCCGGGTATGGAAGGTGATGTGGGTGCTGAGCTGGAGGCCAGCATGGCAGGACACGGTGGCAGATGTGTGGGGTGGCAAGGTGATGTGGAGGGCCACTAGGCGCAGGGGTGGGGGCCGGTGAAGTGACGTCAGGATGACGTGGGGGTGACATGACGTAGTAGGCAGTATCGGGGAGGGCGGTAAGCGGTGTCCCCGCACCGCTTTTGGGAGAAGGCGGTATCGGGGAGGGGGGCTCCGAACACCCCCGCCAGCTGCCACGCGTCAAGCGTATGGGGGCAAAACCACCCTATCTCCGGACGCTGAAGGACGGCAGGTTGAGATCTCAAATCGACCGCCCACCATTGGATTGGGGGCAGCGGGAGATGGACGGCTGGCGGGTGCCCCGACCCAATGCACATGTTTGGGTGGGGACCGCTAGTTGATTAAATAATATTTAATATGCCGCGGATTGAAAAAATTTGGTTAAGGGGTTTTCAATGGGTTTTAAATGCATATAGGTTAATATGTCGGGGGTCAACAAATGGTTAAACTTAGGTTGGAGTTGGGGGAAAGGGTTTGCATGGGTATTTTTTGGAAAATGGGGTATATATGAGGGTTAAGGGTGGGCTATTAGTCTAACCAGGGGTTAGAGTAATCCCCAAAACAAGGGTTGACTATAGTCCCTCGTGGACTAATGTCTCCCATAGACATACTATTTAGCTATAATGCTAAAGGGGGGATATTTATACATTGTTTGGGGTTTTATACACCATGGTGTTATAGTAATAGGGAAAGGGGAACATAGGGGATTTAGTGTAAATAGAGTTAGTAGTTAGTATTGGAGGGGAAGGTGAATGGGAAGTGATAGATACTAAGTTTTTTAGGAAACAAACTTAGTTAAGGAGTAGATCAAAATGAAAAGAATGTTTACATAGGAAATGTGGCTCCTTTTCAAAGAGAGAAGTCACTTCTGACATGAAATTTTTACAAATGAGGAGTGTAAGGAGGACTGATCAGGCATATCCTGCAGTGCTCATGGGGAGGTTAGTAAGAAACTTTTGAAGGGGATGAGGGAGGTTAGTGATTGTTTTGTAATAGGTCATTACCCTTACCTTTGTCCTGCTTTCTGCAACCTTCAACTGCCTACCCTGCTTAATATGCCTAACATTTTTTCTTCCTTTGGATGGGTGCACTTGGCCTTGCAAACCCTGATATTTCTCTTTTCTTTTTGCTGCCCCCCTATCTAAGTCTACCCTTATGACTTCCAAGGGCCCAGATTAAGCAGTTGGGGTCCTTTATTTCTCTATCCACCTAGTCATCTGTCAAGCTTGAACTGTTTGAACATGTACTTCCTCTCTAGTCTACAACATGCAATTTAAAACATGGTGAGGCCCAACTTGAGCTGTTGGACCACCCATCAAAGTAGTAGTGGCAATTTGGACTAGCCACTTTCATGGTCTTTGTTTGGGGTTCATTTCTTTTTATTTTTTCTTTGACCAATTCATTTTCTTGCCCTTTGATTTTTCTTTTAAGGCATACCCTCTTTACATTTTTTAACTGTCTGCTTGCTTCACAAAAATGGAACCTTAGTAGCATAGAAGATGAACATTTTTGGCACTTCCACTGTCAATCATGAGAGATGAAAACCTATTGGTATAGGAGGCTAACAGGACCTCCTTCCAGTTGTTAAATTGTTACTAAAGGAACTTGGCTTTGATACCAATTGATATTTAATATGGAATTTATTGAGAAGGAGGGGTGAATTAGTAATTTAAATTCTTTGTTTTTTCTCAAATAAACTTCTTATTATGCAGCTAATGGTTTATGTTTGTGCTCAATAGTTATTGACTTTCTTTTGTAGATTTCAAGGAGAGAGGTTTGCAAATTTGTTTACCAAGAATTCAAAGAATTCACACAACATGAAAGAATTATTTGAAAATAGAAACAAGAAATGTTAAAAATAGAATCTAGAATATTCCAATTTTAATTTGTCCTTGAATTAAAATTCAAATTTAGTCTCACCAGCTACTTGGAATTAATTAATTAATTGATTATGGATTAATTAGTTGGAGAAATTCAAGCTAAAAGTCTTTGTGAATTCATGCAACAATTATCCCTTAAATTAAGGAGATTATCTCTTAATTAAGGAGATAAGATTGAGTTATATTTGAGTTCTAATTAGTTAGCTCAGTTTACCGAGTTAATTCTAGTTAAATTAGTTCCAAACTGTTTGAGGAACTAATTGTGAGTTTAGTCATTTAATGCATGCATACATCCAACTAGTGTACTCCAGATAATTGAAGATTCTCTCATTAATAACTCATGCATGTCTATTCTGAGAAAGACCCAGCTTAGATTAAAGACAGGGACATTGTACTATCAGTTGCATGAGTTTTCATATAAAGGAAACTCATCCATGCAGAAGGAAAAGGTTCCTTGAGGATTGTGCAGTTTTAAAGGGTGTGATATCAGTGTTACACTTGGTAACAGGAGGATCACCCAGGAGAAACTGCGCAAGGAAATAGGAGCTTGGAGGGTAGAGGAGAAGGCTTGAGAGAAGCTTTGATTGCCTGTGAGCGTCTATGGGGATTGTGCTGAGAGCTAGCTAGCTGTGAGAGCTAAGGCTTTGTATAATCTCTATGTATTTCCACCTTGTATGATAATACAGATAGGGGGGTTTTTAGTTAAGGCTTCCCTAGAGTATTCTTTTGTGTTTCATGTGTATTGAATATTCTTCTCTATTATATGTGTTTCGCTTGATCTTGCTCAAATCTATTGAGCTTCCACAACGTTTTATTGTAGAAGTAGATTAAGTAATTTTTCTTTAGTTATATTGCATAATCAATTTGATCTACAGTCAGAATTTCTACATGGTATCAGAGATAGCTGATTTGTACAAATTTCTACATGGTATCAGAGCTGGATGTGTAGAAATTTCTACATGGTATCAGAGCCTAGTTTATCAGAGCAAAGGTGATCGAAGCTATGAACAGTATACTGAGAATGGAAATTCGAAGTTTGAAGTTCTTGGTTGCAGGGAAAAAATTGAACTCTTATCATACTTCAAATTTCACCAATGGAATTCTATAGCTTGAGACTCGAGTATGCCTTGGAAGGAAACTCGAATTACATAGCATGGAAAGATCACATGGAGGCTATATTAGAAGACAATGGCTTGAACAATTTCATTGATCAAGAAATCCCAAAGACAACTTGAAATAATGCATAAGAGTTGGCTGAGTGGAAGAATTGTGTGGCGAGGGCGAGATGGATCATCCTTGAGGGAGTTTGAGACCATATTGTCTCGAGTCTCCATGGGAAGGATATTCCATATTCAATGTGGAATACATTGAAGGACCTCTACTAGAACAGTAACAACTAGAGGAAATTGGCGCTCAAGGACAAGTTTCGAAGAATCAAGTTGTAGAACGGTGATACTATTTCCACATATCTGAACAAGCTCACCACCTATAGAGATGATCTTGGAAGTGTGGGACTAACTACTACTGATGATGATATGGTGAGCCTCACTCTCCTTGGCCTTCCAAAGAGCTGGCATAGCTACCAGGACTCTGTGAATGGAAGGGAGAAACTGCCGGATTGAGAGCGACTGTGGTTGGATCTCATGCAGGAGGAGATCAAGAGGAGCACATGTGATGGTTCTTCATCCAAGGTTGATGATGAAGAAAATCTGGCCTTAGCAAGTAAGGCAAGAAAAGGGAAGGAGAATGATTCTCATTCCAAATCGAATTCTTCTCATGGAGGGAAGAAGGTTGACAAATCTAAAGTGAGATGCTTTAATTGTCATGAGATGGGTCATTATACAACCAATTGCCCATTGAAGAAGTCCAAGAAGGGATCCTCGATTGGATCAGAAGGTAAGGCATTGACCTCTCAGTTCGATATGGACTTTACTGTCATCGCATGCATGGTGTCATCAATGATGGGTTGTGGTTGGTATCTTGACAGTGAAGTCTCATTCCACATGAACGACGATAAAAGTTTATTCAGTACCTTGGAGGAGAAAGACCTTAAGATGCACATAGAGATGGGTGACGACGAAATGTTTAGTGTTTTAGGAGTAGACATGATTGCTTTTTAGAGGGAGCATGGAGCTTTGATTACCTTAACAAATGTTATGTTCTCTGGATTGAAGAAGAAATTGGTATCGATCGCGATGTTGGAGGACAAAGGCTAGGATGTTGTCTTCAGTAAGGGAAAGGTTTTCCTTAGACACATCACCATGTGACAGGTGAAGCAGATCGGTTCACGAGTCAAGAACTTGTATGCTCTTGAGGTTCAATATGCATGTGAAGCCTTGAGGAGCAAGGCAAATGTTGGAGACTTGGTGGTTGAGAGGGAGAGTAAATTACCTCTCAACATGCAGCCCGAGAAGAAGTCTCAGACAATTGTGGAGAAGCCACAATTGGAGATGCTGAGAGGACCGAGTGGAGGCATCCACTCATGTAAAGACCTCTAGGAGGGGGAATTTCGAGCCAAGTGGGCAGAAGGATCACATGTAGCTATACCTCCAGGTGTGTGGTGGGGCGATGTGAAGTGATAGTCCCAAGAAGGCTGAAATTGGGTAGGGTCCATCGAGAGGTTTTATCTCATGGATCATACCTTACTATGGGAGACCAAAGTACGTAGTAGCGGGAGGAATCAGTGGGATTGATGTAGTCAGAGATCAAAGTGACAGAGGCTAGAGCAGTCAGATGCTGAAGAGTGCAGAGAAGGATTGACAATAGTGCAAAAAGGCTGAGTCAACAAAAGCACAAAGTTTTCAGTCGATAGAGGCAATAACAGTCAGAGACTTTGATGACAAATGCATCATTCTAATTCAGGTTGGATGTTTTTTTTTTTCTAGAGTTTCTAGAGCAACAACACTAGAGAGAAGTGTTGCATGCATAACTGTTATAGAAATTTTTGGGAACTGCGACCCCAATCATACATGTCCATAAACCAAGGGCTCCTAAGTCCCTAAAAATGTTGTTCCATACCCTAAAAGAACATGGTCAGCTGATTACATCATCTCCTAGAAGTTCTCCACAAGAAACTACTCAGAACTGGTCAAAACTGGACCATACAGGTTGCTCAGTGCTAAGGGTGCAATGCATCCCACCTGCCCAGTGTAAAGGATGTGATGCATACTGAAAAGCCCTTCTATAGGGTGTGATGGGCGAGAGTGGACAAATGGCAGAGACAGTTTGCGAGGTGGATGATCATAGAATCTTCCAGAAACTTCTCCTATGACACTTGCCTCTCTGAATTCGCCCAGGGATGAGTAGCAGATCATCAATCTCCAAGTGGAATCAAGAACTATCAGAGAGAAGACACTAATAAAAATCCCGGAAGCTGACTCACCCCCCTACAATCATCTATATATGGATCCCTCATCCCAGAGATCCAAAGGCTGGAATTTTGTATCTTGTAAGGAAGTGTTGTTGGTTTCTTGGTGGAACATCATAGTGTTGGGTGATCTAATCTTTTCATGAGGTGAAAGAAGGGCTTTCAGGATGGAGGATGACGTTGGGTCAGAACAATTGGCTGTAATTTTCTTTGCTATTCTTGATATTAATAAAGCTATTCAAGTTTTCCTCCACATTCTTGTATGTTTGATGATATATGCATTTGTGTGGTCAATATACATCTAGTCATATATTGTTTATGATTGTAGATCTCTGTTCTTCGATAGTATTATGCTACTTTGATTCCATAGGTGCTCTTTGAAGCTGGGTAGACGAAGGCAAAGCAGCAAGGATCTGTCAGAAGGGAGAGGAACCAAGCAAGGAACTAAGCGCAAGACTGAGGTTGGTATCCTTTGCTCCCCTCTTATCTACTTCTCATAAAGGAAAGCGAAAGTAGTTTTAGTTTGTTTGTTTCTAAGATAGCTACCAGTCTTAGTGGGACTAGCAGCTCCGAGTGGACACTAGATTTCCCGATAAAAAAATGGCGACTTCACTGGGGAGCAAATAGATTGTTTGTTTGTCTATATTTGTTTGTTTTATAAACTTACAGATGGAGCCTAAAGTCAAGCCAGCTAGCCTTCGAATTGCATTTGTTATGAAAATGCAAAGTAGATCAATGCTGCTTCAGTCTATCTCCAGGTTTTGTTTATAAACTGAACAATCGATTCACAAACCTTCTAATTGCCCTAGTGGTGGCTCTAGTAACCTCATTAGATCAACCCCTGTGATTTATATTTAGTGAACATCACTTGCTTGGCCTAAATCCCTGAATTGAGCTGCAAAATGTGACCTGGAACCTAGTTGAAGTCTCATCCCTGGACCATCGCACCTTCTCCTCTTGGGAATCTAGATTCATCGCACCTCCCATGTGCAGTAGGTGCGTTGCATCGCATTTTCCCTGTGTTACAGGTGCACTGATCAGACAAGACCTCTTCTGCTCTCATATTTTGGTTTCTGTGTTCACTCTCTTCAGCTTTATTTAGGAGTTTTGTTGTCTGTGATCAGTATACCACTATGGAAACTCCCTTCCTTTCCAACATTCCGCCTCCATTTTGCAAAGAACTGTGAGTATTTTTATGTATTGTGTGCCATTTTCAGTTCTCTTTTACAAAGAAGTAGCATAATCAAACTGTCGTCTTCTGATTTGGAAGTGTCGCAAGTGTTGTTTTCAGTCAAAGAAAAGAATTCTATTGTTCTTGATGGTCGATTATATAGTTACTCTTATATTTGATTTGAATTAGTAGTTTTTCAAGTGTCGAAATCAGTTTTCAATTCAAAATAGCAAAGTGTCGTCATTATCTTCCTTTCGTTTTTGAAGAGAAATTTGTTAGTACTGTTGCTTTGAAAAGATAATTTAGATTTGTACTTAGCATTCTTCTTGTCATTCACACATTAAGAAAGTTGAAAAAAAATAAATGCATGTGCATTTGCATTTAGACTGCTTGTTGGTTTGATTTAGGACTGTGCATCTAGTGTGTGCTCTCTGCTCTATGTTGAAAGAATATCACCTCTCTTTCTTTAGTGGCTAGGGCTTTCATTGCATAAGAATATTAAATGATTTTTTATCATCTTAGATTGCATTTTAGGAATTATATCTACATCACACGGTGAACCTGAAAGGCAAATTTATTAAGAAAGATCAACTGTAAAATAAATTCAATGAACATAAAAACGCTTTGGAACCTAACGCAAAACATCTAGAAGTCTAGGCTAGAGACGTATTCCGGCGTCATAAAGCCTGGTAACTGTCGTTTTCATTGTTGGTTGGGTAATTCCTCCTCTTTGAGACAACAAGTGCCAGTACAGTCTTGTCCTCCCACGTACCGTTGAGTATATATTGGGAGACCACAATAGGCTATATCCTTTATCCATAAGAAGCCATGTCTGCTGCCCTATCGATCGCAATGCACTAAACACAACATGCGGGAAGTTTGACTGTCGTACCGTAAAAAGTATTCTGCAGTTTTGCGATTGGTTTGGTAATCCCTCTATCTAGATTTCCAGAGTAGTCTCTTTTGTTCCTTTTCAGTCTCCTTAAAAGAAAAGGTCCATCTGAGCACTTTTCACTTCAGGCTCATTAAAAATCGAAGGCGACTAGAGTCATCTTTTGTTTTTTCTTGACTCTTAAAAATTGAGAAAACTAGTTGTGTCAAAGCGTCTAAAATATATTTTAATCGGAATAATATCACCATTCCCGTGTTGGTCTTAGGTTGAGAAGAATGGAGTCCACTAACCAAGGGTTTCCCCTCGGAGGGAATCCTAGTCCTTTCTCCTCTTGGGGAGATGTTGGTGCACCTCATATGGCCACATTGTCACTTCCAGGATTGACTATTGGCTTGCCCATATGGCTCTTATCGACCTCCGTCGTTCAAAACACCGTAATTCCTGAACAATCGAGTCGCCAAATAGATGATACTAGAGTTACCCCCCAACCTTCTACTTCATCCGATTCTCCCTCTCGTCCTTCCTCTTCACTTGATGAAGCTGGTAAAGCCAAAAATCAAGTAACTAAGAAGGAGAAGAAATAGATGAAGAAGGAGCCAAAGGTGAAAAGGGGTAACCAGGTATCGTCTAGTGAAAATCCACACACTGCACCATCCAAACCTAAATCTCCATGTGTCATTTGCAAAGGAGACCACTATCATCGAGATTGTCCCTGCATCCCTTGGATCTTAAGGGACTGGTCTCCTCGTTTGTACAACCCGGTGTCATCAACCTCTGAAGATCATGTTGAAAGTACACCATCAACTAGTGAAAGCGAAGCATTTGGACAAAAAAGGAAATGTAAATTTCCTTGTAAACTGTGTGAAGGTGATCACGTCATCCACTGGTGTCCCTTCCTAGATGAAGCTAAAAGAGTTTTGGATAACCATCCAGCTTCACTACTACGACTTCCTCTTAGATACAAGAAACTCTTGCCAAGTCCATCGCTAGTTGAAAATCCGATTGACACACCATTGTGGTCGGTCGAAGCATCTGTCATTAAAGATAAACCCACTGAATCCATACTAGATGAAAGTCAAAATGTTGAGGCGGCAGTCGACCCGGTCTTGTCTTCAGAAGGTCCATCTTCAGATGACACAATCACCGAAGAGAATAAGAATGACACCATTCATATTCTTTTCATTAACACAAACTCTGATGAACATGGGGGCAGTCTACCCATTCCTTTACCGTAGGAAGGAAGTTCGTCAGAGTCATAGCCGACCGTCTATTCGGTCCCACCTCCAAGCAACCTAGTCGTTTCCTCCGATTGGAATCTACTATGCAGACCCCGAGTACTGACTAATGTTCCATTTCAAATCATTGTACAAGCTTACAAAATGATCATGGTCGGTAGCATCATAGATGAAGGAGCTTCTGTGAGTATCCTTTCCTCAACTGCTTGGGAAGTGCTTGGTTCGCCATCGCTTCTGCCTGAAATGAGAAATCTGACAGGCTTCGACAAAGGAACCAGTCGACCGTTAGGGATCCTTCCCAATGTGCCCATAATGTTGAGAAGGAAAACCGTTTACATGAACGTAATGGTAGTCCAAGGACCTCTAGATTATAATCTACTCCTTGGACGCGACTATATTTATAGCATGGGAGCCATTGTCTCCTCACTCTTTAGAGTAATGTGTTTTCCGCATGAAGGTCGAGTGGTCAAGCTCGTAGACCAGCTTTCGTTCCCCGGCTCACACATAGCTAATAGTCAAATGCCATCCCTAAATGGTCTTTTCACACAAGGAATGTCTCATCAATGTCTAGTACGTCCACTTGAAGAGCACGAGTGATTCGAGAGGACATGACTGAAACCCAGGGGGCATGCACGCTGGTCTGTTTTGGCAAGAAAACCTTGGGTATAGGGTAGGTTTCCGCGGAGGATATATGACTAGTCTAACACACCCGTCTATTTAGGAATATGGGATTAGACTGGAATAATATTCCCTTGTCAAAGTTATGTGAGTGGAGGTGACCACGCCACTCACCTTTGTCTATTTCGGTAGACATCGCCAAGGAAGCATTTTGTCTGCAACGCGGATGGAGACCTTTCATATGGTAACCTGGAAACTCTATTTCACTATACCTGGGGGCATGCAAAACTTTTTGCATGCAAGAGAAGAGTGACCATTTATTTTCTTAGTTTGTAGTTTCTCAACGCTTTAAACTCGTAGGATTGGTCGTTCCTAGCTTTCAATCCGGAGCAAAGTTTCGAATGGTGCAAGCTCCCTAAAAATTGAACTTATTGATGAGACATCCTTATTATATGACTAGTACGAGCAGTTTTTATGTGGAGTTCAAGCTCGTTAAAAATTAAACGTAAGCAATGAGCAAATGTTTCCCCTAGAGTTTAAGCTCATTAAAAAAATGAACCAATTTCCAGTAAATAACCATTGTGAATGCATTATCATCAGCTTTTGAGCCCTAGTCATGTTCTCATCATCACCTCCACTCTGTTTTAGCTGATCATTCAACTCCATTTGATTGTTTACCCCTTTTGAGGAACAACTACGAAGAGTGATCCTGTTAGCCATGCTTGTGACACTACCGTGATTGGAAAATTCCAAACCTTACCTGGAATCAACTGCTACTAGAAATTATCACTCGTTCCTAAAAAAACGAGTCTCCTTTAAGATCTTTTCACTTGACTCGTAAAATATGAAAATATTGCCAAGCGATTGGCCTCTCCAGCTCGTTAAAGCGACCGGAAGTGCTATCCCTCCTCTAGATTTTAATCTTTTTGGACCTGAATGTTGTGGGGAAAAGTATCCGATGCGGATGACACTAACCCTTTCTAAAGGTGACAGTCTTTAGCAACAACTGAATGATAAATTTTTCATGTTCCACTTTATGAAAGCACAGAGAGAATGGAAAGAGGGTCAACCAACCTGGTGTCTTGCGCTTAGTCGATCCTTGTCCTTCTCGCTTTGTATCCTGTTCCCAGCTCTTTCTCCAAGCCGATCCAGCTACACACAGAATCTGCACAACAAAAGAGAGCAAACTACGAGATACAAGAAATCATAATTGAAGCATGGATTAGGTTGCATCAAATATACATGTAAACACAAAAGCATCTATGTAAAACAAGTATATAGAAGAACATGCAAACTTTATTGATAGAAAGTAACAGGGTTCCAGAGGAAGTTACAACCAATGATGTTGGCTCCAATCCAGCAGCACCTCCTCGGCAGCAAGAACTCTCTTCTTCACCTCTAGTAAAAAAATCACCCAATAATCCTGGCAGTATACCAACAGCACCTCCTTGCTTTTACAAAATTCCAGCCCCCCTAGACCTCATAGAAGAGCTCTATATATAGGAGGGAAGAGGAAAGGATGAGTTAGCTGGAGGCTGGCATATAGCTGACTAGTGTCCTCTCCATCTTCAGTTAATCTTCAGTTCCTGTGTCCACTTGGAGATCCTTGCTTACACATGGTGATCAAGTACCTCTTACTCATCACAGGGCGAATCTCATGACCCAAGTGTCAGCTTGGAAGCTTCCTGGGCAAATGACACCTTGCAGGATGACTGTGCCACTTGGCCAATCTCGCCCAGCGCAGGTAGCCTTCATTGTTTTTGACTTCCAGCGCAGGTACAGAGTGGGACAGTTGCAATACAGCGCAGAAGCTCAGTTAAGCACCTGACATGATCCAAAATAAGCCTGTTCTGAAGTGTTTTTAGGTGGAGAACTGATTGGAAGTGCTGTTGATTGATGACCTTGTTCTTTTAGGGGTAAGAACAACATGTTTAGGGACTGAGGATCCCTGTAATTATCGACATTCCCTGCTCCTTGACGCGAGGCACAAAAATGTCTATAACACTGAGGGATTATTACACAAAAAGATCGAGCACTTGTTTTGTTCGGCTCGTTAAAATTACCGAAAATTCATCCCTTTTGTATTTATAATTTTTTCGGACTTAAGGGATTATATGACAAAAAAGGATTATTGGAGTTTCCTTTACATCCCTTTCAGACTCTCTAAAATTGAAAAGGACCGAGTTATCTTTGATGTCAAACTCGTTAAAACCGAATAGTGACAAACTTGTCCATACAGACAAGAACAAGTTTCACTATCGCTAGGCTCGTTAAAACATAGCGACGGGTTTGCCCGAAGGGAAAATTATAGAACAAGCATATGTTATCCTCCTCAAGATTGACAAAAATAAAGAGGTACTAGTCAGCATTGACTGGGGAAAAATTGGGAAGAAAACTTGAAGAAAATTTATTGGTAGCAAGTTGCTCTTAAACATGACACTTTCACTCCGCATCCGAGTCGGGTTGGGTTGTTTCATTCACTGGTCATATCACCATTGGTCCACCGCACCATCCATATTTGGGGTTAATGCTACCAATCCATGTTAGTGTCGTCGGTATGTTCAAGAGAATTCGCTCAGAGAATTTACCTGTGTCTCATCCGTTGCAATACATTCACGCTCCATTCTTTTAGGACCACCACCCTGAACCCTGTATCATCAGACCATTTTCACCTCCAAAATCATTTACTCTGTTCCATGTCGTAGATGTGGGATTCATTAAGGCCATCCTACGACGGGTCGCTTCTTGTCGACATCAGCTCATTATCCAAGAAGTCGACTTAGGAACAACCCTTTCAGTACTTTTAAGCTTGCATGCCTCAATGGCAAGTTTCTCACTTTCGGCGACAGGTTTACATCAATAGCCTTCGACCGAAATATTTGGTGTGGTGTTCGATGCCAAGTCCCTTTTTCACACCATGCGAATTGTACTGTAGCACCTTGAGGGTCATCATCATTATCGGTGATTCCTCTCGTGCCTGTTAACAGCGTACGTCATTGGCTGGTAATCAGGCAATGTCTTTCCATGTTCGACTCCAGAACATCTTTCACATGGATCGACTTGTACTCCGAGTGAAGATTGAACGAGTTTGAAGACCCCGGATCTAGTTTCATCCATCTGGGCTGCGATATATTTAGGAAAATAAAGACATCAAATGTACATTGTTGCTGCACAGATGATCATCCGAATCAAAGGATGATGACTCTATCAGAATCATCAGTCTCCCGCACAGACGGTTGTCTGTCTTATGTACATGAAAATGAATTTATAAAGCTGAGCATGGGAATGCTCGCCTCAGCTAGATCATGAAAAATATTATGAAGATAATGTATTGTATTGTATCTTATTACAGGTTGCCTTCCAGCTCGAAAAACTTCAGATCCTCATGATAAAGCATTTCACCCGACATCAAAGGATTAACGACCTCATGCTTTAGGGGGCAACTGTTATAGACATTTTTGGGCACTGCAACCCCAATCATACATTTCCATAAACCAAGGGCTCCTAAGTCCTTAAAAGTGTTGTTCCATACCCTAAAAGAACAAGGTCAGCTGATTACATCATCTCCCAGAAGTTCTCCATAGGAAACTGCTCAGAACTGGTCAAAACTGGACCATACAGGTTGCTAAGTGTTAAGGGTGTGATGCATACCACCTGCCCAGTATAAAGGATGTGATGCATACTGAAAAGCCCTTCTGTAGGGTGCGATGGGCGAGAGTGGACAAACGGCAGAGAAAGTTTGCGAGGTGGATGATCATAAAATATTTCAGAAACTTCTTCTATGACACTTGCCTCTCTGAATTCGCCCAGGGATGAGTAGGAGATCATCAATCTCCAAGTGGAATCAAGAACTATCAAAGAGAATACACTAATAAAAATGCCAGAAGCTGACTCACCCCCCTACAATCATCTATATATGGATCCCTCATCCCAGAGATCCAGAGGCTGGAATTTTGTATCTTGTAAGGAAGTGATGTTGGTTTCTTGGTGGAACATCATAGTGTTGGGTGATATAAGCTTTTCATGAGGTGAAAGAAGGGCTTTCATGCTAGAAGATGACACTGGGTCAGAACAATTGGTTGTAATCCTCTTTGCTATTCTTGATATTAATAAAGTTATTCAAGTTTTCCTCCACATTCTTGTATGTTTGATGATATATGCATTTGTGTGGTCAATATACATCTGGTCCTATATTGTTTATGATTGTAGATCTCTATTCTTCGATAGTATTATGATGCTTTGATTCCACAGGTGCTCTTTGAAGATGGGTAGACGAAGGAAAAGCGGCAAGGATCTGTCAAAAGGGAGAGGAACCAAGCAAGGAACTAAGCGCAAGACTGAGGTTGGTGTCCTTTGCTCCCCTCTTATCTACTTCTCATAAAGGAAAGCGAAAGTAGTTTTAGTTTGTTTGTTTCTAAGATAGCTACCAGTCTTAGTGGGACTAGCAACTCCGAATGGACACTAGATTTCCCGATAACAATAACATTCCAAAGGTTTAGGATTAGGATCGAGTTGAATCCCTTTCTTGTTGAGAGGGAGTGTTGAATATAGCAACAAGAAATGTTAAAAATAGAATCAGAATATTCCAATTTTAATTTGTCTTTGAATTAAAATTGAGAATTAAAATTTGAATTTAGTCTCACCAACTACTTGGAATTAATTAATTAATTCATTATGGATTGATTAGTTGGAGAAATTCAAGGTAGAAGTCTTCGTGAAGTCCCTTAAATTAAGGAGATTATCCCTTAATTAAGGAGATAAGATTAAGTTATATTTGAGTTGTAATTAGTTAGCTTAGTTTACTGAGTTAAGTCCAGTTAAATTAGTTCCAAATTGTTTGAGGAACTAATTGTAATTTCAGCCAGTAATTGCATGCATGCATCCAACTAGTGTACTCCAGATAACTAAAGATTCTCTCATCGATAACTCATGCATGTCTATTCTGAGAAAGACCCGGTTTAGATTAAAGATAGGAACATTGTACTATCAGTTGCATGAGTTTTCCTATAAAGGAAGCTCATCCATGTAGAAGGAAAAGGTTCCTTGAGGATTACGTAGTTTTACAGGGTGTAAGATCAGTGTGAGAGATGAGTGTTACACTTGGTAACAAGAGGACCACCCAGGAGAAACTGCGTAAGGAAATAGGAGCTTGGAGGGTAGAGGATAAGGCTTGTGAGAAGCTTTGATTGCCTGTGAGCATCTATGAGGATTGTACTGAGAGTTCGCTAGCTGTGAGAGCTAAGGCTTTGTATAATCTCTATGTATTTCCACCTTGTATGATAATACAGATAGTAGGGTTTTTAGCTGAGGCTTTCCTCAGAGCATTCTTCTGTGTTTCATGTGTATTGATTCTTCTTCTCTGTTATATGTGTTTTGTTTGATCTTGCTCAAATCTATTAAGCTTCCACAAGGTTTGATTGTAGAAGTAGATTAAGTATTTTGCTTTAGTTATATTACATAATCAGTTTGATCTACAATCATAATTTCTACAGAATTAAACACATGAATACACCAGATATAAGTGGAAATCCTGAAGGGATAAAACCATGAATTTTAGGCTAAAAGTGATGTGAAGGCAAGCTGATACTCCCTTTTTACATCAGATATTTTTAGACTCCAACCTACAAGAAGCTCCTACCTCAACGAACGCTCTAACTCCCACAAGTTTTATGCAGGCTATAATCCACATGAGGCTCCTACCTCAACATGCTAAAACATGTTATTTTTCAAGCTATAACATAGAAAAGAACAAAAATTTCTCAAGTCACAAATGTTGGTTACCTCATATCCAATTCTGCTGTTAAGTTTTCTACTGGATTACTTATTCTTTTCACTCTTCTTCTCTTCTTCTACTACTCATTATTTCTCTGATGTAGACCACTTCCATTCAAGTAAGAAGATCCTCTGTTTCATTCCACATTACATATTTTATAAGCAAGCTCTCTTGGTTGTTTGTATTATTTGGAGGAATATGAAATGAAGCATAGTCTCTTGGACTTCCAAACCTGCTCACAAACTTATCTTTTCATTTTCAGTTCTGAAAAAAACTATTTGTAATGTAAAATAGAGCTGAAGTAATAGCTCATTCCGTAATGATTACAAGAGACAAATAAGATTTGGATTATCTATATTTTATATTCAAACAGATAAAATTATTTCAACTTTTGTCTCAATTTTTAGCCTTCACATTGATTAGTATAGCCTTTGCACTTCACATCACTTTCAACCTTTTATATTCAACATTCAACATAAATTATCATCAGTGTGCTTAGTGACATCAATAAAGTTTATCGACATTAATAGATCATATTAACTTGACATCAATGCCAATATTGACAACATTATTATCACTTATACCAACTCTACATATTCGTACATGTTATGTATAGACATGCACAATTGAATCTCGATGGTAGCGATAACACTGATGATTCATGTTACAAGTGATCAAGGAGTATCATTTTTACATCAATGATGATCGATAGCATGACACATTGTTCATGCCACATTGCTTAAACCTGATTTATGAATCATTAAAAAAAATGACATATCATTCAGAAAGCATTGGATATGGTCAGATGGTTGTGCAAGGCAATTCAAGTTAGCACACAATTTTTATTGGTTGAGCCTACTACACAAGAAGACAAAAATTCAGCATACTTGGAGCTAGTTTGATGCAAGACATGGAAAGGGTAAGCATGATGGTGTAGGTAAGTTGTGTGAAGCGAGAACTTAAGAGGTACAAAATGAGTCATGATTCGGATTGAACCAAATCATCACTAGATGTGGCCAACTGGTGTAGATACTATTTAGGAGAAGGTCACGAATCTATTAGGCCTGTGTGTAGGTTCTTCTGGAATTTTGAACTTGGGGATATGAATAGATCCATTCCTTCGTATTGTAATATTGTAGAAGGAACAAGGGAATTACACTTAGTATGAAGTAAAGACACGGGGAGAATATTTTCCATTGAGATAAAAAAAATCTCAAGTTTTTGTGTTTTTTATATCGGCGTTGATGGTTGTAGACTTGATCACTGTGAAAAACATGGGTACGTGAAAGGATGGAAACATGTCCCTCTTAATCCAAAGGGACCTCATCCAATTTCGACGTGGCAAGAGATGCATGATGGAGAGGCCGTCGTTTCATTTTATCATGATTAAGTCTATGATCTTATAAGGGAAGCTATGTGGCTGGTCTATCATTATCATTTTCATCTATAAATTGAATTATTAAAGGTACTTAACTAATACATATTTTTCCCCGGATGCGGGTGATTAAATGTTCGAAGGACATTCGGGTGGCGTTTCATGTGGGCATCTGTCAGCTCGCATACGCCACGAGTAAGTTCACTTGGGAAGGGGAACGAGCCTGCATAACCACATTAATGCGGCCATTATGGTGTTCATCTGCCGTCATTATCGCCGCGTCTTGCTGCTCCTTAAACGCTCATCGCATTCCAGCTCCAATGCATTCTGCCGTCGAGGTTTCACCTGCAGTTCTGGGCATTTCTCTGCATCCCGTTGCAGGGGTTCACAGCACTGTTAGTGTGCAGAGATTGTATGGTTATTGGGAGGTTCTGCAATTACCCAGCGCACAGCAAGCCAACATGCGGCGCGAAAGAGTCAGGCTACTGAGCAGAAGGGGGGGCTCTGGTGGTCGAGCTGTCTTGCAACGCTCCTCCGACACTCTGGAACCTGAACGGCGAAGTCCTCCGTCAACGAGGAGTGGCAGAGGAAGGGGTCGCAGTAGATCAGGAGAGGTGGTAAGTGAGCTTGTCGCTCACCAGACAGCGCGGTATCGCTTCCCTTGCTTGTTCGACAACGCCATTTTTATTATTTCTATCTCTATTGAAAAGCTTGAAGACAACAGCAATTTGAGAGCGGCCCAAGCTGTTGAACCTGTGGAGCAGAGAATTGCAAACCCAGAGGAGCACCTGCGCTCAGTCTCGGAGGATGCTTCGTCGCCAATTCTGGCAAACCCCGCTGGCCCAGGTGTGTCCGTGTGTGGTGATCCCACCAGCTCGGTTGCTCCTCATTCAGACTCGGAGGACCTTCTTCGGTACGGGTGTCTGGTTGTTGAGGAGCCCTATACCACAGATGATGACTAGCCTAGATTATTCTGGTTTTTTTGCTATGTTTTGGCTCCGGTTCTTGCAAGTTAATGTGTCGTTTCTACATATATCAGTTGTTTCTGTCTGTCTCTGGGCAGGGTCTGTCCATGTTTCTGTCAGTCTCAGGGTGCTGTCTGTCAAAATGTACTGGTCTGGTCACTATGGAAAACTGTAATGTGTCGGAGAACTGCACTGATCTTACGTGTTTTTGTAAAATGCCATCGTCAGGCTGAACTCTCAAGGCCATTGCCTCGCTGTAACTTTTTGTATCTATAATAGAATTAGTCTTATTGAGAAAAAAAAAACTAATACATATTTTTTATTTTTGTTGTAGGCAATGTTTTTGTTGACACTGACCCCATAGGAAGTGAAGAGAATGTGACCTACCATTTGATGCGATGCACACATGTGAAAAGTATGCTGTTGAGACCATATGAAGATGGAAAATTCACATACCAAATTGGTGACATGGTTGTGATTGGCTATTTTTTTGAAAAGGTTAAAAAACAGGTTGATCACATCATTTATAGATATTTTATTCCTGAATATATATCTTGTCAATACAATCATCTAGTCATAGTATCTCAGATCAATCTCATAGAAATAAAGCAAAGAAAGGTGAACTAAGGAGATGGAAGATGATAGAATAAGACAATGAATGTATTATGGAGACTTGCATTCCTATGGGTCATTGTCTAGATGAGTAGATGATGCAAATGGAAAGTCCTGATGCCGAGTCTATAGCAGTCAAGTCTAATCTAGTCTAGTATAAGAAGTTTCAAATGTATGAATTTTATAATTTATAAATGTGACATTTAAATAATCTTGTAATTTTGTTATTTTGAATAGAAAAATGTTTCCCTCAAGTCTAGGATGGATTAATAATGGTGTACATATATGTTATATAAGCTTTAGTTCCTTGAGGTGCTTAAGTTTATAAAGTACACCAAAATTTCAAGGAGGTTTTATTTTTAGGGATAGGATCCTTATGTGAACCTTATAGATCTGAAATTTAATTAAAATTTAGAATCAATACAAATTCAGATTTAGATTTAATTAAAAAAAAATATCTTAATTTTTTTGAAATGTCATTTATAGTATTCATGTTGATCATGCAAGAAATTTTATAGATTTATATACACATTTGGTTTCAGTATGTAACAACCAAGTTGATATAATATTATTTTACTTAAAATTGAAATTCAACTATGTACATTATGAACAATACTGAAACATTTTTATGTTATTAATAAATGTCGTGTCAGTTTGGTATAAAATATGGCAAGAGTTACACACATGCTTCTTATTGGATTGTAAAAAATGCGCCAAATAACACACACACACACACACACACACACACATATATATATCATGTTATGGTTATTAATCCCTTTTAGATAACCTCAAAAGAAATAAAACTGAATATAACTTATTTTAGTTTACATCTTGACATCTTATAAAATCATTGTAATTTAACATACATTCATTGTGCACTAAAAGACACTTTCTACAAATTCAATATTAAATTGACTTTCATGATATATTTTAGTTCATTTTAAGTATCAAAGTGACTTGCCTCATATTAAGATTGTAATTATTTCCTTAGTTTATGAAACTAGAATTCAAAATTGTTTTTTTGTAAAATTTTACTTCTTGAATGTTCTTAATTGAAGGTCTTAAGATAAGGAATTGATTGAAATACTTGGTTAGACAAGTAAATTTTAGGAAAATGCATAAAATTATAGAAACAAACCATTAATTGTTTAAATTAACATACATTGATTGCACTAACACACACCTTTTTTCTAGTTCAATATTAAATTGATGTCCACATGATCATATTTTACTTCATTTTAACTATCAAAGTGACTTGCATCATAGTAATAGCACATACGCATTTCCTTAGTCTATGAAACTAGAAATCAAATTGTTATTTTATAAAATTTTACTTCTTGCATTTTCTTAATTGAAGGTCTTAAGTTAATTAACTGATTGAATTATTTGGATAGCGAAGTAAATTTAGAAAAGTTCATTAAATTTTATGATAAGAGTCAAAACTTTTGTATATATGTACCTGGTCTGTGTCATCTGGGTCGTGCACCCTCCAAGTGTCACCGATGGTATCATGACATGTACATGCATATGAAAAAAGTTGGTCACACCCTAAACTCTCAAGATATGAATCATCATGCAATGCAATTGGTGGGCTATGAGGCAACAAAGGTGGTATTCTCATCTCTCCACACAATGCAACATGTGAAATGGGTAATGTCCTCTACATGTTATCTGAAATGGTATGCCTAGTCTCAGAGTTGAGTTGTGATGACTGCTCTACCTCCATTAGTATTAGCACACTCCAAGATGGTCATGGAAAAAATGCCAGAGGTGGTGCTACATGCACAATGTCCCTACGAGCCCCAACATGTTCATAACTACGTCCCATGTTGGGTACCTAAAACTTAGATCTGGTGCTAGTGTAATCTAGCCTCATATGTAGCACAAACTCCACATATATATGTTTTACAAAGTAAATGGGGACTTGGTCATGCTGGGGGAACTAGCTTCAAGCTCCAAAGAATCTATCATAAACAAAAGGGGCCACATCAACATTCTTACAATAGTTTAGCAGAATCAAACGAAGCATGCCTAGCATGATAGTCTAGAGGGATGTCAAACAACTCTTCACAAACACTAATGTTCATGGTGGCATCTATCATCACCTTCTAAGTATGTTGGCCTCTAACCTCTAGCCTCCTAATCCTATGTATGGAATATAGGAGGTGGTTCTGTGGGCCAACCCTCTGGTATGTCTCAATCAAACTGCTGATGTTATCTAACATCAAAGACAAACTATGCCTATTAGGTGAGCTAGCATAGATTTTATCTAGCTCTTGCGTGATCCATGTATGTTGGTCCCTAACATTTTCAACTATGATACTAGCTATAATGTCATTCCACGGAGGGCTCGACACTGCACTTTGATCATCATCTTCGCCTTACTAAGGGTTTGCAAATCATAAACTTAATTTAGTATATAAAAAAAATTAGAAGCATAATAACATATACATTAAATTCAAACACATCAATTGAAGACGATTTAAAAAATAAAGACAATTTAAAGACATAAACACATAAAGCTTAAAAATGATTTAAAATGCAAGATGTGTACTTGCAATATTTGAGGAAGGCTCAATTAGAAAGTGTAGTAAGAAAGGCTCAATTTGACTTTAGCCTTAGTCAAATTGAGTAAATTAAATTTCCACATCAGCGGGACAACTTGGAGGTAGTTAACTAGTGTGACATGGTTCTTGTCACTCAGTTTGTTAGGTCCCTGTAATACTAGTGTATTCGATCATTGTTATTGTCAGTTTAGCCCCCTTATTATTATTGGTGTGCCGATGTAGTCACCATATTGGTATTATTGTGTCCCATAAAATCCCCCCTATTGTTATTGTTGTGCCCTTACATTACTATTGTTATGTTGGCTTTGATTATATTGTGACCCCTTGGACTCCTATATATAGAAAGGAGGCTTTTTCATTTGACTTATCGAAGAATTTTTCATTTGTGTAATGTAAAGGAGGTTTCTGCCTTGAAGATGATAATTTTGAAGCCATTTATATATATATCTTCTTCTATTTTTTGAGTTGGTTGCATAACATGATTTGGTATTAGATCTTTGGATTCTAGGGTTTCGCTGCTTCAAACAGGGCATCATGGAATTTTCGTTATAGTTTTTTTGTACAAAGCTTCAGAAGTTGAATTAAAACCACATGGAGCCAAAATCTTGGTGAAACTCATGTATGAATTTCAGATATTGTCTTGCTATAGTTTTAGAGATATGATTCAAGGAAGTTAGGGTTTTCATAGGCTCAAGAATTCCATATCAAATAGGTGATTTTGGGAAAATCGCCATAACTTTCTCTATGAGCATCATATTTAAATTTCATAAAAACTGATAGAAATATTATAAATTTTTGTCTGTTTGATACCATTTTAAGAGCCGAAGGTCAAAATAGTGACACGTGGGACTCTGTACAAGTTCACACTACTAAACTAGTCTATAATCAGGTTATCATGGGATATTGGACGTAACTCTTACTTGAAGAATAGAATCATGATAAGAATTGTGGGTATGGAAAGAGGACTCAGAGGGCTACCACAAGACAAAATATAAGATCTTGGAGATCTGAAATTACATAGATACAACATATTCAATATCAAGCTCCTACAAAGCGAAACAAAAGGTGTGTAGTTTTTAAAAATTGCATAAGTTTTTCTTGAAAATTAGTTTGAAGTGATTCAAAGGTGATGGCTACTATCTAAACAAACCATATTTCTGGTACAAAGGGAACAACAAACCGTTGCTATCTCAGAAAACCACAGTGCTGGTACAGGGGGAACAAGAAATCATAGCTATATTAGCAAACCATAGTGCTGGTATAGGGTAAATAACAAATAATTGCTATCTTAGCAAACCATAATGCTGGTACAGGGGAAACAACAAATCATTGCTATCTCAGCAAACTACAGTGCTGGTAAAGGGGGAACAACAAATCATTTTTCCCAGCCACGTAGGCTATAAAAACACAGTTTAAATATCCCTTCATAACTCCCCAACCAAGGATATTTTTTGGAAAATCACTTGCGAGTTACCGAAGAGACCCTTCTCTACACAAAACCCAGATGCCAGAATTTCGAATTTCATCTTCCTTTGATCAGAAATTGACCCACAAATTTGATGACGGGTTTCCCTTACGAATTTTCTTTCTTCTGTTGGCTTGGTACAAAGTGTTATTTATTCTCAAATCTGTAATGTAAATGACTCTTTCCAATACACAATATTGGATGCAAAATCATTGGATTAGAATATTAACAGAAATGTGATTCTCCAGGTTCTCATTTAAATGTAAATAATAGAAAAAATACCGTGCATGAATTCCTCATTCAACATATCAAGTCAAACACCAAATCAATTTCAATCTCCAGATATTAATATTATGGTTCACAAACCTCACAAGCACGTATGAAAATAATTGTCTCACACACGTTTACAAATTTCAATTTGCAGATAAAAAAACATTGCTCTAAGAAATGTTGTTCAATTAGCTTCAATCTCACACAGAGAAAAAAAACAGTGTACCTCTCTCCCACACCAAAAACTCCCAACCCAAAAATATTTCTCCTCTCTTCAAAAGCTAAAAGAAACTATCCAAGAAATGAGTTCATGGATATGAACCAATTTCCCTTAGCCCTAACTACCTACTAACTATAAAATGATTTCTTTTAACTAGATATTCCTAACAAATCTTAACTGAATATCAAAATCTTTTCACAAATAAACTTTAAAATTTTCTAGCCTTGACATGTGATCAATCCATCACATTGCTAGGCTCTTGATCTAAATTTAATAACTTATCATTTTTATGTGCTCAGCCTAATGCATTTGCATCAGAATCCCCAAGAAAGAAAATTTTATGGGCTCCTGCTCATAAGATCTTCTATATAATTACCTACTTTCTGTAGTGCCACTTCATCCATCCAAGTAGAATCCTCCATCAGACGGTCTTTCCACTTCACAAGATATTCCAAGTATTCTTTCTTTCTGATCTTCTTGGCAACACATTTATCCAAAATATTTTCGGCCTCTAAACCGTTTGCCACAGGAATTTTCTTTAGCCACTGTTGTTCCTTTCCTTCATCCTAGTCAAGATTCCCAGAAGTTTGATCCACATCACCAACTGTGTAGGGATACAAATATGCTACATTAAAAATGGGTGAAATGCCAATTCCTGGAGGTAACTCCAACTCATAAGAATTCACTGAAAACTTGCAGAGGATCTTACAAGGTCCTATCTTCTTCATTTTCAATTTGTTATATTCTCCCCTTGGAAACCTCTCTTTTCTTAGGTGAGGTAGGACCACATCTCCCACTTCAAAGTTTACCTCTTTCCTCTGTACATTTGCTTATTGCTTATAGTTGTTGCTTGTATCTTGTAATATTTGTCTTACTTTCTCGTGCAACCCATTCATGGTTGTTGCAAAATCCTCTCCATCAACACTTCTATGCTCAAGCTTTCCCAAGTATCTTAGCTCACAAATTCCCCTTGGATGCATGTCGTATAAGATCTGAAATGGAATTTTTCTTGTGCTCCTATTTGGTGAGTCATTATATGCAAACTCAGCCTAGGCTAGCACATGATCCCATTGCTTTGGTCGGTCACCTACTAAAATCCTCAACAAATTACCCAAACTCCTGTTTACAACCTTTGTTTTCCCATCAGACTATGGATGATAGGCTGAGCTAAAATTTAGCTTAGTGCCAAGTTTCTTCCACAAGGTCCTCCAAAAATGTTCGGTGAATCTTGTGTCCCTGTCAGAGATTATACTTTTTGGCAAACCATGCAACCAAACAATCTCATCAAAAAATAAATTAGCCACATGGGTAGCATCACTAGTTTTGAAACACAAAATGAAATGAGCCATCTTAGTAAATCTATCCACAACTACAAGGATTGAATCATTACCTCGTTGAGTTCTCGGTAAACCCAGAACAAAGTCCATACTCACTGAATCCCAAGGTCTGTTGGGAATGGGTATTGACTTCTCCCTTTCGCATGTTGACATACCCTACACTTACTCACGTACCTTTGTACATCTGCCTTCATCTTAGGCAAAAAATAGAAGTGACTCAGTTGCCCAAGTGTTTTCTCAACACCAAAGTGTCCAGCCAACCCGCCATTATGCTTTTCTTGGACCAAGTTTTCCCTCATTGAGCAATTGGGAATACATAGCTAATTGTTCTTGAACAATAACCCATCCTGAAACATAAACTCTTTCCATGGACTACTGCCCCTACTGAATAGATTTTTACATGCTGCAAAAGCTTCTTTAAAATCAACATCAATGTCATACAAGTCCTTCAAAAATTCAAAGCCTAAAATCTGTGTTTGACTTTCTTGCATGATTAAGCATCTCCTACTGAAGTCATCGACAACCTTAGTTGCCTTCCCACTAATGTGCTTCAAAAAAGAAATGAAATTTTGAAGGAACTCCACCCACTTTGCATGTTTATGATTTAACTAATGTTGCAGCATAATGTATTGTAAGGTAGAATTATCCATGTATAGAAAAAACTCGTTAGGCATCAAGTAATACCTCCAATGCTTCAAATCTTAAACCATTGCATAAAATTATTTGTCATAGGAAGAGTGTTTCTGTTTTGACTCATTTAATGTCTCATTGAAATATGCAACAGACTTATCTTCTTGGCTCAATACAACTCCAATGGATGTCCCACTAGCATCACATCTCACTTGAAAGGGTTGATTGAAGTTTGGAAACTTCAACAATGTCTTCTCAGTGATCTTATTCTTCAATAATTGATTTTTTTTTCTACTGTTGTTGTCCAATAAAAGGGCTTCCTATTCTTCTTGATGGTGTCAATGATAGGTGCAAAAATGCCACTAAAATTCCTGATAAATTTTCTGTAGAAGTTGTCTAAGCCATGAAAACTTCTCACCTAAAAAATGTTCTTAGGTGAGGGCCAATTTACAATTGCCTCTATCTTCTCTGGATCCATTTTCAAGCCATCCTTAAAAATGAAAAAACCCAAGTATACAAGCTCACTTTTCATAAAATAACACTTCTTCATGTTAATCAATAGTTTTTCTTGCTGCAATCTCTCTAAAACATACTTCAAATGTCTTAAGTGCTCTTCTTTAGTTTGACTGAAAATTAAAATGTCATCCAAGTAAACAATGACAAACTTACCAATGAACTCCTTCAAGACTTCATTCATCATCCGCATAAAGGTATTGGGTGCATTTGACAAGCCAAATGAATTGACCATCCACTTGTACAAGCCTTCATTGGTCTTGAAAGTTGTCTTCCACTCATCTCCTTCTCTGATCTGAATTTGATGATAACCAATTTTCAAGTCAATCTTTGAGAAGTAATTTTCTCCACCCAAGCAATCCATCATATCATCCATCCATGGTAATGGAAACCTGTAACGAATGGTGATCTTGTTGATTTCTCTAGAGTCAATGCACATTCTCCATTCTCCACCCTTCTTTGGACTTAATATTGTAGGTACGACACATGGACTCAAAATTTCTCTTATTAGTCCTTTGTCCAACAATTCTTGGACTTTCTTCCTCACTTCCTCATTCTCTTTGGGTGTCATTCGATATGCAACCTTGTTCAGAAGACTTTCTCCTGGTATCAAGTCTATGTGATCACTGATGCTTCTTTTGGGTGGAAATTCACTTGGACATTCATCAACTACAATATCATGAAACTCATGCAACAACTATTGAACTTCAATAGGTAAATATACAATTTCAGTGTGCAGAAGTACTACCTTTGGCTTGCAAACCACTACATAGCTTACCTATTCTTCTTCCATATGTTGTAGAAATTCCTTTCCACTAAGTTGCAGTGCTTGTGGGATGTTTGTTTCAACTATACCTTCCTCTTTCAATGGTATAAGAGTGTGCTTGATGCCATCCTTTTTAAACTTATAACAATTTCTCTCTCCATCATGTTTCACCTTCCTATCAAACTTCCATGGGCGACCCAAAAGAATGTGATAAGAATCCATTGGCATTACGTCACAGAGCACCTTGTCTTTATTGTTATAGACATTTTTGTGCCTTGCAGCATTGAGCATGAAATGTCCATAATCTAAGGGATCCAAAGTCCCTAAACATGTTGTTCCTACCCCTAGAGGAACAAGGCTAACAAACCACAGCAATTCACAGAAGTTCTCCACCAGAAACTGCTCAAAAACAAGTCAATTCAGGATCATGTCAAGAGCTCTACTAGCTGTCTGCGCTGAAATGCAAAGCCAACACTGGCTACCTGCACTGCAACGCAGGTAGAAGCACTACCCAGGTGCGTTGAGCGAGAGGTGCCAAATGGCAAGGTCATTTAGCAAGGTGTCCAAGCACTGGAAGCTTCCAGAATCTTCCTCAATGACACTTGCCTCAGTGAATTCGACTATTGATGAGTAAGAGGCTCTTAGTCTCCAAGTGGAAGCAAGAACCTCCAAGTGGAATCAAGAACTGACAGAGGGAGAGGACACTAGTCAGATCTCAAGCTGACTCATCCTCTCTCCAAACATCTATATATGGATCTCTCCTCCATGAGATCTAGAGGCTGGAATTTTGTGATTGCAAAGAATTGCTGCTAGTTTGAGATTTGAATCATTGGGTGCTTAATGCTTTGAAGGGGGTGAAGATAGGAATTTCATTTGCTGGGAAGGAGATGCTGGATTGGAGCCCTCTGGGTTGTATCTCTTCCTGAACCTTGTTATTCATCAATAAAGCTATCTTGTTTTCTCCTATATGCTGATGTATCTTTGATGTATGATTGCATTAGTATGTTTAGTTTATTTCTAATCCAGAACTATTTATGAATATGAATCCATGTCTTTGTAGTGTTCTCTTCTTGTGATCTTGCAGAAACCTCTTGAAGCTGGGCAAGCGAGAAGGCAAGTAGCTGGGAACTCCCAAAGAGAAGAGAAACCGAATCGAGGGACAAACGGAAGACACCAGTGAGTCCATCCATCTCTCTTCATTCTTAATTCATAAAGGAAGAATACTAGAATAGTTGTCTCTGTTTGTTGCTAAGGCACTGTCACACCTTAGGCGGATAGGATCGTCCTGCATAGGCATTTTTCCCCACAACAAATTGGCGACTCCGTTGGGGAGATCTGTTTAGTCATTTTATTTGTGTTTCTATCATTGTTTGTTTCATAGACTCAACAGCAACAATCGAACTGCATCTGCTATTCTCAGATGCAAAGTAGACAGTTGCTGCTTTGATCCAATCACTGGATTTTCTATGATCTGAAAAATGGACTCACAAATGATTTGATGATCCTTTGTGATAGATCTTAGTACTCCCTCAAAGCATCCCTTTGATTGTACCTTGCTTGTTGCTTTTATTTGGCCTGAAACAGTAGATTAAATAGCAAACTGTGACCCAGAACCCAGTGAGAAACTCTCGTTTCTCCTTCAGCGCAGACCCTGTGAAGAGGTTCTGCATTTCAACGCAGGTCCCGTGAAGGATACCTGCGCTGAATGTCAAAACCCCTGTGTTGAGGGTGTGTTGATCCAGTTAGGCCTTGTGCTGCTGGGGTTCTCTGCTCTGTTTTGCCTTGTTTTGATCTCTGATTTTTGCAGCCTGTAACCAGCATAGGTACCAGTCTGATAACTCCTTTTCTCTGCTTAAATTCTGCCTCCTTTTGTACAAAAAGACTTTGAGTGTTTTTATGTGTTTGTGGCGTCATTTACAGTTTTCCTTTGCAAGAGTGAAATATTCATCCTGTAGCCCTTGATTCATATCTGTTGATTGTGATCTTAGGAGAGAGTTCTTTGGCTGTTTACAGTTGATTATACATTCACTTTTGCTTTTGGTTTGAGTTTGTCTCTTTTAAGTGTCGAAACAAGTATTCATTTCGAAAATCGTTAAGTGTTGTAATCTCTTCTACCCTCTCTGATTTCGAAAAAGTAAACTTGTTTGTATTTGTCATTTAAAAGCAAATTCAAAGTTGTACAAAAAGCTTTCTCTGTAGGCATCAATACTAAGAAAGCGGAAAACAAACACCTGCATTGTGCATTTGCATCTTGATATTTTGCATGTTTGATTTAGGAAAAGTACATTAGAGTGTGCTGATTTCTCTTTGAGAAAAGATGGTGTCTTTCTTTTCCCTTTGTAGCTAGGATTTTCATCTGTTGAAAAGATATAAAAAGATTTCTTATCATATTTAGACTACATTTAGGAGTTGTTCCATACATCTCGTGGTGATCCAAAAAGGCAAACTTCTAAAAAAGATCAACCTAAAATAAATTGAATGAACTTAACAACGCTTTGTAACATAACGCACAACATAGAGGTCTAGGCTAGAGACGTGTTCCGGCGTCGTAAAACCTGGTATCTTACCGTTGAGTGGTTGGGTGATTCCTCCACGGTGAAGCGATAAGTATCAGTACGGATTGTGCTCCCACGTACCGTCGCGTATATATTGGGAGACCCCTATAGGAATAAAGCCTTTATCCATAGGAAGCCGTGTCGGCCGCCCTACTGATCGCAATGCACTGAACACAGCATTCGGGAAGATTGACCGCCCGTACCTTAAAAAGTATTCTGTGGTTTTGCGAAAAGTTTGGCACACCCTCTACCTAGAACTCCAGAGCAGTTCCTTTTGGCCTTTTTCAAACTCTATAACGGAAAAAGTCCATCCGAGCATTTGTCACTTCGGGCTCGTTAAAACATCGAAGGAGACTAGAGTCATCTTTAGCTTTTTCTCGACTCTTTAAAATTGAAAAAGAAAGTTGTGTCTAAAGCGTCGTTAAAATTTATTTTAAACGGAACGAAATCACCCCCTTTTCCTGCGTTGATCTTTTGGTTGAGAAAATGGAGCACACCAACCAAGGAGTTCCCCTTGGTGGAAATCCTAGTCCCTTCTCCTCTTGGGGAGATGTTGGTGCGCCCCATATGGCCACATTGTCGCTTCCAGGACTGACAATTGGCCTGTCGGTCTGGCTCTTCTCAACCAATGTAGTTCAGACCACCACTATTCCTGAACAGTCGAATCGACAGCTAGATGAGTCTAAAGTTACCCACCAGCCTTCTACCTCTTCTAACTCTTCCTCTCCTCCTTCCTCTTCGCTTGAGGGAACTGGTAAAGCTAAAAACCAAGTTCCTAAGGAGAAGAAGGAGAAGAAGAAGAAAGAGAAGAAGAAGAAGGAGCCAAAAGCGCCTGGGGGCAAACGAGAGTCATCCAGAAAAAATCCACACACAGCACTGACCGGGCCTAAATCGCCATGTGTCATATGTAGAGGAGACCACTTCCACAGAGATTGTCCCTGTATTCCCCGGATACTAAGGGACTGGTCTCCTCGTTTGCACAATCCGGTAGCATCAACCTCTGATAGCCATGTTGAATGCATACCGTCAACTAGCGAAAGTGAAGTCCCAGGACAAAGAGGGAGAGATAGATCTCCCTACAGACTGTGTGAAGGCGATCACGCCATCCACCATTGTCCCTTCTTAGACGAGGCGAAAAGAGTTTTGGAAGATCATCCGGTTTCACCGTTACGACTCCCTCCCGGATATAAAAAACTCGTGCCAAGTCCTTCGTTAGTTGAGAATCCAGCTGGCCCTCTCAAATGGTCGGCTGAAGTGTCAGTAATTGAAAATGAACCTATTGAATCCATACCTGACGAAAGTCAAAAGGTTGAAACGGCGGTTGACCCGGTATTGCCTTCAGAGGATTCATCTTCGAATAACACCGTCACTGAAGAGGAGAAGGATGACACCATCCAGATTCTTTTCATCAACACAGACGCCGATGAACAAGGGGGCAACCCTCCCATTCCTTTATCGCAGGAAGGAAGTTCGTCAGAGCGATACCCGGCCGTCTATTCGGTCCCACCACCAAGCAACCTGGTTGTGTCCTTTGACTGGAACCAACTAGGCAGACCCCGCTTGCCAGCAAGCATACCATTCAGAATTATCGTCCAAATATACAGAATGGTTATGGCTGGCACCATCATTGATGAGGGGGCATCTGTGAGTATCCTTTCCTCTATTGCTTGGAAAGCACTTGGTTCGCCAGCGCTTTTGCCTGAGATGAGAAATCTATCAGGCTTCGATAAAGGAACCAGTCGACCTTTAGGGATTCTTCCCAATGTGCCCATAACATTGAGGAAGAAGACAGTTCAAATGAACGTCATGGTCGTTCAAGGACCCTTGGATTATAACCTACTCCTTGGACGAGACTATATATATTGCATGGGAGCCATCGTCTCCTCACTCTTTAGAGTAATGTGTTTTCCACACGAAGGAAGAATGGTCAAGCTCGTAGACCAACTTTCATTTCCGGGATCACGCATCGCAAATAGTCATATACCAACCCTAAATGGTCTATTCACGCAAGAAATGTCTCCCCCCCCAGTCCTTCTTCCCGATGAGTGCGAGTGATTCGGAAAGATGTAACTGGAACCCAGGGGGCATGCATCCTGGTCTGCTTTGGGCAGAGAAAACTTTGGGTATAGGGTAGGTTTCCGCGGGAGAATATGACTAGTCCGTACCCCGTCCGGCATGGAAGAGGGGTTGTTCTAGAATAAGATTCTTTTGTCAAAGTTATGTGAGTTGGCGGGCTTCGTCACTCACCTTTGTCTATTTCGGTAGACATTGCCGAGGAAGTGTTTTGTTTGAAAGATTAACGAGACAATCTTTGGGTAACCTGAAAGAGGTAAGCCTCTCTCGATAAAACAATTGTTTTGGTGAAAAGGAAGTATGGGTAACCTTGAAATCGTACTTTATACCTAGGGGCATGCAAACCTTTTGGAGTGCAAGCAAAGAGCAGTTATTTATCTGTTTTTTGGATTAGTCGTTTCCGAACTTGCATAAAGAAAGGATTCGGGGCATAGCTTTGGTAAGGCGCAAGCTCCATAAAAAATGGAATCTTACAGGAGACATTCTTATCATATGACTGGGTTATCGAGTAGTTTTAGCACACAGTTCATGCTCGTTAAAAAATAAACGCAAGATCCGAGCAGTTTTAGCGCATAGTTCATGCTCGTTAAAAAATAAACATAAGATCGAGCAAATGTTTCAACCCGCGTTTAAGCTCGTTAAAAAATGAACTATCTGGTAAATAACCACTGCGAAAGTAAAATTATCAGCCATTAAAGCCTTGGTCGTGTTTGCACCGTCACCTCCACTTTTCTATTGGCCGATCATTCACCTCCATTTGATTGTTTACCCATTTTGAGGAACAGCTGCGAAGAGTGATTTCACTAAGCCATCCTTGTGACACTGCCGTGATTGGAACATTCCAAGCCGTACCTGGAATCTGCTGCTACCCTGTTTATCACTCGTTCCTCAAAAGACGAGTCTTCTTTAAGCTCTTTTCAACTGACTCGTAAAATATGAAAAGATTGCCGAGTTTTGGCCTCCCAGCTCGTTAAACGACCGGAAGAGCTATCCCTCCTCTAGATTTTAATCTTTTTGGACCTGAGGGATTATTGCACAAAAAGATCGAGCGCTTGTTTAGTTCGGCTCGTTAAAACTATCGAAAATTCATCCCTTCTGTATTGTTTTATACTTTTTCGGACTTAAGGGATTAGATGACGAAAAAGGAACTTTGGAGTTATCTTTACGTACCTTTTCAGACTCTCTAAAATTGAAAAGGACCAAGTTATCTTTGTCGTTAGACTCGTTAAAAGCATTAAATAGCGACAAACTTGTCTTTAGACGAGAATGAGTTTCCCTATCATTAGGCTCGTTAAAACATAGCGATGGGCTTGCCCGAAGGGCAGGTTATAGAACAAGCATATGTTATCCTCCTCAAGCTTGACAAAAATAAAGAGGTACTGGTCAGCAATGACTGGGGAAAATTTGGGAGAAACAAGAAAACTTTGATAGTAGCAAGTCGCTCTTGAACATGACACTTTTCCTCCCTACCACAATCGGGTTGGGTTGTTTCATTCACCGGTCACATCACCATGGTCTCGCCATACCATCCATATTTGGGGTAATGCTACCGATCCATCGCATCGGTGTTGCCATATGTTCAAGAGAAGTCGTTAAGAAAATTCAACCGTGTCCCATCCACTGCCATACATTATCCTTCATCCTTTCATGACCGCCACCCTGAATCATGTGTCACAGATCATTTTCACCTCCATCAAAATCATTAGCTCCGTTCCATGCCACTGGTGTGGGATTCATTAAGGCCCTCCTTTGACAGATCGCTTCTTGTGGACATCAGCTCATTATCCAAGAAGTGGATCTAGGAACAACCCCTTCAGTACTTTGAAGCTTGCATGCCTCAATGGCAAGTTTCTCACTTCCGGCGACAGGTATACATCAATGACCTTCGACCGAAAGATTTTGCGTGGTGTTCGACGCCAAGTCCTTTATTCACACCACGTGAATTGTACTGCAGTACCTTGAGGGTCATCATCCTTATCGGTGATTCCTCTCATGCTTGTTAACAGTTTACATCATTGACTGGTAATCAAGCGATGTCTTTCCATGTTCGACTTCAGAAAATTCTCACATGGATCGACTTGTACATCGAGTGAAGATCGGATGAGATTGAAGACCCCGGATCTAGTTTCATCCATCTGGGCTACGATATATATTCAGGAAATAAAGACATTGACATGTACAGCATTGCAACAGATAATCATCCTACAAAAAGGATGATGATTTCATCAAAATCATCAGTCTACCATCAGACGATTGTCTGTTCTATGTACAGAAAAATGAATTTATAAATCTGAGCATGGGAATGCCCACCTCAGCTAGATCATGAAATTAGTATGAAAAATAATGTATTGTATTGTATTACAGGTCTCCTCCCAGCAATGAATGAACTTCGGATCCCCCTGATAAAGCATTTCACCCGATAAACGGCCTCATACTTTAGGGGGAAACTGTTATAGACATTTTTGTGCCTTGCAGCATTGAGCATGAAATGTCCATAATCTAAGGGATCCAAAGTCCCTAAACATGTTGTTCCTACCCCTAGAGGAACAAGGCTAACAAACCACAACAATTCACAGAAGTTCTCCACCAGAAACCTCTCAAAAACAAGTCAATTCAGGATCATGTCAAGAGCTCTACTAGCTGTCTACGCTGAAATGCAAAGCTAACATTGGCTACTTGCACTGCAACGCAGGTAGAAGCACTACCCAGGTGCGTTGAGCGAGATGTGCCAAATGGCAAGGTCATTTAGCAAGGTGTCCAAGCACTGGAAGCTTCCAGAATCTTCCTCAATGACACTTGCCTCAGTGAATTCGACTATTGATGAGTAAGAGGCTCTTAGTCTCCAAGTGGAAGCAAGAACCTCCAAGTGGAATCAAGAATTGACCGAGGGAGAGAACACTAATTAGATCTCAGGCTGACTCATCCTCTCTCCAAACATCTATATATGGATCTCTTCTCCATGAGATCTAGAGGCTGGAATTTTGCGATTGCAAAGAATTGCTGCTAGTTTGAGATTTGAATCATTGGGTGCTTAATGCTTTGAAGGGGGTGAAGATAGGAATTTCATTTGCTGGGAAGGAGAAGCTGGATTGGAGCTCTCTGGGTTGTATCTCTTCCTGAACCTTGTTATTCATCAATAAAGCTATCTTGTTTTCTCCTATATGATGATGTATCTTTGATGTATGATTGCATTAGTATGTTTAGTTTATTTCTAATCCAGAACTATTTATGAATATGAATCCATGTCTTTGTAGTGTTCTCTTCTTGTGATCTTGCAGAAACCTCTTGAAGCTGGGCGAGCGAGAAGGCAAGTAGCTGGGAACTCCCAAAGAGAAGAGAAACCGGATCGAGGGACAAATGGAAGACACCGGTGAGTCCATCCATCTCTCTTCATTCTTAATTCATAAAGGAAGAATACTAGAATAGCTGTCTCTGTTTGTTGCTAAGGCACTGTCACACCTTAGGCGGATAGGATCGTCCTGCATAGGCATTTTCCCCCACAACATTTATACCTGCCTATCTGAAACTCAACTTCACTTTGTTTATGCACCAACCATTGGTGTCCTTTTTGCAACCACGATACTTTAGAAGGTGTGGGGTGCTTAATCTTTTTCAATCCAAAATTTTCCACCATTTCTGGGGAGACTAGATTTTTTTTTACGTCCGCTATCAATCACCAATTTACATCATTTACCTTTTTCCTTACACATTGTCTTGAATAAGGATTTCCTTTGGACTAGTTCAAAAATCTCCTTTGCTAGTTTTAAATAGACTTTATGCATCATCAACACTACTGCATATGATTCTCTACTACTTTGGTTTGAGCTATGTATGCACCTCGTTGTCCCGTATTGTCATTCTCAGGACATTCCAAAAATGAGTGAACCAATTTGTTACATTTGTAACACAGGTAGACAGTCTCTCTACCCCTTCCTCTATCTCTACCTCTCTGGTAAGGTCTTCCTCCTCTGGTGCCACCTTGTTTCTCTGTCTGCCCTTGCTGATTTGAGTTGCCTTCATCATTCTTTTGCACATGAAACTTTCCTCTTCCATTTGTCTATCCTTTCCCTTTGGAAAAACCATGTCCTCTGCTAGAGCTTTGCTTCCTAGCTATCTCTTCTTTTGCCTTCGAGGCGCACTTGTATGCTTCCTCTATTGTCCTTGGAGAAAGTATGTTGATTTCATTTTGGATATCTAACCTCAAACCATTGATATACCTTGGTGTCTTCTCTGCGGTATCTTCTACATAGCCTACTCTCAAATTCACTGTGTAAAACTCTTTTGGTGTAGTCCCTCACTGTCATTATCTTTTTTTTTTTAAATTTTGCATCTGATTGTAAAGATTTAGCTGATAATCCTTTGGCAAGAACTTACTCTTCATCTTTGCCACCATTCTATCCCATCTCTTGATCAATGGTTTGTCTTTCTTCCTTCTTTCAGCCTGTACATTGTCCCACCATAGTGGAACGTGGCCTTTCAACCTTGTCACAACAAACTTGCCTCTCTTATCCCCGTCAATTTCCTCATACTCAAAATACTTGTCCATATCACTGATCTAATCTATCATATTCTCATCTTTCAAACTGTCATCGTAAATAGAGATTTCAAGCTTTTGCCTTGAGCTTGAGCCCAATAATTCTCTCAACAACTTAATCTCAACAACTTCTTCAAAAGGTGATGCTCCTTCTGCTTCAAGTTCCTCTTCACCCTCACTAGCATCTCCACCTTCAGGGTCTCGTTGTCTCCCTACTTCCATGGCTTCTAATCGAACTTTCATTCTCCTTATCTCTTCCCGAAGTTCTGCATTACCCGTGAGTCTACCTCTGCGACCTTGTGCCCTTCCTGCTCGCCTATTCATCTCTCTATACTGTAGAGACCAACAATGTTAAGGCTCCAATACCACAACTTGATGGATGTTATCACAACAAACCACAGTGTTGATACATAGGGAACAATAAATTGTTGCTATCTCAATAAACCACAATGTTGGTACAGGGGGAACAACAAATCATTGCTGTCTCCACAAACCACAGTGTTGGTACAAGGGAAACAACATATCATTGCTATCTTAGTAAACCATAGTATTGGTATAGGGAGATCAACAAATCGTTATTATCTCAGCAAAACACAGTGTTGGTATAGGGGCAGAAACAAATCGTTTTTCCCAGCCACGCAGTTTGTAAAAACATAGTTTAAATATCCCTTCGTAACTCCCCAACCAAGGATATTTTTGGAAAATCTATCGTGATTTACTAAATATACCCTGCTCTGCACAAAACCCAGATGCTAGAATTTAGAATTTCATCTTCCTTTGATCAGAAATTGACTCACAATTTTTATGACAGTTTTCCCTTACGGATTTTCTTTCTTTTGTTGGCTTGATACAAAGTGCTCTGTATTCTCGAATCTGTAATGTAAATGACTCTTTCCAATACACAATCTTGGATGCAAAAACACTAGATTAGAAGATTAACTGAAATCTGATTCTCGAGGTTCTCATTTAAATGTAAATAACAGAGAAAATACCGTACATGAATTCCTCATTCAACGTAGCAATTTAAAGACCAAATCAATTTCAATATACATATATTAATATTACGGTTCACAAACCTCACAAGCACATATGAAACTAACTATCTCACACACACTTACAAATTTCGATTTGCTGATAAAAAAATCATGGTCTAAAAAATGTTGTTCAATTAACTTCAATCTGACACAGAGAAAAAAATAGCGTACCTCTCTCCCACACCAAAAACTTCCAACCCAAAAATGTTCCTTCTCTCTTCAAAACTAAAAGAAACTATCCAAGAAATGAGTTCATGGATGTAAACCAATTTCCCTTAGCCCTAACTACCTACTAACTATAAAATCATTTCTTTTAACTAGATATTCCTAACTAATCTTAACTGAATGTCAAAAAAATTTCACAAATAAACTTTAAAATTTTCTATCCTTGACATGTGATCAATCCATCACATTGCTAAGCTCTTGGTCTGACTTTAATAACTTATCATTTTTATGTGCTCGGCCTAATGCACCTGCATCAAAAGGGCATATTGAAGCATAATTATCATTAATTGACACCCCAAATAAAGAAAATGGAAGCACCTAATAAGCAACCCGAAAGCTCTACTATGAAACATGAAGAAGAGGAAGAAATGCAACATGATATATCAAAATTGTGAGATAAAGTGCAACAAATTCCGCTCTCATAAAAAGTATCCAAAGGAAATATCAATGGTATAGAAGCAAAACTGAAAGGAATCATGGAAGATTTGAAGAAAGGCTTGACAAAGTTGCTACAAGAAATGCTTCCTAATGACGAAGAGGTAGTAGAGGAAACTCATGATGAGAACAAAAGAAGTGTTAATCATGATTTCATAGACTCTAACATTAGATTGAAGAACCACCATGTTCTAAATATTGATATGAGGAACTTTAATGGAAAGGATCCCGTAACATGGATACTATAGATGGAGCAATATTTTGATATCCATAACGTGAAAAACACACAAAAGGTACACATTGAAACTTTATATGTAGAATGCAATCAGTTTGTATGGTATCGATAGCTTTGCTCTCATAAATAAATTGTCACTTGGTAAATTTTTATGGAGGAAATGATAGCACATTATGAGGATATAAAGAGAAATACCCTCTTTAGTCAACTGATAAATCTCAAACAAAAGGGTTCAATGGTGGAGCACATTGAGGACTTCCAAAAAATGAATATAAGGGTAAATGATATTCCATAGGAGCATAGGGTTGATTTCTTCATATGGACTTTAAAGGATAACATCCAACATGAGGTTCTCCTTTGGAAACCTAATTCATTGGAGAATGCATTCAGGTTGGAAAGAAAAATTGAAAGAAAAATTATGTCAACGAGGAAGCCTACCACTCACAACTATAAAAATGGAAGTGTTGTTGCTCCTAGCCTTCCACAACCTACAAGGTTGACACCACAACAGTTGGAAGACAAAAGAGAAAAAGGGCTTTGTTACAATTGTGATAGAAAATACACTAAATGTCATAAGTGTGCTGAGAAGAAATTATTTTACATAGATTGTGAAGAGGAGGAAGAAAATGAACAAGAAACATCAAAAGAAGAGGATACATACCAGGAACCAACACCAGATAAAGAAGAAATGAATCCAAACATATCCTGTAATGCATTGGAAGGAATTACCACTCCTCAAACTCTCAAGATAGAAGGACATATCAAGAAGAAAAAGGTAATAGTGTTGATTGATTCAGGTAGTACCAATAATTTTAATCATTGTAAGATAGCCAAGGAATTGAATTCAGTCTTATATCCAACACTAGAACATCAAGAGATGGTCGCAAATTGAGGAACCATAAATTTCTATGGAAAGCACCATAATATCAACCTAGCCATGGGAGAATATGTATTAAATAGTCCAATTCTTTCCATTCCAATGGGTGTTGTTGATGTTGTACTAGGATTCCAATGGTTACAATCTTTGGGTATGTTATCTTTTAATTTTCAAGAACTTTTCTTGATTTTGTTTTTGGAAGGAAAGGAAGTTGAATTAAGGGGTTTCACAGGGAAACCAAGAAAGAAAATCAGCTCTAATGTCATGACAAATATTCTAAAGAAAGGTGAATGGGGCGTAATTACAAAATTATGTTCACTAGAGGTTCAAACATTGAAATCATCTGTTTCTCCAGATCTCCAAAATGTCTTGGACAATCATTCCAAGTATTTGAGACTCCCAAAGGCCTCACACCTATTTGTGATCAGGATCATGCTATTCATTTGATTCCAGTAAGTGTTCCTCCAAACATCAGGCCTTACGGATATCCCTATGCACAAAAGAGTGAAATGAATGTATGGTTGCAAAAAGGTTAGAGGCTGGTATAATTCAACCTAGTCAAAGCTCTTTCTCTGCTCCAGTAGTATTTGTACATAAGAAGGATGGATCATGGAGCATGTGTCCAGATTAGAGGGACCTAAACAAGCTCACTATTAAAGATAAATTTCCCATTCCTGTCATTGATGAATTATTGGATGAATTACATGGAGCAATTTACTTCACCAAGTTGGATCTTCGTTCAGGATATCATCAAATAAGAATGAAGACTGAAGACATTCCAAAAACAACATTTAGAACTCATGAGGGTCATTATGAATTTTTTGGTCATGATTTTTGGCCTTACCAATGCACCTTCTACATTTCAAGGTTTGATGAATTCCATTTTCAAACCATTCGTTAGAAACTTTGTGCTATTATTTTTTGATTATATACTAATCTACAACAAGTCTTGGAAGGATGATGTTTGACAGGGTGCTCAAACTATTGGAGTAGAAACAATTATATGCAAAAATTGTTAGGATATTCCAACACATACGAAGAAGTTAAGTATAACTTGGTATAGTGTAGAGTTAGGTAAAGTGTGTTTTTTTACTATGTACTTTTGTAACTTACAATCCGATAGTCATGATATGTAGTGATCTGATGGTTCATTCTCTCCTCGGTATTACATTTACTTGATCCATGGCTTAACACCCGATTGGTCCATGATCTCTATTTAAATAGCATGGAGGGTCATTTGTAAGGTAACTATTCATGAGAGAAGCTTATGGAAATTTTCATTCTTTTATTAATAAATTGCCTGAAGTGGTCGCGTTGGCTCAGGTCGTGGACCGTTTTCCTCTTTGAGGGTTTTAACCACGTCAACAATGCTGGTGTATTGATATGCAATCTGTTTGTGAGTGGTGTCTTTTGGTGTTCCATCTGAGGAACTTACCATGTAAATTCCTACATGGTATCATAGCCTGAACCCAGGTTCGATTTCCCTGAGTTGCGTTTGAAGGGGGTGTTGGAAGAATCACAACACCTCTATAGAATCCGTAATTTCCACCCTGAGGATCCTAGTTACTAGTTTGGAAGGTATTAGAGCGAGAGCCTGGACCCAACTTCGATTCCCCTGAGTTGCATTTGAGGGGGCTGTTGGAAGAATCACCGCACCTCTATGTGTTGTGGGGAAAAATGCCTATTTAGGATGATCCTATCCACCTAAAGTGTGATAGTACTTTAGCAACAAACAAAGACAGTTATCTAGATTTTACTTCCTTTGTGAAATGAAAAAGAGGGAGATTGAGGGGCCTACCGATGTCTTGCGTTTGTCCCTCGATCAAAAGTCCTCTTCCTCTTTGAGTGTTTGCAGCTCCTTATCTTCCCGCTTGCCCAGCTTCAAGAGAACAGCTACTTGATACCTGCGAGATCACAAGAGAACAGCTACAAGAACACAGCTCAAAGATACATGTTCATATTCACAAATGATTCAGGATTAGATAAATCAAATACACCAATGTAAACATACATCATATAAACACCAGCATATAGGAGCAAATCAGATAACTTTATTGATAAGTAGTAAGGGTTTGAGAAGAGTTACAACCCAGAGGGCTCCAATCCAGCGCCTCTTCCCAGCAAATGAAATCCCTATCTTCACCCCCTTTCAAAGCATAAACATCCAATGATTCTGATCACAAACTAGCAGCAATTCTTTACTATTACAACATTCCAGCCTCCATAGACCTCATGAGAGAGCTCTATATATAGGAGATTTGGAGAAAGGATGAGTCAGTTGCAGGCTGGTGTGAAGCTGACTTGTGTCCTCTCCCACTTTAGTTCTTGAGTCCACTTGGAGGTTCTTGCTTCCACTTGGAGAGTTGGAGCCTCTTACTCATCACCAATCGAATTCCTTGATGCAAGTGTCATTTTGGAAGCTTTCTGTGCATTGACTCATTGAAAAATGAGCCTGCCACTTGTCCAAGTACGCTCAGCGCAGGTAGCCTTTGTTGGAGTTGACATTCAACGCAGGTACACAGTGGAGCACTTGACATTCAGTGCAGATGCTCAGTGGAGCAGTTGACATGATCCAGAATTGGCTTGTTCTGAGTGTTTTTCAGTGGAGAACTTTTGTGAATTGTTGTAGTTTCTAGCTTTTGTTCCTTTAGGGGTAGGAACAACATGTTTAGGGACTTTGGATCCCTTATCTTATGGACATTTCATGCTCACTATTGCAAGGCACAAAAATGTCTATAACAGTTGCCCCCTAAAGTATGAGTTTGTTTACGAACGAAATGCTTTATCAAGGGGGATCCGAAGTTCATTCATTGCTGGTAGGAGACCTGTAATACAATACAATACAGTACATTATTTTTCCTTCTGTTTTCATGATCTAGCTGAGTCGGTCATTCCCATGCTCAGCTTTATAAATTAATTTTTCTGTACATAGAACATACAATCGTCTGATGGTAGACTGATGATTTGCTGAAATCATCATCCTTTCTGAAGGATGATTATCTGTTGCAATGCTGTACATGTCAATGTCTTTATTTCATGAATATATATCGCAGCCCGGATGGATGAAACTAGATCCGGGGTCTTCAATCTCTTCCGATCTTCACTCGATGTACAAGTCGATCCATGTGAGAATTTCCTGAAGTCGAACATGGAAGGACATCGCTTGATTACCGGTCAATGATGTAAACCGTTAACAAGTGCGAGAGGAATCACCGATAAGGATGATGACCCTCAAGGTACGGCAGTACAATTCACGTGGTGTGAATAAAGGACTTGGCGTTGAATACCACGCAAAATCTTCTGGTCGAAGGTCATTGATGTATACCTTTCGCCGGAAGTGAGAAACTTGCCATTGAGGCATGCAAGCTTCAAAGTACTGAAGGGGTTGTTCCTAGATCAACTCCTTGGATAATGAGCTGATGTCGACAAGGAGCGATCCGTCAAAGGAGGGCCTTAATGAATCCCACATCAATGACACGGAATGGAGCTAATGATTTTGATGAGGTGAAAACAAACTGTGAAATATGATTCAGGGTGGTGGTCATGAATGGATGAAGGATAATGTATGGTAGTGGATGGGACCCGGTTGACACTTTTCAAACGACTTCTCTTGAACATATAACGACACTGATGTGATGGATCGGTAGCATTACCCCAAATGTGGATGGTATGGCGAGGACCATGGATGTGACCAGTGAATGAGACAACCCAACCCGATGTACGGAGGAAAAGTGTCATGTTCAAGAGCGACTTCCTACCATCAAAGTTTTCTTATTGCTCCCAATTTTTCCCCAGTCATTTCTGACCAGTACCTCTTTATTTTTGTCAAGATTGAGGAGGATAACATATGCTTGTTCTATAACCTGCCCTTCGGGCAAGCCCATCGCTATGTTTTAACGAGCCTAGCGACAGGGAAAATCGTTCTCGTCTAAAGACAAGTTTGTCGCTATTTAATGCATTTAACGAGTCTAACGACAAGGATAACTCGGTCCTTTTCATTTTTAGAGAGTCTGAAAAGGTACATAAAGTTAACTCCAAAATTCCTTTTTCGTCATATAATCCCTTAAGTCCAAAAAAGTATAAAACAATACAGAAGGGATGAATTTTCGATAGTTTTAACGAGCCGAACTAAACAAGCGCTCGATCTTTTTGTGCAATAATCCCTCAGGTCCAAAAAGATTAAAATCTAGAGGAGGGATAGCTCTTCCGGTCGTTTAACGAGCTGGTAGGCCAAAACTCGGCTATCTTTTCATATTTTACGAGTCAGTTGAAAAGAGCTTAAAGAAGACTCGTCTTTTGAGGAACGAGTGATGAACAGGGCAGCAGCAGATTCCAGGTACAGTTTGGAATATTCCAATCACGACAGTGTCACAAGGATGGCTTAGTGAAATCACTCTTCGCAGTTGTTCCTCAAAATCGGTAAACAATCATATGGAGGTGAACGATCGGCCAAATGAAAAGTGGAGGTGACGGTGCACAAACACGACCAAGGCTTTTATGGCTGATGGGTTACATTTTACCATGGTTATTTACCGGTTCATTTTTTCTAGATAAGCTTGAACTCTAGGAGGAAACTTTCTCACAGCTTATGTTTATTTTTTAACGAGCATGAATTCCGCGTTAAAACTGCTCGGATCTTGCGTTTATTTTTTAACGAGCATGAACTTTATGCTAAAACTGCTCGATATACCAGTCATAAGACAAGAAACGCCTCTCAGAGATTCTATTTTTTATGGAGCTTCGCCTCCAAAGCTATGCTCCTAATTTGGCAAATTTTGACCTTTGCCCCACATCCTTTCTTTATGCAAGTTAGGAAACGACCAATCCAAAAAACAGATAAATGACTGCTCTTTTCTTACACTCCAAAAGGTTTGCATGCCCCCAGGTATAAAGTACAATTTCAAGGCTGCCCCTCCTCCTTCTCACCTCTATTTTTCTTTGGGTGTTCACAGCTACTTGTCGTCTTGCTAGTTTAATTTTAACGATACTTGTCTTCTTGTTATTTTTAAAGGGTCTACGATACTTGTCTTCTCGTTAGCCCAACTTTTAGATTTTTTGCAAGATCGCAAGAGAACAGCTACTTGCGACAAGAGAGCAGCTACTTGCGACAGGAGAAGAACACTACTCAAAGACAAAACATTTGTGTTACTGAGGGAGGCTTACCTCTTTCTTGTTACCCAAAGATGGTTCTATTTGCTGCCGCAAATGAAACTCTTTCCTCGGTGATGTCAACTTATCTTTTCAGATACGACAAAGGTGAATGAACTGTCAAACACATAACTTTGACAAAAGAATTTTATTCTAGAACAACCCTCTCTTCCTTTTCGGACGGGGTACGGACTAGTCATATTCTTCCGCGGAAATTTACTCTATACCTAAGGTTTTCTCTGCCCAAGGCAGGCCAGGGTGCATGCCCCCTGGGTTCCAGTTACTTGCTTCAGAATCACTCGCACTCATCTGGAAGAAGAACCGGGGGTGGAGGCATTTCTTGAGTGAAAAGGCCGTTTAGGGTTGGTATTTGACTATTTGCGATGCGTGATCCCGGAAATGAAAGTTGGTCTACGAGCTTGACCATTCTTCCTTCGTGTGGAAAACACATTACTCTAAAGAGTGAGGAGACTATTGCTCCCATGCAATATATATAGTCTCGTCCAAGGAGTAGGTTATAATCCAAGGGTCCTTGAACGACCATGACGTTCATTTGAACTGTCTTCTTCCTCAATGTAATGGGAACATTGGGGAGAATCCCTAAAGGGCGACTGGTTCCCTTATCAAAACCTGATAGATTTCTCATCTCAGGTAAAAGCGCTGGCGAACCAAGCGCTTTCCAAGCAATAGAGGAAAGGATACTCACAGATGCCCCCTCATCAATAATAGTGCCAACCATTACCATTCTATAGATTTGAACTATAATTCGAAATGGAATGCTTGCTGGCAACCGGGGTCTGCCTAGTTGGTTCCAGTCAAAGGACACAACCAGGTTGCTTGGTGGTGGGACCGAATACACGGCCGGATATGACTCTGATGAACTTCCTTCCTGCGATAAAGGAATGGGAGCACCGCCCCCTTGTTCATCTGAGTCTGTGTTGATGAAAAGAATCTGGACAGTGTCATCCTTTTTCTCTTCTGTGATGGAGTCATTCGAAGATGAATCTTCTGCAGACGATACCGGGTTAACTGTCGTTTCAACCTTTTGACTTTCATCAGGTACGGACTCAGGAGGTTCATTTTCAATGACCGGCGCTTCAGCTGACCACTTGATTGGGCCAGCTGGATTTTCAACTACCGAGGGACTTGGCACGAGTTTTTTGTATCCAGGAGGAAGTCGTAACGGTGAAACCGGACGATCTTCCAAAACTCTCTTCGCCTCGTCTAAGAATGGACAACGGTGGATGGCGTGATCGCCATCACACAGTCTGCAGGGATATCTTGCTCTCCCTCTCTGTCCTTCACTCTCGCTAGTTGACGGAATGCATTCAACATGGCTATCAGAGGTTGATGCTACCGGATTGTGCAATCTAGGGGACCAGTCCCTTAGTATCCGGGGAATACAGGGACAATCACGATGGAAGTGGTCTCCTTTGCATATGACACATGGCGATTTAGGCCCGGTCTGTGCAGTGTGTGGATTTTTTCTAGATGAGTCACGTTTGCCCCCAGTCGCCTTTGGCTCCTTCTGCTTCTTCTCTTTCTTCTTCTTCTCCTTCTTCTCCTTAGGAACCTGGTTTTCATCTTTACCAGTTCCTTCAAGTGAAGAGGAAGGGGGAGAGGAAGAGTTAGAAGAGGTGGAAGGTTGGAGGTTAACTGTAGACTCATCTAGCTGTCGATTCGACTATTCAGGATTTGTGGTGGTCTGAACTACATTAGTTGAAAAAAGCCATACAGGTAGGCCAATTGTCAGTCGTGGAAGCGACAATGTGGCCATGTGGGGCGCACCAACATCTCCCCAAGAGGAGAAGGGACTAGGATTTCCACCAAGGTGAACTCCTTGGTTGGTGGGCTCCATTTTTTCAACTGAAAGATCAACGCAGGAATAGGAGGTGATTATGTTCCGTTTAAAATAAATTTTATTAACGACGCTTTAGACACAACTTGCTTTTTCAGTTTTAAAGAGTCGAGAAAAAGCTAAAGATGACTCTAGTCTCCTTCGATGTTTTAACGAGCCCGAAGTGACAAATGCTCGGATGGACTTTTTCTGTTATAGAGTCTAAAAAAGGCCAAAAGGAACTGCTCTGGAGTTCTAGGTAGAGGGTGTGCCAAACTCTTCGCAAAACCACAGAATACGTTTTACGGTACGGGTGGTCGATCTTCGTGAATGCTGTGTTCACTGCATTGCGAATCGTAGGGTGGCCGACACGGCTTCCTATGGATAAAGGCTTTATTCCTATAGGGGTCTCCCAATATATACGCGACGGTACGTGGGAGCACAAGTCCGTATTGATACTCACCGCTTCACCGTGGAGGAATCACCCAACCACTCAACGATAAGATACCAGGGTTTACGACGTCGGAACACGTCTCTAGCCTAGACCTTCTATGTTTGCGTTATGTTTCAAAGCATTTTTAAGTAAATTCAGTTTATTTTAAGGTTGATCTTGTTTAGCAGTTTGCCTTTATGGATCACCATGAGATGTATAGATACAAATTCCTAAATGCAGTCTAAAGATGATAAGCAAGCTTTACAATCTTTTCAACAGATGAAAATCCTAACTACAAGGGAAAAGAAAGACATCATCTTTTCACAATGAGCAATCAGCACACTCTAATGCACTTTTCCTAAATCAGTCATGCAAACTTTATCAAATGCAAAATGCACAATGCAAGTGTTTCTTTTCAACTTTCTTAGTATTGATGCCTACAAAGAAAGCCTTTTGCACAATTTTGAATTTGCTTTTAAATAATCAATACAAACAAGATTACTTTTTCTTGAAATCAGCAAGGGTAGAAGAGATTACAATCACTTAACGATTTCTTGAAATAAATACTTGTTTTGATATTCAAAAGAGACAAATTCAAACCATAAACAAAAGCAAATATGGATAATCAAACTGCAATCAGCCAATGGACTCTCTCCTAAGATCACAAACAGATCTGAACCGAAGGCTACAGGATGATTACTTTACTTTTGCAAAGGAAAACTTCGAATGATGTAACAAACACTTAAAAACATTCAAAGCTTTTTTGTACAAAAATGAGGTGGAATGCAAGCAAGAAAAGGAGTTTTCAGATCAGTACCAATGCTGGTTAATGGCTGCAAAAACAGAGAGCAAAACAAGGCAACAGAAGGCAGAGAACCCCAGTAGGACTAGGCCAAACTGGATCAACGCAGGTGCAGCACTGTCAGTTTGACATTCAGCGCAGGTACTCCCTTCGGGACCTGCGTTGAAATGCAGACTGGCTTCACAGTGCCTGCGCTGAGAGGAGAAACTCTCGTTTCCCTCAAGTTCTGGGTCACAGTTTGCTCAAAAATGCACTGTTTCAGGCCAAATTAAAAACACAAGCAGGGTAACATCAAAGGAATACTTTGAAAGGGTGTACTAAGATCTATCACAAGGATCATCAACCTATTTGTGAATCTATTGTTCAGATTATAGACTCATCCAAAGACTGGATCAAGGCAGCACTATCTACTTTGCAATCCGTGAAACAGATGCAGTTCGAAAAGTAGTTGTTGAGTCTATAAAATAAACAAATAATGGAGACACAAATGAAGCTAACTAAAATAAGTTCTTCCCCAGTGGAGTCGCCATTTTGTTGTGGGGAAAAATGCCTATTTAGGACGATCCTATCCACCTAAAGTGTGATAGTACTTTAGCAACAAACAAAGACAGTTATCTAGATTTTACTTCCTTTGTGAAATGAAAAAGAGGGAGATTGAGGGGCCTACCGATGTCTTGCGTTTGTCCCTCGATCAGAAGTCCTCTTCCTCTTTGAGTGTTTGCAGCTCCTTATCTTCCCGCTTGCCCAGCTTCAAGAGAACAGCTACTTGATACCTGCGAGATCACAAGAGAACAGCTATAAGAACACAGCTCAAAGATACATGTTCATATTCACAAATGATTCAGGATTAGATAAATCAAATACACCAATGTAAACATACATCATATAAACACCAGCATATAGGAGCAAATCAGATAACTTTATTGATAAGTAGTAAGGGTTTGAGAAGAGTTACAACCCAGAGGGCTCCAATCCAGCGCCTCTTCCTAGCAAATGAAATCCTTATCTTCACCCCCTTTCAAAGCATAAACATCCAATGATTCTGATCACAAACTAGCAGCAATTCTTTACTATTACAACATTCCAGCCTCCCTAGACCTCATGAGAGAGCTCTATATATAGGAGATTTGGAGAAAGGATGAGTCAGCTGCAGGCTGGTGTGAAGCTGACTTGTGTCCTCTCCCACTTCAGTTCTTGAGTCCACTTGGAGGTTCTTGCTTCCACTTGGAGAATTGGAGCCTCTTACTCATCACCAGTCGAATTCCTTGATGCAAGTGTCATTTTGGAAGCTTCCTGTGCATTGACTCATTGAAAAACGAGCCTGCCACTTGTCCAAGTACGCTCAGCGCAGGTAGCCTTTGTTGGAGTTGACATTCAACGCAGGTACACAGTGGAGCACTTGACATTCAGCGCAGATGCTCAGTGGAGCAGTTGACATGATCCAGAATTGGCTTGTTCTGAGTGTTTTTCAGTGGAGAACTTTTGTGAATTGCTGTAGTTTCTAGCTTTTGTTCCTTTAGGGGTAGGAACAACATGTTTAGGGACTTTGGATCCCTTATCTTATGGACATTTCATGCTCACTGTTGCAAGGCACAAAAATGTCTATAACACTATGGAATCCGTAATTTCCACCTTGGGGATCCTAGTTACTGGTTGGAACGTTTACCAACACCTAAAGCTGGTAGAACTGCATCCGATAGCCGTTTCCTAGATCTACTGTTTATGACTGCTTTCGGGCTGAGAGGACTACTCTATTGGGTTAGGAGCATCTTTTCTAGTGAGGAACCCCTTTCGCTTCATGCAAAAAGGTTTTCGGTAGCCCTAGCTAAGTCAATTTTAAGATATGGAGTTATAAAGTGTTTATTTGCAGTTTTTAGTTATTTTCTCTCTGTTTATTTCAGTTTATTTAGCTCTTTGTTTTTTTATTATTGGATCTATACCTTTCATTTCTACGTATTCTCTTTGCCCCATGACTCTGTGCAATCTGGGCAAACTAGAAATAGAAGGGAAGGATTTTTCTCATGTGTATGCTCTATTTCGCCGCACCTTAGTGTGATCTCCGAAAATTAGAAACATTAAGGAAAATATTTAGTTTCCAGGTAAATCTAACTTCAAGCCGTAAGGTTTGTTTTTTATTGTATGTCCATGTTGGGTTTTGTGTTTTTTGTTTTGTAGGCAAAAAAAGAGCTTTCTCAAGTAAGCATGCACCCCAAGCTTTAGTGACTTAAAAAAAAAAAAAAACCTTCCTCTTTTCCAAAAGTTACTAACCTTTTAATCTAGCTCACTTGGTCCAAAGCTACTTTATGAGAGTAGAGGTCTTGAGTTCAAGTCTTTCTCTTTATTGAGATAATTATATTAAGTTTGGAAAGGGGGTGGATTTTTTTTTTTTAAATATAACATTATCATTCATTTCCACACATTCCCGCACTTCGTCGGCATCTTCAACAACTTTTCTTCAAAAAGCCATAACTTCTTCATCCAGAAGTCGTTTTTAGAGCTGTTTTTTTTAATCAGCCTAATTTTTCGAGATCTTTCCATTGGAACACTTAGTTTCAACATCTATAGCTTCAGTTTTTGTTAAAATGGAAATTCCATGCCAAGTTATTCTTGACAGCACCAACTACTTCCAATGGTGGTCCTACATTGTGGATTTACTTAGAAGTAAAGGTCTTTACAGAATAGCCTCAGGCCAAGGAACCAAACCAAAATATGAAGATAAGGCAACCAAATGGAAAAATAGACAAGATCAAGCACGTGGGTTGATAGGGATGTCTATTTCTCCATACCTTAGATTCCATATCGTAGAACTTGAAACTCCTAATGAAGCAATGAAACAGATCACTAAAGTTTTTGGAATTAAAAATGAACTTAGAGCCCATCAACTCGAAAATGAGTTGCTTACATTGGACCCCAATAATTTTTCTTCCATTGAAGATTTTTTTTCCAAGTTCAAGACCCTTAGACTTCTCTTAGAAGGTGTTAAGTTTAAGAAAGAAGATGGTAACCTTATCTATTCCATTCTTACTAATTTGGGACCAGCCTACTCTGTGTTTTTTTCTACCTTCCATTCTACAAGAGAAGCCTTCATTTCTCAAGGACAAGACTACAAGTCCCCTTCCTTTGATTCTTTTTGTGATTCTTTAATAAGAGAACAAGGGAAACCCTTACATCTTAGTCTTCTTAATCTTGGAAACTCTTCTAGGAAAGCCTTAACAACTCAGCAACAACCAAATTCAAAGAATCCTAAGAAGTCGTATCCTAAAAAGAATGGTCCTAAACCAAACAAGGGTCCTAAGCAATTCCAGTCTCAAAATGAAAAATCATTTCAACAAAATGATAAGGCAAATAAAAACAAAGGGAAGAAGATTGATAGACATTGCCACTTTTTTAATCAAGATGGCCAATTAGAATCCAAATGCTTTAAGAAGATGGAAGCCTTGGAAGTAGCAATGAAGAAGCATAACATCCATTTGGAGCACTCTTCAACTTCAACTTCATCTTCAGGAATAACACTTTCTGCATGTGGCATCTCGGTCTAGCTATGCACTAAATGTAGTTTCTTCTTCTCATTCTCATGAGTGGCTCATTGATTCTGAATCTTCTTATCACATGGCCAAAAACAAAGCCATGTTTTCTTCTTTAAATGATTGTAACACCAAAAATATATATGTTGGTGATGATAGATCTCTTAGTGTTGTAGGGAGTAGAACTGTTCATATAGAAAATGGCCAATTTAATGATGTATTATGTGTTCCAAACTTATCTTGCAACCTTCTATCTGTATATCAGATAACTCATTCAGGTGAAGGTAAAATCGTTGAATTTTCACCTCACGATGTTGTAATTAAGGACCTAAGAGATCCTAGACAGATTTTAGCTACTGGCATTGCTGATGATTCTACAAGGTTGTATAAGTTTAACAACTTTGGATCATCAAATCTTCCCTGGGTATTTGTTGCTCATAACAATGAAGTGAGCAAACTTTGGCATGAGCGATTTGGTCACTTAAACTATCGCTCCCTTCAGAATATATGTAAAGAAAATATGGTGACAGGTCTTCCAATGGTAACTTTCAGAGATGGTGTTTGTTCTAGATGTGTACTCGGAAAACATCATAGGGATAGTTTTGAAAAAACGTGCCTCTTGGCATGCCTCAGCCCCTTTACAGCTTGTGTATAGGGATTTATGTGGTCCACTTCCAGTTGTTTCATTCTCTGGCTATAAGTATTTCTTAACTTTCTTTGATGATTTCTCTAGATCCACTTGGGTATACTTCTTAAAACTCAAGAGTGAAGTATTTAACATGTTCTTGGCCTTTAAGACCTTTGTTGAAAAACAATCTGGACATCAAATTCTTAAGCTAAGATCTGATAATGGCGGAGAATATGTTAACAACAAATTCATCAACTTTTGCACTGAGAATGGAATTCAAATGCAACATATTGTTCCATATACTCCACAACAAATAGGTGTAGCTAAAAGGAAGAATCGCACCTTAAAGGAAATGGCTAATTGTATGCTTCAATCTAAAGGACTCAGTATTTATTTTTGGGCAGAAGCAATTAACTGTGAAAATTACATAATAAATCGCACTCCTACTAAGGTTTTAAAGAATATCACTCCAGAAGAAGCATGGAGCTCAAGTAAACCAGATGAAAGTCACTTTTGTATTTTTGGAAGTGAAGCATGGGCCTATATTCCAGATGAGAAACATAAAGCTTTAGAACCTAAGAGTGAAAAATGTATTTTTGTTGGATATTCTAAAGATGTCAAAGGATATAGACTTATTACACTTAAGTCCAAAAATGTTACCATTAGAAGAGATGTAAAGTTTGCTAAAAATATATCGGCCTATGAGCCTAGTTCGGCGGATGTGCCACCTCTCTCTATCTCTTCTACTTTTGAAAATATTTCTTCTTCAGATGATGAAAGTGAGGATGACAATCCTCCCCCACCTTCTCTGGATCCTCCTTTAGGTACTCTGCTTCCAAAATGGGTCCGTGCTACTCGGGATGCAGCAAGTGATCTTGCTAGTGATCCTACAAATCAGCGACGTACACGTTCTAAGTTTGATAGAGCCTCTTCTTTACTGGCTCAAGCTTCAGGGAATTATGATCTTGACATCTTTGCAGAAGCTTCAGGCCATCCAGATTGGGACGTAACTGTGAATGAAGAATATTGTTCATTATTGTCAAATGATACTTGGGATCTTGTTCCTCTACCAAAGGGACGAAAACTTGTTAGATGCAAATGGGTTTATAGAACCAAGTATGGACCAAATGGAAAAATTGATAAACATAAAGCTCATCTTGTTGCTAAGGGTTTTTTACAAGTAGAAGGCATTGACTATACTGAAACCTTCTCCCCTATTGCCAAAATGAACTCTATCCGCCTTGTTCTTTCCCTTGCTGCCTCTTTCAAATGGAAGTCCATCAGATGGATGTTAAATCTGCCTTCTTGCATGGGGACTTGCATGAAGAAATCTATATGGAACAACCTATTGGATTTATAAAAACAAAATACAGCCTTGTATCTTGGCTTAAGAAATCCCTTTATGGTCTCAAGAAAGCCCCTCAAGCTTGCTATGCCAAAATGGATAGATTTCTTTTAGAAACTGGATTTTTTAGGTCTCATTCTGACAATACTATCTACACCAAGAAAGTGGGAAAGTCTCTTATCATTCTTGTTATTTATGTTGATGATATTATCCTTACTGGTAGTGATCCCAACCTTATAAACCATGTGAAGTCCAACCTTAAAAATAAGTTTGAAATGATAGATTTAAGACATTTGCATTATTTTCTTGGTCTTCAAGTCTTACAATCCAAGGAAGGTATTTCCCTTTCCCAGTCCAAGTATTCCTATGATATTCTATGCCATTTTCACATGGAATACTGTAAGCCAGCCCCCTCCCTTTCAGCCACTTGTACTTCACCTGAAGTTGATGCTACCTTATACCATCAACTTGTAGGAAAAATTTTGTATCTGACCCATACTCGTCCTGACCTTTCCTTTGTTGTTGGCCTTATTGCTTGGTTTATGAAAAACCCACATGAAAGTCATTGGAAAGTAGCTAAAATAATACTTCGTTATGTTCAAGGTACAGTTCAGTTTGGGATTCATTACAGTGTAGAAGCATCTCCTCTATTGGTTGGTTTCACTGATTCCGATTGGGCTGGTGACCCTGATGATCGAAAGTCTACTGCAGGTTATGTGTTCACTCTTGGTTCAGGACCTATTACATGGGCTTGCAAGAAACAAAGTGCCATTTCTCTTTCTTCAGCAGAAGTAGAGTATCGTGGTGCCGTAGAAGCTAGTAAGGAAGCCCTGTGGCTTCATCAGATCCTGTCAGAGTTTGGCTTTCAGTAGTAGCATCCGACTACACTTTGGTGTGATAATCAAAGTGCCATTCAACTATGTAAATATCCAGTCCAACATTAGCACAACAAACACATTGAACTGCACATGCACTTCATTAGAAAGCTCATTCATGAACATGTTCTTGAAGTGCAATATTGTTCAATAGATGATCAAGTTGCAGACATCTTTACAAAGGCTCTCACAGAGGCGAAGTTTACTAAACTTCGATTTATGGTTGGAGTTCAGGAAGTTGTCACTAAGGGGGAATAGGCTCTAATTCCTCCTTCCTTCTCCTATTGTGTCATATTTTTACATCCTTCAATCCTATCCCAAGTTGTTCTTAAGGGGGGATGTTAGGATATTCTGACACATAGGAAGTAGTTAAGTATAACTTGGTCTAGTGTAGAGTTAGGTAAAGTGTGTTTCTTTACTATGTACTTTTGTAACTTACAATCCGACGGTCACGATATGTAGTGATCCGATGGTTCATTCTCTCCTCAGTATTACCGACACTTGATCCGTGGCTTAACACCTAATTGGTCCATGATCTCTATTTAAAGAGCACAGAGGGTCATTTGTAGGGTAATCGTTCATAAGAGAAGCTTATGTAAATTTTCATTCTTTTATTAATAAATTGCTTGAAGTGGTTGTGTTGGCTCAGGCCATGGACTATTTCCCACTTTGATGGTTTTAACCACGTCAACAATACTGGTGTATTGATCTGTGATCTATTTGTGAGTGATGTCCTTTGGTGTTCTGTCTGAGGAACTTACCCTGTAAATTCCTACAAAAATCTCCAAATGTTTCTTTGGAGTACAGGATGTGGAATATCTTGGTCATATTGTATCTTATGAGGGCGTTAAGGTAGACCCTAATAAAATTAAAGCCATTAAATAATGGAAAATACCCTCATCCATAAAGCATCTGCAAGGATTTCTTAGTTTTATATGGTATTATAGCAAGTTTGTTAAGAATTATGGGAGAATAAAAACACCTCTAACAACATTACTAAAGAAAGATGCATTTTCTTAGACTCCAGAAGAAACTAAGGCCTTTGAACATCTCAAAGAGGAAATGTGCCAAGAAATGGTCTTAGGTACGCTAGACTTCATAAAAACCTTTATTGTGGAATGTGATGCCTTAGGAAATGTAATTGGTGTTGTTTTAATGCAAGAGGGAAGACCCGTTGCTTTTGAAATTCATCCAATCAAAGGATAGTATTCACACAAAGCTATTTCTGAGAAGGAAATGTTGGCAATACTACATGCACTTAAGGAATGGATACCTTACCTAATGGGAAGACACTTCAAGGTAAAAACGGATCATGATAGTCTTAAATACTTTTTAGAACAAAGATTATCTTCAGAAGAGAAACAAAAATGGGTCACAAAGGAGTTGGGTTGTGACTTTAAAATCATCTACAAAAAAGGGAAGAAAAATGTTGTTGCAGATGCACTCTCAAGAAAGGATGAGGATGTGGAAGCAATTCTTTTTCGATTTCTATTATCCAACCAGATTGGATAACCGAAGCAAGGGATGAATGGAAGAATGCAAAGAGGTGTGGGCACTCATTCAAATGTTGTAGCAAGATACCAATTGATACAGGTGGATGTTTGTGGCCACCCACCTATCCCACTTGGACCCCCACAACTGTCTCTTTCAGTTTTTCAGTTTTCGTAATTGTAGCACAATTTACTATTTTTAGCAGTTTTTCGGGTCTTGAACTTCTAGAGCCGTTTTGAGGCCCTAAACAACATTTGTTGGGAAATTTGGGATAAATTGCTCTGCCCAAAGTTATAATTCTCGGATAGATCTTTCTAACGAGCTATTGTACGTGTCAAACGGAGAGCGGGCGCCAAAGTTATGACCTCGGGAAGTTGATGTACCAATTTACCCAAAACGGGGCCCACTGTTTGGCGTCTCATCTTCTAGGTTAGGTTTTTGGATGTTTAGGGTATTCCATTATTTCTCAACAATAAATAGGCCTTCGAGCCTCATTGTAACATAGTTCAAAGGCATGCAGTCGCCACATCTATTCTCAGAGATAAGCTACCATTACCCTAGCTAGTTTATTTCCATTTCTGTTTGTAAGCATATTTCAGTATTTTATGGTAATGAAATGAAGTATTATTTCCACTGCATATCTGTTTTTATGTTTATTTCTATACTTTATTGTGTTCCTGTTTAAATCCAGATAAGTGGTATCAGAGCAATCTGCTTTTTATCTGTTTTTATTTGCATGTCCCCAACGAGGTCGGGATATAAGAAGTTAGGGCTTGAACTGGTCGAACCTTTGCAAGACCAGCCTCGCAAATCCCGACAGCCTCCCATGGTGGATGAAAAGAAAGACGAGGGGGCAGGAGATCCTATCGAAATCTTGCTCAAAGAAGCCCTCGAGCGACAAAGGAATGCGATGATGGACAACTTTGCCCAGATCCTTCAGTGGCTACCCAGAGGCGACACATCGGCTTCCAACAGCTACTCTGGAAACACCACACCCTTTAAGGTACAAGTTAATTTTGAAATCCCCATCTTCGAGGGTCAAATAGACATAGATGTTGTAGATAAATGGTTAAATTTGATAGATGGGTATTTTTCTGTTGATGATTTTTCTAGTTGGGAAAAGATTATTTTCGATCTTCTCAAAGCAGCCCCCCACGTCAAGGACTAGTGGGAAACCTACTGCGAGCAGAAGGATGAAAGTACAGGCTCACTATTTTCAGTTGTGACCACTTGGAATTCACTCCGGGATGCCATCAAGGAGCAGTACTACCTTGTCAAAAGCTATGAGGACAAATACATAAAGTGGACCATGCTGCGGCAGGGAAGGGACAAAGATGTGCCAAAGTTCTCAAAATTTTTTCATACCCTTCACACACAGTTGGGTATCAACGACTCTGAGCTACATTTGGTACTAAAATACCACGGCTACCTACATAGATACATCCAGGAAGAGATGGAGTTCCTGAACATCTCCTTACTCGCCACGGCATACCAATACGCTATCCAAATCGAGCAGAGGTTTAAATAGTGTTGTGTGTGGAGCATGATTGTCCAGAGGTCTTTGTTTCAGCCGGATGTATACCCTAAGAAATTTGTACACCCCTCCATGCGGGGGGGACTTTTCCCCCCTGTGGGGGTCTGGGGGGGCCAATCTGCCCGGCTGGGGGGTTCGGGGACCATCGGTTCCCTGGCGGGGGCTCGGGGACAGTGCCCCCAAAGCTAAAAACAGATGTAAAATTTCCTTGTAAAAGTATAGTAATTTCTAGTCAATCTGGGCTGTTCATTAGGCGGATGATCTGACGGTAGAACTTATGTTTAGTTTAGGGTTTTTTTCCCTAGAGGGAAACCCCTCTCTTTGTATGAGGGCATTGTATTTGAGGATGTGTAATAGATGTGTATTCTTTGAGCGAGAAACAGAGAGAGGTGAGACTGTGAGAGAAAATAGAGGATATTACAGCGGATCTACTGTAGGTTGTGTCTCTTCATTTTGCTGGATAATAGAAAGGAAGGACTGGCTGTTCGGGGTGGACGTAGCCTAAACTGGGTGAACCACGTAAATCTGTGTCTCTCTTATTTTATGTGTTTTCTGTGTTTATATTTATGCAATATTTTATGTGTTCCATTGCTCCATAATATATAATTTTCTAACAACTGGTATCAAAGTCGAAGGTCTATTTGGCTGATAAACTCGCAGGAAAGAAGGGTTCCTTGTCGAGTGGGAGAAATGGCAGAAGATGGTAAGTTTAGGGTTGAGAAATTTAATGGCCAAAACTTCTCGCTATGGAAGATGCAGATGGAAGATTATCTGTATCAGAAAGATATGTACCTACCATTGAGCGGAAAAAAAAAGAAGCCGACGGCTATGACAGATGAAGAATGGAACCTTCTCGATAGAAAGGCACTTGGAACAATACGGTTGTGCCTCGCTGCGTCAGTCGCCTTCAACATTTCAAAGGAAACAATGACAAAGGGTTTGATTCAGGTGTTGTCGAAACTATATGAAAAACCCTCGGCCTCAAACAAGGTATTTCTTATGAAACGGTTATTTAATATGAAGATGTCGGAAGGTGGATCTGTTGCAGATCATTTAAATGATTTTAATATAGTTACAAGTGAGTTAAGTTCTGTAGGGGTAAACTTTGAAGATGAAGTTAGAGCTCTGTTATTCTTGTGCTCATTACCAGAAAGTTGGAATGGTTTAGTAATGGCCATTAGTAACTCTATCTCTGGATCTAGTACTTTAAAGTTTGATGATGTCGTCGGTGCTATCCTTAGCGAGGAAATGCGATGGAAAAGCTCTGGTGAGACATCAGGTAATGCTTTGAGTGTAGAGTCTAGGGGAAGAAAAATGGAAAGAGGAAAGAGCTCAGGATATTGCAGTAAATCAAGGAAGGGCAGATCCAAGTCCAGATCAGGGATAGTGTGCTGGAAATGTAGAAAGAAAGGACACCTAAAGAAAGATTGTAGATCTCGGAAGGGAAAAGAAGGAGATTCACAGCAAGAAAACAATCATGAAGCAAAAGTGATAGGTGAGGTGTTACAAGATGCTTTGATTCTTTATTTCGAAAATATTGTTGATTCATGGGTGGTAGATTCAGGGGCCTCATTCCATGCCACACCTGATAAGAAATACTTTCATGACTATGTTCAAGGAGATTTTGGACAAGTTCATTTGGGTGATGATAAACCCTGTAAAATTGTTGGAATGGGTAAGGTTCTTGTAAAACAGCAGAATGGAGACCAATGGCTACTAAAGGAGGTAACGCATGTTCCAGATCTAAAGAAGAATCTGATTTCAACAGGGCAGTTAGGCGGTGAAGGTTGTGTGACAACTTTCACAGATAAAGCTTGGAAGCTCACCAAAGGAGCCTTGGTAATAACAAAAGGCGAAAAGGTTGGTACATTGTATTTATGCAATGGTATTCTAACTCTATTAATGCTTTAACTTCCAAAGGAGCAGATGCAACATTATGGCATCATCGCATGAGTGAAAAGGGGATGAAGATTCTTCACTCAAGGAATTTGTTGCTAGGTTTGAAGAATTTTGATTTGGACTTCTGTGAAAATTGAATTTATGGAAAACAGAAGAGAGTTAGATTTCTCAAAGTTGGGAAAGAAAAGAAGAGCGAAAAATTAGAGCTTGTGCATACAGATATATGGGGACCTACTCAGGTATCATCTCTCGGCGGCTCTCGTTATTATGTTACCTTTGTTGATGATGCAACTAGAAAAACTTGGATTTATTGTATTAAGAATAAATCTGATGTATTTGGTACTTTCAAGAAATGGAAAGCTTTGGTTGAGATTGAGACAGGAAAGAAATTTAAGTGTCTTAGATCAAACAATGGAGGTGAATATTGTAGAAAAGAGTTTGATAGGTACTGTTCAGAGCATGGAATTCACAGAGAGAAGACAGTTCCAAGAAAACCACAAGAAAATGGTGTGTCCGAAAGGATGAATAGAACAATCATGGTGCGTGCAAGGTGCATGAGATTGCATGCAGGATTGCCTTTACATTTTTGGGCAGATGTTGTAGATACTATTGTTTATCTAATAAACAGAGGGCCTTCAAGTTCCTTGGATGGTGGTGTTCCAGAGGAAGCATGGATAGGTAAAAAGGTAAACTAATCCTTTTTAAAGCCTTTTGGTTGTGAGGCTTTTGTCCATATTGATAAAGAAAATAGAAAAAAGATTGAGGCAAAGTCAAATAAATCTACCTTTATTGGATATGGTGTTAATGATTTTGGTTATTTCTTATATGATTACGAAAATCACAAAATCATTAGGAGAAGAGATGTAATATTCAATGAAAAGGTCTTGTATAAGAATCAGTTGTAGGAAAAGAAGCAAGAAAAAGAAAACAAGGAATATGCAGTTCTTGACGAAATCACTGAAAAAGTAAAGGTGCCTGAAAAGAATAATAATTAACAACCACAACAATAGCAACCACCACAATAGTAACAGGCACCTCAAACACTTGAAAGTGGTGTTAGAAGATCTACCAGGATAAGTAGACCCCCTAAACGATACTCTCCTTCATTATATTATTTATTGTTGACTGATTCTGGTGAACCGGAATGTTATGAAGAAGCAATGCAGGTTGAGAGCAGGAAGAAGTGGGAGGTAGCCATGGAATAAGAGATGGACTACTTAATGCATAACTAGACTTGGGACTTAGTCAGGTTGCTTGCAGGAAAAACTACATTGAAGAATAAATGGGTTTACAAGTTGAAGGAAGAAGATGGAGGAAAACAGAGGTACAAAGCTAGACTTGTGGTGAAGGGGTTTGCACAGAAGAAAGGTATTGATTTTGATGAAATATTTTCTCCTGTTGTTAAAATGACTTCAATCAGAACTATTTTAAGTCTAGTAGCAGCTGAAGATTTGCATCTTGAGCAGTTAGATGTAAAGACAACCTTCCTCCATGGGGATTTGGAGGAAGAGATATATATGTAGCAGCCACAAGGATATGAGGTGAAAGGGAAGGAGAAACTAGTGTGCAGGTTGAAGAAGAGCTTGTATGGCTTAAAATAGGCTCCAAGGCAGTGGTATCTAAAATTTGACAAGTTTATGTCTGAACAAGGTTATACTAGATGTCACTCTAATCATTGTGTTTATCTGAAAAAGCAAAATGATGGCAGCTATATTATATTGTTATTGTATGTGGATGACATGCTTGTTGCAGGGTCTAACATGCAGGAAATAAATGTGCTCAAAAGAAAATTGGCAAATTCATTTGCAATGAAGGATTTTGGAGCTGCAAAACAAATCCTTGGTATGAGAATCACTAGAGACAGGAAAAATCACAAATTAACATTGTCTTAGAATGAGTACATACAAAAGGTGTTGAAATATTTAATATGCATAATGCAAAACCAGTTAGTACACCTTTTGCTAGCAATTTCAAACTTAGTAAGGAAATGTGCCCAAAGACCAAGAAGACATGGATTATATGTCTAAAGTTCCACATGCATCAGCAATTGGAAGCTTAATGTATGCAATGGTCTGCACAAGGCCTGATATTGCACATGCAATGGGAGTTGTAAGCAAGTACATGAACAATCCAGGAAAGGAACATTGGATGGCAGTGAAATGGCTTATCAGATATTTGAAAGGTACCACAAATTAAGCATTATGCTTTAGTGGTTCAAACATTTCCCTACAGGGATATGTTGATGCAGATATGGCAGGTGACAGAGATAAAATGAGGAGCACTACAGGATATGTATTTACTGTTGGTGGAACAGTTGTCAGTTGGGTTTCAAAAATCCAAAATGTTGTTGCACTTTCAACAACAGAAGCAGAGTATGTTGCTGCTACAGAGGCTAGTAAAGAAATTATTTGGTTACAAAGGTTTATGGGTGAATTGGGTAAGGAGCATGATATGGGCATGTTATACAGTGATAGCCAAAGTGCCATTCATCTTGCAAAGAACTTAGCATTTCATTCCAGGACTAAACACATACATCTCAAGTACCATTTCATACGATCAGTGTTGGAATATGGAGAGTTGAAGCTGGAAAAGATACACACTAGCCAGAATCTTGCAGATATGCTAACAAAAGTTGTAACCAGGGAGAAATTGAGAACATGCTCAGTTTCATTTGGTCTTCAAGGATGACGATGAAGATGAGAAATAGCCAGATCCAAAGAGGATTCATTGTCCAGCAAATGAAACAACGGTGGAGTTGCTACAATCATTCTCCAAGTGGGAGATTGTTGTGTGTGGAGCATGATTTTTCAGAGGTCTTTGTTTCAGTCGGATGTATACCCAAGCAAGTTTGTACACCCCTCCACGTGGGGAGGTGTGGGGGGGACTTGTCCCCCCCACGGAGGTCCTGGGGGCTGATCCCCCCGGCTAGGGGGTCTAGGGGCCAGCGGTCCCCCAGCGAGGGCTCGGGGGCAGTGACCCCGAAGCTAAAAACAGATGTAAAATTTCCTTGTAAAAGTATAGTAATTTCTAGTCAATCTGGGCCGTTCATTAGGCGGATGATCTGACGGTAGAACTTACGTTTAGTTTAGGGTTTTTTTCCCTAGAAGGAAACCCATATCTTTGTATGAGGGCATTGTATTTGAGGCTGTGTAATAGATGTGTATTCTCTGAGCGAGAAATAGAGAGAGGTGAGACTGTGAGAGAAAACAAAGGATATTACAGTGGATCTACTGTAGGTTGTGTCTCTTCATTTTGCTGGATAATAGAAAGGAAGGACTGGCTGTTCGGGGTGGATGTAGCCCAAACTGGGTGAACCACGTAAATCTGTGTCTCTCTTGTTTTATGCCTTTTCTGTGTTTGTATTTCTGCAATATTTTATGTGTTCCATTACTCCGTAATATATAATTTTCTAACAAGTAGAAGAAGCGAGAGTTTGGATCGATGAATCCAAAGCAAGGGAAAGGCTTCCCCAAATTTCAAAACCAGGGACAAAGCCAAGATGGGTCAACCCAAGACAACCCATCGAAGCTACAAGAAAAGAACAACACCACGAAGTCAAAGAAGGACAAAGGAAAGTGGTGCAAATTCCATAAGAGCCCCACTCACAACACAAGTGAATGCTGGACCAATCAATCACTAGTGGCTGAGTTGAAGGCTTCAGAATCCGATACATGTTCCAACCCTGAGTCAGAACCTGACAAGGGGAATGGCAAAGGGAAGCATATCATTGATGCGGATCCCAAAACCATTTTTGCCACCACCAAGATCAAGAAGAATGAGCCTGAAGATCCAGAGGAGGGGGAGCGTCTTTTCCACTCACAAATGTGGGTGAAGGGTTCACCGTTGCAATTCATTGTTGATAGTGGGAGCCAAAAGAACTGTTGTTGGGAAAATTATCCAATACGGAATGCCCCTATCCCACTCTAAGGTGTGATAGTGCCTTAGCAACAAACAAGGAAAAACTATCTGAGTATTCTTCTTTATGAAATGTAAATAGAGGAGAAGGATGTAACTAACCGATGTCTTCCGCTAGTTTGTCGATCCAATCTCACTCTCGTTTGTTTGCTTCCCACTGCTTACTCCTTCACTGGCCCAGCTACACCAAGTTCCTGCAAGATCACAAGAGGGGAAAACTACACAAAAGATATAGATTCACATTCATAACTAGTTTAGGATCAGATATAAACTAAATATGCAAATATAACAAAGCATCATTGGTATACAAGCACATAGGAGAAACTAAAATGGTTTTATTGATGAAGTAACAAAGTTCAGGAAGAGATACTACCAAGTGAGGCCCAATCCAGCATCACCTTCCCAGCAAAAGGAATCCCTTCTTCACCTCCTTCAAAGCAAATCACCCAATAGTTCTAATCTCAAACCAACAACAATTCTCTGCAAAGTACAAAATTCCAGCCTCCTGAACCTCTGGGTGAGAGATCCATATATAGATGTGAGCAGAGAGGATGAGTCAGCTCATGTTTTGACTTGTGGCTTCTCTCTGTCAGTTCTTTCTTCCACTTGGAGGTTGTGAGCCTCTTACTCATCACTAGTCGAATTCATTGAGGCAAGTGTCATTGAGGAAGATTCTGGAAGCTTCCAGTGCTTGGACACCTTGTTGAGTGAGCTTGCCATTTGTCATTTCCCGCTCAGCGCACCCTGGTAGTGCTTCTACCTGCGTTGCAGTGCACCTAGCCAGTGTAAACTCTGCATTTCAGCACAGACAGCTAGTGGAGCTCTTGAATTGATCCTGAATTGACTGTTTCTGAGTGGTTTTTGGTGGAGAACTTTTGGGAGAAGCTGTCATTGGTTGACCTTGTTCCTTTAGGGGTAGGAACAACTCATTTAGGGACTTTGGATCCCTTGGATTATGGACATTTCATGCTTAATGCTGTAAGGCACAAAAATGTCTATAACAGTTGCCCCCTAAAGTATGAGGCCGTTTATCGGGTGAAATGCTTTATTAGGAGGATCCGAAGTTCTTCCAATGCTGGGAGGGGACCTGTAATAAGATACAATACAATACATTATTTTTCATACTGCTTTCATGATCTAGCTGAGGCGGGCATTCCCATGCTCAGCTTTATAAATTCATTTTTCTGTACATAGAACAGATAATCGTCTGATGGTAGACTGATGATTTTGATGAAATCATCATCCCTTTGGTAGGATGATTATCTGCTGCAATGTTGTACATGTCAATGTCTTTATTTTTCCTGAATATATATCGCAGCCCGTATGGATGAAACTAGATCCGGGGTCTTCAATCTCGTCCGATCTTCACTATAACTACAAGTCGATCCATGTGAGAAATCTTCTGAAGTCGAACATGGAAGGACATCGCTTGATTACCTGTCAATGATGTAAACTGTTAACAAGCGCGAGAGGAATCACCGATAATGATAATGACCCTCAAGGTACTGCAGTACAATTCACGTGGTGTGAATAAAGGACTTGGCATCGAACACCACGCAAAATCTTTCGGTCGAAGGTCATTGATGTATACCTGTCGCCGGAAGTGAGAAACTTGCCATTGAGGCATGCAAGCTTCAAAGTACTGAAGGGGTTGATCCTAGATCAACTTCTTGGATAGTGAGCTAATGTCGACAATAAGCGATCCGTCAAAGGAGGGCCTTAATGAATCCCACATCAGTGACACGGAATGGAGCAAATGATTGTGATGGAGGTGAAAACGATCTGATGATATATGGTTCAGGGTGGCGGTCATGAAAGGATGAAGGATAATGTATGGTAGTGGATGGGACACGGTTGACTTCTCTGGATGACTTCTCTTGAACATATCGACGACACTTGTGTGATGGATTGGTAGCATTTACCCCAAAGGTGGATGGTATGGCGAGACCATGGTGATGTGACCGGTGAACGAAACAACCCAACCCGACTCAGGCACGGAGTGGAAGTGTCATGTTCAAGAGCGACTTGCTACCAATAAAAGTTCTTTGAGTTTCTTCCCAATTTTCCCCAGTCATTTCTGACCAGTACCTCTTTATTTTTGTCAAGCTTGAGGAGGATAACATATGCTTGTTCTATAATTTACCCTTCGGGTAAACCCATCTCTATGTTTTAACGAGCCTAGCGATAGTGAAACTCGTTCTCGTCTAAAGACAAGTTTGTCGCTATTTAATGTTTTTAACGAGTCTAACGACAAAGATAACTCGGTCCTTTTCAATTTTAGAGAGTTTGAAAAGGTACGTAAAGATAACTCCAAAGTTCCTTTTTCGTCATCTAATCCCTTAAGTCCGAAAAAGTATAAAACAATACAGAAGGGATGAATTTTTGATAGTTTTAACGAGCCGAATTAAACAAGCGCTCGATCTTTTTGTGCAATAATCCCTCAGGTCCAAAAATATTAAAATCTAGAGGAGGGATAGCTCTTCTGGTCGCTTTAACGAGCTGGAAGGCCAAAACTCGGCAATCTTTTCATATTTTACGAGTCAGATGAAAAGAGCTTAAAGAAGACTCGTCTTTTGAGGAATGAGTGATGAACAGGGTAGCAGCTGATTCCAGGTAAGGCTTGGAATTTTCCAATCACGGCAGTGTCACAAGGATGGCTAGTGAAATCACTCTTCGCAGCTGTTCCTCAAAATGGGTAAACAATCAAATGGAGGTGAATGATCGGCCAATGGAAAAGTGGAGGTGACAGTGCAAACACGACCAAGGCTTTAGTGGCTGATAATGTTACATTCACGGTGGTTATTTACCGAGTAGTTCATTTTTTAATGAGCTTAAACACGGATTGAAACACTTGCTCGATCTTATGTTTATTTTTTAACGAGCATGAACTATGTGCTAAAACTGCTCAATTCTTATGTTTATTTTTTAACGAGCATGAACTATGTGCTAAAACTGCTCGATTATCCAGTCATATGATAAGAATGTCTCATGTAAGATGCTATTTTTTATGGAGCTTGCGCCTTACGAAGCTATGCCCCGAATCCTTTCGTTATGCAAGTTTGGAAACGACTAATCCTACGAGTTTAAAGGGTTAGAGGTCCTAAAAATTTAAAAAATAAATAGTCGCCCCTTGCTTGCACTCCAAAAGGTTTGCATGCCCCCAGGTATAAAGTATGATTTCAAGGTTACCCCTCAATTTGCAGATAAAACATTTGTTTTACCAGGAAAGGCCTACCTCTTTCAGGTTACCCAAAGATAGTTTTATCAATGCAGCGAACAAAACACTTCTTCGGCGATGCCTACCGAGATAGACAAAGGTGAGTGACAACGAGCGCCAAACACATAACTTTGACAAAAGAATCTTATTCTAGAATAACCCCTCTTCCAAGACGGATGGGGTACAGACTAGTCATATTCTCCCGCGGAAACCTACCCTATACCCAAAGTTTTCCTGCCGAAGCAGACCAGGACGCATGCCCCCTGGGTTCCAGTCATATCCTTCCGAATCACTCGCGCTCATCGGGAGGACGGACTGTGGGTTGAGACATTTCTTGCGTGAAGAGACCATTTAGGGATGGTATATGACTATTTGCGATGCGTGATCCGGGAAATGAAAGCTGGTCCACGAGCTTGACCACTCTTCCTTCATGCGGAAAACACATTACTCTAAAGAGTGAGGAGACGATGGCTCCCATGCAATATATATAGTCTCGTCCAAGGAGTAGGTTATAATCCAAGGGTCCTTGAATGACCATCACGTTCATTTGAACAATCTTCCCTTTCAATGTGATAGGCACATTGGGGAGGATCCCTAAAGGTCGACTGGTTCCTTTATCGAAGCCTGTCAGATTTCTCATTTCAGGCAAAAGCGTTGGCGAACCAAGCGCTTTCCAAGCAACAGAGGAAAGGATACTCACAGATGCCCCCTCATCAATGATGGTGCCAGCCATGACCATTCTGTATATTTGAACGATAATTCGGAATGGTACGCTTGCTGGCAAACGGGGTCTGCCTAGTTGATTCCAGTCGAAGGATACAACTAGGTATCTTGGTGGTGGGACCAAGTAGACGGCCGGATATCACTCTGACGAACTTCCTTCCTGTGATAAAGGAATGGGTGGATTGTTCCCGTGTTCGTCGGAGTCTGTGTTGATGAAAAGAATCTGGATGGTGTCATCCTTATCCTCTTCAGTGACTGTATCATTCGAAAATAAATCCTCTGAAGGCAAGACCAGGTCAACTGCTGCCTCGACCTTTTGACTTTCGTCAGGTATGGATTCAGTAGGTTCATCTTCAATGACTGACGCTTCAGCCGACCACTTGAGCGGGCCAGCTGGATTCTCAACTAACGAAGGACTTGGCACGAGTTTTTTATATCCAGGAGGAAGTCGTAACGGTGAAACCAGACGATCTTCCAAAACTCTTTTTGCCTCATCTAAGAAGGGACAACGGTGGATGGCGTGATCGCCTTCACACAGTTTACAGGGAGATCTAGCTCTCCCTCTTTGTCCTGGGACTTCACTTTCGCTAGTTTACGGTGTACTTTCAACATGACAATCAGAGGTTGACGACACCGGATTGTGCAAACGAGGAGACCAGTCCCTCAGTATCCGGGGAATACAGGGACAATCTCTATGGAAGTGGTCTCCTCTACATATGACACATGGCGATTTAGGCCCAGTCAGTGCGGTGTGTGGATTTTTTCTAGACGACTCCTTTTTGCCCCCAAGCGCTTTTGGCTCCTTCTTCTTCTTCTCTTTCTTCTTCTTCTCCTTCTTCTCCTTAGGAACTTGGTTTTTAGCTTTACCAGTTCCCTCAAGCGAAGAGGAAGGAGGAGAGGAAGAGTTAGAAGAGGTAGAAGGTTGGTGCGCAGCTTTAGACTCGTCTAGCTGTCGATTCGATTGTTCAGGAATGGTGGTGTTCTGAATGACATTGGTTGAGAAGAGCCAGACTGGTAAGCCAATTGTCAGTCCTGGAAGTGACAATGTGGCCATATGGGGCGCACCAACATCTCCCCAAGAGGAGAAGGGACTAAGATTTCCACCAAAGGGAATTCCTTGGTTGGTGGGTTCCATTTTCTCAACCGAAAGATCAACGCAGGAAAAAGGGTGATTTGTTCCGTTTAAAATAAATTTTAACGACGCTTAGACACAACTTGCTTTTTCAATTTTAAAGAGTCGAGAAAAAGCTAAAGATGACTCTAGTCTCCTTCGATGTTTTAAGGAGCCCGAAGTGACAAATGCTCGGATGGACTTTTTCCGTTAGAGAGTCTGAAAAAGGCCAAAAGGAACTGCTCTGGAGTTCTAGGTAGAGGGTGTGCCAAACTTTTCGCAAAAGCGCAGAATAATTTTTAAGGTAAGGGCAGTCGATCTTCCTGAATGCTGTGTTCAGTGCATTGCGATCAGTAGGGCGGCCGACACGGCTTCCTATGGATAAAGGCTTTATTCCTATAGGGGTCTCCCAATATATACGCGACGGTACGTGGGAGCACAATCCATACTGATACTTATCGCTTCACCGTGGAGGAATCACCCAACCACTCGATGGTAAGATATCAAGCTTTACGACGCCGGAACACGTCTCTAGCCTAGACCTCTATGTTGTGCATTATGTTACAAAGCGTTGTTAAGTTCATTCAATTTATTTTAGGTTGATCTTTTTTAGAAGTTTGCCTTTTTGGATCACCACGAGATGTATGATACAACTCCTAAATGCAGTCTAAAGATGATAAGCAAGCTTTTATATCTTTTCAACAAATGAAAATCCTAGCTACAAGGGGAAAAGAAAGACATCATCTTTTCTCAAAGAGCATAGAGCACACAGTAATGCACTTTTCCTAAATCAATCATACAAGCTGTCAAAATGCAAATGCACAAATGCATGTATTTTTTTTCTCTTTCTTAATATTGATGCCTAATAAGAAAGCTGTTGTATAAATTTGAATTCGATTTCAAGTGAAAACATAAACAAGTTCCTTTTTCAAAATCAAAAGATGATTACGACACCTTGTGATTTACTTGTTTCGACACTAGAAATGCATAAATTCAAACCAAAAGACAAAAGTAAAAGCTAAATCAACTGTGAACAGCAAACAAACTCACTCCTAAGATCAAAATGACACTTATGACAGGTCTAGATCTAAGGGCGACAGTATGACTAGTTTACTTTCGTAATGGGAAACTGCAAATGATGTAACAAATACACAAAGAACAAATATAGTTTCTTTATACAACTGAGGTGGAATTGAGGCAAAGAAAAGGGGTTTCAGATAGGTACACTGACTGATAACAGGCTGCAAAAACAGAGATAAAACTGAGCAAAAGGAAGCAGGGAACCACAGTTGCACAAGGCAAAGACTGATCAGCGCACCCCCAGCACAGAGGTTTTGACATTTAGCACAGGTAGCCTTCACGGGACCTGCGTTGAAATGTAGAACCTCTTCACAGAGTCTGCGCTGAAGCAGAAACGAGAGTTGTTTCTGGGTTCTGGGTTACGGTTTGCAGTTAAATTCACAGTTTTTGGCCAAATAAAAGCTATCAACCAGGTACAATCAGAGGGATGATTCAAAGGAGGACTAAGATCTATCACAAAGGGCTGTTAGAGCACTTGTGGATCAGCTTTTCAGATCATAAACAGGCCCAGCGAATGGACTAGAGTAGCAGATCTCTACTTTGCATTTGTAAATGGCAAATGCAGTTCGATTCAGCACTCTTTGAGTTTATGAAATGAATAGCAATAGAAACACAAATAAACTAACAAGATACTCTCCCCAGCGGAGTCGCCAATTTGTTGTTGGGAAAAGTATCCAATACGGAATGCCCCTATCCCACTCTAAGGTGTGATAGTGCCTTAGCAACAAACAAGGAAAAACTATCTGAGTATTCTTCTTTATGAAATGTAAATAGAGGAGAAGGATGTAACTAACCGATGTCTTCCGCTAGTTTGTCGATCCAATCTCACTCTCTTTTGTTTGCTTCCCACTGCTTGCTCCTTCACTGGCCCAGCTACACCAAGTTCCTGCAAGATCACAAGAGGGGAAAACTACAAAAAAGATATAGATTCACATTCATAACTAGTTTAGGATCAGATATAAACTAAATATGCAAATATAACAAAGCATCATTGGTATACAAGCACATAGGAGAAACTCAAATGGTTTTATTGATGAAGTAACAAAGTTCAGGAAGAGATACAACCAAGTGAGGCCCGATCCAGCATCACCTTCCCAGCAAAAGGAATCCCTTCTTCACCTCCTTCAAAGCAAATCACCCAATAGTTCTAATCTCAAACCAACAGCAATTCTTTGCAAAGTACAAAATTCCAGCCTCCTGAACCTCTGGGTGAGAGATCCATATATAGATGTGAGTAGAGAGGATGAGTCAGCTCATGTTTTGACTTGTGGCTTCTTTCTGTCAGTTCTTGCTTCCACTTGGAGGTTGTGAGCCTCTTACTCATCACTAGTCGAATTCATTGAGGCAAGTGTCATTGAGGAAGATTCTGGAAGCTTCCAGTGCTTGGACACCTTGTTGAATGAGCTTGCCATTTGTCATTTCCCGCTCAGCGCACCCTGGTAGTGCTTCTACCTGCGTTGCAGTGCACCTAGCCAGTGTAAACTCTGCATTTCAGTGCAGACAGCTAGTGGAGCTCTTGAATTGATCCTGAATTGACTGTTTCTGAGTGGTTTTTGGTGGAGAACTTCTGGGAGAAGCTGTCATTGGTTGACCTTGTTCCTTTAGGGGTAGGAACAACTCATTTAGGGACTTTGGATCCCTTGGATTATGGACATTTCATGCTCAATGCTGTAAGGCACAAAAATGTCTATAACAAGAACCTCATTTCAGTAGAGGTCATGAAGTGGCTGGGCCTGCCAACTACACCATAACCGCAGTCGTACAGTATCGGGTGGTTTCACCAAGGACAAGATCTTCAAGTTCGCCAATAGTTTCGCCTTCCCTACAACATCAAACCCTTCACAGACGAGGTATTGTGTGATGTTGCACCTTTGGATGTTTGTGATGTATTATTAGGCCAACCATACTTGTGGAGGTGGCATGGTGTGTATGATTCAAGGCCTTGCGCTGTTATTATTACTTTGGGTAATTCATTATACAGGATATTGGAGGTAGCCCCACCCACCACCACTTCTTTGATCACTGCTAAGAAAGGCAGCAAGCTCATCTCCCAGACTAGGAAATTCATTTTATGTCTGGTTCACTCCCAAAGTAAGGGAAATATCATCGCCATGTCCATGACCCCCGCGAAGGGTTCCTCCATGCAGCAGCAACAATAGAGGGATATGGTCATGAAAGAACAAAGGAACAAATTCTCCTCACCCATAGGGACATCGTTGCACTATTAGGTACCACACAAGTTTCAAGTGGGCAACAAAGTCTAGTTGCATCTATAGAAATAACGCCTTACAAGAGCCCATCAAAAGCTCAAATCACTCTGACATGGTCCTTACAACATTACCAAGGTTGTGGGAAATAATGCTTTGTAGCACATCATTCCTCCATTCCTTCGCTTACACTGAGTTCAGCAAATGGAGGAACTCAACACAATGGGGACCACTGCTTCTTAAGGGGGGAGGAATGATCCAGGTGGATTTTGGTGGCCACCCACCTATCCCACTTGGACCCCCATAACTGTCTCTTTAATTTTTTCAGTTTCCGTAATTGTAGCAAAATTTACTATTTTTAGCCGTTTTTCGAGTCCTGAACTTCCGGAGCCGTTTTGAGGCCCTAAACGACGTCTTTTGGGAAATTTGGGAGCAACATGGGGCCATAAATCAATGTTTCTCTTTCCAAAGTTATAGTTCTCGAAATATCTTTATAACGAGCTATTGTATGTGTCAAACGGAGACTGGGTGCCAAAGTTACGACCCCAGGAAGTTGATGTACCAATTTACCCAAAACGGGGCCCACTGTTTGGCATTTCATCTTCTAGGGTTAGGTTTTTGGATGTTTAGGGTTTTCCATTATTTCTCAACAATAAATAGGCCTTCGAGCCTCATTGTAACATAGTTCAGAGGCATGTAGCCACCACATCTCTTCTCAGAGATAAGCTACCATCGCCCTAGCTAGTTTATTTCCATTTATGGCTGTAAGCATATTTTACTATTTTACACTAACGAAATGAAGTATTATTTCTGCTGCATATCTGTGTTTATGGTTATTTCTATAATTTATCATGGTCCTGCTTCAATTTGGATCACCAATACATCTGATACATTTAGCTGGAAAAATGATTCATTATGGTATAGAGATCGATTATACCTTTGTAATAATTCACAACTCAAACAAAAGATTCTTTTGGAATTGCACATCTCTCCCTTAGGAGGACAGTCAGGATTTTTAAAAACTTACCACAGGGTTAAGAAGGATTTTTTTTGGGTGGCCTTAAATTTGATATTAAAAAGTTTGTGGTGGAATTTTTGGTTTGCCAACAACATAAAGTTGAGATAATTAAGACCCCAGGTCTATTACATCCTTTAGTCATTCCAAGTCAACATTGGGAGGAGGTCTCAATGGATTTTATCATGGGTTTACCCAAGTCCAAAGGAAAGAGTGTCATCATGGTGTTAGTTGATAGAATTACCAAGTATGCACACTTTTGTGCATTAGCTCGTCCATTTGAAGCCAATATAATTTCTACTGCATTTATGGAAGCAATTCAAAAGCTACATGGAAACCCAAAGATTGTTGTAAGCGACAGAGATCCCATTTTCACTAGAATTTTTTGGACGAAATTATTTTCTTGTTTGGGTACTCAATTAACTCATAGCTCATCTTATCATCCTCAATCTGATGGGAAAACGGATATAGTGAACAAAATTTTGGAAGGATATATTTGTTTCTCTGTATATGATAAATAAACACAATGGTTCAAGTGGTTACCTCTCGCTAAATGGTGGTATAACACTTCCTTCCATATTGCAGCAAAAATGACCCCATTTATGGCACTTTATGGATATCATCCACCGTCCATCACATCATATTTAAGAGAAAATTCTAAGGTTCAAGCAGTGGAAGATCACATTGAGAATCAACAATAATTTCTCAAACTCTTAAAGGATAACCTCACTTTGGCACAAAATATAATGAAACAACATGCATATCAACATCACAGCGAAAGAATTTTTGATGTAGGTGATTGGGTATTTTTACAGCTACAACCATACAAATAAATGTTCCTCAAGTAATCTAAGAAGGATAATAAATTATCACTAAGGTATTATGGTCCTTACAAGGTGTTGCAAAAGTTTGGTACTATGGAATACAAATTGGAGCTTCCTGCATCTTCCCGAATGTGCCCAGTTTTCCATGTTTCATGCTTAAATAAGGTTATAGGTTTCAAGCTCCCAGTTCAAACAATATTTCCAGAACTTGAAGAGGAAGGAAAAATCACATCATAACTTGAAGCGATCATGGAAACAAGAACTCAATAGCTACAAAATAGATCAATTCTAGAGTATCTCATCAAATGGAAGAACTTATCTACTGAAGATTCCAAATGGGAGAATGATAATTTTATATAGAAGCATCCATAACTACTCAAGCGTTGAGGAAAATACTTTTTTGAAGGAGAGGGACATGTTACATCCCTATAATACTAGTATATTCCCTAATCGTTATTGTCATTGTATCCCCCTTATTATTATTGTTGTGTCCATGTAGTCCCCATATTGTTATTATTGTGCCCCATAGAAGCCCACTATTGTTATTTTTGTGCACTTACATTACTATTGTTATGTTGGCTTTGATTATATTGTGACCCCTTAGACTCATATATATATAGAAAGGAGGTTTTTTCATTTGACTCATGCAATAATTGTTCGTTTGTATAATGTAAAGTAGGTTGCCCCCTTAATGAGGCTAATTTTGAAGTTGTTGATATATCTCTTCTTCTATTTTGTGAGATGGTTGCATAAAATAGTTAGATCAGTGAATTCGAATTAGTGGGCTTGGAGTTCAGTCATGCATGTGTTGATTGCTAAATGTTAGTAATCTAGTTCAATTATTTTAATTTGTACAGAGTTAAGTGACCTCTAACAGTTAATAGAGTTAGTTTAAGGTCAATTGTGCAGTGCGACAATAGTCTAACTCAAAGATCTGTTAGTTAAGTGATCAATCAACCCAAAAAAAATGATGCATGCATGGAATTTGAATTCCTCAGTTGGGGTGGAGGAATTAAGGTTAATGAAAAATTATTTGTACACTAGTGGAGTGTACATAATTTTTCATGCAGGCAGTTGATCAATCCTTGGGAATTGTGCAATGAAATAGGGACCTTTCCTATTATTTAGGAGCTCAAATTAGTTCAAATTTGAGCAAGGAAATAGGAGGCTGGAGGAGGCATAAAGTGGCTAAGTATTGTTCAGAGGTACTCATTCAGTAGGGAGAACAATTTCACCTTTTCAGGTGGTGCTCAGAGCTGGAGCATGAAATTGTAATAGTTTCTATATTCAATTGATTAATGCAAAGAGGCTTGAGGGGTTTTCCCAGTTGGGTTCCCCTAGAAATCACTATGTACTTGTGTATTTTCTTGTTGCATGTCTATAATGTTGTTCTACATTGTTATTTCCATTTCGTAGATTAGTAGAGTAGAATTTGTGTCTCCCAATTTTAGTTCGAATTCTTGAGTAGTTGCAATTTCTATCAAATTTCTACATAGTATCTGTTATCACAAAATCAAGCACTGAAGGGCTGCTGATCAGGTAGACTCTGTGTAACTGTTTCAGACCAAGCTTTTGACTAAGGATTAGCCTCCCTAGCCTGAGAGGGCTCTCTCAAGAAAAAGTTATTGATTTTGAATGTTGATAAGAGGGCTAACTCTTGTACAATAGATTTAATGAACTTGCTGGCTGGACAAACATACAAATACATCCATTGGGCTTATGGAGTCAAACATGCTACAACAAACAATGATATTTCCTCTACATAGAAGTCAGGGCATGTGACATTTAAATGTTCAAAATATAACTCTTATAAAACCACAGTTCATAGAAGAGTACAGGAAGTCAGAGCAACATATGTGAATTCTGAGTGATTACTCCTCTAAGCAACTGAAAAAAGACATGAAAGACAAAGTAAAACAATACATCTTGAACATGGAAATGCTGTATGAATCCTGAGAAGAAAGGCATATATCTTATATTACTGCAAACTGTTCTTTACACAAGCCAAAATAGCACTCTGTTTTCATAAAATATCCAACCCCAATTACATAGATCTTCCAGCTATATATAGAAACATGATTCTAACTACTTGGAGCTTCCTCCTCTAGCATGAGGGGAGCTCGATGACTGCCACTAATGACACCTATTTGCCTTTAACAAACTCATAAATACAATAAGGAACTAACTGTAGTGTTTAAGAGTCCTAAACCAACTATAACTCTAATTCTATCTTCTTCATAAATTGATTCCTCCTTGTAGCTTTGAAACTTGGCTTTCTCTTCGTTTGGCTGAGATGGCATGAGATGAGCAATTTATGACCCATGTTGGCTTTGAATACCGAAGACTTTGATCTGTTTTGCATTAGCTAAGAATATCCCTAAATTTTTGGTTCTGGTCCCCCATCACCGAGTATGCAGCAATGAGTGCTTTAAGTCTTAAATAACCCAAGGAAATAGGGAAACACCATGCTCCTGATATGCTGGAGGCTTTCTCGATGGACAGGTGTGCCAACCCAAACTTTTCGTATGCAGCTCCCTCCAAAACCCTAATCACCGAGAATAAAGTGGCTTTATGACCGAAAATTCCAAAATTAGGTTAAAATCTTTCATCTTTTGTTGAAGGTACACATGGCGTATGTTAACTGGCTGTAGCAGCTTCCTTTGATCCTCTTTATGTCACTGAGGTGTTCCCTTCACAATTTTTTGATTCTGCCATCAAACTGTTTATCTGTGTTTCAAAACAACACCTACAGCAGTTTCGCAGTTTCGTAGCGCGCTACGAAACTGCGAAACTGTTTTAAACAATTTCACTTTCTCCTGAGATTTTAATGCTCTGCCACCTGATTTCAAAATTTTTCCTAACCATGGATACGCATAAAAGGGTCTACATGCCTTCAAAATACTGAAACTAAACAAAATTTAACCAAAACTTAGAATCACATCTTTCTTGAAAACCACAACTTCATTTAGCAGCTAATTTACTTAGTTGTGCCTTCAATTCTACAACCTCCTTCCTCATGGCTTTGTTTTCAGCTCTTAAATGCATGTTTGTCTTTTTGATGACTTTGGCCTATTTTAGAGCTGGAACTATCCACGTGTAAATATCAGTCACTGAACCCTCCTGGCCCACTAGGGTTTTACTTCCTTTCAACACAGCTTTTCGGTAATTAGCATACCTGACTGCAACCTCTCTAGTGGCACTCTTTACCTTAGCAATATCAATTTCTGTTGCCTCCAACTGATCCTTTATGGCTATGATATTTCCTCCTTGGGAAATGATGACTTTTTTATTTGAGCCTTTTTGCTTGATTTCCTCTGCCTCCTCTGTTCTGGGTAATTCTTCAGATACCTCTTTTCTAGGCAGTTTCTCAGCTTCCCTTGCTTGCTTTCTTGTGAGAGGTCTTCTTGGTTTGAAGATAAACTCATCACCTGGTTCATCAAACCTCAATCTTTTAGAAGCCCTAGATTTCTTAGTGCTTTCCGGTGTTGACTGTGTCAAGTCAATGTGCATTGGTTCAATGTGCACCGGCTCAACTTGCTCAAACTCAATGGCTTCCAACAAATCACTCAAACTGGCCTTTGATACCGGGCTTTCCTCAACAGCCACTGCTTTGCCTTTTTCTTTGCTTATTTGACTCCTTGTCCTCACCCTTGACACTTTTTCAGATTCATTTGGTCCAGGTATAGTCTTCTTCTGCTGAGCTTCTTTCTTTGATGATGGCTGAGGTTGCTCTTTAATAACCAGTGGCTTGACTGACTTCCTTAACTGTGATTTGACCTTCTTTTTACCCTTAGCTTCCTTCTAAAGTTCAGCTAGCATGGGTTCTTCATCTGACTACTCTTTTTCTCTAATTGGCTGTGGGGTGAGATCTGTTTTGCTTTGAAAACCCGCCATGAAAATGAAAGACTCCCAGTCCCTACCTATTTTCTGAAGACCATTCAAAACTAACAATTTAACCAGACCATGGTGAAATAAAGATGTCTCACAGTCATCCTTTCTTAACTGCACTTTGTCACACATTTTGCTCAGACTTCGAAATAAATAAAAGGGAATGTCAATGGATGTTTTACCAGTAAAATGTAGCAGCAACTTGAAGTGATAAGAATATACTTTATTATATCTCCCCTCACAAGTTAAATACTTCTGAATACAGGTGAGAAGCAGGGCATAATGCTCCTTAACATAGTTTCTAGGGACTGCTTTTGTCAGGTCCTCATTCACATATGCCTCTTTCAAGAATTCTTTGCATGGATTCATATCGAACTTGAAGTTCTTGAACCATTCTTGCCCCCCTCTTGGGATCTCAGTTACTGCAGCTATTTCCTCTGGAGACACTTTAACCTCTAACATAGCTATCTTGGAATTCAAACCGGTGAAGTTTAAGGAAAAATCTTTTGTTACCTGAGCATGGCCACCCTGCAGCTTCTTACAGAAATTCCAACAGCCGGCATCCTTAAAGGCTTTCTTCACACCCTCATCTCTTAATGCTAAATCTAAACCTTCAGGCTCTGTTCTCTGACATTTTCCAGACCGGTGTTCTCTCCTCTCCATCTTGCCTTTGAAATCTTCGCACTGCCAATGAGCACAGCTTCAACTGAAATGGTAATTCAATCCTTCTTTGGCTCAGCCTCGCTTGTAAACAGGCTCACTTGAAAGCAGCTTCACTTGCAAACTCACATATACTCATCACACGGGCTGGTCACTTATGTAGCATTCACGATCATCATAAATATCTATGCATAGTAAAACTCATTTGAATTAACACTGATGCGCATGTCTGCAAATCTATTGGTGGAGTGATGGTTTATGAGCGTTTGGGAGGTACGAAAAACTGACATGAGTGGATGGAAATGGTGACTCATTAACGGACTTGACTCTTTTAGAAATATTCGCTGCAAAACGCACGAATCTGCGATTTCGCAGCGCGATTAGTTCAAAATTGTCATAATGCGCTGCGAAACGGCTTGATGGTGACGCTGCGAAATGGCTAAACGATAATTATGCAGCGAAACTGACCAATCAGAGTCTGCACTACGAAATTACGGAAAGGAACGGTGACATGGATTGGACAAGACATGTCTTATGAAAGCATGATGGTGAAGGATGACTGATAGAATTAGAGTGTACTTTACATCAAACACGTTTGAAGCTTCAACCCTAAGTAAGAAACATAGACTAAAAACCATTTAACACCAACTTTAAACATTTAACTTGGACAAAGGGTTATATACAAATGTTTATAATTCTAAGTGATAACAGTATCAAAGCCCTAAAATCACATTAGAACCAATATTTCAAATTTTTTCTTCTTGAATTTCGAATTTGTAGCTTCAATGTAGCAACATTTATTCAAATTAAAGAGAATGTCTTTCAAAAGACTGGGATTGGAGTATGCATTGGAGGGGAATTCAAATTTGTGAGCTTGGAACAAATTTAGGATCATCACAAGTGCCCAAGGAGCAACATTATGGAGCAACCCAAATATTGACAAGTGGGAAGTCATTGAAATCCTCATGTACAATGATCATTGAAGAGATAATGGGCTGTTAAGAGGCAAATTTGATGGAGCCTTAGTTTAGGGTAGATTCAAAAGACCCTATGTGCAAACTTATTAATGGATATAGAAGGTTGCTAGTGGGTAGATCAGTGAGCCAATTTTTAGTGACATAAAAAGGAGTTGTGATCATTGATATTGGAAGATGGAGGGGCAGATAGATTTCCCATAGGGATATTGAGACTCAAAGGGAGTCTAGTTTCAAAGGGAGCAACCCTATGTAATCTAGTACTTTATGATATGGGGAGATAAAAATCATTATTGCAATAGTTGTCGTAACAATGTGGAAGCTATAACAAAGCAATAGAAGTAGTGGAATGAGTAGATCAGATTTCACCATGCATGCAATTATACCTCCAGGAGTGAGGTGGGGTGATCTAGAGCCTTTGTCCTAGAGTTGTAAAGAATTGGGAAGGATTCATAGGAGAGAAGTTGCATTATACTTTCCTCATGGATCATTACCCTACTATAGGGGCCCACAGTATTTAGTAGGAAGAGGATCAGTGTGTGTTGGTGTAGTCAGATATTGAGGAGCACAGAGCAATGTTGACAGCAGAGCAGGAGGCTCAGTGGCAGAGTCAAGAACACAGAATATTTCCCAGTAGATAGCTCAGAGACACAATTGATTCAAGTTTAATTTGGATGCTTCTCAATTGCAGTTGTTATAGTAGCAAAAAAAATAGTGAGAGGTAGTGCTATAATACATTCCATAGGTGCGGGATAGGGGTGGTGAAAAATATCTTTACTACTAAGAGGGAGTGTTAAAAAGTGTAGCAAGAAAGGCTCAATTTGACTTTATCCTTAGTCAAATTGAGTAAATCAAATTTCCACATCAACGTGACAACTTGGAGGTAGTTAACTAGTGTGACATGGCTCTTGTCACTCAGTTAGATCATCAAATTCAAGTTAGTGGGCTTGGTGTTTAGTCATGCATGTGTTGATTTCTAAATTTTAGAAATCTAGTTTAGCTATTTTCAAATGTACTTAGCTAACTGACCTCTAACAATTAATAGAGTCAGCTAAAGGTCAGTGGTGCAGTCATTCAGTGAGACAATAGTGTAACTCAGAGATCTATTAGTTAACTGGTCAATCAACTAAAAATAGCTCATGCATGCATGGAATTTGAATTCCTCAGCTGACGTGGAGGAATTAAGGCTAATGAAAAATTGTTTGTATACTAGTGGACTGTACATAATTTTGCATGTAGACAGTTGATCAATCCTTGAGAATTATGCAAGGAAATAGGAACCTTTCCTATTGTTTAGGAGCTTGAATTAGCTCAAATTTGCACAAGTAGGAGGTTGGAGGAGGCATAAAGTGGCTAAGTGTTGGCCAAAGGTCCTCATTTAGTAAGTAGAACAATTTTACCTTTGAAGGTGGTGCTAAGAGTTGGAGCATGTAATTGTAATAGTTTCTCTATTCAACTCATTAATGCAAAGAGGCTTGAGGGCTTTTTCCTAGTTGTGTTCCCCTAGAAATCAATGTGTACTTGTAGTTTTTCTTGTTGCATGTCTATGCATGTTGTTCTAAATTGTGATTTCCATCTCACAGATTAGTAGAGTAGAATTTGCATCTTCTAATTTTAATTTTAATTCTTAAGTAGTTGCAATTTCTATCAAATTTCTACAGGTTCACTATTGGTAGCAAGATCATCAACAGAGACAGAAACAATGCCTATGACACTTCGACTGGTGTCAGAGGGAGGATCTATGAATGAAACACACACTATAGTATGGCTACATGATCTATCACGAGCCTGACCATGTATAAAAAATCCCTCAACATTCTGATTGGTTGTGGCTAGGGGCGTACGAGAGATATCTCTACAAATTACATATAAATTAGTCCAAGAAAAAAATGTTGACAAGAAAACCATTTATAAACTCAAGTAGAATAATCTAGGCTAATGTCCTAAACTAAATAGAGTATCTTTTTTGATCAATTATCAACCAAAATATTGAGTTCCATGTAAACACAATCGAAAGATGTGATCAAATCTAGCTTACATTTGTTCCCATTTCCAAATAATGCATTTTATTCATAGAGCAGAAATATGTAAATATATGTAAAAAATTGAAATAAAACTATTTGCAAAACTAATAAAACTTTATGCCAACCAAATACCCCATAAGAGAAGTTCTTATGATGTTTGAATTTGACACATGACATATACTAGGTGCAAGCACATGAAGACAATATTTCTGGTACAACACACTACATAATAAAACAATATGGTACAAATTAGAAAAGAGTTAAAATGTTTATATTCACTTTAAATGCACTTTTCATCATGGATTTAATGTATGTATTAATGATGCATTGTTGAAACTTGTATATATATATTAGTTATGCTATGTTGTGTTATATAATTAAATAAAAATATAGGAAGTGTAAGTTACAAAATCATTACTTAACTAATAAATTTAGTAAGGGTGGGAATTAAGAGATATATAGTTGTCATATCATTATATTAAATAATTCTACAAATATGAGCATGGAAATTTAAGGAAAATTATAGTTTATAAATATACTCGAGCCTTAAAAAGTTGTTGAGCATCACCCATCTTATATTAACTATGCTAAATGTTATATATGTGTGTCTAAGAGAGAGAGAGAGAGAGAGAGCTACAACTTTGTTATATATATATATATATATATATATATATATATATGTTAAATGTTATGTTACGTTATAGTTATATATATTAGTTATGTTATATATAACTTTATGTTTTGTTATATATATGGGTGTTTTAATAAAATTTAATTAAATAACAAAAAAAATTATTTTGGAATTTTAATTTAGTTAATATTTTATTTAAGTACACTTATTTTTTTTTAAACAAATTACCATATTTGTTAATAAAAAATATTTAAAATATAAATTTATTTGTTTTTAATTTAAAATAAATAAAATTTCTTATCTGATTTAATAGAGGTTCACAATGAGCAACTATATTCATTATGTCAATATAAAGCTCCTAATTTATTTATTGGTTATAGTTTAACTCTTTCTGTTTTGGATTTTTTTTTGGATATTTCTAGTCAAATTTGTTCGAAATTTAAAATGCATTTTCATTTTTTATTTTTTTTCACTAAATTCCTAGAAAATCTTTAAAACATAAACTAATTAAAAAAAATTACAATAAAAAATATTCATAATAAACATGCTATCATTGCAGATAACTTATACAATGAAATAAAAATAAATAACCTTAAAACCTAGATTATGGTTTTTTTGGTGGCTTTCAAGGGTTTTATTGGTGGTTTTCTAGGTTGTTTTTGGTCTTCAAAAGTTTTCTTGGTGTTCATAATAAACATGCTACCATTGTAGATAACTTATACAATGAAAAAAAATTAAAACCAAAATTATAGTTATTTTTGGGCAGTTTTCAAGGGTTTTCTTGGTGGTTTTCTAGGTTGTTTTTGGTCTTCAAGAGTTTTCTTGGTAGTTTTATAGGTAGTTTTTTGTGGTTTTCAAGGGTTTTCTTGGTGGTTTTTTGTGGTTTTAATGGTGGTTTTTGCGATTGTTTTTTGTAGTTTTTGTACGGTAGGTTTTTTTTAATTAATGTATTTTCTTTTGCAAAAAGGAAGGAGACAAAAATGATAGGAAACCTACCTTGGCTTGAACCTCTGGGTTATTGGCAGGGTTGATGGGTAGCTGAATTGAGTTCCTCCATCTTGTTCGAGCCTAGAAATCTTCTGTTAGACTCCTTTTTCATCATGGTCTAAGCAAAATGACTTGCGCAGGTTGTGGCTTGGGTTTTTTAATAACAAATAGCGTTCAATCGAGCCAAAAATCTTGACCAAGCAATAGAACTTGATCAAAACAAATAGCTCGATTGAGCCCCAACCCTCGATCAAGCTCTTAACTCGTGTCAGAAAAGGGCTCGATCGAGCGTTTGTTTAAATGCAAGACTGAGCTATTTTTAAGCACATAAGCAACTTGATCCAACGCCTAAAAAATGTTCGATCAAGCACCCTTTTTTTAGAAAAATGGGCCCTCACTTTGGAAAAAACTATAACCTAGCTCCATGCACTCACCCTAACAGTTATCATTGCATCAACAAATATCATACCTACACTACTATTTTTTGAGCAAAATGTGTTTATATGTTGGTGTTGCTTGGGAAATGAGTGCATGGAATTCATTTATGCGAAAAAAAATCAAGAAATAACTACAAAAACACCTCAAACCCTCTTGTTAGTGATCTAAAAAGAACAAAACAAGACTAAAAATATCATACGTACAAGCAATCGAAACAACCCTAGGAGACCAACTTCACTAATTTTTTCCAAGTGGAGTCACCAATTCTATTAACATAAATATTTATCCTATGACTAGGGTCAAAGTAATAACAAAATAGAATTTTATAGAAAGGAAACTCAAACCCAAAGTATCAAGAGCACAAACATTCATGTAACTACCTAGTTAGTTATGGGGCACATAACCAGAGAATCAATGCTTGAAGGAGATCTTGGATGTAACAAGTTGTAAGTAAAATAAATAAATCCATAATTATTTTAACTAACTAGAACCAAATATAAGCTACCTACCAATTATTTATGATTGAAAAAAATGGTATAAGTATTAAACCTTACAAAGATATTTACCCTAGAAACCCAATCCAGGAAAACCAACTAACCATTTAGAGTTGCATCTATGTTTTTTATCATATAACATCAACCAACTTCATGTTTACATGATAATATATATTATTCCATGACATCCAAAACTCCTAAACTACTAACATGGATTAAATTCAATCGCCATTCCTTAATTTTAATTATAAAACCTTGGGTTAAACCACCATGTGCCATAAAATTGCTAAAAATGAAATTTGCATACTAAAGTTTCCAAAAAAAGCGTAAAAAAATGCTCAATTTTACTGGGGGGTTTTCACCCCCTACAAACCGCAAAATAGGGGGTCTATCATCATGTTATTCCCAATTCATATAAATTGTCCATAGGCCTAGTCATACAAATAATATAACACATACTCGACAATGAAATGCATTGAAAAAATAAATTGGCAGAGGGAAAGATGTGATTTCTAAATAAACAACAATACAATGGAATATTTATACCTAGTTCTTTCCATTGGCACCACTTGGCACCATTGTTTGGGTTTCTCCTCATGGGCCACTGAATGTTCATTCCTCCTCATGATCCTTACTCAAAACAAGAAGGAGAAAGAGTAGGAGTCTCTTAGGAAACAAGGGTTTTCTAAGAGAGAGTTTCCTTAAAATCAAGGAAATGATAGCTTACAAATTCTAACAATATTTTGCCAACATAAGGGTGCTTCCCCTTCGTCTTCACCTTGGCACTGTATGCATACCACTAAATGATTGTTGGGGTAGTTATCCATGCGGAAGAGGTAAATGACCTTGACACTAGTAAATGTTGCCCAAAAATATACAATTTTGCACACATTTATTTTTTTGGTGCATATCATAGGGATATGTGAGTTGTCAATGGGAAAATAGCACATGTGCACCCTTCTCAAAGGAAACATGAATATGTACACTTTTTGTAAGATCAAAAGTAGCATATGTGAGCCAAAAATGTGTTTGTTAAAGATTTTAAGCATAAATGACGTTTGCAACTATAAGGGTGTTAGGGTGTAAGGCCATTAAATGCATCTTAAGAATGAGAGTGGTAAAAGATGCTATAACACTTGTGAAAGGATATTGTACAAAGAAGGGAAAATTTGTAGAGATTTCATGTATATTCACAAGATCATGCAATTTACTAAATCACAAGATACAAATCTACTTCTACTTTCAACCAGTGGAAACCAATAGATTGATGAAAAAAAATAATGGCAAGAGGAAGATAAATCAATGGAGCATAACACAATAAATATCTAGGAAAAGCCACCGATCAAAACCCCACTATTTGTATTGCATCAAATTAGAAATCCAAGATGATAATACAATGCTTGTTCTCACAAGAACAATCTCAGCACTCAGTATGATCAATCTCCCAGCTCATAAGCAATATCAAGCCAAACCTTAGCCTCTTTTGTTGCTCTCCAATCCCCTATTTCCTTATGCAATTCCTATGACTGAATAGCCCATATTAATGGGAATTCAGTGCATCCAAAACTGTGCAATCCAAAATAGGTCCAGTTCCCTATTGCATGCATGATCTATACAACTCAGTAAATCATACAACTAATAGTACATTGTCCCTGCACTCTAGTCTCAACTAGGTCTTTCTCAGAATCAACATGCATGAGTTTATGATGAGAGAATATTTAGTTAACTGGAGTAGCACTAGTGGATGCATTAGTGCACCAACTGACTATTAACTCTCTATTAGTTCCAAAAATGGTTTGGAACTAATTGAACTAAACTTAACTCAGTTTATAGTGTTATCTAACTACAATTCACAATTAAACTCATACTGGACCCCTAAAAATTAGAGGGAACATATACACGACTTTAGAAAGATTTCCAACTTGAAATTCCTAATCTAATTAAGTTAATTAAACTTAATTAACTATTTACAAGTTTCTATGAGAATAGAATTCGATTTTAATTCTCTGTTTAATTCAAGGACAAATTAAAATGAGATTTCTGGATTCTATTTTTAACATTTCTTTTTGCTATTTTCAACACTTCCTATCAACAAGATAGGAATTCAACTCGATCCCGATCCTGAACCTTTGGAATGTTCTGCATGCAACAGTTCTCTTTAGTGTTGTTTCTCCCACAAATCCAAAAAAAAAAAAACTCTCAATGGATAAAACCTCTCAATGATACGATCCATGAGATAAAACTTCTCAATGGACCTTTCCCAATTTCAACCCTCTTGGGACTATTGCTTCACATCGCCCCACCTCACACCTAGAGGTATGACTGCATGTGATCCCTGTTAGCACTCAGGTTGTTCCCTTTGACTCCTAAGGGAATACGGCCGAGGTAACCACAAACCAATCTTTGGATCACAGGTTCTAGCCTACCTGCAATCAGAGAGGGCTCTCTCTTGAGAATTTAGCTTTTTTGGGTAAGATTTTAGGCTAGTTATGATGTACTGAATTTTGTTTTGAAAGTTCTGGTTGAATGATGTATTCTAATTGCTGAAGTGAAATTTTCAGGGGCTTTAGTCCATTGGGCATTGGAGTCTGTGATTATGTGTTGCTTGAGGTGTTGAGTAAGAATGATGATACTACAGGGCCATATGGCTACTCATGAAACAATCTTCAAATTGTGGGATATGGACTGTTTCCAGCCAATGAGAGGCAACTAGGAAATTTTCACTATGCTGGTGATATGAAGAAATGAAATATTACTCAGGAGCAGATCAGAATTCTTGAACAGTATTTACTATGAAAGATTCAGTGTAAATGTGAGAAATTAAGAATTTCACATTCATAAAATTCTGAAGAAGACATTCATAACAACAGAGATTGAGTTTAGGGTGTTCAATGAACAGATCCTGAACTATTCTTTTTCTCTAATGTTAAGCTTATGAAACATAGATCATAAGTGGATTATGAAATAGAGGAATACATAATAACACTGTTCAAAAAACTTATTGTGGCATGAAATAACGCAGGAATCCTGTAGCAGCAAGCAAACTCATCCCAACACTTCAGACAACTCAGAACTTTAGAAATTCCATTAGCTTCTTGTATTAAAGTCTGAAATCACAATACAACTCTTCAGAAGAAAAATCAACAACCCTAACAAGTTTATGCGTGGGGATATATATACAACCGTTTTACAAAAATATCTTAAAAATGAGTCATTTGCTCAATAACTGTCTTTACCAACTTTCAAAAATAGCAGATGCAATAGTTATTGCTACTTTAAATGAACAATGAATGATTGTTCACTTCTGTCAGAAATATTTTGACTTTTGGAGGCAACCGGGTCGGTCGGGTGCATTGCACTGATTTAGAGAAATCTGCCCTTGACTGCCTTGTCATGGTATGGCTCCCTTAGCCCCGTCATCTGCATCTGTAGGCATCTGTAGGTCCTGCTTTGGTTGCCAGATTCGATTGTTGAGTTGGCCCTGTCCACTCCTTTCACAGTCAGAGCAAATATTTCAATTTTCTGAAAATGCCAACTCGTGATCGATGCACAAAAATTTGGTGATAAAACCTTTTTCTTCACAGCAACGTTTGTATCATGCCCGTCCACCACTCCTATGTAGGCAATTGGTGTCTTAGGATTATGCCTAAAGTCTCATCTGCCTCAGTATACTTGTAATAGTTTGGAGGCACTTCAAAAAGATGTCTAATCTCATTCATAATAAAAAATAAATTCTCTAGTTTGTCATAGAGACTCTGCCCAGATGGAGGCCTTGTTTCCTCTGGGGCACTTGCTGATGCAGTGATCTGGTTTGTGGCATATGTATTGACTCTTTTGGCATAGTTTTCATGAGATAGTAACCTTCCTGCACTAGTTACCAAGCTGGGAAGACCTCTGTTATGTAATGCTGTAATTTTCTCAATGAATTTGTTCACATCTGCCTGCATTTCTTGAAACCTTTTGTCCAATGTCTGTACATGATTTCTCAAGGTAAGCACTCTCTTTACTAGTAAAACGGTATCAGTTCTATTAGTGATACCCATTGCTGCCAGCTGGGGGCCAGTGTGATTGTTAAGGACATTGATCATCCTGTTGGCTATTTCAGGCATATTGCCTAGAGATGCTCTTGCTCTTTGACTTTCTAATTGGGCCCTGCCTATGAGATCCATATGTTCATGGATAGTTTCAATATATTGCCACTGATCTATAATAGATTGACCAATGTTGGCCCATAGGATTTTCTTGATTTCAACCACAACTTTATCAAGAGAAAGCTCTTTTTCCAGTTCTTTTATTCTTTTCTCAAGAGCCCTTACCTCTCTTGTTTTTTCAACTACGCTCTACTTTGATTTATCATACTTTTCTTCAATGGCAACTAATTTATCCTTGGTCTCTTTTAGTTCAGCCATCTTTGCTTCTAAAGCCTCAAGCTCCTTCATCATATTCTGCATGCTGAGGCTGGATCCTTGTTCTGATGCTGCTGTTGGTGCTGATACTCCTGTAGCTGGTGCTGAGCCTGAAGGGCCTGCCTCTGATGTTTGTCCGATGGGAGCACCTGCTGCAGATGTCTGTGCTGGCTGCATTGGTACTTCAGCTTGTCTTGTTTCCAATGCTACCTCCAATGCACTCTCTGTTTCCATCAATCTCTTGTATAAACTTAGGAGTAAAGCAACCACATCCTGATCCTTCGTTTGCTCTACTACCTCTCCAGTTTGAGGGTGAAGGGTAGGTGGCAGCTTGATATGCTTCCTCATAGCTGCTATGTCTTCATCTCTTTTCTTTAATAGTGCCTACACACCCCTAGGGTCCTTTGGATCATGACCCAACTCTATAATGATCTCTTCCAAGGACTTGATTCTGTTGTCCTTGGCTTGAGATGATGCATTTTCTAATTCCAGTTGAGCAGCAGTATTGTGTAAGGAATTTTGCAATTGGTGTGCCAGTAGGGTTTTATCAGCTAATGTGGAATAGAGCATCTCCCCTGTTTGCCTGTGTAGCTCGATCTGGTCCATGGGGTGGATGTCCTTGGCAAAAATTTCCAAATTAGTTCTAATATAATCAACAGCTGTTTGAGGTTGCTGCATAGTGGGCCTAAAATGACTAAGAGTCATTTTTTGTTCTTGAATGTCATATGCAGACATTAATCTCTGCTGATTAGTTGGTGCCATTTTCAAGAGTTAGTTGTATATTTTGTACTTGAGAGGCTCATTTCTTTTCTTGATATCTATGAACTGTTGCTTGATGCTAGAGTCCGCCTTAGATCGCTGCCTTGAAGAGCTCACCTCTGCCCCATGTCGCATGTCCTGTCCTTGCTGTAAGGAACTGGTCGATGTTTCAATGCTAGGAGGGGGCATAGTATCAGTTGGATACTCTGGTAATTCCTCCTCTGAAAAGGGATTTAGCCTCTGTCTTTTTTCTCCTTGCTGATCTGCTGAAGTAGTTGGAGGAGTGTCCTCTTGCCTATCCCTTTTCCTCATTCTTTCTTCATTAGCAGGTGTTTGTAAAACTGAGGATTCAAGTGTTACCTCCTGCCTTGGAGGGATTTTCTCTTGTGTTTGTTGTTCTGTGGAAGCAGGTGCCTTAGTTGTGTCTTTTTGTTGTTCTACTTGTTGTTCCACATTGGGAGGTGACTCCACTTGTTGCACTGTTTTGCCTTTAGTCATACCTGCTGCTTGATCAGTTGCTTTGGCAGACTGCTGGGGAACAGTGGATGAAGAGGCAGCTTCTCCCAGATGCCAAGGGGCTGAAGACCAAACCTGTCCAAAATATTCCAAGTCAACTGCCTTTTCTAAAGTTTTAATGGCTCTTTCTGCTAATTCTTCTTCAGAATAATCCTCCACTAAGGTGCCTTCCCTCCACTCTAGTTGGTTAGCATGTTTTTCAATTTCTGGTATGCTAAAGTGATCATAGGTGGCAAGCCTATACTTGATTCTTCTGAGGCTTATGAAATGATTAGGGTCATAGGGTGCCCAATAGAAGTTGGTCTTGAGGAGGAGGCCTTTTAGCATTTTGTCTGCTTCTTCCCAAGCTTCTTCCCTCTTGTTAAAGATAAATGGACCCAATTGATGCTTAATTTTCAGCTGTGCTTTCTTGTTTCTGCTATGGAAGTGAATCATATCTGCATTGCCGAACTGCCTGAAGTATTTTAATGCAAAGAGTCTCATGGGCACATACTTTGGTAGCCTGTATGGGGCTAGCTCACAACCATATATTCTGATCACTGTGTGGTCTTGGTAGAAGTACCAATCTCCAATGCTATAGTTCTTAGAAAGTTGGAGGATTTTCTGCATATCATCAGTGAGTCTAGGAGGAGGAGAACTCTGCAGTAGGGACAATGCTGGGTGAATGAAGAGGTCAATAAATTCACAGTATTTGTATGGTGAATAATGAATATGATGGCAGACTGATGTCCAGAACATTACAGATCTTATGTTTCCCTTTGCATCTAATTTCTTCAGGACAACAGGAAAACTATCAGGCTGATTGTACAATAGGAGATTATATATGTAGGAAGTGTACTTGAATACTCTCTCTCTCTCCAAGTTCATGACTGTTCATGAATCTTATCAGCTATAAATGTAGCATAGTCATACTGGACAGCAGGGGGCTGTCCTCGGGTGAACATGGATAACATTACCAAGGTTGTCTCATCCACAAACTCACTGGTTTTGAACCCTAAGATGGAGGATATCATGTCTACTAGCATTCTCCCTATCTCATTGAACCAGACATGTAGATAAGGGGGAGGCTGCCTAGGCTGAACTTCTGGAAGCATAAACAATTGGCCAATTCTTGTAACTTGTGAGTTGGAGAGCTTGGCACCTTGTTCTAGTAAAAGCTGCATAGTGAGAGGAGCCAATGGCTTTGTAGGTTGAAACTGTAGCATTTGGTTAATGGCTTCAGAAGTAATATGGAATAAGACAGAGCCTGAAGGACTCAGAACAACCCTTTGATTGGGGTCATAATTTGTGCAACATTGGTGAATCAAATCAGGGAACTCATTGACCTGAGGGAGATAATAGATTGGCAAGTGGGACTTCCAGATTCCCAAGAGGTCAGTACCATCTTTGTGTTTCTTTTTCAACTCACAAACCGTTTCTATGTGGTATTTGTTACACAGCTCCATAGTTTCTCTCATCTGATAATCTTTGTCAGCAAGGGCCAACCATTCCAGGTCCTTATGTGGGGCATTCAAAGGTGCAATGTTTAATGCCACAGGGGTCTCCATTGTTAACTGATACTTGGAATTGTATTTGAACTTGATTTTTTGGGAAAAAGCAACACAAGGTAGTGAATTTCAATGAGCAGGGCAATTTGTAGAGAGAAAGAGGTAAACTGGGGTGAAACTAAGATGAAATGCTCCTGGGAGAAATTTAACGAGCAAATGTTGGGACTGAGAATTGCTTTTTCAGTGGATTTGTCTGGCAATGGTTTAGTTTCGCAAATGCGCAATGAGTTGTGAATTTGTGATAATTTTTCACAATGGAGGTCCTCTGTAGGTGAATTTGGGATTACAGTGGGGAAATGAAGTTCTAGTTACTGAGGATTCCTAGCAATTCTTGTGTTTTCCCTCTTTTCTTGTTTGTTTTAGTGAATTATGCAAGGACCAAGGTATGCAGAGGGAATTTGATAAGTACCTAGGTGCAGTATGACGACGGTGTTGAAAGTCAGGTCGACACACGGCGCCAGCAGCAAGGGAGCAAGCTTCAGAGTTGGTGGACAGGAAACGTAAACAGTCATGCAGGAATACAGTGCGTATTCGGCGAAAAAAGGGCAAAAACGATTTTTGCGCACTTATATAACAAATTTGGTATTTGGCGCCTTTTTAGTGGATGACGTTAGCGTGACATCATTGGTTCGACAAGGTACGAAGGAGTGACGTGGCGGCTGGTGATTGGGAGTGACGTGGACGGGCGATGTGGCGGACAGGTCGGAGGAATGGCGGGGCTGGGGTACAGTAGCGCTGATGCAGAGATGATGTGGGGAGGGAGCGGGACAGCGGTTAATGAAAGTGGTTTAGCGGTATTATTGGACTACTTAGGGTACGGGCCTGGTAATGGTCATAGGCCACCCACTCCAGTAACAGGCGGGCACGCGTCCATGGCCCTACGTCACCCTCTGACAAATTTCCGGCGATAAAGGGTGGATGTAAGGGGTGGTCTGAAATCGCTGTGGGCCGTCGGATGGGAGGGCCCAGATCCGACGGACGACGGGCTGGAGACGTGCGAACGCGCTGCAGCGGGACCCGGCGGGGATTTTTTAATATTTTTTGTTTTTTGGTGGGGTGCGCCGAAATACAGACTTTGGGAAAGCGAATAAAGTGGATTTTTACAAAATTTATACGATGGTGGGGTTAATGCAATATTTATGGGTTCGCAAAGCGGATAAGGGTAGGTAAGGGTTATTAAACTAACCAAGTGTTAATTCAATCCCTAACTATAAAATGAACCAAATACAAGAAACTTTTGATTCTGTAACATCCTCCGAACTTTGAAAATATGGCTATAATGCCCAAAGGGGGGGGGGGGGGTATTTACATATTTTTTGGGCCTTTTTTTTTACAATAGTGCTATAGTAGTAGGGGAAAAGGGGCACTTAGGGATTTAGATAATAAATTTAGAAGTCAATGTGAATTGGGGATATGAAAGATTGAAAGTGAGGAATAGAAAACTAAGTTTAATGAGTAAACCTAGATTCTAGAAGTGGACGGGGAATGATTTTACACAAGAAATGTGGCTTCTTTTTGGAGAAGAAGGTGAAAACTTGTCATGAATCTTTTTCCAAGAAGAAATACAAGGAGGACTATTTTAGGGAGGTCCTAAAGTCCTCTGGGGATGTTAGAAAGAGAGTGTTTAGGGGAAAGTAGGGGGAGTTAGACATGCTCCTATATTTTGTCCCCAAAATGCTGCATAGATACCTCTGCAACTGTTGACATGTGCCTTCCTGATCAAGGCCAAAACTGAATAGAATCAGGTTTCTGCAACTTCTGGCTACCTACCCAACTTAGTACCTAGCATTTTTTGTTACTTCAGGGAGGGTGCATTTAAACTTGCAAACCCTCATATGCTCTTTTCTTTTTGCTGCCCTCCTATCTAGATCTACCCTTATATCTTCCAAGGGCCCAGATTAAGCTGGTGGGCTCCTTCCTTTCTCTATCCAGCTAGTCATCTGTCAAGCTTGAATTGTTTGAACAGGTACTCATTCCCTAGTCTAAAGCATTAAATTTAAATCATGGCATGGCCCAGTTTGAACCTTTGAGCCATCCATCAAGATAACAGTGGCATTTTGATTGGCCACTCTCCTGGTCTTTCTTTGGGGTTCATTTCAATTATTTTTTCTTTTGACCAGTTCATTTTCTTGCCTTTTGATTATTCTTTTAAGGCATACCCTCTTTACATTTTTTAACTGTTTGTTTCTTTCACAAAAAATGGAACCTTTGTATCATCAAAGATGAACATTTTTGGCACTTCCACTGTCAATCATGAAATATGAAACCCTATTGGTATAGGAGGCTAACAGTGGCTCCACTTGGGGATGACTTTTCCAGATGAAAAGTCAAGATCAGCAGGTCAGATTGCCTTCTTTTTTCACCCTTTTGCAGTTTAACCTTTCCATTTGTTAAAGTCTGCCCATCTGAATCCATGAAATTTGCATGCAATACTCATTAAGCTGATCTGCTGTGAAATTACAGCACTGTTGTTACCCTGTTTGTCTGAGTGCTTTTCATCTCCTAGACAGTTTCCCAAGTACCTTCTCTTATTTTCCTGTGACAAAGTGAGTAATATACATCAGGAAGAATGCAACATCTTAGCCTTTCTCAAAAATTTACTTCATTTGGACCCTTATCTATCCGCTGTAAACATACATACTGGAAATATAAATACTTATGTACAATATACAATTGAGCAATGCTTTGATCAGAGGGGGTCAAAATAATGCTTCAACATCCTCCCATTGACTGGGCCTTCCTCAGTGTTTGAGCCATCCAAGCTCTTTAGAAAATAGGTGTTATTACCTTGTACAACATAAATTACATAAGGTCCCTTCCATAAGAAATCAAATTTCCCATGTTTTCCTTTGTCCTCCCTCCTGGAATCCCATCTCAGCACTTTGTTTCCTATAAAGAAGTCTTCAGCTTTGGTTCTTTTGTCAAATATTCTTTTGAGTTTTTCTTGCAGTACTTGGGTTCTTTCATAAACTTCCTCTCTTGTTTGTTGTAGGTGAATTGTCTGATTGATCCTTCTTTGAATGTCATTTGGCTCAACTTGTATTTCTTGCAGCAACTTGATTACAGGAACACCTAAAGATGAAGGAAAGATTTATTCCATTCCATAAACTAGTTCATATGGACTTGTACCAATGGATCTCTTGGTGGTCAATCTATCTGCCCATAGTGCATTCACTAACTTCTTATGCCAATTCTTTTTGTTTTCCTCCAAAACTTTTTTGATGATATTGATGAGGCTCTTATTGGAAGACTCAGCTAGGCCGTTACCTTGAGGATAGTAAGCAGTGGAATGACCTAAGGTCATATGATATTTGTGACAAAAGTTGATCATTTTTTTCGATTTGAAAGCGGCAGCATTGTCTGTGATAATTTTGTCTGGACAGCCAAACCTGGACAATATACTGGTTTCTATAAATTGTATGATAATGGAGTCATTGACCTGCCTACAGGGGACAACTTCTATCCATTTGGTGAAATAGTCTGTAGCAGTCAGAATCCACCTATGCTGGCCAAAGGATGGAGGGTGAATTTCACCAATAAAGTCTAAACCCCATTGCTGGAATGGTCTCTCAGTTGAAACGAGTTTAAGTGGTAAAGGCAGCAGCTTTCTCTTGCCTTCAAAAATTTGACATTTGTGACAAGACATTACAAATTTCTTCACATCAGTGAACAAGGAAGGCCAATAAAATCCAGCCCTTAGGATTTTATCAGCTGTGGATTTCCAGTATAAGTGTCCTCCACAATCACCACCATGAAATTCTTTGAGGACATTGTCAGTCTCATCCAGTGTTAAGCAATTGAGTAAGATCCCTTCATGATTTCTCCAAAACAAAACATTGTCTATAATACAAAATTTTGATGCTTTCATTTTCAAAAACCTTTTCTTAGTTCTGGACAACCCTGGAGGAGCTTGCAGGTTTAACAATACAAAACATATATCAGTATACCAAGGGGATTGCATAAAGGCTTGGTTGATCTGTGGAGTCGCCATCTCCTGTTCGTTGTCCAGTTCATTAATGTCAAGGGCTTGGAAATTGGTTTCAGCCATCAGCTTGGCTAGACCTTGTCCTTTTATCAGTTTGGTAGGCTTGATTTCCATGTCATATTCTAAGATTTTGGCAATCCATTTGCCCCTCCTACCTTCAATTCCTTCTTGGGTCAAAATGTCCTTCACCACTGCATTTGGGACATAGGAAATGATGTGGGAGTACAAGATATAGATTCTAAAGTCTTTGATTGCTTTTACCAATGCATAGGCTTGTTTTTCCATAATCTGATATTTCAAGGGGGCATCTCTAAGAGCTCTGCTAAAAAATGCAATAGGTTTTTCACAGCCTTGGTCATCTTTTTGTAACAGAACAACAGCAATTGTATGCTCAGATGCAAAAGAAAAAATGATGAAATCTCTATCAAACCTAGGGCTTGTTAGGACTGGTGTATTTGTCAATGCTCTTTTGATATCCTCAAAGGCTTGTCTAGCTTCCATGGTCCATTTGACCTTGGAATCCTTTTTTAGCATATTGTTTAACAGTCTTGTGAGCTCAGCCAAATTAGGAATGAACCTTCTCAAGAAGTTGATCTTTCCTAGAAATCTTTGTAGTTCTTTGATGTTCCTGGGATGAGGTACTTGCAGGATAGCTTGAATTATGTCTGGATCGATCCTAATACCATCTTTTGAGATTATGTGTCCTAGGAGTTTACCTTCCTCCAGACCAAATAGTGATTTCTTTGGGTTTAAAGATATGCCATATCTTCTACAAATTGTGAAGACCTGCCTCAAGTGCTCTAAGTGTTCTTGGTCTGATTTTGAAAAGGCAGTAAGATAATCCAGGTAGACCACCAGAAAATCATGGATTTCCTTGGCGAAGGCTATATCCATTGCTCTTTGGAAGGTGGACCTTGCATTCTTAAGCCCAAAAGGCATTTTGAATATTTGAAAGTTCCCCAAGGTGTTGTGAAGGCAGTTTTGTCTTGATCATCCGGGTGTACTAGAATCTGATTGAATCCAGAGAAACCATCTAATAATGAGATCCTAGAGGCTCCCACTACCCTTTGCAGGATATGATCCATTTTTGGTAAGGGGTAATGGTCTTTGAGAGAGACTTTGTTCAAATTTCTTAGGTCAACACACAGTCTGATCTCTCCTGCCTTTTTTCTAGTAGGCACTAGGTTTGAAATCCATTCTGAGAACCTGATTGGAGTAATGATTCCTGCTTCATAAATACGTTTTACTTCCTTTTCAATGAGGGAAGGAGCACCGGGTTCACTCTTCTAAGTTTTTGTTTGAAAGGCTTTTGGTTTTCTTTCAAAGGTATAGTGTGTTGGATGACTGAGGTATCATAAGATTTGAGGTCCTCATAGCTCCAGGCAAAGATGATCCGGATTTAAACAGGAATGCAACAAATTGCAGAGATAACCATATACACAAAGATGCAGCAGAAATAATACTTCATTTCATTAATGGAAAATACTGAAATATGCTTACAACCAGAAATGGAAATAAACCAGCTAGGGCGATGGTAGCTTATCTCTGAGAAGAGATGTGATGGCTACATGCCTCTGAACTGTGTTACAATGAGGCTCGAAGGCCTATTTATTGTTTCGAAACAATGGAAAACCCTTAACATTCCAAAACCTAACCCTAGGAGATGAAACGCCAAACTATGGGGCCCTGTTTGGGGTAAATTGGTACATCAACTTCCCGGGGTCGTAACTTTGGCATATGATCTCCGTTTGACGCATACAATAGCTCGTTAGAAAGATCTATCCGAGCACTATCATTGTTGGAATGAGCAACATGGGTCCATGGATTCCCCAAAAAACGTCGTTTAGGGCCTCAAAATGGCTCCGGAAGTTCAGGACCCGAAAAACTGCTAAAAATAGTAAGTTGTGCTACAATTAAGGAAACTGAAAATGCTGAGAAAGACAATGGTGGGGGTCCAGGTGGACTTGGCAGGTGGCCACCAATATCCACCTGGATCATTCCTCCCCCCTTAGGAAGCAATGGTCCCCATTGCGTTGAGCTCCTCCATGAGATGAGGAAACTTTTGCTGAACTTGTTCCCTGGTGAGCCACTTGCCCTGCTGAAGGAGTTGGCCTGCTTTGACAACTCGATACAGTTGGATATTCTGTTGGCGAGTGTTCTTGATCTGTGTGTCCATGATCCGATCAGTTGCAGCTTGTTCCATGCAATCTGGATTTAATTCTGTGGGTTTGAGCTGTTCTGCAATGTCGGATGTGTCTAGCAATGGTGGAAAGTATGGCCGAAGGCGGTCCACATTGAACACTGGGTGCAGGCCAAGGAATGGGGGAATGCTGAGCTCAAATGCATTGTCTCCCATAGCCTTAGTAATGGTGTAAGGCCCATATCGAAGTGGTCTCAATTTCCGATAGGCTCCAGTAAGGCGTTCCTTTTGCAAATGCAACCAGACTTTGTCGCCCACCTGAAACTTGTGTGGCACTCGATGTTGATCATGTCGCTGCTTGTACTTGGCATTTGATTTCTCAAGAATGTCATGGACCTGCTGGCGAATATGTTGGATGCGCTCAATGAAACTGGTGGCCTTATCTGTTTCGGACTGGACATGAGCTGAATTCATGTGAGTAGCTGCAAGTGGCATGGCCACATCAATGGGGCATAGTGGCTGGAATCCCAAACCCACCTAAAAAGGGCTATGGCCAGTGGAGCTGTGAAGAGCTCGGTTGTAGTTGTGCTAAACATAGGGGAGGCTCTCGTCCCATGTGCGTGGATGCTTTGAGTTATACATGCGCAGAATGTGCACAATCATCCTATTGACAACCTCTGTCTGGCCATCAGTTTGAGGATGGAAGGCTGTGGACTTTGTGAGTTTGGTGTCCAGCATTGACCAGAGACTGGACCAAAATGTGTTGAGAAACCGACTGTCCCGATCTGAGATGATAGACTGTGGGATCCCAAAGTGCACCCACACTTGTTCAAAGAAGAGTTTAGCAGTGGCTTCTGCTGTGATATTCTTCTTGCAGGCCACCATAATGGCCATCTTCGAGAACCTGTCGACGACCACAAAAACACAGTCATTTCCATGCTTAGTGGAAGGAAGGCCTGACATGTAATCCATGGAGATGGATTCCCAAGGTCGACTAGGGGTAGGCAACGGGGTATAGAGGCCGTGCTTCTTAATGGTTGGTTTGGCAATGGCACAGGCAGTACATGATCGGATGTACTTCCCAACATCTTGTCGAAGATTCGGCCAATAGAAATAATTTTGCAGTACTGCCACTGTTTTCTCGACCCCGAAATGCCCAGCAGCCCGACTGTAGTGTGCTTCCCAAATCATCTTGGCACGCTCGCTTGAAGGAACACAAAGGTGACCGAGGTGGCATAATAGGGCATCCTGGAGGTGAAAATCTGCAACATGCCGACCCTCCAAGAGTGTCTGGTATGTGTGGCCAAATTCTGGGTCTCTTTTGTAGAGAAGTGGCCAATCAGAAGTCTCGTGCCCACAAGAGTTGAGCACGGTGGTTAACGCCATGATCGGTGGTCGACTGAGGCAATCTGCAACATTATTGGTTCTGCCCTTCTTATACTTGATATTCAAGTGGAACTGTTGCAGGTATGTAGACCACTTCTGATGGCGATCATTCTGCAATTTCCCTTGGGTCTGTATGAACTGCAGGGGTCGGTGGTCTGTGTGGATGACCGTTTCCTTCCCCAAAATGTAATGCTTCCATTGTCGGCAGGCCTGTACAATGGAATACATCTCTTTATCATAAGTGGGGTACTTCCGGACTGTGTTTGAAAGTGTTTCACTGTGATATGCCACTGGATGTCCATGTTGAGTAAGGACTGCCCCAATAGCATAGTCAGAGGCATCTGTCTCGACCTCAAATGGTTGTTGTAAATTTGGTAACGCGAGCACTGGTGCCGTGCAGAGGCGATCCTTCAACTCCATGAATGCCTTTTGTTGAGATTCAGACCAAAAGAATTTTGCTTTCGCCCCTCCCTTGGTGACTTGACTCAAGGGCCAAGAAATATGAGAAAACCCCAACACAAACCTGCGGTAGAAGTTGGCAAGACCTAGAAAGCTGCGGAGCTCTGTTAGAGTGGTTGGAGAGGGCCAATCCCGAATGACTTGGACCTTGGCTGGATCGACATGCACCCCCTGTTCATCAATGATGTATACCAGATACTGAACCTGGGTCATGCCAAAAGTGCATTTCTCCAAATTGGCACATAGCTTGTGTTGCCGCAGTGTTTGGAGAACCTGTCGGATGTGGTGGAGGTGCTCTTCCCAACTCTGGCTGAAGATCAGAATGTCATCCAAGTATACTACTACAAAGGAGTTGGTGAATGGCTGCAAGATGTCATCCATTAGCCTCATAAAGGTTGCAGGAGCATTCGTCAATCCGAAAGGCATGACCAACCATTCGAAGAGGCCCTCCTTGGATTTGAAGGCAGTCTTCCACACATCAGAGGGTTCGATTGGTACCTGGTGATATCCTGACTTCAGATCGATCTTGCTGAAATATTTCGCCCCCTTTAGTTGGTCTAGGAGGTCATCAATCCGCGGGATCGGGTACCTATTACGGACAGTGATCTTGTTCAGCGCCCGATAGTCAATACAGAGTCTCCACGCCCCATCCTTCTTCTGTACCAACACGATCGGGCTCCCACAGGGCGATGAACTCGGACGGATGTGACCTTTCTACAGGAGCTCCTGAATCTGCCTCTTGATTTCATTGTTCTCCAAAACAGAGCATTGATAAATTGGTCCATTGGGTAGCGGCGCACCTGGGGTCAGATCGATGGAGTGCTTGACTTGACAGTGCAGAGGAACCCCTGCCGGGGAGGTGAAGATGTCCTCGTACTCCTCCACAATCTTGTCCATCTGTAGTTGTCGTGCAGAGGGACCCCGTTTGGAGGCCGCGACCACTGTCTTCTTCTTTCCTTGAGGGCGTATCATCAGGAAAACAAATTTCCTGGTTTTGGAAATGATCTTACTGCATTGTTTTGCAGTAATCAAAGAGATGGCGGTAGTTGGTGCTACCTCTGGTATCCTGAACAACTTATTTCCCAATGTAATAATAACAGCACGGGGCCTTGATTCATACACAGCATGTCGCTTCCACAAGTATGGTTGTCCTAGTAATACATCACAAACTTCAAGGGGAGCAATGTCACACAATACCTCATCCGTGAAGGGCTTGATGTTGTATGGAAGGCGACACTGCTGGCTCACGCGAAGATCTCGTCCTTGGTGAAGCCACCCAATGGTGTATGGTTGTGGATGTGCTGTGGTCGGTAAGCCCAACCGCTTCACGACCTCTGCCGAAATGAGGTTCTTTTGACTCCCGCTATCAACAATGAACTGTATCGGGGAGCCCTTTACCCACATCTGGGAGTGGAAGAGACGCTCCTCCTCCTCTGGATCTTTGGGTTCATTTTTCTGGATCTTTGCGGTAGCAACAGTGGCGCTGGGATCCGCATCAATGATCTGCTTCCCTTTTTCATACCCCTTATCAGGTTCTGACTCAGAGTCGGAACATGCATCTGATTTTGAAACCTTTAGCTCAGCCACCAGTGACTGCTTGGCCCGACACTCACTTGTGTTGTGAGTGGAGCTCTTATGGAACTCGCACCATTTTCCAGTGTCCTTTCTCGGCTTCGCGGCGCTGTTCTTTGCTTGCAGCTTCGGCTGGTTGTCTTGGGCTGTCCCGCCTTGGCTTTGTCCTTTGTTCTGTGGTTTAGGGGCACCTTTCCCCTGCTTCGGATTCGCAGATCCAAAGTCTCGCTTCTTTTGTTTAAACTTATGTTCGACCTTGACGGCATATCGGTATGTTGCGTCGAGCGAGGGCATGTTTAGGAATTGTATTTCTTCCTGGATGTACTTGTGCAGGCAGCCACAGTATTTGAGTATCAAATGTTGCTCCAAATCCTTGATACCCAACTTTGTGCGAAGGGTATGGAAAAGATTGGTGAACTCCGGCACGTCTTGGTCCCTTCCCTGCCGCAGCGTGGTCCACTTTATGTATTCATCCTCATAGCTTCCGACAGGGTAGTACTGCTCCTTGATGGCATCCCGGAATGAATCCCAGGTGGGTGCGGCTGAAAATAGTGAGCCAGTACTTTCATCCTTCTGCTCGCAGTAGGTTTCCCACCAGTCCTTGACGTGGGGGGCTGCTTTGAGAAGAGCAAAAACAATCTTTTCCCGACTCGAAAATTCATGAACAGAAAAATAACCCTCTAGCAGATTTAACCATTTATCTACGACATCTGCGTCTATCTGACCCTCGATATGGGGATTTCAAAATTAACTTGTACCTTAAAGGGTGTGGCGTTTCCATAGTAGCTGTTGGAAGCCGATGCGTCGCTTCTGGGTAGCCGCTGAAGGATCTGGGCAAAGCTGTCCATCATCGCGTTCCGTTGTCGCTCGAGGGCTTCTTCGAGCAAGATTTTGATGGGATCTCCTGCCCCCTCGTCTTTCTTCTCGTCCGCCATGGGAGGCCGTCGGGATTTGCGAGGCTGGTCTTGCAAAGGTTCAACCAGTTCAATCCCTAACTCCTTATATCCCGACCTTGTTGGGGACATGCAAAGAAAAACAGAGAAAAAGCAGACCGCTCTGATACCACTGATCCGGATTTAAACAGGAACGCAACAAATTGCAGAGATAACCATATACACAAAGATGAAGTGGAAATAATACTTCATTTCATTAATGGAAAATACTGAAATATGCTTACAACCAGAAATGGAAATAAACCAGCTAGGGCAATGGTAGCTTATCTCTGAGAAGAGATGTGATGGCTACATGCCTCTGAACTGTGTTACAATGAGGCTCGAAGGCCTATTTATTGTTGCGAAACAATGGAAAACCCTTAACATTCCAAAACCTAACCCTAGGAGATGAAACGCCAAACTGTGGGGCCCCGTTTGGGGTAAATTGGTACATCAACTTCCCGGGGTCGTAACTTTGGCATATGATCTCCGTTTGACGCATACAATAGCTCGTTAGAAAGATCTATCCGAGCACTATCATTGTTGGAACGGGCAACATGGGTCCATTCTGTGGACCCATGTTGCCCTCGGATTCCCCAAAAAACGTCGTTTAGGGCCTCAAAACGGCTCCGGAAGTTCAGGACCCGAAAAACTGCTAAAAATAGTAAGTTGTGCTACAATTAAGGAAACTGAAAATGCTGAGAAAGACAATGGTGGGGGTCCAGGTGGACTTGGCAGGTGGCCACCAATATCCACCTGGATCAAAAGACATCTTGGAACTCTTTAAACAACTCAATGTATTTCAATTTTTGTTCAAGTGGTAATGCTTTAGATAATTTTATCATTTTGGGATTTTCTGTATTTCCAATGTTACAATCTTCAATTTCAGTATTCAATGGTTGCATTTTTGGTTTTCTTGAGATATCATTTGAATCAAACAGATCCTCCAAAGGGGTTAAACCTATGGGCAGGAAATTATCTTTTAGCTCAATTACCTCTGCTTCTGTTTCGGCCAGTTCATCTCCATCTAGCTGCTTCAACTTTTGTATGGTTTTGCTGTTAAATGTGGTAGGATGCAAAACTAGATTAGCTGTTTCAGCTGATATATTTTGTGTAATAGTGTGTGTCTGTTGTTGATCATCTCCAGTGGTTGAGTCAATGTTAATGCCAGAGAATTCCTCTTTTAGAGTGAGGAAGTTATTTATATGTGTATCACTCTCAAAGACTTGCCAGCTTTTGATGTTGTCTGGAACTGCAGGTCTATGTTTGATTTCAGCAGTAAAAGTATGATTGGGTTTGAAAGGCAGCTTGCAAGTGCTGGCAAAGGTTGCCAAGCTATGAGCATGTAGATTGAGTTCTCTAGAAATTTTAGTCAACTGTGATTGTGAGAAGGTATCAAGTACCTGTATAGCTACTCCCTTATATGCTCTCAACCTTAGATCATTTGTGGTAAAGTTTCCTTTCATTTGTTGTATGATCAGATCTGAATCTCCTAAGATTGAAACTTTGGTTGCACCCAAAATTTTTATGAGTTTTAGACCTAACAAAAGGGCCTCATACTCAGCCATATTATTTGTGCATCGAAAGTTTAACCTATATGCATGACCCTCAGCCTGGTCATTGTGCATATTATGGATCTAGACTCCTGCCCCAGCTCCTAACTTGTTTACAAAACCATCAAATTCTAAATACCATAAGGCTTCATGATCAAGATTTGGATTGAGGTGTTTAGAAAATTGTACCATGGGCATATTGTTTTCTTGCAATCTGCTTGATAGATCATGCTCCTCCTTTATATCGGTTATGCTTAAAGTGTTTTAGTGTTGGGGGGGAAATTGTTCATTTAATTCCTCTGTCTCTGCTGCCATTACTAGTTCAGAATAAACTTTGTTGCAGATGTTAGCATTATAGAGAATAAATGAATCCATGTCAGAGTGTATTGAATAGATTGGGAAGTTTTGGGGCTTATCTTGACTGCTTACCACATATTTCATCAATGTCTCACGGTATAATCTCTTTGGCTGCCCAAAGACTGAAATGGTAGCATAGGACATGTCTAATTGAAAATATCCTTGGAGTTTGGGCCCCCAGGATCTGGACAAGAGCATACCATACTTAGGGGGTATGTCAGCTACTACTACATCCATCAAAATTTTCTTGGTTGGGTATTGGACCAGGGAGACACATAAGTCTTTAATCAATCCTAAACACCTGACTTGGCTTGAATCAAATGAGAATAGATCTTTCTAAGGTCTTGTGATGTCTAAGTCGAGTTTTTCCATTACATATTTGGGCATTAAGTTATGTGAGGCCCCGGAATCAAACATTGCATTGTGTAGAACCTTATCATGAATATTTAAACTGACAGAGAAGGGTGGAACCCCTCCATTTTCTATTTTTCCATTAACCTCAGGGCCAAACAATAACTCTGGTTGATCATCTAGGACATTCACAACATCTTTATTGTCTGATACTTGGAGTGACTTGTTAATCCGCTGTCTATATACTTGATGTTTGGCCAATTCCGAAAGAGGGACTGATATCTTCAGCTTACTTATTTCAGTTTCTAAGTTAAAAGGCTTTTCTAATTGAATTTTGGCATTGAGTGCATCAGGTTTTTCCTTTTCTCCTGGGTTGTCAATGATCTTTTGTTCATGGTTGGCATGATTTTGAATGGAATTGGTACCCTATTTGTTTCCAGGGGTGGTATATGCCCTTGCCTTTGTAGGATGGAGCGGGGTTGTTTGGTTTTCAGAGGGCCGTTGTTCTGAGATGTCCTCCACAGTGACTTCTTTAGTATGTGTGTTTGAGTGGCCAGCTGATTGTAGAAGAGTAGTCTTGTCATTGGTCTTTTTTGGCTGGTTACTGTCCCTTGGTTTAGGAGTTTCAGGTACATCTATAGTTCTAGTCCTTAGTTTATACTATTTGTGTACTTCATAAACTGCTGCATCATAACCTTCTCTGAAATCAAATGATTCTCCTGACTTGGTGTGGAATTGATTGTCATTATACATGTCTTGATCTTCTTGTGTTAAAAAGACCTGATGTTCACTGTCTAAACCCATTAGGTTGATGTGAGGTTCCTCAGTTGGTTCATTAGATGTTGAAACCTCAGCATAATTTTCTTGGAAAGGAGGTCTGATGTGCTGATCAGGATCAATCCTTCCAACATTAGGATTTTGATTCTTTCTAAAATTTGGGTTTCTAACATTGCTTGGTTGACCTTCCCATGATGATTTTCTTTCTATGGTTTCCACCTTGTCCCCAAGTTTGTCCATACCTTTGATGATTGCATCTAGCTTTTGCTCAAATGATGAGGGTTCTTCCTTAAAAGTGGTTCTTCTTTCAGTTCTTGCTCGGTTTCTTTTAGCAATCAGATTTGCCTCTACACTTACAGCTATGTTTTGCATGTCTGCCAGGGTTGCAGGGGCTCTTTCTCTTAATTGATATGCCATATCAGCATCAAACCCATCCGTAAATTTTATTAAGGCAAGATCAGGTGGAGGTCTAAGATTTTGAGGAATGGCATTATAGACAGTGTTGAATCTGGTGCAATAGTCTAAAACAGTTTCTTGTGGGCCTCTCCTTATGGTGTCATATTCAGATAAAATGTGTAAAGGATCCTTTTTCTTTTCCCATCTGTTCAGGAAGGACTGATAAAGGGCACCCGAATCAGCTATGGAGTTTGCAGCAAGGGCCCTGAACCAGGTTCTTACTTCACCTGTTAAATTTTGGACAAAAAATTTCATTCTTACATCATCATCATCTATTTCATAGTTTTCAAAGTAATCTTGCATTTTCTTGGTATGTTGTAAGGCAGTGTATGTATTAGTTCCATCAAAATAGGTGATCTTACTCTGGTAGTCCTGAGGCATAGCCCCAGGATTACCTGGTAGCTGAAGGGGAGCATAACGATTAGCCATATTTGCAGGGATAAATGGGACAACAGGAAGAAAAGGAACAGCTAGAATAACAAGAACAACAATCCCAGTTCGTGTGTTGGTTGGAGGTGTGAATAGTATGTTTTGGGAAGTGGATGAGGAAGAGGGGGAAGAATGGGTTATGTGAGGATGAACCGATGGTTTGACAGGTGTTGGGATATAACTCTGTTGAACTGCCTCAGGGATGGACTCAGCAGATTCTTCTGGTTCTTTTTGGTTCCTAAGAGTCTTGGGAATCAAATTAGGATTATCGAAAACAGGTGGAGGATTTGGGTCGGGATTTGACCTGGTATGCCTAGTTCTCTTTTTAGGAGCCAGCTTTTGAACTTGTTTTTGGTATTTTTGAGAATATTTTTAGAATGGTCAAAGGACTGCTTAAATTTTGGAACCACTATCTAAAGCAGACAACAGTTGGGAGATTCGTTCATCCCTAGTGGAGTTGCCAGTTATGTTAGCACTCAGGTTGTTCCCTTTGACTCCTAAGGGAATACGGCCGAGGTAACCACAAACCAATCTTTGGATCACAGGTTCTAGCCTACCTGCAATCAGAGAGGGCTCTCTCTTGAGAATTTAGCTTTGTTGGGTAAGATTTTAGGCTAGTTATGATGTACTGAATTTTGTTTTGAAAGTTCTGGTTGAATGATGTCTTCTAATTGCTGAAGTGCAATTTTCAGGGGCTTTAGTCCATTGGGCATTGGAGTCTGTGATTATGTTTTGCTTGAGGTGTTGAGTAAGAATGATGATACTGCAGGGCCATATGGCTACTCATGAAACAATATTCAAATTGTGGGATATGGACTGTTTCCAGCCAGTGAGAGGCAACTAAGAATCTTTCACTATGTTGGTGATATGAAGAAATGAAATATTACTCAGGAGCAGATCAGAATTTCTGAACAGTATTTACTATGAAAGATTCAATGTAAATGTGAGAAATTAAGAATTTCACATTCATAACTAATTCTGAAGAAGACATTCATAACAGCAGAGATTGAGTTTAGGGTGTTCAATGAACAAATCCTGAACTATTCTTTTTCTCTAATGTTAAGCTTATGAAACATACAGCATAAGTGGATTATGAAAGAGAGGAATACATAATAACACGGTTCAGAAAACTTATTGTGGCATGAAATAACGCAGGAATCCTGTAGCAGCAAGCAAACTCATCCCAACACTTCAGACAACTCAGAACTTTAGAAATTCCATTAGCTTCTTGTATTAAAGTCTGAAATCACAATACAGCTCTTCAGAAGAAAAATCAACAACCCCAACAAGTTTATGCGTGGGGATATATATACAACCGTTTTACAAAAATATCTTAACGATGAGTCATTTGCTCAATAACTGTCTTTACCAACTTTCAAAAATAGCAGATGCAATAGTTATTGCTACTTTAAATGAACAATGAATGACTGTTCACTTCTGTCAGAAATATTTTGACTTTTGGAGGCAACCGGGTCGGTCGGGTGCATCGCACAGATTTTGAGAAATCTGCCCTTGACTTCCTTGTCATGGTATGGCTGCCTTAGCCCCGTCATCTGCATCTGTAGGTCCTGCTTTGGTTGCCAGATTCGATTGCAAAGTTGGCCCTGTCCACTCCTTTCACAGTCAGAGCAAATATTTCAATTTTCTGAAAATGCCAACTCATGATCGATGCACAAAAAATTGGTGATAAAACCTTTTTCTTCACGACAATGTTTGTATCATGCCCGTCCACCATTCCTGTGTAGGCAATTGGTGTCTTAGTATTATGCCTAAAGTCTCATCTGCCTTAGTATATTTGTAATAGTTTGGAGGCACTTCAAAAAGATGTCTAATCTCATTCATAATAAAAAATAAATTCTCTAGTTTGTCATAGAGACTCTGCCCAGATGGAGGCCCTGTTTCCTCTGGGGCACTTGCTAATGCAGTGATCTGGTTTGTGGCATATGTATTGTCTCTTTTGGCATAGTTTTCATGAGATAGTAACCTTCCTGCACTGGTTACCAAGCTGGGAAGACCTCTAATATGTAATGTTGTAATTTTCTCAATGAATTTGTTCACATCTGTCTGCATTTCTTGACACCTTATGTCCAATGTCTGTACATGATTTCTCAAGGTAAGCACTCTCTTTACTAGTAAAATGGTATCAGTTCTGTTAGTGATACCCTTTGCTGCCAGTTGGGGGCCAGTGCGATTGTTAAGGACATTGATCATACTGTTGGCTATTTCAGGCATATTGCCTAGAGATTCTCTTGCTCTTTGACTTTCTAATTGGGCCCTGCCTATGAGATCCATATGTTCATGGATAGTTTCAATATATTGCCACTGATCTATAATAGATTGACCAATGTTGGCCCATAGGATTTTCTTGATTTCAACCACAACTTTATCAAGAGAAAGCTCTTTTTCCAGTTCTTTTATTCTTTTCTCAAGAGCCCTTACCTCTCTTGTTTTTTCAGCTACACTCTTCTTTGATTTATCATACTTTTCTTCAATGGAAGCCAATTTATCCTTGGTCTCTTTTAGTTCAGCCATCTGTGCTTCTAAAGCCTCAAGCTCCTTCATCATATTCTGCATGCTGAGGCTGGGTCCCTGTTCTGATGCTGTTGTTGGTGCTAATACTCCTGTAGATGGTGCTGAGCCTGAAGGGCCTGCCTCTGATGTTGGTCCGGTGGGAGGACCTGCTGTAGATGTGTGTGCTGGCTACATTGGTACTTCAGCTTGTCTTGTTTTCAATGCTACCTCCAATGCACTCTCTGTTTCCATCAATCTCTTGTATAAACTCAGGAGTAAAGCAACCACATCCTGATCCTTCTTTTGCTCTGCTACCTCTCCAGTCTGAGGGTGAAGGGTAGGTGGCAGCTTGATATGCTTCCTCATAGCTGCTATGTCTTCATCTCTTTTCTTTAATAGTGCCTGCACACCCCTAGGGTCCTTTGGATCACGACCCAACTCTATAATGATCTCTTCCAAGGACTTGATTATGTTGTCCTTGGCTTGAGATGATGCCTTTTCTAATTCCAGTTGAGCAGCAGTATTGTGTAAGGAATTTTGCAATTGGTGTGCCAGTAGGGTTTTATCAGCTAATGTGGAATAGAGCATCTCCCCTATTTTCCTGTGTAGCTCGATCTGGTCCATGGGGTGGATGTCCTTGGCAACAATTTCCAAATTAGTTCTGATATAATCAACAGCTGTTTGAGGTTGCTGCATAGTGGGCCTAAAATGACTAAGAGTCATTTTTTGTTCTTGAATGTCATAAGCAGACATTAATCTCTGTTGATTAGTTGGTGCCATTTTCAAGAGTTGGTTGTAGATTTGGTACTTGAGAGGCTCATTTCTTTTCTTGATATCTATGAACTGCTGCTTGATGCTAGAGTCCGCCTTAGATCGCTGCCTTAAATAGCTCACCTCTGCCCCATGTGGCATGTCCTGTCCTTGCTGTAAGGAACTGGTCGATGTTTCAATGCTAGGAGGGGGCATAGTATCAGTTGGTCTCTCTGGTAATTCCTCCTCTGAAAAGGGATTTAGCCTCTGTCTTTTTTCTCCTTGCTGATCCGCTGAAGTAGTTGGAGGAGTGTCCTATTTCCTATCCCTTTTTCCTCATTATTTCTTCATTAGCAAGTGTTTGTAAAACTGAGGATTCAAGTGTTACCTCCTACCTTGGAGGGATTTGCTCTTTTGTTTGCTGTTCTGTGGAAGAAGGTGCCTTAGCTATGTCTTGTTGCTGTTCTACTTTTTGTTCCACATTGGGAGGTGACTCCACTTGTTGCACTGTTTTGCCTTTAGCCATACCTGCTGCTTGATCAGTTGCTTTGGCAGACTGCTGGGGAACGGTGGATGAAGAGGCAGCTTCTCCCAGATGCCGAGGGGCTGAAGACCAAACCTGTCCAAAATATTCCAAGTCAACTGCCTTTTCTAAAGTTTTAATGGCTCTTTCTGCTAATTCTTCTTCAGAATAATCCTCTACTAAGGTGCCTTCCCTCCACTCTAGTTGGTTAGCATGTTTTTCAATTTCTAGAATGCTAAAGTGATCATAGGTGGAAAGCCTATACTTGATTCTTCTGAGGCTTATGAAATGATTAGGGTCATAGGGTGCCCAATAGAAGCTGGTCTTGAGGAGGAGGCCTTTTAGCATTTTGTCTGCTTCTTCCCAAGCTTCCTCCCTCTTGTTAAAGATAAATGGACCCAATTGATGCTTAATTTTCAGCTGTGCTTTCTTGTTTCTGCTATGGAAGTGAATCATATGTGCATTGCCGAACCACTTGAAGTATTCTAATGCAAAGAGTCTCATGGGCACATACTTTGGTAGCCTGTATGGGGCTAGCTCACAGCCATATATTCTGATCACTGTGTGGTCTTGGTAGAAGTACCAATCTCCAATGCTATAGTTCTTAGAAAGTTGGATGATTTTATGCATATCATCAGTGAGTCTAGGAGGAGGAGAACTCTGCAGTAGGGACAATGCTGGGTGAATGAAGAGGTCAATAAATTCACAGTATTTGTATGGTGAATAATGAATATGATGGCAGATTGATGTCTAGAACATTACAGATCTTCTGTTTCCCTTTGCATCTAATTTCTTCAGGACAACAGGAAAACTATCAGGCTGATTGTACAATAGGAGATGATATATGTAGGAAGTGTACTTGAATACTCTCTCTCTCTCCAAGTTCATGAACTGTTCATGAATCTTATCAGCTATAAATGTAGAATAGTCATACTAGACAGCAGGGGGCTGTCCTGGGGTGATCATGGATAACATTACCAAGGTTGTCTCATCCACAAACTCACTGGTTTTGAACCCTAAGATGGAGGATATCATGTCTACTAGCAGTCTCCCTATCTCATTGAACCAGACATGTAGATAAGGGGGAGGCTGCCTAGGCTGAAATTCTGGAAGCATAAACAATTGGCCAATTCTTGTAACTTGTGAGTTGGAGAGCTTGGCACCTTGTTCTAGTAAAAGCTGCATAGTGAGAGGAGCCAATGGCTTGGTAGGTTGAAACTATAGCATTTGGTTAATGGCTTCAAAAGTAATATGGAATAAGACAGAGCCTGAAGGACTCAGAACAACCCTTTGATTGGGGTCATAATTTGTGCGACATTGGTGAATCAAATCAGGGAACTCATTGACCTGAGGGAGATAATAGATTGGCAAGTGGGACTTCCAGATTCCCAAGAGGTCAGTACCATCTCTGTGTTTATTTTTCAACTCACAAATCGTTTCTATGTGGTATTTGTTACACAGCTCCACAGTTTCTCTCATCTGATAATCTCTGTCAGCAAGGGCCAACCATTCTAGTTCCTTATGTGGGGCATTCAAAGGTGCAATGTTTAATGCCACAGGGGTCTCCATTGTTAACTGATACTTGGAATTGTATTTGAACTTGGATTTTTGGGAAAAAGCAACACAAGGTAGTGAATTTCAATGAGCAGGGAAATTTTCAGAGAGAAAGAGGTAAACTGGGTGAAACTGAGATGAAATGCTCCTGGGAGAAATTTAACGAGCAAATGCTGGGACTGAGAATTGCTTTTTCAGTGGATTTGTCCGGCAATGGTTTAGTTTCGCAAATGCGCAATGAGTTGTGAATTTGTGATAATTTTGCACAATGGGGGTCCTCTATAGGTGAATTTGGGATTACAGTGGGGAAATGAAGTTCCAGTTACTGAGGATTCCTAGCAATTCTTGTGTTTTCCCTCTTTTCTTGTTTGTTTTAGTGAATTATGCAAGGACCAAGGTATGCAAAGGGAATCTGATAAGTACCTTGGCACAGTATGAGGACGGTGTTGAAATTCAGGTGGACACACGGCGCCAACAGCGAGGGAGAAAGCTTCAGAGTTGGTGGACAGGAAAAGTAAACAGTCATGCAGGAATACAGTGCGTATTCGGCGAAAAAAGGGGAAAAAATGATTTTTGCGCACTTATATAACAAATTTGGTATTTGGCGCCTTTTTAGTGGATGACGTTAGCGTGACGTCATTAGTCCGACAAGGTATGGAGGAGTGACGTCGTGGCTGGTGATTGGGAGTGACGTGGATGGGCGATGTGGCGGACATGTTGGAGGAATGGCAGGGGTGGGGTACAGTAGCGCTGATGCGGAGATGACGTGGGGCGGGAGCGGGACAGCGGTTAATGAAAATGGTTTAGCGGTATTATCAGACTGCTTAGGGTACGAGCTTGGTAATGGTCAGAGGCCGCCCGCTCCAGTAACAGGCGGGCACGCGTCCCTGGCCCTACGTCACCCTCTGACAAATTTCGGGCGGTAAAGGGCGGATGTAAGGGGTGGTCCGAAATCGTTGTGGGCCGTCGGATGGGAGGGCCCGGATCCGACGGACGACGGGCTGCAGACGTGCGAACGCGCTACAGCGGGACCCGGCGGGGATTTTTTAATATTTTTTGTTTTTTGGTGGGGCGCGCCGAAATACAGACTTTGGGAAAGCGAATAAAGTGGGTTTTTACAAAATTTATACGATGGCGGGGTTAATGCAATATTTGTGGGTTCGCAAAGCGGATAAGGGTAGGTAAGGGTTATTAAACTAACCAAGTGTTAATTCAATCCCCAACTATAAAATGAACCAAATACAAGAAACTTTTGATTCTGTAACATCCTCCGAACTTTGAAAATATGGCTATAATGCCCAAAGGGGGGGGGGATATTTACATATTTTTTGGGCTTTTTTTTTACAATAGTGCTATAGTAGTAGGGGAAAAGGGGCACTTAGGGATTTAGATAATAAAGTTAGAAGTCAATGTGAATTGGGGATATGAAAGATTGAAAGTGAGGAATAGAAAACTAAGTTTAGTGAGTAAACCTAGATTCTAGAAGTGGACGGGGAATGATTTTACACAAGAAATGTGGCTTCTTTTTGGAGAAGAAGGTGAAAACTTGTCATGAATTTTTCCAAGAAGAAATACAAGGAGGACTATTTTAGGGAGGTCCTAAAGTCCTCTAGGGGATGTTAGAAAGAGAGTGTTTAGGGGAAAGCAGGGGGAGTTAGACATGCTCCTATATTTTGTCCCCAAAATGCTGCATAGATACCTCTACAACTATTGACATGTGCCTTCCTGATCAAGGCCAAAACTGAATAGGATCAGGTTTCTGCAACTTCTGGCTACTTACCCAACTTAGTACCTAGCATTTTTTGTTACTTCAGGGAGGGTGCATTTAAACTTGCAAACCCTCATATGCTCTTTTCTTTTTGCTCCCCTCCTATCTAGATCTACCCTTATATCTTCCAAGGGCCCAGATTAAGCTGGTGGGCTCCTTCCTTTCTCTATCCAGCTAGTCATCTGTCAAGATTGAACTGTTTGAACAGGTACTCATTCCCTAGTCTAAAGCAGGCAATTTAAATCATGGCATGGCCCAGTTTGAACTGTTGAGCCATCCATCAAGATAACAGTGGCATTTTGATTGGCCACTCTCCTGGTCTTTCTTTGGGGTTCATTTCAATTATTTTTTCTTTTGACCAGTTCATTTTCTTGCCTTTTGATTATTCTTTTAAGGCATACCCTCTTTACATTTTTTAACTATTTGTTTCTTTCACAAAAAATGGAACCTTTGTATCATCAAAGATGAACATTTTTGGCACTTCCACTGTCAATCATGAAATATGAAACCCTATTGGTATAGGAGGCTAACAATCCCTATGCCCACTTGGCTCAAAATTCCCCCCTACTGGATGTCTCTAAATGAGTGGATGCCTCCACTTGGTCTTCTCTCAGCTTCTCCAATCGTGGTTGCTCTACAATTGTCTGAGACTGCTTCCTCTCCGCTTGAGTGGATCTCTCCACTCGGTCTCCTCTTAGCTTCTCCAATTGTGGCTACTCCATAATTGTCTGAGACTGCTTCTTCTGGGGCTGCATGTTGAGAGGTAATTTACTCTCCCTCTCAACCACCAAGTCTCTAACCTTTGCCTTGCTCCTCAAGGCTTTACATGCATCTTGAACCTCAAGAGAATACAGGTTCTTGGCCCATGAATCAATCTATTTCACCTGTCCCGTAGTGATGTGTCTAAGGAAAACCTTTCCCTTATTAAAAAGCACATCATATCCATGATATTCCAATATTGCAACTGAAACAAGATTCTTCCCTAGTCTTGGAACATACATCACATTTGTGATCCTAAGAGCGGAGCCAAACTCCCTATGAAAGGTAACCATACCGATCCTAGTAGCTCTATACCTCTCGTCATCTGTAAACTCTATGCTCTGCTTGAGGTATTTCTCCTCAAAATCACCAAAGAGATCTCTATTCCCTGTCATATGGAATGAGGCATTGTTGTCAAGATACCACATGCCTCCCATGACAGTGATGACCATGCATGCAATGAGATTGAAATCAAGTTCAAATTGTGAATCTAGAGCTTCACCTATTACCGCTTATTGTTGGCTCCTTCTTGCTTGCTTTCTTTTGTGGGCAATTCTTGGCATAGTGCTCATTCTCATGATAGTGAAAAAACTTGAATTTTGTCAAGTCCATCTTCTTTCCACCCTCCTCACCTTGGGAATTCTTTCCCTTGGCCTTCTTTTCCTTACTCAATAAGGAAAAATCCTCTTCCACTTCCTTGGAAGAGGTCCCGTCTCTAGTATTCCTCCTGATCTCCTCATGCATTAAATCTGGTAGCTTCTCCTAATCATTGACATAGCCTTGATATCTATTCCAACTCTTTGGGAGTCTTAGAAGACCAAGACTCACCATTTCATCCTTGAAAACCGTGATTCCAACACTTCCAAGTTGATCATGACATTGAGTGAACTTGGTCAAGTATTTTGGAATAGTCTTGCCTTTCTCCATTTTGATTTTTCGAAGTTTGTCCTTCAGTGCCAATTTCCTTTGGTCACTGATGTTCTAATAGAAGTCCTTCAATGATTTCCACATAGGATGTAGATTTTCCTTCCCATGGAGACTTGAGACAATGTGGTCTCGAACTCCCTTAAGGATTATCCACCTCGCCCTTGCCACACACTTCTTGCATTCGACCCGATTCTGAGCATCCGATGTTGGTGGCTTAGGAATGTCCTGATCAATGAATTCCTTCAAGCCATTATCCTCCAACGCAACCTCCATCCTATCCTTCCAGGCTATATAATTTGAGCTTTCGTCTAAGGCATACTTGAGCCGCAAACCATAGAATGCCATTTGCCGATCCTGAAGTATGAATGCGAATTCGAATTTCACATGTAACCTTGAACTCAAAAACTTCGAAATCTCCTCTAGTATATTGTTCTCAACTCCAATACCATGTAGAAATTTCCTACAAATCTAGCTCTGATACCATGTAGAAATTTCCTGTAGATTCACAAGCTCATGCAATTTACTAAAGCACATGACAAGAATCTACTTCTACTTTCAACCAATGGAAGCCAATAGATCAATGAAAAAAATAATAACAAGAGGAAGATAAATTAATGGTACATAACACAATAAATATCCAGGGAAAGCCACAACTCAAAACCCCACTATCTGTATTGCATGAAATCAGAAATCCAAGATGATAATACAATGTTTGTTCTCACAAGAACAATCCCATCACTCAGTATGATCAATCTCCCAACTCACAAGCAAGCTTAATCCAAACCTTTGCCACTTTTGCTACTCTCCAAGCCCCTATTTCCTTACGCAATTCCTATGGATGAATAGCCCATATTAATGGGAATCCATTGCATCCAAAACTGCGCAATCCAAAATAGATCCAGTTCTTGATTGCATGCATGATCTATACAACTTAGTAAATCATACAACTGATAGTACACTATCCCTGCATTCTAGTCTCAACTGGGTCTTTCTCAGAATTGACATGCATGAGTTTCTAATGAGGGAATAATCATTTAAATGGAATAGAACTAGTGGATGCATTAGTGCACCAATTGATTGTTAACTCTCAATTACTTCCACAAACAGTTTGGAACTAATTTAACTAAAAGTAACTGAGTAAACTGAGTTATCTAATTACAACTCACAATTAAACTCATACTAGACCCCTAAAACTTAGGGAGAACATATACATGACTTCAGAAAGACTTCCAACTCTAAATTCCTAAGCTAATTAAGTTAATTAAACAATTAACTATATACAAGTTACTATGAGAATAAAATTTGATTTTAATTCTCAATTTAATTCAAGGACAAATTAAATTGGAATTCCCTGGATTCTATTTTTAACATTTCTTGTTGTTATTTTCAACAAAATTGAGGCTTGGGAAGAAAAAGGGAAATATAAGAAGAATAGATCTTAAATATGTGATCTACTTGAAGATTAGAGGATAAAGCAATCACTTAGCCTATCCATGCATGCGTATAATTTTTCCATGAGAAAATCCATCTAAAAATATTGTTAGCATCTAAGGATGTCTCAAAATATCATGAGAGTACATAGCTCAAACCTTGTAATACTTTCCTAAGTAGGAATAAAATCCCATTGAATGTTGGTTTTCCCATTTGGGTTTTCAAGGAAAACAATATGTGTGTCTATTACATGGATTCATTCATTGGTTGTGTGATTCATTACTCTGCATGCTTAATTTGTTTTCATGGAAATTTATTTAAACACATCCCTTGAATAATTTGATCAATTTCTTGTTAGCATTGATGAATAACATATTAGATTTGGTAATGTTATCTAACAATGTTCAATATTAGAATATTCTCTATTTTTTGTAGCACTCATATTAGTTATTTATTGGATCATTGGTCTTGTAATATACAATGCATTAACTTTAATTAATTTATTGGTGCACATTTTTTGTTAAGGAAACCATTTTATAGGTGATCTTTTTTACTTGTAGAAGGAATTAGTAGATATATGAATCGAGGATAAAATGTAGGTTGCTTTTTTGTGAATCATTGAACCATTAATTGATATTTAGATTGCTCATTCTCACTCAATTTCATGTTGGAATGCAATGATTCTCTTAAACTAGATCATTGTGTGTGATTATCCATGTATAATGATATTGTATGAGCAACATAGGGGTGGAAGGAGCAAAGGAGAGTGACTATTGACCCTAAGAAGAATTTGGAAATCAAATTTTCCTGGGAATTGTGAGAGGCAACTAATAATATCATTGAAGCCTATGCTCTCTATCAAGGAATAAAACAAGCAATGAACCTAAACATCCAAGATATCATAGTGATTGTGGATTTTATTATCATTCTCTCTAGCATCCTTAATATATCTCTTCCTAACGATCTCAAACTTTCTCACATTATCAAAAGGGTTTTTAACATGCTCCACCTCATCCCTAAAATATAATACTTCCATGTTTTAAGAGTGAATAATTCGATAGATGATGATCCAACCAACCTTAGAGCTACTCTCCCCAAAGGATAATTAGTCTTCCAAGGGTAGACCCAAAGGGACCTTCTTCCCTAACGAAAAACATGAATCACATAGGATGAAATTTTTTTGATACAAGAAACCTAACCAGGAGGGCCCCCTCGATGCCTCATAGCTCAACATGAAGCAACCATGCAAAAAATCCTGTTCAAATCATCTCATATATTCATAATTTTTCTCCCCAAGATTAAAACTCAAAACATCGTTAAGGGTGATCACTCTATGTACAATCTCACTCAACCTTTCATGATGATTAATCACCTCTAGTCCCCACACTAGTTCCTAAATAGGACAAATGGTAAGAATGATCAACATAAGTGGACTGGAACTCCTCGAGAGAGAAATTCTTCCATCATGGTTTTAGAAATAGTGGATGGTACCAATGCCATTGATTCCTATAGATGGTTGTCGACATTCACAGGAAGATCCTAACAACAAGGTATGCTCTGTAAAACTCCCATTTTAGGTTTTCTCCACCCATGTGTTGTTATCTTGATGTTTCACCTCCTTTTGGGTGCTTGTTTTAGTGGCTTCTTTCACGTTACTTTTGTTGGACAGTTGGCATTGTCTCGATGACCAATGGCCTAGTAAAGATATCTACAAGTGTGTTGGCATTAATGTCAACAGTCATTCTGGGAAGATGTGTTGGGAAGTTCGCATTTCCTAACTCTTGGTAGGAGTTTTGGCATTGATGTCAACTAGATTAGCTTGGATGCTTTTCATAGTAGATGTTGGCAGTGATGGCCGAGGAGGAATCTCATGTTATTATGCAGGCTTCATGTAGAGGATCATCACAGTAGCAGGCTTACGAAAGAATCCATAAAATGATCACCTTGATGGTTGTAAGTTCAACTATATAGAGAGTCGAAGAGTAGATATTTTGTAGCAATTTTGTAGGCATAAAATGGGCTCAAAACCTACATCAGACCCTCTCCATTGGAATTTTCTCTGAATAATATTTCCAATGATATGAAAAAGTTCATAAATGGATTCGTGGATCAAGCGATATGGTCTATTGAAGTTTAGGGTTGTGATGCCTTGAGGAGGATGAAATATAGGAATATAAGAGGTTAACATGTCGACACATCAACATATCAGAGAACAAGATGTCAGAGGTGAGCGTATTGGCGCATCAACATATCAAGGATCATAATGTTGGAGGTTAGCATATCAACGATATCAAAATATCGGAGGTTCGATACATCAGCGCAGGATGTATCGAAGGTTGGAGGATATCGGAACCCTAGAGATCAATGTATCCGAATATCGACATATCAGGGATTGGAATATCAAAACTTCTTGAAGCGAGGAGCCTTTAAAAGTTGTGATGTGTGATAAGTGTCGATAAGCCTTTATAAGTGTCAAGGAATGCCAAAAAAATATTAAGAAAGGATTTCTGTGCAAAACCAAAGGTTGCAGACCCTCTTCTCTCTCCTATAGAAGGACACATGGAAACATATGATTGGCTCCAATAAGCCACAGTGGCATCTGACATTAGTATGATGTGGCAATATGGAAGGACACAAGGCATCATATGATTGGCTCTGATAAGCTATAGTGGCATCTGACATCAGCATGATGTGGCAGTACGACAGGACATGCGACATGAATATTTAACATTATTGGGTAGTCTAATGGGTGAGATTTGGGTGACACATGTCACCTCTAAGGTGTTTCTATGTGGAGTGATGACATCATATCAGAGGTGGAAGATGTCAAAACTCTAGAATAGTTGGAGTTCGGAAAAGTTCTGATAAAGGGGGCTTCTGATATTGGGCTCACACAAGGTCTTCAGAGTTCAAAGAACCAAGGTCACATAGTAGTTAACAAAGAGAGAATGGCACCCGGGAGGAATCTACATTCTTAGCACCTTAATGCTAAATGACAGGTCATAGGCAGTGGTCCTATGATGAGAAGCACAATGAGGGCTAAGCAGAAGGAGCTTGGCATATCAGAGGATTAAGATATCATAGCTCTAGAACAATTCGTTATTGAAAAGTTTCGATGGAGGGGGATTTCGATATTGGGTAGGCTCTTGTTCATGTAAATACATAGAGCCAAGCATGCATAGAGGTAGCAAAGGAGGATTGGCACCGACAAGAACAAAGTGCCTTAACACCTTAATGTTGAGCTGCATGTCACTGGCCCGATCATATGAAATTGTAAATGCTCAAGGATATGAGTGCCAAAGGAGCTAAGTGTGAAGGGACTAAGGAATATTGTAACATTGCACCGCTATGCAATTGAGATATGAAGTGTCTCCAATAAGTAAGTATAGAGATTTAAAGATGTATGGGTCGGTATTTGTGAGGTTGAATGTAGGAGCAGAAGAGTTGGTCTCAAGATTAATGGCACTTTTAAAAGATCAATGGATCAAGGTAGTAAGGACCGTTATCTTCAGGAAAGAGTGTTTGGTCTGCCTTGAGGTGAGACAAGCCATCTCTATCCTCTGATGCATGTCACAATGAGTTAAGTGGATGAATGGGTCGACTACCAAAGAACAAATGCAGATTGGCAGAGTTGGCTCATGGAGTGGAATGGATCTGCTGAAAACAATGAGAAAAGGAAATGAGGACAATGGTCCACAGAGAAGCCATGTTTAAGCACACCTAAGTTGTGTGAGGCTAAGCATGGAAATCCTCAGTGACAGGAGAGTTGTTCACAAAGAGAACTATGCTTGGTTGGAGTGTGCAAGTGGACTGAGAATTAATTCTCAGTATGGAGAAAACAGTCAACTAGCCATCCTCATGTTTAATGTAGTGGCAGAGACCAACTCAGACACAACAATGGAATGGAGAATCCATGCCAAGGTACACGTGCACAGTGTGAATATAGGATAGGAGAGGTAGCATTGATTGGTGGGAAATAGAGGAACAAAACCCAGGAACTCAGATGGGAAATTTTGGGGGAAGCAACATTGTTGCTAGAGAGCTAAGTGGAAAATATTTGTGTGTGTGCACTGTTGTGTGAGGCTAATTGAGCATGTTCTATAGAGAAAGGTTGAGAGTGTCTATGTAGAGGTAAGTGACCCCGAGAGAAGCTACACTGTTGTGTGAGAAAGGTCTAAGGTTCTTGTGCAGAGAAATAAGGTTGAGAGGTGAGTGTGCATTGTTGAGTGAAAGAGGCCAAGGGTTGATTGTATGCTGATGAAGAGCAGATAAGAAAGGACTGCGTGGACTGTGATGAGTGACTATTGTTGAGCATATTAGTGTGTTTCTACAGAGTGAATAGAGAACAGAGATGAGATCAGGCAGAGCGGTTTCCAATTACGGAGAACATTCAGTTGCTATTTGAGTGTGTGTTGGAGTTTGTATACAGGAAATTGGTTCTTCCATCTCTAGTGGGTGCTTAAGAAGGCTTAGGGGTTGGTGCCTCCTTCAAGTTGGTGCTTGCATAAATCCAAGGAGCTGCAATTTGGTGCTTGCAACAAATTCGTGAAGTAGTTGCTTCCCATGGTTCTTCTGGTAAGCTAGACAGGTGTCTAGAAAAGGAGGGCGTTGGTGCTTCTTGCTAGTGGGTGCTAGAAAACAATCAAAGGGAGTTGGTGCTTCCTGTGAGTGGGTGCTCACAAAACTAATTGATGTAATAGAGTAGGTGCTCTTATTTTACTTCAATAACAACAACAAGCTTTGGTGATTTTTTCTCGAAAGGGTTTCTATGTAAAACCATGTGTCTCATGTGTATGATACTCATGGTGTGTGCTTGTATGTTGATTTCATATTGTTGGTGATTATATGGATGGTTTCCAAGTTTGAATAAGAAAATAAAATTGGCATAAAGATTTTAAAATTAGGCTTAATAGTGATTCACTCCCCCTCTCAGTATTATTGTTGTTTCTAACAATTGGTATCAGAGCTATGTTCCTTAAGGAATAAAATAATCGCTAGAAGGTAGATCAAAGGGAAAAAATGGCTAATCCAGCTTTGCTAACAATAGAAGAAGTTCCATTTTTAAATGGATTAGACCATGATCTTAAATATGATGTCTGGGAGGTTAGAATGGTGGACTATTTACTAGCTTTGGATGTTGATATGTGGAGCTCCATATTGAATGGAGAAAAGAGTGAGCTAAATGAAAAAGCCGAAAAGATTATCATGAAAGGGATATCTAAGCAGAATGCTGATAAAGTGAGGCATTGTGAGTTAGTAACAGAAGTGATCGACAAACTGCAATATCTTCATGGTGTAGATACCCGTGTAGCTCAGGAAGAGGCTGAGGAGCCCTGTTGCTCTAGTAATGAACGAGAACATGGAGAAGTTTCTACTCATCACACTCTTCTTGATGATGAAGAAGTCTCATAAGAGAGACCATGCTTCTTATAAGGTATGCTATTTCTTTGTGATAAATGCAAAGAAATAGGTTATTCATTATCTAGATGTTCATGTAAATCACTTGAAGATAGAGAAAGACATGCCTCTAGTAGTTTTAATGAAGATAAACCTATTTTAGTAGCAATAGAAAATAATAGATCCTATGAAGGAGAAGAAAGTATATCCCATGGAGAGAATAAGGGTATCACTAAAAGTGATGAAGAAGGGCTAACCTTAGACCTATGGAAGACTTCATGGACACAAATATGGGCTTAGATTTATGTGGTAAGTCAACTAGAACTTCTGATGGTGAAGGAAAGGCTCTAAATGAAAGGATTTTTTTTAGAAACAAGTCAATCTCTGCTCTAAGCGAGATCAAGGACCTATCAGAGGAAAATATCAAGAAAGAGGAGCAACTGAAAATCTATGAGCTTGAGAATGAAAAGTTTAGATAAAAAATGGTTGAACTAAATGCTCAACAAGAAGAGGCTAACCGAATGACTGGGATGTTAACCAATTGTGTTATGCTCTTAACCTGCAAAATGATACCCAAATATAGAATATGCGAAGAAAAGATACCCAGAACACAGAATAGCAATGATTTTATTATTCAGAGAGTAATGTTCACTTGCCTCTTTGAGGGGGCAACCTCCAATAGAGCAGAGCTCGACTGCAAAATAAGACACGATGCTCCTCGCAGGGAGTCTCTATCCTTTATATATGACTCATACATGCAATACCACGGGCCAATACCATGGGTTTTATTAATACCATCTATCTAATACTACGACCCATTTGCAACTAAATGTGGTTTCGTCACTAATTGCGGATTAACCACTTACAATTATTAATATGGGCTTTATTGACTCTTGACTATGACGTGATCCCATTACATAAATAAGGGGGTTAGGGTGGGACCCTAACATGCCCTCCCCCTTAAGACGAGCCTTGTCCTCAAGGCTGAAGCTGCGGAAACTGCTGAAGAATAGTGGTTGGTTCCTAAGTTGCATCTTCCAGAGAGGTGTCTTTCCATTTGACGAGGACTTCCTTAATCATGCGGCCACGCATTTGCTTGTCTTATGTGTCTAAGACCTGTTCGGGTTGAAGCCAGATGGACCCTTCTTCGTCCAATTCAGGTAGACTGGTTTGAATTCTACAATTGTTCCCAATCACTTTCTTGAGGCATGAGACATGGAAAAATGGATGGATTTTTGCAGTAGGTGGAAAGGCCAACTTGTAGGCCACTTCTCCAATGCGCTGAAGTACTTGATATGGTCCGTAGAATTTGGGAGAGAGTTTCTGACACCCCTTGTCCTTGAGTGATGTTTGCTTATATGGTTGTAGCCGTAAAAAGACCTAATCCCCTTCTTGAAATTGGCGTTCTGAGCGATGTTGGTCTACCTGTTGCTTCATGCAGTTCTGAGCTTGATGAAGATTCTCTCGAAGATGGGCGAGTATGGTTGCGCGGTGTTGTAGGAGTTGATCCACTGCTTGTACTTTTGAGCATCCCTTAAGATATGAAGTAGGTGAAGGTGGGAGTTGACCATATACTGCTTCATAGGGAGTCATTTTGGTGGTGGCATGATAGTTGGTGTTATAACACCATTCAGCCAGAGGTAACCACTATACCCAAAGGTGTTGCTTTTCTAAAGTGAAACACCTAAGGTAGGTTTCTAGACATTTGTTGACGGCTTCGGTTTCACCATCTGTTTGCGGATGATAGGAAGTACTGAGTTTGAGTTGAGTGCCTTGTATTCTGAAGAGTTCTTGCCAAAAATTACTGGTGAAGATCGGGTCGCGGTAGGACACAATAGAAGTGGGCATGCCATGCAATTTGAAGATCTGATCCATGAAAGATTGAGCAACCAAAGTTGGTGTAAACGGGTGGGGTAGGGTGCAGAAATGAGCATACTTCGACAGTCGGTCCACAACCACCATGATGACTGACTTGTTCCCTAACTTTGGAAGACCTGTAATGAAATCGATAGAAACCTCCATCCAAATTGATGCCGGAATGGGCAATGGTTGTAATGTGTCTGGTGTGTTGACGGTTTTCCCTTTGTGGCGTTGACAGACATCACATTCTGCTATGAAAGTAAGGATGTCCTTTTTCATTCCTGTCCAAAAAAATGATCTTCTAGTGCGAGCATACGTCTTCTGAAAGCCCGAATGTCCTGCAATGGGAGATGAGTGCAATTCTTCCAAAATGCGACTTTTGAGGGTGGATGTTGGTGATATTACGACTCCCTTGTAGCAAAGAATATCATCCTGCCACGAGTAGCCCTTGGTGGAATTTGGATCTACCTGCAATTGAGAAATGAGTTGGGAGAGCCCGGGGTGTGAAAACCATTCCCTGCGAGCCTCTTCAATCCATTCTGGAATGGGGAGGGAAATTTCTAGCAGAGTACTTTCCTCCTCAAATTGGCGAGATAATTTATCTGCTACACTATTGTCTTTCCCTTTCTTGTAAATGATCTCATAATCATATCCCAGCATTTTTGCTAGCCATTTATTTTGTTGTGGGGAGGATAGGCGTTGCTCCAAAAAATATTTAAGACTGTGATGATCTGTGCGGATTTGGAAACGTCGCCCCAATAAGTAAGGTTGCTAGGTCTCGACTGCATGTAAGATGGCCATCATTTCCTTCTTGTAGGTAGATTGGCCCAGATTCCTCCCACTGAGTTGTTGGCTTGTGAAGGCCAACGGTCACCCTTCCTGCATTAAGACCGCCCCAATACCTGTACCCGAAGCATCACATTCAATGACAAAAGATTTGGTGAAGTCAAGGAGTGCTAAGACTGGAGTGGAACACATGGCATTTGTTAGAGCTGTAAAGGCCTGTTGTTCTTCCTCATTCCAGAAGAATGAATTTTTCATTAGGATTTGGGTGAGGGGCTTCGCTATGCGACCATAGTTGCGGACAAATTTATGATAATAGTCTGTTAGACCCAAAAATCCTCTCAAGCTCTTCAAGGTCTTAGGTTGAGGCCATTCCTGCATTGCCTGGATCTTTTTGGGGTCCACCTTGACACCTTCACGCCCCACAATGTGGCCCAAATACTCTACTTCTTCCATGCCAAACGAACACTTGGACATCTTGACAAATAATTTATGCTTGCGGAGCAGCTGCAAGAGTAGATCTACATGTAAAAGATGTGCGGCCCAAGTGAAACTATAGATGAGGATGTCATCGAAGAAGACAAGGACAAATTTCCTGAGATATGGTTTGAGAATGTGGTTCATAAGGCTTTGAAAAGTAGAGGGGACATTACAAAGACCAAATGGCATGACCAGGAATTCATAATGGCCTTCATGAGTTCTGAAAGCAGTCTTGGGAATGTCGACTTCCTTCATGCGAATTTGGTGGTAGCCTGAGCGAAGATCCAGCTTAGTGAAGAATTGAGCCCCATTGAGTTCATCCAGCAAATCATCAACCACCGGGATGGGAAATTTATCTTTGACTGTCAACTTATTGAGGGCCCTGAAGTCGGGACACATCCGCCACTCCCCATCTTTCTTGAGCACCATGACCACTGGGGATGAATAAGGACTAATGCTTGTTGTTGGGAAATGTATCCAATTCGGATGACCCTATCCCACTCTAAGGATGATAGTACCTCAGCAACAACCAATTGCAAAGCTATTTAATATTTCTTCTTTATGAAAGTAAAAAGGGGAGAAAGGGATCCACTAACCGATGTCTTGCGCTTAATGGTTGATCCAATCTTCTCTCCTTGCTGCTTGCTCCTAGCTCCTTGCTCTTTCACTGGCCCAGCTACAACAAGATCCTGCAAAATGGCAAGAGAGGGAAACTACAAGAAGCATACATTCATAATTGATTCAAGGATTAGAATAAATCAAATACACAAGTATAACAATACATCATTGAAACACATGCATATAGAAGAACCTCAAAAGCTTTTATTAATGGAAGAAGTAAAGTTCTAAGAGTGTTACAACCATAAGAGGCCCAATCCAGCAACACCTCCCAGCAGAAAGAAATCTCCTCTTCACCTCCTTCAAGCAAATCACCCAATAGCTCTATGCACAAACCAACAACATTTCTTTACTTGTACAAAATTCCAGCCTCCATAGACCTCATGAGAGAGTTCTATATATAGGAGTTTTGAGAAAGGATGAGTCAGCTTGCAACTGATGTGTAGCTGCCTTATGTCCTCTCTTACTCCAGTTAATCTTCAGTTCTTGAGTCCACTTGGAGAAACAGAGCCTCTTACTCATCACAAGGCGAATTCCCTGATCCAAGTGTCATTTTGGAAGCTTCCTGAGCAATGACTCATTGAGGAATGACTGTGCCACTTGGCCAAGTACGCTCAGTGCAGGTGGCCTTCATTGCTTTTGACATTCAACGTAGGTACACCATGGAGCACTTGACATTCAGCGCAGATGCTCAGTGGAGCAGTTGACATGATTCCAGAATTGCTTGTTTTTGAGTGTTTTCAGGTGGAGAACTGATATTTAGAGCTGTGGTTTGCTGACCTTGTTCCTCTAGGGGTAGGAACAACATGTTTAGGGACTTTGGATCCCTTAGATTATTGACATTTCATGCTTCATGCTGTAAGGCACAAAAATGTCTATAACAGTTGCCCCCTAAAGTATGAGGTCGTTTATCGGGTGAAATGCTTTATCAGGAGGATCCAGAGTTCATTCAATCGCTGAGAGGTGCCCTGTAATAAGATACAATACAATACATTATTTTTCATTCTGCTTTCATGATCTAGCTGAGGCAGGCATTCCCATGCTCAGCTTTATAAATTCATTTTGGTACATAGAACAGACGATCGTCTGATGGTAGACTGATAATTCTCTGCTGAAATTATCATCCTTTGAGTAGGATGATCATCTGCTGCAATGATGTACATATCAAATGTCTTTATGTCCTGAATATATATCGCAGACCAGATGGATGAAACTAGATCCGGGGTCTTCAATCTCTTCCGATTTTCACTCGATGTACAAGTCGATCCTTGTGAGAATTTCCTGAAGTCGAACATGGAAAGACATCGCTTGATTATCGGTCAATGATGTAAACTGTTAACAAGCGCGAGAGGAATCACCGATAAGGATGATGACCCTCAAGGTACGGCAGTATAATTCACATGGTGGGAATAAAGGACTTGGCGTCGACCACCATGCAAAATCTTCTGGTCGAAGGTCATTGATGTATACCTGTCGTCGGAAGTGAGAAACTTGCCATTGAGGGATGCAAGCTTCAAAGTACTGAGGGGGGTGTTCCTAGATCAACTCCATGGATAATGAGCTGATGTCGACAAGGAGCGATCCGTCAAAGGAGGGACTTAATGAATCCCACATCAGTGACACGGAACGGAGCTAATGATTGTGATGAGGTGAAAAAAAACTGTGATATCTGATTCAGGGTGGCGATCATGGATGGATGAAGGATAATGTATGGCAGTGGATGGGACACGGTTGACTCTTGCAGAACAACATCTCTTGAACATATAACGACACTGATGTGATGGATCGGTAGCATTACCCCAAATGTGGATGGTTTGGCGAAGACCATGGTGATGAGACCGGTGAATGAAACAACCCAACCCGATGTGATACGGAGGACAAAGTGTCATGTTCAAGAGCGACTTGCTACCATTAAAGCTTTGAGGTTCTCCCAATTTTTCCCCAGTCATTTCTGACCAGTACCTCTTTATTTTTGTCAAGCTTGAGGAGGATAACATATGCTTGTTCTATAACCTGCCCTTCGGGCAAGCCCATCGCTATGTTTTAACGAGCCTAGCGATAGGGAAACTTGTTCTCGTCTAAAGACAAGTTTGTCGCTATTTAATCATTTTAACGAGTCTAACGACAAGGAAAACTCGGTCCTTTTCATTTTTAGAGAGTCTGAAAAGGTACAGAAAGTTAACTCCAAAATTCCTTTATTTTCATCTAATCCCTTAAGTCCGAAAAAGTATAAAACAATACAGAAGGGATGAGTTTTCGGTAGTTTTAACAAACCGAATAAAACAAGCGCTCGACCTTTTTGTGCAATAATCCCTCAAATCCAAAAAGATTAAAATCTAGAGGAGGGATAGCTCTTCCGGTCGCTTTAACGAGCTGGAAGGCCAAAACTCGGCAAACTTTTCATATTTTACGAGTCAGTGAAAAGAGCTCAAAGAAGACTCGTCTTTTGAGGAACGAGTGATGAACAGGGCAGCAGCAGATTCCAGGTACAGGTTGGAATATTCCAATCACGGCAGTGTCACAAGGATGGCTTAGTGAAATCACTCTTCGCAGCTGTTCCTCAAAATGGGTAAACAATCATATGGAGATGAACGATTGACCAAATGAACGGTGGAGGTGAGACTGCAAGAACACGACCAAGGTTTTAATATGGCTGTCAAAGGTTACATTTACCAAGGTTATTTACCGGTTCATTTTTTCTGGATGAGCTTGAACTCTAGGGGAAGCTTGCTCACAACTTATGTTTATTTTTTAACGAGCATGAACTATGTGCTAAAACTGCTCGGTTCTCTTGCATGCCCCCAACATAATAATGCAAATGAGGCGCATGCTCCCTAGGTTCTAGGGGATGCGATTCATTTTTTTTTTTTTTTTTTTTAATGAGGTTGACACAGTGAGAGATCTATCCTCTTTACTCCTTATTTCATTTTTTAACGAGGTTGACATGAGATAAGAACTATCCTCGGAGCTTTAGATCCATTAGAAATAGAAGGCTTCATATTCCACTGCGCCCATTTCCGCTATATTACTCGGCGGCGATGGGGTAGAAGTACCCATTAAAGTAGGGCCTTTTAGGAAAATTACTCCGATATTTTGGAGAGAATGGTTGCCTCCATGGATCATTGGAATGCTTCTTGTATTGAATAAAGGCACAACCTCTGTCGAGGTTGTCATCGAACTTCCTGGTCGACCCTTTTCTTTGCCATTCAATAACTGCGGATTCCCATAGTCTTTGTTCATTGTTGAAATCGAAGCATCATCTTGGTGCTTAGAACTTGACAACATCATAACTTGCGATGGGGAAGCATTTCCACTATCAACCAAATTTTGACTTGGATCGGGAAACGGATCAGTTAACACAGCTGGAGTTTGTGAATTCTTTATGAATTTGTTTATCTCAGCTTTGTATGGACAATCTCTTGTCCAATGATTATCCTCACATATCAGACACCCGAAAGGTGGTTTCCCTTTCCTAGGAGAAGTTTTTCGAGGAGATGATTCTCCTTGTTCTTTCTTCTTCCCTTTGTTTTGCTTCTTCTTGCTTCCTGGTTGAATGGTTTCTTTGCCTTTATCTATTGATACGGCATTTACTTCTGAAGCAAGAATTTCTTCATGCGCATTTTGATTCGAATCCTTACGGGCCTTCTTTGGATTGGCCTTTCTCGGATTCGCGTTTGCCGTGCCAATCATGCCATCGCCGGCATGAGAGTCACTATTCGATTTAGGAGGAGGAGGAATTGAAAACTCTGGTCTAGGGGCATCTGGTATCTTGTCATAGAGCGTGCCGGACTGAGTATACACTAAGTCCAAATATTGCGCACGAGCAATAACTTGCTCTTCCGTTACGACTCCCCCCTTCGCCACATCTTCCGTTATGGCCGGAAGTAACGACTTTATAAACCACTCAGCTAAAAGCTGATCAGGAACGTATGTTTTAACCATTCTTCGTCGACGTCACCACTCATGTATATGGTCTGATATATGAGTTGTGGTTGTCTGTTTGAAGTTGGTCAATATCTCTGTTCCCATTTCGTACCTTATCGGTAATTGAAAGTGGGTTAAGAATGTCGTGGCGAGGGAGCTAAAATTGTCGAACGAAGCTCTAGGCAATTCTATATACCATTTTTCCGCTGGACCTATTAACGTCCTCTGAAAGAGGTGAAGCCTTATCGAATCGTCATTTAAGGTGTTCAATGAACACCATAGATGAAATGTCATCACGTGATTCGACGGGTCTTCACCCGGATTGAATTTAGGAATGTCGGATGGAAGTTTATGTGGAATCGCTGGCCACCATGGGGCGTAAGCAATTGGATCGTTTGTTAACCGATGTAGATCGGGTAACTCTAAAGTTGCCACGAATGGTAACTGTTGATTCAGGTTAGGTGAAGCGTAACCAGGATACGATGGAATCGCCTGAATAGTTGGTCTTTGCATACCAACATAATGGAGTTGATGCTGGTATGACTGATACGGTTGGTGGACTTGACCACTATAAAGTGGTTGATTTTGACCGTTTTGGATATACGGTTGTCCACTGTTCGCAAAGATTTGTTGTTCAGAACCTTGGTACACTTGTTGGAATTGTGGTTGTTGGTACTGCACTAGCCACGGTTGCGAGACCATGGGCTGTTGTGCTACACTAACCATTGGACCAAGATGCGGGGTAATTGTACCTGATTGTACTTGTGTCGCCCCACCAGTAGGCGATTGTGGTTGGGTCGCAGGGTCAAGGGGCTCTTTCATGAGAACCTGAGAAATCTGAGGTTGACATACAACAGGCATCGTTTGAACTTGCGACATGGTTACAATAGCCGGTGTAGTTGGGATGTTCGTCACAGGTACACACTGTTGCATAGAATATACAACTCTTGGTTGCTGGGATAGCATGGGTACCCAACTACTTGTTGCAATTCCCCCATAACCTGAATAAGGTTGAGAACTCCCGAATGGGTACCCTCCCGGAGGGGGTAATGAAAGGGCATACAACCCCCCATACGGTGGTAATCCAAAACTCAAGGAAATTGATTGTCCTGGAGGACTGGATGGCCTAAATTGAACTCCAAAGGGGTCAATTTGTTGAGTCTCACCATAAGAGTTACCAGATATTACTCTGGAGGAACAAACAGGAACAGACCACACTGCCGAGATAGTCCCTGGGTGGACTCCTTCTAGCGGTTGAGAGCTAGTTGGGATAGATGGTATGCCGGCGAACATTGTCGGATTTGCAGCAGGTAATTCTGCCGTCGCCGTGTCATTTGACACAGTCCTAGATGTCGACAGTTGTTCAGACATTTTGAGTCTATCCAATTGATTGCCTAGTGATTCTACAGGAACTTCCACTGGTGATAGACAAACTTCTGCTGTAGCAGGAAATAGAGTGACCCCTACTCCAAAATGAGTTGGAGTTGCTTGCGGTTCTTCTATAATTTCCTCTATCGCAATCAGACCAGGTGGAAGAGGAAGACCGTTAGGTCCGTAAAATATTTCTGGTGCCGAAGAAGGGGTTGTATCGATAGCGACAGTTGTTTGAGGAGCAAGACTTTCTGGACCGGTTACAGATGGAACTGGTTCAGCGATACAAGTATTTGCCCCCAGACTAGGATCAGTATTACTTTCCTTCTGTGGCTGTTGAACTTCTTCTATAGAGGCAGGGTTCCCAGAAATGTTTGGAGTAACCAGAATCTCGGATGTTGTTGGAACACTTGTTCTAACTTTTAAAGGAGATTTTGAACTGGTTAGACAAGTTCGCTTTGTCCGTACTGTTTTCGATTTCGGAGACAAAGACGGTTGACTCGCAAGCCTCCGCGAACGACGGATTTTCAATTGACTTTCTTCCACGATTGCGGATTACTCGATCAACCAAAATATAAAGGGGAAATTTGTGTTTCCAATTTGAATGAATTTTATTAGACGCTTTTAGACACAACCTGCTTTTTCATTTTTTAATAGTCGAGAAAAAGCTAAAGATGACTCTAGTCTCCTTCGATGTATTAACGAGCCCGAAGTGACAAATGCTCGGTTGGACTTTTTCAATTATAGAGTTTGAAAAAGGCCAAAAGAAACTGCTCCGGAGATCTAGGCAGAGGGTGTGCTAAACCTTTTGCAAAACCACAGAATACGTTTTACGGTACGGGTGGTCAATCTTCGTGAATGCTGTGTTCACTGCATTGCGATCAGTAGGGCGGCCGACACGGCTTCCTAAGGATAAAATATATATGCCTATAGGGGTCTCCCAATATATACGCGACGGTACGTGGGAGCACAAGTCCGTATTAGTGCCACCGACTCTCAGGAGGAATCACCCACCTTCTTCGAGATCGACAGTCACTACGTTTAACGACGCCGGAACACGTCTCTAGCTTAGACCTCTATGTGTTTGCGTTATGTTTCAAAGCATTGTTAGGTTCATTCAATATATTTTAAGTTGATGTTTTTAAAGTTTGCCTTTCAAGGTTCACCATGAGATGTATGTGACAAATTCCTAAATGCAGTCTAAGATGAGAAGCAAGCTTTTTCAAATCTTTTTGACTTACGAAAATCTTAACTACTGAGGGAAAAGAAAGACATCATCTTTTCACACAGATCATACAGCACACACTAATGCACTTTTCCCTAAATCAGCATGCAAACTGTCAAATGCAAAATGCACAATGCAGGTATTTCTTTTCTCTTTCTTAATGTTGATGTATTACAAAAAGAAAGTTGTTATATAAATTTGAATTCAATTTCAAGTGAAAGCAAACAAGCTTGTCCAAAATCAAAAGACACCTTAAGATTTACTTGTTTCGACACTAGAAATATATGAATTCAAACCATATGACGAAAGCAAAATGCCAATTAGCTATGAACACAAAACAAACTAACTCTTAAGATCAGCAAAACACCTATCCACAGGTTTAGATCTAAGAGGCCACAGCAAGACTAGTTCACTTTCCGTCATGGGAAACTGTAAATGATGTAAGAAATACAAAAAAAACAAGTACAGTTTCTTTATATAACCGAGGCGGAATAATGGTAAAGAAAGATGGTTTCTGATAGGTACATTGACTGGTAACAGGCTGCAAAAACAAGGGTGAAAACAGGGCAAGAAACAACAGAAAACCCCAGTAGCACAAGGAAAAACTGGTTCAGCGTAGGTAGTACACTATCAGTTTGACATTCAGCGCAGGTAGCCCCTTCGGGAACTGCGTTGAAACGCAGACAGCCTTTGTACAGCCTGCACTGAAGAACGAAACTTTCGTTTCTCTCAGTTTCCGGGTCACAGATTGCTCAAAATTCACAGTTTTTGGCCAAATCAGAAGCTATCAGTCAAGTACACACTAAGGGATGAGAAGGAGGATGAAAAGCTATCACTAAGAGCTTATCAGGGTCCTTGTGGATTAGCTCTTCAAATCATAAACATGCCCAAAAACTGAGCTAGAGTAGCTGCCCTCTACTTTGCATTTGAAAGATTCAAATGCTTTTCGATTCGGTACTCCCTGTGTTTAGGAAAAGAATAGCACAAACACAAACAACCAACAAGATACGATCCCCAGTGGAGTCGCCAATTTGTTGTTGGGAAAAGTATCCAATTCGGATGACCCTATCCCACTCTAAGGGTGATAGTACCTCAGCAACAACTGAATGCAAAGCTATTTAAGATTTCTTCTTTATGAAAGTAAAAAGGGGAGAAAGGGATCCACTAACCAATGTCTTGCACTTAATGGTTGATCCAATCTTCTCTCCTTGCTACTTGCTCCCAGCTCCTTGCTCTTTCACTGGCCCAGCTACAACAAGATCCTGCAAAATGGCAAGAGAGGGAAACTACAAGAAGCATACATTCATAATTGATTCAAGGATTAGAATAAATCAAATACACAAGTATAACAATACATCATTGAAACACATGCATATAGAAGAACCTCAAAAGCTTTTATTAATGGAAGAAGTAAAGTTCTGAGAGTGTTACAACCATAAGAGGCCCAATCCAGCAACACCTCCCAGCAGAAAGAAATCTCCTCTTCACCTCCTTCAAGCAAATCACCCAATAGCTCTATGCACAAACCAACAACATTTCTTTACTTGTACAAAATTCCAGCCTCCATAGACCTCATGAGAGAGTTCTATATATAGGAGTTTTGAGAAAGGATGAGTCAGCTTGCAACTGATGTGTAGCTGCCTTGTGTCCTCTCTTACTCCAGTTAATCTTCAGTTCTTGAGTCCACTTGGAGGATCTTGCTTCCACTTGGAGAAACAGAGCCTCTTACTCATCACAAGGCGAATTCCCTGATCCAAGTGTCATTTTGGAAGCTTCCTGAGCAATGACTCATTGAGGAATGACTGTGCCACTTGGCCAAGTACGCTCAGCGCAGGTGGCCTTCATTGCTTTTGACATTCAACGCAGGTACACCATGAAGCACTTGATATTCAGCGCAGATGCTCAATGGAGCAGTTGACATGATTCTAGAATTGCTTGTTTTTGAGTGTTTTCAGGTGGAGAACTGATATTTAGAGCTGTGGTTTGCTGACCTTGTTCCTCTAGGGGTAGGAAAAAAATGTTTAGGGACTTTGGATCCCTTAGATTATTGACATTTCATGCTTCATGCTGTAAGGCACAAAAATGTCTATAACAATGCTGGGATGAATGACACCTGCTTCCAAAAGTTCCTTGATTATTTTTTCTATTTCATTCTTTTGGGTGAACGGATATCTGTATGGGCGCACATTTGGGGGTTGGGCCCCTGGAACCAAGGTGATGCTATGATCATGTTCCCCTCGCGAGGGTGGAAGCTCATGAGGCTTGTCAAAGACCGGAAGATGGTTATTTAAAATCTGTTGCATCTCAGGATGAATTGGTAGAGGCTTTGTTTCGACTGCCTGGATGGCATTAAATTGAGCTACAACTCCATGATTGCCCTTTTTTAACAATTTTTCCATCATATGCGAGCTGATGATAGAGGGGGCTCCCGCCTGGAGTCCACGGAGGGTATGTGTGTAGTTGTTCTGCTTAAAACTCATATATAATTCCTGGAAATCCATTGTGATTGGCCCAAGAGTGCGAAGCCATTCAGCGCCAAGGACAATGTCGCAACCCCCCATGTGTATGGCAAACATGTGGGCTTTCAACTGATAATCCCCCATTTGAAGTTTGACATTTTCACAACGGCCTTCACATTTCATTGTGCCTCCATCTGCAATTTGAACTTGGAAGTTAGAAACTACGCGTACAAAACAATGCACTGCTTCTGCGACTTTTTGATGGATGAAATTATGTGTACTTCCACTATCAATCAAAACTACTACTGGGCGAAGTTTAATAAAACCTTTGATTTTGAGAGTTTGAGGGGAAGAAATCCCTACCAACGCATGCAGCGAAATAACTGGTTCGTCAGCGACATTGTCCTGTTGGTTGTCTTCTTCTAGTGCCTCATGGTCCTCAAGTAGTGGATCTTCCTCTGTTGAGCTGTATTCAATGGCATCTATTTGAAAAAATTTGGGCTCCTTGCATTTATGACCTGGGGATTATTTTTCATCACAATAGTAACATAGTCCTTGCTTTTTTCTTTCGGCCATTTCCGTAGGTGACACCTTTTGGACCTTAAGTGTTTGAGTCGTGTTGTGAGCCTGTGGGGAGCGACCTTTAGCGGAGAAATTTGGGCGAATGTATTGGGCTGCTAATGCACGTTCCACATTACGAGCTACCTTGCAAGCGTCCATCCATGTGGGAGGGTGGTGCAGTAGGACTTGAGCTTTGATGGCTTCTTTAAGACCGCTGATAAAACATTCCGTGTAGAACGCATCTGAGAGACCCCGAGTGCAGAAGGCTAAGGCTTCAAAAGCTGTAATATATTCATCCACTGTACCAATCTATCGGAGTTTAGTAAGACGACCCAAAAAAGAGTCCTCCTGTTCAAAGCGGCCTTGAAGATCTTTTGTAAATTGGGTCCAATTCCTAAAAGGTCCATTGCAATGTTGATTCCATTCACACCATTGCCACCTTTCATTGTCCAAGTACATGCTCCCAACATAAGCTGAGTCGCATCATCTAAGATACGATTCAGTTTGAAATACTGGTCCATTTGTGCTATCCATGCCGACGGGTGAGAACCGTCAAATTTATGCATATCCAACTTGGGAGGTCACTGACTGGGTGGTTGGTGGGTGTGCCAGACGTGAGGAGAGTGGCTAGACTCACCCTCATTGTATCCATTGCCATTATACGCCTCCTCGTGGGCTTATCCTTGTCCTTCGGGATGAGTTGCATGACCTGGCTACTTAGTCCGTTAAGCTGAAGGCTGAGGGTGTGCATGGATTCTTCAAGTTTGTCTATCCTTTCATTAGCCATCACTTGAGCTCTAGTTTCTACCATACACCAACCTGATGAAAATTTGGGACCGCCTAAAAATTTTCACTAATAATTGAATGGTACCACCGTGCTCAGCTCGTCGTCCTGATTCTGATGGGCTAGATCACCAATAAGTGCCCCGGAGTTTTACTCCTTCCTTATCAATACTGCAGTGGACAAATCCTCAAAGTGTCAATGCGGCCAAAAGTCCTGCCAAAATTATACCCCGGTATAGGAACCCTTCACAACGACTTCGATCTGGTGGATCTGAGAGATCTGAATGGTGGATCTGATGGATCTAATAGATCGGAATGGCTGATCTGTGAACTCGAGACTACGGGACTGATGTCTGCTGCTGCTGCACCTTTTTGCACAAGCGGGTCTGGAAGAGATGCTGTGTGATCCCCTGATAGAAAAAGGGAACTATGGTCTTAAGGAGTGTTAGGTGCTACAGATCGCAATATACATAAGGGTCTGGCAGTAGTACTCGGCCCAATGTTTCAGGGTTGTAACTAAGGAGGATCAACCGTACCCTTAGCCGTACAACCCGACTACCCTATCGTACGGGTGAGTAATCTCCCTGAGTGATGTTCTCGGTGTACTGTAGCTGCAAGACGGCCGATGGTTTATCTATGGCGAGGTTTCAAGGGAGCCTAGGGGGCTTCCAATATACCCAGAGGGTACGTGGAAGACAATCCATGCGCGGTTCTGTCTAATGCGCTACTACTCGAAGGGGTACCCACAGGGGTTACAAGGGAGTCCAACAGACGTGACCACCTCTTGTATTTCCTGCGTGCATGCCTCCCCAAATCTGCAAGTTTATGCGCTCAACGATAGATCCCGTGGTTTAAAGACGTTGGAACACGTCTCTAGCCAAAAAAAAAATTTGCTAAGAAATGGAGATCCCACTGGCCCTGGAAAGTGCTCTGGTACCACTTGTTATAGCTCTGATACCACTTGTTATGCTCTTAACCTGCAAAATGATACCTAAATACAGCATATGCAAAGAAAAGATACCCAGAACACAGAATAGCAATGATTTTATTATTTAGAGAGTAATGTTCACTTGCCTCTTCGAGGGGGCAACCTCCAATAGAACAGAGCTCGACTACAAAATAAGGCACGATGCTCCTCGTAGGGAGTCTCTATCCTTTATATATGACTCATACATGCAATACCACGGGCCAATATCGTGGGTTTTATTAATACCATCTATCTAATACTACGACCCATTTGCAACTAACTGTGGTTCCGTCATTAATTGCGGATTAACCACTTACAATTATTAATATGGGCTTTATTGACTCTTGACTATGACGTGATCCCATTACATAAATAAGGGGGTTAGGGTGGGACCCTAAAAAATTGGTTAATTGAGAAGAAAGCTTACTATGAGAAACTACAAAATGAAGCAATCTCATTGAGACATGACTTAGAAAATTCAAATAAAGCATTGTCCCATTATCATAAGCTTACGGGGAGCAAGATAGTCTTGGATGAGATGCTTAGCAAGAAAATATCCCCTCTCATCAAGACTAGTTTATGTTTCAAGGAAAACCTAACTCTAATAAGATAAAGGCTGAAGGGTTAACTTCCTAGGTAAAGGGAGTCCAAGGTTCCAACAAAAACAAAGAAAAAAATGTTTTTGGATAAAAGCAACAACATGGAAAGCACCAACAATGAGAAGGAAAGGTAGCAACAGAAGGTTAAGAAGTAGCAATCGATAGTGCAACAGAAGAGGTCTACGCAGCTGCAAGAAAGAGTGCATGATAGCAATGCGATCTGTCATGGAAGGCACATGAAGAGCCATTAGAGGATCCTTCCTGTTGGAGAGGTAAATCCCCTCTACGGATAGAGGCGATCCCTACTAGCCCAGCATGGGTCTAGAAACAATCAAACACGCTTCTACGCAAGTTCCTAGTTGTACATTAAAGGTGAATTAAGGAGACCAACCTGGAATCCCACGCTATAATCGAAGCAGAGTTGGTATTCCCGCTCCCTCGCTCCGGCAGGTCACGATCCCAACAATCCTTGCAAACGGACACCTGCACATGCAAAGGAAGAGACAGATACAAGCATAAAATCCACCAAAAGCACAACTATATTTCAGTCAGACAGGAAATAAATCAACATCATTATAATCAACAATGAGATTGGAACTATAACAACAGTCGTTTATTATTAATCAATAATCAGAGAAAGATACAACCATTGTTCTGACATTGCGTCCTTCTCGAGAGGGTCTAGCTAGCTGATATCATAAGCATTCACCCAAGAAGTGGATCTCCCAAACAAGAAACTCTCTCTCACACAAAGCTCTAAGACTTCATAACCTTTCTCTAGCTCTCTAGCAATCCACACTCTAGCACACCATACTATCTACTAGCAGCAGCACACAAAACTATGAATTCCTTGATGTCAAAATCTATTTCCAAAAACTAAGAACTAGCTGCTGATAGTAATGGTGGAGGAATATATAGGAGAAGGAGTCTCCATGGAGGGTGGAAGGATAAGCTCATCTCCAAGAAAGGTGGCCCATAAGATGAACAAACATGCCATAGAAGGAAGGGTGATGCACACAAGGCCAACAACCAGGTCTAGAGTCATCTGGAAGGTTGGTTGTTAGAACAAATTCGCCCAAATAGGATCAGCGCGGATTATAAGACAACTGGCACGATGACGTCGCACCTCAATGACTAGGGAAGTCATGTCAGCGCGACCCAATACAGAGGAGAGGTGTGTGAACTCATAAAATTCGACCAGTGCGGAGAAGTGATGTGCTTCCGCGCTGGCAGCGCACTGGATACATTATGAGCCGCCAGTCAACGCAGATATTTCAATAACAGACGCGTTGATGCAGTAAACTTTGGCAAAGTGGGTTTTTTGGCCAATTCAGAGAGCATGAAGTTGATTTTATGACACAGTAGGGATACTGACTGGATGACAGTGACAATTTGCTGTGTAACAGATGCCCCCTAAAGCATGAAGCCCGAGAGAGTGGGAGGGGTGAAATGCTTTACAAGACTCGCCGAACTGGAACACCACCAGGAAGGACCTGCACGGATATACAACTGATAACATGATTACATGTAGTCTAGGCATGGGCGCAGCGATCCAAAAGACATATAAAGAAAGGTCTGTGGTATGGACGCAGCCACCCATCTGAAGAGACCATGATGATAACAAGGTATGGTCGCAGCCATCCTAAAGACTCAGGTATGGTCGCAGCCATCCATCAATGAGTCATGTAATATCAATCCACAAAAATCGCAGCCTAGCTCACAATAGACTAGAACCAGGGTCTTGCGCTCCATCCCAATCCGAACAAAGTACAAGTTCAAGCATGTGAATACATGAGTTGAAGTCGAACATGCATGAACATCGTCTGATTACCAGCCAATGATGAAGACTGTTAACAGACGCGAGAGGGGCCACCAATAATGACGATGGTCCTCAAGGTACTATAGGTACAATCCACAGCATGCGAATCAATGAGCTGGCGTCGAACACCCGCGGAATCATTCGATCGGAGGCAAATGATGAAAACCAACCATCGAACATGAAGAACCTGCCATTGAGGCATGCAGGCTCTAAGGCACCTGGAAGGGGTCTCTAAGTCACCATCCTGGATAATGAGTTGGAGTCAACAGGAGGTAACCTTGATCGAAGGTGGGCCATAATGTTTCCCACATCATCAACATGAGACGAAGGAAGATTAATGTGATGAATCAGAAGTATGTGAGGCATCAAGGGTTGTAACTCTACAGAGGTCAACTTTTCTTGAACATATCGGCGGCACGATAGCGGACTTTGGCAGTATTTGACATCAAATGAGCGGAGGTCATGGTGACAAGGAAAACGAGCAGATGAGAGGTCAAATATGGTAACCCAAAACCCACGGAAGCTAGTGAAAAACGAGATGAGATGGTCCCACCCAGACACGAAGCAGAGGAGTGCCATGTTCAAGAGCGACATACTGCCGACACGACTATGATTGCAGTTCCATTTTCCCCACCATTTCTGGCAGGTACCCCGGTTATTTTTGGATGACAAGCTTGACGGGGATAGCATATGCTTGAAGAAGTGTCATTTCGACAATATCCGAGGTCATTAAGTTTTAACGAGTCTGACGACGGAAAAACTCGGCGTCTTTTCTTGTTTAGAGAGTCTGAAAAGACAGCGAAAAGGAGACTCCAGGGGGGTCCTTTTTCGTAAAGTTGTGTCTCTCGGGTCCGAAAAAGTATAAAACAATACCTGAAAGAACCGCCCGACCAAGATGGTCGAGGAATACTTTTCGTAAATAGTGACTTTGACCCGAAAAAGTAAAAAGCGGTCAGAAGCACGTCATTTTAGAGCCGATAACGAGTGTGAAATGACAACCACCCGGCAATATTCTTAAGTTAAACGGTCGGAAAAAGAGCGTTAAAACGACCGCCTCTCGTTCCTTTAACGAGCTGAAAGGAAGCTCGACAATATTTTCTTGTTTCAAGTCGGAAAAGAGCTCAAAGACGACATTTTTTGGGACCAAGTGTATTCAGGACTATTATGACTTCACCGTTTTGGAGAACCTGCACAGTCAAAAATACCCGCATAAATCCGTTCGAGATGTTTAAAAACATAATAAAACATGTATCAAGGCATAAGACATTGACAGAAGCGCTAAATCCATTATGACACAAACCCACATTTGTAAAATATATGGTTAATTTAGCCATTTTTACTATAAATAGAAGGGTAAATAGTCATTTTTACCATAGTTACCAAATTGAGCCTTTGAGAACGTGGTGAAGCTGCAAAGTTGACGGAGCCAATTCTTCCTCGTGCGGACACCATTCGGTGAACGGCTTTCTCCAGGTAGGTTCCTCTTGCCATGCGCTCTTATTTGAGTCCCTTTTTAGGCATTTTAACGGTGGAATTTGGTTGTTTTGGCAATTTTTTGGAGCGTTGGTGCGCTCTCGGTCAGCGCGGATTTCCCGCGCGGGACCGCGCTGATCGAGTTAAAATTAAACGTACCAACTTCCCGGTCAGCGCGGAAAACCCATGTCCTTCCGCGCTGACCTGGAGAAAATACAAAGGGTTGCCATTGTCAGCGCGGCTGTTTTAAAAACAGCCGCGCTGGCGCAACAAAAATTTGTTTTCCAAGTTTTGAACGTGAAAACTTTTATGGCCAGCACTCTAATTCTTTTTAATGCCCATGCAGGACGCAATGGCCTTCCAGTGGCAGGAGAGGGCTCATGATACGGAGGATATAGCTGCTTATGCTCGTGCGGATTGCCGAGATGCCATGCGGGCATGCGGATTCCTAAAATTCTTCCTGACTCCACGCTTGAGATCTCATCATGACTTACTTGAGTTCCTAATCAGGGCATGGAACCCAATAGATGGTAAATTTACCATCCGCGGCAAAGATATTGAGTTCGACCATATGGACATATATATTTTTGACCGGATTGTCACGCCGGGGCCAGAGGCCTATCATGGAGGGACAACGGCCCAGCGGTGAGACTCTCGACCAGCTGATGGCTTGAGTATGTCCAGAGGCAGAGAAATCGCGGAGTGGGAAGGTATCAATTCCCACGGTTAGAGATATAGTCCTTTGCACCATCCTGTTTATGGTGACCCGGGCAGCGGGAAGCTTGGCCAACCATGAGGCCTCGAAGACCCACCTGCTGCTAGCTCTTGAGTGCTTACAGCCTACCGTGTTAGACTGGGCCACAGCTGTGACCAACAACATGAAGAGGCAACTCGGCAACTGTCGTCACGGAGAGACGAAACAGTTTGGCTATGGGTCGCTCTTACTCCCACTCATTCTAGAGCGGGTGCCAGCCATGCGGCTGTAGACTATGGCTGTGGATCCACCTAGAGGTCCCCGGGAGACGAGGGCCACTCAATGGACTCGCATCATGCCACGCGGAGGTGGCGACCGGGCAGCTACTTGGGGGACGTTCTTCCGAGAGTGGTTGGAGCAGCAGATCATTTTTGTTGAGGACTGGCCATACACAGGTATGGACTTCCGCAACGATCCTGACATGCCACTGCCCGCGGGAGAGCATTGGGATGATGCAGGTATGACACTTGACCACTTTTTAATTTTTTAATGTTTTTTGATTTATCATGTACATGTCTTAATAAATGTTTATGGTATGTAGATGTTGGACCTGTTAGACCCATTGGCCTAGCCCCAGAGGCACGACGAGAGGGGCAAGGAGCTGGAGCCCTGGCATTAGTTCCTCCAGGAGTTGACACATCGGAGACTGTAGCTCGCAACCTTGAGGGTTTGGTGGAGGGGGTGCCGGACTACCAGGGGGTCGAGGAGGTCCCCTTAGCTCATCAGATCCACACAGTGGGGGTGGAACCCAGGGTGCACCGCCTGTTGAGGCGGGTGGCACGGGCGACTGAGTACTATAGAGAGCATCACCCAGCTCAGTAGTCACCTAGGTTTTATTTCCACTGTTGTATCGAGAGACATATGACTCAGATGTACTGAGGATACCGGCTGTATTTTTTGACATATACACTTATTTTTGAGCGCCTTCGAGCGCCACACGATATATATACATACCGATTTTTGATGGATCTTTTTTACATATGATGATGTTTTTTATATGCTATGCAAATGTCTAATACAAATGTGATCTAATGTATCAGTTGCACAACATGCGATCCATGTATTTTTTATATTTTTTGCAAGCTTAAAAGCACACACTTATGCAAACTATGCTTGGAAAAATTTATTTATATGCATATGCTTATTCCTAGATGAATCTTTTTACATGTGATGATGTATTCTATGTGCTATGCGACTGTTCGACACATATGTAATCTGGTGTATCTAATGCATAACAAACGACCCATTTGTGGAATATATTTACACACATGCATATATTTTAGTTTTATGAAAGCTTGAAAACACACATGACAATCACGTATGCAAACTATGCTTTATAGAAAATTTTATTTTTATGCAAGCTTAAAAGCACATGGAACATATGAAAACTATGCTTGATGGTAAAGGGAACGGGCATGCCCCCCAGAATCGTGTCTCAATTCGAGGTACATGCCCCCCAAGCTTCAGTCCATTGAAAATGGGTTGAAGGTTGACATAACGATTATTGCGCTCGAATTGCACGAGCTCATGTTTCATTGCTTTAACGAGGTTGACCCAGGTAAAAGAACTATCCTCGGACACAAGCCGTTTCATTATTTTAACGAGGTTGAGAGATTAGCAAAACTATCCTCGAGACTCCTTGTTTCATTTTTTTAGCGATCTTGACACAAGACCAGGAACTACGCTCGGATTAGACCTAAGTTCATTTTTTAGGGAGCTTGACATAGGAAAATGAACTATGCTCCGCCCGAAACTTCATCATAATGAATAGGAAGTCGAGGCTTCCAAGAGTGGCACTCCAGGCGGGAGGTCAATGTCTTGGAAGTCAGGACCCAATGCCCCCAGGACACTATGCACGACGGCAACATTGCTGGATATAGGCACGGGAGAGGTGGCCACGTAGTTGATCTGGGGTGAAACAGATGCAACTGGTGGATGAAAACCAGGAGGGAAGGACAATGGTGCCGGAGGGGCTTGTGGACGAACGAATGATAATTGATCAATCGTCACGATTCTTCCATCGTGTGGAAAGCAAACCACACGGAAAAGTGAAGAAACAAGAGATCCCATGGCATACACAAAGTCACGCCCAAGGAGAAGACTGAAGTCTAGAGACCCTTGGGTAACCGAGATGTCTATATAGACAGTCTTACCTCCCAAAGTAATAGGAAACTGTGGAAGGATCCCTAATGGTTGACTCGTTCCTCCATCAAAAGCGGTGAGATTCAGTGCGACAGGTACAAGCGATGGGGAACCCAAAGCCTGCCAAGTAGTAACGGGCATCAGACTAACCGATGCTCCCTCGTCCAACACGGTGCCCGACAGCGCCATATGGGAGGCATAGACGGTGACCCAGAAAGGCACATGGGATGGAAGGGGAGGGGTAGTCAAACGACTCCAATCAAAGGAAATGACCAAACTACTTGGTGGGGGAACCATATGGTTGCCCCCCTGTTCGGAAGGAACCGAATCAGAATTCTTCGGAGAGGTTGGGATGGGAACACCATTATCCAGCTCAGGAGAACTCGATGAGACGAGAAGAACATGGGAATTTTGCTCTTCCGAAACAGAGTGGATGACAGGAAATGGACTCGAGTCAACACTCTTTCCAACCAATGGTTGGTCTGGAATAGGCTGGACATAGCCGGGTTCGGGAAGAGGGGCCTGGACAAGAGAGGGATGTGAATCAATCTCATTGTCGGGCGGCGGATGATCTGCGTCTGCAGAAAAATGTTGATATCCAACGGGAAGTTGGGGTGAGGGAGCTGGGAGACTTTCCAAGACACTGGAGGCTTTATCCATGAGGGGACAAAGGTGAAGGGAATGATTGCCTTCACAAAGTCTACAAGGGATTCGAACCTTCCCTTTTCCCTTGCCATTCCCAACTAATAAGGTAGCATCGCCGTGAGCTTCAGAGGACGATGAGGGGTGGGCTGAATCACGAGACCATATTTCTAGTACCCTGGGAATGCTAGGACAATCGCGAAGAAGGTGGTCTTCCTTGCATAATCGACAAGGAAACTTAACCTTCGCAGAGGAGCGGAAGGGGGCCCGACTTCAGGTGTACTCGAGGGAATAACAGTTGTGCTTGTAGCTTCTCCCTTGGGGGATTTCTTCTTCTTCTTCTTAGCCACCTGGCTACTCGAATCTAGACTTTCACTAGGTGAAGTAGAAGATGAGGACATAGAAGTAGGTGTCGAAGGGGAGAGGTCCACCTTAGGATCAACATGATGTTGTTCAGGTGGAGGGACTGATGAATTAACGGCGGACATGGTAGGGACCAAAGAGGTTGAAAACAACCAAACAGGCAACCCAATAGTTAACCCTGGAAGGGATAACGTGGCCATATAAGGAGCACCAACATTCCCGAGAGGAGGGAAATGACCAGGATTCCCATCAGGAGGGGAGCTTGGGTTGGTGAACCCTGGAAAAGTTGCCATTGAGAAATAAAACGAAACCCACTAAAGCTAGCGCACACAAGATCTAACCAGGAAATGTTATCATGGCCGAATAAATTTTTAAGACACTGGAATTAAACTTGACCTTTTCATGTTTCAGGAGTCGAGAAAAGGACGAAAAGATGACTCCAGTCTCCTTCGAATGTTTAATGAGCACGAAGTGACAAGACGCTCACAGGCACCTTTTCGTTTAGGGAGTCCAAAAAGGATCAAAAGTGACTGCTCTGGAATTCTAGGTAGAGGGTGTGCCAAACTTTTCGCAAAACCACAGAATACTTTTTAGGGTACGGGTGGTAAATCTTCGTGAATGCTGTGTTCACTGCATTGCGAATCGTAGGGCGGCCGACACAGCTTCCTATGGATAAAGGCTTTAGTCCTATAGGGGTCTCCCAATATATACGCGACGGTACGTGGGAGCACAGTCCGTATTGGCACTTATCGTTTCACCGTGGAGGAATCACCCAACCACTCGACGGTAAGGTACCAGGTTTAACGACGCCGGAACACGTCTCTAGCCTAGACCTCTAGATATTTGCGTTAAATTCCAATGCATTTTTAGATTTATTCGGTTTATTTTATGGTTGATCTTGAATTAAGTTTCGATTTCAGGTCCTATCGTATGTTCTCTCACAATTACCTAGATGCAAACTATATGCCAAAGAGAGCCATTTCGTTCGATGAATTCTAGTTATGAGAGAGCAAAGAATTTTCCAATCGAACAAAACGATCACAAGCAAGTAAACAAGCTAATGCAACTAAGAGCAAGGAAAGGAAACTTTTCTTTTGAAAATGCGAATCAATGAAGTGTTCTTTTCCTTTTCAATTATCAAAAGCAAAGCTACTAGTTTGTTGTTTTTGTTTTTCAATGGCACAAAGCATCTAAAACTAATTTGGAGGAACCGGAACACAAATAAAAACACTTAATGAAAACACGCAAAGTTCCCTAAACAACCAAAAGAGATTTCCAAATCAAAAGGAAAAACAAGCTCCGCACGAGCTATGTGATCTAAGCTCGGCAAGACAAACAGGAATTCAAGCGAGGAGGAAGCAAAAACCGCTTGGAAACACAACCAAAAGTACTTTAACGATCACCGAACAAGTGTAAAGCACAAATCCGAAGTTGGCTGGTCAAACAAGAAAACAAAAACCCTACGGAAGGCTTGACAAACGCACGGCCACTAGATGCCCTAGGGCCAGAGTGCGAAATCAATGGAGATGAGCAAACACCCGGAGGATGAGAGTTGCAACCAGTCAATTAGAGATTCAAAATAACCCAACAACTGTAAAAGTCATGGCCCAAACACAAACCAAGCAGCAGAATCAAAGAGAAAGGTATTTGCAAAAAAGAAAAATGATCGAAAACGAAACCTTGCGGAGCGAGACTTCGTAAGCGAGTATCTCAGAGTTCGAGCAATAAAAACAAGTCATAGACTAAGTGGAGAGAAGAGGGGAAAGTCAAAGCAACAAGTTCAGGAGGCTAATTTGGACAAAAATGAATTTTACAGGATCAGCGCGGGTTGCCTTCAGCAACTCTGCAACGACAAGGAAAGGCCTTCAGCAACTTTGCGACATCAGCGCGGAAGCACACGGGATAAGCGTGCTGCCTCGAAAACGAGGTCAGCGCGACTGTTTAACGTACAGGCGTGATGACAGGAAAGACAAAGAAGTAGCCAGGCGACGTCAGCGCGTCTGTTTGGAATTAATCCGCACTGAGGGTAAAAAGCAAGTAAAATCAAAGCAAAAGCTCCCAAACCAAAGGTAGAAACTCTTTAGGCAATTAAGGCACTTCCCAGATGTACCCAGGAAGTCTGAAACAGAGAAAACAATCCCCAAATCTCGACAAGAGAGTAACAATCAAATTCACAATCAAGGATGAACAACAAGAGACATAGACACGGTATCCCCAGCGGAGTCGCCAAATTGTTGGAGAGGTAAATCCCCTCTACGGATAGAGGCGATCCCTACTAGCCCAGCATGGGTCTAGCAACAATCAAACACGCTGCTACGCAAGTTCCTAGTTGTACATTAAAGGTGAATTAAGGAGACCAACCTGGAATCCCACGCTATAATCGAAGCAGAGTTCGTATTCCCGCTCCCTCGCTCCGGCAGGTCACGATCCCAGCAATCCTTGCAAACGGACACCTGCACATGCAAAGGAAGAGACGGATACAAGCATAAAATCCACCAAAAGCACAACTATATTTCAGTCAGAAAGGAAATAAATCAACATCATTATAATCAACAATGAGATTGGAACTATAACAACAGTCGTTTATTATTAATCAATAATCAGAGAAAGATACAACCATTGTTCTGACGCTGCGTCCTTCTCGAGAGGGTCCAGCCAGCTGATCTCATAAGCATTCACCCAAGAAGTGGATCTCCCAAATCAAGCAACTCTCTCTCACACAAAGCTCTAAGACTTCATAACCTTTCTCTAGCTCTCTAGCAATCCACACTCTAGCACACCATACTATCTACTAGCAGCAGCACACAAAACTATGAATTCCTTGATGTCAAAATCTATTTCCAAAAACTAAGAACTAGCTGCTGATAGTAATGGTGGAGGAATATATATGAGAAGGAGTCTCCATGGAGGGTGGAAGGATAAGCTCATCTCCAAGAAAGGTGGCCCATAAGACGAACATACATGCCATAGAAGGAAGGGCGATGCACACAAGGCCAACAACCAGGTCTGGAGTCATCTGGAAGGTTGGTTGTTAGAACAAATTCTCCCAAACATGATCAGTGCGGATTATAAGACAACTGGCGCGCTGATGTCACACCTCAATGACTAGGGAAGTCATGTCAGCGTGACCCAATACAGAGGAGAGGTGCGCTGACTCATAAAATTCGACCAGCGCGGAGAAGTGATGTGCTTCCGCGCTGGCAGCGCACTGGATACATTATGAGCCGCCAGTCAGCGCAGATATTTCAATAACAGACACGCTGATGCAGTAAACTTTGGCAAAGTGGGTTTTTTGGCCAATTCAGAGAGCATGAAGTTGATTTTATGACACAGTAGGGATACTGACTGGATGACAGTGACAATTTGCTGTGTAACACTTCCTTCTCAACGCAGAGCCTCAAGTAAAAGGTAACCTCTGTCAACATAAGCCTTTTTATGGGTATTGTTTTTCTTGCAATAACTTTGGGCATAAAGCCATAGAATGTAGATGGCATGCAAGGAAACAAGATGTGTTGGGTAGTAGAAACCAAAGAATGCACAAAAATTCTAGGAGAAGGCATGTTGGCCGCGATAGGAGTTTTGACAGAAGCATTGTAAAAAAGAGTAACTCCTCCACCCTGATCTTAAGCCATGTTGAATGCTACAACTATGGCAGTCTCGAAGACAAGATAAATGGCTGAAAACATTAAAATAATGATCCTTTTACCCATGTGACGGACCACTTTGTAAGGTAGAAAGGCATGAATAGGATTTGGGTGAAGAAAGAGGAGGTCAAATAGAAGTTTCCTCTAGCCATGTGCATTCAAGAGAAAGCTCAAACATGGGCAAAGAAGAATTTGGAGAGAAATTCTTATGTCAGGACTCAGCCATTGAAGGTTTGGAAGAAGATGGCAAATGATCTGCTTAGGGGAGTATATCCTCTATTTATCTTCAATAAAGGAAGAGAATGGCCTCAAGGGAGGCTGAATAAGTCAGATGCAAGAAGCCAAAAATAATGAATAGAACGGTGCATATGATTAATGAAGGTAAGGTTGTGTTTTCTTGTTTATTACAAGAATAAATTGGTTTATTTTGAATGTATCAACATTGAAAAGGAGGAGTGCAGCCAACATGAAAAGTACACAAAAATATCTTATGTTGTGGGAAGAAGAAGATGGGCTACAACGGAAGTGTTGAATGGCAGGAAGTTCATAGTCAAGTTATGTCCATAGGATCATCCCCACGGAGAGGCAAGAAAGCAGTTGCAGGAGATCAAAGAGCATTGGCTCAGGGGGAGCTTCTTTGATAAGCAATAGCATGCAACAATTGTCAGCCTCAGAAAGGAAGATTGCTAAGAAAATGAAAGGTTTTCATCTTGGGTGAAATACCCTTATTTCATTTAAGTTGTGAGTTTGATTATGCATAACAGTCTTGTGTTCATGAAATACAATTGGTGTAATATTTTCATGTCCCTTAATCCTCAATTGGTATCACTATGTCAATTGGTAGTGTTGGGATCATCATGAGTAACCTTGTGTGCAAATGGACATTTCTTTCTGAAAGAAAGTATTAGAGTTTGCCTCGTACATTTTTCCATTTGTGTCATTTCCTATGGTGCAAATGGGATTAGTTGAGAAGAAGTCCATGTAGAATTTTGTAGAATTTTTCCTACAAATTAGATAGCTCTGATACCATGTAGAACTTTTTCTACAAATTAGCTAGCTCTAATACCATGTAGAAATTTCCCACTTGCAGATCCCGAAGCTTAATCAACCATGAGCAACATCAATAAGAACACATATAACTGATAAGAAGGCATCAATCACACATAACACAAAAGAATTTACCCGAGGAAATCACCTGCCTAAAACCCCATCTCTGTATTATCATACAAGTGGAAATATAGTCCGGATTACACAAAACCTTAGCTCGGAAGCTATCCATCTCTTAGTACAATCCCTCTACTGCTCATAGATAGTCAAAGGCTTCTCACAAACCTTCTCCTCTGCCCTCCAAGCCTCCTATTTCCATGTGCAGTTTCCTTGGGGTCCAGTGCTACCACCTGTATGAATTGGCCTCTTCACACACTCACTAACCTTTGATCTAACTGTAAAACCTGAAGCAGATAAATCCTTATCATGGATAATCTTCCTTTATAGGAAAAATATTCATCCAACTAATAGTACACTGTCCCTTCTCTAATCTCAACTGGGTCTCTATCTGAACTGACATGCATGAGTTTCTCTTCTCTAATCTCAACTGGGTCTCTATTTGAACTGACATGCATGAGTTATTTAAGCTATAATATTTAGTTATCTGAAAATACCAGTTGTTACATGCATGCAAGCATTAACAAACTGAATCTCATTAATTTAACAACTTGTTAAATTAATCTAACTGGTCTTGATTCAGTTAACTGAGCCAACTAATTACAACTCATTCTCATCCTTTAACTGATGGATAAATTCATCAATTAATAGATAAATTGTTGCATGTCCTCACATAGACTTCAAGTTTGATTTTCCTTAACTAATTAACTCAAGATGAATTAATTAATTAATTTTCAAACTGTTGTTAATATCAAATTCGAATTTTACTTCCTATTTTTAGTCCAAGGACTGACTAAAATAGGAATCCACACTGCACTGCTAAAAATAGAACTTCTATTTTTAGCACTTCCATTTTTCATTTTTTGTTACCCAATCTAGTACTAATGCCCAAATTCCTATTTTTAGCAGTGCTATTTTTAGCACTTCTATTTTGAGCAATTTCTTGTTGCCAATTTTCAACACTCTCTCTCAACAAGAAAGGTTTCCTCTTGAACCCAGTCTTGTACCTCTAGAATGTTCTGCATGCAACACATCTACCAAGTGTGGTTGCTCCAGCAACTCTCGGAACAAAAAATCTCCCAATTGACCTCTTTGTTGGGCTAGAAACATACTCTGATGCTGAAGCTCTACCTACTGTTGACAAGTGCTCCCTCTCTGACCTCTACGCTATTGCAACATCTCCATGCATCTCGCACCATTGCACCCTTCTCTGTGCTACCCTGCACTGTGCAAGACACTTGTTCCTCTCGCATTGCTTCAGCCTCCATTCTCCGTGCTATCCTGGGATTCCCTGCACTGTAGCTCTTTCTGCCGCTCCATCCGCATCTGTCTCTAGCCAATCAGTCAGTTCCTACTACTCCTCATTGGGGCTCCTGTAGCAAGGTCTCATATGAGAGGTTGGGTACCTCAAGGATCCTGCCCCTTGTCCTTGGGACGATCACTCCACATCACCCCACCTCCTACCTAGAGGTATTCCTGCATGTGATCCCTCTGCTCTCCTGGCTCGAAGTTTCCCCCTACTGGAGGTCTTTGCATGAGTAGATGTCTCTACTCAATCTCCTCTCAACTTCCCCTGTTGTGGCTGCTCCACAACCTCCTGAAGTTGTTGCACCAATCGTGGCTCCTCCAAAATTGTCTGAGACTTCTTCTGGCATTACATGTTGAGAGGTAATATACTCTCCCTCTCAACCACCAAGTCTCTAACCTTTGCCTTGCTCCTCAAAGCTTTGCATGCATCTTGTACCTCAAGTGCATACAGGTTCTTGGTTAGCACACCAATCTATTTCCACTTTCCTGCCATCATGAAATTTTCTAGAAAATGAGCTTATTTTAAATCAGCGATGTCTCCCTCATCCGAACTCGGGTTCAGCCGATTTTTTTTTTTTTTTTTTTTTTGGGTATTTTTCCACAAGGAATCCAAATTTGCTATTTATTTTTGAAAATTTTGTACAGGAATTTTCATATTTTTCTCTACAAACTCTCGGCCCAAAACTCAAAACTTTGAAATCTCCTCTCAGTATACTATTCTCTCCTTGATCACCTGTGCTCTAATACCATGTAGAATTTTGTAGAAATTTTCCTACAAATCAGCTAGATCTGATACCATGTAGAACTTTTTCTACAAATCAGCTAGCTCTAATACCATGTAGAAATTTCCCACCTGTAAATCACCTGGTAATGCAATGTACTAAAGCAAAACACTTGATCTACTTCTACAAACAATTTAGAGGAAGCTTAATCAACCATGAGCAACATCAATAATAACACATATAATTGATAAGAAGGAATCAATCACACATAAAACAGAAGAATTTACCTGGGGAAAGCACCTGCCTAAAACCCCATCTCTATATTATCATACAAGTGGAAATATAGTCCGGATTACACAAAGACTTAGCTCAGAATCTATCCAACTCTTAGTACAATCCCTCTAATTCTCATAGACAAGCAAAGGCATCTCACAAACCTTCTCCTCTGCCCTCCAAGCCTCTTATTTCCTTGTGCAGTTTCGTTGGGGTCCAATGTTGCCACCTGTGTGAATTGGCCTCTTCACACACTCACTAACCTCTGATCTAACTGCACAAAACTGAAGGAGATAATTCCTAATCATGGATGAGCTTCCTTTATAGGAAAAATATTCATCCAACTGATAGTACACTATCCCTTCTCTGATCTCAACTGGGTCTCTGTCTGAACTGACATGCATGAGTTATTTAAGCTATAATATTCAGTTATATGAAAATACCAATTGTTACATGCATGCAAGCATTAACAAATTGAATCGCATTAATTTAACAACTTGTTAAATTAATCTAACTAGACTTGACTTAGTTAATTGAGCCAACTAATTACAACTCATCCTTATCCTTTAACTGATGGATAAATTCCTCAATTAATAGATAAATTGTTGCATGTCCTCACATAGACTTCAAGTTTGATTTTCCTTAACTAATTAACTCAAGATGAATTAATTAATTAATTTTCAAACAGCTGTTAATATCAAATTCGAACTTTACTTCCTATTTTTAGTCCAGGGACTGACTAAAATAGGAATCCACACTGCACTGCTAAAAATAGAACTTCTATTTTTAGCACTCCCATTTTTCATTTTTTGTTGCCCAATCCAGCCCTGATGCCCAAACTTCTATTTTTAGCAGTGCTATTTTTAGCAATTTCTTGTTGCCAATTTTCAACAGTCCATGTTGTATAAGTATAATCTCAAGGGGAGAAGTGGAGATGCTAAAATGAAGTGAGCATAGTCTCGAAATAAGTCGCAGTCGTGAAGTACAAGCATAAATGCATCATCATTAATTGGTATTTGCAACAACAACAATACCATGAGCAGTATATGTTTAGGGGGAGCATATCATATATGCTCAGTTTATGGAACAACAACAATTATGAGTCCTTGAAGAGATGTGTACAAAGTAGAATGCACATCTCAACAACTAGATTTTGGCCTTCACAACCAGTGATTGCATAGGGAGAAAAGAGACAGTTTGTAGCCCCTTGCCATTGAAGACAAAGGGGGAGAGAATTTGTGAAGAAATTGCAATGGTCTGTGCAAAAGAAATAAGGTCATTGGTGTCTCATGATTTGGAAGTAGAATGTGGAGTGGCCATCAAAATGAATATAAGGACAAGGTGTTGCCATCAATGCCAAAGGGGGAGATTGTTTGAAAGTTGGCATTGTATGGATGGCCAGTGTCCTAATGAAGATATCTACAAGTGTGTTGGCATTGATCTCAATAGTCATGTTGGGAATATGTGTTGGGGAGTTCGAATTAACTAACTGTTGGAATTGATGTAAAATAGACTAGCTTAGATGCTTGTCACAATAGATGTTAGCAATGACGGCCTAGGAGGCATCTCATGGTAGCTATAAGCTTCATGTAGAGAATCATCACAGTAGAAGGTTTAATAAAAATCCATAACATGATCACCTTGGTGATTGTGAGTTCATATTTTTGGACAGTCGAGGAGCAGATATTTTGTAGCAATTAATGATATGCAAAATTTCAGAAATAGAATCTTGGATCAAAAGATATGGTCTGCGGTTCAAGGTTGTGATGCCTTGAGGATGATGAAATATCATAATATCGGAGGCCAGAATATTGGCACATCGACATATCAAAGAACAAGATGTCAGAGGTCAGTGTATTAGCACATCGACATATCGAGGATCAAAATGTCGGAGGTCGACATATCAACAATATCAGAATATCAAAGGTTTGGTACATTAGAGTGGGTTGTATCGGAGGTTGGAGGATATCAGAACCCTGAAGATTGGCATATCAGAACATTGGAATATCGAGGATAAAAATATACAATAAGTGCAGATAAGCCTTTATAAGCATCGAGGAATGCCAAAAGAAGATTAACAAAGGATTTCGGTGCAAAACCAAAAGTTGATGGACCCTCTTTTCTTTCCTCTAGTAGGACACATGGAAACATATAATTACCTCAATAAGACACAGTGGCATCTGACGTCAGCATGATGTGGAAGTATTCCAAGAAAAATGAAAACATATGATCAGCTACGATAAGCTACAGTGGCGTTTGATGCCAGCATGACGTGGCAGTATGATAGGACACATGGCATGCATATTTAACCTTATTGGGTAGTCTAATGGGTCAAAACTGGGTGGCACGTGTGACCTCTAAGGAGTCACCATGTGGAGTGATGATGTAATATCATAGGTTGGCATATTGGAGGTTGAAGATGTCAGAACTATAGAACTGTTGGAGTTTGGAAAAGTTTCGATAAAGGGGGCTTCTGATATTGGGCTGGCACATGGTCTTGAGAGTTAGAAGAACCAAGGGTGCAGAGTAGTTAACAAAGACAGAATGATCCTCGGCAAGATTCTGAAGGCTTAACACCTTAATTCTAAGTGGCAGGTCACATGTAACAATCCTATGATGAGAAGCACTATGAGGGATAAGTAGAAGCAGCTTTGCATATTGGAGGATTAAGATATCTGAAATTTAGAACAATTGGTTATTAAAAAGTTCCGATGGAGGGGGCTTTTGATATTGGGTAGCCTCTTGTAATTTAAATCTATAGAGCCAAGCACGCAGAGCAATAGTAAAGGAAGATTGGCACCGACAGGAACAAAGCACCTTAGCACCTTAATGCTGAGTTGCAGGTCACTAGCCCGGTCATATGAAACAGTAAACGCTCAAGGAGCTAAGCGCCAAGGGACTAAGGAATATCATAACACTGCACTAGTGTGACGTTGTGATATGAAGTGTCTCTAATAAGGCAATAAAGAGAGTTAAGATGTATGGGTCAACAACTGCGAGGTTGAATGCAGGACAAAAGGAATTGGTCTCATGTTTAATGGCATCTGTCAAAGATCATTGGGTCAAGGTAGAAAGGACCACGATCTTCAAGAAAGAGTGTTGGTTCTACCTTGAGATGAGACAAGCCATATCTGTACTTTGATGCATGTCTCAATGAGTTAAGTGGATGAATGGGTCAGCTACCAAAGAATAAATACAGATCAATGGAGTTGGTTCATGAAGTTAGATGGATCTATAGAAAACTCTAAGACATGGCAACGACGACAATGGTCCATAGATAAGGCATGCCGAAGTACAACTAAGCCATGTGAAACCATATATTTTTGTATTCATTTAAAACCTAGAGGGGATTCTTTTTATTTTCCCATCTATTGAGAAAATACCTATGAAACGCAATAAGGTCATTTATGGTACCTGCTGGTAAATATTTAAACCATTTTATTACCTCTCCACCAAGGATTTGGGAAAAAAGCCTCATCTTTACATCATCTTCATCAACCTCCTGAAGGTAAAAGTAGTCATTCATTTTATATACATGTTGTTGTGCAGTGATGGCCCCAGTGCAATCAAACTAAGGAATCCTACTTTGATAGTCTCGAGGCATGTTATGTAATTGGGCAAGTAAAACCAGGGGAGCATATCGAGCTTCCATGACTGGTATATGGGGATGAACAATAGATGAACCTGTAAGAGGTGTATATGTGGAAGGGATCAAGACAGTTTGAATTGCAGTTTGTGATGTTAATGGAAAGGTAGTGGAAATTGTTGAAGAGATGGAACTAGTGGAAACAAGATGTACAGATTGTGTGATGGGAGAAGAAACAGAGAATGATAGGGATTAATGTTCAATTGATTGCTGGATGTAGGCTTTATGGATAGCTTGGTCTAGGTCAGTCACTAGGTCTTCTAACTTTTGAAACTACTGGAGAGCTTGTTTGTCAAGATCCTGGTCTACAGACTGATGTTAAGATATATATGGTCTTAACACTGGCTCATCAATGACTGTTTCAGCTGTAAAGCTTTCCGATTTTGATATAAAAAAACTAACTTCAAATGGTAGATCAAATTGAATATTTTCTATGGTAACAAAGCTCTCTGGAAAAGAATTGGCTCTTGGCATAGGACTGTTACTCCTTTGACTTTCGGTCAAGCTTTTCTCCCTTATCAATTTCTCGGGATTATCTAGGATATTGGGAGGATTTAGATCTAGATGTGCTCTGGTATGAATTCTTTTAGGAGCCATATCTATATATTATTAAACACACAATTTCCATTATGCACAAATGTTAGGTCCCTATACTACTAGTGTAATGCCTTATTGTTATTAGTACAACCCCCTTATTATATCGTTGTACCCATGTAGTCCCCATATTGTTATTATTGTGCCCCATAGAAGCCCACTATTGTTATTATTGTGCCCTTACATTATTATTGTTATGTCGGCTCTGATTATATTATGACCCCTTAGACTCCTATATATAGAAAGGAGGTCTTGTCATTTGTATCATCCAAGAATTGTTCATTTATGTAATGTAAAGGAGGTTGCCCCCTAAAACAGGCTAAATTCTAAGGCATTGATCTATCTTTTCTATGTTTTTGTGAGCTGGTTTCCTAACATTTGTTATTAGGGCTTTGGATTCTAGGGTTTCGCTGCTCCGAACAAGTCATCGTGGAATTTTCGCTATAACTTTTTTTCTATGATGTTTTAGAAGCTACAAAGAAAACCCATTTGAACCAAAATCGTTTTGCATCTCAGCTCTGAATTTCAGATCTCGTCTTGCTATATTTTCGGATATATGATATGAGGAAGTTAGGGTTTTTCAGACTCCCGAATTACATATTAAACATGTGACCATGGGAAAATCATCATAAAATTATCTCTGAGGATCAGATTGAAATTTCGTAAGAAGTTATAGAAAGAGGATGGATTGCGGTTTTTTGTGTGTATTTTTCAGATCCGAAGGTCAAAACAACAACACGTGTCACGTCATACAATTTCGCTATTCTGAAAGATCACATCGAGAATCAAGAAATGAATCCAACCATATATTGTAAGGATTGGAATAAATTACCACTCCTCAAACTCTAAAGATAGAAGGACATATCAAGAAGAAAAAGGTTCAAGCAGTGAAATATCACATCGAGCATCAACAACAAGTTCTCCTACTTTTAAAGGATAATGCCACTTTGGTGCAGAATCAAAGGAAACAACAGGTAGATCAACATCACAGTAAAAATTGTTTTGATGTAGGTGATTGGGTATTTTTACGACTACATCTCAAGCAAGCTATTTATGAGAAGGAAATGTTGGCAATACTACATGCACTTAAGAAATGGCGACCTTACCCAATGGGAAGACACTTCAAGGTAAAAATGGATCATGATATTCTTAAATACTTTTTAGGACAAATATTATCTTTAGAAGAACAAAAAAAATGGGTCACAAATATGTTGGGTTATGACCTTGACATCATCTATAGAAAAGGGAAGAAAAATTTTGTTGCAGATGCACTCTCAAGAAAGGATGAGGATGTGGAAGCATTGTTTTGTGCTATTTCTATTATCCAACTAGATTGGATAAATGAAGCAAGGGATGAATGGAAGAAGGATGAAGAAGTGTGGCCACTCATTCAAAAGTTGCAGAATATTCCAATTCAAACAATATTTATAGAACTTGAAGAGGAAGGAAAAATCATATTGGAACCTGGAGCAGTCACAGAAACAAGAACCCGATAGCTACGAAATCGATCAATTTTAGAGTATCTCATCAAGTGGAAGAACTTACCCGGTGAAGATTCCACATGGGAGGAGAAGAGTTTTATATAGAAGCATCAAGAACTACTCAAGCGGTGAGGATAACATTTTTGAAGGAGAGAGGCATGTTAGGTCCCTATACTACTATTGTAACCCCTTATTGTTATTAATACAACCCCCTTATTATATTTTTATGCCCATGTAGTCCCCATATTGTTATTGTTGTGCCCTATAGAAGCCAATTATTGTTATTACTGTGCCCTTACATTATTATTGTTATGTCGGCTCTGATTATATTATGACCCCTTAGACTCCTATATATAGAAATGAGGTCTTATCATTTGTATCATCCAAGAATTGTTCATTTGTGTAATGTAAAGGAGGTTGCCCCCTCGAAGAGGTTGATTCTAAGGTGTTGATCTATCTTTTCTATATTTTTATGAGCTGGTTTCCTAACAACAAATTTTACAACCTCAAAACATTTATTTTTTAAATAGAAATCTTAAATGTTCTTGAAATAAAGTTTTTTGAACCAGGGAGAAAAAAATTCAAACGAAGATATGTTCGACGCCTGTATGGTCACCAGGATGTTATCACTCTGTAATTTTCTGGTTGTGGAAAAAATCACAGAGGTAACCACTTTGGAAACTGCGAATCTAGCCCTTCCAATTTTAGAGATGGATCTCTCTTTATGATTTAGATTTATTTGACTGAAGGTATTAGGCTAGCTATTAAGTTCAAGTTCGAGTTTTTTGTGTTGTTTGGTTGAAGCTGGGAAGAAAAGCCATTGGGAAAATGGAGTCACAAGTTTGAGGTGATCAAATATAGAGTTTACAGGCTAAACGTACAGGGTAGGTTAGGAAATTTCACTGGATCCTTTAAGATATATGGTGTGAAGGAGAGGAAAAGATTTAGAGATCCAATTAAAAATAGAGCAGTTAAGAATTCTAATTTTAATCTTCAGTGGAAAACATAAAAAAATATTTTTAAGTCAGAGACATAGTATACATTCAAACAAATTATGTTCTTTATCTTCTTAGAATAATTTAGATTTTAGAATGACATATGATAATGTAAAGAAAACAAATTTACAAAGAAAGATGCACTTCACCAATAAAAATGACACAAGAATCCTGTAATGATTGCACTGTATTACTAAAAATCTTATCAATGGTGGCTCTGTGAGCTACTTTACAATGCAATTCCTTTTCTTCAAACAAGTTCCAACCCTTTATAATTCAAATTATGAAGTACTTATAGAAAATATTACAAAATATCTTGATTCTAAAAGCAAGATATGATCTTAAAAATATCTAACAACTGATTACAAAAGTAGTACAAAAATTTAGCAATTTTCGAACTTCTAGAACTATTGGCACTATTATTGAGGATGAATTTTGATGAATAAGCCTCTAGATTTGTTGTGGTCTTTGCCTTTCTATCGAAGAATAAAATTACTCAAGTAATTCACACAACTTGTCCCATCTGTCTTCAGTAGGGATAGAAAATTTAACTAGTTTTCTATAGGCCTCATCGACGTCTGTGTACTTCTAAAATGTTGGTTTGATGATGAACAAATGTCTGACTGCATGGTTGATGAATAACTCGAAATATAAGGCCTCCAGGAATTCTTTCCCTATTATGTGCCCCTTTATACCTGTAAATCTTGACTTATCATGGGCAATAGTGGATATTTTCTCCTGGTACTCTGTCAAGCCCATAAGTTCATCTTCCTTACCAATCACTCTTGGTAGACCTTTCATGTTTAGTACCTATATATTATTATGAAATCTCTATACGATGGTCTCTTGACTTTGACACTTATTATCAAGTTGTAGCATAAGATTCCTCTTGGTGTGCATCCTCCTCACTTCTAGAATAGTCTCCGTCTTGTCTTGAATTCCCAGCTGCTATAATTCTTCTTTGTTTTTGGAATTCAAGAATTTGATAAGTTTTGTTTCTTTCCCATGCTTCTGTCCTAAGTCAATTTTTATTTGTCTTATTACCTCTTTGGACCTCTATATCAATTCTTGTTGCTCAAAAATAATATATATGGAAGGCCATATTTCTGTGGTGTCTTCACTAATTTCTATCCATATTTTTTCTTTGGCTTGGGCCAGAGTTTGACCCATAATTGATTCACTCTGCAATTGCTCAATTTTAAGATTAATCTGATGGGTTTTTTGCCACTTTTCCACATATAAATGATCAATTTTTAATTTATGTTCTGATAGTGTTTTTATCTGATCTTTTAACTTAATAATTTCTTGTTCCTGAATGGACATATTGTCCATGTCTTTAACAAGTTCACTTGTCAAATCTGATGTCTATCCTGGTGCTGAAGTTGATGTAGGTACTCATGGGGTTCTGGTCGCTAAAAATGAGACTGGTGTAAGTGGAACTATGCCTAACTGTGTTGCCTGTTGTTTCTCTTTGAGTAGTTTTTCTAGTTCTACTTCCATGTCCCTGATCTGGCTGTTCTGTTCAATCACTATTTGAAATATATCCTCTTTCTTCTTTTCCATCTCTTTGACTCCCTTAGCCCATGGATAATCTGTGGTAGAAAATTTTAGTTGCTTCCTCAATGTTGCTATATCAAGGTCCTTTCTTTTCACCAGCTCTTTTGTTGCCTTTACATATTTGGGATTATTTCCCAGTTTGATCACCAAGTATTCAAGTGACTTGATCATGGTATCCTTGGCTAAGGATGAAATCCTTTCCAACTTTAACTATGACTGTGCGTTGTTCAATGATACCTGTAATATAGAAGCATACATGGAAGCATTGGTTAGTCTAGAATACATAATTTCACTAGTTTGTTGATGTATGTCCATTTGATCTATTGGATCAATTTTCTATGTATCAAAATTAAACACATATTATTTGTAATCTGTTGGTGTCATTGGGGCTGGCACTTTAGCTTCAAGGTATGCAATTTGCATTTTACCCTTCTCTGTGTCGAACATTGAAAGGATCCTGTGTTGTGATGTAGTTGTCTATTTCTAGAATTGTGTGTATGTTATGTCTTTTAGCATCTCATTCCTCTTTTTGATTGCCCTGTATGTGGAAAAAATATTAGGCTCAACAATATCTTGAGCCAAGTCACCTGTTTGTGGTGTTTCTGGAGGATCTTGTGAAACAGAGGAAGATAGAGAGCCTAGAAAAATGTCCTCCTGTATTATACCTGCAAAGATGTCTTCTGATGTTTTAGAAGCATGTTTACCCGACATGAATACAATAGTCTTCCTTTCATCCTCTTGTATAAAACCCAGTGTTGGATTCTTTTTAGGCTTCTTAGTATAGATTAAAAATTTCTTGGCTTCAATTTCTCTTACTGGAGAATACTCGTCTTCCCTGGGCCTTTTATCATGCCTTTCTTGAGGTTTAAGAGTCTGAGAGGATGCTATTGATATGACTTGTTCTTCAACCTCTTGCAAGGTGTTCGCCTTCCACTGGTCTCGGTTCATGTATTTCTCAATCTCTAGCCAAGGAGTATGTGTGTAGGGACTAGTATTTTGTTCCACCCTCAACTTTGAAATCATACCAAAAGGGTCATAAGACCAAGTGAAGCTCAGTTTGAAATTTAGTTGCTTCAACAACAAATCTGCTTCTTTACCAGTGGTTTTGGTATTGCATACAAAAGGTCCTACCTGTGCTTTGGTTTTAAATTATGCCTTCTTCTTAGTCGCCACAAAATGTAGGTCATCCATATGTATCATTTGTATGATGTATTATAATGAGAAAAGTCTCCTGGGAAAAGCATTTGGCGGCCTATAGGGTGGTAATTCACACCCATAGACTCTGAGCTCGGTGTAGTTCTGGTATAAATACCAGTCACCTGTCTTAACCTGGTCACTAAAATGAAAAACCTTCTTAATATCTGCTACTATACTAGGCTCCAAATCACTTTGTCACAGAAAAATAACTTTACACAAAAACTGATCAACATATTCTGTGAAAGTGAATTCTCTAGATTTTTTCCTAACCAGAGAGGTCCAATGTATACTAATTGAGCACTACCCTTCTCATCCATATTTTGAAAAGTAAAGGGAAACCTGTTTTCTTAATGATAAATAAACATATAAACTAACACAATAGAAAATTTGAAATCTCCCTTCGTAGGAAACTTCATTAATTGCTCATGCATTGCCTCTCCAATAAATGCATCGTAATTAAAACAACAGGTTTCTCACCAGTGGTAAAAATTGATAGGAAACCAACAATGGCCTCATCAATCCATTAATCAGAGTGATTACCAAGTAGGTATAAGATGATGTTGATGATATGTTTGGTTACCTTAGGGAACATAGAAGATGAGAATGGAGGTTTTTTTTAGGTAATTGGGCATCTTCAGGAAGAAAGATTTCAAGTATTTTCGCTCTTTGAGGGAAGGTTAAATTCTTGTAGAGCTCTATGAGAGAGTCTACTGACAGTGTCTTGGAAGACTCCAAAATTGTCACTTGGAGAATTTGAGATATGGCTTTGGCTGTGATGGCGATCATAATTTCACCATTTCAACTCATACTTGCTCTTTGGGAGGGTACATAGCTCAATTGACATGAGGAGACTAGCTCAGGGAAGTGATGGGTTTGAGGGAACACGAATTGAGGGAGGTTAGACTTCCATAGATTCAATTCATCTCTCTGATCTAAGAATTTCTGCTTCAACCAACTGTGAAGTTTGAGAAAGTTGAATTCACAGTTTGTTTCAATGATTTTATACGGTAAATCAACTAAGGGTAGATGATCCAAATCAATAGGAGGGGGTAGCATGGGATTTTCCTCTAGTTTCTTTCCTTTGTCCTTAGGGGGTCTCTGATAGTGATTGGATCACTATCACTGGGTAATTTTCTGGTTACTATGATAGCGTGGAGGATTGAAAACTCGAACAAAATGTGAAAAAAAATAAGGTAGGGAATTTTGTGGCTTAACGGTGCTTAATAGGGTAATTTAGAAGTTACCATTCATTTTTTACCATTACTGAGAGCGTATTCGTTGTAAAGGGAGTGGGAGAAATTAATTGGCATAACGGTTTGCTAATGTGGGGAGGGGAGTGTCAAATGGTGGCCTTTGAATTAGAGTGGGATGGATTATCATGATAGATTAAACGAAAGGGAAGGTCATGGGAGTGGGGTCGACGAGGTTGAGTTTGCGTACGGTGAGTGGGGTAGGGAAAAGGTGTTATGGCGGATAGGGAGTGGTGGAGGGGTGAGCGGTCAGCACTGAAACTTTTCCAGGGGGGCATGATGAGTGAAAAGGAAAGGGGTGGATGCGAAATGTTGTGGGGGTGACACGTAGCAGGCCTTTCGTAAGCCCCCCTCCACCCCCATGGATAAGGTGGGATGGAGCTCGGGGGGGGGGGGAAGAATTACCCCGCCATTGATCCGGGTGGGGAGATCTCGACCATTGATCCTTGCACACTTAATAATCATACATCGAATAACTATATTATCATTTTATCATAAAACCAAACATTAGTTCTAGATGCCTTATTACAAATGGTTAATCATGATTAAATGACATGATTAATTATTTTAAACCTAATTAATTTATCCTAAGCATGATTAATTTATTCTACAAGCGCATTTTGATTTGCAAGCCCTTTTTATCAATTTTTCTAAGGTTTTCGATTATTTTTTCTTTATTTGTTAACCACAATTAAATGTTGTGATTAACTCTACTAATCTAGCTCAATCATGTTTAAACAATGTGATTAGACTAACTATTTCTAATTCTCCTATTTACAGTGTGGCATTTAAACAAGTTGCACACTTATTTACAAAAATTCTTGGAGTATGTAATTCTGTTTTTTCTTGGTGGCATTTAGACTTGCTCACCTAGGGGAACAATTTGATATATTTTTTCTCTTTTTGTTTTTCTTTTCTTTCTTTATTCTATTTTTTATGTCCCCTACAATTTATTTTTCTTTTTCCTTTTTCTATATATTTTTTTTGGAAATAAATTTCAAGCATGAAACATTATTTACATTTTTCAAAAATAAGTCATCAGGTCAAAATAACTCATCCTATGAAATATAGGACCCTAACAGTGGCTCCAATTGGGGATGGAATCCTCCCAGTGAGGTGCCAAAGAACATTGTAGATCAGTAGCCTTATCCATTGGGCTAGTTTCAAAAATATTTCAGTTGAACTGTTATACCTATGAATTATTCATACCTATGGTAACACATCGTCAGAAGCTCAGGGCCTTCCCTGCAGGCTTCAACTTATACTAGGAGTCACTTGTACTCTTGCAATAAAAATGATATTTTACAATGTTGATGAATGAATTGATCTAATCAGGTAGGAAGTAATGCTTTAAATATATACCATTTATTGGTCCACCTGGCAGCTCTTCTCCTTTCAAATATGACAGAAGGAATGCATTGTTACCTTTGAAAGTATCAATCTTAAAAGTTCCTTTCCATAAGTTATCAAACTTACCATGTTTTCCCTTATCCTCATTTCTGGAATCCCACTTCAAAACAATATCATTGAGTTGAAAATAATATGCTTTAGTCCTTCTACCTTAAATCCTTTTAATATTTTCTTGGATGACTTGAGTTTTATGAAATACTTCCTCCCTTGACTGTTGTAATTGAATAATATGTTTTATCCTTCTTTGCATATCATTGGTCTCCACTTGTGTTTCCTGCAGAAGTTTGAGCACTGGAATTCCCAAAGAAGTTGGGAAAACTACATTTGTACCATACACTATCTGGAATGGTGACATTCCAATGGACTTCTTGGTAGTAACTCAATCAGCCCATAGTGCATTGATTAATTTTTTGTGCCATGACTTCTTGTTCTCCTACAATAATTTCTTGATAATTTTAACCAAACTCTTGTTTGAGGACTCATCTAACCCATTACACCGGGGGTATTAAGAAGTAGAGTGCCCTATCTTAATATGATATTTGTTACAAAAATATGTCATTTTACTAAATTTGAAAGAAACAACATTGTCAGTTATAATTTTATGGGGGCCACCAAACCTAGAAAATATATTTCCTTCCAAAAATTGGATAATAAGAGTATTAGTGTCTTGTATAGTGGTAATGGCTTCTATCCATTTGGTAAAGTAGGTTGTTGCTATCAAAATCCATTTGTGTTGGCCTGAGGAATTGGGATGGATTTGACCAATGAAGTCTAAACCTTTTTATGTACATCAAAGAATAGGGTTGGCTAGTAAAAACTATCTCTAAGGATTTTGCTGGTTGTAGATTTCCAGTATAGATGGCCACCATACTCTCCTTGATGAAATTACTCTAGGACCCTCTCTGATTCATCTTTCAAAAAACGCTTTAGTAACATCTCTCCAACATCTTTCCAATATAAATTCTTATCAAGAATGCAAAATTTCATAGATTTCATTTTAAGGAACCTTGATTTGGTTTTTGTTAAAATATTAGTAGCATATAAGTTTTGTAAGACAAAAGTTATGTCTACATACCATGGTGATGTGTTGGAAACTTCTGAGATCAGTGGAGTCACCTGATCTTCCTGTTCATCTAATTCTGCAATAAAATTGATGTCTAACACATTACAATTAGACTCTTCCATGAGTTTTGCTAACCCTTGACCCTTGAGAAGCTTTTTTGGTCTGATTTCAATATCATATTCCAGAATGGTGGCAATCCATTTCCCCCTTCTACCATCTAGATCTGTTTGAGTGAGTATTTCCTTGACAATTGCACTAGGGACAAAAGCTATAATGTGTGAATGCAGAATATAAACCATGAAATAATTAAGTTCCTTTACCAATGAAAATGCCTTTTTTTCCATGATGTCGTATTTCAGAGATGAATCTCTTAATGCTCTGTTGAAAAAGGAAATTGGTTGTTCATGTCCTTCAACATTATTCTCTAACAACACAATTGTTATAGTATGATCATATGCAAAAGAGAATATCATGAAATCTTTTGTAAAATTAGGACTTATTAAAATGGGTGCAGTTATTAAAGCTTTCTTGACCTTAGTGAAAGAATCCTTTGCATCATTAGGCCATTTAATTTCAATATCATTCTTTAACATGTCAGTTATTTCTTTTATGATTTCAGCGAAATCTAGTATAAATCTCTGAAGGAAGTTTATTTTTCCAATAAAGGATTGGACTTCTTTCTTGTTCCTAGGGAGATCTATCTTCAATATTGTTTCCACTCTACTACGGTAAATTTTTATGCCATCCTTTGAGATGATGTGTCCTAACATTTTTCCCTTTTCTAAGACAAATAGAATTTTCTTAGGGTTAAGAGAGATGCCAAATTTTCTACACTTTTCAAAAACTCTCCTTAAATAGAGCAAATGCTCCTCATCTATCTTTGAGAAGACAGTGATATCATCTAAATAAATAACTATGAACTTACCTAATTCATATGTAAAGGCAAAATCCATTCCTCTTTGGAATGTAGCACCAAATTTCACTAGACCGAAAGGCATTTTCACATACTTGAAAGTGCCCCAGGGTGTTGCAAATGTTGTTTCTCTTTGTCATCTAGGTGTACTAGAACCTGGTTGTAACCATAAAATCCATCTAATAAGGAAATTATAGCCGATCCAACTACCTTCTGTAGGATGTGGTCCATTTTGGCCAAAGGATAGTTGTCTTTCAGAGAAGCTTTATTGGTATTTCTAAAATCAATACATAGTCTGTTTTCCCTAGTATTTTTTCTAGTAGGAACTAAGTTTGATACCCATTTTGAAAACAACAAGGGTACAATAATTTTGGCATCATACAATTTTTTAACTTCTTTCTCAACTAGAGTCAAAAGCATTGCATTGATCCATCTGAGTTTCTGTTTAAAAGGTTTATGTTCCTTTTTTATAGGAATTTTATGTTGAATGATGCTGGTGTTATAGGACTTTAAATCCTCATAACTCCAGGCAAATACATCTATGAATTCTTTGAAAATATCTATGTACTTCTGATTTTCAGCAGAAGGCAAAGATTTGGACAATTTAACTATTTTAGGCTTTTCTTCGGTTTCTAAGTTACATTCTTCCACATCGGCTCTAGTAGGTTCTATTTTAGGTTTTTTAGCAACATCATTAAAATCAAATAACTCTTCTAAGGGAACTAACCCTTTAGGAAAAACATTATCCTTCAATTGCAAAATTTCTAACTCTTCTTGATCTTTATCTAATTCATTCAATTCTACTTTTTTCATCATCTTATCTATATTATTATCTACATCATAATCTATGTCTATATTGGCACACTCAAAGTCATCCTTTGACTACAATTTTTTTTCAATTTGTTCATCGTTAGCAAAAAATTGCGAGTACCTGATATTATCTAGGATAACTGGTTTGTTTTTAACGTCAAATGTGTACTGGTGACTTGGGCAGAAAGGCATTTTAAAAGTACTAGTTGAAGTAACCAAACCATCATATATGATATTTCGACTCTTGTTGCTACAAAAAACTCATACTCAACAAAGCGTTCAAGGAAATCTAGAACAACATTCCTATAAGCCCTTAACCTTGGATGTTTAGTTGAATATTCCCCTTTGATTTGTTTAATTATGAGTTCAGAATCTCCATGAACTAAAATTCTCTTGGCACCTAATATTTTCAAAAGCTGCAATACTAGGATTAAGGATTCATACTCAACAATATTATTGCTACATTGAAAATTCAATTTATATGAATGTCCTTCAACTTTTCTAGTTTGTGAATTGAAAACCCACACACCTGCTCCTAATCCTTCCTTGCTTATGACTCCATCAAAATCCATGTTCCATAAAGGCTCATTTTCTTGATCTAGTTTTAAAATGCTTGTTATGTTTTCTTTCTTCTCACACAAATCAGTTTCTAGGTGTTGGCTTAATGGGTCCTAACCCAGGTTCGAAGTTAATTGTGCCAAACAAAACCATACACTATTGGCCCTTTCGGCATCAACCTGCATAGCGTAGGCTGAAGTCTCACCCGAAGTAGTATGGGGGGATGCTTGAACCAATTTTCCACATCTAACAATCGGTGTGATGTCTTTTATTGCCCTGGATATGCCTTCACGCAGATCGATATGATCCTAGGGCTCAATACTATAAATTCCTTTAAACAATGTTCAGACCTTTGTGAAGATCTGTGATAGGCACTTGCGAACCTTCAAAAAGCAACTTAGCTACTTACGTGCACCATAAATTAACCCTAGATATGTGTTACACAGCTCTACTTAAGAGCTTAATAAACATAACAGAGCGTACCATAATCTTTGCGTAAATACTTAACATGCATTGTGATTAGTTAATAAGACCTATCTAATAAAGTCTCGCATAAAAACATTATTATTTCATAAAGGTATTATTTTATCACAACATATATCGCAACATAAATAACATAAGTAAATAGATAAAACACATGAATTTCTCCAACAGTCTTCTTTATTGATCTTCAATATGAGGTTACAGACTCAAAACTTCCCTGCACACTCAGTTGCAGGGATCCACACCCTCAGCTGCGGACTCTATTCTAGGCCTCCACGCACTCAACTGTAGAGCCTTTCCCCTTCTATCTACCCATTTTTTCTTGCCCTTCTTCTCTGACAAAGACCTAAGCATCCCTTTCTCTCCCCCTTCTTAGACTCTCTAAGACACACCTATTTATATATTTTTACATACAATCCCATGGTTTGTGGATCATGGGTGTTGTTGGGAAAAGTATCCAATACGGAATGCCCCTATCCCACTCTAAGGTGTGATAGTGCCTTAGAAACAAACAAGGAAAAAATATCTGAGTATTCTTCTTTACGAAATGTAAATAGAGGAGAAGGATGTAACTAACCGATGTCTTCTGCTAGTTTGTCGATCCAATCTCGCTCTCTTTTGTTCGCTTTCCACTGCTTGCTCCTTCACTAGCCCAGCTTCACCAAGTTCCTGCTAGATCACAACAGAGGAAAACTACACAAAAGATATAGATTCACATTCATAACTAGTTTAGGATCAGATATAAACTAAATATGAAAATATAACAAAGCATCATTGGTATACAAGCACATAGGAGAAACTCAAATGGTTTTATTGATGAAGTAACAAAGTTTAGGAAGAGATACAACCAAGTAAGGCCCGATCCAGCATCACCTTCCAAGCAAAGGAATCCCTTCTTCACCTCCTTCAAAGCAAATCACCCAATAGTTCTAATCTCAAACCAACAACAATTCTCTACAAAGTACAAAATTCCAGCCTCCCTGAACCTCTGGGTGAGAGATCCATATATAGATGTGAGCAAAGAGGATGAGTTAGCTCATGTTTTGACTTGTGGCTTCTCTCTGTCAGTTCTTGCTTCCACTTGGAGGTTGAGAGCCTCTTACTCATCATTAGTCGAATTCATTGAGGCAAGTGTCATTGAGGAAGATTCTGGAAGCTTCCAGTGCTTGGACACCTCGTTGAATGAGCTTGCCATTTGTCATTTCCCGCTCAGCGCACCTTGGTACTGCTTCTACCTGCGTTGCAGTGCACCTAGCCAGTGCAAACTCTGCATTTCATCGTAGACAGCTAGTGGAGCTCTTGAATTGATCCTGAATTGACCGTTTCTGAGTGGTTTTTAGTGGAGAACTTCTGGGAGAAGCTGTCATTGGTTGACCTTGTTCCTTTAGGGGTAGGAACAACTCATTTAGAGACTTTGGATCCCTTGGATTATGGACATTTCATTCTCAATGCTGTAAGGCACAAAAATGTCTATAACAGTTGCCCCCTAAAGTATGAGGCCGTTTATCGGGTGAAATGCTTTATTAGGAGGATCCGAAGTTCTTCCAATGCTGGGAGGAGACCTGTAATAAGATACAATACAATACATTATTTTTCATACTGCTTTCATGATCTAGCTGAGGCGGGCATTCCCATGCTCAGCTTTATAAATTCATTTTTTTGTACATAGAACAGACAATCGTCTAATGGTAGACTGATGATTTTGATGAAATCATCATCCTTTTGGTAGGATTATTATCTACTGCAATGTTGTACATGTCAATGTCTTTATTTTTCGTGAATATATATCGCAACCCGGATGGATGAAACTAGATCCGGGGTCTTCAATCTCGTCCGATCTTCACTCTAAGTACAAGTCGATCCATGTGAGAAATGTTCTGTAGTCGAACATGGAAGGACATCGCTTGATTACCAGTCAATGATGTAAATTGTTAACAAGCGCGAGAGGAATCACCGATAATGATGATGACCCTCAAGGTACTGCAGTACAATTCACGTGGTGTGAATAAAGGACTCGGCATCGAACACCACGCAAAATCTTTCGGTCGAAGGTCATTGATGTATACCTGTCGCCGGAAGTGAGAAACTTGCCATTGAGGCATGCAAGCTTCAAAGTACTGAAGGGGGTGTTCCTAGATCAACTTCTTGGATAATGAGCTGATGTCGACAAGAAGCGGTCCGTCAAAGGAGGGCCTTAATGTATCCCACATCAGTGACATGGAACAGAGCAAATGATTTTGATGGAGGTGAAAATGATTTGATGATATATGGTTCAGGGTGGCGGTCATGAAAGGATGAAGGATAATGTATGGTAGTGGATGGGACACGGTTGACTTCTCTGAATGACTTCTCTTGAACATATCGGCGACACTTGTGTCATGGATTGGTAGCATTTACCCCAAAGGTGGATGGTATGGCGAGACCATGGCGATGTGACCGGTGAATGGAACAACCCAACCCGACTCAGGCACGGAGTGGAAGTGTCATGTTCAAGAGCGACTTGCTACCAATAAAAGTTCTTTGAGTTTCTTCCCAATTTTTCCCCAGTCATTTCTGACCAGTCCTCTTTATTTTTGTCAAGCTTGAGGAGGATAACATATGCTTGTTCTATAATTTACCCTTCGGGTAAACCCATCGCTATGTTTTAACGAGATTAGCGATAGTGAAACTCGTTCTCATCTAAAGACAAGTTTGTCGCTATTTAATGCTTTTAACGAGTCTAACGACAAAGATAACTCGGTCCTTTTCAATTTTAGAGAGTCTGAAAAGGTACGTAAAGATAACTCCAAAGGTCCTTTTTCGTCATCTAATCCCTTAAGTCCGAAAAAGTATAAAACAATACAGAAGGGATGAATTTTCGATAGTTTTAACGAGCCAAACTAAACAAGCGCTCGATCTTTTTGTGCAATAATCCCTCAGGTCCAAAAAGATTAAAATCTAGAGGAGGGATAGCTCTTCCGGTCGCTTTAACGAGCTGGAAGGCCAAAACTCGGCAATCTTTTCATATTTTACGAGTCAGATGAAAAGATCTTAAAGAAGACTCATCTTTTGAGGAACGAGTGATAAACAGGGTAGCAACTGATTCTAGGTAAGGGTTGGAATTTTCCAATCACGGCAGTGTCACAAGGATGGCTTAGTGAAATCACTCTTCGCAGATGTTCCTCAAAATGGGTAAACAATCAAATGGAGGTGAATGATCGGCCAATGGAAAAGTGGAGGTGACGGTGCAAACACGACCAAGGCTTTAATGGCTGATAATGTTACATTCACGGTGGTTATTTACCGGGTAGTTCATTTTTTAACGAGCTTAAACGCGGGTTGAAACATTTGCTCGATCTTATGTTTATTTTTTAACGAGCATGAACTATGCGCTAAAACTGCTCAATTCTTATGTTTATTTTTTAACGAGCATGAACTATGTGCTAAAACTGCTCGATTCTTATGTTTATTTTTTAACGAGCATGAACTATGTGCTAAAACTACTCGATTCTTATGTTTATTTTTTAACGAGCATGAACTATGTGCTAAAACTGCTCGATTATATGGTCTAATTTTGATTTTTACCATAACTAGCTTTTCTCTTTTCAAAGATAGTACTGTACCCTCAATTGCTGCATCAAACTAGTTACAAGTGAATAATATTTACTTGAAAATGAGATTAAAACCCTAATATTTCACTTTGAACTACGTAAAAAGCAATTAAAAGGTGTTTTTACCTCTCATTTTACCATTTCTTTTGAACTTGGTTTGTTGGAGCTTTGGAGGTGCCTCTTCCCCCTTGATTTTCATTAGCTGATTTCGGGAGATTCTGTGGACGATTCTCGGCGCCGTCTAGACCAGGTAGGAGCTAAACCTGAGCTCTTTCATTTCATGGTTTCCTTTCTGCATTCTGTGCTTGATTTCCTATTTTTCTGAGCCCCTGGTGTTTGATGGGGTCGCTCTGCCATCAGCACACCTTGTGCACTCGAAACCTGCGCTGAATGTCAAGCAATATGAAGGCAGTTTGACCTTCAACGCAGGTGGAACACTGGGTAGGTGCGCTGGGTGCAGAAAAGAGTTTTGTTGCACAGTTTTTGATGAAAAATTTTGCCAGTTTCTCATCAAAACCAGGATATAACTCCTCTCATGTTTTTTTTTCAGAGATATTGGAGCAAAATGACCCTTACATGGCGAGAACGAGAACATGTAGAAGAGGACATGATTGCCTTACATGATCCTGTCACGGTGAATGCACTGCAGAATTGTGGCCTGCTGAAGTTCTTCCGCATCTCCAGCATGAGACAGCAGATCAGCCTACTGCAGTATTTTCTCGACGCTTGGGATCCTATCAACCAAGTATTCCAGATTAGGGGCAAATCTATCCCCTTGACCGTAGTAGATATTTACTTCTTGACTGGCTTGTCGAGTCGGGGTGCCCCCATTTCTTTGTCAAGTTCGGCCAGAGGGAGTGACTCTGTGAGAGATTATGTCCGCCAGTATTGCAGGGAAGGATCTCAGCCAAGTAAAGACGGCAAGATCGTTATCCGTGAGGTTGCTGACAGGTCCCTTAGGTCTATCCTGTATACTATCGGTAGGATGGCCGGTAGTGCATCTCTTCACGTGGCCAACAGATCTTATGTGCAGCATGCCTTGGAGTGCCTCCAACTGAAAATATTCAACTGTTGTGATGCAGTACTTCTTCAGATGAAAAGTCAGTTGACCAAGGTAAAGGACGGGAAGTTGAAGAACTTTGGGTTTGGTTCTATTTTGACCGCCTTTGCTTTGGAGAAGATACCACTGATGTAGCCACAGTACATTGCACTCGACTTGCCTTCTCCCACTGAACCACGCATGCAGAGATGGGTTGATCACATGTGTAGACATGCTAGTCAATCTCAGATTTCATTCACTGATACCTTCTTCAGGTGGTTCGAGCGTCAGGAGATGGTCTATTCCGAGTATCCATATGTTGGCATGGACTTCCGGGGTGATCCGGATTTGGTACTGCCAGACGGCGAGCAGTGGGAAGCTATTGGTAAAAACTTCGACCATATCATTGTTTACTGTTTTTCATTCATAATGTTCTTGTGCTTTATTCTATCAAGACTTTAATCAAACTCATGTCTGCATGCAGATGTTGGTCCTGTTCGTCCAGCAGTTCGCCCAAGAGCGCCAGCCGTTGCCTCAACAGGAGAGGCTGCCGGGAGGGTTATTCTTCGTGACCTTGATGTAGCCGAGACTCTCACAGCTGTGCAGGAGCAGGTTGAGAGCCTTACTCTCGGCATCCTAGACGTGAGGATCGATGAGTGACCTCTACAGTTGCAGCGGCATACTACTGGTGTGCCTAGACGATGGACTCGTCTCTTACGCATGATCGCACAGGCCGTGATGTGCTATCATGAGCATCACTAGGATAGGGTGCCCCCTAGCATTTTTGAGTTTTGGGTCATGTGACCGATTTTTTCTTGGTTACAGAACATTATATGTAAACCATAAACAACTTATAAATATATTTTGATTTTCGAAGTTTTATTCTGGTTGAGTTATGTGATCAATATGTACAACATTGATGATGTGTTTCCTTTTATAAATGTCGCAAATGTCTATCTAACACATAGTTTGCTAATGAGTCGGTTAATGTGTTTAAGTTTCTGGAAATATGTTGGTATTGAATTAAATCAAATTGTCTTTCCAAAATATTAACCCTTAGGAACATGCGATAAATAGCTGGGTTGCAGATGGAATATATGCCATTTAGTTGTAGTATTACGAGTTGTGAGTCTAGCCTGACGATTAGTCGGCGTATACCATGGGTGATGGCATTAGAGAGCAGTTCTATCAACGCGCTATATACAGCGATGTTATTCGTTGATTGACCAATACATATGCCTCTGAAACTTACTAACTCGCCGCTTGGATCAAAAATGGCCCAGGCTGCGAAGGACAGGTTCCGCGAACTACGACTTGCTCCGTCGGCATATCCAACACATGTCTCCAAAAGGTTTGACATCTGCAATAAATGTAAAAGGTGGATTACTCGACCAAAACAAATACTTTAGCGAAAACAAAATACAACAAAAGCATATTGGTTACTATTTAAGCATAGTAACGCTTGAGGTACAACCCATTACGGGGTTGCGCCAGTAGAATTCTGTCATAATCCATTAACTCGTAGGCTCCTTTTGCTAATACCCGTTTAACAATATAGGGGCCCATCCATAAAGACTTAAATTTTCCTGCTCCCAATTTATCGGATTCTTGGTCGTAAAGCAAGACCAAGTCACCTTCTGAGAAGACACGGGGTTTGACATTTTTGTCGAACTGCGCCTTGACTCATTTCTTATGGGCTTTGTTAGCCAAGGCCGCATCACGACGGGTTTCATCCAACTGGATTAACTCCAAGAAACGAGCCTCTTCTTCTGAAGTTCCGGGGAGAAGATCAATTGCGAGTTTGAGAGACGAGATTTCACACTGGATTGGTACGACTGCTTCCAGGCCATACACCAATTGGAAAGGTGTGAACCCGGTCGCATTCCTTACCGATGTTCGATAAGCCCACAAGGCTGAGTACAGGATTATATGCCATCTTCCCTTGTGAACCCCGGTCATCCTTTGCAACATACGCTTCAGGACCTTGTTGATCGCTTCAACTTGTCTGTTGGCTTGCGGATAATACGGAGTAGAGCTGTCGTGAGATAGCCCTAGTTTGGCAGCTAATTCAACCATCATGTGATTGCGGAAATGCGATCCATGATTTGTAACTATAGCCTGTGGTAGGCCGAATCTGGCGACTACATGATTGAAAAAGAATAGGGCAGCTGTTTCACCAGTATTATCTAATGTAGGCATCGCCTCGGTCCATTTGGTAAAATAGTCAACTACGACTATTATATACCCATGCCCCCCGGTCGAGGTGGGGTTAAATTGCATGAAATCAATGCCCCATTTGGCGAACGGCCCAATGGCTACTATTGGTTGTAGCGGTGCGGGTGGTCTTCTGGTTTTGCTATCGAAAATTTGACAAGCATGGCAACTTCTGACTGCGGTTATGCAATCTTTGAACATTGTTGGCTAGAAGTATCCTGCTCGTAAGATTTTCTATGTTGTAGCATATCCATATTGATGCCCCCCACAGGTGCCTGAATGACATTCATTCAGGGCTTTTTCGGCTTCCTCATGAGTGAGGCACCTCCTTAGAACTGTATCGATACCACGACGGTAAAGAGTATCACCGACGATCATGTAGTCTTTTGCTTGGTATCGAATACGTTTTTGTTCAGAGTGTGAGGTGTTTGGCCGAAACTTTTGGGTTTGGAGATAAACGATTATATCCCCATACCACTCATTGCTTTCAGATATCAGAAACAAACTCTCATCCACGATTGATTCTTCAGAGGTTTCATCGTTGGACGACGATGGGAGATCGCATAATAATTCTGCGAAAACTAGAGCTTTCTTTGACTTGGATTTTACAAATTCCAGATCGAACTCTTGAAGGATTGCTATCCATTTTGAATATTTGCCCCCCAGCGACTGTCGCGACCGTATATAAGTCATGGGGTTGCAATCTGACAGAATGGTAGTTTTCTGAAAGAGGACATAGTGTCGAAATCTCTGTATTGCTTGAACAGCTGCGAGTGTTAGCTTTTCAACGTAAGAATATTTGCTTTCTGTATCATTTATGTTTTTACTTAAATAATATATAGGATGTTCAATTCCATCGACTTCTTGAACTAAAACCATTGCAATGGTCGTATCTGCTGCGGCCAGATACAGGTTAAAATCCCTAAGATAATCAGGGGCGTACATTAATGATGCCTTTACTAGAGACTCTTTCAAAGCATCAAAGGAAGCTTGCGCAACCCGGTCCCAAACGAAGGGTACATCCTTTTTCAAAAGACGTGTGTAACCTTTAGCAAGTTCTGCGTAATTTGGAATGAACCACCTTAGAAAGTTTGCTTTCCCTTGGAGTTTCTGAATCTAAAGCAAATTTGAAGGTGGAGGCAAATTAATGATTGCCTGAACCTTACATGGGTCGAGACGAATCCCATCCTTAGAGACTACAAAGCAAAGTAACCGGCCAGAACTGACGCAAAACACACATTTGTGTGGATTGAGTCGTATCTTGTAGTGTCGACAACGTAGAAATATCACTCTTAAATGGTGCGGATGATCAGTCCGCTTTCGCGAATGAGCCGGAAGGTCGTCGAGATATGGTTGAACGATGTTCTTGATGTCGTGGAAGGCATAATTCGTTGCCCTTTGAAACGTCGCCCCTGCGTTCTTTAACCCAAAGGGTAATTTTCGATAAGCGAATGTGCCCCACGAACAAATGAATGCAGTCTTTGACTGGTCCTGTGGGTGGATATTTATTTGATTATACCCGGAAAATCCATCCATGAATGAAAAGATTTCGCATCCGGCGCATTCATCAATTATCTGGTCGATGAAGGGTGTAGGGTAGTTGTCTTTTGGACAAGCTTGGTTTACATCCCTATAATCAACACACACTATAATCGTCCCTTGTTTCTTCATAACAGGGACAATATTTGATACCCAATCGGTTAGAGGAACCAGGTAGATGAAACCAGCATGGAGAAGTTTTTCAACTTCTGCCTTAATTGCAGCGGCTTTCTTGGGGTGCACCTGCCTGATCCGTTGTCTTACGGTTTGACATCTGGATACATCTTAATCTCGTGTTCAACGATACTCGAGTCAATGCCTGGCATTTCATCATATGGCCAAGCAAAGACATCTCTGAACTCACGAAAAAGAGCGTTATATATTTCCAGTTCTGAAGGAGAACAACCTTTGCCAACATGAATATTCTCTACAACATCTGTTTTGGTCGAGATATTTATGGCTATAGTCTCTTCAATATTGGATAAGTTTCGCTCGAAATCCACCGTATTTACAGTATTTGAAAGGAATTCAAAGATTGAAGGGTGATAAAGGCCTTCTTGAGTATCTTCTTCGCAATCTGGAAGAAGGGAACGATGGTGGCAATCATTCCATGGTGTTCCTTCAATCATCATTGATTCGATAATTCCTTCGTCGGTTCCATGCACTCGCGACCAAGGATCTGAAGGGGTACCATATTCTCTAGACCTATCTACCCAAACGCTTGATGAGCGCTGATTCGGGTTTGCCTCCCATGCTAGAAACATTGATTGCTACAATACTTCTATTGGGCTTGAGGGAAAAACCTTTGCATGATCCATGTTGATATTGACTTCTGAGATCTTTGTGGAAGATATCATATTGCAGGTACCTATCGACGCTACTTCCGCCAAATCAATTGGAGGTGGAAGGGCGAAAGTTCCCATTAGTATAGGATCTTTTAATAGGCCTACTCTGATATTCTGAAGCGAATGGGGGCTTCCATGGATCATGGGAATGCTTCCTGTAACTTGTGAACCATTAGGGAGGAAGTTTTTTTGGTCGACGATCGTAATCCCCCCTTGAAAGGGGAATGCAATCTTTCTAAAATAGGTCGACACAACAACTGCCATGGCATAAATCCACGGTCTTCCTAGTAGGATGTTGTAATCAAGATTCCCATCGATGACTTCAACATCTATTTCTACTGTCTTTCCCCCTACTTCAACCTTCAAGTTATTTAGGATACCATATGGGGTATATGTCCTTCCGTCGAATGCTTTCAATGTTGTCGAGGATCGCGACAAGGTTGGAGATCCTAAAGTTTTCCAGCAACTCATCGACATAATACATGTAGATGCCCCCTCATCAATAATTGTTCGATGAACAGTTTTGTTGAGGGCTTTCACTTGGATAAGGAAAGCTAGTTGAGCTGGTAACTGAGGATCGTATCCCTTGTGGTCAAAGGATACAAGATTGGAATCCTTAGGATCAACCCCACCAATGGCTGATAACAAAGCCTGCCTTTGGGATGGACAATTTTGTAGTACTTCAAGAGTCGACATAGCGGATGGCAATTGGGCCAAATCTTCCACTATGTTATAATGTTGCACTGCTCTGGCGCGAGGATTAAATGTAGACTTGTGTACTACTCCCTTTGGCGGTTTTATTGTTAATTAAGGGATGATGGGTGGTACAACTTCTGTCGAAGTTGTTGTTGAACTGCTCGGTTGATCTTTTTCCTTACCGTTCGTCAGCTGCGGATTCCCGTAATCTTTGTTCCTCGTCAAAATCAAAGCATCATTTTGTTGTTTTGAAACCAACAACATTAGCACTTGCGACGGGGAAGCATTTCCACTATCAACCAGATTTGTGCCCGGATTTGGAAACGGGTCAGTTAACACAACTGAGGTTTGCGAACTCTTAAGAAATCCTTTAAGCTCAGCTTTGTATGGACATTCTTTCGTCCAGTGATTTTCATCACATATCTGACATCTCGTTGTGGGGGGTTTCCTATTTCCAGGAGGGTTTGAAGAAGGTTTTTCAGGAGACGACTCATCCTGTTTCTTCTTCTTCCCTTTGTTTTTTTTCTTCTTGCTTCCTGGTTGTTTGGTTTCTTTGCCTTTATCTGCTGATACGGCATTTACTTCTGAAGCAAGAATTTCGTCTTTTGCATTTTGATCCGAAATCTTACGGGCCTTCTTGGAGTTGGCCTTTGTCGATTTCACGTTTGTCGTGCCAATCACGCCATTGCCGGCGTGAGAGTCATTGTTTGATTTAGGAGGAGGAGGAATTGAGAATTCCGATCTAGGGGCGTCTGGTATTTTATCGTAGAGTGTGCCGGACTGAGTATAGACTAAGTCCAGATATTGTGCACGAGCGATAACTTGCTCTTCCGTTATGACTCCCCCCTTTGCCACATCTTCCGTGATGGCAGGAAGTAATGACTTGATAAACCATTCAGCTAATAGCTGATCAGGAACGTATGTTTTTACCATTCTACGACGACGTCGCCACTCATGTATATGATCAGATATATGAGTGGTTGTTGTCTGTTTGAAATTGGCAAGGATTTCCATTCCCGTTTCATACCTTATCGGTAATTGAAAATGGGTTAAGAAGGTTGTGGCTAAGGTACTAAAGTTGTCGAACGAAGCTCTAGGCAGTTCAATATACCATTTTGCCGCTAGACCCATTAACGTCCTCTGAAAGAGGCGAAGTCTTATCGAATCATCATTTAAGGTATTTGATGAACACCATAGATGAAATGTCATCACATGATTCGACGGATCTTCACCCAGATTTCCATTAAATTTAGGAATATCTGATGGAAGTTTATGTGGAATCGATGGCCACCATGGGGCGTAAGCAATTGGATCGTTTTTTAACTGGTGAAGATCAGGTAACTCTAAAGTTGCCACGAATGGTAACTACTAATTTAGGTTAGGCGAAGCGTACCCAAGATACGATGGAATCGCCTGAACAGTTCGTCTTTGCGCGCCAGCATAATGTAGTTGATGCTGGTACGACTGATAAGGTTGGTGGACATGACCATTGTAAAATGGTTGGTTTTGACCGTTTTGAATGTACGGTTGTCCACTGTTCGCAAAGATCTGCTGCTCAGAACCTTGGTACACTTGCTGGAATTGTGGTTGTTGGTACTGCACCAGCCACGGTTGTGAGGCCATGTGCTGTTGTGCTATACTAACCGTTGGACCAAGATGTGGGGTAATTGTACCCGTTTGGACCTGTGTCGCCCCACCAGTAGGCGATTGTGGTTGAGTCACAGGGTCAAGGGGCTGTTGCATTACAACCTGAGAATTCTGAGGTTGACATACAACAGGCAATGTTTGAACTTGCGACATGGTCACAATAGCTGGTGTAGTCGGGATGTTTGACATAGGTACACATTGTTGCATAGAATACACAACTCTTGGTTGTTGGGGTAGCATAGGTACTCAACCACTTGACGTAACTCCAGTATAACTTGAATATGGTTGAGAACTCCCGTATGGATATCCTCCCAGAGGGGGTAATGAAAGGGCATACTGCCCCCCATACGGTGGTAATCCGGAACTCAAGGGGATTGTTTGCCCTTGGGGACTGGATGGCCCAAATTGACCCCCAAATGGATCAATTTGTCGAGTCTCAACATAAGAGTTGCCGGATATTATTATGGAGGAACAAATAGGAACGGACCACACTGTCGAAATAGTCCCTGGATGGACTCCTTCTAGCGGTTGTGAGCTAGTCGGGACAGATGGTATGCCGGCAAACATTGTCGGAGTGACGGCAGGGGGTTCTGCTGTCGCTGTGTCATTCGACATAGTCCTAGATGTTGACGGTTGTTCAGACATTTTGAGTCTATCCAAAAGATTACCTAGCGATTCTATAGGAACTTCCACTGGTGGTAGACTAACTTCAGATGTCGAAGGAAATAGAGTGACCCCGACTCCAAAATGTGTTGGAGTACTTGCTTGCAGATCTTCTACAATCTCCTCTATCGCAATCAAACCAGGTGGAAGGGGAAGACCGTCAGGTCCGTAAACTATTTCTGGTGCCGAAGAAGGGGTTGAATCGACAGCGACAGATGTTTGAAGAGCAAGACTCTCTGAACCGGTAACAGATGGAACTGGTTCAGTAACGCAAGTGTTCGCTCTCAGACTAGGATCAGTATTACTGTCCCTCTGTGGCTGTTGAACTTCTTCTATAGAGGTAGGGTTTCCAGAAATGTTTGGAGTAACCGGAATCTCGGATGTTGTTGGAACACTTGTTCTAACTTTGATAGGAGATTTCGAACCGGTTAAACGAGTTCGCTTTGTCCGTACTGTTTTCGATTCCGGAGACAAAGACAGTTGACTCATAAGCCTCCGCGACGACAGGGTTTCAATTGACTTTCTTCCACGATTGCAGATTACTCGATCAACCAAAATACAAAAGGGGAAAGTGTGTTTCCGAATTAAATGAAATTTTAGACGCTTTAGACACAACTTGCTTTTTCAATTTTAAAGAGTCGAGAAAAAGCTAAAGATGACTCTAGTCTCCTTCGATGTTTTAACGAGCCCGAAGTGACAAATGCTCGGATGGAATTTTTCCGTTATAGAGTCTGAAAAAGGCCAAAAGGAACTACTCTGGAGTTCTAGGTAGAGGGTGTGCCAAACTTTTTGCAAAACCGCAGAATACTTTTTAAGGTACGGGCGATCGATCTTCCTGAATGTTGTGTTCAGTGCATTGCGATCAGTAGGGCGGCCAACATGGCTTCCTATGGATAAAGGCTTTATTCCTATAGGGGTCTCCCAATATATACGCGACAGTACGTGGGAGCACAATCCATACTGATACTTATCGCTTCACCGTGGCGGAATCACCCAACCACTCGACGGTAAGATATTAGGCTTTACGACGCCGGAACACGTCTCTAGCCTAGACCTCTATGGTGTGCGTTATGTTACAAAGCATTGTTAAGTTCATTCAATTTATTTTAGGTTGATCTTTCTTAGAAGTTTTCCTTTTTGGATCACCACGAGATGTATGATACAAATTCCTAAATGCAGTCCAAAGATGATCAGCAAGCTTTTTATATCTTTTCAACAATGAAAATCCTAGCTACAAGGGGAAAAGAAAGACATCATCTTTTCTCAAAGAGCATAGAGCACATAGTAATGAACTTTTCCTAAATAAACATACAAGCTGTCAAAATGCAAATGCAAAAATGCATGTATTTGTTTTCTCTTTCTTAATATTGATGCCTAAAAAGAAAGCTGTTATATAAATTTGAATTCGATTTCAAGTCAAAACATAAACAAGTTCCTTTTTTCAAAATCAAAAGACGATTACGACACCTTATGATTTACTTGTTTCGACACTAGAAAATGCATAAATTCAAACCAAACAACAAAAGTAAAAGCTAAATCAACTATGAACAACAAACAAAATCACTCCTAAGATCAAAACGACACTTATGACAGGTCTAGATCTAAGGGCGACAATATGACTAGTTTACTTTCGTAATGGGAAACTGCAAATGATGTAACAAACACATAAAGAACAAATACAGTTTCTTTATACAACTGAGGCGGAATTGAGGCAAAGAAAAGGGGTTTCAGCTAGGCACACTGACTTATAACAGGCTGCAAAAAACAGAGATAAAACTGAGCAAAAGGAAGTAGGGAACCACAGTTGCACAAGGAAAAGACTGATCAGCGCACCCCCAGCACAGAGGTTTTGAAATTCAGCGCAGGTAGCCTTCACGGGACCTACGTTGAAATGCAGAACCTCTTCACAGAGTCTGCGCTGAAGCAGAAACGAGAGTTGTTTCTGGGTTCTGGGTTACGGTTTGCAGTTAAATTCACAGTTTTTGGCCAAATAAAAGCTATCAACCAGGTACAATCAGAGGGATGATTCAAAGGAGGACTAAGATCTATCACAAAGGGCTGTTAGAGCACTTGTGGATCAGCTTTTCAGATCATAAACAGGCCCAACGAATGGACTAGAGTAGCAGATCTCTACTTTGCATTTGTAAATGGCAAATGCAGTTCGATTCAACACTCTTTGAGTTTATGAAATGAATAGCAAAAACACAAATAAACCAACACAATACTTTCCCCAGTGGAGTCGCCAATTTTTTGTTGGGAAAAGTATCCAATACAGAATGCCCCTATCCCACTCTAAGGTGTGATAGTGCCTTAGCAACAAACAAGGAAAAACTATCTGAGTATACTTCTTTACGAAATGTAAATAGAGGAGAAGGATGTAACCGATGTCTTCTGCTAGTTTGTCGATCCAATCTCGCTCTCTTTTGTTCGCTTTCCACTGCTTGCTCCTTCACTGGCCCAGCTTCACCAAGTTCCTGCGAGATCACAAGAGAGGAAAACTACACAAAAGATATAGATTCACATTCATAACTAGTTTAGGATTAGATATAAACTAAATATGCAAATATAACAAAGCATCATTGGTATACAAGCACATAGGAGAAACTCAAATGGTTTTATTGATGAAGTAACAAAGTTCAGGAAGAGATACAACCAAGTGAGGCCCAATCCAGCATCACCTTCCCAGCAAAGGAATCCCTTCTTCACCTCCTTCAAAGCAAATCACCCAATAGTTCTAATCTCAAACCAACAACAATTCTCTGCAAAGTACAAAATTCCAGCCTCCCTGAACCTCTGGGTGAGAGATCCATATATAGATGTGAGCAGAGAGGATGAGTCAGCTCATGTTTTGACTTGTGGCTTCTCTCTGTCAGTTCTTGCTTCCACTTGGAGGTTGAGAGCCTCTTACTCATCATTAGTCGAATTCATTGAGGCAAGTGTCATTGAGGAAGATTCTGGAAGCTTCCAGTGCTTGGACACCTCGTTGAATGAGCTTGCCATTTGTCATTTCCCGCTCAGCGCACCCTGGTAGTGCTTCTACCTGCGTTGCAGTGCACCTAGCCAGTGCAAATTCTGCATTTCAGCGTAGACAACTAGTGGAGCTCTTGAATTGATCCTGAATTGACTGTTTCTGAGTGGTTTTTAGTGGAGAACTTCTGGGAGAAGCTGCCATTGGTTGACCTTGTTCCTTTAGGGGTAGGAACAACTCAATTAGGGACTTTGGATCCCTTGGATTATGGACATTTCATGCTCAATGCTGTAAGGCACAAAAATGTCTATAACAATGGGTGGATCTCAAAAATGACTCGTCTTTATATAGACAAAGGAATAAAACCCCTTTTGAATTCTAACTATTTATGTGCTCCGCGTCCACAAATTGCAGAAACTTTACATATTTTTACCAAAATTTACATCAAAACTTGGGTTTCTAACCCCAAAACTGACCCAAGGGACCCTGTCCTAACAGGCCCCAACACAAAGGTCGTGACTCACCCTCGAGTCACCTGGCTATCATGGTGATCTTGCTACGAAGATCCCTAAATCCTCTTGTACAACTGCAACCTCGGCAGTGCTCTACGTGGCTGCCTGCTTAACCTCGTCAATGAGTTGTCCTATAACTAGTCCTTCCATGGCTAGCTTGATCTTTTGTTGTGCTAGCTACAAGCCTGTCAGCCTCTATTGAATTCTTTTTGTGACCTAGTAGGCTTCGTCTAACCAAGGCCCCAATCTGGCCTTAAGCAAAGCGTCATTCTTCTTTGTTTCCTCAACTTGCGCGAGGAGTTGCTTCCCTTCCTGTAACTTGGTTAGGCGCTACGCTGGAACAATAGAGCGCGCCATTGCATTGACTTCCTCGTACTTCTTCTGCAACTCCTTGTCTTATGTATTTAGCATCTGTAGGTTTGGGTCTTCCTGTAGAATAGTTACCAGTTTCGTAGCCTACTCAAATAATGTTGTGCATTCAACAACGTTGGCATCTAGAGTGGCTAGTCCTTCCTTGATTGTGGCTCCCCGCTACTCCCAGACCTTTGGCAGAGTAGATGGTTGTACCTTCAATTGTAGCTCAGTTATGCTCATGTTGAGGTCAAATTGAACTTGACTAAGCTTGGATTTTTCCTCGCATACACCAACAATCAATTTGCGAACCTTTGCATCTAGTTGTGCATCGTCTAGAATATAGAGCTTGGGTACTATTCTACATGCCTCGGCAAGTACTGACTCCAATCGTGAGTTGTGTGCCTAGAGTGCCTCCTTGTCTTCCAAAATCCGTGTTTTCTCAGTGAACAACTACCGGTTATGCACCTTGATCTCGCTGACAACACTAAGTGCTCGTTGTTCCCGAAGGCAAAGCTCTCCCAAAATTCCATGTAATAACTCATGCAATGTCTCCAATGGCATCACGACAAGGTTTAGGCCCATCTTTGGTATGTGATCAAGTTGGGCACACTACTCCACTGTCTCTATGTGTACTAAACTTGTGGGCAAGGGAAAGACTCGCACATTTGTTGCTGGCCATAGAACTAGCTCTGCACCGGTAGTTTATTTTAGCATCTAGTTGCTCACTACCCCACTTAGTTTACTCACATCTACTTGGAGCTTGGTTGTTTGGAGCTGTAGCTCTTGAAGACTCATCCGGACTCCCCCCAAGGACTGAATATATTTTTGTTCCAATTGCTATAGTACTTCCGTGGCAACGTCCTATACTTTATCACCGAGCACATTTAGATTGGTCTTTGTAAGCAGTAGGGGTTCATCGTGTGTTTTGTGTGCCTTCTGCTTCTTCCCTAATCCCACTTATTATCCCGAATCGTGTCTTTTCACCACGAAGGGGGTGCGTTGTCCTTCCTGGCTTCCCCCATCTTGCCCTGTTTCAGTCTTTGTTGTTGTCGAAGGTGACTTGTCACCTTTAGGGGTCTCATGCTACTCCTACTCTACCTTCTCCTTGGTAGTGCATTCATCCTCAACCTTCACGCAATGTCTTATACTACACTATCACCAGTTTCTGCGCAGTGAATTTGTCACGTAGTCCTCTAATCCTAGTAGTGTAGTTTATAGTCCCACGCTCCCTTACAACTTCCTGGAGCACTAAAACTATCCTACCACCATATATTCATTGATCTGGGTCTCCTATGTATGGCTTCAATTGGCTGCCATTCACCCTTCCCAGAAAAGGTTCTCCATTCAGCTTCGCACGTTGAACTATGCCTCCATCTGTAATCTCTTTGATAACATATGGCCCAAGCCAGTGCATCTGAAACTTCCCCAGAAACTCAGTGAAATTGCTATCATACAATAAGACCAAAACGTTGACCTTGAACATGCACAGCTTGATGTGTCGATCGTGCCATGCTTTTTCACGTTCCTTTTGTACTTCTTGATGGAATCTAGCTAAGAATCTATCTTCTTTGAGCTCCATTAGATGTGCAAGCCGTTCTTCCAAGGCTTCGCGATCTGCCATACCTGTGAAAGCTATTATGCATAGAATAGGCACGATATATTCCACAGGCATCACAATTTTTATGCCATTGATCAATCGAAAAGGTGTCTAACATGGCAGCTCTTTGCAAGTATTCATGTATGCATGTAGCGCTGCAGGTACGCGCACATCCCATTCTTTCTATTGTGTGTTACAAATCTTCATTAGCGTGTTCTCCAGGATCTTATTAAAGGCCTCAACTATTCCATTAGCCTGAGGATGATACGATGTTCTCTTCTAATGATAAACCTGGAACTCTTCTGTCAGCGCACTGATCGTTTCTTTTAGGAAGTGTGTACCCCAATCACTCATCAACACTTTTGGGCAGCCAAATCTGGTTAACACATACTCAAACAAGAAATTCATTGTTGTATCCCCTATACAATCCTTCACCGGTTATGCCTCTTCCTATCTAGTTAGGTACTCTGTCATGGTGATGATATAGCACACACCTGTCTTCTTTCCTGGGGGCTGAATTCACCCCACAAAGCCAATTACCCATTTTTCAAATGGTTGCAATGATACTTGAGGATTTAGTGGCAATTCATCCCTCTGCGATGGTCTACCCATTCACTGACATGCATCACACGCCCTACAATACGCTTTATAATCTTTATGTAACGTAGGCCACCACAAACCTACACATAAAATATTTTGTGTTGTTGCTTTTCTCGCATAATGTCCTCCCACAACCCCTCCATGAGCTTCCATGAGGATGTTGTTTCTCTCCAAATCAAGCACATACCTTCGCAAGATCTCATCAGCACCCATCTTATAAAAGTGTCTAACAATCACCGAAAAATCTGTTGCGTGCACCACTAGTTCCTTCTTTTGCTGACCGGTATACCCTTCTGGAGTCATCTTTGTAGTGAAAAAGTGGATAATATCTGCAAAATTATTATCGTTATCAGTACTGTGAAGAGTTGCGCATCGAGCAACCCTTCCTCCAAATTAGTAGACTCTTCCCTTGTTTCAATCCACGATAGATGGTTGATGAGCCTCTAAATTAGACATAAATTAAGGCCCATACCTCTAAATCAAATATTAATTTAATGCCTGTGATCATCCTTCAGCACATTAAACCTCTCTTTCTACATTAGATAATGTATTTTTAACTTTAATATATTCATTAGGAAGGTTTATGAAGAATTGGATATATTTGCCTAATATTATTTATTTTGTGGAATATTATGAGAATATTGGGAAGATTATGATGATTTGAAGGAGGAGATAATTTAGGGACTTGCTCCCTACTACAAGAGGATCAAATAATAAATAATAAATCAACAATATGTCATGGAATTATGGCACAGATTATGGAACTCTAATGAATGAGAAAATCAAGGAATGTGTTCCTTGCCATTTAATGTAAATTCCTAGTATGGGGGACCAGATCTACTAATCAAGGGATTTTGGTGGGGAAAGCCTCCTCCATTCATGGGGAATGATTCCTAATAATATTGTATAAGTACCAAGTTGACTTTTCCTCTAGGGAATGATTAAGAAAATCTAGGAATGTGTTCCCTACCATTTAATGCAGATTCCTAGTATTGGGGACCAGATCCACTAATCAAGGGAATGATTACTAATCATTTTTTATAAGTACCAAGTCGAATTTTCCTCTAGGGGGAGATTTACATTAGTGTTCTTGTGGAGAGAACTCGTATTTTATACAACTCCATTGTATTTTCTTGCAGGGATGTAATTCTATTGATGAAAATAATGAAGATTAGTGTCATGTTCAACTTCTAAATCTTGTTCTCCTCCATAGGTCTCTGAGTTTCCTTGGGCTTGGCCATCCTAGGAGCCTCAAATCCCTTTTGTATCATTTTCTTTCCTTCTTTTCACTTCTTATTCACATGCATCTCTTGTTTTTATTTATTTCTATTTCTGCATTTAGTATTAATGATTTCTTGTTGTAGGATTGAGTTAAATGGTTGATGTAAGTTCTTTTGCAGGATCACAAGAATTATTTCATCCTTGGAAAATATTTGGAATTTCATAGCAATAATTGAGCTACTTGTATTAGTCTTCTTATTCCCAAATCTAGATTTCTAGAACTCCTTTGTGGCAAAGAACAGTAAATTTCTGCTATTTTTTAGAGTATGCTAACAAGCTTCAATCGAGTTTGTTCCACTTGCATTAGATCACAAAAAAATTATAGTTCATAAAAAAATTACCCCATTGCATTTGCACTTGATTAGGTTAGGCATTTTTTAGATTTACTAGCTCACTAGTTCTCGAATTTCTAGATTTTCGACTAGTAATGTTTTTCTATTTTTTAGCATGGGTTAACAGAGGTCATTTTGAGTGATTCCACTTGGAATGGGGACCTAAGACATCATAGTTAATTAAAAAATTTGTCCCATCCAATTTGGATTTGAGTTGCTTGGTAATTTGATGAATTATAGTAAATATGTACATCATGTAGGAAATCACTGTAGCATCCTGTACGAAATCTTGTTTTGAGCTCGAATTGAGAAAAATCATCATTGAAGATGGGATTAGGCCTCTACTTGAACTCCATGCCATCAAGACCATTTTAACCCTCTTTCTCTACACTTTTCTCAGCATTATGCTAGTTTTCAAGAGTAGTATTTGATTTCCATTTCTTCTATCTTCAGTTTTACATTAGATCTCATCAATGTTTTATACCGTTCTACAAAGTTTTCCTCATGCATGAAGTAGACAACTAGCTCATGAAATTCTATTTCTTTTAGATAATTGAAATTCTTCTTGTTTGCATGAATTTTGGGTAAATGTGAATGTTTTATGCAGTGAAAGTGTTTCAGGAGTATAGAGAGATTTCATAGTCAACAACCTCATCCCAACTTCATCCACCCATGGTCCTCACTTTCTTTCACTAAACCCTCACAAATTTCATCATTTCACAAGGAAACTTCTCCAAGATTTTTGAACAAATCCAGCCATCTCCCAACTTTGGTTTTGAGTTCTGAAGTGGTCCTAGGAACTCCCTTGCCTCATTCCATCCACCAACCACCTTCCCTAAGCTTTCCATCACCTTCAACATCCATCATTTTTCTCTCGGCTGTATCTTGTAGGTTTTCAGGGGATCCTGTAGGTTTTCTTGTAGTGGCCTGTTTTGAGGCCGAATTGAGGAAAAAGCCTCTAAGAAGCTAGCAAATGTTCCCTACTTGTCTCCCAAACCTTTTGACCATTCACCATCATCTCCAAGCTACCTACTACATAACCAAAAGAGATTAGCTTTCAAACTCTCACATAAAAAAAAAAGACAAAAAGAAAAACAATTTTATTTTATTCATTTTCATGCACAGCAGTAGAATGTTTGATGGTTTGAATCTGCATGCTTAGGACAGTAGGATTGCATACATGTTAACTTAGCATTCTTTTGAAGCAAAGCCTCTTAGCAGTTATTTAGAAAATAGTGTGTTTTAGCATTTGATTTCAGTATCTTTCCTTGTAATTTATTTCTTGCAATAGGTTAAGGTTCCATTTCGAACATTTCATTTTCTACAATTAGTTTAGGATTTGAATTTAGTACATGCACTCCATTACATCATGACAACAAAGGAAGGACACATTGTATGCCACATATATAGTTCCGATATCTCTTAAGTTTGTACGAACCCCGGTTTGATAATTAAAGTCGGTGGCCTTGGGAGTTGCAACATTCTTGTTGCAATACAGAGGCTCATAAATTTTTGGCGTCGTTGTCGGGGAGGTGTCAAAGTATGCATTGTTTTCTTCCCTAGTTGATTAATTTCTTTTTACTTTTTTCAAAAACAATTTTTTTTTGCATTAGGCATATTTAATTTCAAAAGTAGAAATTACATTGCATTAAAGTTTTCGTTCAATCATAAAAAAATAAAAAATTCTCCAACACCAACCCAACCCCCCCCACAATTTGATCACATGGTGCAGTAAGAGCCACATCACCATCCACTTTTGTAGGTACAAGAAGAAGAGATGGAAAATAATGTAGAAGAAATAGATGGAGATGATGGCAATGAGGAAGATCCTCTTGGATTTCCCATTCACGAAACTGATGGTAGTGTGCACATGAAGAACATCCCTCCATCTTTTCTTCCAAAATTTCATGGTCTAAGGTCAGAGGATCCGGAAACCTTTCTCTTTGAATTTGAAATTGTTTGTAGATGTTATGGTTACTTATTAACAACTCAAAAACTAATATTTTTTTTGGCAACATTGAAGGATGAAGCTCTTAAATGGTTCATGAGTTTAGGGACTAATTCAATAAGATCATGGAATGATATGAAAAATATATTTATAGAAAAATATAAAGATCATGATCTTAAAGAATAAATATTTAGAATGGATCAAAGAGAAGATGAGAGTCTAGAAGATCTAATAGAGAGGTCCATGTATAATGTTAAGAGGGGAAATCTACATCATTTAGGATCCAACACACTAAAAAACCTCTTACTTAGAGAAATTAGGGATGAATGGATCGATATCCTTAATCTCATGAGTAGAGGTGATGTATATCAATTATCATTTGAGGAAATTTTTGAAACATGCAAACACATATCAAGAGGAAAAACAAAGCAGGTAAATCAGCATCAAGATCGGTAAGTCATGCTAAACTTGGAAATCTGTTTGATGATTTTAGAACATACATTCTTAGCAATCTAACAAAACAAGTAGAAATGTTAAGAATGCAAGATGAAGGAAAAGAAAATGTTGATATTTGTGTTGCAGAATCACATGATGTTAAACATTGTCCACCATTACCAACGTTGAAGGAATTTTACCAAGAGGACAATGGAGCAAGTCAATTTCCAATGCAGCTATGTTATGTAGCTCCAAGAGGACCATGGAAGTCTATTCAGCCTGATATGATGCAAGAGCCTAATTCACAATTTCAAGGTTATGCATATCCACTTCAAAGTAATTGGAACACACCTTGTCCTTGGCAACATTGGCCATCTCAACCCTAAAACCAATCTTGGCAACAAGGTTGGCAAGGAACTTATGGGAGCCATCCACAATATCCTCAATATTTTTCTCAATATCCTCCATACCCAACTCCATGTTATCCCTACCATTCGCCTCCACCACAACCACAACCCCATTCACATCCATCTAAAAATATATAGTCCCACTCAACTACCTGTACCACCATTTCCAAATTGACACATTGAAGTAGCTTAACCCACTTAAAATGCTGAGGTACAACACTTCCAAACATCTCCTCTTAATTTCATTGGTATTCACCATAGCTTAGGAAGAGTATTGCAAAAAACAAATTATTTGATATCATTGAAAGACCACATCCAAAGAAAGTAGATTTGAAAGAGAAGATCAAAGAATCATGGGCTGCACTTGATGAAAAGCAGATAATAAAATCAGAGATTGAGAAAGCTCCCTCATGGTTATCATCAAGTCCTCCATGTGTTCAAGAGAACAATCAACAAAAAGAGGAAGATTTGAAGGTCATGATATAGAAAGACATCCAAGATGGTCCAAATCAGTGAGTGGACTAGAGGCATCACAACTATATTGAAATATGGTTATAGACAGTCACTAGGTTGCAAAATACCCTCTTCTTCAACTATGCTTGATCCTTTCAAGGTAAAATCATTTGGTCTCTGAAATCCAGGTACATGTCAAAGCATACATTTCAAGCCTACACATCATTTTGTCTATCATCTTGATGTGAACATGGCTCCATTGGAAGTATTCTTATACTTGAAAGTGATTTTGTTTTTCAAGTAGGGTAGGGTAGGAAAAAATAAAATGAAAAAATAAAAATCCTAGTTGAAAACATCCTTGGAGGTGCCTTAGATTGGCTCATTGATTGAAAATCTCCATGAGGCGGTCAATGGGTCAGCAAAAAAAAAGAAAAGAAACGATCCTAGGTGAAAACTTCCTTTGAGGAGCCTAGGTAGACCTACTAGTTCAAAACCTCATTGAGGCATCTAGTAGGCCTAGAAGAAAAAAAGAAAAGAGAAAAAAAATAAAATAAATCCTTGCTCTTTGATGAATGCATGTACTCTCCATCATCTACAAGCAAAAAAAGAAAAAGAAAAAAGAATTTGGTATTGAAATAAAAATTGGTCAAGCCTACTCAAAAGAAGTGAAATTTTGACTTTCTTCTCCTTTGCTCAAATTCTCCAACAAGACCAAGGCCATGCCTATCCATCACCCTCATCTATTTTCATCATCCACCCATAATTCTCAAGCTTCTACAATTCATTTTTCTACTTGTCTTAAAAAACTACAGGATGCCCTGTTTTACTATAGGATACAAAAATACATAGAACAAAAAATTGTTTTTGACATAACTTGAAAACCATGCATCCATTTTCCAAGCTATTTCAAGGGGTGATGCATATGGATGATGGTAACAACTCAAGAAATTTCAGAAAATTCCACTGCATAGGTTTCGAGAAATCAGAGTCTATCACCTACAATATTTTTTTCATTTTCTCAATATTCGTGCATCCATTTAAAATTTTGTTTCATGGGGAGATGCATATGGATGATGGTAACAAGCCCAAGTAGTTTCAACAAATTTTGGGGCACGATTTCCAAGAAATCGAACTCTATCACCTTTAGCAATTTTTAGTTTTTCTCGAGATCTGTGCATCCATTGACCAAAATTGTTTTATGGGAGGTGCATAATGATGATGACAACATGCTCAAAACGTTTCAGGTCAATCCATTCTACTGTTTGGGAGATATGGACAAAACAAGTTGACGTCTTAAAAACCTACAGGATTACCTAAGATCCTACAAGATACATAACAACACCTACAGGACTGGGAGTGAGCAGTTTAAAAGGGAAAAATAGAGATTGGATTCATCAAGCAATGTTAAGGACGTAGGCTCTACATTTCCCCACATTTTTCCAAGTGAAAGGAACAAACAAAACCCTTCTAGTTTGTTGAAATTTATTGCAGCATAAGGGAATTTTATACACAAAATTTTTAAATCTGGTATCAGGCATATACAAACCTCCATCCAAAAGAGAAAAATGACAAGGGGAACCCATCAACTCAATGAGGATTCATCAGCACCCTCTTGTACTAAAGATATTCACAAAGCACAATTGGATGATTTGCTTGAAAAATTGAGGATGAAGTAGCCAGAGATTTGTAGTCAGCTATAGCATGGAGATCCAGAGGCCAAAGAAGCTCCTTTAGAGCTTAGCAGCAACATTAGCATCACCATCCAACACCTTCACATCAACATCAACTCAACAACAACATGCATTTCTCTCCGACAACCATCACGTAGGTACATGTATGCAATATTCTTGACCTCTTCTCTTGAGCATATTATAGTTAGAAATTTGTTGTCAATGCATGAGAGATGAGGTTTTATAAGCTAAGGATGGGTCAGCCGTCTCAGCTGCCTTCAACTAGTTAATTACAACTCACTCCTTCACTCATGCAATGTTGAAAAATGAAATTATGAAGGGTGACAATTTCAAGGAATGAGGACATCAATTAAAAGAAGAAATTTTTGCAAAGGCTAAGTCACCACAACACTCTAAGCCCTCCATCCACTTCATTTTCACTATCTATTCATCATTCATCCATCCCATTTCATTCTTGAAAAAACACACACAGAGCATCCTCTCCATTTTCACAAACCTACACTACTCCCTTTGAGCCCTAGCATCATCATCCAATCCCTCTTCATCATTTCTCATCACTCCTATTCAGTTAGAAGACCCTGAAAGAGGAGGAATAGCTACTACAGGAAGGCAGAATATTGCTACAAGAAGGAAGAAATGAACAAATTATGTTAAACCCCAAGATGGCAAAGCTTAAGAGAGACCTAATCAAAATAGATAACTCCAAGGCAATTAGGCAGTCATCTAGGCCGCAAGAGAGAAGAAGAAGGCAACAAAAGGAAATGAGGCATTCGCCATCAAAGCAAACCTCAAACTGCAGTGATGAATAGATGTTTTCCAAGAGGTATCCAATCTCTTTCTAGCTTTTTTCAAAGGCCTAAAAATGGGAAAAAGGCATGGGAGTCAAGTTGAGGGCATGTCCTAGGCTCAGAATACCATTTATGATCAAAAAAGGTTTCCTGTAGTTTCAATATGGTTTCCTGTAGTTTTGATAGGAATTACTACAATATGGCCTAGTTCTCATCTAAATGCATTTTGAAGGTGTTAAAGGTGTCCAAATGATAGAACAAGGTAGCAGAAGGTTGATAAGGGTGTGGAAGACCTTGCCAAACTGAAAGATATTAAAGAACCCATCTTGAATAAGGAGAAGAAAGCAAGCTAATGGTCTCAAGAAACAATGATTTTTCTTTACACAAATATGTTCTTGGGCTTGTCCTTGCAGAACTTACAACAATTATTCTTAATGCACAAGAGAGAGGCAACCAGGGCCATGAATGAGGCACAATGAGGTCACTAAGTTACTTAGAGGATGAGCAACACTTTCAACAGGGGGCTATGATGGGCGTCTAAATTAGACATAAACTAAGACGCATACCTCTAAAATAAATATTAATTTAAGGCATATGACCACCCTTAAACACATTAAACCTCTCTTTCTACATTAGATAATGTATTTTTAACTTTAATATATTCATTAGGAAGGTTTATGAATAATTGGATATTTGTGCCTAATATTATTTTTTTGTGTGGAATATTATGAGAATATTGAGCAGATTATGAAGATTTGGAGGACGAGATAATTTAGGGACTTTCTCCCTACTACAGGAGGATCAATAATAAATAATAAGTCAACAATATATCATGGAGTTATGGCACAAATTGTGGAACTCCAATGATTGAGAAAATCTAGGAATGTGTTCCTTGCCATTTAATGCAGGTTCCTAGTATTGGGGACCAGATCCACTAATCAATGGATTTTTGTGGGGAAAGCTTCCTCCATTCATGGGAAACGATTCCTAATAATTTTGTATAAGTACCAAGTCGAATTTTCCTCTAGGGAATGATTGAGAAAATTTAGGAATGCGTTCCCTTCCATTTAATGCAAATTCCTAGTATTGGGGACCAAATCCATTAATCAATGGATTTTGATGGGGAAAGATTCCTCCATTCATGGGGAATGATTCATAGTAATTTTGTATAAGTACCAAGTCAAATTCTCCTCTGGGGAAATATTTTCATTAGTGTTCTTATGGAGAGAACTCATATTTTTGTAGCTCCAATGTATTTTCTTGCAGGGATGTAATTCTATTGATGAAAATAATGAAGATTGGTGTCATGTTCAGCTTCTAAGTCTTGTTCTCCTCCGTAGGTATATGAGTTTCCTTGGGTTTGGCCATCCTAGGAGCCTTAGAGCCCTTTTGTATCATTTTCTTTCCTTCTTTTCACTTCTTATTCACATGCATCTCTTGTTTTTATTTCTTTCTATTTTTGCATTTAGTATTAATGATTTCTTGTTGTAGGATTGAGTTAAATGGTTGATGTAAGTTATTTTGCAGGATCAAAAGCATTATTTCATCATTGGAAAAGCTTTGGAAGTTCATAGTAATCATTGAGCTGCTTGGATTAGTCTTCTTATTCCCAAATCTAGATTTCTGGAACTCCTTTGTGGCAAAGAACAATAAATTTCTACTATTTTTTAGAGCATGCTAATGAGCTTCAATCGAGTTGATTCCACTTGCATTAGATCACAAAAAAATATAGTTCATAACAAAAATTACCCCATTGCATTTTCACTTGATTAGGTTAGACATTTTTTAAATTTACTAGATCACTAGTTCTCGAATTTCTAGATTTTCAATTTGTAACGTTTTTCTATTTTTTAGCATGGGTTAACATAGGTTATTTTGAGTGACTCCACTTGGAATGAGGATCTAAGACATCCTAGTTAATAGAAAAATTTATCCCATCCAATTTGGATTTGATTTTCTTGGTCATTCGATGAATTATATTAAATCTTTACATCTTGTAGGAAATCACTGTAGCATCCTGTAACAAATCCTGTTTTGAGCTCGAATTGAGAAAATAATCATTGAAGCTAGGATTAGGCCTCTACTTGACCTCCATGCCATAAATACCATTTTAACTATCTTTCTCCGCACTTAGTTCAACGTTTTTCTAGTTTTCAAGAGTAGTATTTGATTTCCATTTCTTCTACCTTCAATGTCACATTAGATCTCATCAATGTTTTATATCATTCTACAACGTTTTCCTCACGCGTGAAGTACACAACTAGCTCATGAAATTATGTTTCCTTTAGATAATTGAAATTCTTCTTGTTTGCATGAATTTTGGGTAAATGTCAATGTTTGATGCGGTGAAAGTGTTTCAGGAGTACAGAGAAATTTCATAGTCAACAACCTCATCCCAACTTCATCCACCCATGGTCCTCACTTTCTTTCACTAAACCCTCACAAATTTCATCATCTCACAAGGAAACTTCTCCAAGATTTTCAAGCAAATAAAACCATCTCCCAAGTTTGGTTTTGAGTTCTGAAGTGGTGCTAGGCACTCCCTTGCCTCATTCCATCCACCAACCACCTTCCCTAAGCTTTCCATCACCTTCAACATCCATCATTTTGCTCTTGGCTGTATCTTGTAGGTTTTCAGGGGATCCTGTAGGTTTTCTTGTAGTGGCCTATTTTGAGGCCGAATTGAGGAAAAAGCCTCTAGGAAGCTAGAAAAGGGTCCCTACTTGTCTCCCAAGCCTTCTGACCATTCACCATCATCTCCAAGCCACCTGTCACATCACCAAAAGAGATTAGATTTCACACTCTCACATGAAAAAGGCAAAAAGAAAAACAGAGTTATTTTATTCATTTTCATGCACAACAGTAAAATGTTTGATGGTTTGAATATGCATTCTTAGGACAGTAGGATTGCATACATGTTAACTTAGCATTCTTTTGAAGCAAATCCTCTTAGAAGTTAGTTAGAAAATGGTGTGTTTTAGCATTTGATTTCAGTCTTTTTCCTTATACTTTCTTTCTTGCTATAAGTTAAGGTTCCATTTTGAACATTTCATTTTCTGCAATAAGTTTAGGATTTGAATTCAGTATATGAATTCCATTACATCATGGCAGCAAAGGAAGGACACATTGTATGCCACACATATAGTGTCGATACCTCTTAAGTTTGTATGAACCCCGGGTTGATAATTAAAGTCAGTAGCCTTGGGAGTTGTAGCATTCTTTTCACAATACCGAGGCTCATCAATGGTCAGGTCCTTCATTCAACCTACCAGGTTTCACAATAACCTCAAAGTCATACTCTTGGAATAGCAGCAATCATCGGTAGATCTTCCCCCACAACACAGGGTTTTTGACTATGTATTTCAAGGCAGAATGATCTATGTACATTTTGAAATTTCCACCCAACATATACTGTCTAAACTTTTGAAGAACGTACACCATAGCCAGCCCTTCGCACTATGTCGTTGAGTAATTCTTCTTGGCCATTGATAATCTCTTTCTCGCGAAGGCTATAGGGTGGTCCATCTCTCCTTCACTGGCCTGTTTTAACACTACGCCCAACGCAATGCAAGAGACATCGACATGTACATGGAACTCTTTTTTTCAATCCGGGAAGACCAAAATTGGTGCAGTGACCATATTCTCCTTCAATACATCCAAATTGCATTGACATTCTTCATCCCAACAGAATGTAACGTCCTTCTTCATCAGTTTCTCCATGGGCATGGTAATCTAAGCATAAGCCTTGATGAACTTTCTGTAATATCCTATATGTTTGAGCGTTGCGCGCAACTGTTTGACACTTCTTAGAGCCTCCAAATTCAATGTTATTGTGATCTTAGTAGGGTCCACCATCAATCCTTATTTTCACACCAGATGACCCAACAAGATCCCAAAGGGGACACTGAATAGACACTTCTTCATATTCAGTGCGATCTGGTATCTACAACACGTATCCAGCATCAGGCGCAGACTTGCTACATGGTGCTTTCCTAGACCAAACATTGTCCAGTCATCAAAATATACCTCCAAGAACTTGTGAATAAACTTTTTAAATGCTACTATAACTATGTGAGAGAATATTGTAGGTGCATTCTTATGTCCAAATGACATGACAATATACTCAAAATAACCCCATTCAGTTGCTAAGGTTGTTTTTCTCCTATCCTCTAGTGTGATCTTGATCTAATGGTACCCCAAAAACCCATCAGTGAATAAGTAGGCCTCCTACCCTCCAATGTTGTCCATTACCTCATCGGTAAACGGTGTCAGAAAAGGATCATGGATGCAGGAATAATTAAGTTTCCTTAGATCTACGCAAATTCTTATTTTTATTTCTTCTCTTCAACCACCATCGGGCTCACCCAATCAGATTCCTCCACATGTTCGATAATTCCTGCCTCAAGCATCTTATCCAACTCCAAGTAGACATTTTCCTTGTATTTGGGATTAAGGCAATACAAACTCTTCTTAATAGGCTTCGTGTCTGGTTTCAAAGTGATTTTCATCACACCCAAGTCACCTATGATGCCTTTCAGGTCCAAAAACTTGGTAGGAAAATGATCCTAGTACTCGCGGAGTAACTCAACAACTTTATCTATTGTGGCATCATCCCAGTAGTCCCCAATCTTCGCAAATTTTAGCTTTGCTTCAGTACCAATGTTTACTTGCTTGGTTTTCAAGGGCACGGTGATGTCCGGGTTCTTTATTTGTGGACCTTCCACTTCGCAATGGCCTTCTGCCTCCTGTTAGAAAATTATATATTACGGAGCAATGGAACACATAAAATATTGCAGAAATATAAACATAGAAAACGCATAAAACAAGAGAGACACAGATATATGTGGTTCAACCAGTTTGGGCTACGTCCACCTCGAACAGCCAGTCCTTCCTTTCTATTATCCAACAAAATTAAGAGACACAACCTACAATAGATGTGTTGTAATATCCTCTATTTTCTCTCATAGTCTCACCTCTCCGCTTCTCACTCAGAGAATACACATCTATTACACAGCCTCAAATACAATGCCCTCATACAAAGAGAGAGGTTTCCTTCTAGGGCAAAAGACCCTAAACTAAACATAAGTTCTACCGTCAGATCATCTGCCTAATGAACGGCCTAGATTGACTAGAAATTACTATACTTTTACAAGGCAATTTTACATCTATTTTTAGCTTTGGGGGCGCTGCCCCCAAACCCCCCGCCAAGGGGGGGCGGGGGGCTCTCCAAAGGTCGTAGCCACCCCCCTTGGACCCCCCATGCAGCAAATATTTTACGGGTGGCATTTCGAATTGGGGTCCAATGTGGCGATACCTTTGCATACAGAAGATAATTAGGCTCCACACCCAACAATCTCCCACTTGGAGACTGATTATAGAAACTCCACCGCTACTTCATTTGATGGACAATGACTCCTCTTTGGACCTGGCTATTTCTTATCTTCATCATCATCCTTGAAGACCAATTGAAACTGAGCATATTCTCAGTTTCTCCCTGGTTACAACTTTTTTAGCATATCTGCAGGATTTTGGCTAGTGTGTATCTTTTCCAGCTTCAACTCTCCATCTTCCAACACTGATCGTATGAAATGGTACTTGAGCTGTATGTGTTTAGTCCTAGAATGAAATGTTGAGTTCTTTGCAAGATGAATGGCACTTTGGCTATCACTGTGTAACGTGCCCATATCATGCTCCTTACCCAATTCACCCATAAACCTTTGTAACCAAATCATTTCTTTACTAGCCTCTGTAGCAGCAACATACTCTGCTTCTGTTGTTGAAAGTGCAACAACACTTTGGATTTTTGAAACCCAACTGACAGCTGTTCCACCAACAGTAAATACATATCCTGTAGTGCTCCTCCTGATATCTTTGTCACCTGCCATATCTGCATCAACATATACCAGTAGGGAAATTTTTGAACCACCAAAGCATAATGCTTGATTTGTGGTACCTTTCAAATATCTGCGAATCCATTTCACTACCATCCAATGTTCCTTTCCTGGATTGTTCATGTACCTGCTCACAACTCCCACTGCATGTGCAATATCAGGCCTTGTGCAGACCATTGCATACATTAATCTTCCAACTGCTGATGCATATGGAACTTTAGACATATAATCCATGTCTTTTTGGGTCTTTGGGTACATTTCCTTACTAAATTTGAAATGGCTAGCAAAAGGTGTACTAACTAGTTTTGCATTGTGCATGTTAAATCTTTTCAACACCTTTTGTATGTACTCATTCTGATACAATGTTAATTTACGATTTTTCCTATCTCTAGTTATTCTCATACCAAGGATTTGTTTTGTAGCTCCCAAATCCTTCATTGCAAATGAATTTTCCAATTTTCTTTTGAGCACATTTATTTCCTGCATGTTAGACCATGCAATAAGCATGTCATCTACATACAATAACAATATAATATAGCTTCCATCATTTTGCTTTTTTAGATAAACACAATGATCAGAGTGACATCTAGTATAACCTTGATTAGACATAAACTTGTCAAATTTTAGATACCACTGCCTTGGAGCCTGTTTTAAGCCATACAAGCTCTTCTTCAACCTGCAAACTAGTTTCTCCTTCCCTCTCACATCATATCCTTGTGGTTGCTGCATATATATCTCTTCCTCCAAATCCCCATGGAGAAAGGTTGTCTTTGCATCTAACTGCTCAAGATGCAAATCTTCAACTGCTACTATACTTAAAATGGTTCTGATTGAAGTCATTTTAACAACAGGAGAAAATATTTCATCAAAATCAATACCTTTCTTCTGTGCAAACCCCTTCACCAAAAGTCTAGTTTTGTGCCTATGTTTTCCTCCATCTTCTTCCTTCAGCCTGTAAACCCATTTATTCTTCAATGTAGTTTTTCCTGCAGGCAACCTGACTAAATCCCAAGTCTGGTTATGCATTAAGGAGTCCATCTCTTCTTCCATGGCTACCTCCCACTTCTTCTTGCTTTCAAACTGCATTGCTTATTTATACCATTCGGGTTCACCAGAATCAGTCAACAATAAATAATATAATGAAGGAGAGTATCGTTCAGGGGGTCTAATTATCCTGGTATATCTTTTAACACCACTTTTAGGTGTTTGGGGTGCCTGTTGTTGTTGTGGTGGTTGTTGTTGTTGTGGTTGTTGATTATTATTATTTTCAGGCACCTTTACTTTTTCAGTGATTTCATCAAGAACTGCGTATTCCTTGTTTTCCTTTTCCTGTTTCTTTTCCTGCAACTGATTCTTATACAAGACCTTTTCATTGAATATTACATCTCTGCTCCTAATGATTTTGTGATTTTCGTAATCATATAAGCGATAACCAAAATAATTAACACCATATCCAATAAAGGTACATTTCTTTGACTTTGCCTCAAGCTTTGTTTTTTTTCTTTATCAATATGGACAAAGGCCTCACAACCAAAAGGCTTTAAAATAGATTAGTTTACCTTTTTACCTGTCCACACTTCCTCTGGAACACCACCATCCAAGGAACTTGAAGGCCCTCTGTTTATTAGATAAGCAACAGTATCTACAACATCTGCCCAAAAATGTAAAGGGAATCTTGCATGCAATCTCATGCACCATGCACTCTCCATGATTGTTTTGTTCATCCTTTCTGACACACCATTTTCTTGTGGTGTTCTTGGAACTTTCCTCTCTCTACAAATTCCATGCTCTGAATAGTACCTATCAAACTCTTTGCTGCAATATTCACCTCCATTGTCTGATCTAAGACACTTCAATTTCTTTCCTATCTCAATCTCAACCAAAGCTTTCCATTTCTTGAAAGTATCAAATACATCAGATTTATTCTTAATACAATAAATCCATGTTTTTCTAGTTGCATCATCAATAAAACTAACATAATAACGAGAGCCACCAAGAGATGATACCTGAGCAGGTCCCCATACATCTGTATGCACAAGCTCTAATTTTTCGCTCTTCTTTTCTTTCCCAACTATGAGAAATCTGACTCTCTTCTATTTTCCATAAATGCAATTCTCACAGAAGTCCAAATCAACATTCTTCAAACCCAGCAACAAATTCCTTGAGTGAAGAATCTTCATCCCCTTTTAACTCATGTGTTCGAGCCTATGATGCCATAATGCTGCATCTGCTCCTTTGGAAGTTAAAGCATTAACAGAGTTAGAAATACCATTGCATAAATACAATGTACCAACCTTTTCACCTTTTTCTATTACCAAGGCTCCTTTGGTGACCTTCCAAGCTTTATCTATGAAATTTGTCACACAACCTTCACCACCTAACTGCCCTGTTGAAATTAGATTTTTCTTTAGATCTAGAACATGCCTTACCTCCTTTAGTAGCCATTGGTTTCCATTTCTCTGTTTACAAGAACCTTACCCATTCCAACAATTTTACAGGGTTTATCATCACCCAAACGAACTTATCCAAAATCTCCTTGAACATAGTCATGAAAGTATTTCTTATCAGGTGTGGCATGGAATGAGACCCCTGAATCTACCACCCAGGAATCAGTAATATTTTCGAAAGAAAGAATCAAAGATCTTGTAACACCTCACCTGTCACATTTGCTTCATGATTATTTTCTTGTTGTGCATCTCCTTCTTTTCCCTTCCGAGATCTACAATATTTCTTTAGGTGTCCTTTTTTTCCACATTTCCAGCACAGTATCCCTAATCTGGACTTAGATCTACCTTTCCTTGATTTATTGCGATATCCTGAGATCTTTCCTCTTTCCATTTTCCTTCCCCTAGACTCTGCACTCAAATCACTACCCGATGTCTCACCAGAGCTTTTCTGTCGCATTTACTCACTAAGGATAGCACCGATAACATCATCAAAATTTAAAGTACTAGATCCAGAAACAGAGTTACTAATGGCCATTACTAAACCATTCCAACTTTCTGGTAATGAGCACAAGAATAACAGAGCTCTAACTTCATAATCAAAGTTTAACCCTACAGAGCTTAACTGACTTGTAACAGTATTAAAATCATTTAAATGGTCTGCAACAGATCCACCTTCCGACATCTTCATATTAAATAACCGTTTCATAAGAAATACCTTATTTGAGGTCGAGCGTTTTTCATATAATTTCTCCAACGCCTTAATCAAATCCTCTATCGTTGTTTTCTTCAAAATGTTTAAGGCGACCGACGCTGCGAGGCACAACCATATTGTTCCGAGTGCCTTTCTATCGAGAAGGTTCCATTCTTCATCTTTCATACCCGTCGGCATCTTTTCTTTTTCTCCCAATGGTAGGTATAGATCTTTTTGATACAGATAATCTTCCATCTACATATTCCACAGTGAGAAGTTTTGGCCGTTAAATTTCTCTACCCTAAACTTACCATCTTCTACCATTGCCCCCACTCGAACGAGGAACCCTTCTTTCCTGCGAGTTTATCAGCCAAATAAACCTTCGGCTCTGATACCAGTTGTTAGAAAATTATATATTACGGAGCAATGGAACACATAAAATATTGTAGAAATATAAACACAGAAAACGCATAAAACAAGAGAGACACAAATATACGTGGTTCACCTAGTTTGGGCTATGTCCACCCCAAACAACCAATCCTTCCTTTCTATTATCCAGCAAAATGAAGAGACACAACCTACAACAGATCTGTTGTAATATCCTTTGTTTTCTCTCACAGTCTCACCTCTCTGCTTCTCGCTCAGAGAAGACACATCTATTACACAGCCTCAAATACAATGCCCTCATACAAAGAGAGGGGTTGCCTTCTAGGGCAAAAAACTCTAAACTAAACATAAGTTTTACCGTCAGATCATCCGCCTAATGAACTGCCCAGATTGACTAGAAATTACTATATTTTTACAAGGAAATTTTACATCTGTTTTTAGCTTCGGGGGCGCTGCCCCCAAAGCCCCCCACCAGTGGGGGGCTCCCCAAAGGTCGCAGTTGCCCCCATTGGACCCCCCCTACAGTGAATATTTTATGGGTGGCATTGCTGCCCCCATTTCGAATTGGCGTCCAATGTGGCGATACCTTTGCATACAGAAGATAATCAGGCTCCACACACAACATCTCCAGGATATTGATATTTCTTGGATCTTCATCCTCCCCCTCAGCAGTCACATTATAGCATTCCAGCGCATGGCACAGCTGGGTGTTCCAATTTGGTTGAACCAAATCCAAAGGATTTTGTGGCATTCTGAAGTTCACTACCTTAACCTCCTGCAAAGCTTCATTAATCCTTTGGAACCCATCTTCAAAATTGAAGGTCATTCAGAATCATTTCCTTAATATATCACACTCCACGGTGCCTGATCCATGTCTAGGTGTGAAGAAGGATGCTTCCAAGATCTTTTACTTTCATGATGTGTTAAATTTTATTTCAAAAGAACATGGGTGAATACATGTGCATGTTGTAAAAGAAGAGTAACATGACAATCATCAACAACATAAAAACATAAGCCGTTGATAACGGAGTTCGTCCAAGAGGGACTACGTCTCTGGGCCTAGTGTCAAGATGGTGTAGGCCACTACATTAAGTGATGTCAATAGTAATGATGTACACAAGAGATGATGTCGCGATCATACAAGGAAAATTCCCTCACGCAGGAGTGGCTCTAAGAGATATTCCACTACTGGAATTCTCAATCAAAAGACTCCTATCAGTATGACACAAAACTCATGCATGATTAGCATCTCGCCAACATGGCATAAAAGGGATCTCAATGCAAAAAACATGCATGATGACAACAAGAGTATCCCATCAACAAACATTGATGGATCTCAAAACATAACATGATGAGTTATGACAACAAGTACATCACATAGAAGACTCCACATCAAATCAAGCAAGGAATCGTGACAACATGTAAGAAACAGAATCCCGCATCAAACATCAAAAGGGATCTGTGCAGCACAATGCATAAAGAAGAAGTACATGAACACATCATATACCTCACAACTAAGGGCCATCTGAAGAATTTTATGTCACACTATTGAACTATTCAAACCATCGATCTCAAGGCATCAATTGCAAGAAGAACACTTCTCGCACATGAATGTGGACATCTGCACTGGCACTTAGAAAATTGGCTGAAGAATGGAAAGAGAGAATGAGAAATCTGAATACACCATCAGATTGGCGGCATCGAGTATTGAAAAATTGACTGATAATTCTGGCCTCAATGAATCTTTTAGATTCCCCCGGCATTCCTCAAAGATTCTGCTCTATGGATGGATTGGAAATTTGCAAATCAGATGGTGAATCTGATCTCGCCATTGCGATCTCTGCAGAAAACCATGAAAAACAAGTATAAACCTGACTATAAACTGACATGGAAAAATTTTAGCTCCTTGGGAAAATATCAAGGCTCATGGCTCTGCTCCCTGTTTTTGCTGAAATAATGGTTCCACGTGCATTATGAAAATGGAGAAAAAATTTAGAAATCTGATGAAGAAACGAACAACACCATTGTGTTCATGGTGACAAGAGGTGTAAAACCATATAAAATTGGTCAAATTCTGACAAAGTGAAAATTTTTCCCTCTTGTAAAATGGTTCGTGCATTAAAAAATTATTAATCTGCCTTGAAATCCATGCCCACCTTCTGCCTCCTCAAACTGTGTGCAAAGGTAAAACTCTAATTTTATATAAAAAACCTTCAGCATATCTACCAAGGTGTGTAGTTATGGGTCAATGGTAAAAATATACGTTGGTTGAGGAGAGGTCGGGGGATCAAATCCTGCCCCTCCATATACAATTTTATGAACCGCAATGATATATTAATGGGGGTCGGGTCTGCATTGGGTGGCCTGCCCTTTAAACCCTATACTAACATTTGGAACCCTTAATTATTATCGGAGATATAGATATATATATATATATATATATATATATATATATATATATATATATATATATTATGGCGTATTCAAAATCAGTGATCGACGCGCACTGTCGACATATTTAAATATCAGCAGCATATATATATTGGTGATTGACGTTGATGAATGGCGAACTGTCATCGCATATGTTGGCACTTTATATGGTATTGGTGATCTATAATGGGTCTGGGCGATAAGGTGTGGGCCAGGTCCACCGTCGATGGCCCGCCCACCCCGAAATACATTATAACATTGTTTGTGGCAGACCTTTGGAGGGTTCGGTGGGGGTTATGGCCGCCAACCCGATATATACAGAGGATTGGAGGATTTGGTGGGGGTTATGGCCGCCGATCCCTAAAATATATATATTTTTACAATTGCGATTTGTTTAAAGGGGCGATTAGGCTAGCAGGGAGTTATGTCCCATCAACCTTATAATAACTTTGGTTATTGATGCAATTTGGCTATCGGGGAGTTATGGCCCGTCAGCCCCCTTATAAAATTTATGAAATTTTGGGGTGGTGGGAGTGGTAGCCTACCACCTCATAATAATTATATTTTTTATTTTTATAAAGAGGGAGTTTGTTTTGAAACTTCTAGAAAATAAGGGTCATTGGGAAAGTTAACGAGGTAACAATTTCGACCAATTTCGGGAGCTAGGTTTATGCCTCTAGGTTGGTCAAATTGTAGGACACTTAAACCTGGGCCACAACCCAGCTTTGACCAGAACTTTGATTGGCCCGTTCTCCCTCATATGAGCTCGGTTTGACGAACCATTTGCACTTCCGTGATTAGGACGACGAGATATACGCTCTGGTGTTGGGTCAAAGTCATTTTGAGCACTTTGATTCTCAAGTGTTCATAAGCCCTCTTTGTCCTATGTGTCTTTCTGGAGCCACCTAGATCAATCCTCCCCACTGAGGAGCTTTTGGTCCTCCAAAAGCATGAAAAAGTAATCTGTAACTCTCTCTATACCTTGTCTGCATCACAAGCGTCCTAAAAAGGTCTCGCTTCCATCTCCTTCACCTTTGTTCTTCGGAGCCTTAAGCAACGAGCCGACACCTGCTACCCTTGCAACCTGTAGTACATTGTTTGCAAATTACATGCTTGAATGACATGACCAACTAATGACCCAAATGTCCCACACTTGGCCACGATTTTATAACACATACTCAGTGGTCAAGTTTACAACAAGATGGATGCAATACCCCAGCTATGAAAACAAGGCCAACATATCATTGTTGCTTCAAAAAGTGACAGAAAACTCATCATCACTGTAACACATGACTTACATACATAAGGCGAGAGTGTAAAATACGACTTAAGACATGACCAAAAATCATTGTTGTTGAACAAGTGATGGAATACACATCATCACTTTACATTTTAAAATGCAACAAATGATTTACAAAAGAATGACCATGAAATGAAAACATGTCTATAAACCATTTTTCACTGATCAATGTGAATGGGTCACCTCCTTGAGGTGTTTTTGCTAGTCGAACAACTGCTCTTCTTGGTTCACGCACCGAAGTTTTGTCTTTAAGGCGCTGCTCTGGATGGAGCCTCCAACAAGTGTCTCTTTGATGTCCATTTATGTCGCAATGACTGCAGTAGGTTTTCTTCCTCCATATTTGCTTAACCTGTTTATTTTCATGCTATTGAGAGGGTCTTTCATGCCTTATGAGTGCTACGATTCTTTTCCAACACTAAGAAAAGGTATGGTTAGGTAAACCACAAAAGGTACATGTTTTTCTATGCATTGATATTCGTTCATTATAAACAACATGATCATAATCAAAATGAACATTCGAAAATTGAAAGTGGTTATACCTTGCTTTATTGTCTTTGATGTCAGTATGGTGATGAGAGCTTGTCTCAGCTCTCTCCCTGCAATTGGCACTGCCATGGGATGATGGGGATGTGTTCACATCATTCTCTTTCCTCGAAAATTTCATCAATGTCTCGGACGACTTTGACACCTTCGAGAACAGTCCCTTAGTGTATCTTGAGCCTGTAAATCGATGCTCATGCACAACCTCCAAAGGTTGAGTTATGCCTTGGTTATTAACACCAAATTCTTCTTTCTCCTCGTGCCTCATCCTTGTAAGGAGCCTCCTGTTTGTCCCTGTAATTGGTATCTCCAAATCTCCAATAGAAATCATACTATGTGTTAGCCTCCTGCTGCAGCAGGTTAATCATCTTTCATGATCGACATTTTTACATACCAAATATGTCGTACTATGCAGGCTGCAATGCTCCATATTTGCTACAAATGGCCAAAGAAGTGTCCATAAGAGTGTGCTAGTCTAAGTTCCACTGATGTGTTCCAATTTTGATAAGCGATCCATTTTGTTTAAGGCAGTTTTTCAGTTAGAGGTACTCAAGCAGGAATTCACTAACCTCCCCCTTCTTATCATCACCCCAAAGTCACTTACTAACATCCCCCAAGAGGTCAAGATCTGCTTGAGCCTCTCAGTTTCATCATCTCCATGACATGTGCCTTGGTGAGGATCTTCTTCACTCAAAGACTGCTCACTCATCACCTGTGAGCCCTCTCTTCCCCAAAAAAGCCTAAGGTCTCATACCTTAGCGCCCTCTTTTCATCTCCATATTGACCACTAACTTTATTATATAACTCCCTAACAATTTTCCCATTCCCCTACTAAAAACCATGTATATAAATCCCCTATGTAAATATCCCCTCCTTGGCAATATAGCCATATTTTCACTACGTCAGGGAAATCACAGTTCATCTGGGACTGTTTTTAGCCCATCTGAGTCATTAAGGAGCTAGTTTGACACCTGGTCAACTAGTAACCTCTTCCCTAGCCCCAAAAACCATGAAAAACCCATGTTTGTTCCCTTATTCTAATGTTCTCCATGTAAATATTCACTCAGCGCACAAAATATTGTAAAAAACCCACTTTCGGCACCCTTCTATATACAAAATATTAATCTGCGCCCGTTTTTAACCCCAAAACCCCTTTCCCTAAGTCTAAACCCCCATCCGCGCACATATATTAAAAAAGGCATATACCGCGCATATACCCGCCACTTATCCCTCCGCCATGTCGTAGTTACTGCCAACCGTTAGATCTGCCCCGCCCTAGATCTACGGTGGGCAGGCTTTTTCATATTCAACATGCCCGGGCTTTAGCGTCCGGGAGTTCGGTGGTTTTGCCGCCGTACTCCCGCCACGCGTCAGGCTCTGAGGCGTGGCAGAGCCCCCTCCCCCGAAACCACCTATGCCCATGAGCGGTGTGCCAGAAACCGCTTACCACCCTGTGACGTCACCACCCACGTCACCCCCCTGCCCAGTCACCTGCTTGCGAGGCCTCCTGCCATGTCACTGCCACATGTCCCGCCACCGTACCTGCCACGTCATCGTCCGTACATGATGATGTCATCCCGCCACATCGCGCTGCTGACGTCATGCTGACATCACCCGCCGTACAATGCTAACGTCATCATCACTTTTTTGGGCGCAGAGGCGCGAAAGTCGCACTTCGGAGCCCCGAAATCGAATTCTGAGGCAGTTTTTGGCACAAATCGCTCATCGCAAGATTTTTTAGGCCAAAATGGAGAATCTTCAGGGAATCTTTAAGGAATATTTTCACCATGCGGCCCTAGGAAGCCCGAAAAGGCGCAAAAATGATCTGTTTTCTTCACAGATAATACCAAAAGTACCAGAAGACCATTCCAGAAGATGCAGAGGCCGAACAACGGCCATTTATTAGTGATTAGACCTGCAGCACATCAGATCAGCAGTCCAGATTTTGTCAAAGAGTATCAGAGAAGGAAAAAACGCCAAAGAGTATCAGTCGAAGATATTTTCGTGGCTCGAAGCAGCTAAGAATTAATGAGCCTCCCAGAAATTCAAATCAAGCAGCTAAAGCCCATTCCTGCACTCAAATCACAGCTTAAAATCTAAATGCAGGGAGACATCAAGGAGCAGGAACCCATGCATATTTATTTCAGAAGATGCTACAGCAAGCCACCAAGGACCAGATCATTTACTTATTTCTGATACGGCGACCCTCAACGCCGCTCAAAAGATTTTTTGCATTTAATTCCAGATAGAGTTAGGTCAATAAATTATTTTTGTGACCTGATTAGGTCAAGATGTAATAAAAGCAGTAGATAGAAAGTTTTTCCCTATATATACCACCCTCTGTATAGTTTTAAGGGTTGGTTAATTGAGAATTTTCACTAGAGACTCGCTGTGTATACCTGAACTTTTCTGTAATAAAAGATTGCTTTAAAGCTTGGAGAGCGAATTGTCCATTGTTCATGAATGTTTTGAAGAGTTGAATATGGAATTCATGCGCTGTGGCCTGAAGCAATAAGTGCCTCTTATCTTTGTTTATGTGTTTGCCATTATCTAAATAACAGAAAAAAAATTAGCCTAGAATTAGTTTAAATACTCTCTACGCTCAATTTCTGTTGTTTCTTGATGTTTTCCTCTAAAAGAATTGGTTATGAACATTGAATTCCATCTGGCTCATGTTTACCCCAATTCACCTGTGATTGGCCAATTATCTAGGGATTCTTAACTGCCCCTAGGTAGCGCCCTATTGTTTTCTCTGCTAATCTGTTGGAGATATTCTTAACTGCCTCTCTTTCTTTAGCATTCAGTTCACCCCTTAAACTTGAAAATTGCTTCAGCCTCAGCTATCTTGCTCCATGTTCCCTCACTGTTATTAAGGAAGTACACCGGCAGTTCCCCTCCTCGACTCCATGCCCAATGGTTTGAAAGATTCAGACTATACACTGCCTCTCTACCGGAAAGTGTAAGTTTTCCCACCAAAGCTCAATCAAAACCCCTGTGCATCATATATAGCCTAAAATCATCCCTTTCAACAAAGCTAAATCATAAAGAGAGAGCCCTCTCTGACTGCAGGTAGGCTAGGACCTGCAGTCCAAAGTTGGTTTGTGGTTACCTCGGCCGTATCCCTTTAGGAGTCAAAAGGGACAACCTGAGTGATAACATAATGGCGATTCCACTGGGGAATGAATCATGCGTTTATTAGTGTAAATCCTCAATTTTGACCAGTTCGCCTCGTTTTCTGGAGAAAGTGTTCCTTTTCTTCAGGGTTTTTCATGATCAGTTCTGATCTGTGACGGTGGACAGAGATCAGGAACTTCAAGATTAATTCGTCCACCTAGCGACTCCACATCATCCTCATAATAAAGACTCCGCTGGAGAAATGAACCCGAAGGAATTATATAAGCAGATCAGGCTCTTGACTTGGACTATCATCCAAGAGAGCATGTTCTTTCTCTTGCACCAGATTTTGTTGTGCATATTGTACTTTAAAGATGATTTTATGTTAGATTTTCGTGTTTTCTCTTTGGAAAAGGTTGTTGAAAAGCCTCCTTGCACATCAGGGCAGCAGCTTTCAAATGTTGTTGAAGATCATCATACAGTCAAGGAGGAACCAAAAATAGAGCCCACTCTTCTAGTTCCTGTACATATTCCCATGCCTCGTAAAGTTCCTGAAAGATATAAGCCGCTCATTTTGCCTCCTGTGCCTGGTCCTCTGCCTGCAAATCATCCCGAATATCTCCCTAGATTTGATGGAGAGAATGGTATTACTTCCCAGAAACATATCCAGGCTTTTGAAGATTATCTTAATACATTTGAAGTGGAAGATGAAGATGTCAGTCTTAGACTATTTGCCCTTTCTTTGCAAAGCGAATCTAGGACTTGGTTTAAAGCGTTGCCTGAGGCGAGCATCTCTAAGTTTCAGCAGTGTGCCAAGCTTTTCCTTGATAGATGGATGATCAAAGGTAATATCTTCGTGCTCATCGAAGAGTACAATCATTTAGAAAAGCGTCTAGATGAATCTGTTCAGCATTTTTCAGACAGATTCAATCAAGTTTATCAGTCCATGCCTTTAAATATAATACCTCCCCTTGATTTAGCTCTATTGCAATATCCTAGAGCATTTGACACAGAGATGGAATTCTGTTTAAGAGAAAGATGCCCGTCCACTTTGAAATAGATCAGGACATAGCTGTGGACGTGGAGGCAAACCTAAGGAGGAGGGAAGAATAGCACAAAGCAGAGCAAGAACAAAGATTTCATACTGTGTTACAAAAGACAGAGGAAATGATGCAGTTGATCACAATGAAAGTGGAATGTTCAGAGCACCAGAACAGATCTGTTTCACAACAGGAAAGTAGTGACATTCACGAACAAACCTGCCACAAAACAGATGACATACTCACTGAGCCATACATGATGGAGCAATCTCCTGATATACTGTGTGAATATAATAGCTTCTCTTCTTTCAACGGTCTACCCAAATATGATCTGTACGATGATGATTATGAGCCTTACGACCAAATCAGCCTTGCAGAGGAATCAGATCTTATTTTGGCAGGAAGCAGTGTTCAGGTTCAGCAACCTGAACCCAATGATCAGCATGCCCATCTCAGCTATGAAGAAAAGGAAGAAAACGCAGAGTGTGTTGATTTCAGTGAAGGAACTTTACCCTTTTGTTTTGAATCTTTTCAATTTATCAAGGATAACTATCATGCTATATATGATCAAGTGTCACCGCATGTGGCCATTAACCGTCTAGAGGTTAATCAAGATATTGTTCCAAAGGTATTGCCTCCAGTTTTGCAGCCCCAAAGAGCCATTGAATATCAGATTGAGGAGGACCCAGAAGCAGCAGCATATGACCAAATGATCCATGTGGATCCCCTGCCTCTTTGTTTTCAGCCATCTGAGTTGTTCAAAGAAGAAGAAGACCAGCAGCCTGCACAGATCAGTCAAGTCCTATTTAAGCCAGATTGTAATAAATTGCAAGCACCTCTGCAAGTTCTGAATGACCTATCCGCTAGCAGGCAGAATGATGAAAGAGATCAGTGCTCTTCTCCAGTAACAAGCTGCAAGGCTCAGTATCGATTTGTCGATGATCTCCCGACTCCAATGCATGATAGTGATCCTGAACCTTTGTACAGTTCTTTAATTCAGCCTAGAAATTGTGTATATATGTTGCAGGATAGTTTTGTACAGTATTTAGACACCGCAAAGGGGGTCAGTAGCTTCCTGATCTTCTCAAAGATTGACAAAGCCATAACAAATTGCAAAATCTCAGTTGGTCTCACCAGCAAGCACAAGCAGCAAAGCCCACTCATGTTATTATTGCTTAAGTGGTTGCATTGGCTATTTCACTTCACCTAATAGCAAAGTAAGTACTGGTTAGGGTAGGTAGGTAGGTAAGATCAATAAGGCAGCCAGCCAAGGAAAATTTGCAGAACACAGCAACAATTGAATACAAGGCAGTCTGACTTGCTGTTCTTGGCTTTTCACAAGGAAAAGCCATCCCCAAGTGGAGCCACTGTTAGCCTCCTGATGCAGCAGGTTAATCATCTTTCATGATCGACATTTTTACATACCAAATATGTCGTACTATGCAGGCTGCAATGCTCCATATTTGCTACAGATGGCCAAAGAAGTGTCCATAAGAGTGTGCTAGTCTAAGTGCCACTGCTGTGTTCCAATTTTGATAAGCGATCCATTTTTGTTTAAGGCAGTTTTTCAGTTGGAGGTACTCAGGCAGGAATTCACTAACCTCCCCCTTCTTATCATCACCCCAAAGTCACTTACTAACATCCCCCAAGAGGTCAAGATCTGCTTGAGCCTCTCAGTTTCATCATCTCCATGACATGTGCCTTGGTGAGGATCTTCTTCACTCAAAGACTGCTCACTCATCACCTGTGAGCCCTCTCTTCCCCAACAAAGCCTAAGGTCTCATACCTTAGCGCCCTCTTTTCATCTCCATATTGACCACTAACTTTCTTATATAACTCCCTAACAACTTTCCCATTCCCCTACTAAAAACCATGTATATAAATCCCCTATGTAAATATCCCCTCCTTGGCAATATACCCATATTTTCACTAAGTCAGGGAAATCACAGTTCATCTGGGACTGTTTTTAGCCCATCTGAGTCATTAAGGAGCTAGTTTGACACCTGGTCAACTAGTAACCTCTTCCCTAGCCCCAAAAACCCTGAAAAACCCATGTTTGTTCCCTTATTCTAATGTTCTCCATGTAAATATTCACTCAGCGCACAAAACATTGTAAAAAACCCACTTTCGGCACCCTTCTATATACAAAATATTAATCCGCGCCCATTTTTAACCACAAAACCCCTTTCCATAAGTCTAAACCCCCATCCGCGCACATATATTAAAAAAGGCATATACCACACATATACCCGCCTTATCCCTCCGCCATGTCGTAGTTACCGCCAACCGTTAGATCTGCCCCGCCCCAGATCTACGGTGGGCGGGCTTTTTCATATTCAACACGCCCGAGCTTTAGCGTCCGGGAGTTCGGCGGTTTTGCCGTCGTACTCCCGCCACGCGTCAGGCTCTGAGGCGTGGCGGAGCCCCCTCCCCCGAAACCACCTATGCCCATGAGCGATGCGACAGAAACCGCTTACCACCTTGTGACATCACCACCCACGTCACCCCCCTGCCCAGTCACCTGCCCGCGTGGCCTCCTGCCACGTCACTGCCACGTGTCCCATCACCGTACCTACCACGTCATTGTCCGTACCTGATGATGTCATGTTGATGTCATCCTGCCACATCGCCCTGCTGACGTCACCCGCTGTACAATGCTGACGTCACCCGCCGTACAATGCTGATGTCATCAGCACTTTTTTGGGCGCAGAGGCGCGAAAGTCGCACTTCGGAGCCCTGGAATCGAATTCTGAGGCAGTTTTTGATGAGCGATTTGCGCCTATTGCTCATCGCAGGATTTTTTAGGCCAAAATGGAGAATCTTCAAGGAATATTTTCACCATGCAGCCCCAGGAAGCCCGAAAGGGCGCAAAAATGATCTGTTTTCTTCACAGAGCATACCAAAAGGACCAAAAGACCATTCCGGAAGATGCAGAGGCCGAACAGGGGCCATTTATTAGTGATTAGACCTGCAGTACATCAGATTAGCAGTCCAGATTTTGTCAAAGAGTATCAGAGAAGGAAAAAATGCCAAAGAGTATCAGTCGAAGATATTTTCGTGGCTCGAAGAAGCTAAGAATTAATGAGCCTCCCAGAAAGTCAAATCAAGCAGCTAAAGCCCATTCCTGCACTCAAATCACAGCTTAAACTCTAAATGCAGGCAGACATCAAGGAGCAGGAACCCATGCATATTTATTTCAGAAGACGCTACAGCAAGCCACCAAGGACCAGATCATTTACTTATTTCTGATACGGCGACCCTCAGCGCCGCTCAAGAGATTTTTTGCATTTAATTCCAGATAGAGTTAGGTCAATAAATTATTTTTGTGACCTGATTAGGTCAAGATGTAATAAAAGCAGTAGATAGAAAGTTTTGCCCTATATATACCACCCTCTGTATAGCTTTAAGGGTTGGTTAATTGAGAATTTTCACTAGAGACTCGCTGTGTATACCTGAACTTTTCTGTAATCAAAGATTGCTTTAAAGCTTGGAGAGCGAACTGTCCATTGTTCATGAATGTTTTGAAGAGTTGAATATGGAATTCATGCACTGCGGCCTGAAGCAATAAGTGCCTCTTATCTTTGTTTATGTGTTTGCCATTATCTAAATAGCAGAAAAAAAAATAGCCTAGAATTAGTTTAAATACTCTCTACGCTCAATTTCTGCTGTTTCTTGATGTTTTCCTCTAAAAGAATTGGTTATGAACATTGAATTCTATCTGGCTCATGTTTACCCCAATTAACCTGTGATTGGCCAATTATCTAGGGATTCTTAACTGCCCCTAGGTAGCGCCCTGTTGTTTTCTCTGCTAATCTGTTGGAGAGATTCTTAACTGCCTCTCTTTCTTTAGCATTCAGTTCACCCCTTAAACTTGAAAATTGCTTCAGCCTCAACTATCTTGCTCCATGTTCCCTCACTGTTATTAAGGAAGTACACCGACAGTTCCCCTCCTCGACTCCACGCCCAATGGTTTGAAAGATTCGGACTATACACTGCCTCTCTACCTGAAAGTGTCAGTTTTCCCACCAAAGCTCAATCAAAACCCCTGTGCATCATATCTAGCCTAAAATCATCCCTTTCAACAAAGCTAAATCATAAAGAGAGAGCCCTCTCTGGCTGCAGGTAGGCTAGGACCTGCAGTCCAAAGTTGGTTTGTGGTTACCTCGGCCGTATCCCTTTAGGAGTCAAAAGGGACAACCTGAGTGATGACACTATGTGAAGGAAAATCAAAAGGAAATCAACATCTTTTACCTTCTCTTTCAATTTTGAAAGAACTTTGTTTTTCCTCCTTCTCTTCATGTAGACGCATCTTCAATTCATCATTCTTAGTTTGAAGGTTATGTTTGTTTTGCTTCAGTTCTTTCATGGCCTCTTCTATGGCTTGCAACTGAAGCTGCAATTGCTCCTTTTCCTCTGTCTCTTTCTGTAGAGTTTCATACACGATTTCCACTTTTTTGGAAATGTTGAGCACGGTCTTGCACATCGCTCTTTAATTCTCTATCACTACACGTTTCATTGTTCACGCTGCAATTCACATCAATGAAAATACCGCTTTGATACCACTTGATCCAAGTCTGGGAGTGAAGAAGGACCCTTCCAAGATCTTTTACTTTCGTGTTGTGTTAAATTGTATTTCAAAAGAACATGGGTGAATACATGTGCATGCTATAAAAGAAAAGCAACATGACAATCATCAGCAACACAAAAACATAAGCCGTTGATAATGGAGTTCATCCAGGACGGACTATTTCTCCGAGCCCAGTGTCAAGATGGTGTAGGCTGTTGCATTGAGTGTTGTCAATAGTAATGATGTACACAAGAGATGATGTTGCAATCATACAAGGAAAATTCCCTCACACAGGAGTGGCTCTAAGAGATATTCCACTACTAAAATTCTTAATCAAAAGACTCCTATCAATATGACACAAAACTCATGCATGATGAGAATCCTGTCGACATGGCATAAAAGGGATCTCAATGCAAAAAACATGCATGAAGACAACATGAGTATCCCATCAACAAAAAACAAGGGATCTGAAAACATAACATGATGAGTTATGACAACAAGTATATCACATAGAAGATTCCACATCAATTCAAGCAATGAATCGTGACAACATGTAAGAAACATAATCCCGCATCAAACATCAAAAGGGATCTGTGCAGCACAATGCATAAAGAAGAAGTAAATGAACACATCATATACCTCACAACCAAGGGCCATCTGAAGAAGTGGATGTCACACTGTTGAACTGTTCGGACCATCGATCTCAAGGCATTGATTGCAAGAAGAACATTGTTCGCACATGAATGTGGACATCTACACTGGCACATAGAAAAGCGGATGAATAATGGAAAGAGATAATGAGAAATCTGAACACACCATCAGATTGGTGGTGTCGAGTAGTGCAAAATCGACCATCCAAAATCCAAATTCTAAGAAGTTGAGAATTCTAGGCTCAAGGAATCTTTTAGATTCCCCAAGATTCCTCAAATATTCTGCGCCATGGATGGACTGGAAATTTGCAACTCAGATGGTGAATCTGATCTTGCCATTGTGATCACTGTAGAAAACCATGAAAAATAAGTATAAACTTGACTATAATCCGACATCGGAAAATTTTACCTCCTTGGGAAAATATCAAGGCTCATGGTTCCGCTCCCTGTTTTTGCTGAAATCATGGTTCCATGTGCATTCTGAAATCACTGAAAAATGCAGAATTCTGATGGAGAAACGAAAAAAACTATTGTTTTCATGGTGACAAGAGGTGTAAAAACCATATAAAATTTGTCAAATTCTAACAAAGTGAAAATTTTGCCCTCCTGCAAAATTCATGGTTCTTGCATTAAAAAATTATTAATTCGCCTTGAAATCCTTGCCCACCTTCTGCCTCCTCGAACTGTGTGCAAAGTTAAAACTCTGATTTTATATAAAAAACCTCCGGTGGATCTACCAAGGTGAGCAGTTATGGCTCAATGGTAAAAATAAGCGTTGGTTGAGGAGAGGTCGGGGGATCAAATCCTGCCCCTTGATATATATTTTTATGAACTGCAATGATATATTAATGGGGGTCAGGTCAGCATTGGGCGGCTTGCCCTTTAAACCCTACACTAACATTTTTCACCCTTAACTGTTGTCGGCGATATATATATTATGGCACATTCAAAATCAGCGATCGACGTCGTCGGTGCCTTCAAAATCGGCGATTAGCGCGCGTTGTCGGCATATTTAAATATCAGTGGCATATATATATCGGTGATCGATGCTGATGAATGGTGAACTTTCATCACATATGTCGATGCTTTATATGGTATCAACGATATATAATGGGTCAGGGCGATAGGGTGTGGGCCAGGTCCACTGCCGGTTACCCGCCCACCTCGAAATACATTATAACAATATATGTGGCAAACCTTTGGAGGGTTCGACGGGGGTTATGGCCATCGATCCATAAAATATATATATTGCTGCAATTGCGATTTGTTTAAAGGAGCGGTTAGGTCGGTGGGGAGTTATGGCCTGTTGGCCACCTTATAAAATTTATGAAATTTTGGGGTGGCGGGGGTGGTGGCCTGTGTTATAGACATTTTTGTGCCTTACAACTCCAAGCATGAAATGTCCGTAAACCAAGGGCTCCTAAGTCCCTAAAAGTGTTGTTCTAACCCCTAAAGGAACAAGGTCAACAGATTACAGCTTCTCCCAGAATTTCTCCACTAGAAACTGCTCAGAATAAATCAAAACAGGATCATTTCAGCTGCTCCACTGGCTAGGTGCGTTGCATTGCACCTAAATACATTGTGAGGGTGCATTTCATTTCAAAAGTCCCTTCTATGGGGTGCGATGGCCGAGAAATGACAAATGGCAGTGTCATTCCGTGAGGTGGAGAGACAATGGAAGCTTCCAGAATCTTCTCCTGTGACACTTGCCTCACTGAATTCGACCAAGGATGAGTAAGAGGCCTTCAGTCTCCAAGTGGAAGCAAGAACTGACAGAGAGAAGACACTAATAAAACCACAAGCTGACTCATCCTCCTTACACATATCTATATATGGATCCCTCATCTCAGAGATCCAGGGGCTGGAATTTTGCATATTGTAAGGAATTGTTGTTGGTTTTTGAGACAAACATCAGAGTATTGGGTGATCTATGCTTTGTTGGAGGCGAAGAGGGGCTTCTATGCTGGGAGGTTGATGCTGGGTCAGGAACCACCGGTTGTAACTCCTCCTGGATCTTTTCTTGTTTATCAATAAAACTATTTGAGTTTTTCCTCCATGCTTTTGTATCATTGATGCTTGTTACATTTGTATGGTTAACTTAAATATGATCCTAAGTTGTTTATGAATATAAATCCATGTCTTTGTATAGTGTTCTTCTTCTGTGATCTTATAGGTACTTTTTGAAGCTGGGCAAGTAAGGGAGTAGGTAGCTGGAGACTGTCAAAGAAGAGAGGGATTGGATCAAAGGATTAGCGAAAGACACAAGTTGGTTCTTTCTATTCCTCTCTATCTATAGTTCATAAAGGAAATACAAAAGTAGTTTTTCTCTGTTTGTTTCTAAGGCAGTTGTCACACCTTAGTGGGATAGAGCAGTTCTAAATAGACACTTTTCCCTGGAAAAAAATGGCAACTCTGCTGGGGAATGTCTAATTAGTTTGTTTGTGTATCATTCTTTGTTGTTTGTTTCATAAACTTACAAGTAGCATTAGAACTCCATTTGCCATAACAAATGAAAAGTAGACATCTGATGCTTCAATCCATTCACTGGATCTGTTTATGATTTGAACAGCTGATTCACAAACTATCTGATTTCCCTTGTGATAGCTCTTAGACCCTCCTTAAATCTACCCCTGATTGTGCATTACTGATTGCTTTTACTCGGCCAAAAACCAAAGACTGAACTGCAAACTGTGACCTAGAACCCGGACAGATTCTTGTTTCTGGCCCAGCGCAGGTACTGTTAAGAGATCCTGAATTTCAGCGCACTTCCCGAAAGGGCAACCTACACTGCATTTTAGATTCTCTGTGTTACAGGTGCGCTGATCAGACTAGCCCTGTGCAGCTGTGGTTCTTGTGCTTCATTCTTTCCAATTCTGTCTCTGAATTTTGCTGCATGTGATCAGTATATGTCTGTTTAAAACCCCTTTTCCTTGCTGTTATTCCGCCTCCTTTGTACAAAAGAACTGTAGATGTTTTTATGTGTTTGTTGAGTCGTTTACAGTTTTCCATTGCAAAAGTAGAATAGTCGTACTGTTGTCCTTTGATTTGAATCTGTCGCAAGTGTCGATTTCGATCATAGGAGAAAGTTTGATTTCTGTTGATGGTCGATTATACTGTTACTATTGCCTTTGGTCTAAATTTGGCGACTACATGATTGAAAAAGAAGAGGGCAGATGTTTCACTAGTATTATCTAATGTAGGCATCGCCTCGGCCCATTTGGTAAATTAGTCAACTGCGACTATGATATACCCATGCCCCCCGGTTGAGGTGGGGTTACATGTCATGAAATCGATGCCCCATTTTTCGAATGGCCCAACAATAACTATTGGCTGCAGAGGTGTGGGTGGTCTTCTGGTTTTGCTATCAAAAATTTGACAAGCATGGCAAATTCTGACTGCGGTTATGAAATCTTTGAACATTGTTGTCCAGAAGTATCCTGCTTGTAAAAAAATTTGTGCTGTAGCATATCCAGATTGATGCCCCCCACACGCACTTGAATGACAATCATTCAGGACTTTTTCGGCCTCCTCATGGGTGAGGCACCTTCTCAGAACTGTATCGATACCACGACGGTAAAGTTTATTACCAACAATCATGTAGTCTTTTGCTTGGTATCGAATACGTTTTTGTTCAGAGTGGGAGGTGTTTGGCCTAAATTTTTGGGTTTGGAGATAAATGATTATATCCCCATACCACTCATTGCTTGTAGATATCAGAAACAAACTTTCATCCACGATTGATTCTTCGAATGTTTCATCGTTGGACGACGATGGGAGATCGCACAATAATTCGGCGAAAACTAGAGCTTTCTATGATTTTCTAGTGTCAAGAACAAGTGTTCATTTCAAAATCGCAAGGTGTCGTAATCATCTCTGTTTTTGATTTCGAAAAAGAGCTTGTTTATATTTGTCGCTTGAAAAGAAATTCAGATTTGTACATCAACTTTCTTTTTAGCATCATTACTAAGAAAGTTGAAAACAAATACATGCATGTGCATTTGCATATAGACAGTTTGTTTGGCTTGATTTAGGAAAGTGCATTTACAGTGTGCTCTTTGCTCTTTGTGAAAAGATTGTGTCTTTCTTTTCCCCTTGTCGCTAGGATTTTCATTGCACAAGAGAGATAAAAGTTTGTTTATCATCTTTAGATTGCATTTTAGGAATTACATCTACATCTCGTGGTGAACCCGAAAGGAAAACTTCATGAACAAGATCAACTTAAAATAAATTCAATGAATCTAACAACGCTTTGGAACTTAATGCACAACATTTAGAGGTCTAGGCTAGAGACGTATTCCGACGCCGTAAAGCCTGGTAACTGTTGTCCTCACTGATGGTTGGGTGATTCCTCCACTTTGAGTCAATAAGTGCCAGTACAGACTTGTGCTCCCATGTACCGTAGAGTATATTTTGGGAGACCCCCATAGGCTTAAATCCTTTATCCTTAGGAAGCCGTGTTTTCTGCCTTATCGATCACAATGCACTGAACACAACATTCGGGAAGATTGACTGCCGTACCGTAAAAAGTATTTTGCAGTTTTGTGATTGGTTTGGTACTCCCTCTACCTAGACCTCCAGAGTAGTCCTTTTCATTCCTTTTCAGACTCCTTAACGGAAAAGGTCCATCTGAGCACTTGTCACTTCAGGCTCATTAAAAATCGAAGGCGACTAGAGTCATCTTTTGTTTTTTCTCAACTCTTAAAAACTGAAAAAACAAGTTGTGTCAAAGAGTCTAAAATTCGTTTAATTCGGAAACATACCTTCCATTTATTTTAGTTTATCGAGTAATCCGCAATCATGGAAGAAAGTCAATTGAAACCCCGTCGTTCACGGAGGCTTACGAGTCAACCGTCTTTGTCTCCGGAATCGAAGCCAGTACGGACAAATCGAACTCGTTTAACCGGTTCCAAATATCCTATCAAAGTTAGAACAAGTGTTCCAACGACATCAGAGACTCTAGTTACTCCAAACATTTATGGAATCCCTGCCTCTACAAAAGAAGTTCAACAGCCACAGAAGGAAAGTGATACTGATCCTAGCTTGAGAATAAACACTTGTGTTACCGAACCAGTTCCATCTACAACAGGTTCGGAGAGTCTTACTCTTCAAACATCTGTCACTACCACACCTTCTTCGGCACTAGAAATATTTTACGGACCTGACGGTCTTCCCCTTCCACCTGGTCTGATTGCAATAGAAGAAATTGTAGAAGATCCTCAAACAAGTACTCCAACACACTTTGGAGTTGGGATCACTCTATATCCTTCTTCATCATAAGTTAGTCTACCACCAGCGGAAGCCCCTGTAGAATCGCTAGGTAATCTTTTGGATAGACTACAAATGTCTGAACAACCATCAACATCTAGGACTATGTCATCTGACACAGCGACGACAAAACTCCGTGCTATCACTCTGACAATGTTCGCCGGTATACCATCTATCCCGACTAGCTCTCAGCCACTAGAAGAAGCCCACTCAGGGGCTATTTCGACAGTATGGTCCGTTCCTGTTTGTTCATCCGGAATAATATCCATAAACTCTTATGTTGAGTCTCAATAAATTGATCCATTTGGAGGTCAATTTGGGCAGTTTGGTCCCCAAGGGCAAACAATTCCCTTGAGTTTCAGATTACCACCGTATGGGGGGCAGTATACCCTTTGTGGCAACTCTAGAGTTACCTGATTTAAATCGATTAATGAACGATCCAATTGCTTACGCCCCTTGGTGGCCAGCGATTCCGCATAAACTTCCATCATATATTCCTAAATTTAATGGAAATCTGGGTGAAGATCCATCGAATCACGTGATGACCTTTCATCTATGGTGTTAATCAAACACCTTAAATGATGATTCGATAATACTTTGCCTCTTTCAGAGGACATTAACGGGTCCAGCGGCAAAATGGTACATTGAATTGCCTAGAGCTTCGTTTGACAACTTCAGTACCTTAGCCACAACCTTTTTAACCCATTTTCAGTTACCAATAAGGTACGAAACGGTAACAGAACTTCTTACCAACTTCAAACAGACAACGGCCACTCACATATTTGATCATATACATGAGTGGCAACGTCGTCGTAGAATGGTAAAAGCGTATGTCCCCGATCAGCTGTTAGCTGAATGGTTTATCAAGTCATTATTGCCTTCCATCATAGAAGATGTGGAAAAGGGGGGAGTCGTAACAAAAGAGCAAGTTATCGTTCATGCGTAATATCTGGACTTGATTTACACTCAGTCTGGCACGCTCTACGACAAAATACCTGACGCCCCTAGACCAGAATTCTCAATTCCTCCTCCTCCTAAATCAAACAATGACTCTCATGCCCACGACGGCGTGATTGGCACGACAGACACAAAATCGACAAAGGCTACATCCAAAAAGGCCCGTAAGATTTCAGGTCAAAATGCGAAAGACGAACTTCTTGCTTCGGAAGTAAATGTTGTATCGACAGATAAAGGCAAAGAAACCAAACAACCAGGGAGCAAGAAAAAAGGCAAAGGGAAGAAGAAGAAACAGGAGGAATCATCACCTGAAAAATCTTCTTCAAACCCTCCTGGTAATAGGAAACCAAAAAATCCATGCTTTATATGCGATGAGGATCATTGGACTGCAGATTTCCCACACAGGGCTGAGCTTAAGAAATTCTTCAAGAATTCGAAAACCTCCGCAGTGTTAACTGATCCGTTTCCAAATCCAGGAACAAATCTGGTTGAGAGTGGAAATGCTTCACCATCTCAAGTGCTAATGTTGTCGGTTTCAAAACAGCAAAATGATGCTTTGATATCGACAAGGAACAAAGATTATGGGAATCCACAGCTGTCGAACAACAAGGATAAAGATCAACCAAGTAGTTCGACAACGACTTCGACAGAAGTTGTGCCACCCACCATTCCTGAATTGACGATAAAACCACCAAAGGGAGTAGTACACAAGTCGACATTTAATCCCCGCGCTAGAGCGGCACATCATTATAACATAGTCGAAGATTTGGCCCAATCGCCATCTTCTATGTCGACTCTTGAAGTACTACAAAATTTCCCATCCCAAAGGCAGGCTTTATTATCGGCCATTGGTGGGATTTACCCAAAGGATTCCAATCTTGTATCCTTCGATCATAAAGGATACGATCCTCAATTACCATCTCAACTATCTTTCCTTGTTCAAGTGAAAGCCCTCAACAAAACTGTTCATCGAACGATTATTGATGAGGGGGAATCTACATGCATTATGTCGATGAGTTGCTGGAAAACTTTAGGATCTCCAACCTTGTCGCGATCTTCGACGACATTAAAAGCATTCGACGGAAGGACATATACCCCATATGGTATCCTAAGTAACTTGAAAATTGAACTAGGAGGGAAAACGGTAGAAATAGATGTTGAAGTCATCGATGGGAATCTTGATTACAACATCCTACTAGGAAGACCATGGATATATGCCATGGCAGCTGTTGTGTCGACCTATTTTAGAAAGATTGCATTTCCCTTTCAAGGAGGGATTACAATCGTCGATCAACAAAACTTCCTCCCCAATGGTTCTCAAGTTACTGGAAGCATCCCCATGATCCATGGAAGCCCCCATTCGCTTCAGAATATCGGAGTAGGCCTACTAAAAGATCCTATACTAATGGGAACTTTCGCTCTTCCACCTCCAATCAATCTGGCAGAAGTAGCATCGATAGGAGCCTGCAACATGATATCTTCTACAAAGATCTCAGAAAACGATATCGACATGGATCATGTAGTGGTTTTGCCCGCAAGCCCAACGGAAATATTATAGTAATCAATGTTCCTAGCATGGGAGGCAAACCCAAGTCAACGCTCATCAAGCGTTTGGATAGATAGGTCTAGAGAATATGGTACTCCTTCAGATCCTTGGTCGCGAGTGCATGTCACCGACGAAGGAATTGTCCAATCTATGGTAATTGAGGGTACATCATGGAATGATTCCCACCATCGTTCCCTTCTTCCGGATTGTGGAGAAGATAATCAAGATGACCTGTATCATCCTTCAGTTTTTGAATTCCTATCAAATACTGTAAACACGGTGGATTCAGAGCGAAACTTGTCCAATATTGAAGAGACTATCGCCATAGATATCTCGACCAAAAAAGGTGTTGTAGAGAATATTTATGTTGGCAAATGTTGTTCTCCTTCAGAACTGGAAATATATAACGCTCTTTTTCGCGAATTCAAAGATGTCTTTGCTTGGTCATACAGTGAAATGCCAGGCATTGACTCGAGTATTGTTTAACATGAAATTAAGATGTATCCAGATGTCAAACCAGTACGACAACGGCTAAGAAAGGTGCACCCCAAGAAAGCCACTGCCATTAAGGCAGAAGTTGAAAAACTTCTCCATGCTGGTTTCATCTACCCGGTTCCTCTAACCGATTGGGCATCGAATATTGTCCCTGTTATGAAAAATCGGGGACAATTAGAGTGTGCATTGATTATAGGGATGTAAATCAATCTTGTCCAAAAGACAACTACCCTACACCCTTCATTGACCAGATAATTGATGAATGCGCCGGATGCGAAATCTTTTCATTCATGGATGGATTCTCCGGGTATAATCAAATAAATATCCGCCCACAGGACCAATCAAAGACTGCATTTATTTGTCCGTGGGGCACATTCGCATATCGAAAGTTACCCTTTGGTTTAAAGAACGTAGGGGCGACATTTCAGAGGGCAATGAATTATGCCTTCCATGACGTCAAAAACATCGTTCAACCGTACCTCGATGACCTTCCGGCTCATTCGTGAAAGCAGACTGATCATCCGCAGCATTTAAGAGCGATATTTCTACGTTGCCGACACTACAAGATATGACTCAATCTGCACAAATGTGTATTTTGCGTCAGTTCTGGTCGTTTACTTGGCTTTGTAGTCTCCAAGGACGGGATTCGTCTCGACCAATGTAAGGTCCAGGCAATCATAAATTTGCCTCCACCTTCAAATTTGCTTCAGATTCAGAAACTCCAAGGGAAAGCAAACTTTCTGAGGAGGTTCATTCCAAATTACGCTAAACTTGCTAAAGGTTATACACGTCTTTTGAAAAAGGAGGTACCCTTTGTCTAGGATCAGGTTACGGAAGCTTCCTTTGATGCTTTAAAAGATTCCCTAATGAAAGCATCATTAATGTACGCCCCTGATTATCAAAGGGATTTTAACCTGTATCTGGCTGCAGCAAATACGACCATCGCAATGGTTTTAGTTCAAGAAGTCGATGGAGTTGAGCATCCTATATATTATTTAAGTAAAAACTTAAATGATACAGAAAGAAAATATTCTTACGTTGAAAAGCTAGCGCTTGCAGCTATTCAAGCGATACAGAGATTTCGACACTATGTCCTCTTTCGGAAAACTACCATTCTGTCAGATTGCAACCCCATGACTTATATATTATCGCGACAGTTGCTGGGGGGAAAATACTCAAAATGGATAGCAATCCTACAAGAGTTTGATCTGGAATTTGTAAAATCCAAATCAAAGAAAGCTCTATTTTTTGCAGAATTATTGTGCGATCTCCCATCGTCGTCCAACGATGAAACATCCGAAGAATCAATCGTGGATGAAAGTTTGTTTCTGATATCTACAAGCAATGAGTGGTATGGGGATATAATCATTTATCTCCAAACCCAAAAATTTAGGCCAAACACCTCCCACTCTGAACAAAAACGTATTCGATACCAAGCAAAAGACTACATGATCGTCGGTAATACACTTTACCGTGGTGGTATCGATACAGTTCTGAGAAGGCGCCTCACCCATGAGGAGGCCGAAAAAGTCCTGAATGATTGTCATTCAGGTGCGTGTGGGGGGCATCAATCTGGATATGCTACAACACAAAAAAATTTACGAGCAGGATACTTCTGGTCAACAATGTTCAAAGATTGCATAACCGCAGTCAGAAGTTGCCATGCTTGTCAAATTTTTGATAGCAAAACCAGAAGACCACCCACACCTCTGTAGCCAATAGTTGTTGTTGGGCCATTCGCCAAATGGGGCATTGATTTCATGACATGTAACCCCACCTCGACCGGGGGGCATGGGTATATCATAGTCGCAATTGACTATTTTACCAAATGGGCCGAGGCGATGCCTACATTCGATAATACTGGTGAAACAGCTGCCCTCTTCTTTTTCAATCATGTAGTCGCCAGATTCGACGTACCACAGGCTATAGTCATAGATAAAGGATCGCATTTTCACAATCACATGATGGTCGAATTAGCTGCCAAACTATGGTTGTCTCACGACAGCTCTACTCCATATTATCCGCAAGGTCCTGAAGCGCATGCTGCAAAGGATGATCGGAGTTCACAAAAGAAGATGGCACCTAATCCTGTACTCAGCTTTGTGGGCTTACCGAACATTGGTAAGGAATGAAACCGGGTTCACACCCTTCCAACTGGTATATGGCCTGGAACCAGTCTTACCAATCCAGTGTGAAATCTCGTCTCTCAAACTCGCAATTGATCTCCTCCCTAGAACTTCAGAAGAAGAGGCTCGTTTCTTAGAATTAATCCAATTGGATGAAACCCGTTGTGACGTTGCTTTGGCTAACGAAGCCCATAAGAAACGAGTCAAGGCGCAGTTCGACAAAAATGTCAAACCCCATGTCTTCTCAGAAGGTGACTTGGTCTTGCTTTATGACCAAGAATCCGATAAATTGGGAGCAGGTAAATTTAAGTCTTTGTGGATGGGCCCCTATATTGTTAAACGAGTGTTAGCAAAAGGAGCCTATGAGTTAATGGATTATGACGTAATTCCACTGGCGCAACCTCGTAATGGGTTGTACCTAAAGCGTTACTATGCGTAATGGAAACCATGAAATGAAAGAGCTCAGGTTTAGTTCCTACCTGGTCCAGACGGCACCGAGAATCGTCCACAGAATCTCCCGAAATCAGCTGATAAAAATCGAGGGGGAAAAGCACCTCCAAAGCTCCAACAAACCAAGTTCAAATGAAATGGTAAAATGAGAGGCTAAAAAAAACACTTTTTCATTACTTTTTCGTAGTTCAAAGTATAATATTAGTGTTCTAACTCGTTTTCAAGCAAATATTGTTCATTTCTGACTAGTTTGATGAAGTAGTTGAAAATACAGTACGATCTTTGAAAGGACAAAGCTATTTATGGTAAAATACAAGATCGTCTAATCGAGCAGTGTTACCGCAAGGTTCAAGCTCGTTAAAAAATAAACCCGCATCGAGCAGTTTTAGCACATAGTTCAATCTCATTAAAAAATAAACATAAGACATGAGCAAATGTTTCCACCCGCGTTTAAGCTCGTTAAAAAATGAACTATTCCCCAGTAAATAACCACCGTGAATGTAGTACTTCAGCGATTAAAGCCTTGGTCGTGTTTGCACCATCACCTCCACTTTTTCATTGGCCGATCATTCACCTCCATTTGATGTTTTACCCATTTTGAGGAACAGCTGCGAAGAGTGATTTCATTAGCCATCCTTGTGACACTGCCGTGATTGGAAAATTCCAAACCTTACCTGGAATCAGCTGCTGCCTGTTTTATCACTCGTTCCTCAAAAGACGAGTCTCCTTTAAGATCTTTTCAACTGACTCGTAAAATATGAAAAGATTGCCTAGTCCTTGGCCTTCCAGCTCGTTAAAGGGACATGAAGTGCTATCCCTCATCTAGATTTTAATCTTTTTGGACCTGAGGGATTATGGCACAAAAAAGATCGAGCGCTTGTTTTGTTTGGCTCGTTAAAACTATCGAAAATTCATCCCTTCTGCATTGTTTTATACTTTTTCGGACTTAAGGGATTATATGGCAAAAAAGGAATTTTGGAGTTACCTTTGCGTTCCTTTTCAGACTCTCTAAAATTGAAAAGGACCGAGTTATCTTTGTCGTTAAACTCGTTAAAAAGATTAATAGCGACAAACTTGTCTTTAGACGAGAACGAGTTTCACTATCGCTAGGCTCGTTAAAACATAGCGATGGGTTTGCCCGAAGGGAAAATTATAGAACAAGCATATTTAATCCTCCTCAAGCTTGAAAAAAATAAAGAGGTACTGGTCAGCAATGACTGGGGAAAAATTGGGAAGAAAACTCAAAGAATATTTATTGGTAGCAAGTCGCTCTTGAACATGACACTTCCGCTCCGTGTCCGAGTTGGGTTGGGTTGTTTCATTCACCGGTCACATCGCCATGGTCATGCCATACCATCCACATTTGGGGTTAATGCTACCAATCCATCACATCA